>JARCFY010000005.1:23226592-25640758 GCA_029233225.1 Lepidodactylus listeri
TATAAATCCAACTCTCCTCCCTCCCTCCCTCCCTCCTCTGGGATGGTGTTAAATTGTGCTCCAGGAGTGCTTTTCCTTCCACCTCCAAAGGACACTTTATACGGTGAAGGAAGCAACCCCATAGAAAGGATCCTGGAGTATGTGCATTCCTTACTCTCAATTTCTGTACTCCACAGAGGACTTGCATGAGTTACCTAGGTCTGGCAGCTTGCTACTGTTGAACAGCAGCCATCCCACAAAAGTCAGTGTTGTGTAGTGATTACAGTTTCAGATTAGAACGTGGGAGACCCAGATTCAAAAAAACCCTCTGCCATGGAAGCTCACTAGATGACCTTGGGCCAGCCACACATTTTCACACTAACCTAACTCATAGGGTTGTGAGGACAAAATGGGGGAGAGGAGAAAGATGTAAGCTGTTTCAGTTCCCCATTAGGTAGAAATGTGGGGTACATATGAAGTAAATAAATGAGTGAGAAGTAGAAATGGAAACAGGGAAAGCTGAGGATATGGGACAACCACGAGGAGAGAAAGGGGAAATAGTATGGGGAGCGGAGTGGGATGTGCACACACACAAAATCGGTATTTTTTGGGTTCCGGTATGTTGACCCAAAAAAACATTGATATTCCTCGATATTCCCACATCCCAATATTGGCATAGTATTGGGATTTGGGAAATAATCAGGCTTGCTGAATTTTTCATCTCGGCATTTAAAGGGACAGTCCTTTTAAATGCATTTTGCAAGCTGTGCTGCGAGTGAACTTCAAAGTGGTGAGTTCAGTCTTCCTGGTTCACTTGCCATGCAGCTTGCAAAATGCATTTAAAGGGAAGGTCCCTCTAAATGCATTTTACAAGCCATGCTGCGAGTAAACCTGGAAAGGTGAACGCTCTGCTTTGAAGTTCACTTGCGGCGTGGCTTGCAAAGGATCTCCATGCGTTGGGGAGATCTCTGCCCACCACATGCAGATCTGGCTGGGAGGCTTCTCCTGCCCTGCAGTTTAAATGCTGGGCCAGGAGAAGCTGGACCCGAGATCTGCATGTGGTGGACAGATCTCTACCTACCACATACAGACCTGACTGAATCAAGCCGAATAAAAGCTGTATAATATCAGCTTTTACCAGGATTTTCTATAATACTTGAAGGACCGCCTCCCTCCATACGTTCCCCAGCGAGCACTATGGTCTGGATCCCATAATCACTTGGTCCTTCCAGGGCCGAAGGAGGCTCGGCTGGTGGTTACAAGGGCCAGGGCCTTTTCAGTGGTGGCCCCACGCTGGTCGAATGAGCTCCCAGATAACATTAGGGCCCTGCGAAACTTTTTACAGTTCTGCAGGGCCTGTAAGACGGAGCTCTTCCACCAGGCTTTTAAGTAGGGGCCGCCTAATATTTACTTCTTGACCCTGGCCTGATTCAATCCGCCAATTTGTGTGACCGCTTGTATTGGTGAACATCTAGATGCTGCACTGATATACCAAATGAGGATATGCCATCTGTACTATGTTATTAAGCTGTTTTATGTATTTTAATGTTCTTAAGATATTGTATATTTTAGTGTTTGAATATGCTGTTAGCCGCCCTGAGCCTGCTGAATGGTGGGGAGGGTGGGATATAAATCTCATGAAATAAATAAATAATAATAGTACCCAATTACAGATTACAGAATCTGATTCTGTTTAGGAAATACCAAAAAACATACCGATAAGATATTTTCTGGGTACTTATTTGGCTTGGTAAATACCGAATGCACACCTCTAGGATACAGGGGAAAGTGAGGTGCCCTCACAAGTCCTTACAGGTCCACAACTGTGCAGCTGGGCCCAGCCTAGCCAGCACCATGTGCCTTGGCCTAGCACAATACCTGGCACCACACAACTGAGCCAGAACTTTCCCCTGAATCCCAGAGCCAGGAGGCAGCATGAGGGGAAGGCCTTGGCCTCTATGCCCTGTTGTTGGCCCTCCAGAGGAACTGCTTGGCCACTGTATGAGATAGGATGCTAAGCTAGATGGAGTATTGGTCTGATCCAGCAGGGCTCTTCCTAAGTTCTTAAAGGCTGCATGGGGTGGGGAAGGAGGGAAGGCTGAAGACAACATGGAGATAAAGGTAGGTTGGTTGGTGGGTGGGGATAAGAGAAGGAAGTAGGGAAAGGGGAGGGGCAATGGGGTATTTCAGGGAAGGGAAAGAGGAAATAGTAGGGGAAAGAGATCCCCCCCTGCGAGTCCTCAGCCCTGCCTTGTTTAACACTGAAGTACTCTTAAACGGTGATTAACGTGTGACAGATAGAAATCATTTGTGGAGACATGGTACCCATTTGGAAACTGGAAAATTCCACAGAAGCCTGCCTTCATTGTGTGTTACCTCTTAATGAATAGGCGCCCTTGTTACGGGGTAACTCGGGCTGGTTTGTGTTTTCCCTCCTTGGGCTTTATTGGGTGCCACCTCCCGTGGCAATCTGTAAAGCCAATTAGTGGAGAAAATAACAACCATATTAATCTCTTATAGCAGGGCAAGAAAATAGTCAGAATATAATAGGGAAATTGTTCTAAGTGTGAAAAATTACCCACTTTGTCTATTTCATATTTCTCAAACTCCAAAATTAATGACTTCCCGGAAAAAAACATATTTATCTATGTACAAAGTCAGAGGGCGTTTTTTGAATGCTGAAGGAAAACCAATAGGTCTTTTAGAAGCGGGGGTGGGGGGAGAAAACTCTGCATAATCCTGTAAAAACCTAGCAGTTTTAGTTGATGGTATCATAGATTTCTGTCAAACTCTGTGAGGTGGATCTCTGTCAACTCTGTCAAACTGGTGGATCAGGACCAAGCCTGAGCATCTCCCCAAGGGTTATAGAACATTTGGCTTGATTCTCACCGTCTGTTCTTGGAGGGGTCCACACACCTGTCCAGCGAAGCTGTCCTCCTCCAAAGGAAAATCCCAGCCGGGATAGTCCCAGCAATCACATGATACCTTCATGCATCTCACACAGACATGTCCTGTGGCCTGCTGCTCTCCAGATCTCCGGCATGCAGAAGACCGGTGGTCTTTGTGTGCCTGCAGAGAAGTTTCTGAAAATGTGGCAGAAACTATTTTTCTACAGGAGCAGAGACTAGTGAATAGCTTACCAGAAGCCATTTAATTTTGCCTGTATTCTAGCAGCCACTAAAGGAACTGAGTAGGAAACCTGTGTGTGTGTGTGCGTGTGTGTGAGAGAAGTATCATCAAGTCTGTTCCAATTTATGGATTAATGACCTCCAAAATGTCCTATCATTTACAGCCGTTCTCAGGTCTTGCCAGCTGAAGGCCGTGCCTTTCCTTTGTTGAGTCAATCCGTCTCATGTTGGATCTTCCACTTTTACAGCTATACAAATGACTTTTTAAAAAATATTCTAAAAGCAAGAGCAGAAGAACAGGCAAGCTGCATTTCCAGCATTCTGAATCTAAATGACAGAGGCAAAGTTTCCCTTCCCCTGCTCTCATGGGGATGGTGTTGTGGCTTCCTGGCAGAGCATCTGCGTGGCATGCAGAATATTCCAGGTCCAGCCCCTGGTATCTCCAGTTAAATGGATTGGGTAACAGATGATGTGCAAGACCTTTGCCTGAGACCCTGGACAGCCGCTGCCACTCTGAGGAGACAATACTGACCTTGACGAATTGATGGCCTGATGAGCCTAAGGCAGCTTTGTGGGTGCATATTCTAATTCTTAAATAAATTGCAGTTGCACCTTGCCAAGTTCATTTTGTGTATCTTGTTTAACATAGATCCTTTATGGGAAAACATCTCTTAGTACTTAATGATAGTTTAAAGTTTTTAGGACATCATTTTCTTAATATTCAAGAAAGGGGCTACGGCTCAGTGGCTGGCATGCAGAAGGTCCCAGTTTCATTCCCTGGCACCTCCAGTTAAAAGGATCAGGTTGTAGCTGATGTGCAAGACCTTTGCCTGGGCCCCGGAGAGCCCCTGCCAATCCGAGTGGACAGCATTAACCTTGATGAACTGACGTTCTGATTCAGTACAAGGCAGTTTCGTGTGTTCAATTTGGAGAACCTCATTTGGGAAACAAATACTTTGCTGTGTCTTACAAGTAATAAGCTAGGGGGCTCCTTCTTCTCCCTGCCTCCATGGCCAGCCCCTCAGCCACCCCATCTGAGCTTTCCCTTCAGCTGCTAACTGGCAAGACTGTGGGGAATTGTTCTGGTGCCATGAGGGAGGGGGGAGGATTCTTTTTACCCAGAAGCCCATTTCCAGCATGGCCGCTCCCGGGGGGCCCTTTCTCACTGCAGCAGCGGTGTGTTTGGGGGTTCTTTTAAACCCCATACCCCTTTTTATTGTAGAGCCAGTGTGGTGTAATGGTTAAGAGTGTTGGACTAGTATCTGGGAGACCTGGAAGCTCACTTGGCGACCTTGGGCCAGTCACACTCTCTCAGCCTAGCCTACCTCACAAGGTTGTTGTGAGGATAAAACGGAGGAGAGGAGAATGATGTAAGCCACTTTGGGTCCCCTTTGGGGAGAAAGGTGGGGTATAATTGAAATACATAAATAAATAGGTTTAAGATTTTTCTGCAAATCTGGGAGGTCCCCCAAGCATGGAAAGAAATCTCTGTTCTCTCAAAATGGGCCTGATCCGTGGATATAGGTATCTGCAGGTGGACCCGCACTTCATAGATACAAGAACAAAAAAACCAGGACAGTTTTAGAAGGAGATCGTCGAATCGTAATATTATCCTATATATGTCCAGTTCATTCTTTCTATATAAGGGTGAATGATGGTTACTTTAAATCTGGCCAGTTTCAAGTGATGTGATCAGCTGAAAAGAGACAGCGGTTTAATGGTCCAGTCTAAAATGGCTGCAGATTTTAGACCTTGATATGCGATGGCTGTAATGCTACACACTACTGAGAGTGCAATCCTATGCAAAGTTCCTCCAGTCTAAGCCCACTGAAGTCAGTTGGTTTAGACTGGAGTAACTCTGCATTGGATTGCTCTGCAAGAACATTCAATACTGTGCTGGATTGTGGCCCCTGTGAGTCAAAGAGAGAGGGGGTGGAAAGAGAGACTGATGTTAAAAATGAACATTAGACAAAACCATGGTATGGCCCAGAGACTTGAGGTTTTGTGCCGAGGGATTCCTAATAGCCCAAACCCAATTATTCCTTACGGTCTGCATTCACTGCAACGATAATGAATGCCGGTAAATATGATAATAGGAATGCTTTGCTTTCTGTGTGGTGGAGATTGTGGCTCACCATGTCCTAGGAAACCTATGAAATCTGAGTTGAGGCAGGAGGCCTTGCTGTGGCTCTGTGATGTGTCAAAGAATCCAAACAGCCAATCACCATACCATAAAAAACAATCTCTCAGTGGTGTCGAAAAACCACCACCTCAGACATACACACACTCACCCCTTTGTCTGTAGACACCCTTGTTCTGAGGCAATTCCAGTGATGCTAATGACTCTGCTCCAGAGAAAATGGATTATGATTCCAGCCAACAAGGGGTGGCAGAGAAGAATTAGGCACTGATAGCTGAAAACCAGATACCAGGTATTTGTTAATCGACAGGGGAAGAAATCAGAGAAGCAACCCACTTCAGGTACCTCCATTGTGAGCGTAGGGTTGGGGGGTATTATTGTGCTTCAGAAACATGGAGGTGGGGGAAGAGAGGTGGGGGAAAGAGGAAAATATTTTGAATTGATCAAATGTTAATAAACTTTATACCACCACACTATTTTTAGTTTTTATGGGAGTTTCTGTGGAAAGTCACTTAAAATCCTGATCAGCATCTGGATCCCCTAGAACAGGGGTCTCCAACGTGTTACCCATGAGCACCATGATATCTGCTGACACCTTTCCTGGTGCCCATCAACTGTTTTGAAGATGTGGGCGGGGCCAGGTGGGGCTTTTGTTCAGTAGGGCTTCTGACTGGCCACTGGAGATTTGATTGACTGCACAGATTTTTACAGAAGTTGCTTTGGCAGCATCTGCCACCACAGCACAAGGATCTTCACTGTGTGGCTGAAGGTAAGTTGTGGCAGCCATTTTGTGGCTGGCCCTGCTTCTAGCAGCAGCCATTTTGTGGCTGTGCTTGCCACACTGTTTCAGAATTCCAAAGGTGCCTGTGGGCTTGAAAATGTTGGGGACCCCTGCCGTAGAGGGTTGCTTTGAGATGGAAGTACACCTTATATGTAGTTCTTGTGATTATTTGGGGGGAATTTAAAAGACAAAAACAAATTGTGGCCACAGCAGCTGCAATTTAAATGAGAAGACCAGAGAGGTGATTGGGAGGGGCTGTTTAACCCTTTCCCCTTGTATCTTTTCCCTACTCAAATTGCCATCCCAGGTTTCTTTAACTCCTATTCGGGAAAGTTTCTGAGAACCTGTAAGTTTTAGCTTCTCTCCCCACACCATGTCCTGTAGACCACAGCCCCCATGGCTGGAAGCTGGGAGTTTTTTAAAGGGAAAAAATCAAGGAACTCCACACAAAGTATAATTTTGCCCTAAAAAGCAAGTTGTGAATGGATGGGCCAGATATCAACTCTCATCTCTATAAAGAATTTGCCAGCAAGTTCTGTTGTCACATATGTCACTGCCTCTACACATCTTTAATTTCTGGGTTGAAATTGGCCCCGGGGCCTCTCATTGCCCCATCCCTATCAGAGAAATGATGCGAGAAGCAAAGAGTTTTGAGACATCGACCAAACACCTTGGAGAAGGGGGGTGTTCATGCATCATCACCAAATTCTGTCCATAACAAAGCTTGAGACAAATATGGAGATTCTTGCTTGGGAAAACTGAGTCTTAATGTGCAATCTTATGCAGAATTTCAACCGGCTTGTGTGTGTGTGCACGCATACACACACAGGCATGTGCGAAATAATGACTTCCAAAATATCATATCATCAGTGGGTTTTTTGTAGAAAAAGCCCAGCAGGAACTAATTAGCATAATAGGCCACACCCAACAGCAGAAACTTATTAGCATATTAGGCCACACCCTTGACAGCGCAGGTCCCTCCCAGGATCAGCTTTCCCAGGTGCCCCACGACTTGCGAGGTGCATGGGGAACCCAAGGAAAGGAAGGCAGCTTCTGGATCGGCTTCCCCAGGAGGGGAGGCAGTTTAAACTGCCTTCCCTCCTTGGATCAGCTTGGCTTCCCCAGGCACCCCACGGCTTGTGAGGTGCCTGGAGAACCTGTGGGGGGGGGAGGCTATAAACATGGCCAATTCAGAAGCCAGCCAGAACTCTGTTCCTGTGCGTTCCTGCCTAAAAATAGCCCTGCATATCATTAACAGCTTTGTTTGGGTATTGCAAAATGAGGGCTGTGGCTTCCTTGACTAAGTCAATCCATCTCCTTTTGGGTCTTCCTCTTTTCCTGCTGCCTTCAACTTTTCCTAGCATTATTGTCTTTTCTAGTGGCTCTTCTCATAATGTGACCGAAGTACAATTGCCTCAATTTAGTCATTTTAGTTTCTAGAAAGAGTTCAGGCTTGATTTGATCTAGAACCCACTTATTTGGTTTTTTTGATGGTTGGTACGATATCCATAAAACTCTCCTCCGGCACCTCATTCCAAATGATTCAACAGGGTTAGACTGGAGTAACAGTGCAGGATTGCACTGTTAATAATATTAGCCATCCCATAACCTTCCATTGTCTCAGTGAGGTTTTAGCGTCTCTCTGATTCTTGTTTACAGTACAATCTATAGGCATTTATGCCCATCAGTATCTTAGACTCCTTCATTATGCCTCTCTAAGTAGGCAGTCGGCTAATTGATTTCTGAGATGCCACGACATAGTACAGTATATAAAAAGTCAGAGGAGCCATTAAACACGAGAGACAGGGCAAGAATTGTGGTATTAATAATACAGTTTTTTTTTTTTGCATTGCATTGCAAGAAGATTTACTACAATTAAAAAAAAACACGGCACATTTTACACAACTCCCAAATTGTAGAATCAAGTCTTTTATTTACAATTTATCTCACTTGCATCTGTATTTCTTCCTTCTTCCAAGATGGGCTTTTCTCCCCTCCTGCTAAGTCCAGTCAAAACCAGCCGAAAACGGTGTGAACGCTCCCGGCCTCCTTTGATGTGAATTAACTACCCTACCAACCTGCGTGTCAGGTTCTGAACAATGAAAGCTCGACCGCTGAACACATGAAACAAAAATGAAATTAGCCAGCAGTAGGAAAACTACAAACAGCCAAGGCATTCAATTGTTAGCCATTTGAAGGATTAACTTCTAAATCATGTAGAGCTCCCTTGATAGTTCTGCTAGTTGGGCACTCAAGGGTATACAAAAACACACTTTAAAGTAGAAATGTATTTCTTCACCTATAAACCTGAGATTTACTGGCAGGCTGTGATATTATTAATACTGGATTTTTCTCACCACTGTCTCTGGTATTTAATCACTCTTTCTTTGACTTTTTTCTATATTCTTTTATGTTGGGGTCCAAAACAGATAGTGGGTATGGCCCCTCCATCTTGAGAGTGATGATGCAGAAATGAAGACATGTATGTGTCTTTTAAAACAAATGCTGAGTGAATGAAATATTGCTTTGTGATGTCCTATGCAAGCGTATTCAAGAGCAAGTCCCATTGAGTTCAGTGGAAGATTTCAATCAAATCTCCAGTGGCCAGCCAAATTGGTGTAGTGGTTAAGAGTGGCGAACTCTAATCTGGAGAATCATGTTTGAACCCGCACTCCTCCACATGAACCCAGCTGGGTGACCTTGGGTCAGTCACAGTTCTCTCAAAATTCTCTCAGGCCCACCTACCTCATAGGTTGTCTGTTGTGGGGAGTGGAAGGGAATGCGATTGTAAGCCACTTTGACACTCCTTTGGGTAGCGAAGGGCGGGGAATAAATCCAACTCTTCTTCTTCCTCCTCCTCCCCCTCCTCCGATTCTGGCATCTGTGCTGTTCTGTACACAACATACTCCCCTACAAACCTATCCAGTAGCTCTGGGTTATGAAATACCTGGAGACTTTGGAGGTGGAGCCTGTGGAGGGCAGGGTTTGGGCAGGGGAGATACTTCAATGGGGCATATGCCGTAGAGTCCACCTTCCATTTTCTCCAGGTGAACTGATCTCTGCCACCTGGAGATCAGTTGTAATCCTTGGAAATCTCCAGCTACCACCTGGAGGCTGGCAACCCTACCACCCAACCACTATGGTCATCTTCCAAGGCCCTCCTTTGTGTGCCCCCACCTTCTGATGTTAGGTAGGTGGCAGCCCACAAGACAGCCTTCTTAGTTATGGCACCAGAAGGGACTTGCCTGTCCCTTTCTGTTGCAGTCTCCCACCAGCAGATGAAGACCTGTTTGTTTCTTCTGGTCCTCCCTCAGTTATAACAAATTCCAAGTTTTTAACAAAAGCCTTTTGTCTTCTTGATCCTGATGGCCCGTCTACATTTCTTACATACGTATGGTATTTGTTAAAAACTTGGGATTTTTTATGAAGTTGTTTCGTCCTTGAGCATGCTTTACTAGAAGTTAAGACTGAACAACACATCATTTATGGTCCTGTAAGGTCCCATTCAGATGAAGACTGTTGAAATGACTCCGCATTCCGGAGGATTTCGTCATTACTGTTGTGGACCTCTTTAAACCTTTTGTATTCTGTCTACTGTGTATATTGTGTGTAACTTTGATTATTGTTTATAAATGGTAGTTCTAGCATATACACACAGCCTTTTTCATTTCTTGGTTATGTTTTAATCATTGCATGTATATGGTACCTTGGTTTTAATTGTTTCAATTATGTATTTTTGTTTCATTTTAATGTTTGGTTTTTATTGGTGGCCCTGATGAGGGAAGAGGGGCAAGGTATAAATTTTGCAAATAAGTAAATAAATAACAGACATGCTTGCTTACTCACTTCAAAGGTCAGTATGCAAGGAAGAGGACCGGGTCCAAGGGCAATGGCCTTGCAAGCCCCTTATTTTCAACCACCTTGCTGGACCTGTAGTCTGCCTGGGGTGTTCGTCTTATATGGTCCCAGTTCTTACAGACTGTAGATGCTGAGGCTCCGCTCCCATCATGACTGAAAATGCAGTTTGTCAAGGGTTCTCCATCCAATGTTCTCCATCTGCTATGCATACCAGTTTGTAGGGGCAGTTACTCACATTGGGGCAAAGGCGGCGGGAGGAGCCAATCCACTCAGTCACAGATGCAGGGTGGGCTTACACACTAGGCCCCATTGTCCCTCTGTATACTTTGCTTTCCCCCTCAAGGCTGTATGTACTGGACTACTGAAACTGGGAATGAAAATTAACCTCTTAAAGATCATTTTTCTTTCTGGCAATGAGTTATCACGGTTGGCTCTTCTCAAGTGGCTATTCAAAGGTAAGCTGTCTTGCACTTTCTTCTGTGTCTGAAAAAGGCTTAGTTTTTTGGTAAAAATTGAAATTAATTGATTTATTGTGTAATGGGCAATTGAAATAACCACTAAAAATCTTTTATTGCTTGGCAGCTCTGTTCTGTAAAGACACATCTGTTTCAAATGTGAAGTGATGCTCTCATGTTAGTGGGCATAAACTAGGCTAAATCAGGGTCTGATTGTATCTTCAGTAAATATGTTTTTTTAGCACGTCAAGATGTCTTACACCTTTGGTACATCGAGGTCACTATTGTCTACTCTGACTGTCAGCGGCTTTCCAGGATGACAGGTATAGAGGCCTTTCATACTGCCTAATCTGATCCTCAATGTCTGAAATCCAGAGACTGTCAGCAGCTACAAGCAAATGTTGACAATTCCTTATGCATCTGGTAAATCTTCCAGTATATGGAAGCAACGATTAATGTGACAAGTGGACATTTTCTCTCATCTGTATATCAGAAGGAGCCTCTAGGGTCTATTCTGAAATACATTAGAGGGGGCGCCAATGATTTGGTTTATCTGCTCTTTGAATTCAGTTGATTTTGTGTCAAAATGATAGTCATGAATCTATAGAATTTTTTGGAACAGTAGGATAAGTCTTCCTTTACTATCTAAATAAGACCCAGGTACTGTTCCTCACATGTTTGTTCAGTCAAAATGAACAAATAGGGATTGATAAAGCTTTATGGGAATTATTTAATCCCCCAAATGAAAACGGTTCAACTGAGGCATCTCCTGTCCCTTTGATTACCTCATGGAGACTCTGATTACCTTTGATTACCTCATGGAGACTTTATCGTAGAACAAATTTGTTACCATTTGTAATAACAGTGTCAAATGATAACAATTTTAAATATTTTTGTAAAAGGATTTAGACAACGGGGCTCTTTTTCAAAGGAAGGAAGCAGGAAAAAGGAAAACAAAATAAAAGGGTGGGGGGAAGGGGGAAGGGGAACCACCAAGAAAAGCCAAACAAATAAAGTGCAAACAGAGAGTGACAGGCACACTCAGTCCGCGGATTGGTTATGGATGAGACGACAAGTATATGATGAAATTAATGACCCTCTGTCAACTTTTTAGATCTCACTTTTAAAGAGAATGGACCAAAAATCAATAGCCCCCAAACCACAAGTACTCCAGTGAACCAGTCTTTCATTTATCTTACTGCTGGCACTCATATAGGAAGTGCAGCCAAGCACGGCACAGAACTTTCATTGGTAGCCCTCATTACAAGCAATGTTTGAACACTCCAACTAAAGGTCAGAGGTGTGCAGCGCTGCCCCTCTGAGATGTACCTATTTGAAAGCATCAACACTTTGGCACACACCATATCTATAATCATAAGCCTGAGTTTTTTCTTCCTTTCCTAACGTGTATCAGGAATCTTAGGGCAGATTCGTGCTGTCCCTTGCCCTGTCTTCCGGCTGCGTCTTTTCTGCAAGTGCGACTTCTGGCTCTTGTAAAGGGATACATCTGCATGTATCAGCAATGGCAGTGTGTGCCTCTTGTATGCACCATCAAAAAGCAGTTAAAGGTTTTTTTGTTTTTTTTAAGGGATGTACAAAACCCTGCCCCTTCGGTTCTGTGGATATTCCCGTCTTGCGTTTGAGGCCCTGATTTGCAAAAGTGGAGATAACGGTTTCGCAGTCCAGATCCCAATCTTTACCAATCCCATTCCCCATTAAAAATACAGACGTCACTTTAAGGAGCATCTGAATCATTAACATGTGTTGCATGCACAATTGGTTTAATGGCTGAACATCTTGCACAATCAGTGGTCTGCCAATAATTTCCTGGATACTTATGTGCAACTGCAGTGCTGCAGTTTTTGCATTGGAGGCATCAAATTGATGATTGTCGTAGCATTTTTAGATTGGTTTTTTTAGTGTCATGTCGCTGAAGGTGTTTTGCTGTTCATGACGGATGCGGACATGATCATCAGCGAGTAGTGGAGTTGAAAGCCATTCATGCTCACATAACAGAAAAATCACAGCTAACAGGGTGTTATGTGACCCTGCAAAACCCTCTTAACTTTTGGTTGGAGCTAAGACTCTGCACCTCAGCGGGACTGCCATGTAAAGTTGAGTAGATGTTTCCATTGTACCCGGTACTTCTCAAAATATTATGTCTCAGTTCTTTCCAGTGGCACCAGTTTGACGATCACTGGTGTTCAGGTTGACAGGCCTGATGGAAACCATACTCTCCCTGACTCCTAGCCCCAAATATTTGAGTTATGTCAAACATCTGGTGTAGAGGTGAGTATTTATTTAAAGAGGTTTGGAAAAGCAACGAGCAAGCTTTGGAATACAGGTACATGATCAAACACTGCAGTCCTGTGGTGCCTATGCAGCAAGAATGAGAATGTACATATGCTATTCTGAGATGTGGGGTTAGTAGAACAGGCAAAGAGGGCCATTGTGACGGCCTGTAGGGAGTTCAGCTTGTGTTCAAAGACAAGTAGGGCACAAAAAACATGGGCTGAATTATTACTTTTTTGGAAAAGGAAAACTCTGGTTTACTGACAGTACTGTTTTTCAACCGTTTGCTAACATCATCAGGTTCGTATTTGTTCCTCATCATGACCACGCCATGATTTATGGTGGAGTGAGCTGGCTAAGTAGAGCTGGCTAAGTGTCCCAATATAAGTACATATCCTAGGGCATTTTCTTCCCTTCTTCTGGTTTATTGTTGCGACTCTGAAAACAGAATTTAAACTTCTTGTAAGAATTTCATCTGCAGTTTAAAGAGAACCTCTCCCTTCCCTCTAGGGTGAAATGTTTCTTAGAGTTTCACTTAAACATACGATAGAATGAGTGGATTTGGTGAGCAGAAATGGATTGGATAAATGGTGAGGAATCCACCCTGCTCCTAGAGACTTAATCACCTGCCAGTTCACCTCGTGTCTGTTTGGAAGTAGTGGTCAAGGGACCTGAACATTTGACACTCTGCTTGTCTGCATCTGAACAGATCTGATTGTGAGGAGGAAAAGATGACAGTGTATACACAATTACACACTGTTTTGTCACAGCTGCCACCCACACATCCTCACATCTGCCACCACCACCACTGTTTCTAGCTTAAAGGCACACTGTTAAAAGGAAAAAGAATGGTTGACTTTTGAATTGAGACTTACTACTTTGATATCTCTATGTAGTTTATGACATATTATCAATAAGTAATCGAACTAACCAGGTTCAGATCAGTTTGCACAAGGATATTCTTGCATGGCATTGTGATAATTGTAATTCTGTCCCCCTCCTCATACAGTAGTGGTTAGTGTGTCAGACTAGGATCTGGGAGACCCAGGTTCGAATCCCCACTTTGGCATGCAAGCTGGCCGTCTGACCTTGGGCCAGTCACACACGGCCTTACCTACCTCGCAGGGTTGTTGTGAGGATGAAATGGAAGCACAATGTAAGCCACTATTGGGAGAAAATGTGGGGTATATACAAAATAGTTTTAAAAATTGTTGCATGACTTGAAAAGCTGCCCGTTGGGTTTGCTGCAATTCCAGTGCAGTATCCCAATCCAGGCACATGGTGCCCTTCCTGACAACTAAAAGCA
This sequence comes from Lepidodactylus listeri, assembly GCA_029233225.1. NCBI lineage: Eukaryota > Metazoa > Chordata > Lepidosauria > Squamata > Gekkonidae > Lepidodactylus > Lepidodactylus listeri. The sequence continues at coordinate 23,240,532 of JARCFY010000005.1, forward strand.
AAGACCACTGAAGTTTCCCAATCAGGATAAAATGTGTAATTCTCTGCTCCACAAGTAGATCCCTTTAGCGACCTGACTTTGACCCCGAGGGATATATGCCTTCCCCTCTGGTGACTGAGAAGATTTTGTTAGCCTAATGCACAGGCACAAAAGTGCTGTGAGCTACAACATATAAGTTACAGATGGGGGCAGGGGTTTACCGGCTTTTGGGCCCCCCAATCTGCCACCGCTCAGCTGGCTGGCGGGGGAGCCCCGCCCCCAAGCAGCCCCGTTTGTGCTGACATGACTGGCAAAATGATATCACCCGGAGGTGATGTCATCATGCAGGGCACATTGCGGAGGGGACACTCTAGCATCTGAGGAAAAACTCTATGGTACCCCCCCCAATGCTAGAGTGTCCCCCTGAAGACTCCAGGACAGCAGGCTGGAACCCCCCGCTGGTAACACGTAGGGACCTGGCAACCCTAAAGACAAGAAACATTCAGAGGTGGTTTGCCATTGCCTGCCTCCAAAAGCAACCCTGGACTTCCTTGGTGGTCTCCCATCCAAGTACTAACCAAGGCTGATCCTGTTTAGCTTCTGAGATCTGATAAGATTAGGCTAGCCTGGGCATCTGCCTGGATCACCTTACCCTATTTAAATTGTAAGCAATGTGAGACTGGCCTTGTTTACGTTAACTCAGCAGTTAGCTCTCTGAATATCTTGTAAAGGCTACCTGCAGAAAAGGCATCCAGCAAGCTATTCCTGCTGTCCAGGTTTCTGGAGGGGTGGCATATAAACTCCGTCTACGTTAATTAATTAATTACAGGGAAGCAGCTTGAGTGTTGCTTCAGGAATATATCAGGGCCCCAAAAACTGTACTAATTAATGTAGTTTCTGCAAGGCTGGGTGTGCAGTAATGGGCCAGACTAGGGAATGGCAAGCCAACCGTCACCTCCCTTTTGTTGGATTCTCTGGTTTTGTACAGCCAGGAATCTCTTATCAATGCAGCAGAGTGCACTAGGCTTTCCACGCAGCAAAGCTTAGGTACTGAGTGTGCTAGCAGACTTACAAAGTTACACAGAGCCAGTAGTCAGATTCAAAACGAATAAGAGTTTTTTATTATATGGAACTTCATTCTAGACAGTATAGATGAGAGACGGAGTTAGAATCTATTCTAACTACCCTGGATGGGTATGGATGCATCCTTTTAACTACGTTAGGCACAAGGAGCAACTGAGTGCCCCTGTAACCATTGTTTAAAGATGGAGATAAATGTGCTCCTTCTTTATGTGTGTGAGCGAGGGGAAGTGTGAGGTCAGAAGAGAGAAAATTGCTCCCTAAGAATGTATCAGGCTTACACATCAAAGGGACAGAGGCAGAAGTGTTAACCGGAAGGATTCCCCACAGTTGGCCTGTCTACTTAACTCTCTTGTAAACCCCCCCTCCCCCGGCAAAAGGACAGCACCAAGTCCTTCTTTTCCAGCCCCTTTGGGGGCAGAACTTTATGGGTGAACTCATTCCCCTGTTTCTTGTGCACATTCTACCCTGCCAGAAGCACTAGTCCGTGCTTCATTGTTGGATCTGTGCTTCCAGCTTCCTCAAAAAGAGAAAAAGCAGCAAAGGAGCAGGGTGCCCAGTAAACTGGATGGATTGGAGGGCTGAACCCTGGATTGGCCTCCTCCCTTTGCCCTCATCTACCACTCAGAAGAAGAAGAAGAGATTGGATTTATACCCCGCCTTTCACTCTGAGTCTCAGAGCGGCTTACAAACTCCTTTCCCTTCCCCTCCCCACAACAGACACCCTGTGAGGTAGGTGGGGCTGAGAGAGCTCTTTCCAGAGCTGTCCTTGAGAGAACAGCACTGACAGAGCTATGGCTTGCCCAGGGTCATCCAGCAGCTGCAAGTGGAGGAGCGGGGAATCAAACCCGGTTCTCCCAGATTAGAGTCCGCGCACTTAACCACTACACCAAACTGGCTCAGTGATGGAAGCTGCCGTCACTGACTGGCAAATGAGGAGAAGGCAGTGTGGTGGAGGGAGAAGAAAACCAGCCCGGCATATATTCTCCCCCCTGTATCTCTGGCTCATTTGAGTTCAGAGTCTCTGCTCCCCGCACCTGCAATTCTGGGAGCAGGAAGCTGGTTCATAGGGGAAATGTGCAGAGATTAGTATCAGGACAGTGAGGGACAAAAAAGTGACAGGAAATGAAATGCAACCAGAATGTTTCTCTAGATACACCCTTAGGACCAAAAGGCTGTGCCTAGAGCCTCATTTCTGAGACATTTCATCATATTCCCCTTTATTTGCTGGAAACCTTACATAGGTATATACAGGCTCGGTCTCTCAGGAAAGCCCGTTCTGTATTCCTCACCGACGACATTGCACTCCACTGTCTTTTCCATTTTCTGGCGCCCCCATCTTTCCGGCAATATATTTCCACATCAAGGCTGGAGAGCCCCCCTGTTCTGTTGAAAAATTTAGACCCGCTGCTGCAGTAATCAAAAAGACCCATAAAGTGTCCCTGGTTCTAGGAGGTGATGTGGGATGGAAGTGGAATGAGATATAAAAATGAATCATGAGGTGAGACAGTATTGCTCGGGCAATCGCTTTGAAATCTGACTTCTGCCAGGGCAGGGAATGAATGCTTCCAAACAGTTTGCGGGATCCTGAAGAGAACTGCAAATTTGGGGGGTGGGGGGGACTAGCAGCAGGAGGCCGGTGCCATCCGAAAGCCACTTTGGCCTGCCTCTCGGGGAAGTTCCACAGGTAAACAGAACTTTCAGTGGATTAAAAAAAAACCCTACATTGTTTTAAGCCGGGTTTAAAAAACAGCTCGCTGTTTAATACAGGAAGCTGTCCGAGGTGTAAAGAATGGCTAAGTAAGTGAGTTGGACACAATTAATCTTAGTTTGTTTCGGCACTACATCTTTAGCCGCCGGAGGTAAAAAAAAAAAAAAAGCAACCCCCCCCCCCCCAACTCATAACCTGAGTGTTAAAACTGATGTCTTCCCCATTAGGGCCTCTAAACTCATTAGCACATGGCAATTTATCCTCTTTTATTTCTTCTCAATTATCCTATCATCCATTGTATCTGGATCTGATTACCCTTTCGCAGAGTCAAACATTATCTTGTAAATCATTTGCTTTAAGTCTAAGCCTGCCATTGCCTTGCCCAGGATTTGCTTAGGCAGGTAATAAATCAATTAGCATTAAACTGGTGGCATCATCAATTTTCTTTCCTTGGGACGGGGACAGGGGGAAAGAGGAAGGTTGGGGGGCGGGGAACAGAAGCTGAACTTTGCTTCATTCAAAGGAAAATTCTCCAGCGCTGTCCGGATGGATATTTCACAGGTGTATTAAAAAAAAATTAATATTGATGCCTGCGCCGATCGCATTTTAACAATTCATAAGCTGTTATAATTAATTATTGATATGATTAACATTGATCTTGAGAGCAAAACACACAAAGCCTGCCTTATTCTGAATCAGGCCACTGACCCATCGGGCTCAATATTGTCGACTCCGATTGGCAGTAGGTGTGCATGGAAAGCATGTGTTCGGCCCCTGAGCCCAGCCTGTCCCTTAAATACATACAACACATGCATATGTTGTTTCCAAAAAGCTGTTACCTGTTACCACCTATGCTGCTGTGGAGAAAAAGCAAGATGTCACTTCCAGTTTCAGACCTGGAAGTCATGGTACTGGAGATGCTCTAGGAATTTCCATGATCTCTGGTTTTTACCATAGAGTTTTGGGAAGTTCCTAGAACATCATGTAATGCCATGACATCACTTCCAGGTCTGAAACCAGAAGTAATGTCATGGTGTCACACTATGCTGGTCCCCCATCCCTTTGCTCCTACTGCTCCATAGAGCAGTAGAGAGGACACAGACCCCGAGGGCAAGAGGTTTTCAGGCAGGGCTGCCATATCTGAGCCGCACCTGAGATCCTTTAACTGGAGGAGCTGAGAACGGAGCCTGGAATGCCCTGTCCAAATGTTTATTTATTTCTCAAATGTATATCTTGCTTCATCTCCCCTGAATGGGACTTGGGGTGGCTAACAGCATATAAAATAAACTCAATAAAAATAGTACAAAAGATACAATAAATAAACTTTAAAAATATAAAATGATTAAAAAATCTATCCTGGTTAAAACTCTTGAAAGCTCTCAAAGTCCAAAAACATGATAATATCTGTGTTAAAATTCTCGATACGTTTGCATCTTAGGTGCAGTAATCATTGTTTCTTTTCCTCCTCCGGCTCCATTCGGGTGAAGAGTCTGAAAAGCCCTTCATATCTTGTCATTTAATGTCTTTTCTAACATTCAGCTGAACATCTGAATAGTGTTATATTTAGGGTAGGATTGTTGTTCTGTCTGTGGCTTAGGATGGATGTTTCAGAGATGCACGTCAGCACCACACCGCTCCTTGATGCAGTCAGAAAAACAGTATATTCTAGACATTAGAATGTTGAACTAGGACCTGAAAGACCTGAGTTCAAATCCCTACTTAGCCATGATGTTTGCGGGATGACACTGGGCCAGTCCTCCTTTCTCAGCTAGCCTACCTCACAAATTTGTTGTGAGGATTAAAGGGGGAGTACCAGATATGCTGCTGAGGAGGAAAAGCAAGATCAAAATGGATGGATGGATGGATGGATGGATGGACGGATGGACAGACAGACAGATAGATAGATGCTTACTAGGTGATTGCTGTGCATTTGTAAACTGACCTTAAGGTTATGGTAGACATTGCCTGACCAGGGTTGTCAGGTAAGGATGCCAGCTTCAGGGAAGTTCCTGGAGATCTCCTGAAATTATAACTGATCACAGACTACAGAGGTCAGTTCTGCTGGGGAAAAGGGCAGCTCTGGAGGGTTGGACTCTATGGCGTCAGATCCCTGCTGAGCTCTCTCCTGTCCTCAAACTCTGTCTTCTCCAGGCTCTGCTCCCAAATCTCCAGGAATTTCTCAGCCTAGAGTTGGCAACCCTATTATTAGGTGTTCCCCTATAACTGTACAAGTTTTATTTTGGGTTTTTTTTTGTATACTCTGAATGTGTGTGTGTCTGCACCTGGAAGTCACATTGACCTACTGGGGGCATGGAGGATATTCAGAGAGGTGGCTGAATAAAGCCTGCCTCTGTCCTCCCAACTTGGTATTCCAAGGAAATCTCCCATCCAAGTACTAACCACAGTAGACCCTGCTTAGCTTCTGAGACCTGACGAGACTGGGCTTGCCTGGGCTATCCTGGTCAGGGCTCTGTAGAAGTTTTATTTATTGATTTCATTTATATAGTCTGCCTTTCTGACAGAAGCTCAAGCATATTCTCTTCTTCTTCTTCATATGAAGGCCTGTTTTGATCCCAAGTCTGAAAAGTTGTAGAAAGAAAGCAAATTATTGCTGTTATTTGGAGGGGATTTTGCATTGTGAAATGCTTGGTTTTATCTCTGTCTTTAAGGATAATTAAATGTTGAATTTATACCAGATATTTTAATATAGTCATGCTGGCCACATGACCAGGGAGAAGTCTTCGGACAGTGCTGGCTCTTCAGCTTGGAAATAGATGAGCACCGCCCCCTAGAGTCAGATTTGACTGGCTTTCGAGCAAGGGAAACCTTTACCTTTACCTTTTAACACTGAGGTAATTTTGGATGACTGAGTGTTGTGGGATCTAACTACACATTACATTTCCAGTGGGTCCTCCCTGTCCACACAATCAAATGTCTCTGTTGCAAGAAGGGTTGCCAACCTCCAGGTGGGGCCTGGATAGCTTCCAGAATTATAACTGATCTCCAGAGTACAGAGATCAGTTCCACTGGAGAAACTGGCTGCTTTGGAGGGTGGACTCTATAGCATCATACTTCCCTGATGGCCATCCCCTCCCCAAACCCTGGCCTCCCCAGGCTCTAAATCTCCTGGAATTTCCTAATCTGGAGTTGGGAACTCTAGTTGCAAGTTCCTTGCTGGGAGCTTGATTCCTGAACACGTGTGGGTCCTGTTTTGATCAGGACCATGGTGCACAGAGAAAGGACCCAGTGGAAAATACAATACGTTGTGAGACCCTAATTAGAAGCTACTGTGAAGGTTAACCAGTAAGGAAGAAAGTGACTTCAGCCCAATTCTGTGATCAGCTATAACAAGAGTTACTGCTTTCGTTGTTAGAGAAAAACAGATCTTGAGCAGTGAAGTTGGCTTAGGGAAAAAACATAACTGTGTAAACTGTGATCATGGCTGTGTACCTTATCAGGGCGTCAACATTGTTCTTCACTGTGGTGGGCAGCTCCTGTCCAGTCACACTTGGAGGTCAAGGCCCTCAGGGAAAGGTGTTTTAAGCTTAGGGACAGCACTCGGAGGCTGCCTGAGGTTCCCCAAGTTGACTGTTGTTGTTTTTCTAGCACAAATTAGTTCTACGATTCTTCTTGTACTGGATGACTGACCACCTGTTTTAGTGACCAAAGAGGGGTAAGCGATATCTGTGATTGATTTGTGAGGGACATCAGGGACTCAGTGGCATCATCTGTGCATTATTTCAGTAACCAGAATAGGCAAGGACCCAGAATACAAGTGGTGGCCTTCAGAGATCCAGTACCCTGTCGAGATTTCTAGAGTCTCAGCTGGTGGCGTTAGTTGATGAATGCAGACAAGGGCAATTTGTTTATTTGTATTGTCTTTGAATTCTGGAATCCTAGCCCTATTGCATTATTCTCTGGTTGTCTTATGCTGCATGTCTTGAATTTTTAAAAATATCCTGTAATCTGTCTTGAGTCTCAGCAAGAAAGGCTGGCTATAAACTAACAAGCAAGCAAACAAACAGAGGCTTAGCTGGTGGGACTGGGGGAAGGGCTTTATCAGCCATATTCCCTGATTTTGGAAATTACTAGATTACTAGAAGGTCAAATAAATTGCTCTTCCTTGCCCCTTGTTCTTCTGTTTTTCCTCCTACCCATCGGTGTGGCCTCATTTTCTTTAGGATTAACACCAGATAACTATTGTGAGTCTCACACAATGGTAAGTGGGAGAACTTAAGTATTTTAAAGTGCTTGTTAATTTTAAAAATACTTGCTAGTTCCTTCATGTTTCAGTGGGAGACCCACGCTTTTAGATGTAGGATCTCTTGCTTTTTGAACTGTAATGTCCAGTGAGTGTGTTGGATCCTCCCTTCATGCTCCCTCCCCTGCTGAGGACCTAGAAGCTCTTTTTAGATAGTAACATTTAGTAACCCTATGCCAATAGTAACCCTATGCCAATTGTCTGGAAAAGGGCTTATGGTATTGACATTTAAGGCTGTCCATTAGCCAAGGCTGCTAGAAGAAAGTGAAGCATTTTTAGTTACTTTGCAAACTAATTAGCACTTGTCAGTGTAGCCTGGGTCCCTTTAGTCAACATGTAAAGGACTTGAGCTGTTGCAAAGTGCTTTGCTTTGATCCATGAAGCTCACCTGTCCCAGTCTTGCGCAAAACATGAGTGGTTCGTCCAGACCAACTTTGCACATCAATTTTCAAAGTTTTTGCTGAATTTGAACTGTGTTGTAGCTTGGATCTGTGGGACTGGAAGAAGTCCTTGCCCGAGATAACCACTTAAGAACCTGCAAATAGGAAATGAGTGACATTTTCTTTTTGAGCTGTAAAGGCATAGTATTACAAGGCATTGCATACTGGAAGAAATCAAATATTCCCTACATTTGTTTATTGGGGGGGGGGATTTCTCCAGGGAACCTGATTGCAATATAAAACATGATAAAAACATGAAACATCTTAAAAAGTTAATTCAGTATGAGTAGGGTGTTTGGTCTTCTGGAAGTTTAGAGCCTCTATTGTCAAGCTGGTTGAAACAGATATAGGCTGCTGTATACAGTCAAGGTGTCCTGACGAAGTCCTGAAAGGAAACGGATGGGAACCTGGATGGTCCATCACGATACCTCTTAGCAACTGTATTTTGTGGACTTACTCCTCTTAGTAATTGAGTTTTGTGGACATTTATTAATTGTTAGGAATTTGTTTAACTGTATTTGATTATTTACGCTGATGTCTTTGGAATGGATTTGTATGGTTATTTAGAGCACTACATTGTTAATATAAGAATGTTTTGAACTTAGTGTTAAGTATCTTTGGGTACAGTGTTACAGTTTTTGACTGTTGTTATATGCACAACCTCCAGGTGGTGGCTGGAGATCTCCCATTAATACATCTGATCTGAGATCAGTTCATGTGGAGAAAAATGACCACTTTAGAAGGTGGGACTCTATGGCATTATACTCCCACTGAAGTCCCTACACTTCCCAGACCCCATCCTCCTCAGGTTCCACCCCCAAAATCTCCAGGTGTTTTGCAACCTGGAGCTGGCAACCTTAGGCATTCCTCAGGCAAAGTTGCCAACTCTGGGTTGGGAAATTCCTGGAGGTATGGGGCTTTAGCTTGGGGAGGGAAGGGTTTGGGGAGAGGAGAGGAGCAACCTCAGCAGCTTATAATGCCACAGGGTGCCCCCTCCAAGGCAGGCATTTTCTTCAGGGAAACTGGAGATCAGTTGTCATTCCAGGAGATTTCCTGTCGCCCCCTGAAGGCTGGAGATCCTAGAGCCACCCTACCTCCAAAAGCAGGGGACTCACAGTGCAGGTCCTGTGAAGAGGATCTTAGCTGGTGGATAGGAGAGCAAGGGGTCCTTCAAGGACCCTGATCTCATGCCATTTAGGCCCTTAAAGGTAATAATCAGCTCTTTGAGTTTTGGCCAGAAACAGATGGGCAGCTGGTGCTTGAGTACCATTATTAAAGTTTCTCCTTGAGGTTTTAAATTTTGTTTTAGTGTTTTACTCAAAATAGTGTAAATCAGGGTAGAGATTTTATGAGCTGGCTTTTTATTGATCGACAGAGATGTTTATTTTTATGTTGACTTTCTGACGTTCAGTTTAAAAAATCATGTTTCGTCTTCCACATCCAGTGTTCTTCTCATAATTTATACAGTTGTCTAAAAAAATAGCACTGCTCGCTTCATTTATCCTTGTTTTTATTTCTCAATGTGGTAGATATTTCAAAGTAGGTGGAACAGCCCAAAGTTACCAGTCATGGAAACGGGGGGAATTCAGTACCAGATGTAGTTACGGCTATACCCATGGAGAGATGGGATATAGTTTTCCTCCCAAGTGCATTCCTAAGGACACTCAGATCACACCATGCTGATCCCTTTTATGATCGTTATCTCATTTATTTATTTATTTAAAACATCTGTACTCCACACTTTCAATACTATCTGGGTTCTTCTGTCAGCTTAAAATTCAGTGAAAGCGTATCCTATTAGTAACCCACCACATAAAATTGATTGTAAATGGACTGTATTGTTTTTTGTATGTTTTTTCATGTTGTCCAGTATCCACCATGATTCTCATATGAAACACCATTTACAAATGCTTCCCAGTATGTGTGCATAATTATGTACTTGTGCCATGGAAACTCACTGGGTGACCTTGGGCTAGTCACTCTATCAGCACTCTATCAACAGGGCTGTTGTGAGGATGAAACAGAGGAGAGAGAGAATTTACCAGCTCTGGGTTGAGAAATACTGAGAGATTGGGGGGGAGGTGGAGCCTGGGGAGGGGAGGGACCTCAGCAGAGTATAATGCCAAAGAGTCCACACTCTAAAGCAGCCATTTTCTCCAAGGGAACTGATTTTGGTCTTCTGGAGGTCAATTGTAATAGTGGGAGATCTCCAGGTGCCACCTGGAGGATGGCAGCCCTCAGGGGAGAAGAATGATGTAAGCTACTTTATATCCCTGTTAAGCGAAAAAGGCAGGATACAAATGAATTAAATAAATAAACAATCACAGATGTACACTGTCCCACACAGTTATGAATCCTGAAAAAAGCAGAATTTGGATCCTATCATGGGGAGAGGTTTTTGATCACAGGGAGAAATTGCAGGAAGGGACCTTTACATCCCTTGAAATGATTGTGCACATAAAAGTGATGGAGTATTAAGCTTTTATTGTTGGCCCTCTATTCTACTTGACTAAACTTTTCAGATTCTGGTACCTGCAGCCATGACACTGTTGCCTCTCCCAGAGAACATTCAGTCTCCATGGATGGAGATATTGTGTGGAAAAGGCCTCTAGACTTTTAGCGCTATTGTTATGGGAGGCAAGTAAGGTTTGAAGGAAGATGGGTACAGAGTGAGGTGTTTTCCCTGGCTGACCCAGAATTATGGGACTTCATCTTAGAGATTCATTGCAGGTGAGCGTGAGATTCTCTAAGAAAGACTTTTAGTCCTTTTTTTAAAAATTACTGATAACTTTTGGGTTTGGGGTTAGGCAACAGAGGGTTGAAGTTTTGTCATCTTTTACTTTTTTATAACATAGAATCTGACTGTCAGCTATGCATCCCAGTCATAAATAATAAAATACAAATAAAAATAAAAATACTTCTTGAAAGGAAGCTGTAAAAAAAGTAGAAACTGAAGGATGGTCTCATTACAGCAACAACAAAAAAACCCCTCCACACAAGACAGTTTCAACTACGGAATCTTTTCTAGGACTCTTAAAGGTCATTTGTTGAACAGTGTCTTCTAAGTCCATGACAAATTATTCCCTTGGCACAATAAGTGATACACAGGCCCTTTAATTATAATATAGCGTTCAATCTCTTGAGGCATTCAGAATTGTGTTTGTGTATCCTACACGTTTCATTACAAGGAAAGGTTGAGGAGAATTATAAGACATCAACAACAAGAATACATCATGTGAGCCAAGGTTTGCTTGGTAACCTACGACAAACAACAACCTGGGCACTTGCTCGAGACGTGAACATGAAGGAGAAAATAAAGAAGAAAGAAAAGAGTCTGGCATGCTCCGGAAGGAAGGAGGGAAGAGGAGGAGGAGGAGATTGGGTTTATACTCCGCCCTTCACTACCCAAAGGAGTCTCAGAGTAGTTTACAATCTCCTTCCCCCTCCACAACAGACACCCTGTGAGGTAGATGGGGCTGAGAGAGCTCTCTCAAGAACTGCCCATGAGAAAATAGCTCTGAAAAAACTTGTAACTGACCCAAGGTCACTCCAGTAGCTGCATGTGGAGGAGTGGGGAATCCAAGTGGGACCTGGGGATCCCCCGGAATTACAGCTCATCTCCAGACTACAAATTTCAGTTCCCCTAGAGAAAATAAATGCTGTGGACGGGGGTCTCTATAGCATCGTACCTCACTGTCCCTGTCCACCCCAGGTTCTACCCCCAAATCTCCAGGAGAGAGCCAGTGTGGTGTAGTGGTTAAGAGTGGGTTTGATCCCCCCTGCTTCCACATTAAGCCTGTTGGGTGACCTTGGGCCAGTCACAGTTGTCTCAGAGCTCTCTCAGCCCCACCTGCCTCACAGGGTGTCTGTTGTGGGGAGGGGAAGGGAAAGCAATTGTAAGCCACTTGGAGACTCCTTCAGGTAGAGAAAAGTGGGATATAAAAACCAACTCTTCTTCCTCCTCCTCTTCCTCTTTCTCCTCCTCTTCCTCCCCCCCCCCCCCAACTCTCTAACACCCTTCCTCCAGTTCACTGGCTGCTGCTTGTTGAAGACAAGGAAATTCAAAGTGTGATGACATCAGTTCTTGCATTTATAAATATTAAGGGGTGAATCATGACTAACCTTTCCATTAATGGAAGGCACTTCCTTCAATGGAACACAGTTTCCTGCCTTCCACTTCAGTCCATTGATCTCTCCAAAATGCTGCTCCTGGAGAATCAAGGACCACAAGAAAGACATGAGGGGCAGATTGGGGCCCTGCATCAGGTAGGGGAAACTGGCAGAAATTATACCTCCCCTGCCATCAGCAGAAAATGTAGTCTGGATCTGGACTCTAATGCCTATTATGCACAGGAGTTTTCCCTTTCTTTCACTGTGCATGTCCGTCAAGGGTTTTTTATGTCATTCTGCATTGATTTTCCTCCCTTCAGCGCTCAGTTCGCTTTCGGGTTGCTGTTTCCTCAGGTATTTATAGAGTGCTTTTGTGCCGATTACCCCTTTGTTCTGCTTCCAAGCCAAAGGTAATCCAAAAGCATGCAGATTTCCTTAGATTCCCCCTCACACACCCTTTTGTTCCCCCACCCGCATTGTTCCCCCACCCGCATTGAGGTTGTTCCACTCACTCTGCACCTTCCGCCATCCTCCCCCTTTCATAGGTGTACAAGCTCCATTTAAATTTTTTTTAACAAGTGATATGTTGATATGAGACTAGCGATATGAGACTATTGCTAGTTGCTGAATTAAAAAAAACACACCTTAAAACTATGGGGGGAGTTTAAAAGGAGCTGCACAAGGTTTAGTTCTCTGCTGGTATTGACTTGAAAGGAGAATCTGAGAAGAGGCAAAGGAGTGTCTCCAGTGCAAAAACACACACAAAAGGATTTCAGTGCTGCATGTAAACAAAATAAAGGGGGGGATCCTCAATGCAGAATGAAATTGACATGAGATGTTAAGAGAGAGAAAGAGAGACTGGGATGGGAAGCCTAAAACTTTGAAAACATTTTTTGATTTAATGCTTTAGTGAACAAAGTTGTGTGTATGTGTGTGTGTGGGGGGACATTTTGGCAGTCTCTGGAAGCCTAACATTAAAATGACAGCTGAGCCACATGGACCATCTGCAAACCACCAAACTTAAGAATCACTTGAGATCAATCCATTTGGAGGACACAATGCAATCTGCACAGAACAGGCTTTAAAAAATTGCCAAGATCACGACCAGTGTGTAGGATCAAATACGAGAATCACAAAGAGAAAACCATGTAAATTTGCAGAGAAGGGTAGAAAATTAATGTTTCTATGCAGCTGCGCTAGGGCATCGGTGAAAATACAATTTTTTTCAATTTAGTGGTGCAAGACTAAAAAAGCTCGACCAAAGCTTCTGCCAGAGGACTCCTTCCTCATACAAATTGCAGCACTGTCTAAAGTGTGGTTGAGTTGCAGCTGACTTTGCACAGGCATGCACACACATACACATATACGTTGCTGAGGATCACAGCTTGCAGGGCCAGTGTCAGTGGATTCTACTGTGAATTCTGTACACTCAACATGTTCCCCCATGTTATGAGATCGTTTGACTCTTTCCCATTTTTCACAGTGGCTGATAACACAGCAGAGAATCCCCTAGTGCTTGGCAATATGGAAAATGGGGCTTGGCAGTTTCAAAAAAAGTCTAGTCAGTTTCAACATTGGGTTTTCCCCCTTTGCCTGTGTTCCTTTCTGTGTCATTCAACAAACTAAGGCTAAAATGCATGCGTAAAACCTGAACTACGAAAGTTTAAATAGAAGGTGCCTACTGGACACTACTGTGCAGCTGCAATAGGGCAATTGTATAAATTTAAAAAAACTTTGGATGCCACCCCCAACACATCAAAAGTGACATTCCACCCCAATTTAGAAAAGTGCATTTTAAAAAATGGTAGCTGCAAAATAAATACACTGGAGGAAAAAGAATGATGTGTAAGGTGGGCACAGAATCCAAAGTCAAGATTAAAGGTTTACTGCTTGGAAAATCTGCAGTAAGATGTGCATTCATAATGGGCCTAAATGTTACTAGGGAGAAAAGGCGGCTGCACCATTTTTGAAATTAGGGACTAAGAGGCAGGGAGAGGAAAGAGGAACGCATAGAAGGAAAAGGTAGGGAACAGAAAAGCAGACATGGCGGGGTAAATGGAATGAAAGCACCATTGCTTCTGTTCAGGTTAAGTATGCCACTGAGTTGCGACTGACTCATGGCATCCCCATGAAATTGCACCTGATGGGGTGTTCAAGGCAATGGATGAGCAGAGGTGGTTTGCCATTGCTTTCCTCTGCATAGCAATCCCCATCTTCCTTGGTGGTCTTCCATGCAAGTGTTGACCGTGTCCAACGCTCTTAGTCTTTGAGCTCTGATGAGATTGGGTTATGCTGAGCTATTTGTAGGATTGCCAACCTCCACGTGGCTCCTGGATATCTCCCACTGTTACACTTTATTTACAGCTGACCAAGATCCCCTGGAGAAAATGGCTGCTTCAGAGAGTGGACTGTATGGCATTATACCCTGCTGGGGTCCCTCCCCTCCCCAAACCCCACCCTCCCCAGGCTCCACCTACAAAATCCCCAGGTGTTTCCCAATCCAGAGCTGGCAGCTCTAGCTATGAGGACTTGTTTTTGTTAATGTCTTGTTCCTATTGTGGTTTTCCTGTCCGTCCATTGTGAAAGGCCACGAGTTGACAAACCTGTTCCAGGTCAGATGAAAAGACTAAATCAATTATTGATGGGAGAAGGTGGGGACGGGGGGGAGGAAGAGAAGGATCCAAATCGAGTTTCGATCACAGCGGAGTCCTGGATAAGAGAATTTTTTATGATCCTCTGCTTTTAGCCCTTATTTCCCACCGAGGCCTTCTTGCCACCAGCCTGCGTTTTAGTCCTGACAGCTTTGACTTACAGCCATTGTGGGATCCTATCTCATTAACTGAAATGGAAGAATAAAACATCAAACAATCATAAAAATAATTTGGCACTGTGAAACCACTTAGGAGCAGCTGTCAAACAGGTTGAAAGATAAAGTTCTAAATAATAAAAAAAGAAAGAATACTCGAAGCGGGGGGAGGAGGGACACGATGTCCGACCATATGCTTCCTCGGCATTATAGACTCCTTAATATTATGAAGTGCCTCCGCTTATGCAGAACAGGCCAGAGACTCCATATATGATATTGATTATGCCTTAACCCCAATTTAGTAAAGACATACTCCTCCTTTCCCCCCCCCTAATCAGATATTGCAGGAGCAGTTTTCTGAAAACATCCCTAATGCCAAGACATATTTTATCTCCGGAGGCTGCATGGCAGGAGATAGGGGCTTTTGTCTTTCAGGCTCTCGTGGCTGGGAGCCCAGACCGAAGACAGCCAAGCCCCGCCGGGGCTCTTCCTCTTGCTGTTTTCATCCCACCGTTCGAAAACATACATCTTTATCAAGCTGTTATTGTCAGGCACCGTTAGATAATTAATAGGCCATTTGTCAGCCTGCACAAAAACGCCGTTAAAATCTGAAGCCGCATCAGGATAAATATAGTTGCCTGATCTCGAAAGGCTTTCTCCCTCCTCCCCTTTCTGTCATGCAGGCATTGCAGGTAGGTACTATTAAACGAGGCTCATTATTAATAGCATCTAATGTTAATTAGTTAACCCCATCGAAGGCTCTCTGTGACTTCCGGTTGCTTGAAGAAGCTAGTTGGCGACTTAGAATATGCGTGTAAGGGCTTGGGCGGGGGGTTCGATTTACAGCAAATCTTACTTTGTGCATTTCCTTTCGTGAACCAATTTTAAATGTACTCTCCCTCTGACACCTGAAAGTCAAATAGTCTGATAATGTGTGTCATAATATGGAGAGCCAGTTTGGCGTAGTGGTTCGGAGCGCTATGAGAACCAGGTTTGATTCCCCACTCCTCCACATAAAGCTGCTGATATGACCTTGGGTCAGTCATAAGTTCTTTCAGAGCTGCTCTCTCAAGGGGAAGGAAAAAGGGATTGTAAGCTGCTCTGAGACTCCTTTAGGTAGTGAAGGGCAGGGTATAAATCCAATCTCCTCCTCCTAAGAACATAAGAGAAGCCAATGTTGGATCAGGCCAGTGGCCCATCCAGTCCATCACTCTGTCACACAGTGGTCAAAAACACCAGGTGCCCTCAGGAGATCCAGCAGTGGGGGCAGGACACTAGAAGCCCCACTGTTGCCCCCCCCCCAAGCACCAAGAATATGGAGCATCACTTGCCCCAGACTGAGAGTTCCCAGGGGTCCGTTGGGGCCAGAGCAAGGCGGAGCAAAGCTCCGCCAGCTCAGGACTGGCCAGTAGGGCAGCCACGGGCTGAATCAGATTCTCTAATCTGATTCATCTTGCCACTGAATTGCCGCCGAAATTCGGCGGCAACTTTAAAAGCCACTGGAGGGGAGGGGGTTTGAGGGAGAGGCTCCAAACTTGCAGGGTAGCTGCTGGGGCCTCTCCTCGAAATACCCACCAAGTTTCAATAAGATTGGACCAGGGGGTCCAATTCTACAGGCCCCCAAACAGGTTGCCGGCATTTTCTCCTTTGTTCTCTATGGTAGGGGAAAAAAGAAGTAGGAAGTTTTTTCCCACCATAGAGAACAATGGAGGGGATGGGACAATCTGTTTGGGGGCCCATAGAATTGGACCCCCTGGTCCAATCTTCTTGAAACTTAGTAGGTATTTCAAGGAGAGGCCCCAGCAGCTACCCTGCAAGTATGGAGCCTCTCCCTCAAACCACCTTTCCTCCAGCCCCTCATATACCCTATGAGTTTTTGCCATTGATTTCAATGGCCCATAGGATATAATGGGGCTGAAACTGACGTTCCCTTTCTGACACACTTCTGGTGATGTCAGGGGACGTGGCATATGCTAATGAGTTATGGTAATGAGCTCCTGCACCTCTTTTTCTACGAAAGGACCCCTGAGAGTTCCTATCTATACTTTGTGGCTAATAGCCACTGATGGACCTCTGCTCCATATGTTTATCCAATTCCCTCTTGAAGCTGCCCATGCTTGTAGCTGCCACCACCTCCTGTGGTAATGAATTCCACGTGTTAATCACTCTTTGAGTGAAGAAGTACTTCCTTTTATCTGCTCTAACCCAACTGCTCAACAATTTCATGGAATGCCCACGAGTCACTGTGGGGAACAGGATGCTGGCCTAGATGGACTTCTGCTTTGATCCACCAGAGCTGCCCTTAAGTTCTTCTGAATTTCAAAAAGCAAAGTGCCATCTTTTCATACCTTGTACCTTCCAGAAGATGCTAGGAAGTCCTGGCATGGGTTACCAGAACAGTGCAGCTTTTAAAACGATGACTGATACAACGGCATACGAGCCAGAGGCGTAGATTTATGTGTGAAGTCTTGTACTATAACGTCCTCTTCTTTAAGTGTCAAACTGCACTCTTGGCTTGAACTCTCTTCCTTGGTATGTCAGAAGAATGGCATGTCTATATTTGTACTGCCAGCCACCTATTCTTAGAGGTGACCTTAAATTTATCTTGGCATTGAGTACGCACTGAAAATGCTTGTCTTAAGAAAGAGAGAGCTCCCCCCCCCCCCCCAACTTCAACATATTTTAAACTTTGCTCACCATGTCCAACTTCGTTTTCAAGTATCGGTCACTATGAGAAACACTGCTTCTAAGCAGAGACCTTCGGGCAAAGATCTGGCCGGCTCTTTCGGATCAGAATGTGCTAACTTCAGGATGCCACGTGCATCTCTCCTCTTTGCTCACTTTCAGTCCCTCCCCCCTTTCAGGCTTCTCCTTTTCATGCTGGCCTCAGTCCTCTGGCTCAGCTCTTTCTAGTTACTTTCTCTTGCTCCCACACTCACCTTGGGTCAGTTACAAGTTCTGTCAGAGCTGTTCTCTCAAGGGCAGTTCTCAAAAGAGCTCTCTCAGCCCCATCTACCTCTCAGGGTGCCTGCTGTGGGGAGGGGAAGGAAAAGGGATTGTAAGCCACTCTGAGACTTGTTCGGGAAGTGAAGGGTGGGGTATAAATCCAGTCTCCTCCTCCTCCTCTTCCTCTTCTTCACTTTTTTTTGGCCTATCTGTTTCCCCAGGTTTTTCATCCTCTCTTTCCCTGTGCCTAACTCTGTGTTAGGGTTGCCAGCTCTGGGTTGGGAAATTCCTGGAGGTTTGGGGGTGAAGCCTGGGGAGGGTGGAATTTGCAGAGGGTCCTGATCATGGCATAATGCCACAGAGTCCGCCCTCCAAAGCAGCCATTTCCCTCCAAGGGAAGTGATCTCTGTTGTTTGGAGCCCAGTTGTATTTTCAGGAGATCTCCAGGCCCAACCTGGAGTTTGACATCTTTAACCTGCCTCTTTAGGATCAGGGCAACTCAGCCAATGGCAACCAGAGAATCTTCTCCTTGTCCTGTTTCTGTGGTATTAGGGGAGTGCTGCAAATCATTTCCAGAAGCTTCAGCACCAACAATTCTTTTAGTGCATTATTGTATAGGTACACTTATTTTGAAACTGATCCACTTCCCTTTGTGGACTTGGACAGGTCCTATTCCTTCCTTTCATGTCTGTGTGCATGCAAACGTAACCTCAGCTTGTGGGTTCTGTGGGGCAGAACTTGGAACAAATCTTGCATGCACAAGGATCTTTTAAAGTCCAAACCATTAACCTCCCTTTTTCACAGCCCGTCAGCCCCAAAGTCCATCCTTTTCCTCTTGTTGGTGTCCCAGCTGATGTCTCCAGTCGAACACTCTGTGCACTGGCTTCCAAGATGAGGGTCTGAACTGAACTCCTCACTAGATGACACTGAACTCCTCACTAGATTATGAAACAATAATTCTAAAATTACAATTTAGAACAGATGTCTCTCTCCCTTACCAGTTTCCATACATAAATCACAGTTACCTTGAACCAGGTGTTAAGAGCCTATGATTAAGGTTCAAGCTCCCCAGCAGGGCAGTCTGGCTTCCCTCTTCTGCATCTAGAGGCTCCACCCCTTCCTGGCTCATTCCATTCCCAGCTAGGGGGTTACACGAACTCAGACTCAGAGTGAGGGGTCACCATGACCGGGTATGTACCACAGTGAGGGTTGCCAGTTCTGGTCGGGGAAACACCTGGATATTTGGGGGGTGGAGCCCAGAGAGGGTGGGGCTTGGGGAGAAGAGGGACCTCAGCAATGGAACAAAGCCAGAGAGTCCACCCTCCAAAGCAGCCATTTTCTCCAGGGGAACTGATTTCTGTAGTCTGGAGATCAGTTGTAAAAGCAGGAGATCTCCAGGCCCCACCCAGAGGTTGGCAACTCTAATCACAGCCATCAGTCTGACTTGGGACCCATTACTGATACTTCCCTGGTTCCTGTCCTCACTGACATAAATTCATGAAGTTGCGTTATACTGAGTCAGCCTATGGTCAGCACATCTGCTGTGACTGGCAGCAGGTCTCCATGGTTTCTAACATCACTTAATGCCTGATTCTTTTTTTTAAACTGTAGATGCTAGGAACTGAACCTGGGATCTTTCGGCATACAAAGCAGGTGCTCGACAGCTGAGCAACAGTCCCACCACAAAGCGAACTTGCACTTTTGGCTTGAACTCTCCTTCTTGATGTGTCAGAAGAATGGCATGTCTATATTTGTGCAACCCACTGTGTATTCCTAGAGATAGTCATGAAACTGCCTTATATTTTGTTTATTTACAACATTTAGACTCCCCCTTTCTACCCTCATGAGGGCTACCAAGACAGCTAAGAAAGTAAATACTGCTCTTGGAGGCAAAATAACTCTCTTCCTTTCTGCTTGTAAACTGGAAAAGGGATGTAATGTAAGCCACTTCCCTTCAGTCTGGGAACGAAGACTGGATCAGTATGCCATTGGATACTGGAGAACCAGTGTTGCACCATGGTTAGAATGTTGGGACTAGGAGCTGGGTGACCTAGGTTCAAATCTCCATTCTGCCACAGTAGCTTGCTGGATGACTTGGGCCAGTCACACGGTCTCAGCCTAACCTACCTGACAGGGTTGTTGTGAGGACAAAATGGAAGAGAAAAGAACGATGTAAGCTGCTTTGTTTCCCCACCGGGGAGGAAGACGGAGTATAAAATGAAGTCATTATTTTTGAGAATTCTTGGAGAACAGGTGAGGTGCCAGAAAATTGGAGGCGGGCAAATGTCCCCATCTTCAAGAAGGGGGAAAAGGAGGATCTGGGTAACTACTGACCTGTCAGCTTGACGTCTGTTCCTGGAAATTTTTAGAACAACTCATCAAACACTCAGTCCTTGAGCATTTAGAAAGGATGGCTGTGATTACTAAGAGCCAGCATGGGTTTCTCAAGAACAAGTCATATCAGACTAACCTTATCTCTTTTTTTGAGAACATTACTACCTTGCTAGATTAGGGGAATGCTGTAGACATAGTTTATATTGATTTCAGTAAGGCTTTTGATTAAGTTCCACATAATATTCTTGTTGACCAGTTGGTAAAATGTAGTTTGGATCCTGTTAGGTGGATCACACCTGAAGAGTGCTTGTGAATGGTTCCTCATCCTCTTGGAAAGGAGTTACAAGTGAAGTGCCTCAGGGATCTGTCTTGTTCAATATCTTTATAAATGATTTGGATGAAGGAATAGAGGGAATGCTTATTAAATTTGCAGATGGTACTTAATTGGGAGGGGTAGCGAATGCAGTAGGAGACAGAGTCAGGGTACAGGATGATCTTGACAGGCTGGAAAACTGGGCTAAAACAGATAAAATGAATTTCAGTGGAGATAACGGTAAAGTTCTGCATTTAAGTAGGAAAAATCAAAAGCATAATTATAGGATTTTTGGGGGGGGGGACTTGGCAGTGGTATGTGTGAAAAGAATCTAGGAATTTTAATTGACCATACACTAAACATGAGTCGGCAGTGTGATGCAGTAGCTAAAAAGGCAAATGTGATTTGGGGCTGTATCAACAGAAGCATAGTGTTCAGTTCATGCAAAGTGATGGTATTGCTTTACTCTGCTCTGGTTAGACCTCACCTAGAGTACTGTGTTCAGTTTTGGGTAACATAATTTAAGAAGAATATAGACAAGCTGGAACATGTCCAGAGGAGGGCAATGAAGATGGTGAGGGGTCTGGAGATGAAGTCCGATGAGGAAAGGTTGAAGGAACTGGAGCCTGGAGAGGAGCCTGGAGAGGAGATGACTGAGGAGATGACTGAGGAGAGGAGATGACTGAGAGGTGATATGATAACCATCTTCAAGTACTTGAAGGACTATCATATAGAGGGTGGTGCAAAGTTGTTTTCTGTTGCCCCAGAAGGTCAGACCAGAACCAACAGGTTGAAATTAAATCAAAAGAGTTTTTGGCTAAACATTACAAACAACTTCCTGACAGTTGGAGCAGTTCCTCAGTGGAACAGGCTTACTCGGGAGCTGGTGGGCTCTCCTTTGGAGGTTTTCAAGCAGAGGCTAGATTGCCATCTGACAGCAATGCTGATTCTGTAAACTTAAGCAGACCATGAGAAGGGAGGGCAGGAAAGGTTGCATCAGCGCTTAGTTCTTGTGGCACTTCCTTACATGTCCAGGGAAATGCTGATTACCACTTTAGGGTCAGGAAGAAATCGTTCTCCAGGCCAGGTTTTATTTATTTATTTTTATTTTTATTTATTTTTATACCCTGCCCTCCCCGCAAGCGGGCTCAGGGCGGCTTACAGGGGCGTAACGCCGGTTAAAACATCATAACAATTTAAAATTCCAACAATAATAAATAACAATAAAATTTCAATTTCTATGCTATCATAATAACAATAAAATATTTCCTACTTCCACTAAAAAGCTTCCAATCTTATTGATCTGATGACGTCTTATCAGGATAAGAGTCCCCCCTCCCACTAGGTCCAGACTGCGTCCAGGGTCAGTTCACCCTTTATAGATGTTATCGTTGTTGTTGGTGGTGGTGGCGGCTCCTAATTAAAAGCCTGGCGGAAGAGCTCCATCTTGCAGGCCCTGTGGAACTGCATCAAGTCCCGCAGGGCCCTGATCTCCTCCGGGAGCTCATTCCACCAGGTTGGAGCCGCCACCGAAAAGGCCCTGGCCCTGGTCCCAACAAGCTTGGCCTCCCTAGGACCTGGGACACGGAATAGGTGACGTGACTCCGACCGAAGTGCTCGCTGGGGTATATGCGGGGAAAGGCGGTCCCTCAGGTATGTTGGACCCTGGCCATATAGGGCTTTAAAGGTAAGAACCAGCACCTTGAAGCGAACTCGGTATGCTATGGGCAGCCAGTGCAGCGCCGCGAGCACAGGCCGGATGTGGTCCCGCCTTGAGAGACCCATCATTAGCCTGGCCGCGGCATTCTGCACTAGCTGCAGCCTCCGGGTTTGCACCAAGGGCAGCCCCATGTAGAGGGCGTTACAGTAGTCTAGTCTCGAGGTAACCATCGCATGGATCACTGTCGCTAGGTCATCGCGGTCAAGGTAGGGGACCAACTGCCGAGCCAGCCAAAGATGATAAAAGGCCGACTTGGCAGTGGCTGCTACCTGGGCCTCCATTGACAAGGAGGGATCCAGGAGCACTCCCAAACTCCTTACCCGCGACGCAGGCACCAACGGTGCCCCGTCGAAGTTCGGGAGTGGGAGCCCCCGCCCTAGACCACCCCGTCCCAGACACAGGACCTCAGTCTTCGCCGGGTTCAATTTCAGCCTGCTCAATCTGAGCCAACCAGCCACGGCGTGCAATGCCCAGTTAAGATCTTCTGGGTCAGAGTCCGACTGGCCGCCCAACATCAGATAGAGCTGGGTGTCATCAGCGTACTGATGACATCCCAGCCCATACCTCCTGGCAATCTGGGCAAGGGGGCGCATATAGATGTTGAACAACATTGGGGAGAGCACTGCTCCTTGAGGCACACCACATTCAAGTGGGTGCCTCTTGGACTGCCCCTCCCCAAGCACCACCCTTTGTCCCCAACCTTGGAGGAAGGAAACGAGCCACTGCAAAGCCCGCCCCTGTATCCCCACGTCGGCGAGATGATGGGCCAGGAGCTGATGATCGACCGTGTCGAACACCACCGACAGGTCGAGCAACAGCAACACTGCCCCACCGCCTCGATCCAGATGCCGTCGAAGGTCGTCAGTAAGGGCAACCAGCGCCGTCTCTGTCCCATATCCCGGGCGGAAGCTGGACTGGAAGGGGTCTAAGACCGAAGCATCATCCAGATAACCCTGCAACTGTAACGCCACCGCTCTCTCAATTAATTTGCCCAGGTAGGGCAAATTGGATACCGGCCGGTAATTCGCCAATTCGGCCGGATCCAGATGTGATTTTTTCAGGAGAGGGCGGACCATCGCCTCCTTGAGTGCCCCCGGGAACCTCCCTTCAGAGAGGGAGGTGTTGATAATATCACGAGCGGCACCTCGTAGCCCCTCGTGGCCAGCTTTAATGAGCCAGGACGGGCACGGATCAAGGATGCACGTGGTTGGGCGCACAGTCAAGAGCAGTCTGTCCACTTCCTCAAGAGCAAGCGGGCCAAACCCATCTAAGCCCGGAAGCAAAGACGTGCAAGGGGCCTCGAGCTCACTTACTGTATCAACTGTGGCGGGGAGATCACGGCGGAGTGACAAGACTTTATCCGCAAAATAGCTCGCAAATGCCTCGCAGCCAATTTCCAATTCCCTAACATTTGGTCTGCCCTGTGGCAAGACTGTTAAAGACCGAATTGTTCTAAACAATTGGGCTGGGCGTGAGCTTGCGGACGCAATCTCGGCAGCATAGAATTTCTTCTTAGCTGCCTTGGTTGCCATCTCATAGGCTTTCATAAACGTCCTATAGGATGCTCTTGTAACCTCGTCGCGGGCCCGCCGCCACCGCCTCTCTAGCTGTCGTAGCTCTCGCTTCATCAGCCGTAGTCCCTGGGTATACCAGGGGGCTAACCGATTGCGAGGGCGTAGAGGGCGCCTGGGAGTGATCTCGTCGATGGCTGTAGAGAGCCGGCCATGCCAGTCCTCAACCAGGTCATCCAACGAGCCGCCAGGGGGCATCGGATCCCGCAGGGCCGTCAGGAACCGCATAGGGTCCATCTGGCTCCGCGGGCGAGCTAAAATACGCTCGCCGCCTAGAGGGCGGGGTGGGGCATTCAAACGGGCCCCCAGGGCATAGTGGTCCGACCATGGCACTGCCAGAGTTGTAATCCGGTCCACTGTCACTCCCACAGCGAAGACCAAGTCGAGCGTGTGTCCAGCCTGGTGTGTGGGGGCTGAGATGTACTGTGAGAGTCCTAGTGCTGCCATGGATGACACCAGGTCCGCTGCCCGACTGGAAGGGATTCTGGGCCAGGGATTCTGGAGGGTCCCCCCCCCTCTTCTGGGCATAGAGCAGAGGTCACTGGGGAGGGAGGTATTTGTGAATTTCCTGCATTGCACAGCAGGTTGGACTAGATGACCTTGGAGGTACCTTCCAACCCTATAATTCTATGAAATATTGTTCCCCGTGAAGGATAAATTGAACTGCAAGGGAGAATGCCCTCTCACAATTTAAAGAAGTCATCTTCAACTCCTGGACCATGACCGCCACATGGTCCAAAGAGCTCTCATATGCCCGATTGTGTGCAGTTACAGAGCCACCGATATATTTTTTGCTACTTTTTTGGGAGGACCTGCTACAAGAATGCATGTGTACATTGTGAAGAAGCCACACCCTCTGACTTTCTTTTCATGCTCACTATGAGGAGCACTAGGACAAGGCAAGGTTTCGTAGTCATGAAGATGATTTCTCTATTAATCTGATTGATTTCTCATTCTTTGCTACGGTAATCTCCCGAAACTTGGTTTATGTTTCTTGTCCTGAGTCCTCTTTGTCTACTGCTTTTCTTGACACTGCTGAGGTCATAATTCAGACTCCTCCTCCTTCTGCCATGTGACTTTGATATCATTTACTTGTTCCTCTCTGAGTTCCGTGCTATTGTCTGGGAGTCAAATGTGAATCCCAGATGTGGAAAGATTGGTTTAAAGGAGTGCATGGTAAATTTGATGCTCATCCAAACAGATTTCTGAATGTAGATGGGGATACATTGCTGGCTGTGCATTCAAGTGTGAGTTCCATTGAAAAGAACAAAACACAGACAAGGGCTGTGGCTCAGTGGTAGAACATCTAATCGGCATGTGGAAGGTCCCAGATTCAATTCCTGACATCTCCAGTAAAGATCGGGTTGTAGGTGATGTGAAGGATCTGAGTCTGAGACACTGGAGAGCTGCTGCCAGTCTGAGTAGACAATACGGACTTTGATGGACCAAGGGTCTGGATTCAGTATAAGGCAGGTTCATGTCTGTTCACTTGGAGGAGGCATATTTGGTTTAGCCTTGGCATTCCTGATGAAATGGACTTCAGTCCATGAAAGCTTATATTAGAATAACTGCTATCAGATGTCATAATACTCCTGTTTAGTTTTGATGTGACAAGAGTAACACAGCTATCCCTCTGGAGCTGGTTGGTTCCTAATCCAGCAAGAGATAAAAAGCTGGAAGGATGGATGCTTCTGTACACACATCTGTTTAGCTGGATCAGATAAGAAACTGTGAGTGGGGTATGGAAAAGGAAGATAAAAGGAGGAAATGTTTCCTCTTTGCCTGGCTTCCCTTCTTTAGTTGAAGGATGTAACAGATGCAAACAAGAGGTAGGCTCAAAATTCAAACATCATGAAATTTTTTTCGTGTGTCTATACTGATTATTAGCAGTTTTATACAAGGGAACACAGAGACCCAAATAATTCCCAGATTTTATCTCATCTGCACCTTTGCCTGTTGTGAAAAAGGGTGCTGAAATACATGAACACATGAAACTGCCTTATACTGAATCAGAACCCTTGATCCATCAGAGTCAGTATTGTCTACTCAGACTGGCAGTGGCTCTTCAAGGTCTCAGGCAGAGATCTTTTCTCATCACCTACATCCTTTGATGTCTGTACTAGGTAATAGCCAAGAATATTCTCTCTCCTTATCCTAACATGTGTTAGTTCTTCTGACCCTTTCTTACATGCCCAGGGAAGTGCTGATCACCACTTTGGGGTCAGGAAGCCATTTTTCTTCAGGTCAGTTTGGCCGGGGTCCTGGAGGGTTCCCCCGCTCTTCTGGGCATAGAGCAGGGGTCACTGGGGGTGGGGGCGAGACATTTGTGAATTTTCTGCATTGTGCAGGGGGTTGAACAAGATGACCCTGGAGGTCCCTTCCAGCTCTATGATTCTATAATTCACTCCCACCCACAGGGATGTTTTTAAAGAAATGAGCAAACTTCTTGCAGTTAGAATAAAGTGATTTGCTCTGTATTTGAGAGGCAGTATATTTTCAGTCTTTACTTGTAACTGGGGGTGTTTGGGAAATGGATGCATGAAATTTCGTACTGCTGGGGAAGTACCCCAACAATACTCCCTCCCTATGGGTCTAAATTTCAAACAATCTGTTTATAAGCATAACTGTGTGTGACTATAGATTCCTGAACAGCTGCACACGGTGTAAAAAATAGCTTGTGCACAGTATAACCGTGGAGCTTAAATTGTTTTATCCTTGCTGAAGTGCTGATGTTGAATTACACGTAATGGCTGGATTGAAGAATGACCGCTAGCAAACAAAGACTTGCACTGGAATTCAACTGAAACCAGCGTTAGTGATATTAAGGGCCCCGGAAAGAGAAATGCTGTCTGAAGTTGTGTTATGGTCTCTGGCAATAAGGCCAGCAATACGCTTCAATCAAATACACTTCAAAAACATTATTTACGAGGCTCCCTGCCCCCACCCTGCAGCCATATTTGGAGACAGACTGGTTAATGCTTGTAACTGCAGTTCAATAAACTGTGGTTTTGGAACAGTTGCAGACAATGAATCTTTAAGGTCCATCCACTTTGGGAGGCTGTGGCTCAGTGGAAGAGCCTCCGCTTGGCATGCAGAAAGTCCCAGGTTCAATCCCTAGCATCTCCAGTTAAAAGATCTGGCAGTAGGTAATGTGAAATAGCTCAGCCTGAGACCCTGGAAAGTTCCTGCCAGTCTGAGTAGACAATACTGACCTTGATGGACCAAAGGTCTGATTCAGTATAAAGCAGCTTCATGTATTCAAAGTAATATATCCAAATGTGTTTTTGGAAACTGTTGGACCAACTATTACAGATCTAGCCAGAGACCCTGGTGTAGTCCAAGCTATAGAGTCAAGGCTATCGCAATCTTTCCCCCAACTAATTTATATTCAGCCCTGTGACTTCCACCCATCCTGGCATTACAAGTCCTTTAGAAGGATTCTTCTGTCTAGCCTAAATTAGGGTCAACTACTCTGTTCAGTAGGGATCCAGGAAGCCTGACTTGTTTAAAATTGAATTGAAAAACAGACAGCGCAAACCAGCCTGAGTTAAGCACCTTGAAGCCCCATTGGCTACTTCATTGTGCCTTCGGACTAGTGTCCTTTTTTACTTTTAAGTGTACCCTATCAATGTCCATGCACTTATTATGCATTCACTGATTACCTCAAGGATTAAAAAACAGTCATCTTTTAAAAATGCAGAATTGCTCACAAGATTGAAAAGCGAGTCTCAGTGACATCACAGAGGAGGCAGCCAATCAGTGCTGATAAGACTTCGCTTTTGCATAAAAAATAATTTTTGTTCCTCAAATTTGACCCTGGAAAGGAAGAAATCTACTAAACTGAACACTTCGAGGATGGTCTCTGGCAATTAGGCCTTGCTGGTCTAAAAATGTCACCGTGGCTTCTTCCACTGACCATTGGGTTTAGCTCCCATCAGATGTGGTTCACCTTGAAGACTGAGCTGGAAAGAGCTGCTTGGAAACCATTTTGGATCCTAAATGTTAAAAAACCCTGGAATGATGAGAAGGAGATGAATAGCAAAGATTCAGTAAGATTCAAGGAATTTACGCAATATAAAATAACACGGCATTAAGGCTGAATTTTTTTTTTTAGAAAAACAGAGAAAGACACCATAAAAACATCAGAATGGATTCTATAAAGAGTTCTGGAAGGTGAAACTCTCAGAGTTGTTTTAAGGATAGGAAAGCAGAACCAATAAATATCTGAAGGGAATGTGGCCCTTGTAAGAGGCTCACCATAACTCAAGCCTGATTGACTCCTCGCTGAGGATACATGAAATTGTAGACTGCATACCACTTGGTGCCTTAACATTCATGCACTAGCATGGTGGACTCTATGAATGATGCATTGAGTCCCCATTTGAAGTTTTAACTGCTGGAGAGCCTAGGAATAGAGTTGCCAGCTCTGGATTGGGAAATAGTTGGAGTTTTTGGGGGTGGAGTCTCAGGAGGGTGGGGTTTAGGGAGGGGAGGGACCTCAGCAGGGCATAATGTCACAGAATCCACCCTCCAAAGTAGCCATTTTCCCCAAGGGAACTGATCTTGATTGTCTGGAGAACAATTGTAACAGCGGGAGATCTCCAGGTGCCACATTAGGGTTGCCAAGTCTTACTGGTTAAAAAAGCGGGGGAGTCCTGGCTCTCCAGGAGCTGGAATGACGACACCTGAAAGTGACGTCATCATGCTGAGCCCATCGTGCCCAGTGTGATGATGTCACTTCCGGGTGACATCATCACGCTGGGCAGTCGGCCTGATAGGACCACTTTGGGGGTGGGATTCCCCCCGCCGGCCGGATCCGGACCGGCGGATTGGGGACTCCTTTAGCAGGGGAATCCCTGCTCCCCGGGGGGACTTGGCAGCCCTATGCTACACGGAAGTTGGCAACCTTACCTAGGAAGAAACCCGAACTTGTATCTTGAAGTCTAGCAGCTCACATTTCACTTTTAAACAAGGCATCCCTTGTGAAGGCAGAAAAGGGGAAGGTTGAAAATGCCAGGGACTGGTCCTGTTCAGCGGAGCCAGTTGAAATACGTGCCGTGGGGATTTAGGCCCAGAGAGTATCAAAGTAAATCAACAGTCCAGCTGCAGGCCTTGGTCCATTTAGAAGGTGGAAAATAACAATTCCCATCTGATTCCGAAATGAGAGGTGTGCACCATTCACTCATATTTCTCATACCCTAGCCCTTTTCTTGTACCTGCTATACCAGCAGGTGTATTCGTCTGCCTCTGGGGAAGAAATTCGCCGGACACCTTCAGTCCTTTAAGCCCCAGGCTGGACATTTGTCAGAGGAGCATTATGAATGCATGAGAATCAGCTTGTGTCGACTGTACCATGCAAACACTGGCAGCATGGATTGGCCTTGGTAGTTCTCCCCCTTGATGAAAACAAACATTTCCTCCCAGGAGCATTATGTCCCTTCTTCCTTAGCACCCTCGCCTGTCATTTCCCCTCCTGCCAAAGATGTAGACTTGCTGTTGTCTAAGGAGAGAAGACGAGAAAGTGTTTTCTCCCCCTCCCCTTTGGGATGTTAATTTCAAGGCTGAGTGATTTCAAGACACCAGGCCTTGCTGGAGGTATCACTCAAGACTTGCCTTCGGGCAGCTGGGGACCATTTGTCTCACCTGTGGGCTACGCGCCTCGGAAGCCAGGGAGAACTTTCCTGAAAGCTTTGGAATGTGCACCTGCTTTTTGCCATCTGTATCAATCTTTTAATCCTCAACCCGTTTTCCTGAAAGGGAAAATAAACTGCCAGTTTCCAGGCCAACGCTACAAAAAGGATCAGACTTAAGTGGTTAAGTACTGTTTAAGGCAAGTGTTTTGCACATGGATTGCAGCTTTAAAATAACGCTTGCATTGGCTTGGGGTGTGTGTGAGTAAATATACAATGCAGCTACAAACCAAAGACACAGTTTTAAAAGCAAAAGGCTATTTTTGAATCAAAGGATTTGTTTCCCTCGTGATTTGTCAAAGGATGCTTCAAAACGTTTGAGGGACTGTGTATGTGTGTTCGAAACATCTGCCCCTATCCTCCCCATTTTTTCTTGTTCCTCCAAACAGAGTTCATATTTTCCCTTAATTTTCCTGGTCTCTGCCCTCCTAGGTTCCCCTGGTCTACTCTGCTGTCTCTGTGGCCACAACTTCTGCTATAATCATTGCGTTGTAGCAATCCAGAGAATCTCACTGTTTATAACAATCTCACAGAGTGTGTGTGTGTGTGGGGGGGGGGGGAATGAGGCAATGAGCCAATGTGGCGTAGTGGTTAGGAGTGGTGGGTTGTACTCTGGAGAACCGGGTTCGATTTCTCGCTTTTCCACATGAAGCCAGCTGGGTGACCTTCGGTCAGTCACAGTTCTCTCAGAGCTCTCTTAGCCCCACCTATCTCACAAGGTGCCTGTTGTGAGGAGAGGCAGGGAAGGCAATTATAAGCCACAGAGACTCCTGAGGGTAGAGAAGAGTGGGATTTAAAAAACAACTCTTCTTCTTCTTCCCCTCCCCTGATCCCAGTGTCTACCTGCCACCGGTCTGCTGGAACAGGCCTTGCTGGTGGTTCCACTCAGGACTGGGGACGATTTCTCTTACCTGTAACCTACCTGGCCTTGGAAGCTGGGGAGACCATTCTGAAAGCTTTGGAAGGTGTGCCTGCTTTGCAGTCTGTGCTCATCTTTATTAACCCTCAACTTGGAACAGGCAGGTCTCTTGCTTTGTTTCCCTGCAGGCAGTGGTGAAAACTGTGCAATGAGACTGAAGCGGTGCAGGAAAAGGTAAAGGAGTGCCTTTCTTGACATCAGCTGGGATATTAAAGGAACAAGAGGCCTTTGTGGGCTGGAGTCTGGGAATCCTGAGTGTTGCTGGGTTCTTGGAAGCTGTCCTCACCAATGCTTTTGGCCGTTTGAATTTGTTGAACCTAATGCTTAAGTTTCCCCCAAACGGAGCGTTTTACTATTGAGTTGTATGATGGCCAGCCTGAGTTGTCCCGTCCAAATCAGCCCAGGTGCCTTTCTGCGTTTTTAGAGCCCAGTGCATACAATCAAACTGGTACACTGGAAACATGGGGTGATTGAAAGGTACTGAAGTGGATAAGGGGCACGTAATAGCTTTAGCGTATGCACTGCTAAAGACTTGGCCAAGGATACCACACAGCAATACCAAAAGCTACTATTAACAGAATAATGATGTTGTGGTTAGAGTGTTCAAGTAGACTCTGGAAGACCCAGGTTTGAATCTCCGCAATGCCATGGAAGCTGACCAACAATGCCACAGAAGCTCTGTCTCAACTTGACCTACCCCACAGTCAGAAATAGCGGGACATAAATATTGAGACAACATAACATAGTAAATGAGCTTTGAGTTGTGAGATGGTGAAGTGACGATCCAGCTGCTCCACCGCCACATCGCTCTGCACAGATCCAAATAACCAGTACTTTAACCTTGCCCGTTTTGGTTATGGTTTTGGACTGAGATCAATGGTACCCCAAAATGCCTTCAGTGGCAAATATACCATCTCAAAAAAGATGGTGAACTGTAGCCAGAGAAGTAAATCCATCAGTGACGTCTCCCATGTTTTGTCTTTGGGAAGGAACAGGAATAGCACCAAGCAATTATATAACTTGCAACACTGCCATTCATTCGAACAGAGCCTATGCAGGTACTGAATTCCCAATGGGATACACCTGTCACACAATTCCTTGGAAACTTAGAAGGAAACTAGACTGGAAAAAGAGAGTGAAGGATCCCTGAAGCCCAGGAGAGGGGAAACACAGGAATCCCTAGCCATTTCGAAACAAAAAACAGTCCTATGCGAGAAAAATATATATATTGTATTAGATTGATTGATTATCGTATTCTAATCCATATTAGAGCTTTAAGTCTTTAGGTGTGGCTCTTTAGTTCTAACATCTCATAAATTATGGCTATAATGAAGCAGTCATTTATCCTGAGCTGATGATAAATGGCTTGCCCTAGGAGAAACTAAAGAATAGGAAAGTAGATCATTTTCATATTTGGTGAAAACAATATTAAGTACCCAGGCCTGTGTGATTGCCCTAATAAATGAATAATCTGAGGTGAGGGGCTTGGCAGTCAGCGTAAAAAATAACCCGAGCTTTCTCCATCATTTGTCAGGCTTTGCTATGACAGCATGCATTATGGGTAAATGAGCAATCAGCAAGAACTATGTTATGGCTGGGATGTTTTGGGAGAATTTATCATGGGCATTGCTTGGTACCTTTAGGACCTTAAGGCTTAATAGCTATGGTGCATGACGGCAAGAGAACACAGTTCCTATTTACCATCTCACGCTTCATTTCCACCGGATCCCCTTCATTTCTGAACCTGGCCGATGTGTGTGTTTATGAGCATGACCTTCAATTAGCATAGTTACTCAGATAGTATTTTCCCTAACACGTTTTTTTTTTTTTTTTGGTGGCGGGATTGTATTAAAAAGGCTGTTAATTATAGCTTTGGTAGGAGGCTTGATGGTAGCCTGTCCTGAAGGATCTGAGCCGGGGGTAACAAATGCACCGATGCATATGGAACATGCCCCTCACGCTGGACGACTGTGCACAGGACTTTCAGCCAGGAAATGCAAAGGCCACGTCAAGAGATCAAGTTTGTTTACATTTATTTGTTTAATTTATATTTAGTCACTGCTCAGCCAAAAGGTTTCGCGGCAACTTACGGCATTAACACAGGATAAATAAGTTGAAAACAACATAAAAGCAAATAACAAATATAAAATACCAACATTAAAATGTTAAAACTATTAAAAGATGCAGCTAGCCCCATACCACTAACAAAAACAACCAAAATGTGTGGATCACACTTCAAAGCCCAACCTAAACAATTCGGCCTTGCAGGCCCTGCAGAAACTAAGCAGCTCCTGCTGGGCGTATGTGTCATCAGAGAGTGCATTCCACAGGGCAGGGGCCATAATGGAGAAGGCCCTTCCCCTGGGGACAGTTTCACATCTCTGTTCATCCATGAAACTACCCGAGTTACCTTGAGCTTGCCTCTTCAACAAAGCTGTTCTCAGAAGCAATGGGAGCTTCAGCCACCCACTTCACGATTGGGAGCTCTGCTGCTTTATATGGTGAGCCACAGAGGCTGCAAATATGATGATTCCCAGCAGGATTGAAAGTAAGATGGTTCAAATTGCTGGTACAGAAGTGGCTGAAGTGATTCCTCCCATCTTCTGCTTTAAGCCCTCCAGGTGATACAGTATGTCTGTACTTTCAGAGGACAGCCGTATTGGTCTGGAGTAGAACCGCTAGATTTTAGCCCAGTAGCACCTTAGAGACCAAAAAGATTTCCAGGACATAAGCTTTTGGGAGTCAAAGCTCTGGCAAAGTATCTGATGAAGGGAGCTTTGACTATTGAAAGCTTATACCCAGAAAATGTTTGTCTTGAAGGACCAACTACGGAACTCAAGCTTTGGAAGCTCCGGGACTCAAATCGAGTATGTATGTATGTGCCATCAAGTCGCAACCCCAGCAGCAAAGGGCATTTAAGGCAAGTGTGAAGTAGAGGTAGTTTGCAGTTGCCCTTCTCTGCAGGGCTATGCTTGGTGGTCTCCCATCCAAGTTCTGACCCTACTAAGCTTATGAGATCAGGCTATGCCAGGAACACATACACAAGCACATGTATCCGCCTTATACTGAACTGGACCATTGGTCTACCAAGGTCAGTACTATCTACTCAGAATGGCAGCAGCTCTCCAAGATCATAAGCAGGGGTCTTTCATGTCACCTACTACCCAATCCTGTTAACTGGAGATGCTGGGGATTGAACCTGGGACTCTCTGCATGCCAAGCAGATGCTCTACCACTGAGCCATGACCCCTCCCCAATGTTTTCTACCTTCCCGAGAGAGATAGTACCAGTAAGAAATGTATATTCATGGCTGGAACTCTGCTTCACTCATACACCTACCTGCAGGAGGAAGCACCGTAAATGCCCCAAGACAGAGCGGATGAATATTCCAGTCTGGTCAGCAGTCAGCCTTCTTCACCCAAAGAGTAGTTAACATGTGGAATTCACTGCCTCAGGAAGTGGTAGCAGCTACATGCATAGACAGCTTCAAGAGGGGACTGGATAATAACATGGAGCAGTGATCCATCAGTGACTGTTAGCCACAAGGTATACATGGAACACTCTGTCTGGGGCAGTGATGCTCTGTATTCTTGGTGCTTGGGGGGCAACAGTGGGAGGGCTTCTGGAGTTCTGGCCCTGCTGGTGGACATCCTGAGGGCACCTGGGTTTTGGCCACTGTGTGACACAGAATGTTGGACTGGATGGGCCATTGGACTGATCCAACATGGCTTCTCTTAGGTTCTTATGACTGGCAGAGGTTCTCCAGAGTCTTGTAGTTCATCCAACAAACTTGTAAGGCAGGCAAGTATTATTATACCCATATTTAGGGGTTTTTTTGGGGGGGGGGCTGATGCCGAGAATGGCGTACTTTGTGAGCTTATAGAGCTAAGACTTGAACAGTGGCCTTCCGGGAACATGGGTTCATCCTCTTAGCTGCACCGGATCCCGGCGGCAGTGCGTTCTGTCTAATGGTTCTCCCACTTTTGACCTCAGAATCCTTCTCATTCATCCTCATATCGCAGTTTGCACTTATTTATTACAGCCCGACTTAAAAAAAAAGAAGTGAGGATACCGTAACTGGGTGTCTGTGTACCAGATCTTCTAAGGCCTACCCAGTTCACAAACCCTGGTGAGTGATTACTCCCTTGTGGAAGGAAACAGATGCATGCATTTCAGCTCACTCTTTTTCTGAAGTATCTGTGATTTCAGTTAAAAAACTGGGACATAATATCATGTTTATTGAAACAAATCAGCAATGAAGTATGTGAACCTTCAGGTAACACAGAACTCTTTCTCAGGCTGGATATGTCTGATGTCCAGCTCTCACTTTGTATTTGTCTGCATGGGCTCTCTATTTGACCGTGGCTACCCGAGTGCTCAAGTGGTGCAGTGCAGTGGCTCAAGTGGTTAAGACGCTGAACTGCAGACCAGAAGGTCGGTAGCTCAGCAGTTTGAGACCTGAGCGCTGCATGATGGAGTGAGCTCCTGTCTCTGGACCCAGCTCCTGCCAACCTAGCAGTTCGAAAGCAAGAAATTGCAAGTAGGTAAATAGGTACCACTTTGGTGGGAAGGTAACAGTGTTCCATGCGCCTCAGCGTCTAGTCATGCCGGCCACATGACCACGGAAATGTCTTCGGGCAGTGCTGGCTTTTTGGCTTGGAAACGGTGATGAGCACTGCATCCCTAGAGTCATATTCGACTGGCTTTTGAACAAGGGAAACATTTACCTTTACCTACTCGACCAGGCTCTTGTAAAGTATGCTTTCAACTATTCAGTGCATGCCCCTTTAAAAAGAAGAGAACGATCCGTTCCTAATTGCCACACCTGAGCTTACACACACACACACACACACACACACACACACACACACACAAGCACATACTTCCCTTATACTATGCAAGAGGCTCATGGGTTTTCTCTTGAGTATCTATGCCAGGGTACAAAATATAAAGGAAGAACTGGCCCTAAGGACGTTCTTAGCCTTATAGAGAGGTTGTTTGAAAGGGTTGGGCTTCTTGTCCTGTCTTTTGGGCTGTTTCTAAGGATCAGTATTCCTGGGTAAACACAGGGGTAGTAATTGCCCCATGTCTCTCCTTCAGTAGACTTGGAAAGCCAACATTTCACCTGGCCTTGAAATCTGGGTGATCCGTTGCCTGTACTAGAAGTGTATGAAAGAGGGTTTTATGTAAAGAAGCAAGGCAGAGAGAAATTGGAGGCAGATTTGGCAGCCATGTTTAAATTGTTTTTCTAAGTAAAGTCTGGCCTATTTTGACTTACTTCCTGCTCAGGTGTTTGACTATTTCTTCTCACACTTGGGTTTTTCAGCCTTTTATGTGTCTCCTGTCCCCTCCCCACTTTTTTGGTCTTCTGGGAGTAAAGTGAGGTCATTTGTGAAGTCTTTGTGTTGTGACTGAAATAATTCATATACTTTGCTTGTGACTGCAAATGATTCCATGCAGGCTAGTTGTCTGTATTTGGTAGGGAGAGCCCCTGTTTTAGGATCCTGCCTCTGGAAATTCACTATTCCTAGCGTTACCTTTGGGAAATATCAGTTGGATGAGCTGCCTAATTTTTTTCAGGGACATCTGCTCCCTTCACCTGTCTCTGGAAGTTAATTCTCTTAGTGGTGATGGATTCATTTTGTCAGTTTTGTACATACACATAAATGCTCATGTTTACACAATAAAGTCCCAATAAAGTCCCACTTATTTGTCTTTTTGGTGGTTCATAGTATCTGTAAAAGGGACCGCGGTGGCTCACTGGTTAAGTTGCTGAACTGCAGACTGGAAGATCAGTAGTTCGGCAGTTCGAGACTTGAGTCCCGCGTGATGGAGTGAGCTCCCATCTCTGGCCCCAGCTCCTGCCAACCTAGCAGTTCGAAAGCAAGAAATTGCAAATAGATAAATAGGTACTGCTTCGGTGGGAAGGTAACAGCGTTCCATGTGCCTTGGCATCTAGTCATGCTGGCCACATGACCATGGAAATGTCTTTGGACAGCGCTGGCTCCGGCTTGGAAACTGAGATGAGCACTACCCCCTAGAGTCAGATGTGACTGGCTTTCGAGCAAGGGAAACCTTTACCTTTTAGTATCTGTAAAACTCTCTTCCAACACCACATTTCTAACTGATCAACCTTCTTGCTGTCAACTTTCTTCATTGTCCAACTTTCTCAGCCATGTAGTAATGCGGAATACTATAGTATGAGTTATCTTGATCTTGGTCACTAGTGACACATCCTTAAATTTTTAAGGGCCTTTTCTAGTTCCTTCATAGCTGCCCTTCCCAGTCTTTCTGTCTCTTTCTAATTTCTTAGCTGCAGTTTTCCTTTTTGTCGATGATGGAGCCAAGGAACAGAAAATCTTTAACAATTTCAGTTTCTTCACTGTCGGCCTTAAAGTTGTGTAATTCCTCAGTAGTCATTACTTTTGTCTTCTTGATGTTCCGCTGTAATCCTGCTTCGGCACTTTCTGCTTTAACCTTCAACATACTATATTCCACATACTAGAGATGATGAGGTTTATTTTGAACTGTTGATAGCATACAACATACTAG
This sequence comes from Lepidodactylus listeri, assembly GCA_029233225.1. Lineage (NCBI taxonomy): Eukaryota > Metazoa > Chordata > Lepidosauria > Squamata > Gekkonidae > Lepidodactylus > Lepidodactylus listeri. The sequence continues at coordinate 23,276,964 of JARCFY010000005.1, forward strand.
TATGTTTGTAGCCCAAACTAGATTTTAAAATTAGTAGAGGACAGGCCATTGCATGAATAAAGGAATGAATACTAAAGGAGGTTGAATAATCTGTCTGCATTAATGGCCATTAGGTTTGATGGATTTAACAGGTGACTGGACAAATTCATGGAAGATGAGGCCATCAGTGGCCATTACTCATAATGGCTTCATGTTCTGAATACCAGTTGCTGGGCTGACCAACCAAAGGAGATAGGGTTGCTGGCAATGCCTTGGCAGAAGTTGGGAGATCTTGAGGGCAATGCCTGGGGAGGGTGAAGTTTGGGGGGATGTGATGTCACTTCCAGGTGTTGCTCTAGGAATGTCCCTTAATTTCTATGGTAAAGATCATAGAGACATGGGTAGATTCCTACAGGGTCACTACGAAGACCCTTTTTTTTGGCCATTTTTAAATCCCATTCTTTAGTTTCTTAGGGGCTGGGGATTGGGGCCAAGGGTACCCACCTCAGACAGAAAATGGCATTCCTAGAGGGAGAGACTCCTTGACTTCTGTGCTCCTACATGTGTGCCTTCCAGGGCATCTGGCCACTGTGGAAAACAGGATGCTGGATTACACAGACCACTGGTCTGATTCAGCCAAACTCCAGTGGACTGAGAAGGGTGTAACTCTAATTAGGATTGTACTCATAGAAAAGCGATATGGATATGGTTTACAGAACCTATCCAGATTACACTAAAAAGAAAAGCCTGCCTGGTGAAATTATGATAAGGTTCTCCAAAAAATCTACAAGAGACGTGGTGCTTAGGACCACAAACAAAGCAGCTCTGAAGATCCTGGGAGAAGAAGTAAAAGTGATGAAGGATATCCCATTTGAAATAAGGAAAAGAAGGAAAGCCTATGGAAAATTGACATCTTGGCTCCAGTCTGAGTCTATCATCTATCGTTGGAATACTCCAGAAGGACTATGCTTCAGCATCAAAGATAAGAAGTATAAGATTGACTCTGTTCAACAAGCGAAAAAATTTCTGGAAAAAAGCAAAGAGCAGAAAACTGGGAGAGACTCAGATGGTTCACTGGCCTCGCAAGAAAGCATGTATGGATTTGATAGCTCAAAGAGTGAAGAAGAAGTGTCTGACTCGGAAAAAGGAGCTGCAGCTCCAAAAGTAGTTGAGACTGTTAAGACAAGAAGAGGACGAAAGAAGAAATAGTGATTAAACTGTTTTATTAAGCATTGCACTTATGTATTACAAATTGTTTAATTAACCGTATTTCTCTAGGTGGGCGTATCTGCCAAATAGTTTTGATATTTTTTATAGTAGCAGTAACAAAGTAATTGAAATTCATCCAAGGTTCTAAATGCTTCATAAGTATATTATGTAATAAGGTAGTATTAAGTAAATGATAAAGTACTCTCTGTATAAGGTATATGTAGCTTAGATTGTAGCATTATAGTTGTAGTTATAGGGGGGAAAAAAAAAGGATTGTACTCATAGGTTCTTATATACACGCATATCTCTGTTTCCATCTGTGAAGTGCTGGGCGTTATGTAATTTCTTCATTAAGATGATGTTTAATGTATCTTTGTTTTCTTACCCAAATTCATTTTTTCATTAATAGTAATACACGGAATCAAGTGAAAAATGGGATATTTTTTTTCCTTTGTAAGGTATCCAGTTCCTAATCCTAGGAGTGTTCTTAGCTGTCTTGTAAAATGGTTACAATTTCCTTTGCTTCCCTGCCTTGTATAGGCTGAGTCACACATCTTTTTTTCCATCCCCTCCTGCATTTATACAGGTTGGTATATGACTGTGCTGAGAAATGTTCATGTCAGTGGGCTCTACCTAGAAACTGCAGAAGAAACTGCTTTGATTGGTGATGAAACAAATGGCCACTGAATTACAAATGTCAATAGAAGTAGGACCACTTTACACATTATGTTTTTAAGGAAAAGAATAGGGATAGTCACATATTCAGTTGGATGCACGAGAAGATAAGAGAGTGGGATTACACGTTCTGTCTGCACTTCTAATTAATAATTTTTTAAAAAAACTGTTCTATAATATGCTTCTAGGGGGAGAAGTGTTTTATGAGACTAGTTTTAAGATGCTCAGTGTTTTAAACGGTTTGTGCTCTGGCTGGGTTATTGATGCTAGGTTTTTGAATAGCTTGTTAATCTTTAACAATTTTATGCACTTTTCTTATCATGTCTTATTTTGGAAGGTGATTCAAGCGGGTTTTCTGGAGAGGAAGCATAGACATTTCCTAAACCATGCATTCAGCTAAAGATTTATTTCATATTATTTACTTTCTTTAAGCCTGGCCTTCCTCCCTAGTGGGGACCCAAAGCAGGTTGTATCATTCTCTCCTCCTCTGCTTTATTTTCACAACAACCCTGTGAGGTAGGTTAGATTGAGAGTGTGTGACCCTCCCAAGGTCAACTAGCAAAATCCAATAGCAGAGTGTGGATTTGAACCTGGGTCCCTGGGATCCTTGTCTGACACTCTAACCACTACAACGACTGGCTCTTTATGTGTGCAAATTATACATGTGCAATCTCATCAGGAGCCCTGCTAAAGGCAGGGTCGACAGTTGCGTGCACACTTTGTGAACTTGTGCATAGGTAGGTGTCAGCACCTTCCACTGAAGGCGTGGAGGGCAGAGAGCAGAGCCAATGGGCAGAGTTGAGCTGGACAGCATTATAAGAACGCTTGTGAATGCCATGAGGTTGCCCTCGCACTGAGTGGTTTGCTGCCATGTAAAGTATGAAACAACTTGTAATGTGCTGTATCTAGAGTATAGATACAGTATGGTTGGATCAAGGCCAAAGAGTTAAGCGTAAAAGCAAATCTGCACTGTAAATTTCCATTATGTCAATAATTCAGATATGAAGTATAGATAGGTTAGGATGAACATTCAGGGTCCAGTCCAGGTTGCGACTCCTGTTGAAAGCAGAGAGGTTTCAGATTGTCATGATGACTACATGTTCTGTTGTCTTTTATTATTTTTGACTCATTTTTTTTAGATTTATATTCCACCCCTCTCCTGCAAAATGGGGCTCAAGGTGGCTCACAACATTTTGTTGGGAGGTTAGTCTTGACCAACTAGGGTCAGACTGGAGCCTTAAACGGGATATGGCTTGCTTTGGCATTGCACACTGCACAGTTAAAATGCACATTCTAAAATAAATACCAGAAAAGCCAAAACAAAATTTTGCCCAAAGTCAACATTTTAGACAAAATTTGATTTTGATGACATTCCAACTCTTGCCTTTGAAATTTTGCTTTTATTAATTTGAGTGCTAGTGTGCATCTTTTCTTGAAATCAAGGCGCGTCACAAATTTTTAAATGCCAAGAACATCCACCAGTGCATTGAGACAAAATAATAACTATGAAAATTGCATAATACAAATACAAATAGACTCTTCACCATTTTAAACTTGAGAGAAGTTCATCTTAATGAGTTGCATCCTTTGACATGGGGTAAATGTTTTACATTCGCAATGAAAATTCAGAATTGGCTCCTGTGGAATTCCAGAGTATTGGGGGGGGGGACTCTTTACCTTCCACATTTTTATCTGACCTGATGGAAAGAAGGGACTGTTAGGGCCAGTGTTCCCTCTAAGCTGAGTTAATGTGAGCTAGCTCACAGTTTTTTAGCCTTTGGCTCACACGTTTTTGTCTTAGCTCAGGAAAGATGTCTCCAGAGCAAACTAATTTATGCAGTAGCCAAATTACTCACTCACAGCTTTAAGCCAGTAGCTCGCCAAGCAGAATTTTTGCTCACAAGACTCCACAGCTTAAAGGGAGCATTGGTTGGGGCCCCTGATTGCAGACCTGAGGCCGACTCGTGCAGCAAGAAGTAGCTTCTTAGAGATTAAACCACCCCTCAAAAAAACCCCTGAATTTTAACTCTCGATGATGAATTTTAATGCAAAAAAAGGTCTTGTGTATCCATTTGCTAAACTGCACAGCTTTCTAGTAGCCTATAACTAGGAATGTGGACTCTGGAACTGGGGCGGGGGGAACCCTGAACTTTTGCAGGAAAAAAATGGAGACAAACGTCTTCGATGTTAAATCCCATTGAATGCAGTGATACTTACTTCCAAGTGAACATTGCAAAGGTCAGCCTGAAACACGCTTTTCTGTCATGTGTGACATTTTTAAACGGGAGCGCAGAGTAATAAAAATATTTACTCAGAAGTAAATCTCGCAGAGTTCAATGGGGCATACCCTCAAGTAATCATGCATAGGATGACCGCCTTCAGTCCTTCCTCGCACTGTCGTGTATATGTTAGTGCAGAAATGAATTTGTTTTCTTAGACTAATGCCATAATAGTAGACAACCCACTCTGGATAATCTGAAAACTATTAAAAATCATCTGACTGTAGCCTTCTTATATGAAGGGAACCTCTTCAATGTATGGATGCATTTTTGCAAACACATTTCCTTGATCCCCCCCCCGATAAAAAACAATTAATAAAAATAATAAAAGTTCTGATTACAAAAATTAGGCTTGTGATTGTGGCATTTGAATTCTTGCCACTTAATTGCTTGTATTGATCATAAACGAATTCATTGAAAGAGGGGCGGGTGGGCAGCTAGGGGAGGGTTTGATTATACAAACAATTCCCTGTATAATCCAGAGGCAAAATTCCTCCACTTGATGGGACTCTCTCTTTGACAGTTCTCCTAAGGTAGGTTATTTTGGAGAAAACATATGTTTCCATTTTCTCTCCCTCTGCTTCCCTTTTAGTCCCCAGGCTCCACAAGGGTCACAGCAACATTAAGGCTTTTGTCAGTGTGATTAATAGCTCTTTAGATCATCTTTAATTCACTCACTAATGACTGAGGGTGTTTCTGCTCTCCAAGTAATCGGGTGATGTATGAGCCGATAGTACACCTTGTGGCAGAGGTGAAAATCATTCAGGCAATGCAAATATTGTCACCGGGACAAATGTTTTCCCTGTTAATAAAAATTAATGAATTTTACCCAGAAGCTAGTTACAAAAGCTACGGCCAAAGGAGATCCGAGCTCAAGATGGGAAAGAGGGAGGGAGGGAGGGAGGGAAAGGGAAAAAACAACAATCCGGTCTTCATTTCTTAGAGCCATTTGTTTTGTCTTTCGAGAGATGTAAGGATTCGTATCATTAGTATTTCTGCATCTGCATAATAGATGAGACAGCGGCGGGTTAATTAAATTATACAATAGCATTGTGACCAAATCTGTCTTTCAGTGGCTTAGGCCTACTTGCTTGTTTTGTTCGCGTCAACGTCATTATTTTATTTTGGCGTATGGGAAAGAACCACAGACCCCTCCCTCCCATCACAACGGTTCTGGGCATTCGTTGGTGAGCAAAATTGAGGAATGTTGGTGGTTGAGGCATTATAATGACAAAACAGTGCAATGAGATTTAAATTTGAAAAAAAGACACTGTCAGTGAAGGAAACAGAGGACAAAGTAATAAGGGAGAAGAAATGAAAAGTTCCAAGGGGATAAAACAAGCTTACAAGGTTTCATTGTATTTGTTGAATATATAAGAATATACAGGATCAGATCAAGGGTCCGTCTGGTTCTTCATCCTACCAGGGGCTAGCCAGGTGCCTAGATCCCAAAAGGAGGTTGTGATGGCAACATCCGTTATCTGTTGTTTGCCCCAGAATCTGTGAGTCAGAGGTTTACTGACTCTGGACATGAAAGTTCTATTTAGCTACCTGGCGATTGATAAACATCTATCATAATGAGCAACTTTTGAAGCCTTCTATGCCAGTAGACATTGCCAGATCTTGTGCTAGAGGACATTAGAAGCGAGTCTAGTGTTAGAATGTCAAACTAGTATCTGGGAGACTCCAAATCCCCGCTCTGCTATTAAACTTGTTGGGTGACCTTGGGCCAGTCACATACTCCCAGCCTAACCTACCTCACAGGGCTGTTGTGTGGATAAATGGGGGAAGGGAGAACCACATCTGAGCTCCTTGGAAGAAAGGCAGCATAAAAATGTGCTAGATAAGACATTTTTCAAAAGTAAGAGAGTCCCAGCTACTTAACTTCATCCCGTCTTCTGCAGAGACGTGTACATTCTTGTAAGTCTTCTGCTCTTAAATGGCGACTCTGCATCACGAGAGAGTCTGTTTATGATAATTTTGTTTGCCTGAATGTTGTACTAATAGAGCGCACCCCACAGGGTCTCCACCCACCCAGGACTTTGCTTGAGCTCCTCCATATATGCTCTCCCCTGGGATCTGCCCACATACTCCCTTCCTCCTTCCGGTCGCCCAGTAGCTTTGGAAAGGTGCACATTGTTTACTGATTCGATATCCTCCAAGGCTAAGTCTGCCGTTCTTTTGGTTCATTTTGATAGTCCCACGATTCTTTCTTCTGATGACAAAAGCCATTGTCTCAGCGGAACGCCTATTTCTGAACCGATTCCCAGATCTAAGCCTATCATTTACATCTAGGAAAAAAGAGAACAGCAAACTTTTAAGACATAATTTTACCTCTCTCTGCTGTGCTTATCTACAAACGAACATATTACTGGGGGTGGGGAAGGCTCCACTTGTTACTGTTATTTCTGGTAGACACCCAAGGAGAGTAGCTAATTTGTTCCTCATTAATGCCAAGGACAAATTTTTTCGTAAGGGTCCTGAATTATGCATTTATTTCCATCATTCTTCTGTAAGGAGCTTCTTCTCCCCATAGTTTGCCCAGACAATTCCCAGAACCTTTATTTTGTATGTTTCATGTGATAGCACAGGATGAATTAGTATCCCTCTTTTTTACAAAAAAGATGAAAGCTGATGATTACATCTTGAATACAGGATAGACACTTGCCTCCAGTGAGGCTGTCCTTTTGTGTTGGGTCCATAGGACTTCTTCAGCAGTTAATTCACGTAGAAACTGACGACTAAAACCTGGACTCCCAACTCTCCTGGGAATTTAAAGGCATCTGCCAACTGGACATCAATGCCAGCCTTCCAACCACACAAATGGTCTTTTTTTCCTTTAGGGCGATCGGAGCCATGATGGCTGTTTTGGGTTGCTTCATATTGTCCGGCTATCTATACAGGCTATAAATATAGTTTGCCAATCTCTGAGAATCCAAAGTGGTCTGTTTGGGTCCCTGCCCTAACCTGAGAATTCCAGAAGCTCCACCTAATCAACGTATGATGCACTTTTCACTCAGTCTACATTCAGATCTCAGTGCAGCTCCTGCTGTCGTCTGTGGGTGGGATGAGTCAGGGTCGAAACAGATGAAGTGCTGGAAGATCTGTGATGGGATCTTCCTAGCATCTTTGTGCAGTACATTTTCAAGTAGGCACTGCCGTAAATCAGATCATGGCAAGGGGGGGGAGGGAGTAGAACCCTTCTATCCCTGAACTGTTTTGCCTGTTAAAACCCTCTTATAATCCTTTAAAGGAAAAAAGACAGGTGCGCATGCCCCCCCTCCATTCATGGGCTCATAGCAAGGGTAGTTTCAGTGGGTGAAAGCAGGGACAGTGTAAGGACTAAATCTCCTTCCAGTGTAACCCCAGTCTGAACTGGGACAGGGCATCTGAATTTTACTTTTAAAAGGTGTTGGGAGATAACGTGATTTCTTTTCCTGTAGTTTGACCCTCCGGATAGCTGAATATAATCTTACTCCCTCTCTTGGTCCGGGCTGACTGTCGATACTTTAACAGAGAGAAGCAAGGGAGGGAGTCCATGCTGCATGGGGCTTCCAGTGGCCATGCAATGGGGCAAGCATCAGACACGGTGATTACATTTTTTTCAGCCATTCTTATGGTATACATTTTAAGAATCACTGATCTACTCCTGCCGGCAGCATTCTCCAAGGTCTCGGACTGAGGTCTTTCCAGGCTCTGCTACCTGATATCCTTTTAATTGGAGATGCCAGTTTCAATAACTGGGATATTCCACATGCCAAGCATGTGCTCCACCACTGAGTGATGGCCCCTCCTTAACGAGGCCATGCATTGCAGTATTTGGAGCCATTCAAATCCCTGAAGGCATGCTGAATGCAAAAAGAGAAGAAGAAGAAGAAGAAGAAGGAGAAGAGGAAGAAAGACAATGACGACGACTACAATTCAGGCTGCCATATTTTATAATTGAAAAGTAGACCAAAGGATTTAAAAGTTTGACATCCTGGCTAGGGGTCTTGTGAATTTTGCATTGAATGTATTTGAAAATTTAATTTACCTTGTTTGGGCTGTGATGAGTCCATCACTGGGTCTGTTCGGTTTGATACTGAATGACTCAAACAGGTTTGCATGGGCTATTTTCAAAACTGTGCACGCACCAAGGCACTCCTGATTCATACAGACTGGCAGACGTTAACATTGCTAAGGAGTATTCAGATGTTAAATGAATGTTAAATGTCATTTTTTTTAAAAGGATATTGTGTTTATAACAGATTTATAATGGAATATCGTGTGCAGTTCTGATCACTGCACCTCAAACAAGACATTATAGCATTAGAAAAAGTGCAAAAAAAGGGCCACTAAAATGATTAAGAGGGGTGGAACACATTCCCTATGAAGCAAACTTAAAGAGGTTAGGGCTTTTTACCTTGGAGAAATGATGATTGAGGGGTGACATGATAGAGGTTTACAAAATTATGCATAGGACAGAGAAGGTAGAGAAAGAAGTACTTTTCTCCCTTTCTCACAATACAAGAACTCGTGGGCACTCAATGAAATCGATGAGTAGTAAGCTTAGAACAGATAAAAGGAAGTACTTCTTCACCCAAAGAGTAATTAACATATGGAAATGCCATAGGAAGTGGTGGCAGTTACAAGCGTAGACAGCTTCAAGAGGGGAGTGGATAAACATGGAACAGAGGTCCATCAGAGGCTATTCGCCATGAGGTACAGATGGAACACTATGTTTGGGGCAGTGATGCTCTGTATTAGGGATGGGCACGAACTGGAAAATTCCGGTTCAGTTCCAAGTTTGAGGTGGAATCAAACCTTGAACCAAGAAAAAATACCCAAACCAAACCAGCTGGTTTGGGCCAGTTTTGATCATCAAAACAACTTCGATAATCAAAGCAACTGCTTTGATCATGCTTCCCCCCACTTGGAAACGGGGGGAGTGAAAGGGATCATGGAAATGGCTTGCATCCATTTCAGACCCCCCCCCATTGCTTTGATGATCAATTGATCGGTGCCAGCACATCTGCTGCAGACACCACAGACACACCCCACCAGGATATACACAAACCTCCAAAAATCACATGGAGGTTCATGGTAGGGTCACTGAGGTGAGATTGCATGTACCTTGGCTTGTGAACCACAACCAGGGCAATTTTAGTAGTGAACTTAGGGACATAGGCAGGTTTGTGCCCATCCCTACTCTGTATTCTTGGTGCTTGGGGGCCCACAGTGGGAGGGCTTCTGGTGTTCTAGCCCCACTGGTGGGACCTCCTGATAACACCTGGGGTTTGGCCACTTTGTGACAGAGTGCTGGACTGGATGGGCCATTGGCTTGATTCAACATGGCCTCTCTTATGTTTTTATGATTTATATGATTTTTGACTAATTTAGCTATGTATATAATTTATTGCCTGCCCAGCACAGCAGTAGCACAGTAAGGAGAGGAAGCAGAACCCAAGAGAACTGTGCGAGAATGTGCATGTGCGAAAAGCCAATTGCACGGGACTTCAATGTTAGGAAGGAATACGGATGCACAAAAGAAAATACACAGAGAGTGATTAAAATATGGAATTTGATGCCAGAGGATGTAGTGATGGCCACAGGAATAAACAGCTTTAAAAGGGGATTAGATAGATTCATGGAGGATAAGCCATAGAGACTGAGGGCAACCTCCACATTCAGAGGCACTAAAACTCTGAATCCCAGAGCCAGCCCAGGAAGCAACATCAAGAGAAGAGAAGAAGAGAAGAGATTGGATTTATACCCCACCCTTCACTATCCAAGGGAGTCTCAGAGCGGCTTACAAATTCCTTTCCCTTCCCCTCCCCACAACAGGCACCCTGTGAGGTAGGTGGGGCTGAGAGAGCTCTGACAGAAACTGCTCTTTTTCAAGAACAGCTGTGCCAGAACTATGGCTTGCCCAAGGTCATCCAGCAGGTGCAAGTGGAGGAGTGGGGAATCAAACCCGGTTCTCCCAGATTAGAGTCCGTGCACTTAACCACTGCACCGTGCTGGCTCAAGGGAAGGCCTTGGTCTCTATGCCCTGTTGTTGGTCCTCCAGAGGAACTTGTTGGCCACTGTGTGAGACCGGATGATGGACCAGATGGACCATTGGTCTGATCCAGCAGGGTTCTTCTTATGGTGGCTTGCCAAACAGCCACTAGTGGGCCAATGAGTGGTCGTCAGCTCCCTGTTTGCAAATGATGAATAGGATGTGAGCCAAACCAGCTCATAATCCCATTAGATGTGCCCGTCCCATTTGGTCATTACCTAGCCAGGAATGAAGACAATGATAATTCAGGGAAGAGCTGTGGCTCACAGGGGAGAGCATCTGCTTGGCATGTCCTGGGTTCAACCCTTGGCATTTCTGGTTAAAAGGATCAGGTGATGTGGCTAGGTGATGTGAAAGACCTCCACCTGAGACCCTGTAGCCCTGCTGCCAGGCTGAGCAGACAATACTGATCTTGATGGCCTGATTCAATATAAAGCAACTTCATTTATGTTCATGTGTGTTCCATTTGATAAGGACGGGTCCTGTCCAGCATTACTTTAGAGGAATTGAGTCATGGAAAAGGAGTAGTTCCATCACTTAGGAGTTTACTAAGGGGCCCTCAACATTAAGCCTAAAGAGCAACTGAGTTACAATGTCTGGCCTTCCTTTGAACCTTCTGTAATAAAAGTAAGAAATGAAAACAACGGTAGAATTAAACTATTGTTTTACTCTAAACCGCTTCCGGTAAAGGGCCCTGTTATCTAATGATTGGAGCTCAACGGCTGGTATAAATCGTGTTGTTTGTTCTGTGCTCTCGTGGCTGAAAAAAAGCAACGGGAAAAGAAAATCAATTGGAAGCCGCAAGTAACAAATGACCGGTCTTAAGCAAGCATAGAAAATGGGGGCGAAGAATAGAGCTGTGAATACACATTGCAGTGTTAGGAAATACAGGGATGACTTCTTTTTCCTCTTAGGAAATGAAGCCAAACTCTCTCCCCTGAAATATTTCCAACAGAGTGATGGCATGAGCAGACTGTGCTAATATGAGGAGGGTCACCAATTCTTAGGGTTGCCATTCTGCAGGTGGGGGACTGGAGATCTCCTGGAAGTACAACAGATCTCCAGACTGCAGAAGTCAGTTCCTCTGGAGAAACTGGATGTTTCGGAGGTTGGACTCTATGGCATTATAGCCTGCTGACAATGCTCCCTCTATGCTGTGGAGTCTTGTGAGCAAAAATTCTACTTTGCGAGCGAGTTACTGGAATTAATGTTGTGATTGAACAATTTGGCTACTGCATAAATTAGTTTGCCCTGGAGCCATCCTTCCTGAACGAAGACAAAAATGTGTGAGCCGGAGGCTAAAAAAACTGTGCTCACACTAAAAAAAGCTAGCTCACACTAACTCAGCTGAGAGGAAACACTGCCTGCTGAGGTTCCTCTCCTCCCCAAATTGCTCCCTCCCTCGGCTCCATCCCCAAATCTCCAGGAATTTCCCAATCCAGAGTTGGCATCCCTATTAATTCTCCTATCTAGCTGCACCCCAAGAAGTCATTATGTGCTATTCTAGAGTTCACCTGCTTAAGAGCAATTTTTCTTTTGGTTGCGGAGAGAGAAGGACGAGGGAGCTGGGAGAGAGCTCTTCCAACTAGGATCTAAATACTATGTGGGTTGGGCCTATTTTCAGGATAACTCATTTAGTTTTCTTGACGAACAGTATATAAATTTATAACTGTTTCTCATCAGTTGTGTTTTATTCTGAGTGAAGACCGGAAGATGGGAAGGGGAATCAAAGCTTGCCTGAAAAGGGTCAAGAAATTACAGAATTCAACGGGAGAGTTGAAAGTTTGCATTGAAATATTGTATTGGAGAAATTTTGGTGGTGGAGTTGGGGGAGGGTGGGGTTTGGGAAGGGGAGGGACTTCAGAGTCCACCTTTCAAAGCAGCCATTTTCTCAAGGGGAACTGTTCTCTGTAGTCCGGAGATAAATTGAACTCTTCTGCCACCACCTGGAGGCTGGCAACCCTAGTTGTGGCCCTGCGTGTCTGATGGACATTTGGAGATCTATGATTTCCATCTCATGAAATTTGATCCCCCACTTGCATTAATACTGAGGTTTTTAGAATATAAGAACATAAGAGAAGCCAATGTTGGATCAGGCCAATGGCCCATCCAGTCCAACACTCTGTCACACAGCGGCCAAAAAACAGAATTCTGCAATGCCAGAAGTTCTGCTCACAGAACTCCAAACCTTTGTCTGGTTTGGCCCTTAACTGAATCCAAGCCCATGGATCTTCTAGCCCCTCTTAGCCCCCTTCTTTATACAAGGGATTGCTTATGCTCAGTGAATGAGGGTGAAAATGGAGTTGAGGCTGTTCATTTTTTTAAAATATCTGCCTCAGAGTCCAGCGTTGAATATACTGTGCTACAAGAGGGCTGCCATTTTGTTCAGAAGGAAACAAAAACAGAAAAATAACAAACGCTCATTTGCACATCTTATTTCTTTAAAACGTTATGTAAATTGCCCGTTTATTAGCATTGGGGCTGAGCGAAACAGCAATCTATCAGTCGATCAATCAAACAAAACCTCACCAGGAAGCCTGAAGTACAGAAAGCACATTGAAGACTCCCCCCCCCCCCCCAGAAGGATGGAAAACCGCTGGAACTGGTTAAAAATCAAATGACTCAGAATGTAATAGCTTGTGTTTGAGGCAAAGGGGCCCACCAGAAAGTGCTTCTTTAGAGTCCATTGGATAGTTGCTGGTATAAGGGGGCTTGACTGAGTCATGGTTCATTTGCAGTGTCTGTTTCCTCTCTCAGGGAATGGTTTCTAACAGATTCAAGGAGACTCCAACCTTGTAGCTTGGAATAAAGGCGGCTCTGTGAGTTAAAGATTTGTTCTATTTAAACAGAAAAGTTGCCAGCCGCGTTCCACATATTGTGCCCCTGTTGAAGAACAGCCTCCCTCTTTCAAACTGAGGAAGAGATGGAGTCCTGTACAATAGGTACTGGCAGTATATAAACGGAAAGGTCACGATGCGTGATTTCAGTAGAACTGGCTGCTGGCCTGCAAGACAAATCATGGCAGTGCCCTGCTAGAAAGCATGGCTGGAATCCAAAGAAAGGACATGCACGGCTCGGGAGAGACAGCTACAGCTTTCTATTTTTGCCATGGCAGTTCCCACAGTCAAAAAGACAAGCCGCTTGGCAGTGCTGGTGTTGTCGCAATCGAGACGTAACCTGTATGGTTAGGAAGGGGTTGCAGGGGCTGTTCCTTGTTACCAACCTCCAGGTGGGGCCTGGACTTCTCCCAGATTTACAACTGACCTCCAGACTACAGAGTAGGATTGCTAACCCCCCCCCCCCCACGGCTGCCAGTAGGGGTGGGGTTGCCAGCTCCAGGTTGGGGGAGTCCTTGAGATTTGGGGGTGGAGCCTGGGGAGAACAGGGACCTCAGCGGGGTATGACACCACAGAGTCCACTCTTTAAGGTATCCATTTTCTCCGGGGGAACTGAACTCTGTAGCCTGGAGATGAGCTGTTTGTTGTAGTGGTTAAGTGCGTGGACTCTAATCAGGGTGAGCTGGGTTTGATTCCCCACTCCTCCACTTGCACCTGCTGGATGACCTTGGGCAAGCCAGTTCTGTCAGAGATGTTCTCTCAAGGACAGTTCTCTCAGAGCTCTCTCAGCCCCACCTACCTCACAGGGTGTCTGTTGTGGGGAGGGGAAGGGGAAGGAGTTTGTAAGCCACTCTGAGTGAAGGGTGGGGTATAAATCCAGTCTCTTCTTCTTCTAATTCCAGGGGATCCCCAGGTCCCACCTGGAGGCTGGCATCCATACTACAGAGATCAGTTCCCCTGGAGAAAATAGCAGCTTAGAAGGGTGGGCTCTGTGGCTTCACATCCTGCTGAGCTCCTTTCCTTTGGAGCCAGTTTGGTGTAGTGGTTAAGTGTGCGGCCTCTAATCTGGGAGAACCGGGTTTGATTCCCCACTCCTCCACTGGCACCTGTCTGGATGACCTTGGGCAAGCCATAGTTCTGTACCAGCTGTTCTCTCAAGGACAGCTTGGGAAAGAGCTCTCTCAGCCCCACCTATCTCACAGGGTGTCTGTTGTGGGAGGGGAAGGGAAAAGGAGTTTGTAAGCCGCTCTGAGACTCCAAGTGAGTGGAGGGTGGCGTATAAATCCAATCTCTTCTTCTTCTTCTTCTTCTTTGCCAAACTCTGCCTTCCCTATGCAGAGTCCTCAGGTCTCCATGAACATCCCAAGACAGAGGTGTCAACCCTGCCTTTGTTCCTACAACCTGCAGAGAATTCTGTAGCCTGAATCCGTGCACTGTCCCAGGTCAACGACCAAGTTTCCCCCAACCTCAGACCAGGATGTTCCTGATTCAGTTCCTGAGAGTTGGTTTTCTTCCACGCTCCCTGTTTAGGGTTCAGCTCAATTATTAGTATTTTAAAGGGAGGGCAGAAAGAGGACAAGAGAACACATTCTCATAAATGGAGAAAATAATGAGGAAGAAGCCAAAACAAAATGTAGCTTTGACTAAGCAGACATAGCAGTGTCTCTAGGATCTTGGTTGGATGCCTTGGATGGCTTAACGAAGAGTAAAACGATTGCAGGCTGGTTTCCCAATAACGGGATTGGACCCAAAACTGCAACATGTGGGATCGAACCCATCATCCAGTGTGGTCTGTGGCAGGGCCAAAGAAATAGATCTGTCGTCAGCACTGACAGTTTGCTATAATTGCTTCCTAAAAGGAAGCTGTCCTGGCTATGATTCCTGCTGCAGCAGCCAATGAGGAAGTAACATTAGCTGGGTTTCTCACACACAGAAACTTCCAAAGAATCTGCTTCCCCTGATATTTGGTATTTGAACCCATTTCTCAAAGGCAATGCTCTGCATTTGAGAATTATACTAACCCTGCTACTTCCTCTGGGATGTATATTATTCAAATGAAGCATATTTACATTTTCCTTATTTTGTCTTTGAGCCAGGCAGGCCACTGGAAACCCACCCATCTCTTGATGGCTGGAAATGTTATTAAACCAAGCTCCTATTTAATGGATTTCACCAGGCCTTGCCTGCGCAGTTTAAAGTCTACTTTTGCAGCCATAGCGATGAGAAAATGGTTACTTTTAAGACTAAAAAAAGCTGAATTTGCTTACAATTATGTGTGTGTTTCCTATGCTTGTGTGGAACAGTGAAATACGTCCATTTCTGCATGTCGTAATCCATACATTATTTAGGCTAGCACATCAATTCACTGTACCTTACTAAAATCACGATAGAGCCAGTTAAGTATTTTCTCAGTGGGGCCAGTTTCGAAGATTGGCAATAACAGGTACCTGCTGGGGCCCAGGAAGACCCACCACTGATCCCTCATGCACCACTATGCAGCAGCAGACGTTGCCACCCTCAATGGTTGGATCAGAGCTTCCTTGATGTGTGCATGTTCCATTTGCAGTGGTGATGGCTTCTGGCTCCTCCTCCCTCTGCTCCTCGGCCAGATATCAGAGGAAAGAAGGGAAGGTGTACGGAGAAGCAGCAGCAACAACTTCCCATTATTTGGGCCTAATCAGATGTGGCAGGTGGGACCTTCTCCCACCATCCTGACAGGGGTTAGTAACTTGGGACAAATGAATATTGTTTCTAGTTTCCATTGCCACATGGGGTGTGCTTGTGTAGAGTTGCCAGGTCCCCTTGCAGTTGCGCTGGGGGGATTTGGGGGGTGTTCTGGGGGTAGGCGGGATGTCACACGCGACATCCCCAACACGATGATGTCACCTGGAAGTGACATCACTGTGTTGGTGACATCACATGGGATGCTCTGGTTTTGGAACAAAACTCAATGGGCTTTTTCCCACTCACATTGTGCCAGCGTTCTGCCTCCGTTTGTCCCGGCGCTGGGTGTCAATTTCACACCCTTTGCTGAGGCGCGTGTGTTAATACGGGGCTTCGCGTCATTTTCTCCGCACCTTCAGTAAACCTTTTTTTTAAGGTTTACCGAAGGTGTGGAGAAAATGGCGCGAAGCCCCGTATTAACACACGCGCCGCAGCAAAGGGTGTGAAATTGACACCCAGCGCCGGGACAAATGGAGGCAGAACGCCGGCACAACATGAGTGGGGAAAAGCCCTATGTTTTTTCAGCTTCAAAACCATAGAGTTTGCCCCCAAACCAGAGCATTGCCATGCAACGTCCCTGGTACAATGATGTCACCTGGAAGTGATGTCATTGCATTGGGGACGTCATGTGACAACGACCCTGTTTAGCTGATGGTGGATTGAAGACCCCCCCCCCAAAGGGGGGAAACCCCGCTGGGACCTGGGGTCTGGTAGCCCTATACCTGTGGCTCAGTGGCAGAACATCTGCTTTACATGCTGAAGGTCCCAGGTTCAATCCCTGATATTTCCAGTTAAAGTATCAGGTAGTAGGTAATGTGCAAGACCCACATCTGAGACCCTGGAGAGCTGCTGCCAGCCAGAGCAAACAGTACGGACTTTGACAGACCACAGGTCGGACATGTGTTCATGTGCCTGACCTCTGACAGACAGGAAACAGGCAGGTGAGCAGTGGTGATTATTGCTGTTGTCTCTGGTCCTTCACCATTTGGGCGAGCAAAGGAGTAGCTACAGTAGCTAAGAGCAGCTTCTCACTCATCCCCTTGCGCACCACTGCATGGCTCAATTGATCGATGCAGCTTGGTGTAGTGGTTAAGAGTGGTAGACTCTAATCCGGAGAACCGGGTTTGATTCCCCGCTCCTCCACATGAAGCCAGCTGGGTGACCTTGGGGCAGTCACAGTTCTCTCAAGAGCTGTTCTCTCAGAGTTTTCTCAGCCCCACCTACCTCACAGGGTGTCTGCTGTGAGGAGAGGAAGGGAAGGTGATTTTAAGCCTCCCTGGGACTTTGAGTGAAGGGCGGGGTATAAATCCAATTCTCTTCCTCCTCCTCCTCCTCCTTCCTCCTCCTCCAGTTGATGACATCTTATGAAAGGCCCGCTTAATTTGGGTCCAGCCCCATTTCTAAGAAAAATTATAACTGACAGGAGGGCGTCGTTCTGTCTCTTCTGCATTTTTAGCCTGGACAGTCAATACACGCTTGTTAATGGGATTGTGAAAAGTGCAATATTTTTGGAGAAGTTTTCGGGAAGGGAAAAATGAATCAGAGGCACACCTCTTTGAGGCATCCTGAAATGCTGGGATCCGGCCAGGGAAAAGAAGCTGAAGACCTAGTTCCATAATGCAAAGTGTCAGATAATCACAGAAGATCAGCTGATTCCAGTGTTCTGTGTTCTGCCCTTGGAAAAGGGAATCTGAAAGCATTCAGAGGCATGTCATGTATCAGCAAACTCTTCATTTTTCCTATTATTTAGGAAGTCATCTCTCTTTTTTTAAAGGCTGTTTGATTTTATACATTTTTACCCTTTTTGTGTATTTATTCAGGAGGAACAACTTTTCATGATTTCCCTTTGGAGTGCATGTTCCTGAGAGGCAAAAAAACACTCCCCCCAACCCCTGATTGTTTGAGGATTCACAGACTGGTCTTTGGATCTTTGAGCTTTGCAAAGGCAATAGAAATCAGGCAGTATCTTTCTTTTTTGATTTTTTGCAGATGTGTCTGTAGATCATAGCAGTGGGTTGAGCTTTTAGTCTGTCAGTTGCACTACGCATGTAATTGATACGGCTGTCTAGGAATGAAGCTCTGCTTAAATGGTGATCTAGCCCCTTTTGACTCCATTTGACTGGCCTTTGGCAATTACCAACTTGCTGCTTTGCTACCACCACTTAGTATGGCCGATGGACACTGCGTCGGAATTGGGAGTACATTCGGCAACTTTGTTGCCAACATTGTTTGGTGTAGTGGTTAAGCGCGCGAACTCTAATCTGGAAGAACTGATTCCCCATTCCTCCACTTGCACCTGCTGGATGGCCTTGGGCAAGCCATAGTTCTGTCAGAGCTGTCCTTGAAAGAGTAGTTCTTGAAAGAGCTCTCTCATCCCCACCTACCTCACAGGGTGTCTGTTGTGGGGAGGGGAAGGGAAAGGAGTTTGTAAGCCACTCTGAGACTCCGAGTGAAGGGTGGGATATAAATCCAATCTCTTCTCTTCTTCTTCTTTGTCCTCCTGTGCCTTTAACAGCAGATTGATCTATGGATTTGATCACCATGCTGTGAAAGGGTTCAGCTGCTGATTTCTGCTGATGGCATAGGAACAGCCAGTCTGGTATTTATCAGGTTGGTTGGCAACCCTTCTTGGGAGTCCTGAGATCAAATCCTAGGGGATCTATAATCTCCGGATCAAACTATGTAAGGCCATTATTGGATTTCCTTTCTTTTTACACTTTTTGAATTAGCCACTGTTGAGGAAGCTCAATTGGATTGGGGCTCTGGGACTGGCAGAGAGAGGATTGAACCCTTTCCACCATATCATTTTTCCTTTTTCAGTTGCTGCCTGGTTGTGTTTAATGGTTGATGTCCAGGGTGGCTCAGTAGTTTCTTGGCACTTGCCTGAAATTCTCCTGGAATTACAAGTTATCTCCACACTACAGAGATCAGTTCCCCTGGAGAAAATGGCAGCTTTGAAGGGTTAATCAGTCTTCCCAAGTGCATGTACAAAGGGGTTCAGAGATGCATGCCTTCCACACACTCTGTGTGTACTTGTTGAGGAAATACTGGGGTTTCTGCAGCAACTGAAATTGCCCTGAGTTTCCTCTTCTTTCTTGTGTATTAAATATACTGATTTTCTCTCTTAATTGGTGTCCTGAAAAAGTTTGGAGGAGAAAGGGATTAACTGTCTGTGTGTGTTAAGTGCTGTCAAGTCACTTCTGACTTATGGCGACCGTATGAATTAATGACCTCCAACCCGCCCTAATGTTAACAGCCTTGCTCTGGTCTTACAAACTGAGGGCCGTGGCTTCCTTGATTGACTCAGTCCATCTCATGGTGGGTCTTCCTCTTTTCCTGCTGCCCCCAACTTTTCCTAGCATTACTGTTTTTTCCAGTGACTCTTGTCTTCTCGTAATGGGACCAAAATATGATAGTCTCAGTTCTGTCACTTTAGCATTTAGGAAGAGTTCAGACTTGGTTTGATCTAGAACCCACTTATCTGTCTTTTTGGCAGTCCACGGCATCCATCAAACTCTCCTTCAACACGAAATCAACTTTCTTCCTGTCAGCTTTTTTCATTGTCCTACTTTCACACCCATACATAGTAATTGGGAATCCTATGGCACGAATTAACTTGACCTTGGTCACCAATGATACCTTCTGGCACTTAAGAATCTTTTCTAGCTTCTTCATGGCTGCTCATCCCAGTCTCAATCTCCTTCCGATTTCTATGGACTTGATTACCTCATGTTTTGTGAGATTTCAATTGAAAGTGTGGTGCCTGGTCCTGTGTGTGTCTCTTTGTGTTGTGGTCTGAGACCACAGGCCTCCCCAGTGGATAGTGACATAAATGTAATGTGAGTAACCATTGCTTCCTAGCTTTGGTGTGGAGTGGTGGTTCAGTGTGGGGCTGAGGAGATTGGGGTTCAAATGCCTTCTCAGGACTGAAGCTCAGTAGGTCACCCTGAGCTATTCTTTCTCAGCCAAACCTACCTCACAGAGTTTTTATGAAGATAAAAGGGAGGGCGAACCATGTACCTAAGCACCTTTGAAGATACGAATGTGACAGAGTAAGGGCTGTGCTTTATAAGGCAGGCAGATGTGTATAAAATATTCAGACATGGAAGCCAGGACGGGATAGACTGTGGATGGAACAGGATGGCCCTGTTTCACCATGCATTTATTATTCCCCCATCGCCAGATGTGTGCATAATCCTCTTTCCTTTCAGCCTCCATGCCTTTTTCTGTAAAATAGGAAAACTTAGGCTATCAGCAGTATTTCCAGAGCTGTAATTGAGCTTCCTTGCCCACTTCAGTACATCCGCAAAAAGGCATTGGTTAGAAACTGGTCAGATTTGGCTGTGTTAATTGAATTATCTATTGACTTTTAACTATGTGCATTTTTTAAAAAAAAATGTGTCCTTTGGGGTTGTTTTTAATTTTGGGGTTTTTTTTAAACTTGTTGTTGTATGCTTATAATGTTTCGGCGTCCTTGCAGCTTTGTGCTGCTTTGTTAGCTGCTTTGAGTTTGAGGTGATAAGGTGGGGTATAAATATTTTAAATAGAGGTAAATGGAAACAGCTATATTTCTGTAGATTTTGACCATGCAGAATCCATCCCGCAAACGCTTTACTACATGTTCTCTGATTGCCAGTTCATGAAAGAATTATTTGAGAAGGAAACTGAACTAAAGCATGGTAGGCCATGATGTGTAGACAAATTCAGGCTTTCAAATTCCTCCTCCCTGCCCCTTCTCTGCAGAAAAATGAAGATCAAAATAGGTTGTTCCCCGCAGTTTCTATTAACTGCCATTAAACAAGACTCAATGTTCACATAGAAATCCATATAAGACCCCCAGCTGACCTTCTTATTAACCTACTGCTGGGTTAAATAGTTCTGGGTCTATCCTGGCATGCCAGTGGTCTAATAAATATTAACAAAAACACAAAGCAGTATTACCCCTTCAGCCCAATCACGCACAGTCATGATTTTCATGTAAATATTTTGCCTCAGACAAGTGAACGTTGCATACCTCCCTGATTCAGTGCATTTGTGTTTTGAAAATGGATGTTAAAACATAAACATGTCTATCAGAATTTTTAAAAAAGGAATTAATGATAGCCGTTCCCACCATAATCAAAGTTTGACGTCTGTCTATAAATGCCTCATTAGATTTCTTAGTGGCCCATTATTTGTTGTGTGGCCCTCAGAAAGTTATCCCGCCCCCAAATTCCTATGATAGAAAACCTCCTCAAATATACATAATTCTAAATCAGTCAGCATTTCAGACCCTTTTAACTGATAGGCTGGAGACAGGTCTTCATAGGACAAAGAAGGGATACCATGGTTGTGTTGGTGGAAATGGAGCGGAGGAGCTGAATTATACACTACAAAGTACACAGGTTGGGTTCAAGGCCCTTGCTCTGTTATCTTGTCTAACAGTCACACATGTGCCTTGATTTCCAGCAGTGTGGTTCTCAATTTTGATTGTGACTCCAGTGTATGCGGAGATGGGGCTTTGGCGTTCATCCTGCCATCTTTTTCCTGATCTGAGGGGAGGGTGCTTTGGCCCACTGTGTACCTGTATTGTCTACTCAGACTGGCAGCAGCTCTCCAGGATCTCAGGCAGGGAGCTCTTCCACATCACCTACCGTCTGGCCCTTTGAACTGGAGATGCTGGAGATTGAACCCAGGGCCTTCTGCATGCCAAGCAGATGCTCTACCACTGAACTACTCTCCCTCTTTCTCCAACTCCCCCCCCCCAACTATTTCAGGTTGGAAAAATGGCACCGGGAGGGGGCAGATGCCCCATCTCCACACATCCTGCAGTTATGATCCAAATTAGGTGCTGTGTGCATGGGGACTGAGGAACTCACATCTGGCTGTTACCCAGGGTGGAGACCCATGCACCCCTGTGTACTCCATGTGTAAATCGGCCCTGTCAGGTACACAGAAGAGCATTGGTGGTGAAATAATTGCAGGGCTGGATTGGGGCAGAATAAAATGTGGGTACTGAAGCCTCTGGGGAACAGGAATAGTTGCTGAACTAAAGTGAGGCGTGTGTTTATAGTCTGGCCATTTTGATGTGTGGCTGGAGCCCTTGGAGCTTTGGCTACCCTAGTATATATAAATAATATTAGTTGTTCCAGTTTCTGATTCCAGCAACATCTTAGAACAGGAGCATTTGGTAGCTGACACATCTGTGGATGTTTTAAATCATAAGGGCATCTACTCTATTTTGTTTTTTCAAGTGTTGGCCTATGAAGTTCTTTGTCATTCCAGACCCACCTGTCTGGGAAACACAGAAATCGAAAACAGGAGTAACTCTCGAATTTCACCTCCATTTAATCCATCACAGAAAGCTTGCATTTCTCTCCCCCTGCCTTTTCTTTTCCTCCCCTTTCTTGCTGGATAAAGAAAAAAAAAAGCAAGGACATTTAAACAAAGTGACACAGATCATCAGCAGATCAACTGAAAATGACAGCTCAATCAAACAAATGTATGTTGAGAATTTCCACAGGGCAGCTTTAGCTGCAGCCAAACCAAATTTGTTTAGTATACATCAGTTAGCTGCTTAGAAACATTCAACAGAGATGCTATCCAGATGATGACTCTTCTGGAGAAGCATCTATTGAGCAGAATATCCCCATCTGTGACTGCGCTGGCATTTAGATGTATATGATGGGCTTTCTTCGAAATATGATTTCAAGTCAACAACAGCCAAGTACCAATTTGGCTATATCTATTTATTTTATTTATTTGTTAAAACATTTATATGCCGCCTTTCCTTGTGGTCCAAGGAAGCTCATGCAAAAAACAATAGCTTGCTTTTCAAAGGTAGGGGTCTCAGACTAGTGAATAGCTGTTGTGGTGGAAAGTGCTGTCAAGTCATAGCTGACTTATGTCAACCTGGTATGGTTTTCAAACCAAGAGACGTTCAGAGGTCGTTTGCCACTGCCTGCCTCTGCGTTAGGCCCCTGGTATTCCTTGGAGGTCTCCCATCCAAATACTAGCCAGGGTTGACTGCTGAACAGCTGAGATCTGACAAAAAATGGCCAGCCTGAGCTATCCAGGTCAGAGCAGTGAATAGCTGTACTAGCCATCTATCTTCTCCAGGCCATGACTTTTTCTGTCGCTGAAATAAGTTTTCTGTTGTTGAAATCGACCCGTTGACTATTTTAGTAGATTTTGTTATGCTGACTCAGATTGGAGCAGTGGTACTTACTCTGTGGCTCGCAATCACCATCAGCCAAAAGACTTCATGTTCCCATTCTGCTCTAAAGGATCTGTACTGTTCTTCATACTTGTGCTTTTGTAGCTTTCAACATACAGGGCTTCCGTCCCCTGGTGAAAAGAAGTTCTTTTCTACCATTCTGCTTTCACTCAGATGTCCTCTCTTTACCACCACTTTCTAGCGCCCATCAGTCCTCCAAGGGCTTTTCTCTATGAAGAGAAGAAGAAGAGGAGATTGGATTTATACCCCGCCCTTCACTATTGAAGGGAGTCTCAGAGCGGCTTAGAAACTCTTTTCCCCTCCCCTCCCCACAACAGACACCCTGTGAAGTAGATGGGGCTGAGAGAGCTCTGACAGAAACTGCTCTTTTTCAAGAACAGCTGTGCCAGAACTATGGCTTGCCCAAGGTCATCCAGCAGGTGCAAGTGGAGGAGTGGGGAATCAAACCTGGTTGTCCCAAATTAGAGTCCGTGCACTTAACCACTACACCAAACTGGCTGTATGGTTGTAACTCTAGCTTGTTGCTGGTCCCATGTCACCTCTGGCTTGCCCATGTTTTTTTCTGGATGCACCACTGGAACAGTGGAGCAGACCCCTGGAAATCAAGATTAGGAGAAGAGCGACAGGTGGCATCTGAAGGACCTGTATGCAAGTTACGAGCCATGGAGCGAGTACTGCTGGTCAGGCAGATGCTTTGGTTCATATTCACTTTGCTACTTCATGCAAAACCCTTGATACAAAAACTGAATGAAAGTGAGGATAAGTCATCACAGGTACATCAAAATGAGGCATTAGAAAAGAGAGAGAGCCCAGTAGCACCTTAAAGCAACTTAAATTTGTGGCTGGGTAGGAACTTTTGTGAATCACTGTTCACTTCTTCACATACAGTCAGAATGAGGCATGTGAATAACCAGCCCATTTGTTACCCCTTCCGTCTTATCTTTGGTTTGAGATAGTTCGCATTGTCTAGGATGGTGTTAACATGGCTAGGGAGTCTCAGTTTTACTGTTTGGTTTCGAGCCTCCTGGATCTTTCCTACA
This sequence comes from Lepidodactylus listeri, assembly GCA_029233225.1. Classification (NCBI taxonomy): domain Eukaryota; kingdom Metazoa; phylum Chordata; class Lepidosauria; order Squamata; family Gekkonidae; genus Lepidodactylus; species Lepidodactylus listeri. Next base: position 23,300,963 of record JARCFY010000005.1, read on the forward strand.
AAACTCACATCAGATCAATCCAGTGTTCGTGTTATCCTCTTGGGTGATCTGTTGCAGGTCTGGTTCCATACATCTGGACAGAGGAACCACATGGACATGTTAAAAGACAGGGCTCTTTCCAATGCTAACTTGTGCAGCTTTCAGAGAGGGAAATGCTGGCGGGATCTCCCAGATCTAACTGTCTATACATCAGGACACAAATAATTGTTCCCCTCACTTATTTTAGGAGATTTATTTTGTTTAAAAAAACACTGTTAGTCTTTGACTTTGGGTACTGTTGTACTGTGGCCAGGCACTGGAGAATTCTGTGGTGCCAGGTATGGAGCACATGTTATATCGTACCAAGATAACGAAAGCCCTGAACTGTTCCCATTGAAGAAGGCCTGGGTCCCAGATCCTGTGTATAGGCCAGGGGTGGCCAAACCGCAGCTCGGGAGCCACATGCGGCTCTTTCACACAGTCTAATTTAATGTTAATAAAAAGCAAATTTGCATATTTTTCCAATAAAAACGTGTGTCTGATATTTGTTCATGTCTTGTGGCTCTCAAACACCTGACGTTTATTCTGTGTGGCTGTTACATTAAGCAAGTTCGGCCACCCCTGGTATATGCACTAATATCAGTTGGTTTGGTATAGTGGTTAAGAGTGGCAGACTCTAATCTGGAGAACTGGGTTTGATTCCCTACTCCTCCACCTGAAGCCAGCCGGGTGACCTTGGGTTAGTCACAGTTTTCTCAGAGCTGTTCTCTTAAGAGCAGTTCTCGCAGAGCTCTCTCAACCCCACCTATTTCACAGGGTGTCTGTTGTGGGGAGAGGAAGGGAAGGCAATTGTAAGCCACTTTGAGACTCCTTTGGGTAGAGAAAAGTGGGGTATAAAAACCAGCTTCTCCTCCTCCTTGTCCTCCTGTGTAATTCTAGGGGATCTCTTTAGGAGAATGGACTCTATGCCATTGTATCCCACTGTATCCTACCCAGGATCAAATCAGCAGGGGTTTCCCAACCTGGATCTGGCAACCTTCTCTTGAAAAAAATGGCTGCTGTGGAGGGTGGGCACTATGGTTGCCAGCTCTGGATTGTGAAATACCTGGAGATTTGCAGAGTGGAGCCTTGGAGGGTGAGGTTTGGGGAGGGACCTAAGCAGAATACAGTGCCTTATAGAGTCTACTCTCCAAAGCAGCCATTTTCTCCAGAGGAACTGATCCTGGTCATCTGGAGATCAATTGTAACAGTGGGAGATCTCCAGATGTCACCTGGAGAGTGGCAAGCCTATTAGACACAGTGGCATTATATCCTGCTGAAGTCACCCCTCCCAAACCCTGCCCTCCCCCAGCTTCACCCCCAAATCTCTAGAAATTTCCCAGCCCAGAATTGGCAACCCTCTTTCCACCACAAGAAATGAGGCTTTTGCCCTTTGCTGTTATTTTCACAAACAAGATTCCAGACATGAAATTGCCTTATTGGCCCAAAATGGAGCAAAGACCAGCAAGAAAAAAGAAAAGAAAAAGAAAACAAACATAGCTGCAATAAATATACTTAAAAGATACCATAGTAAGTCATGACATAGGGTAGGCTCTTAAGATTCATGACTTTTCTAATCAGCTAAGTATGTTCTATTTATTATTGTTATGACCTTGGAGAGATATGACGATGGCAAGCGCTGAGAGAGTGTGTGTTGGGGGGGGGGGGGTAACGTTGGAATTTCCCACACAAAATGAGGGGTGGAAAACGTGCTTGCTAGGGTTTGATTTCTTTTCTTTTCTTTTTAGGCCATGGCATTTTGTGGTAAAAATGTCATTATTTGATACTTTTACCTGATTCGTGGATTTTTGTTTGTGTGTTTATTAGTAGTTCAAGGGCTTAATTGTATTGTTGTATCCTGTTACCCATGGATAACTAAGGATCTGTTAGTGTAATAATATAATTAAAGCTGACCTTGAGAAATTATCTTTGGTTCTAGGAGCCAGTCCAAAAATTTAGGCGCCAGGCTCATTTTTCAAACATCTGGGGGTTTTGTATTTGAATGACTATATTTTCTAATGATTCCTACCACAAAAAATAATACTAACCTCTTCACAGTTTCTTGTAATTTTACTAAAGCTACAACAGAAGTGTTGTAGTCTATAAAATATAGAGGGTCATCCTGGTTGTTATCGCCATAACAAAAAGCTAACCTCTAACCCTGACCTAACTTCTCACCAATTTCTCATAATTCTATTATTGCTTTAAAAAGCCCCATTTAATTGCATCTTAGAGCTAGTATACAAAGCAACTAGTAAAAAAATAAGATCCATTTACCACCACTAACAGGTATAAAACCGTTTACATGTAAACAAACAATGATAAGCATTTTATGCACATTAATTTTTGTCATACAACAAAATATTCTGATGCAAAATGATAAATAAGATTTGTACTTACACTGAGCAGCACCAAAAGATACTACAATAAAATCACTGCTGAAAATACTGGTCACCCTAGTAATATCTGTAGGTGCCATGGTGACCTGGCACCTGGGATTTGTCAAGCCCTAAATAAAAGACTTTCTAGTGGATGGTAGTGCCCACTATGCTATAGTTGCAAAACAAATCCCATGGCTGAAAAGGGGAAAGCAATCCACAATTTTGTGGCTAATGGGAATGCTGAATTGATCTCAATTACTATACAATCACCAGTGCTGGATTACAAACAAGTAAGTTACAGGTTAAGGCCTGAGAGTAAGTAATAGTTCCCCTTCAAATTACTATATTAGCATTTCTTTGGTAATGTTATAGGCCCTCTAAATCTCGCAATGACAATGTAAGGAATCAGGAGGTCCCGCAGGTTTTATATTATGTTTGCCCACATGAGCAGTATAATTGTGTGAATCCTCTCCAAGAATTCCAGCAAATATTTTCCTGCACTGAAAAGTGGTATAAGACACATAAGCACTTTTTACAAGGGTTAGATTTCTAAATGGTTTTCTGGAGATGGTTGTGAAGACCTAGTGATGAGAATCAGTTGACAAAGGAAAGAAAATTGATTCAGTATCTGTTCAGAAGATAGAGCTGGAAGGTGTGCAGTTCAGAGTCAAATTTGTCAAACTCAACCTTTGACCTGGAGGTCCTGCCCCTTAACTCTAGATGGCTTGAGGGAGAGAAGGACTTGCAGTGGCTAGAATGGGGCCAGGGAAAAGCACTCATGCTCCGAGGGCCTCTTTCATCTCCAGCTACCCTGCAGAGGAAGAACAAATAGTTCCAGCTGCTATGGCCACCTCTTCACTTGATCACTGCATCAAGTAATGAATTGCATATGTGAAAAAATAAAATGCAGATAAAATGTTTGTATTACCTCACTTTGTTTCAAATGCAATGCTTTTCAGTGGAGTAGGTTCACTTTCCATTGCAAGACATCAAGAGTCCAGTAAGCTAATGATGAGAAATCAGGTTAGGTACATACATGTTGCAGTTGGCTCTCAGATACCAGCACTGAGCACTGGCTTCTGAAACAAAGCCCAGATCCTCAAACTTTTAAGCATTTTAAGCATTTTCAGCATTTTAAGCTGAATCATCTGTTGTTCCAGCGGTGAAAATGAAAACTGTGATCTAGAGTTGCCAACCTCTTGGTGAGACCAGAAGGTCACCTGCAATCACAGCTGATCTCCAGAAAACAGAGATCACTTCCCCTGCAGGAAATGGCTGCTCTGGAGGGTGGACTCTATGGCGCTGCACTCCATCGAGCCCCCTTCCCTCTCCAAACTCCACCCTTACCAGGCTCTACCCTCAGATTTCCGGGAAATTTCAAAGTGGAGTTGGCAAACCTAACCTGATCTATGAACCAAACTGCATGATGTATTGCATTCTTTTGGGTGGGAGGGAAAAAGAGAAGAAGGCACGAGTCCAAGAAAAAGCAGAGAGGCGAACCCTCAAAGCAGTGCAAGAAACAGCATCATTTATTTAGATTCAACACATTACAAGCCAGAGGAGCCGTAGGAACAAATAAATTACATATTTAGCACACATTTGTGTATGTATGTATGTACTTACGTATGTATATATGTGTAACTATTTATCCATCCATTCATCCATGCATACAGATATACACACATATACCATAAAACACCTATCAGATATGCAAATCATATGTGTAAACCATTCAGCAATAGAGACCAATACATATAAACTGAGACAAACTTCACCCCACCAGGACAAATAGTGACGTCCCTTTCTTATTGTGATGCTGCTAAATTAGAATGATCCTTCACCCGCACTTTCTCTTAACTCCTTGGTAGTTAAGATTAGCATTTCTCTGCTTCAACAGATCAGACAATTTTCCTTAGTTCCTGCAGGTGACTCCTTGATCCACTGATGGCAATTAGGGAGTTAAACTCCCTTTTGCTCTCACCTAACAGAACTTCGTGACCTAGCCATTTCCTCCCTCCCAACCAAATTACGCTACGCTACATTATAATGGTGCCAACACATTTGTGTCTCAGGACCCGTACACTGCTATGTCCTGACATGCTAAACATCTCCTGGGGCTCGCGGTACGCATCAGGGATGAGGAGGACCTCCCTCTGTTTTCTCATTACGCCAAATAGTGAAATGTGGAAATAATTCTAATCCTTTCTTCTGCGTCTGCGGTAGTCTGAAAAATGTGATAAACCGAATCCAATTAAAAGTCATTACTGCTAGAGTGCTCAGTTACCATCGCTAACCTTTGTTTTATAATTCATTCTGTTATCTGTCTTTATTGTAACTTGGAGGAATAATCGTCTGTGATTACAGCTCCCTTTTAAAATAGGAATTCCCTGTGTTACATTGTGCAACATCTGGCGATGACACTGTAATAATGAAAATTTTTTTGCAGTATGCTTCTTTTTTTAAAAAAATCAAGGACAAGGAGATAAAATTTAATTTGTTTACAGAACGTTTCACAATCAGGTGAAGTCCAAATAGCAGGAATTATGCTGATTCCATCATGGTGACACTGGTGGGGGACCACATGCTTGGTCTTTTTACTGGCTTGTCTATTTGCTTCTTTGGTTTGAGTACTTTTGGATTTTCTTTATAGCCTACATGAATATATGAAACTTACCCATACTGAATCAGACCATTGGTCCATCACAGCTAGTGCCGCCTAGTCAGAGTGGCAGTAGCTTTACAGGGTCTCGGGCAGAGGTCTTTCACATCACCTAGTACCAGATCCATTTAACTGGAAATGTAGGGATTGAACCTGGGACCTTCTGCATGCCAAGCTGATGCCACAGATAGCTCTGGCAGTAGAAGTCCAAGATATGCACGTATGGAGATGGGAATGGCTTCTTGTCTGGCCTATGATACAAAAACCTACCCTCCTACTTGTTACCCAGCCAAGTAGATGACAGGCAAAGCATTTTTCAGACTTAAGCATTTACTTATTTTTGATTCTTTGAAACATTTGCCAGTTTCCTGCCCCAAAGGGAAATTCAAGGTCACTGATGATATAAAAACATTGGGTTAAATCCCATGGAGCCATTTAATATATTTATCTAGAAAAAAAATTAATATGGAGCCTGTCCAGAGAACTGCTTGAGGTGGCTCACAAAATCAAACACTATAAAATCATCAAAACTACATGCAGCCATTAAAATTTACAAACCATAAAAGTGCAGCCGTAAAAAAGACCTTGCCGGGGCACAAAAACAGCATAAAGCAACACAACATTCAGCAGCCTAAAACGATCAGTGTAAAACAGGCTAGAAGCAGATTGTAAAAACATTTGCACCTTGTGTGTACAGAGGGGAGGGTGGTCTAAAAGTCTAATTTAATAATTAATAAAAGCTCAAACCTCTTAGCTGAATGCCTTAGGGGCGGGGGATGTTTTGGTCTGGTGCCAAGCCAGACTCAAGAAGAAGGGCAATCCATGCAGAAGATGCCACCAGTGGAAAAGCTTTGTCCCTGATCGCCACCCGCCTCACCTCTGCAGGGGTAGAGAGAGCAGGAACTGTGAGGAGTACCTAACTGACAGGCCAGGCACTGCAGGAGGATGCAGTCTTTCAAGTATCTTACGATGCATTGACAGAAGCATTGTGTCCAGATCATGGGAGGTGGTACTTCCGCTCTATTCTGCTATGGTCAGGCCTCACCTGGAGTACTGTGTCCAGTTTTGGGCATCACATTTTAGGAAGGATGTTGACAAGCTCGAGCGTGTCCAGAAGAGGGCAACCAGGATGGTGAGAGGGTTGGAATCCAAGTCATATGAGGAAAGGCTGAAAGAATTGGCTATGTTTAGCCTGGGAAAGAGAAGGGTTAGAGGGGACATTATTGCAGTCTTCAAATATTTAAAGGGCTGTCATGTAGAATATGGAGCAGATCTATTCTCTCTTGCTCTGGATTGCAAGACTAGATCTAATGGGTGGAAATTACAAGGGAGTCGATACCAGCTACATATCAGGAAAAACTTCCTAACTGTAAGAGTGGTTGAGCAGTGGAACAGACTGCCTCGGGGTGGATGCTCCTTCGCTGGACGTTTTCAAGTGGAGGCTGGATGACCATATTTTGGGTATGTTGTAGGGCTATCTTTCGGCTATGCTCCTGCAGAGTGCAGGGGGTTGGACTAGATGACCTGCAAGGTACCTTCCAACTCTAACATGCTGTGATTCTATGATTCTGCCCTGGTCCAAAACTGTTTAGGGTCTGAAAAGTGAGAACCAGGACTCTGAATTGTGCTTGGGAACAGCCAAAGCATCTTTTAGCACAAGGATCATATGACCCCTCTTATCCAACCCTCTGTCACAGCCCTGTCCACTGTATTTTGTACTAACTGAAGTTTCTGGACAGTTTTCAAGGGCAGCCCCATGTACAGCTCATGGCAGTAATCTAACAAGGATGTGATTAAAGCATGGAGCACTGTGACTAGATCATGCTTTCTGAGGAATGGCTGTAGTGGACATATCAGCGGAAGCTGATAAAAGGCAGTATGTGCCATGGAGAAGACCTGTACCTCTAACTGTAGGCTAGGATCTAGCAGCAACCCTGAGCTATGACCCTGCTCCCCCACACTCCAGGACACGCTCACTTCTCAGTCTTCAAACAGCTTTATCATTGAAGAAAAGCCTGTCAGTCTTGTGCGGACTGAGCTAACAGGACTGTTAGGGTTTCCAGTCCCCAGCTGGGAACAGGGGATCCCCCACTTTTGTGGGCTCTTGCCAGCAGGCCGGCAGGAGGAAACACCCCCCACCCCCGCGGCAACAGCAGGTGGAACAGCATACCTATCTGAAATCACTCCACTTTCCAATAAATAGGACAGATGGACTCCCATTCTAGCTGTATCTGAAGAAGTGAGCAGTGACTCACGAAAGCTCATCCCCTGCCACATATTTTGTTAATCTTTAAGGTGCTACTGGGCTCTTGCTCTTTTCTGCTGCTACAATCCTGTAAAGTAAGCCAGTATTATTATCCTCGTATTGCTGAGGCTGAAGCTTCTGAAAGGCCAACTAGTGCATTCCTGGCCGAGACAAGGTTTTGCTCATAACTCAAATGCTCTCCCTATGCTTGGATGTGTGGCCCACTCTCCCCAAAGATTGACTGACCACCACCACCACTGCTTCAGATTTGTGAAAAGGTACGTGTCTGTACTTGCACGTTATGGTAGACTATATTGTGATCTACATGTGCAGCAGAATGGGCCCTCAGTTTCATAGCAAAGAACCGAGGGTATAGAACAGACTGCCTTGCTCGGGGATTGTGGATTCCAGCTCCGAACAGTCCTTCATATAAAACCCCCAGAATGAATGCCGTGAAAGCAGCAGGGACAAAAGTTCTGCATCTTCTCTTTTCTAGCAGTTGCTATTTGAGTTGCAGGGAGTTTTTCACACGTGGAGAACACTCCAAAAAGGTGATCCTAAAGGTGGTGCAGTTAAGGCTGCCAACTTCCAGATGGGGCCTGGAGACCTGGAATTACAACTGAACTACAGACATCATTTTCCCTGGAGAAAATGACATCTTTGGAAGGTGGACTTAATGGCATTATACCCCACTGAGGTCCCCAGGTCCCCTCCAGCCTGGAGGGTGGGGGATGGGGAGGTAGGCTTGCCAGATCCAGGTTGGGAAGCTCCTGGAGATTTGGGGATGGAGCCTGGGGAGGGCAGGGACCTCAGTGGGGTACAATACCATAGAGCCCACCCTCCAAAGCATCCATTTTCTCCAGGGGAACTGATCTCTGTAGTCTGGACTTCAGCTGTAATTCCGGGGGATTCCCCAGGTCCACCTGGGGGCTGACATCCCTATCCCTTCCCGAAACCCCACCCCCAAGTTTCCAGGAATTTCCCAACCCAGAGCTGATGTTGGCCACTTCATTGCCCTCCATGTGTGGACCTGGTCTTAGTCGGACAGCTGCTAGAGTTACAGGGGAATCCTTGGTGTTGCAAGCTCGGCAGAATTGTACAGCTGTACTCAAAAGTGTTTTAAACACAAGGAGAAATCTGCTTTCTAAAACTCTTCCCAATAACAAGGCTACACTGGCTTCAGATGCTGTAGTCTCTCTCAGCAATGTTCAGGATTTACTGAATTAATTAAAAGGGATGGGCCCTTAAAGTGGCTTATGACATAGTTCTCCCCTCCTCCATTTTATCCTCACAACAACTACCCTGTGAGGTAGGTTAGGTTGAGTACCTGAGTGGCCCTAGGCCACCCAGTGAGATTCCTTGGCTGAGTCAGGATTTGAACCTTGGTCTCCCACTGCTAGTCTGGCCATGGTGGCTCGGGCTTCCCCCATTTAAAAAGACCTCATAAGTGGCACTGATGCATGCATAAAGGCTTTGCGTAGTTTTTAGAACTAGTGTTGTTATCACTAGACCCAGCTCTATCAGATCTTCATAGCAAAATATAAAGATGAGGGTTTTTTTGCATTCTGTTGGCATTTGCTAACCTGAACTGAAAAATGAAACACTCATTCTGTTTTACCTCACTTATTTCAATTAAAGGCTTATTTTGCTAGTTTCCAGCTGAATGCGTTCTCTGACAATACATTGAACTGTCTGAATATAGTTAGAATGTTCCTCATTAATAAGATAATAAGAAAGTCAACAGTCAGATTCACAAAACAAGAATGTAGAAGTCCTAATGAGCCACTAAGCCGATGTTTTGAAGCGCAGAACAGTAATTCGTAGTGGCAAACATATTTTGTTTGCTCATAAGAAACATCTCTCCTTTTTATTAAAAAAGTAACACTGGATGGGACAGAACAATTCTGCGCTGAAGTAAGTATCGCACAGCAACCCCCCCCCCCAAGAAACAATGCAACTGAGCACAAACCGTAGCAATTCTATAATGTGTATCACAGTGCAAGTAAGACAACCGTCAGCAGTAAGGTTGACAGAAGAACAAGTAAAGGGTAAAACAACCCCCCCCAGTAGAACAACAAGTAAAGGGTTTTTAATAGAAGGAAGGGAGGGAGGGAAAGACTTAATGCACCTTTTGGGTAAGGGAATTCAAAAGTCTGGGGGCAACAGCCCATCTACCTGATTTGGGTTGATATGAGAACATCGAGAAGGACTCCATTGTCACTCCCCAAGTGTAGAAAAGCATAGAGAGTTAAAGGTTATGTCATGTATTCTGGTCAGAAGCCATTTTTAGGTCTTTAAAGGTCAAAACCAACACTTTATATTGAGTCCAGAAAAAAACCTGGCAGCCAGTGTGAGCAAAAGGATGTTTGAAAAGAGCTGCCCCCAGGCCCAGTGAAATGTGTGGAAGCCTGCTTTACACAGACCACTGGGCTTGAGCGGAGTTCGGAGACTGGTGAACAGAGTATGTTTGTATCCCAGTTTGTGCAGAATCGCCTCTTGATAATGGCTTGATTCAGTGTAATATTCCTTTAGACAATTTTTTTAAAAAGTTTGTCTGATGTAATCTTTTGTATGACATCGCTTGAACAGTCCAACATAATGATTAAAACTGTTTCCACAAGCTCCTCTAAGTAGAAACATTGTTAATCCACGTATTGTTTCTTTGTTTGATGAGACTCAAGGTGGGTCACAAAAACTGGATGCCTCACCATGCTCGCCTACTCACTTTGTAGCACTGTTGGGAGATGGAGCCATGTGCCAGGCTCTAGATTGATGGAGATAATCTACTCATGCATAATGCTTTTGTGTGTTGATATTTGTTTAAGTGCAAAATAGAATTTTGAGAGAGACTGTGGCTACAGTCTTTAACTTTTTCGCTTTTAAGCAGCCACATTTTAGACACTTGCATCATCGGACTGAGTCCTCATTTTTCTAAACATAGATCTATGTTTCTCTTTCTGTTTTCATTTTTTCCTTTGTCCTCTCTTTTTATTACTTTCCCTTTCTTCTCCATTTTTTAAAAAAAATCATCCCTATAGTTCATCCAATTTAACTCCTTCCCCCCAAATAAAAGTGTCATCACCTGAGTTTACAGTATAACCTTGTTTTCGTTGGGACCTGTCAGATGAAGACTGATACCTGGGGGGGGGGCATTATTTCTATATGAATCACGAGTATATAATGTATTTTTACTAGGTGTAATGCAACATAAGAACATAAGAAAAGCCAATGCTGGATCAGGCCAATGGCCCATCCAGTTTAAAACTCTGTCACACAGTGGCCAAAAATACCAGGTGCCATCAGGAGGTCCACCAGTGGGGCCAGGACACTAGAAGCCCCCCCAAGCACCAAGAATACAGAACATCCCTTGCCCCAGACTGAGAGTTCCTATCTATGCCTTGTGGGTAATAGCCACTGATGGACCTCTGCTATCTGGTTTACTTACTGACTTGGTCCCATGTTATAAAAAACCTAGGAATTGCTGTTTTTCATCTTCTTTTGGACCCACGTAAGGTTGGATCACAAGATGACTGGCTTATGGAAGGGATATTTTACACAGCCTACTTCCTGTAATCTTTAGGTTTAATGTAACCTTTAGGGTTGCCAAGTCTGGGCTGGGAAATAACGGGGGATTTGAGGGTGGAGCCTGAGGAGGGCGGGGTTTAGGGAGGAAAGAGACCTCAGCAGGGTATAATGTCATATAATCCACCCTCCAAAGCAACCATTTTCTCCAGGGGAACTGATATTGGTCATCTGGAGATCAGTTGTTATAGGGGGAGATCTTCAGGTGCCACCTGGAGGTTGGCAACCCTAATAACTTTCTACCACACCCCCTCCCAAAGGGAAACCTCACTGCCAGTAGACATAGTGATGGTTATGAGCAAAGATTGTTTTAAAAGGGTGAGTAGACAGATTTCATGGAGAATAAAACAATCTACAGCTACTAGCCATGATGACTAAAAGGAACCTTCATATCTAGAGGTAGTAATCCCCTGAATACCAGTGGTAGGAGGCAACATCAGGAAAGGCCTTGGCTTCTGTGACCTGTCTGAAGGTCCTCCAGGGTAACTGGATGGCTACTGTGTGAAACAGAATGGTGGGCTGCATGAGCCACTGGTCTTATCCAGCAAGGCATTGCATACTTTCCTATGTTTAACCCTTAAGATGAGCATGCAATGAAGCATGGGGAGATGCATCTCAAGAGGGACTTCCACAAAAATTGTGGAATCCTTCTTACATGAACCCATATTGGGGGCATCTTGTGGTCGAACATACCATAGAGTACCCAGAAAGGATTCTGAAAGTCAAGAAATGTAAGTATTCTGCTGAGGAAACTTTATCAACCAATGCAAAACTTTTATTAGTAGTCCTTGGGTGATATAATGGGGTAGTTCCACCCTGCTAACAGCCAATAATTTTTCAACTGTGTTTATGATTGCAGCTGAATTCTTAGCACAGGAGACATACACAACAGTATAAATACCCCGACCAAATTTAGTTGGGCTGGAATTGTAAATAAAATGAGATTCAAAACCAGCAAATAAATTCCCTTCGGTTGTTGCCGCAGGAATTTCCATAGTTTTTATATGGAATGCGGCGTGCTTGGTTCCATACGGAGAGATGCAGGTGCAGCTCCCTCTGACATCAAGGAGAACGGCACCCATGTAATTGCGAAGCAGAATCTGACCCGGAGTCTTTCAATATTGCCCCCTAATTAAGAGAGAGTGTCTGGTGCACGTCAAATGCCTTAGACAGTGTTACTCAATTAGACACAACTGACACTATCCAGAGTCCAGAATGCTGCTAGTTATTGTGCAAGCTGATATTGACATGTTCCAGAAACAACGTGGCGTTCTCCCGCAGTTAGCGTATTATTGCACGGTATAACTGCTAGCCTAGAATGACCACTAACTAATATAACAGTGTTCTTTTCTTAAGCTGCAGCTGCACTCGGCGACGCACAAGGGGTTTATGTTCAGTTGTACAAAGTGCTTGGGTTTACTTTCTCTGCCATTCATATGTCTCTTCGGTAGCTCGGTTCTTTTTTGAGTGGTGGTGGGTGGGTGACAGTTTGTCAACAGTTTTGCAGGCAGGACTAAGCCGTGGTGAGCAGAAAGGCATCATGGGTGGTTTGTATACTGATAATGATGTTGGTGGTAATGCCTTGTATTTAAATAGCGATTCCACTCTCCCTGGATGTTCAAAGCACTTGGCTCACATTATTTCAGTAATCCTTACAAGAAGGAAGTAGACAAGTATTGTTAGTGAATCCTACATTTTGGATTTGGTTAGATTTTGGTTGGATTTTTACATTAAACTTCAGAATTTCATAGCAGGATTTTGAATAACATTTCTTTTCGGGGGTTGGAGAGTACAGCTACAACCCTTTCCTGGGATTAAGTATCACTGAATAAAATGGGACTTAGCACCAAGTAAGCCCCCTTAGACTTGCTCCCCAAATTGTGGGTGCATTCAGACAGGCAGCTAATGCCGCCATTGGCCTGGCTGTAATTTGATCTAGATCTTTTTAATGCAGATTGCATGACCAGACAGCTCCCTCGTGAACTGCTTTACTGCGCGTGACTCCACAGTGGATTCTCTAGACGGCATCCACCTTAAGGAGCTGTGCAGTTGGTTTTTTAAAAAAAATCTTGTTTGTGCATGCACATATGTGCATATGTGCTTATCTACATATGTGCCTTACTGTCTGCGGCTGTCGCATTTTAAGCAGTTATGCGCACATTGCTAAGAGTTTTTTAAAAATAGTGGCCATTTGGGATGATCTGGAGACCATCCCTATGGGCTGATTGCGCACTGGTGGAATGACCTGACAGTGGAAAGTCCAGTATTGGCCCGTTGGCCAGCTTTAGACCGGACTTTAAGCACTATCTTTTACGTATGGATCCCCAATGGGGATCAATGGGCTACTAATGAAAGCGGCACGATTCCCAGATGTTGAGGTCTGGATGTGCACTTTAAATCCACCAGGCACTCATGCCTGGCGCGGCTCAAAACAGCCGTCTGAATGCACCCTGTGTGTAGGATTGGCAAAAAGTTGCCTTGCCTTGGGCTGCCAGGTCTCCGTGATTGGCAGGAGAACTCCCACCAACAGTGGGCTAGGGGTGTGTGGAATTGCAGGTACCATGGTGGTCATTTCTGGTAGAACCAGGAAGTGCTGTTATTGTGTATAAGTGACACTCTAGTATTTTCCCCAAATCCTATGGTTAACTCTATGGTTGACCTATAGGGGTGATGTCACTTTCTGGTCATGGGAGCAGTGACATCACTGCATTACTGGCAACACTTCAATTTTGCTGGAGAGCCCTTCTGCTGCCCTTTTATTGAAAGCTTTATGTGATATGTTATGATATTATTTACCAGGTGATGCTACTGTTACCTGTGCATATGTTTTAAGGTTGCCAGCTGGACGGGGGGTGGGGGTGGGGGAAGTCCTGTACCTTTAATCAAATTTTAATTAATGGAAGTGGGCAGATGAAGCTTTTCATGGCATGAAGTTAAGTATCATCGCCTGGGCTTTTTCTGCAGATTGAACTGATATTCAGGGGACAGCTAGAGGGAGCAGTTGGAAAGCTGGCAACCCTGGGAAGGGCGGAGTCTTCTCCAGGCTTTGCCACTTCCTCATTCGGACAAGGGCAGAGGGCAGACTGTGGCAACAGTTGATGTTTAGAGCCACCAATGATGCTTGCTAGCCCAGGCTTTAACTATGAGCTAACCATTGGTTCTCATTAGCCCAGCAAGCAACCAAGCAGCAGTGCATCTTGGGAGCAACAGCAGTCACAGCCGCATAAAGAAGGGAAGCGAGCTCATTCTCCTAGCTGCCACCACTGCTTATGTGCTGAGATGGAGAGAGAAGCCCAATCCTTCCACCGCTGTACAGCATATGAAGCAGGTAGTGGTTGGTGCTGCTCTCCCACTGTGGGAATGGGTTGGAACTGGGCCATCCTGAGGCTTTTGGATCTTAGCTGTTGGGCAATGACGCTAGCTGCTGATCTGGACAATGCTGAATTTTTAAGGAGAGGCATCCCTGTAGTTAGCAGGTAGGGCAGGCTTGTATGACTCATGATCCACAATAGATAGCTTCAGTCTGCCAGCTAAGGATTGCAATGCCCTGGTGTCTTGATGGGATTTCTGATTTTTGCTACCTGTTCATGGGTTGTTAAGCCGTAGTTTGTGGTAGTGGACTGTTTTTGGACTCTGTTGGATCACAGATTTGGTCCAGCCAGGTGAAGAGGAACCACACTGAATTATATGCAGTAATTACAGTTGCCATTATTAGTTCCTTTTGTTTTAGAGAACCTGATAGAACCTTCTGTTCCTCCAAAAGATAGGTGTGCAGTTCTTCACCATCTATAAACAACCCCCAAACGATTAATGATACAGAAATGTAAAATTTTCTTTACGTTGATTTTAAGCAAAGGTTTAAAACAGGAACCTCTGCAATGAGCAAAGAAATCTGCAAGGCTGTGGTAGTTTGTCCCTTCTAGGTCCTTCCATTTTGGTAATTCCTTGCAAGATCATAGGGGCATTGCCAAAGATGCATAGTAAATGGACCCAGTCTAAAGGCTGAAATAACAGGCTGTGTGGATTACCACCATTTAAAGAAGCCACAGTTAACTCAAAAGAAGGAGTTGAGCTAGGGTTGCCAGCTCCCCCCACCCCCACCCCGGCCACTGATAGGGAATGGGGACTGATAGACCTGCCAGATCCAGGTTGGGAAACTTCTGGAGATTTGGTGATGGAGCCTGGGAAGGACAAGGACCTCAGTGGGGCACAATGCCATAGAGTCCAGTTTTCCTCAGGGGAACTGATGTCTGTAGTCTGGAGATGAACTGTAATTCTGGTGAATCTCCAGGTCCCACCTGGAGGCTGGCATCCTTAGGCAAAGCCAAGGAAGGTTAAAATGACAGTTAATGGTAGACCTCTGCTGATATGACAGCTCTATTACCATGTTCAGTTCTCCCTCCCCCCCTTTTCTTTCAGCCTGGGCGTGCTGTTAGAACCAGATCTACAGGCAAATGCTCATATCTTTAACACATACTGGCTTTAATTGCCTTTGCCAGCTTTGTCGACTGTGATATTTTCTTGAAAAGCAGGATCTGGCCACAATGATTCATGCTGTGGTCATCGCCAGCCTTGACTACTGTAATGTGCTGTCTATGGGGCTATCAAAAGATGAAAAAGAAACTTCATTTAGTCCAGAATGCAGTGGCAAGACTGCTAGGCATCATGGACTAAACAAGCAAGTAACTCTATTGCTGAAAGACTCTTCAGCATCGCCTGTTTGCTTTTGAATGCAATCTATCTATATATCTAATTCCCAAGTGCCCCCCCCCCCGCATGCGGATACTTAAATCCGTGCGGGGGGGCACTTGGGGGGTAGGGAGGGGGTTCTGCAGATGGGGGGGTGATCCCCCCGTTTGCAGAAAAATAAAAAAAGTTAAAAAAAGTTTTCGGGGGATACTGAAATCCCCCGAAAAGTAAAAAAACGTTCCCTTACCTGTCGTGTGGTTGTTGCTGGCGGCGTCGGCGTGGCGGCGGTTCCCTGTGTGTGCGGACTTGCAGGAGTGCTGGCGGCGCTGGCGGCGGATGAGCGCAGCCAGGGGGGCGGGAAGGGATGGTGCGGGGGGGGAGGGAGATGCTGGGCCTGAGTGGCGTTAAGCCACTCAGGCCCCAGCAAAGAAGAGCCGGCGGGCCGGCGGACGAGCACGGGGGGGGAGGGAGGGAGGGGATGGTGCCAGGGGAGGAGGGAAGCGCTGGGCCTGAGTGGCATTAAGCCACTCAAGCCGTGGCAAAGGAGAACGGGCGGGAGGGGAACGCGAGGGCGAGGAGGGAGGGAAGGAATGGTGAGGCTCCTCCGGCACAAAGCTGCGGGCCTCGCTGGGCCAAGCCGGGGCAGGAGGTAGAGAAGAGATGGCGAGGCCCGCGGGGGAAGGGGGTGGAGGAAGGAGGAGCAGCTGTCAGCTTCTCCCCCTCCCCACGAATATCGCGCCCCCCCCTGTTCAGTTCTAAAGCCCTTCATGGCCTACAACCTCAGTATTTCAAGGACTGTCCTCCCCCCCCCCCCCCGACTCTCAAGCTGTACTAGGGTTTCCAGGTCCCTCCTGGTAACTGATGAGGGATGGGAGGGACTTAACAGCAGTGGGAGGAAGGCCCAAACATGCCACTTTTGGTGTGGACAGGAAGTGACGTCAACACTCTGTGATGACCCTCTGGTATTTGAGCATGGCTTATACCATACAGTTTTTGTCCAAATATCAGAGTGTTGCCTAGAAGTTGCTGATGTGGTGACATCACTTCCTATGCAATTTGGAAGTGACATCAACATGTTGGCTGCAACATTGCCTGGGCCTTCCTCTTTCACCTGGTAAGTCCTCCTGCTGGCCAGCTGATTGGCTTTGGGAGGGTGGGGAGAGTAGGGCCCGGCAGCAGGGAACCCCGCCTTCACCAGTGCTAGCAACACTAAGCTTTACTTTGTGCTTGAACTGAAACAGGTTGCCATGAGGGATAGGGCTTTTTCACTAGTTGCCCCCTCCCCAGCTTTGGAATGTCCTCCCTTTCTCTGTATCTGATCCCACTATTGTCCATCCTTGGGTGCCAGTTCAATTTAGACGGAAAAATATTCCAGTTGTTTTTACTTGTTGGCTGTTTGGTTTACTCTCCCCCGTTTGTGCCTTGCCATTTTTTCCTTTTAATTGATTTAAATTGGCTGTTGTGGGTTTTTGTTAATTGTGGCTGTTTTAGTTGCTGCTGTAAAGTTTCCATCAAGGTACACCGGTGCAATTAATAGGCTTTTGTTACCGACAGGCGAAACTTTATAGATTTCAGCTAATGACAAAAATCTGATTCTAACCTTACTTACATATATACGTCAACCTTAAAGCAACTCCATTGACATTTTCAACTTGTACACCAGAGTGAGTATTATCAGAATTTGGATTCGTATAGCTCAATAAAATCAAACACTGTCTAGAAGGAGTAATGTCACACTGAGTAATATTAATGAGGTGCATAGTTTTCTGCAGTTCCACAGGGATTCTGGCATATCTAACCAACTTCTCAGCACAAGTAGCAGCTCTTGAAAATGTATTTTATTTTGCTTCATTCATACCTACGTTAGGCTCATGACGTGAATATATAATGCTAGCAAAATACTGCCCTGACCTGGATAGTCCAGGCTTTTTCGATCTCATCATATTTCAGAAGCTAAGCAGGGCTGACCCTGGAAACCACCAAGGAAGCTTAGAGCTGCTACGCAGAGGCAGACAATGGCAAACCACCTCCAGTGGTTTCTTGCCTTGAAAGCCCTGTGGTGTAGCCATAGGTATGCTGCAGCTTGACAGCCTTTCCCACCACCACTGCCAGCAAAATACCA
Organism: Lepidodactylus listeri; assembly: GCA_029233225.1. Taxonomy (NCBI): domain Eukaryota; kingdom Metazoa; phylum Chordata; class Lepidosauria; order Squamata; family Gekkonidae; genus Lepidodactylus; species Lepidodactylus listeri. The sequence goes on from JARCFY010000005.1 coordinate 23,318,659, forward strand.
TCATTATAATGGTTGGAATGTGGAGGAAAAACTGATACATTTCAAAGACCCTGTGGATATGGACTCCATAACTTTTAATTGTTATTAATTTTTTTGGCCTGCATTTGTTTATCACAAGTTATCAGCAGGAGATGAACCAAAATGAAATTTTACCTATACTTGAGAGCCAGTTTGGTGTAGTGGTTAAGTGCGCGGACTCTAATCTGGGAGAACCAGGATTGATTCCCCACTCCTCCACTTGCATCTGCTGGGTGACCTTGGACAAGCCATAGTTCTGTTAGAGCTGTTCTTGAAAAAGAGCAGTTTCTGTCAGAGCTCTCTCAGCCTCACCTACCTCACAGGGTGTCTGTTGTGGGGAGGGGAAGGGAAAGGAGATTGTAAGCCACTCTGAGACTCCTTTGGGTAGTGAAGGGCGGGATATAAATCCAATCTCTTCTCTTCTTCTTCATGTATAAACTGATCCAAACATTTTCAAATGTTGAAATTTCACTTTGAAAATGTAATTTTTGGGATCTGGCAACTCAAACTCAAGTAGCCTGCACTGAACCTCAGTTTCCAATCAAGTTTTAAAATTACAGAATTTGGGTTCTAAAATTCAGAATTGTAGCATTAAAAAGTGAAAGGCTGATGAAATCCAAACAAATTATCTTTCCTCTATATTGGTTTAAAATAGTTTTAATTGACTGTGGCAGGGGTGGGCAAACTTGCTCAGCATAAGAGCCACCTAGAACAGGGGTGGCCAAACTTGCTTAACGTAAGAGCCGCATAGAATAAACACCAGATGTTTGAGAGCCACAAGACATGAACAAATATTACCTGCTTTTATTGGAAAACAAGCACATTTGCTTTTTATTAACATTAAATGAGACTGCCAAAAATAATAACAAAAGGGGTAAAAGCAGATATTGATAATGATATTAATTTGTCCAATGATATTTGTTTGCTAATGATATTTAGCTTCCCCAGCTGCCCTGCCGGGAGCCACATAATATATGTGAAAGAGCCGCATGCGGCTCCCGAGCCACAGTTTGCCCACCCCTGGACTATGGTCATAATTTATTCAAGGAAGGCTGCCCAGAAGAAGGCAATGGCAAACCACCTCTGCTTCTCACTTGCCTCGAAAGCCACTTTCTGGGGTTGCCATAAATCAGCTACCACTTGATGGTACTTCACACATACAGTTGGCAGTTAAAAACAGGAGCTGCATATTCCACTGTCGGTCCCTGCCATGGTGGTTAGAATGGAATAGTGCAAGAGTTGATATGTTCCATTGTTGGCCCCTGTCGTAGAAAAAGAGGTGCAGGAGCTCATTAGCATAACTCACTAGCATAACTTATTTGCATATGCTACACCACCTGACATCACTGGAAGTATGTCAGAAGGAAGGAAGGAAGGAGAGAGAGAGAGAGAGAGAGAGAAAGAAAGGGGACAGCTACTAATCCAAGCCTCAGAAATACCACTATTCTGGGAGGATAGCTTCAGTGGTGGCTGAAGCTTTCAGAAGGCTGGTCGGAGGAACAAGGACCTTTCCAGGGGACGGGCTCATTTTGCTACAGCCATGACACAAGCAGGCATTCCCCCGCAGGGGGTGGGGCTGGCACCAACGCCCGGAGCTGAGCTCCCCTGAGCTCCTGCTTGAAATGACCCCTGGCCCCGTATGGTGGGGAGGGCGGGATATAAATCTCAATAAATAAATTAAAATAAATAAATAAATAAATAAATTATAGCAGTTAGAATGGAATAGTCTAGGCACTGATAATTAAACAGCACTTGAGGTAGGGTTGCCAAGTCTGTGTTGGAAAATACCTGGAGACTTTGGAGGCGGATCCAGGAGAGGGCGGGGTTTGGGGAGGAGAGAAACCTCAGCATGGTACAATGCCATAGAGTCCACCCTTCAAAGCAGCCATTTTCTCCAGGGGAGCTGATCTCTGTCAGCTGGAGATCAGTTGTAAAAACAGGAGATCCCCAGGCCCCACCTGGAGGCTGGCAACCCTAACTTGAGGGCTGGAGAAAATGAAAAAGTAAAAGATTTAAATTTTTACACTTGCATGGATTTGTTATCATAGATTTGTTATCAGTTCAGATCTGTGTCAATGAAAACAAAACAAAAAAGCCTGATTTGGTGACAGAATGGACAGTACCACCTCAGATTGTAGGGAAGGAATTAAATTGTTAAAGGCTTCCTGACATCATAATTCTCTGTAAATTGAGAACTAGTCCAGCATGCAAAGATGTTGGGTAGATTTTTTTCACTCTGGTGTGTTACTTGTGGGTATTTTTATACAGAGGCAGCATTAAAAGTGTGGCCGCCCCCCCCCCCTGCAGTTGGAAGTGGTACAGCCCATTCATCTACTCTTGCCTCTCCCCCTCCAATTCGCTGAGACTAGGCCCAGGGAGTTTATTTTATCCAAATACTGAAACTTCTCTTTCATGCCAATTAATTTCTCCCAAATGAATTCTCCTTCAATTAATGTACCCCAATCCTCCTCTCCCTTCACTCAGAAGGGGGGGACGGGGGACGACCCCTGTTTTCTTTCACCCCAGTAATCTTTTCCCTCCTTGGCGTTTGAAGAGAGGGCCTTCCTGCAACTCAGGTGTGAAAGAGAGCTGCCGCCTCATGACTAACCACCCCAAGCCCTGCTAGCCAGCTCTGCTCCTTCTTGGTCTTGCTGCTTAATCGCCCAAGCCAGCTTCGTAGATCCCGGGTGAGCACCAGACATGCAGTATGCAGTTGTGCGGTTTACTTATTAATTTTATTTACAACATTTGTATCCCGCCTTTCAGCCTAGTCAGGGCCACCTAGGTGGCTGCCACTAAAACAATCATCAAGGCTAGGAAGAGTTACAAAGCCCTTTAAAAACTAGAATTCAAACATGTGCATACAACACATGAGAGCGAGTTAAAACATAAGGTGGGGACAGGGTTGCCAGCCTCCAGATGAAGCCTGGAGACCTCTTGGAATTACAGCTGATCTCCAGACTACAGAGATCGGCTCTCCTGGGAAAAAATGGCTGAACTGGAAGGTGGTCTGTATGGCTTTATATCCAGTTGAGGTCCATTCTCTCCCTAAACTCCACCCTCCAAATCTCCAGGAATTTCCCAACCCAGAGATGGCAACTGTAAGTGGGAGCAGGGTTGCCAGCTCTGGGTTAGAAAATACTCAGAGATTTTTTTGGGGGGGGGGGAATAGAGACTGGGAAGGGCAGGGGTTGGGTAAGGGAGGGACCTCAGCAGGGTATAAAAATATAGTGTCCACCTTCCAAAGCAACCATTTTCTCCAGGGGAACTGATTTTGGTTGGCTGGAGAGCAAGTAGAATAGCAGGAGATGTTCAGGTGCTGTCTGGAGGTTGGCAAGCCTAGATAGGAAGGAGGGAGTGCTGATGGAACTAGAACCTTGCTTTGGAGCTGTAAGTGCTGGGCAAAACCACTTTTTGCTTTCTCAGGGCTCTTTGTTGATTCTGTTTATTTTACTTCATCATTTTGCTTTGAGTATGATTATGTGGACCTAGAAAAGAATGCCATTGGTTTTGTTCCAAAGAGTTTAAGGTACACTGAATAAGTGGTTTTGTGCTGATATGTGAGCCATGTCCACACATAACTGGATATTGTTCTCTCAGTGTACTATAGCAATCGTTGCAACTGGTTTATCCTGTGTGGGCACCCCAGTCCAGTTAATGATTGCTAGTTCTGTGACACTGCAAGATCTAACAATATGTAGGTGCTGTCCTTGTTTTATTCTTGGCCTTATACCTTAAAGTTGTTTTGGTTGTTTTTATGCCTGATGATTTGACAGCGGCCTTGTAAGTCAGGGTGGGGGGGGGATTGTGTTTGTGTGTATGTGTGTTTAAAATAGAAATTTTATGAAAATTAAAATATCCCCTTTTCTTACTGTTTGTAAGCTTACTGTGTTACTTTTAGAATACGACCTCTTTTCTGTGTAACCAGGTGGGACATAAATATTTCAGATAAATAAATAAGAATCCCGTGTACCCTTTTTTGTAAGCTGTCCTGTGCTAGGCCTCTATTGCTAGGCACTTGGATCATTTCTAAGGGCAACCATGAAGATGGCCCCCAGCAAGTAAAAACCGGTGTGCTTGTTGTTTTTGCCATCGAGAAGGCAATTAATTCTGTGCTCCCTGTACTATGTTGGAAGAATGTAGGGAGCATCCTCTTTCATTTCTATCTGTAAAATTGTGTTTATCTATAATTATTGTTTTAGTAAATTAGATGAGTAATTTAGTAATATTTGGCATAAATATGGCATAAATATGCCAAACTGCACAGATTTGTGTGCTTAGTTATGTACTTCATGCTGTTAAAGTAAATTTAAGAAAATGATTGCTTATTTTTTCCATTTCCCCAAGTTTCATCCTGCTTTTTAAAACTACAAACAAAAACCCAGACTCTGTCTCTCTCCCATGGTTTCAAAGTTTCAAGAAATTTCCCATCTTCATTAGATTATATCCTTTTCTTGTTTGAAAGCTCCCTTGAATTTTGGATGGTGTAGGATATAAATGAATAAAATATTTCATTGTTTCAATTTACAATTTGACATTTGCGCATACAAATTTTGTGGCTCGTTTTAGATTTTATGGAGGTCTCTCTTAGAAGACGGGAATCTGTTTTCCACGCATCCCCTATCTGCTATGGGAGGTATTGGTGTGCCACAATCACCATAATGGTTGCCTAAAGTATGAACTGATGTTCTCAGACATACTGTTCCATTTCTTATTTTTGGGTCTGGAATTGGCTTGCCATATGCCTGCTGGAGATCGGAGACCACCCACGCCAACCCCTGTTGCCTGCCTACACTCCTTGGTGACAGCACAATGTCACTTTTGGGAAAACCCCAGAAGGGAGTCCAGTCCTCTTTAGGAATTGCTGGAAACTCTGTTGTTTTACCATACAGTTTACAGCAAGTTCTAGAGAGGACCGACATCCCTCCCCATATGCACTTGTGTTTGAATTTTTATTTTGAATGGTTTTCCTGCAGTTTCCATGTACTTACAGGAGATGGTGCAGAGCTGGTGTCAGCGATTAGTATGGCGGAGCACCCGCCAGGGCACATAGCCTGGTGGAGGGCCCATCTCCAACTGGAGGCGCTGGCTCAGTCTTCCATTTCCCAGTGGAAGGAGGACATGACAGAAGCAGGGCATAAGGGGATTTTGGCTCTTCTGCCTTCTCCAGTGACATCTCATACTGGGCCCAGGAGACTAAAACATTGCAATAAAGATTTACTGTTCTGGAAAGAAAATAAACTTTGTTGCCTAGTATAGCTTTACTTGGGGGTGGAGCCATGATGGGGAGGGTCAGAGATTGTGCCTGGGAGATGGAGTAGAGAGGAGAGCTGCTGTGCAGAGGCCCATTTACACACTGGATCTTTTTCTTTTTTGGACCTCAGCTGATTTACAGCAACCCCCTAGGGTTTTCAAGGCAAGAGACATTCAGAGGTGGTTTGCCACTGCCTGCCTCTGCACTGTAGCCCTGCTATTCCTTGGGTGGGGGGATCTCATCCAAATACTAGCCAGGGCTGACCCTGCTTAGCTTCTGAGATCTGACAAGATCAGGCTATCCTGGACTATCTGGATCAGGGTATACACTGTATCTAAAAAGGTAAAGGTAAAGGTTTCCCTTGCTTGAAAGCCCATCGAATCCGACTCTAGGGGGTGGTGCTCATCTCCGTTTCAAGCCGAAGAGCCAGCGTTGTCTGAAGACTTTTCCGTGGTCATGTGGCCGGCATGACTAGATGCCGAGGCGCACGGAACGCTGTTACCTTCTCACCGAAGTGGTACCTATTTATCTACTTGCCATTTCTTGCTTTCGAACTGCTAGGCTGGCAGGAGCTGGGGCCAGAGACGGGAGCTCACTCCGTCAAGCAGCACTCGGGTCTCGAACTGCAGAGCTACCAACCTTCCAGTCAGCAGCTCAGTGTCTTAACCTCTGAGCCACTGTGGCCCCCTATACACTGTATCTAGGAGTCCATAAATACCTGCAACAGGCCTTGAATCCCACCTACCAATCAATTTAAAACTTCTGGGCGAGAGGAGATATACAAATTAGTCAGTACAGCTAGAAAGGGGAGAGATACATATACACTTGAGAATCACATGCATTTCAGAGTTACAAACTGTTTGGTTCTCAAATACTTGTTATCTCTGCCTAGGCTGTGCATATTCTGTTTTGTTTTTTTAAACCAAAAGACATATTATGCATAATTAACTCTGCTTCTGCTCACCATGGGGAAGGGCAAAGAGATTTTGACCATCCTAAGGCCTGGAAATTCCGTGTTGCTTCCCATATGTTTGATGTTCCCCATGTGCTTTCAGTCCTCAGGTCTTAAAACACATGGGGAATCTCAAAAAATTAAGGACTAGAAACTTTCTGTTGAAAGAAAGAGACCCTCAAGAGGGCGAGGTATGTACTGAGTAAGGCACTGCCTTGATGGACTTTTGGAACTGCCAAAACACACACCTCTTGCCCTCTGTTGCTGTCTGTTTATCTGCTTGTGGCTTGCCTATCTCCTTATTTGGCTTATTAGCTACTGCAGTGGAAGGTGAAGGGGTAATGGCTGCTTTAAATTCCCCGACTCTCTCTCACACGCTATACTGTGGTCTTTTTATTGCCTTTGGAATGGAAAAGCATGTTAAACGGTTAAGCATTTGTCCAACTGGAAGGAAGTCTACCCCCTCTCCTGTTCCACACAGAAGCCCAGGTTACTGCTTAAACTGACCCTAGGCTCCGGAGAGGTGAAATCTCTGGCATCGGCTTTGGCGCAGAGCTGCTCTATCATCTTCATCAGGAACATCCCAGCAGCTGGCCGCACGCATTCTTTCCTGCAAACATAACACATTTGTGCCGAATGTGCACACACCGGTGTCCACCCTGATCTTTTAGTAGCAATTAACCTTTCCTTCAGGGTTTCCTTTGAAGCTTGCTCATGTTTTTATTACAAAATAGCAATGAGGGGTGGTTGTTTTTTTTTTTTTAATGAAGGGAAATGCCTAAACTTCCAGGTTTCCTAATCTAGTCTATTCCCCCAGTCAGACATTGCAGATATATTACCCAGATCCTAACAGGCTCAATTTTATGGTCTTAAAGAGTTCTGCTAGGAATTTAAAACTGCAACAAACGTGTGTATGTCTATGTGTCTTTGCATCTTTCCTTCCTGCATTTGGGTTTTGTGGGGATTTTATTCTTCAAGTGGAGATAAATTATGCTGATGGTGGGAATTAAGGATGCTTGCCGACTAACATCTGTTTTCATCATGGTTGGGAAGCAAAATACTGTTAGCACTCGAGAGGAATTGTCTCCCCTTTACCAAGGTAACAGGATGCTCTCTATGAACAAAAGAAAGCCTCTCATTAACAGAAAAGAGCAAGAGTCCAGTAGCTCCTTAAAGACTAACAAAATTTGTGGCAGGGGATGAGCTTTCGTGAGTCACTGCTCACTTCTCAGATAAAGCTAGAAAGTCTCAAAGCCTACCACAATTTTTTTTAGTCTTTTGGGTGCTACTGGACTCTTACTCTTTTCTACTCCTTTTGTTGTTGTTGTTGTTCAGTCGCACAGTCAAGTCTGACTCTTCCGCGATCCCATAGACCACATCATGCTGGGCCCTCTTGTCTTCTGGTGTTTGCTCAGTTTCATGTTCGTTGCATCTTTCTACTCCTACAGACAGGGATCCGTTGGGGCCAGAGCGAGGCGGAGCAAAGCTCCGCCAGCTCAGGATTGGCCACTAGGGCAGCCACGGGCTGAATCAGATTCTCTAATCTGATTCAGCCCACTGCCGAATTGCTGCCGAAATTCGGCGGCAACTTTAAAAGCAACTGGAGGGGAGGGAATTTGAGAGAGAGGCTCCAAACTTGCAGGGTAGCTGCTGGGGCCTCTTTTCGAAATACCCACCAAGTTTCAAGAAGATTGGACCAGGGGGTCCAATTCTACGGGCCCCCAAACAGGTTGCCCCCATTCCCTCCATTGTTCTCTATGGGAGGAAAAAAGTTAACATTTTTTTCCACCATAGAAAACAATGGAGGCGATGGGACAACCTGTTTGGGGTCCAATCTTCTTGAAACTTGGTGAGTATTTCGAGGAGAGGCCCCAGCAGCTACCCTGCAAGTTTGGAGCCTCTCCCTCAAACCCCCTTTCCTCCAGCCCCTCATATACCCTATGAGTTTTTGCCATTGATTTCAATGGCCCATAGGGTATAATGGGGCTGAAACTGACATTCCCTTTCTGACACACTTCTGGTGATGTCAGGGGAGGTGGCATATGCTAATGAGTTATGCTAATGAGTTATGCTAATGAGCTCCTGCACCTCTTTTTCTTCGAAAGGACCCCTGCCTACAGACATGCTAACATGGCTACCCATTTTGATCTATCTCATTAACAGAAAGTGTGAAGGAGCATTTTCCTCTGACTTGTGCAGCCTGGGTGATTTGGAATATGTTTAGAAACACGGTTATAATGAATTAAATGCGATGAATGATTACAGTGGCCTGGAAAATGTTCCTCCCGATGTTTTCCCACTACTCTCTTGCATTTGAATGCTATTTTAATGAAGTGGAAGCAAAGAGATGTTTTCTTTCAGTGAACTAAGGAAAGTGAGTTTTTTAGAAGGCAGGACTGAGGACTGTTTGGACTTAGATATGCAGTTGCCAACTCTAGGCTGGGAAATTCCCGGAGGTTTGGGGCTTGAGCCTGGTATTGGTGGGGTTTGGGGAGAGGAGGGATCTAGGTTGGGTATATTGCCACAGAAAAGACCCTCCAAATTAGCCATTTCTTGAGGGGAACGGATCTCTGTAGTCTGGAGATCAGTTGTAATTTGGGAGACCTCCACTTGAAGGATGGCAGCCCTACTTAGATGGGTGAGACTGAGGCTCGGATGCCTGCTTAACTACTGCGTGTGGTAATCAGTGATGCCAGATGCTGGAAGAACCTACAAGAAGACACAAGCATGCAACTGGATCCAGAGGGTTTTTTGACAAATGGAAGGCACCTCTGCATATAAAAGTGGGATTCCTGATTCCACAAATTTCCCTTTCCAGCTACAGAACTCTGTACCGTACCATTTGCCATTGCAGCGTCCACTGATACCCATTTTGAAGGCTTTGCATTGGCTGCTGATCTATTTCTGGCCTCAATTCAAGATGCTGTTTTTGACGTATGAAGCTGTCACCACCTAGGACCATCAAAAGAGACCCTCAGACCCCAAGACTCACTGTCTGGTTCCCTTAGATGTGAAGGACACACATGCTCACCTGCCAGATATGCTTTTTGTAGGTGCTTCTCCTTGCAGTCCCTTTTCTATAGGGAGGGGAGACCAGCGGCCTGTTCTGTGATGCCTCCTGTCCTGTGGAAGTGCCTGCCATTTATGTAGTTCAGTCTTGTAGGCTCAGTTCAGGAAGAGTTGTCAAGCCATTTTGTCTCAGATAGCTTTTCCATGAATCAGTTTCTGTAGTGTTGATAGCAGCAGAAAAGAGCAAGAGTCCAGTAGCACCTTAAAGAGTAGCAAAATATGTGGCAGGGCAGGAGCTTTCAGGAGTCACTGCTCACTTCTTCAGATACCTTGGTTTTTATTGGTTTTCTCTTTGTGTTTTTTTTGGGGGGGGGGTTATATGCAATGCTCCCTCTAAGCTGTGGAGTCTTGTGAGCAAAAATTCTACTTTGTGAGCTACTGACATTAAAGTTGTGAGTGAGCAATTTGGCTACTTGCATCAATTAGTTTGCTCTGGAGCCATCCTTTCTGTGCTTAGACAAAAAAGTGTGAGCTGGAGGCTAAAAAAGTGTGAGCTAGCTCACACTAACTCAGCTTAGAGGGAACACTGATTATATGTTTGATGTCATTATTTTTGATCTATTGTATTGTGCTGTTTGATTTTAGTGTACAATGCTATGAATCATCCTTCTGGGAACGGTGGCTTTAGAAGTACTTTTAATAAATAACTATGGGGCCGGGTGTCAAAGGGGGTGGTGGTACTGTAGCTCCTCCCACTATCCTTGCGTCTGGGTACAGATGGTTTCCTTACCCTTGGAAAGAAGGAGACACAGGCTACAGTCATCATAACAGCACTTTCCTGGGAATAAGCCCCCTTGGATAAAATGGTACTTACTTTTGAATTGATGTGCTTAAGATTGCTCTCGCAAGGCTTTGCATGTGGGGTACCGAGGCTGAAGCTTTGTGCAACCTGGCCAGTAGGGGGCAGCAGAATTTGAGCATGCTCCATTCCCTTGGCAGCAGGTTTCAGATACTGGTCCGGAGCATAGGCGTAGAGTACGGGGGGCTCGGAGGCTTGAGCCACCCCCGGGAAAACGGAGCGCCTGCTGCCACGTCTCCCCGGGTCCTTCCGAGGCCTGGTGGCCACTGCTGGAGAGGGAGAGGGAAGGGGTGGCGGGGGGGGGAGAGAGAGGCACCGGCAGCAGCGGCTGGCGGGCCTCGGAAGGGTCCGGGGAGGTGGGGCGGTTTCCCAGAGGGGGGGGAACATCATCCCAGCAGATGCACGTGCAAAGCGCACACGCTAAGGAGCCCCCCCCCGGGGATTTCCAAAACTCTATGCCCCTGGTCCAGAGAGGTCAGCTTCATAATCAAGTTGGCACCATAGCATAGAATTACATAGAGGTGTCTACACCTAGGTATTACATACTCGGTGCTACAAAGAACTGTAACATTGGTGCCTTTTTTTAAAACCATTTTTTTTTGCGGTGGAAACCCAGAAGAGCTGCTAGGGACCAAATAATACTGTGTTTGGGGCCTATGGACTGCCAGTTAGCCGTCCAACTTGTACCGAACATGGCCATCCTTTCCCTAGCTGTTGAAATTTGATTAACTCTGACCTCTTCAGAAACTAAATTACCACAGCTACAAAACTTCCTTTGTAATGATAGCTAAATCATCGTCTATCAGATAAACCTAGATTTAGGTATGCCAGCCTCCAGGTGGGACCTGGGGGGATCTGGTATCACAACTCTTCTCCAAACTACAGACATCAGTTCCCCTTGAGGAATGGGTGCTTTGGAGGGTAGACTCTATGGCATTTTACCCCACTGAGCTCCCTGTCCTCTCCAGGCTCCATCCCCAAATCTCCAGGAGTTTCCCAAACTGGGTCTGGCAACCTTACTCCCCCACCCCCCACCAGTGGCCAGGAGGGACCTGGCAACCCTATCTAGATTTCAGCATTAGCATAAAATAAGAAAAGAACGATCATATTTTGCCCCGATTATTTGTGGTATGATAAGAAACAAAATGTAAATTCAAGTCCTAATTATGTTTTTTAAATCTGGATGGTGGTGGTAGTGGTAGGGCTTCACAATGAAACTGATTACCAGCAGGGTCAAAATAGACAAATGGAAGCCCTTTTTCACACAACAGATAATGCTGGAGTCCACAGGTATATTCCACTAGTATAGTCCCAGCAGAAGGCACCTTGCAGGAAAGAAGGTACTGCCTTTTGCAGAACATCTGTGGGATCCAGCTAGGGTTACCAGCGAAGTACTGTGGAGCTTTAGGGAGGCGTGGACTTGCAGATAGGTGTTGCATTGATGCTACAACATCACTTCCAGCATGAACCCAGAAGTGATGTCATTAAGTTGACACGACACTCTAGAATTCTCTATTGTTTTAGCCCGCCATGGTGTCACTTCTTGTTTCCTGCCAGAAGTGACATCATGGCACCAGTGTGATGTCTATTTTCCCTCCATTTTTGTCACACCACTCCACTGAGTGGTGGCAAAAAACTTGGGCTGTTAGGTGAGAGGTCTCACACCTTAGTGGAAGACCTAGAGGCCCCTAGTTCCAACCCATAATCAGCATGGGATTCTGGGCCACAAGATGTGAGGATATTCTCCAGTTTAGGTGGTTTCTTTAAAAAAGAAAAGGAAGATAAAGAGTAGGTCTATCAACACCTACCGGCCATGACATCTAAATGGAATCTTCATGTTCAGAAGCAACACACTCCTGATTAACAGATGCTGGGTGAACAATGAGGTTCCTGTTGTTCCCATAACCCAGCTTGTGTGTTTCCCAGAAGCATCTGGTTGGCTGCTGTTGGAGACAGAATAGAAGACGAGGTAGACTGTGGGGCTGACCCCGCAGGGCAATGGATGCTTCACATGTCAGCTGCTCTACACTGATGTGGGATTTCTGCAAAAATATGAACCAGAACATTTTCTAACATGAATAGAAACATTTTCTGACTCTTTCTCGAATGTGATCTGCTTTAGGAACTTTGATTTGACTTAAGTGCAGTACACAACATTTCAAAAGAACATCATGTTAATTTTATGTCCCAATAGGAGGGGATAATTGAATTGAAATATTTGATGGGGTGTGTGTGTGTGTGGTCAAATTAAGCATGTTTTTAATGTTATATTCATAGTAATTTAGAGTTTAATGTGAAAATGAGTTTTACTAGAATAGCACTTATAGAAATTTTAAGACAATATAGCGTGAATTTCCTTTACGTTGCTTACCAGCGCATTAGTAACACTTTTCTTGGAGTAAGCCCCATTGAGTAAACCTGAATGTGCTTCTGATTTGAGTTATTTAGGATTTCTCTCTAAAAGAACAAAAACTTAAAGGCACTGAAAACTGTCAAAGCCATAATCTTAGCACTCCCAAAGAAGGGTATGTGATATGCCATGGACATGGTTGTCCACTCGTCCATTTCAACAGAACTTGACTGGCTTCCATGGAGGTTACTGAAGCTCCTTAGTTTCACTATAATTCTCTGTGATAGGGTTGCCATCCTCTTGGTGGGACTTGGAGATCTCCCAGAATTACAACTGTAGTCTGGAGGACTACAGAGATCAGTTTCCCTGGAGAAAATGACTGCTCTGGAGGTTGAACTCAATGGCATTTTACCTCCAGTTTGGTGTAGTGGTTAAGTGAGCGGACTCCAATCTGGGAGGACCGGGTTTGATTCCCCACTCCTCCACTTGCACCTGCTGGATGACCTTGGGCAAGCCATAGCTTTGTACCAGCTGTTGTCTCAAGGACAGTTGTCTCAGAGCTCTCTCAGCCCCACCTACCTCACAGGGTGTCTGTTGTGGGGAGGGGAAGGGAAAGGAGTTTGTAAGCCACTCTGAGACTCCCAAGTGAGTGAAGGGCGGGGTATAAATCCAATCTCTTCTCTTCTTATTATTATTCTAAGGGCCTTCCCCTTTACAAACCCCACCTTCCCCAGGTCCCACCCCACCTGGAGTTGGCAACCCTGTGACGTCAGTTGCCTTCCTTGTTAGCATTATATCATATTGGTGATTACAATATCCCTTCCACCATGCAAGAAGCAATGTATAAATAAGCATTTCAGCTTTGGTTGTACAGGTCAAATCAAAGTCAATCAAGTGAATTAATAACTTGATTTTTTATTTGGATGATTATATATATTTGTGGTTGTATTCTCCCACCTCATCTTTCCAAATCAATAATATATATATATATGTATTTTCTTGCAGTACCTAGCAATAATCACCTGAATCACATTAATTACAGCTTTGAATTCACCAAACTTGCCTATACTACTAATATAGTAATATAGTAATCTGTGGTAGTATTTTGCACAAATAGTTCTTTGGCATATTCACTCATTTGGCTCTTAATGTTTGGAATGCTTTTCAGACAGTGAGTGTGTTTATGAAAACTTCTGTGAAATCCCTTTGGAAGAAGCAACTGAAAATGATGGTGAGCCAAGCACTCTGTCACTCAGTCTCCATGAACAGTCTTCTCCAGCATCATCAAGTGAAGCCTTCACGCCAAACGAGGGGTCTCCTTACAAAGCTCCCATATATATTCCTGATGACATCCCAATTCCCTCAGAGTTTGAGCTTCGAGAATCTAATATTCCTGAAGCCGGATTAGGGATATGGACCAAAAGGAAGATTGAAGTAGGTGAAAGATTTGGGCCATATGTAGGAGAGCATCGTTCAAGTCTCAAAGGTCCTAATCATGGATGGGAGGTAGGAAAATGATATATTTTATGTGTATGTATATTTTCAAATCTTGCACTGAGTGGGATTTGTTTGCTTTTGCTTTTTCTCTGATTTTGGAAAATAAAATGGGGAGTATTTAAGGACTGATAACAGTGGACCCTGTAATGCGTTATTGAAAGGAAACACACTTGCATAGAAAGAAGTCTCCATGGGTTTCTCATTTTTCTTTGGGCCGTTGCAAATTCAGATGTCTTCTTTGAGATAAATGGAGGAGGAGGGGAAAGAGAGAGAGGGAGGAGATTGCTATCTGAATTTGCCTTTGATAGTTCTATGGATTTTTGGTTTTTGGTGATGCTTTGAGTGTGTCGCATAATAGAAGAAAAATAATGTATCCTTCCATGAAAACAGGTGGCATCCATTTGGAAACTTTAACGGTCACGGTGAAGGATGTTTCCTTTCTGACCAGTGAGAGAAGTCTCACAAAGCCATAATATTTTGTGAATAAAGCTAATGAATATGATTTTTTGCAGTAATGTATGCTCTGCAAAAATTATTGTAAATTTGGAAAGAAGTTGGAAGGCCTCTTAAGCAAGCCCCACTGGCAAAGAGATATGGTTCCTTATTCTCAGGATTTCTGAAAATGATAATGCTTATGAGAATTGTGCAGAATTTATTAGCATAGATTCAGGTGGGTAGCCGTGTTGATCTGAAGCAACATAACAAAGTCTGAGTCCAGTGGCACCTTTAAGACCAACAAAGTTTTATCCTGGTATAATCTTTCGTGTGCACACACACTTCTTCAGATACATTGAAACGGAAGTCACCAACCATTGCATATAGGTAGAAGGGGAGGAGGTTGTTGTCAGGAAGGGCCAATTAGAGTCAAGATGCATAAGTAACTTTCAGTGTACCAGAATAAATGTATGTGTGCATGAAAGCTTATAGCCAGAATAAAACTTTGTTGTTCTTAAAAGTGCTGCTGGACTCAAACTTATTAGCATGCTAGTGTAGCTATTGCTGGACATAACAGTGCGCTTACAATCTCCCTAGCAACGCTGGCCATAATTTATTCCACTGTAGGCCATGCATCAAAATGGCACTCCTACAATCCATCCTGGAACTGTTAGCCTTCATTATCTTTACTTCCTGGTCCCGTGACTCACTGAACCCTTGAGGGACCCCTTTGGTTTCTCCTCATTTTTACAGCTGTGTCAGCCCATTGCCCCTGCATATAGTCTTCCAGTCGTTTGAATCCTCCATGGCCCTCCTGTGATGCAGCTCGTGCATCTGTGCTTCAGATCTGGCCTTCCTGTCTGCACTGCATTTTTATCCTAATCTCCCACCCAAGGAGCTGATGGGTCTTCCTCACTTATGTCAAACTACTGTTAGGCAGTTCTGGCTCTCTGTCTGCTCTTCCCTTTCCAGCAAGAAAGCTTTGGTGGTGGTGGGGAGAATGATGACTAAGTGTCTTCTCCTCAAACTTTGTAGCTGTACCTATTGCTGCTTTATGTTCTGCTTCCCTCTAGAAGGCAGAAAAAGGGCTTCCACGCTTTGGACAAACAATCGACAAATGGCTTTGGCTCTCTTCTCCTTAGTTCTTCTCTTTCCTGGCAGCAGCAAGGAGGCTTTGGGAGGCAGGGAAGTACAATGATGATGGAAGTTCTCCCTCCAGGCCTCCTGTTGATCTGACTGCTGCAGCTTGTTTTTCTCACAACATGTCTTCACATCACCCACTGCTAGGGAAATGTGTGCTTCGTGCACATTTTGCAGAGACAGAACTCCTTCCACAACTTGCTGCAGTAAAAATGGAGCTGCGTACGAAATGCTCAAGCCTTATGGTATTCTAGTGGGAATACCAGAAACATCACCTGATCCCCTAACTGCATTTCTTTTTAGAATAGCTCAGATAACGGTAAAACTCTTTTGCTGTCTGTTTTGTATACGTACAGAAGTCACAACATGGCTCTTTTAATGCTTTGTGTCTTGATTCTGCTTATTTTTATGTGACAGAAAGGTCATGCTTTCTCAGGGCCATCACCACACAGTTGCCTAGGGTGCCAGGCTTTAAAGAATGATACGTTTAGGTTGCGATCACACACACTAAATATTCCACTTTCAATGCTCTTTCAGTGCACTTCCGAATTGGATTTTGCCAGTTCGAACAATAAAATCCAGCTGGAAAGTGCACTGAAAGTGGATAGAAAGTAAATTATTTAGTGTGTGTGATCACAGCCTTAGATGGAAGCAAATGTCTGTAGTTCAAAAAAATAAATTTACTATTATGTTTATTTTTCTCTTTATTGAATCTGGGGGCAGGGGTTATCAAAGTCATACTTTGCCTTGGGCAGGCCCTGACCTTGAGAGAATACTTTGGTACTTTTTCTTAAGGAGAAGCCCTGTAGTTGGTCAGACAGCTTCATGTTTCACCTCATGCTCTTTTATCCCTTTCGCTAGCCAGTGGGGGAAACGTTCATAATCGTACGGTACCTGCATATCACTAAGGCGATGAAGCTTAATAAAGCTTGGCTTCTGAACATCCCTACCAACAAAGCTTGATTTAGGCTAAACGAACCCCTGTTAAACTCTATTGATTCTGAGCACATGCTTAGCCCTCCTACTGAAATCAGTGGGACACAACAGTTCGGTCTGAACCATTGCTCAGAAGTGAGTTGTGTCGATTTTAGTGAGACACATTTTGCAGTAAATATGATTAGGGATGCAGCTATAAACATGCTGTATATAGGCTTTATGAATAAAAAAATATTTGTTGTGTACATAAAGTAGACGTTCATATCTGGAAGTAGAATTTATTAATATTATGATAGATTAATGACCAGAGTAATGTTTATAGGCGCACATGCTTTATTTAGCCAATAGTTAATAAATGTATCCATGGTTATTCTTATGTATGGTTAGTCTTTTAAATCGTTCTGTAAAGGAGACTCAGGAATGTAGATGGAAGGCTCTCAAGTGACGGTAACTGAAAATTTTAAACAAGGAACCTTCATTGTAGAATGTCACTGGACCTCATCTAGCAATGTCCGTACAAAGATTTGGCTGGGAGGTATTACGCACGAGCCCGTCCATTGTGCTTCTTCCTGTACTTTACCTATGAAACGGTTTGTGGGACAAAGAGAATTTGTTGTGCTGTACTGACACTCCGGGTCATAATTAGAGTGCTGTAGAGCGGCTTAAATGAAAAGCTATAAATTTGAATTTTATCTCAGTTTGTGGGTCTAAAGCCGAGCATCATCTAATCAGGTATTGGTTGGCTAAAGCACCGATCGAACAAAAGGTCACTGCGCAAGGGCAAAAGGGCGAGCTTTCCTGCAGTTTGTCATGGGAGGTTTCAGTATTTGCCAGCAGGCCAGCCCTATGTGGAGGCCAAGTATCTGTGGTTCACTGAGAGAGTGAGTACTGCTGGATCAACAAAGAAAAAAACAGCTAATCAACGACAGTACAGTAAAGGAGCGCGACGTCTGTGATTGCCCCATTCTTTTCAGCCTAGGAAAGATGCATGGAGACACAACTTGAAAAATGCTATGAAGGACACCTTTATGTGTGCCTCTTTGGAACTCACATAGTTTGTATATTTTCATACATGCACATGCACTCTCCTGCAGTTTGTTGAACATGTCGGTTCCTAATGTATTTTGTGGTTTTAAAGATTTACTCATCATGTACACAGTTTAGCCCTAGTGGTTTCTCAGAGCTTTGTATACTAGCTCTTGGGCTTAGTGTTAAGAACAGAAGGCCTAAGAACATAAGAGCCCTGCTGGACCAGACCAGTGGTCCATAGAATCATAGAGTTCGAAGGGGCCGTACAGACCATCTAGTCCAACCCCCTGCCCAATGCAGGACCAGCCTAAAGCATCTCTGACAGATATTCGTCCAGCCTTTTCTTGAAAGCTGCCAGTGAAGGGGAGCTAACCACCGCCCATGGTAGCTGATTCCCCCTTGAACCACTTTGACTGTGAAAAAGATTTTCCCTAATATTCAGCTGATAGCTTTCTGCATGTAATTTAAACCCGTTGCTTGTAATTGCTTGTAATTTAAACCCATCTAGTCCAGCATCCTGTCTCACACAGTGGCCAACCAGTTCCTCTGGACGGCCAACAACAGTGCACAGCGGCCAATGCCTTCCCCTGATGTTGCCTCCTGGCTCTGGGATTCAGAGGCAATGTGGAGGTCCCCCTCAGACACCATGGCTAGTAGCCACTGATAGACTTATCCTCCATGAATCTGTCTAATCCCCTTTTAAAGCAGTCTATTCCGGTAGCCATCACTACATCCTCTGGCTGCGAATTCCACATTTTAATCGTTGTCGGTGTAAAGAAGTAAGAAGGTTATGTGAAGTAGAAGAAACAGAAAAATACACCACAAAGGAAAGGTGCACAACTTGTACCATAAATTGGAGGGCAGTGGAGACTTGGCACGTTTCAGTTAATAGTTTCCCCACCCTGCTGCAAGGGCTTGGGCTGCTTTTTAAAAAGTTACATGGCACTGTTTAAAATATATGGAATGCAAATGCCATCTACCAAAATGCAAGGGCTGGACAGAAAGAACTGCCCTGACTTGTTCTTTGGCAATTAACTAGAACAGGGGTGGCCAACTGGCAGCCCATGAGATGACTTTATCTGTCCTCCAAGGGTTTTTGTAAGACGGCATCATCACTCTCTTTGGATGCTGTGTTGCTGAGCAGCGGAGTCTCGCTCAGTGAATTTTATCCTTTTGTCTATTGTGGAGAACAATGTTACAGCCAAGACGAGGCTGGAAACAACAGGATTGCCCTATTGTCCAGTGATGGCTAGGAGAAATTCCAACGCCTCCACTCCTGAATGAGAACCAGCACGGTGAAATGGTACGAGTGTTGGACAAGGATTGAGAGAGACCCAGTTTCAAATGTCTACTCAGGTGTGAAGCTCACTAAGGGACTCTGCGCCACTGAACCAACCCTCAAGCCTCTGGGTGTATAGGAAAGAAATGTTCCAGAACCCATCCCAAGAGACATATTAAGTGCAGACGTGCCATAAGAAAATGCACTTGGGCCCAGTTTGTTGGGATGGTTGCATGGATCTCCCTTCCTGCGTGGAATGCAATGAAGGAATCCTAGTTTACAACTTATTCTGGTTAACTGTGTCATATGAATGCAGACATCTGGTTTAACTAGAGTTGGTCATTTGGGATTCTAAATCTGAGATTCTAAATCTGGACTAAGCCCTGAACTAATGTGATTAAACTGCATACCTACATGTGTATATTACCAGGATTCTTTCCCTGCATTCTTTATGAACAGGAAAGATAGGGGATTGAGGCACGGGTGAGCCCAGCAATGAACTTGGTTTATGCACATTCAGGCTTAAGGGGCTCTTCTGCATTCTCATTTTCTTTGCTTATGTGTGGCTATTGCTTTGGGGTTTTTCTTCCCTCTTCTGCATGTGTTTTACTCCCTCAATTTGATATTACATCACTGTGTGTCTGGCTTATCTCCCTGCAGATTTAAACTACAGTTTTTTATGCTGCTCTTACAGTGATGTAATATTGAATCAACCACTAGAGGGAGCAAAACATGTGTGGAAAAGAACATCCCCCCCCCCCCAAATGAGGAAAAGGGGAATGTAGAAGAGCCCAATGTCAGCTTGACCTAATGTCTGAATGCAGCCTTGGTGTTTTCTGTATGACATATATTTTAAAGCATTTGTCTCTCATCCACATATATTTTCAGGTTACACTTAAAACAGATTGTGTGTTCACATGGGTCCGTTGGAGCGGGAGCGCACAGGAGCGCAGCTCCGGGAGTGAGAAGCCCAGGGGGTGGGCACATGACCAAGCCCCGCCCCCTCCTCGGCTTCCCCGAGCAGTGCAGAGGCGCAGCGCCCTGGGGAAAGCCCTGCTAGGGTCTTTATTGTTTTTAATGTTTTGTTTTAATATTGATAATTTTATCATTGTTCCTTTTATGACTGTGTGCTGCTTTTCCAGAGACTTGCTCAAGGTGGCATATAAGTTTTCTAAGTATACCATTTTTTATCTGGGCACATGGCACATAAGTACTGGAGAAATTTCACCAATCCTTCAGCAGCTTCCACCCCATCAGTTTGGTATAGTGGTCAGGAGTTGGACTCTAATCTGGGAGAACCGGGTTTGATTCCCCACTCCTCCCCATGCAGCTGCTGATGTGACCTTGGGCCAGTCACAAGTTCTCTCAGAGCTGTTCTCTCATGAGCAGTTATCAAAAGACCTCTCTCAGCCCCACCTACCTCACAGGGTGTCTTGTTGTGGGGAGGGGAAGGGGAAGGGATGGGTGGTGCCCATGTCCTGGTGGTTTCAAGGGAGCAGGAAGAGAATGAGGGTGTGTTCTTTACGCTTATTTTTATTGCACAAAGTATTGGATGGGGAAGGGAATGGAGGAAGAGCAGGTCAGTTTCACTCACCCGCCTGAGGGGTGGGTGTTGCCTTCTGACACACTTCCGGTATGTTAGGGGGTGTGGCATATGCAAATAGGTTATGCAAATGAGTTATGCTAATGCGCTCCTGCACCTCTTTTTCTACGAAATGACCCCTGTGTGTTCATCTAAAAACTGAATACGTGAACTGGACCTTTAGGGCTCTAAAAATTCAAAAGATGGGTCAGAGAAGATAACTTTTCAGCTTCAGGGCTATTTAAGTTTTAGTGGAATGGGATGAGACCCAATGAAAACTGTGGAAGCCACAGAGTTTCACATCAGTGTGTGTGTGTGTGTGTGTGTGTGTGTGTGAGAGAGAGAGAGAGTGTGATTAGCTACATTTATTTATAGCAATACCGACACAAAATAATATATGTAATTTACTCAGGGCCCTTGAGGTTGGCACATTTCCCCCAAAAAAGTATTCACAAGTATGAATCATCTTTTGAAACAATGTTAGAGCCTGGCTCACATAACTACTGGCATTTATCATGCTACTAATGTTATTTGGCCCCATCAACCTAAAACTTGCTTGTTCAAGTCCTGTTGGAACAGGATGAGATTGTACAAAAACACACTTCCTGTCCTTGGGTGTACTGACATTGGGGGGAGGTCAGTTTGGAATGCTAGAACATCCTAAAATGGCATCTGAAAACCAGGACCACGGGGGGGGGGGGAGTATGTAAGTTTGGCGGGCAGAGGGGATAAAAGGGGGGAATGAGACCACAATGCTGTAATGGGGGGTAGCGTAGAAAAAACATAACAAGGGGGTGAGGTAAACATGGGGAGGAAAGAACAGAAGGGAAGTTAGAGAAGGAGACAGTAATTTTAAATATGATTTTTTTGGGGGGGGGGGAGGACTCCAAACACAGTTAGAGGCTATGTGGGAGGGGAAAGGGATTCCCCCTCCCCTGCAAAACCCCAGGTTCCTGGCTTATCCTACTCTAATTGTTAAGCATGGACTGGAAGTAAGGTGAGCCCCTACCTACAAAGTACAAATGACTATAGTCAAAGTAGCCATTGTCCTCCCCTTCACTTAAATGTAGGGATTTGTCCATTTACTTGGGGGGAAACAAAACTTTTTATTTACTTTTACTTTTTTACTATTTACTAGGGAGGAAAAGAAGTTTGCAGCTGAAGATGCTTCTATGCTGGGCTCCCACGGTTCTCTCAAGGGAAGATGGGAGGGAAGAGTGCTGGTGACCACAGCAGCAGCAGTGGAAGGGGATGTTCTTCTCTCACTTCCGTGCATTAATCTGCCTGCATTCACTCTTGCATTTCTCCTGGAGAGGGTGGGCAGGAATGACACAGACTGTGGCCATTTGCATTCATTTAGCTCAGTTGTATCCCACCTTCCCATTCCCAAGAGTAGCTAAGACTGACATACAACAGAACAATAACAATAGTAATATGCCTATCCTGGATAAAATCAATCTTATGTAAATATCATAAAATAAAATCTTTAATTTAGAAGTTGTAGAAATACAATAGCTGCAGTCTAAGAGCCTGAAGAGATGTTACAAAACAAAGTTTGAGTCCAGGAGCCCTTTTAAGACCAACAAAGTTTTATTCAAGGTATAAGCTTTTGTGTGCACACACACTTCTTCAGATACAATGAAATGGAAATAACCAGTCCACAGATATAGGCAGAGGTGAGCAGTAAATTTGCATACAGCATAATGGAGATGTTTAACAGATTCAAGGACCAAACAGGAATAACAAGCTTAGTTTATGTGGTTACCTTTTGTTTGGTATAATTCTGGGGGGGAAACATAGTGAAGGAAATAAGGATGTCAGAATTGGAGATTGATGGGCAGATGTATACTTAATTGTGGAATGCTGAGAGTAATTAATTGAGACCCTGCCATTACGCTCCATCCGTGTCTTCTCAAGCATGGAGGTGACTTTACAGCGTCTTCTTCTTTGAAGTGGGGCAATTGGCTGCATAGTTATCTTCTCTGTCCCCAGACCAGACTAATACATTCCAATCTACCATTCCAAATTACATTACATTCTACTATTCATTATATTTCATCACAATCTATTATTCTAATCTATTATTCCAAATAAGAAATAAAATAAAATAAAGAGGATGTAGGGCCCTTCTGCTGGATTGGTGAGAATACAGATGTAAGGGCTGAGTGAGGTTAGCATATATAGTGAGATAAAAAAAACCCCAATATCCCTGTTAAGTCCTGGGGATTCCAGCAATTTCTCTTTCTAGTCTGTTCCTGAAGTTCTTTTGCAATAAAACAGCTACTCTGAGGTCACCCGTTAAATGTCCTGGAAGGCTGAAGTGTTCTCCTACAGGTTTCTCAGTCTTGTGATTCTTGATGTTAGAATTGCGCCCATTTATCCTTTGACGTAGTGTTTGACCTGTTTGCCCTATGTAGAGAACCGAGGTGCACTGTTGGCATTTAATGGCATATACAGTGTTACAAGATGAACAGGTGAATAAGCCTGAGATGGTGTAGTTGATGTTGTTAGGTCCAGTGACTGTGTTGTCTTGATGTATGTGGCAGCAAAGTTGGCAACAGTGTTTATTGCAAGCTCTGGTACCAGTGCCCATGTTCAAATTAGGTGTTGTATTATGGTGAGTGAAGAGTTGTTTGAGACTGGGGGGCTATTTGTGCGCAGGAAAAGGTTTGCCCCCCACTAGTTGTGAAGGAGAACTGTCATTATCCAGTAGAGGCTGTAAGTCGCTGATGACGCATTGAACTGTTTTGAGTTGAGAGCTGTAGGTGACCACTAGTGGTGTTCTATTATTGTCTCCTTGGGGCCATCAGAGATGTTACAAAGTGCATGAGTTCACTGCAGAGACTTGCAGCTGTACTGTAGTTAGTTCCTGGTGGCATCTTGTGAGTAAATGTGCAGCAGGACCTGATTGAGATCAGAACAGCTGCATGGGAGAAGGAAGAATTCCTGCTTCCTCCATTGTGCTGTTTTTGATGGCTGGAACAGTCTGGGAGCCACAGGGAGGTGACTGTTATTTGTTCCACTGGGAATAGGGTTGCCAGCTCTGGGTTTGGAAATACCTGGAGGTTTTAGGTATGGAGCCTGAGGACGGGAGGTTTTGGGGAGGAGAGGGTCTTCAATGGAGTGTAATGCCATAGAGTCCATATTCCAAAGTGGCCACTTTCTCCAGGTGAACTGATTAGGGTTGCCAGGTCCTACCTGGCTGCCGGTGGGGGACTCCAGGCTGCTGGTTGGGATCTTCTGACATGCGTACTTTGCACGCACATGGTGATGACACCACCCAGAATTGACGTCACTGCATTGCCAACTATGGGGGGGGGGGATGCTCACGTTTTTGGGCAGAACTCTGTGGGTTTTTGCCCTCAAAACCATAGAGTTTGCCCAAAAACTAGAGCGTCACCCCCCCAACGCCGGCAGTGTGATGACATCACTTCCGGGTGATGTCACCTTGACAGGGACGTTGTGCAGCAACATCCCTGTTCAGGAGTGGAGCTTCTGAATTGGAGCCCCAAAAACTGGGGGATCCCCTGGCTGGACCGGGGGTCTGGCAACACTAGAACTGATCTTTGTTGCCTGGAGATCAGTTGCAATCCCAGGAGATCTCCCACCACCACCTGAAGGCTGGCAACCCTAATTGGGAACCAGCATGTGCATTGAAGGCTTTCATGTGCTGTCTCCCCCAGAGAAAATAATGCCTCCCGTCCCCAGTGGCCCCTGGGCTATTTGAGCCATCAAAACCAGCACAGGGCAGAAGACAGGAATTCCTCCTTCACCCATGCCTCATTCTGGATTCTGATTGTTTGGCTGCATGTTTACTCATGAGTTGCCACTGGGAACTAGCAGCTACAGCAAAGGTCCCTGCTTTCTGAGCCTGCGGGCACCTTTGGAATTCTGACATAATGTGGTGGGTGCAGCCCCAAAATGGCTGCTGCAGAAGGTGGAGCCAGCCACCGAATAGCTGCCTCAGGAGGCAAAGCCAGCCACAAAATAGCTGCCACAGCTTACCTTCAGTCGCATAGTGAAGATCCTTGTGCTGTGATGTCAGCTGCTGCCATCTGCACAGCCAGTCAGATCTCCAGTGGTCAATCAGGAGCTTTGCTAAGCAGAAGTCCTACCTGGCCATGCCCACTTTCTAAAAACACATGGCAAGCACAAGGGACGGTGTCTGCAGGTGCTGTGGCACCTACAGGCACCATGTTGGAGGCCCCCCGGAGCCTACAGTATAGCTGTAGGTCTCTTTGTTGAACTTGTGTAGTTCATAACACCTAGTTAGGCTGTAAGGCTACTTCCACATGGAGATTTTGCTCTGTTTTCATGTCTGAGCTAAAGTGGGGGGTTTTTGGAGCACCCATACAACATCATCTATTTTCCGTGTTTCCCCCAAAGTGTCTTTTGCACATTATGTGGACAATTTTGTCAGGTCCTCTCCACATCAGTGCTAATTTCTTTGCAATAGTCCCCCGTGGCTGCTATCCTGCCCACTTGTGCATCGCCAGAGTGCTTTTGTGGGTGCTGGGTGTGTGTGTGCGGGCTATAGTGATATGTTAGTTACCAAACAATATTTGCCTTCTGGGCATTTTTGGAATTCCAGGGTATTAGCAAAGGTTACTGACATATTGTTATAGCTTAAAAACAGATTTTGCTGTTCAATAGAAAAGCACAAAGAAATCCTTTGAGCAAACGGTCTGGCAAAAAGATGCTTGCTAATTTTTCCTGAGAGTTAGCAGGAACTGATCCACTGCCACTGGTAGGCAATGCAAGAATCAATGTGCCTAATTAGCAGACATTTTGCATGGCATGCAGATTGGGCTGTTCAGATTTATTTATTTATTTGATTTTTATCCCGCCCTCCCCACCTTACGGCAGGCTCAGGGTGGCTAACAACATATTTCATACACAATAAAATACTATAAAACATACAATAACCATTTTACAGTTTCAGTACAAAATGGCACTTCATCACCCCTCTCCCATCTGAGCGACGTCAGCAGGCAGTCTACCAAGTAACCACTTGGTGCTGATGGACTAGGCGGCGATCTTCAATACTCAGGCCAGGGCCGCTAAGTCGTAGTGGCCCCTACCTGTAAGCCTGGCGGAAGAGCTCTGTCTTGCAGGCCCTGGGGAACTGTGAAAGGTCCTGCAGGGCCCTGATGTTCTCCGGGAGCTCATTCCACCAGTGCGGGGCCGCCACCGAAAAGGCCCTGGCCCTCATTGCCGCCAATTGGGCCTCCCTGGGCCCTGGAAGAACCAGGCGGTTCTGGGAACCAGATCGAAGTGCTCACTGGAGTATATACGGGGAGAGGCAGTCCCTCAGGTAAACAAGTCCCTGGCCATATAGAGCTTTATAGGTAAGCACCAGCACCTTAAACTGGATCTGGTATGCTATAGGCAGCCACCGCAGTGCCTTCAAAGTGGGTTGAATGTGTTCCCGCATCAGGAGACCCAATATCAGCCTCTCCGCTGCATTCTGCACCAGCTGCAGCTTCCGGATCTGGGCAGCCCCATGTAGAGAGCGTTACAGTAATCCGGTCTTGAGGTGACCAACGTGTGGATCACTGTAGCCAGGTCATTGAGTTCAAGGAAGGGAACCAACTACTTAATCAGCTGTAGTTGGTAAAAGCCGATCTTTCAGTGGCTGCTACCTGGGCCTCCATCATTAACGAGGTGTCCAGGAGCACTCCCAAACTCCTAACCTCCAGCGCTGGCACTAACAGTGCCCCATTGAAGGTAGGAAGAGGGATCCCTAACCTCGGACCACTCTGACTCAGGCACAGGACCTCCGTCTTTGTCGGATTCAACTTCAATCGGCTCTGCCTAAGCCAGCCAGCTACAGCTTTCAGTGCCAGGTCCAGATCTCCCGGACTAGAGTCTGACTGGCCATCCAATAACAGATAGAGCTGGGTATTGTCAGCATATTGGTGATAACCCAGCCCATACCTCCGAGCAATCTGGGCGAGGGGGCGCATATAGATGATTTGAAGAACTTGAATATGATGACCCCCCCCCCCCACACACCTTTGGTTCTTAGACTCAGGAGCAACTTAACACTACCCCATCCACATCTGAAGCATGCCTAAACCTAAACTTATGGCTGCTTTTATATTGCATTCAGTTCTTTAAAAAAGAAGAGAAAGGGGACATAGTCCTGCAAGGTGCAAAGTTTTCCAAGTCCACTTCGTTCCTCCTTGTGGAGAAATAGCTTGGGTCGGTTCTATTACCAGAGAGACATGATTGACACTTCTCCATGGTACTCAGGTAATCACGTAGAAGAGACCAATCAATGGCTTAATTAGTTCCCACATAGTCATAAGGGGGAGGGGGAAGGTGATAAATACCACCCTGAAAGCTATTTCTTTCCTTTTTAAATGGGTTCCTGAAGTCCTCGGATGGGAAGGGCTTTATAGGCCGTCTAGTCCAAAACATAGCTCAGTGCCGTGCACAAATCTAGAGCATTCGTGACCGATAGCTGTCAACCCTCTACCTAAAGATCTCCCCTTTCTAGTTGTTGGCCGTGTTGTTGAGTTCTTCTTACTATCTGGACATTTCTCTTAATGCATAACTGAAATCTGTCCTCCTGTAACTGAAGCCCATTAGCTCCTTTTCCTCTGGAGCAGCAGGGAAAAAAAAGATTTTGCCTTCTTCCAAGTGAACTGTGCTACATTTGACTGCAAAACGGTGTTAGCTGCAGAATTTAAACCATAACGATATAAAAACATTTTATAGGCATCGGATTTTTTTTTGTAGCCGAAAGGCAAATCTTAATAAGAAAACACCTAGCAAACAAATTACAACCAATTGTTTAAGCTACACTACAGCAACTGATTTAAATGGCATTTTGCTGGAGAAGGGACAAGGAAGAGTGTGAACGAGCCCGACAGAATGAAGGGAATATTCTAACACTAGATGAAAAGTTGGCTAAAGACCATACCCTCATAATTAATTTTTTTATCAGAAAGATGTAAATACTCTCCAGTTCCTTAGGAAGATAATGTACAAAAGCTTAAGACATGCATTTGTGTGTGTGGGGGGGGGGGGGAGAGGACAAAATAATCATAAAACTGAATTAAAGAAAACTGACAAACCGTCATAATTCTTCCCATTAAATAAAAGCATGATAAAAAAATTTATTATGAAATGACACATTATGAAAGCCGGGATTCGAAGATGAGTTCCTTGCGTTAAGTACAGTAGATGCCATTAAGGAAAACAGTCAATATGTCACTAAGCCACAGCCTGTAAAATTAAATTGATTTGGTAAATGTAAGTAAGATAGATCTGTTTGCTTTCATCATCAATTTTGAGGGGGTGAACAGGTGATGTCACCAACCTGGGAGCGATAAAGATGCAGGACCATCTGGAAAGCCTGGTGATGGATGGGCAACTGCTTTTGGATGGTGACAGTGCTGTGGCACTTTGTCACTTGGGATGCAGTACTTAATAACTTTTCAATACCATCATAATAAATTTCACTGCCTTATTAATATAGAAATGGTGAGTTATTACTGTGATGGCCATTGTAAATAACAGGAGATGCAGCTGTCAAAAGCTGATTGTTCGGGCATGTTTCCTTAAGCAACGCAGTTGACTCAGGATATTCAGTGCATGTCTGTACTAAGCAGAGTTTATTGGTCTTGTCAAAAGAGAGAAAAAAGCAAGGGTTCAAACTTGTTCCAAAATGACATCGAGTCCATAATAAAATCACATTTAAGACATTCACCGGCTTTTTTCTTCCAAGGGACATAAAAGAGGTTGCTAAATCATCTTTAATAACACCATTTAATGTAAAATAATATCCACGAACCCTAATAAGTCTTTTACCAATCGAAACAGAACATGTCTTTTGGAGGGTTTGGGATATTTGTTCACTCATCACAACACCGAGAAAAGGAATGAAATATCCGCTTTTCATTAACTAGTTACCTTTGATAAAAACCTGCCGTTCTCTCAAATCGAGCAAGAGGGGAGGAAAATAATTGAACAGATGTAGCTAATAGCACCCAGCAACAAAGAAATATGGGTGAAATTATAACCATGTGTCACGAAATAGTGGGCAGGAAAGATCATCCGGGTGTGTTTGATGAAAGCCGAGGACTGCTTCATGACACGGACATCAGCCCGACGCCTCGAAAGAAACAAAATGTGTAGATAGATGGAAGGGGGAAGATGAATGACCCAGATTCATCATTTAGCACTATTCAGCTTGTTATGCCATTGTTCCCTCAGAAGATAATTAAATCAGTGATGTCTTTCTTATTTGTTGAAAGGGTGGCCCAAACTTGTAAAGAATATCAAAAGCACCTCAAACATATTATTCTTTTTTTGTGCGTGTGTGGAAAAAAAATAGCATACTGACTTTGCTTTTCAGACTCGGGCATTGTGAGCCTTTAATTAAATGTCTTTTCTTAGCATTTCTGTAACCACTGAAAAGAGAGCCAGCAGTCTATTAACAGGCAATAAAGTTCAGGAAGCCGACAACTAGTTTCTTGGGTCAGAGGTGAAAACTGCATGCAAAATGAAACAAAGGTGTGTTTTGATGGCTCAACAAGCAGTGAAGAGACAGAGCGCGAGTACACACTGGGAGAATGTGACATTCTTAAAGGGAAGCCCAGGGAAGAACCCGCCTCGTTCAGTCAATTTCCAGTGAAATCTAACCAACAATGGCATTCGCTGTTCTTTCCAGCCAGAGGGCCGGCTTTGGGAGGCATTGACAAAAATATCAAGTAGCGCTTCTCCCCTCCACATAACACCCCCCCTCCCCCATTTATCTACCAGAACTAGGAACTCCCGGCCCCTGTTCTGCCATCCAGACTATCCCTGGGGTTTGTTAGGCCGGACAGGGCCTCTGCCACGCCTCCCCCACTCCATTCCCACAGCTGCATCAGACAGCTCCTCCCTGATACCCAGCTGGCCTTTCTTCTTAATGTCCTTTCCCATCACACGTTGGAATGAGGATAAGCATTTGTCTTTATGGGACTGACTACTGCAGGATCTCATTTTGAAAATTCAGTATGTGATCATTTGGGGGGAGGGTATTGCAAAATGCCTTAAAGGTACAGAATAATAAAAGATGACATCTTCCTCCCCATAAATGCAATATTATATCACATCGAGCTGTAAGGTAGCAGGAGAGTCTTGTGTCTGATGGGTTTGCTAAGGTTTTGTTATTTGTCTTATACCCAGCCCTATGGAGGGTGGCACTGACCGGCCACAACAGGAATCCTGTTATCAGTAAAATACCACAGTTTATAGTATTGAGCTGGTTTTTGGGACCCAACTCAGTGGGCGTGCACCAGCATGTTCCCTATACAGCAGGCAGCAGACTGCAAAGTGGTTTTGGAAGGTCTGAAGTGGACATGATGGGAGGAAGACTGCAGACTATGTCTACGTGATCGCCCCCAAGATTTCTGTAGTTATTTTTATTTATTTTTTCAGCATTTCAGCCTTAGGTGTTCTTTCTGATTGCCCGGCAAAAGAGAAACAACACCCACCTTTATTTTATTGGGCAAGTTTATGTGACTCCTTTCTGCCTAATAAAGTCCCTTTAGCTGGCTTATATAAATTACAATTTTAAAAACTTTCTAAATAAAAAAAAGAGAACCATTAAAACCATTGAGTCAACAATGATAAAAAAAAGATCAGGAGAGACAATGAAGAAAACAGAACACAGTTGCGGAAGCAACAAAAAAATTATGAACAGAACAAAGTAATCCTAGTCTTCAAAAAGGCAAGAGGAACCTGGCAGTAAGGAAGTCCCTGTTCCTTGAGACCTATAACCCTTAACTTTGGAAGGCTGAGGCATTTGAAGCAGGCAGTCATGTGAAGATCTTAGCTTCTGGGAAAGTTCAGTTAGTGACGGGTGTTCCCATCTCTGATCTCTGATATTCCTAGACCAGAGGTTTGCAGACTATGGCTCTAGAGATGAATGTGGTTCAGTACAGAACCTGATAAGGCTCTTTTAACAAAGAACGGTAACCAACTTTAAAGTATGTTGGAGGGGTAGTGGGATGCTTGAATAGCCAATATGTGCAGGGAAAGGCAGGCAAAGACCTTTATGGGACTAAAGGGCTGCTTAGAGATGATTTGCAGAAAAGGAAGTGATAGAGGTGAACAATTACCAAATGCAAAATCTGTGCAGATTTATGTCACTGCGCTAAAGCAGTTGCACAGGGTGCTCCTGTGTATATTTATTACTTACTGTGAGCCCTTGTTTGTGCAGCTTCCTAATAAAGGACTCATAACAACCAGTGTTTGGGCTGCAGAAATTTTATGGATTATCAGTTAATGTGTTAGTTGCCAGTAATGTTATGCTGTGAATTTTCAGTTATGCAGAATGTTTTTTTCTTTTCCTGGCACCTTGTGCATCTCTTGCTCTCTGAATTTTGATGTAGTTTGCTTTATAAAAGGCTGCTGCAGTAGTTCTTTTTTATAAGGTGTGCCTTATTTATTTATTTACTAAATTTGTACCCCGCTCTACTCCAAAAATGGGCTCAGGGACGTTCACAACATAAAACCAACAAACAATAAAAACAATAAAACAATAACTAGCAGTAGCAGATAAGACCAAAACCCACGCCTCATGGAATAATTACCCTAAGAAATTCCAGTGTCCAGGTCTTATTTCATCTCCATAAACTTCCTAACCACACAGTGCTGGAGGTATAAGCTTCATGTTGCCATGCTTCCCATTACCTGCTTTGGATCTTTTACTGTGGGAGAAGTCAGTGAATCCTTTTAGGTTTTGTGGGGAAAGTTTATGGAGATAAAACCAGACATTTTGTTGAAGGTAGAATTGAGCGTGATGCCCTCCCCTTGTAGTTGACCATGCCAGAATCTGAGGCAGGTTGTGGGCCACTCTCAACCGTTTTGTAGATTCCACCCTGTACTTTCTGTCGTAGGTTCCAGTAAGATCGTTTTTTACTTCTATGGCTGATGGAAAGCCAGCACCACCGGGGAAAATTTAAAGAGCTGCAATCTGAGAAAGTCACTAAGGAGGGGGGCAAATATCAATGGGGGGGATAGGCTATGTGTCATATTAGTGACCCTCTGTATCATATCTCTAATAGATGTACTGATGTAAACATCTGTTCAGATGTACAGATGTAAAAATCAGCAAGTGGGGACCTAAAGGGCTAAGTCAGATATTTCTGACTTAGGGGAAACACAGGGTTGCAGGAAAATACAAAATGTTCTTTAAAAAATGAAGTGGTGAGTCCCTGCCTCTCCAAATGACAAGTGACCATCTGTACGGTCACTCTCATTGAAACAGAAAAGAGTTCCTTCACAGCAGGCAAGATCTCATGAGACTACCTCACGAGATCCAAGGTTGCCCTTTTCGGTTATCAAGGCAACACATTGCAACAGTGAGGCATCTGCCACTGTGAGGGGTTCCTTCACCAATCCAGAGAGTAGCACTAGTAGCCATGACAACAAGGAAGGAGAGTGGGGATGGGGAAGTGGGGGACAGAGTGCCCCAGGGCCGGTAGGGAGAGGAACTGGGGAAAGGATGCAGTAGGCATAGAAAAAAATCAGGTAGTAGGTGATGGGAAACAAATGAGCAAGTGGTGAAGGGAGAACCAAAGCAAATGGAGGGAAAGGGGTTGGTGAAGCGAAGCTGGAACAAGAGATGGAGAAGCAGGGGCCAGTGTGAGATGTGGGTATTTCCTGTTCCCAAATAGCCTTGTGCATCCCTCTCATGCTGACTCATAATGGGGAAAATAAAAGAGCTGGTGTCAGAGACTTTAGCAATATGGTGGCAAAACATGGTTTTTCCCTTGATGCAGAAGTCCCATAGAAGTTAGTGGAAACCTTTCACTTTTACTGGAGAAAGTAAATGCTACCCTTCTGATGGGTATTTTGCGGGTCATAAGTAACTGTTCTTTCAAGAATTTTTCCCTACTGCCTTCCAGTAAATCGTATACTTAGGCTGATCCAAGGTTTCATTTCAGGTATTTAATGATGCCATCCTAAGCAGAGTTATTTTTTTCTAACTCCATTGAAGTCAACGGGCTTAGAAGGGTATAACGGTGCTGAGGATGGCACTGTAAATTGGCTTGAATTTAGGTCAGTTCACCTGTACCTCTTCAAAGTTTTGGAAGAGGTTGAAGTACTAGGTTGGATTTTATACTGAACTCTGGCTTTTTTTTTTTTTAAACCACCATTTACACATTTACAGTTCTCTGAAAGATTGATTCGGGCTCCATCTCTGCTTATGTCCAAATCAATGAAGTCAAGTTTGAACCCTTAAAACAAGGGAATGATGGTTGTCCAATAGCCAAGACAGTAATTCCAGTGAGAATGCATAAGGCAATTTGAACTGATTGAAATCAGGTTGCTCGTTTATGTACTTGGGGTAAAATTCAGCTGGAAATCTCATTGAAACAAATGGCATCTGTTCAAGAGCATGGTGGCTCTATGCTGTGCTGTCTTCTCTGTATCCCTGCCCCCAAATTCCAAGCTGCTAATCCTAATTGTTATCACTTCATAGTGAGGTTCCACAGTGAGGTGGTGTTCAGACCACACCAGTTTCTAGCTGAAACTGCCACAGATGCTCACATTGGGTTGGACTGAGTGATCAGTGAGTGCAAGGATTGTGGCTCTTTCTCACCCCCCACCCGCAGTCTTTTCCAGCTGTACAGTCAGAAGAGGCAGGAAGAGCAATTTTGTCCTCTTCCCCTTCCACCTTGCAGCCCCCCCATCTCATGTGGTTGTTAGTCCATCTAGGTCTCATGACTCTAAGAATCAACATTCCTAGGGTCAGAAAGGGTTGTCAGGTTGTTGGGTGGAGGAAAGAACTGTAGTCATCAATGCTTTCTGCTGACCAATTGTAGATCCAACTGTTGTCTTCTCAACCCTATAAACAGTTCTGGTACTAGGCTTCCAGAACTGTATATTGAACCAGTGTAGCATAGTGGTGGTCAAAAGTGTCAGACTTGCATCTGGGAGTTCCATGTCGAAATCTCCACTCTGCAGCAGAAGCTTGCTGGGGTAACCTTGGACCAGTCTCCCTCCTTCAGCCTAACCTATTTCACAGGGTTGTTGTGAGGATAAAATGGGAGAGAATGATGTTAAGCCACTTTGGGTCTCAATTGGGTAGAGAGATGGGGTGTAACTTGAGTAAATAGTAAATATATTCGTGAAAAGCCTGAAATGTGATTCAGAGGCTCTTTGAGGGGCAGCTGTTGAAATAGAGGCCTGGAGACCAAGCCCTATGAGAAAAGGCTGAGGGACTGCAAAAGAGGAGGTTGAGAGGGGACGTGATGGCTCTCTTTAAGTATTTGAAGAGCTTTCACGTAGAGGAGGGCAGGGAGCTGTTCCTGTTGGCAGCAGAGGATAGAACTCACAATAACGGGTTTAAATTAAGCGTGGGAAGGTACCAGCTGGATATTAGGAAAAGCTTTTTTATAGTAAGAGTTGTTCAACAGTGGAATCAACTACCTAGGGAGGGGGCGAGCTCCCCCTCACTGGCAGTCTTTGAGCAGCGGCTGGACAAACACTTGTCAGGGATGCTCTAGACTGATTCTGCATTGAGCAGGGGGTTGGACTAGATGGCCTGTATGGCCCCTTCCAACTCTGTGATTCTATGAGAAATGCTTCTAAAATCTGCGTGCGTGTACGCAAATGGGCCACACTTCTGCCTCTACAACATGGAGCATCTGCTGATGGCCTCAAGCTTAGACCTGTGAAGTTTGATCCTTATTAGCAACGGAAGTCCTCTAATGCAGGTCTCAAAGAGTTAATGAAAGACCAATAGTAATATGCGGCACTATCAAACATTTTAAAAAGGAGGGGAATGAAAAAACGATTGGCCTATATTCTAATGAGCTCCTTGTTTGCTTTTCTTTGTAACTTGGCAGGGATGTGTCTGATGCCCCTGAAAATTCTCTAGCAGCCTTTCCTTCCCTGCATTGTTGCCCATGCCAATACTCCTCCAGTAGGGGAAAAAATTAAGAGGGAAAAACACATTCACTTTACTGTCGGGAATTATAAATAATTTGATGCAACAGGTTTAAGTTACCCTTTCTGTGGTGAAAAGAAAAGCTTAGCATGATCCAGATTTTCCTTGGTTCCCTCCCATTCTTGAGCAGAGGAGAGGTATTCACCATTTCTTTGTCTAACAGTTTTATAATGTCTTAAGAGATTAACAGTGAGCATGAATGAGGGTTTGAGGATTAAGGGGGAGAAAGCTCTGCCATCCAGTACCTTGTTTTCAGATTTTACATTTTTTTTTTCCAGCATTGCTGAACGAGTATAGAAACTAAGAGAAGATAATACAGACCAGAGTCCCAGAAGTGTTTAGTGATTCAAAAAATTCAGATGACATGTCAGAACCGACAGAATGATGGAACATTATGTGGCAGGCCCACTCTTTCTTTCTTTCTTTTTTTCTTTTTGGTCTTATGCTAAGCTTTCACCCTGAGTGAATGCAGATGTTATCACAGGATCCCAGACCAACAGTCAGTGAAATGTGACAAGCTGTCAGCAAAGTTACACTACGTTGCGTTTGTTAAAATATCCCAAAGCTTTATATACACACTTTTTATATAAAGTGCTTAGCTCAGTCCATCGGAGGTAGGAGGAGAAGGGGGGGGGACCTCTTTGAGTAATTTCTGTTTTGTCATCCATTGTGTGATCTTGAACACTTAACCCTGCATTTTTTCTTCCTCTGAAGGGTTATGCAGCTATCAATAATGTTTCTAAAATGAAAATCTAGTTCAGGGATTCATGGTATGACTGTTAACCAAATGCTGTGTCAGTCATTCTTGCAATGACTGAAGTCTTTACCAGGGCTGCCGGATCAACATTTCCAAACAAGGAAAACATTGGAGCCATGTTGTCTGAAATAAGGGACATCCGTTATGTTCTGGAGGACTATGATGTTCTGGAATCAGTGAGTGAAAATTAGAGTTGTCCCAGCAGTGAACGATATGGGGCACGTGCAGAATTTGTTTGCTTCTGTAATAAGAGTGATTAAAACAAAGCAAAACAAAAGCAGTCTTTCCCCCAATAATTTCTAACAATGATTATCCACTTTTATGAAGATGTGGTGCAAATTCTATTTTCCAAGGAAGCCTTAAAGCGGAACCGTAAGCAGAGTTACACTCCTTTTAAGCCCATTGACTTCAGTGGATTTCGAAGGGTATAACTTTGTTTAGGATTGCACTATTTATTTAAGTGATACAAAATTGTACTAGAAAATAATTCATTAATGTTCTGTAGACTTCTTCCTTTTGCAAATCCTTTTGCAAATCTCTGCAACGTTTACCACGTCACTTCATATAAAAAATAGCCAGATCTTATTAGAAGTAGAATTAATGGCCATGAGAAACTAATGAGAAGGGGGGGGGGGGGAGAAGGAAAAGAGTTTGAAAAGCAGCCTTTCCAAAAGGTAGAATGGTATAATTAAAACTAGATGCAGATAATTAATATGATTAGGTAGTATGAGGAAAAATGAATGTTGTTTCTCCTGTGTTTAGAAGCTCACTGAAGATCTATCCATAGGTATTTGATTTGCATGTACTGCAGCACAGGGTCACTCTTCATTTCGCAAAAAAGGGTAAAACAGAAACAACCTGTGTCTTTACCCCTGTGGATTATTTACTTGCTAAAGCTCTCCTAAGAATGGGCTCAAATAAGTTTTGTGAAGTGTAGGTCAATGCTAGGATCATTTGATACTTGGAAAAAATATTTGCAGTCTCAAACCCCAACTTGATAACAATTGAGAAGGAGAGTTATGGCAGTACTGATAATTGTAGCACATTTCATGGATTGGTTTTTAAGGCCATGTAGAAAAAAACCTCTACAATCAGATGAATAACTCCTGGTTTGAAACTCATGAACCAAATTGCGCACCTGTTTTGAAAATAATTATACAGATCAGTCACGGGAACCTCTGGCAGTGTGCATTTCTTTCCCCATTATTGTTAGCGTAAATAAACTGAAATTTAATGAGGGAGCTGTTTGTAATGACACAGACTCATACATTTCCCTGATACACGTAGTTGCAGTAAGTTTATTTTCTGTTAAATAATGTCAAATAACACACATGATTTAGAATCAATTTAAGCCTCCCTGGGAATGAGATGCTCTTGTATTATTACTCCCCATATATTAAACGGCATTAATTCACTTCTCAGAATCGAGAAACATAACAAGCATTCGTTTAAGTCCAATTTAGGTTGGCTGCCAAACCTATTACAGAACAATGAGCTATGATTAAAAAAAAAAGAAAAGAAATACAAAGACTCCAAGCAGATAAAAATCTCCTACTGTTATTTAAGGTGGTTTTGTTTCTCCTCTACGAATAGAGCTCAGCAATCACCAAAATTATGACTGTTGGCGAAATGATTTAGAATATGTTTAGCTCCTTAATCGCTGAAGTTTTGAATTTCATCTGTCTGCTCAGATCTATTGTGATCCATTAAGTGGCTTCTCTCTCTCTGTCTCTCTCTCTGGGTCTCTCTCATTTTTTTCAACCCAACAGACTGAATGCTGCAACTGCAAGGAGATCTTTTGTCCCTTTAATTCAGTCAGCATGGAAATGATTTTCTCATTTCAGGCCCTTTTCTGTCCTCTCTTCATTGTGTCAATAAAATAGAGTTGTGCCAAGCTGTTCTAATCAGCTTAGAGTGCTAATTCATTGCACTGGGATGCTATCTTGGTCTGGCTACAGGTGGACGCTATAAGGGGCGAGACTCCAAGGGAGTGTAATTGTCTGTCTCCTGAGGCTTGTTTGCAGAATAACTGAAATCTCAAGATTGAGCTAAAGGGGGGACAAGGCTGGGGGGGGGGAGGGATAACCCCCAGTACAGCTATGCTGCTGCCGTATTCACTAGTGCAGCTAGAATGAGCATTTGTTTCTTCTTGTCCTAGAAAAATGGAAAGGTACGTGACCCGGGGCAAAACCAGTATATATCTATCGGTGTGTGTTTGTGTGTGTATGTGTATGTATATATATTGATTGAAGGGGACGGCAAGGGTTGAGATAATTAGACCGTGTTATCAATGCAACGAACATGAAGTTAAGCAAACTCAGGAGGGCCTGGTGTGATTTGGTCCATGGGGTTGCAAAGAGTCAGACTCGACTATGCAACTGAACAACAACAAAATGTATATATATATGTATATAGTGAAGAGATGTAAAGATAGGAGGAGGGCCTTGAACACTATAGCCCCTTTGGGGTCAGAGGGAGCATTTTGGGACTAGCAAGGGCTGTTATCAGTTGCAGCCAGAGCAGCTGTAGCTTAGGAGATACTGTACTACAGAGCAATTTGCATTTGGGCAGAATTCTTTACATAGCATAAGAACATGTTGATTGTGGTTACTGTCGGCCTGGGTCTCTTCCAGTTTGGTTGAATGGATGTGACCAGGTCCTTGTTATACTAAAATGGACATGAGTCCTCAGTAGGCTGATGTCCCATTAATGTTCTGTAATCAATGTGGTGATGTTCCAGGGTAATTCAGCAGGGTGAGATGCCTGGAGAATTAATGCTATCTTTGGATGCAAAGGCACTGCTTCTGTATTAGGAAAAATAAGGGAGAAAGTGAGCCCATGTTCCCTCCTTTCTTGAATGGGAAAGGCATTTGTCTCAGCCCTAGTAAGAAGGGCACAGGGCAATGCTCATACCCAACTGGGGTATTTTAAACAAAATATACTCCCGAGTATGACCACACACAGTGTGAAGAGGTGCGCTCAAGGTGATTTAGCCCTTGACATGCTCCATCTTTCCTTATTCTCTCACTAGGCATGGCTTACCCATCCTTTCCCCCCCCCCTAGGCTTCTACAGTAGGCCCAGACATCATTTAAGCCATGATGCTGTTCTTTAATAAAGTTGTGTCCTTGTTTAAACCCAAGGTCGTATGTCACATGGACCTTTCTGGAGTTCCTGTGGCAAGAAGAAGTAGCAAGTATTTTTTTCATAGATGACTCCTCAACGAATGTAAACATTTTCCACATGTTGGTGCATACCAGTGTTTAGTTACGCAATAATAGCAACATGATTTTTGTGATGGATCAACACCAAGGTAGTAACATTTGAATTGGTCCCCAAAGTGTAGTTAAAACTTAAAATGTTTCATGCTAACTGATCCATGTGAACTGTCACTGAGGGCCCAGTCTCACAGTCTTCACATCACATGGAAGGTGTGGGTTTGAGTCGATCCGTGTTCCTTTCCTTCTACAGGCACCATGCACAGAGGTGCTCGTGGGGGTGTTGAGCAGAATTCAGTGCAGATCAGGTTTTGATACACAGCTGCCATCTCTCAAAAGAACTACTGTTTCAGAAGTGTGCAGTAAACTGATCTATGCTAAATAAGAACAGCTCTGCTGGATCAGACCAGTGGTCCATCTAATCCAGCATCCTCTTTCACACAGTGGCCAACCAGTTACTATGTAGGGCCAACAATATGGAACAAAAGCCAAAGCCTTCCCCTGATGTTGCCTCCTGGCTCTGGGATTCAGAGGATTAGTGCCTCTGAATGAGGAGTTTCCCCTCAGTCTCCATGGCTAGTAGCCCCTGATAGACCTATCCTCCATGAATCCGTTGAATCCCCTTTAAAGTTGTCCATGCTTGTGGCCAGCACTACATCCTCTGGCAGCAATTTCCACATTTTAATCACTCATTATGTAAGGAAGTGTTTCCTTTTATTTGTCCTAAATCTTTTTTTTTTTTATTGATTTTATCTATTTCTACTACTACATCGCTACTTTTCTAAGCTACATTTACCTTATACAGAGTGTGCTTTAACATTTGCTTAATATTACCTTACCATTAATACATATGAAGCATTTTAAACCTTAGTTAATATTCAATTAAAATTGTTACTGATGATATATGAAAAATAAAAAAGCTGTTTGACAGACATGTTCTTTTAAAGGAATGCTTAATTATACAAATTATATATAATATATAAGTGCGATTTCAAAAAACATTTCAGCCCTTATTTCTTCTTTCGTCCTCTTCTTGTCTTAACAGTCTCTTCTTGTACCTTTGGAGCTGCTGCTCCTTTTTCCGAGTCAGAAATTTCCTCTTCGCTCTTTGAGCTATCAAATCCATACATACTTTCTTGCAATGCCAGCGAACCATCTGAGTCTCTCTCTTTTCTCTTTTCTTTGCTTTTTTCCAAAAAACTTTTTGCCTGTTGAACAGAGTCAATCTTATATTTTTTGTCTTTGATGCTGAAGCTCAGTCCTTCCGGAACATTCCATCTGTAGATAATAGATTCAGACTGAAGCCAAGATGTCAGTTTCCCATAGGCTTTCCTTCTTTTCCTTATTTCAAATGGGATATCTTTCATCACTTTAATTTCTTTTCCTTTGATCTTCAGAACCGCTTTATTTGTGGTCCTAAGCACCACATCTCTTGTTGACTTTTTGGAGAACCTTATCTGAATCTCACCAGGCAGGCTTTTCTTTTTAGTATAGTCTGGATAGGTTCTGTAAACCATATCCATATCGCTTTTTATTTCCGCTGCTTTTAAGCCCGTCACTGGTTCAAGCGCTTTACTTAACAGATTTTTAAGGTCTTCTCCTTTATCCTCTGGTACATTCTGAAGTCTTAGGAAAAAATTCGATCTTTCCATCTGTAGTTTCAAAAGCTGATCAGAGTGGAAGGCCTTTTCTTTCTCCGCTTTTTGTAGCCTTGAATCATGATTTTTTACTGAAGTCTTAACTTCCAGAAGTTCTCGCTGCAGCTTCTCTGTAGTTTTATTCGACTCCTTCAGGTCCAGCTGCATCTTGTCCATCTTGACGTTGAGAGCTGTCATTTGGTCCACTAGAGGTCGCAATAACGAGGAGAACACGGTGCTCATCTCTGTGGTATCAACCTTTGAACTCGGAACTGTACTTCCTAGTTTGGGGGAAGGTTTCGGTTTCCCCGCCATTGTTGAGGCTGCGCTTCTTTGTTGATAGTTAGATAAGATGGACGAAAGAAGCAAATTCTACGACTGCGCTTATATCTTTTTAAAGTTCATATCCTCTAAAGAGCGATGCCGCCATCTAGCAAACCGAACGTACGTTTTTTCATGCAGTAACGCCACGTAAAGAGTCCCGTAAGTACGCCAGTCTCGAGGGGGGGGGTTGCTCCACCCGCCTTTCCCGCTGTGTTCTGTTTATTTTTACTTCACTCATGTTTTCTCCGTGCGTAACTATAAGTTCCAGCTTCAAAGCTTCGCACTCTCTGCTGCTTCTCGGTTTTGCGCTTTTAGCCATACGGCTCCCACAGACAGGGGAACCTATGGGGGTGATGAAAGGGGACCTCGATCCCTCGATCGCCACCGTAGGGAGAGATCCCCTTCGTGCCACCCCAGGCAGAGCCCCTTCACTAGGGTCTCTGGGGGCTCGGCACCAGTCCGAAGCCACTTCTTCCCGCCGGGTACGGATCGCGCTCCCCGCAGATGCGGAGGAGCGCGTCCGCCATGGTCGCAAGTCTTGCCGGAAGTCTCTATTTGTCCTAAATCTGTTGAATAAATACCGCTTTCCCTTAATGACAGAACATTTAGTATATGCAAGGGACAGAGGACTATGCTGGATACTGCACATGATTCCCACAGAGGATGGCTCAGTGCCTACATGTTTACGCCCAATTCAGATGTTACCTGTGCGCTCTGTAACATAAGAAATGGTGAAGTTGCATGTTAAGGAGTAGCACTGTGTCTCCCATGGGATTTCACCATTATTATCATCACCACACTTGAAAAGTACTGTAGAGCATTTAAAGCATTTGAGGGAGTCAACTGCTAGTGTTAGTGTCCTGATATTGAGGAGAGTAAGCCAGTGCAGTGCCTGAGGTTTGAACTGGGGAGATATGAGTCCATATCCCTTCTCAGCCTTGAGGCTCACTGGGGGATCTTGGGCCAGTCACTCTCTCTGGGCCCCTCCAGGGGGCCAAGAGGGATTATGAGGAGGAGAGGAGAACCATGCACATCGCTCACTGCTCCGTGGAGGAAGGTTGGGGTTAAAAAGTGATATGTATTTATTACAGGTGGGGCAATAATTTTTAGCCCTGCTGTGTAGATAGAGGGGAGGTGTTGCAGTTGAGAGAAGGTGGTTTGTTTAAGGCTGCCTAGTGTGTTCTTACAGGGGCTGCAGTAGCTCAAGTGGTTAAGATGCTGAACTGCAGACCGGAAGGTCGGTAATTCAGCAGTTCAAGCCCGGAGTGCAGCATGACAGAGTGAGCTCCCGTCTCTGGTCCCAGCTCCTGCCAACCTAGCAGTTTGAAAGCAAGAAATTGCAAGTAGATAAATAGGTACCGCTTCGGTAGGAATGTAACAGAGTTCTGTGAGCCTTGGCATCTAGTCATGCCAGCCACATGACGATGGAAACGTCTTTGGACAGCGCTGGCTCTTTGGCTTGGAAATGGAGATGAGCACTGCATCCCTAGAGTCGGATTCGACTGGCTTTTGAGCAAGGGAAACCTTTACCTAGTGAGTTCTTGGCCAAGGTGAGAGTTGAACCAAGGACTTGTCAGCTCACATTCCCAGCCATGACATTATGATGGCTCTCATTTCATGAAGAAGCTACATCTGTGATGCACAAGTTACATGTGAATAAGACTAAGGCTGCGGGCACACACTAAATAGTAAACTGTTTCAATCCGCTTTCAGTGCACTTTCCAATTAGATTTTACTGTGTGAACTGGCAAATTCCAGTTGGAAAGTGCATTGAAAGTGGATTGAAAGTGGATCATTTCGTGTGTGACTGCAGCCTCAGAGAGTCAGAAGAATGCAGGGGTGTAGAGTTTTTGAAATCCGGGGGGGGGGGGCTTCTTAGCGCGCGCGCTCACTGGGATGATGTTCCCCTCTCCCTCCAGGAAATTTCGGGGGTGGCTCAAGCCCTCGAGCCCCCCCATACTCTACGCCTATGGAAGAACGTACTCTAAATCTGTGCCTTAGGACAGAGACACCTCACAAAATTGTGTTGTTGCCCATTACTGCTGATGTGAATGGTCCTTTTGCTTATCTTGTGTACACTTTGAGGTTGCTTAGAAATGCAAAAGGCTGTACCTTTTGCATTTAATTGCTTTTGGACTGTTTACCATCCTTCCCCCCCCCCCCCATTTATGCCACCATAAATCTTTTAGTCTTTGTGATGACACAGGATTCTTTTTTAATTCATTGTGAGAGACAGTTTGAGAACTCTTATCTTAGAGAGCCATGCAGCAAAATTATGTCACTGTAGAATTCCTTTCAACTTGGTACATAAACCAGTTTCTCTGCCACAGTCCCTGTCCCTGTGAAATGTCAGTAACTTCCTGCCAAGCGAGGTGTTCCCTAGAGAGATGCAGAAATACTTTTAACTCTCAGGACCTTTTTTTTAAAAGGAAGAATATCTAGTCTAATTCTTTGTGCGTGAGACAAAGTCACTGCGACGATGAATCATGACAGCTGCTGAGACAGAACACTCCCCAGGAAATCTTGGCAATTTTATGTTACTTGTGAGTGGGATTTTTCTGTTATCAAAAACCTCCCATCAGAGGAGAGGAAATTAACTTCCTAATTAGACAAAGTCCAATGGAAGAGGTGGGGAGTAGAAGAGCTGGAGAGAAATCAAAAGAGGGCTGATGTGCGTTTCGGGCTAATGATAAGAAAGGAAATAGTGGAACGTGAAAGGTCACTGACCTTATTAGACCACAAGAAGAGTGGTAACCCTTCAAAAGCTTTTACCTTGGATAGGTTGACAATGTGCGAAGTTCTGTAGATGGTTAGATACATAAGACATTGAAAGAGCAGAAAAGAAATTGGAGAACAGTGCAGCCTCCACACGAGGAACATGTATTTCTAAAAGCTGTGGGGAATGAATGGAAATAGAGAATGATCTATATATCTTTATTCCAGCAAGCTGTTACGATTCTCAACATGAGTAATGTTAACTCGCTATTGGTATAAAGCCAATGTCCCTTGTTCGACAAACCTTTCCTGGTTTTTAATTGAAACAACTGAATTGCCTAGAGAATGAGTGGAATAGATTAACATGAGGCTGTTTGGGGGCACAACTAAAATGTGCTAAGTTTTCACCTTCTGTGGACCTTATAATGTAATATGTACCCACAAAAAAAACTAACTACCAATCAGAAGGCCTCAAACATATATTTTAAACAACCTTACGCTCTGGCCGTCAAAGAAATTAGATAAAATGAAATGATCAGTTCCACCCTACAACAGTATACGCAATAGATCTCATTATCATTGAATATAATGTGAACACCATAGCTCAGTGATGGCGAACCTTTTAGAGACCAAGTGCCCAAACTGCGATCCAAAACCCACTTATTTATCGCAAAGTGCCATCATGACAATTTAACCTGAATACTGAGGTTTTCGTTTAGAAAAAAGAACTCCTACATTAACATCTTTTGCCTTAAAAGAAAAACACAATAACAGAGCTTTCAGTTATACAAGTAACTTTTTATTGAAAGGTAAAAGTTTGCATTTGGCCTGCTTTTGAACAATTAATGTGATTTTTGCTGTTGTATGCATGCTGATAATTTGTCTAACCTTGGCTCATACTTTGTAAGTTTGAGAGCAGCCCAGCCTCGAGTCTGTGTTGTCTTTTTCCTTTTAGAGACTGAGTGCCCAAACTGCGTGCGTGCCCACAGAGAGGGCTCTGAGTGCCGCCTCTGGCACGCGTGCCATAGGTTTGCCACTACTGCCATAGCTGTTTCTTCAAAAAAACACTATACTGATGGATGGAAGACGGATGGTCAGAGCATAGATTTTACGAAACATGTCTTTAAAGCTTACACTGTCAATAGTTGCACAGTCAAAAATTCAGATTTTCTTCTAATATCTTGTTTTAGAGACTTGACTTCCGCCTGGGTCCTTCTGTAATAAACTGAGCAAATAAGTTTTTTTCCCATTGTAAAGTATTTGCTGTAGGGTTGTGCCATTTATACAAAGACTGATTTTAATGCAGTGCTTTCTTTTACCATTGCAGAGAAAATTTTATTAACCTTCTTACACCTTTAGGTGTGTCATTCCTTTGCCTTCTGAAACTGTTTGGCACACATGGTTTCCCCTCCTATTACGAAGCAGGTAAAACTGCACGCAATTCCAAAAGAG
The DNA here is from genome assembly GCA_029233225.1 of Lepidodactylus listeri. NCBI lineage: Eukaryota > Metazoa > Chordata > Lepidosauria > Squamata > Gekkonidae > Lepidodactylus > Lepidodactylus listeri. Next base: position 23,363,055 of record JARCFY010000005.1, read on the forward strand.
AGCGACAGAATTTGGGTGTATACTCAAGATGACTCGGTGCAAATTAATTACTCTTTAATTGTCTTTCATCTCTTTGTCATACTCACAGGACAGCTGAGGAGTGGCAGAAGGGTAGATTTCCCTGTACTCTTTAAACACATGCTAATAAATGAAGGGAGGATTCTAACCCATATGAATTATTGTCAGCATGGAACTGGGGCGGGCGCTTGTAATTTTTTGACTCGTTAACATAGAGGACAGTGATTTGGCCTTGTGCATGTAAAAATCTGATTGTCCACCCACATCCTACCGAAGCAAGATTAGATTTCCTAAATTATTTTAAGAAGTGGGAGAATTTAGGAGCCCAGCACTGCTCTTGAGGCAGGCTATCATTTAGGTAAGCTTTAATTAATTTCACGTGAAACACCGGGGTGGTGAGAAGAGTCAGTTGTACGCATTTGGCCTGGAACACAGCCCTGGATATTCCTAAAACGAAAGGACTGCATGCCTGAAGCCATAGGAGGGCTTCTCAGAAAAACATTAAGGGTACTAAAGTTCCCGGAGAAAGAGACAGGCTGCTATTGGTGATTATATGTGGTCTGTAATAGTATCGTCCTGTTTTCACTCCCTTCAGTAGGCCATTTCTGCTAGGCTAACGAGGCAGAGGGTAATGAGAACCATGCCAAGGGGAGAGGAAGGGAGTGCAAAAGAGAGGAGTCCAGCCTATGCACAGGAAACAAATGTGATCAATTACCCAAGTGTGGAGCTCAGAGATACCTTATCTTCAGGCTCCTTAAAAATAAGAACTTGATTGTTACCAAATGCATCTCAGAAGCTCGAGGAGGATGGGTCGGAGGCATTAATGGTCACAGGGCGAGGGGGGAGAGATGAAGTTACACTGGCTTGGGGAATTGTCGTGGTATTTCAATTCAAAAGGCACAGAAGGATTCACAGAGCAATCATGCTATTAGCTTTTAAATCAGCACAAGCCCCGCTGTTAAACATTACACTGCCCTAAATACGTTTAAAAATGCAGTAGTTTTGCCCTTAGCTGGGATGTTGGCACACAGGTAAGGCTGTGGGGTGAGAGGGCAAGAAGGTGGGACAAGGCTGGCAACGCTGCGTGTTTTCAGAGGCGAAGCTAATTTGTTATGGTCTTTGGGCACAAACCACAAGGAGCTTCTGTGCAAGCTCCCTGAAATAAATGAATGGGGTCTGTGCACCACCACCTTGTGGAATTCCCATTCATTTCCCGCATGCATAGCAAAGGCAGGCCGTGGCTCTGTGGTACAGCACCGTGCTTTGCCTGCAAAAGGATCCGGGTTCAGTCCCTAGCTTCTCCAGTAACAGATGGTAGATATTGGGGAAGAAGTTACTCTGCCTGATACACTGGGGAGTCTCTGCCATTTGGGGTTGCTGCTCTCTAGGTGGGGCAAAGATAGAAAAACACCATGTTAGAACAAAACACACAATACTAATATGCTACTATGTCTTCATATATTGATTTACATCATATATTTAAATACAATAAAGACCCTAGTGTGTCTTATCCATTATAGTACAAAAACTAAAGAAGAATATATATGTAGTGGAAAAGTCCACAGCTACAGAGACAGATTTCAGTGCTGTAGATATCTTGCTATCTGTTGAGAGACTGATGAGAGATGCAGCAGTCATCAGTGCCAAAGTTGTAGGCTGTTATTCTTTCTGAAAAGAGATACAGCATGCATCAAAGCAACACACATCCCAGGCAAAAGCTGCGTGTTTCGGGAGGATCTTCTTCAGGCAACATTATTTCTCCTGGAACCAAAGCTCACAATGCTACAATGCACAAGTCAACAATTCTATTGAAGTTTTCTCCGGCCTTGAGATTTCCTGAACTACAACTGATCTCCAGACATCAGAGATCAGTTTTCCTGGAGAAAATGGCTGCCTTGGAGAGAGGATGCTTTGGCATTATACTCTGCTGAGATCCCTCCTCTCCTCAAACTCCATCCTTCCCAGCCTTCACCCACAAGTGATGGTGATGATGATGATGGCACAAAGCAGCCAAAATTTAGCACTTCAAGCTTTTCAATGGGAAGATTTAGCACACTGAAGTCAACAGGACTCCCAAGAGTTTAAAATGGGCAGGGTTGTGCTCTGGGCTGTTTAGATGATTTTAAAAATTAATAGTAAGCTATGCAAAAACTGAGTTTTGGGAATATTACTCTTTTTTTTAGTAATCAAAGGGCAATATGAATTAAGTAATTTAGGGGAAAACTGTGCCAGCATCATTGATTTCTACAGAGAGGGAAACTGAGGAGCAGCAGCTCTTCCTGCAACAGCCCCGCCTGAATATACAGGATCAAGTAAGAGAATTATTCTCTTTTCATTCTTCATCCCAACAGCTATGAAAATGTCTCCTCTTCAATTTCTTTAAAGATGATTCTGCAGGAGGACTGGTAGGGTTTTCTTCCTCTCCGCAGGATGAGAGTGATAATGTTATAGCTCTGGGAAAGCCGTGGCTGAACTCCCTTTGACATACAAAATGGAGCTCATTAGCTAAAGTAGCTGACAGACCGTGCTGCCCGCTGAAGATGCATGAGGAGCAAGCGAGAAATATGAAAAGGCAAACTCATGCTAGGGAATCACCTTGACATACAATTATGTGGCTCTGTGCTAGTTTTTAGCATTTGTCATATTTCCCTTTTTATTTTATTTTTTTTTGGCAAAAATTACTACCATCCATAGAAATGTCATTCCCAGATGAATTGGAAGACTGAGGGAAGCCACTGTAGGAAATAGAATGGCTTCAGTCAATGTAGTGGCTCTTGTTGACGTCTCGGGGAGTTATACATTGGGCTCAGAGGTATTAGATGGGCCCATAACCTCTGGAATTCTTGAATGCCGTGCAACAAAGTAGTACTTCTGACAGCCCTTTGAATATATGGTGCTAGGTTCTGATTCTGTTGAAGACAGGGGATGCTTGTCTTGTGGTTTTATTGAAGGGCAGAATAGGCTCCTTTATGGTGTTGTTTAGAAATAATGATGTATTGTGGGTTAGTTGACTGGGAAGAATTTTAGGACTGACAAAAAAAGCATGGAACAAAATAAGTATGACATCGTCAGTGAATATAACAGACTTTGGAAAGCAAAAGAGAGAGATCCTTGCACCAAGGCACTTGCGATTCAAATAGTAAGGGCCTGATTCTTTTCCATGTATGTGTAGTAGTGACTGTGTGCTGGCGAATGCCTATAAAGCATAACAGAACCCTGGTTTCCCTTCATATACCTTTGGTGCATGCGCCAAGGTGGTGGTGGAGGCTGGTTTCTCATATGCCCTATATATGGACACTTGCACCTGCAGAGAAAATGAGCGAGCCATCCATTCTAATGCTGAAATCTAATAATTATATGGGAAGTAATATGTGTATTTTTTGAAAAACCATTGTGTATTTCCTAAAATAGAAATAAATGGCAGTATGTCAGAAGTAAACATTGGGAATATATAGAGAGGTCAAGCTGGTTTTAAAGTCATTCAATCAAGAGCCAGACTTTGATCTCCTGCAACGAAATCCGTGGACTCTCTAACTCCCTAATAAAAATTGCACCTGCCATTTCGACCATAACTAAAATCACTGGAAGAAAAGGTGTCAAAGGTGGAGTCCTTTCTCCTTTCTCTTTTTCTCACATACTTTAGGATAAAATTTGAATACTGGAGGAATTGTGAAGAACTCCATGATCTGTGTGTGTGCAAACCTGCACATGTACGTGTGTAGCATATTTTTATTCCGTACCCAATAGTATCTGACAGCCTTTTCTCCCTGAAAAGTTCCGTAGCATTGTCATTTGGATTTCCGAGTTTTATGCACTAGGCGTAGAAAAAGCTTGTTTTGTAACCAGGAGTCATGTTATCTTTGTCCTGGCTTTTAATAGTTTCCTAAACATGCATTATTAGTTTATATGACAGTTTTCTCAGTTGCCAGGAGAGGGACGATTTAAAAATTTGTTATGAGTGGTACTCCCCAACCTGGAATGCATTTATTAAATTCTGCACTTTAGCCTAAAGATATTTGCCAGTATGCTGCTGGCTGCTTTAACATCCATGCACAAAAGTGGAATTTAACAGATTAACTTGCATTTGACCTACTTCAGCTCTCCTGGTAATGAGGGGTGCAGGGGCACAGAATTAATCTCTCTCAATTTGTGGCTCTCAGGGGTGCTGCTAAATTTTAGAGGGCTTGCATTTTAACAGTCTCCCGTTGTGCTGAAGAGTTTGTGGAGTTCAATGGAACTCAGTTCACCCTGGCAACTGAAGGGAAGAGCTAGCTGTATCTGTTTGATTAACAGCACAATCAAGCTGTGGTGTATCATTAAAAACAAAACAAGACACAAAACGCAGAACCCATACTTGACAACTTTTGCTTCATCTGTGGGAGGGGGAACCAACATACACAAAAAACCATCAGTTTTGCGGGGAGAAATCCTTTTGGATGGTGCATAGTGAGAAACATGCATGCTTGCTGTTATATTCAAGCTGTTGTGTACACTTTATAATATTAATACACTTAATGGTATAATATTAATGTTGCCTTTAGGTGGGTGGAATTTAAATGAACTATGGTTTGGACTGATTTGTTTTTGAAAGCTGGAGAATGGCTGGGTGAATAGTATCACAAAGCAGTTCTCATATCTTTGTTCAATGGTCTTTTTAGCCAAGAAATTTATATTACAAGATTAAAGAATCTTCAGTAGCCTTTCTCCGTAAGTTTAAAGGAGCTATTTTTATGTTCATATCAATACATATAGGTTCCACATCTTTTTTTATACTGACCACCCTTCAAATAAAACATGTATTTGTAAAACTCATTAGCTACATGTCAGTCATTGTCTAAAGCTAATTAGAAAATGGCAATTAATCATGGAAACAGACATATTAGGCAGTATTGATTACATGTAGTATTCTCTGTAAGTTAGACATATGGATGGACTAATAGATTGTGCCCAGATAAACTGTTTATAAAGCATGATCAATAGAGTTTTCAGCGTTTTCACATTATCATTCAGATAACCCTCTTTGTGAACACAGGATAATATACAAGCTGAGTACGCCTGCTGCAGTTCTTGAGAAACCCAGTGTGCCGGCTGAAGCAAAGAAATCAATTGAGCTCTAAAGATGTCTCAGCACAACCCAAAATTCTAATAATGTGTGGAATTTTATAACAAATTATCTTGTTCTATAAAATTTTGTAATCAGGCAATACAGTGTTTTATATGCTCAAATAAATTCTGTTTGTTCGGCCCTGCACCCTTTGCTTTGAAGACAATTAGAAAAGCTTCACGTGTAGTAAACATTTTCTTTTTAAAATAGTAAACCATAGTCTTTCCCTTAATGCCATAGTTGTGTTGTTGTATTCTTTTGGATAGTCACATGTAATGCAAGTAGATCAATTTTAGAAAGTCAAATGTACTTTCATAAATGGAAAACACCTCGGCATCAAAGGTGAGTTAAGGCATGGGATTATGAAGTAAACATTTATAGCTGGTTCTAGTGAAAGTAGAAACACATTTAGCTTTGATGTAGTTATCTTAAAATGGCTGATTTTTAGCAAACCACGTTAATAAAATGTTAGCGGCAAAATAAGCTGATATGTGCTGGTTGAATGCCATGTAAGGAGCCATTCATTTGGTGTACGGTAATGAAGGTAAAATCCCATTGTATTCTTCCACATTCATTAATATTATGTGCCTATTGGATGGTGCAAACTCTATGATGGGTTTTTTTTTTTTGGTAAAGGCTTATGATGGCTTTTAGAAAGGCACCAACAAAATGGAACATTGCTGTTGTCAGAACTCAGCATGGCAGTGGGAAACTTAGGGAAGATGTGCTTAGAGGTCTTCTCTACTCTGTCTGCACAGCAGTGGCAATGGTTGTGGAATTCTAGTTTTAAACGCAATTATTTAATATGATCTTTCCCCTTCGAAATAATCTCCAGTGAACAAATAAAGTCCTCTGCTTAAAACATGGGAGTCCCAAAACATTATATAGCATTAACACATTGCAATCTTTACTCACTCTTGGAGGGGTTTGGAGGACGTTTCCAACTCCACAGTTTCCAGCAGCTGCCAACATTGTCAACCCTGATCTGTCAGAAGGGATTCCCCCCCCCCCCCAACCCTGGCCAAAAACTTTGAAGCTCCTTTCTGACATGCCCAACAAACTAATTGTTGTCTTCTGCCTCTGAGAGCCTCTGAAGTCCCAAAGAGTTAGTGTCTTCTCAAGAGATAAGAAAGGAGACTCACAAAATCAATTTATCAGGCTATTACGCATTGTCATCAGCCAAAACAAAAACCCGCTAAAGACAGGAGAAAAAGTAGAAGAAATGGGTCTCTGAGAAAAGGTTACAGAACATCCATCTTCTCGTCTCTTCTGATTGTTTCCTTTCTTTGGCCATTTTCATACCCGTTCCCCTCTACTAAAAGACACTTTATGACAAGCATTGTAATCTCTTTAGACCAGGGGGGAACCTCTTCTTTAGGAGAGAATCTTTGCAAGGCCTGAGTGACAGTGGGAAGGGGGCCAATTGCCACTGCGGACATTAAGCAATAAATCATCCATCCCTGGCATCAGCTAGCTGGACTTGTCCCCACTTCCTGTGTGGCTACCAGTGCCTAGATGTGACAAAACCACTATTGTCTCACTGAATCGCGATCCCTGAATTCTCAGCGCCATGGTTTAAAGTTAAATTAAAATGTACTGAATAAAGTTGGGAGGATATAAGGGAGGGGAAAATAAATCCGAGGAATTGGAGATTAGCCTGAATCATTGACTGAACTGGTGCACGCACTGCTGGTTAAATGCTTCTGGATTTTATACTAATTAAAGTATTATACGTAGTTTCAGAGAGACAAGTTGCTGGATTATTTTTCACTCTCTCATATTCCTATTTACCTGAATTGTCAGTTGTTGAAGATCAGTTTTGAAGATCAGTTATTGAGGAATGTAAGCTGTTCAGTGTGATACGAACATTAGACCAAATTGAGCAATATCCAACCTAGGGCATATATTAAAAGGCAGTGAGTGCTTGTTACTCTTCCAGTGCGATGTAAGCATGGTAGAGTTGGACATGGGCTGAAATCCATGCTAAAAGATGAAGTCCAATCTGTTCCCCCAAGATTCTCCTATGCCTTGTTGTATTTTGAAAAACTAAGATCATGATCATCATTGTATGTGAAACAACTATGTTTGATTTAAATGGCATTCCCTAGAAACATGGTAGATGCACACATTTCCTCTTTCTGTGAACAAGTTTGGCCCATTTGGGCATTCCAAGAAGGCAGGAAGAGAGGAAGTCTGGCTAACTTGCATTTCCTTGTCTGATACAAAGTACTTACCCAAATTGGGGAGATGTGCATGTCCTGCCAGAGACAATACAAGGTCGGAATGCATGCAGATCTCACCACAGGGGACGTGTGCATCTCTTGCATTGCTTAGACCTAGAAACATAGGGAGAAGTGCAGAGTTTCTCACTGCTTGTCTTAAAAATACATGCTGTTCTTTGCTGATTGTCTTCTTTGCCACGTAGAAATGCAGAATCCAAGCTCTCTTCCTCTAAGTGATGTGGCTTCCAAGTAGGTATGAATTAATGTGGCCTCTAAGTAGGTATGAATTAATGGATTAATTATGGTCAAAATATGGTCACTATGATCAAAGACCAGCACAAAAGTAAGTATTTCTAAAGACCAAAACACTTTAACGTTTTTTAAAGATGTGCTTTGTTTAATTATTTTTTATTGTTTTAGATGTATTTTAAACTTTCAAATGTTTATTGGTGCTTGGGGGGCAACAGTGGGAGGGCTTCTGGAGTTCTGGCCCCACTGATGGATCTCCTGATGGCACCTGGGTTTTGGCCACTGTGTGTCACAGAGTGTTGGACTGGATGGGCCATTGGCCTGATCCAACATGCTTCTCATGTTCTTCTGTGATAATAAATATGTAAATGTTTCACAATTATTTTATTTTTTTGACTTTTTTGTCTTCTTGAGGATTCTAAGTTGGATGGAAAGATGGCATAAAATGTAATAATAATAGTGAAAGCAATGATGTCCCATTAACTGCAGAAGCTTAAAAAAATCAGCATGTCTTCTTGTGAAAATATCTTCCCAAGACACACATGAACTCATGATGTTGCCTTATACTGCATCAGACGGTTGGTCAGTATTCTCTACTCAGACCTGCAGCAGCTCTCCAAGGACTGAACCTGGGACCTTATGCCAAGCAGATGCTCTACCACTGAGCTGTAGCCCCTTCTGTGGACCAGAGGAGTAGTGTTGTTGTAAGGACAGGTTGAGGTGCTGGCAATGTTTCCTTAATTACTCAGATGGCGTACAAGTGCAAACAACATTTTAACATCATTCTGCTCACTGGTCTTCCAAAATTCAAGCAGCGGCACAGGCCAAATGTCAGAGCCAAGGGCCAAACTCTGTAATAGAGTTTATTGATAGTAGTGGTGGTGGCGGCTCCTTACTTGAAAGCCTGGTGGAAGTGCTCCATCTTGCAGGCCCTACAGAACTGTAAAAGGTCCTGCAGGGCCCTGATCTCCTTTGGGAGCTCATTCCACCAGTATGGAGCCACCACTGAGAAGGCCCTGCCCCTGGTGGTGGTAAACCTGGCGTCCTTGGGGCCCAGGAGGGTCAGTCAATTTTGCGACCCCGACCTAAGTGCTTTCTGGGGTATATATGGTGAAAGGCGACCTCAGGTATGTTGGATGCTGGCCATATAGGGCTTTAAAGGTAAGTACCAGTGAATTCGGTATGCTATTGGCAGCCAGTGCAGTATCTTCAGCACAGGCTGAATGTGCTCCCATCTGGAGAGGCCCATCAAAAGCCTGGCTGCGGCATTCTGCGCTAGCTGCAGCTTCCAAATTTGCAACAAGGGCAACCCCAAGTAGAGAGTGTTACGTTCCTAAATCACATATGAAGAAGAAGAGATTAGATTTATACCCCGCCCTTCACTCACTTGGAATCTCAGAGCGGCTTACAAACTCCTTTTCCCTTCCCCTCCCCACAACAGACACCCTGTGAGGTAGGTGGGGCTGAGAGAACTCTTTCCCAAGAGAGAACAGCTGGTACAGAGCTATGGCTTGCCCAAGGTCATCCAGCCAGGTGCAAGTGGAGGAGTGGGGAATCAAACCCGGTTCTCCCAGATTAGAGTCCGCGCACTTAACCACTACACCAAACTGGCTCCTTGATGTGTACTCTAGTTCATATGCTTGATGTGTACACTAGTTCATTGGCTTGCCGTATTGAATTTTAATGCAGAAGGAGCAGTCATGTCATTTTTTTAATATGTGTGCTCTTGGCCTGGTATGTGTATTGAAGGGTATGCCTTGGGCCTCTATACAGCAAGCAAGTTTGGCAGGAGTGGCAGTTAATCACCATTGTCCTCTCCTGCTGTGTATCTCATTGGACCCCTTAAGATGAAGGTCAAACATCTTTGGTATGTGTTGGAATGCCACCAAATGGCCTCGTGACATTTATACAATCCAATGGGCATAAAATTGCAGTAAAGACAAGTAAAATAAATAACATGTCAAGAGTTCTTCAAGTCGGATTTTTTAAAGGAGGTGATGTTGTCCCATGAAAGATAGCCATTTATAGATTGCTTATAATCAACAAGAAGTGATTCATAGGAGACAGGGGTAAAAGAAAGGATTATGACAGGATACGTCTTTAAAATTGAATGGCCTCAGAAGGTCAGTGAAAAATGGGAATATCAGTGTGTTCATCACTTTGTCATTTCATTTCCATTGATTTTTCCCCTTCTGTAGCCATTAAGGATGTTTCTTTTAGACAAATTAGCCATAGAATGCTAAACATATATTAATTATTGTTGATGCTGGCAAGATGGCCTGTTCCCTTTAGATTATCCTTTGAATGAGCGCATTTCCTAAGTAGAAGATAAGGGAAGATCTGAGCGTAACTATGGAAATATAAATAATGAATTTGTTAAAATGGCCCTGACTTCGCTATTCTGTTTTTGAATCAAGTAGTAAGTGAAAATCAGTGGTAACATCTGTTTCCAGATCCGTTTTTTTATTATGTAAAAGTAATTGCTAATATTCTTTTCTGCCTTATAGCTCATATGCATGCAGGTAAGAGACTACTGTAGGCTTTTATATGTGCCATAAGTCCCTGCAGTGAGCCTGTGACCTACCTTAAGGAAATAAACAGATTATCTGTCTTCCTTACAAATGTCTGCTACTCTGGAGTGTATAATTTTTTTGTTTGTTTGACTGAATATGTTTAAAAAAGTGCTTTTTCACTATCATCGAGGGAAAAATGAGGACATTTGGTTGGAGGGCTTTTAAATGTTCTTGACAATTTTAGCAATGAACCAGTGTATGTGTGTGTGTGTGTGTGGGGGGGGGTATAACATAGCTCAGACTTTAATAGCAAGGTAGAAGACATGATTTTTATTCAATCTAGCTGTGTGCGTTGCAAGTACATTGTGCTGGGCCTATCGTGCCTGATTGATAACAACTGGTTACACTCCTAGGCTTGATGTCTTCTTTTTCTTTTTTAAATAATAATGTGCAGTGTGATTTAATGAAAAAGAAAGCCTTCCAGGTTTTTTGGATTTCATAGTCAAATTGTTACGGAGAGTATATGAGACACAGGTTTTCCAGGCTTCATGACAGTTTTATCCCAGTTCATCATCTTAACTAAAAAATAATCCTATCTAACTTGAAATCCACAGCAGCCATAAGTAGAAAATAAATCCAGGCCACAGCTCAGACTTGTAACCTAACAGCTATCATAAATAATCAGAACCTATTTGAAGGTGGAAGATGGGACATTAGAAGCTATTTACACTACCAGAGTGATCCCATCGATCAGTAACAGCAACCCGCAGATAAGACTCATATGATGTCATGGTTATTTATGGTGGGCATTGACAGTAAAACCACTATAGAACTTTCTCCTCGACAGCTTCATTCATTTCTGTTTGTGATGCATTTTGTTGTTAAAGAAGCAATCAATAGCAAATTCATGGTGATAAAAGTTATTACTGGTTAAATATGTGAAAAATTGTACCTGCTCTTGTACGTGTGCAAAGTTTAAAGGGGAATAAGGCCAAATTTCACAAGCTAGGAAAGCATTTTTGATCATTTTTAATATAATTTGCCTATTGTGTTCTTATGGGACTGCAGACTTGAGGGACATGGGTTTAAACTGCTGTTTAGCTATAGATTTGTTAGGTGGATTTCAGTGCAATCCTAAACATGTATACTAAGAAGTAAACCTTACTGAGTTCCATGGGACTTGTTCTCTAGTATGTGTGTTTAGGATTGCAGCCTTTATGCCTTCATTCCTTGGCACTGGGAATAGTGGCAGTCTGCCTCCCAGGACTGCTGTGAAGATTGATGAGACAAGGAGATTTTTCTGTCGAAGAGCCATTTTTGTGTAGTGGTTAAATGTGCAGACTCTAATGTGGGAGCACCAGGTTTGATTCCCCACTCTTCCATTTGCAGCTGCTGGATGACCTTGGGTCAGTCATAAGTTCTTGCAGAGCTGTTCTTGAAAGAGCAGTTCTCGAAAGAGCTCTCTTGGCCCCACCTACCTCACAGGGTGTCTCTTGTGGGTAGGGGAAGGGAAAGGAGTTTGTAAGCCACTCTGAGACACCAAGTGAAGGGTGAGGTATAAATCCAATCTCCTCCTCCTCCTTCTCCTCCTTCTTCCCTTTGGCAAAAACTAGGATATAACCCTGACTAGTATCTTTTTTTTTTCTAATTTCATTCTAACTCCTTTTAGCAGAAAGAAAAACAAAGGATAATTTGTGGAATTACACTCATGAAAGGTTTATCATAGGAGGATTATATGGTTGCCAATCTCCGGGTGGGGACTGGAGATCTCCTGGTATTACAACTAATTTCCAGACAACAGAGATCAGTTCCCTTGAAGAGAATGGCTGCTTTGGAAGCAATGCTCCCTCTAAGCTGTGGAGTCTTTTGAGCAAAAATTCTACTTTGTGAGCTACTGGCGTTAAAGTTGTGAGCAAGCAATTTTGGCTACTGCATAAATTAGTTTGCTCTGGAGCCATCCTTCCTGAGCTAAGAGAAAAATGGGTGAGCTGGAGGCTAAAAAACTGTGAGCTAGCTCACACTGACTCAGCTTAGAGGGAACACTGTTTGGAAGTAAATTCTATAATATTATATCCCACTGAGATCTCTCTGTCTCCAAAACTCTGCCCCCCCCCCCCAGCACCACCTTCAAAAGTTCCAGGAATTTCTCAACCCAGGGTTGGCAACCTTAGGGTTGTAGAATCAAGGATTGAGTTTCATGTGTGGAACAGCTCAAGCAAGAAAGCTTTCAAATGGCCTAACTTCACCCCTAACTCAGTATTTTTCAGTGGAGGCACTTGGCAGCTTGGATCTGAATTGCCTTTTTTGCTTGTGGGATAGTGGTTTTTGCTAATTCCTCTGTCTCATGGCACCCCCCTGCACACACAAACACACTGACGTTCCTTAAGGTCCACTGACACAAGGGGGCACAATTGCGGGCGGGGGGGGGGGGGCAGAAGTCTGCAGTGTTAAGCCAGAGATTGAATCTGTGGCTTAACTAGATAGCTGTTACATTTTAGTCACTTCCAGCTTATGGTGAGTTTATGAATTAATGACCTATAAAATGTCAGTAGCCGTTACAGATTTGCAAAACCCTCAACTAAGAGGGATGCAAATAGCATGCCTACTGAAAATGAACAAAGAACGAAAAATATCATTGGGAACCAGAATTCAGTAAAAGGATGCAACTACAAATACTGTACAGTGGCAAAAGTGGTCAGAACAAATATCTAAGTAGCATCCCCACTCGCTGCCAGTTTGGACCTTATTTTCTTTGCAGCAAGGGCAAATAATGCAACTCTATGTGACACTTACACATCTATACCAGAAGTGTAATTTTCTCAGCAACTGGGTATAAAGTTATACTGAATAAGATTCCTGTTAAAAACTTGGCTCTGGGATTAGAATATAACGGACAAAAAAAGGATATCATGAGGTAGGTCCTCAAGTACATGAGATCCACAAATACATACATGTTGGGCCATTGGAGTTCAACTAAAGCAAACCTCCAAAAGTGCTGTTGACATTGATTGAAAGCATAAAGAGGTAAAGGTCGCTCTAAGTACATGGGTTAGAGATGTTGACTAAATAGGGAGTTCTAGTATGGTCAAAATTAATTAATTTGTACCATGGTGCTGCTTTTGATTTTAACCCTGCATCAGAGTTATAAATCCAGTTCCTGAGTTAGGAGTTACCAGTTGATGTTCCTAAAAGATAATCGGGAATGGAGTACCTTGAGAGTATGCTGTTGAAAAGGCCCCGGCCCTGGTGGCCACAAGCCTGGTGTCCCTGGGACCAGGGGATCGGTGTTGTGACCCCCGACTATAGTGCTCTCTGGGGTCTATATGGGGAAAGGCGGTCTCAGGTATGTCAGCCCCTGGCCATATAGGGCTTTAAAGGTAAGTACCAGCACTTTGAAGTGAATTCAGTGTGCTATTGGTAGTGGGTGCAGTGCCTTCAAAACAGGCTGGATGTGCTTTCATCTAGGGAGGCACATCAAAAGCCTGGCTGCAGCATTCTGCACCAGCTGTAGCTTCCAGATTTGGAACAAGGGCAGCCTCATGTAGAGAGTGTTACAGTAGTCCAATCTCGAGGTGACCATCGCATGGATCACTGTAGCCAGGTCGTCATGGCTGAGGAAGGGAGCCAACTGCTGAATCAGCTGAAGATGGTAAAAGGCCGATTTGGCAGTTGCTGCTACCTGGGCCTCCATAGTCAAAGAGGGATCCAGGAGCACTCCCAAACTCCAGACCACTGGCACAGGCACCAATGGTGCCTCGTCGAAGGTTGGGAGCAGGATCCCCATCCCCTGACCACCCCAGCTCAGGCACAGGACCTCCATCTTTGCCGAATTTAGCTTCAGCTGGCTCAATCTAAGCCAACCAGCCACCGCTTGCAGTGCCCAATCCAGATCTTCCGGTCTAGAGTCCAACTGGCCACCCAGCATCAGATAGAGCTGGGTGTCATCAGCGTACCGCTGACACCTCAGCCCATACCTCTGGGCGACCTGGACAAGGGGACGCATGTAGATATTAAATAACATCAGGGACAGCACCGCCCCCTGAGGCACTCCTCACTCAAGCGGGTGTCTCACGGACTGCTGTTCCCCAAGCACCACCCTTTGTCCCTGACCCTGGAGAAAGGAGACAAGCCATTGCAAGGTAAGCCCCCGTATCCCCACGTCAGCGAGGCGGCAGGTTAGCAACTGAATGTTGACCATGTCAAACACAGCCGACAGATCTAACAGTAACAGTGCTGCTGAACCGCCCCAGTCCAGATGTCTCCGGAGGTCATCAGTAAGGGCAACCAGTGTGTCCCATGTCCTGGGCGGAAGCCGGACTGGAAGGAATCTAATATGGAAGTGTCATCCAGAAAACCCTGCAACTGTACTGCCACCACCAACTCAATTAATTTGCCCAAATAGGGCAAATTAGAAACCGGCTGACAGTTGGCCAATTTGGCCACATCCAAAGATGGTTTTTCAGGAGGGGGTGGACCATCGCTTCCTTGAGTGCCCCAGGGAACCGCCCCTCCAAGAGGGACTTGTAGATAATCTCCCTTAGGGCACCTTGAAACCCTTCATGGCCGGCTTTAATAAGCCAGTAAGGGCATGGATCAAGGCTGCATATGGTTGGACGTACAGTTGTGAGCAATCTATCAACTTCCTCCAGGCTGAGCAGGCTGAAGAAATCCAAAGCCAGAATTGAAGATGTGCAAGGGGTCTTGAGTTCACTCACTGTTTCAACTGTTGTGGGGAGGTTGCGGCGGAGCGCCAAGACTTTGTCCATGAAATAGCTCGCAAATGCCTCACAGCCAATGTCCAATTCCCTAGCATTTGATCTGCCCTGTGGCAGGGTTGTTACAGACAGAATCATTCTAAACAATTGAGCTGGGCGTGAGCTCGTGGACGCAATTGTGGTTGCATAGAACTCTCTCTTAGCAGGTTTTACTGCTAAGGTTAAGGTATAACCTTGCTACTGTATAATTTCAGAGCAGGATCTATAAATCGTCTGCCCTTTGAGTAATAAAAGCTCAAGATGGACCCAACCATTCTCAATGCAGACAATTTAACCATTGCCACATGGGTTGTCCAATTTTAGGGTCTCTCTAAATGTTACACCAAGATATTTAAATAAACTACATTGTTTAATTGGATTACCCAGAATACTACAGGAAGAAATCTTAGCCCTTTTCCTAAAGACCATTACTTTGGTCTTTTAAAAACTGATTAGAGCTTCTTTACAATATAGCCCTATTTGGTACAATAGCCTCCTCAGACCAGTTTTGGGAAGAGAAATTAAGACCATGTCGTCTGAGTATAACAAAATTGGGATTTTTTGATGGCCCAATGAAGGAGGGACAAAATGGGGAACTGAAAGCCTCCCAAATATGTTGTTAATATACAGATTGAAAAGTAAGGGAGCCAACACATCCCTGCTTCATGCCCTTCCAGATAGGAATTCTGTCAGTTAGAGGTCCAGAAGTTCCTACCCTAACTTGGCCATGGGTATCTTTATGTAACTCTTGAAGCAGGAATAATAGTTGATTATCAACGTTCGTGTCCTCTAGCTTTGACCACACTCGGGTCCTACCAATAGAATCAAATGCAGCAGCAAAATCAAGGAATGCTATATAAAGAGACTTCAGAGGACCATGTATACCCGAGAAAGCCAATTGGTGAAGTGTTTGGCAGTGGTCAGTGATCCCTAATCCTTTCCTAAATCCTGCTTGAACAGGATGTATAATTTGCTTCTCAGCTACCCAGTCTTCTAGTTCAGCCAGCAGATATTTACCATATAACTTGGCCAATATATCAAACAAACTTATTGGTCTGTAGTATTGTGGGGCAACTTTAACTCCCTTTTTATGTATAGGGATGATAATACTTAGTTTCCAACCAGAAGGAATCGAATTTATGGGGGGAAAACCTCTAGCCAGCACAGGAGACCACCAGTCTGGAAAAGCTTTATATACATCTGGGGGAATCAGATCTTCCCCAGGATATTTCCCAGGGGTTAAAGGGGTTATTAAGTCTCTGATCTCAGATTCCAAGACAGGGTCCTATTTTGGGAGACTAGATAAGTCTACAGAAGGACAGGGAGGCCGGGATCCAAAAACAAAACTAAAATATGTGAACCATTCTTTGCCTGATATGAAAGCATCAGACTGACAAAGAGAGTTTTGTTAGAAACTAGCTCCCAAAAACGAAGCTCATTCTTTTCAATAACCGCATGTTCCAGCTCATCCAATAATAGTTTGGCATAATCAGTTTGCTTTTGCTTAATTGGATTTTTATATTGAGATCCTAATTGTAAAAGATGAGGCATCAATGTCCCATCAGTATTGGATCTTGTTTGTCTCATAGTATGAACTAAAACCTTTTTAAGTGCTTTATGTTCATGATCATCATATCATCCATTCTTTGCAAACGGTGAAAGTTTCATAGGCCTATTATTTATAAGAAATGGCTTGAGTCATAGGCGTAGAGTATGGGGGGGCTCGAGGGCTTGAGCCACCCCCGGGAAAACGGAGCACCTGCCGCCGCACCTCCCTGGGTCCTTCTGAGGCCTGGCCGCCGCTGCTGGTGAGGGAGAGGGAAGGAGTGGCGGGGGGGGGAGGAGAGAGAGGCACCGGCAGCAGTGGCTGGCGGGCCTCGGAAGGGCCCGGGGAGGCGGGGCAGTTTCGGGGGTGGTGGTGGAAGAACATTGCTCTGCCCCCCCCCCCGGGATTTCCAAAAGTCTACGCCCCTGGCTTGAATTGAGTACTGATGTCAACAAATGTGTTTATGAGATCCATACTATGATGTAATAGAGCAGATCTAAATGAAATCACCTCTGGTCTTGTGAAGACCTGGGATAGTACATTGTGTAGTTTTTCAGACCATCTAAGTCTCCTGAGGCTAGTCATAGTACCTTCTACGAAGCCCAGATCTGGTGTCAATAAGGCCGTGGGGTTAATGTTAAGTATCAAATGCTATGGGCAGTGGTCACTCAGAGGAGAGTCTACAACCTCATATCTAACCACAGAATTCATTATGGTAGGTGAAATGGCGATATAGTCTATTGTACTAGCCTTAAGTGTGGAAAAAAAGTAAAGGTCCCCCTAAGCGAATCAAAGAAAGTACCATGTAGAATATGTAAATTAACCAAAGAGAGCAGTTCCAAAAAACTTAAACCGAACTTATTTACAACTACATCCTTCGCTGAGTGGTCTTATTGCTAACAGCTTTGCTCAGGTCTTGCAAACTCTGTGTTATTGTGTTATATCTGAACATATGAAGCTACTTTCCATGGCCGTTTTCTACTTCATACGAAGCTGCATTATTCTTTGCCAGACTTTCTACTGTGACTGGTGCGTACAACCCAGGGGCTCAAGCAGAGACTGACATTTTCTAGCTCTAGTGTTCAACAGGAATGTCAGGGACTGAACATGAAACCCTCTGCATGAAAGGCTTATGCAGAGTATATGGTTTTTCTCGAAGGCTTTCCTGTGGATTGGATTGCAATGCCAAAACACTAAATTAAATATTGAATTTTTAAAAAAACAAACCCCGAAGCTAAAATTCTTCTCCAATAACACTTTTAAAATAGAAAAGAAAATTCAGGTCCTCTCACCTGAACACATCATTAACTTGGGTAATGAATGGATTGACACCAAAAAATGAAGGGTTTTTTTCTCCCCTTAGGCCAACCTACACATTCAGAAAAAAGGGGCTGCCGGGTCTCCCACTATGGTGGGAGGCCTCCTGATAGCAGCTGGGGTTGTCAGACCCCGGTCCAGGTGAAGTTCCCATGATTTCTTGGACTTCTGCCCCATCCCCAAACAGAGATGTTGCATGTTGACATCCCTGACATGATGTCATGCAGAAGTGACATCATCATGTTGGGATGTCACATGGCGATGCCCTGCTTTTGGGGCAGAGGCCAAAAAACCTATAGAGTTTTGGTCAAAATGCAAAGCGTCACCGTGCAATGTCCCTGACGTGATGATGTTACTTCCATGTGATGGATGTCATCACATTGGGGACATCACACAACATCCCCCCCCCGAATGCCCCCCCCCAATCCCCCTGCTGACTAACTGAGGTGATCTGGCTACCCTGCCAGCAGCTTTAGTTACCCACTGCTTCTCCAAGTGGTGGTGGAAAAAAAATAAAAAAGCTGCATTGCTACATTACTTCTGGAGTACAGAAGGACATAACATAGAATAGCAGTAGGAACTGCTGGAAAATCTTGTGCTTTTTCCATAGAGTTTCTGGTGATTCCTAGAGCTACCCTTAATCACTTCCAGGTTTTCCCTCAGAAGTGCCATAGAAACACAGCTGACGTCGCCACCACCCCATCCCTGCCTCCAGCTCTCCCTCCAGTTGCCAGGCTTGGAAACCTTAGGGCACATGGTTCGTCCCAGGACTGTGCCACTGCACAGTGTGTAAGATGCCACAGTCACTCAGGAATATTTGAGGGTATTCTTGAGTAAACAAAATATAACTATATTTGAAATAAAGAAAGGAACACAAGGCCTAAGAGACCCCTTCATAGTAGCTTGCAGTTTACCCTGAGCCATAAGTAAAACCTGGGCTGGAGCTACTCCTGATCCTGGTACTCTGCAATAATAAAATATGAAATGGAATTCAGAATATTACATAATTCAGGTGGGGAGATCAGAACACTTTTCTTTGTCAATCATGCCTGGGATCAATAATCAAGACTGGTTCACTCCCGGTAAAGAAACAACTTTTTTCAAAAATTGGAAACATTCAGGTATATATTGCCTGAGAGATTTTTTAATTAATGGTAAAGTCTGCACCAAAGAGCAATTAGAAGGCAAATTGGGTAAGACGCTTCCTTGGTTTCGATACCTTCAAATTAATAACCTGATGCAAAAGTTAATTTTCCAAAAAGTATTTTCTAGACCATTATCTGAATTTGAACTTATTTTAAAAAATTATTCTGGAGAACCGAAAGGTTTACTTTCTAAGTTATACAAATTACTTTTAATACCCAATAAAGAAGGAAGTCATCGGTTGCATAATCGATGGCTTCGGGATGATGTTTTACTTCCGTCGATTGATGTTTGGGAGGAGATTTGGTCATTACCTAATACAGACTCAAAAATATTTAGTATTCGTTTTAATACTTTTAAAGTGCTAAACCGATGGTATTATACTCCCCAACATTTCCATAGAATAAATCCGCAATATTCAGCAGAATGCTGGAAAAAATGTGGACAGGTGGGATCTTATGCACATTGCTGGTGGTCTTGTCCAAAAATAAAGGCTTTTTGGATGGATATTGTAACCCAAATTTTTTTAATTACTGGATATAAGCTAGTCTTTTCTTTGGAATCTATAATTTTAGAGATGGGTTTATTTTCTATTGTTTTGAATAACACAAAAAGGCAGGTTTCTATACTTGTAGCTGTAGCGAGAATAACACTTGCTCAATTTTGGAAAAATGAAAAGGTCCCATCTCTCTACGACTGGCAAAATAAACTTTGGGAGTTTTTTGTGTACAGCCATGTTACTGTAGATTTAACAGAAAATTCACAAAGTTTCAGGCAATTTGGTTCCCGATTGTAAACTATTTATCGAATTGTAAAATTGTTCCAAGGAACCCTTTCTATGACAAATTATTGTTTTTTTGAAAGATATGAATACGGATACTGTAACCCTCCCGTCATAACAATATGTTCTTACATTAGTTATACTTTATTCAAACTGAAATATTTGTATTCTGGTTGCTGTCATTTGTTTAGTATATTGAGTTTTGTTAGTTAATGTTAAACAAAATAAAAATTTATTGGGAAAAAAAATCATGCCTGGGGAAACTAGCATGTCAGAGAAAAGCCATGCTAACCTTCTGCAAGCTGTGCCATTTTCTATATGCAGAGAGCCTTTTAAATATATATATGGACAAGCATCCAAACAGGCAATCCACTACCAGCATTACACAAAGTGGTATTTTCTTAGAAGGGTCTGTACCAGTGTTCCCTCTAAGCTGAGTTAGTGTGAGCTAGCTCCCAGTTTTTTAGCCTCCGGCTCACACATTTTTGTCTTAGCTCAGGAAGGATGGCTCCAGAACAAACAAATTTATGCAGTAGCCAAATCACTCACTCACAACTTTAATGCCAGTAGCTCACAAAGGAGAATTTTTGCTCACAAGACTCCACAGCTTAGAGGGAGCATTGGTCTGTACTGTATTTTTTTCCCTTAAATACATACATAGGCTGTTGGAATTTATGGGGCAGTGGATATAAGAGGTTCTGAAGCTGGAGACTGGGCGCTGAGAGTGCTTTTCTGAAATCTCCTACCTCACCCTCTGTTTAAAGGTCACTCACAAGAGCAAAAAAGATGGTAATAGAGGTCATGGCAGAACAAAGAGAGAGTTTTGTGCATTAAAGCTAGAACCCATAATTTTGCTTGGAATATTGCTAGTACAGTGGAATCACACAGAGTGGCCATTCTGGAGGGGGCAGCCCACCTTGAATATACCTGCTATAGGCTGAGGACAGACTGGCAATGTGGCCTGGGAGAACTCCGCTTCAGAAGTGGGGGAAGGGAGGGAGTTCAGACAGCCGCAGCTGTCCTCCATTTCCCTTCTGTACTCACCCGTTTGTGAAGCAGTTCCCTGCCGCCTCAGATGGACACCGGCAGAAAGTGGTGCCCAGGGGCCTTCCTACACTTGGATCCCGCTTCCCGGCTGTGTGGATGGGAGGAGGTGGGATTCAAGCGGAGGCGGCAGTGTGAATGCTCCACCATGGAGAGATGCGCATGAGCACTCATGCGCACAAGCAGCTCCAATACAGGAGGTGGGGAGATTTTAAATAGACTGCTGCTGTGGCCATGCACCTATGCGCATAGGTGCCCATGTGCCTATTGCCAAAATAGCCCCACCACGAGCCATGGAAGCTGGCCCACCTGGGGCCACTCCGCAGCAATCTGAACGTTCCGCAGGAGTTTGGCCAGTGGGAACAGCCAGCCCCAGGCCAGTTTTCCCCCATGGCTTTTGGGCCTGCTGCGGTTCCGGGGCAGATTACCAGTCTGTCCTCAGCCATAGTCTCCAAGGTCAGCTCTGTGTATTACTGCAACATAGCCTTAGGTCACCATCACCAAGATACATTTTTTAAAACTAATTTTATGCCTTGTATGTTTGTTGACTTAGTGGCTCATTCCTGCTTTTCTTGTTGAGGGGCAGAAAGGAAGGAAACAACCATACAAACTCCGGGAGTTGGGACAAATGCATTAAAGAAATTGTACAGTTGCTATCGATAATGTTGGACAGATGTATTGCTTCATTTTATTTGCCAGGGCTTTTAATGGGGCTTTTAACTAGAGGCATCTTTGTGGGGAGGGGGTTATCTGATGTTTTAGTTTCATGGTTTTAAATTATAATGTTTTAATGATGGCTTGCAAACCACCTTGAGCCATGAGGAAAGGTGAGACATAAACATTTTGATGAATAAATAAATGCATGATGCCTGGAATGAATTATGTAATTACACTCTTTGTTAATCCCTTTAATAACCTGGTAGCAAGTCCAGTGCTAACCTATGGAAAGGTTTGTAAAAATGGGAAAAGGATGAATACATTCTTTCAGACAGGATTACAGTCTTATATGAATGAGGGAGCAATCCGAAACAGGTTTACTCAGAAGTAAGTCACACGATATTCAGTGGGGTTTTCCCTCAGGAAGGTGGCTTTAGAATTGCAGCCTCCGTCATTTGTTATAAAATTCTGCATCCTGGTCTAAGCCTCAAAAGGAAAGGCTGGGATAAAAAAAATCAAAGAAAGAGATAAATATTAATCCCTTATTGCAATGTTTCTTTTATTGCTTAAATCTGATCTATCTTTAAACGAACTCCATTTTCCAATGCTGCCCCCCCCCAACTGGCAGCCAGCACTTTGGTTGGTGATCACATAGAATTCTCATACACAGCTGTATGTATTTAGCCCACCGCACAAGGATCTGTGGACTGGGAAATTATAATCTGGCACTATCATCTGAAGAGGAACATGCTTCTCAGACTCTCTCCATAAGCCAGCCAACCATTATTAGTATAGCTGTTCTAGTGGCTGCAATGTAAAACCACTACTACTGGGAAGTGTCTCTGTCTGCTGTTGAATTTCCATTCTTCCTGGAATTTTGCACTTCCCAGGACCACCTATATTGGTTCTGCTCAGGGAATGAATGATTACAGTTGTAAACAATTAAATAGGCCAATAGATAGGCATGCCAAGAGCACAATCTCCTTTGGTTAAAAAGGGGTAGTGGAGAACTTATTTTCATATTGTTTGAGACATAATTAAGGATGAATTACAACTCCCCCACCATTCATGCATTCTTTTGAAAACCTATTTTCTAATTTCATTCCATTTTTTAAAAGCCCTCTTTGGTGTCTGGGTGGTGCACCCTTAGAGCACAGTTGCTACGCAGGGACATTAACAGTGGCATTCAAAGTAGAAGCGCTAGATTAGGGTACAGTTGCAAGGAAGCCCTGACTCTCAGTAGCTTATACTGCAAAAATCTTGTTGGTTTCAAAGGTGTTATTGGACTTGAATGTAGCTCTACTACTGCAGACCAACCCAGCTGCCCTCTGGAGACTATTCAAAGTAGAGTTGTGTCCATCTAAACCCATTAACCTCAGTAGATTTAGAAGGGTATAACTTTGTTTAAGATTGCATTGTAAGCTTACTATGTGTTAACAGCAAAGCAAAGCAAATGTGAAATTTGATGGCAGAGGATATAGTGATGGCCACAGGAACAAACAGTGTTAAAAGGGGATTATATAGATTCATGGAGGATAAGTCTTCCATGGCTACTAGCCAAGGTGACTGAGGGGAACCTCCATATTCAGAGGCAGTAATCCTCTGAATCCCTCAGGCCTCAGCCTCTATGCCCTGTTGTTGGCTGTCCAGAGGAACTGGTTGGCCAGTGTGTGAGTGAGAGAGGATGCTGAACTAGATAGACCACTGATCTGATCCAGCAGGGCTCTTCTTATGTTCTAAAAGTGATTCTTACTCCCCCAAAGGAACACCCTGCCATTGTTTACCCCTTAGGTTAGTCTGTTGTGGGGAGGGGAAGGGAAAGGAGTTTGTAAGCCGCTCTGAGACTCCAAGTGAGTGAAGGGCGGGGTACAAATCCAATCTCTTCTTCTTCTTCTTCTTTATATATTTATGTTTAAAGGCTGTGCTTCTTCCTCTCTTGCACTGTAATTAACATCTAGTCAAAAAAAATTTAAAGCTTTTAACCCGATGCAAGATCAGCAAGGAAGTATTTCTCCTTTTGCTGAACCCTTGATAGTTTTCTTTCCATATTTATCCCAAATGTGGTGGCAACCTTTGTGTATAATATGGATGAAAGCTGACACCAAAATTCACCTAAAACTACAGTTCAGGATGATTTTTCTAATTCCTGTTGAATGAAAAACAGCTGATGAATTTTGAGGGAAGCCAAAACAGTCTTAATTAAAACTAATGCAATACAGGGGGTGTCCTGAATCCCTACATTTTGTTTCGCCTTAAGTGAAATTTTGAGGTAAATAGGGATGTTTTTGAAATGTCTGAGGCGTTTTGGGGGGGGGGGGAATGGCCATAGGATGAGAGATTTCTGGTTTGGTTTGAATGTAACGCAGAGTGGAGATTACCCTGCTGTCACTGAAAAGGGACCTGTATGAATATTGTGGTAAGGCTAAAAAGAATGCAGCCAGGCTACACTTTGAATAGTTTTGAAACAGAATAGAATAGTTTTGGAAGACCCTGGATTGTTACAGCTAAGCGTGAAAAGTCAAGAAATGCAATTCCTAATTATAAGGAATTTCTGAGCTCCAAACAGTTCAGCTCATATGTCTTTAAATGCTGTTAAGGATTTTTCTCACTCATTCTCCACCTACATTCTCCCCGTCTGCCACTTTCATATAAAATTGCATATTAACTGTTGTTAGTGAAGTCTTTTTTTAAAAAGTCAGTAATCATAGGCACTCAAAGTTTAATTTATTTAACTCCAATTCTTTCCTGTGCATCTTGCAATAAATACCATAAATAAAGCAACCAGTTATACATCATAGCCTCATTGGAAGTAGTTACTTAGCTTACGTGATGGCGTTCACTCAGTAGGTCACCCTGAGGACCGCAACCGGGTCCAGGCCAATAAGTATTAAACCTCATTTAAACAGGTCAGAGTTCATTCTCATACATTGACCACGTATAGAACAAGATAACCTGCTCAGTCTTTCAGTACAATTTATCACTTTAAGTAGGATATCGGTGGTAATATGTCAACCTTTCAGGAGAGAAGTGCACTATTTTAATGGAGCATCTTTTAAATTGTGCTCCGGCATTGTAATTTATAATATACACACTACATTATTCTTTTGGTGGATTAAGTAGCCCTTAAAGTGGAGCCGGTGGGCTCCTTGGCCTAGTATTCTGTATATATCCAGCAGTCAATAACATTGTACACAGTCTAGCACTGGGGTCACTGGAAGTCTTGTTCTCTGTGCTGGTGCTTTTGCGATTACTAGTGTAAGTGGTGTGCTTGTGTGTGCTTGGGGGGTGCTTTTTGAACAAAAAGGCAGGATCCCATAGGAACCAGGAAACATTTCATAGCATCTTGTCTTCAGAAAAGCGTTTTTGGATGGTTTCTGTTGAATTTATTTAATACATTTATATCCTGCCTGAGATCCCCAAACAGCTTACAATATTCCTCTTTAGCAGGTTGCAGACCTGGCAGAAAGATATTAAGAAGAGAAGGTAATCTTTGTTACTAGGCAGCTACTTCAGGTCGCTCAAAGCAGGGATGTTTTTTATGGGAAAGTGAGTAATATAACTGGTTTCCAGGGGTAATTTCAAGCAGGAGCTTGGCGGAGCGCAGCTCTGGGAGTTGGTACCAGCCCCCCCCCCCTGCGGGGGGATGCCTGCTTGTATCATGGCTGCAGCAGAATGACCCCATCCCCCTGGAAAGGTCCAACCAGCCTTCTGATGGCTTCAGCCACTATTGAAGCTATCCTCCCAGAATCGTGGTATTTCTGAGGCTTGGATTAGTAGCTGTCCCCTCTCTGCCAGCTCTTCCTTCCTTCCTTCCTTCTGACATACTTCGGGTGATGTCAGGTGGTGTAGCATATACAAATAAGTTATGCTAATGAGTTATGCTAATGAGCTCCTGCACCTCTTTTTCTACGAAATGACCCCTGCTGGCTTCTACTGAGTAAACTTTGTTCCACGGTTTTTCTTCTTATTAGAAAAGGTGATCGCACAGTGAACATCACAAAACCCAAAAGAACTGTGTAACAAGACACTATAAGTACAATTTACTACAACCAGGGGTCCTTTTGTAAAAAAAGAGGTGCAGGAGCTCATTAGCATAACTTATTTGCATATGCCACACCCCCTGACGTCGCCGGAAGTGTCAAAAGGCCACACATCCCTGACGTCATCGGCAGTGTGTCAGAAGGCAGGGAGGGAGGGAGGGAGGGAGGGGGAAGGAAGGAAAGGAACAGGAAGGAAGGTAGGTAGGTAGGTGGGGGAGAGAGAGAGAAGAAAGGAAGGAAGGAGGGAGGAAGGGGGGAAGGAAGGAAGAAAGAAAGGAACAGTAAGGTAGGTAGGTAGGTGGGGGGGAGAGAGAAGGAAGGAAGGAACAGGTAGGTAGGTAGGTGGGGGAGAGAGAGAGAGAAGGAAGGAAGGAAGGAACAGGTAGGTAGGTGGGAGAGAGAGAGAGAGAAGGAAGGAAGGAAGGAAGGAAGGGGGAAAGGAAGGAACAGGAAGGTAGGTAGGTAGGGGAGAGAGAGAGAGAAGGAAGGAAGGGGGAAAGGAAGGAATAGGAAGGTAGGTAGCTAGGTGTGGAGAGAGAGAGAGAGAGAGAAGGAAGAAAGGAAGGGGGGCGCTTCTCCCCCCCACTGGGGCCAGCGTTTTCCTTCCTCCTCCCTCTTGCTTGGGCCCCAGGGGCTTCAGGCCTCTGGGGCCCGGCTTCTCCCTCCCTTGCGCCCCCCTGGGGCCCAGGAGCAGTGAGTGGGGGAGGGAGGGAAGGAGGGAAAGAGGAGGCTTCTCCCAGGGCAGCGGCGCTTTCCGCGGCCGGGAGTTTTAGGGCGGGGAGGGAAGGAGGAGGCTGTCCCGGGGCCGGCGGCGCTCGCAGCGGCCTCGGAGGCTTGAGTGCGGGGGGAGGCGGGGAGGGAAGGGGGCGGCTGCCCCGGGACCCGCGGCGCTCGCCGCGGCCTCGGAGGCTTGAGTGCGGGGGGAGGCGGGAAGGGACGGGGGCGGCTGCCCCGGGACCCGCGGCGCTCGCCGCGGCCTCGGAGGCTTGAGTGCGGGGGGAGGCGGGGAGGGACGGGGGCGGCTGCCCCGGGACCCGCGGCGCTCGCCGCGGCCTCGGAGGCTTGAGTGCGGGGGGAGGCGGGGAGGGACGGGGCGGCTGCCCCGGGACCCGCGGCGCTCGCAGCGGCCTCGGAGGCTTGAGTGCGGGGGGAGGCGGGGAGGGAAGGGGGCGGCTGCCCCGGGACCCGCGGCGCTCGCCGCGGCCTCGGAGGCTTGAGTGCGGGGGGAGGCGGGAAGGGACGGGGGCGGCTGCCCCGGGACCCGCGGCGCTCGCCGCGGCCTCGGAGGCTTGAGTGCGGGGGGAGGCGGGGAGGGAAGGGGGCGGCTGCCCCGGGACCCGCGGCGCTCGCCGCGGCCTCGGAGGCTTGAGTGCGGGGGGAGGCGGGAAGGGACGGGGGCGGCTGCCCCGGGACCCGCGGCGCTCGCCGCGGCCTCGGAGGCTTGAGTGCGGGGGGAGGCGGGGAGGGACGGGGGCGGCTGCCCCGGGACCCGCGGCGCTCGCCGCGGCCTCGGAGGCTTGAGTGCGGGGGGAGGCGGGGAGGGACGGGGCGGCTGCCTCGGGGGCTTTTTGCAGGGCCGGCGGCGGCCTGCCGCTGCCGGGAGGAGTGAGCGGGGGCGGGGCTTTGTTAAGTCCCCGCCCCCCGCCCTCCTCTCTCCCGGAGCGGCGCTCCGGCACGCTCCGGCCCCAACGGAGCCCTGACTACAACATAGTATACAGATGTAACTACAGCAATAAATAGTGACTGCATAAGCAGTATATACCAGCATAATACCAGCATAATAAGATTGTGGAGGCTTCCCCCAATACACATTGACTGGTCGCCCTATTAATAATTTGGAAAGCTGTCTTGCTGTTATCAATCCTGGAAACTATGATGAGTTTAGAAAGAAGGTTCTTGTCAGCCTCAACTGAGGAAGAATGATTGAAATGAAGTTCTATAATCTGGAGTCTTCGTCCCTGTTGAAATACTATAGTACTTCCTGTTGGATTGTTAATCTTAGATTTAGTGTCTGTTGTAGACCTATTTGGCCTTTCCTGTTGATATACTATAGTGCTTACCTGTTGGATAGTTACTCTTAGTGTCTGTTGTAGACCTATTTGGTCTTTGGTCTTACCTGTTGAAATACTTTACTACTGTATACTTACCTGTTGGATTGTTATACAACTTCTGTACTTGTCAGTTTATTATAAGCTTCTTGTTACTTTGTATATACTGCTTATGCAGTCACTGTTTATTGCTGTAGTAACATCTGTATACTGTAACATCTGTATACTATGTTCTAGTAAATTGTACTTACAGCATCTTGTTACACAGTTCTTTTGGGCTTTGGGTTAGGAAAGATCCCAGTATCACCTTGGTTTGGCCAAGCGAGGGAAAACCCAATTTTGCAGGCAGGAAGGTATCACCTTGTCACGTGCCCATTTAGGACACTGCAGAAAGCAAGTGAGAGCTTGTCTGTTGCACTAAGATGGAAAGGAGGAAAGAGGACTTCCATGTGGGATTAAAAAACAGCATCCCTGCACTTCCTGATGTCATATATATATTCCTCACCTGTGGTATGTATTACTCACCTGTGGTAGCCCATCTTTCCTTTTCAGCCATAGATTGTGTGGGGCTGATGAAAAAGCTAAAATAATTTTTAAAAACTGGTATGATCAAACTGATGGCTTATTTAAAAAGAAAGCCTCTAAAATAAATTGATGTTAGAGACAAGTGGTGAATGAGATGGATAACTAATTTCAGTTTACTTCAAACGTTCAAAGGTAATAATTAATCCAATTATTTAAATTCTGCTTGTCTGTGTTTTGAACTAAATACCGTATTTACTGCATGCTGATCTCACTGAATTTCCTGCTGGATATGTTTTCTGTGTGCAAAACAAAAAATTAAAAAAAAAATTGTGAGCTCGAAGTCAGCAGGTTTTAAGGCTGACTTCACAGGTCAAGAACAAATCTCTGAGCTTATGGGATACAGCAGAAGATAAATGTTAAAAATAAAATAAAAAAGAGGGATTTTTGGATCTCATGGTTCTTCTCCCTGCCCTTGTACAGCATGCTGAGATTGGACTTCCTGGCTTAGAATGACTGCTGTGGTGTCCAAACTGGGAAGTTTAACAAGATGCAGTGTCATTCTTGCCTTCAAACAAGAATGTGGTTGAATGCTGATTTCGTATCTTTATTTCTATGCGAGAAAAAAAAGTTGTGCCTGATTCTTATGTAATGACAAATGGTTGTTCCAAATCAAGACGTCTTCGATCTCAGCGTAGTGCAGGAGGGGAACGGGGAGGAGGAAGGAGTCCGTGAGCCAGAGGACTTCCAAAGCTCGTTCTAGGACTAAATAAACATAATTGTCTGAATGTAGTCTAATAGTTCATTTAAAAATTAATGTTTATGCTCAGTATTCCCAGAAGAAAGTAAAGACAAGACTAAGGTCATAATAATGGTGTGAGTCTGTAAGGTTTCTGTGTTCAGTTTTGAAGTATCTTTTAAACAAGGGAAACCATAGGGTTTGGGAGGGTATTTTCTTATGCAATCAATTAAGGAGAGAAAGTGGAACTCACCTACGTATCCCACCCATGGTTCTGGTGCTTAATATTTAATAAACATATTAAATATGTTTAATATGTAGTTCAGGATGGGGGAAAGTTCTATATTTTCAATGTGTTAATTAACTTTAATCTGGTGAATAATATAATGAGGTCCTTTGTGGGTTTTCTCTTTTCTCTGGTGATAAAAATATTGCCCTTATTAATATTTCACACATTTCATAGGTAATAATGCTGTTTCTATGACTTCATAGTAGTTTCCCCCAAATGGTCTCTGGATTGTACTCAGGAAATGTTATTACAAGACTTTCTGTCATATTTTTTTGAAAAGATGGTTTCCTCTGAATGGCATGGAACAGTGGGCTGTTTCACTGGAATTTTAACTTCTCTGCGGAAAAGGTCAAAGGTCGGACATCACAGCTACTTTGCCGCAAAAACTAGTTGCTGAAAAGAAATAAGGCAACAAAGTGGGGAAAAGGCTCATATGGTAGTTGAGTATTGCATGGACAACCAAGGTAGAACTTACATGTTTGAAATTAGAAAACCCTCTATGCAGGGGTTGGCCTCTCCAATATTATGATACCAGGAATGCCACTGGGGGAAACAAGGACATTAGTGGTGTTTCAGACCATATATTCGTCACATATTTGCCACATATTTGTCTGTTCACGAAGGATCAAGCGAGGTGCTTACAGAACTCCCAGCATCTTTTAAAGGTAAATTTCAGGCATGGATTGGGGTCACACAAGGAAGCACAGATTTGTCTATTGAAACCATCTCACTATTTTCCTATTGGTCTTCAAAATAAAAAGAAAAGTTGGGTAAAACTGCATGGGAGGGAGAGCTAAAGTCCTTTCCCCCCGCCTGCATAATCCAATCTGAACTGATGCCCAAGCGGATTACATTTTCATTGATACATTGCTAAATTTAATAACTGTATGATAAACAAATGGAAGGGGGGGGTCAGAAGTCTAGCAGTTGGGATTATACATAATCATGCATGTGAGAAATGCCCTACTTATTTCTGTGGAACATATACATACATGTATGAAATGATGTGTACATGTGACATCATCTGAAATGCAAAGGAAAACAGTAAAAGCTGTAGCACAGTGATACAGATCATAATTCAAACGGTCAAAGGTTCAAGCTCCAGCATTTCTTATTGAAGTATCTTTAGGAATAGGGTTGACAAAGTCCTGTGGCATGACCATAGAAGATCTGTGCTGGTCAGAGTATGTACAACTGGGATAGATGGACTAATTTTGATTCAGTATGCAACTTATTTTTGTTTCTTTATTAATTAAAATGTTTATACCATGGTTTTGCTCTTTGCTCAAGGTGGCTAGTATGCAGGGCTAATTTTGGGCAGGAACGCACAGGAACGGAGTTCCGGCTGGCTCCTGAGTTGGCCACACCCAGCAGGAACTCATTAGCATAATAGGCCACACCCAACGGCAGAAACTCATTAGGATTGGCTACATTAAGGGTATGTGGCGTAACATGCAACTTAATTCCTGCTACAAAAAAAGCCCTGGGTTTTGACAACTAACAAGGTAAACAGAATAAGAAGCAAAAGGTGGGTGTGGCTGGATGACCACTCTTCTGGTAACATGGGGGTGTGGCCTAATATGCTCATAAACTGTGCTGTCAGTGGTGTGGCCTAATATGCTAATGGGTTTCTGCTGTTGGGTGTGGCCTATTATGCTAATGAGTTTCTGCTGGGCTTTTTCTACAAAAAGAGCCCTGCTAGTATGTAATACAAGTGATGGATCCGGAAGGGCTGGTGGGAGGGAATCTCATTCCCCCCACACTATGTCTTCTTTCCCTTCCTTGAAAGCCCCCATAGCATCTCCCCTTTTCCTGCCCCCAACTTTCTTTCCTACCTACCAGACAACCTATTGTTTTCTCTTACCCCCACCCCAACATGTCTTCAGTTTTCTGTCCTTCCCTACCCCTGGCAGTCTTTCCCTGGGAATAATCTGGCCAAGTTGTGCCATGCCGGCAGCCAGGCTAGGCCCAGTTGTGTGGTGGGAACCCCGGAAAGACTTGTGAGTTCCTGCTATATTTCCCACCTCTTTCCTTCCTTCTGGCAGCCCCCATATCCTTACCTTCCTCTGCTTCCTTTTATCATTCCTATGCACCAACAACCTACCTTTTATCTTCCTCCCCTTTCAGCTATATTATTTATTTACTACACATACAGTAAGCATACAGTGTCTTTCTCCACACTATGAATCCAAAGCAGCTTACATAACTCTCTTCCATTTTATCTTCACAACAACCCTGTGCGCTAGGTTAGCCAGGGAGTTAAAGGCACTGCTTCCATCATTTGGGATTTCTTTTTAACCCTCCAGTGCATTTTTAAAAAGACTTCAGTTTTTTCTGCAAACCTGGAGGTTTTCTTTCTAAAAACTGGTTTTGTCTGCCTTGTCTGTTCATGGCTCCAGTCTCCAGATTTAAGTATCACAGATTTGGCTGCACTGAGAAATAGATATATTGATAGACATTGGGATGCCAGCCTTCAGGTAGGACCTGAGGATCCCCCAGAATTACAGCTCATTTCTAAACTACGAAGTTCAGTTCCCCTAGAAAAAATGGATTATTTGGGAGGTGGACTCTATGGCACTGTGCCCCACTGAGGTCTCTGTCCTCCCCAGGCTCCATCCCCAAATCTCCAGGAGTTTTCCAACCTGGATCTGGCAACCCTCCTCCCCCATCCCCTGCTGGTAGCCTGGGGGACCTGGCAACCCTGTTTATATTTTAGATGCTTTTAAATATCTGAAATGTTTTAATGTTTTGTTTAAATGTTTGCCACCTTGGGGACCCTGAATTGGCACATACAATTTTAAAATAAATAAATATTAATGAACTGCTCGAGGTAGTTAGTATGTAACATAAGATGAGCTTAATATGTAGAAATAGAGAATTACTGGGAAAATGAAAGTGATACATCACTGTCTAGAGACCATGAGACACTGGGTGAAGCTAAGCAAACTGAAAATTGATGCAGACAGACAAGCCACACCTGTTTGGAAACTTCAGTTGGTTCAAAATGCGATGGCCAGGCAACTGTCAGATGTTACAATTATATCACCCTCTGGTGAAAGATCTATACTGGCTGTTTCCAGGCCCAGTCCAAAGTGACGATTCTTACCTTTTAAGGCTCTAAGCAGCTCAGGCCAAGATACTTGAAGGATTGCCTCCTCCTGTACTGTCCAGCCCTTTTGTCATGATCCGTCTCACAATATTTGTTCTCTGCCCCGCCTTCAGAAGTAAAGTGGAAAGACTTTTTCAGTGGTGGCCTCTTGCCTGTGGAATACAATCCTGATCCTTCCCCTTGAGGCTTACCTTGTGCCTACCCTACTGTCTTTGGTGCCAAACCAAAACATTTATTTTTATCTAGGCTAATAACTAACCGATTCAATATTTAAAAATCATTTTTAAGGTATGCTTCTAGCCTGAGAACTGTTTTAGAAGGATCCTTTTAGGCTGCTAAATATTTTGTGCTGTTTTTATGCTCTGTTTTTAATGGCTTGATAATTTTAATGGTTTTGTGCCATTTTTATGATTGGTTCATGTTTTATTTTGTGAGCCACCAAGGCTCTTTTCATAGCATGAGCTCCTTTGCATATTAGGCCACACACCCCTAATGTAGCCAATCCTCCAAGAGCTTACAGAGCTCTTCTTACAGGGGCTACTGTAAGCTCTTGAAGGATTGGCTACATCAGGGATGTGTGGCCTAATATGCAAAGGAGCTCCTGCTACAAAATGAGCCCTGCGAGC
Organism: Lepidodactylus listeri; assembly: GCA_029233225.1. Classification (NCBI taxonomy): domain Eukaryota; kingdom Metazoa; phylum Chordata; class Lepidosauria; order Squamata; family Gekkonidae; genus Lepidodactylus; species Lepidodactylus listeri. Next base: position 23,395,776 of record JARCFY010000005.1, read on the forward strand.
CACCATATACATTTTCTAAATCAATAAATAAGTACAAGTGCTGTGGGGAGGTCTGGAAACGGGCATTTCCCTTGTTCTGCGAGGTGTGACACTCCTCTGAAATATCAGGTTTGAAAGGTAGATGATGCATCCAGGTGCTCATATGTCTTTGGACAAATAGTGGTCAGAAGTGGCCTGGAGTGCCTTTCACCAGCTAATTCTAATCCACCATTACTGAAGAAATCTGACCTTGCCACAGTCACATTTGCCTTTGTACCATCCAGATTAGATAACTGCAATAGTGTTTTGTGTTGGACTATTTCTGAAGACAATTTGGAATCTTCAGATGGCATAAAAAGAGGCTGTGAGGGTCCTTACTGGGATACACAAAAATTGTTCTTTGAATCGTCCCATCCCTACTGTTGTAGGGCTCTGGGCAATCTACAAACAACAACCAGATAAAACAATAAAACATTTTAAATTACATTAAAATACAGATGACAAACAGTAATCCTGATAATTAGTTGATAGATAATTAGCAGTTGCATTGGGTCTGGATTTGTTTCTGGGCTCTGTTCAAGGTACTGACCTTTGTCCTTTAATTGGCTGGGGGACCTCCTCTAACATTATCAGTCTGCCTAGGATTTGAAATCCATGCACATTGCATTCCTGGGGTTAGGTTGGCTGGGATCTGCAGAAGATCACCAGCCCCAGACTGTGGAATTCCCCCCACTGGAGGTGAGATGGTTGCCACCCCCTACAGGCCTTCCAGACTAATTTAAACACTTTTCTTTTCTGGAAAACTTTTGAACCACACTTAAATGGGGTGGTGGTGGTGATGCTTGTTCAAATTACTGGGGTTGCTGATTCTTTTTAGGTGATTTGTGGTTATTTTAATTTTTTCAAAAAATGTTTTAACTTATTTGTTAGCTATCCTAAGGACCCATCAGGTGGAAAGGCAATACACACTCCAAACAAATAAATTAGATGAAAAACACCATTAAATAAATCATTTCCTCATTCATGAATTAGCCTCTTCCATCACAGAAGCTATGATTGAATCAGAAGTGTTGCCAACTAAATGAGGTTTTTACTTTTCATAATACGAATCTCTTGGTCTTGGGTGTATGACAATATACTGTTGTACTATGCCCTCTGCAGGCATTCTGTTCAGTTCATCTAAACTGGGAACACAATATTGTGTTTCCTGTCTCGTGTAAATTGGGCAACATATGGATTTTCCATTGATACGGCTTCCATTCATATGAACTAGAATCCTGTGTTGTCAGGATTCTGATTTTTGGGAATGGAAGCTGTATCCACAAGGAGAACCCATGGGTTCACAAGATGGTGAACACATGTGAGACTGACCACTCGTAGTTCACATGAGTGGAATATAATGGAATAGTTGCAGGGGGCTTTAGAGTGTTTGTATTGCACTTAAACAGCTTATTCAGTAACATTTTCATTGGTTGCTAGTGGATGATACCTTGATTCTAAAAAAGCTTCCACAATGTTTCTGTTCTGAAGCCAATTCAAATTTATTTACATGGTAGTTAGATTTTGTTTTGTTCTGTTCTTTTATATCTGCAAGATCAACTTCTTAGCATGACTGGTATTTTATGTGACCGCTTTCCTACTATTTAATCACTATGTTTCATTTAGTATTTGGTAGCAGAGAAGAGTGTGGAATAATATAGTTTATAGAGCCAAACCACTGCAGTTTCAAACGGCAAGATTACTGTATGATTCCTGCATTCCAGACAATTTAAAAATCCAAACATATGTATGGGACAGAAAAAATGCAGTTATGTTTACATATGATACATTAGAATGCAAATAACAGACATTGCATGTTAAGAAAAAAATATCCAAGATTCATTTGAATTGAAATCTGCCTTTGGGCAAGACTCTTTGAATCTCATCTTTATTAGTTAAGTATTTATATCCTCCATTGACTGGAGAATCTGATCCTTTGGATACAAATGAGCTGTTCCACAAGATTATAGATGGGTTTTATAACAGTACAGACCAAAGCCAAAGCGCTGTCTGAGATATCCCTGGGCAAACAGTCCCAAGTTTTCCAAAATGTACTCCAACTCATGTGTATGCACATACCTGTTTGTTAGCATGCCATGTCCGTTGTTTGTGTTCTAATTGATGTGATTGCATTTTATCTGTTTGGATTTTTTCTTCATCTGCTATAGAAGAAGGTTGTAGGTGCTGTAATCCTACAATCCAGAGCACCAGTTAGTCTGGACAGGATGATGGTGCAGTTATGAACCAAACCCCAAATGTCTGTTCTTTAGGAGAATTATGGTCTCTGGTTGAAATATAAAATGTAAACACAACAGGTACATTGCCCTAAAAAATAATCTTGACTATTAAATGCATTCATATTATTAGCCAAGAAAAATATTAATCTAGCTCATATTTTCCTCCAATCCCAATGCAGCCTACCAAACCAACTGTTCCCTAATTGTATCTTGCCCTAAAATGTATCAAATAAGGAGAAAACATTTAATCCCTAAATTTGGTATCCACAAACTGGGCTGCATATTCAAGAACACACTAGGTGCTCCTTTATGTGTTCTGTCCATCCATTATTTGTTGCTGCATGATCCTAAAGTATGCATTAAATATAAAGGACCGCAATAATGAACCATCTGAACTTAAAATCCTTCTAAAAAGTGTCCAGATATTTATTATCGCTTCAATTATTGGGTTATTAAGCTTAATATTGTTTCTCCTGATGACTTTAGAAGCATACCATGGGATATAAGGCAATGGAATTAACTTAAACCAAGGTTTTTCTTGACTTGCATGTATCCACTTATGAATAGTCTTTTATATTGCTGCATGATAATAATTTTTCTATGTTTGGACATACCAACCCACTTTTGAATTTTCCTCTTTGTAAAATTTATAGGAATACCCCTGTTTTTTTAATTAGTCCATATAAATTTTGTGGATTCTTTTTGCCATGAATTTAGTGTTTGTCTTGTCAGTTTTTATTGGTACATTTTCAAAAAGGAAAAGAAGTCTGGGATTAATCATCATTTTTAAGGATGATTTTTCATCCCACTGAAGGAATAGTTTGTTCGTCTGGAAGGAGATGTACAAGATTAATTTCACAGGAGCTGGAGAAGTAAAGCCCAAGTCAGTTGCTCTTCGCTGCCTGTTCACTTTACTTCTGTTTATCAGTAAGTGAGCTAAACTTCATATGTGGCTAGGGGTGAATGAATTATTCCAGTGTTTTATTTCATGTTCTGGGTAGAATGGAAATTCTGTGCACTGCTGAACCAGAAGTTAAAACAATGTGATCTTATATGTGGTATGAATTGCTATGGGATATGAGTCTAACGTAAGAGCCTAGAGTTTGTAGACTTACTGGGGTTTGTGAAGAAAACTGTGGAATGTTATAGGGCACAGTCAAGGAAATGCAGACAAAAGGCCATGCTTCTTTGCTGCTACTACTGTATCTATCTGCAGCCTTGGATAAGAGTGGATCATGCTTCCCTGTTCCCTGGAGAGCCAGTTTGGTGTAGTGGTTAAGTGAGCGGACCCTAATCTGGGAGAACTGGGTTTGATTCCCCACTCCTCCACTTGCACCTGGCTGGATGACCTTGGGCAAGCCATAGCTCTGTACCAGCTGTTCCCTCAAGGACAGCTTGGGAAAGAGCTCTCTCAGCCCCGCCTACCTCACAGGGTGTCTGTTGTGGGGAGGGGAAGGGAAAGGAGTTTGTAAGCCGCTCTGAGACTCTTAAGTGAGTGAAGGGCGGGATATAAATCCAATCTCTTCTTCTTCTCTTCTCTTCTTCTTCTTCTTCCTGTTGAAGCATTTGGAGGCAGAAGTAGGTATCAGGGGATATGCCTGAGACTGGTTTTAAATAATTCCTCATGGGTTGGACTCAAAAGACTGCTGTTGTATACCAATTGTCTTCAGAGTGGGAGCTGCCTTGTGTAGTTCCACATGGGGCAATCTTATGCTTCATGTTATCCAACCTCTATATAAAGCTTTTAGGAGAACTCTTCCATAACTTTGGAACTGGATGTCATCAATATGCAGATGACACTCAGCTCAATATCTGTCTATCTAAATTTCTTGGTTATGCAGTAGAGGTCTTGAGCCACTGTCTGACTGCTGTAGTCAAATGGTTGAAAGTGAACTAATTGAAAATTCTTTCTAGGGTTAGGTTGGCTGGGAAATGAGCCCATTCAGGATGGAACTGGTGCTGGTTGGGAAGGCAGAGATCTTGAAGGACAATGTAATTCCAGTTTTCAGTTGGGTTCAGCTGACTCTGTCTGAGGCTTAAGATCCTTGGGGTTATATTAGATCCAGCATTGCTGACGGAGAAGCAAATTCACACAGCTGCAAAAAATACTTTCTTCCAACTTTCTTCCAACTTTCTTCCAAAGCCTGCAAGATGGCCTTGTATTACGAACTGGCTGATTTGGCCACTTTCATTCATGCCATGGCAGCATCAAGACTAGATTACTTCAATGGACCCTACGTAAGTCTTCCCTTGAAGTCAACTTGGAGACTCCATTTGGTACATGTCAGTTTCATCAATAAATTATAAATAGCAAAATATATGCAGTCTCTACATAGAAGAACATCAATTTGATTGTTATTTGACTTAATGTTCCAATGAATTATAAACTACCCTTGTAACTTGCTAAAACGGTCATGGCAGCAGCTGTTTTCAAAATTAAAATTTTCCAATTTTGGTCTACCTTTTCCATATCTCTAGATCTTTGTTAAACAGATTAGTTACAGAAATTTAATTTAGCTATACCTCCTTCTCAGGCAGAGAACTGTACTGCCAGCATCTAGAAAAGACCAATCTGGCAGCCATAAGAACATTGAAAACCAACACCTGCATTCTGTCTGGGACAGAAAGTTCATAATTTAGCAACAGCATCTCTGGATAACAGGGACACTTAATACCCAGTTTTATAGAGATAGCAGAAGAGACTATCAACCAAAAAGATTGTGCTTGTGAGCACGGTTTGCAGGTACCCTTCTAAATTAGGCAAACTGAAGTCCCTCTGAACTCAGTGGGATTAACAGTCCGATCCTGTGAGGGTCTACTCAGAAGTAAGCCCCGCAGTACTGAATGGGTCCTGCAAATAAGTTCAGCTGTAATCAATGGGTCATTCTTTGAAGTAAACATATGTAGAATGGGGGTTATGCACTTGGACTAACTTTCTCTGGATTTTACCCAAAGGCTGCAATCTTGAGATCACTCATTCCAAAAATTATCTGGAATAGCCCTAGTGACCTCACTGAGAGTTCAGTGTGATGGTAATGTAGGATGACAGATAATAATTGGCAGATGTGATGTAATGAAGCTGGCAGAGTTGGGAAGGTGAGAAAAGGTCAGTCAAAGGAGGAAGAAAAATGTTATTTTGGAAGCTGTGCTGAAGAGACACATAATGGATGATGAAGGATGGTGATCAGATATGAACTTTGAGGATAACTGAGTAGTAAGACACAAAGAGGCTGGCCAAAAAAATCCTCACAGTGGTAAAAATGTAAAAAGTAACAAAAGAAGTAAGATCAGGCTTAGGCAGGATTATTGAGACGGAAAATAAGAGAAAATATGAACGGAATACCATGTACTTATTCAACTGACAAAGATGTCATTATAAAAATAACAAAAGAACTTTCTCACATACACAGATAACTATTTTCTGACTGGTCATGCTGCTCGTGCCAGTTGCTGTTCTTTTTTCAATGCCCTCTCTGTACTGTGATTTTTGGTTGTTACCTTGTGAAAGTGTAATTCTGACAGGTAAAATCTGAAATTAATTCAGATGTGGATATGTGGATACTTTGAGATTAGATTGACATTTGTATTGGAGCATTATGTACCATGTGTTCTTTTAGAGGAAATATTAGTAACCTAGAAACCTAGTTGCTTGTCCTTTACAGCTGAATTCCTGTTTGTACACATAAATGAAATGTTAGTTTGGTACTACTGATATATGACCTATGCCGGGCAGACTTTGTGTTTATGAAAAAATATAGTCATTTTAAAGGTAAATTGATTTGATTTAAGCTGCAGTCAGACGTGCCATTTGGTGTGGTCAGGAAGCGCTCCTATTTCATCTGTTGGTATTTGAAACGGAGTCGCTTGATCAGACATCCAAATATAATCTATGGGCTCAGCCCATCACTGCTCGATCAGATGGCACAGATGGGCGAGGTTTTTTTTTATATATATATATATATATATGGCATGCTTTTGTGCATGCACATAAACAAGAGTGCAGTTTTTTGCACGTGTGCTTTCCAACTTCCAGGAGTCGAGTCTTTGCTTTGACCACTCGCCGATCCTTCCATGGAGCACTGTGATCTCTTTGGTTCACAGTGAGCTGTGGCCGCCTGAGAAAGATCACTCCCTTTCCTGCTTGTTTTCAAAGCTGGCCTAGAGATGGGGACAATTATGTGGTCATGCACATATCGCTAAGAATGGTGCCCAGTCGGAATGGAATGAACAAACCATCTTGATGGTCTCAGAGTGTGCTTGAGTGATCAGACTAGGGAAAATCCGTCCATGGCCCATCGGCAAGCATTAGAACCAGAATTTCCCAGGTGTTTTTTTGTTCCATTTCAGGAGCGGACCAGGATGGGGTGCCAATTACTGCAGAACGTTTCACAGATGTTGCTGTTTGATCATGCACTTTAGATCTGTCAGTCATCAGCTTCAGAGTTGGATCTAAATGCACACCTGACTGCAGCCTTGGATTTTTACAGTACTGAAAATAAACATGTAGTTACCGCTCATGGTTTATAGCATCCAGCATTATTATTGTTGTTTTTTGTCCAGATCAGGGGTCGCTGACCCTTTTCAGCCTGCTGGCACTTTTATAATTCTGACACAGGGTGGTGGATGCAACCATCAAATGGCTACCATAGGAGGCAGAGGCAACTACAAAATGGCTGCCACAGGAGGTGGTAATGACCACAGAATGTCAAGGACTCAGGTTATGCATAAATCTGATAGTCGGTCTCCAGCTCTGTTTAACAGGATGCCAGCTTATTTAAAAATGTTTTCTTGCATATACACAAAAGAGTGTACATATTGAGCTAGCTAAAAGAAACCCTAATCTGGCAGTATCTGTCTTCATTTTGCAAGCCTATAACACACTTGTGTAATCAGAAAAGGGGAAAAAAAAAAGGTTACTCTCCTGGTTATCCCTTTGCATGAGCCCTTCCTTCATAAGCCCAGCCAACTTGATCCTGCACTATTTCTTGTAATAATGACAGTCGGTGCTGAGGGCTGGTGAGAGTTCCTTGCACATGTATACAGTAAGAAAGAGATTCTGGCCGGATTTTGACAGGAACATAAATGATTTTTGACAAGTGACTAAAATTTGATGTAGTGATGTTATTATCTCTCCGCACCTCTCTCCCTAAAGTCTGGGAAACCCCACAGGAACAGCATGGGGGGCGCTGTTGATGATCTGTGAAAAAAATTATTTATTTATTGGATTTAAAACATGTTATCCTGCCTTTCTGCTCAAATAGGGCCCTCAAGGCAATGAATAATCCAAAACATTAAAAAAAACAACTTTAAAGTTATGTATCTATAAAGCAACAATTAAAAACATAAACAGAAAAGAGGCTTGGTGAGGAACCACCATCTGAAACATTAAGATCTTTACCCACTGGCAGAAGATAATGACCATGGGGGACAGATGAATCTTTCTGAGGAGGCAATTTCACAGTTTTTGTGACAGGACTGAGAAGGCCTTTTCTTGAGTTGCCACCCATCCAGCCTCAGATGATGGTGGCACCCAGGGCTTTTTTTGTAGAAAAAGCCCAGCAGGAACTCATTAGCATAACAGGCCACACCCAACAGCAGAAACACATTAGCATATTAGGCCACACCCCAGCCAGCACAGCTCCCTCCCAGGATTGGCTTCCCCAGGTGCCCCGTGGCTTGCAGGACGCATGGGGAACCCGGGGGGGGGGGGAGAGGCAGTTTAAACTGCCTTCCCTCCCTGGATCAGCTTGGCTTCCCCAGGCACCCCGTGGCTTGCGAGGCACCTGGGGAAGCTGAGTGGGGGGGAGGCTATAGGCATGGCCAACTCAGAAGCCAGCCGAAACTCCATTCCTGTGCGTTCCTGCCACAATATAGCCCTGCTGGCACCCAAAACACGGCTTGTGGAGATTACTGTAATGGTTGAGTAGGTTCATATGGAAGTAGATGGTCTTTAAGGTATGCTGGTCCCAAGAAGTATATGGCTTCAATGTTAATAACAGCACTTTGAATTGGGTCAGAAACAGATAGATGGAACAAGCCTGAGCTGATATGGACCTATGACCCATTCCAGTCAGCATTCTTGTCACAGCATTCTGTACCAATTATAGTTTCCAGGCAGTCTTCAAGGGCAGCCCCAAATAGAATGCATTGCAGTAATTTAATCTAGCTGTCACAAAACAAAAGTAGCAAGGTCATTTTGAGCCAGGAAAAGTCTACGGCTGGCTCACCAGCTGAAGAAGAAGAGAAGAAGAGATTGGATTTATACCCCGCCCTTCACTACCTGAAGGAGTCTCAGAGCGGCTTACAATCTCCTTTCCCTCCCCCACAACAGACACCCTGTGAGGTAGGTGGGGCTGAGAGAGCTCTCTCGAGAACTGTCCTTGAGAGAACAGCTCTGAAAGAACTTATGACTGCCGCAAGGTCACACCAGCAGCTGCATGTGGAGGAGTGGGGAATCAAACCTGGTTCTCCCAGATTGGAGTCTGCGCTCCTATCCACTACACCAAACTGAAGCTAATGAAAGGCATTTCTGACCACTGCTTCCACCTCCTTGCCCCACTTCTGTCTGCGGAAATCTTCCTGTTGATCTGAGCCGCAGAATAAAAGATAAATAATACACAATACGACCTGTCAATGAGCTAATTTTTTAAATTAATACTCTACCTTTTACTTGATTACTTCATTAACTTTAAAGTAATCACATTTACATAAACATGCATGTTTATCAAATCTCCAATTAGGTGACTCAGATATTCAAGCAAATGTGAAATAAATTACTACTTAACTGAACAAAAGCCACACCTCAGTCTTAATATTTTAAGTGTATTGAGGGGAAATCATTCTCTATTGCAGTGACTCGCTTTACCAAAACTGGAAAAAATGGGATTTTACTTTGCACCCTTATTAATTTATTTGTATTTAAATATAAAAACTGATCTTAGGGGACTTAGTTTTTTGCCCTAAAAATAAGAAATATGAAGTAAAATGTTATTAAACCGCCGTTGATCAGTGCGAGGGTGTATTCAAGCTTTGGAGGGCCATCAAGTATCTGATGAGTATCAGCTGAGAGGTACAATTTTACTATATCTCCTTTGAAAATATTCTCAATAGGCAGATAAGGTCAAGTTCCATCTCCACTGAAGCAGACAGATTTAAAGTGGCTGGGAATGTTGCCCATGCTATTGAAATATGCCATTTTATTCCGTTAGCGAGGTGCTTGTACAGATTCTAATCTCCCCGTGCCCAAAATGCTCTTCCCTGTTGAAACAGGTTGGGCAACATCTTCTCCACAAAGAAAACTTGAAAACAGGCCAGAAGCAGCGTGGTTATATAATTGCAATTGCTAGATGAATAGGTGCTCAACTGCGACCCGCAGACTCATCCTTTAAAGATTCAATCATCTGAGTCGAGAGAAAAAAAGGAGGGTAAACAAAGCATTGCTTCATTTTTGCATGGGACTTGCCAGGAATGCTGCTTAATGTGACTGCTTATCCAAATCAAATGATTGGGTGGGGGGGGGGGGGAATGTAGGTGGAACTGGTCTGAACTGGAACTGGAACAGTTTAAGGGATTTTTTTTTAAAAAAAAGATTAGGCAGGAGCCATCAGTGGCCCTATACAGAAAGCTTCTCTTAGAGTCAGCAGAGATGGTTGCTAACTTTACCTTTTTGGTCTTCATCATAGCAGTTTTCCTTTTCAAAGACCCCAGAAAACCAGAATTAGCAGTTAATAAAGCTCATCACTAGCATAAATGTCTGGTTCAATATAATGGGTCTCTTTCAGCTAATTGCCTTCTCCACAAGTGATTATAGCAGGTGAGGGGTGTACGGCACTGAAAGGATTACCTCAGCTGAGGTTTCTCAGCTAGACAGAACTGTCCATAAATAGTATTTGAGCATTACTCTAATACTGAAATCAGCATTATTTCTACACACTCACCCCAAGTCTTACCCTCCTTTTGGAAAAAGTATCATGGTTTCATCCAAGTCACCATAGATCTAACATATTTTTTTCACACCTTGTTTCCAAGCAGTCCCATAGCCAGGCATTTTTTTTCTGGTGAGGGGGTGTCAGGGCGCCGGGGGCACTAATTAACTTAAATTAAGAGCCAGTTTGGTGTAGTGGTTAGGAGCGTGGACTCTAATATGGGAGAACTGGGTTTGATTCCCCATTATCCACGCACAGCTGCTGATGTGACATGGGGTCAGTCATAAGTTCTCTCAGAGCTGGCCCCCTACCTGTCTTGCCCCGACCTAGCCACATTAATCCATGCTTCTAGGCTTGATTACTGTAACTTGCTCTATGCAGCCCTTGAGGCTGATCTGGAAGTTACAGCTTGCCCAAAATGCAGCAGCTTGGGTCCTTATGGGGACACAATCTGCGCACATACAACCAGTGCTCCACCAACTGCACTGGCTCCAAGTTGAGTACTGGGTTAGGTTCAAGATTTTGGTCTTGACCTATAAGGCCCTAAATGGTCAGGGACCAATGTATCCACGGGGCTGTCTCTTTTGGTATGTCCCCCAGAGAGCACTACACTCAGGAGACCAACACTTACTGGAAATCCCTGGCCCAAAGAGTGTTCGGCTGTCCTCAGCCTGACCTAGTGGAACTCTGCCTACTAACATCCAGGCTTTGTGGGATCTGTTACAATTCCACAGGGCCTGCAAGGCAGAGATGTTCCACCAAGCATATTTCTGTTCCGTGCTAGACTGTGCAAAGGAGACAGTGAATATGTGGACATCAGGAAAAGTTTCAGAATCCTAATGCCAAGATTACTAAGAAAGACCATTTCAGTCTATCCAAACAAACCAATCACGTATCTGGCCACGCAACAGATCCCTGTCTATTCCCAGCCTTTTATTCCACTAGCTCAGGTAAAGTTTTATTGATGAAACACTACTGGGTGTGTCTTAATACATAAACATATGGAGATACTGTTCTCTGTATAGGATACTATCCTTTTGGGACTATATCATTGCAAGTAGCCTGTAGGGAACTGCTTAAGTAATTTCCTATGTATAAAAACAGAGGAAAGATGGTGGCGAAGGTGTGAGCTTAGTTGTCAAGGCTTGTGTCTGTTTTTACTTCTATTTCCTATGTATAAATTTCTCTGCACTTAAGAGGGCCAAACTACACTGCAAATGTATGCAACATTGTCATGTGAGGCATTTTTAAACGGGGAAAAAATTAGTTTGGAGCAGGAAAATGGTAGGGAGGGAAAGGGTTAAATTTGGCAATTTGGAGCAGGAAAATGGTGGGGAGGGAAAAGTTTAAAACATCTTTGCCCTCTCAAGCCTTCTGTTGAAAAAGAACTTCCAGGGCACATATATCTGTGTGTAATGTCTAATCTGACTCTTAGAAAGCTAGCTTGTAAGGACGCAAGGGCTAGGCTAATAAGGTCTAGGCTAATACCCCTAAAGCATTAGGGGACCTTTTCACAAAGGCGAACAGTCTATCATATAATATCTTTCACTACACAATGTGAAACCCAGCAGCTTACTACCAGATGGTTATTCTGAATGTGTTGCTTTGGCTCTTACAGATGAACTGAAAATTTAGGGAATGCTATTGGATGAGAACACGCGCACACACCCTTTTTTATGGGCTTCTCCCAAGGGTCTCTAAACTCTGGACACAATTCTCAAGGTCTTCCAAAGGGACATGTGGGGACTGGAATAACAACTGGCACTGTTGCCATCCACTAGTCATAGCTAACATATTTTTTTACAGATGCATTTAAAAAGGAGCTGGGACTCTTATCAACCACTGATTCAGAAGTTTTCAATGGCTACAGGATTCAAGGTCATTAATAATTGCCTTCATCTTCCACATTCCCTCCCCAGGGGATAATTACTTTGATAAACAAAGTCCTGGTTTATTTTACTTTGGATCCAGAAACGTGCTGCTTTTATAAAAATGTTTGACTTTCCTCCTACATTACATGGCAAAGAAGAATATTAACCAGTGTTCTTTTCATTGTGAAGTCAATACCTTCAACCATTTCCACAGTGGTACGATAATATTTAGAGTCTGGAAGAGTCTAACATCCCCAGGAATGAACTTGAAATGGCTGGTTGAAAAGCTAAATAGTTATCCACATAGAAGACTTTTTTTTTAAGCCAAGTGGCAGGGTAAGATATTTTAGGTAGATTTTAAAGAATTCATTTACTTATTAAATTGCTGTATTTCCTTACAACCATGCTAGCCCCCAAGGCAGCTAGACCAGTCATCAGTTCAGTTGGTTTTGTTTGATTACTGGGAGTTTTATTTTATTTTTTTTAACTTCACATCACGAAACGTTCATGTACTTATATCACATTAAAACCAGCCAGCCCAAAAAGTCAATTTCTGACCTTTCTCAATAAGAGACTTGCCCACTTGGATGACCAACATATCATGTGTCACAAAAAAGATACTAATTCAATAATGCTGAAAATGAACAGATACATTCTAAAACGCATTCATATTTTAAGCCTGCTTCGGTGAGAAGGGCTGAATATAAACCTAATTAATTAATTAAATGTTAAGCTGCTCATGAAGTAGACGTCAGTGCACATATCACGTAACCCTGAACAATATTTTACCTCACCTATGGATTTTTCAGAAACACAGTTCTGTCATCATAGTGTCCATAAAGGTGGGGAGTTTATTTTCAGATATTTTACTGTGTGTGGGGTTTTGTTTTGTTTTTTAAATCCTCCTTTACTTACTGTGACTGTGAGCATGGCAAGATGCACAAGCTACTTCTGATATTCTAGATTATCCTAGTCAGTGGCAAGTTTTTGATAGAGGCTGTAGTCAGAACTGAAGAAGGCCTGAAGGGTTAATAGCGGCGGGTCCCTCTACTATCTTGTGAGTGGCCCAAGATCCAAGCGTAAGAGCTCATAGCTTTCCCCTCACCCCATGGACCACAAAAAGGGGGTGGTGGTGGAAGCTCTTCTGTCATAAACCTAAGTCGTTGCTTCCATTTAACTACATCTCTGCTTCTACAAGGAAGCCGGCAGATGAGGTGCATCAAAGGATAATTCTGACACAGCCCCAGTTGCTGGCTGAACAGAGGGGAATGGGATTAGAAAAGGTTCTTTGTCTGTCCCTTGGAGTGTGAGGCTGAGATGCATATTAAAAACAGAGTTCTGCTAAAACTTCTGCTGATGTTCACTCAGGGGGAGGGGTCAAAAGCCGTCCTTTTGCAAATGAGATGTGTAAGGAGAATATTCTGAATTGCTGTTCACACTAAAGGGAGGAAGCTCTTACTCGTGCTGTTATATGAAAGAAAGCAGCTTTAGGCTAGGACAGTGGGGATGCTGCAGAGCAATCTTGATTTAAAAAAAAGTTTCTAGTGAGATGCCCCCTTCCAGCAGTTAGCATCTATTTTGCCAAGATTCAATCACCTTCCATCACTGAAGGCTTGGTACTTTCTTTCTTTCTTATTAACAGCAGTGTCACAAATATCAACAGCTTATACACCAAAAGGATGCCTCTTCTGTGATGTTAAAACTACGTCCGAATAATACTGATCTGAAAACAATGTCCTAGGGTGGACCCCATAAATTCCCTTGTACCCAATAAAAACTCAAAAAGCTTTTCCAGTTTCATCTTTGGGGTTTTAATCTTTTAAAAGCATGTTCCGATACTATTAATTTGATTTGGGCGAGATTGTTCCTTGGAAAGGTATGCCCTATGTGCGCAAAGACACACTCGCACATGTGGAATTCCTTTTCAGTAATCCTCAAAGAGCCTTTTGATTTCTACTTCTGATTCACCAAAAAAGTGTGAGTGAGCAACTGAGATGTGTCCTGGGATTTGGATGGCTCCAAGGTCACCACATAGATTTACACAGAAAACATATGGTAATACGAAAGCTTTCTGCCGTGCTGTAAAGTGGATTTGGGAGGTGTTTTTCCATGGGCTCAGGCCCTCAAGTGGGTAAAATTGTATGAATCTTAGGTGAACAGTGGCACGGCAGAGGGAGAATGGCATACTATTTAAATTGCCTAACCAGCTTTTGATCCCAGTACCATAAGGAGTTTCAATGTTATTACTAGTTTGTTTCCCCCCTCATTTAGAGAATGCTAATTCATTTCTCAGTGTTGCATTAAAGCAATGAAAAAGAGTTACTACCTGGTTAGCTTCTGAACAGGCTAATTAGGATTCTCGGCCCCCTACCCCAGCTCACACCTTATTTGCTTTTGATAGGGAATTTAATAGGAACTTTTCAAAACAGTATAGCAAATCCTATACCATATTTCATTTCATTCGTTTGTTAATTTACCTGTCCAAAGCTGGAAGCAGCTTACTACATATACCGCATAACAAAACACATAGTAAAATAATTTTAAAAGAAAAGTGATTGTAGTAAAACTTTCGGACAAGACAAAATAAATAACTTTACATCATAGCTATCATCACAGCAAAAAATCAATGAATCAAAAGCACTCACCAATCTACAAAAGCCCTTTGAAAGAGCTCCACCTTACAAAGTTTACACAAACTTCCTCTGGTAGTCTGTTCCACAGGAGGGGCCAGCAACAACTAAAAGAGAGTTCTCAGATAATGAAGGGCTTTACAGGCAATTGAACCTGGAAATAAATAGGCAATCAATGAATTTGTTCTTCTAGAGGTGTAATAAGTACTTGGTGATGTATACTTATCAACAAACATTTTGTACTACCTGAAGTATCTGGGTTACTTACAAACCCCACTTAAATCATGTTGCAGGAGTCCATCACGGAGGTTAACACAACAGCATTGACCAATATGGCTGTAATAGCCAACTAGAAGGGACTTAGAAGCAGCTGTACTAACATGGTACTCTACAAATGAGCGCAAGAGCAACCCCAGCATTGTCATTCGATTAGATAATATAAAACTTACTTCATCCAGCAACAGCATTCTTACTCCTTTCAGAACACTAGCTTTCCCAACCAATAACACTCTCATCTTGGATTCAGTTTCATCTTGTTCGCTTCCAAGCATGGCCTCTAACTACTGGTTCAAGGCAGAGAGAGCTGCATCTGGAGGCTTAGATAATGAAATAGATAGCTGGATGTCATCAGCATATTCATGTCACTTAATTCCAGTGCTCCAGACAATCTATTTAAAGGCCTCATGTGTGTATTAAAGAGCAGTGGGGAAAGGAAAGAACATTAAACTACACTTCTCCAGAAATGTCACACATTCCCCAAGGAAGTGTCTTTGTATCCCCTTACTGTCCCAACAGAAAAGACTGAAACCAGTGTGAACAATATCAGCAGAAGCTCCCAAACTATTTTTGAAATGGTTCAACAAACATGATGAACAACTGTATCGAAAGCTGCTATCAAGTCTAGCAAAGTCAATGAAGAAGAATTCCCCTTCCTTAGCTGCAGATGAAGCTAATAAACCAGTGGCCATAATGCTGTCTCTATCAAAAACCTTTAAAGCTCTACATGGCTTGGGATTGAGATGTCTGAAGGACCATCTTTTCCCATATGCTTCTGCCTGAGAATTAATATCACAGGGAGAAGCCCTCCTGACTGTCCCATCAATCAAAGAAGTTCATTTGGTGGGTGCATGAGGGTAGATGAATTCTTTGAATATTTCCAGATATGGTCTGTCATCGCTAGCTCAGTTTGTTGTGATGCTGCTGCCGCCATCAAGTCATAGCTGATATGGCAACTCCATAAGGTTTTCAAGGTAAGAGACATTCAGAGGTTGTTTGCCATTGCCTGCCTCCATGTCACGAATCTGGTATTTCCTGGTGGTCTCCCATCCAAATGTTAGCCAGGGCTGACCCTACTTAACTTCCAAGATCTGACAAGATCAGGCTAGCCTGGGCTATCCAGGTCAGGGCTACTAGCTCACTTACCTTCAGTGTTCCCTCTAAGCTGAGTTAGTGTGAGCTAGCTCGCAGTTTTTTAGCTTCTGGCTCACACATATTTGTCTTAGCTCAGGAAAGATGGCTCCAGAGCAAACTAATTTATGCAGTAGCCAAATGGCTTGCTCACAACTTTATTGCCAGTAGCTCACAAAGCAGAATGTCTGCTCGCAAGACTCTACAGTTTAGAGGGAGCATTGCTTACCTTACCCATAAATAGGGTAACAGAAATATTTGAGAGCAAAGCGTGTTTCAAGATTAGGCCTTATCTACCCTTTGCAGTAGGAGCCAAACCCAGATTTTCTCATCATTAAAACTGGGTTGATGGACAGAGGAAACTCTGTTTCAGCTCTGGTTGTCACCCCCCACTTAGAGTCTGGTGATCTCCTGGAATTACAACTGATCTCCGGACTACAGAATCTGGAGAAAATGGCTGCTTTGAAGGGTGGATTCTATGGAATTATAGCCTGCTGAGGCCCCTCCCTTTTCCAAATCCCACTCTCTCTAGGCTTCACCCCCAAATCTTCAGAAAATTCCCAGAGTTGGCAACCATATGCCCAATAGTGTCTGTGATGTCAGTGGCTTTCTACAGTCTTAGAAAGAGATTATTTCCAACCTTTCTACTTGAAATCTGTGGGGACTGAACCCGGGACCTTGTTTGTGCAAAGCATGTGTTGTACCACTGAGCTGTCAGTCCTCCTCATCTGGCCTAAGGAATATGGATTGACAAAGGAATACTATGGGAGGGGGGGAAATCAGAGATATACCTGCATAAAAAATGTTCACCAGTGGGTGACGTGCATTCCTTCAGAATACTGGCACTGCCATGGGAAAGCTGTTTTGCTCCAAGAACAAGCTCCTCCCCTTACTTCTGCGGAGTTCCACCCCCAGCTCGGGCCATTGTGTTCCGGACACAGCCCACCCTCTCAATTTTACTGGAATAGCACAGAGGACAAACGGCAGGAACCGTCTTCAGTAACCTCTGCCTCACCCCTTTTAAGCTGTGAGTTTCAAGCTGTTTTTGTGTTGAGATATGTTTTTTTCAAAACTGTCTTTTCAGCGTTATCATTTTTTTTAAAAGCTTGTTTAACTTTTATGTATGCACTTGGCAATGAGTTACTATAAAGCAAATAAAACGATGTCCCAGCTGCCTGGAAGGGGTGATACGGCAGATAGCATTCACACCCTCATCTTTGTATTCCATTCCTTCAAGGATATCAGAAAGTAAACAGTGCTGAGACGCTAATATGTTTAATAAAGAAACAATTTCTTGGGCCCCACATTGTAACTGTGGGAAAGGTAACGTATTCTTCCTGTTTTTTGCTTAGGTGTTTTTCACTGGTACTCCTAAATTGATAGTGGGCTGGATAAACCGAGAAAGTTCTGAAAAGTCCAGTATCAGCCAACACCCTAACCAAGAGCTCTGTAAGAAGTTACTAGTTGATCTGCAATTGCAAATATCCATGATGCAGGCACCCTGCAGAGGGAAGTGTCCCGTGATGTCTTAAAATTAAATCTCTTCACAGCAATAGCTCTCGAAGGCAGTAGGTGCCAATGTTCATGTGTTCAGAATATCGAAATGAATGGGAGCGACACCACATTTCTGCTAGCTCCCATTCATTTCAAGGGCACTTCTGCAGGAAAACAACCTGATGGATTGAGCCCTTTGAGAAGAGAGTCTATCGAGAGAAATGCGGGCTGCTAGAGAGGTAACGTGCTCTTTCCTGACCACACCTGGCATATGTCTTCGTGGGTCAGGAAGCACAGTGCCTGCGTCCCCTCCTAATCAGTGCAGTACAGCCGCCCAAATGCCTTGGTTTTTTTCTTGCCACTATAATACCCAGAGCTTCCTCTAGTTTGCAGTCTTTTACATTGTAATGGTCCCCTCCAGACACAGCAGTAGGACCGCAAGAGTCCACCTCCTCTGAAAATACTTTGGGGCTCCTTGTGGACGGTCTCCCTCCTCTGTATTTTGCATGCAGCCTTGCAGAAAATTTCTCTTGCACAATCCCCAATGAAATGGCTGGGAGCACCCCAACAGCATGGGTTGGTTATGTCCATTACTGTTTGTCACAGAGGATGGTGTGTAAGGCAATCGTCACAATTTATATCAGGCAAAAAGAGTTTTTATCAGTGTATTCAGTACTCTGTTGCAATGTGAGGGTGTGTGTGTAGATAACAGCATTTTGGAGCTGTGGGCTTCTGGCTGCATTGAGAGAAATCCCTGAAGGTATGCAATCTCTCACCAAAGGTAATGTGACAGGGGCTCAGGAGGAATAGTGGAAAATAATGGAATGATTTTGGCTACATTCAGATGCCCAGTTTGTCTTGTTAGATATAAATATCTACCCATGCACAAAACCATGTGCCTGACTCCTTTTTCTTCTCCTCTTCCTTCTAGCATAGAGAGTAGTGAAGGAATGGTAGTTCTAAACTAACTCCAGTTATCCATAATGTACAAATGCAGATACGTGGGTTAACCTGAGTTAGTATCCCCAAACACTAATCAGAATTCTAAATCTTGGTTTAGGGCCCTTGTCAGCCCCATAGCTAACACCTTTTTGCTCAGGGGGCCAATGTTTTCCAGGGGGGGGGGCTGCGGTGCTGCAGAGAAATCCAGTGGGCGAGGATTCCACTCTGCTGTAGCCCAGAAGGCCCCCTCCGCAGCATGGTGAGAGACCGGGCCAGTATGCTTGGCAGCCTCTACAGAAGCTGCTGCTTCCACCCCCCCCCCCATTACCCACTGCTGACCCCACCAGTGCTGCCGGCCTCAGAAGGGTGAGGAGAGAGAACGGCCAGCAGCAAGCCCACCCCGCACGGCCTGTTTCCAAGGCAGCAAGGAGAGGAGCCCCCCCCCCATTGGTCTCCAGCGGCAGAGGCTGGGCAGGGGAGAGAGCGGGGTGCCTCCTCCTCCTTGCGGGAGCCCAGCCGGCCATGGCAGGGAGGCAGATGGCGCCCAGGAGGGAGTTGTGGCAGGTGTTTCCACTCAGCAGCCCTCCCCTCTGACCTCCCGGAAACAGCAAGGACGGCCAGGGCAGCAGCACGTGGCGTGGAGTCACCAGCTGCTGGGCTGAGGGCAGCGATGGTAGGGGGGAGGGGAGCTGAGGATTGGGGAGGGGCCCAAAAACATGGGGGGGTGGGGGGTGGGCCCCATGGTAGCTACAGGCCTGGCCCTGATTAGCAGAACAAAAAATAATTTTGGTTAATATGTATGCATGCATTTGCTTTCCATGGATAACCAGAGATAGTCTTAAACCACCATACCATCATTGTGCTCCATGCAGGAAGGGAAAGAGACAAAGGAGGAGTCAGGCATGTGAACCCTGCATAAGCCATGTTTTTGGACATTTGCTGTTTTACCACCTGAATGCAACCTGTCTTTTGGGAAAGCGGGGGAGGGTCATTTCTCTGGGCCTACGAACTGGGAACAATCCCTTACTCCACATAACCCTATCCCATAGTACAATATTTTTACTTAAGAAATAATATTTATAATAAATTATAATAAATTATAATAATTATAAAGAATATTTATAATAATCTGAAATTACACAAATAAACCATATTATGGTTATGGGCTGCAACCCAGGCTGGAACTCCTCCATAGTTGGGCTCCAATAAATTATTGCTGATTCCAGGCCATGTTTGGGCTCTTGTTTCCTTACCTCCTTATGAATTAAAATCAGCTGTGGGCCTGTCCTCTTGGTGCTGAGATCTTACGGCACTGACCAGTAGCACTGCAGTTTTGAACCTGTCTCCCAAAATCATTGTGAACCCACTTCCCTACACCTTAAAACCTTCTTAGTTATCCAAGCTTTTCATCGTATATCTCATACGCAGAATGGAGCCAGACAGGGAAGATTTTTCCACAAACCTGGGCAAGTCCCAGAATTGGAAGAAATACCCACAATTGAAAAAAAGGTGAGGGAGTTTTCAAAATCCCCCTGAATCCCAGCTAACAAGTGACGAAATGAGATCTGTTGACACTCTTGGCCACCATTTTGAGGATTGCTTAACTACTTCTTAAGCAGGCAGTGGTAGAAGAAGCAAAGAGAACAGCAGCAGCAGAAGTGGTGATGAAGGAAGCAGGTGGCAGCAAGAGAGACAGTGGAGGAAGGAGGTTGTGGCAGGGAGTGGGTGGTAGAGGCAGTGGGGAAATGCGGAAGGAGGAGGAGGAGGCAGTGGGGGGGGAGCAGCAGGGACCAGTGGGGGGTGGGGGTGGAATTTCCTCCCCCATTAATTTCTTGCAGATTCCCACTTGTTTTTTCCCAGTAATGCTGACATCTTGTGACAGTTTATTGGAAGTGTATTTTAATTCTTTATCTTGTAATGATTACACCAAATTTTACCTTGTGTTGATAACCAGAAAGGTGATTTTAAAGTATAAACAAGTAGGGCTTTTTTTCTGGGGGAATGCGCTGGAACAGAGTTCTGGAACCTCTTTGTGGAAACGAAATTCTCAAAAAATGTCTAAAAATTCATGAGGGGCACCAGGACAGCATGACAGTCTTTGAGCCAACAAAGTATGTTAAAACACAATTGCTTCAAGGTCATCATTCAGCATTAGGCACCAAAAGCAAGACCCGAGATAGAATGGAGGAAGTTGGTGACATGTTTAACTTTTGGAAACTGCTTTAAAGTAGAGGTAAGTCCATAGCGCATGAAAATGATATTATTTCAAAGAATTCCGTGTGTTTCTCCGTCATTTCCCTCTTGAGAGTTCTGGCACCTCTTTTTCCAGAAAAAAAGCCCTGTAAATAAGCGATAAGTTTCGAACAAAACTGCCCATAAAGCCAGGTTCATTCACTGAGGAGAATTACGTGGTAGAATGCCAAGGTGGTAGAATGGACTGCACCAGTGCAGAATGCATGAGCAGTCCAAGTGTGAGGATTGTTGTGCATTAAAAATTCCTGTAGACAGAATGCTAGCTTGGGAGTGAAAAAACTTCTCTCTCTCTCTCTTTCTCTGCCAGCTAGTCTGTATACTATTTGTAGAGATTGTTTTAGACATAGAGAGGAAAGCATTCCAAAATGTGATTCTCCATGATCCTACACCCGCAGTCTGAAGTGGAGGCATCCTTTTTATCATCTCAGCATTTTGCCACCTTATTTTGCTACACAAGTGCGTCACAGCAGTGGCATAACCCACCTCTTTCTATTTTCAGAAGGGTACGTAGGGTCTTTCTCAGCCCCATAATGGGATGCCTCTGTCAAAAATTCCTGTGGTCTGAACCTGGTAGGGTTCTCTGTTCTTCCCTTTGTTTTCGCTAAACGAATGCTTTGCATAGAGAAAAATCTGATGTATTTTAAAACCTCCGGTTATTTTTTTTAAGAGAAAACCGCCAGTGCTTTTACATAGTCTAGGGATTCCAAGTCCATTTACTCAGATGGTATAACAAGCCTTTAAAGGCTTATCTCCTACCCAGTGTAGCACCTCAGGAAAAGCTTCCCTCCCCCTTGTACTGAAAAATACCGTGGGCATTTTTTCCATAGTTTGCATGTTATGTGATTTGTTTAATGTTCTCATACCTTTGGCAAGTCTTCGAATATTATTTCCCCCCTTTTGAAAGCCATCACCTTTGAGGTGATGCAAGGGAGCTGTTATATTTCTTTGTTAATTTTTTTCTCTCCCCCCAATATATTTACTTATCAATTCTGTTTTCTGAATACTTGCTGAAAGAACAGAAGTTTGTAAATTATACAACCCTAAACAGTGGACCCAGTCCATGGCAGCAAGCCCAGACAGTGTCAAGTGCGTTTTTCCCTCTTCCTGGCTGGTTCTTGACAATTATTATGGATTACAGAAGTGTTAACATTTCTGTATTTAAACATTTTTGGTTGTTATTTCTGTTAAGTGTATGCTGTAGTCTCTTCTGTCACAAGTCGTCTTTCTTTAGGCAGAGGAATGGTATCGGATTCTCATGTTGTTGAGGGTGAGAGCCCGGAGTCTTTCCTGGTCTGTTTCTTAGTCCTGTTGTCTCCTGGGGTTAGGCACTTCTTTTTTTCCCCATTTTTGGTTCTGCTGATTGGTTAAATTGGATTTGTTTTATATTTGTTGTTTTTCATTGGTTTCAAAGCAAAATACTTTTTTTTTTTTTGGTTCACATGGGGTAGGCATGTTTGTTGTATTATATTCCCAAGCCAAAAAATTGAAGTCACAACGAGGAGGACAGTTTTTTTGGTATTTTATTGCAAGAAAATACCTGGAAAACAGTTAGGCCATACTAGCTGCTCAAAAATTTACTGCTTTCTGAGCAATATCAGGAAGTACATGAAGTTTTATAAGCAAGATGAGATATGTAAGAAGATAATGTGCAGAAATCATAATTGGTCACAAAATTACAGAGCATCATTTAAGTAGTCATTCATTCATTGGTCAGTTACAGAAAAAGGTGTGATTACATGACATCTTAAATGTTTATTTAACCTAAGCTTAATAACAATACCCAAAGATTCTTCATACCCAAACAAAAGTTGTTTTCTGATATGAAACTAAAGGCCCTTTTTGACCCAGACACGACAAAGTTTTACCCCAAGCAACCAAAACCATGAACTCTATACTTCACGCAAATATATCTATGTTGTCTCTTGTCTGCTAGCATCAGCTAGAAAGACACTAACCTACGAAGGAGAGGCCTTACCATTTAATAGGCCTTTACTAAATCCTAATAAAATCTTAATATAAAAATTCATTAAAAACCAGAAAAATATAAGAACATGAATAATCTGAATTTTAAATAATCATCATGTATCCCCATTTATGCTACATGTTGATCTGAAGCAGCAGAACAAAGTTTGAGTCCTGTGGCACCTTTAAGACCAACAATGTTTTATTCATGGTATGAGCTTTTGTGTGCAAGCACACTTCATCAGACACAGTGGAAAGAACCTCCTCATACATTAAATTAGGATGAAATCCTCAAGGATTGTACCCCTCACTCAAGGGATCCTTCCCACTAAATTTCAGGCAGATAGGAGAAAACATCTCCATTTTACAGGGAATGAAAATATCTGCACAGCTGGCACAGTAAAGCATTTGGCAATTCCAGAAAGCAGGTAAAATGGCAAAGGACCACAAAAAGATACAATAAGATGAAGGGCTATCTGGTGGGCACCATGCTTAGCATGAGGCTGGCCGGTCTCTGTACTAGGCACACAGGGACCCTGGTGGGTGAGGTTTACCTCAAGGGCATCTTCCACCTGCTCAAATGGGAAACTGCATCCCCCTCCCCATCACCAGAATTACCAGACTGAATAAAGTAATCAAAGTGAAACAGCCTTTGCTATTTTCAGTGAAGAACTTCTCAGTCTATATCACACATTTCTAACTGCAGAAGTTCAATAATGAGCTTTGCTGTAGAGTCTTTTGAAAGGTTGTAGCCCTTGTATGTGTTTGCCAAGCTTTCCCTTCATTGTTCCACGGTGCTACATCCATAAATCATTTGCCTGACAAATATTCTTGCTTTCCTGAGGCAAAGCTAGGATATTTACTTGCATTAACTGGCATAATCTAATGAAATGTCCCTTTGCCAGATCTTGATAGACTAGAGGAACTCTTTTTCATGCAAGTATCGCTTCCTCCCTGATTGTCTGCTCCATGGCCCCAGTGACTTACCCACCACCACCGTTTTTCCATGCATTTGACATGGGGTTCTTACCCGTGTAGTATGGCTTGGGGCTATGGTGACTCCTTGCTTTTCCGTCTGGGGTAGGTTTGGCATTGAAAGCAGATGAGGTTTGTAGGTGAGAATGGACCACTGTTTTTGGAACTGAACAAATTAGGAAGTGAAGGGGGCTCACTCCACTTGCACATCAGCTTAGGGCAATACTTTTTAAAAGTTGCCAGTACTTATATTTCACTTCTAACGCATATGAATTTTATAGTGATAGTTTCCACCAAAACGGTAGCGTGACAAGAACAGAACTGGAAGGATCTTAGGAGATCCATTGTGTTTTTATGCTGATTTTATCATCGTGGGAAAAATGCAGTTAAAATGGGTAACTGAAGGATAATCTCATATATCAGAGGCTTAATATCCACGTTGTCTCCAAAGATCAAGAACAAGCAAAGCAATAATTTTATTTAGCTCAACAGTTACAATAATGGAAGAAAGGTTTTTTGAGTCACATGGGCTTTTCTTGAGGATAGATGTATGGGGACGAAAGAAGAGAAACTGACGCATTTCTGGCATGAAGTTGTCTCAACTCAGAATAACAAAGTCAATATATTTAGCCATGTTTGCAGTTTTTGTAACAAAGTGGTGCACATCAGTTAGGTCTGCTGCTAAAAATCCAGTTTTAGGACAAAATGATCATTGTTATCTTGTTGCTGAATG
This sequence comes from Lepidodactylus listeri, assembly GCA_029233225.1. Lineage (NCBI taxonomy): Eukaryota > Metazoa > Chordata > Lepidosauria > Squamata > Gekkonidae > Lepidodactylus > Lepidodactylus listeri. Next base: position 23,420,223 of record JARCFY010000005.1, read on the forward strand.
CATGAACTACCTCCTCTGAATAACGTAGTGTGCTGTGATGTACAAGTGATGCTTGATTGGGAATAGCTCATTCAGACAGGAATGGTGCATGTGTGAACAGACTTGACACACGTGATGATTTGAGGCGATGTATAAAAGTCCCGACCTGTTTGAAGTCTGATTGCTCTTTGCACAGAATGCTTCAAGTGAGGAGTAGGCAAGCCAGAATGTCTTTGTAAAGTGATAATTTGCAGTCAACATTAGGACCAACCTCATAGGATAATTTTGTTTTTGGGCCTCTCTGCCATGTTTGTTCAAATGGGGTTGCTGGATCTGAGTTTGGAAATCCTTGGAGATTTGGGGAGGGGAGCCTGAGGAGGGTGGGGTCTGGGGAGGAAAGAAGCCATTTTCTCCAGAAGAGAGATTGGATTTATACCCTGCCCTTCACTACCTGAAGGAATCTCAGAGCAGCTTACAATCTCCTTTCCCTTCCCCTCCCCACAACAGACACCCTGTGAGCAGTGTTCTCTCTAAGCTGAGTTAGAGTGAGCTAGCTCACAGTTTTTTTAGCCTCTGGCTCACACATTTTTGTCCTAGCTGAGGAAGGATGGCTCCAGAGCAAACTAATTCATGCAGTAGCCCAGTCAGTCACTCACACCTTTAATGCCAATAGATCACAAAGTAGAATTTTTCCTCACAAGACTTCATAGCTTAGAGGGAGCATTGCCTGTAGGTAGGTGGGGCTGAGAGAGCTCTTTCGAGAACTGCCCTTGAGAGAACAGCTCTGAAAGAATTTATGACTACCAGCAGCTGCATGTGGAGGAGTAGGGATTCAAACCCGGTTCTCCCAGATTAGAGTACACACTCCTAACCCTTATACCAAACTGGTGAATTGATCTGTGTTGCCTGGAGATCAGTTGTAATCCCAGGAGATCTCCAGCTACCACCTGGAGGGTGGCAATCCCACTGTTCAAGCATCAAACTTTCATAGCCCTAGGTAAAACATTTTATTTATTTGCTCATCATTTATAAATGTCTCATGCCTTTCCAAACCTCAAGGTGTCTTTCGGTACAGATTAAAAATAACAAACCACCAACTGATGCACATGCTACTGTCATAATTTCTTGCGCATGCAGTCCTACTTCAGCTGTTCTTACAATTTTCCTGTAACCTGTGATCCACTGAAACTTGGCCATTTGGGTTGAACGTTGGTTGCTGAGTGTCTCAAAGCTCTGCTCTCTAATGCAGACTGTAGCTGTTGTGAGAGAGTACAGCAGAGTTTTTATCTGGTGTAGAAGTAATCATCTCTGTTGCCAGGTATTGGTAAAATACCAAATGTTACCAATTTGCAGTAGTTTTGAAAATGTTTGTTTATAATGTATTATAGACACAAGTTCTGCTCTGCTAATGCTGGAACTTTCATCTGATGCAAGACATCTGCCGCTGGTACAAGAAGGCTTGGTCCAGCAGCATGTCTCACCATTGGGAGACTGCTTGTGTTAGAGGAAGGGTCTGCCATTACTTCAAAACTTTCTATCCAGCCCAATATTTCTTGACTGGGTTTAAGTCAAAAAGTCTTTCACAGCAACGTACAGTTTAAAATGTTAATAACAATAGCATATTAAAATGTACCAATTTAAACAGATTTGAGTTAGTGTGAAGAAGATGTCATTGAGTCCCCCCATCCATGGGACGTTCCAGGCAAGAGACAAGCAGAGGTCATTTGCCACTGCCTTCCTCTGCATGGCAACCTCAGTCTTCCTTGGAGGTCTCCCATCCAAGTACTGACCATTACCAAACCTGCTTAGCTCTCAAGCCCTGATAAGCTTGGGCTAAGCTAGGCTATTACTATCCAGTTAAAATCAGATTAAAATTAGGTAAAAGTTGGAAAGATGTGATGAAATCAAAACATCTGGATCTGCCTCTCAAAGGAAGCAAGTGAAGGAGAAAGATTAGCCTTGAGGAGAATCCTTTTCATAGTGTTGTAGAGACTACTGGAAGGATCCTGCTCCTTGTGATAACTCTCTTGCGTCTACATGTGATAAAATTCTGAGCAGATCTCAATAAGTGGGAGGTCCACCTGAGAGAATGTATTCCCCGCTGGTACTCCACACCCAGATCATTTATAGCTTCAAAGGTCAAAACGAGCACCCTGAAACAAAGGGACAGCCAATGCTGTTGGAGCTCTGATATCTCCTGTCTGTGGGCATGTGGCACCATTTTGAACCAGCTGCAATACCTACACCATCCTTAAGGGCAGCCCATCCTACAATATATTACAATAAATCAACTTGTCACTGAAGAATTAGTAGTTTATTAACATCGGGAAGAAATGTTGGGTACTTTTCAGCATTCCTGAGCTCTTAACATTTCAGTCATACAATTGTATGATCTTAAATTTTGGCAGCAATCCTAACTGACAGGTACCATCATAATGTTGAGGAAAATTCTTTTTTTTACAAGTAATGATAGATTAGAAAAACGACCCTTTCCACAGTTATTACCAGGAACAGAGGCCAATTTTGCAATCAAGTGTTGAGATCATCTATGTATTATCTCCATCCCGCTTACTGTTTTTGTCCAAGTTTATAATTGTCACCACATGAGGACAGCCAATGGCTTTTAGTGTCTTTATCAAAATACGTTTGAAACACTGCAGGTCTGCAGCCACTCGTACTTTGCAGAGGAACCTGCTTGTTTCCTTGTAGGTATTTCATGATAAGAAGGCAGTATATATATATTTAAAGCTATGGTTTAGATTTTTTTTTACTTAATCAGGGATGCTTATAGTGTAATGTTTCAAGGGAATTACTTTCTGTATCATGTATTCTGAAAGTCAGCAGAAAAATATTGTTCTTGGCTACTGTCCTGATTAAACCAGACATTTTAATGTGCGTTGTGATAGGTCATTTGATGGATAGTCACCTGTACCCTGTGATCCACTGAAACTTGGCCATTTGGGTTGAGCATTAGTTGCTCAGTGTCATAATTTCCCATCTTTGCCTTGATTAATGTTTCCTTTTGTGATCTGAAGGGGAAATGTCTGGAGGTTTCTTTCTCCGCACAGCAACCACTTGAGGATTAAGAGAGGAAGATCTGTTTGTAATCCCCCCTCCTTTAAAATGGAATGTTGCATTTGTGTGTGTGCAGGGGAAAGTATAGTGCATATATGGTTCTAGGTCTGTAGCCCCTTTTTTGTCTTGGCAAGAAAGAACTTTTAGACAGTGAATTCATTGAGAACAATTTGATAATCATCTTTGGTTTTCACATGTATAAAAATGAAGATATCAACAGCTGAATTTCCATGTGTGATGTCATGTTATGTAATTAAAATTCAGCTTTGCTTTATAACAGTAGTCAGCAACAAAAAAGTGAGATACACAGTATTGGATAAGCAGACTGTGGAAAACTATTTCCAAAATTGGTAAATAAATATTCAGCCAATAAACATGTATACTAAATGATTATTTATAGAAAAGGTTAAGTATCTAGCAACAATTATAAACAATGACAATGCTCAGTGCTCTAAAATAGCCCTCTTTATGAGATAACTGTTCTTGGACTGATTTCTGGTTTAGAAATTTGTTTTATTTTTATATAAAATCATTTAGTATACAACGGGTTTATTGGCTGAATATCTGTTTAGCAATTTTGGAAATATTTTGCACAGTTATAACGGTAGTCAGCAGAATTAAGGCCTGATTCACAAATACATATATGTTATCCATTTGATGACTCACAGTTGAGCATATGAACTGCATCCATTGAAAAATATTGTAGTTGGGGTAAGCGGAAAACACTGCCTGTGGTGTTTGAGCTCTGATGGCTGCAAGTCCAGAGGCTGGGCTGGAAACAAATTATATGTTTTAGCCACTAAAGTTAAGAGTTTACAAGCCTGACCAGTGCCTGGAGGAGAGTCTGCCTGGGAATTATAATGGCAGGTAATTTGAGCTTAATTGGCAAAACAAAATACAAAAATCCTCACTTGATAGTGCAGTCTTCAAGGGGTGACCTTGGATCTGTGATGTAGTCATTACTGATTTATTAATCTTATGTCTGGTATTTATAGAATGGAAAGTGATTTAGGATTGTCTGATTTATCTTTACAGTAATATGTAAGATAGACCCTTAGATTTATACATGTGGAAACTCTGTTATCTGAATTACACTGGCTTTCAGTGGTAATAGGTAGCTACCACAAAATAAATTTACAGATTTCAGTGGCTTCCCCATTCAGGTGGTATCCTGGGAACTGGCAATATTGAGATAGCTGGACAAAACACACTAGTCATGTGGCGCTTTCTCTTGGCATTTTCTTCTTGTATGCAATGCAGCTGTTAAGCCTAGAATTTTTGGAAGGAGGCTGCCATGTCTTTAGGATTGCCGAGTCTGGGTTGGAAAATACCTGGAGACTTTGGGGGTGGAGCCAGGAGAGAGCGGGGTTTGGGGAGGAGAGGGGCCTCAGCATGGTACAATGCCATAGAGTCTACCCTTCAAAGCAGCCATTTTCTCCAGGGGAGCTGATCTCTGTCAGCTGGAGATCAGTTGTAAAAGCAGGAGATCCCCAGGCCCCACCTGGAGGCTGGCAACCCTACTTCTGAATCCTTTTTCTCCTCTAGAAGTTTTTTAGCTAAAAATGTCCTGCAGGTACGGAAACTGATACAACTACCAGAAGCAAGCAAAAATGTGTGTGGAGTGTGTGTGTGATTTTTAAGCAGAAGAAACTCACATGGAAATTATTCAGAAGCTCCTCTTCTAGAATAGGTCTTTCTCTGTACTGAATGAAAGAAGATCATGAGTGAATGACAAATGATTGAATATCATGTGCCATTTTGTCTGCAATGCACCTATTAAACACAATTCCTGGTTGCAGGAGGGGGTTGTGTTCAAGCAGTCACTCTTAGTAAATGGCTGGTTAAACATATTTTTGTAGAAGTAGTTTTTAAGGCTAACAGAAAGTATTTTCCAATAAACAAATTTCAGCACAACAAAAGAGGAAAACTTTGATACTAACAAAAAAGGGGGACTAAGTGCTGTCATAAAAACATTTTCCTAGGATGAATCCCCTTTTGAGTAGACTTGGGTAGAATTTTGAGTAGACCTGCTTAAGATTGCTCTCTGGATCACAAAGGGGGAAATATATTCTTAAATCTGAAATAAAAATCCAGAGCGAAGGCAAAAATCTGGGAGCTGGAGACTAAAAAATTGTGAGCTAGCACACACTAACACAGTTTAGAGGGAACACTGCTCCCTAGTGTCATTTAATCTATGAGGTGAGGTCTTTCTCTACACAAACTTGCTAAAGTGTTGCAAGTCATTCAGGATCTAAACAGATGAGACACTAGGAAATCTACGATAGAATCCTCCCAGATTTATTAACAGATACATTTCTGTCATGCTGGGCATCAGGGGCGTAGACTTTTTAAATCCCCGGGGGGGGCAGGGGCTCTCTTGTGTGCGCGCGCAAAGCGCGCGCGCGTGCACGGGACCATGTCCCTGCCGCTCCTCCCCCCCCCAGGAGGCAGACTCAAGGGGCGCAGTCTCCTCGGGGCGCAGTCTTGGCGGTGGCAGCCAGCTGGCCGGCTGACTGCCCCCCACGCGAGCGGGACCATGTCCCCGCCTCCTCTCTCCCCCCGTCCCAGGGAGGCAGGAGGGCAGGCCAGGGGTGGGGGGGAAGGAGAGGCGGCAAGGGCCGACTCCGGAGGGAGCCCGGCATCACGCCCACGGGTTCTGGGGCGGAGGGGCCAGTCCTCGCTCATGGGGGGGGGTTCCGGGTTCCAGGCCCTCCTCGCCCAGTCGGGGGACCGCAAAGGCCTCTGGCCGCGGCCGTCGGACGGTGAGAGAGGGGCCGTAGGTACCATTCCTTGGGGCCCGGAAGAGCAGCAGGCGCCGGGCGGGGGGACCTCTGGGCTCCACCAGGACTCCGCCGCGGGTGCTTGGCCGGCCGGCCCGGCCCAGGCGACCAACCGGCGGAACGCTGGCACCTAAGGCAGCTGGCTCACCAGAGCCCCCCCCGCCAGGGGTCTTCTTGGGGCGCAGCGCCCGCTTCTCCAGCCACGGCCGGCTTCCGTGGGGCGCCAAGCGCAGCCTGGGCGCCAGGTGGAGCGAGGAGGGAGCGGCCCTCCCGTCCGGGGGGGTACTCATCTCTCCGGGGTCTCTGGCGGTGAAAGGGCTTCCCCCGGCGGCCCACCCGCCGCCGTCGCCGCCGCTGCTGCTGCCGGTTGCCAGGCGTGGAAGGCCTTCCTGGGACGGAGCCCGAGAGGCTGGAGGAGGAGAAGCCCCCCGGACGCCTGGCTCGCCTGGGAGTGGCGGGGCTACTCCTGCGGAGCCCGGGAGGGGAGGGGAGGGATATGGGTTCCGCCGAGCTGCATGCAAGGGGCGCCCTCTCTGGTGCGTGTGGCAGCAGCCAGGGGTCTCCCTCCGCCCACTGGCGGGCGCTCCCGCAGGCGCTGCATTTTGCCGGGGGGGGCTGAGCCCCCCCCGGGAAATTTCGGGGGAGGCTCGAGCCCTCGAGCCCCCCCGTAGTTGACGCCCATGCTGGGCATGATTTAGATCAAGGGCCATATGGGGAGTGGAGTGGGATTTTAATAGTGCCATCACTTTACAGTTTCTCCTATCATAATTGCCCCTATGGTGCAGCTAGCTTTCGAAGGAAAGGGGTTAGGCACAAGTGGTATACCTGTCATTTTTTCATGTGGGGGAAGTTTCAGCATGCAAAAATGCACATGGGAAGGGTTTAAAGCTCTTCTCCCCCCCCCCCCTTCAGTCTGAACCAGACCTCTGTCTGGCAGAAAACTGTCTTTAAAAGATCTTGGTGAGATCCAATTATGGACACCCCCCCCCAAAAAAACCCCCAGCACCTCATTTTTACAAGCGAGAAAATTGGATTTCAAATATCTGTCTGTTTCTCATTTGGCTGCCATCTGTCTCGGCCTCTTGAGAGAGCCAGCATGGTGCAGGATATCCTAGTGGACTAGGATATGGGAGACCCAGATTCAAATACCCTCTCTGCCATGGAAGCTTGCAGGGTGACCTTGGGCCAGTCAGAAGAAGAAGAAGTGATTGGATTTATACCGTGCCCTTCACTACCCAAGGGAGTCTCAGAGCGGCTTACAATCTCCTTTCCCTTCCCCTCCCCACAACAGACACCCTGTGAGGTAGGTGGGGCTGAGAGAGCTCTGACAGAAACTGCTCTTTTTCAAGAACAGCTCTGACAGAACTATGGCTTGCCCAAGGTCACCCAGCAGGTACAAGTGGAGGAGTGGGGATTCAAACCCAGTTATCCCAGATTAGAGTCTGCGCACTTAACCACTACACCAAACTGGCTCACACACCAAACTGGCTCAGCCAAACCTACCTTACAGGGAGGTTGTGAGGGGAGGGAATAATGTTAGGTCCCCATTGGGAAGAAAAGTGGGATTTAAATGAAATAAATAAATAAAGACCCCTGAGCATTAAGAAGAGTACTAATTCTTTCCTCTGCTTGGAAGTTTTTGTCACAGTAACAATAGATCTGTCTTTGGCTTCGCACTTCCTTGGCACACCTTGTTAGAAGAGATCATATCTTCAGTCATCGGGCAATCTCATAGCAATGAGTACATAGGGAGATCTGTGCTCTGTCTCTTTGCAAATTCCACGTGTAATTTTTTTATAGTGTCTTTCAGGATTTGAGAGTTAAATGCATTGCATCATTATTTTCAGAAGGAAGAAAAAAGAAACCTTGTGACAGTTGAGTTGAAACAAGAACAAAGACTCCATAAAAAATGATCAGGTGGAACTCTGAAAAGATAAGGCATGAATCCTTCTGTGTGTACTCACTGCTATACGGTTATCTGATGATTGAAGGGATGACCTCTTCTAACAAGGTGTGTCAAGGAAGTATGAAGTAGAAATCTTATCTGCTGTTACATTGCCAGCAGTTTCTTGAGAGAAGGGTGCATCCTTCCTTTATTGCTTAATATTGGTGCCAGTATTACACGCAGTAGTTGACGTACTTTTCATTTGGAAAAGAAATAGCACAGGCATGACTGTCAAACAATAGGTGAAAGATTTGGGTGGGTAGCCATGTTGGTCTGAAGCAGCAGAAAAGACGTGTGCGTGTGTGCACACGAAAGTGTATACCTTGAATAAACCGTTGTTGATCTTAAAGGTGCCACTGGACTTGGAATAGGTGAAACATCCACCCATCTGCCTAAAACAGACCTAAATAGATTGCATCCTGCCAATTCTGAACGCAGCCCAACAGCCATGTACAGGAGTTTTCATAATTGCTACCCGAGTGGCACTGTTTAAAAGAAAAAAAGAAAGAGAGAAAGTGAGAGAGGGCATGGTTGCCAAACCACCTGGCAGGCCACAATACCTTGCTAGTTTTCTGTGTTCAGCTCAATGGATCACAAGATGTGCAGGCCTTACATAAAGCCACGTGTCAGGATGAAGACATTAAACACAGATGCAAGGAGTAGCAGGTGCTTGCTGGGCAGATGTGTTGGGTAAGTTCCTCTGTTTTGCAGCTGTTCTGCTTGAGTAGCAACGACTGCAGAAGCCTAGTCCTACCACTTGGTGAGGGCCGCCTTCAGCTTTGGGTGGGCTTGTTCAGGAGTTTTGTCTCATGTATAATACAGCTGGGTTGCCTGCAGCACCTCTTCCTCCTCACTGCCACCACCCAGCAGCCCTCGTACACCTGGACCTTTTTGGCAACCTACTCAAGGTATTGGCTTACTGGCTATGATTTCCACCAACAGAAGGCACTTTTGCTGCTCGAAGAGGGGGGGAAGAGTCATTTTCATGTTAGACCTCCACTGTGCCCCATAACATTGCCAGGTGTGCACTGATCTCCAGTGGCAAAGTTTCAGGGAAGCCAGGCAGGCTAGAAAGTTCCACAGTGTGAGCACTGCAGCATTTGCATATATTAATAGGATCAAATATGTTCTCTCTGGGCAGTCCAGAAATGGATAGTGGCCTACACTAGCCGAAACGGAAGACCGGGACTCAGGTTTTCAACAGCTTCACTTGCTCAGTGGCACACGGCAAGCTAAACTGACCACAGGCCAGGTTAATTCATAGAGCTGTCAACTCCATCTTGGAAAATTCTGGGAGGTTTTGGGGCAGAGCCTGGGGAGTAGAGGTCAGTCAGTGGGGATGTGCAGCCATCAAGTCCACCCTCTGAAACTGCCATTTCTCCCAGGGGCTGGGAAGATCAGTTTTAATTTTGGAGGTGGGCACCTAGATTTCTGAAAGGTTTAACAGCCTTTTATTACACCAGTGTTCCCAAAATGCTTCCTCCCCCCAGGTCCAGTAGAATTTTTTTGGGGGGGGGGGGGTAATTAGATGAGATGCTGGATCCATGAATGGATCTGCCAAGTGTTTTTTAAAAATAATAAATTGCAGCTGTGGGAGCAGTGGGTGCTGATTCATATTGGTATTGCATGATACCCGGGAGAAAAGGGGGTCTAACCATTTCCTGTCATAGTGTCTGATTGAAAAAGTAGAAATCCATGCCTTTTTCTCTTCTAAGTCTTACAATAGCCTGGGAGGAGCTAAATAGTTTGAACTGAGGCCCCCACCAATATTTTAGTTTACCTTTTAAAAATTGTTGGGTAGAGATCATGCCGGAACTCCGCATGTCTCCTCTTGTTTTGCCCTTCAGATTGCCTCCCATCTTGATAAATGTATGTTTGTGACTGAGAGAGGTTCATGTATTGAAGCTTTTTATGTAACCAGGAAATGGGGTTCATTGGCTTCAGGGCCAACTACATTTGAGGCTCAATATAAGGGGCTCCAGTTTTTGGTGCAATCCCTGTTGGTGAATGGGCTGCAGCAAGTGCCCAGTGCTGTTGGTTAGTTCTGAGGCTGGGCCTGAACTCCGTGATACAAACAGTGAAGAAGAAGAAGAAGAGAGGAGATCGGATTTATACCCTGCCCTTCACTCAAAGTCTCAGAGCGGCTTACAAACTCCTTCCCCTCCCCCTTCCCACAACAGACGCCCTGTGAGGTAGGTGGGGCTGAGAGAGCTCTGACAGAAGCTGCTCTTTTTCAAAAACAGCTGTGCCGGAACTACGGCTTGCCCAAGGTCATCCAACAGGGGCAAGTGGAGGAGTGGGGAATCAAACCCGGTTCTCCTAGATTAAAGGCCGCACACTTAACCACTACACCACTACAGTCTAAATGTTGGTTTTGGATGATATGCTGAAAGTTGTCCTCCATGTTCTGTGGGTTGCTATGGACAAATGGCTCAGAACATAGACTCAGTAGCCCTTCAAGATAGACAGTTGTTTGTTTATAAACTGCCGTTTGTTCAACAAACTATGGTTGCCTTTCTTCTGCATATCAGCACTGGAGTACTGCTCTGTAACCAGGCAGCTGTCAAGGTCAAAGCTACTTAAGACACTGTGATTAGTGAATTCAAACATCTCGACAAACCACAATTACTACAAACTGTTCGTTAACAAACCACTTGCAAACCTGAGTTTGAAACCCTGGTTTTCTGCACACTGTCATACCCACAGGTGCTAGATTATTTGTGTATCTACAGCTACATAGACTTTATCAAGCCAGTTCATCATGATATCTTAGTGTAGCTTGAATGTAGCTGTCCTCATTATCTTAATGGAGGATAACAGTTTTTCCAGGGAAGGACCATTTCTACAATGACACTAAGCTTTACGGGCAATGACAAAGGATTCTTTTGAAATCTGGAGGCCATACCTGGTGATTCATGCCGGCTGGCACCTATTCATCCATTCTACACTTGATAGGAAAGGTGTGTGGCAAACAAGAGGGTAGGGTTGTATTTCAGCATCAATGACTTATATTATTTGTATGCTGTTTCCTGTGATAGCTTATGTTACCATGAATCACTACTTCCTTAATTTTTTTTTTTAAAAAAACACACTCCCTACTAAATGGGGATTTCTATAGAACACTTAAGTGCCATTGTGTTATCTCTGAATAAAAAGAGCCATTAATATACGTCAGCGTCATCCAACAGAAATTTGACTCTGAACCTTGGATACTGGAATGTCCTGGTGAGTTTCTTTTGTGTCTCCTCAGACTGTAATCACAGCACTGTCAAGCGGTATGTCAGGTTTTGCCGCGTATTAAAGGTTTCATTTCAGCTCGATTCAAGACCATAATCGTTTTACCGAGAGGAAGTGAAGGAGTGTTACCACAAACGAGTGGTCTTCCCTAATCACACAGTTCCCACAGATCGTTTTTCTCTTGTACATCCACATTCACTGTGAACACAGCGGTTCTCATCTCCTCATGTCAGCTATAGGCACACAGGGCAGGAATCTCTCTTCTGTTGCCTCTTTCTGTTACATAATAGTGCCAAAGCGAGCAGCTGAGACGTGGATCACAGGGGCACAGAGAGGACATGGAGGCAGTAAGGAACAGGGGAAGCTGAACTGTAAAGAAGGTCTGTGTGAAAAGAGGGAGAATTACAGGAACGCGCAGAAAATGTAGTCAAAGTGTGTCGGCAGCCCAGTAACGATACATGAAATGATTGTGCCAGAGAAACATTTATATTTATTTATTTATTTAGGGATTATTTTTTTAACCCTGCCCTACCCTTCAAGCAGGCTCAGAGTAGTTTACATAATTTCATACAACAGTTCCTTATTTCAACCAGTATTGGTTTCCTCCTTTGTCACAAATAGTTAAACCGTGAAGTTCTAGAATTATGGATACATTAAAAAATCCCTCTGCCCAGAATACTCACTGCACATGTATGTATATATATGTGTGTGTGTATATATATATATGTGTGTGTATGTATGTATGAGGGCCCCCTTGGCTTGAATGTATTATCCTGGGTGTATTCTTTAAAAATTATTTGAGGCTTTTGCGCATGTGTGATTAACATTGATCAGATCACGGAGCCTCTGCCAAAATCCATTGTTGTTGGCACATGTGGAGAAAATGTCCTTGTCCTGGTGAAACTGATTGCTGAGACTGACTGAGCTTTTTGTAAATATAATTGTAAATGCTACTTGTGTTGCTGTTGCCCCTTCTCCCTTCCTAAGATGACCCTTGCTGGTAAATGCTGAGCATGAGCACACATTATGCTTCTATATACTGAATCGGACCATTGGTCTATCAGTATGGTCTACTCAGACTGGTAGCTGTTCTCCGGGGTCTCCAGCAGAGGTCTTTCACATCATCTGTTACCTGGTGCTTTCAATTGGAAATTCTGGAATTGAACCTAGGACTTTCTGCTCTTCCATTGAGCCACAGTCCCTCCCACAGTGTGAGTCTAGTGGGGGCTAGCGGCATATAGGGAAGGAAATTGAGTGTTACACAGTTGCCTTGGCTTTCACTGCAATTGAAATGTACAAAATGCGCAGGACAGTTTAGAACTCTTTTTTTTTTTTCTTGAGCCTTGACAGATGGTGCTCGTAATTGGTAACCCAGATTCATGTGAACTGTGGGGAATTTGCCCACTACTAGTCCCAGACTGGCCCAGCTTTGCAACCCATCTTTCCCCTTGATATGTGACATCTTTATGAATAAAGCTTATAGACCTTCCATTATGGCTTACTGTAGGCCAATTACTGCCAAACCAATTTGCTCACCTTGTTTAGTCTATCAGAAAGCAAATTAGTTTTCCTTTTCTAACTTTTATTCATTTCTTTTGACAGTTCTCATTTAAACTATATGTAAACCTGGAATTGTGGAAAGCGGGGGCAGGGAGAGAATGTTTTATGGGAGATTTCTGTATCCTTTTTGCATGTGGCCTGAGTTATCTGTGTTGTCCTTACAAATATCCCATATTTCTTGTGGTTTACTGTCGTCAGCTAAGAACTGCTACCACCTATGCATGTCGCGTACTATGGATTTTAATTACATATAAATGGTCACGGGAGCACATCAAACACTGGAGAAGAAGACAAAGGCAAAGCCCCAAAAAGTGTTTTTTAATTGGCCTTAGGGTTGCCAAGTCTGGGTTGGGAAATACCTGGAGACTTTGGGGGTGGAACCAGGAGAGGGCAGGGTTTGGGGAGGGGAGGGGCCTCAGCATGGTCCAATGCCATAGAGTCCACCCTTCAAAGCAGACATTTTCTCCTGGGGAGCTGATCTCTGTCAGCTGGAGATCAGCTGTAAAAGTGGGAGATCCCCAGGCCCCACCTGGAGGCTGGCAACCCTAATCGGCCTGGATACAATCATGTTCTGAGAACTAGAGGGTCCTTAAGTTTTCTTGAGATGTGGCTGTTTCCGCCTATTCCTCCTACCACTGCAGACCACTGCTGTGCTGTTCCTGAGGACCTGCTGACCCCCCAAAACAAAATCCCTGAGGGTCAGTGAGCTATAGCACAGGGAGTCAGTGGATAGAAATTGTTATCCTCTCTTATAAGCGAACTTAAGTTTTCTTAACCATATGTTTGTATACAGGCCACACTTTCAATTTTGGGGGGGGGGGTATTCAGAAGCACAGTGGATTGGATACAAGGTCAGTTTCCAACAGCAGAAAGGTGGTTTTCATCAGTGCCCCCCCCCATACTCCAGAAGCAGCATTTCAGAGAACTCAGTGGGCTTCGGGGGGGGGGGGGATGCAGGAAAGTTCTGTCCCACTGATGGGAAACCAAACTTTGGATCCAGCCCACAATGCAAACCCCAGATGCATTTTGACAGGCTTCTTCAGGGGACACTTTAGGGGATCTATACAATCGAATACATTTCTAAGAAAAAAATATTAAAATAATACAACATAAGAATAAAAGTAACACTTCTAAAACCCCAGAGGGCAAAAGATCTGATTCCTCATGTAATCAAAATATTTTTTTAAAAAAATACACACCTTTAAGAACCACAGTTACATATACAAACACATTAATAAAATATATCAATATAACAGTCACACAATATATCTGAAACACATTGGATAATTAAAGAAGAGTTGGTTTTTATACCTGCTTTTCTCTGCCTTAAGGAGACTCAAAGCGGTTTACAATCACCTTCCCTTCCCCTCCCTGCAACAGGCACCTTGTGAGGTATTGGCAGAGTTTAGACATACAGTAAGTAAAGCAAAGCAGAGCACAAACAGTTTAAAGAACAAAATTGGTTTATTAAGAACAGAACAAACTTTGTAAGAAAGAGGAGAGAGAAAGAGAAGTTTAACTGTCTAACTAGCTAGGAGGGAGTCAGTAACGAAGAGAAGTTCAGCAGGTGTGCTGAGCCAGTCAGCAGAGAGGAATGAGTCTATTTAAAAATAGTAGGAAGTCCCAAATCTCACTATGCTAACTAGTTTTCCCCTCTGCTGCCCCCTGCAGGATGTTCTTGCTCTTTATCTGTGCATGATAGACCCATGATATTCCAACATGAAGCAAGTGGGGCTGACAGAGTTCTGTAAGAACTGTGTTTGGCCCAAGGTCCCCCACCAGGGTTCATGTGGAGGAGTGGGAAATCTAATCTGATTCTCCAGAACAGAGTCTGCCGCTCATAACCACTACATCACGCTGGCTCATTTGCATTATGTTTTTGTCTACAAAAAATTGTATCTATATAATATATAATATATTTTTATTTTATTTTACTTCATTTATATCTATGCCTTCCTCACCAATGGGGGCTTGAAGTGGCTTACATTGTTCCTCTCCATTTTATCCTCACAAAGCTGTTGCCTTTGTTTTCTCCATTGTTAAATATGTATAACAGAAGCCCAGAAAACTCATCTGAACATTCTCCATCTCGGGTGAGTTTGCTGCCCTCATTTCTGTTGTTGAAGAGATGACCTAATGTTGTGTTTAAAGATATATCCAGAATTAGAACTGGCTTCTTATGCAGTGTTCTTCTGTACATCAGGTGTATTCTTTAGAAGATGGTCGTACCAGCTGTATGTATGTTATGCAAAACATATGTGTGTTTGTTGTGTGCCATTGAGGAGATCCTATGAATTAATGACCTCCAAAATGTCCCATCGTGAACAGCCTTGCTCAGGTCTTGCAGACTAAAGGCCGTAGCTTCTTTAATCAAGTCAATCCATCTCATGTTAGGTCTTCCTCTTTTCCTACTGCCTTCAACTTTTCCCAGCATTATTCTCTTTTCCAGTGAATTTTGGCTTCTCATGATGTGACCAAACAACAATAACCTCAGTTTAGTCATTTTATCTTCTAAAGAGAGTTCAGGCTTGATTTGATCTAGAGCACACACAGGCTGTGGTCACACACACTAAATAATCCACTTTCAATGCACTTTGCAACTGGATTTATACTATGTGAACTGTCAGAATCCAATTGGAGAGTGCATTGAAAGTGGATTATTTAGTGTGTGTGAATGCAGCCTTATTTGTCTTTTGGGCAGTCCAAAAGATATAGATATGTAGATATACGTAATCTGCAAAATTCTGTGTATAGGAAATCTAGCTTGTTTGATGCAAATAACCTATACACAATTGGTGTCGGGTGCTGCCTTCACCAAATGTATTTTAAGTTTGTTGCTCCTGGAAGAGCGAAGATGTGTTCAGAGGTTCTGAGGCACCATTCCTGACTACTGAAACCTTCCCAAATTCTGGCTTTTGAAATTCCCACTAGTTACATGCCATTGTTCACTGAGAAAAGAATGAAAGCCAAGACTCTCAGGAAACAGAATTTTAGGCTCCATATGCCATTTGGTGTTGGGTTTTTTTCTATCATTCAGAATACAGATTGTGCTAGCCAAAATCTTCAGCATTTTGCAAAAAAAGCAGTGTCATTTATTTGTTTGTTTGTTTGTTAAATTTATATCCCGTCCTCCCCACCATTTGGCGAGCTCAGGGCAGCTAACAACATGTATAAATATACATTAAAATTCCAATATTAAAACAAAATCAGTTTCAGTTAAAATATAAAACCACAGTTATACAATAACCTGTATTAAAAGATGGCGATCTTCAGTTGTCACTTGAGTCCCGGCTTCTGCCAAGTTGTTAAAACTCTGGTTGGTGGTGTCACTGGTAAGAGGACCCGGGCCATAATATTGAGGTGGCACCCTACTTGAAAGCGGAAGGGCTCTGTCTTACCTTTTTGAAAGTATCTAAAATTGCCATAGATTTTTACAAATTATTTTCTTTCAGGTTTGTAAAGTAATCACATATGAAGCTTATCAGAGGAAATTCCATAACCTTCGTCATCTTTATCACAGGATACGTTGATTACCTTATTGCCCTTTGTGATATTGCTGTCTTCCTTCTAGATAACGAAGAGTGTGCAAGCAGAAATCTGGAGCAGTGAGTTTTGTAGAAAAATAAAAATAAAAATAGAAGCCTGTGGCTTTTTGGCGATCTTTAAACAACTAGCCGTATTTGCTGATTATTTAGGAGTGGCTTGTACACATGCAAAAGGTGCTGGGTACTTTCTTCATATGACCATATATTCATGTAGCTGATGGAATGCAGACATTTAAGTGAACCATTCTTCCATGGGGGCAAGTCAAAGCCATTCCTATAACGGCTGTTGCCCTTGGTCACACTATCACTGTTACAGAAATAACCTGTCCCGGTGTAAGCAGTCTGTTCACACTAACCTTATGCACCTGAATCCTGTTTAGTAACTAAATGTCCACTTGTTTGTGTAGATTGGATCCATCTCTTATATTCTTTGTCCTGTTTATGTTTATACTTTATTGTCATTGTACATAGTACAATGAAATTAAAAAGTGCCATCATTCAGTGACTCGCAACATATAATCATGCGCACTCACACAGACATTCACTACTGCTTCTCCCTTGCGATTTACATAGCAACCAAACCACTGTTTCCCCCAGATTTCGGTCTCATGCAGCATTCAGGGCAATAATAGCTCTCGAGTAAAAACTGTTTTTTAGTCTATTTGTCCTTGTTTTGATTGTCCTATATCTTCTGCCCGAAGGCAGCAGTTCAAACAAGGAATATGCAGGATGTGATAAATCCTGTAGGATGTTCTTCACTTTTTTCAGACATCGAGAACTGTAAATTGGGTCAGTCCTGTTGATGCTTTGTCTGTGGTAACTTCCTGTTCTTTTTCTAATTTTCTTTGGCTCACCTTTCCTATTAGCAAACTTGCCCATTCTTATCTGTTCCTATAGTTTTATGCAAATTCCTCCCATATCTTTGGACAAGTCAATTCAAGTTTAAATCCAGTTGTTTCCTTAGCCCATTTGAGTTGTATCTAGTGCCTGAACGCTGACCTGGGAGCCAGCCCTCTGTTTATGGATGCAAGACTCTTTAATCAGGGCAAGGCCTGATGTCACTGCCCCGACGCATGTCTCATACAGAACCTCATCCAAGGACCATTTCTGAGGGGATTTTTTTTTTAACTACCTGATTCAAAGGTAGATTCTTATGGACAGCAGTGCTCATTGAGGGAGTTTTATATCATTTTTGATTGCTGGGAGTATAAATTGGGTCAGTAGATTCCTCTCACCAGGGCTGCTGAGAGTGAGGTAGTAGGGAGACAAAATTCCATGGGGTCTTGTTACCTTGGGCCTCTCTCATGGAACATGACAAGTCACATGATTTGCTTTCACATGGAGTTTAGGTTGCATCAGGGTGATATGAGAGGAACCCAGAGGAAACATTTGTTTAAGATTTCTATGGTTTTCAATATCTCTTTTGGCTCTCTCTTTCATTGCAGATGCTTTCACACCCTATTACTGGATCCTTTTACTGTTAGGTGGATCTGCAACTGGTAGACAAATCACACCCAAAGAGTACTTGTGAATGGTTCCTCCTCTTGGAGAGGAGTGACAAGTGGAGTACCTCGTGGATCTGTCCTGGGACCTGTTCAACATCTTTATAAATGATTTGGGTGAAGGAATAGAAGGGATGCTTATTACATTTGCAGATGATACTAAATTGGGAGGGGTAGCAAATGCAGTAGGAGACAGAGTCAGGATACAGGATGATCTTGGCAAGCTGGAAAACTGGGCTAAAACAAATAAAATGAATTTCAGTGGCGATAAATGTAAAGTTCTGCATTTAGGTAGGAAAAATCAGATTCATAATTGTAGGATGGGGGAGACTTGTCTTGGCAGTAGTGTGTGTGAAAAGAATCTAGGGGTCTTAGTAGACCATACACTGAACACGTGTGATGCAATAGCTAAAAAGGAAAATGTGATTTTGGGCTATATCAACAGAAGTATAGTATCCAGATCACGCAAAGTGATGGTATCGCTTTACTCTGCTCTGGTTAGACCTCACCTAGAACAATGTGTTCAGTTTGGGGCACCACAATTTAAGAATGATATAGACAAACTAGAATGTGTCCAGAGGAGGGCAGTGAAGATGGTGAGGGGTCTGGAGACCAAGTCCTATGAGGAAAGGTTGAAGGAACTGGGTATGTTTAGCCTGGAGAGGAGACGACTGAGAGGTGATATGATAACCATAATCAAGTACTTGAAGGGCTGTCATATGGAGGATGGTGCAAAGTTGTTTTCTGTTGCCCCAGAAGGTCAGACCAGAACCAACAGGTTGAAGTTAAATCAAAAGAGTTTTGGCTTGATTATATTTGGTTAAACATTAGGAAGAACTTTCTGACAGAGCGGTTCTTCAGTGGAATATGCTTCCTCGGGAGGTGGTGGGCTCTCCTCCTTTGGAGGTTTTCAAACAGAGGCTAGATGGCCTTCTAACAGCAATGCTGATTCTGTGAACTTAGGCAGATCATGAGAAGAAGGGCAGGAAGGGTTGCATCAGTGCTTAGTTCTCGTGGCCCTTTCTTACACGCCCAGGGAAATGCCGATCACCACTTTGGGGTCAGGAAGCAATTTTCTCCAGGCCAGTTTAGACAGGGATCCTGGAGGAGGTTTTTTGCCATCTTCTAGGCACGGAACAGGAGTTACTGGGGGGGTGGGGGGGAGGTATTTGTGAATTTCCTGTATTGTGCAGGGGGTTGGACTAGATGACCCTGGAGGTCCCTTCCAACTCTATGATTCTATGATAACAAATGCTCTGATTACATTCCTTTCAAATAAATATGGTATTATTCTGGCATATAGGAAAAAAGAAAACAAAGAGGGTAGCACTGTGGGCAGGAGGTGACCAAGGGCAGGAGCTCTTTCCTTCTTGGTCAGAGCAGTTGGGAGAAGACTGTCAAGTCTCCACAGACATCGTGATTTCTCTTTCTGATTCCCGCCCGCCATTGGCAGCAAAAGTTGACAGTTCTGGTAGCAATGTATCATAATTCGGTGGGGGTCCCAGGTTTTCACATCCTTCATATAATTCACTTCCCAGTTAAAGCAGCCACAACAGTCCAGGCTTTTTGATATATGCCAAGGGCCCAAATGCCTGGAAAAATATCCTTATAACAAGATGTAATGCTGTAATGCACATGCAGTACATAAGGCAAAATTTATTTGTCTAATCACTTCTACCCACAATGAATGAATTACTTCATAACTTCAAAGCATATGTAACAAATCCACCTCTGGGCTGTCACTGTGCCAACAGAAAATAGATGCAAGTTATACCATCTCTAACCAGATGCAATGGTTTGGTACAGCCCCCGAAATAAATGTTTGCTGTAGCTTGGTTTGAAGGGGAGCTGTGTTGAGTAGGAGAGGTTCTCAGAAATATAATCACACATACAGAATAGGCTATATACGGGGTCCCCAACCTTTTTGAGCCTGCAGGTGCCTTTGGAATTCTGTCACAGTGTGGTGGGTGCAGGCACGAAATGGCTGCCAGAAGAGGCGGAACCAGCATAACTCTAATAGTCACTCTTCAATATTTCAGGCAGAAGCTCTTTTTAACACTGTGCTTTTTAAAATGAACATATTGTTTATAAATGTTGTCTTGCAAATGCCTTCAGTCATGCAGTGAAAAGTCTAGGACTATGGTGGGAGCTGGTGCTGAAGCAACTTTTTAAAAAAACTACACAGCTCATGATATCTCCAGTGGCCATCAGAAGCCCTGATGGTCAAAAGCTCCACTGACCCTAGCTACTGAAGAAGAAGAAGAAGAGGAGGAGGAGGAGATTGGATTTATACCCCACCCTTCACTCAGAGTCTCAGAGCGGTTTACAATCTCCTTTCCCTTCCCCTCCCCACAACAGACGCCCTGTGAAGTAGGTGGGGCTGAGAGAGCTCTCTCGAGAACTGCCCTTGAGAGAACAGCATTGAAAGAACTTGTAACTGACCCAAGGTCACACCAGCAGCTGCATGTGGAGGAGTGGGGAATCAAACCCGGTTCTCCCAGATTAGAGTCCGCGCTCTTAACCACTACACCAAACTGGCTCTCATATCCTTCATATAATTCACTTCCCAATTTAAAGCAGCCACAACAATCCAGGCTTTTTGATGTATGCCGAGGGCCCAAACACCTGAAAATTTTTTTTAAAAAACCACTTGGCAGGCACCGTGGCACCACACTGGGGACCCCCCTGGGCTATACAGATTCAGTGCTATGTAGCACTGAAGGTAAAAGGTAGAACAATTTGAAGCATAATCTAAAAGCTAAGCTTTATTATTATTATCATCATCAGTAATGGAGCCAAGGAAAAGGTATCGCCATGGCTCAGTGGCAGAGCATCTGCTTTGCATTCTGAAGCTCCCAGGATCCATCTCCTGAGTTTCTAGTTAAAAGGATCAGGGTAGCAGCTGGTGTTCCCTCTAAGCTGAGTTAGTGTGAGATAGCTCACAGTTTTTTAGCCTCCAGCTCACACATTTTTATCTTAGCTCAGGAAGGATGGCTCCAGCGCAAACTAATTCATGCAGTAGCCAAATCACTCACTCACAACTTTAATGCCTGTAGGTCACAAAGTAGAATTTTTACTCACAAGACCCCACAGCTTAGAGGGAGCACTGGTAGCAGCTGGTGTGAAAGACCTCTGCCTAAGACCCTGAAAAGATAGCTGCTGCCCATCAGAGTAGGCAGTGCTGTCCTTAATGGACCCAGGGTCTGACTCAGTATATGGAAGCTTCATGCGTGGAAAGTTACTTTCATCGCTAAAATAAAAGATGAAGGAGAGCAATCAATATATGCAATCACTGTTTCTTTCTCCCTTCCATTTAGAGAAATATATTGGTCACATTTCTGTAATTTTGGTTTCATTGGGTTCTTTTATAAACATTTCTCAGCTTTTCCCAGATTATTACCGTGTATGTCAAAGCTACAGGCAGTCCAAATTGGTCATCAGCTCCAATACTGCTTAAATTACCATAAAGAAGGAGATGACATATTTGTTCAGTTCCTTTTTGGTGTGCAGTTTTTGCAGAGACACTGAATGCAGTCCACACACTTTGTTCCTTTGGGCTGCTAATAGCACGCTATTCATCAGTAAAGGACAACTTTCATGTTCAGCAGAACTACAAAAATCTTAAAGAGTTCCTGTTTGAGCCCGCTCACCTTTCGGTCTGTTTTCATACTTGGGTTTCCCTTTTGCAAATTACCAAAGACATTAGTGTGTAAACATCTCATAGTTATAAAGGACTTATCTTTGTCCATCCATTTGGCTACTCCTTTTGATAAATAAATAGAACTGATTTCTCTTTTATATGTGTTGGCAGGAATGTGAAAGGGAAATACAGTTGAAGCCAGTGATCTTTTAGTGCTGTGGTTCAGGTTCAAAACTGACCAGTAATTTCTGAAGCATTCCAAGTGTAGCTGCGGCTTCTTCATGAAGGGTTAGTGAGCCCCTCTGTAAGCAATAATGCTTTCCCTTCTAATGAAAGGCACTAATAGTTGATCCACTGTCTCTCTAGACAACATCTAGTTTTCCAAGATAGATAAGGTTCTGGACTTTACGTAGGCACTTGGGTTGTCAACTTAGGGTTGGGAAATCTGTGGAGATTTGGGCTGGAGCCTTAGGGGTGGCAGGGTTCGAGGGTGAGGGACCAGAGCAGGGTATAATGTCATAGACCACATCCTCCAAAGCAGCCATTTTCTCAAGGAGAACTGATCTCTGTAATTTGGAGATTTGATGCAATTCTGGGAAATCTCTTGACCCCATCTGGAGGCTGGTAACCCTAGTAGGCACCCTTATCTTTACAAACCAACTGCCCAGCTCCTCCTTTGTAGTTTTGCTGATCTGGGAACAATCGAAACTACCACTCCATTTTGGTGGTCTCCAGTAGCTCTCTCTTTCTGTCAGTTTCCCAGCACCTATTGCAAAACATGTGCTTAAATGCCCTCCCATTCAATGGCCATCACTTGTCCTCAGTGACCCAGCCATATCTCACCACCTGTGCAAGTACTGTAACATTATCCCCCACACAGTATGAGCTCCGATTAAGTGGGACGCAGGTCACTTCCTTCTTGTCCAGTTTGTGAAGGATGGTGCCAGACGTGCCTCATGATGCAGAGAATTTCACAATTTTAATTTTATTTATTACATTTATACCACACTTTCCTCTCACCTGGTGAATCAAGGTGGCTTATGTTGTTCTCCTCTCTGCCTTTTTATTCTCACAGTAACCCAGTGAAGTAGGTTAGGCTGTGACCAAGGTCACTATGCTGAACTTCAGAAGATAGAGGTACATAAAGCTTGGTTTCACTTGGTTTCACTTATTTTGGTCATCTGAAGACAAACTGTAATAGCAGGAGATCTCAGGGGGCCACCTGGAGGTTGGCAAACCTAGTTAAACCTCCAACCCATGCAATACTGAGCTCTGTGTACCAGATCAGATAATCCAGGCAAAGCAAATAAGTCAGAGAACAAGTACAGTTGATACCAAAGGCTACGCCACTCGTCAGGACTCTTTCAAGCTCTCTTTCCAAAGTTTGGCTTTTCCCCTTAAGTGGTTCTTATGGGACTGAAGTGAAAGCAAATTTGCCTTCAGTTATTCCCGGCTGATAACAAGCAATTTATCGGCATTCTCTTACAGCCGGTATCAGCAAATTAACTGTCAAAGGGTACAATCTCCTGCGCACATCCCACTGTTAGAGTTGTCTGAGAGTATTTCCGCGCAGTCTGCTCTATCTGCCCGGGAGCCAGTGCCAAGAGGAAGGCCTTGTTTACCTTATTGCTACTGTTTTCGTTCTTTCTGGCCATTCCACACCAGTGAGAAACAGCAGTGGATAGTCAATAATGGTTTTAATTGCAAAGATTTCCTGTGACACGTGTGTTAATGAATGTCAAAGCAATAACAGAAAAGACATTACTCGTTTAATGATTGATAGAACGAGAGAGGAAAAAAGCAGGAGGTATTTTGCAGGATAAATGACGACTGTTCTGTGTTCCTATACATTAGTGGTATCAACTCTTCGATCACACGGGAAGAGATCATGGCTCAGATAGATGAATCAGAGGATCATAACCTGTTACTCAGTAACGGGCCAGTCACAATAATTAGTGAGCTTTTCACTGGATATTGCTTAGTACAGAATACAGGGTCTGATATTTGCCACTGAATTAAACAGAAGGGGCACAGGCTTTGCTTTCTGACTATTGTGGCTTTTATTGCAGTATGTATTTTGCCATCAAAAGAAGAGGGAGTCGCCTTACATTCACATACAAACAACTATAACTAATAATATTTTTTTTGTGTGTACAACATTTTAAGGGGGTTGTCTTGCATTCAGGGTCATTTTCGTTACAAGTAAAGAATATGGTAGAGCAGGGGTGGGCAATTGTTTTGGCTCGGGGGCCACTTTGTGGGAGCGGAGGTTAGCGGAGGGCCGCACCTTTTAAAATGATTGCATTCATTAGTTAACCCTCGCTTTGGTGCGGCCCGGGGAAGGCGAGGGTGGGGGTGGGCAGGGTTTCCCTGGAGCGCTGCTGCCCTGGGAAGAGGAGGATGGGGGAGGGAAGGTAACTTACCTTCCTCCTTCTGCCTCCTTGTTGCCCAACAGGGCTGCTGGGAGCAGGGGGTGGGGCTTGGTAATATGCCCACCCCCTGGACACTTCACTCCCTGAGCGCCACTTCTCTGCGCTCTGGGCCCAACGAAGGCCTGACTGAAACCACATGGCCAACTGTCTTGGCGGGCCGCAAAAAACTCTGTGGTGGGCCGCATATGGCCCCCGGGCCGCAATTTGCCCACCCCTGTGGTAGAGGATGCTCTTGCGAGCCAGCATGGTGTAACAGTCTGAGCCGATCCAGGAGGTCTGGGTTCAAAACCCCCCGTTCTGCCATGGCTGTGGTGACCTTGGGCCAGTCACTCTCTTTCAGACTAGCCTGCCTCACAGGGCTCATGTGAAGTTAAAATGGAGGAGGAGAGAGTGATGTGTGGCCCCCTGAGCTCTTTGAAGGGAAGGAGAGGATAAAAATATGTTAAATACGTAGCGTTGACAAATATTGCTTGCTCAGACCTTGAAAATGATTTTAAGAGGTCATGTATCTGTACAGATTTTGCATGCAATCAAAACCTTATTATTAATATAAGTTTATATAATCAAACCAATACATTTGTCAGCTAAAAGTACAGGCGATTGCATTGCTTCAGACTGTTAAGCCTCTAAGAGTGATATTTTGTGAGGATCGTTTTAGGCTGCTAAATATTTTATGCTGTTTTTGTTCTCTGGCTGGGTGTTTGTCTTGATTTTAACAAATGTGATAATGTTTATTTTTTTCATGTTTTATCTTGGGAGCCGCCTTGATCGGGAGAGGTGGCATATATGTTTTCTAAATAAATAAATGCAAATTTTGGAAGAAAAGAAAAGAAAAATTGTGTAAAGTTGTTCATTTAGTGTAAATTAGCTCAATTTTCATGCTTGGTTCTGAGCATATGTGCAGAAATTTTAGCTCTTTTAAAAAAAGACATAATATTGTAATAGGAAAATGAGTATCAGGGTTGAGTACAGGGCAAATGCAGAGTAGCAGGTCTCTGGAGAGGCAACATATAAATTTTCCAAATAAATAAAATAAATAGGAATAATGGAAAGTGTAAGGGAAGAGCTGTTTTCCATGAAGGGCTGTGAAACTCCATTCCCTGAGCAGATGCCACATTCATATTTCCAGGAATTTCCACCACTGCAACTACAGCCTTAAACACTGATTACGTTAGATGAAAACTTATAGAAGACTTTGATCGGAGAGAAGAAATGGTCTGCTGCTTAAGATTTGCAAACACCGGTTGAGTTGACTTCTGAACTGTGAACTGAACTTGATCTGAACTGTGTTAGATGAAGATGGGTAGCTGTGTTTGTCTGTCCGTAGCAGTAGGAAAGAGCAGGAGTCCAGGAGCACCTTAAAGACAAAAATTGTGGCAGGGTGTGAGCTTTCGTGAGTCATTGCTCTCATCTTCCTCTGAAGAACTCTTGCTCTTTTCTATCTTGTATCAGACATTGTGACTGTTGTTTCATTCACTTTATCACATGAGATCCTGTTTATGTATGTGAATAAAATCTGTCTAAAATTATCCTGTAGGAATGATTGTAGTACAGCATCACAGGTATCTTTTTATTTAAAGCATTTTTATGCCAGCTTTCCATACAGTTCAGGGATCCTGAGCTGGTGAAGACTCAGAAAGTTAAAACAAAATTTAAAACCCACACACACATATAAAATAATAAAAGCAGTTCAACAAAATACAAACACATATGAACATAAATGGGAGGTAAATATGTAGGGATTGCTGAGAAGGACCTGGGAACTGTTCATGTGGGCCTGAATTATATGAATCATGAGGTACTGGATAACTGTTGCTCATGTCTTCCTCTTCCTGTTTCATTCTTAATTGTCAACACGGTGAATGTACTGAGAATACAGGTTGCTCCGAACCGTTTTGTGCTCCTAAAATTATGCTGTTATTAACACCTCTCTTTTTTGCTATGAGACAATGTTTTAGGACTGCTTGACACATTATCCTTTCGGGCTGAATTTTTTTTTTGTTAGCTTTGTCATAGCAACTTATATGTTTAAAAAAATCTGAAAGAGCAAAGAAGACCAATCATCTCTGATGAAAGTTATGAGTCTCTTAAAGTAATTCCTGCCCATTTAAAATCAAAATTCATGTTGTGAAAATTTATGTGTGTGTAGTTTTAATCTGTGCATTGCATGCCTGTTTACAGCACAAAAGCCTTTGGGGGGGGTGCATGATTCTTTACGAGACTATCCTGAGTTCTTTAAAAAGCTCATTTTGTCTTGCAAGAGGCTTGATGTGGTCTCCTTTTCAGGCACTGATTAAACAACCCTTCATTTCAGCATAGTGCTATGGCATTAATACTTCCCAGGTATTCAGTTGACCTGCTGGTTTTGCTGACATTTTAAAAGGTATTTGGTGCTGTTCTGCAAATTTTCTCACATTTTTGCCCACCGTGGCATTTACGTTTGCCCTGTGCGCTGGGATCCGTGCCTTTCCAATAATTCTCACCATAAGCAATGTCCATCGCTTGGCTTGTTACGGAGAGCTACCCTCTCTTTCCTCTCTGACTTTCCAGATGGACCCGACTTGTGGGATTTAGTATCACTGGGCTATGCCTCATTCTGAAGGTCAACGTGTTGCATGTCAGAGGCAAAGTGCTGAGAAAACACGAGCGCATTGTTTGTCAGAAGCACATGTTGAAGCGCTGGCGGTGATTCCTGTTCAGAGAGCCTGTTAATGTGGTAATGAAATGCGCAAAGCAAAGAGGTTCATCCATATAAATGGCTAATTTAAATAATGAGGAAGGATGTGGCTCAGTGTCAGTACTGATTAATTAGAACATAAAATAAATAACCTGCTTAACAGCACTGGCTGCTTCCAGTGGAAGGAACCCTATTAGTGGGAAATGAAGTTAATACCGCCAACAGTGTAATTACGGGTTTGTTAACGGGATCCATTATGATATTTTGTTAATTCCAGGGGCTTGTTAGTATGTGCACAGCATTACTTATGTACTTCATGATATCTTCGGTATAGCTTCAAGAAGGACATTTGCTGTTCCTCCCTATCACTTGCCTTCGCATGTAAGCTTCCTCAGTTGCAGGAACCCAACCACAATGATGCCAAACACACTGACTAATTCCAGGGGCCCCTTGTTTGATGTCACTGTTGATGTAATGGTCCACCACTGTGCAGTTATGAATAAGCACATTTATCTAATGCATGGCCACACAGGGAAATAACGAACAGATGTTAACAATAATTTTTAATGGCCACAGCTCTTTGGTTGTTGTTTTTTTTAAAGTAATGTATGTTCAAAATGTATGGACGCTTTATTTATTAACTCTCTGAGCACTGTACACCCAACTGTATCTAGGCTAGGCCTCTGGAGGCATTCTGAATAACATTTAATAAAGTACAACTATACTAGTAAACAAAAAGCGTCTCATATTAGCTAGACAGCTGGCCTTGGGCTTTCCTGATTTCAGCAGGGAAAATGAGAAAAACGCAAACATCAGTTTTTGACTTAGAATCATATTAAAACATAAACTTTATAATCAGTATATTAGCAAATTTCTGGGGCCAGGTCAAATTCCCAGTTGATGTAAATCGTCCTTTGCCAGCAGTTCTGTATACGATATTCTGAAGACTGTACTCAAGAGGTGAATGATCAGTGTGTGTATAGAGGGAGAGGAAGACTGTTCTTCCTAGGGTTGCCAGATGCTTCCTGACCACCAGCAGGCGGGGTGGGTGGGTAGGGCTGTCAGATCCAGGTTGGGAAACTCCTGGAGATTTGGGGATGGAGCCTGGGGACCAAAGGGACCTCCGTGGGGTACAATGCCATGCAGTCCACCCTCCAACGCATCCATATTCTCCAGATCTCTGTTAGTCTGGAGATGAGCTGTAATTCCGGGGGATCCCCAGGTCCCACCGGGAGGCTGGCATCCTGAGTGCCCACTCATACCAGCTAGCCTTATCCCCACCCTGTGCATGTGTTCCGCATGATGTTTGGAATGGTTTGTGCATAAACTCTTTCTGATGATAAGTCGAGAGGCTAGCGATCTGATTGTCTCTTCTATGTATGTTTATATCAATTTATTTGTTATTCCCTTTACGTTATTTGTAGTCTACCTTTCTCACAGGGACTCAAGGCAGATATAGGACAGTCAACAAGATGGGACATTCAGTAACCAGTGCATTAAGATTTCTAAAGTCTGGAACTGTCAGGAAGAACTGAAGCATAGCATTAGTATTATATGTTGACATTGCACAGCTTTGATTTGGATCCAGTAGAGTGTTTCCATGAATGAAAAGATTTCCTCCCGCAAAGCATGGCTTTTCCCCCCCATCCCCGCAGCCTGAAATGCCTCCTAAATGCTGTTTCTAGGGGTTCCCATCCCCCAGGAGCAGCATTTCAGGGGTCAGTTTGGGCAGCACAAGGAGGGGGAGGTGGAAAAGTTGCTGCCCATGGATAGAAATCCTTCTACCCATGGAAACACTCCACTGATTCCAGGCCTTTTTTAATTCGCTCCGGATGCCACGCCACCACAAGAATCTTGTCAGTTGGGTTTCATCTAGAAAGAATAAAGACGTAGACCCTCAAGGTGATTGCAGTTATGACATCTTTGTAACTTTGGAAGTGTTTTTCATTGAACTTATCTAGGACTTATTTCTCTCATAACCTGATCCTCATAAGAAAATACCTTTACCTTCTGTTGCCTGTGTGCCCATCCTTCCTTTATAGCCTCAGAAACAATTGGCAATTGGCATCAGACCCGTTTGCCATCTCACTGCATGGTCTTCCCTAAGAATGAAGAATGCCAGCCATTGGGTCACCAAGCACCTACTAAGTGAGTTAATCAGAAAATTTTCTTTCTTTCATTCAGATATTATCCCTACATGTATGCTGCAGGTATGTTCCTGTCTATCATATTTTCCTTTAGAAACTAATTTAGTATTCTTATTGCTCAAGACCTATAGATTAGAGGAAAGGAAAGGAAAGGCTGCATGTATATTTATCATGTTTTCTGGTGAAAGAATAAATTTAAGACTCTCCTGTGCTTCCTCCCCCCTTTTTTCCTTTTTTACAAAATCTTATAGTCATTTAGTAGCTCACCTTGGATCCCTCGCAAAGGAAGTCAGAATAAAACAAGTTTAAATAAATGAATACATTTGCATATTTGGAACACTGTCTTGATTAACTTTCATAGTAATCCTGGGAAGTTTTACACCCTTCCAAGGCTGCTGAAAGTGGGTTAAGAAGAGTGTTGTAACTCTGCTTAGCATTGTCCCATTAATAAAGTAACATTTTGTGGTCTAGTAACTTAGGCTTTGCAGAGCTTAATTTATCTGTTGATTTAACAAAGGCAGCTGTTGTTGTTGTTTAACTCTAATAAACTCATCTTTTGCTTGAGAAACCTTGGTGGAGAAATAAACACTTTTTAGCATTTTAGATAAAACTGAAACAAAAGCTACTATGTAGAGCTGAATAAATTTCAAAACAGGCATGAAAGTAAATGAACCATACAATCCAAGGCCCTGTCAAAGGATTTTGTATCTTCTGATGCTCTTCCTTATCCTTTCAACTTGCACTGTCGCATCTCTCTATCTCTTACTCACCATTGGTTGACCTGCTTTGATATCACAGTGGGCTGTGATGGCTCTCCTGATGCCATTGGGTGCTGGGATGGCCGGTCCTGTGAAGGTGCCTTAAATGGAGTTAGAGCATTGGTCTGTCAAAGTCAGCATTGTCCACTCTTGATTGGCAGGCCTTTCACATTACCTGTCCTACTCATGGTAATTGGACTGTCAAGGTCATCATTGTCTACTCCTGACTTGCACTAGGGTCTCAGGCTGAGGTCTTTCACGTGACTTGTGCTACTCCCAGTAAGATTAGGAGCAGGTATCAGCCTTGCGTGCTCTCTTTACTGCCCCCCTCCACTCCTCAGGCAGTACTTGCTAAACTGGAAGGGATTCTGCATTGAATAGGATCTTCCTATACTGTTATTACTTTTCTTTTGTTTGCTTATTTTGAGACATTTCGGTACCACTTTTCCAGGGGAAAAGAGCCTATCCGAGGTGTTTTATTAGCTGCTCTCAGAAGATCAATGAAGAACAGGTAGATAGTATGTGAGCTAGAGGCCCACTGCTGAGGTCTCATCAAAGGTAGAATCCCAGAACACAAGTAAGAAATGCCCATGCTCTGTGGCTTGAACAGAGAACTGGCAGATCTGCAGTCCATTTCCTTAGTGAAAGACTTTGTGAAGTTACACTGATCTCCACTTGCACAGTATCAAGTGGATTTTTGCAGATGTAAGATCTGGGTTTTTCTACCAGTAGGAGTTTAGGGAAGTGGAAATTCCCCAAGAGAAAATTTCTCTACATTATTGCAGTAATTGGGTGGGGGGATTATTTTTGCTGAATACTCCTGGCATTTTAAAATATGGCCTCACATCCAGACTTCCAACTGCACTAGCTAAATGTTGCTACCCATTTCCCATCCGTAACAATCGCTAAGGCTGATGGTTATTTCTGCACACTTTGTTTATGAGTAAAATTAGCATCTGAGAGAGAGAGAGAGCGCTCTGCAAAGAAATGCTTGACAAACTGTCCGAAGGCTCCTTTATCGGTTTCATTATGAGGTATGACATTGCATTTTTAGTATGAAGTCACTCCCGTGTTGTTGTTGTGATCTAGAAAGTCACTTTGAATTCAAATATGAAATGAGACCATCCATCATGTTAACAATTTAATTACCTCAGTATATATTTTTTCAGGAAAGAGGGGGGGAAAGCCTATTATTTGTTGTGTATCTTATTACAGATTCATTGCCTCAGGACGGCCAGGGCTGTCAGAAGGGTAGGCCTTGTGGTTAGAAATGCCAAGATATGAAGCAGATAAGACATGTAGTCCTTGTGCCTTCTGTTGGGGTCTACTCAATTTTTATGTTCGCTTGGGGCCTTTACCTGTTAGATTCCCTCTAATCTTTGTTGCAGGAGCGGAATGGTGACTTGTAAAAGTAATGAAGCATGACGAGGATATTGAAAGGGTCGAATAAAGTAGAAATGTGATATTTTCTATCTTCCGTGGACCCAGGAAATAGGACTCCTGCTGTTGAGTGGAGCTTGGGAAATTGCCATCACATTCCCCTACCAAACAAAAGTTGTGAGCTGTATTGTTCAGTGCTTATGGAAGAGACAAAGTAATCAGTGCAGGGAGGTTTATCTGATTGTCTAACCATCTGGTTTCCCAGTGACTGAAAGTTAAGCATTGAGGAAACCAGGGGATTATAACCAGGGTGGTGGCAGAGAAGGGCAAAGAGCCAACGATTTGCTTTATTTTTAAACAAAGCTTTATATATATGTAACATGTGCAATACTGTTATGTGCCCTTGAAACAAGGCGAATCTTATAGATGAATTCGATTTTACTAATTTGAACAGATAATTATCAGCCAATAAAACTCATTCCCAGCATCCTCTTTTCCCGTCCACGCTTTGCTATAACCACTGTCCAGATTGGTGTTGACGTTAACTGGATAACTTCATACCATAGTCTGTAGAGCTTTTCAAACAATCATGGTTTCAAATCATTCTTTGCAGGCAACCCTGGTTAGCTGTACCAATAAGTACTGATTCAGATATAGCCGGTAACGGTGGATACAGGCATCCAGGGAAGGGGAAGGAGAGAACCTCAGCACATTTCTCGTTTTCAAACCATGCTGGAGAGCTTGTGAAATGACTGAACTGGGCTTGGGGTTGATGAGCCCAACGACGGGTGGTAGCATGCTCCAGCTTCAGTGCTGTTTCTTTCTTTACTATTTTATGTTTGCCGAGGAGCACCAGAGAACAAAATTGCTAGGACAGACTGCCATAGCTGTCCTGCAGAATCTTGAGTCCATTGTGTGTGCATGTGCACACATACATTTAAATCTTGAGTGATCCGTATGAAAGCAAGAACCCAGCTTTTTCTCCTGGTCACTGTTTCTTTGTAGATTTGCTGACAAAAGTGCATCTGCCCGTTTTACTTGATGTGAGGGGCATCCACTTTGTGATATATTCTCAATGAGAAATGTTCCTGGTGTTCCCAGCAGTCCAAAATCCAGATGTTGTGCTCTGCCAGTTTGAAGCAGTGAATTGTCATTAGGTTTAACGACAAAAGGTTATGCAGAAGGTTTAACACATATTTTGGGGGGAACTGAGAAAAATTTCTGTTCATTTTTCTTATAATTTTCGCATACAGAAGTGCGAGTGATAAGTCCAGCTGATACATACACTTGGTTTTTAAACGATTTTTGAGGGGCTCTGATCCAGAGCAAGTAAGGGCCAGGCTACACATTATGAAGACTGTTCCCCTCACACTGACCTGGGTTCCCCCCAACGCATCTCTCCAATAACACTTGGTTGAAGAAACAAGTGAGGTAATACCATGTTCAATGTTTCCTTGTTCCAACTATAGTTCATTGGCTGCCATTTGCAGGTGGGTAGGGAACCTCTGAACACAATGATGTCATGTAATGTGTTTCATGTACCAGCTTTATGGGGGACATGCATGGGTCAGCCCTTCATTGCACTTAGAGTCTTGACAGAGTTATAGCGCAGATTTATAGTTTTTGTGAACTAGAACGTGCTTCATCAAATGCCGCAAGTTTCTTTTTCTGTTTGGTTTTTGCCTTTGCTAGGACAGCCTGCCGTAGCTATCCTGCAGAATTTAAATTTGATTAGGCTGGATACTACAGCTCCCTTCTGCTCAGTGAGGAGTTTTCTCCATTGGCGCAGACTTTCCTCCAGCAGAACAAACATCCTCACGGAGCAAAAGTGAGCCGAAGGATCCAACCTGTTAAAATCAATAGGACTTCAATTATTTGCAACTAATTTGTGCCACGTTACAGTGAGATTGCTCTGGATCGGTGCCTACGAAGTGGCAGCCACGCAAGTTTTCCTGTTTTTCTATGCAACTGAATCCACTAGCAGAGGCTACATGAAAATGTCTCAGTGGGTCACTTTTACACCTGGGTAACATTTTTTTTTTTTAAAAAAAGCATGACTGTTTCTAAAGAATATATTTAAAATAGTATATGCATTTCAGCCGAGCCGTGCAACAATGCAGAAAATGAGTGTCGTGCTGAATTCTCTTTCCTACTTGCACATCTAATCCAAACTCTGAGGCATGCCTTGTTGTTTATATTCTGACTTGGTACCAGACGAAGTTTCTTCTGTCCAAATATTCTGCACTGATGATGTTTTAAAAAGTGTGTGGGAATTGGTCATATCCCGTATTTCCTGGCAGAGCTGAAAGCAAAGGCGATGTAGCCTCTCTCGTAACATTTTGCTTGGAATTCTATCAAAATGAGTGCCAAATGAATGGTGCAGAAAGGAATCGAGTTGTTACTTAAGTTCAGTAAAACTCCTTTAAAAATATATTAGTGCAACAAAGAACTTCACTAATAGGCTTGAAGAAAATGTGTTCCTGATTACACCTTTTTTTTTAAAGAGAAGAGAGAACATATTGAATATTTCTTTCTCCAAGGACGCCCCGCAGTTTATGAGTTTTTAAATTCTGCAAACACAGAAGACAAAACTTAGAGTTAAACTAATGAATTTAACAATTTCCTGGGGATTCTATACCTATCTGACATAACATAGGGTTGCCACAACTCCTGCTGTGGCGGCAGAGCCCCCTCTGGCAATCCCCACTGCTGCTCTGTCAGCAATAAGAGAAAAATAAATTTGTTAAAAATCACTATTGGAGCAATGGCATTACATCACTTCTGGGGGGAACCTGGAAGTGATGTTATGCCTCTCTAGGAATTGATGGAAATTCTTATGGTTTTGCCATATAGTTTGTGGCGATTCCTAGAAAGGCATGACATTACGTCTGGGTTTCCCCCAGAAATGACATAATGCCATTGTGCTGATGATGACACCCCTCCATGTACCCAACCCCCAGAGATGGGAGGGTTGCCATAACAGTTTCCTTTGAGGTAGATATCCTGGCACCCTGAAGCTGTGATGGTGCATGGTTTGGTTTCTTTCTCTGGGCTTTTCAAGTAGCATCAAGGGTTACCAAGAGCACACATTCCACTCTTGCTAAGAGGGCAAATTCCACCTTCTTATTGGCACCAGTGGCAATGCACTGCCTTGAGTCTCAGTGAGAACGGTGGACTATAAAAAGCATAAATAAAATAAAATATTAAAAATGGATTCTACCTGCCTGTGTTGCCCACTGGCTGACCCATTTGGCAGTGGTCAAATTGTACACATCTCCAGTCCCATTCTGTACCATAAAACGTATTCTGGAAGAAATGCATACTTCTACTAGACTAGGTTTATTGAGACCTGGAGGCAGAATTTCAGAAGGACACTTAGAGATCTGGAAGATCCCTTCCCTGCATCCTGCTGTACTCTCAGGCTGCAAGCCACAGTGTGTACGTGACACAAACACACACATGCACAGTTCTTCTGTATGATGAACTAAATGCAGGTCACCTGCTTTTTCTTACAGGGCTGTGCTTTCCATGTGAAATAAAAACACCAAGTGCTGTAGCGGTCCTTTAAAAAGCAGTTGACAAAACTGTTTTAAAAGTGTGTTCTAGCATGTCAGTATTTTCCATGAGCAACTTAAGTGCATCCAAAGGGGGTGATGCTTCTTCCAAGTCTTTTCTGGGAAAGGCACATCCGTCTGTTGTCCATTTGAGTCACTATGTGAGTCTCTATTGTTGGTATGAGGTTTGGAGTGATGTGTTGCTGTCTGTGGGATATGTGCAATTCTTCATTAGTTCTCTGAAAAGGCAATCCCATGGAAATTCAAGTTCACTGGTTAAGAGTGCGTGTGTGGGGGGGGGGAATTGCTGAGGTAAAGTTATATTGTAGTCAAGGGGCCTCTTGAAAAGCCGAGCCTGCTGGCCTGCTCCGTCCATTTACAGATATAAATGAGTCACTTGTTTCCTTGTGAATTAAGTGGCAGAATTAGAAGGAACACATCAGCCATCGCCTAGGATAGCTGAAGAAGTTATATATATTTATATATACACACACCAGTTCTGGCAGCAGTGAGGTAAGATGACAAGAAATCTCGTAGTTTGAACCAGAATTGCACTGGAAGTTTCAGCAATGTTCCTATAGACAGTGAAAGAGGCACAGATTATGGGCTCGCTTTGTTGTGGAGAACCAAATTGTCAGCTGTCCCACGGCAGTGTAAATTTTAAAGGCACACACTTTTCTTGCTCCAAAACATCTGATAGTTAAGGCAAATGAAATCCAATTAAGTTTATTGGATGATGTCACTGATGTGGGTGATATATATGATTGCAGATAAAAAAAATAAAACAATCCCGCTCATCTGTGGTTCCACAAACAGATTGTCAATAGCCAGATAAAATTTATAAGGGCAGGTTGCTTTATTTTTCCACATGTAGAATGAATTTAATTTTGTGGAGTGGAAAGGATGACAAGATGGGTTTATCTTTATTTTACTTTGGCACACGGTTTTTACAAACGACCTCCTTGTAATAATATTGGGTTTTCAGAAATGTTTGGGAATGCGTTTTGGGCTGAATTTTCAGAGGCTGGCTAAATGTGCCCAGAAGGAATGCTGTGATTAAACCTTTTTCCAGTTCAAAATAAGAACTCATTCCCACAAAAGGTTGTGCAATTAACTGTGTAGTGAGTAGCCAGGAAGCAAGCGGTCCTGTTGAGGAACCAGGAGTTACCCATGCCAATATGATCATGTGTAAAAAATAGTGAGTCAGTGTAGGGGAAATAGTTAGAATCTTGGACTATTACTGGGGAGACACAAGAATAGATTTGAATCCATACTCAGCCATGAAACTCACAGTGTGACCTGGTGCAAATCACTCTCCTTTAGCCCAACACGGCTCACAGGCTTGTTGAGAGAGGATAAAATGGGGGAAAGGAGAACTGTGTACATTTCTTTGGAGCTGAGCTCTTTGGAAGAAGGGAAGGATAGAAATGTTCCTCCATCTTGTTATACGGCTAATGTTTTCCCATTTACAAAGTGGATATCCCTGGGCTTGGCATGGAACAACAATCTAGTGCAGAATAAAACAGTAAAATATGCGTTCTGTGTTAGGGACTGTTTCATTTTGCTTTCCTTTTTGGTCAGTCTTGCAAATATGTTGATCTTCTATACGTTTTGATGAATGTTCCCAGGCTAAGGACAAATATAATCTTTTCAGATAAGACCAGTGTATCTGAAAATAATACAATATACCTTTTTAACTTCCGTGTTGCTTTCTTTGGCTGATGCAGTAATAAAATATTTAGAGAGAAAAGAATGCTGCATCTTGAAACTTGTTGCCCTTACAAGTATCTGGGACTTCAGAAATAGCTTGTATTTATGTTGGTGCGGGGGTGGATAGGCAACAGCGTGCGAGATCCAACCCCTGGCCATAACTTGGGCCTGATCCCAGAAGCATTGTCACAGGCCAACTGAACACCCACGAGTCTCTTGCAGTAGACAAGAGCTTGGGATTTCAGACCTCCTGTCACATTTCTGCTCAGCCGTGAAGATTAATGAGTGGCCTGTCTCTTGAGGGGGATATGGTTGTCAACTCCAGGTTGGGAAATTCCTGGATATTGGTGGAGGTGCCTAGGAAGTGTGGGGTTGGGGAAGGAAGGGCCATCCTTGGGGTATAATGTCATAAAGTCCACCCCCAAAGCAGCCATTTTCTCCAGGGGGACTGATCCCTAGAGATCAGTTGTAATTCCAGAAGAACTCCAGGTAGGCAACCCTAGGAGGGCGTAATAAAAAATGATGATGGTGGAAGATCTAAGAGCAGGTGTCTTTCAGTTAGCTCAGGGGCCCCAGTTAAGATCAGGGCCCCAGTGTTGCCCCACACTTTTTCTTCTGATGTGGTATTTGCATGTTTTTCCCATTGGGCAAATTGCAACTTAGGGGGTAGTGGTGCCTTGGCAGCTGCCATTTGCAGTGTTTAAAAAGCAGGATAGCCATTCAGAGCTCTCAGATTTTCATGTCTAGTTAACCCTTTAGCCTATTATACTTGGAGTTTTGGTTATAATAATAAGCACAGAATATGTGTGCTCATTATAACTATTATCTCAACTGTGTAGGCCAGATCTGGCCACTTCCTTCATTGTCTTTAAATGTCCATTTCTCTGGGGCAGTGAGGGAGGAGGAAGGAAAGTGAGGGAAGAAAAATGGGTTAAATATTTTTGTCCCCCAACCCATGTAGTTCCTGGTTCTTTGAATGCTTTCTGCCTTGGATCTCAGCAAGAAAGGAGGATTATAAATAAATAAATAACAATAAATCTCCCTGGCAAAGCCCATGAGCTTTGACTACTGCTCCCTTAACAGCCTTCCTGCTCCATGGACCCCCATCTATTTATTCAATTTGAGATGGTGTTTATTATATATAAAGCCCTTCATGGCTTTCAGAAGTTGGGGGCATCCAAAGCAGGACCTCCGAAGATTACCATAACTGCCAAGCAGATTCATAAGAGATTAGGTGGTCCTTCAGGTATGTTGGTCCCAAACCAGTGTAGGTGGTCCAAGTCTGGAGTGATATGGTTCTTATGATCCTCTCCAGTCAACATCCTGGCTGTCATGTTTTGTACAAACTGAAGTTTCCGTACAATTTTTAAGGGCAGCCCCACATTGCAGTAATCTAATCTCAATGTAACCAGGGCGTTCACCACAATTGCGAGATGTTTTTTTTTTTAATCCAGGAAAGGCCACGGTTGCTAACCAGTTGAAGCTGGTAAAAGGCACTCCTGGCCATAGCCACCACCTGCTTATCCAAAAGTAGGCCTGGGTCCAAGAGCGTATCTAGATTACAGAACTGTTCCTTCAAGGGGAGTACAACCCCTCCAAACTGGGTGGCACCATAATTCTCAGGTCAGACCTTTTGCCCACCAGTACCACTTCCATCTTGTCGGGATTAGCCCATCTCCACTCCAGAACTGCCTCCAGACACTGGTTCACAGCCTTCCTGGGATCAAATGGAAGTGCGAGCTAGAGCTGAATGGCATCTGTGTTCTGGTGACAACCCACCTCAAATCCCTGGATGATCTCACCCAGAAGTTTCATGTAGATGTTAGCATGGAAACCCCATGGGTCAAAGGGGCTGCACAGCAGTCCCCCAGCATCACCTTCATTTCAGTAAGAATTCCAGATTCCTAGTACTGTTCTGGGAACCCAAAGTAACCACCCATAACAATTACGTTCATCTACATTTTTGGCTTGGGTGTTCTACCCCTAGTTCCAGTCACACTAGATGTACAAATGGAGCCCAGTTATCTGCCTCCAGTGGGGACTGACTGGGAAGAATCAAGGCCAGATCTGCCAAGATGCAAAATTATTCTATGGGCAAGAACTATGGCTCTCAAGAGCCTTTAATTACCTGGTTAGATTTTTATTTCTCCTTGTGGCATATGAACAGTTCTCTTGTGATGCTCAAGTGTGACCCCGTACACAGGTGGGAATTACTGATTTAGGGGGTTGTGAACATTTAAAGATTTTTATGTCATCTGTTTTGGAAACTTCAGTTCTGCTGACATGGATAACTACTCAACGTAGCAGAGCAAAAAAAGGTTGTAGTGAACTCACAAGGTGTTTGCTTGAGAAACTGAGAGGCCTGCCTCAATATGTAATTGTGTGTTGCAATTAAGAACTGATGTACTATATTGGAATTTGCATAACCTGATTGAATTAACTCTAATGCACATGGGTTTCCAGATGTTTTGTGCAGCAATAATAGTTCGTGCTCCTTCCTTGTTCTCAAGTGGCAAGACGTAGTAGAATAATAGTGTTTAAGATAATGGTGCTTGAGTGCATACTGAAGAAAATAAAAGATCAGAGGTTGCTCTTTGCCATCCAGAGATCATTCAGTCTTGCAAGTTCTCTTCTATTAAACGGTAGTGCTAAAACATGGGTTTCATCTCTGAGCATGGTGTTTCTATGGAAAATATGAGTTGTGCCTGTTGGCAGGACATACAGTAGAGTACACTAAATCACATAGGAAATATCTTGGTAAAAGTAACATGTGGCGCACGTTTGTCTCCTGAATCCTACTAGGATTCTTCTGCTAGCAAACAAGAAGGAATGAGAATGGAATTAATCATATTAAGGCCCAGTTCAGGCTGATGCAATTTAATATTAGCATTGCAATTGCATTTGCATACCACAAATTACTTTTTTTGATTAAAAATATTTAAACGTAAGGTACACTCACCATTGTAGGAATAACAAAAGCAAGCCATAGAATTCCTTGCAACGAGATGCTGGTTGTGGCCCTAGATGTTTATAAAAATGGAAATGATAAATGTGTAAAGAACAGATTTTCTTTCAGTTGAGCAATGGGGCATCCGTGTGAGAACTCTGAGAGCAGACGTGCGGACAGATACCTGCAGGCAAAGATTCCCTCTGGGCCTCTTTCCCACCAGCCAGATCCAACCCAAACATCATGCGAGAGTAAATCACATGACTTTCCCAGCTCCATAGACCCCAAGGTGACCAGGATCCTCATTATGTCTTTCTGGTCTCTCCCCACATATCCCTGTCTGTGTACTAGTTCCTGGATACTAGATATACACTAGCACACCACTAGCTATTAAAATTTTGTCTTCCTGATCCCTAACACCCACTGTCCCTTTTTGTGTACTAGATGCTGGGTGTTGTTGTTGTTCAGTCGCACAGTCAAGTCTGACTTTTTGCAACCCCATGGACCACATCACGCCAGGCCCTCCTGTCCTCTGTTGTCCCCCGGAGTTTGCTCATCTTCATGTTCGTTGCATCAATAACACAGTTCAACCATCTCATTCTTTGTCGTCCCCTTCTTCGACCTTCAATCTTTTCCAGCGTCAGGGTCTTCTCCAGTGAGGGCTCCTTTCTCATTTGGTGGCCAAAGTATTTGCGCTTCAGCTTCAGTATCTGGCCTTCCAGCGAACAGTCAGGGTTGATTTCTTTTAGGACTGACTGATTTGATCTCCTTGCTGTCCAAGGGAATGCTGGGTACAGGATACTAGATCCTTCCACCCTTTTGCAATGAAAACAGCCACCGTTCACATTCTGGAGATAAATACTCCCCAGGGTGCTGTTTTTAAAACGCCTTCTTGGTTTCTGTTTCCTGACTGCCCCTCCCGACTCCAGACCAGCTCAAAATATGTGTTATGGTGACGGGTGCTTGTCTTCCATAAAAAGATCCTGGAAAAGGGGCTGATTTTGTCTTCATTCAGAGCCAGTTACTTGATCGGGAAAGCCCTGTTCAAATTTTCCCGCTGAGTGCGTCTCCATGAGGAAGCAGCCTCAGCACAGGTTACTGCAGAGGTTTTGTGTACAAGAAGTTGTCTCTGAATGAAATCTGCTGTGAAGCTCCCCAGCCAACCGCTGAGGAATGCTCTGAGGGAAATGGTGATGTTGCAAAGGGAAAAAAAGAGTGACTGAGTTGCCTCCTCTTTTTGGTTATCCCCTCTTTGTCAAAGAGAGATTTTGGGAAAGGGCAAGACAGTTTAGGAAATGGGGTATACCTAAATCAATCACAAGTGTAATCTTGAGGGACAAAATATAGCCCTTGTCAAATGAATCGTGCCTAGGGTAGGTGGGAAGTTTCTTATGACCCTTCCCCCTACTGCAGAACTAAACGTTTTTCTTTCTTTGGGTCCCTCTCTCTCTCAAAAACAAACAGGGCTCCTGCTATGATAAAAAAATGAGTGGTAAAAAGTTGTTGGGTTCCCCACCCCCCATTTTGGTCACACACACCCCTTCATTTTTAAAAGAATTTTGGACAAAAAAAATGTTGAAGACTTTGACGTTTCCTGAAGCAACAAAGAGCTGGTGCTTAATTAGCCCTGTTTGTGGCAGTGCAAGGCCTCAAATGGTAATAACTGGAAACATTTTTATCTCATGTTTTTATTTCTCTGGCTTAAGGCGAACTCCGGCAATGGTCACTGAGTTGCCTAGGGTGGGGTGCAATACCCAGTCTGCCAGGAGAGTGCTGCTGTGTCTTCCCTGCAGTGAACGTAGTCATTCCATTCTGCTACTGTGTCTCATATTCTGTGGGAAAATACTGTTATAGGAATAATATTATTTATACATGTATAGCCCATCTTTTCCGTTAAGACCAAAGGTGGATTACACAATTAAAAGGGGAGGGGCTGTGGCTCAGTGGAAGAGCCTCTGTTCTGCATGCAGAAAGTCCCAGGTCCAATCACACCAGC
The DNA here is from genome assembly GCA_029233225.1 of Lepidodactylus listeri. Taxonomy (NCBI): domain Eukaryota; kingdom Metazoa; phylum Chordata; class Lepidosauria; order Squamata; family Gekkonidae; genus Lepidodactylus; species Lepidodactylus listeri. The sequence goes on from JARCFY010000005.1 coordinate 23,461,087, forward strand.
ATCTCCACTGTTTTTTAAAAAAGGACTAAGCAGTAGGTGATGTGAAAGATCTCTGCCTGAAACCCTAGAGAGCTGCTGCCATTCTGAGTAGACAATACTGACCTTAATGGATAATAGTCTGATTCAGTATAAAGCAGTTTCATACGTGTTTAGTTCAAAAACAGTGCACGGGGAACAGTATAAAACGTACAATCAACAGTGAATAAAAACTAGATCACAAAATTATAGAATAATACTCTTAAGAAACAATATAATACATATATTGTAACAGTATAATGTAGCAGTACTCACTCTGCGTGTTGCAGAGAACCACATCTGGAATGATATATATATCCCACCTTCCTGTCCTTATGGAGCTGCCAAGGCAGCCACCAATTTAAAACACACATAACAAAATACATTATAAAACCATTAAAATAACCCCCTCCCAAACATACCTCATAAAAACAACTTTTTTAAAAAGTTAAAACTTAGTCCTGTACCAGTGATATTCACTCAGTGGCTCAGGAGCCACATGTGGCTCTTCTAAGCACCATCCCCCAAAGTGGAACACACCACAAGTTTCAGGAAAAGTGGGCAAGGCAGTTGGTTCCCACCCCAAAACAGCCAGTGCTAGGGGAATTGATAAGCTGTGAGCCTCCCTGAGGTGTAGACCTCTTGCTGGGGATGGAAGTAAGCGGGACTGTTCTGATCTTGAAAATAAATAAATAAAACATTCAAATAGTACAACAGAGCTGAGCTACAAAACTGATAAACAGTGGTTGTTTCAAGTGAGGAGATGATGACTTGATTCTTTCTTAATGAACACCAACAACCAACTTGTGCTCGCTAAGCTGGAAGTGCCAGTCAGATATATCTGCCGTACAAGGGCAGACTCAAGTGGAGAAGATTGAGGGACTATGGGAATAAACTGATGTTGCGGAACAGCTTTTTGAGGAAAGGGCAAGCGATGCATAAGGAGGATCTCCTTTGGTTTCTACAGTTAAAAAGTAGTCAGGATGAACATGGTTGGGAGCCACAGGATTCCCAGTTTAACTTCCCCCCCAAGCTGCTTGTGGCCCTGGAGGACAAATAGCTGTTCCACAAGACATTGCCAACTGGGGAAACAGCCCAGGAAGAAAGAGTTCAGCCTCTCCCCTGCACTTTGGCCCTAGTCAGGTGGATCCTACAGTGGCTGCTTTTTATACTTTACATGCAAGGGACATGCAAGGACTTGAGAGGGGCATCTCGTTTCTCCTCCCCCACTTTCCCCTATGTCCCTTCATTTATGCTCTGCCATTCTCCATTCTCCACAGTGGGGACCCAAAGCAGTTACAGTCATTCTCCTCTCCTCCATTTCAGAGTGTGATGACATCAAAGTAGGAGCAGTGCAAAAGTTCTAGTTGTAAGAATCAGTGCCTCCGGGGGTACATATGAATTCAATAGTTAAATAAATTAATAAATGGGCCCTGATGCACACCGCTACCCTGATTTGCAAGATGTCATTGGCTCTTTTTGTGTCTTGGGTAACTTGGAGAAGACAACCTGAACCCCGGGGCAAGCCCAGCACTCACACGGGAACACGTCTGTCTTTTTTATGCTCCATATCTGTATAAGCAATAAATTTGCTACTGAAGGGTGCAAAATCAGTTTAAGGTTTACATCTGAGAAATTTACAAGTGTTCACAACATGGTGGAAAGTAAATCATTAAGGCCTTTGTAGCTTTACTCTTTTTTTGCAGTAAGGGTCTCAGCACGGGCTTTAAAAATAGCATGCTACTAACAATTAGCTGTAGGTCACATATACCAGTACACCCACAGCCACCATAGAAGAAAAAATAAACCTTGACAAAGAAGCTGTTTTCCTTGGACGTAGCCTGGAGCTGAGGAAGATTTTGAGTTAAAAATAGCAAAGCGCCCATCTTTTCCGTATAAATTTTCACATGCTTCATTTGAAGTAGCTTGGTTTTAATGCAGAAACGGGCTGTTGTGTCATCCATGGGTTGTTTTTATTTTCTTTATAAAGCTTATGTAGCAGTTTGCCTGTAGGTACCTATATCCTAGGCACAACCAGGTGCTTAATGATTTATAAAACTGCTCCTTTTCAGTGATTATAATAAGTAGGGTCTTCGGGATTTGTTTAAACTAAAAACCCCGCCAGCCAGTTAGCGTGTTTTTAAAGAATTAACCGAGATCGATTAAGAATTCTAATAAATGTTTTTTAAAATGCCGATTAATCAGTAAACTACACTGAATAATGTGATAGAAAACATAGCTGCTTAGTAACCAGAGAGGATGTATGTCTGCTATCGACATTTGCTTCGTAGGTAATGTTCTAAAATTGTCCCGGCCTTTTTTCCTTGAGTGCCTTTGATTATTCATAAATCTGTTGAGTTAAGTTAGCTCTATCAACTGAGCTTTAATCTTCTAGAAGCAAACTTTGTAGATGAGATCTATTTACTTGAAACCAACTTGTTCCCTGATAATATACATTAAAAAAAAAAAGGACTTGTGAATACCTTAGTGCAAGAGTGGTTCGGCTGCATAGGATACAAATTCTATTTATTTTCTCATTAAGAAAAGTACAAGAAGATAGTATCGTTGGACAGCTAATAGCGGAGAACCATTAAAGAATGTCCTTCGGCTATTTGCACTGCTACTTTACGAAGGGTCTCCAAACAGTCTTTTCAGGTGTATTAGTCAGGAGAGATATCTTAAAAGTCAAAGGAAGACAAAGTTAATGTGTTTAGAGAAGGAGCTATTCAGATAAGGTTTTCTCCAAGTGTTTAGATTAGTTAAATATTAAAAAGATAGAGATAATAAGGTTGTTTGTCTTTATGAATGCCTTATAAATGGAGAAAGTAGCAGGGTTCCCCCCCCCACTAGGATAAAGAAAGTGTGAGTCATATCAAAGGTGGGCAGGCTGGGGATTCGTGGGTGACTTTGATTTCATCTTGGCAAGTAATTATCTGCTTCTGTAGACTGGAGAGCTCAAATCAACTTTCTGGGTAACACTGAGGCTCGTGCAAAACAGCATTACAGTACTTTCCTATTCAATGATTTTAGTGGTGTGTACACTCAGTTTTGCCTGTCCTAGTCCAGAGACTTAGAAGCAGATGTAGAGACACCAGAGGCAGGGTTGCCAGCCTCCAGGTGGGGCCTGGACATCTCCCAGAATTACCACCGATCTCCAGACAACAGTTTCCCTGGAGAACATGGCTGTATGGCATTATACCTTGCTGAGATCTCTCTCCTCCCCAAACTCCACTCTCCCCAGGATCTATCCCCAAATCTCCAGGAATTTCTCAACTGGAATTTGATAACCTTATCCAGAGGGCTTGCTTAGTGGGTTATTCCTGTTGGGATTAACTGGACTTGGTACTGTCAGGGAACCACGAGAAAAGTAGCAGAGTGCTCAAAGGCTTTAACGCAGCAAAGCTGGGACTAGGTGTGGTAGCAGACTTACAAAGTTACACGGAGTCAATAATCAGATCTAAAACTAATAAGTAACTTTTATTAAAGGAAATACATTCTGGAGAGTGCAGGAGAGAGATAGAGACAGATTACCTATTCTAGCTAACTAGATGGTGTTGGATGCTGGACGCATGTCCAGCCTCCATGGTGCAAGATGAGAGCAATGTGTGTGCGTCTTCGTGTGCGTCTGAGGGAGAGAGAGACCGGAAGCAGGAAATTGCCCCTAAGAATAGCATTCTTCTTCAAAGGAAAAGATCAGATAGCAGGAAGGAAAGGATATTCTATGTGTTCTCCTGACCACTCTATCTGTTTAAACTCTCTGGTGCCATCTCTCAAGTCTGAGACAGGAGATAGCGCAAAGTCCTCCAATGCCATCAATTATTTTGTGATGGCTATGGGAAAATAAGAAGAAGAAGATTGGATTTATACCCCGCCCTTCACTCACTTGGAGTCTCAGAGCGGCTTACAAACTCCTCTCTCTTCCCCTCCCCACAATAGACACCCTGTGAGGTAGGTGGGGCTGAGAGAGCTCTGAGACAACTGTCCTTGAGAGAACAGCTGGTACAGAGCTATGGCTTGCCCAAGGTCATCCAGCCAGGTGCAAGTGGAGGTGTGGGGAATCAAACCCGGTTCTCCCAGATTAGAGTCCACGCACTTAACCACTACACCAAACTGGCTCTCTTTTACAATAACAAATAATCACTTTTATATTAGATAATATAAACCACTTCAGCTTTATTCTCTGCATGCCTGTGAGTTGTTGTTTTCCCTGCACTGTCAGCTTTCACTGCTTCAGCCCTCACTGGTATTATTGTGCCAGATTCCAGTTATCTTGGTTTATTACATGCCTGTTTATGACCTATCCAGGATATTTCCTTTGTGCATATATGGACCCTATCAAAAAGAGTGAATCTCTTACCTGAAGTCTTCCAAAGCCCTATGGATGTCAGTTGTTAGTGGGAAAGGACAGCTGTGCTTTAAAGCTGAACATTTGCTTGTAATATTTTTGTGCTCATCCTCTACTTAATGTGTTACCTTAACTGAACCAACAAGGATGAATTAAATCTTTGCTGCATCAAAGTTGCTAGATACCCATATGTCCTTGAAGTTCAGGTTCAACAAAGTCTATTTCATTTGACTTGAAAATAACCCACCGAAGCCTACAAAATTTCCAGAGGAGCACTGAAATGCATGCAAAGTGTTTTGCTGTTATCCACACCGAACACTTGGGGATTTAATTTTCATAGGCGACAGTACTCCTTAAGGAACCACAACTGAGTGAGTGAAACTAACAGGCAAAATCATATTTCAGAGCAGCAGGCAATGCAAACTTCCTGAAAGATGAGGTGGCACCCACCCAGTGAGATGGAACTACCCATGTAAGGATGACTCAGTTGATTTCAGCCGTATATCTAGCATAATGTTTGTTATTGTTCAGTAGGGTGATTACTGCTCCAGGTGGCTGACCTTGCACTCCTACCAGTAACACCCTTTTAAGTCTACTGAAATCAATTCTGCTTGGGATTGCACTGTCTTCTACTGCTCCACCCTGGGCAGCCTTTTCCTCCAATGTGAAAACTGTTTGACATTTAAGCACCTTGCATTACCATTTTTTTAAAACTTGGGTTGCATATATCTGCAATAATGAGATATTCAATTCCATGTTGCTCACCAGTGAATGTTCACAAAATGGAATATGCTGAAAGACAGCAGTGATACCAAAAGTCAGCCCCTTGCAGAAATTTGTGCATGCAGTGTTGAGTTGTTCGCCTTCTGAGAGAGAAACAAATATAGACCTCTTAAATATTCTGAGAGATCATCGGTGGGTTGAAAATTCCATACTCTGACCTCTAACAGGCGGCTGCCAAAACAGAAAGAGCGGATTGCTTTTTGTGGGGAAGGGAGAGGCGATCTTCAGAATCAGTTGATTTGAGGCTTTGGGGGCAGTGCATACACAGTGTGAAAACTGTGTGTACACTTCCCAGAAGCTCCTATTAGTATGCATGGGCCTAATCAGGAAGAGTGCTTTGGCAGACGGCTGTCTCCACATAACCTACTGGCATTGTTGGATCATTGTAGTTATTGTTAAGTGCACAATGGCAGTCTCATGAAATGATATGCTCCTTTTTTGGGTAAAAACAACATAATTGTCTGATATGAGCAATAACTGTCGAAGTTGGATATTTGAATTTCTAAAAAGAATGTGTTGTTTTTTTACTGGTTTAAGCTGCCATCTGCTGGTTTGTTGTTTTCGGGCTTAAATGATTATTCCTTAATAATGTAATTTTCATTCATAGAAGCTTCAAGCAAGTGAAAAGAGATTTCTCTTGTGATGATCTGTTCTGTTCTGATTCCCGTGTAGAGCTAAGGTAACTTTCAGTGATTGTTTGTTTAAGACCAAATACAAACATTTTTCAGGAATAGGGTAACCAGCCAAACTACTGGACCTCAGGAAATATAGTTACTTCAGGAAATGCTATGTTTAACAGTATTTTACCATTTATTTGCATTTATTTGCATTATCACCTCTATATCCCACTTTTCTTTTCCAAGATGCCTAAGGCAGGTAATACAAAAATATGTACCTGATAAGTAAAATTCAGAAAGCACAGCAAAAATGATTTAAACTGGTCTCCATATGAACCAAGAAGATGAGCTAGGGCCTCTGTGGCTCACGCACCCATGCCTCTGTGTGCTGATCATTTGGGGAGGGAGCGGGGCCAACTGGTCATGCTCTCGTGTTGCATCTCTGGAATGGACCTGGATCCAATCGGATCGAGAACCCACCTGCTGTAGTGGTTAGAGTGTCGGATTAGGACCTAGGAAACCCAAGTTCCAATCCTAGTCTGCCACGATGGAGGATTGCTGGGTAACCTTGGACTACTCACACACACTCTCAGTGTAACCTACCTCATAGTGGTTGAGAGAAGAAATGTGTAAGCTTCTTTGGATGTAGGCTTCTTTGGAGAAAGGCAGGGTATAAAACAAATAAATAAATCATTAACAGTGCAAATAATTTCAGTTTCCCATAGGCTGGAATTTATTCCTGAATCTATGAGTTCAGGATTGTACCATCACCATTTTCGACAGGGAAAAAAATAGAATTATTCAAACAGCAGTGAACATGGAACACCCAGCTCAAGATTTTTATCTGCTTTCTTCCTGAGGGGAAAAATATAGCAGTTGGTAGTTTCACATTGCAGTATTTAACAGAGTCCTACAAATTTGGTGGGTTTTGGGGGGGCGGGGCTGAGTGGAGATAGAGGCCATCCCAATCATCTCTGAATGAGAAGTTATGCATGTGCTTGTACTGAAAAGGAAGGTGGAGCTGTGGCCTCAAGAGGAAGAAAATCCTGCGGCATATAGATTTTTTTTAAATGGCGGGCCCAGAATATTTTAGAAGTTCATGCACTTTTGCACTGATCCTGACAGTACTGAGGCCAGCAGTTAGGAACTACTGTGTAACCTGTCTGTGGTGGGGTGGGAAAAGCATAGTTGATGTCTTTAATTTAATTTAATTTAATTAGACCTTGTGGAAAGCTTTGGAAAGCTCTTTGCAGTGCTGCCAGACCTGGACACTTCAGCCTCAGATCCCCATTCCTCAGAAACAGCCGGAGTGCAAGAAAAGAAAGTTGTTTTTCTCATTCAGGTTCTTTAAAGTTCCTGGGATGGAGATGGGGGGGAAAGGAAGATGACATAATGGTAGTTAAGAGTGTATTCCTGGCTCCTTGTGACATCTTTGTCCAGTTTAAACAAGTGTGATGGTACACTGAAGTCTAAGTGCCTTAGCTTTTGAAGCGATGTATGTCGAGTGAATTGGTCTCGTGAATGCTTAAAAAAAAACTTTACACAATGGATCCCACCAAATCTTCAAAAAGTAGATTCATCCAGAAAGTGGCAAATAACCCATTTGGGTGGATCCCCATGCACACACTCCTTATTGTAGATCCTCTATGCTACAAACTTGTGTCAATTTTATACAAGGGTAATTGTGATGGCATCTCACAGGGAATCAGGAGAATTTACCTTGGTAATGAAAATCCCTTGCTGGTTACCTTGAGTCTCCAGCTCAGAAATATACCGTAGTTTCCAGGGTTTTGTGCTGAGAAAGAACTGATATCAAGCCAGTTTCAGTCTCTGATCCTAATATCCCCATAGTCTTCTGGATGCAGACGCATTGCACGTTGACATTGCTATCCTGTGCTTATGGACAGTCACCAGAACTACCGCTTAGCTCCAAATCAGACATGATGGTGGGAGTTCCATGATCAGAGCTCCCAGGGTAAATGGTAGAACTGTAGGGCCCCAAATTTTAATTTGAACTGTGACAGGGGAAGGGAGTAATCCTTTCCCCTATGCCATTTGTCCAATATGAAATGATCCTGCAGAGCTGCTCTTTGCCCAACTGGGGCAAATATACAGGCAGCATGCACAGTCCCTTTATATTTACCCCTACAGGGCATATAGCTTTGTGGGGTAGTTTCAGGGTTTTATACATAAGTGCCACCAAGTCACAACTAACTTTCAGCGACCCCAGCAAGGGGTTTTTAAGACAAGTGAAAAGCAAAGGTAGTTGGCCATTGCCTTCTTTTGCAGAGTCTTCCTTGGTGGTTTCCCATACAAGCACTGACCCTGCTTAGCTTTTGAGATCCAATGAGACTGGGCTGGGCCGTGCTGCCTTCTCTCCTAGTTTCAGGGTTAGATACATTATTTATTTATTGACTTCTATAGTCTGCCTTTCTCACTGAGACTCAAGGCAGATCGCACAATCTAAAACAACGCATTACAAAATTAGATAACCCATTAGAACAGTATAATACTGGATTACAAAATCAGAGAACAATGCAATAAAACCATATAATACGTATGCGGTGAACAAAGCAATCAAAACTGTCTAAAATTTCACAGACATTAACTGTGACCTTATTTCCTATATAAAAAGATCTTCCTAAACATGGTGCAGAGGGAGGGAGCTCCCTCTTCCTGTGGTCAAGAAAGAAAGAAAGAAAGAAAGAAAGAAAGAAAGAAAGAAAGAAAGAAAGAAGAGAGGAAGGAAGGAAGGAAGGAGAGAGAAGAAGGAAGGAAGGCAGAAAGAAAGAAAGAAAGAAAGAAAGAAAGAAAGAGAGGAAGGAAGGAAGGAAGGAAGGAAGGAAGGAAGGAAGGAAGGAAGGAAGTTGGGAGCTTTCTGATCGTGGAACTCTCATTGACATGTCAGACTTGGCCTTGAGCAAAAGTATTTCTCATTTGCAGTATAAAAGAGACTACCGAGATTTTAGGACATGAATATTAGTAATAGTTGAAACAGCTTGCAGATAGCAGGTGGCCTTTGAAGGGTGGAGTGGAGGAAGGCAGCTGAGTGCACAAAATGGCAATCCAAACTCTAGTTCGGCTCAGATTGCCCTGTTAGAGAAGCGGGGCTTTAGCCAGACTTCTTGCTAGGTGGAGCTGCCATATTTCCAGATGGGCGCTGCAAACAAGTGAATGGAAACATCAGTTATTTCCTGTAAGCAATGGAAACTTCTTTAACCAGGTGTATAAGCCCAAGTACCCATATGTATTTTAATGTCTTTAGATTCTTAGAGTCAGAAATATACAACTTAAGTCTGAACAATTATGTTAAGAACAGAAACTTTTACTCACTAACACTTATTTTAAATAAATAGTAACTTCCTTCGTACCTTGCAGTGTTTACTGTCATAGATGCTAAAGTGCCAATTTATCAGGATCATTTAAAGTTCAAGGAAAATATTGAATCATCTTTCTGGGGGAACTCCACCAGGTGGGCAGAGTTTGGAGCTTACCATTTGGTGGAGTCCCAGCTGTCATTTATTTAATTGACCAAAAATGTTCCTATTCTAGAAAGAAGTTCTCTTTCTTTAATTATAAACCCACCAATATAAAAGGTTCGGTGTTGTTGGCTTTTTTTTTAAAAAAAGTAAAATATTTGTGCTCCGGGGAGACTGGGCACCTATTGGCTCCACCTTGGCTACAGAGAAAGAGGTCTTTATTTGTTGGTGGACAGGTTTAAGACTCCAGCAATTGACTATATAGTTATAAGGAGAACAAACAGCTATTGGATGAGACAGAGAGGAGGTGGGAGAGGAAGAGGAGGAGTTGGTTTTATACCCTGCTTGTCACTACCCAAAAGAGTCTTAGAACAGCTTACAATCACCTTCCCTTCCTCTCCCTACAATAGATACCCTGTGAGGTAGGTGGAGCTGAGAGAGCTCTGAGAAAACTGTGACTGACCCAAGGTCACCTAGCTGGCTTTATGTGGAGGACTTTTTTGTGTGTGACGGTCTTGGAAGACCAGGAAGAAGGGAGAGAAAGCAACAGTTGGGTGAGGAAAGGGAGAGAAAGTGGAAAAAGTAAGACGAGGAAGGCCCTCTACTGATGGCCACTCAAAGCAGGGCCTTTGCAGAAGCTCCTAAGACAGGTGTATATTGAAAGAGGATTAGACAAAGTCCTGCTGGATAAGTCTAGAAATAGCTATCAGGCAACATAACTATATGGCCTTATGTTCCAAGGGAACAAGGTTTACATTGAAAAACAGTTACTGACCAGCAAATATCACGGGTGCTCATCATAATAAGCAGTTGCTCCCCCCCCCCCCCCAATTTTATCTTGCAAACTTTGTGAAGATCTTGGAAGGCCAGGAAGTAAATAGAAAGAACTTTGAAATACCTCAGACAACCCAGAATTAGAAAGTTACATCCCTCTATGTTTGTAACACTCAGGAGCATTCACCTTCCGCCACCGCGACTTGCCCAAGAGCATTTTGTCTCCAGAAATTATAGGAACCAACAGAAGAGCCCCAAGTCAAGTTGGTTGCAGCAACACTCATTGCTTAGAGAGCCCCATAAATCTGATGACTGATGGGATGATGGCAAATAAATTCTCATTACCATGCTAACTTCGGTTCACTAAATAAATTAGTCATGTCGCCAATGTCGTCACTGCATTCCTGTGCCACAGCAGCTGGGCTGCCACTGCTGCTCCGTCTTATGCTCCTCAAACCATAATACTCAAAAGCAACTTCAAAGGGGGCACTGACAGAATTAATTACTTAATACGTGTGAAGTGCTTTGAGATCCTCAGATGAAAGGCACCGTATAATTACTTCTCCCTGCTCCTCCAGTCTGTGTCAGCAGCCAGCAGAGAGGGAAATGATGGAGTCCCAATGTGTCGGAACTGATTGCATTGCCTTAATGGGGCTCGTGGTCGATTGTAGGGGATTACTGGGGGGGAAAGATGGTAAAACCTGCTGTGATTTCAGCACTTGCCACTTAAGAAAAAATAGGGTTGTCCACACTGCCCATAATCTACACGTATGGAGAAGGGAAAAGGTAAACCAGCACTCTTCCTTCCTTCCCACCCCTACCAGAGATCACCCCCTGGAAACATACCTCCCAGTATTAGCCATGTTACTACAGTGCTGCAATGATACCATAAAAGCATAAGGAAATACCTGCTGCAACAGACCAAGGATCCATCTAGTTTAGCATCCTGTTTCCAACAGGGCCCAGCCACAAGTATGTCAGGAAGGGCAACAGTTCCCCTCCTGAAATTGTTTGTCCCTTAGCAAGTGGTAATTAGAGGTCTTCCCTCTGAACAGGAATGATGTTTATAGAGAGAAGGTGCAGATAAAAAGGCAGGGGAGTAAAGAACCAGTGTACAAAACAAAATGCAATAAAATAAAATAATACTAAAACAGTATATCCAAACTTTAGCCAATAGCACAGATAGAACATAGAAGTGAATCTCCTTCCTCTGCAGAGTCATATTGTGATAGTAATATGGGTGCTTTCAGTTGATATGCCAAGCTACCTTATAGGCTTACATTTTGACTCCGCTATCATATAAGTATCCTTCAGTCTCCTATCCCATCCCTCTTTAGTTTTCCACAAGTATTATTTATTTATTTGGAAAATTCAGATTCCAGCTCTCCAGAGACCTGCTTGAGGCACCTCTAGGAGTAAAACAATACATTAAAACTAATAAAAACAGCATAAAATGAATAAACCATTAAAAGGCATTAAAACCAGCAATAAAGCTAATTTTAATTATATGTCGATATTGAACAAATTCTGGTCTTAAACATAATCCCCTTTTGTACCAGTCCATTACAGCAAACACATTCTCTCTAACATAAAATCATCATCAGCTTTTCTTCCGTTTTCCCCAACCAGATTCCTTCACAACAGTTAATGATCCAACCTCACTGTCAATGAATTCCATCCTTTATCCAACCTCTAATCTATATTATATGTATTATCTTCACAAGAGCTTTGTGAGTTAAGCTAGGCTGAGAGATGGTGCCTTTAATCTACGAACACCATGCTGTTTCAAGATTAAGATCCAATGCAGATCTTACAATAGATGGCTAACACCCACAAATAACTGTTTCTATAAATGATCTACTCCTGTAACATGATAGAATATTTCACTTGAGCCCTGACCTGGATAGCCCAGGCAAGCTCGATCTCATCAGATCTCAGAAGCGAAGCAGGGCTGACCCTGGCAAGTACTTGGATGGGAGACCTCCAAGGAATACCAGGGCTGGGACACAGAGGCAGGCAATAGCAAGCCACCTCTCTGAAATGTCCAAGCCCCACTGGGATTGCCAGAAGTCAACCATGACTTCCAGGTGCACACACACACACACACACACATACACAAAATACAAAAAAAAAAAGACTGCACTTGGAAAAAAAATCCCAAGGTAAAGTGGAAATTAGCCAATTGCAGTAATGTCTGCATCACTTTAAGTCAGGATTTAAACCAGTGGTCTGACTAGGTATAAAATAGTTGCATGTGTTCAGCCAGGGTGGTGGTGTGGCTTGGGTTTACTTATTTATTTAGATTTTGTAAGACACATTTTTCTATGAACAAAGGAGCCAAGACATCTTTCCCATGTTGGCATTCCATGTTAAGCGTGTTGGCGTCTAAGGTAATGGCAGCCTTCTATTGTGCCATACCATCCTTGGATTCTGAGATACATTGCCTTCTAAACCCTCTTTTTACTTCCTGGTAAGTGGATGCTCCGAGTTGGATGACCCAAGCTAGCCTGATTTTGTTAGATCTTGGAAGCTAAACTGGGTCAGCCCTGATTAATACTTGGTTGGGAGACCACCAAGGAAGTCCAGGGTTGCTACACAGAGGAAGGCAATGGTGAACCACCTCGGTTTATCTCTTGCCTTATGGGGTTGACAGCACTTTCCACCGCCAAGTGGATGGGAGGAGGAACATGATAGAAGGCAATGAAGATGGTACCCAACCATTCTCTGAAGTTCTTTCTCTGAGTAGTAGAGACTTTGGGAAGTTATTGTTGTCTTATCTTTCTACAATCATGAAAGCTCATTGGGAGGAAAGAAAGAATGAAGGAGCCGATATTTAGCCAAAGAGCTGTGCACATTTCTTTCCCCTTTTCCAAAGGACATTTCATGTGATTAATATGTTCTGAGCTACTTTAGTCTCCTTTGCCTATCCTGTTTAGCATTCTGTTCTCTGGAACTATTTCCCCTATACCAGGGGTGGGCAAACTGTGGCTCAGGAGCCGCATGCGGCTCTTTCACATATATTATGTGGCTCCCGGCAGGGTGGCTGGGGAAGCTAAATATCATTAGCAAACAAATATCATTGGACAAATTAATATCATTATCATTATCTGCTTTTACCCCTTCTGTTATTATTTTTGGCAGTCTCATTTAATGTTAATAAAAAGCAAATTTGCTTATTTTCCAATAAAAGCAGGTAATATTTGTTCATGTCTTGTGGCTCTCAAACATCTGATGTTTATTCTATGCGGCTCCTACGTTAAGCAAGTTTGGCCACCCCTGTTCTAGGTGGCTCTTACACTGAGCAAGTTTGCCCACCCCTGCCCTATACTAGCAACAGATAACATTTGAGCGACTGTCTGAGTGCGAGGCTTCCCTTCATTCTCTAGCTTCGAGTTTTATTACTACCACTGTCACGTTCTGCCACTTGGCTTTGCTCTTTGGGTTTAGTATTTTGTTTTCAGAGGCTGGATGCTATGTTCTGTAATGTAAATGAAACACCTCATCTACTTGCTCTCATCTACAAAGGATGTATTTAAAAATACAACAAAACCCAGAATCAATTCAGATAATCAGCAGAAGCAGAACAATGCACACTGGGGAAACACATGGGATTCTCCCTGATCTAAATTGTTGACCAGATACCAGTTTACACATAGGGTTGCCAACTCTGAGTTGAAAATTTCCTGGAGATTATGGGGGTGGAGCCTGAAGAGGATGTGGTTTGAGGAGGGGAGAGAGCTCAACAGGTTATAATGTCATAGAATCCAACCTCCAAAGCGTCCATTTTCTCCAAGGGAACTGATTTCTGTCATCTGGAAATCACCTGTAATTCCAGGAGATCTTTAGGCCCCACGTGGAGGTTGACAACCCCATTTACACACGAAATTCCCCCAACACATAACGAATAGCCTTGATTACAGCTTTTGTTATCTCCCAAAATCTTTGCCCTCCCCATCCCAAGCTCTCCTTCATTTCCCCATGCTTCCCATTAACAATCGAGCAGTCTTGTTCCGTGATCCTGACCACCGGTTTGAAAACCATCTCTTATTGTTCCTTTTATTGACCTGGAGCAAGAAAGGATCAAAAAGAACATCTGTCATGGGATGAACGCATTCAGAAGCAATGGCTTGAAATATACTTTCTGGGTTCTCTCAGGGTTCACAGAAAAGGAGGCATTCGCACTCCTAAACCTGTTCTTTCTTTTTCCGTGTCCCTGGCTGGCAGCAACTGCAACCGTGTTCAGATTGAGTAAAGATGTGAAATGACCTATCTCTGTGGATTCATTTGTTATATTTTACAGTGTGTGCAGCAATATTTTTATAGAAAATAAATATATATTGAAAGCTGCAGGATGTATGATTATTTATTCATGCATATTGTTCTCTGTGTTCATTACATATTAAAATATGTTTCACATAAAATCAATTCAGATTATACTGAATGGATTACATTGCCTCTCTTTTTATTCAGCATTGTGTCTCACGGCATTCCCATCAGCATGGACTCCATATTTTATTGTTGTTAAATTTATTTGTGCTTACCTGTTTCAATGATTCAATGGACATACTTGACCTTAGCGCTGCTGGACTTTCCTGGACATTCTACCCACCACCAGTGGAACACTTTCAGTTTAACACTGACGTCCTAAGCAGAATTACACCATTCTAAGGTTGCGATCATATGCACAATTAGCTCTGACATGGGTGCGAATTAAAGGAGCGCAATCAGACAACAACATTTGGCAAGTGTCCTGCAGCCATCGGCATTCGTTTTGCTCCACCGCACAAGTGGAGTTAAAAGACACCTCAGAAAGTCTGGTAGCAAATGGGTTGGACTTACAGATGGACTTACCCGCGTCTGATCGCTTCAGCACGCTCTCATGGCATCGGGATGGTCTGATCTGGCCATCCCAACTCTGTGCCATTGTTTTTTTTTCCCTTCTCAGTATGCGCATCATCGCACACTCCATAGGGAGCCCTCAGGGCTGAGGTGCGAATCATCGATCCCTTGTTTAAGCGCATCGGAGACAAACAGCAAAAAAAAAAAGGACTCACCTGTGGTTGTGTCTGATCATGCAGTGGCAGGCTGTGCCCGCAGCTTCAAAAGACTGTGATTGCGCAACTGTGGGTCAACTTCAGCTGGAGGAAATAGCCTCTCTTCCCCACCACTTTATCTCGCATGTGTGACCGCAACCTAAATTCATTGAAAGGACTTATAAGAGTGTTTCTTTGCTTAAGATGGCACTGTAAATGTAGGATTTCAGCTGTGTATGTGGCACGAACCCCATGCTAAAATGGACAGTACAGGAACACATGGTCATCTTGTGCTGGAGGCAAATTGGCTATGGCAATAAGGTGTGTTTCCCCTCTCCTCTTGCTCCCAGCGCATATAGAGCCAAGATATCATCTGAACTGGCCCTTTGCCGTGTTAGTAAAGCCTCCACGAGGCAATTCTTTTAGCATGACTTTTACATGACTTCAATATGCTTTTCCTGGAAAACCCTAAGAATCAGGAAAGATTTTAATTTATTATTTATTTTAGAAATGTCTGCACTACTTCTTCTTCCCACAAAACAGCTTTCAACAGTTACTGACCGCAGCAATAGCCTAAAACAATAACACAAAAAGAGGCACCAACATAAAATGATAAACATTGCTGATAGATCTTTTTAACTTCTTTATTGTGTGCATAGTAAGTCCATTTTGAAACGTGGACAAATGTTGAAAATAGTTTGCAGTGTGGAGTGGGTAGGCTTCTACGCCAATGAGAAAAATCAAGTCCTTCTAGACGTGTATGTTTCAGATGTGCACTGATGTTTCCTGGGTTGTGATCTTAGTTTGACATTAGTTTGGATGCCTGATAGTTTTCTTCGCCTAAAGACAATCATCTGCAACAGTCAAAGCAGTGGCATTGACTTCTCTTGTATATTTTACTCAGGCGTGTGTCTATTTAAAGAAGTACAAATGCTACTTTACTCCACCCTGTAGCTGCGGAAGCCTGATAATGAATTTAGATTCTATGCCATGTAGATTGCTGTAGAAGCCAATATCCACTAATAAAGTCTGTGCTTCATACTCACAGGCTTAACCAAGAACAATGGCACTTTCTGCAGCAAGGAAAACATTACATGCTAGCAGGCCCAAGCATGATTCCCCAGAGAGAAATTGGACAAACTAGAACAATCTGTCAAAGATTACATCTAGATTTCTAAAGCGAGCATGAAACGGGCTGATTTGGACACCTCGGTTCAAAGTTAGGCACTGGTTTTAAAGTGAGTTACTTTGGAGGAGAATGTGGCTGTTAACACTAGAACGCTTTCCTGAGAGAAAGGCTCAGTGTATAAAGTGGGACTTACTTCTAAGTAGACCAGCTTAGGGTTGTTCCCTTGGTGTTCTAGTCACATGGTCTGGCTAGGAAATATGGCTGTTATACAGACATTAACTGTCAAGAATCTTGATTATACGATCTAATGTATATAGTTATCAGTGGTTTTGCAAAAAAAACAGTTCATTCTTTCAGGTTTAACTCTGGACACACTCTCACATTAGCTCTGATGATTCACAATATGTTCTGATGGTGATGGCTGAATTTTACATATAAGCTATGGTTTGGTTCCCTTCTGCTTACACTTTTGAGATTTGCCTTTGTCTGTCAGCCTTTGTCTGTTGACAGGTAAGAGGCATGAGTAGCAAGGACTTAGTTTGCTAGAGCCACTATTTTCAAGTGAGGTCCTCTGTGTAGTTACGTATTCCATGATGCCATAAGCATTTATCTAAGGGTAAAAATATGTATAGCACTAGGTATCTGTTCACCTGAATTGCTTAGCATAGGATATGGACAGCTGAATGCACTTATTGCCTTGGAGGCAATGTTGGGTGTTATGGGAGTTCTGTCTGTAGTGCTGAATCTGTCGATGGCTCATTCAACACGATGGCTCATTCCACAGTCTTTATTTGATGTTGACAGGCATCAAGGGAAAAACATACATTTGTAAACCAGCATTAAGTCTTTTTATTAAACAAAGAAGAGTCTCAGGAATTTGCTCTGTCGTGAAGCTGCCGACATAAGAGATTAACGGGATATTCTGGTCTTTCTTTTTGAAAAAAGAATACTTAGCAGAATGTGTAAATGAGAAAAATTGGGTGTTTCTGTGTATCTAGCCTGAAGGAGCTGTAAGATTCCCTTTGAAGTCTTTAAAGAAGTACCATGTGTGATGCAGGCCAAGGGGACTGTGATGGGAAACCCGAAAGTGACCTGCTCATGTAGGAGAGCACCAAGTGCAGTTTGGTGTAGTGGTTACGTGGGCGGACTCTAATCTGGGAGAACCAGGTTAGATTCCCCATTCCTCCACTTGCAGCTGCTGGATGACCTTGGGCAATGCATATCTCTGTCAGAGCTGTTCTTGAAAGAGCAGTTCTCGAAAGAGCTCTCTCAGTCCTCTTCCTCACAGGGTGACATTTTTCGGCACATCTTTCTCCCAATCTGGCCCAACTACACGTGCATCCCAAGGAGTTGCAAGGTACAGCAACATGTTTAGAGGCGTCACGGAAGCATCATGTGACCTAATGGGTGCATCTCAATATCTTCTGCAACGTGACAAGGGATGTTGAAGCATAACTTTTGCCCTGTACATTGCTGACACTTCGGGCAACAAAACATTTTCTTCCTGCTTCACAGTGCACTTTATCACTTGGTCTTGTTCTTGAAAGTCTGCTGAACTGAATGGCAGAGGCTGAGAATGGACTCTGCTTTTCCCTCATTTTTATTTTTGTCGTCTGGAGTTATGCTTCAGCTCTTGCCAGTTTCAATTGAACATACTCTGGTATTGTAGAACAGGCCTATGCAGCTCAAGATGGTAAAAATATAAGCAGCGCGTGGGGGGGGGGGTGGCGGCTTTGTGCCTTCTCGGGCATTTGGGACTGGTTCTTCTGAAGTCAGTGTGTCAAGAACTGCCAGTGCCCTGACAAATGAATCTTCTGGCAAGAGCAAGCAGACAACGTTTCAGCGCTCAGAAATGTTTGAAAGATTAAATTTCTCGAAGCAGGGTCTGTTGTAAACCAAGAGCAAAGAGAGCAAAAACTGTATCTGATTTCCAGTCTAGGACCATGGGGCCTCCCATTAGCAAATAAAATCAGACAGAAATGCTTCCATAGGTCTGGAGGAGAGGGTTATAGGGAAGGTAAGGTTGTAGCAATTATATGGAATGAAAACATTGTATGGAGGGTGTGTGAGAGCTAGTATCTGCAAACTGTTACTGGGTTGGTCTTACTCGGCATCTTTTATTGAAATTTAGTTTCAGGTGATCATCTGTGTTGGTCTACACTGGAAGAGCAAGACTGGGGTCCAGTGGCACCTTAAAGACCAAGAAGATTTCCAGGCTATAAGCCTTTGCCAGTCAACACCATCATCATCAGATCTGATGAAGGGGGCTTTGACTCTAAAAAACTTATATCCTCTGTAGAAATCTTCTTGGTCCTTAAGATGCCACTGGACTCCAGTCTTGCTCTTTTACTGAAACTTAGTGCATTGTGGGGGAGTTCCGGAAGCCCTGTCTGGGGTGATGAAGAAGAGAGATCCCAGACCTCCTTTTCGCATAGTCTAAGCAGAGGGTTGTACTTGGCCAGACATACTGGGAACAAGTCAAACCCCAGAGGAAAGGAACTGCCTGCTCCTCAAGGGGCTTACCTTGGACCTGGTTGGCTGGTGGCTGCATAGATTCGAGAGGCGATTATTTTATCTATTTATTTGATTTATACCCCACCCTCCCCACCGAGGCAGGCTCAGCGTGGCTAACAAGGCCGTATTGGCATCTATAAATAATAAAACAATAAAACACTTTAAGCAAGTTAAAAACAATTCAGACCGTTTAAAATACAGCCTCCATAAGATTGCAAGCTGTGCAATCAGCTGCCATCAGAGAAACCAGCGACTGGTGTCTTGTTCTTTAGTGTTTTGTTCTATAGTAAGAGGGCATAGATGTTAAACAGGCAGCCAAAGTAATTTAAAAAGATAGTTTTCCTGGCTTTATGGTAGGCCATTAGGTCTCGCATCTTGCCTGAACGCTTGGCGGAAGAGCTCCGTCTTGCAGGCCCTGTGGAATTTTAATAAGTCCCGCAGGGCCCTGATGTCTTCCGGGAGCAGCCACAGAAAAGTCCCTGGCCCTAGTTGAGGCCAGCCTGCCGTCTTTCATGCTGGGGAGAACAAGAAGGTTCTTTGAACCTGACCGCAGTACTCTCTGGGGACCATATGGGGAAAGGCAGTCCCTCAGGTATGCAGGCCCCAGGCCATATAGGGATTTATAGGTAAGGACCAGCACCTTGAAGCAAACCTGGTATGCTGTAGGCAGCCAGTGTAGTGCTTTCAGCACAAGCTGAATACACTCTCTAAGAGGGAGACCCAATAACAGCCTGGCCACCGCATTCTGTACTAGCTGTAGCTTCTGGATTTTGGACAAGGGCAGCCCCCATGTAGAGAGCATTACAGTAGTCTAGAGGTGACCATTGTGTGGATCACTGTTGCCAGGTCATCACGTTCAAGGAAGGGAACCAACTGCCTAGTCAGCCAAAGTTGGTAGAAGGCTGACTTGGCAGTGGCTGCTACCTGGGCCTCCATTGTTAAGGAGGCATCCAGAAGCACTCCCAAACTCCTGACTTCTGACGCTGGCACCAGTGGCACCCCATCAAAGGTTGGGAGTGGCCCCCTAACCTGGGGCCGCTCTGACTCAGACACAGGACCTCCATCTTCATTAGATTCAATTTCAGTCGGCTCAGCCTAAGCCACCCAGCTGCGGCTTGTAACGCCAGGTCCAGATCTTCTGGTTTAGAGTAGACCAGCCACCCAATAACAGACAGAGTTCGGTGTCATCTACTGGTGACATCCCAGCCCACACCCCTGGGCAATCTGGACAAGGGGGCGCATAAGCTGTGTCTGTCATCTTCCTGGTGCTGCTGGCCAGGTGCCACTGTTTTGGTGGAGACTCAGCCCTATGTGCTGAACCATATAGCCTGTCACACCATTGTTTAGCACGCATGCTGTGGGTTGCCTGCCCTGAATCAGAAGAAAAGCTTTCCATGGACTCTGACCAGCCTGGATGCAAACACAGAGACCGTGAGTAGGCCTTGAGGGGTATATGGAGAGAAAAATTTGTTCTGACCCTTAAAGGCCACCACTGAAGCATCAAAAAGGTATGAAATCCAAAGAGGCATAACATATTCATTTCTCCTAAAACTCTATTGATTGAGGACTCGAATTCCGTGGAAGTGTAATGCTGTTTATTCCCTGGCATTATTTTTTTTTATTGCTGGATGACTTACCCATAACCTTCAATTTCAAGTTCAGTCGAACAGACGAGGCATTTGTTTAGAGGGCAGAACTATTAAAGCCAATTCCTCCCCCCCCCCCCCCATTTGAATTGGATAAAATTGTAGCAGATCCTTTACGTCACAGTAGCACCCTAGTGGTTATCGTATTGCATTAGTTACATGAGTTTTCGCTGAACATTATACAGTATATACGGCTTTTGGTAAATAGAGCAGTCATACTTACAGTTACATAGAAAATGCCAGGAAATTTGCAATGACATTCCCTGCAGCTTCGTAATTCTACCCATTATTTATTCTGGTTTGATTTGGGGTTTTTTCTTAAATAATTTGGGGAAACTAGATGAGGCTTTGCATTTAACTAGAACTTTAGTATACTGAATGTTAGAAAGGCATCGGTATGACCTGGCATGTTGTACTAAATACCTTGTTTCTTTTCAGTTACGCAGCACAAACGAACATGATTAATTGTGCAGTATAGATGACGGATGATAACATTCCTAAAAGCCAAGTCAAATGAAGAAAGCTGGAGGAAATGTTGGAAATGTCAGAGAGGAGTGAAAGAACAAAATGCCCATCAGTGTCAGGAGAATCAGGGATGCCTTTATAGCAAAAAAGAAAAGAAGAGTAGATATTGGATAAGCATTAGGGAAGAAACAAGATGAGGTCCTGTGAGAAATTTGCAAGAAGCCGGGTATAGACCATCTGGAAAATCTCTTGTATATCTCCTACACCTCTCTTAGGTTTGCCATTCTCCATCTGGGGCCTGGAGATTTCCTGGAATTACAAGCCTCCTGAACAAAATGTACCACAGGACAAGCTGCTGCAGTGGTGGTAGAAAGGGCTGCCAGTCTAGGGATGCCGGCCTCCAGGTGGGACTTGGAGATACCCTGGAATTACAGTTTATCTCCAGGCTACCGAGATCAGTTCCCCTGGAGAAAGTGGGTGCTTTGGAAGGTAGATTCTGTGGCCTACTCCACTGAGGTCCCCACTCTCCCCAGGCTGCAACCCCAAATCTTCAGGAGTTTCCCAACCTGGATCTGACAACCCTCCCCATCCCATCATCTGCCGGTGGCCAGGAGAGGCCCAGCATCCCAGTCGTAGCCAACTCTGATGGCCTTGTAAGGTTTCCAGGGCAAAAGATGAACAGGGGTGGCCTGCCATTGCCTGCCTCTGTGAAGTAACACTGGGCTTCCTCGGTGGCCTCCCATCCAAGTACTGACCAGGGCCAACCCTGCTCAGTGTCTGAGATCTGATGAGATCAGGCTTCCCTGGGCCAACCAGGGCAGGGCAGGCGCTGCAGTAGTTGGAGAAAATAAAATAAAATCTACCCTTCTCCACTGCTGTGAGCCTCTAGCAGAAGTCTGAGAAGGAGGCAATTTTACTTGTTGACCTGTCACTGCTGCAGTGCCCTAGCGGAGTGGGATGCCTTTTGTTTGCTGGGTGCTCCTGACCCACCTTTAGGACAAACAGCAGCCTGCCAGGGGAAGGAGCAGGTAGGGAAAGAGCTGTTCTGCCAACCCCTTCCCCAGCTTTTCTGCTGGTTCCAACCCAGTGTAAGGTAGCTTTGCATCCTTTTATGCAGGGCTGGCAAAACTGTGGCTTGGAAGCTGCATGCGGCTCTTTCACACATATTGTGCGGCTCCCAGCAGGGCAGCTGGGGACACGAAGGGGAGGCATGCCTCCCTAATCGGTCTTTCTTTCCTTAGCCAATGTTCCCCTCCCTGGGTAGGCTTGAGGTGGGGGGAGCAGAGAAAGAAAGCAACTTTAACTTTAAATCCCTTCTCCAAGCCAGCTGGTGTAGGGGTGGGGTAGGGGGCCTGGAGTACACATTTAAAGTTTGGGTTTTTTAAAAAAAATATTGCTTTTATTCTAAAAACTATAGAAATCAAAAAGGAGGGGATACTAACATCTATGGGAGAAAGAAAAGAAAACAACTAAAACCTCGAGTAGCAGTGGTCATATATATAAACATTTGCTTAAGCGATTGTTTCAATTACGTTAGCCTAAATACAATGAAGCAAAACTTATACTGTATTAAGATTGTAGTAAAGCAGGTATTTTAACCAAAGAAAGTGTCCAAGAGTTCAGTTTCATTTGCTAAAGATCAAGACATAGAAATATCTAGCTTAAAGTTAGTCTTTCTTATTTCTGAGATTGTATCCTTGTCTGGTTTTGGGAGTTTTTGGGGCGGCTGCCCCAAGTTCAGATTCTGATTCTTCTCCATTGGATTCAGATGATGAGTCTTTTTTGCTTCCCGTGTCGCTGTGATCTGTTGCATTGTCGTTCTCTGCTGGGCCAAAATCCGCTTTTAAATCTGCAACCAGCCCCAAGGCATCGTTTAAAGTTCTTTTAATACTTTCTCCATCATGCCCTGGGACACCTTGGAATCTCAGTATGTAAGTTGATTTTTCCATTTGTAGCTCCAATAGTTGATATTCATCTGAGGTTCTCTGTTTTTCCACAATCTCCAGTCTTTTTTTTTTAAGTTCAGTTGTCTTGGCATCTACCTTCTTGAGCAATTCTGCTGTTTGCTCTGTTCTGGTCTTTGTTTCTTTTAGCTGTTTTTGTAGTGTCTCGAAGTTGTTATTCAGTGAAGTCTTCTGGTCCAGCAGAGGGTGTAAGTTTGCTGCCAACATATTGGGAAAGTCTGTAGCTGCTTCCAGTCTTGTGATCGGAGCAGCTGGGCTGGCATTTCCTGCAGGAGGTTTCATTTTCGGGGCCATTTTTCTCCCAGCCATCTGTGTAATTGTTTACTTTTTAGCAAGTTTCAAAAAGTTCTATGGCCTGCAAAGACGGGTAACTTTCCCTTGGTTCCACTCTACTTTGGTTGAAAGGCGCTTTGCTTTCAGTCCCTTTAGTTAACGGTTAAGTTTAAAGAGATTTTCTCTTTTCTTTTTTCATGGGGTGCCCCCCCTTGCTTTCATTTAAGGGGCTGTTTGCCTGACCACTTATCTGTGTTTCCAATTCATCACAACTCATGCTTCATCGAAGATATTCCGCTCAGGTAAGGGAAACCACTCAATCAACTGCTCGCTTGTCCCAGTATACGTCCCTTTCACCATTGCTGGTTCTCCAGTGGCGGGACCTTTGGAGCAGAGAGGAGCCTCAATCCCTTGGCAATCAGCCTTGGGAGAGGCACCCCTCAAGCTCCATGGCTTGGAGCCCCCTACAAGGGCTCTGGGGGGACCAGAGTCATCCAAGCCCCCTCCCTGCTGCCAGGTCACGGAGTGTGTCCCTCAGAGCACCGAAGGGACATGTCCACCATTCAGGTCGCCAAAACCGGAAGAGCCACATTTAAAGTTAAAGTTGCTTTCTTTCCATCTTGCTGTCTCTCTCTCTTAAGCAAATAAATATCATTGGACAAATAAATATCATTATCAATATCTGTCTTTACCCCTTTTGTTTTTATATTTGGCAGTCTCATTTAATGTTAATAAAAAGCAAATCTGCATATTTTTCAATAAAAACGTGTGTGCAATATCTGTTCATGTCTTGTGGCTCTCAAACATCTGATGTTTATTCTATGTGGCTCTTACATTAAGTAAGCTTGGCCACCCCTGCTTTTATGCTACCTTTCCCCCTGAGGGTTCTGTGCCCTCAGCAGCTACCTGACATCCGCAGGCAGAGGTTTTTCCAGTAAAGAAAGCAATGATGGAGAAAAATTGCTGGATTTTGGTCTGCCTTATAGGATTGCCAATCTCCAGGTGGAGCCTGGAGATCTCCCAGAATTATGGTTGATCTCCAGATGACAAAGTACTCCTAGAGAAAATGGATGCTTTTCAGGGTGAACTCTATGGCATTATACTCCACTAGGTCCTCACTCTCTCTAGGCTTCACCCCCCCCCCCCCCCAGATCTTCATGATTTCCCCAACTCGGAGCTGGCAACTCTACCCGTCAAGCATTTTTTTTTTCAAGGAGGGGGCTTCCAAGAAAAATGTGGTGTACCTATCTCACTGAGGACTGTTGCACTTGAATGTTTTTATTAGGAGTTATTGGACTGACTTTCATTGGGCCTTCCCTTTTCATAAAACATAAGCCGGAGATGGCAAAATAGGATTTCCTGCCGATGAAGAACTGTTGCAAGACTGTCAGTTTTGCTTCTGAATTAAACTTTAACCTTGTAAAATGCTTTCATTTCAAGAGCACCCAGAGCATTTAAATGTTTTTAAAAGTGGTGTAAAAACCAGACTGGTGTGGCTTAGCTGGCAGAGAACATGGAAGTATGACTCATCTGTGCCAACTGAATCTTGTATTGTGCGTCGCTGTGTGTATATTAGGGATGCTATTGCATTTTGCAAGCTAGCTGGTTCAGTCTGAATATCCCTGTCCTGACTGCCCTTCTTCCTTGCGCAAATTGAACCTGGGGGCCTGTAGTTTTGTGCCGTTTCTCTGTCTCCTTGCGCCAAATTTCCCCGTAAAAAGTATGCATTTCACAATGCCATTTGTGCATCCGTAAATCAGTGTTATGCATTACACAGGTATGGACAAACAATATACATTGTACATATTAATTGCTTTAAAAAATGAGTAATAGAAACAAATGAATCATTTATACCATCAGTGGAAATCAAAGTTATTCACAGGGAAATAAATGGAAGCAAAAAAGAAGCAGGCGGGGACATAGCCATCCGTTCCCACTTGTTCTCATCCACTCATCCACACCACGCTTAGAATCTCTCTAAAATTCTGCGCCTTGTTTGCAGGGATCGGAAACAAAACAAGCACTGTTTTTGAAGACTGCGTAAAACCAATGCAGATCTTACCCAGATTTGTGCCTTAAGCTCAAAGTAGATGAGAGGGGGGGAAATTAAGGTGAACTAGCCACTGTTACTAAGAGTCAATTGACAGAATGCACGGGTCATTAATTTTGTGTCCCTTGTTTTGTCAGTTTGTTTTTGTGAGGCCTGATAGAGAAAGTAAAACCATTCGAGCTGAAAATTATCTGCTCTGTAGCTTATTTCCCCTCCCAGCATGCACTGACCCAAGGGAGTGGGCTTCAGGTCAGTGGGCCTCCATTTCCCTTCCAAACACTTGGATTCTTGCAACTCTGATTACAGACACTGTTTTTTTTGTTAGCTGCATACTTAATTCTGCCCATGGTCACCTCTAACCATGCGCAGATTTGTGAGTGGAGATAAGAAGGAGATGTTGGCTTCCCTATTTTGACTTCATTTTGAAAGGAGTGCGGGGAGAGACTTTTTTACATTAGTCATTTCATGCAACCTGGGTTGGGTAAAGAAAAGGAAGCTAAAATTGGTGGTAGTTGGTTAATGGCTTTGCACTCCCTTGTCCAAAGCATCCTTAATTTTCCCCCTTAGCCACTAACCCTGTTCCCGTGAACTCTGGTCCCATCTCTTTAGATATGTCGCCCAGATGGGCAAACCTTTTTGAAATGGATGTGGATGGCAGCAGGGGCAGAACGTCTTGCTGGGGCGCACCTTTTGTAAACAGTAGGACTGAGAAAGAACAGAAACACAAAAATAGGTTAAACTGTAATTTGGGAATGATTTTCTCAGCAATTCCTTTGTATAACACGTAGTCTTTATCGAACACTTTTTAAAGGGCTCAAAGTGTTTTACTATGGAAGCATTAAAACTTACAACAATCCTGTAAGGTAGGCCAGTGTTATTATTTCTCTTAAATCTGTAGGAAAGACCTTTTTATGTGTTGGTCCAGTTCAAAAATTAGAATTGTGGCAAGACGTCTTTTGTGTAGTGTTGCCAACTCCACATTGGGAAAATCCTGGAGATTCAGGGATAGAGCCTGGAGAGAGTGGGGCAGGGTTGCCAAATCTGGGTTGGGGGATTCCTGGAGATTTTGGGGGTGGGGCCTCGGTAACGAATGGTTTGGGGAGGGGAGGGACTTCATCAGGATATAATGTCATAGGATCCACCCTTCCAAGCAGCCATTTTCTCCCAGGGAACAGATCTCTGTTGTCTGGAGATCAGTTTGTGAATTCAGGATATCTCCAGCCCCCACCTGGAGGCTGGCAACCACATATGCCACCACAATTGGGGCCAAACCAGATGCTGGGAATATCATGTCTGGAGCTCCACTTGCATCTGCTGGATGGCCTTGGGCAAGCCATAACTCTGTACCAGCTGTTCTCTCAAGGGCAGTTGTCTCAGAGCTCTCTCAGCCCCACCCACCTCACAGGGTGTCTGTTGTGGGGAGGGGAAGGGAAAGGAGTTTGTCAGCCGCTCTGAGACTCCAAGTGAGTGAAAGGCGGGGTATAAATCCAATCTCTTCTTCTTCAAATGATTCTTAAAAACTGGATCTCAAGTCGGTGGAGTTCCACAAACTTCATAACTGAGGGGTTTTTTTTAAATTGGCAAGAGCTCTAGCACACACTTGATTTGGCCCTCTGTCACTCAAGAGGATGTGTTCTTTGCCTTTATTTTGAAGGCACCTAGACTTTCCATTTCCAAGGAAAACACAGGTGATACACAGGGAGCACAATAAAATAGGATATTTATTTAATGTCAGAATCGGAAGGGACCATCAGGGTCATCTAGTCCAACCCCCTCCTAACGCAGGGACTTCAACTGTAATAACCCCAGCAACTAGGCATGCAATTGATACTTAAAAATGTCCACGACATTGGCAGAGAGAATAAAGACAGAATAGAACAATAAGCATTAGTAGTTTATAGCACGGAAGATACATTGTTGTTGTTAACAGCTATCCTTCTACGTATCCATCCATCCGCAGAGGAAATCAGCTTTGCACAAAGTGAGCTTGTGAATCATATGTTACAGTCCTCCATCCAAAAAGTTGTGCAGTCTACTTCGGGAAGCTCTGGTAACAGTAACAGGGGCGTGCCCTAGCACGAGAGCACAACTGGCAAGCGAAGTAGATAAACTGGTGCCAACTGATATTGTCCCTATTTGGTGCCATTCCTCCTTACCTAGATCTTAGATTACAATGATTTTGGGCCTTAGAAACCAGCACAGCTGTTGTAAAGACCAGCCTGCCTGCAAAATTCTATCTGCAACTGCGTCTTCCCCACTGAAGAAGTGAGCAGTGACTCACGAAAGCTTATACCCTGCCACATATCCACATATTTTGTTAGTCTTTTAAGGTGCCACTGGACTCTTGCTCTTTTCTACTGCCCTTCACAGTTCACGATATGCTGCTGAAGTTACTTGTGGGTGTTGGGCACAGGGATTGGCAGATGTGTTTCTACATGAATGGAAAAAGAATTGGGGGGGGACTTCATTGGTTACATTTGTTGGAGTGAATGGGAGAGCAAGCAGACAAATGCCATGACAATCTGGTTTTGAGAATTCAAGGAAATTAGGGGAGGGTAGGCATGTGAGCAAGAGGTCTGTCCCAGTGCCAGGGTCTGCTTACCCGCTTGGCTGCTCCGCTGCCTGCTTTGTCTTTCTTGAGATGCCAAATGCAGGCAGTTGTAGCACTGTGTAATGGTGTGTGCCCTTTGGCCAAACTTGTCTCCCTCTTTACTTTATAATACTGCCTTCTTGGAGAGTCCAAACTGTGCTGCCTGCCTCCTTGGAAAAGAGCTATGCCAGCTCCGTAACAGTGCCTGCCTTCTGAAGGCTTCCACTGTAGGCTTGTGCCCACTTCTCCGTGCAATTATGCCTTGGGGGGGGCATGTGTGTGTACAAGTGCCTCCCCACATTTCATAGCCTTTGTCTTGCTTGCACATAAAACCAGGACCTTTCCTCCTATCTGTCTGAAATTTTATCCAAATTGGATGGAGAACAAAGAAGTCACAGCCAGCAGTGTGTTTCCCATTGAAACCAATGGAAACAAAACTGAAAGTAATCAAGAAAACAAATGTGTGAGAAAGAATGGCGCAAAGATGAGTGACATTTTTGAAATGAAATTGGATGACAAACCCCATCCCGACCCCGCACATCCTTTGGAGTCAGTGCTGTCTCTGGAGTAAGGGCATTAGGTTTGGAAGATAGGGTTGCCAGCTCCAGGTGGGGAAATTCCGGGAGATTTGGAGGTAGAGCCTGGGGGAGGCAGACTTTGGAGAAGGGAGGGTGTCAAAGTCCTCTTGCTCTTGACTTTGGGTGGAGGTCAAGAGCAAAACGCACAGAACCGGGAAGTGACTCCTTACCCCCAAGGGGTAATGAGCCACCACCAGCCCTTCTAAGCTAACCCTCAGCTGAAAGAAAGAGAAGACTGGATTTATACCCCACCCTTCACTCAGAGTCTCAGAGCGGCTTACAAACTCCTTTCCCTTCCCCTCCCTACAACAGACACCCTGTGAGGTAGGTGGGGCTGACAGAACTATGGCTTGCTTAAGGTCATCAAGCAGCTGCAAGTGGAGGTGTGGGGAACCAAACCAAGTTCTCCCAGATTAGAGTATGTGCACTTAACCAGCCCTATCAGGGGTTAATCAAGAACTCAGCCCTGCAGGGTAGGACACATGCAAGTTGAGATCCACAAATACTTTAGTAGCTGGAGCCAAAACAGGCCAAGGTACTAGGTTTACCTTGAAGCCTGCAAACCCAAATAGCACAACAGAAGTATCAGAAAAAGGTTGCACCTATAAAACCAATAAAGTTTTATTCAAGGTATAAGTTTTCGTGTGCACACCCATTTCTTCAGATACAATGAAATGGAAATAACCAGTCCATATATATAGGTAGAAGGTGAGCAGTAAATTAGTATACAGCATGGGCCCCACTTGGATGTTGGCAACCCTGATGGGAGAAGAAATTGTTGCTTATGGCCAACTGGTAAAGTAAAGAAGGAGAGGCTTATGGGACACACAAAGGGTAGGGAAATGGAGGGAAGAGTCTATCTGCTGGAGAGTGAACCACAGTCAGTGATGGAGGATGACTCTTGGTTGATTTTGTTTAGTTTTTGAAAGTGTGCTTTAAAACTCATCTGAGGCTGTAATCATATGCACAATCAGACCCGACACAGGCATGAATGCCAGGCAGATTTAAAGGGCGCGATCAAACAGCAGTATCTGGGAAGTGTCCCTCAGCCTTTGGCAGCCTGTTCTCCTCTGCCACAGAAGTGGAGTTAAAAGACACCAGGGAAAATCTGGTAGTAAACAGGTTGCAACAGGCCAGGGACAGACATTCCTATGTCTGATTGCTCCATCGCACTCCCATGCAGTCGAGATGGTCTGATCAGGCCATCCCGACTCTGTGCCGTTGTTTCTCCCCCCTTCTCAGTATGCGCATCATCACAAACTCCATCGGGAGCGCTCAGTGTAGAGGTGCGATTCATCGATTCCTTGTTTAAGCGCATAGGAAACAAATGGCAAAAAAGAAACAACCGACTCACCCT
Organism: Lepidodactylus listeri; assembly: GCA_029233225.1. NCBI lineage: Eukaryota > Metazoa > Chordata > Lepidosauria > Squamata > Gekkonidae > Lepidodactylus > Lepidodactylus listeri. The sequence goes on from JARCFY010000005.1 coordinate 23,490,699, forward strand.
CAGTTGTGTCTGATCACACACTGACGGGCTGTGCCCATAGCTTCAAAGGGAGGTGTGATCTTGCAGTTGCAGGTCAAATTCCTCTGGAGGAAATAGCCTCACTTCCCCCCCCCCCCACTTTATCTGGTGCATGTGACCGCAACCAGAGAGTGTAAGAAAAGATGGGTTTGGGGAAGGGAAGAGTGAAAGTGGTAAGCACCAAGAAAAGCAGTGCTTTTTAACTGTTGAAATCTTTCATGCATTATTTTACTCTTTTCAGGTTCTGAAATAGGGGTTGTGGTCATACACACTAAATAATCCACTTTCAATCCACTTTCCAAATGGATTTTGGCAGTTCACTCAGTAAAATAGATTTCACACCAGGCGCTGCTTCGTTGTCGATCTTCCCTTTGCCCTGATTGCATGCTTCAATTTCTCACTATTTGCCGCGGGGTGCATTTTGACCCGCGGCTTCACCCGATTTCCTCCGATTTCCTCCGCAGCTTCAGTGATCCTAGAAAAACAGGATCACTGAAGCCGTGGGGGAAATCATGCGAAGCTGCAGATCAAAATGCGCCCCACGGCAAATAGTGAGAAATTAAAGCACCCAATCAGGGCAAAGGGAAGACTGATGGCAAAGCAGGGCCTGGTGAGAAATCGGTCTGTGTGACTGCAGCCTGGGTCTGACTGTTGTGTGGCTACCTTTATCTTCAGCCCTTACATTTCAGGAGCAGAACTTGGTCCACAGGATCAGGTCATTCCTGCCAAATTCTGCTCCCACTTTACACAATCTGGAAAACATTTCACGGAGACCAGCTTCACAATTCCAATTTACTCAGGTGTAATGTACAGCATAATTTAGCCTCTTGACATGTCAGGCTGTGTTCACAATTTGGCCAGGAAATCCTAGATGTACCCTCATTTGTTACAGCCCATCTGATTTTGGCTTTTTCTTTTGGAAATCAAACTGCCGCTGGGATTGGAAGCAGGTGAACCTTTTTATTAAAAAGATCAACCCTCACGTAGTTGCTTTTCTCCATGAAAGATACAGTAGTTGCTGGAAAAGTAAGGCGATGTAGACGTTAAGATGCTCTGGGTTTTGAGTTTTCCATATCAAGTGCAGCCATATGATACTCTCCCGCCCCCAGATGTTGACCTGCAATTTCCATCGCTATAGGCCAGGATCAGTATAATCATTTGTGTGCAAGATTTCAAAGATAACAAGTGATCCCTGCTACATCATTATATCAGGTTACAGAGCTCCTCAGCAAATGTAACGTTTAGGGGGATGATTGAATTCCCCTTTTAGTTTTTTAACCCACAACATTCTTTTTATCAGTAGGCTGTTTGCCAGAAATGGGTGTCTGTGGTCCAGTATTATTGTTAGGACCCAGGGCCAATGCCACTAATAAACAGAAAAGTGACACAATGTCTCTCATATAATGAGATGGCTTAATGCAAAGTGCAACAGAAATCAGGAAATTTGTTGAGGAGAGCAGTTGCGCTGGGACGATGTGCACGCCCCACGTCTAGTTGTCTTTATTCATAGACCAAACTCCAGAATTGAAATGTTTGCACAGTGCCATTGTGTTATGAAAAATCAGATCTGCGGTTATTTATATTTGACAGTTGTTGCAAATAACAAGGAATGAACTGAGTGGCCCTGTGAAAAAAAATGTGTACAATGTAATTGTCCCTAATAACAGCTAAATGTGTATCAATTTGGCTCTATCATTCAAGAACTGAAGTTGGCTGGGATCTGAGCATCTGTTTAGGGTTAACTCTGGCTTGGAAATTCCGGAATATTTAGGGGCAGTATCTGGAAAGGGTAGAGTTTGGGGTGGGGAGAGAGCTCAGTGGGAACAGGTTGTCATAGAGTCCTCCCCTTGAAGCTGCAATCTCCACCAAGGGAACTGTAGCTGTAATTCCAGGTGAACTCCAGGTCCCACCAGGAGGTTGGTAACAGGGTTGTCAGTCCCACGGTTGGGCCTGAGGGATCCCCTGCCTCTTGTTTCCTACCACGGCTTGGAGTGACAGGAGGAGAATGGGTATCAGGAGGAATATGGCTGTCAGGCCAAAGGCATGATGTCACTTCCAGGGAGGGGGACAGACAGAAGTGATATCAGTCCTCTTTAAAAATTAGCAAAAACTCTGTAATCTTATCATAGAGCTTCTGGCTTCCTAGAGAGGCCTGCTGTCACTTCTGTTTCCCCCCCAGAAGTGACATCAACCATGCCCCTGCCCCCCTTGTTTCTTTCTAGTTCCCAGAAAGGGCCTGTCCACTCTAGTAACCATACTCTCACTCCAAATACTGGAAACACTTTATTGCTTCCCAAAGCCCAGCAAGGTTCCACCTGAGAAGACCTAGACCGATTTCCCACTAGTGCTGCCCTGGCGTTCTTCCTCCATTTGCCCCAGTGCTGTACTTTAATTTCACACTACTTGCCGCGGGGCGCATTTTGACCCGCAGCTCCACCCGATCTTCCCCGTGGTTTCTGTGATCCTGTTTTTTTGAGGATCACTGAAGCTGTGGGGAAGATCGAGTGGAGCTGTGGGTCAAAATGCACCCCACAGCAAATAGTGTGAAATTCAAGCACAGCACCGGGGCAAATGGAGGAAGAACGCCGGGGCAGCGCCTGTGCGAAATCAGCCCCAGTAAGAAACACTTCCAAGCAATGCTGTATGGTCCTTTTTTGGGAGAAGCAGTTTGTTTGTTTGTTTGTTTCCCATTTGTATCCTGGCTTCCCCACAAGCAGGCTCAGGGCGGCGTGTGTGTGTGTGTGTGTATATATATATACGTGCAGACATTTCTTGGTAGACCCTGGCTGGCAACTTATTCTGCTTCTGAGAGGACCCTGCAATGGATCTGCCCCAGTCCTCTGCCCATCTCAGATCCCAGTTGCATTTGGACTTGCACCTTGCACTGCTGTCCAGAGGAACTCTATTGCACGCCTGTGCACTCAGCTTTCCACATCCTGGTGCTAAAAGTCAAGGACTTGTAATGACCAGAGCTACACTGTGAGATGTTTCTCCTTATGTTTGTGTGAGGCTGCTGGGGTCTTTTGTTTTTTTATTGTCTTAATTTTGTATTGATGTAGCTGAATATTTATTTTGAAGAGGCTGAAACAATGTGTTAAATCATTTTCATGGGCCGTTAAAGCATAAAAGGGGGGGGCATTTCTGAACTCAGAGCAAAGATAACACTTTTAGATAAACACAGTTTCCTGTTTTTTTACAGATCAAACTCAGACCTTTTCCCTTATGCAACAGATTAAGGTTTTAAAATACTATATTTTAAGCCTGTGTTGTTACTCGTTATCTGCAAATCAACTGCAGAGTCTTAATACTTAAGAATGTTCCACCAACTTTTTTGTTAAAAGTGTTTGCTTTTATATAGGGGGGGGAAATGTCTTGGCAAAGAAGTTAGAACTACCAGATGGAGTGGGTTGTGCCACAGGATTCCCCCGTCCCCCTTATTGATATCTTAAATTGAACATGTTCCATCTGTCTGCTCTCAATAATGAATAGCTACTTTTTGAAACTGTAAAGGTAACAAACTCCATATAGAACAAATTAATTCAAGCATGTAATGAAACGTGTGCGCGCTTTGATTGGCCGTGGTGTGGATTTTGGAATTCCATAAAGGCGCACTGCAATCTAAACCAGTTCCTCGGAATCCATCTGGTAATGCGGGTGACAGGAAACTTGACTATCCAAGCTGTTGCTAGGAAGGAGGAGACTCCTGCTTTAATTAAACTCCAGACATTGTTCCTAGAAGCAATTTGCTGTATTTTTAGGAAAGAAAAACAAATTCTGGAACATATCCCCCTCCCCAAAGAAGTGTCGGGCAAAAAAATATTTTGGTTTCCCCATGTCCCATTGACAGTAAAGTCTCTTACAGTGCCATGATAAGCAGCTTTTTTATGTGCGCCGACTTCAGTGGATTTAGGAAAGTGTAATTCTCTGTGTAGTATGGCACTGTTTAGTTCCTTTTAGAGATATAAAGATGTCCCTTGATTAGAATGCATACTCCATAGAGTAACTTCTCGAAGTGATGCATAGTGCCTTGCAGCCCAATCCTATGTAGAGTTACATAGTCCAAGTTAATTGATTTCAGTGAGCTTTGTGGGAGTAACTTATGTGTGGGTTTGCTCTGTTAAAGGAGAACTGGGTAGGAGTCAAAGAACAAGTACAGTCGTTAGAGAAACCATTGCCCCCTCCTATACAGCTAGAGGTTTCTTTCTTTTCACAGCATTGACTGCTAGAGCTGAAGAGACAAGCTACTTTAAAAAAACTGAGGAGTGTTCAAAATTGTCTCTTCCACAATGAGAAGAACTACAGGTGTATAAATAGATGGCTGCATGGAAATTCTCTCTCATGTGTTCCTGGTTCTTCTTTGCATCCGGCCCTGTTGCCTTAAGGGGGAAAAAAATCATCTCCAACACCCAGCCATTGTATAAACATTTTAATAATGACTTGTGTTTCTCAGAGTTGTCTTTGTACATGGGACAGCAAAGACTTGTGTAGCAGATAGAATGTCGACCATGGAGTGTGAAGAGCTGCGTTCAAACCCTTAGTCAGCCATAAAGCTCATCGTTTGGCCTTGGGCAGATGTCTTTCTCTCTGGCTACCCTACATCATAAGGTTGTTATGAGAATAAAAGAAATGGCTATGGCTAGGTATGCCAGAGGCATCTATGGGATAAAAACATGATAAATTTTCTGAAATGTTCTTCCAAGTGTGAACAGTAGCAGCAGGTTCGGCGTTTGTTAATCTGGGAGTGTGGCAGACATAAGAATCATTCATATATTTATACCCGTGTAACAAAATGTCATCAGTTTATGTTTTGGTCAATGACTGTGAATAAAACATATCCATTCATATATTTGCATACCCATAGAAAATGTGATGTGCCAGGGCAGAGACTCATCTGCAGTCAGACCAGAGTCCAGAAACGAACCCTGGAATATGCAGTGAAGCACTCCGCAATCTGTTGCTGTTTTTCAGGAATGTAGAGGTTTGAATGAGTCTCCTTGGCATTTTTCTGCAAGGTGGAAAACTGGGAGGGGAAAGGTGCGGAAGAAATCAAATATCTATGGGAAACACTTTATTTGCCTACTTCAAGCGGGGAAAACCAAGGTCCATCTTAAGCTATTTTCAGACCCTCTGTGTGGTTTGGCACAGGCAAGTTGGCTAGGATATAGAACCTGCTTTATTCTGACTCAGGTCGTTGGTTAACCTAGCCCAGCAAAATCCAGCAGCAAGAGAAGAGAGACCTTCAGATCCATAACTGAGTCCCCAGTGTACTTGCCTGTGCACTTGGAACGGCACTGGCGCATGGGTGGGCTAAACATAGTTTAAACCACCCAGCATTTTAACCTGTTGAGCTTTAAGTCATTGTTATGTGTGATACAAGATAACAATATGTAGTCCCCTTTGGTGCTTTGAAAGGAGAATCTGAAATATCACATGGAACTTTTACAGGCCTTTTGAAGCCATTCATTATAATGAATGTGTAACAGAAAAGTATGTGGTTTTTGTAGTTGGGAGGTAACAAACAATGTAGTCTCCTAGGCTGAATAACCCAGAATTTGTGTGCTAAGGGAGTGGAGGAAGAGTGGCAACCAATGTCATTTGTCCAGCAGCTGGACAAACACTTGTCAGGGATGCTAGGCTGATCCTGAATTGAGCAGTGGGTTAGACTAGATGGCCCTTCCCACACTGTATGATTCTGTGATTCTATGAAAGGTTGATGATTGGGGAATATGGGAAGAGGGACACAACTGTGGAAATGAGGAAGAGGATCATGCAAGCTCTGCTGGTGTCTCTTTCCATGTATCATTAAAGCAGGTTTCCAAATGGTATAGGGATTTACTGGAGCCTGCATTAAATTTCTGCCCCCCAATCTGCATCTGCCATGTAACGCTGCTTCTCTCAGCTCTGGCGCCGGCTTCCATTGCCTCCCATTTGGCTCAGTGTAAAAGCTTGCCGTCTGCATCATGTTTAGGGAGAGTGCGGGGGGGGGGGGGGGGAGTGGCCTACCAGGGAGTGCTGGCAGAGCACTGTACTGCGCTGTGCTGCAGGGAGGAAACAGCACCCACGACCCCCCTCCCCGAAAATAAAGGGGGTGACCTGGTGGAGGGGGAGGTGGGGGGCAGGAAAGACCAAACAAGCTGGGTAAAAAACACGAAACACCCAGTGGTTGCCAGGCAGGGCATTCTGGGGACTGCCCCAGGAAATAACAAATGGTTCAGGGGTGGGCGTGCTTCCAAATCCCCCCCCCCCCCAATACGATTGTAGGAAAGTGTTCCCTGGCTGCTTTTAAACGCAGATGACTGGATTTTCAGCAAAGTTGTTTCCTTTGTATCTTCTTAGAAAAGATGGGGCGGGGGGAGAATTCGGCTCCAGTTGTCTGCTTATCGCTCACAGCAGCTCGGAGGGTGAGGAGGAGCAGTTAAACCACCTTAAAACCAAATCCACATAACGCGGTGAGGCCTCAGAGTCGCCACTAAATGACAATAAAGCGATGCAGACAGCCGGTGCAGAGGCGAAGCAATACGAGAACAGATGTGGAATGAGATGCAGACAGAAATTTGTTAGATGATGTGGGGTCGGTTGCACAGCAGCAGGAAAGACACGGAGGTCCTGTGTCTGGGGCGTTGCGGTCTGGGGCGGGGGGTCCCGCTCCTGAGCTTCGACGGGGCACCGTTGGTGCCTGTGTCGCAGGTTAGGAGTTTGGGAATGCACCTGGATTCCTCCCTGTCAATGCCATGTCGGCCTTCTAGCATCTACGGCTGGCGAGGCAGTTGGTTCCCTACCTCGACTGTGACGACCTAGCCACAGTGATCCATGCGACGGTCACCTCGAGGTTGGACTACTGTAACACTCTTTACATGGGGCTGCCCTTGGTGCAAATCCGGAAGCTGCAGCTGGTGCAGAATGCTGCGGCCAGGCTGTTGATGGGTCTTGCAAGGCAGGACCATATCAGGCCTGTGCTGGCGGCGCTGCACTGGCTACCTATAGCATACCGGGTTCGCTTCAAGGTGCTCGTTCTTACCCATAAAGCCCTATATGGCCAGGGTCCAACATACCTTAGGGACCACCTCTCTCCATATATACCCCAGCGAGCACTGCGATCAGGATCAGATCATCGACTTAGCATCCCGGGTCCAAAGGATGCCAAGCTTACCAGAATGAGAACCAGGGCCTTTTCGGTGGCGGCTCCCGTCACAGCCATCAAAGCAGACAGTACACATGGAACACATGAAGCTTCCAGTGGAGTCACACAGCTGATCTATCAGGGTCAATGTTGTCTACTCTGACTGGAAGCAGCTGACCAGGTTCTCAGGTAGAAGTCTATCACAGCACCTATTAACTGATCTTTTTAACTAGAGATGCTTTTAGGGAATGAACCTGGGACCACATGCTCTGCCACTGAGCTACAGTCCCTCCCAAGTACTGTGCTTGACAGACCAATTGTTTGACTCAGTATTAGACAACGACATCTGTTAATTCTCTGTGTTGATTTAAATAATAGATTCCTGCACATTATAGGGAGGGTCACATGTGTGTAACACGTGTACACAAAAATATGAGGGAAGCTAAAAGGTGCCTTTATAGTATCAATGGTGGAAATGCCCTAAAACATCCAGCTAGCTCTTTCAGATTGTAGAAACAGTTGGTTTTGATTTTGGATAGTAATCTTTCTGCAACAAGGATTTTTATCTGGTGTTGGAAATTACCCTTCCTTTATTTAAAAGAGAATCGATCCAGGCCGAACTTGTTAAAGTCAAAACAAACAACTCCATTCTTTATGACATGTTTGCGTGCTTAGTCACAGGCTTTCATATATTAGATCCTGAAAATGGCACAATTTATGCGGTGACATGTCAGAAACCGGGCGTTGCAGTTTCCCTCCCCCTCCCCTCCGGGTCCTGTCCCTAATGGAGAATTTAAGATGCTTTATGGAAACGTAGGAGGTTTGCTGGGATAGAACCCCCCTACTGCGTGGGTTGCAGAAGGCTTGCAAAAATTTAGTAAGTGAGAAGGAGAACAAAGATTCTTGGTTGGGGGGGAGAATTGGATCGCCTGTGGCTGGGAAGCTGATTGGGACAGGTAGGCACAGTGGGGTGTGCAATAATGAGGTGCATGGCAAATGTGATGCACAGATGTTAAGCCAACTGTAGCTGCAGTTCCAGGAGTTGCGCATGCCACAGCCCCCGAGCCTCAGGCTATGTCTACACCAGAACATTTGGAGCAGTAAACTACAGCAACATTAGGTTCAAATTAATCTATTACTCCTGAGCTGTGAAAATGCTGGTTGCTTGTTTCGGAATTACATTGCCTGTGGGCGAAATGTTTTGAGGTAGATTTGAATGCACGCTCATGGTTCGCAGAGCAGATGAAGAGGAGAGAGGGGAAATTGGAGCAGTTAGGAGAACCAGGAAGGTGCATGTTTCTGGTTTTAAAAAGGCTCAGAGGGGTATTACATATTTTTTTGCAGGCAAAGGTCGCCATTGGCCACCTGCTGTGACTGAAATATCCCACATCGTCACAAAGTAGTCTTGAAGAAGCTTTATAAATATGTTAGGAATAGGCACTTGGGGGAAAGCTCCTTTTCTGTCATCTTGATATGGAGCCATTCAGGCTATCAACATGGTGGAAGACCAGTGACGTTCAGTGACGCCAAGGAGGAGTCCCAGAAAGAAAAGTTTCAGGCCATACTATATGGAGATCTCTAATGGCTGTTTTCTGCACTACAGAGCAAATCTGTAATTGCCACCAAGTGGTAACTTGACAGGGAGCCCGTAGCCCATGCCAGCACCCTACCAGACATATAGCATTATAGCCCATAGTCTTTACAGAGTACAAATAGAGAGGTCTGTGCCCACAAAGAGCTTCCACTCTAGCATGTGAGTCAGAGAAGGTGACACAGAGATAGGAGGGAGGTAGAAGAGGGGAGAGACAGGGAATGAATCTTTCCAGATGTACATTTTTGGTTCAGCTTGAGTAGGGCACAGGGACTAAAGACCTTCATGGAGATGTAAGAAGTCCAAAGGCCTTCAGACCACTCGGGGCTGGTGGAACTGGAGGAAAGAAGGTCATGAGTAAAGATGTACTGTGGTGTGAATGCTGCATAATAATATGCATTTTTAGGTGTATTTTTTTTTAAAGTAGATATACCCCTAAAGTAATATGTGAAGCCACCCCAAAAGGTTTGTGAAGTGCTTTTGGCATACTATGAAATGCCTCAGTTCACACAGAGTATGCGATTGTGGTGCAAGTAGTGTCGACATGTGCCCTGTATCGTGTGCCCTTTGAATGTGGTTACACTTCTGAGCCTAGGAATCTTTTAATGCTTCCTTTGCTCTGAAATATAGATCATATGGAGACATTACCTGTTTTATTAGAAAATAATAGCAGACCTGTCACTCTGCATAATAAACTGCGTAATCAACCAGAGGGGTGTGCGTACCTCTCTGCAAGGAAAATATCTAGAATCAAACTATACAAATAAGTACAATTGTGTAGTGCAGCTCTTGCAGGACCGTGCCATTTCACAATAAAACTGGATGAAGGGATGGCTGAACACCCCTTTTGAGTGTGGGTACCTATACCTGGAAAACTAACATGTCAGGAAGAAGGCTACATCTGTGTTCCTTGCCATGCTATATTTCTATATTTAGGAAAGTTTATGCATACTCGCACACATGTCAGGGAGCATTTGAACTTGTGATCCTTCATCTGCAGACTAAAGTAGAACCTCCAGAAAGTGATGAGAGTGGTGCTGGGATGAAGGGTTTAGATTTGTTAGGCACTGGGGGACTTTCTGGGACAAGCCAAACCTGTACAGAAGATACGGGCTTCACTTGAACCAAAAGGGGAACCAGGTTGTTGGCAATTAATATCAAAAAGGTGGCAGAGCAGCTTTAAAACTAATTCCAGGGAGAAAGCTGCCAGGAGCTGGGGAACATCTGGTTTGACAAGTCAGTCCAAACGAATGATTCTGTAAACAGGGTAATATTGATAGGAGCATAATAGAACTTGGGTATGAGGGCAGGATCGTGACTGAGGGCCATAGAAGGTGACTAAGGGGCTGAGGGTGGTGAACAGGATAAACCAGCCAGAGAAGCAGTTGGGCCTTTGGATGAAAAAGAAATAAAGGGATTGCTAAGAGGAGATGGGGAGATGGCAAGACAAGCTCAATTTTTTTTTTATTCTGTATTTACTGTGGAATGTGTGGGGGAATACTCATGCCACGGCCCCTGTTTTCAGGAAGGAAGTCTGAAGAACTGAGCCAAACTGAGGTGACCAGAGATGAAGTTCTACACCTACTGGGAAATTTAAAAAGAGGTCCTGATGGCATACACCAGAGAGTTCTTGGGAACTCAAATGGGAGATTGTTGACCTACTAACCTGTATATGTAACCTATCACTAAATTCAGCCACTGAAAAAGGGATCCAAAAGGGAACCAGGAAATTACACGTAAGTACGTAAACTTAGCAGTCATGAAATAAGAGGATGGGTTAAATGACAGGAAGCAAAGAGTATGAATCAATGGACAGTTCTCACAATGAATGGAAGTAAGCAGTGGGGTCCCACAAGGATTGATGTTGGGGCTGGTACAGTGATCTGTAACTAGGGGTGAGTACTGTGGTAGCAAAGTTTTCAGATGACACAAAATTATTCAGGATGCTGAAAACCAAGGCTAGAAAACTACCACTGCCAAGTATCAGGGTTGAACCCTGCTATGTGACACGGCCTCACTGCCAGCTGTTTTGCCATTTCAGATTTCACCAAACCATCCAACGTTTTCCTAAAGTCCAAACTTTCCTTCTGATAACTTTGAGCAGTCCTGGCAGAAGGACTGAAATGCATCTATGTGCGTATGTCTTTTGGACTAGTTTTTAAGATCCCTGTCAATTGAATAAAGTTTTCTTCAATCAACCAGAACTGTTTGGAAACTATCTACAAAGAGGGGGAAAATATATATATGGTTTACAATATTGTCGCTTTTCTTATAAAAACACTTAATTGAAATGCCTAAGAGGTGCCCTGCACAAAAGTCAATAAAAAAACCTAGAATAGAGTTTATAGCGGTTGTCTATGTACATAATTAAATCCTTCAGGCACTTTAAAACTCGGCAGAATAAATGGTTATGCAAGCAAGGCCTGCTGAGAGAAGAAATGCTTGTATCAGCTTTAAGCAGCTGGTTTATGCTTGGCTTTTTCTGTGTTGGAATGAGAAAGCTATTAGGACACTGGAAGACTGCAAGCCACATACAAATCATCTTTGTTACTGACACTTCAGGGAGTACCTTATGGTGGCTGTCAAGATCAATACAGGGCTTGGTTTGCGCCTGCAAAAGTCAACTGCCATTTATTTCAAGAGGGGTTGTTAGTGACCAAGGCAACATCCACTGCCAAAGAGCACAAAGGGGCTTCGGCGTGGCGTTCGGCTCCTTTGCTGAGATGGGAAGTGAACATTTGCGACAGGGATATGCCTGCATAGGAATTCTAGGTCTGACAGTTTAGCAAAAGGTTAATTGCTCAAAATGGTCTACTGCTGTAATAAAATAAGTCCCCCCCCCCGAAAAAAAAGAGAAAGGACTGTGTTTGGATTGTGTTTCACTGTTCTTTAGGGAATTGGGTTTGAGGTGGTGGGATTGCTGCAAGGGGGGGGGGGGCAGGGCAGAGGAAGTCATGCTAAAAAAAGAAGTGCTTAATTAATGTCCCCAATAGAGGGGAAAAAATCACAGGGCTTTGCTTCTTCTGCCGGCCCTCAAATTTATGATAAATGATAGCACGAGGAAAAGATAACCTACCAGGAGAGTAAGATCACCAAGGCCAAATGCTAAAACTCCCAGCTGACCGTCCCGTACACTGCAGCCTCTGTTCATGTTTATTTTTTCTGCTCACTCTTGGTTTCGTCAATCAGTATGATAGACGATAACTCCTGACTGGAGCAGCCTGCGTCCTGCTCTCTCACGGTGGGTAGCATGTTGTGGTTGGCGCCGTGCAGTCGGAGGATCACCCGCATCAGAAGCATTGGGGGATGAGGTACGGAGCAGTCTTCCAGCAACCAGATCCTTGGAGAATAGGAGGCAGTGGTGTTATCAGCACCAAGTGGGATTGCCAAGAAAATGACCACACATTAGTAGCTTTGTTTGGGTTGAGTCTGGGAAGGGGGGCTCACCAGATTGAGACACTCTCTGCTAAATCATCCTAGTTTGAAGTGTTAAAAGACAGCTTGTTCCCAATTCCCCCCCCCTCCCCAGATGCTTATTGCCAACGGCAATTCCATTACAAGATTCCACAAAGCCCGGGATGTATCCCCCCCCCCCCCCCCCAAATTCAAAGGCGCACTTTTCTTTCCTTTAAATAAACAGCAAAACACACGGCTTCCATTCTCTTCTTACGGAAGCCATATTCTTGTGAGGAAAACAGATTTTTTTTTTAAAAAAAAAAGGAAAACACTTTATTTGAGAGACGTGGTTTTGAAAAAACACAACACAAAGCTCGAGTTAGCTGATGACATGTGAAATATTCTTCAGTAAGCCAACAACTCATCAGAGAGATGGAATTTCCTGAACAGTATTCGTAAGGCACAACTGCCACCGCTTATCGGCTTGAGTGTTAGCAGCACCCACACAAATGTGTATATGTGTATCAATTGTTTTTCTATAGAAGGTTTTAATTTCCTTTCAGTAACTGGGGGAAGTATTTCAGAGGGGTAGGTGTGCTAAGTCTGTTACAGAAGAATAAAAATAAAAGGGTCTGGTGGAACTCTTACAGACTAATGGAAAGAGACAAGCTTTTGTGGCCTGGGTTCCCCTTGTTAAGATGTATGAAGTATGTCCTTAGCTGGCCCGTACGTACACACGCACACACACACAAGCAAACTCAGAACCATTTGTAGATAGTGGGGTCAATGGCAACAACATACAGGAGATGCAGTCTTTGATGTTGATGCAAAACTCAAATGTTCATAATAAGCACAAGGACCATTCACAGCAGCAGCAACTGATGATAACGTAATCTTCCAAGAGGACGTCCTGAGCTAATTCAACACGTATGGTGTGAAAAGAACCTGTTGTCACAACAAAACTCCAGCTAGAAAGTCTCAAAATTCTTGATTAACGTTAAAATCAGCAGTTTTCTTGAAACGATATGTAGACCACTGATGAGTGATGACATTTGCTGTAGGATTTGGGTATGGGTTTGAGGACAAACATCCTCCCTGCCCCATTTCTTAAGGGGTAGGGGGGGGGAAACTGAGAATCATGCCGTGCTGCATTGGATGTTCCGGCCTGCATTGGATGTCTCTGTTGTTGACGAGGGAGTTCTTCGGGCCCCAGGAGACTGCCCATCTCACCAGGTTTTTGAGCTGGTCATGCATTCTCATATTCAATATGATTTCAATTCTTTCTAGCCGGGCTGCAGGAATCATTCTGGTTTTCAAAATTACCATGAGAGCCGTGATTTCTCTGAATGAAGGAAGAAGCACATACAGAATTCTTCTGATCAGTTGTAACACAACTTCTGATAGTTGTAATGCAACATCAGCGCCCCTCCCCCCCCCATTTTTAATTGTGATCCTTTCCTCCAGGAAACACAAGCTTCAGAATATGGAAATCTTTCATCTTTGCCAGAGATTTCTATGGGGACAAGAGGCTTATTTTGCAATCACGCTGTCTTCTTTTATCAGGTTCTGGATGTGTTGGCCCTAACATGGAACAGCTTGAATAAAATACTGGGGGGGGGGGGGGGAGTTCTCACCAACATTCTCACTAATAAATCCCTGTTCTGTACAATCATGAAACCGAACACTGAAATATTAGTTTTATTCAAGCTAATTATCTTACTGCTAGCTCATGAACTCGAGGATTTAGGAGCTGGTCTGTTTCTAGTTATCCTGCCAAAGTTTCTAACTTGACGGAGGGGGTCTGCTTCATACTACTTGGCCTCCCAACCTTTGCAACCCCCCGTTTCCTCTCTTTTCTGAATCAGAGGTTTACCTTCTCCCCTCCTGCAAGAAGATTGAAAGCTTATTCGACTACAAACTGGCTGCAGACACCAAATCATTGGTAGTTGTTTCAAAATAGATCTTTCCCCCTGTCCAAATATTCTCCTGAAAAATAGAGGTAGAGGCCGTCATGACTGCTGATAGAAAAGAATCTGGCTATTAATAAAAAGCAGACAAGGGGCTTGAAACAGGGCTTCCACTGTTACCGGTTAGACACTTTCTATTACTTTATTTAGTGCCACACCTGCAGCTGCTCACTATGTTCACGGCTGAAATAACCCAGGTCCCTGCAGAGAAAGTACTACATAGACTTTCATTAAATTAGTTATGCTTACCATTTAAGCTTCACTGAAAGGGCAAAGTATTAGTTAAGTGCACAGGAGATAATAAAAAAGAAAGGGGGGAGGTTTTTTTAATGCATTAGTTTATGTTAAAACTGTCTTGTAATGTACCCTGAATCATTAAGGCTTTGAGTAGTTGACTAATTTGTAGCTACTTTCCAAAGCATTTGAGCGGTTTCCCCATAAATGTGTGTGGGGAGGTTCCCTCCTCCATAACAAAAATTTGTAGATCACGCAGCATATCTATATGCTGTGCAACCTGCATACATTTAATGGGCAAGATCCTAGAGCTGTTTGAGTGTAACAGTGTTAAAGCTTTCAAATTCTATTGAAGTCAGTGGGCTTAGGAAGATATAACTTTACTTAGGACTGCGCTGGAAAAAGCTTAAACAGCAAGATCTTGGAGGTGTCTGATGTGTCGTTTTTTAAAAATCTGTGCCTGAGGTGTACCTTTCAGACTCATCCTCACTTATGCGGTTTTCCCATGATTTAAAAAAAAAAATCCTGCTGGGACATGGTAAAGCAGTCAACTCGACTACTCTACCATCTACTCAAATACTGATTCTCTTAACGCTACCAGCATTTTAAGAAGTGGCATCCATCTAAGCACATTGTAAACACTCTGACAATAGCTTCATAGACCTGTCTATTCTGTTAACTGATTTTTATTGTTATATGTCTTGAGGTTACCCACCCTGATCCCGTTAGGGAAGGAAGAGATATAAATGTAATAAACAAACAAAGAAAGAAAGAAGTAGAATATTACTTGTTTTTTAGAACATTCTTGAGCCTAACAATGTCGTCCTCAGTAAGTCTACTCAGAATCCTTCTCAGGTTTATTCAATGGGACATTTCCCATGACGGAATGGCCCTGTAGATTTCAAAAGATACCTCGTTCTCTGGGTAGACCAAGGCATAGGAAATCTCATGGATGATCATAAACAGGGGTCATTTCGAGCAGGAGCTCAGGGGAGCTCAACTCCGGGAGTTGGTGCCAGCCCCCCCCCCCCTCGGGGGAATGCCTGCTTGTGTCATGGCTGCAGCAAAATGACCCCTGGAGAGGTCCTTGTTCCTCCGACCCCTGGAAAGGTCCTTCTTCCTCCGACCAGCCTTCTGAGCGCTTCAGCCACCACTGAAGCTATCCTCCCAGAATAGTGGTATTTCTGTGGCTTGTATTAGTAGCTGTCCCCTCTCTGCCAGCTCTTTCTTTCTCTCTCTCTCTCTCCCTCCCTCCTCTCTCTCTCCTTCTTTCTCTCTCTCTCTCCTTTCTTTCTTGCCTTCTGACATACTTCCGTGATGTCAGGTGGTGTAGCATATGCAAATAAGTTATGCAAATGAGTTATGCTAATGAGCTCCTGCGCCTGTTTTTCTACGAAATGACCCCTGATCATAAGGGAAAGGTCTTAGAAGGAGTAAAACTGCTTTATACAGGAGCAAAGTTACTCCTTCTAAGACCCTTTCCATGGATGATCTCAAGGAAAGTCAATGTGCTTAGAAGGAGTAACTCTGCTTTAGGATTGCACTGTGAATTTCTTATCCCTTGATTATCAACCGTTGATGGTTCACAGCTGGGTGTGTAAACCAACTCTGCTGAAAAATATTCCATTTATAGTGCATGGAAGTTCTGTTTGTGATAGCTCGTTCTCAGTTGCTAAGCACTACCTGATGGTCCCGCCATCAACTGATAAGCGTTCATATGTGATCCATCCAGGCTTGAAGTCATCAGCTCTCATTTCTCAAAGTCATGCACTGGCTCATTGTCATGTGTTTAGTTTGCACGAAGAACAATTTGGAATGACCTGAAAAGTAGCATGTCTGGAACCAGCAAGGCTGAGTGATCTGTTCATGTGTTTAGATCCATATACACTCACGCCAAAGGCTGCTTTTGCTAAACGAAGACGCCAATATACAATGTTCCAGTGGGTGTTACAGCATTTTGGCCTTAATTGTTCTAGGCTTGTTGGGGCAGACCCAAGGTGCTTTATATATTCTAAGGTCAAGATGGACACCACAAATTCTGAAACTGTTAGCGAGATAAATGCTGTGCAGAGCTTACCCGCATTCCACTAGTCCACTTGAAACTTGGCCTAATTTCCATTAAACGCTGTCAGGCTGAGGTTCCTTTGTTCTAGTGGAACAGGGAGTTAAACAAACTGAATGTGCCCCTAACTTTATCAAATGTAGACAGGAAATTATCAGTGAATTGGGCCTATAGAATTAGAGGCAGGAAATAGAGTTCAGTGTCTCGGAACGGTAGCCAAATACTTCCTAATTGAAAAGCATGAGCAAATTAATGAAGGCTGCTAGGGTTTCTCTGTTGGACTTGTTGCATCAGGCTCTCCAGCTGTACCTATTGAACTGACACAGCACCTATATTCTCACTGTAAGTATAGGTTACTATGTACCAAATTGGTTCCTGACTGAAAACTGGTTTGAAGGACTGTGTTAAAATCTCCTTTCTTCTTGACAGCTTTGCTATTGTTTCCTGAACATACAGTTCTTTGCATTTTGGAAGTGAAGGATTATGTGAAAATATAAATATTTTCAACCATGACACTTAAATGAACAATGTGGTTTGTCTGTGGGCGGTAGATAAACTTTCTTTGAGTGGAATAATCTGTTTGTTGCATTGTTACCCTGCCATTCATCCAAGGACTTTAGGGCACTGGGCGTGGTTTCCCCCTCTTCCATTTGATCCTCACAAGAAGCTTGTGAAGAAGGTTAGGATGTGAAAAGGTAACTGGCAGTGGATAGCTCCATGAGCTTTGTGGCTGGGTAGTGATTTGAACCTGGGTTTCTCCAGTCCAAACCCAAAATTCTAGTCACGGCACCATATGGGTCCACCTATTTTCTACACCTCTCATATTCCAATAGCTCTTTAATGACTTCCTCCAATGCTTCATTCCCCCTTCCACTTATCTGCCTAGTTAAAAATACCACCAGTACTACTCCTTTAATCAGAATATTCCCTAAAGCAGAGGCATCAAAGTAGCAGGATGCTAAGGAACTTCTATGTACTTTGGTGATATTCAGTTAACTGTTACATACAGCGGTCATGCATAAGTGAGTACTAGAAAATTAGAAGAAGAGACTGGATTTATACCCTGCCCTTCACTCCCTTCCCCTCCCCACAACTGGCCCCCCTCTGAGGTAGGTGGGGCTGAGGGAGCTCTTTTCAGATCTGTCCTTGAGAGAACAGCTCTGACAGAACTATGGCTTGCCCAAGGTCATCCAGCAGCTGCAAGTGGAGGAGTGGGGAATAAAACCTGGTTCTCCCAGATTAGAGTCCACACACTTATTTATTTTATTTATGTTTTAGATTTCTATCCTGCCCTCCCCGCCTCACGGTAGGCTCAGGGTGGCTACCAACATGGTTCATACACAGTAAAATTCCATAAAAACAACCAAAATATAAAAACAGACAGTACAATCCACATTTTAAAACTGCAGTGCAAGATGGCAAACTTCATCGTCCTCAGTCTGAGTGGCATCAACAGGCATTCTTCTGAGTTTTCGATTGATGCCAATGGTGCAATTGGCAGTCTTCAGTAGTTGGGCCAGGGCTATAAGGTCGAGGCAGACCCTACTTAAAGGCCTGGTGGAAGAGCTCTGTCTTGCAGGCCCTGCAAAACTGTAAAATGTCCCACAGGGCCCTGATGTTGTTCGGGAGCTCGTTCCACCAGTACAGGGCTGCCACCAAAAAGGCCCTGGCCCTTGTTGCCGCCAGTCGGGACTCCTTGGGCCCTGGAAGAACCAGGCGGTTCTGGGAGCCCGATCGTAATGCTCACTGGGGTACATATGGGGCGAGACGGTCCCTTAGGTAGATAGGTCCCTGGCCATATAGGGCTTTATAGGTAAGCATCAGCACCTTGAACCAAATCCAGTGTGCTATAGGCAGCCAGTGCAGTGCTTTTAGGGTGGGATGGATGTGTTCCTGCACTTGACCATTACATCAAACCAATCCATGTCCAGTCCATACTACAAACCAGAATCAACATGGTTGTTAGCTATGCTAAGCACTTCCTAAACGGACAGATGCCCTGACTCCATAAACTCCATTGTTAGTTATGAAGTCATGCTTTCCAAACACATTGACTCAGATGTGTTCGTTGCCCTCACCTTACCTTCATTTCTAAATGTGTGTCAAGCTACAAGCAAGTATATAAATGAAAATCCAGTACATTGATTAAATTATCTTATGAGGCTGATCCAGTGTATCCTCAGCTTTGCCTTGTCACTTTGGGTTGGGGAGAAATAAAAAGGAAGTATTAAACTCTGTGGTAGTTTGTATGTCTGAATAGAATGAAATTATGGATGTCGGAAGTCCTGGCTTTATTTGAGGTCCTGAATTGGGCACTCGCTGGTGGGTTGCTGGTTGTATCTATGTTCCAATAAAGCTTGAGAAGCCATAGTTAATTTACAGGGATGATGGTTCTGTATATCATTCAGGTACTGTTACATAGGCACAATAATAGATTGGCAATCATTTATTAGAGCCCAATTGACTAGGAATAGCTTCTGCTATTCTAATTCACTAATTCACTGTTGAATTAGTTCCCATCCATTTGAAGACCAATGGCTCAGGAGATGTTCCTGGCTGATGGTGCCAAAGAGCTGCCATTCTCAAATCACTTATTCAATGATTGTCTTATCAATGCCAGTGGGGCAACCGCAGAAGTTTAAAGACTGGTAGGTGTAGGGGCTACAGAATGAATTGTCTCCTGTTTGCATGCCAGGGCATGAGAACACAAGCACACTCCTGTTGAGTCTAAGGTTTTTAGCCAGAGACGACACTCTCTTTTTTGGCTTCCTACTTGGGGGTGTCATTCAGGAATAGGGTTCCCCCCCCCCCCTTTGAGCTCTTTTGCTTATTTGTCCTGCGATTACATGTATGAGCTTCCAGAATTTATGAGATCAAAGGCCAAGTGAAAGGCCATAGTTCACAGGTCACCATGAGAGGCTAGCATTCACGAAATGAGGGAAACGGCAGGACAGTGCCCAGGGAAAGGTCAGGAGTCAAGTGAAAGGCTCAAGACAGATGAAAGCAAGGAGTCTGCGCATTTAACAGACCACACAGGCAAAATGCCCTTGTGCCAAAATATTCATTACCAAGGCACCATCCAATTCTCTGGTTTTCTGATAACAACCATAGCCACAAGGGATGAACTGGTAAGGAGACCTGATTCAGATATGGCTCTAAGGCGATGTTTGTTGCTGTTTCGTTTCAAGAAGGAAAAGCACAAACACTCGTGCACAGGGGGAAGTGTAAGTAAAGGTAAAGGTTTCCCTTGCTCGAAAGCCAGTCGAAAAAGTATACAAAGGATCAGAATGCTCCATGCTCCATGGAATCATTATTTTTAGCAGTAGATCGTTCTAAATGCAGTCAGTCTGGATAGACATTTATGTCGCTTTGCTTCATGGTTGAGCCAGGCTTAATTTTTGATTTGGGATGTGATGGAGGTGAACTATTCAGAGATATTTCTTAAATAATGGTTGTGTAAAAGGCTGATTCAAATTAATGGGATTTTTTTGTAAAATCCCCAACAGTCACTGACTTCTAACACAACTGTGTGTTGACAGTCGTGTGGTTCATCGAAAGGTATTCAAATCAGACTCAGACTGCAAAGATGAAATTCGTGGCACAAATTGTGAATCTTTTAGCTGAGACGTTAGCCGGTGCTACACCCCAGATCAAAGATTTGGTTTCCTGATGGATGCTTTCTGGCCAACCTAAAGACAGCCAAAATGGGGAGAAAGTATTACCTATGGTAGCAGAACTTGCTTGCTTCCTTTCTCAGAGTGGCCCTCCAGGAAAACTGGCTTATCCAGCAGTTGCTGGCTTTTAGAATCTCATTAGTACAGGACCTTTTCAGTTGATTGAATTCCACTTGATTCACACAGTACATGATGACTGCAGTGCACATTGCGGAAAACTGGTCAACTGAATCTAGCTTCGTGTACCTCTAAAGAGGCACAGTCCATGATTTCAGATATCGGGTCGGATCCAGACTAAATTTTCCATGAAGGGAAGGAGAGGTATACTTTCTGCCCGCTTGCTTTTGAGAACCCCCATTTGACAACCCCCCATTGCAGAGGAAAGGAGAATTCTGTTCTGCTGATGGAAGTACATCCCATTAGCAGAAAATTTAGTATGGATCCAACCCATTGTCTTTAGAAACAAAACTGTTTCTGCCCTGAACAGCCCTCCCCTCTTATGTCCCCTCTCTTGAGTTTCCCACCTGTCTGCAGTGCTTGGAGCTTTGCCTGCTGCATCAAATGGTATGTTTTGATATTGTGATCCATGGTGTTTAGGATAAGCTTTGTCAACTGAAGCTCCTGCTTACAAACTTGCTTCTACATCTCTAGTTCTAGTGCTAGGCCCCTATAAAAGGAAGTATAACACAAAAGGGGAGTGTAATATCCTCTTTAGCAGTCAGATTGACAAACCACTTATAAGTCATTCCAGGCCAAATTCTTTTCTCAAAAGCCATGTCCAGATGGAGCACACTGAAGTCAACGGGAGTTGTCCTTGCATATCTGAGGCCAGATTTTGACCCTAGATAAGCAAACAACCAGTCCCACAGAACTATTTATTTTTCCTAAGTTTCTCTTCTCCTCTCTCCTAGATGTATTAATATCGCATTCATAAATTTTGTTGCTCTGCACTTTCAAACGTTTAAGCTTGCAGGCCCTGGGAAGAATGAAATATAGTCAGCCAATTTATGCGCAGCCTAGGTTAGAAACTGAAAAGGACAGGGGGTATGGAAAGACAGAACAATATTTAGAGAGCTGGTTAATTTTAAATCCATTGGGAACCATAAGTCTGGGCATTAATGGGCTTAGGGTGATAAAAGGAGCAATAATAGTGTGCACATATAGATGGCATTGTCAGAAAGGAGCAATTAGTGGCAAAGAAAACATAGGTGTAGGCACATATGGTGAGCAGGTTAAAATGCAAAGTAGGGCTTGAAGAACATGCCATGGACTAAATATCTTGCGCTACTGATTTAATCCATAGGCAGTTTCTTTAGCCGCTATGCTGCAGGTAGGGTGATCAAATATTTGCTGGTTTGTTTCTTTTTATATTCATTTATGTTTTTGTCAGCAGTTCTACTGTAGCTGTAACTGTGGCAGAATCACATCACTGCTGGGAAAATTTCATTCTTTTTTAACTTTTAATTTGATTTTCACATAACACAAACAGTCAAAACAACAGTAATATAATACAGTCAAGAGGGTAAACAGTGAACATTTGTTAGCAAGAGGGGAGGAGAGGGTAACATTCAATAAAGATATCATCTTCCAATAATGCTGAGACAGAGTCTGAGGTCTATAGCGTGTCAAATATATCAAAAGAACCTTAACGCTGCTAGGAAGGAGTAGACCAAGGGGACAGAAGCATTTGATGACACTGCATCTGTCGTTCTAGATGAGCGTGAACCTTTTTGCGTTTATTCTTTGTCTGTTTCTTGAGGTTTAACCGTTAAAAAATCCTCTAAGTCCTGAATCTGACAGGAATTTTTAAGCTTCAGTGTAATATACTGTGCTTGCTGCGATGTAAATCTGTAGAATGTGTTTCCAAGGCTGAACTTGTAATGGAGTGACCTTAACTTCCAGGCTGAGGGCCAAAGGCCTAGTGTTTAAGCATTCTCTTCAGACCCAAGTGTTCCAAGGCCACTTCATTGTCTTAAGTGCTTCTCCTCCATAGAACTGCTTTCCAGAATGGGGCAAGGCAAGGGACAGGATGCCGTTAAGGACTGAGACAGCTCCCTCTACAACTTTTCCATTGGCTTTAAAAAGCCTTGAAGGAAACCCTCATGGCTCTCTCTGTCATCAAGTAGATAGAATTCAAGTACTTTTTTCCCTTGTGAGGCAGAAAAACAAACATTTTATTTAGATTTTTGTTTCACAGCATGGGATTTTTCTGTCTTTATTGTTATTAAATTACCATCAGCAAAGTCAGACTAAAACCAAAGCCAACAAGGCCTGGGTTTGGGAAAGCCCAGCCCAACATGGGTTCCATCTAGACCTCTCCCTCAGCATGTGAAAAATAGCAGGGATGCAGGGGTGACATTAGCTCAGGATCGGCAAGGGAGTCTTTCTCAGCCCTGCTAGCTTGAACTGATGTTGGCAGAGACTGAACCGGGGTACTATATGTGGGATGTGGGTAATATACCACTGAGCTGTGGCTGAGCCCTACCACATTGGGAGGGGGGGCTGTTATGCTTGTAATGACACACAAACATTTTAGTCACCCAGGTTTTCTGTGGGACATCCTGCTTTTTCTTGCTTCCCCTTTATTTCAGCTCACATTCTTCAAGCCACTTCTCTGCGAGTCACCTCAGTGCTGTGGAAAAGCTATCCTGACCCATGGAGGGAAGCCTACCATAAATACAGCCCCCCCCCCTCGCAGCCTTTGACCTGGAAGCAGCATTTCCATTTCAGCTTCTTAAAGTTATACACCTGTCACTATAAAATGTAACAGATAGGTTGTAACCTTATCTACTAACTCATCGATTTGCTGTCAATACCAGCGAAACGGATTGCTGAGTGCCGTGACGAAAGCTGGGTATATGTTTTGCTGAACAATAATAGATCTGAAAGTAACTCAAGAAGTATGGAAAACAGCACCAACTTATCCAGGGACATAAAGCTGAAAAGAGGTTATTCCTGTGTACTTTGCATAATTACTCATTAGAATGCTGCTCCTGGTGTCCAGCTTATTATAAAATTGTAGTATTCACTACATGTCTGTCCGGCCTTTCTTGGAATTGAAGATGCCTACATGAGTTACACAAGATCTTCCATCCAAAATACTGCCCAGACTCAACCATGCCTTGCTTCAGCAAAGTTGCTCGACCATGTACCTCTGGACCATAACATAGAAAGTTGTAAGGAATTGTCCTGTGTCTAGCCAATGTACTGTCTTACTCTGACTGCCAGCAGGTTGCCAGGGTTTCAGAAAGTCTTTCCCAGTCCTTCTACAAGTTGTTCTTAACCCTAGAAATGTCAGGAATTGAACGAGCAGCCTTATGCCATTGAATACGTTTCCCTATCCTTCAACTCTTGCCTCTGCCCAGAAGACAGTGGTGTAGTCGCTGCAGTGCTGGGTTTTGATGTCCATATCCATCCTTCAGGTTCTCCCTAAAATGTGATTCTTATTCAGTGGCTTTTAGGAAGTCATTTCTGTTTTTTAGCTTCTGAGTCTCAGTAGGAAGTCCAAGTCTAGCTTTATAGCTGCTCTATCCACAGCAACAGTAAAAGATTAACAATGAGAAATCTTTCAGTAGGCCATGATTCAAATTTTTTAAAGAAGAGATACACTGATTTGATTTTGACATTATTGAACTCCACAACATCCTAAGTCACATTTTGAAAAAAAGTATAAGAGTTTGTAGCATTTCCTTGATATTGTGCTTGACAGAGGAAAATCTAATTGTGCCATGGATCTACTGAGTGTCCAGTACATTTAGAATGACTTTTTGTTTCTGTGTTTTTTTGAAAAATAATGTCTTTCAGGAAGTCAAACAACCACTTATTTATGGTGTTATAATATTAATATTGTGTATTCAGAGGTTGAGTTGAGACTGGCAGTTTGGCGCGATACAGGCACGTTTCTCAAGCGGGTTAAGTGGGCCGGTTCACACAGCCACAGCTGTCTGGCATTCCTGTGCTGTACTCACAGGCCAGATGTATGCAACTTGTGACCCACCGTCAACCATATATACCGTGACCTGACATGTATACTGTGACCGCCCTCCCTCCTCCCTTTTTTTTTTAGGCTGCCATTCATGGCCAGTGAGTTGAGCTGGCTTGGTGTGGCACAAGTTGCACCGGGCTGTGTCATATGGCACACTACGTGTGTTAAGTGCCATCAAGTCACTTCCAAGTTATGGTGACCCTGTGAGTTAATTTCCTCCAAATCGTCCCATCGTTAACAGCCTTGCTCAAGTCTTGCAAGCTGAGGGCCCTCGTGGCTTCCTTCATTGACTCAATCCATCACATGTTGGGTCTGCCTCTTTTCCTGCTGCCTTCAGCTTTTCCTGGTTTCAGTGTCTTTTATGGCACATTGGCACTTTGTTTATGGTAGACTGGATTTTGTAGTCTAAACTGCAGCCTTGGCACTGGGGACTTGAGGATTTATTTTGTTGCCATTGTTTTTCCCCAGCTACTTAAATCTGGGACCTCCATCCAAAGTCCACTGGAATGCCACTGCACTCCACTGGAAATGTAGGAGGAAATTCCTTTTTAAAAACGATATATATAGAGTTTGATCTGTTTCACTTGTGATGTCACTATCCTATCCTCAGGCACGAGGAGCCTTCTGATGAAAGAAACTCATCTGCTGGCTATGGAGGGGAGGGCTCCTTGCACCACACACACACACACACACACACAAAATCAGTGTTCCCTCTAAGCTGAGTTAGTGTGAGCTAGCTCACAGTTTTTTTAGCTTCTGGCTCACACATTTTTGTCTTGGCTCAGAAAGGATGGCCCCAGAGCAAACTAATTTATGCAGCAGCCAAATTGCTCACTCACCGCTTTAATGCCAGTAGCTCACAAAGTAGAATTTTTGCTCACAAGACTCCACAGCTTAGAGGGATCCTTGCACGTAATCCATCCCCCTGTTTAAAATGTAAATATTTATACCCTGCTCTTCTCCCAAATGGGCACCCAAAGCACCTTATAACATCATTCTCTCCTCCTCCTCCGTCTCCATTTCATTCTCATAATAAACACCCTGGGAATTTGGTTAGCTGAAAGAAAATGACCTGCCCAAGGTCACCCAGCGAGCTTCCATGGCAGACTGGGGATTACAACCTGGGTGTCCCAGATCCTGCTCTGACACTCTAACCCCTACACCACACTTGCTATCGAGAGCCAGCTTGGTGTAGTGGCTAAGAGCAGTGGAGTCTAATCTGAAGAACTGGGTTTGATTCCCCACTCCTCCACATGCAGCCAGCTGGGTGACCTTGGGTCAGTCACAGTTCTCTCAGAGCTGTTCTCTCAAGTGCAGTTTCTGTCAGCGCTCTCTCAGCCCCACCTACCTCATAGGGTGTCTGTTGTGGGGAGGGGGACGGAAGAGATTGTAAGCCACCCTGAGACTCTGAGTGAAGGACGGGGTATAAATCCTCCTCCTCCTCCTCCTGTTTAAGCATCTTTAGTCATGAAGGATTGCTCCACCTCCACTAACCCTGTGGTTTACCTTGTCTGCCACATGCAGAAGTCGGTACAATTGCTGTTTGGTGTGCTAGAACCAGAATATCTAAGCCTGTCATGTGGAGGTTTGTTTTTCATTATTTCTAGATATATATATATCTATATACAAATAGCCAAGTTCCCCCTCCATGCAGATATCTAAATCCAAGCAGAGGGGACACTTGGGGGGCAGAGAGATTTTCCTGCACACTTGGAGGATTCCCCAGGTGTGAAGAAAAATCTTAAAAGTTTAAAAAACTATACGGGGGATATTTAAATCCCCCCCAAAGTAAAAGAGCGCTCCCTGCACATGCACAGAGAATGCTCTGGGAACTGAGGTGGGCTGGCGGCTGGGAGCCTCTGAGGCTTCGCCACCAGTGCCAGGGGTGATGGAGGAGATTGGTGGGTCCGGCGGCTCAGAGCCGCGCGGGCCTCACCATTGGTGTGGGGGAGGGAAGGATTGGCGGCCTGGGCCTTGCCATTGTTGCCATGGGGGGAGAAGGCTGCTTCCTCCTCCACGTAGAGCTCCTTCTCCACCCCCCGCGAGTATCACGGTTCCTGCCTCTTGTATGTATATAAAACACTGCTCATGGAAACTCTCAAAAATGCTTGCAAAGAAAATTCCTTATGGAAAACAAGTAGAACATCCATATTAAATATTTCAGTCAATAAAAAAAATCTGTAAAAGATCTTCTAAGAATAAGCTATGAAAAAATACAGGCACAGAGCACATCATAAAATCTTCTTCCGGCAGTTATCAGCTCCTTCATTGGTGGTGTCTCCAAGATTAAAAGCATGCCTCCAGTTGTGCACCAGCTCCATGTGAAGGCTTTCCTTCCTTCTCGCGTTATGCAGCAGCCTAAACAAAAAAGCAGAATCGCTGTAACGCATTGAGGAGAACCCTTAATTCTGTGTGAGATGGCA
This sequence comes from Lepidodactylus listeri, assembly GCA_029233225.1. Taxonomy (NCBI): domain Eukaryota; kingdom Metazoa; phylum Chordata; class Lepidosauria; order Squamata; family Gekkonidae; genus Lepidodactylus; species Lepidodactylus listeri. The sequence goes on from JARCFY010000005.1 coordinate 23,517,169, forward strand.
GTTTAGATTCAGTAGGTAGGACCCAGGGAAAATGGGAGGGCGGGGGGACAAGCAATGCTGGTACAAAAGCAACGGACTTAAGTGGCAAAGGAACCGGATTGCCGGTGCTTAAGGGGTTGGATCCAGTGATGCATGAGCAGAAAGCAAAATGTACTTAGCACAGTTCTGCTTGTGCAAGCAACAGCAGAGGGTTTGCAGCTTCAGTATAATTTTTAGCACTAACAACAGAATGTGCAACAGACAGCTTGGTGGTTTTATTTAACTGACTTTTGAAATTGTATCGGAAGAAATATCCTGTGCTAGGTCTTGAGTGCACAGAAAAGATATGTGCGTGAGTGCCATCAAGTTGCAACTGGCTTAGGGCCACCCCAGCAAAGGGCTTTCAAGGCATGTGAGAAGCAGAGGCAGTAGCCCTGACCTGGATAGCCCAGGCAAGCTCAGTCTCATCAGATCTCAGAAGCTAAGCAGGACCGACCTTGGCAAGTTTTTGGATGGGAGACTTCCAAAGAATACCGGGGTATGGAGGCAGAGGTAGTCCATCAAGCCACTTCTCTGAACTTCCTCCAAGCCCCAGGAGGAGTCACCAGACATTGCCATGATTTCCAGGCACAGGCACGCGCACACACTCACACACACACACAAAAAAAGCAGAGGCACTTTACCATCGTCTTCCTCTGCAGAGGTTTCCTTGGCGGTGTCCTGTCCCAACATCAGCCCTGCTTTTCTTTCAAGATCTGATAAGAGAAGGCTACCCCATGCCACCATATCTTCACAGAAAAGACAGTGGTGATTTGGTTTTGGGACGCTAACTCTGGGGAAGGAAATTCCTGGAGATTCGGGGCTGGAGGCTGGGGAGCACAGGGTTTGGGGAGGGGAGGGAGCTGGACAGGGATGTGGTACCAAGGAGTTCGCCGTCAGCTGCTGCCATTTCCTCCAGGGAACGGATCTCTGTAGTCTGGAGTTCAATCATCATCCCAAGACCAGGACCCACCTGGAGGTTGGCAACACTAACGCAATCACTTTGCAGGAGCGAACGGTGGGAGATAATTTTAACATCTTTGCTATGGGGAGGACTGTTGCGTGTGTGTGGGAATCTTCTGTGGAATCCAACCCTATGTTGAAAAAAATCACAGAAGAAGCCTATAAATGGACTTATAGGGCAAGGCCAGCATTTGAGGTCAGGATCACAGAACACCTACAAGCAATGCTCCCTCTAAGCTGTGGATTCTCATGTGCAAAGATTCTACTTTGTGAGCTACTGGCATTAAAGTTGTGAGCGAGCGATTTGGCTGTTGCATAAATTAGTTTGCTCTGGAGCCATCTTTCCTGAGCTGAGACAAAAATGTGTGAGCCGGAGGCTAGAAAACTGTGCGCTAGCTCACACTAACTCAGCTTAGAGGGAACACTGCCTACAAGGCCCATGCCCAGCAGGGAGCCAAATGCCAACCCCTGGAGTTCTCTAGCCCTGCAGATTCTCCTCTTTGCAATTGCTGCCTGCTTGCCTGACCCTTTCAAGTGAATAAGCAGTGACATGGGTGAGTTGAAGGACCAGCTAATACCATTCACTTCACCCTCTAATACTGAGTGGCAGTGAAGTTTGGGCCCAAATAGAGACAGAAAATGACAGGGCAGTGGCGTGGAGGATGGCCCACATCTGATTTGCCAGTTCTGGCTATAAGCTATTGCTGTCGGTTACATTTCTCTTTACAGTCCTACACAAATAGCACTCTTATTGATCTAAACCTCTGAATATCTAGTGAATCCGAACACATTATTATCTGTGGGTCAAGAGCTTAAATGACTGGATGTTTGAAACTTATGCAGGAAACAGCAGTGAAACAGCACAGACACAGAGACAGAAGTGAATGAGACAGTCCGAAGAGGATGATTTGGAGAAAGATTAACAGGAGTGATGCAGCCCTTGGATTTCACACTTCATGCAGACTGATCTTAAGTTTGCTATTGGATGTATCGTAAACAAGAAGTGGCTGTCAGTCACAGTTCCCTGCACAGGGGAACCTGTATGAGATCAGTGGGTCCAAACTTTATTGCATTCACACCATTTTTTTTTTAAAGTAGGATCCTAAGAATATAATATGTGAAGGCCCCGTCCACACGAGCAAAATAAGCCGGACGGGAAGTGACACAAATTTGTGCTGGCGCAATTTGCGCCACTTTTGCGGGATCACACAGGTCCATCGACCTGTGAGGGCGAACCGCCGCTGCGTGATCACATGCAGCCGCGGGCGAGTTGGTTTTTTTTTCCCGGCCGTTTTCAGTGCACTTATCTGTTTCTACAAGGGATCAATGACTTGCCTCTCTACCCTCGGGATCATTCGATGATGCGCATACCGGGATGGGAGGGGGGAAAAAAACAAAAAGCCCACTCCCCAACACCACTTGTTTGCGCTGGCGTGATCACACCAGGAAAGGTCAGTTCTGGGCCGTTGCAAACCATTTGAGACTGCCTTTTCACTGGTAGCTAAATAAGCCAATTCCCCACTGGCTCAAAGTGGTTTGCGACACTTTTGACACCGGCTGCAGGACGCTTCCCAGATGTGCTTGTGAGATCACGCCACTTTGAGCCGGCGGAGAATCGTCCTTCTTGTGTCTCAAATGGGTGCGTATGATCGCGCCCGAAGTGACTCTAATTAGTGTTGAGCGGATGCCACACAGTGAATATGGATAGTCTGAAATTCGGATTGTCAGTGTTTGGAAATGGCATTTTGATACAGTGTGTTTGTAACAAGGTAGAGTCATTGCATTTATAATCCTAAGGCCGGTCATGATTGGTAGGGGCCGTAGCTCAGTTGCAGAGCAGATGCTTTGCATGTAGATGGCCCTTGACCCAATCCCCAGTATCTCTTCTTAAAGAGCACCAAATAACAGTGCCAGGAAAGACTGGGGTTTTTTCTGCTTGAGATCCTGGAGATATGTTGCCAGTCAGAGTAGGATATACTGAGCTGGATGGGCCAGTAGACTGACTAGGTGTGTGCCAGTTTCATAGGTTCATGTCATATCCAAGAGAATGGCAGTGACTTTCTAGGAAAGAGGTGTTGAAACCACAGTAGAAGGTTCAGTGAAATACCAGGACAGTAGCAGAGAAACAGGCAAGATCAGTGTTAGGAATTACAAGTGATACATGTCAGTTTGATGGCATTGAGTCTGAAAATAATATGGTGAACGTAACACCACTGTATAATTCTGGAAGAGGGGAATGAGCATGCTCAGTCCTCAGCAGGCTGTTTTGTTTCAGGAGTTCTTTTTTTAAAAAAAAAAAATTTTTTTGCACAGTATTATTTTTCTTCATAGCTTGGAGGGCCTCTGCCCCCCCCCCCCAGTATGCCAACATACTTACCTTGTCTGTTGGTAGCCCTGCTCTGCTGCATTATGGATGGACACTCACTCAGCCATCCAGACGGAATGGCGGAAGCTTCTTTGTTATGATTACCAAAAGATGGAAACTATCAGTAGGGAAGGGCTATCATCATCATGCCCTGCCAGATGTTCCCAGAGGTGTTGGCTGGCCAGTGTCACAGATCAGAATGGTGAGCTAACTGATCTTCAGCCTCAACCAGCAAGACAACTGGGTCTTTATATGTCACTATGCCAGGAAATGTTTGCGTCTTTGGATTATAGCCAAACCGTTTCAGAGACCTTGGAGACAACTGATCCAAAGTTAACCACTTTTTAGGTCCTAGTGATTTCAGCCAGAGAGTTATGCTCATGTTTAAGTCTTTTTCCTTTGAAATTAATGGTTGCTAAAACTTTGTTTTGAATTGGCCATATTCTTAGTTTCTATCCAAAAATTTTAAAATAACTTATATGAGCTTGACTTGCTGTGAAATTTCCCATGAAATTTCCATTAATTGTCTTTATGTAATTCAGACAGCCAAATGTATAGGAATACTCAACATCAGTAGTTGTTATTACATCAAAGTTATTACAATGTTTTAAAAAGAATCTAAAAATAAACAGAAACATCTTGGATTCTCACTGTTTTCTAGGATAAAGCCTAAAGCTCTTTTCTAATAGGATTTTTTTTCCTTATTCAATTTTATTGTGACTGGAATACAATTATACAAACTGTAATTCGATTTGGAAGAAACCCCTTTTCAGCATCAGTGGCGTGACTTCCTACACAGGGGCCAAGATAGATAAATGACCACAAGAAAACTTCACAGAATTAGTGTTTTCACTTAATGTGGCAATGAGCCCTAATTTGATTGGTAAAAAATTCATTTGGTGTACCTCTGCCCCTTTTCTGCTGGATAATGAAAATTTATATCTGTGTTTTAGACATCTGGGGAAGGCGTGACAGCTTTGGGGCTGAATGAAAGATTATACCACAGTGACCCCTGTCAGCATTTCCTCACACTCTGGTTACCCGAAACCCAACAGCAGTCAAGCATATTTTTGTGGGATTTTTTTTTTTTTTTGCACCAGAGCAGACTCTCATTTTATTTTGGAAGGTTAATGACACTGTAAATCTAATAGGCCATTTTAGTGCCATCGTGTGGGTATTAAAAGTCACATGACTGGTCAGACTACCATATGGACGTGGTTTGGCATTGTCTGATAGTGGGAATGGCAGGCAGTTATGGGGCTATAAGAACAGAGCATGTTTCCAATTACTCACTGAGAGGGAGAACGGCTTTTGCATTAATTAATTGGAAACCTGCTAATGATTTTCTGTGCCTTCCCTGCTAGGTTTCTTTCTTTGCGTAAGCCCCCATCTCACGGCCCCAAATTCCTGTGGTACCAAATGAACCTTTGTGAGGCGTTACGGTTAAAATGAGAGCTGAAAGGTGGGCCGTCCCGATTTTAAATCTCACCTCGGCCATGAGCTGGCTAGGTGGGTTTAAAGGCCCTGTCTCTCATTTTACTATGGGGATAATAATGCTAGCTTGCCTGAAGGGGTGGCTGGCTGTACATGGTCTTGGAAACACAAGCAAAAAGCCATTAAATGCTCAAAAAGTGCAACTAAATTCAATGTAACAAACCATTCTCGGCTGTCACTGAACTCTCCATCTTCCCCATCACTCAGGTTTAATTATTACACTAAAAATAATTTTAATGTCTTCATTTTTGTACATGTTTTAATTTTTAAGGGGCCCTTATTTAGTTTTTCATATCCTAAATCTACCCTAACCAGACGTGACCTTTGAAATGTTGCTTCTATGGATCAGTGTGGAGTTTGCAGTGGTATGGGGAGGAATTGCTGAACATTATCCCACACGTCTTTCATGGACAAAAGTACCTTCCACACAAAGAAAAAGGGGTTAGAGTCTGCAGCTAATGTGTCTACATCTATCATTATTGTTCTTCTGTTTTAGTCTTTGGCACCCTTAAAGGCAATCACTCTCTCTTAATTTTGACTCCTATAATTGTCTAGCACCAGTAAATAACTGCTTTGGAAGACAGCAGCTATTTACTGGTGCTAGACAATTATGGGAGTTGAAATTAAAAGAGACTTGGAAGTCTGGCAGGGGACAGTGGAGGCAATTCCACATCCATGAATAGGAAGTGTTAATACTGGCTGACTGAAGTATCCAGTTTGTTCAGGTCAGTGAGTTGTATCTTGTGAAAAAAACTGAGGAAGGAGTTGCCAGAGCAAAATATCACAACACCACTATAAGCTCCATCAGTCTCCTTTCAAGCATGGAGGCAAACTTACAGCATCTTCTTCTTTGAAGTGGGGTGACTGGTTGTGTAAAGTTATCTCTCCTGTCCCCAGACCAGAGAAATACATTCCAATCTACCATTCCGAACTACATTACATTCTACTATTCATTACCTTACATTACAATCTACTAGTCTAATTTATTATTCCAAATAAGAAATAAAATAAAATAAAATAAAGAGGATGTATGGGCCTTCTGGGGGATTGGTGAAAATACAGATGAAAGGGCTGAATGAGGTTAGCATATGTAGTGAGATAGGAAACCAATATCCATGTTAAGTCCTGGGGATTCCATTGTTCTAAGTGTTGTAATTTGTAATCTGAATGTTGTAAATTTAATGCATACGTAGCAATGGTCAGTAATGGATTTCAAAGAAAGCCACTAGCAATCCGCACTGATAATGGAGAATATGTGGGGCATGAAATAAAGAATTATAGTTAAGAAGAGGGTTTTTTTTTTGTAATTTTGAATAGAATTTTGTGTGTATTCCTTCACTATAGTGTTTTTCAGATTTAGTATACTACACACACTGTGTAGCCCTTTTTTGTTATACAAAAAATAAACCTAGCTTGCCACAAAAAGAGCTAGAGTTTCAGGCTGCCAGACAATCTTCAGATCTCCTGGCTGTACTACACCCACTGCCATATGATAATTAATCAATTAGTGAATTTATACATAATGAATAGTGGAATGTAATGTCATTCAGAATGATAGACTGGAATGTATTTCTCTGGTCTGGGGACAGGGGAGATAACAGCCAGTTACCCCACTTCAAAGAAGAAGAGGCTGTAAGGTCGCTTCCATGCTTGAAAGGAGACGGATGGAGCATAATGGCAAGATCTCAGTTAATTACTCTCAGCATTCCACAATTAAGTATGCATCTGCCCATCAATCTCCAAGTTTGACATATTTATTTCCTTTACTATGTCTCCCCAATAAACACAAACAAATAGTGACCATATAAACTAAGCTTGCTATTCTTGTTTTGTCCTTGAATCTGTTAAACATCTTTATTATGCTCATGTTGTACGCTAATTTGCTATTCATCGTCTAACTATATGTGTGGGCTGGTAACTTCCATTTCACTATATCTGAGGAAGTATGCATGCACATGGAAGTTTATATCTTGAATAAAACTTTGTTGGTTATAAAGGTGCCACTGGACTCAAACTTTGTTCTGCTGCTTCAGACCAACAGGGCTACCCACCTTGTGTCTTTCTCCCATACCTTTCTTGTGTTTTTCTCCCGTACCTAGCAGTCCTTTCTGCCCCCAGGAAAGTTCATTCCCAGAGTTGTGGGACTCATATGGACTGCTGGGAAGAGGGAGAAATTGTGTCACCTTCTTCTTCCATCAGAAATTAATGAATGAGAATGTCAGTAAGAACATAAGAAGAGCCCTGCTGGATCAGACCAATAGTCCATCTAGTCCAACATCCTGTCTCACACAGTGGCCAACCACTTCCTCTGAACAGCCAACGGCAGGGTATAGAGGATAAAGCCTTCCTCGCATGGGCGTCAACTACGGGGGGGCTCGAGCCTCCCCCGAAATTTCCCGGGGGGGGGGCTCAGCCACCCCCGGCAAAATGGAGTGCTCGCCCAGCCGGCCGTCGCCGCCTCTCCTTCTCCCCCACCCCCCGGCCTGCCCTCCTGCCTCCCTGGGCCGGGGGGGGGAGAGGAGCGGCGGGGACACGGTCGCGCACTTTGCGCGGGCGGCAGTCAGCCGGCCAGCTGGCTGCCGCCGCCGCCGAGACTGCCGGGTCTGTCTCCCTGGGCCAGGGGGGGGGGGGAGAAGAGCGGTGGGGACACGGTCGCGCGCTTTGCGTGGGCAGCAGTCAGCTGGCCAGCTGGCTGCTGCCGCCGCCGCCGAGACTGCCGGGTCTGTCTCCCTGGGCCGGGGGGGGGGGGAGGAGCAACGGGGACATGGTCCCATGCGCGCGCGCGCACGAGAGAGCCCCTGCCCCCCCCCCGGGATTTAGAAAGTCTACGCCCCTGCTTCCTCGGATGTTTCCTTCTGGCATTGGTGATCAAAGGTTTAGTGCCTCTGAATGTGGTGGTCCCCCTCAGTCACATGGCTAGTAGCCACTGATAGACATCCTCCATGGATCTATCTAATCCCCTTTTAAAGCTGTTTATTCCTGTGGCCATCATGACATCCTCTGGCAGCGAATTCCACATTCTAATCACTCCCTGTGTAAAGTAGTATTTCCTTTTGTCTGTCCTGAACCTACTGCCCATCAGCTTCATTGAATGCCCTCAAGTTGTAGTATTTTGGGAGAGAGAGAAAAAGTTCTCTTTGTGAACTCTCTCCACCTCATGCATAACTGTATAAACCTCTATCATGCCTCCCCCCAGTCATCTCTTTTCCAAACTGAAAAGTCCCAGACTCGTCAGCCTTTCCTCATAGGGAAGGTGCTCCAACCCACTAATCATCTTGGTTGCCTTCATCTGTACTTTTTCAAGCTCTGCAATGTCCTTTTGGAGATATGGTGAGCAGAACGGTACACAGCATATTCCAAATGAGGCTGTACCATAGATCTATACAGGGGCTTTACAATATTGGCCGTTTTATTCTCAACCCCTTTCCTAATAATCCCTAATACAGAGTTTGCCTTTTTCACCACTGCAGCACCTGGGATGACACTTTCATTAAGCTGTCCACTATGACCCCGAGATCTTTTCGGGATTTGCTCAGTCTCAGCAAATTCAGAATCCATTGGCCTATGCTTGAAGTGGGGATTTTTTATGGACAAGCTCCCCTGAAAGATGCTAGTACTCCTACAACCATCTTTCCCTGTGAAGTGAACCTAGAACACTCATCCATTTGTGGAAGCCTCAGCAGTACGCAAGGGGGTTCTTTGGCAGAATATTAACGTTGAAAGTGAAGGAATGACATTAATAAACAACTGACTTATGCTACTGGTATTAATTCTTTCAACAAAAATCCTCCAAATCAACCTCATCGAAACCAGAAGAGTGAACATTAAGACATCCAGGAGGAACTCAGACTAGCTTTGACATCCTAATGCAAAATTAATCAAACAGGAGCGGTCTGTTTAGGCTCTGCCCTTCTTGCTGTCAAGGAATGACAAGCCTAAGCTATCTTATCTATGAAGAGTGTAGCAAATTTGTCATGGCAGCTGGAGGAAAACACCAAGTAACGTCACATTAATCAACCGGACTGCATATTGTCCACACCATTTTGTTTTGAGTTGAATGGTTCCTGCAGGTTTACATGACGTCTCTTGACTTCTGCTGCCTTTGCACCTGTCCTTCTGGAGAAGGAAACCAGATTTCAAGTGAATTGCTATTTATTTTCTAATAGTGTCTATGCAACAAAATGCAATCGTCTCTTGGAAGCCTGCAGAATGCAACATAAATATAAAAGACTTGATCTCCAAGAGCTCTTCCATAGGCTGTTTTCCATTGGCATGATCTGGTTGTTTCGTGATAAGGAGTGCCATGGTAGTCACAGCATTTGCATATTATCTAAATGGCTCAAAATGGGTCAAGCCAATGCTCTCCAAAAATCTGATGCTGCAAACTAAACTAGTGTGGATCTAATTGGGAACATGAGTGGGAGAATCCCTGGAACTCTCGCCTAGGAGCACGATATCTATACAGCAAATAAATGTTTTGAAGAAAATATGGATTAAGAATTTGAATCCCTAGCACGAGAGCTGGACCATTGGACCATCAAGGACAGTACCGTCTAGCTGGACTGATGGCAGCTCTCCAGGCTCTCAGGTAGAACTCTTTATGAAAGACCTTATACTTTTAAGTAAGGATGTAGGGGACTGAACCTGGGACCTTCTGTTTGTCAAGCAGATGCTTTACTGCTGAGTCATAGCCAGAACCCCTTTGGGAGTCCTGTGCTCAAATCCTATCCTCAACCATGAATTCACTAGACTACGTTGGCCTAAGTTGCTTCTCTATCTGCCTGTGTCCCTTCAGTAAAATGTGAATAAGTTCCTGTCCTGTTTGGACTTTAGTTGTCTCTGTAGCTCATTTTCTTGGTGATGATGGATTCAAATATTACTTGTATTGTTTTTTTCTGGAATTGTTGTTGTTTTATTCATTTTGTAATCTGACTCTGCTTATATTTGAAAACCCCTCTGAGAACCTTTTAGTTGAGGGGCAGAGTATAAAGCTCATGAATAAACAAAGACGTAAAGGTATTCAGAAGGCAAACAAATTCGCAGTTGTAACACGACATGCATATTAAAAGTAATCCATAAATGATCACCCATAAGAAATTATAGTGTGTTAACGGTTCACTTGGCCTTATGACTGTCAGTTTTGTTTTAGGTAGAAAGGGAGCCTTTAATGAACTTGCATCGATATTATAAGAGAAGGTCAATCCTTTTTCTTTAATAAAACATAAAGTTCCCATTGTCCACAACTCAGTTTTTGTTTGCGTTCCAGGGCAACTAGTCAGCCACTGTGTGAGACACGGTGCTGATGGTCCAGTTGTCTGATCCAATAAGGCACCACTTGTCTGATCCAATAAGGCACAGTCCAGCACTCTTGTATTGGCAGCCGCTGTTAAGTGTTATCACTAGTACGGAGAAAGTGTCAAAGGAGGGCTCACACTTTCTCTTGTAACTGTTCACACTTCCCTTGGACGGCTTGTATCCCCTTGTACCCTTTGAGCTGAAATGTGTTGCTCACCCAAATCTAGAAGGGAAGCTACCACACTGGGATTTTAGTCTGCAGGATGCATTTGCCTAAAAGTTATAAGACAAACTCCTTGCATCAGAATTAAGTGTTAGGTGCCAGCTAGGGCAACATGCCAGCCTTGGAACTTACCCAGATGATAATCTGATGTGATCCGTACGCCAGACATCCATATTCCCTCTAGAGTGGTTTATTTTAATTGACTTGGCAAATTAAAAATATTAGGCCTTATACAGGATAGGCAGAACATTAGTCATCGTGCCCTTACTTTACCCTGAAAGGAAATCTATTGTTCTCTTGGTAACGGAATGGTGTCTCACTGTGTGTTGGAAGGGGAGAGAAATAGTTAATGGTAGCAGGTAAGAAGCAACAAATTTAGCTGTCAAGCATGTTGCATGAGAAGATTTAATAATGAGGCTAAAATGAATGGGCATAACGTTAGCAAGGAAATTTTGAATTGGCTTTTTCTTATCCAGAGGTGACTGAACTTGGAACAGCTGCCAACCATCCTTTGTCCTGCAAACCAAAGGACTGGAGGAAGTTGTGGAGCTGAGATTGCAAAATTGTTAATAGAGTCTTTTGAGCACCGAGTGGAGGGTTTCCATAGATTCATATGCAAAAATTTCATAAACGTTTCCTGTCCACATTCATATTAGCACCCATCAGTGGCTTTCTACACCATATCCAATGGGTTCCTCAGAATAACTTCTAACCCTTGGAAAATAGAAGTGAGCATTTGGCTTCACTGAACAGAAGACACTTTATGATTCTCAAGTGCCGCAGATTAGTGTCTTGAGTCCTTATGCATAACAAAGCATGTGCTGAGACGCAGCATGTCTTAAGTCCTTTAAATGAGGGAGAAATGTAAACCCCCAACACAGAGGTATGGTAAATAAATAAGAGTTGAAAATGTGTGGTTTCGTTTTGTAACCACTAATGACAGAGTTGTGTTTGAATCGCTGCTGTAAAATTGCACCATTGTTCCTTTTGTAAATCCCAATTTCGGTGAATTTGTAATGGATCATAAAAATTCACTGGCCTATATCTTCACATGCAGGGCTACACCCCACGGCTGTTTAAAAAGAACATCAGTGCAAATAATACAGAAGCTGCACAGCAGTCTACAGCTATTCAGATGAAAACTAAATATTAGCAGGAAGTGGTCCTTTCCCCTCCCTGGAATTTGTATTTTTATATTAACAAATAAACCTTTGGACCCCATCTTGATGTTGTGGAGAGTGCATCTTGGCTTTACCCCAGCTAGGCCTGCACAACTTGTGACCGCTAAGCTGAGTTCAGCCCACCAGCTGTGTGTTAAGGCCTGCCAGGTGTTTGACAATCCACTAATTTCTTGCAGTCCAAGGCAAGCAACATAAACAGGAGGTTTATTGAATTTCTGGTGGGCCACCATACATGGGCTAGGCTACATTCAGATTGCTAGGTCACAATTTACATAGGCCTGTTGTAACAGCTTCAGATATGAGCAAAAGTCTAGTAGCACCTTAAAGACTAACAAAGTTTGTGGCAGGGTATGAGCTTCCGTGAGTCAGTGCTCACTTCTTTAGATAAGCAGTGACTCGTAAAAGTTCATACCCTGCCACAAGTTTTATTAAGTTTTTAAGGTGCTGCTGGACTCTTGCTCTTTTCTACAGCTACAAACAGAGTAATAAGGCTACCATCCTGACTAACTTCAGATATGTAGTTTATAGACATTGAATGAATTCTGTTTTCTGCCCTAATAAAGAGATTGCAAGTGGTCATACTTGATCTACATTTTTCAAGGTAGACTTTGTCTGCTATGAATTTGTGGCTTTCATCCACTAGCATCCCTGCCACGAAACACAATCACTTCCGGGAGTAATGCTATGAAACATATTCAGGGTTTTGTGATTGCTGGAGGTCCTAACAATATGAGATTCAGGCATGTTCATTTCACTTGGGCTACTGCCTGGGCTTGGATTGTAGAGACTGGTGCTTGGGACTAAGGTTGCCCACAGCAGAAGACAATGGAAATTGCTGTCCACACTTGTCACAGAGTACGTAGAGAACAAAATACAGGGTGGGAGGAGGACACATGGGGAAATTTGATCAGGTTGGACCCAAAACAAAAGGAACCCTTTTAGATTGTGAATTGGTACAGTCTGTTAAGACGGAGAGAGACTCCACAGGTGACTTTTGCCGGCCATCATTCTATCATGAGTGATTCTTGCAAGCCTGCCAGGCGAATACAAGCCTACCTGATGGCACAGTGTGCGTGTATCATCTGCACAATATGCAGATTATCTACATCATCTTTACAAGTATAGGGTATTGATAAGGTTCATCCTACCACTTAGCAGGATACAAAGACAACCAGTTTACCAAGCTATAAGACACATTTATATTATGTTAAGTTACTAGCTGGGACCCAACAGCATTCAAGTGAAAATATAAGTGGACTTAGCACAGTTCTGCATTTGCAAGATCTTGTTCAACATCTTGCACTTTTGTTGGAGTTTGCAAGTCCAATCACTTCAGACATGAAAAAGTTAGTGTTAGAGTTTGCAAGTTCTGTTCCTGAAGTCAAGGAGGAATTTACATGTTTGTTTATGCATACTGATATCTTGGCTAGTTAGTTAGAGACCCAATGGTGAACCATACACATAGTTGCCTCCAGATCAAGGTGTTAAAATACATATTTTGTTAGGTTTGGGATTCTCCAGTTGGGTGATCAATAGATCAGAAAAAGTCCCAGGGGTGGAGGCAAAGAAGAAGAAGAAGAAGAAATTGGATTTATATCCCGCCCTTCACTCACTTGGGAGTCTCAGAGTGGCTTACAAACTCCTTTCCCTTCCCCTCCCCACAACAGACACCCTGTGAGGTAGGTGGGGCTGAGAGAGCTCTGAAACGACTGTCCTTGAGGAAACAGCTGGTACAGAGCTATGGCTTGCCCAAGGTCATCCAGCAGCTGCAAGTGGAGGAGTGGGGAATCAAACCAGGTTCTCCCAGATTAGAGTCTGCACACTTAACCACTACACCAAACTGGCTCCAAATAGAAAGCTTGGACTTAACCACTACACCAAATAGAACGTTTATTGCTCTTTGTTCTAACTCTTGCCTGGGGCAAGCACATGTGAGTTAGGCTTTGGAGAGTCAAGATGTAAGTTAGAACAGTCAGAGATGATGTTAATCCTTTATTTTGTTTCTAGTATTTCCCAGTTTAACGCTCCCTCATTAGTAAAGTTTCTCGTTTAAAAGCTAATACAAGTGTTCTGCTGTGTTTATTCATTCCGCATTTTACACTGAAATCCCTAACAGTTAACCTGTTTATTTATGTGTGCTGATCCTTAGTTAGCTTAGAACCAATTATATCTTAGACACCTATTTCCTGCCACAGAGAGGGTGGCAATATTCCTAATGAGGTGAGCTGTAGAATGTCTATTGGCTAAACAATGTTGGGGGGGGGGGGATACATGCTTTCGGTCACGTATTCAAAGTGGGGTTTTGGGGGATAAAACTCTTCCTTTGTTCCCATGAAGTTTGAGTGGAAATAAGATGGAGGTTAGATAGAGCAATGTGCTTATTGTTTTCTTCTCCATGTAAACCCTTTCCCCCTTTTATCTAGTAAATTCTTTTTCTTCAGCTAAATACAGGTGTAGCTGCTGTACTGTATTCTGCTAAATATCCAACAACTTTCCTCCCTATATTATATAGTGCCAAGAAATTGCTTGTGCAAGTAGAAAACAGAAGGGCTATACATCCTCTTTATTTTATTTTATTTTATTTTATTTTTTGTTTGGAATAGTGGACTTGAAAATGGATTGTGATGTAATGAATATTAGAGTGTAGTGTAATTTGGAATGGTAGGTTGGAATGTATTTCTCCGGTCTGGGGACAGAGGCGATACACTGCACAGCCAGTTGCGCCACCTCAATGAAGAGGATGCTGGTACATCTCCCCATCAGTCTCCAATTTGGATATATTTATTTCCTTTACATCCACCCCCCTCCCCAGAATTAAACCCAAACAAACGGTGACCATATAAACTAAGCTCCAGTTTGGTCCTTGCATCTGTTAAACACCTTTATTATGTGGTATGCTAATTTACTACTCATCCTCTGCCTGTATGTATGGACTTCAATGTATCTGAAGAAGTGTGCGTGCACATGAATGCTTATACCTTGAATAAAACTTTTGTTAGTCTTAAAGGTGCCACTGGACACTGTGTTCATTAATAATGTATTATCATCAAACACATTATAGCATGTAGCATATTGGCAAAATTATTTACATTTAACTAAGTTATTGAAAATGTTACATATATCTACATTAGGAGAATTTTTTTTAAGTGCTTTCTTTAATTTTCCAGTTTTTCCCTTGGAAAAATAAAGTCCTCCTTTTGTGCTATACATTTGGAATGAGTGAACTCCTTTGTAAGACATGGTTTTCCTTACCCAAAAAGAGAAAATGTGTCATAGCAGGTATTCATTTGCTCGTATTTTCCATTTGTTTCACTAGAAAAAGTCCTGAGACTTTTTCATGCTATACATTCTGAGTGTGAAAAGCCTTGCCTTATAAAGCATTTTACTCATTCTAAAAGAGAAAATATTTCATAGGAAGTTTTTTTCCCAGTGTATCCCCAATTTTCCCAGTGGAAAAACTGAAAAAAGTCCTCAGAAAAAAAAATAAACACCACTTCCACATCTCCCTCCCGAAATTTTCCAGTTTTTTCTGGGCCTTCACATCTCTAGCAAAGTCACAACATGGAGATTTGCCTCCTAAAATGGATCACATCAAATCACACACACACACACACACACACACACACACACACACACACACACACACACACAAGCTAGGAGCCCAGGAGGAATCCTGGATTATGAGAACAGTTTCAAAATCCCACTTTACAACCTCAAAATCTTCCCCTCCAGGATTCTCTCTTGGGATCTTTGAGCAAATAGGTCTCCCTTCTCCGTTCCCCACAACAGACACCCTGTGAGGTAGGTGGGGCTGAGAAAGCTCTTTTCAGAAATGTCCCTGAGAGAACAGCTGTGACAGAACTATGGCTTGCCCAAGGTCATCCAGCAGCTGCAAGTGGAGGAGTGGGGAATTAAACCTGGTTCTCCCAGATTAGAGTTCGCACACTTAACCACTACACCAAAATGGTGTAAAAGAACAGTAAAACAAAAATTTGCCACATCCGCAGTGCAATTTTGGCAGAGGCTGTTCAGAAGTAGTCTTAATCTTGCTGCATCAGGAAAAGATGAATATTTCAACAGCCATTTTCTTGGTTTCTGTGGTTTGACTCTGGTTCTTTTGGGCTTCACACCCTTCCCTCAATTCAATTGGCTTGGCTTGGATTCTCTGGTTTGACACAGGATGTGTTGTGCTTGCCTCATTGCCATGTGGCTCTGCTGGAATTCTCTAGTTTGGCATTGTTTTGGGGGGGCTTGTTGATTCTGTTTGCACTGGGAGAATTTTGGCCAGTGGTTGTTTGCTTTTGTGCATTTGAATATTCTTTGCTCTAGAGCAAGCATGTTTGTTTGTTTTTTTGTATAGGGAACAGTGGAGGATGGCTGGGGGCACCTTGTTCAGGGGCCCACAAAATGGAACCCCTTGATTTAATTCACTTGAAACTTCAGTGGTCTTTAGTGGACAGGCAGCACGAAATAAATGCTGGAATTTTAGTGTCATTTGCTCAAACAACAGCCACTCCAGCCCCCTGGAAAGATTCCCCATGGGGAATAATGAACCCGAATAATTTCAGAGTTCCAGAAAAACCTTGAATCTGAATACTGTACTGGTAATGGAGACCTGAATAATTCAGAATTCCAGTAATTATGCCCTCCCTATAACTCATATCTGAAAAATATTATATTTTTTTCTGGTGCACATCCTTAAGGGAGATACATCTATATATCTAATAGCCAAGGCACCCCCTGGCTGCAAATATCTAAATCTGCACATCAGGGGCACCTAGGGGGCAGAGAGATTTTCCTGCACACTTGGGAAACTCCCCAGGTGTGCAGAAAAATCTTAAAAGTTTAAAAAACTATATGGGAGATATTTAAATCCTCCCAAAAGTAAAAGAGTGTTCCCTGCACATGCGCAGAGAATGCTCTGGGAACTGTGGTGGGCTGGAAGCTGCTGAGGCCTCGCTGCAAGGGCCGGGGGGGGGGGGAGATTAGCAGGCCCAATGGCTGAGAGCCGCTCAGGCCTCACCACCGGTGCCCGTGGGGGGGGGGAGATCGGTGGGCCCGGTGGCTCAGAGCCACTCAGGCCTCGCCGCCGGTGCCAGGGGGGGAATTGGTGGGCCTGGGCCTCGCCATCAGAACCGGGGGGAGAAGGATTGGCAGGACCATGGCTCAGAGCCACGCGGGCCTTGCCATTGGTGCAGGGGAGGGAAGAATTGGCGGCCCGGGCCTCGCCATTGTTGCTTGGGGGGAGGAAGGCTTACCTGTGGCTGCTTCCTCCTCCTCCACATGGAGCTCCTTCTCCCCCCCCCCCCCCGCGAGTATCGTGGGTCCCGCCTCTTGTAAGATCTAATTCCAAAAGTTCACAAGTTGGTGAGGAAGGCACTTGTAAATCAACGTGTTATTTCAAGCCAGAAATGGCAGGATTGGCAACGTGCAAATTGGCTATTACTTCTGGTTAGCAGAATGTAACACTAAAAACAATCATGACGTTCTTTGTGAGATGGATTTTTAGAGGGAATGGAGTGTTGGCCAGGGCAAAGAACAGAACTGCAACATTTTTGCTGGCCCTGCTGTGTAGTGCCTGCTGAAAAAGCAGGATATTTTCTGAACTATAAGGGTATTGCAGGCCTCAAGATGTATTGGAAGTGGCATGAATTGTGAAGGAGCTCAGAAAGCCCCATGTCAATGCTCTGCCTAGCTTAACTGCTATCAGTCTCTTACTTTCATGAGTCTAAACTTCCCGCGGTCCCAAAAGAAAGATAAATAAGAGCAAGTCACTTTGCCCCTCCAGACATAGACCAAGGAAATTATTTCAAATCAAATATATCATTGCAGGCAGGAGCAGAAATGGTATGTTTTTTTCCTGGTGAAGGTGATCTCCCAGCTGACAAAGTATACGACTGGTTTTCTCTCTACCCCTGCCAATTAGGGATCCTTTTGTAATGCCATAATTGTGATAAGCCTGCCATTATTTCTCCAGTGCTACACCTGCAATGTAGTCAGGTTCTTCTAGAAAAGGACAGTTCTGATCCACAACAGTTTGGTGTTACAGCAGTTTTCCCACTGCAAACAAGCCACACACCTATGCCTCAGGGCCATAGCTAGCATGGGGCACAGGGGGCGATGCCCCCTCCTGAATGTGCCCTGCCCCAAATCACCTGCACCCTCCCCTTCCCCAGGAGGCAGACGGAGCTTTGGGGCTGGTTCTGGCTCTCCCACTGCCCGCCACCTCGCTATGGCCCACGTCATTCCAGGCTGCCACTCATCTGCTGCCTGAGCAGAGGCAAGAGCAGGGGCGTAGAGTTTTGTACTTATCGGGTGTGGGGGTCTTGTGCGTGCACGCACACTGTGATGGTGTCCCCACTGCCACCTCCGCAAGAGCCTCCCCCTGGCCCAGCCAGCCAGCTGAACCCACTGGCTTGAACCCACTGGCTCCCTCCCGGGGCCCCAGCATGATGATGTCACCAGGAAGTGACATCATCACGCCAGGCTCTTTGCCGGGGCAACACTCTGGCAATCGCCCTGAAACTCTATGGTGCCATAGAGCAGGGGTGGCCAACCTTGCTTAACGTAAGAGCCACATAGAATAAACGTCAGATGTCTGAGAGCCGCAAGACAGGAACAAATATCACACACACGTTTTTGTTTTTTAAAATATGCAAATTTGCTTTTTATTAACGTTAAATGGAACTGCCAAAAATAAAAACAAAAGAGGAAAACCGGTTATTGATAATTATATTACTTGTTTGCTAATGATATTGAGAGAGAGAGAGAGAGAGAGAGAGATGGAAAGAAAGAATTAAAGAAGTGGAAAGAAAGAGAGAGAGAGAAACTAGGAAAGCAAATAGATGGGAGGGAGGGAGGGAGGGAGGGAGGGAGGGAGGAAGGAAGGAAGGAAGGAAGGAAGGAAGGAAGGAAGGAAGGAAGGAAGGAAGGAAGGAAAAGCATGCCTCCCCTTTGCTTCCCCAGCCGCCCTGCCAGGAGCTGCACAATATGTGTGAAAGAGCCGCATGTGGCTCCCGAGCCACAGGTTGGCCACCCCTGCCATAGAGTTTCTGGGTGATTGCTAGAGCATCGCCCCGGCAACATGCCCGGCGTGATGATGACACTTCCGGGTGACATCATCATGCCGGGGGGGGGAGGGAGCCAGTGGGTTCATGGGAGGGGAGCCAGCTGGCCAGGCAGGTGCCTGGGCAGGCAGCTCTTGCAGCGGGGCAGCGGGCACAGTCAGGTGGGCCTGCCTGCCTGCCTACCTAACATGGGAGGCAGGGAGGAGTGGTGGCGGCAGGGGGCGGGCACCCCGTTTCCCCGGGGAAGCCTCAGACCCCCCCTGGGAAACCACGGGGGTGGCCTGAGCCCCCAAGCCCCACCCCCCATAGTTGAGTGGTGCTTTGCCTGGCAGAGCCTGGAGGGGTGGGGGGGGGAGGGAACAGGCAGGCGTGGTAGCAGTGCCTTAGCCCAGCCCCGCACAGGCCAGCCTCTTCCCCTGGTCGCACGGCTGCCTCTTCACCAGGAGAATGAAGCCAAGCCCTGTGGGTGGCTGCCTGTTCCTACCGCTGCTACTCCTGCTGGGACTCTGGGGTCAGCACGCAGAAGTCGCAGTGAGGGGTCTGCTCTGCCTTCCTGGGGGGAGGGCAAAGGCTAAGCCGGGGAGGGAGAGGAAGGAAAGAAGGGGGGAGGTGGCCCTCCTGCTCTTAGCCAGCTTCGCCACTTTCCCCATGCCCTCCTCCTCAGCCACACAGTCGACGCTACTGCTCAGCCTGCCTTGGGCAGGCTCCGGCTCCGAGCTTCTCCTGCTAGCCCCAGTGCTCTCGTGCAGAAGGGCGGAGGGAGAAGAAGGAAGAGACTCCACTCCCTGCACCTGCCGAAGTATCCCATTCAGTTCAGCTCAAGGATGATGACCAGGACTGTAGCTAAAAGGGTGACCGGGGGAGGGGGCTCTTCTATTTTTCTTTTCTTTTTTGTGATGTCAGAAGTCATGTCATGTCCCCCCCCCAGTACCCCCAGTGTTCCCCACTGAAAATAATCTAGCTACAGGGCTGCTTTGCCATAGCTTAATACTATCTAAAAGATCATGTCTCCCTGTATGAACTGGCCTATTCTCCAGGACCAGATCCCCACCTCACTGGACAATGGTCGACTGGTCCCCATTCTCTTTTGCATTTCCCCATCTGGATGGGAAAATCTCAGACATCAACGAGGACAAAATAGCACATTATCCAATGGCATGTGGGTCCTGCCCAAGTCATTGGCAGGGGTCCAGCTCCTTATTCCCATATCATCAGTGCTGAAAGGTGCATGGGACACAACCTTTCCCTTTTGGACCTCTCTTCCAGCCCAAGAAACCCATTCTCCCTTCACGTTGCCTTCTGTAAAGAACTCTTTTGTTTTGGAAGACAGTTGGGAGGGGATGAGTTGAATTTGGATGTTGCTGTTTCCAAGTCATGTGCTATTTCTACTGTAGAAATTGTTTTGCTCCTCTCTATTGCTATTTAAAGTCATTATGTTGTTGTTCGGGTGTATTTTGCACTTTTGCTTGTATTTTATTACCTCCTTTCAGTGCTGTAGAACTGAAAGGCAAGATATAAATAAAGCATAAGTCCAGTGGTACCTTAAAGCCCAACAACATTTATTCCAGCATGAGTTTCCATGAGTCAGAGCTCACGTCTTCAGATGCTATGCTGTACCTCAGGCTGACGTATCTGTGGACTTTTCCTTCGCTTGGGAGTTCCCTCCCAGGGCCAATCAGACCTTGGGGTACAGGCGCAGATTTTCATATAAATGAAAAATAAATAAGTAGCACATACAGATTGCAATGTTGATATATCCAGTTGTGAGCAATATTTAATTCTCAAAATCAGAGAAGAAGAAGAAGAGATTGGATTTATACCCCACCCTTCGCTACCAGAAGGAGTCTCAGAGCGACTTACAATCTATTTTCCCTTCCCCTCTCCACAACAGACACCCTGTGAGGCAGGTAGGGCTGAGAGAGCTCTTTTGAGCACTACTTGGGAGAGAACAGCTCTGAAAGTACTGATGACTGACCCAAGATCACACCAGCAGCTATATGTGGAGGAGTGGGGAATCAAACCCGGTTCTCCTAGATTAGAGTCTGTGCTTTTAACCACTGCACCAAATTGGCTCTATAAACCAGTCCATCAAGAAAGAGACGATCTTTTAGACAGTTATAAACTATGGCAAAGCAGCCCCTTAGCTAGACTATTTTCGGGGGGGGGGCACTGAGGCACAGGGGGCAAGACATGACTTCTGATGTTAAAGATCATAGAGATGTTAAAAGAATTAGAATATATGCTCACATATGTCATTCATGCGACTTCCGGAAGACTTGCGAACAATGGTGGACGCTTCCCTCTGCACCACCGGGGGAAGCGATCCGTGCCCGACGTGAAGAAGTGGCTCTGGACAGGTGCCGAGACCCCAGTGAGGGGGCTCTGCCTGCGGTGGCATGAGTGGGGATTTCTCTCTGCGGTGGCAACCACGAGATCGAGATCCCCCTCATCACCCCCGTAGGTTCCCCCGTCGCGGAGCCGTAATGGCAGCAGCGCAAATCGTGAAGCAGCAGAGAATATGAAGTAGAGAAGCACAAGATCCCAGATACACACGGTGAAAAAGTGAGTCTCGAAGTAAAACTAAACAGAACTTAGCGGGAAAGTGGAGGGTGGAGTGAACCCCCCCCCCTCGTATATATCGGCGTACTTACGAGGCTCAATCCCACGGCGTTACTGAGAAAACAAAAGCTCCTACGAACTGCTTGCAGGCGGTATCGCATACTTGAAGGCATAAGCTTGAAAACGAGTTTAGTGCCGTTAAGAAAACTGCTTTCTTTGCGCATCTTATCTAATCGTAAACAACAGCGTAGTCTCAACAATGGCGGGGAAACCGAAACCTTCCCCCAAACTAGGAAGTACAGCTCCGAGTGCAAAGGTCGATACCACAGAGATGACCACGGTGTTCTCCTCGTTATTGCGACCTCTAGTGGACCAAATGACATCTCTCAACACTAAGACGGATAAAATGCAGATGGAACTGAAAGAATCAAATAAGGCCACAGAGAAGCTGCAGCTGGACCTCATGGAAGTTAAAAAGTCAGTTAAAAATCAAGACTCAAGGCTACAAAAAGCGGAAAAAGAGAAGGCTCTTCAACAAGATTCGATCCTAAAAATGCAGATGGAACGATCAAATTTCTTCCTAAGACTTCAGAACGTACCAGAAAAAAAAGGAGAAGACCTCAAAACCATGCTAAGTGAAGCACTGGAACCAGTAACAGGCTTAAAAGCAGCGGATATAAAACACGACATGGATATGGTTTATAGGACCTATCCTGAATATATTAAAAAGAAAAGCCTGCCTGGTGAAATAATGATAAGGTTCTCCAAAAAATCTACAAGGGATGTGGTCTTAAGAACCACAAACAAAGCTGTTCTGAAGATCCAAGAAGAAGAGGTGAAAGTTTTGAAGGACATACCGTTTGAAATAAGGAAAAGAAGAAAAGCCTACAGAAAGTTAACAACGTGGCTTCAGTCTGAGTCTATTGTGTATCGTTGGAATATTCCAGAGGGACTAAGCTTCAGCATCAAAGACAAGAAATATAAGATTGACTCTGCTGAACAAGCGAAAAAATTTCTGGAAATTGATAAAGGAAAGAAAAAAGACAGAGACTCAGATGACCCGCTAGCTTCGCAAGAAAGCATGTACAGTTTCGATGGATCTAAAAGCGATGAAGATATTTCAGACTCGGAAAAAGGGGCGGCAGCCCCAAAAGTACAAGTTGAGACCAAGAAGACAAGAAGAGGACAAAGGAAGAAATTATTTTTAAAAAATCATTATATTAAGCATGTGCACTAATATGATGTATAAGCCATGTTATTAAGTGCTTTCTTTAAAGTATGCATACTTGCCAAATAGCTTTTATAGTAGAAACAGTAACAATGTAACCTGTAGTTAACCATGGTTTTTATTCAGTTTTTTTATATAATCAGATATAATTAAGCATTTTTTTAAAGTATTCTCTGTATAAGATATATGTAGCATAGTAAATAGCGTTTAGATGTAGATATTAGAAAAAGCAATTAAAAAAAAATTAATATATATAAAAAAAACATATGTCATTCATGCACTACATGAGATGGAGAGAGGATAAGCATGGCTCAGTGTTTGAACATCTGCTTTGAGTTCAGAAAGTTACAAGATCAGTTCCAGCATCTCTAGTTAAGGTAGTAGGTGTGGTGAAAGACATAAGAACATAAGAGAAGCCGATGTTGGATCAGGCCAATGGCCCATCCAGTCCAACACTCTGTCACACAGTGGCCAAAAATACCAGGTGCCATCAGGAGGTCCACCAGTGGGGCCAGGACACTAGAAGCCCTCCCTCTATACCTTGTGGCTAATAGCCACTGATGGACCTCTGCTCCATGTGTTTATCCAATTCCCTCCTGAAGCCATCCATGAGACCTGGAGAGCTGCTTCAAATCAGAGTAGATAGTACTGACCATAAAACACCAGTGGTCTTATTCAGTAGAAGATGGTTTCATGTATTCAAGTGATCCCACTGTGTCACTACATGTTCGCTGTATATGAGTGGGAGGGGCTGCTTACTTCCTTGGGCGTGCAGAGTGACGGCTCCTCATTGCACTTGCAGTGCTGCAACTCTACCTGCTGCTCAGAGATGGTACAAAGACCCAGGACTGGGAAGGGAAAGGCTGCTACCACCTTAACCTACAGGTTGCCAGCTTATTTGATGGTTGCGTCAGCAGCTGTTGTTTTGCTGGTGTGGCATTTTCTCAAAGTTCTGAATTGCAGAATACAGGTTTGAACCGTGGATCTTTTGATGTATTGGGACTTTGGGCAATTATATTCTGGACTGTCTGTGACTTTATCGTAAGCTGCTTTGAATCCTGTATTAAAAGAGAGAGTGGCACATAAATATGCTAAATAATAAAATACATAATAATATAATAATAAAATTGTCAAGGATAGGTGTAGACCTGGGGACTTTGGGGTACCAAAGGTGGAACACTAACAAAGAAAAAGAAGAAGAAGAAGGCAAAGATATTATGTTCCTGTACCTTTGGCTTCTGTACTTTTCCCTTTTTTTACAGGTGTGTATTTATTTTTAGTTGCATTCACTTGTTGACCAATGTGCAGCCATTCTCCTAGCCTTTTAGCTAAAACTCCTGCCAACCCCAGTCTGTGAACAAGCACCCTCATCAATTTTGCAAAGAGTTTCTAATGCTGTTGTACTTCTAATATATGAGAGGATCCCAGAGTTATGTCAGAGAAAAACCTTTTCCAATAGGGCGATGGATGTACTGTATAAAGTAGCATATAAATCATTTTCAAATTAGCATGCCTTGCATCAGGAGAAGAGGAGGCTGGCATGCCTGCACAAATTGGCTGTGAACACATTTCAGAAACCTGTGTTTAATCTTAGCAATGAACATTTCAAAAGGCATATTAATATCTTCAACTGGAAGAAATATGGCATATTAAGCAGCAGCCTATTAGAAACAGAATAGCTCTGACTCTGTCAGCATTCCCATTATGGCCCTGATTTCTCAAGGTCTTATAAATCACTTAAAAGATTTCAGTTTAGGCTAAGTGAGCATACGCAGCTTGGAAAGGCAGATGTGTGGGAAACTTAAGAGCCAGTATGGTGTTATAGGTAGAGTGCTGAACTAGAAATGTGTGTGTGTGTGGGGGGGGTCAAATCCATGAAGCTTGCTAGTTGACATTGGATCAGTCATTCTGTCTCAGCCTAACCAACCACACAACATTGTTGTAAGAATAAAATGGAGGGGGAAAGAATAACATAGTCTACCCTGAACCCCTTGGAGAAAGGAACTAGATAAAAAATGAAGGCAATAGATACCTTTACAATATTGTTTCATACCACATATACACCCGGGCATGGATTTATTTGATGTTCACAGGAAAACACTGGGCCATGAAGCTAAGGTAGCTTCCCCAGAACTATAGACTTATCTTCAGCCAGAAACTCACCTGAAAGCTGGTCTACCCATGTTAGTAATCTGTGAAATGCTTAAATTAATCTGGAACAGAAAATACAGATTAACAAAAGGTTAAAGAGGCACAAGTATTGCAGCAGCAATGGGTCTGTGACTGTGGTGGTGCATGTGTTTGGCATGCTGAAGGTCCCAGGTTGAATCCCTGACATTTCCGGTTAAAGAATCTGACAGTAGGTGATGTGAAAATCCGCAATTTCGCCAATCTGGACAGCCGTCTCTTGCATAGATTGTTATTAGGGGTGTCTCACCATTCTTTGCTGGATGAGGTCCCTCCCCCAGCTTTTGCCTTTGAGCACATGAGCAATCCTGCGCTGAATAAATTCAGTGGTTCAAGCACACATTTAGACTCCAGCGCTTGACAGTATGTCGCCGGTTCATTTTGTTTGCTGTTGGGGGAGGGGGAGTACAGCGAGTCCAGGTGGGGGCAGTGATTCAGCTGTGTGTCTGTGCACATGCGCAAAGCAATTTTTTAAAAAGATCTTGCGCCGTGCCACCCAAGCAGCCGCACGCTATCTACACGGTGCGCAGAGCCTCATTGCACAATGCTTGCGGTTCAGGGAGGGATGTATGATTATCCCAACCTGGAAAAAAATATCCCTGATTAAATTTATCATGGGAACAAATTGCGAAAACCTTGCTGTGTGACCGCAGCCCTGATTTAGACGGACTATGAGTCTGATTCAATATAAGACAGCTTCATTTGTGTTCATGTGTTCAAGTTTCTTGGAGAGGCAGCATAGAAATCTTCCAAATACACAGAGAAACATGTTTCTGTGCTACGGTTTAGCCTCTGTACCTTTTGTGAACAGAATGACGGTTTCAGTATATAAATTATTTCCATAGTCTTTAGTCCATTATCCACAGTGAAGAAGGAACTACTTGGAGGAAGGGCAGTTTATATATACACTGTAGGAAACAGCCTTAGCTTTCTCCTAGATGAAGTAAATTGGAAGTTAACCATGTCATTATGTAATCACCCTCTAGCTAGTGTACAGTGCCATCCTAAGAACGCTTTCCTGGGAGTAAGCTCCACCAAATAGATTTGAGCAGGATTCTGAATAGACTTGCTTAGGATTGGTCTCATAGTGGTCTCTTTTGGTGGACTTCATTGTCTTTTCATTCTTCTGCATTCCAGCATCTGGATGTCAAACAAGAAGATGATAGTGGACTTCCAGTGGCAACTCATTGTTGCTTCTCGTTCAGCAGACTCACGTCACGTTGTTTTGTTCAGAATTTCCGGGTTTAGTATGGATGGCAAGACGGTTTACAGGACCAAGTCGAGGTTTATAAATTAAACTAATTAACAGTCCAATAGGGGTGTTGTGAGAGCATGAAAAGCACTCCTTGGGAGCTGAAACAGAATAAAAGTGTCAGAGGGAATTGTAAATTTATTGTCCAAATGGCTGTGTCATATGTTGCACGTTACAGTTAATGCAACACTCCATATTAAACACTGATCTTAAAGCGAGTTGTATCATAAATCGTTCCTGTTATTGTTTATCTTGGCCTCTCCTGTAGATTCAGTGGGACAGTTGCTTGATGCGTTTGCTGCAAGGGGCTGGCGGGTTTGATGCTTATGCTCCAATAGCAGCCAGGCTATGTCACTAAAAGTGACACAGTGTCAAGGACTTATGAGCAGATGGCATGGAGATCATACCAAGAAATGGGCATACAGTCACTGTGTTGGAAAACTGAAGGTCTGTGCACTGTCTCTTGCCTCAAACGTCAGGAGGCTACCATAGATTTAGTCAGATAGAGGCGTCAGGACACAGAGCATCCTTTCCTTCCTGTTATCTGATTCTGTCCCTTTGAAGTAGAATGCTTTTCTTAGGGACTGTGTTTCCTTCTTCTGGCTTGACACTTCTCTCACACACTTCCCTCCACCAGAGAGGGAACAATGGATGTAGGGCCCATTTCTCCTGCATCTATGTCAGTCCTAGTTAGTTAGCTTAAATTCAGTTCCTGTCCCTTATCTATCCTGTCTAGAATGGAGTTCCATATAATAAAGGACTCTTATTAGTTTTATAAATCTGATTACTGGCTCTGTGTAACTTCGTAAGCTTGCTAGCACACTCAGCGCCTAAGCTTTGCTGCAGGCTAGCCTGGTGCACTCTGCTCTACAGATAGTGATTCCTGGCTGTATCAAAGCCAGAGAATCCAAGACACTACAGGAACTAAATAGATAAGAGACTATGACTATGAAATCAGAAAAGACCAATAACGGAATGTATAACCCAATACAATTCCTTTCTCGCTTAAAAAGAGGTGCTCATGAAAACAGCACAGTTTATTTCTCATGGCAGAAATGCAGACATTTCTGGCCAAGCAGTTGCATTTGAAAAGGTCAGATCCTACAAGTGTTTTTCCTCTGGTGTCCCAACAGCACCTTAAAGACTAACAAAATTTGCAGCAGGGTACGAGCTTTCGTGAGTCACAGCTCACTTCTTCAGAACAACTTGGCACGTTTCTCTCCTGACCCTCATTTGCCTCCCCCATTTATATACCATTACCGCGGAGCTGTGTTTAAAAGACCAGGCTGCTGCTGCTGTGATAGGCTGGCCTTTTCCTTGTATTTCCTGCTTCAGAATCCACAAAAGAGAGAGTTTTCCAAGTTATGCTTGCACTTTCTACACATTTTATAAGAACAAAAAGAAGAGGCTTTCTTAGGGTCCTGCAACGAAGGGCAACAGTTGTAGTTAACAGGTCATTATCAGTTAAAAAAAAGTTTCAAGCACAGAAGCTTGGGTCCCACCTCCCAGTTGTCAACAATAAAAGCTCGGAGACTCCACAGGCAACTGGGCAAATTGTCCGCAGGGATCCCAGTCAGCACTCCTAGTGTAAATAAACAGCCCAGTGTTGAGTGGATAAACAAAGGCCTGGCTGTAACTGATCAGGAGGAAGTGAAAGAGAGAGAGAGAGGGAGAGAAATCAGGAGGTCATAAAACGATTAGAACAAAAAGGAGAGATTAACTTTTTAAGAAGCCCAAGCTGATCAGCTAGGCTTCCACTGTCCTCCCAATCGCTCCATAAACCCACACTGGTTTTGAATCAGGAAGGCTGTTAAAGAGGAAGGCTTGCCTTTAACAACCACTTGATGGGCAGAAATCCCATAGGTTTGGCATCTTCCCAACATGGAGGTGTGGTGGAGACACTGGGGTAGAGAAACGGTGTAAAGAGACGCTGTACTTGTTGAATTTCTGAATTTGTGTCATGGAGGCTAGATCAATCAGTGGTGTCTCCCAAGGTAACTAAAGGGAACCCCCACATTCAGAGGCAGTATACTTCTGAAGACTGGTGCTACGAGGCAACATCAGGGGAGGGCCTTGGACTCCTTGCCCTGTTCATTGGCCCTGCAGGGCAATTGATTGTCCCCCTGTGTGAAACTGGGTGCTAGACAGATAGTCCACTGTTCTGATCCAAGCAGGGGTTCTTATGTTCTTACAAGCAGACTCAGCACCAGAAGATGGGACTTTTAAATACTAGATTGTTGGCAATGAAACGTAGTGTCATTCAAGTGTGCTTGGGTTAGTCTTTATATAAAATAATATTTTAAAAATCCAGTTGCACCTTTTAGATTGATTTAGTTATTTATAGAGAGTGAGTTTTGAGCCATGAGAGACGGGCACACTTTGGCCTTTAGTTATAAGTTTGCCTTTCTTGGACTAATTGCCCAGTTTGACACATGTAGCCTTCATTCAGATGCTATTGACACAGATATTTGGGGCTTTTAAATTCCGGCTGAAGACAGACTGGCAATCTGGAGTGGGAGGAAAGCGGGGCCGAAAGTTGTGGGGGGAAACTGCTCCGGTGCTGGCCGTTCACACTGGCCAGACTCCTGCATTAGCATACCGGACCGGAGCATTCAGACTGCTGCGGAGCGGCCCCAGGTGGGCCGGTCTCCACAGCTCGTGGCAGGGCCGTTTCGGCAATATGCCTTTGTGCGCCTATGCACATAGGCGCATGGCCGCATCAGCAGTCTAGAAATTTAAAATCTCCCCACCTCCTGTATTGGGGCATGGGTGCGTATGGGTGTATGAGTGCTCATGCGCATATCTCTGCAATGGCGCGTTCACATTATTGCCTCCGCTTGAATCTCGCCTTCTTCCGGTTCACACTGCATCGAAGTGGGGTGCAAGCGGCAGATGGCCTCTGGACACCGGTTTCTCCTGGTGTCCTTCTAACGTGGAAGGGAAGCAGCTGGAAAGCAGGTAAGCACGGAAGGGAGCCGGGGAACAGCTGCGTATCACTTCAAAGCTTGTAGTAGGCCAGTGCTCTGGGAATGAAGTTGATGCATATCTGGTCATTACATTTGATTGAAAGCAAGGGAAGTAAGGTATTTGTTTTATGACTTTTCTGTCTGACTGAAAGTTCACTGTGATTATTCAGATCCAGCCTTGTATCAGATTTCTCACATATGAAAGTAACTTTTATAATAAACTGATTAAAATATTGGTACCATCTCCATCACTGGCTGGGGTTCAACTAGATTTTCAGCAGGTGAAAAAAGGAGAGATTCACTTTGACCACCCTAATAAAGTTTTACTGGGGATCATGGAACCTGCATATACAAAAGCCATGTGGGATGAGGTGGGGTTTTAGTAAGATGGGAAACTGGACATTACTGAGTTAAAAAGCTAGCTGGATATAACCCACCATGCTTTGCTATCAATCATGAGCATTCTGATACACAAATGTTGTGATAATTATATACAGTTAAGCTTTGCAAATTGTGAAGAAATGCCTTGCACCCCAGAATTTCCATCGAAGTTTACTGTAAGTGGGTCTAGATTCAGGTGGGTAGCCATGTTGGTCTGAAGCCACAGAACAAAGTTTGAGTCCAGTGGCACCTTTAAGACCAACAAAGTTTTATTCTTGGTGTAAGCTTTTGTGTGCATGCATGTTATCTGAAGACGTGTGCATGCACATGAAAGCTTATACCCAGAATTAAACTTTGTTGGTCTTAAAGGTGCCACTGGACTCAAACTTTGTTCTATAAATGGGTCTGTTATCTACCTATGATCAGGTGTTACTAAGTCCACTTTTTCCTGACTCAAAGGGAAAAGCAAGGGGTGGTGGTGGCTCATCTCCCAGAAGAAGAACTATCCAACTCTTTTACATATGCAGATAACCTAGCTTAGGGTAGAATAAGAGGGACAGAGACAGTCACAGGGCCTAAGAGGCAAGTATTACTTTCCCTGGAGAACAGGAAAGGCAGGAGATTTTCTGTTAGGAAGGAGAAAGAATGAAAAGAACATAAAGGCCCCTGACCACAAGAAAGATGGGTCTTCTTCATCTCTTCTTAGCCAACTACTTCAGACATGGAACTATCTTAGACCTTGTTAGATTCTCTGGTTTTAGTAGAGCCAGGAATCACTATTAATGTAGCAGAGTGCACTAGGCATTTCCACGCAGCACAGCTTTGGTACTGAGTGTGCTAGCAAGCTTACAAAGTTACACAGAGCAGTAGTCAGATTCAAAACTGTCAAGGAATTGGACCTTTCTTGTTCGGTCATTAAGACACACTCAGACCTCATATTAATCTCTAGGCCTCCAGATTGGTTGAAGTGACCAAATGGGGGGTAACTGGCTGTTGATATCGAAAGGCTGGCAAATAAACCTTGTGACCTTTGGAGAACAATTCAGGTACAGGGAAAAACCATTTGTTTACCAGGACAGGACTTGAGGCCAATACATCCTTCAGTTTGTGCTGTGACTTACACTACACGAGGGATGGGTTGAATTGCAGATAACCCCTCCATCCCATCATAAAGTGACCCCCTCCTGGGCCAGCTGTTGTAACGGATTCATGTCAACGTAACTTCAATGGTCTAATTTTTTATTGGGCTAAAGGGCCCCATCCCACTCAAATCTTAGGCCTTAAAAAGTTTACTTTTCTGTTCTTTGTCTTAGCTAGCCTCAGCAAGCATGAGGTATGATGAGCTAACCTTGGAATGGACTAGGCTTTTGCCTGGCAAACTGCTCTTTGGACAGAGAGGCATGGATTGCTGCATGACTTCAACTCAGAAGGGTAACATCTGGTAACTTTGCATGGGTGTCTTACTGTGTAGCGAGGAAGAGGAGGAGGAGCAGGAGGAGGAGGAGGAAGAAGAAGAAGAAGAACTGGAGTTATAACCAGCCGGAGTCTCAGAGTAGCTTACAATCTCCTTTCCTTCTTCTCCCCACCACAGATACCCTGTGAAGTAAGTGGGGCTCTGAGAGCTCTGAGAGAATTGCTCTTGAGAGAACAGCTGTGAGAACTGGGACTGATCTAAGGTCACCCAGCTGGCTTCACATGGAGGAATGGGGACTCAAACCCGGTTCTCCAGATTAGAGTCCACCGCTCTTAACCACTACATCAAACTTGCCCCTTAGCTTCTGACTGTGTGGGTCTGGTGGCAGATACCAGAACTAGTGTGTGGACACCCCCACACACACTTTTTTTTTTTTTGGTAATTTTGTGCTCTGCCGGCCAGTACTAAAATCCCTTGGATTGGGGATTTTTGACAAAAACTAATTAGAGTTCTTTATTTTATTCTATTCTACTCAGTATAGATGAGAGACAGAGATAGAATCTATTCTAACTAACCTAGCATGGGTATGGATGCAGGGAAGGGTATCCCTGCATCCATTGGTCAAAGATGGAGAGAAAACATGTTCCTTCTTTGTGTACGTGAGAGGAAGTGCATGTGAGAGAGGTGTCAAGCAGGAAGGAAGGAAACTCATCCCTAAGAATAGCATTCTACTTCAAAGGGGATAGGATCAGATAACAGGAAGGAAAGGACACTGTGTGTGTCCTGACCTGTCTTTCTGACTAAATCTATGGTGACCTCCTGAAGACTGAGGCAAAAGGACAGCACCAAGTCCTTCTCTCCAACAGACTTTAGGTTCTTTTCAGTGGCAGCGATAACCCTGTCTCTTCCTAGAAGTGATGGTTGAGGAAATTCTGTTTCACTGTATCTGAAGAAGTGTGTTTGCACACAACAGCTTATACCTTGAATAAAACTGTGTTGGTTTTAAAGGTGCCACTGGACTCAAACTTTGTTTCATGTGCACCTCAGTTATGGAGGAGCGACCCATCTATGAAACAGGTATGAACCATTTCTGAATGCTTACAACTCCAAGAAATAAAGACCAATACTTACTTTAACATCTTAGGGATAAGTGAAAACAGGGCCAGACGATTTGTGATTATATCACTTTTCATTTGATCTTGCTCAGATTTGTGGTATAAATAGGCATATGTGCATTTTAATGACTTTATTAAACTTTATTCATTTGGCTGCTGATTGTTTTCTGGGAGCACTCCATGCCCATTTTGGACACACTTACCAGGGAGAAACCAGAGAAAGGGGGCTGAGTTGATCCCGCCATTCCCAGAGGGCTTATAAGCACCTGTTAATCCCTGCATCGACTGGAGTGAAAGAGCCAAATGAGAGATGCAGTCGCAGAGTGGTGCCTTT
Organism: Lepidodactylus listeri; assembly: GCA_029233225.1. Lineage (NCBI taxonomy): Eukaryota > Metazoa > Chordata > Lepidosauria > Squamata > Gekkonidae > Lepidodactylus > Lepidodactylus listeri. The sequence continues at coordinate 23,549,211 of JARCFY010000005.1, forward strand.
TAATGGCAGCACAGTAAAAGAGTGCTAAAGCACTTACCCTTTATCAGGAGATGCTCTTTTAAGGGTAGGAGGTGGCAGTACCCAGAAGATAACGAAAAGAGGAGCAGAGAAAGAGTGGCAGCCAGGCTAGGTGGAGCATCCAGGACAACTGAGTGGCTTTTTTTCCCCCACGTGCACAAAAGTGGAGCTTGCAAGAGATCTGATAACACACATATTATATGTGAAACTCCTCTTCTTGTCCTCAGTACTGATATTTCATTCTGTCTAGTTTCTAAAAAAGAGAAGAATTGGATTTTGCATCCTTTTATTCACATTATGTAGGACTTGGCTCACTCTGGAGAGGAAATTCATTCTGTACATCGTCAGTGGCAATTGGTTGTTTATTGTATGCTCAGTGGAAGAGCATCTGCTTGGAATTCAGACACACACACACCCTGGTCCAGTCCCTATGATGTGAAAGACCTGAGGCCCAGGGAGTGGCTGCCAGTCTCAGACAATACTGACCTTGATGGACCAATGGTCTGAGTCAGTATAAGGCCACTTCCTGTGTTCATGTGCTCTGAGGTGAGTCCTGCATTTGAAGGCTAAGCCTCAGTTCAAAAAGACCCCGGAGTGTTCCCGATTGAGATGCTGTGGAATGCCGGCTCAATTCTACCCCTAAAAGTGGTCTGCATCCCATTTTCCCTAGGTCCCTTTAATCTCTTGTGCATTTCCTAAAGATTTTCTTAATTCTTCCTCTTTTTTGTCAGACCCTGGATCTTCTAGCGAAAGATCCTGCTGTGTCCTCAAGCAACTTGAAAGCAATTAAGCAAGAAGTAACCATTTTAGACATCTATCATATAATTTTAAATTACAGATGGATTTGGAATTGAGAGGATGGAAGAGAAGAGTGCTTTGAGAGATTAGTTCTCAAATTTTGATTTAAGAACTGGGTTATTAACTGAAATAATATGAAGTGGGTCCTTCTGTTTCCCCTGACCTTTGCGGAGTCTAGCCTAGTCAATTATTGCAGCAAAGCAGGGGATCAGAGAATAGCTTTGAATCTATCAGATCCAAACTGATTTAAATGCATACGGGATTGAATAAGACATTTGTTTAAAATAAGTGGCACCATACAATGAGTAGTTCTGCAGAACCCGGGGACTCAGCACAGATCTGAATGAAGGAAGGCGTCCTTATTTTAATGGTTGAGTTCAGTTTATGCCATGGAGCCTTCTTTTTACCAGCACAATCTTGTCCTTAAATCTGATCTATAGAATGGAAATAACTTAAGTTTTTGAATATCATTCATTCATTTATTTATTTAGGCTTTTATTCTACCCTCTCTGCAAGCAGGCTCAGGACAGATCAAAACAGCAGTATGCAAAGTCATTAAAACAATCATAGTAATTAAATATTTAAAACAATTGAAACAAAGGCGTAATAATACAAGACAGGTAGCACTATAAAGAGAAGGTGCAATAATCTCAAGTGACTGAAGCCACTCGGCCGTAACCCCCAAAATACGGGGATCTTCTTAGGTTGCGGTCACACACGCTAGAAAAAAAACGGATGGGGGAAGCGAGGCTATTTCCTCCGGCAGAATTTGACCCGCAGTTGCACGATCACACCTCCCTTTGAAGCTGCGAGTGCAGTCCGTCAGGGTGTGATCAGACACAACTGTAGGTGTCCCTTTTTTGCCCCCTTTCCCCCATGCGCTTAAACGAGAGAGTTTGCAATGGAGTTTGCAATGATGCACATACTGTGAAGGGGGGGGGGAACCAATGGCACAGAGTCAGGATGGCCTGATCAGACCATCTCAATTCCATGAGAGCGCACTGGAGCAATCAGACACGGCAAAGTCTGTCCACGGCCTGTCGCAACCCATTTACTACCAGTTTTTCCCTGGTGTCTTTTAACTCCACTTCTGCGGCGGAGCAAAATGGGTTGCCGATGGCTGCGGGGCACTTCCCAGATGTTGTTGTCTGATCGCTCCCTTTAAATCCGCCTGGCATTCTCACCTATGTTGGGTCTAATTATTCATATGATCGCATCCTTAGTCTGGGTCATACAGAGATGGAAAGCTTCATTGAGGGAGGCTGGATAATTGGGTGCCTGCTGCCTCAACCAAAGGCCTGGCAGAATTTCCTCACTGGCCAAATCAGTTCAATTTTATTTATCATCCATACTACTTCAAAAGGTTGTAGTAGTGATGGCCATGAGAATGGATGGCTTTAAAATGGGGTTAAGACATTCATGAAAGATAGGGTCCACCAGTGGCTACTAGCCATGGTGACCAAAGGGTACCCCCATATTCAGAGGCAGCAAACCACTGAGTACTAGTGCTAGGAGGCAACATCAGGGAAGGCCTTGTCCTCTGTGGCCTTTTGTTGGCCCTCGAGGGTAACTGGTTGGTTGCTGTACTTAGATGGGTCACTGGTCAGTCTGACCTAGCAGAGCTCTTCTTAAGTTCTTATTGGCATAAGTAACAAAAGCAAAAACAGAATAACATTTTTCTTACTTAAATATCACTGAAAGAGCTTCAGTTTTCTGACTTAACCCTGACCCTCAAAGACTAACCCTGACTGGTTGCATCTGGGTCTCTCAAATAATTCAACAAGCTTTAGTTGACATAAACACCTACCTTTTTACACAATATTATATAATTCATATTCTGTTCTTAAAATGGAGTTGGGTAATACCTGCTAAACTTAAACATTACATAATATCCAAGTGTGTAGCTGTGTGCATGCACACGAAAGCTTATACCCAAAAATGAACTTTTGTTGGCCTTAAAGGGCTCAACTTTTGTTCTTACATAATATTATTATATATTAATATGTGTTATATAACATACAATATAAATTTTACAATTTAAATACATTTTTATTACCTGGAACTTAAAAATAAATGCATTTTTAAATAGTGAGCTTTATGGTTGCTTACAATTTAGCAAACAAATGTTATCACCCTCGGTTTGAAAGAAAGTCTGTCTTTAATATGTACTGTTTCATATCCAGGGGGTTTTTTGTGTGGAAAAAGAGGTGCTGGAAGTTCTCAAAAGGGAAATGAACTTTTCAATCTGTATACTGAAAACTCATGAACTTTAAAACATTTTTAAAAGAGCATTGTCGAAGAGGTGCCGTAACTCCGCTCCGGCACATTCTCCCAGAAAAAAAGCCCTGTTCATATCTAACCCCAAATAAGTTTGTCCTCTATTTTCTTCCTGGTTTATTAAAACTTGAGCTTATTGATTAAAATTGGCCTTCGACAATTAGTTGAACTTGAAATGCTGCTTACAGTGCTTTTGAAAGGAGGTCTGACTTGGACTTCAGCAAGTCTGTGATGGGACAACAGATGTCTCGTCACCCTCCAGTCTGCCATTCTGCATTCTCCACCACTGAGTTCTAGCACTAAAATCAGAACCTTAAAAAAATGCCTCCCAACTTTACTTGTGATAGCCATTATTCAGAACACTGTGCTTTAAGAAAACAAGTGTACATTTTCCAACGAGGTAATCCAAATTCTGAATTGGAGGGCGGGGGGGGGAGTTATTTCTGACTTCCAGATGGAATTATTGCAGTGTGCTCTACATGGCAAGCAAAATAAAGCTCTATATAGGAGCTACCTTTGAAAAGTTCTGAGAAATTATAGTTGGTCCACAGTGTAGCTCTCTGGCTGCTGATGAGGAAAATGCTTTGATCAAATTGTTCCAGTTTTGGTTCATATCATGGCTGGAAAATTGTTGTTTCCATGCCCAGTTTAAAGCGCTGGTTTTAACATTTGAAGCCCTGAGGCATTTGGGACCAGGGTATTTCAAAGGCTGCTTCTTGCGACATGAACCTACTGATACGCTTAGGTCAGCAGGAGACTTCATGTTAAGTAAGAAGAGTCCTATTGGATCACACCAGAGATCTGCCTAATTTTGCTAGTCATGATGACTAAAGGGAACCTCTTAAGTTCAGAGGCAGAAAACATCTGGACACCAATGCTAAGAGGTAACATCTGTGGGGAGTGTGGTGTAGTGGTTGAGAGTGGGGGACTCTGGGTTTGTACTGCACTTCTCCACATGAAGCCTGCTGGGTGACCTTGGGCTAGTCACAGTTCTCTCAGAACTCTTTCAGCCCCTTCTACCTCACAAGGTGCCTATTGTGGGGAGGAGAAAAGAAGGCAATTGTAAGCCACTTTGAGACTCATTAGGGTAGAGAAAAACGGGGTATAAAAAACCCCTCTTCTTCTATGCCACGTTGCTGGTTGGCCAATGTGAGAGACAGGATTCTGCACTAGAAGGACCATGGGTTGGGTCCAGCAGGGCTCTTCTTATGTTCAGGATCCTGCTTCTAATACTGACCTACAGGTGATCCCAGGAGGCTTTCAAGTCAGGGATATTTTTGCTGCCTAGCAACTAGAATTCAGAAGTACACAATACTTAATAGCCACTGATGGACCTATCATCCACAAATTTGTCTAATTCTCTTCTAAAGCAAATGGTCATATCATCTGGCAGCAAATTCAGATGGAAAAACTTTCTTCTATCTGTCCTGGCTCTACTGGCCCTTAAATTCTTTGGGTGCCCCAAGTTATGGGAGAGGGGGGGAAATTCCTCTCTATAGACTTACCAGCTGTCCTTTTCTGCACCTTTTCTGGTTCTGTGATATTCTTTTTGAAATTGTTTAACCAAAAATGTACTTCACGAGCCACATGTGTCTACAAGGGCATTATGATACTGGCCATTTCATTTCTTTGGTTTTTTTATCGCACTTTTCAGGCAAACTGGTTTTCAGAGCAGCTCTTAGGAATAATAAAACAAAATCCCACCAATATTACAAGCCAACATAAATTTTCCTTGTTAGAGAACTAGTAGCTGAGCTGGATCCAGGGAGGAGGGATGTCCGGTTGCTCCCTGCCCTCTGCTCTGAAGGTCCTGTCAGTGGCAGCTAGAAGCTGGAGAGCAGGGGATTCTCTGCTGGAGCTGTCAACTTTCTTCTGGTTTCATTTCAAATCCTGCTTGTAAGAATATCTAGCTCCGAATTTGCCCTTTTTCGCTGCTGCTGCTGTGACGACATCTTTGAGATATTCTGTTCATCTTCAAGATCTCTTTCCCAGTCAGTTGCCGTGAGTTCAGAGTCCTGCAATGTACATGTGATTTATGACTTTACCACAGCGTGCTTCACTTTACTACATGTTCTACATCATCAGAGGTTCAGTGGATGGTCTTGCATTGTAAGACTTCCTTGCTGGCAGTGCCAGGATTCTGTCACTTACTTTCCAGTAATGTGCATTTGGTCCCATCCCTTTTTAGTTTCAGGAAACAGGTGAAAACTCTCCTTTTCTTCCAGTGGGTTTTAGGCTGAGGGCAACAGGTTAGTTAACACCATGCTAGAGAGGAGAAGAATAGAACACAGCAGCAGAATCTCAGTTTACTATTCTTAACAATTAAGAACGTAATTAAGTATGTAATGTAATTTGGAATGGTAGATTTAAACGTATTTCTCTAGCCTGGGGACAAGGAAAATAACTTTACACAGCCAGTTGCTCCACTTTTAAGAAACAGATGCTGCAAGGCTGCCTCCATGCTTGAGAAGAAGACAGACTCTCACAATCTTCCCTATTTTGCATGCTAATTTAACAAGCCACCCCTATATATACAGCTATGACATGTAGTTCCATTTCATCATCTGACGAAGTTTGTGTTCAAATGAAAGCTCACACCGAGGAGGAGGAGGAGAAGAAGAAGAAGAAGAAAGAGATTGGATTTATACCCCACCCTTCACTTGGAGTCCCAGAGTGGCTTACAAACTCCTTTCCCTTCCCCTCCCCACTACAGACACCCTGTGAGGTAGGTGGGGCTGAGAGAGCTCTGACAAAACTATGGTTTGCCCAAGGTCATCCAGCAGCTGCAAGTGGAGGAGTGGGGAATCAAACCCGGTTCTCCCAGATTAGATTCCATGCGCTTAACCACTACACCAAACTGGCTCTCATTTGTTGGTCTTAAAGGTGCCTTCAGGCCAGCATGGCTGCCCACCTTGACCATTCCACAATTAAGGATACTTAGATCTTCAATTTGGACACATTTATTACCTATGCTATGTTTGTACCCCCCTAGTTGAACCCAAACAGATGATAGCCATATATACTAAGCTTATTATTCTTTTAATCAGTTAAAAACACCTTCGTTATTCTGTATGCTAATTTCATTGTATCTGAAGAATTGTGGGTGCACATGAAAGCCCACACCTTGAATAAAACCTTGTTGGTCTTAAAGGTGCCCCTGGAATCAAACTTTGTTCTACTGCTTCAGACCAACATGGCAACCCACCTGGATCTTTTTTGTTTTTGTTGATGTGGATTCCAACATGGCATTGTTGTCAAGTTTATCTTTGTTCTCTCTCTCTCTCTCTCTCTCTCTCTCCCCCCCCCCCCATAAGAGGCTGGCAGGGCTTAGCAATAAGTTACCATCTAAAGCACAAACTGGTTGAGAGGGGATGTTGATCTAGCAACCAACTGCAGTATTGTGTAAGGAACTGAGAATCCCACCCTTTCCTGTAGCCAGGGCTTGGTCCCTGATCCTGCAAAGATCTAAAGAGTTCCATCTTCCTTCTGAGGGAGGCTTGAGCATGGGAGGTTCTGAGTATGCACTCCTGTGCCTGGTCTAGGCTTTGGCTTCTCTGTTCCTGGAGTCCTGGGGGAGGTTCTGATGGTGCAGGAGGAGGGCAGGTTCATTAAGGGATTTCCTGGTCTGCTGGTTCTAAGGGGAATTTAACAGTAGCCTGTTGTTGGGGAAGGAGGAAGGGATCTTCCTCTGGAGCCAGGAATGTGGCCAGTTTTGGGCATGGTGCAGAGCATGGGAAGCTCCTTTTTTCCCAAGGATTCTTCTCTCCATGGGCAGGTTGAGCCAGTACAGGACTTGACAACAATGGCTCTTTAGAGCTATGTCCCACCAGGAACTTTGCTATTGTGTAAGAGCCAGTTCGCCCTGGAAGGTGAAGAAAGAATGGGCATTCTCATAGCCCAGGAAGGGGAGGGGGGAGGTACAGTGGGAAAAATATGTAGATCTATAAGTATTTTCTTCTGCATTCTTGTATCCTACGTTTCACATCTCAATTAACACAAGCAGACTCTAGCACTTTGTTAGGGTGCTTAAGGCTGCAGTTTCATACATGTGCACATTTAAAGTTGCTTCAGGACTAGGGTAAAAGAACACGACTAGGTTGAGGGTAAAATAAGAAAACAAATATACTGTGTGCCTAAGTCCCAGTGCTCTGAAACGGAAAGCACCGTAGAGCATAATGATGAGACATTTCAGTGGAACTTACTTAGGCGCAAATGTGGTTGACTGGACTGTGGATCCTGAATGAAAAGAAATCGGGGAACAAGTTAAAGCCATAAAATTAAAAGAGTCTTTTTCATCTTCTTCTTCCTCCTCCTCTTCTTTGTAGAAACAGTCAGGAAACAGCACAGTTCAAATTGCTGGACAGTTACATTTTTGCATGCATGTTTATTTTATATTTGTATAATTTATAGATACTTGTGCCCCACTTTTCAGCCAGTTTGGATCTCAAAACTATAACGCCATTGAAGTTGGCACCTATTTGCATGGGCAGGCTCTGGTTGCAGTAGGAACACCATTCTCTACTTATCTTCTTTCTCTCTAAAGACAACCCCTATTCATATGCAGGGGAGCCTGTCTCCAGTCACTCTGCAACTCAGGTTAGCAGTTACTGATCACCTGCCTGGAAATACCCAGAATACGATGGCACTTGTGCAGCTTAACTTTATGTCTCCTTTGCAAGATATATACATCCAGCAGAGCCAATTCAAGGTGTTTTGCCACCCCAAGTTCCTCCTCCTTGTTAGGAAAGTGGACTATGTGCCATCCCCTGCCTCAGCCTTAAGGAAGTCACCACAGATTTAGTCAGATAGACTAGACAGGTCAGGACACACACAGCGTCCTTTCCTTCCTGTTATCTAATCCTATCCCCTTTGAAGTAGAATGCTATTCTTAAGGACCCGTTTCCTTCCTTTCGGCTCGACACCTCTCTCTCTCTCACACACAAAGAAGGAGCCTATTTCCTCTCCAACTATGAACAATGGACACAGGGGCACTCTTTCCTGCATCCATATTCATCCTAGGCAGTTAGAATAGATCCTATCCCTGTCTCTTATCTATTCTGTCTAGAATGGAGTTCCATATAATAAAGAACTCTTTGTAGTTTTAAATCTGACTACTGGCTCTGTGTAACTTTGTAGATCTGCTAGCACACACAGTACCAAAGCTTTGCTGCGTGGAAACACCTAGTGCACTCTTCTGCATTAGTAGTGATCCCTGGCTCTAGTAAAACCAGAGAATCCAGCACTCCTTAGCTGCCACTGGCCTGATCCAGATGGGAATGCCCACCACTTGCATTTGTAATGATCAGGAGGCAGCTGAGTCTCTTACGATGTGTTATGCCCTTTCAGTCATTTGGAAGAACTGGCCCTGACATTTAGAATCAGTAGCATCACATATCTGTGGCTCTTCTTAATATGCTTTGTACTAAACTGAACATCACTAAAATGCATCTATATACTAATAGTGAAGGTGTGTGGATATCTAAATCCACGTGGGAGGGGCACCTGGGGGGCAGGGAGATTTTTCTACACACTTGGGGGACTCCGGGGGGCTGGGAGGGGGGAGAGCAGCGAGGCCCGGTGGGTCTGTGCTGCGCGGGTCTTGCACGGGGCAGGCTGGAGTGGGGGGGAAGGGATGGCGAGGCCCGTCCGGTGCAGAGCTGCAGGCCTCGCTGGGGCAGCAGGGGGGGAGAGAAGGATTGGCTCCTTCTCTCCCCCCCCCCCCACAGATCCCGCGGGTCCTGCCTCTTGTATTTCTTTAATTCTCACGCTAATGTTTTTCTCCATTCCGCTACAACAAAAGTTCTGATTAAAGGAACAGGGAGCCCTCACATTCTAAAGTAAATGGGGAGTTATTCTGAACAATTGCTTTTATAACATTTCATTGTTAATGATCCAGACCTATTCCTTGGAAGGGCACTTTGCTCAGAAGCATTAATTTCTCATTGATTATATGGCACCTCCGTCCTATAATACACCCTGTTACCTTACACTTAAAAGGCCTTGGTTGTATAAAACACAGTTCCTAACCCTATCTGTAAACAATTGTTAAGAATTTTAATTTTTAAGAGCTGGAAGAGCTGTAGTCTCTAACCCAGGGAGCTGCATAACTCTACTCAGTTCAATTCGAGAATATTTCTTCGTTGGCTCTATATAATATGTTATTTTCAGTGGTCAAGTCAATGAATGCAGAGGACATAAAAAAGTACCCAGACGTGAAATCACCATCCTTTTCAATGTAGGAAAGCTGGGAAAGGAAAAAGCCCTCCTGCAGCTCACAAAAAAACAACAGAAAACAACTTTACAAAACGGTTCTCATTTGGATAACTACAGAATCCTCGCTAAATCTCAGGGATTTAGCCAGAGAACATATTGGTTCCAGCAGACTATGTAAAGTTAATTAAGGATGATTAATGGAGCATTTTCCTTCCAATGATATCTGTGACAGAACAAAGCTGTCTCAGGCTTGTCAAGCAGAATTTGAGTTGAATGAGTATTTATGTGATCAGATCTGAAGGGCTGCCTCTTGACAGAGCAAAGATTCATCAATCAATTGCACCGGCTTGCAGTGGTGGGAAATTGGTCTATCAGCATAGCTATGCTCCCCTCCCCCGTTTTTTCATTCTATCATCCCTCGGGCTACTATGCATCTTTAGCTTGTACCTCTGACCACCTTAAGAGCTGTCCGCGAGAAGTAAAAGCGAGAGCTAAAACATCTATTATGGGGGTGATTTCTCAGCTGTACTCATCCAATTGATTTCTTTGGTGCTGTGGCCTGGCTGCTGTTAAGACGATACCCTCCTGTTCAGTGGATTAATTTTCTTTTAATAAAATGTTCAGCTCTTGAGTCGGATTTTTTTTTTTAAAAAAATGGTGCCCTTGTTTCTGCTGATGGTTAAAAAGAGACACCTTTAAAAGAATGAACGTCCTGTGAATCCACCCCCACATGGCTCCCTGACTGACCTCGTCATTGGAATAAGTAGAAGCTGTTTATTTAAATTGCATTTACTTATTTGATGAGGTGTTTTAAGATGTGTAAAACATAAGGAGAGGACATTAAAAATAAAACAAGGGAAATAAAAATACTGCTTGAGGACAGAGTTGGGCTGATCCACCTGATCTTCTGAGGCAGTAATGAAGGAGGAGATTATTTTGTTTTTAATCATGCCTTTGTGAAAGCACCGCTGTGAGTTAGGGTTGATCTAGAAATGTATGTATTTTATTCATCCTCCACCATTCTTTCTGGCATTGAAGGTGGGCTCCCATCCAGGGGTTTGACCAGTCACAGACCTGCTTAGCTTCAATAAGGGTGTTAATTTCAGGTGGTCTCAGACCATGCTGACTTTCTCTGGTTCCCCAGATTGTGGGAAAACACCTGAAGGAGGCACTCAAGGTTAGGAGGCCATTTCATCATGCCAAAAATCAAACGTTCAGCATTATTCTTCGATTCAGCCTTCTGTTTGTCTTCTACCAACCTGTCCCCTTGGTGCTAAAATCAAATCAGAGAAGACAATCTAGACCAGAGGTGTTGAATTCATTTGTTACGAGGACTGGATCTGACATAAATGTCACTTTGATGGCTGGGGCCTGTGTGCCATAAACATAATGCCAGGTACTGGAGATATAAACTGTGTAAGGACAGCATCTGGTAAGCTCCAAGTTGGTGTATCCTCACAGCAAGGCACCATGGGCTGGGAGGAAGTTGCAAAGGAAAACCCATGTGGGTGGACTGGAGAGCTGCAAATGAGGTTGTTCTGCCATGTTGAAGCCACAATTGGACTGGCTCCACCCACTCTTCCCAAGTAGACTCCTGTTCCCTCCTTTGCACTGGTTGCTCACAGGCCGCTTCAGAGCCTTGGATGGGCCGGTTCCGGCCCCCAGGCCTTATGTTTAACGCCCCTGATTTAGACAGTGTTAGCACGAATCCACACAACATAGGGAACACATATCCATGTGGAGGAGCACAACCTTTTAGGGGTTTAGCTCTCCATCTGTCTGTCACACCTCAGAATGTGCATGAAAGAGCAAGCCTTTGAAAGCACCCTGACAACACAATCTCCTCGCACACAGAAATTGTGCTCATCAGACAGAACTTCTTTAAGCAACTTTTCTGTTCCTTTCTGCATGCAAGGAAATTTTGAAGCCAGCAGTCTCTGTTATAATGGTTTGAAGAGATCCTTATGCTGTTTGGAAGATGGTGAAGGGCACATTCATGTCAAAGGCCATTTTGCGCGAGGCAAAACCCAAGGTTTATAATTCCATGCACAAATCATGTGAATAATCATCTGGATCCTGGCAACTCTTTTTAGTACGTTTTCTTTCCGCAATGATTATGGAACAGATTCCACCCCCACCCTTCTTGGCTAACCATGAGAGCACCATTTTGTATGTGTGCACTACACGCAAACCCAGAATGTCTAAATATTTAACCAGTGCTATTTCAAAGCATTTCATTATTTATCTTCTTGATGGTTTACGTTATATCACATTCTCTCTGTCTCTCCCTTTCTTTTTTTGCGCAGTTGTGGTTTATCATGAGGCAGCACATCTGCAGCCGCCGCCAAATTGGACTGGGCGCAAAAGATGCGTTCCGATATCATAAACATGACAAAAGATAGATTACATTGAGCCTTTCTCCATGTTTAACCATTTTAATATGTTTCCTATGCTGAAGAGGCTCTAGATTTACTTAATATATGTTAGCACTTAGGCACATGGTTAGGAACATGACTCGGGTCTTAACCTATTCGTAAATAAATGAGGAGCTTCCTGTCTGAGTACAAGAAAGAGGGAGAATTTATGTCAAACAATCAGGAATTTAATACATGGTGCTCTATTAGGATGTCCACTTTGTGTACATACTCTTAAAGGCATGATTACGAATAACTTCACTTCTTATAAACAACATGACTGGAGAAATTACTCACAGATATAACAAAAAGGGAAAGAAAGGTAAGACGTCTTGAGCTGCAGCCAATAAGGGAATTACTTTCCCTGAAAAGGTTAAAAACCACTGCATTTATTCTGCGTGCCATAATATTTGTCTTTGAAGGTTTAGTTTTCATCAGAATCCAAGGAGAAGATGCGGCACCGGGTAAGATTTTAGTGACCCGGGTCCAAAGTTATATCATACATCCAACATGTTACCTGACAGCTTTGGTTTTAATGTCAGACAGAATCTTTGCAGTGAGTAGATATTTACTTCACTGCAAAAATGAAAAAAAAAAGGAAAGAGCTTTCCACTCTTTGGTAGAGGAGAGCAATGGTATGAATTGTTCACCCCACTAACTTTCCACTGACGTTAGCAGAAACAGACCTTAATAATCAATGGAAGATCTGGACACATCATAGAATTGGATTCTAGAAACTTCTTTTAAAAAGATTTCAGTCATTAAAAACTTTGGCTTAAATCGACTCAGGGTTTTTTAAAAAAAAAATTTTTTAATGCAAAATATTTGTTTCATGTAAATTAAAGCCCATATAACTAATGGCTGCCAAAGGAAGGCATGTATTGACATTTAATACAATCCATTTGGAAACTTATGACTGCTTTTTTTCAAAAAAAGAAAGAAGTGCTAAATATATGTGTACACAAATACTGAAGTATAAAATTAAATGTAAGTTTATTTCCTAGATAATGATTTGTGGCAAAGCGCTATTGGCCGATATGCTGACATAGTCTGGCATTAATACAAGTTAAACATAACGGAGCAAGCCTTTATGGGAATGGAGTGCTGTTCCTTTGAAAAATATGACCCATAGAAAGGCATTCTGATATTATTGGTATCATAATATTTTTAAATTGTTTGTTCCACTGTTGAAAAATGTAACTTTAAAAAAAATTAAATTGTGGTTTATGGAGTCCTTATACCCTTTTCTCGTGGAATATCTGATATTGGCCAGATGCTAAATCACAATAATGAATTGCAGAGACAAGGGAGTTTTCATCCAGTAAAGATTTGATTTAATATGGGAAGCCTGCTTCACACATTATGGGTTTTTCTATATGAAGGCCAGCTCTGTCGAGGAGAGTGCATGTATTCCGTGTGGCTCCTGCCCCATGTGACAACCTGACTTATGGTGTACATACAGGGGGAAGTTGTGGTCACGTATGCTTCTCGAATACCCCATCATACTTTATTGTGATGGCCAGGTGGTATGATGTGGGGCAGCTTTTCCCCAAGTATGGAAAGAGTATTACAAGCAAGTAAGATTTTGCAAAGAAAAAAAAAAAGGAATAATGTGCAGATTTAAAGAAGATAATAAAACGAGACAGCAAGGAGCTCTTAAGAGGTTTGTTTGCCTATGAGGAAAGTCTGGACTGACTATGCTGCCAGAGATGAAGATGCAATAGACGAAGCAGGGGAGAAGCTCCCTCCCTGCACGTGAAGAATTTTTCATAAACAGAGACAAATTTCTCTAGCGAAGGAGCCCTTTGGAACTGCTGCTCTATAAGAACTGTCGTATAATTTCTGTAAACTGAGGTTTTAGCATGAGTTATGGGCGATAAAGAGAGGTATTTTAGTTACAGAAAAACTGGAAGATGGAAAAGAGAACCATAGGTAATTAAAGAAGTTGTGAATATAATTTTAGACTTCCTGTCTCATTTTCACCCTTTGATAACTGCCAAGGCATACACTTGCAAGGTCATAGTGGGAGCCAGTCTCTGAAGGTTATGCCTTGAGCCAAGGGCGTAGACTTTCCAATTTCTGGGGGGGGGGGGGGGCTGGGCCAGAGACATTACAGGCCATTGTCTCCAGGGGAGGCTCAGCATGTCCTGGAAAAGTTCAGGGGGGGGGGCTCCAGCTCCCCAGCCCCCCTGAAGTTGACATCTATGCCTTGAGCAGTCTCATTATTCCCCAAACCATTGGCTTCCTTAATGCCAGCGCAGAGCCTTTGATTTTGGAATAGGTCTAGGGTTAAGGTTGGTGTTGGGATTGCCAGTGCTGGCTTGGGAAATTCCTAGAGATAGGGGGCAGAGCCTGTGGAGGGAGAAATCTGGGGAGGGATTTCAGCTGGAATCTATGTAGAGTCTGCCCTCTGAAGTTGCCATTTGCCCTGGGAAAACTGATCTCTGTGGTCTCGAGATGTTGTAATTCTAGGAGAACTGCAGGCCTTACCTATGGCAGGAAACCTGGCAATCTGTTTTGTTGCCTGCTGGTGCCTGAAAGGCTGGCACAAGAAAAATGGTGGCAAATTGGGAGGGAGGACTGCCATGGCGCCAGCACGCAATGTGACAGTGAAAACCGGAAGTGATGTCCTGGGCTGAGGACAGACTGGCAATCTAAAGTGGGGCAGGCACGCTTCGCAAACGGAGGAAAGGAGCACGTTCAGACATGCACATCTGTCCGTCGGCTCCGTTGCGTACTTACCCGTCTCCCAGTTGCTTTCCTTCCGCTTTACCCGGACACCGGTTTTTCCCGGTGTTCAGGGGCCTTCCTCCGCATGCCTCCTGCTTCCAAACAGTGTGAACTGGAAGAAGCGGGAGGCATCCGGAGGAAGTGTGAACGCACCAGCAAAAAGTTTTGCGCATGTGCACATGTGCGCACATGCGAAAAACATCAAAGGAAAAAAAAGTGCAGCCGCGCGCGCAAGCCGCGCGTGCTGGCTATGCGACAGTCTGAACGCTCCGTGGCAGTCTGAACGCTCCGTATCGCCGCTGATCCGCATTGCTCTGGCCAGTGTGAACGGCCAGCTCCGTGGGTTTTTTCCCCCGCTCCAGTTCCTTCTGCTTTGCCTCCGCTTCAGATTGCCAGTCTGTCCTCAGCCCTGGTTTCAGGAGCACTCTAGGACCGAGGACAGACTGGCAATCTAAAGCGGAGGCAAAGCGGAGGGAACTGGTGCGGGGGGAAAACTCCACGGAGCTGGCCGTTCATACTGGCCAGAGCAATGCGGACCAGCGGCGATACGGAGCGTTCAGACTGCCGCGGAGCTGGCACTCGCAGCGCGCGCGGCTCGCACGCGCCGCTGCGCCTTTTTTGTTTTCCTTTGATGTGTTTCGCATGTGCGCACATGCGCACATGCACATAACTTTGTGCGGCGCGTTCACACTGCCGCCTCCGGATGCCTCCCGCTTCTTCCGGTTCACACTGTTTGGAAGCGGGAGGCATGCGGAGGACGGCCCCTGAACACCAGTTTTACCCGGTGTCCTGGTAAAGCGGATGGAAAGCGACTGGGAGACGGGTAAGTACGAAACGGAGCCGACGGACAGATGCGCATGTCTGAACGTGCTCCTTTCTTCCGTTTCCGAAGCGTGCCTGCCCCGCTTTACATTGCCAGTCTGTCCTCGGCCTAGGATTCGCCAAAAATCTTTCCCACCCCTCAGATGCTCCTGGGTGGGTTACCGGCTGGCAATCCTAAATAGGGCATTATGGCTAAAATGGATTTCAGAGTTGCGCAAGGTGATAGATCAGAGAAAGTGATAACTTTGATTCAGCCATACTATAGCTAAGAATCTACTTGGAGTATCTTTTTAAAAGACAGAGATCCTGCCTCTCCTGACACTAGGCAGCTTGTGAAAAAGTTTCAATTAAAATATTACAAAATCTGTTCAACAGACCTGATATTTCAATCAGTCTTTCAAGCTGCAGTCGTATTCACACATATCTGGGAGTAAGTACTGGTGAACTCAATGACATCTACTTATGGGTAGATCTGCTCAGGATTGCTCCATCAGTCTTCAAAGCACCTGTATTGTGTAGTGGTTGGAATATTAGACTAGCATCTGGGATATCCAGGTCTGAATCCCCACTCTGCCCTGGAAGTTTCACTAGGTAACCCTAGGCGAGTCACTGTCTCTCTGCCTTACCCATTTTTAATGGCTGTTGTTCTGAGGATTAAGTGGTGGAGAGGAAATGTTGATGTAAGCTGCTTTGGGTCCCAAGAAAAGCAGGGTATAAATACATATAAAATTACATTCTTAAATGTACTAAAGCAAACACTAAAGGTCTTCCACACAATGAGTGCTTTATACAATGAACATGCATATGTTTTTATTTCCAAGATGCAGAGTTCTCACCTTCTCTCAAGGATGTGTTTCTGTTGCAGGAATAAAATTATTTTCTGAATGTCTGCAGTCCAAGGAACTGTGAAAGACTGTGCAGAAGTACACAGGCTTCAGTGTTGAGCACCCATATGACGGTGAAAAATGGAAGAGATGGATCCTTCACTAAGTGAGGGTTGTCGCTGTCCAATATGTTCCTGAACCACAATCCAGTTGTCCTAACTGGGAATGTTATTAGAGTTTAGGTAAACCCTACCCACCATAATGGGTACAATCCAGCAAAAGCTGCAGAATTTTTCAGTTGCTGGAATGTTATCTGTAGGATTCTGCTAATGAGGTGGGGAATGATATTTTAAAAAAATAATAAAATAAGTGAATAATAAAAAAAAGTTATTTGCAGTAAAGTCCCAGTGAAACTTCAAAACAGTTGTGATTCAGTCCAACCTGACTGCATTCAGTGGGACTCAGTTGTAACTGACTTTTCTTGGATAGGGCCCTTGTACTTAGTATTTAACTCCACGTCTTTCTTTCTTTCTTTCTTTCTTTCTTTCTTTCTTTCTTTCTTTCTTTCTTTCTTTCTTTCTTTCTTTCTTTCTTTCTTTCTTTCTTTCTTTCTTTCTTTCTTCAGATTATTTCCCCCAAATTGTCTTTCCATAGAACAGCTGCTTGCATTTAATTTCCACCTGTAGAGGTTCTGTTTTTGAAGGCAGAACATGTCATTTATGCAAGGAAAATGCCCCAAGGTGTTGTTTTTCTGGAGAGTGGTTTTTATGTGTGTACATTTTTCCTACTGCCTCGTGAGCGTTCTTCTCAGTGTAACTTTACCTCTCAATAAATAATGAAACAGGGTGGTACAACGGCTTGATGCTTGGTGGATATTGATATTTTCAGCCAACAGGAAAGTGTCATCTGGGTTTTTTCGATTTTAGAGGACAACCTGTTGAAAGCAAATTAATTATGCTTTCATGGTCGCTTTGCACCACTGGGAAAGAGATTTTGGGGCATGTGGTGCCTCTTGGTCTCTCTCATGGTCACAAGAGAGCTGCTAGACTAGACCTGTCTAGGTCTGGGCCTAAGTAACCCAGCACATGGGTAGGCGGGAGATAGATGGATGGAATACAGAACAGATTCACAAAAGGCAGGAGCAATTACAGGCCACAGCCAGAATTGAGAAGTCCATCAAGAGGCTTAAATGAGGATACAGGCAAGGAAGTAGGGGATATGGAGGTAGGAGGGAGATCAAGGGAGGCTAGGCAGGCATGCTTCTAGAGGGAGCTACCCAAGGAAGACCAAAGCCTGGCATGTTTCCCAGACTTTCGAGACTGGGCCAAGAAGTATTTATAGCCAGGTCAGATCTGGAGGCAACCATGTGCTGTCTGTATGGAAGGGGCTGAGAAAAGAACATTTTCCTACATTGGATTAACAGAAAGCTCCTGGTTTGAGTTCTAGTAGACTTTTCATCTCATGAGCTGAATTGTTATTCAGGGCTGCCGAGGGTGGGGGGAAAGGGGGGATGAAATTCCAGGGGGGGGGGGGCTGTGTATCAGATTCTCTGAATTCCCAGCTTTCATTTTTTAGAGTACATCTCTAACCTTTTCCATTGCCAAGATCTGAGGAGCTATCCCTTCCCCATTATACCTCTGCAACAGAAAGGAATAAAGACTTAGTTTAAAAAAAAACAAAAATGAGGAAGGCAGAGAACCCGGTACATATATTTGTTACAACATTGTCAATATGATATTCTAGTGCCAATTAAAAAAATTTAAAGCCTCCTGTGTCACGGGAGGAAATGGTTATTGCGGGAACAATCTTGGGGCAAATTTGGGGGACTCGGCTAACTAAATTTGGGGGACTCTTCCGTGGACAATATGACTGACTTTTCACACCTCCTCAGCTTTCTTTCTCCATTAAGCATCTTTACTTGGTTGTGAGTTTGTTTTTGTGGCTGTGGTGGTGGGGAGAAATATTTAAATTTTTTCCCCCACATTGAGTACTTTGTGAGAGAGTATGATTATTCCAAGGTAATTTGTGTCTCATCGGTATTTAATTTATAGTGCTTTTCAGTATTCTGGCTAGGTCTCTTGGCTGGGAAATCTTTCTGATTCTGCTTGCTCTTTTTGTGTGTGTGTGTGTGCATCCTATTCTTCTGCAATGAAATTCATAGGCAAAATCTATTCTTCAATAATCCTGTCCATTTCCTATACTCTTTCTTACTTAATGAACAATTATTATTCTATTCATGGTATCAGGAAGCCAAGTTATTCCATTTAGTATTATATTTAGTATGAATCAGAGTCATATGGGGAGGGGGTCAAGATGAAATCTTTGTCCAGAAGACCTTGTGGGTCTCAGCAGCCACGCTGACATTCAAACATATATGACAATCTTCAGAACCAGCTCCAGTTGTCTACTGGAAGGAATCCCTCGCAGAATTCACTGTCCTGTAAGGCAATAGCCCTCCACTGAAGGCTCAGTTTGAATTGACTGTGGGAAAGAACAGGATAGGAATGCCAGGTACTTTTAATACTGAAAGCTAACTGATAAGAATGTTTCATAAGAACTTCTGATCTTGAGATGTTTACTTTTGTATTAGACCAAGGCCGCGCTCTTGCTCATTGTGGCACTGCCTTGAGAATCCTGAGCTTTGAGCCCCACCTCTTTTTACATTTATTCAGATTCTACATCTTCCTCTCTTTCCATTTCCAGTTTACAGACTGCTTCACCCCCAAAAGTGTATGGATGCGCTGGAAAATGTTAGTCCAAATTTCCTTTTGATGTTACTCCAAATTTCCTTGCAGTTGGTCCTTGCACAAGATGGAGGAGTGAGATACACCTCTCTAATTCATCCCCTCTGTTCCCTCTTCCTTCCTCTTCTCCCACTATTATACCTGACTGTGGTTACTCCTAGTTATTTACTAAAGGTTGTCTTTTCTTCCACTGGTTGGACTTGTCATTTCCTCCAGTCTCATATTTTAAAGCTTTCATCTTTATTTAGCTCATTGGATGGATAGATGTTTTGGGCAAACTTTCTTGGCTCTGGCAGAGGCAGGAAGACCAGATGGACAGCATAACAATGATTTTGAGGGTGTATAAATGGGTAAACCAGATATCTTGTGTCATAAGTGGGAGGCAGCATCTGAGGGCTGATGCACGTGGGCCACTCTGGTGTGCAATGGCCATTCGAAAGACACACAGATCTTTCTCCTCAGTCTATGACAAGCTAGTCACATGCACCTGCTGTCAAGCACATGGTTTACCTTTCAGCATGCAGTAGCTGGAAAACTACGCTTGCCAACACTTGTAAAAATGGAATGGTGGTTTATGCCAGTGCGTGAACAGGAATGGCTTGCTTTAGGCTGGGAGCCTTCATCTTCAGGCTTTTAAAGTGGCTGTTGCAGACCATGGTAGCTGTGAGATTAAAAGGTGTTGTGGATATTTAGGAAATGGGCATGCTGGTGAGAGCAAGAAGATGGGCTTCTCTTTTTTGGCAGTAGCAAATGCAACCTGTTGTCTTGGATCCATCAGAGAATTTCCACGTATGCAGGAGGAGTGATTGTCATTGATTTCCCCCTCCCTCGGCAGTTTTAACTCAACCCCTCGTGCTGCTCTTATAGGGCCCACTGTCCCCAGAAGCAGCATTTCAATGTGTATTTAGGACTGCAGCAAACAGAGGCAGAAAGGTGGAAATCTTTGGGTGGAAATCCCTTCTGCCTGTGGAACCATTTCTCCTTTTCAGGTAGATCCAGACCATTGTATGGATGTGGTCTGGGTTTTGCAAATACAAAAATAAACAGGAAATCTAGTGACATATTAAAGTCTAACATGATTTTACACTGGACTAACATTTTGTTTTCCTTTGCCACAAAATCCCTGTTTATTTTTGGATAGTCATAGGAGTCCCTGAAACCTCTGTATCTTGTACCCTTTGTTTTGGCTTCTAACACGGTAAGTAATGATTTCTGCTTTGTTCTGCTAAGGAATTCTGTAAGGCATTACACTGTTAAACCAGTTTCAGCTGTAATAAACTGCCCTGGCTTAGGAACTGCTGTTCTGAGAAGGCATTGAGAGGATCTCTAATAAAGAATTATCTCCAAGTTTCTTTAGGATATGCCCTGAGAATAAACCATACTGAAAGCTGGTACAGCAAACTCAGCAAAACCTTTCAGAAGAGCAGTAAGTCGCTTTTCATTTAATATCTTTTTCAGTGGCTGTTCTGCCCCCCTCCCTTCCGATCAAAAATATATACACTTGTGTATGACAGTTAAGCTATTTCAGTATCCATGCCAGCTAGACTTACTCTCGATAAATCAGGAATTGGAGTTGGCACACAGCAACTTTTAAAGACTTTATACAACTATTTTTCCAAATGGAAACAGCATCAAATGTCTATGGAAACAGCATCAAATGTCTACATTTCAAGTGGCTCAGATAGGAAAGAGAGTGAGAGAGATAATTGCCTTTCTGAGTGGGCATATTATAGTTGCTAGACAATGGAAAACTGGAGGGGGGCAAAAAAAATGCCGGCTAAGAAGAGGCTGTTTTAGCTTGGGGAGGGGGGTCTGTGTAATATAACTGGTTCACTGTTTTGCTTTGTTTAAAATTAATGGTGATCATCCATCACCACAACCACCTATGTTTCTGCCTGAATACATTACTGGCAATTCTTAACTTCCCCCCTCCCCCAAAAAAACCCTCCACACCAAATTTTTACTGAGTAACCGGTGATGCTCTTAGCCATAAAGAAGGGTCTAAAAGCATTCTGGCGTCACATTCCTTGAACAGATCACTGGGCACCCTCTTTACTTATTATTGGTCCTTTATACCATTTATGGCACTTCTGTAAATAGGCTATACTCTGTTAACTAGCTAGGTTTGCTCGATATTAGCGGAACAACCCTCATCTCAGTGACATCGATAGCAGAATTCCTATGTAAATGATAGAAGTATCATGGATTAAAGCTGGCACCTGATTTTATGCTGTTGTGTTTCCTGCAGATGTTACATGGCAGAGAAGATAACTTGTGTGCTATAGTGAATACATGGCCTACCCACCCTGTAGGGTTAATCTAGGTTAACCGCTGTTCCCTCTTCACAGGGAATCCTGAGAGCTGTAGCTCAGAGGAATGTGATCTGGACTAACGCTGAATCCTAAGCATCTCACCAGGATTCCTTGGGAGAAACAAGTGGTAAACAGCTGTGTTGGCCCATGCAAAATCCAGAAAAAGAAACAATGCCACGTAAAACTTTTTACTGAGTCCAACATTTAATGTTTTATAGGGACACTAAGGATTTATAGATAGGGCCAGAATGGACCTTGGATTGGATCCTGCCAGCTTATTCTTAGAATAGAATAGAATATACTTTATTGTCATTGTACATAGTACAATGAAATTAAAAAGTGCCATCATTCAGTGACTCGCAACATATACACATGCGCACTCACACAGACATTCACAACTGCTTCTCCCTTTTACATAGCAACCAAACCACTGTTTCCTCAAGATTTCAGTCTCATGCAGCATTCAGGGCAATAATAGCTCTCGAGTAAAAACTGTTTTTTAGTCTATTTGTCCTTGTTTTGATTGTCCTATATCTTCTGCCTGAAGGCAGCAGTTCAAACAAGGAATATGCAGGATGTGATAAATCCTGTAGGATGTTCTTCACTTTTTTCAGACATCAAGAACTGTACAGTTCCTCCAAAAGTGGGAGAGGACAGCCAATTATCTTCTGGGCTGTGGTGATGACTCTCTGGAGCGCTTTCCTATCTGCGACCGTACAACTAGCAAACCAGGTGCAGATACAGTATATTAAAATGCTCTCTATTGAGCAACGATAGAAAGACATCAGTATTTTCTCATTCAAGTTATTTTTCTTTAAAAGTCTGAGAAAATAAAGCCTCTGCTGGGCCTTCTTCACCAGAGCAGTGGTGTTTGCACTCCAGGTCAGATTTTGTTCAATAGTCACTCCCAAAAACTTGAAAGTAGCCACCCTTTCCACACATTCTCCGCCAATAAACAGTGGCTTAATGTCCGTTTTGTTCCTCCTGTAGTCCACCACCAATTCCTTGGTCTTGGTGGTATTAAGAATCAGATTATTTTCCCTACACCACACACAAAGCCGTTCCACCTCATCCCGATAAGCAGACTCATCATTCCCAGAAATGAGCCCCACCACAATGGTGTCATCAGCAAACTTGATGATAGTATTGCTGGGGTGAGTGGGGGTACAGTCCTGTGTATAGAGGGTATAGAGCAGGGGACTCAACACACAGCCTTGTGGGGAGCCGGTGTTAAGGGTAAGGGCTGTGGACATATGAGACCCTACTCTAACCCTCTGAGGGTGGGCTGTCAGGAAGTCCAAAATCCAGGAACATATAGAGCTGGAAAGTCCAAGGCCCTCCAATTTGGGCACTAATCTATGTGGGAGGATGGTATTGAAGGCAGAACTAAAATCCACAAACAACAGCCTCACATAACTCCCCAGCTGCTCCAGATGTGACAGAGCAGTATGGAGAGTGGTAGTGATAGCATCCTCTGTGGATCTATTTGCCTTATATGCAAACTGATGACTATCCAGTGTGGATGGAAGGCATGAAACAATATGACTCCGTACCAATTTCTCAAAACACTTCATCACAACCGGAGTGAGTGCAACTGGTCTATAATCCTTTAAGCTACTAACTGTGGATTTTTTGGGCAGGGGAACAATAATTGAGGACTTTAGGCAAGATGGAACAATAGACTGGCGTAAGGACCGGTTGAAGTCTTACTGGAGAGGTCTTACTGGAGAGGTCTGGGGCAGTCCAAGAAGATTGGACCAGGGGGTCCAATTCTATGGGCCCCCAAAAAGGTTGTCCCATCCCCTCCATTGTTCTCTATGGTGGGAAAAAATGTTAACTTTTTTCCTCCCATAGAGAACAATGGAGGGAATGGGGGCAACCTGTTTGGGGGCCCGTAAAATTGGACCCCCTGGTCCAATCTTCTTGAAACTTGGTGGGTATTTTGAGAAGAGGCCCCAGCAGCTACCCTGCAAGTTTGGAGCCTCTCCCTCAAACCCCCTCCCCTCCAGTCGCTTTTAAAGTTGCCGCCGAATTTCAGCGGCAATTCGGCAGCGGGCTGAATCAGATTAGAGAATCTGATTCGGCCCGTGGCTGCCCTAGTGGCCACTCCTGAGCTGGTGGAGCTTTGCTCCGCCTCGCTCCGGCCCCAACGGACCCCTGGTTTTTCCCCCCACTGCTTTGTGTAGGCGATAAATTGTTTCCTTGAGAATATTCTCAATTTATACATCCCTGTTGTGTCTCCCACTTATTTTTATTCCCCAGAACCTTCATGACATCTCAAGGGATGTAAAATGTGCTGGTCCATTTTTCTTTTTCTTTTTAAAAATATCCATGTTTATATTAAAAATTATTTAAAACTTTAAAAAATGTATCATTGTTTTTTGGAACTACTGATTTTTCCTTTCTTGGGAAATTCCTGTTCCTTTCATCCGATCTCTCATCTTTGTTCAAGAATGGAAACAAATGTGAAGCGGTACCTTTGCATTCCTGTTTCATTCTGAGTCTGTAATCCTGACAACCGATGGATAAGAATTTTGCTGCTAACCATTATGGTGTGTGCTTTTGTCACACTTTCTTTTCCAATGACGGGGCTATAATATATCCAGCAATCTTATACTTACCCAGGAGCACACAATAAGAGTTGCTCCCTACTCCCTACATACATAGAGTGCCAAGCTGTAAGGTGGTATCTGCTAAACTGTGCAACAATGTGCCATTCTGTCAGATACTCAAGACTGTTGGGTTTGATTCACACAAAGAGTGGCAAAATCAAAATGGGGGGCTGGAGTTGAAACAGTGAGGCTGTGAAATTCAATCGCATCCTTGATTCCCATGTATAAACTGTGACATATGAAATGGCCCAGTTTGTCACGTAGCTGGCCCTTGATATTCCTGCGAGTATTTACAGACAGCTCCTTGGGGACTCTTCAGCACAAGACCGGTATATTAAAATAAAGACCACGCGTATGTACTCAAGATTTTGCACGAACATTTCACTCAGTTCAACAGACAGCATAACCCACAAGACTTGGCCATGCAGATAAAGACTCTCTGATATATTCCCAGAGTTTTCAGTGCAGCTATTAAACTGGTGAATAGTCTCCCACACATACACACACACAAAGTATGACTTCACTGAACCAACAACAAGATACCATCTTGTCCTTTGTGTTTGTGCTAGATGACATTTTAGTCTTTCTCATGAAACAGGCAGTGCAGCTCCGGTTCCAGACGAGAATAGAACACCAGGTTCACCCTGTCTGCCTCTGCCCTCGCTCGAGTCTGTGCGCCGAGATAAACATCTGATAAGACAGAGGAAGTTGGTCCAATGAAGGGAAACCAGCAGCTACTTTAACTTCTCCCAGCTCAGTTCTCATTGCACGGAATATTGTTGGAAAGGCATTTCTTAGTGCCAGATATGCCTTTTATGGAAGGACACTTTGAATTTCTCCCCCCCCCCCCGCCTGCCGGCCTCCATCACTGATAAGTATAACAGACAGCGGGAAATTTATGCCAATACTCATTCTTATTTGTGGTAGCCATTAGTAGGACAAAGCAAACATTGGATATTGTAATGTAGATGAATATATTTAAATATAAATATATTACTTGCATTCTGGAATGTTTGCAGAGAATATGGAACTGCAAATCAATGTCATATCCAAACATATGATGCATAGCGTAAAATATGTGTAAAGGGATTTTATATTTATATTATATTTATATTAAAGCATAAGTCTAGCTGACTACAGAGGAGATTAATTTTAACTGTTGTGGTTGGTGGTGTTTAATGGAGAGAAGAGCGGGTCAGGTGTTGGAAACCTAGGTTCGAATCCCAGCGAAGTCATGAAGTTCTTTAAGTTGCCCGTCATTTTTACTCAGCCTTACCTCCTTCACGGGGATGGATGGGCCAGGCTAGCCTGATCTCACCACATCTAAGAAGCTAAGCAGGGTCAGCCTTGGCCACAACCTGGATGGAACACCACAAAGGGAGACTAGGGCTGTGGTCACACACACCAAATCACCCATTTTCAATCCACTTTCGATGCACTTTCCAACTGGATTTGGCCCGTTCACACAGTAAAAATCCAGTTGGAAAATGCACTGAAAGTGGATTATTTTGCATGTGTGACCACAGCCTGGGGTAGCTGTGCAGAGGAAGGCAATGGCCAACCACCTCTGTTGGTCTCATGCCTTGAGAACCCCACGGGGTCACCATAAGTTGGCTGCAACTGGATGGTGCTCTACACCACCATACTCTGTTGTACCCTTTTAGTTCAAATCAGCATACAAGTATTAAGGTAAAATAGCATGAAATACAATACATAATAATCTTGTTAAGCCAACAGACTGTTCAAGCTTCAATGAAAGCAAAAGTTATCCAAACCCATTTTTCTGAGCAAGGAGATCTACCTTCAACGTAAGTGTAGGCTTGGGCTGAGGTGGTTCTAAATGCACCCCACGGCTAAATGCCCCCTTTTATTTGCCTGAGGGACTTTACACATATTGTGGGTTGAAATCATATCTGTCAAGACTGGACTGTTTCAGCCTCGAGTCAAGGCTGATGGGCCAGACAGGCTTAGTTCCTGTCACTCGGCTTGTTTATTTGTGCCTTCTTGGGCCAAGATAGGTGGGAAGGGACTTAAAAACCTGAAGTGGATCGGTCATTTGAACCTTCTCAATAAAAAAAAATGGAAAGACTGGATGTGGGGTTGAGGATGTGAAGGAGCTGGGTTTGACAAGGAAAAGTGTACAAATAAACCTCCTCAAAGTGGTTGTGCAAAACTGCTCTGTACTGTATGTCTGGAAATTCTCTCACATACAGCTGAAGACAGATGGAGTTTGCTTTGGGTCTTTTTTTTTTAAAACATCCAGAGTAATCTCAGACTACAACAGTATTTAAGGCCAATCTGTAAAAAAACACATGGTGGATTTTAGTAGCTTAATGTTGAAAATAATTTAATATCAAACTGCAAAAAGAACAAATGTTTTCTCTCTCTAAAGCACATTGTATTTGGCAGGCTTTAGAAAGCCTCTATGTAAACATTTTTTAAAAACCCACCAAATATATTACTGCGATTTCTCCCCAGTCAACAAGGTTATTATTTCATTTAGAAAGAAACAAGGAACAACATATGGTTACGTGCCCGGGTCTCGTGCTTCCTTTCTCTTTATGTTCTTGAGAGGTAGTAAAATAGGGAAATAAAAAAGTCACGGATGTGTAGTTTTGTTAACTTTATCTCCCAAACATTAAACATCGTGTTTCAAATTTCGTATGGTACATAAAATGGTTTGGTCTTGCTGTATCGTGTATACAGGACTTCAAAAAAGCGAAAGAGGCCACTTGGTAGATGTAATCGGTGTGTAACAATCAGTCTTTAGATGTACTTTGCACAGCATCCTCTAGTTCCCCAAGGTACTTTTCACCTGATATCTGTGTGGCTGTTTCTGAAGTCATGTATACCACTGCATGGTGAAAAAAACCGGGGAGTAATTAGAAAGTGTCGCCTGTCTGGCTTGGCAGTAAATGGCGCAGCTTACTGGAGTTCCTGGTGTTCCTATTGCTTGGGAGTGAATCAGAAAAATGGTGTCCTGTGATTTCACATAGAGCCCACCAATGCTCCCTCTAAGCCGGGGAGCCTTGTGAGCAAAAATTCCACTTTGTGAGCTGCTGGCATTAAAGTTGTGGGCAAGCCATGTGGCTGCTGCATAAATCAGTTTGCTCTGGAGCCGTCTTTCCTGAGCTAAGACAAAAACATGTGAGCTGGAGGCTAAAAAACTGTGAACTAGCGCACACTAACTCAGCTTAAGAGGGAACACTCGAGCCCATACAACTGTGAAAGCTGCTAGGGAAAGCTGCATTGAGCATGTGCAAAGAGTAGGGATTGGATCCTACAACTCTGTTACGTTATGTGCAATCCTGGAGGAACGTCAACTAATTGCAAAGGTGCATCCTCACAGTCTTTAGCAGCCTGATGAATATTTCAGTACCTCCTTTTCTGGGACTTTTAACGATCTCATTGAAGAGACAGTGTTACCCCTCGTGATCTGAGGAAGAAGAAGAAGAAATTGGATTTATACCCCGCCCTTCACTCACCTGGAGTCTCAGAGCAGCTTACAAACTCCTTTCCCTTCCCTCCCCACAACAGACACCCTGTGAGGTAGGTGGGGCTGAGAGAGCTCTTTCCCAAGCTGTCCTTGAGAGAACAGCTAATACAGAGCTATGGCTTGCCCAAGGTCATCCAGCCAGGTGCAAGTGGAGGAGTGGGGAAATCAAACCCGGTTCTCCCAGATTAGAGTCCGCGCACTTAACCACTACACCAAACCGGCTCTCTTTAGATACCAGTGCTTGGGCTGAATATTGGCCGAGCAGAAACACAAAGCCTCACATATGAAATATGGAACTGGAAAGAATGCCACATTTTTATAACATCAAGCATGATAAACCTGTACCATCACCTAGAAGGCTATAGATAATTTGTATTATATCTGTCCTCCTTCACAGCCAGACTCCATCCTCCAAAGCAAGACAGCTCACTTAGTAGAAGGAAATGCAGGAGACAGTGATAGGTTTGGAGCCTGTGTTTCTTTCTCATAAAGGTCAGTTCCTATGATCTTGTTGTTGTTGTGACAGTTAAGTAACTCACATAATGAAAGCTGATCCATGAAGGGAAGTTTTCTAAGAGCCAAACCAGATGTTATTGAAGCCATGGGCCCAACCTGTGGCTGTGGAAGCCATTTTAGAAAATATTGTGGCTGTTTAAAAAAGACCACAAGGGCCCAATCCTGGTAGACTCATGGCATGGCAGGATCAGGCAATCTTGTCCCCCCACCCACAACATGTGCTCTTGCAAGTGCCAAAGCAGCCACAGAGCATGCTTTAAATGGCCTCAGTCTTCTCTAAAATGGTGTTGTTGGTCGTGGCCATGAGAAGATGTGTTCGTAGATCTCCCAGCATCATACTTGATTTGATTGTCCTCTGTTAACAGCACAATGACAACTAGCTTGCTCAAAATGTTGAGATATTCCAAAGCCAGATACCACTCCTAACCACCTCCCACTCTCCTTGACGTCAGCAGGACTTGGATGTAAATAAATGCTTTTAGCCTGCGAAAGGCAAATATTTGACCAAGAAAATAAAGATAGTAGATGAGAACCAGAGAGAGAAGGACGTTTTGAGTCTTGAGTGTCTTGAGTCCTGGCCAGAATTCGAGGTGGTGGGGAAGGTTTGATAAATAAACCCAAAGAGAGACTCTAGAGTGCTGTGCGGATATGAATCAAAATTATAAAATCAATACGTATTGATCTTTATATATCATGTGAATAACTGGGGTCGAGGCGTTCAGATTTAACTTGTCGGTTGCTCAAGAGCTGATGGAAGTAACCCCAAGTGGGAAAGGAAATATTGCAGCATCTCATTGGTGAGACCAGTTAGCAGGCCAGAGCACAGAGGGAAGAGTCCAGTTTCAGTTAAGAGAAAAAGAGGCAGCGAGAATACTGTCTGTGAATAGCTGGAAGCACAAAGAAGTAGAGAGGGACATCTCATTCAGAACAACAAGACTGAAAAGGTAGGAACTGGTGGATCTAAATTGGCCATAACACATGTGAGCTTGAAAACAGAAAGATAAGCTCCCAATTGTTACAGGTGTAGAGCTTGGTTATCATTCTGAGAACCAGTATGGAAGCAAAGGATGTCACTAATGTCAAGACAGAAGGTGGTTTTAGACAGAGCCAGTTCTTTGCCCAAACAACTGCTTGGGGTGTCACAAAGAAGAGGAGGAAGAGGAGGAGGAGATTGGATTTATACCCTGCCCTTCACTTGGAGTCTCAGGGCAACTTACAAACTCCTTTGCCTTCCCCTCCCCACAACAGACACCCTGTGAGGTAGGTGGGGCTGAGAGAGCTCTTCCGAGGACTGCCCTTTCAAGGACAGCTCTTGTCAGAACCATGGCTTGCCCAAGGTCATCCAGCAGCTGCAAGTGGAGGAGTGGGGAATCAAACCCGGTTCTCCCAGATTAGAGTCTGCACACTTAACCACTACACCAAACTGGCTGTATGCCAATACACCACTGGGGCTTGGCTTGCTTCCTGCCAGCGTTGGTAAAGGAGGAGGTGATGGGTGTGAAGTGTGCCCACATCACCTGCTGGACTCATGCCCCTGCCAGCCAGGTCTGAGGTGAAGTGAGTCCCTGAGGGAGACTGTGGATGCACAGTTAATCAAAACTGGGTCTTCTGCTCTTGTCTTTTAAATGGATAGCTGAGTTCTGAGTAACGGAAAAGTATCAAGCCTCCTCTGCCTGCCTTTCATGCATGGTCACCAATCTGAACGGTGCTCCCACATGGCTGTCCTTTCCCTTTAAAACACATGACTTCCATCATCTCTAATGTGGCCTTCAACTGTAAAGAAGACAAGCACCTGTATTTCCCCCCATCGCTTTTGCTTCCAGGTCTAAAAGTAACATATTATGGGAGATCTCAACACATTGAAATCCCCACAGGACTGGGAGGATTAAATCCCTCTCCTTCCCAGTCTGTATCATGGCACCATGTAGCTGCAGTTTAGCTTTCTGAAATGCCAGTAAGATGGCAGTGATGCCAAACATGGACGCTTTGTCCCTGCAAGGGAGGAGATCTCTGAGAATTCTTAGTGTCCTCACTAAATTACAGTTGTCTAGGATTCGTTGGCGAAATCCCTAACAGTTAACTTGGCATTTGTACAGCATATAGGCATTGCAACATTGCAAGAGGATGCTTGTGGCTGTCTTACCACCCCACAGGGGCTATAGAGGGATGGCTTTGTGAATGCGTCTAGAAGATTTTAAGTAGCCAGAATGTGGCCAAGGGTCAATCTGTAAACACCAAGAACTGAGTAAGCTTACAAAGCTACTGCTGTAAGTGCAGACCAGGGGAGAGTAGTCTTTCATTCCCAATAAAAGGATCTTTTCAGGGGATTCAAGACTGATTCTGACATGCAGTTTCTGAGATGGTGTGTCCTCTCACCCAGTCTCCCCCCCCCCCCCCCCCAAATTCACTTACTGGAAAGATCACTTGTCTCAAAAATCCCCCCAGGTCAGAAGCTGCCTGCAGGTAGGTAGCTGATATTGATGCGCAAATCGGTGCCCGGCCTATGTGACCCCTTGGCTGAAGTGGAATCACATAGTCTGAGTCCAACGAGTAAGATGAATATCTGTTTAATGAGTTCATAACAGGGAATACAGGGCTGATGAGTGCCTTAGCACTCCAGCAACTCCAAAGCTGTATTCTGCCACAACCAGGAAGGGCAGAAGGTCTTATACCTCAGATGACATCACATATAGTTTACAGATTAAAGGGTCTCTAATTGGTACCAGGCAGTTAACATCGTACAAGCATAATTTGTCTCAGTGGATCTCTCAGTGGTGTCAGTAATTTCACTTGTTTTCTTGTCTTCAGAACACTGGGTGACTTCCTGGGCTCACGTATGGAGAGCTTGCTGATAAGGACTGTGAATCACATTAAACTTCGCTCTCGGCGGCCTTGCAACTTCTAAATAACGTTCCTTTCTTATTGCATCCTAATTCCTTCTACAGGGGCTTCCTATCCAAAAAGTGCAATTATAAGATATATATTCTGTTATAAGTTTTTCTAATCAGAAGCTTCTCGGTTACATACCAGGGTTAAAGGTGGGTCCCAGCTCTGGAAAGGTTAAAGACCACTGCTTTAGAGTATTCGTAGCACCTCACAGATTTTATTGTGGTTCTGCTTAAAACAGTTCTATGAAATATGCAGGTATCATGATCCATGGGGAGGGGCTATGGCTTTGTAATAGAGCATCTGCTTGGCATGCAGAAGGTCCCAGGTTCAATCCCCAGTGTCTCCAGTTAAAAGGACCAGGCAGAAGGTAATGTGAAAGACCTCAGCCTGAGAGCTGGGAGAGCTGCTTAATAGACTGAGAATCTGATTCAGCATAGGACAGTTTCGTGTGTCTGAGGCAGAGTGGCTTCCCTACATGAGATCATAGCAAAGGCAAGGGTCCAATAGAATTCCTAGCCTCACAGTTTGGTGTGGTGTTTAGGAGTGCAGACTGTAATCTGGGAGAACTGGGTTTGATTCCCCACTCCTCCACATGCAGCCAGCTGGTGTGACCTTGGGTCAGTCATAATTTCTCTCAGAGCTGTTCTCTCAAGGGCAGTTCTCAAGAGAGCTCTCTCAGACCCACCTACCTCTCAGGCAGTGTTCCCTCTAAGCTGAGTTAGTATGAGCTAGCTCACAGTTTTTTAGCCTCTGGCTCACATATTTCTGCCAGTTTGGTATAGTGGTTAAGTTCACGGACTCTAATCTGGGAGAACCGGGTTTGATTCCCCACTCCTCCACTTGCACCTGGCTGGATGACCTTGGGCAAGCCATAGCTCTGGCACAGCTGTTCTCTCAAGGACAATTGTCTCAGAGCTCTCTCAGCCCCACCCAACTCACAGGGTGTCTGTTGTGGGGAGGGAAAGGGAAAGGAGTTTGTAAACCGCTCTGAGACACTTAAGTGAGTGAAGGGCGGGATATAAATCCAATCTCTTCTTCTTCTTCTTCTTCTTCTTAGCTCAGGAAGAATGGCTCTAGAGCAAACTAATTTATGCAGTAGCCAAATCACTGGCTCACAACTTCAATGCCAGGAGTTCACAAAGTAGAATTTTTGCTCACAAGACTCCACAGCTTAGAGGGGGCATTGGTCACAGGGTGTCTGTTGTGGGGAAAGGGATTGTAAGCCGCTCTCCTTTGCGTAGTGAAGGGCGGGGTATAAATCCATTCTCCTCCTCCTCCTCTGAGGTTCCTCTCCTTCCCAAACCATGGCCTCCCCTGGCTCTACCCCCAAATCTCCAGGAATTTCCCAACCGGGAGCAGGCAATCCTATACTCGACATCCAAGGGCAGAGTACCTGGTCCTTTCTTCCCCGTTTTTATCCTCACAACAAACCTGAGAACTAGGTTATCTTTGGACAGGCCCAAGGCTACTCAGTGAGCTTCATGGAGAATAGGAATTTTAGCCCCATACTATTCCAATGCTGTAACCAGTTCATCACACTGGATCTGTAATGAATACCTCATTAATAAGATTTTACTCCATTGATTTAACCTACCTAACAAACCTTGAGCACACAATCCCATAATTCATCTCCAAATACAAATGATATTTAGCACCTTTGTCACAACTTGGCTTTGTGGTAATAATTCTGGAGCTTGCGCTGATCCTTATTTTGCCTTTAGCAAGCTCTCTATCAAGTCTTAGGCCGGTCAGGGGCTTTCTGCGGAAGAATAAATCATTGTAATTAGATCTCTTTCCAGAAAAACAAAATTGGATGATTCTTTCTCCCGGCAATGAGTTGGCTTGTCAGGAACAATGTTAGTTAGCCACTTTTTTTGTGTGTGTAGCTCAAAAATTAAATTTCACCTGGCTTCTAGTTGAATGCCTAGTTACGATCCCTTTCATAAGATTGGGTGTAGCTGTGCTTCTGTGTGATGGAACTAGAGAAAACAATGAGAAGGTGAATTTGTCTTGTGTTTCTTTCACACTCTCCAAGGAGGTACTGTGGATTTTCTTAGAAAACATGGCATCAAACAAGTTTACAAACTGGGGGGGGAGGGGAGGCGGCACCCTGAAACTTTTAGGCAGAACACCTGGAATGGTAAAACAAACACCTGAACATTCTAAAACAAGTGCTTGGCTTTTATTGGGTGATAAATGGCATTTTAGCCATATAAAATCCACAGGTGCCTGGGCTCGTTACTGGACATTTAGTTAAAAACTGAAGTGCATTAGGAGTTGTGTGACAGTGGTCAGCCACTCCTAACAATCGCTGTTATCAGCACTTCATGGGGTTTTTTGCCCCGGGGGCGGGGGGGAGTGTAGCAATGCACTCCTGAGTTTCTTTATTGTGAATAATTCTTCTTAAGTTTGGTGACCTCCCTATTGGTTAGAATGGCTTTGTTTGATGATTGACTGCGACGTGATTCATCCAACCACACTTATCATAGTGGTTATATACTAAACTCACACTAAGATTTATTGTCTTCTATTTCTAGCACCCTGTATCCTGCTCTTTCTCCAGGGGAGTCAGGACAATGGACATCATTCTCTCTTCTTTCATTTTATCTTTCACAACAACCCTGTGAGGTAGATCAGGCTGAGAGATAGTGACTGGCATAAGGTCACCTAGTGTGGCTCATGGCACAGTGGGAATTTGAACCCAGGTCTCCCCGATCTTGAGCCTAGAAGTGGCTCAAGTGGTTAAGATGCTGAACTGCAGACTGGAAGGTCAGTAGTTCAGCAGTTCAAGACCTGAGTGCTGCATGACGGAGTGAGCTCCCGTCTCTGGCCCCAGCTCCTGCCAACCTAGCAGTTTGAAAGCAAGAAATTGCAAGTAGATAAATAGGTACCGCTTCGGTGGGAAGGTAACAGCCTTCAATGCGCCTCAGCATTTAGTCATGCTGGCCACATGACCACGGAAATATCTTTGGACAGGGCTGGCTCTTCAGCTTGGAAACAGAGATGAGCACCACATCCCGAGAGTTGTATTCAACTGGCTTTTGAGCAAGGGAAACCTTTACCTTTACCTTACTCCGCAATCCCAGCTGTTACAATATACAAGTGCCCCCACTTGTGTCATGGAAGAGTTAATCTGTTGTTTGTGTTTACAGCTAGCAATTAATTAGCATAGGACCAATTAGGCATGATATTCTAAATAAGAGGTTCTAAGTTTCTCTTATTGGTTAAATGGTTTTATTGGGGTTATTGCATGCTTTTAGTCACGTAGGCTTTTTTGAGGAACTTTCTGTTTCTTTGTTCTAGAGATTACAAGGTCTTTAGCCAACATGGTGTTTAGATCAGGAAAAGCTAGTTAGTCTGTTTATGCTTTTGTTATTCTTTAGTTCCAAAGTAACACCCCCCCTTTTAATTAGCCTTTAGTAAAAGTTTCTTTTTAATCAAATACACAAAACTATGTGCTGCTTTTATCCCGCTGTGCACCTTTAGTGCTCTGCTGATTTTTCCAACACTAGTCCAACACCCTAACCACTGCATATACTACCCTAGTAATGACAACCCAGTTGTTTCGTGTTGCCACTGTTGTTCCATCCCCAGGAAGGTAGCATACTGCATTCTTCCAGAAATGCGGGTTAGAGGTCAGAAAATTTAAAATGGCTTAGGGGGGAGACTTATGAGATGTCATGGCACATGGCAGGACCTCATACAATGGATGCTGGTGAACCGAACATAGCCTAACCCAGCACAAGAAGTTCCAGTCGTGCCCTGACCTGGATAGCTCAGGCAGGCCTGATCTTGTCAGATCTTGAAAGCTAAGCAGGGCCAACCCTGGTAAGTATTTAGATGGGAGACCTCCAGAGAATACCAGGGCTGGGAGGCAGAGGCAGGCTATCAAGCTACTTCTCTGAACATCCTCCATGCCCCAGTAGGAGTCGCCAGAGGTCACCATGACTTTCAGGCCCAGGCATACAAACACACACACAATGCAGAAGAAGAAGAAAAGAAATAGCAGTGTTGCTCATCAGGCCAGATGTTGCTTTTTGTTGGCAACGGTTGTTATTTAATTTTTTTTTAACTGCCTTTCTCTCCAGTGGGGACCCAAAGCAGCATACATTGTTTTCTTCTCCTCTTCCCCCTGTGAGGTAGGTTAGGCTGAGAGAGAGTGGCTGGCCCAAGGTGGAGTTTCCATGGCACAGTGGGGATTCAAACTGGTGTCTGCCAGACCTTAGCCCAACACTTTACCACACTGGCTGGTCCCTTGTTTACAGCGATTACCCAGATACGAAGTAGAAAAGTGCAAGTGTCCAGCAGCACCTTCAAGACTAATAACATTTGTGTCAAGGTATGAACTTTCATGCTCAGTTCTTCAGTGGCTCACGAAAGCTCACAAACTGCCACAAATGTTGTTAGTCTTTAGGGTGCTGCTAAGACTCTTGTTCTTTTCTACTGCTACAGACAGACTTCACATGGCTGCCCATCTTGATCTATCACCAGAAATGGAGGTCTTTGTTAGGATGGCTGATTGAGCCATTGTGACTCGCTTCCTCAATCCCCTAGCAGGCAAAGCCTGTCTGGAAGAGCCCTCAGTTTGCTATTTTACCAGGAACATTCATTACAAGGACTGGGATCCAAAGAGGTGTTTCCAGATGTGGCTGTGGATATGTCCCATGCAATGTTCCATCTAAGCTGAGGTAGTGTGAGCTAGCTCACAGTTTTTTTAGCCTCCGGCTCACACATTTTTGTCTTAGCTCAGGAAGGGTGGCTCCAGAGCAAACTAACTTATGCAGTAGCCGAATCGCTCACTCACAACTTTCATGCCAGTAGCTCACAAAGTAGAATTTTTGCTCACAAAACTCCACAGCTTAGAGGGAGCACTGGTCCCATGGCATGTTTGAGTCCGTCTGTTGTCCCACCCCCTCCCCAGCCAGAAGACACCACCTTCATCATGCTGTGGGGTAGATCCAACCGACTTTTCAGCTGCCCCCCCCCAAAAAAAAAGAAAAAAAAGGAAATAGAGGTCTCCTTTGACCACCCAAAAAGGTAATGTAGGGGGTCAAGGTACCTGCATGAACAACAGCCAAATGGGATGGGGACTGTGATGAGGAAAGGAATTGGGAAAGATGGAGTGAAAAAGCTAACTGGGTCCCACCCTGTATCACAAGGTGCTTTTCAAGGTTCAAGAGAGGTGTGCTGAGCTGCATGGAGGGCTGATGATGTGCAATCCTAGCGCTGGCTCTGTAATGGCATGGCCAGATGGTAATGGCCATAATGGCATGGCCAGGTGGGTGGTGGCCTCTGCTGCTGCCACCCCTGCCTCGTCCCATCCACTGCCTGCTCCCTCCTCTGCCTCATCCCCCTGCCCTGCTCGGGATCTGGGGCAGTGAATGTTCTTGCCCTTTTCAGCCCCCCAGGCATCTTTAGGCACAGCATGCCATGCCGCACGAGCCAAGCAAAGAGGGCTTCCTGCACTCACACATGCATTTGCAAGGCCCCATTGACCATGTGCATCTGGCCATGCTGTGGTTTGAGGACACATGGAGAACCAGGAGAGAAAAGGCATTGCTGTCTGGCTGGGGGCAGATTGTGGTTGGAATAGGAGCTTTGGGTGACACCCTTGTTGAGCATAAAGCCGAAGCCCTTTAGGCTTGCCATCCTGCTTATGTGGTTCTTTGGTCACAGTTTTCCAGCAGGTGTTGCTGAGGAAGATTGACCATATTTTTTTCATCTAGAGAAAGAGATCTTGCTTGCAAGGAATTGTGGCCGGTACCAATCCGTTCCTTTCCTTTTTCTTAGTTCAAGAGTCCAGTAGCACCTTAAAGACTTACAAAGTTTGCGGCAGGGTATGATATTTCATGAGTCACTGCTCGCTTCTTCAGTGACTCACAAAAGCTCATTCCTTGCCACAAATATTTTTATTCTCTAAGGTGCTACTGGATTCTGCTGCTCCAGGCAGACTGACACGGCTGCCCATCTTGATTTTTCTTAATTGCCATTGTTGTTTAATGATCATTAAACTAGAACACACATATCTGCAGCTATCAGCAGGGGTCATTTCGAGCAGGAGCCTGGGGGAGCGCAGCTCTGGGAGTTGGTACCAGCCCCGCCCCCCTTGGGGGAATGTCTGCTTGTGTCATGGCTGCAGCAAAATAACCCCGTCCCCCTGGAAAGGTCCAACCAGCCTTCTGAAGGCTTCAGCCACCACTAAAGCTATCCTCCCAGAATAGTGGTATTTCTGAGGCTTGGATTAGTAGCCAGCTTCCTCTCTGCCTCTCTGTAACCCTCTCTGCCAGCTTCCTTCCTTCCTTCCTTCCTTCCTTCCTTCCTCCCTCTTTCTTGCCTTCTGACATACTTCCGGTGATGTCAGGTAGTGTAGCATATGCAAATAAGTTATGCTAATGAGTTATACTAATGAGCTCCTGCACCTCTTTTTCTACGAAATGACCCCTGGCTATCGGAGTAGCTCTGTTGGATGCCTGTCAAAAAGGAATGCCACTATATAAATCCCAGTTTACACATGTGTGTTTCTAGGATAACTATAGAAACAATAGGTAGATCATTTGGTCATGATACTCATTAGATTATCATTTAAGCATTAAGAGTCTTATTCCCAGAGGAAAAAAATGATTTTTTTTTAAAATCTGTATTTCTTAATAAGGCTCTCAGGAGAATGCTGCTTAAGGCCTTCTGAAATAAACTGGTTCTAACAAAAATCCCACTCCCTGCTGCCCCCAAAACACTTGCTCCAGTGCAGTGATTCATTTATTTATGTTTAAATTAACACTTTCTAGTTGTGAAGTGTTTAAATTAACACTTTTTAGTTGTCTCCCGAAGAAAGACCATTTCTGCTACGTGAAAATTAAAACAAAATCATTTTTCCGAAAGTGTTTTGTTGTTCTGTTTTTTAAGGTTTCCAGGCTAACTTTATTGGCACCTAAAAGTCACCCCCCTTCCACAGCAAAGATAGGTTTTTGCCTTAGGTTGTGCTGCTTCCTAAAACTCAGACAGATCAAAACCCAGAGAGCAGCACCAAATCCACTCCTCCGTTCAGTTTTGGAGTTTAATTAGGCCGGGGGAACGGCCAGTTGGCAAGGAAACATCAAGGGGCAATCGCCAGATCCGATCATTTCTAGCACGTCGGGTTCCTGGACAATAATGGGGTGCTAATGTCGAAAGCCTACACCACTGTCCTGAAAAAGATGTTGTAGGAAATCAAGCCTCCAGCAGTCCTGGCAGAGCCCAGTCTGACCCTAGCAAATGAAAATAATCAAAAGTAATTAGAAGCGTGCTGGATTACTCCTCGGAGATCTGAACGAGAGAATAAACATGCCGGAGCCCTTCGAGCCACTGCAAAGGGCCCATGTCTGAGCTGTTAGGTGCCCTGACCTTGTCCACATAAAGATGTGATTTATGAAGTGCAGGGCAAGCAGCGGGGGCTTCTGTCTTCTCCAGAAGAACCAAATTACTGAGGTGGAGATTAACATGCTTTCAGTCGGGCCCATTTCCAGACCAAGGGAGATTCCCCCCCCCCTTTCTTTCTTTTCAGTTAGAAAGAAGGAAAGAAAGAAAGAAACTCTTTTAATTTTCTCCCGTCTTCCAGTGTCTTTGAGGCGGTGTGTAGAGGAAGGACTCCAGTAGGCTTTTGCTGGTTAGAATTTCTTTAAAAGAGTGGGTGGGGTGTGTAAATATGAAATTGACAAGAGCAAGTTTTTGCATTCCCTGGGAGATATTTCTTTATTATTTTTTGTTTCAGTTTAAACATGTGCAACTAATATCAGGGAAAGTCTGTTAATATTTGGTTTTTATTCTTGTATTATAAAAAAGGATCTGCCAATAACATTCAGGAAACAAATTAACATTCAGCAAACTAATAACCTTCCTTTTCTTTTCTTTCTTTCTTTCTTTCTTTCTTTCTTTCTTTCTTTCTCTTTCTTTCTTTCTTTCTTTCTTTTTCTCTCTTTCTCTCTTTCTTTCTTTCTTTCCCAAACTCTCGCTTAGAAGCTCAGTTTATAAACTAGCTTTGCCCCCAAAAAAGATAGCTGTAAGATTTAAGGGGAGCTTGTTATCCAGCGATTATGGTATTTAAAGAAGAAATAACCCAGCTACCAGCTACTTGTCTGATTCCACCACCACCCCCTTCCCCTTTCAATGCTGTCCGCTTGCAGAGCGGCTGTCCTCCCCAGGAAGCCTATTAAAAGTGGACAGTGCAGTTATTTCATCTGGCTTTGCCTGAGCTGCTTTTCTTTTCTTTTTTTTCTTTAATGATGTGCTGGAATGCACCATGCCCATAGGGTCTCCATTAGAGGAACTTTTACTTCTGGGACAGCCATGAAGTTTAAAGGCTTAAAAGAGGCATCAGTTTACATTCTGGTGGGAATAGCTAGCAGACTGCAGTACTTATGCTTTACTGCCACTTCTATTATGGAGGCTTATTTTAAATAAACAATTGCTTTTAAAAAAACACCTGGGAGGCACAGCCAGTGACTTTTCTGGCAGTCTTTGGGACCCTGAGCAAATCCAGGAGATCAAAGATAATGACAGATCTAGGATCTCTTTCAAACCAGGGCACATCTTTGCTGTTCTTCTTTAAGAGAGAGCCAAGTCCCCACATTATATACCTGGACCCGCTTGCTGGGACACACATCCTATGCTCTGACACATGCTAAAGTGCTTACTTGAGGGTAAGGGAAATTGTTTCTCGGCTGTTTCTTGGATCCACCGAGAGACATCTGGCATCAGGAACAAGCATCCCCCTTCTCCCTTGTCACCCAGCATGAGAGTAGATAGGAAGTCGTAGCTCAGAGTAAGCTGTGAATCAGGATATCCCCCTTTTTCTCACTAGTGCCCTGAACTCAGTAGATGTCCTTAGGCAAGCCACACACACTAAATAATCCACATTTAATCCACTTTCAATGTGCTTTCAAATTGGATTTTGCCAGTTCACACAGCAAAAGTTGGAAAGTGCACTGAAAGTGGATTGAAAGTGGATTATTTAGTGTATGTGATCGCTGCCACAGTCTCTCAGCATCATCCTCACATCTGCACCATGAGGGTAATAAAACTGGCCTGCCATATAGGCTTGTTGTAAGAATGAAATAATGCATGTGAACTATATAGAATGTTCTAAAGTGCTGCCGACTGGCTTTTGAGCAAGGGAAACATGTGCCTTTTTAAAGCACTGCACCAATGCTAACTTCCGTTATTATGACTACCAGTTCGAAGCACGAATTTTTATAGGGGAAAGAGTTTTCACCTGGACTCTGCAATCTGTAGTGCATTATTATTTTTACATAATGATCAATGTATAAGGCTCCACACTGGGCAGACAGGCCTCTGCCCGCTTGAGCTTACAATATGAATGGATGGTGTGGGAGGACAACAAAAGGAGAACTGAAAAGCGAAGAAAGAAATGAAAAGAGCGAATGTGAGAAATGGAAATCTCTCTGATAACATCTCATCAGTGAATTTCAGATAGGACTTTAATAGGTATATGGCCACTTGCAAAACTCTCATTTACTGGCACGTCTTCCAGGCAATAAACCTCTTATCTTTAAGCAAAGTTAAGAACTCTTTGGTCTAAGGAAAGAGCAGGGAGCCAAGGCTACGGGAAGATTCCCTCCCAACAAACAAGCTGTAATTCTTCTACATCATCATCATCTTCTTCATCATCATCTTCTTCCTCTTCCTCCTATTAGATACTCTGCTTTTCTCCCCAGTGGTGACCCTAAGTGGCTCACGTCTTTCTCCTCTCCTTCATTTTATTCTCACAACAATCTTTGGAAGTAGGTTAGGTTGAGAGTGTGCTGCTGGCCTGTGGTCACCCAGCAAGCTTCCATGGCTGCGTGGAGATTGGAACTCTGGCCTCCCAGATCTTAGTCTAGCCACTACACCACACTGGCTCTACATTGCCATGCAAATGGCTGTTCAGTACTTTTATGGCAGAAGTGAGTTCTGAAACCGTAACGTTCCAGTTGGCTGCTGGTCCATTGCTGCAGGGTATAAATTCATACGTTGCCTGGAACTAGTTCCTCCTAACTTCTGGCATGCCATTGGTGGTAACAGTGGCGTTGACGAGCCAAACCAAGTAGATTTTCTCTTCCCACTTACTCATTAACCTCCATCCCAGCAGGTGATGATCAGGTGGGAAGGACCATACTCAGGGCCTCAAATGTTACCATTAGCAGAGTGAAAGAAGCCATGAGTAGAAAGATGGTGGTGCTGGCCAGGGAACTCCTGCATTGAAAGCCGGTACAGTGCAGCGTTAGAGTGCTGGACTAGGACAAGGGAAGTTGATGTCCAGATCTCTACTTAGCTATAAAGCTCACTGGGTAACCCTGACCAGTCACAGGCCTATGTACAATCACCTACACAGTACTGGGGACAAGTACTGTTTGTGTGTGAACGTACCATTGTCACGTTGGGGCATGTTTTTGTGTCCATAAGGCCACAGCCTAATGGCAAGGGATGGGGGTCCTCTTATGGCTAATTCCAGTGTATTGTAGGTTGGTTCAGGTTATTTAATTTTTGTTTGAGCATTTATATGCCACTTTTCTCCCAATGGGAACCCTAAGTGGATTACATTACAAAAGAAATACGATGGAAATGGGGAGGGGTTTCCAAGCACAGGACAAGTGTGGCCCAAACCACACGTTACAGTTAAAATATGATCCCAATGGGAACTTGGTAGCAGGATACCAGCTGGGAGTTCCCCATGGAACTCAATTCTAAAGCACTGTAGGGGCCTGATTTGGATTGAGACCATTGCCCGGGGGGGGGGGGGGGGGGGGGGAAGAGGTTCCAGCCTTCCCCCATGCTGTTTTTCCAACTCAAAACAACTCCAGGGGGCATGTTTTACCGGGGGGGGGGGGGGCTGCATGTGCAAGCATTCAGTGCATATGCAATTGCCTGATAGAGCCAGTATCTCCCCTGGGGCCATTTTAAGTCAGGAAAAAGGCATGGGAAGAAGGCTGAAGACCCTCCTCCCCCTGCGCCACGGGTTCTAATCTGAATTAGATTCCTGTAGTGCTTAGAACTGAGTTCCCACAGGGAACTCACAGCTGGCATGTGGCTACAAGTCCCTTTGGCAATCACATGTTCAATGTGATATGTACTCTGGGCCGACCTCTCTCTCTGTGCCAGCAGACCTTCCTCCTCGCTCCAGGCTCCAGTCCTCCGGCTAAGTGCTGACAGCCAAGAGCATTTCAGCTCTTGCCCTGGAGTTCATGCCTCTGGGCCAGCTCCAAAATGTCACAGACTCAGGTGCCAGACTCACTTTTGTCTAGATTGCATCCATCCTGAGTCCTCCTGACACCAGCTGGCTCCAAGTTAGCACTCTTCTAATGCGCTTCCTCCAGTGTTGACATGGACTGTTTCTTTTTTCTCTGTTTTCTCTGTATCTTTCCTTTGCTCCCTACTCTGCCCAAGGCGATCTGTTGTGGGCGCCTCATTTCTGTGTCTCTTCCTTGGGCTACTGCCTCTCTGTTCAGTGTGGTAAAAAGAAAGAAAGAAAGAAAGAAAAACGTGATGATCGATAGAGAATCGTCAACTTGTTTCCCTTTGTATCTTTGGTATCCAATATCCTTGTTACCAGATAGTGCCAGGACCACATTAATCCTCATATGAAATGTCCCAGGTTGAAATCCAAAGCTCATCTCTAGAGCAGCCCTAGTCATACTGACTTAGAAGTGAGTCCCATCAATGGTTTATGTTTCTATACCTCAAAAGAGAGCCGTGGCAGGGTCCTCTGTGGCTAGATCCCCCTGGGGCTGTCCCCCTATTCGAAGGCAACCTAGGCCTGGCGCCACGTTGCCACTCCAGCAGGGGCTGCCAGGCAGTCGTGGAACATGATGAACGCAGAGATGGACTTGTGGCACCCGTGCTGTCCATTTCAGGGGTATCTTTAAAACATCTTATGCAAAATCCAAAACAGGAGCTCTGACCTGGATAGTCCAGGCTAGCCTGATCCCGTCAGATCTCAGAGGCAAAGCAGAGCCCGCTCTGGTTAGTGCTTGGATGGGAAACTACCTGAGCTGTAGCTCCAGCGGGGCTATTGGGGGGCTCTGCCCACTTCCTTAAAGGGCCAGCCCCTTCCTTAAATGCTCCTCCGCTTCTTAAAGCCCCCCCCCACTTCTTCCCAAAAGCATTTAAAGGGATCCTTTAAATCTTGCAGGAGGGAGAGAGAGTGGTGTGCACGCCCCCCCCCCCCATTATGGCAAATAATGGCAGCCCCACCAGAAAAAAAATTGCCCCCACAAGCCACAAAATCCTGGCTATGAGCCTGGAAACCACTAAGGAAGATCAGGTGGCCTCTATGCAGAGGCAGGCAATGCCAAACCAACGCTAAACTTCTCTTGCCTTGAAAACCCTGCAGGGTCCCCATAAGTCAGGCCTTCGCCAGAACAGGCACCTACAGCATAGGGCCTCCCCACGGGAATCGTAGTCCCCCATATCTTTCTCTCCATATTTACTGGCATGCCAAGAATCTCAGCCAACCTCACAGGGCTCCTGTGAAGCCGAGAAAGGAAGACAGGCTAGCAACCTGGCCAAAACACACACACAAGCACACATACACCCCCCCCCCCACTCAAATACATGGGCCAGTCCCTTCGGGGTGCAATCCGACTCTAGCGAAAGCAGTAGCCGGGCTCCCCTCGGCCTGAGCGGCTCTCGATTGCGCCCTTGGGGAGCGGCAGGAGCAGGAGCAGCAACACCGGCTGGCGCCCTTCCACTCGCCGTCGCCTGGGCTCCGGCTGGAGAGAAGAAGTACCTGCGAGGTGCCGAAGGCCCCGGCGGGCTTAACACCGGCGCGCCACGCCATCTACCGGCCGGTCGCCGCAAGCACCTCCTCGCTTCCAACACCCGGAAAAGCAAGGCACGATTCTGTGCGGCGCGGATACAACTTTTCTTCTCCCCCCGCCCCTGTGTGGCATCCGCGCTTAGGCAGGGCCTGCACCGACCCCCCCCCCCCCCTCTCGCCCTTCTCTTTATTTCTCACCCACCGGTCACCCCTCACTGCCGCCGCCGCCGTGTCCTTCTTTCCCCCGCGGGCTCTGTTACCCGAAGGGAAGGAGAAGGGT
Organism: Lepidodactylus listeri; assembly: GCA_029233225.1. Lineage (NCBI taxonomy): Eukaryota > Metazoa > Chordata > Lepidosauria > Squamata > Gekkonidae > Lepidodactylus > Lepidodactylus listeri. The sequence goes on from JARCFY010000005.1 coordinate 23,592,946, forward strand.
CGCGGGGGAGGCGGGGGAGCTTCGTCTCCGGACCCGCGATCAGGCCGGCGCGGGGCTCGAGCCATCCGTTTCCCAGATTACTTGTATTTAATACACAATGCATCATAAAACAAATCCCTCATCCTGACAGGAAGAAAATAGAACAGCTCATAGCTCGAGCTGCTCCAATTTATGGCTAAATTTAAAACCCGGGGGGGGGGGGGGGAGAGATGGGAGAAGAAGACGACGAAGACGAGAGCAAGAAGGTGCGCCCCGGCAGTGGCTCCCAATTGAGCCCGGGCAGGAAATCAGTGCGGGCGAAATCCGGGGGGGGGGGGGGCAGGAGCGGAGGAGGTGCCGAGGCTGGGGAGTCTCTGCGGGCTTTCCGGGGGGGACACCCTCTCCTCCTCCTCCTCCTCCTCCCTCGCTCGACAAAGGGGGCTCTTGGCCCTTGCTCCGTTTGCAGCCGCTGGGCGCGGGATCGCCGGCTGCCTCGCCCTCCCCGCCCGGGAACAATGGCCATTATCTGAACTAACAGTTCAATGTCACAGATAACAGGCCTCGGAGAGGAATCCATCATCATCTTTTGTCACTTTCTTCGGCGGCCCCCGATGACCCCCCCCCTCCCCTCCCCTTCCCCTCCAGTCCTACATCTATGGACTGAGCGTCGGGTTTGCACTTTTTGGCCAAGCTGAGTGGCCCTTTGGCTCGGAGGCCGACAGAGGGGGACTGCAGGTCCCTTCCTCGGAGAGGCGTGGGGCGGACCACTGTCGCGCGGGGCCAGAGAGCCCTGCGCCCGGGCCGGCCCGCTCTCCCTTTCCCACCGGTCCCCCTCTCGTGGGCAGACCTCGTTTTCGTCTGCGTAACGGCGACGCCACTCCCGGGCGGGTCGAGGACTCCGGAGCCGGGCTGCTTCACCACCGCGCGCAACTTTCTCCGGACGCGTGGCCCCGGCTTCCCCATCTGCACTTCGGGATCGCGACGGCTCTGAGATGACAGAGCCGTCAGGCTAATGAATGTGGAGGGGAGGAAGAGAGCATATCCGGCCCTAAATTGATCCGATCCCGACACCCCGCCTTCAGTCACCAGCGGATTTCAAATATTAGAGAAATCGAGCTTGCCGCCTCCTTTTCCTTAAATGCCGCTTTGTTGAACGGATGCGTCTCTAAGAAGCGGGGGCATCATGCTGCGTACCAGCTCAAGTGTGGGCAGTTCTTTCAGAAAGAGCGGGGGCGAGGGGGGGGGGGGCGAGGGGGGGGAAACCAAGCCATGCCTTTGTGTCGGATTGCGTCAGCTACCTGTCCCAGCAATGTGCTAACCAACTCTCATAACCCGAAGGGCGCCGAGTCTGACTTCAGGTCTTCCAGGGGTGTTATTTGTTGCTCGTATTCACACACCCGCCTCCCCGTTTTCTTCTTAAAAACTTTTATGATTTTTAAAAAAAAATTGTGACGAGGAAAGCCAGTTCGCTGGGTGGAAAGATTATAATGAAACACCGACCGGCAAAGTGTAACCTTCTGTTCGTCTGTCTTTTTGCCTGGAAGCAAAATATATATATATAAAAAAATTTTTAAAAAACCCCTCACGCTGGGTGTATATATTTTTTTAACTACCTACACAAACATACCTTAGGTCGCACGCCATCCATTTGGCCAATCGCTTTAGTTTTTTAGTGTTTTTCTTTTAAACCAGTTATTAACATTCTCGATTTCATCTCAGTTCATTATTGCTACCGTTGTTTCTTTTTTCTTATTTTTAAAAAGCTGCTGATTTGTGTAAAGCTCCCCTTAAATAAACATTGCCATAGATCAAGTGTGTGTGTGTGTGTGTGAGAGAGAGAGAGAGAGAGAGACGCAAAATAAAACAGGCGTCCACTTTCGAAAGCCATCTGAGGGGGGTATCTTTCCCAGCCACCCCCGCCCGCCTTCACCCTTCTCTGGGAAAAGCAAAAAAAAGGGAGGGGGAGAAATGGAGGGGGACTAAAAAAAAAAAAGAGAGAGAGAGAGAGAGAAGCGAATCCTCCCCCTGCGAGATCTCCCCATTGGCCGCCGGTGGCTGATTGCCTGGCTGGAATGGCCCCGGTTCAAGGGGACAGGCGCATCCGTAATCAGGCTGGCTGGCCCGGCAGGGACTTCTGCCGGGGCGACCTTCTTGTGACCTCTCTCGCCAGAGGAGGCGGCTGTCACTTTAAAAATTTACTGAAAGAGGAGAGCCCCTGTCTGGCTTCCGATCTGCTGGTGTGCAGGCAAAAGAGAGAGAGAGGTGGGGAGGGGGAACAGATACCTCTTCTTCTCGGCGCCCCCCTCCCCTCCCCTCCCGCCCCGCCGCTCGGCACCCTCCGCCTGCTCCGGCTCTCCCTCTCGCTCGCTCTCAGCCCACTCCCTCCTCTCCTCCCCTCCCCGGCTGGCCGGATAGATCCTTCTCATTAAAGAGACAGTTCCTTGCAAATAGAAACGCTTTTGCTTACTTGCGGGTTGCCAGGCGGGAGGGGAGGGAGAAAGGAGACGGGGGCGCGCGCGGGGTTCCTCTCTCTCTCTCTCTCTCCCCCCCCCCCAGAGGGTCTGCGATTAGGGCAAGAGAGAGCGCTTTGGAGAGGCGTGCAACCGGGGGGGGGGCGCGCAAGACTCTTGTCTCCCTGGGCTCACACTCACACTCCCCCCCCCTTGTGGTGCTCAAGCAGCGGAGAGAAGAGCAAAAGGAAGTTTTTCCCTCTCCCCCCCCGCGCAGAACTTTTCCCCCCCGTCTCTTGACGCAGCGCGCGCTCCCACACGTCGCCACCTCTCCCCCCCCCCCCCGGCAGCCGGAGGGCAAGCGAGGCGAGGGGAAGACCTTAACGCGCCGTCTCCCCAATCAATGGGGGACAATTAAAGCCGCCGCCCCGCCGCAGCATCAGCACCACCCTTCTTCGTTGCTGGGGGGGGGGGGAGGAGGAGGGAAAGGATGGGGGGACAGACTTTCTCCTAAGGGCCCCCCCGCCTCCGCCTTCCGAAGACCCGGCGAAGTTTTCAAGCGAGGAAAGTTCGTCTCTCCCGCCCCCCCCCCGAGCCACCAGCCCCTCCCGCCGCCCCCCCCCCCCCGATGCCGGAGAAGGAAATCGGACGCTCCGAGAGGCAAGTCAGGAAGCCGAGCCTGCGGGACTCCGCCAGGTTCCAGAGGCGCTCCGCTCTCGCCGGGGCGCGGGGGGCGGGCGGGCGTGCGGACCGACGGGCGGGGGCGGCGGGGGCGCTGGAGGAGGATCGCCGCTTCTGGAGATGTTGCTGGCAACGGCTTGAAGGATTGAGCGCCTCGGAGGATTTTCTGTCTCCCCCCACCCCCTTGCGACACCCCTTCCGAGTTTGGCCCGACGGTTCCCCCCACTCCCCCCGAGAAGATTTTGGTGGTTGTGTTTTGGGGGAGAAACGGCGGACCTGATGCTCCCAGCGAGGCAAGGTAAGACGAGCCGGCGCCAGACGACAGCAGAAGCCCGACTAGTCATAACAACCCCCGAAAGGGCGCGTGGACAGACACCCTTTCCCCGCTCCCCCCCCCCACCTCTCTCCCGGCCTCCCTCCCGCCCCTCGCGCCTCTTCCGGGGTCCCCTCCTCGGAGGCTTCGCAGGCAACCAGAGGGACCAGAGCTGACCTGTCTCTGGACGCCTCCCCCCCCCCCCCCGCCCCGCCGCTCCAGTCGCCCCAAAGTTCCTGACCTCCGGTCCGGCGGAGGCGACTGTCTCTGGGGCCGGGGACCAGGCGGGGAGAGTGAGGTGCGTGTCCCGGGGCGGGGGGGCGGTCTGCCCATCTGTCCCGGGAAAGGTGTCGCTTGCTCGGATCTAGAATCCCGCCCGTGCAAGCCCGTCTAGGTAGGGGCTCAGGCACTTGACCAAATTGCCCACTCTGGAGTAAATGTGGATGGCGAGAGAAAGAACCGAGCAGCTGCAAGTGCGAGTTTCTTGCACGGTTATTGTAGCGATGATTGTTCTTGAAGCCGAGGCGGCGAGCGCGGACACCGTTGCCCGTTTAACTTTTGCTTCAAGTATATTTGAGCAGGACGAAGGTCGGGCGTGGAAACTTTCGCCTGGTTTGATTCTCCGGAGAGAGGGAGAATCTGGGACGGGTTTTATTTAATCTCCTGACAAACCGCTGTGCGTTATGACACACACACACACACACACACACACAGACACAGCCCCGGCCGGCGCGCACCCAGGGACCCAGAGCCGTTCCCGGACACCAGGGACTGGGTGGGAGAGGAGGGAAAGCGAAACCGTCTGAAGAAGCACTCTCCTAACCGACCGCCCCCCCGCCCCGCCGAAATCGCACCAAAACCAGCTCAAAACCCAGCGGCTTGAAAGGAAGGGGGGGGGGGTCGACGAAAACAAACCCCCTGGACTTGAACTTTACACTTCAATTGCTGGATTAATTCACTGGTGACACTTGGAGTCCTAAAGGAAGTGAAGGAGAGCAGGAATTATATAAAGGCTTGAAGCCTCTGACTCCCGCCCCCCCCCCCCTGCTCTCCACGTGTCTCTTCTCCACCCCACCCCCCAATTTTCCAGGATTGATTAATATACCTTCTGGACCTTGAATGGAGATATCTTAGGAAATTCTTGGAGAGAGAAGGGGGTCAAAGGGTGGGCAGAGAGGGGAAGGGCAAAGGCTTCAAGTCCTGACCCCCACCCTGCTTTTTTTGCTCTTTTAAATTCAGGGAAGGGCCCAGACCAGAGCCAATGGCTCTGGCTTGCTTGCTTTGCTGTGCCTCTGATCTTGAATGCCTTTTAAATATTATATCTGTTTTAATGTGTGTGTGTTTTTCTTTCTGGTGACCCAGCCGGGTTGATGAGGTTAGGTGGGTCAAGGATAGTTTCACCCTGTGAGAGGTGTGTGTGTGTGGGGAGTTGCTTAGGAGCCGCACAGACTCACAAGTCAACTTTTCTCCTGATGAATGGTGAAGTCACTCCTGGGAACCTTCACATAGTTTGCATAGGTGGAGACTCCAAACTCCTGGTCATCTAATGAAATTGACTTTGGAGTGATTTCTCCTTTAACAGTTTCCCCTTTCCCCCCATTCATGCAGTGAATAAAACAAAACCGGACAGCATTTTTCGTTTGCTCTTAAAAGTACCTGCTGGTTAACAAAACAAAAAAGAGGGCTTTTTTAAAAAGCACCTCTTACCTTTTGTCTTCTTCTGTGCCCTTTGGAAAGACCTTTCTGGGGAGTTACTGATCTAATAATGCTGCTGGGTAATTTACCTGAACTCTGTGCTAAACCTGTGCTAGGGCTACAGAAATATGCTTTTTGACTTGAACCTTCCGGTAGATCTAGATAAAGCAGTTTTTTCCCCACTGGGTTAATTTAATTCCAGATTCAGAGCTAGTAGAACAGACTGTTTAGTCATTCATAGGCGACTTTCTGTAGGTTTTCAGTAACTAAAATGGTAAACAGTACCCACATTTTAAGGGGTTCAACGTGGAGGCCAAAAGTTATCTGGAGATACAGTTAAATTCTTTCCTTCCAAAATGTTTCTCTTCTCTTCCCCACCTTCCATTTTACACACAGACCCAACAGTTTTATGAAAGTTTCCATTACCAACCAGTTAATGTGTTTTCTACACAAAATACTGCCCTTTAACAGATTATTAAAATGTGTATTTTTTGACCTGCTTGACTGTAATATCAGATTAGTCCTGGACTCAAAAAGATTGTGATAATGACTCACATGTATAACAATTAGACATTTCCTATAGTATTCGTATACCATGTTCTTTTCAACACAACCCCAAGCAAGTTTGTTCGTTATCCACGTAACCAAAACGGTTTAGGGACACGTGCCAAGCAGTGCCGTGTTTTGAACAAGTGTTTGTGTTTTATTCCATTTATTTTCTTTGGTGTGGCATAAAAGGGGACTCATTATTATTATCCAAATGCTGCAATTTGCTCTGATTAAAGAGGCATGATTCGAGTGTGGCATGCGAATGGGATAAACAGAACATTAAGGGGGAAGATTAATGCCTTGAAACCTAAACTTTATTTAGTGGGCAGAATTTTGAAAGAGGAAAGCCTCATTAAACAGAGTGCGCACATTCACGCACAAAGTGCTAAAAGACTGTACATACAAAATGCATCTATTCCCTGATAAAAACTTCACATTTTATGAAAACAGTTAAAAGCACAATGTATTATTATTATTATTATTATTATTATTATTATTATTATTATTATTATTATTATTATTATTATTATACATAGCAGAGAAGCTACATGCTCGCTTTATTGAGACATTCAAGTAGTTCATTCCACAGCATTTTTGAATATAGAGAAACATACTTTGGGGAGGGTCCACTTAAAACAGATTGATGGTTACTTTAATTAGCAGGTTTGTTTGATCTAATCAGGGGGGGTTGGTGTAATCTCATTGGAGAAATCTATTTTGCCACAAAACAAACTCGAGCCATTGGATTATTTGAAAAGCTATGATTTATCTTTTCGTAAACGTGGCACCACCACAAGACACCCCCCCCCAACCACCCCCCAACAATTTATTGTTTTGTATTCTTTTCTTTCTAGATCTTGGATGAGTATTACAATGTGAAATTCTGCATTGATTCCAGTCAGCCAGATGTAGGAAACTGGCTGAAGTATATCAGATTTGCTGGATGCTATACACAGCCAAACCTTGTTGCATGTCAAATAAGCAATCAGGTATGTAGCGGACATTTTCCGGGCTTACTTTTAAGAGCTTTATGATGTCCTTGGGAGAATATCAAAATAGCAGCCAACCAGTGTGGTCTGTTTGCTGTATAAATCACAGAAGTAAAAAGCAGAACAGAGGGGGCTGTTGTTAGTATTTTTAAAAACATGACAAGAGGTGGGTTTCTCCGATTCCTCCTCCCCCAAATTTGGTTATCCTTTTTATACCTTTTATATCCAGAATGAGATACATTCTCAATATCCTTCATACCAATCTGCAACACATCCTCTCAAACTTTCAAGCCTCTTTTAAATTGGATGCCTAATTCTCAGTTTAAAACTTCACTGAAACACTGTTTGTTTAAAAATGTCAATGAGGAATGGTGAAAAATGCCATCTTCAATAAATTCCACGTGTCAGTTTCCTATGGATATTCAAGCCTGTTTTTCCAATCGTTGCATTTATTAATATTTCCTTACTGAAAATTATTACCCTTGTTCCCCCTTGATAATTTACAGCAGCATTAGAAAGTTTCATTTGTAAAGGAATGGGATACTTATTACACTTGTTTGCTTTTCAAACCACTTTTGGGATGGAGCTAGAGAAATTACAGAGGGTTTTTTTTTGCTTTGAATGATCTCACGCTGCTTTGCTTTTCTATCTGCACCAATTTGTGAATGTGAGCTTGAGCTGTAAATATCATGCAAATGCAGTGATGGGAACTTTTAAAGTTAAGGGAGGTCAGTTAAAGATATGAGAGTCACTGGATGTAAGCAACCAAACCGTAGCACATAAAAGCTGCCGGAGTAGTGACGGATAAATTTCCCTTTTTGTGCATTAATAGTTTCATATTAATAAAAGCATAGCTGTTAATCATTATAACCATCCTGCCCCCCTTTCACCCTATAATTAAATCAACTGGGTTTTAAAGATTATCTTTAGCTATTTTAATTGCACTGACATGACAGGGGGAGGGGGGACCCACAAAGCTTCAATTAGAAACTACCATTTTCAGTCTAATTCTTTTCATCTATATATTCAGTTTCATACTCTCAGAGGTTTGCAGCATTTCCCTATGTTTTTCTCAAACGAGATAGATGGAAATTGCAAATTGCTAAATGAAACAAGCTACATTAAAAAAAAAAAATAGCGACCAGGTCTCTTTCCAGCACTGACCTTTTTACAGCTCCATGTTTAACATATCAAGCAAACAGAAGTATCAGGTCCTATTGGTCGTATTCCCCCCCCCCCCCCTTTGTCAGGCACATGGTTCAAGTAAAGAAGTAATAAAGGCCATTAGCAAATGAAATATACATTCCTAAAGTTGCAGTCTGGTTGGTAAAGAAAAATGATCCATCCTGAGATTGTGCAGCTGCTTGCAGAAAGGAAATGACAGCGTTGTGCTCAATTTATTTTTACATATAGTAAAGCTTGGCCGGGGGTGGGGGGTAGAGTAAATTTTAGTAAATAGATCCAAGTGGATTTAAGGGAGAAAATAGCTCAGAGGCTGCCTCTTGACATTGTTCTTAAAATAATGGTACGCATGTCAGATGGAAAGAGAAATACATTTGGAAAAGGCAACGTTCGCTCAAAGTGTGTGCATGCTGTTTGGAACGACCGTCAGAGAAATTGTTACCTTTTTAATGTTTACATTTTTTACATTTGGTAATGGCACCTATACTCCTGCCAACATCCTTTTTTTTAAAAAAAGAAGTCACTGGAGATTTATGTATTTTTGTACTACTCTGCGCTGTTTGCAGCTCCATATTTATACAACTGATTGTTCTTCAGTTCTGTCAACCAAAAAAATTAGTTGGCCTTTATGTAGAACATGACCCAGGGTATGCCGGGACCTGGGAGCAACAAAAACAGACAGACAGTTTCTCTGTACACTGTCAGCTGTACACTGTACACTGTACACACACACACACACACACACCACACACACACACTTTACATACCTAGCATGGATTGGAAACTACTGCAGCACACATTTTGACTGGAAGTTTTACTTCTAAGTAAAATATGCTTAGGGGTCAGGGGTACATGGTGGTTAATGTCATGTCATGCCATGAAACTGAATTATTTTCCCTGCGGTTAGCTCTTCCTACAGTATTCTTGTCTAAACTTGGGAGAGGTGATAGTAAACTAAGAGAGACCAAACTGGAATTGACATTATGTACTCAAATGCGAGTGTGTATACACAGAGTAATGATCGCCAAGTTGAGCTGGAAAGGGTGTGTTCTTTCTCGGAGTGATACATATGGGTGTGATTTTGTCTGGGTCATAGGTAGTCCCGTCCAGTGCCCTAATAATACAATCCCAAGCAGAGTTCCCACCCTTCTAAAGCCGCTGAAGTCAGTGGGTTTAGAAAGGTGGTATCTGTGTTCAGGATTGCACTTCAAGTCGGCATTCAGATTGAGGGAATGCACCCGGACTCTGCAGACTCCCAGGAAGAGATTAATTTGTGTTTCAGGAGGGTCCAGTGGAGCTTAGTTATGAGAGAGTTGTGCTAAACACATAGGCAAACACAACTGATTGGAAGCGTTTGCCAGCTCTGTTGTTTCGCTCTGTTTCTCCGCAAGGATTAAGGGCAAACGAGTCCTGCACATCACGTAATTGAACGCCCACATTGACTGAGATATTATTAACTGTCGGGACCAAGGACAGAGATACTTGATCAGCAATAACTGTGTTAACCTCTAATTACCTCCGCTCACCTGTAAAATTCACAAACACAGAAAGGGGGCTGCTGCCTGCCTGATGAACTAAAGGTGTGAACTCACCTTTAGAGTGCTGGGAATGAAAGACAGGCGTGAGCCCTGTGTCTCCATCCTCTGTGAGCTAGCCAAGATGTTCAGCAAAGCCTTTATCATTGAACAGTCAGAGAAAGAAAACAACTTTTGTTGTCTATTCTTAAGGCCCTCTTTTTTTGGCAAAACCCTTCCCTTCCACTGTCACCTCTCCCCCTCGATTTCTTGTCTGAGGTCAGATTTCATCACTTTGGATCAACTCTACAAAAGGCCCAAGTTCCTTCTTATTACTATATAAATAAGCCTTACTAAGATGTACAGCTCAGGAATAATGGGATGCAGTCAAAACATGTATACCGAGAGCTGCTCAGGTTTCATTTGATTGGAAGCGGAGAAGAACTTTTTAAGACTGGTTGGGGATAGCTTCTCTCCCCGCCTAAAGTTGATCTAGAATTTCTCAGCATTGTCCTATTATCTCCTGTCATGTTTAATAAGTCTTAAAAGTGTGTAATTCAAGATGTTTGCAAATAATGAATTCCAAATATCAGTCTCTTGCTTGGGTCCACCCTCCCAACCCGCACCAGACTTACCGGCATTCCTTAGCACCTCTAAGGGCTCTTGTCACCCAAGTTTCAGTGGAATGCAGCTTGTGCTATAAAATCTGTTTGGACTTGATAGCAGCTTTAGAAAACTTGTTAGGAGTTTTTGATTCTGAGCTGGGAGAGGTCTGTGTCTGCCTTTGTGTACTCTCCAGTATATTCGATACCTGGTCCGCTGTGCCCCCCCCCCCCCCCCCCGGCCACCAATACATGTGCTAGTTGTTGATTTGTAATAACTTTGCTTCTGCTGCGAGAGCATATACTTCACATAGCTCTTCTTGGTGGGCAGAACGTGTATTCTTCATTAATAGCAGCAGGTATTTTAGTGGTATATTCTGAATTTTAAGATTCGGGAAACTGGAATATTGAAAAACCAGGCTCAGGAAGAAGGTATACCTTCGTAGCAATCTAATGGTAAAAAAGACACTTTCCAGATGGTGGCAAAGTGTATATTGTTTTATGTTAAGGGGGTTGGAATTCTCAGGGGAAGCAGGGCTGGAAGTACACCTCCTAGAAGCAAGCCTCTTAGACTGCTTTGCAGTACATCAGCTATTCTTTCATTAGCTGTAAAACAAGTGTACCTGTTTTGATCCAGCACACGTTATAGGGTGCTTGTGACGTGGATGGTTAAAATCCAGGTGCAGGCAAAAGGGAACTCAGGGAGAAAAAACTAATTGCAGCAAAGAATGTCTCAGTGCTATACACATGTATGCAGAAGTAGGTCCCGCTCAGTTCAGTGAGTCTTATTCCCACGTAAGGGAGGACAGTGTAACAACAACTGTAGCAAACTAGTTTAGAAGACGGTGCTGTTCTCCATGGGCGTATAAAGTAGACCATCAACTTAAAAACAAAACAAACACATTTCTTCATAGGATAGAAATTATTAAAATGCAATTCTTATCAGAACTAGAAGATTGTAACGATTTTCTCTTGCTTGTATTACAAAATATCACAAAATATCATCTGAACCATTTATATTCTGCCGGAAATCGTCTTCGTATGAGCATAGTTTCGGTTTGTGTAAAGTAATTTTTAAAAACTGAAATGTATTTTGTAAACTGAACTTCTTCAGTTCTTTTGAAGACCAATGCTTTGTAGTTAGAAATTTCCCCTCTCTGCCCTCTACAGAATTCATAGAATGAGCAAGTCCAAAATCCCTGTAAGCATTTCCTAAGTTTTAAAATGTTTTTGTGCTCTCACTCACACATACAAAGTCAAGTTAAGGAATATTCTTTTTAACTTTTTGAAGATGCATTGAAGTTAAACCTGAGAACAGGTGATCAGTAAGCTTATATTTATTGCCCTTAAAGTCTGTCAAATTCTAATCTTATTCAACCTCATCTGCAAATCTAAGAAATAAAAAAGTGCTTGGATTTAAGAAGACTTAAACCCCAATCCTAAACATATTTACTTGGATGTCAGTCCTGTTGACTTTGGTGGCGTTTACTGGTACGTAATGGCTCAAATCCAAAACACAGTCAAGCGCCTTTAAGCCTGTTGATTTCAATGGGCTTAAAACAGTCCAGCTCTGGTTTAGGATTGGAAAGCAAACTGGCTGAATCTGAATTGACTGGTTTAACTTGTTCGTGAGTTAGGCTGAGGGCTGACTTCTTTCAGTAAGCCTACTCAGGAGTAAGTAGAGTGTGCCTTTCAACACTCCCCTCCTCCCAAGCAGTATTCTGGAGAATATAACCTGGCCCTACTTCCAAGTCTAGTCATAAGGTGGGTTCCTTAACAAGTTTGCCCCTTCCCTTGAAGCATTTGGAGACTGCACTTTGCTAGCCCAAAGAAAATACTTTACAGACATTACCGAGCAAGGAAAAAATCATTTGGAAGAGGGGTGGGCGACATGAAGATTCCCAGCTGCACCTGGCCTACGATGCGCCTATCCCCATGTCCCCATGGGCCAGAGAATCGTGTGCTATCTAAATATGGAGGCACTCCCGGAAGCCACGTGAGAAATGCTTTCCAGACATGGGCTGGCTTTTGTCCGCAGGCTTCACATTGCCCATCCTGGGTCCTGTCCTGAGATGGCCTGAAGGAAGGAGAGGAGTTTAGCTGAAATCTGTAGATGCTGGAAATCTTGCCAGCACTCACTGAGAGACGGAGCCAGTGAGCCTTTAAGAGGCACAATCAGACAAGCATGCCGTTCCCTCTAAGTGAAAAGAAATTTGTTGATGGGAGATTATCAAATAATCTTTGCAAGCATTTAAGAAATAATGGAGAGGATTAACGATGCCTATGGTGAAAATGCTAAGCTGTAATTCACTTAGTGGTATTTGCCAACTCTCTTTCTCTCTCTTTCTCTTTCTCTCTCTCTCTCCCCCCCCCCCCGGGTCTCTTTCTTGTTCCCCGCCCTTTAAAAAATGACAGTAAGACAACAGGGAGAAATTCACCTTGATTCCACATAAGACACTTTATTGACTGATTACATAATAATAAAGTTTTTCAAGACTATCTCGCAGTTGAATGTCTGCTTTGGAGACTTTGGCTTTCATTCCACCAGTCTGCAGGTGGACAGGTGCTCTGCGCCACTGTTAGCTCCCAAATGGAGTTCGATGGCATGAGGTGTTTGCCAGTCTTCTCAGATTGTCCATGTGGTCATGGTGACTGAAACAGTCACCCCTCAAGGATGGTGGTCCCACTACCTTAGGACTGAGGCGCATAATAATAATTAAGTGCCATCAAGGTGCAACCACCATGTGGCGATGCCGTGAAGTTCCACCTCATGTGTTTTTCAAGAGATGAGCGGAAGTGGCTTGCTGTTGCCTGCCTCTGTGTAGCGACCCCATTCTCCTCTTCAAGTACTAACCATGGCCAACCCTGCATAGCTTCCAGTTTTTGGTGAGTTCTGGCTAGTCTGGGCTATTGGGGCTGCAGCTGAGGCACGTGGACCGCTTGAAAGGTGAGGCAGGGGAGTTAAGGACAGAATTAAGGACAGATCGAGAGGTAGAGAAGCATTATTGGAGACCTCCTCCTATGAATGCCTAGAAAAATTGTGTCATTGAGCCTGTACACGTTTAGGCTTTTCATAAACTTTAAAATCCTCAACAAAATAATAAAAAAAATATGGTAGGGTAGTTTTTTGGGGTTTTTTTTTTTAAAAAAACCACCCTCAGTAGATGGGATCAGAATGAGCTGTTTTGCTTATTTTTAAAATGTCTATATTGCCTTTCCCAAACGCATTGCCCAAGGCATTAACAAATAGAGCCAGTGTTGGGTAATGGGTAGCATGTTTTTCTTGGACTGAGGATCAAATCCCCTCTCTTGCCCACAAAGCTCCCTCCAAGAGTTCAGTCCAGCCGTTGTTCCTTCGCCTAGCCTACTTCAAAGGACTGACGTGAGGTCAGAATGGGATCACGCCATGTATGCCATTTGAAGAGCGCCATCCTAGCCAGAGTTACACCCTTGTAAGTCCGTTGACTTCCGTGGTTCCAGAAGGGTATAACTCTGCTTGGAGGGGGTGGGGGTGCCGCAATTACTGTAGACAAATGCAGGACAAGAACGCGCATAACAAGGTATTAAATCAAAGAGCAGCAGCAGAAAAAAAGAACAACACCCCCCCCCCCGTTACTGTATGACCATGATTCAATTAGCATTGTTCCAGTAAATTAATCTGGCAATCAGTTTTAAACACCTGGACCTTGGATACATTAAAGCCCACCTCTTCAATCAACCCAAAGTGTTCCCTCGGTTGTAACACTTGTATGCAGTTTGAAAAAAGGATGGGCAGAGTGAGAGGTGTTCGGGTGGCTGCTCTGCAACTTGGCAGATCTTTGGAAAAGACAGACATGCACACACACACACACACACACACACACACACAGAGTACAGAGGAGAGTTGTGGAACTTTAAAGGCTAAAATGCATTATTCCAGCATAAGCTTCTGTGGAGCAGAGCTCCCTTCTTCAGACGGAATACAGGGGCTCTTCTCTAGGCAGAACTTTAATACAGGACAAATAAAGAAGTGGGCTCTAGACCATAAAAAAAATTACGCCGGAACAAAATTGTTGTTAAAGTGCCACAGAAAAAGCCTGTTTATTTTTGCTGCAGCTGACTAACTTGGCTACCTCTCTGGAAGCTTTCCCCCAGAAATTTTTTTTTTTGGTGAAGTTATATTGGAGCAATTGTCATCTGTTTTCATACATAGTATTTTATATTTTTAACGGAGTATTCTATCTTGCCGGTTTTATTGTGTTGAGTTTTTTAAAGTGCTGCTGTAAAAGGTCTGCAGCCAGGCCTTGGATTAGGAATTGAAATAAATATTGATGTTTGAGCTGTGCCGTGTGTACGAAGCACGCTTGGGGCTGGGCGTTGTGTAACGGTGGTGGGTGCCGTTGGGGCATTGTTAGTGCTGATCTGTTCCATGCCGCACTGTGTCTTTGTAAAAAGGGGAAGGATTCCGTGTCCCTTGCTATGATTCCTCTGGCATAAGGCGTAGTGCAGACACAGCCTAAATTGATTACGTTTACGGAGCTGAAACATGCCATGGAAGTGGCTGGAAGAAAAGGTATGGGCTTTAGTCTCCAAGGCAGATGTTATGTTGCTGTTCATTGCCCGGTGTTTTGTTCTGCTTGTCGTTAAGAACAGGAAAGCTGACTTTTTGGATCATAACAAGATCCTTCCAGCTTTCTGCAGCCAGCTGATCAGATGCCTCTAAAAAGTTCATTAGCAGGTGATGGACTGAATCGCACCAGTTTTTGTGCTGGCCAAACACAGAGGAGCAGCTCCCTCTGATTACCCCAATAATATTATGGTAGATGGACTGTAGTAAGAAGGAGAATTCGATGAAAGTGAGTAAAAAAGCTGCCAGGATCCAACACAACATCCATGAAAGACATTGTGGGGGAAATTAGTATTTGTGGGAGAAATAACAAAATCCAGAATTGGAATCCTCTGACTGGGGACAAGACAAAAGAAGTGGTACACATCACATCACATCAGATCTTGGAAGCTAAGAAGGGTTGGTCCTGGTTAGCCCTTGGATGGGAGACCACCAAGGAACTCCAAAGTTGTTGTGCAGAGTGAGGCAATGGCAAACCACCTCTGTTCACATCTTGCCTTGCAAACCCTACAGGGTCACAATAAGCTGGCTGCAACTTGATGCCACTTCCACCACCACCACCGACTAGCACCAGTTGTTCACAGTAGAACATGTCTCCTTCTGGACATATCCTACAACAAGTCTTCGGCTTGTTTATTACAAATTGCTTTGAATTCATCCTCTGATGCTGTTAATGGAAGTGAACTTGACTGACAGAAAAGTGCCATGGGGGAGGGAATTGCATTTATGGAGGTAGACAGCAAAAGTTAAGGGTCAGAAAGCCCCACCCCTCCCATATATCCCCACTGTTCTTTATAACCTGCCCTCCTTCTTACGAGGTAAGAGGCTCGTCTGGTTTGCCTCTGCAGGTGCCAGGTCACCATGATACCTAGACATTTCATTGTAGTGCTTAGTATTTTCAACAGTTATTTTATTGTAGTGTTTTTTTGGTGATTCTCAGAAGTACAAAACTTATTTATCATTTCACATAAGAATAGTTTTTGATGTATGATATAACAATGTATGTGCATGGAATTCTTGCCCCTGCTTCCTTATTTGTTAACTTCACACCATTCAGTGTTCGTAGGTGAATTCGTTTATTAACCAATTGGTTTTTGTACTGGCTCCAATATTCAATTAAATGGAACTTAAAGTAATTCAGATGGGTAGCCGTGTTGGTCTGAAGCAGCAGAGCAAAGTTTGAGTCCAGTGGCACCTTTAAGACCCACATAGTTTAATTCTGGGTATAAGCTTTTGTGTGCATGTGCGTGCACACTAGGGATAGGCACAAACTCAAAGAAATCCAGTTTCGGGTGGCCCCCAAACTGAACCTCGAACCAAACCAAGCCAAAAGGCCCTGAACCAGGAAGTTCAGTTCCCGGCCATTTAAACAGCTGGTGGGCAGACCATTTCCAAGCAGGAGAAAGTGCAACCCACCGGTAAAATGGCTCACAGCCATACAGCCGAACTGGATAGAAGCCCGGTAAATGTTCAGGGAAGGCACCTTCCCTGAACATGAGTTCAGGGGCTCTGAACCGACCCAAGTTCATGCTGAATTTTGGCTTGTGAGCTGGTTTGTGCCAATCCCCAATGCACACTTCTTCAGATACACTGAAACAGACTTTCTCAAGCCTTACATCTAGGTAGAGAAAGGGTGGGGTCGGGGTGGTGGTGGTTGCCCTTCCTGGCAACTAACCCTCCCACCTCTCTCTATCTATATGTAAGACTTGAGGAAGTCTGTTTCAATGTATCTGAAAAAGTGTGCATACACATAAAAGGTTATACCCAGAATTAAACTGTTGGTCTTAAAGGTGCCACCAGACTCAAACTTTGTTCTTAAACTAATGATGAAGTTAGGTTAGGGTGAGAGGCTAGCTTTTTGTTGTGATGGTGACAACCAGGTTACTCCATATTTGTTTATATATTACAACACTTTTGTCATAGCTTTAATAAAATTACAAGGAATTATGAAGGGTTTAGGATTATGTTTTGTGGTAGCAATACTTAGAAAATGGTGGTGGCGGAAAGTGCCATCAAGTCACACCCAACTCACGGTGACCCCATAGGGTATTTAAAGCAAGAGATGTTCAGAGGTGGTTTGCCATTGCCTGCCTCCGCATTACAACCCTGATATTCCTTCGTGGTCTCCCATCCAAATACTAACCAGGGTTGACCCTGCTTAGCTTCCGAGATATGATGAAATCAGGCTAACACAGTCATTAAAGTACAAAACCCTGAAAATGAATCTGGCTCCTAAATTTTGGGGCTGGCTTCTAGAGCCAAAGAATATTTGTCAGGGCTTGCACTAGGGGATGGAGGTGTGACTCTTTCCTTCTGCCTGGTGGCCTGAACTGAATCACAAGCACATATCAGAGCTGCTATTAATTCGGGGAGGGGGGGGGAAGGTAGTTCCTTGTCTCCACCTGCCCCATCATGGAGTTAATACCAGCTTGAGGGACAGTCAATGATTTAATTGGGTGGCGGGGTGGGGAGTGCTTAAACACCCTCTTCCCCAACAACATTTCCCTGACCAAGTTAGTGGTTCCAGGGGGCTGCTTTCAAGTAGAAACCAGGGAAAGATCCTGCTCATAAAAGACCTCTTCTAATTTGGTCCTTCGGGCAAGCCTGTGCAGGAAGAACTCTGGGTTCTATTGACACTTGTTGTTTGTGATCTGTTCCATATAGCTTAGGGCATGTTTAATTAGTGAATATTCTGTTCCATTTATTTTGATTTTGTGTGTGTACCTAGAGTGAGCTGTTTCTCAATAAATACTTCCGCTTTTAATCCTCCATCTCTCATTTGGGAAATTAAGGCTTTGGCTCAGCCCTCAAAGTTTACCTAATCAGCTACAGTGGTTAACACCATTCCATTGGAGGTCCCTGCTAATTGTCCTCCCAATACAACCCGGTGACAGTGACACTTTGCAGTCTGAAGGATCCCCTTGATCTCTTTGATTCCTTCCTCTGTCCTTTATCCAGTCAAAGGAAGATCTAAGCCAGAGGCAGGAAGAGAGTGGGAACTCCCCTTTGGTTCAGTCCGGGGTGGGGTGGGGGTGGGCATTATCAGTTCCCTCTCTTGCCCTTCCTTTGTTCCAGTGTTGAATTCGGAGGTGTTTGCTTGCAGTAGTGGTTAGAATGTGGGACTAGGGTCTGGGAGACCTGGGTTCAGATCCCCACTCTGTCATGAAGGTCACTGGGCGACCTTGGGCCGGTCACTCTCTCTCACCCTAACCCACCTCTCAGGGTTGTTATTGTGAGGATAAATGTGGAAGAGGGGAGAGAAATGTACACTGTTCTTTCACTACAATACCATTTTGACTGTGCAAGGCTGCTAGAATAGATGTGGACTGGGGTTTTTTCTTCGCTAATACCAGGAGCAGTCAAGCACAGTCCCATTTTCTTCAGTACTCACTTCCCAGTCACCTAATGATAGATCTGGAGGACAGCTTGTTCCAAAAGATAGTCTAATTTCCCACTGCCCGGAGGCCGGCTTCTCTCTGTCCAAGGTTGTAAAGTGTGAATTGGGCCTGACTTAAGGGACACCGAGCACCTTCTCAGCTTAGTTTAATGTTGGCATTTGAATGAGCACAGAGGTAGAATATTCATCCGGTTAATCTTCTCTCCCCCTCCTCCTATGCCGTCAAGCGCATCAAGGTCAGTGTTGGTTTTTATTTTAATCTTCTTATTTATTTACAACCCACTTTGGTCCTTCGGGGGAACCCAAAGCACCTCACGACATCCTTCTCCCCTTCTCTGTTTTATGACCCACTGGTGATTTAGTGAGAATCTTCTGGGGAGAATTACCTTATGACTTAAAAGAAACAAGAACAGCCTTCCAGCTTCTTTTGTGCTATCTGTGCACCTGTGTACAATTTGTTAGCACAGAATAAAAAGCAGAAGACAAGATTTTTAAAAAAAAAAAATAATTTGAATGTACATCATGGCCTGTGTATGTTTTTTTACCTTTCTTCTACAAACACAGGATATGTTAAAAAAATTACTGCGTGCATGTGAATACTCTTAACAGCCTGTCAAGCATTGCCAGATCAAATAGTTTTTAACTTAGATGTCATTTGTTCCCTGATTTCCTTGTCTCAGAATGCTTAAAGTTATTGAAAAATCCATATATGGCTGCAATGGTATACCCATGTGCGCGCGTGCGCAGGGTGTCCCACATAAGTTCAGTGGGATTTGTTTGTGTCTTAAGTTTGCAGTGTTGGTCACATTAAATTCAGTGAGCACAGGACGGTGTTTCTTGGGAAAAGCTGTAGTCCACTTACGATCCTACCTGTATACTTTTCTCAGGTCCAACCAGGTGTAAATGGATGTCGGGTACATTAAGTCCAAGAGATGTGTCCTAGTTAATGCAAGTAAGAAGCTATGAGACAGATTTTTGCATTCGGGATTGGGAACTAGAGAGGCAGACAGAGAGAGGACTGCCTTTGATATGCAGAAGCAGCGCACAGAGCTATTCTTTGCATAAAGACAAGGCAGCTCAGTATTGCCAGAGCCCAACCTGACATTCTTAGCAAAATAAGTTAGATTGCCTATTTTTTTTTTTAAAAAAAATCTATGATCAAATTAGATTCAGGTGGGTAGCCGTGTTGGTCTGAAGCAGCAAAACAAAGTTTGAGTCCAGTGGCGCCTTTAAGACCAAGAAAGTTTTATCCTGGGTATAAACTTTAGTGTGGTCTTAAAGGCGCCACTGGGCTCAAACTTTGTTCAGCTATGATCAAAGTTGGTAAAAGGGATCAAGGTGTTAAGACAACCAGTCATCTGCAGGAGAAACTGGATAAGATCCGTTCAGTGTAAGGCCATTCAGGCTTTACACTTTGGGGTACAAGCCTTACACTGTTGTGCTATAATGCACTGCACTCCAGCTGATCAAAAGAGCAAATCTTGCACTGGACACGAGAGTAGCTGAAAGAGGGGAAAGACGGGTGTTATCAATTCAAACAAAAGCCTGTGGCTCTACATATTTATGGCACTATACATGGTGAATGTGTATTCAACGCACTAATGGTTTCACACATTTCATAAAAAAGCAGGGGGAGGATTCCATCGATGGTAGAGATAAAAAGGCTGCTTTCTCAAAGCCGTAAAGAATTTTAAAGCTGCCTTCCCCTTACTTTATGTAATGGCAACAGCAATCACCTTTCGGAACACATGTCTTGTGCTTTTGTCTCCATGAAGTGGACGTTTGCCACTGTCCTGGAAAGACTGTTTGCTGAAAAATCTGAGTCGGGCGTGTTTGTCAGTATCTCAGTCCCTGAGGAACTCTTTATCACTGTATCATGTGTTCCAGGACTGATGCCTGGCCTCGAATCAGGCTCTAGAGCTAAGCCTCACTGAAGTCTGGTTCCATTATTGAAAGATGTTTCTGGTCTCGAGCCTTCCACGAAGTCACATACTCTGAATCTAATCCCGGATGTGTGAGGGCCGGTTGTGTTTGCTCAGGAGTCGTGGCTCAGTTGGGGGAGCATCTGCTTCCCATGTCGGAGGCTTCTGGTTCAGTCCTCGGCATCTCAACATAAAAGGATCAAATGGAAGACCTCTGCCATAGACCCCGCAGAACTGCTGCCAGAATAGACAACACTGACCATGGTAGTGAGAGCCAGTTTGGTGTAGTGCTTAGGAGGGCGGACTCTAATCTGGGAGGACCGGGTTTCATTCCCCGCTCCTCCACATACAGCTGCTGGCGTGACCATGGCTCAGTCACAAGTTCTCTCAGAGCTGTTCTCTCAAGGGCAGTCCTCGAAAGAGCTCTCTCAGCCCCACCCACCTCACAGGGTGTCTGTTGTGGGGAGGGAAAGGGAAAGGAGCTTGTAAGCCGCTCTGAGACTCCTTCGGGTAGTGAAGGGCGGGGTATAAATCCAGTCTCTTCTTTTTCTCTTCTAGACAAGGGGTAGAAGGATAGCTTCATGTCTGTTCAGTGGTAGGGCAGAGCACTCGTGAACACACATGAAAACTGTCTTAGACTGAATCAGATCATTGGTGCATCAAGTCAGTATTGTCTGCTTAACTATAAGCAGCTCTCCAAGCTTTCACATCAGTTTGGAGAGCTAGTTTGGTGTAGTAGTTAAGTGCGCGGACTCTAATCTGAGAGAACCGGGTTTGATTCCCCACTCCTCCACTTGTACCTGCTGGATGACCTTGGGCAAGCCGTAGTTCTGGCACAGCTGTTCTTGAAAAAGAGCAGTTTATGTCACAGCTCTGCCAGCCCCACCTGCCTCACAGGAGGGTGTCTGTTGTGGGGAAAGGAAGGGAAAGGAGTTTGTAAGCTGCTCTGAGGCTCCCTGGGATAGTGAAGGGCAGGGTATAAATCCAATCTCTTCTTCTTCATCACCTCCTTTTAACTGGAGATGCTGGCGATTGAGCCTGGCATCTTCTGCATGCCAAGCAGATGCTCTACCACTGAGCCACACCCTCTCTCCACTCTGCATCTGCTCAAAAGCATTCTTGTTTGCCTTATCACTGCACAGGGCTGCATTTCAGGACCTACCCTGGAACTGAAAATAGGGTCTGGGACACCTTTGCCGTGCCCTGAAATGTGTTTGCTCCACCATCTGGTCGTGTTGTGATTCAGTGTTTGCTTTTGAAAGTGCAGCACACAGAAGAATAAAAAAGTTTAGTGCCGACGCAAGAAGGGACAAATCCGCTCCACCACTGAGCATGACAGATGTGTTGGTATCAAGTGTTGAGACTTTGTCAAGACATGTAAATCGATTGTCACTTACCCCAGAACTAGCTGTTCTTTATTCAACCTTTCTTGAATGATATAAAGGCCAATGGAATGATGTAACAGTAAGTAAGAGAATTCAAATGAAATGCTGTAAGCAAAGTCAAAAATCTGCAGTGAACTTAAAACTGAGCATACTTCTGCAGCCTGAGTAGGGTACAGCGCATGAACCCTCCTTTCTTTCCGTTTCTTGCTTTTCAGATTCTGCATTTTCATCTATTATTTCGTTTCTTATAACTTCCTGGATAGGTGGAAGGTCTTTCATAATTCACACATCTGTCACTCTTGCCAAATGTAGCCTGCTAAGATTAAAAATAAACATCCAGCACCTGACCAGGGAAAATAAACTGCAAAATCTGGCCCAGAAGAAAAGAGAGTATGCTTACACCAGAATAGTTTCTTTAGCCCTGTAAGGCCTGGGTCCGGGACCAGGGTACCAGAGGTGAGCCCCCTCCCATAAGAGCCTCTGTCCTATAAGATCAACTGCTGACAACCTTCTCATCAACCCACCAACCATTATTCATTTATTTAAAACATTTATTAGCCAACTTTCTATGTTAGGGCACTCAAGGCAGCTTACAACGTAAACAGAACAGTAACCATAAAAATACATTAAAACCACAAATTAAAACAGTCAATAAATAAGGGTGGGGGGAACAGCTGTCAACGGAAGGTTTTTTGTTTTTCCCCCTGTAGTGGCTCCAAAGTTCTGGAATCCCCAAGTTTTGCCAGATTTGGGATCTTGGGCTATTAAAATGAGCACTGAAGACTTATTTTTCTGTGCAACTTACTTGTCTTTAATGAGTATCCTGGTTTTAGTTGATTCCATTGGCAATGGTATAACTTGAGTCTAGGCATTGTTGCTTTTGTTGTGTGTATTATGTTCCCCCTCCCTACCTTATGAATAATATACTGAAAGACAAACTATACATTTGCTAAATAAATAACCAAGCAAAGATATATGTTTAGGATTGCCAACCTCCAGGTGGGGCCTGGGGTTCTCCTAGAATAACAATTGATCCCCAGACTACAGAGATCCGTTCCCAGGAGAAAATGGCTGCTTTGGAGGGTGGACTCTATGCCATTATACCCTGCTGAGGTCCTTTCTCTTCTCATGCCCTGCCCTCTCCAGGCTCCACCCCCAAATCTTCAGGAATTCCCCAACCCATAGTTGGCAACCCTAGCTTACTACTAAAAAGTTAGATATTAGAGTGTTGCACTAGCACGGATTCATATCTGTCCTTCATCCAGGAATTTTTTAAAAAATTAAATTTTATTGAAAAATCCACCATACCCATACAACAATATTCTGCCAGACTAAACCAAATAACTTTATAAATACACACCATATCTTCTATCCATACTCATGTACTACACAGAGAGAAAATTCTAAATTATATCCATCACTACAAAATTCCTTAAGTCTAAAAATTCAATAATGCCTTATAATATATATTAGAGGAAACAATTTCCTTATCTTGCAAAAATTTAACAATAGGAGACCAAATTGCTTAACATTTTTTACAATAAACTTCGAAATTCTGAGTACTTGTAGAATAATCTATTTTACCCAACATAAAGTGATTCCAGATAGTCATACCAATTTTGTAATGAAGGCCCTTTCTTCTGTTTCCATTTCTTAGCAATTTTTTACCTTGCAATTGCCAACAGAGTTGTTACTGTGACCAGCTTGATTTTATCTGCTTGTTCTGCTAAGCCAATTTCTAAGAGAATATTTTCTGGATTTTTTTGGATCTGTTGACCAACTATTATCTCAGTTTGAGATAATACTTTATTCCAAAACCTTTGAATAGAGGGACACAGCCAAAAACAATAAATGAAATCTCCCATTGAACCACATCCTTTCCAACATCCCAGAAATTAATTGAGCCAGTCAAACTCTCTCAGCCTAACCTACCTTATGGGATTGTTGTTGTGAGGATAAAATGGAGGAGGTAAAACCAGTGCTGCTCTGAGCCAGTTTGATGTAGTGGTTAAGTGCGCGGACTCTAATCTGGGAGAACCGGGTTTGATTCCCCACTCCTCCACTTGCACCTGGCTGGATGACCTTGGGCAAGCCATAGCTCTGAACCAGCTGTTCTCTCAAGGAGAATTGTCTCAGAGCTCTTTCAGCCCCACCCACCTCACAGGGTGTCTGTTGTGGGGAGGGGAAGGGAAAGGAGTTTGTAAGCTGCTCTGAGACTACAAGTGAGTGAAGGGCGGGGTATAAATCCAGTCTCCTCTTCTCTTCGTCACAGGGGAAGTGGGACAAAAATCTGGTCACTGGTATGGTCATAGTTGTGCCTCTTCTGGAACTATATCTTGCAAAATCAAAGAGTGGGATCCTTTAATTTAAAAAAAGAAAAAGGAAAATCAAGTTTCTAGTCCTTAAGATTATACTTGCTGACATCTCAGAAACGGGGGTAGGTCTGAGCAGCATTTCTTGATCAGAAATCAGGACAGCATGGATGGCTTCAAGAGGGAATTAGATAAACATATGGAGCAGAGGTCTATCAGTGGCTATTAGCGGCAAGGTATAGGTAATAACTCTCTGTCTGGGGCAAGTGATGCTCTGTATTTTTAGTACTTGATGTGGGGGCAACAGTGGGAGGGCTTCTAGTGTCCTGGCCCCACTGGTGGACCTCCTGAGGGCACCTGGTGTTTTTGGCCACTGTGTGACAGAGTGTTGGACTGGATGGGCCACTGGCCTGATCCAACATTGGCTTCTCTTATGTTCTTATGTTAACTGGGACGCTGTGTGGCTAGTAATTACATATATATTTAAGTGAGGGGCCCCCATTTGTCTTATTTGGTGCTGAGACATTATAGGGTTAAAATAGTCATACAGAGCTAGACAGATCAATGGATTTACTTTGTATATGGCAGCTTTATGTTTTACTATGACAGAGGTCTTCTTTTACCCTTCAGTAAATTCATGTAGCCATATCTGAGATTAGGGAGATAAACTCTCAGGAAGAGAGTATGGCTCTCAGGTTCGTCTTAGCTTTAACTCCTTTTCTTTCTAGAAATTCCTAGCTGGTATCCCCACCAGATAATATTTATGTGTTCTCCTAATATAATACCCAAAAGTAGCCAGCTCATCTTTCTGACATGGAAAAGGTCTGTTCCACCACTCTGTAGACCTCTCTGAAGTTTCAGAGGCCATCTTATAAATGTAATAGTCACCCTTATGAAGGGCCACTATACAATTGAAGGTTTGGGGCAACAGTTTAAGTAGCAAATCATATTACTCACATATTGAGAAATACCGTTTCGAGGACAAAGCACTGTGGATTAAATACTCTTGGATTTGAATCTGAGGACATGGAGACCCTAATATGAAATGGAGACATGTTGGGAGTAATTAATTGAAACTTATTTTCATGGAGTACTTGTTTTGCCTCTAGTTGTTTCTGGTCTTCCATAGCTTTCTTCTTTTTTTTTTTTTGAAAAACCTTTCCAATTATACCAGGTGAAGGAGAAATTTCCCTGCCTTTCACAGGAGAGTAATTCTGTATGCTTTCAAATAAAAACAAAGAGGAAGAAATATGTAACATTAGGAATGCCTGTTTCAACCAAATTAAAACTACCAGCACTATAATATTTTATGTAATTCCATCCTACTCTAATTTAAATCCGGTTAAATTGCCATTTGGCATAGGCGTTTTTAGGCACGTTATGAAATGGACTTTCAATTTGCTTGCATGTCCAGAAATAATAAGGGTCTCTATCCAGGGTAGCTAAAAAGAACTTCCCTGTGCAAGAGAAGTTTACCTCTGAAATAGGAAGGCTATCAGCCCAGGCTCGAGCTTCCTGGTTCTGAGCTTCCCCCGGCTGTCGCTTTTGGAATCACACAATACCAGACTCAGTTGACCTCTGACACAGCTGGGCAGTTATTAATGACATGTTTTGGAAGTCTTGTGATTAATTGGCAACATTTCATTTCCTTACAACATTGTACCGGGTCTCCCCTTATCATTTCAAAGGGAGGGGGGGGGGAGTCAGATTGTTTCCTTTCCAATGGGCAAATTCTCCAGTTGTGAAAACCACAGGGATGAATGAATGAATGGGATGCAAATGATGACCATTGTGCGCTGTTAGAATACGTGAAATAGCTGCACCCTTCCAGTTTAGCGTGCATTTCTCAACTGGACTTCAAAAGTGGAGGTTGTCCTCCCTATACATTAGGGATGAAGAATATTAGAAACAAGTGGTCAGTCCTGCAGATCTGTTCCGCTAACAGAGGCACTTTCCCCCAGCGGAAGGAGCCTTTCCCTGATGCAAGACACTTGGAAGAACCCAGAAGAACATCTTGCATCAGGAGAAGACTCATTCTGCTGGAAAAAAGCACCTCCACCAGTGGAAAGGATCATCAGATATCACTCACATATTATTTGAAAATCTCCAAATCTATGTGCATATCTAGGTAGTATACTATACTTCATGAAGCCTGCTGCTTTTTCTCAGCCGCAGCCAGATAGAACGACGTCTGTGATTGCAGAACTGCAAACGGCACCCATTGCTACTGCACTGGAGTCAGTGGGCTTAGAAGGGTGTAGCTGGTTTAGGACTACACTGCCAGCCTACCTTCTTCAGTGGGCTCAGAAGGCTGCTGTATTAGGAGGACTGCAAGTGACCATTCCTACCCCAGGCAGTAAATCAACACGTGTCTTTATGCCGCTTAGTTCAATTCAAGGACACAGCAGCCACTCCACTACTAAGGACCAAATTTAGAAGAAGAAGAGATTGGATTTATACCCCACCCTTCACTTGTAGTCTCAGAGCGTCTTACAAACTCCTTTCCCTTCCCCTCCCCACAACAGACACCCTGTGAGGTGGGTGGGGCTGAGAGAGCTCTGAGACAATTGTCCTTGAGAGAACAGCTGTGCCAGAGCTATGGCTTGCCCAAAGTCATCCAGCAGGCACAAGTGGAGGAGTGGGGAATCAAACCCCAGATTAGAGTCCGCACACTTAACCACTACACCAAACTGGCTCTCCAATTACAAATAATTTATCATTTTTTATGGTATCCATGTCTTTGTGGGAAGTCTGTAGTTCCCCAGCTGGTTTACACATCTGAATTTACAAATATCTCATTTAAAAATTAAATCATTAAAAACCAACAGCTGGAAGCATCAGCCAACAGAAAAGACTCAGTTATATGTGTTGTCTTCCCTTCCCCCACTGAATTGAATTGTTAGTCCCTTGTCTTAAATAAATTGTAAATCGCTGCGAGCCCGCCTGCGTGTGGGAAGCAGCAATCAATAAATCGAATGTATAAATAAATAAATAAATAAATATAAAAGAAAATTAAAACAGTATTAGGTAAAAACAGCCACTAAAGCAGCCACACTGAGCATTCAAAAACATGACCAAATCTACCCAAATATCATCCAAAGCATTGTAGAACTTTTTTTGTGAACTGTGAGGGAACCAGGTGATCATCCTGGGTTGGAGGGCTTCATAGGGTGGGTTGAAATAGCAGAAAATGCCCTGCCTTTTGTATCCACCAATGTCACCTCTTCCTCTTCCAATAACGCTAAACATTTATGTAGTACTTTCAGTTTTCACCGCCACTTACAACAGTCCTGCAGGCCATTATTATGATCCTCCATACTGTAGGTGGGTAACTGAAGCTTGAAGAGCATGAGTTGCCAAAGGCCACCTACTGAGTATGCATCAGAAACCAAATTCGAACTGGGGTTCTCCCAGCTCACAATTCTTAGCCACTACACTACTTCAGCTGAAGGCCACCAAACACAGTTAAGCTCTTGTGGGTGGTGGTCATGTTTCATACCCTGTTCCATAAGACATTTGGTGCTTTCAAGGTCATCACCGCCATTTTTAATTGGGCCTGGAAACAATTGGCTGTCAGTGAACTGGGTGTTTCCTTTTTTTCACTGCCTATATGGGCATCAAGTGGATACTTGCGTATACAAAAGATCCATCATAGAACAATCAGCACAGGCTGACTTTTCATACTGTATGAACATAACACTTTTCAGTAAAGAGAAACTCCCGTGTTTTGGTTGTTTGCTCAGCCATTTGGGACTTCAATGAAATCCAAAGGAACAACTAAAAAGAAACGTCTTGAGGCTTGTGTACAACCTGGACATCTTGCCCTCCTTCTTCCCGTACTCTGTAAGTCAGCAGTTCAGTCATGTCTTGTGCTGATCAGCCCATAACTTACTATTCCCTTTCAAATGCACCAAGGCTATTAGACTTCTGGAGAAAAGTCAGATTTAAATACATTTATCTTAATAAATGGAAAAGCAAGTGTTGCTTAAAGCAAATATTCAGTGCATGCGATGTTGACATCAGATTTATTTGTGGGACCTAAAAGCCGGCCTTACTTAAATCTGTTTCAGCCTCGGATCAAATGAATTTGGTTGTCCCAACCTGGCCCCTAGTGAATCAAAGTCCACATCACCAGCTCACAGCATCATTTGTCACAATTGGCAGTATCTGCTCATGAGAAAATTATTTTCTGTGCAGTGGGCTTGAGGTGCATTAGGAGAGCTGCACGGGGAAGCATGCAGAAGGGTGGCAGTTGCTCGGGACAGGCTGGCTCGGTTTCAGTCCTGTTTTCATAAGGCCCAATAAATAACAAAGTTAAAGCTGAGAACAAGCTTGAGTTTAGTTACCTCTGTGTTCTCCTGTTTGCTATTCGTGTTCCTTTTTCAAAAACCCTGTGTGCAAACTCAACAGTGGGGGCTGGAGTTCTCCTTGAATTACGGCTGATCTCCAGACTACAGAGACCTGGAGGGAATGGCAGAGAGTGAAAGCTCCGTTGCCTTCCTAAGCCCCCCCCCCGCCCCGGTTCTTCCCTCCAATCTCCAGGAATTTCTCAGCTTGGAGTTGGCAACCCGACCCAACAGTGCTACTGTAGTTATCATATATTCTCTTTCTCTGGAATATATTACGAAACTCACTTGCTGTGTGTGTTTGCTACAAAGAAGAAGGAAATGTCTCATGGGTGTTCCATGAAAAGAACCACAAAAAGTGGGATGATTAAGGAGGCGGGTGGGTGGGTGGGTGAGATGGGATTTACTAGAGGTTAATCTGATTATACATAGTGTGGTAGAAAGTGGATGGGGAGAACTTGTTTTCTCCATCTCTCATCATAATACAAGCCAACCAATGAACCTGACTGGCGGTTCATTCAGGATGGACCAAAGAAAGACCTTTCCCCACTCAGCGCATATTATTTAGCTTATGGAATTCACCACCACCACAAGACATGGCAATGGCCACTAGCTTAGATGGCTTTTAAAAAAGAATCTGATGCATAGAAGACTGGCCTATCCATGTTCAGCAGCGATGTGCCACGGAATGCCAATTGCTGGAAGTCAACAGAGGAAAGAGAAGACCATTGGCTTTCTGTCCTCCTTGTGGTTTTCTCAGGGCACCTAGGTGGCCATTGTGCAAAATAGGAAGCTGGATGGGATGGACTTTGGGCCTGACGCAGCAGGATTTTCATGTTCCTATGTATGGCTGCTGCCTTCAAGCCCTGCTTATGGATTTCTTGGAGGCATCTAGTTGGCCACTACAGATGGACCTTTCATCAGAATTCAGTGTCGATTTGTTTTTGGGCCCTCATCCTAACCCCAATGGTTTCACTAGATGCAGTCAGGAGCCAAATCCCAGTTCAAATGTGCTGTGAATTTTGAAGTGAGTGGTTTCTCTCTCTGACCACTCAAACTCTAGTTCTATTGGCTCTTGATAAAGTTTATTATCAGCACCATCCTAAGCCAAGTTATATACCCTTCTAAGCCCATTGACTTCAAAGGATGTAGCTCTGATTTGGACTGCACTGCTCGGTATCTAAACAAGGCATTATCTTGTCAGGCTCAGGTTCTGCCTCAGATGCTGAGTTTCTCTAGACAAAGTTCATGATGAATCAAAGTACCCCAGAAAATGCGAGATGAGGGTGGCTAGCCTCAGCACCATTGCTGTATCAGTCTTATGTTTTCTTCCTTATTTTTGAATTGTTCAGGTTAAGTCAAACAGAATCAGACTGAACAAAGTCTGCAATACCACAGTATTTTCTTTCCTTTAAAAACAGCCAACATTTTTTGGGTTTTTTTTTTTTTAAGCTTATGGTGTACGTGTTAAGGCAGCGTTTCTCTTTGCGAGACCTTGCTGTGAAGTTCTAATATGTCACCATTCAAATGTCAGCATGCTGTTGGGAAGGAAGCTAATAACTTAAACTTTTGAGAGCTGCCAACAAAAGAAGTAATTCAGATTGTGGAGAGAATGCCATTGTGTTCTTGAGGGAAATAGATTTCCAGAACGAAACATGCTACTTGGAAGCATTTATTGTGTGTGTGTGTGTGTGTGTGTGTGTGTGTAAACGGGGGGGGAGTACATAATAAACCAAAAAGATGATTTGGCTAAGAGACACCTAGCTTTGGTGACTTCAAGGAGGAAAAGGGAGTTGACAGTATTGGAGAAGGGAACCTTCAGAAACTCTTATTCCCTCTTTTTCCTGGGAAAGCCCACAGCTAACAGTAGTCAGTGGCCCGCATATTTCATGATTAATGCTTTTTTCCCTTCAAACTTCTGTCTGTGGGGAAGCAGCCATGAGGAGGCCCTCGGCCTGTCCTTTGGAAATGGTGTGTCACACGCAAATTTAGCCCACATCACAGTATGTGGGACATGCCATCTTCAGGTGATTGAGAGGCTAGTTCTAAAAATAAGCGAACCACAGAATTTCCAAAAATGAAAAAAGAAAAGAAAAGAAAGAACCAAACAAATGTGAAGAAATGTAATACTCTTCATTAAGGTATTTGTGGGGCTTCTTTTCCTCAGTGCATAGTTGTGGTCAGGGCCTCTTCTGAGAAAATAAACAATTAGGTTTTAGAGCCACCTACTGGAGTTCCTGTAGAAGTGCACCAGTATTCAGTCAAGAGTTTCATGCTTTGGGGATGTTTGCCCTTAGCATCAGTAACAGAGACTTGAGTGTCTCGTCTCTGAGAAATCCCTCTGGGGAGGTTACATTATAAAGCTGTTGCTTCTTATTGCACTGTTTTGCTCCCAGTTATTGTATGCTCCCAGTATTAATAACTGTCAGAAAGTTAGTTTTAAAAAGAGAGAGAGAGAGAGAAAGAATTCATTAACTGAGGCTCTGAGAATGTCTCCAATTCTCTGCGAAATCTAAAAAACAGATACCAACATGAAATGAACTTCAATATGAACTGTCAAATGGGGATTCTAGACTGGGAATAAACCAAATTTGTGGAGCGCCAACATACTCCAGTTGGCTCAGGCACTTGTTTTTACACATAATGGTGAACAGCATGAAATGTATGCAACAAAATCTTTGTTCCCCTTCATTAAGCCTTTCCAACCCCAAACTACTTTTTCTAGAGCTGCCCCTCAGGAACTGGAATAAATCCTAGCCAGATGGCTAGGCTGTAATAAGAGTTTAAGAGAAATAATATCAGTGACATATTCAAAACCATCATACGCTCAAGAGGAAACCCTCATTTGTGATCAGTTGAAGCCTTTACAAATGGCCTTCATCAAAAAGAGCTTTCTTTCTCTTACTGGTTCACGTAGAAACTGTATTGCAAACAATTGTTTTCTTAAGCATGGTCTAAAACATGGGTCTGCAACCTATGATGCCAGAACCAAAATCTGGCACAGTATGGAATCAAATATGGCACTTTGAAAAAAGAAAATCAAATCTTTCAGTTGAGATATATTGGAGTGGTAGGTAGGAAACCAGAATAGCCAGCTACACTTGAGTCCAGTAGCAACTTAGAGTCCAACAGGATTTGGGGGTCAGAAGAGTCAAAGGTCCCTTCATCAAATAGAATAACCAGCATATGAAGTGAATGGCAGGCATAGATTTTTATAGGTCTAAAGAGGTTCTTAAAGATGCTTCACAGAAAGGGAAATATAGAGGTGAACAGCTGCCACGTGTGAACCATGCACGGGTTTACGACAGTGCACTAGAACAACTGCACAGAGAGCTCCTGTGAATACGTGCAGCAGCCGGTGTTTGGGCTGTTGAAACTTTATGGATTCTCAGTTCGTTATCAGTTATGTTGTGCAGTTTCAGTTATGCAAATGGATTTTCTTATCCTGGCTCTCTGTTGAGCTCTGGCTCTGAATTTTGACATTGTTTGGCTGCATAATTGTAAACAGTTGCAGGCCCCTGTTCTAAAATTTGTTTTAGAAAATGCAGAAACTCTGCTAAACACAAACGCCCAAGAAAGATGTATATTGGGCTGGTGACAATTCTGTCTCGTGAAGAAAATTCATTTCGAAAAGCTTTAGCTAACCTGTTATTTTTATCAAAATAAATGAAAAATAAGCCATTCCTTGGCAATTTATCAGCTTTTTGGTGATTGAGACAGTGTAATTGGAACAACTTTAGGGAGTTTATGGTTAAGTCCAGATCTCAGAGCTTGAATATGATGATCTTGGATTTGGCTATTTGAATACGATGATCTTGGATTTGGCTTCCCCCCCCCCCTTTGTTATCTACTTGAGCCTTTGAAATGAGGTGGATTATGTATTTAAATTCTTTTCAAAGTACAAATGAAAAAAAGTACATAGACAAAGTTGCCTAATACTGAATCAGACTATTGAGACATCTTGCTTAGTATTAGAGCTGCCAACTCCAGGTTGGGAAATTCCTGCAGATTTAGGGGTAGAGCCTGGGTAGGGCAGGTTTTAGGGCTGGGAAGGTTCTCAGCATAGTCCACCCACTAAAGTTGCCATTTCCTCTAGGGGAACTGATCTCTGAAGTCTGGAGATTAGGTTTAATTCCAGGAGATCTCCAAATTCCACCTGGAAGTTGACAACCATATTCAGTACCATCTACTCTTAATTGGAAAAGGTTCTTTGGAGTTTGGGCAGAGAAGGTTTTTCAAAGCATTTGCTACCTGAGATACCTTATGTAGAAGTGCTAGAGACTGAACTTGAAATCTTCTGTGATAAAAGCATTTGCTCTGCTGTGGGGCTATGGCCCTCTCTTCTCCTTATGCTGGAACGAGGCCTCAAGTTGGTGGGGTACCTCCCCGTGGCCCATATTGTTCAGGCACTTCTGAACGATACCCAGATATTCTGCTTGTATAAGTTGTTCTTCATGATTAATCCAATGTTTCTCAATGTTACAAATAGGGCTTAGATCCTATGACTCCATTCTTTTAGCACTGGACAGCCTCTGTTGTGAAGTGCACTTCCTTTGCTGCTAGGTCTTCCCTTTGTACAACGTTGGTATTTTCAGTGAGCCCTTGCATGAGTGGAAGTGCTCGTGGCGGAAGAAGCGCATTCCACAGCACAGGCTGTCCAGCATGCACAGAGTACAGTCATAGGATCCAAGCCTTGGCTGGATTCCCCTTCTGAACTTGGCTTCACATCAACTGCCTCCATGGAATTACCATTCACTTCTGCTTCTGTTAACTGAGATAAAAGTCAAGCCATGTGTATTATGTCCTTAGGTTGTAAATTTTTTTTGGGGGGGGGGAGGAGTTGCATTTAAATACATCTGTCTCGCCATTGGCAGACCTGCAAAGAAATTGGTATTTTCAGTCAATTGCCTGTACAGTCCGTATTAAGGAAAGATTTGTGAATTGACAGAGGGCATTAATAATCTTCTCCTTGTCACACAGCATATTTTTCAACATATTTCTTATAGGAAATATATATTTTTCATTGCATAAGAACTCAAAGAAAAACAGCTTTGGGGTCAGTCCAAGAAATATTCAGCATATCGGTATGCAGTGAACGTATGAATCAACTTCCACCGAGCCAGACCACTGGTTCATCTTGCTCAGTACTCTTTACTACAGTGATCCAAGGTCTTGGGTTGAAGACTTTCCCAGCCCTACTGCCTGAGATCCTTTTTTAAGCTGGACATTCCAGATACTGAATCTGGGGGACCTTAGTATACAACGTATTCGCTGTGCCATTTGTGTTCTGGAGAACTCAGAAAACTTGTATAATTTTGATTGGTCTTGATAAACAGGATGACGTGACTTTTGTTTTTGGATTTTTCTTGGGAACCAGCACAGCTACACGAAACTTCTGTTGATTTATTAGCTATTTATTTTTAAACATCTTCTTCCCATGCCGCAACTGGATGGTTCTTGGGGTGGCATCAAATCCAAATGGCAAGCAGTCACCATCAATAAAACAGCGCTGACCTAAGGCCAGCTCCTAAAGGATAAGACTCCTGTACCCTTTGCTACAGTTATGACTAATTTGACTAACTCATGTCTGTGCTTGAAACGAGAATTTGTAGAGACATCTAAATCAATATTACTATAGAAAAATCTCATTGGTTACTGTGTGCTTATCGCCACTCGTTGCAATTCTGTTTTTCAGATATATTACAGAGTAGTCAGAGACATTGAACCCGGGGAAGAACTCCTTCTGTTCATGAAGACTGAAGACTATTCACATGAAACAATGGCTCCAGACATTCATGGTCAGCAATTTCTTATGGCACTTACCACATTTTATACCAGAACTTCCCTAATAATAAATGCTTTGGAGAAACGTAGCTTCTTGCATTCATGGAAACCTATTGAGAATAATGACCAATTTGCCTTACAGAGGAGCGTCAGTATCGGTGTGAAGACTGTGACCAGCTGTTTGAGTCCAAGGCACAACTGGTGGACCATCAGAAATTCCCATGCAGCACACCTCACTCAGCATTTTCTATGGTGGAAGAGGAATTTCAGCCAAAGCTTGACAAGGAGAATGATCTCCATGATATGCAAGATATCCAAGAGTGCAAGGAGTGTGATCAGGTGTTCTCGGATGTACAAAGGTAGGAACTGGGCATTTTGAAATGAAAGCAACTATGCAGAGATCGTCAGATTTTTTTAAAAAAATTAAGACTGAGAAATATTAACAGCCATGGAGTGAACATGAGAAGCTCCTTTATACGTTGGTTCATCTATCTCAGTATTCTCCATTCTGTTCCATGGCAGTTCCCCAGGGTCACAGGTAGAGAAAGGCAAGATTCAAGTCCAGTAGCACCTTAAAGACCAACAAGATTTTCAAGGGCATAAGCTTTCAAGAGTCAAAGCCCCTTTTTTCAGCTTTGACTCTGGGAATCTTATACGCCGGAAAATTTTATTGGTCTTTAAGGTTTTACTGGTCTCGAATCTTGCTTTTCTAAAGCAGACCAACATGGCTGCCAGTGCCCACCTGAATCAATCTTCAGGTAGAGAAAGTTCTTCCCCAGCACCTGCTACCTGAGGCTCTTTAACTGGCAATGCCAGGGACTGAACCTGAGAGCTTCTGCATTCAAAACATGGTTTCTACCCCTGAGCCTTGGCCTCTCCCTGTTAGCAAACAAAGTAGAATTTCCATTAGCTAGCAAGGGGACATATGATGAAACAAATAAATTTTATTTTGCCGAAGGCTTTCACGGCCGGAGTTCATTAGTTGTAGATTTTCTGGGCTGTATGGCCGCGGTCTTGGCATTGTAGTACCTGACGTTTTGCCAGCAGCTGTGACTGGCATCCTCAGAGGTATAACACAGAAAGAGGGAGTACTCTGACACAAAGCATACTCCATCTTTCTGTGTTATACCTCTGAGGATGCCAGTCACAGCTGCTGGCAAAATGTCAGATTCTACAATGCCAAAACCACGGCCACACAGCCCGGAAAATCTGCAACAACAGATAAGTTTTGTCTTCCTTGACCTGAATAGCCCAGGCAAACCCAATCTTGTCAGATCTTAGAAGCTAAGCAGTGCTGACTGGTTATAATTGGATGGAATACCAAATCAGGAGGACAGAGGCAGGCTTTATTCAGCCACCTCTCTGAATATTCTCCAGGCCCCCAGTCAGGGTCAGTCACCAGAGATTAAGAACATAAGAGAAGCCAATGTTGGAACAGACCAATAGCCCATCCAGTCCAACACTCTGTGTCACACAGTGGCCAAAAATACCAGGTGCCCTCAGGAGGTCCGCCAGTGGAGCCAGGACACTAGAAGCCCTCCCACTGTTCCCCCCCCCCCCAAGCACCAAGAATACAGAGCATCACTTGCCCCAGACTGAGGGTTCCTATCTATACCTTGTGGCTAATAGCCACTGATGGATCTCTGCTCCATATGTTTATCTAATTCCCTCTTGAAGCCATCCATGCTTGTAGTGGCCACCACGTCCTGCCATGACTTCCAGGTGCAGACACACACACACACACACACACACACACACACACACACACACTAAAGTCATTTGTTTTGCCTAATGTGTGTGTATACACACACACACACATATATACTGCTGAATTTCACTTTTCTGAGTGGAAAATTTGGATTAATTTGGTACAAAATTATATGAGGGTTTTTTTTTAAAAAAACAATTAGAATAGGTACAGTCCTGTTCAATTTGTGTTCTTTTGGAAGAAACTGTGTAGGTCATGATATGGTCCCTAACATTAAATTACAGTACTCTTCACAGAATGATGAACTTGTATCATGTTCCTCCTCACACATACACACACCCTGTGGCCGTACATGAAAGGATTTGTCTCATGAGGCTTCTCCTTATTAACCAAACTATTTAGTACACGGCCAAGTATTCCCGTATGTATACACATAGGCTGGAAAAGAAGGGGAAGCAATTTCTTGGACGCATCTTGAAAACAATCCTGTGAAAAGTCGAGCCCTGCCCTTCCTTGTTAGAATCGTGGGAACTGGGACACAATGCTGGGAATTAGGACATTAAGATGCTTCTCTTGCATTAAAATGTAGCACTCATAAAACTGTGAATCTTCAAGGGAGGGGGGCCATAAGGATTGTAACTGTCAGCCCCATCGTGCCTGTCTCCGTGCATGGAAAATTCCTTTGTGGGCAAAACTGACAAATTATATGCAGAACATATCAGATCTCATCTATACATCTATATGTTTACTTCTTGTTTACACATAAAACAGTGAGTACAAAGGCATGATAGTACATGCATCAGTTGTATATGGTTTTAGAATGTCTGAAAAGGGATTATATTACCTGGTATCAAAACCTTAACTCCTTACTTGACAACAGTAAAACAAAGGACCTCCAAATGAGAGCCTAGGTACTACATGGGTATATCCTTATTTGCCTGACTGATAGTTTAAGAACATCACCTGAAGCCAAAATATGTTTTCTTAGAAATTATCCTTTTTAATGTACCTGATCCAGCCCTGTCCCCATCAACTCTTGAGACATCAGCTGACTGTGCGGTTGGTAATGTGAAGCTCTTGTAGGTCAGCTGATCACCTGTCTAAGTATCAGAGTGTTTCTGTAGCTCCCACAGGGCTACATCACAACTGCAAAAGAGTCCATAAATAGTCTGTCGGTGACAGTGATGGGCAGGGTCGGGGACGGTTTTTGGGTTTAGCCATGATCCTTATCTAAAATACTTAACATGTAATATAAATGCGAGGAGAATAGCTTTGAGAGTAGGTGCAGATCTTGGAGCAGAACTTCGTCTATGCAAGTGGCAGTGTGTCTCCAGGCTCAGAGAAAGATCACATCAGAGTCGGAGGAAGATCATATCACTCGTTCCCTGACTCTTTAACTGGAGATGCCGGTGATTGAGCCTGGCTGGGACCTTCTGTGTGCAAAGCAGATCCTCTGCTGCTGAACTGTGGCCCCTCCACTGATTAGGCACCAACTCAGAAACTAAACTTTGGGCCCAAGAAATACTCCTGCAAGAAAAACACAACCCTTGAGGGAAGATGTCTGGACTCTACCCAATGGATGGACAACGGTTGTGCTTTTCTTGACCTCAAAATTCCTCTTTTGAGAAGATCTTAAAAGGACATTAAAGGCTTGAGGTAAAGTCCAGGGAGGGAAAATCACATGAAGAGAAATCATAAATTGCTTTGCTGGAGTGAGTGAGGAGAGGGGGCAGTTATCCCCGAGGCAGCTGTCTGAAAAACATTTAAATTATTTAAAAGCTGATACATGACAAGAACAGTTGAAGGCAGAAGATTACAGTAATATATAGAAATATATATCAAAAAAGGCTGAGATGGATACTGAGATTGTTGGCATGTACACATGCTTGTGAGCATGTGTAATTAATAGGAACACCCCCCCCCCCCAAGAACTACTTTAAAGGGAAATAAGAGTGAAAGCAACAGTAAATTTGATCTGAAATATTATGAAAGGAAACAACAATTGTATTAACTAAGATGAGAAACATGACTCATTGCTAAATTTATTAGTGACAGATCAGAGTTTTTGAAGAGATTCAAAAGAAATAAATCTCACTCTCTTGTGTTTATAGAATGAAAAGCAGTCAATAGATAGAACATCCACTGGGGAGGGGCTGTGGCCCCGTGGTAGAGCATCTGCTTAATATTCAGAAGGTCCCTGGTTCAGTCCCTGACATCTCCAGTTGAAGGGACCAGGCAGTAGGTGATGTGAAAAACCTCAGCCTGAGACCTAGGAGAGCCACTGGCAGTCTTAGACAATATTGACCTTGATGGACCAAAAGTCTGATTCAGTGTAAGGCAGTTTCATATATGTAACATTGCTAAGAACAACCATATTTCATTTAATTGGCACATGCTGGAGGTGGAGAAGATACCAAGTGAAAGCATCTTTTTCTATTTAATATTATAGAAAAGGTATATCGGCTGTGTTCCCTGAGAGAGCAGCAGCACATACCTAAAGTCAGTCCCCCCCCCCCCCCGCTCTCTCTCCTGAGAACTGCTTTTTACAGCCATTTTTGAGAACAGGTTTGGATCCAACCCAATAGTAATAAAACAAACTCAAGAGCTGCAGGTATTGAAGACCTAGCAGCAGATAAACAAGGATACAGGAGTTACCCTGCTAAAAAAAATCCTAGTCATTGAACGTCCAAGGTGGACTTGTTTTGAACATGGTTTTCCTTCAAGAACACTGGGAAAAATGTAAATTAAAAAACCTTCCCTCAGCCTTTAGAGACAATAAAGATAAGTAAAAGGAATGTTTGCATAAAGAATGTTGGTTTGATTCTAATCTACCTCCTCTCTGATTTAAAGAAGAAATAAATTGTGGCAAAAGTATTCTTTTTTAAATAGTCAGGTTATTTCATATATAAAATAATTTCTTGTTGGGTTCTTGGGAATTCCAGCCTTTTTTGTAACTCTTGCGAACGTTTTAGTGCATCTCCTATGTTATAATCTGTGCAAAAATCAATAGGAGATAATGCATTTTCAGATATGTATTCACTGTTATTCAGTAAAGATAAATTTAAAACAATGTTCATTCCTGGGATCGGTACAATTAAATATTCTGTTTATTTTACAATGACCGTGACTCTGAGTTAATTATATCTTGTTTTCCTCACCTCTTTATTTCTTGTGAATAGCAGGAGAGATCTCTGATATTCCTGAACCCTTTAATGTATCTTTACAGCTTAGAAAAGCACATGCTGTCCCACACCGAAGAAAGGGAGTACAAGTGTGACCAGTGCCCCAAAGCCTTTAACTGGAAGTCCAACTTGATACGCCACCAGATGTCACATGACAGTGGGAAGCACTATGAATGTGAAAACTGTGCCAAGGTACAGTGAATTTGTAGGGTGCCTGGGATTTCTTTTTGGAATTGAAATTAGCACAGACTTTAACACCAAAGGGCATGATCAGCACCCTCATGATGGATTAGTTGCTGGGCTGTACCACTTCATACTGAAAGTCTGTTGTTGTTTTTGCCCTCAAGTCACAGCTGACTTACGCCAACCCCATAGGTTTTTCAAGGAAAGAGATGTTCAGAGGTGGTTTGCCATTGCCTGCCCCCGCATCACAACCTTGGTATTTCTTGGTGGTCTCCCATCCAAATACTAGCCAGGCCCGACCCTGCTTAGCTTCCAAGATCTCACAAGATCAGGCTTGCCTGGTCTATCCAGATCAGGTCTGGTAGAGGACTGAATATAAAGATAGAGGACTGAATTATTTGCATGTCCTTTTATACAAACGATAACTCTGAACTTATAACACTAGATATCCAAGAAAATGATAGAACCTTCTCCATGACATGCATCTTCAGAACATGCAGGGAGATTTTTTTAAATGTAGAAGAGCATTCAAGAGTTAGGCCCACCCTACCTGCAGCCTGAGTTGGTACAGTCTAGCAACAGGTACATCATGGGGGCTTCTGATAGTGGCACTTGGTTCTCAGAGTTTGGGAGGATGGTAGATTATGTACTTTATGTGTATAAGAACATCCTGATGCAATAGAATCTCTGCCTGAGATCTGTGGGAGCTGGGTTGAAGAAACATTGGTGCCCAGATGAAGGATTAGTCCTCACCTGACATAAGAGAGCTGTTCATGTGCCACAGGAAATGCCACAGTATGAATGCCAAGAGTACTCTTCTAGGGCTTTGAGATGGTTTCAGTGCCATAATTGAAGCGGGGTGGGGGGGTAGAATGGTCCATTTGTAGGAAATTATGTCTTGGGAGATACTATTTATTTTGGTGGCATTTTGATATTTGACACAGCTTT
The DNA here is from genome assembly GCA_029233225.1 of Lepidodactylus listeri. NCBI lineage: Eukaryota > Metazoa > Chordata > Lepidosauria > Squamata > Gekkonidae > Lepidodactylus > Lepidodactylus listeri. The sequence goes on from JARCFY010000005.1 coordinate 23,632,673, forward strand.
AGATAATGCATATAATTTTTTCTTGCTGAGATTGATTCCATAAAGGTTAACCAAACCCTTGAAATTAGAAACAAGGTGGGGAAAATCGCTAGGGATCATGTTGTCATGACCCAAGATGGCTTCCATTTTGTTTCATGCCCAAGGGAGTTGCAGCAGTTCAAAGATGGGAATGACTGCGCACACATGTGTGCACGCACACACTATCTATAACAGGACAGGGATGAGCTGTGAGTAAACAGTGTAGGTAGAAACTCCTGAGTATTAACTGTGCAGGGCTGTGCTTTAATGTTGGTACCCAGAATCAGGCATGAATACAGATGTCAGAAAGCAGTAAGAAACACAGTGGGCCACTTTGGTCAGCTTGACTCAGGTGATATCGAAGCACACACAACAGAAGTAACAATATTGTCTAAATACGACTCTTGCCATACTGAGCACTTAAGTCCTTTCAGTGAGAAAAGCAGTTGGAAAAATTCTTAAATTAAGAAGTAAGCATTGTTGTTAGAAGATTGTTATTCTTGTGGCAGCCCTTAATATAATGTCTGTAAATTCTACGTTTTCTTTTCTGTATTGTGGAGCAGACTATAAACTTCTACTCTACAAATGTGAACCAGTTGGAGAGTTGGTTGGTCCAGAGAACCCTGAGTTGTGGTTCTGTGATGGTCTTGAGAATTTGTTACGAGACATTCCCAGATCCTTACTTCTATGAATTAAGTTCCTGGGTTTCTTTGGTTGATATCCATGACACTTAAATGGATGTGATGTTGCTTCCACTTAAAATCAAAGGAGGAGGAAAACCTCTTGTCCTCTCCCCCGGTTTTGCTCATCTTAGTGCCTGTACAGTCCTATGAAATTGCTGTGTGTCCCCCCCCCCACTTGTTTGCATCAAAGTTTCTTGTTTAATCAGTACTCATTTCCTAGCAGGTTTTCACGGACCCCAGCAACCTCCAGAGGCATATACGTTCGCAGCACGTCGGGGCTCGGGCACACGCTTGTCCAGAGTGTGGCAAAACATTTGCCACTTCTTCAGGCCTCAAACAGCACAAACATATCCACAGCAGTGTCAAGCCTTTTATATGTAAGTCTCCCACTTAACCACTAAGCTTCTGTGTCCTTTCTGTTTTCAAGCAAGAAGCACACTCAGATAAGCATGCTCATGCTGAAAGATTAACTCTTCCATTGAAATCAGAGGGTCTAAACAGCTGTGGCTGGATGGGAACTGTGGTCAGAAGAGCCAGCCATTGTGTTGGTGCAAGATCAGAGACCATCTACCACCCTGGCAGGCCATTTCCTTTCTCTTATCAACCTCTGCTGTAAGTGGCTTTGCTCAAGAAGCATTGGAGATCTCGTCTGGGTGTACTTTTGGGCTCTAGCATACCAAATCATGAACAGTATAATTTCTAGTTTTAACACATTGTCTTCATACTCCATTTTCTGTTTCCCCCAAGCAGATATTCGCTTTAGAGTTCCCTATAGAAATGTGGAGATTATTTTGCTTTATCGTTCTAATATGGTGGGGCCCTTGGCCCGATGGAATTAATTTGGGATCTCCCTGGTGCTTTTCAGGGGGCAGAGTGGGAAGTTAAAATGACCCAGGAACAAGCCAGGCTGAATAACCCTTGCTATGCTCCAAGCCATTGGTGCTGGAACCACTCAGTTCAGATCAGGTTGGCGGTGCCAACGGTGACTGTCAGTTCCCTGTTGTGGACACCTCTGGCTAGGTCTTACCTGAACAGCCCCTGCAGCACTGATAGAGCTACTGGGGCTTGGCTCTACATGCTTCTGGCCTCCAGTGGCCCTCTGAGGCAGTGGCCCATAGGAAACTTCCCTTTAAGTTAAATAGCCAGTCTGCTCCTGATACCTTTTGTTCTTTGCAAGTGGGCACCATTAAAATAGCCCACAGTTGTGAATGCAATGGCTGTTCCTGTGTTAAATAACAGCGGAGTGGTGGTCATGTCCTATTTGGCTTGAATGACTGGAAACTTGCAGTTCCATGGGCCAGCTCAGATGAAACCAGGGTTTGGCACTTTGTAAATGAGGCTCACCTTGACCTGGATGGCTTGGGCTAGCCTGATCTCTCAAGCGAAGCAGGATCAGCCATGGCTAGTACTTGGATGGGAGACCGCCAAGGAGGTCCAGGGTTGCTACGCAGAGGCAGCCAATAGCAAACCACCTGTGCTCATCTCTTGCCTTGACAACCTGTGAGGTCACCATAAGTCAGCTGCAGCTTGGCAGTGCTTTCAGGAAGCTTCAGGATCACACACTTCCTCCTCCTCTCACTCACTGCCATTCCCTCCCTCCCCTTTCTGTTTTGAGGCAAATTGTATTTTGCTGACACAATGTCAAACTGTGGTTTGTTGCAGAAATCAGGGAATTGGAGCACACAAGGGGGGAGACAGTGCATGAGCTGGAGGCTTGAACACAGACCTACAAACCATGGCATTGCATTTTATTTTTTTTTTACTCTATGTATATCCCACCTTTCTCCCCAAAGGGGACCCAAAGTGTCTTGCATCATTCTCCTCCCCTTCATTTTATCCTCACAACAACCCTGTGAGGTAGGCTAGGCTTAGAGTGTATGACTGGCCCCAGGTCACCCAACGAGCTTCTATGGCACAAGTGAGGATTCAGAACTGGATTTCCCAGATCCCAGTCCAACATTTCAGCCACTATACCACACTGGCTCTCATATGATCTGAGCCACTGTATGTGTGCACATAAGTACACACATTTAATTTTTTTTAGCCTCACTGTATCTGACCAAAGAGCTGTGACCAAGAGCTCAGGGTTCGCATATATGGTTCTCTCTTGCCCATTTTATCCTCACAATGACCCTGTGAGATACATTAGACTGAGAAAGTGTGCCTGGCCCAAGGTCACCTAATGAGCTTCACAGAAGTATGGTGATTAAAACTATGGGGTGACCCAGCTCCTTGCCCTACTCCCTAGCCAGTTTGGTGTAGTGGTTAAAAGCGCGGACACTAATCTGGGAGAACCAGGTTTGATTCCCCACTCCTCCAAATGCAACTGCTGTTCTCTCAAGGGCAGTTCTCGAAAGAGCCCTCTCAGCCTTACCTACCTCACAGGGTGTCTGTTGTGGGGAGGGTAAGGGAAAGGGATTGTAAGCCACTCTGAAACTCCTTCAGGTAGTGAAGGGTGGGGTATAAATCCAATCTCCTCCTCCACCACCACCTCCTCCTCTTCTTCTTCTTCTCCATAGTGGTTTTCATCCCGCGTTAACTGCCTTCTGCACAATAAGAACTTTAAACATTGTGGCATGAAGTTGAGACTTCACCACAGGAATGTTGTTCTTGGTTCCAGTGCAGACCAGCTTTCAGAGGAGAGCTCTCTGGTATTTCTCCCTGCATGTTCCATATCAGGAGCCTCCGGGTATCTGAGGCTCCATGGGCAGTTCTGGAAATACTTTCATAACCTCATTTTATATTGTGTGCTCTGGCAAGTTTCCCCTAGCCCAAGTCTAATTATGCTTTGAACCTTTTGTAAGTTTATTTATTTTTTCTTAATGTAGCCCCAGGAAGAAAAGAAGAGCTACTGGTGGATGTGACTAATAAAATGTAAGAAGATTCCACCAAAAATGAGCTTCCCTTTAGCAAACCACTGAAAGACCTGGACTCTTTCCAGATCATTGCTAATTTCAAAACAGGGCTCAGAAATCTTCCAAAGGAAGAGGGACTCTTTATACATAAACAGAACCTAAACTCCTTCTTGACCTAATCATAACAGAGTGTTTCATTAGCTGTCCTCCTCCAGAATTAAAGGTCATAAAAGTCCTTATCATGTATCATCTTCCATCCTAATTAGATGTCTAGAAATGAATTATGTACAGCATTTATATCCTACGCTTCCTGCCAAAGTTTATCTCCACTGCAACTTACAATTCCATACTGTTATATCTAAAATATTACATATAACATTTTAATTGTGTGTATATAACATAACAACTATGAAATACCCATCAGCATCTTAAACCGAGAAGCTAACAGTAGCAGCCTTAGAGCAACCTCTGTGTGGAAGTAAAAATAACTCAATATTTTACTCAGTGAAAACTTAGTTATGAAAAGTTGAGGGGAGATACTGAGATTCTGCTGTCCTCTTTATCTGAATCTTGTCTTCAGGCTAAAAGTATTAGGTAAAATAAATTACCAAGAAGAGGACTAGTCAAATCTCCACCTTCCCCATGATACAAATGAGCTATGCATCCTATTGTGAGATTCCCACTGTGGGAATGTATCATACCATCCACAGAATGGGCTGTGTTGTTGAACTTTTAAATAACTGAAGGAAGAAGTCAAAAGAAGGAGCCTGCGTCTGGTGTGTGTGTCTTCCACGTGTGTGTGTGTGTGCATGGGATTTCAGCTGTCTGAAGTTCACACAAAATGGGCAAATGCAACTTTTCCTTACCCCTGCACCATTATGACATGACAAATTCTCAATTTTACCCTTGTGGTCTTCTATTCCATCTGGCCATTCTAAACTTCTCCATGTGATTAGGGTGACCAGAAATTCTCATGGAGGAATTCCTGATTCTCAATTTTTATTCTCTCAGCTGATCTTTAGTTTGATTTTTAAGATGTATCTTATTTCAGATACTGCTTTGCACCATCTGAAGCAGGGGTTCCCAGCGTGGTGTCTGCGGATGCCATGGCACCAACAGACACCCTTTCTAGCACCTACCAAGTGTTTTTAGAAAGTGGTCATGGTCGGGTGGGGCTACTGCCCAGCAGAGCTCCTAATTAGTACTGAGGATCTGATTGGCTATGCTGATTAAAATAACATTGTTTCAGCACAAGCTGACGCTATAGTCTTTATTTTATTTGCATTCTTGTCCCCTGCATTTGAGCTTCCTCTGTGTGTGTGTGTGTGTGTGTGTGTGTGTGTGCACACCTGCCTCCTGCAATGGCTGTTTTACGGTTGGCTCCACCTCCCATTGCAGTCATTTTGTGGTTGTGCCCACCACCCTGTATCAAAATTCCCAAGGTGCCCACAGGCTCAAAAATGTTGGAGACCCCTAATCTAAAGGACCATGTGCTTACTGTTTGTTTGTTTATATGTTTATTTCAATGCTGTAAATATATTTGATTTATTAAGTTGAAATTCTCATAAAGAAGTTACTTTACACTCCAGTGAACTGGTTGTAAAGATAGCTGTTAACACTAATTGGCAGAGCTGACATGGCATGGAAAGTTCAGTCATTCCAGGAATTAAACAGTTTGATGAACATTGTCAGTTTAGGAGTAAAATGTCACACGAGGGCAAGTCGGGGATGAGAAAGAAATCCTGAGACATAGGTAGGTTAGAGGACTGAGAGCTAAGATGTAAGAAGGCTAAAAGATGGGTAGGCAGAATAATGAGGGCTCAAAAGGCAATTAGTGGGAATGGAGACTGAACTAAATTTCCTCTACTGATTTGAACCATTCAGACAGTTCTTTGACTACAGGTTTCTAGTCAACCAGAAGCATCTAAAAAGTCCAGCTCCGCTGATCTGCAGCACTCTAAATACTACTGTTGCGGCCAAAGCTGGATCTTAGGATCTATGACTTCTCCCACTACAAGGCAGGATAAATCCTGAATAAGGGCAAGAAAATGAAGAGATGCTGAATTTAAAAAAAAATGTTCCAAGTACCCTTTCTCAGAGGATCTCTAATTAAAATTCAGTGAATCAGGGCACTCCAAGATTTACTTCCCTCTGAGTCTTCCATATGGAGCTCCTCAAGTACCCTTTCTTGTGGAAGGGTGGAATGAAAATGAAATAAATATCTGCAGGTACCTTTTATCCTTTCCCCCCATCCCTTAGTCATAGTCATCATTAGTAAGCATTAAATATCCAAACCTTTAACCCTTAATTAATATAAACCAATGTATTAATTAATCTGGTTAGTCTCTGGCCGAATAATTTTTAAAAAATGAATATTTGGAATGCAAGTGGAAATATTCGTAAAAATGAATATTTGGAATGCAAGTGGAAATATTCGTAAAAACGAATATTTGAAATGCAAGTAGAAGGTAGCTTCAGACATTGCACGAAACAACATGAAAAAGGATATGCAGTTGGCCCACATATCTGTTTTTTGTGGTGTCTGTGAGGGAAATCTTCCCTCTGTTGTGAAAAGTCCCCTCCCTGCTGCTTCTGTAATGCATTTATGTCACTCCGAAAGAGTTCAGGTCACTTCTAATCCTTCCCAATTCCATGTCTTGCCCCTCTTGTTCCGATACCAAGCTAAACAGCATGTTGTGGTTTTCCTTATTATGCAGGTCTTTATATTGAATACAGAAACAGCTTCCAAAGCAATCTCAGCTAAAAGGATTTTAAGCCGGCTATGTTGCACAACTAGGCTGTGGAACCCAGACACACAGCAAGGAGGTGTGGGGTCAAACAGGAAGCCCATTTAATGGAGAAAGGGGCCGGCCTGCAGTTTCATATCAGCCCATGGGGACTTGTGGTTCAGGCTCTTGAGAACTGATGATCAGCTTCCTGTAGCTTTCGAATTAACTTCTTCAGTATACAGGAACATACACTATACATTCATCAAGGGAGCAGTCGAATGGATCTGTGTAAGCCTCCAGTCTCAATAATATATCAACATGATTTTTAATGGCTTAAAAGAATCCCTCTGAGGCCCATGGGCCTGCCCTTGGAATGGTTGCTTTTTTTATTTATTTGTGCTTAGGCTTATTTAAAGCTAGCGAAGAACATAATTAACTGGACCCAGTTACAAGCATTCTTTTAATGATTTGCGTTTCTCTGCACAGTATCACAGGGCGGTCTTTTTTAATATTTGTGAAAATAAAATGATTAGTAAACAATAGCTTCCCAGCTATATAGGGACCATTTATCTGCTGTAGCTCTAGTTTCATCTTTTAAAAAGAAAAGTCAGATGCTCTTCCACTCTTAAAAATTAAATCGCATGGGAAAATGCTTCTCTTTTTTTATTTATATATGTATGTAGGCAAAAACCCAAAGTGCAACTGTGATTTTTGAAACTCAAGGGGTGATGGACAGGGAAAAAAAACCTTGGGACAATTACCAATAATTGCCATGTAATTACAGAACAAAAGAATTTAAGGATCACATGTCAGGGTAGGATTTTGTGAGCGATTGTGGCTGGGGGTAGAGGGTCACCTCGAGCAGAGATATCTGGTTCCCAGCAAAAAGGCCACACACCACGCTGTACCTTCCCGGTCTGTTTATGGCAACTGTCTCTCGTTACAGTATGCTGCCCTAGCTTGGGAGAAAACTCACCAACACCATCTCACCAACACAAAGGTAATTACACACTGCCTGCCTTCATAAAACCTCCAGCTTGCCCAAATAGAAACCACATGCTGGAACAGAAGAGACGGGGGAATGTATTAAAAATACCACTTAACAGTGATTTGTTTAATAAGCAGAAAATATGCAAACTTTTTCACTCTGAGCTAATTTCTTCTTACTGAACATCTGAAGGTTTAAAACATTCTGGGCAGGTTGGCATGGAACAGGTCAGGGACCAATGCTGAAGGTGCTCTGGGTCAAAATAGTTAACAAAAGTTAGAGGCCAGGAAACAAGAGCTCTGCTTTGGAAACTTGAAATAGAGGTAAGAATGTGGAATATAGACCAGGAGGGGGAAGGGACATTAAATACCTGTTGCTTTAATAGGTCAACCCCTCCATGTGCTCAGCTTAGAGCAAAAACTTCCATGGCGTTTGCAATAATACAGAATCAAAGGGGGGGGGCTGACAAGGCTGGGGTGGGGTTATGAATATGGGAAAGTGTCTTACATCCAATCAGACCAGCAGCCCATTTAGCCCAGCATTGCCTACTCAGATTGGCGGAGTCATTCCAATGTCTTAGGCAGAGAAAGATCTTCCCAGCCTTGGATCTTCTTCATTAGAGCAGCCAGATTTTTGTAATTCCTCCCACCCATCCCAAGGCCACCTCCTTCATGTCTCATGGCATGCCTGTGCCAGCCTAGAAACAGAGTTTACTTAACCCTTCACAACCATTCATACTCCACCGTCCGTTTCACAACTTTCCCCCAACCTTGCGAAGCTACAAGCCACCCGTGTCCCACTTACTTGCACAACAACTTGGGCATTTCTCTTTAAATCTATTGGACGATGCATCCCAGCCCGGACTAGTCCTGTTTTAGTTTCAGCAAGGCAACTGCAGCTCATGCCTGCAGATTATTCTGCAGACCAGTCAAGAACTTTGCTTTGCTTTAGGCCCCTGAATTAATGCCATAAAAATCAATCGCGGGTGTGCTTCTGAAAGTTCAGAACACTGTTGATAGAAGGAGACCATTTGCATAATGTATGCAGGGCATTAGGCATGGAAAGAAAGAAACGTTCCGAATTAAATTTACTGATCCAACAATTTAATTTCGACAAGATTCCAGAGATGTTTCTTCTGACTTGAACATGGCCCCAAATAAAAGGAAAACTCGCCACGCTTAGAAGACAGATCCAAGCCTGTTTGTATTCTCATGTGGGCAAGGTTTTCTAATAAGAATTCCTTTAGCTAGAACATTCCTTGTGAATGAAAGATACCATACAGGAACATCAGCTAATATAGGGGGATAGCGTTCTTCCTGCATCGTACAGCTCTTTGGCTTTTATCCAGGCCAGCAAATGCTACTCTTCTGTTGTCTGAGAGATACCAGGGAAGCAGCCCACATGATCCACACCGGGTGGAATCGGGGCCTTCTCGAACAATGGATGTCTTTGTTGTTGTGATGGGAACAGACAGCTAAAGGAGTAAACATGTAAGACATGACAACAAGCAGGCAGGTTTCTCAAGGGTAAGCTTTATAAGAGCAGGAAGGTTAGCATCGGCAGAGTGTGCGTGGAAGTCAGAGGACGTGATTATAGTTCATGGGAACCAAGAGTGCAGGATGGGATACATTCAATTCAGTTTCCTTTGCGGGCTTAAAATAGATCCATTGTAAATTATGTCAGTCTGTCTGAAACCACGAAAATAATTGTTAAGAAGGTCCCAGAATTCACAATGTGCATTGTTGTGAGGCTTTGATGTGTGAAGGACAAGAACCTATGATATAACTGAAACCGAGCAAAAGTCAAGCTGCTGAAGCCAAAGGAAGCTGGATTTTTCATGTAATTGGGTAATATTGCTTAATGTTGATTTTGAGGAAACCCTTAAGTTATCAAAGCTAAGTGGGAACCTGCCAAAGGTTGACACTCACTAGTGTGTTCAGTGCATGGTGTGACTGTGCCAGTTGTAGTAATTAGCATAACAAATGTCTCTCTTGATCACAGTGTAGAGAACAGCCCTGTCTTATTTCTCAGAGTGGTTCAGTACTGTGTCATGGTTATACTTTGTTAACAGTACTGGGATCCTCCAGCTGAGGTGCTTTCTATCCAGACATTTATAGAAAAGAGCAATAAATGAAGTAAACCATGTGGTCGTGTTATTAATGAACGCAGAAGTGTTCCTTGCATTTTTTCTGTTTTATTCTGTAATTACAGCTTGTTTTAATCAGGGTTTCTTCACATCACTGTGGCATAAGCCCAATGATGTAAGAATCCTGAAGATGTGTGAAAGATTCACATGGGAACCTGAGCTTTTTGTGTCCTTTCCCAGTCAACAGCAGTGATCATCTCCGTTATGAGCACTATACTGCTTTAAAAAGAGAGTTGTGATTAGCAGACTGGGGGCTCATGAATCAAAAAAAGGACATCGTAACTAGAATCTCATGTGAATGCACACATGTTATGAGTTTTTCTGGCCAATGCATATAAGCACAGGAGGCTGTAAAATATTGTGAACATTAAAACATTTCTACAGCATTGTTAACTTTTATAGGTAATAAATATGGGGATTTTCTCATTCTGTTGTCTCATTGCTGAATTGGATTCTGGGAGTGGCTTTTTACATGCTCTCTGCACTCAGATTAATCATATTTGGCCTTTTCAACAGGCGTCAGTCTTTTAACCAGTGGTTCTAGCAAGTAAATCCCAGTGGTGCTTAGTTTTGATTAAACCTGTTTAGGATGGAGCTATTTTCATGTAAAGTATAAGAGATTTCAAATCACTCTGTTTGAAGCAGAAGGGTGGGATCAAAGGTGGTGGGGGACGGGGGGAAGAGAAAAATGAGCATAAATCCTGAGATTTGTTGTTGTTGTTGTTGTCGTTTACACACAGGTGAGGTCTGCCATAAATCCTATACTCAGTTTTCAAACCTTTGCCGTCATAAGCGTATGCATGCTGATTGCAGAACCCAAATCAAGTGCAAAGACTGTGGACAAATGTTCAGCACTACGTCTTCCTTAAATAAACACAGGAGATTTTGTGAGGGCAAGAACCATTTTGCGGCAGGAGGATTTTTTGGCCAAGGCATATCACTTCCTGGAACCCCAGCTATGGATAAATCTTCCATGGTTAATATGAATCATGCAAATCCGGGCCTTGCTGACTATTTTGGTACCAATAGGCATCCTGCTGGTCTTACCTTTCCAACAGCTCCTGGATTTTCTTTTAGCTTCCCTGGCCTGTTTCCTGCAGGCTTGTACCACAGGCCACCTTTGATACCTGCTAGTTCTCCTGTTAAAGGACTTCCAAGCACAGACCAAACAATCAAAAGTCAAAGTCCCCTCATGACACATCCTCAGTCACTGCCAGCTACCCAGGATATTTTGAAGGCACTAAATAAGCACCCACCTAACCTAGGTGAAAATAAGCCAGTGGAGCTTCAACCAGAGAGGTCCTCCGAAGAGAGGCCACATGAAAAGATCAGTGACCAATCAGAGAGTAGTGACCTTGATGATGTCAGTACCCCCAGTGGGAGTGACCTGGAGACCACCTCTGGCTCTGATCTGGAAAGTGACATTGAAAGTGATAAAGAGAAATGTAAAGAAAATGGTAAAATGTTCAAAGACAAAGTAAACAGTCTTCAGAATTTGGCTTCCGTAAATAATAAGAAAGAATACAGCAATCATTCCATCTTCTCACCATCTTTAGAGGAGCAAACTGCGGTGTCAGGGGCTGTGAATGATTCTATAAAGGCCATAGCCTCTATTGCTGAAAAATACTTTGGTTCTACAGGACTTGTGGGTCTACAAGACAAAAAAGTTGGAGCCTTACCTTACCCTTCCATGTTTCCCCTCCCATTTTTTCCAGCATTCTCTCAGTCAATGTACCCATTTCCTGATAGAGACTTGAGACCGTTACCTTTGAAAATGGAACCCCAATCGCCAGGAGAAGTAAAGAAGATCATAAAGGGAAACTCCGAGTCTCCCTTTGACCTCACCACTAAACGTAAGGAGGAGAAACCACTTACTCCTGTAACCTCAAAACCAGCAACTCTACCAGTTACCAGCCAGGACCAGCCTCTAGATTTGAGTATGGGTGGCAGGAGCCGAGCCAATGGTACAAAACAGACTGAGCCTCGGAAAAACCACATCTTTGGAGGAAAGAAGGGAGATGACCTTGAATCGAGGAAGTCATCGGACATATCTTTACAGCATGCAAGGCCTACTCCTTTCTTTATGGATCCCATTTACAGGTAATACAGGAATAAAGAACTGTGAAAGTCACATTAGTACTTTCAGATGTACAGCCAACTCAAATGGACCATAAAAGGTGGCCTATGATTTTCAGTCATTTATTGTAATAAAATTGCACAATACTTAAAAATTGAATTAATGCAGCTCAGGTACTGGAAATTTATAAAACATTTATTCTAATACAAATTATCTATATATCTTTGAAGCAGTTTTCCCTTCAGAGGAAAAAAAGAGAGAATGTATTTAAAAATTGGCAGTCAAATTCGGCTTTTGTTTGCAAACTAGGAACGTCGATCTCCACTGCAATCAAAGGTGTTTCACCCAAGAACTCAAAACACGTTGTACCATAGCAACACAATGTGGAACTCAAGGGTAAAATTCTGCCTTTATTTACAATAGACTAATTTGCTGAATTGTTTTTGGTAACTGGAAGGGCTTGTACCTTTCTGCTGTGCAGAGTATTAATCTGGTGTCAGAGGTACTTGCATGGAAAAACCTATTTTATTGATAAGATTTGTACATTACCCTTCCTCCAAGGAGTTTGGAGAGCCGTACATGCTTACTCCTCCCTGTTTTGTCTTCACAACTGCTCTGTGAAGTAGGTTAGGCTGAGAGATAATAGCTTACATCCAGCCACATTCGGAAGATTTCAAAGCATTTGAATTTTCTTAAGAGGAGAGGCAGCAGTTTTTGCTGATTCCCCCATACCGCTGTAGACCCTCCCAACTAATGGGTATCCGACCTCCCCTCCCCACAAGAACAAAATTTCAGGGGCCTTCAGTGGGATACAGTGTATGATGGGAAACCAGCAGATATTGCTTTCCCCCTCTTAAGAAAAGGACACTTAACTTTTCTTAGCTATATGTTTGTTCACAGGTTAATGACTGGCCAAAGATCAAGTGGGGACCTTTGTGGCAGAGTGGGGATTAGAATCTGAATTTCCCTAGTCCAGTTCTAAGCACTACACCACATTGCTTAGTGCAATACTTTAACAGATCCAACAGATACTACCCAGATTCAGAAGTCATGAACAAATCATAAGTTCTTCTTAACAAGAAAGAACCAGGAAGTCCTCAGTTGAAGGCTTCCTGGTTTAGAAATAACTGCTGTGAAGTCCTCACTGTTTATTTATTTATTTATTTAATTCAATTTATACACCACCCTCCCCGCCAAGACAGGTTCAGGGCGGCTGGATACTTTGTCAAAATATGGATTATTTATTTAATACATACCAGGATTCTAAACCTTGAGCAAATCAATCTTAGAATATCTTTTTCTCAGAAAGAAATAAACCACAGTTTGCCGAAGTGAACCATTCAGATGGCGCGATAAGTTGTGATTAATTCTAGCTAGGATGCCTTCAGTCTTGGTGCAGAGTGTGCGAAGAAGGGAGCATGCAGACTTCCAAGATTTGTTTGTTTGTCTGAATGCAGCAAATGTAATGAAGTAAGAAGTCCAAAGAGAAATGTGGAATACTTTTTATCATGTGAATGTTTTCCGGGTGGATAGTCCCCTGTATTTTTAAAAATTATTTATTGTGGAAACTGCTTAACTAGCAGACCTTGATTGCTACCTTCATTTGGAATATTTTCTCTACCAAAGGTGCTTTAGGATTTATCTGCATCACCTGTTCTTCCTGGATATATCAGATGCCATGAAGAGAAAGAGCTACTTACAGTCTAATTGACACAGCAGGACAATTTTAGAGTTTCTGCCTCTGATTTGAGATATTAGGGATATATACCCGAAAGTGGATATAGCCATGAAAAATATGGCAACTTGTTGTATCAAGTAGGAATGGTGCACTTCTGCATTTGTATTTACTCATGAGGAAGTGCCCTAACATTCTGCATTTGTCAGTCACTGCCTGACTTATTTACAAAGGCACAAAACATACCACAGGACCAGTGGAACAAGTGAAAGACAGAAAAAGACAAATAAAACAAAGTGAAATGAAACTCTACAACACAGATGCATTGTGACCTAGCAGTTCCCAAAGTACATGCCAACTCATACATGTGTGCCATGAGCAGAAAAACTGCTAGCATGCCACAAGAAATAAATTAAGTAATTAAAGGCTCCCATGAACCGAACTCATAGGGCTACCAAGCTGCTGTTGGGGGCAGATAATTTCCTGCTCCCAGATCCTGTTGCCTGCCACTGCTCTGAGCGGTAGTAGAATTTTTTTTAAAAAATCCTGCAATGTTGTGTACTTACCAGAAGTGACAATGAGTGGCTCCAAGAATCGCCAGAAACTCTGTGGTCTTACCGCAGAGTTTCCAGCAATTCCTAGAGTTATCCTTTGTCACTTCCTTTTTTTAAAAATGAAGTGATGTAGCGCCACATGTGATGCTGCAGGGGCCCCCCATGGCTTTGACCACATTGCTTCTGCTGGTTGCCATACAGTGCCTGGCAACCTTACATCTGCAGTTGTTCTACAAAAGAGGTTGCCGAGTGCATCTCTTTGTGATTAATTGCTGTGGCTTAACCTGCTCTCAGTGAACCTCTGCTGAGCATGGGCAGTTCTGGTGGGTTTCTGCACTGAGTGGGATTGGAGAAGTCAGTGGTTCCCGATACAGATACGGAGCAAAATTACCCCATGTAGTCTGCCTGTTGCATTTTTGCCAGTATCATTATTACTTTCTCCAAAACAGTAACTCATGCTTTTTGAGGATAATAGTGAAGAGTGTCCCCAATTTTAATTCATAAAGAGATGTCTCAGCTATCTGAAGCTGGCAAAGCTTTTGAAAGATGTGAATTTGTGGGTCAGTGGGTCAGATTTGGGCCTCCATTCAGGGATTCAGATCTGAATCAAAAATCCATTCTAGTGAAAATGCATTTTTCTTTCACTACATAGTTTCATTGGGTAATCTGGTATATAAACCTTTCACTATTGTGGAATTTGCTGCTTACTAATGAATGTAGCCCCCCAAAATGTAACCAAATATGAATATGATGTAACTCCAAAGAGTCTTATCATCAACTGCCCTAAGATTTTGAAAAAAAATAACATAAATCCAGAAGTAAATTTTCTGAAATAATGAAGACCAGTACTAAAAAAAACCTACTTTGAATAATAAGGCTTCACTCAGAAAACTCATTTTACTTTGAAAGTGGAGAATGGAGAATGAGAATAATAAAAGTTCTGTAAAGTCCGTTTCAGCCAAATACTTCTTTTGATTTCAGGGACTGGTTTTCCTGCATAGTCAAATATATAGCTCAGCACTCTATTTTTGATAATATAGCTGTGTTTCTGACCATTGTGATGGGTATAGTTACTCACCAGTTTCTCTCATGTGTAATAATTGATACTTAAATTGGGAATGGATTGGATCCAGATGGTATTTTCAGTTAATGGAAGGAGGGATGGTTTTCACCAGTTTCCCCCCTCCGACTGCAGACATCCCGTTTCTTCTTCATGCTGTTTATGGAGGGGTTCTCTATCTCCGAAGAACAGCATTTTGGGAGCTCAGTGTGGGTTACAAAAAGAGCAAATTGTCAGGGAAGTCCCATGCCATTAATGGAAGTATCTTCAGAAATTATCAGCAGGATCCAAATTTGCAGTATAAATGGTATAATTTTTTAAGGGATGTTCATAGCTACATTAGTACTAACGAATACAGTATGCCTGCAACTGAGAATGGCATCTCATTAATTGCAGTGACTTAGAAACTATTGTCTGCTTAGACTAGAATCCAAGTCACTAAATAGGTACCCATGAGTGAGACCGAGTCATCACAAGAAAACTCTCATTTTAACATTTACAGAGTAGAGAAGCGAAAATTAACCGATCCACTTGAAGCTTTAAAGGAAAAGTACTTGAGGCCGACGGCAGGATTCTTGTTTCATCCCCATGTAAGTATTTTTTGTGTTCAAGATGTTGAGATTTGTAAACAAACATGTTGATCTGTAAAAAGCAGGTGCACAGGAATGCCTGGAATCTTAGTCATTATCGGATTTCCTAAAACATAACAGTTTGTAGGGATTGTGGAGGTGAAGAAAACACGTACCATTGTTTTAAACTTCATGATGTTTCCCAAGACAGCGTTCAGCCACAGTCCAGAGGAATGTACTATGATCTCCATGTGTGCATTGGGGCTTTCTCTCTCAAATAGCACTCCCCCTCACCACCACTGCCACAAGGAAGATTACTTCTGGGACTCAATGATATGGCATGTTCCAAGTCTACAGTCACACTAGTCATGTTTAAATCTCTGGATGCAGCTAAAGTACCTTTCTGAATTGTAATCTTGTTTTATAAAGTTTTTAAAGGACATTCCAAGGCCAATCCACACGATTTTATGCTTGTGCCCACGTGGGGTCTGTGTCCATGCCACCTGTGAGCACATGGTGGAATATTAAGCCGTTCACCACATGCCCACTTCAGCTTTGTGACTCTCGTCATGTATGCCAAAGACTAAAAATATGCAGCCCAATAGCCTTGATAGTTTACTTTCCTGTGCTTCAGAAGTTAATGGGTTCATCTTTACCTTTTATAACCACTTGCATCTTAATCTGTGACTCTTGGATGCAACAGATATAGTCTTGTGTTGCTTGCATAAATGTTGCCTGTTCAGCTAGTTAGATCCTGGAGACTTCTGTTGGCTGTAGCAGTACGGTGACTTAAGCAAAAGTCTGGGATCTTGGAATGCTAATTTCTTGTACTGTGGTCAAATATAGATTTAATTAGTATCCTTGCCAGGGTAATGGTTCACAATACTCTACAAAATTACTGCTCGGTGGTTTGTTTTTTGTTATTTATGCTTTTATTCCCACCTGAACAAAGTCTTCATTGCATCTACATAGCCAACACTGTATAAAAATATGACAGGTTGCCAACAACTATAATCTTTGCTGTGCTAGTGGTAGCCCATAGTGATGGGGGAAAGTCATTTTAGGTAGAGAATCCAGCTAAGGTAGAACTGAATCTTGAGACAGGGAATGCAAAGTTTATACCTTCAAAAGGTAGCCCCGTTGGTCTGCAGTGGAACAGTTATATTCGAGTCCAGTTTTCAAGCCCCTTAGAGACCAACAAGAATTTCAGAGTACAAGCTCTTTATTTGGTATTTTTGCATTTGTGTGTGTGTGTGTGCCCATGCCTGGAAGTCATGACGACCTCTGGCGACTCCTACTGGGGCGTGGAGGACATTCAGAGAAGTGGCTTGATTGCCTGCCTCTGACCTCCTGGCCCTGATATTCTCTGGAGGTATCCCGTCCGAATACTTGCCACGGTTAGCCCTGCTTAGCTTCTGAGATCCAAGGAGATTGGGCTTGCCTGGGCTATCCAGCTCGGGGCCAGAGTATAAGCTTTTGAGAATCAAAGCTCCCTTCATCATAATCAGATCTAGGGGTTTATAGTCAAGGTCCGGCCTAGGCTTTTTGCTTGTTTCAGGACAAAATGGGAAGAGGTATAGCACATTGGAATTTTCCAGTCCAAGTGTGTGAAGGCCCAGGTTCATTTGTAGGTATCTTAATTCTCTGTTCAAAGCCAGCGTGATGCCATTTTTTTTCCAACGTTCATTTTCAAGATCTACCTTTGCATTTTTAATCTCCTCCATACGTGTGCATGGATGCTGGTTTAACCCATCTTAACCCATCTTAGGTCAGCTGCAACCCACTTGCAGGTTCCGACCCATCAGATGAAAGCCAATGGGCTAGAGTCTTAGAGCCAGACATAATATATTTTTGTCATGAGGGTGCTGCTAAACACTACATACTGCAACTGACAAGGACGCAGCTTGCATAGCAATTACCATGTCTCTGTGCATGGGTGAAAGCATGAAGACCCACAATATGATCGCCCTAACTGATAGTACACCACAGGGAGAAATCTGTTAACACAGGGATAATGTTTTCCTTACTATCTCTGAGGCGAACATAATGGGTGATATTGATGGTCTCCCTTTCATTAAGTGAGGAAGTGTCCTTTAATGGAGAGAGGTCTCTTCCAAGTGAAGAAGACTCTTCCTTGGTTCCCAGACAATGTCTGGGTTGACTCTTAGGCACGTATCTGTCATGTTCTCACATTAGGGTTGTGAACCAAGAGGGTCAAGCTAACAAAAGAATTATTATGAAAAATATAGACATTTATTAGGGTGTACACATAAATTAAACAAAATTAAATTAAAAGAGACAGTCCAAGTATCAGACATTTAAAACTAGGTTCATTAAGAACTATTTGCAGTACATATCAAACTGATGGATAAAACCTTTGACTTAAGGACCATATGCGTTTCGGCCCCTATAGGCCTTCCTCAATGGTCAATATTTCTTATTATAAAATGACACACATCCAAAAATACATGCATTCAGAATTTTGTATAAACATATATAAATAAGACCAGGTGTTGCTGTCTGAAATTGTAGGGGAAAGGGGGGGGGGAAAGCCAGATTACTTTTGTGTAAACAATAAATATATGTAATAATAGATTTTATAAGAAATAGAAATAAATTTACGCTGGGATTACCTTGAATGCTATATATTTGCTACAAATAGTAAAATGAGCCTGTGGTAGCTGCGCAAATTCTCCAAATTAGTCTAGAATTACAGTTGCCAACCTCCAGGCGGTGGCTGGAGGTCTCTTGGTATTACCAGCCGACAGAGATCAGTTCACCAGGAGAAAATGGCCACTTTGGAATGTGGACTCTGTGGCATTATACGCCACTGAAGTCCTTCCCCTCAACAAACCCCACCCTCTTCAGGCTCTACCCTCAAAATCTCCAGGTATTTCCCAGCCTGGAACTGGCAACACTATCTCAAATCTCCACTCTGCTATGAAGCCCAAAGGCTGGCTCTAGGCCTAATAAAGTTTTTGTAAGATTAAAGGACTGGTGTGAGCCACTTGAGGGATGTTAGGGATGTACATGTAAAAAAATAAGTAACGGAAAGAAAAGTAAGGTAAGGAATAAGACTTGGAGATGGGGCTAATGTAGAAATAAACCAATGTAGAAATAAACCAACATGGGCTAATGTAGAAATAAAAGGCTAACATATTTCTCCTGTAAAACACTGCTTACTTTGTGTGAAGAAAGGCATGCAGTGAGCCAGTATGATGTAGTGGTTAGGAGCCCGGACTTTGATCTGGGATAAGCAGGTTTGATTTCCCACTCCTCCACATGCAGCTGCTGGTGTGACCTTGGGTTACTTACAAGTTCTGCCAGAGCTATACTTTCAAGAGCAGTCCTCAAAAGAGCTCTCTTAGCCCCACCTACCTCACGGGGTGTCTGTTGTGGGGAAGGGAAGGAAAAGGAGATTGTAAACTGCTCTGAGACTCCGAGTGAAGGGTGGGGTATAAATCCAATCTCTCCTCCCCCTCCCCCTCCCATTCAGAGGCATTAAACCTCTGAATCCCGATGCCAGGAGGCAGCATCAGGGAAAGCCTCAGCCTCTCTGCCTGTTTGTTGGAACTCCAGAGGAACTGGTTGGCCACTGTGTGGGACAGGATGCTGGGGTAGGTGGACCACTGGTGTGATCCAGCAGGGTTCTTCTTATGTCCCTATGTTCTTATTGAAATGGCTAAAACCTGTTGCGGGGGGGAACTCATTCCCTCTTTCCCTTCTGTGCACCTTCATATTCTGAGAGCAAATCCCGATATTAATTTCTGAAGTGATCAGGTCTTTTATGCATGAGGAACCACTTGTTTAGAATGGCTGTTGCATGTGGATTAAAATAATGGGGGGAGTGCTAATTTTCAGGGGGGAGTGCTAGTTTTAAATGATTTCAGGGGAATCATTTTAAATGGTTTTAAGTGATTTTCAGGGGAAAGTGCTAGTTTTAAATGATTTTTTTTTCATATGGCTGAGATGTTCAGCAGTAAATGGCTCCCCAAATGGCTGGATAAGTGAGAGAGCTATTTTCATAGGATTACTGTGTCGTGACCTAAGTGTTGATGACAGGCACTGAGCTAAAAGAATTAGGAGTATTCAATAACCGAAGTTTCAAGGAAGCCTAGCAGGAACATGGATAATGGGAACACCTTTTGTTTTTCATATTTCTCCCCCATAATTCACATTGTCCCACTGGTAAACCATTGCCTTGTACTATTAGTTGGGAGTAACGGAATGGAAGCCATAGGTTGCTCCGGCTACCATATGGAGCTGCCTTTCACCAGGTCAGAAATCAGTCTTACATATTCTGGTCCAATATTATCTGCTCTGACTGGCAGCTGGTCTCCAGGGTCTTTATCAGCAACCCGCTAGCTGAGGTCCTTTGAATGGGGGCGCTGGAGACTGAACAAGGGAGCCTTCATTGTGCAAAACAGGTGCTTTACTACTGAGCCTCCGCCCTTCTTGAAGTCTCCCAGGATGTGTTGCAAAAGGAGATGCAAACAGCCAATGGCAGGCCGGTTAACAGTTCTGTCTCTCGACAGTGCAAGTAGAGATGCCAAATGAAGCTGTATTTTCCTACACTTGAAAAATCGAGTGCTGATATGTTTGTATTAAATCATAAATACTCATTATCCATCACCTCCACCTTCTCCTCCTCAACCACATCTTCTGTGGGCTGTAGGAGCGAAAATGTTGTTTCAAAGCAACAGCAGCTGGCAGAGAGAAGATTATTAGAGACTACCCAGGTTGCCATCTTGTAATGTGCACCTTCAGTGTGAACTCTGTGACTGGTGACAGAAGTGGCCAGGTGGCCAATGCAGCAGCTACTTAGGTAAAAGAAAATGATCTGTCTGTCTCTCTTCCTCTCATAACTTCCCTCTCCTTCCTGCCACTGGACAAACTGAGGACTACATCTCCCAAGGTGCCCCATCATCCTTTAAGCACTGGAGAAAGAAGGAGAGGGAAAGAAAGGGGGGGGGGGAGAGGAATCTTCTTTTTGCACAAGCTCGTTTATCAGATGAGAAGATGTTAGCCTCAATAAACCACTGCCAGACATAGCTACTACCAGAAGAGGATGAATGGGGAGAAATTTTTCTCACATCCTGAGCTAGAGAAGAATCCAGGGTATAATCTTTGTGATCACAACCACACAAAGTTAATGGGGAGAGGGGAGGAAGGAATGCTGAATCAAGCTCATTAAAAGTTGTTTGTGGAGGTTTCATCAGATAGCTTTATTTTCCCAAACCCTATTCCAAACTGAGCACATCATTAAATGTGATTGTGTCTGCACACTTATCAAACTGAGAGTCCTTTTTGTGTGGCATCCGATAGGTATAAATTTATGAGTTAAGTATGGGCATGAGCAAGGCGTTCCCTTGTGTAGAGGTTTCCCCCCATATTCCTTCCCTTTTGGGGGGCATGAGGTGGGAAGAAGCAACTCCAGCTTGAGTATACACATAGTGTACCTGTAATGCACATTGCCTTACGCATGTGTTGGGTGGCCTGCATACCCGCTCCTCCCCAGTGCAAAGAGGAATCTTGGTTGACTGAGTATATGAAGAACATGCCTACACGTGGACACCTACATCTTCTTTTCTTATGTCTTCTGTGAGTCTTTCCTGTAGAGCATCTTTGCCCATTACTATCACCACAGAAAAACCCATTTAAACAGATCCCAATTAAGGTTGCTGACTGAACTGTCCTGTCTGTTTAACAGAGGTTTTATTCATGGAAGCGGACTGCTGAAACTTTTCACGATGCGACACTAAAAACCATCACCTGGTAATGGCTTGCAGTTCAGAGCTGGCAATCCCACTTCCTGTGGCGGTTGCTATGCCATTGTAAGCCATTCCTGTGAAGCTTCTTGCTGTATGGCTATGGCAGCTATAGCCATGTCAACAGAAATGTCTGAAACAAAGGCTTGTACAGCTTCAAGAATGTCACCCCAGCTCTGTAATGAGCCTCACCATGCCAGTGACTTAACCGATGTTAACAGTTGTCTCCTGTACTTCATGCGGCTGCTGTAACACGTAAAGTGGCCCTGGGCCCAGGGCTTGTTCCCCATTATACTTGTTCAGCTGCCTCTTTTGACTCTTTCATGGTATACCTAATGTTCCTACCCTGCCTCCGCTCTGGACCACAGGCAGCCGAAGGCTGGCAATGGGTGGGAGTTGGGAGAGGGGCAGGGACATGGGGGGGGGGTGCCACTGGGCAATGGCATTACATCACTTCCAGAGAAAACTTGGAAGTGATGAAGTGCTGTTGCCCAGCAGTAATTTTACATTTCCCCCTCCCTCCTGCTGGCTGCTGGAGTGCTGGCAGGTAGTGGGAGATCTCCTTCTCCCAACGGGCAAATGGCAAGCCGGCCGGGACCTGATTCTGTTTTGCCTCCTCTTGATTCTGTCTTAAGCCTGATCCTGCCAAACCTTTTCACCAGCTCATATCCTGTAAACCAGGTCTATGCATTTAGTGATCCACCAAGGCAAACACAACCCACTACGAATATAGTGTGGCCGGTCAGGGATTTGAGAGGCAGCAGCATCTTAACATTAAACAAACACTAAAACAAACAGTAGAAATGCTGTCTCTGCTCCAAATGGATGACTCTGAACAGAATGTGATACCCATAATTGGGGGGGGGGGGTTTGTTATCTACCCATCTGACCTAAAATAAGGTATTCCTCAATCATTCAGTTCTGTTGATCTTCACATGCCAAGGGCAGCTCCATTGCCTGCTCTGTGAGGAGCAGAGCACACTAAGAAAACTGTTGCTCTGGTTCCAAAAGCAGAATTTGGCCCAGTTTATATATAGTACTGTTATTAGTACAAATCCAGCATCATGCAGTGAGAAACTTTCTAACAATATTAATAATTTCAAACAGATTTGTTTTTGAAAAATATGTTAGTATGGTTGCCAGCTGCCTGGAGGAAAACAATATTTTTTTCCTTTTAACAGTGTTTTAATAGGATTTTATTTACCATGTGAAGTTGTTTACCTCCACACCAGGAAAATTTCCCATGCATTAAGCCTCTATGAAACTTGACAGCAGCACGGATAGCCCGAGCAAAATGTTGGAAATCACCCTTAATGCCGGGGAAAGAAAATATAGTTGGTAAACTATTAGAATGGGCTGAGTCGAGTAAATTGAATTTTCTTTTGAATGCCGATGCAAAAAAAGAGAAAAGTATTGTATGGTCCAAACTTTATGTATGGTTAAATAACTATGGCTCCTAAAAATATGACTTAGTGTACTTATAGTATGTAAACTTTATTGTTAAAAACTGAATAAAAACAAATAATAATAAAAAAAAACTTTTCTCCAGGCCTGATGGCAAACCTTGACATTGGGGCCGGAGCAGGTAGACAGCGTTTAAGCGAAAAGTGCCCTTAAAGTGCATTCTGCTCCCCAGAGGTTAGATGGTACCTATCAGGGGCAGGACTTTCTCCATGGTGACACCCCATCTGTAGAACTTCCTCCTCAGAGCACCTCACCTGAGGCCTACTTTAACTTGCTTTAGGCACCAGGTGGTTGTAATCCTGAAATTAATGTAACACTTTATTGTTTATTGCTGACTGTTGTTCAAATCTGCCTCAGAAGTGTGCAGCTGAGAGGATGCGGAATAGTTTGTAAAAAATAGATTAATAAGTACAGAAGTCCTTGATTTTTCTTTCAGAAAGCCAGGTTTAAAATATAAAAATTCTAACAGCCATAGTGGCCTTTTTTAGATACTGGAGGCTGGTGCAAATGTAGTACTGGTTACTCTCAGCCATGGTTATGATTTGGAAGCCAGTGTTGAGAATATATTCTCCAGTTTCCTGCCATATACTCCCCTCTGCGGCCTTGAATGGCACTCAAGTGAAACATTGGCCCTGACTTTAACCATGTTTAATTCTCTCATGTGCATTCACCCGATGTCTCCTCAGACACAATCCACTTCCAGAAGGATAACCATGTTAGTTCCTGTAGTGAAACAACAGAGAGTCGTGGCACCTTAAAGGCCAACGTGTTCTATCATGATTTATACATTAATTGTAATAAAGGATCCAAATGCGGGAATAATGTGTTGTTTTTGTTTCAATTTTGCTCCCAGTTCCAATTGCCTGATCAAAGATCTTGGGTAAGTTTGTTACTTATATTTTCAATCTAAAGTCTATGAAAGAAATTGCAAACGTGACCTGAACAGTAATCTGCTGTACTGAAATATGACAACCTTGTTCCCGTTGATTATTATGGACAATTCCTGTGCTTATCGATAACTACCACCACCATAACAATAATAAAATCCCCTTCTGATTTGTTCTCTGAGCAATTCTTATGCCAGCTAGTCAAATATCAGGTCATGATTCAAAGGCATCACGTTGAAACGATCCTCCCCAGATAAATCCACAAAAGGGCATAGTAATCTGTGCTTTCAGATTAAAAGTATTGGTCTAACTCTGCACCATGTCCAAACCACTAACTGATATCACTCACTAACCATAGAAACAGACAGGGACATCTGTGATTGAGCTTTAAAACAGCCCAGGTGCCTGAGCCACATTCACGCCTGAGGTCACAAACATATCCACAGGCCACTGAGCTGCATTTACCTTTTATGTTTTTAACAACGCAATTACCATTGTAAATAGGAGGAATATTAGGACAGTCCTTACAGGACCATTGTTCCTCGCAGCACTGAAAATCATGAGATGGTATAGTGGCTAAAGTGTTACAGTAGTATCTGAGAGACCAGGGTTCCAATCCCCAGTCTTCCATGAAGCTCACTGGGTGACCTTGGGCCAATCACTCCTCTCAGTCTATCCTGCCTTGCAGAGTTATTGTGAGAATAAAGGCAAACCAAGTATACTGCACTGAGCTCCTTGAAGGAACTCCAAGAAGGAATGAAAATATACTAGATAGTCCTTGTGGGTACAAAAATACAATTTCAGCCCTTATCTTAGGGTTGTAGCAAGCTCAGATTTATGTTCTTAAATGACATCTTTCACTTCCCAAACATAAGCACCTGAGGTCAAAATTAGCCTAGCTGTTTCTCAAGTCATTTATTTTTACAGACTTTGCATATTGGGGAGGGGGGTATCCAAGATCCTTATGGTATCTGAAAGGCTAACATATTCAGTGTGGCATAACCATGCATGAGGAAGCGCACACTGGCCCAGATGTATCTCACAAAATGGTTATGCCACAATACATTTATTAGTATTTAGAATAATCATGAGGTCTTTTTGCAGATGAGCAGCTGTCAACACAGCCAACTGTTCTGATTGTGACAGCTTAAATATCTTACTGGTACTGTCTTTCTCTGGTTCCTCAAAGTAGAAAACAGGAAGTACCACTTTGGCCAGTTTCTTACCGGTACTCCAAACCAGCCTCTCCCCACAACCTGCCTTTTCCCCAATTCACAGCTCTCTTGTTTGTCAAGAGTAGATTGTTCTGAGAAACAAAACAGCAACCACAAGCAGGGAAATTGTTATTGGCCCAACCAAACACCATCTCTTTCACTCCCTTTTCTCCTGTCCAAATGAAAAAATACACACTTACTCATCCATACGGTTCCGCTGTCTCTTCATTGGCGGGGCCTCCTTGTTTCCTTCAGAGTAACATGGCTAATTTTATAACAACAGGATGGGGTTTCTAAACTTCAGATTTTTATATTTCTTTTAAAAGACACTATTAAAACGAACATCTTCTTTCCCATGAGTTACGGCTTGTTAAAGGCAGCCATTTTTTGGTACCAGCACAAACTGGCTTAATTTATAAAAAGTTAGGGTCGTATAAACTGTCTCAAACCATCAACATTATTTAAAAATTTGTTTACCCCTATTTCTGCTACTCTTCCTTTGTTTCTAGCTAATAAATTTTAACTTGAATGTCCGAGGCCTAGTTGATGGTATCCGATCCGTCTGAGTTGTTTATAAATCCTGATTCTTTTTCCCGTTTATGGTAATGTCTGCATTTTTGGGTCTGAGCCGCAGGAACTGGGAGTGCATAGAGCTTTGCATCACCCAACAGTTTATAGCCTCTTAGGGACCAAAAGGGAGGTTGGGGATACAAGCCGCTTCCTTTTCTAAACATCTGGATGCATGCAGAATCAACTCTTTATGTATGTAAATCAAAATTGCTGCTCTGTATAGCGTAGGATATATATTTTAAAAAAACCAGTGAACACAGATTGTGAGCAGACATTGCTTGGCTATATGGCAACAAAACAAGATGATAAACTATTTTGCCCTCCCCCTCTCCACTCCAGGAATGTCTATTTTGCTGTTCTGAATTTCTTCTCCCTAATGTGAGGTAAAATCTTACTGGGCTTGGGGAATGGGGATCCATTAGTGAGGGAAGTTTTGCAGCTCCAGGCATTTGTTCCACTCACTTTTGTGGGAGTGGGGAGGTATATAGTCACCCCTATTCCCACCACTTTCCCACTTAGGTCCACCTTCCCTCATATCCACAGTTGCTGCATCTCTGCTAGGTTTGCCAACTTTGGCTTGGGAAATTCCTGGAGATTTGTGGGATGGAGCCTGGGGAGAGGGAGGATATAATGCCATAGAGTCCACCTTCCGAAGCAACCATTTTCTCCAGGGGAATTATCTCTGTAGTCTGGAGATCACTTGTAATGTAATTCTACGAGATCTTCAGGCCCCACATGGAGGTTGGCAGGCTTAATCTCTACAGACTGTAGGGTTGCCAGTTGCCTACCTACTGCTTTCAGGGGGCTCCATCTTGCTACCTAGGATCTTCTGGTGTGCACTGCAATGATGTCACCCAGAAGTGATGTCATTGTGCCGGGCGCATTGTGCAGGGGATGCTCTAGCATTTAGCCAAAAACTCCATGGTCACCATAGGGTTTTTAGCCAAATGCTAGAGTGTCTCTGTGTGATGTGCCCAGCATGATGATGTCACCTCCAGGTGATGTTGTTACGGTGGGTGTGGCAGGGCTCCCCCTGCTGGCCAGGAGGGTGGTGGTGGATTGGGCCCCCCGAAATCAGGGAAACCCCCCCCCCATTGAGGGGATGGCAAGCCTAACAGACTAACTGGGTCCACAATTTCAAAAATTTCTGTAAGGTACAGGCCTTATTACAGCAGACTGCCTCATCAGCTGTTGAATCTCAAACCCCATGGTGCATCGTTTAAACAGCTACCTTCCAGCACACAAAGATTCAGCCAATCAGTGAGCATTATAAGATCTGTCATCCTAAACCATACTCAAGATCCATCTGTTCCAAATATTCTTGTTCCCAAAAGTGGCTAGCCAGCTGCTCCTTCGGAAGTTCCCAAGCAGAGTGCAATGGAAAGAACCATCAATTGTATTTATGCAGTATTCTTAATGGTTTTACTCTTGTGTTTGTCTGTAAGCTTACTTGGGCCTACTGGAAAGGGAAAGGTGTTCTCTAGTTTAAAAAATAAGCATGTGTTGCTTTCCTCAGTTCCTGATTATCATAAGTGATGTTCTATTCTTAGCTCGCTGACTATCCTCTCTGAATTTTAGTAACCCGTTAAGCCTTGGGGTCATTGCAACTCCACGTGGTGGTGAATGCCATTCGTGTATCATATAATTTATTTATTTATAAGCTGCTTTTTCTTAAATGTTACAGACAGAAGAATTTTCTTTTGTTTTCTCTGTTCATAAATCTAGTGTTTTGAGAGAGATTGGCTGCGATTGTACAAACAATTAGCACCAATATAGGCGTAAATGCCAGGCAGATTTAAATGCTCTCAGCATTTTTAAACTTTTTCATTTTATATCCTTCTTAATTTTTATTTAATTTAACATCTAGGAAGCATCCCACAGCTGGCAGCAATCTGTGTTGCTCCATCACAGAAGCGGAGTAAATAGGCACAGGGGAAAGTCAAGTAGCAAATGGGTTGCTATGGGCCACGGGCAGACTTTCCCCTGTCTGATCACTCCAGCATGCTCTCATGGCGTCAGGATGGTCTGATCAGGCCATCCGGACTCCGTGTCGTTATTTACCCCCTCGCAGTATGCGCATCATCGTGCACTCCATAGGGAGCCCTCAGGGTGGAGGTGCAAATCATCAATCCCTCATTTAAGTGCATCGGAAACAGATGGCAAAAAACCCCAACCAGACTCACCCACGGTTGTGTCTGATCCTGCAGTGCTGGGCTTTGTCCGCAGCTTCAAAAGACTGTGTGACTGCACAACCTAAGAGAGGAATAATTCCTCTCCATTTATACTTACACACAGTTCCTAGATTTCTAAACTGTTGTCATGCTCTCTCCCTAGACCCAGGCCAAACACTATCAAAAGCTATTACTATTTTGCTCAGTAATAGAGCATATATGTTTGCCAATGGAATCCTATGCAGTCTAAACCAACTGGAGTCAGCAGAATAATTTGCATAGCATTTCATGCATAGCATTTCATTGAATATACAAGGTCTGAATCCTTTATACAACTAATAAGGGTTTGGAGTGGTTGGACAGGAAAGCAAAACTTGTACTGGTGTCCATGGAGAGTTGACACTGATCAGATCAGTTAATACAGGGCTGGATGGGCTATTGGTCTGATTCTGTGCAAGACGGCATTTTTACATAGGTGCAGACCCAGATGGCCTTAATTAGCTCTGCTCTTCCTTGGAGTGAAGACTTTTGACCTGTTGTTATCAATAGCGGGGCTCAGCCCTGAAACTTGGGAGGTAAGAGCTGGGGGTGGGGTTACAGGGTGCTTCCCTTTTGCCACTGAGTCATCACAGGCAGAAATGGCTTGTAAAGGGGTTAGACAGATTCATGGAGGAGAAGTCCATCGATGGCTGCTATCCATGGCAAATCCATATTCAGAGTCAGCAAGCACCTGAATACCACTCCAAGGCTCAGACACAACATCAGGGGTGGGCCTCAGCCTTTATGCCCTGTTTACTTGCCCCTCCAAGGCAACTGGTTGGGCACAGTGTGAAACAGTACACTTGACTAAAGTGGACCACAGGTCCTATCCAGCAGGTTCAACTTACGTTCTTATCTAGGATGAGCAGAAGGACTTCTTTTAGAGTAATGTGACAGGCAAAAGTGCAAATTGTGAACCAGTTCAAATATCACCTCAAGAATTACCTCAGGGGATAGCCCTAGACAAACTACTCTTTCTCAGTCTCATGGGAATAATAATACTGGTCTTCTTTGGGCAGTTGTTGGATGAACTGTTGAGATCATTGATACAAAGCACTGAATTCTCAATAAGTGCTTACTTGACAGATCAAGGGGGAAACTTCTTGGCAGACCTGTCCCCTCCCTTCCATTTCTATTTTTAGGAACTAGGTATGGAGCTGTTTACATTCTAAATCATCTGAATTTTTTTGTTGGCTGTCATTGTTATAGGTATGACATTTCTGTAGAGTTTCCTTCCTCTTTAACTGTTGATATGTCCTCTAGACCTCAGTTCTGCCTGGACAACTTGTCTTTGGTTTTCTTTGTCTGGGAACATCTGTTCAGATGGGGAAACAATGACCTTTTGCCTCAGCTGAGGCAAAAAAAAAAGCTACCCTAGCCTGGCATTAAGAAGATTAAAGGAAGGCTGCTCTGATAGCTTTCATGCTGCTTCAGTGCTTCTCAGCAGCCCAGGAAGACAATACAAATGTGCGAAAAGGGCTGTATGGAGGAGGAAGGAAGGGGGCTAATAATCCCTCCTTCCCCTCATTTTTATCAGTTCAGGGCTGTCTAACTGAAAAGTGAAGGGGAAAGTATGTTATTTTCATTGAGCCACTTAGGAGAAAATGGAATGTTACAAAAGACCCAAGACTGCCACTGAAAATGGCAGCCTCGGGCAAGCTGGCTCCTTCCCCCTCTGAAATGTCTACTATAGTTTTACGTGTGTCCTTGGTGGTGTGCATTTCCCTGCCCTGCCAGTTTCAGCCAGCTATGTGGAGCAAGGTGGGGGTTGGGAGACATGAGGTCAGGATGATTAGTAAGTTATATTAGATGCTACAGAGGGAGAGTGAGAACTTAATGCAAAGCTGACCAGTAGCTCTGAATCCCATGGAAGGGTTAATTCCACCTGTAACTCATTATTGTCTTTAAAGTGTTGCTGGTATACCAATATCTCCCCTGTCACTTGACAATAAAAACTACAAAGAGTAAGTTGTACAAGAATCATACACATACACATGCAAATAATAATAATAATAATAATAATAATAATCCAGATTTGTCAAGAGATGGAAATTCTACATCAGGCGTCTATGCATATTTTAAATTATGCCCCTCACAGGGGAAAAAGTTCATCCAATACACTTCTATCCAGGGCTGTAGGACCTGATAGAAGTGTATTGGATAAACTTTTTCCCCCTGTGAGGGGCATAATGTTTGAAGGCAATCTAAAATATGCATAGACGCCTGATGTAGAATTTCCATCTCTTGTTCTGAAATAGTGGCATGGAAGAAGATCAATAGATTCGAAACGGGAGTTATTCCGGAGTATCTCGTCTCATCAACTATCTACTCAGCTGATGAATATCACCAACTATCTACTCAGCTGATGAATACTGACACAGGAACAGCTACATAAATGATTGGACTGCAACTTTGTGGTTATACATTTATATTACTTAGTAAAGTGGTGCTGTAGACGTTTGGTATAAGTTTCCTTTGGATTACATAAAAGGCATTGGCAGCACAGCTTCATTCTTGTACCTGATTTACATCCCCACGTAAGCAGGCAGAATGTGAATGCTGCAAAAGTGAGTTTTTATTAAAAAAATATATTTTATTTTAATTTTTTTATTTTGTGATGTCGGTGCCCCCCTCTTATTTAAAGACCCCCTGGATTAGAAAATCCTGGCCACAGGCCTGATTGGGCTCCCTATTATTGATGTTTCATCACTCCGCTTCTTCAGGAAGCATTCCCTGCAGACTGACTTGTTTTGTTAGACATGGCTGTTTGGGGGGGGGGGGGGGCGGGACGACCCAGGATGGAATTACCAGGCGGCTGTTTTATTACGGTTTCAGTATAGAGCTTGTTGTGGTTTCATTATGACCCGTGTATGTTTTTGCTTTTGTTGTGAGCTGCTGTCGGTGCCATGTCAACAGCAGGGAATGCAAGATGTAGATATTTAAATAGGTAAATAGATAAGCATGATTTGAGCGTAGTAGCACCTTGAAGACCAACAAGATTTCTAGGGTATAAGTTTTCAAGAGTCAAAACTCCCAGAGGCGGTCTTCTACTGCAGACCAACGCAGTGACCCATCTGAAATGATAAATAGATAAGAAACCTGACAGCCAGGACTGGCTATACCTGGTACACACATGGGACCAGGAATGGCCTCTGAAGTGGCAGGGTAGGAATGGGTTTGGTGAACCCCACTAGAATAGTAGCACAGGCAGGGCAGGGCAGGCAAGCCAAGCCATGCAGACAGGGTAAGCTATAGGCACAAATAAAGCATCCTTCATTCATATGGTAAATAACTACTGCAGATGTGCCTTCAGACAGAGCAGAATCAAACCTAGAGAAACTCTGTCTGTGACACTGGTAGCTGGCTGGTTGGTTGCACTTTTTCAGGCAGAAAAGGGAAAGGCAGTTAATTTATTACTGCTGGGGTCTGTGAGCATGGGGGATGCTGATCCAACCACTGATTTTTAAAAAACCACTCCTGCCAGCCTAGCAGTTCAAAAGCAAGAAACTGCAAGTGGGTAAATAGGTACTGCTTTGGTGGGAAGGTATCAGTGTTCCGTGTGCCTCGGCGTCAAGTCATTTTGGGCACAGGACCATGGAAACGTCTTTGGACAGCGCTGGCTCTTCGGCTTGGAAACGGAGATGAGCACCACCCCCTAGAGTCTGATCCGACTGGCTTTCGAGCAAGGGCAACCTTTACCGTTACCTAATGAAACAATCTTGGATATTTAGGGAGATATAAATAAGCATTTCCCATCCTCCTGGAGATCTTTCTTCCCTAGCCATAAATAGGCATCGACGCAACCCACGTGACCCCAGGCAGCCTGAAGACTGAGAGATGGGGGGAGGGGGTTGCCCCCCAGCTTCTGGCCTTGGGGCTGCTAGGGTGCTACCTTTGAAAACAAAAAAATAAATGTAAAATGATTTCTCTCCAGGAACAATTAGGAGGCATTAAAGGCAACGGGAAATACAACCGCCGATTGATTCTTGGGAGGAGGGGAAGGGAAAATAAGGAGAGCTGCAAAACAAATGTTAGGATAATGCTGAACTCTGTGGGCCGATAATGACATTGCTCTACTAGGACGGAATTACCTCCCATCCCAACCAGCATCATCATTACATATCTCGGCCCCGCGATCAGTACCCGTCAAAACCCTTCATATTGACAAATGCCCTGTCCGCTTGCATCTGTGGAGAATGTTTTAGCAGCTGAGTGATTATGAATCAAACCCCAGAGCTTCCAGCTCTTACTGCTTCCCTCTGCTTTCCCATTTGTCTCCTGACAAGTAAATGTATCTTGACTTCCCTCTGAGATGTGTGGGTCTTTCCCCCCCCCCCCCCCCCCCCTTTTGCACAGTGTTTAATGAAAGGCATTTGGCAAATTGGCAGTGGTACCCTGTACATTGCAATTTGTAGTGAGCATTAGGAGTCTGAGCATGAAATGAGAGGGCAGGCGACCGGCGAAAGGGGGGGAGGGAAAATACCTGGCACTAAGCAGGATGTGGATAGTCGTTTCCAGGAAACAAGGTGTCGACTTTTTTTCTTTTTACCAAAGAGATCAGGGGCAAACTAAATTATTTTATTTATCCTGTATTTTAATATGAAAAATTAAAGCTAAACCAGTCTTTTTCCTTATATTTTTTTGTGTTCATGTCACTGCTAAACAATGTTAAAAGCTGGGTGTAAGCTTTCGTGTACATGCACGCACTTTGTCCGTTTCAGTGTATTTGAAGAAGTGTGCATCCACACGAAAGCTTATGCCCAGAATTAAACTTCGTTGGTCTTAAAGGTGCTACTGGACCCAGACTTTGTTCACTAGATGTAGTGAACCAGCCACAAACCTAGTGCTTAACTGATAGAAAATTTCCCCGGGGAGCTGGCTGCTACAGGCTTGGAGAGGACTCACGTAATATCATAAGGGCCAGTTCACATATGTGTGCTCATCCCTTGACCTTTCTGTACTTCGTTACTCTGTCTGTGATGACTGCCACCGCTGACACATTGTATCTGTGGCCATGAGAAATTTCTAGCCTTGATGGTAGACTCATAGGGACCTATTTGTACATGCACATCACCATATAATTCCGTAGATGTTATGTGACAAATATGAATGGGTGAAGCAGTCCGGAAGGCCTTCAAAACTAACATTGGCTGATAAAATGCAGAGTCTTGTTCTAATGGAGAGTCTTGTCTTTAATGAGTGCCACCACTGATGCACTGTATCTGGGATAACAAGAAAGTTCTAGCTTTGCTAATAGACATATGATGGCCTATTCATATATGCCTGTCACTATATAATTCCATAGCTATTACATGGCAAACATAAATGTGTGAACCAGTCAAGAAGACTGGCAAAACTAATGTTGACCTATAAAATGCAGTCTTGTTATAATGGGACTGAAACAGTGTAACCAGGCACATGTATGGACCTCTTTTTATGTGCAGAGTCGAACTCCAAGTGTAGCCATTGCAGACGCAGAGAGTTCCCATGAGTTGGCTTCGTATGGGAGGGGCCATGGTGGCTCAGTAGCAGAGTATATGCTTGCTGTGAAAAAGGTCCGAGGTTCAATCCCCGGCATCTCCAGTTCAAAGGACCAGGCAGAAGGTGAGGGGAAAGCCCTCTGCCTGAGACCCTGGAGAGCCACTGCCAGTTTGAATAGGCCACACTGACTTTGATGTGCCAACGGTCTGATTCAGTATAAGACTGCTTCATGTGCTCATGTATTCCCTGATCATCTAGACAGAGGTGGAAGCTCTGTGTATGTATGTGTTATCCTGTTGTCACACAGAAAAGAAGGAAGGAAGCAAAATAGCTAGTAAGCTTTGAATTCGCCCAAAATGGAAGCTTACTGAGGATTTTCAGGGAGCAAGATGGTTACTAGAAGACTGGCTAATGGACTACAAATGTAAATTGATTTGCATGTTCTGCCCCTACCACCAAGGACTCTTGGGAATTAATTTTCTGAAAGGAGGGCCAGAAGCTAACAGAATTGCCGCTCCTTGGGATCTTTAGCGATATCACAATTGTTCAGTGGGTTTGAATCCAGTTTATGTTTGCAGATAACACATGAAATTATCTCTGAATCTGAATGAGCCAACGGTGTGAACAAGAACCCTAAATACTACTTGTGTCATTTAAATGGCTCCGACAGTTCTGTTATTGGTTGTTCCGTTGAGTCTGGGGGGGGGTGGGAGTCATGGCAAATAGATGCGATATACTTTTAAAATGGGTGTCGCTTGGATCTGGCATGCTCTGTGGATGACAAGGATATCCTCACAAGACGGTATTTTTCTCCTTCTTGCAGATGTCAGCCATAGAAAACATGGCCGAAAAGCTAGAGAGTTTTAGTGCCCTGAAACCAGAAGCCAGTGATCTCATACAGTCTGTCCCTTCCATGTTCAACTTCCGAGCTCCTCCCAGCACCTTGCCGGAGAATCTTCTGCGGAAGGGCAAAGAACGCTATACCTGCAGGTAAATTCCCCGGGTGAATAACCCTTAAAGGGCTCTCCTAACAGCTCTTTTCTTTTGCAAGCCACTGTTGTTTACTTTAGAAATTACTTGAGATTGGGTGATTAATAGGGATTATGGTGGGTCACTGGCATTTTAAAAGGTTCTTTATTCAGCCAGACATGGGCATAGTGTTTGATTGTGTGTTTGTTTGTAATTACAGGAGAAATTTGTCCTACATTACCTTGAGTTTGATAAATGAGGCCGAAACATTACATACGCGAGCTTGTTCCAAAATTTCTTCATCACATTTATATTAAAGCACGATCTTTTCCCTCATGATTTTTTTTTCCTGATCATGTACTGCAAGACTGTTTTCCTCTTGGTCTTTCCTTTGATAATGCCAAAAGGAAAATTTCACAAGATCTGCAGATGATTAGGAGAGGTGTTAAAACATCTGAGTCGTCACTGAAAATATTTGGCTCAGATTGACCTCTCCCAAAGAAATCAATGAGAGTTTTGTTTGGGAATTTGGATCAAGTACATAAGACATCTGTGGTCTTTCAGGTCCTAAGTGGAAGACCATTTGTAAGGCTCAAAGGGAGCCTTTCTTGTTGACCTCAAAATGTAATTAATTTCACACGTCAGCACGGTACAAATCTGAATTTGAAATTTGGTCAAAATTTAAAAAGTAAATTTCTGGAGAGTGGCCCTGACAAGTATTACACTTTCTGCCCGTCCTTGCTTTTTTCATCCTTGCTTTTAAAGCGATTTTTACTGCATTTTTATTAGGTGGAAGAATGGAAGCTTGTTCATATGAGCGTTCATGAAGACTTTTAGGAAGGGGGAGGGAAGTGTACATCTACCCTTTCATCAGTGCTCCACCTAGGGT
This sequence comes from Lepidodactylus listeri, assembly GCA_029233225.1. Classification (NCBI taxonomy): domain Eukaryota; kingdom Metazoa; phylum Chordata; class Lepidosauria; order Squamata; family Gekkonidae; genus Lepidodactylus; species Lepidodactylus listeri. Next base: position 23,667,479 of record JARCFY010000005.1, read on the forward strand.
TGCCAACCTCCAGGTGGGACCTGGAGCTATCCCAGAATTAAAACTGATCCCCAGATGATGGAGATCCATTCCCCTAGAGAAGAGAGCCGCAGAGGGCAGAATCTGTGGTGTACCAGATTCCCAAATCCCTCCCCCACAAGCATTGCTTCCAGATCTCCAGAAATTTCCCAGATCAGAGCTGGCAACCTGAGTCCCAGCATTCAAAAGATTTCCCTCCCGTCCTATTTAGAAATAAAATTGACTAGACAAGAAGCTGTTTGTGATCTGGCCTTGTCAATTTTACTCTCTTGATTCACATGACAGCAGTGGTAGCAACTGGAATTATGAAAACTGATAGAAGAGGTTTATTACTGTACAGCATGGCTCCATTCTGTCCCATTGTATTCGGACAGCTGTCAAATTACAATTACTGGTTCAGATCTATACAGTAACTGTAAGGGGGAAGTTGTACCTGTTATTCTACAGAAGAAATCATCTATAGTCAGTCAGTCTGTGTCCGTCCAAGACACTTGTGAATTCACCACTCACAACAACTATTCCTGCATTCAGAGGGATCAGCAAACACATTTTCAATCTCAGTGGTCTCTACTGATGTCACAATTGTTGCATTGTGATGGGGTTTTTTGCTAGAGTGCATCCTGGGACATGTTCCTAGGTCTTTCTGGCTATGCTTCATTCTGCTGTATGGCAACACTTGGTGTCACGCCATTTAAGATGAGGATTTTATCGTGCATTTCCTATACTTTTCATCTCTAGTTTTGAACTGCATCATGGAAATGTAAACAGATTTGCCTATGTTGCTGTTTATGTTTCCTCGATGGGGTGACTAAAGGAATTAAGGATTTATACCATGCTTTATCTTGGAGCTCTCAGAAACAGATTTACAAATAAGCCTTCAGCATTTTAACTAGGTTGCCTGACCATACTTACCTGTTAGTCACTTAAGAAAAAAAAAAACCTCAGTTTTACATCGCTTTTCTGCCTAGATGCCAAGAGGTTATTGTTCATTGCTCCTAAGGGCGCGCCCTTCAAAAATTGTTTAATTCTGTATTGGAAAGTCTGGAAGGGTATGATTATTATTTTCACTAAATATCATAAATATTGTCGTATCAGAAAATCATGCTGGGATATCGGAAAAATACCAATACTTCCTGAAATCGAGTGAAAATGATAAGCACGCCCTTTCTAAAATCACCAAGCAAAATTAAAACATTTTTTGATCTTGCACTTCCTCCCTTCCCCTGCTGAGACAGCAGGCCTGGCTAGAGAGGAGGGAGTATGCCCCAGCTGGTCCACGCTACATCAACACTTTCAAAGCTGTTTAAAGGACCGCTATGTCAGTGGGTGGTAGACCTGGTCTCTGGAGTCCAGGTCTACCACCCATTGAAAATAATGACCCTTTAAAGTATAAAGGGTGTTGAAAGGGACTGGTGTGCCATAGCCCAGCTGCCCCCTGGAAGCATCAGGAGCTCTGGTCTCTTGGCTGCAGGAAATGCTTCTTTCTCCCCCCCTCCCTCCTCACTGCTCCTCCTGCCTCCACTAGGGGCAGTTGGTCCATGGCAAATCACCCTCTTTAAATGCCCTCCAGACTTTAAAAGGCCATTATATTTAAGGGGTGTTAGACCGGGCCTCTAAGGGCCAGCTCTACTGGCCATTGACATAGTGGCCCTTTAAACTTTAAGTGGTGTTTAAAGGGCCAAAGCGCTTTGGCCCAGCATTGGTATGTACCTTCAAATCTAGTTGTTACTGCTTCCTCCTGGGCATGATTCCCAGTATTTATTGGAAGTGAAATACCAGTGTTAGAGGTATCCAGGAATGCTATTCATGCTATCAGATATTGCCAATCCAATGCCAGAAATATTGGGTATTGTCTCTGGTTGGGAATATCTGATTGCACAGCCCAGTTCCTTCAGGCAACTAGGTGGACAATTATTTAACGGATAGGGCAGACCCATCTTTGATGGTTCAGAACCATTTTGAATATTTATGAATGAGAACCATGAGTATCCTTTATTCCAAATAAAAGCACTGTGGGAGCCCCACTAATGAATGAGGCAGTGCTTGATCAGTGCTTGTAACCCACTATTTATGACTATCCTAAACCAAGAATTATGTTCAAGAGCAACTTCCAGCACTGACATTGTCTGGTACTGTATACATGAAGTTCTTCATATTCCAAAACTTAGGCTCAATTCACAATTGGAGAGGGGGCATAGCTCAGTGGTAGAGCCTCTGCTTTTTGTGCAGAAGGTCCCAGTTTCAATCCCGAGCATCTCCAGTTAAAAGGACCAGGTAGTAATGCAATGTGAAAGACCTCTGCCTGAGACACTGGAGAGAACGGACAATACTGACCTTGGTAGACCAATGGTCTGTCTCAGTATAAGTCAGTTTCACGTATTCATGTGCTCAATGTATTTTTTAGGATGGTGAAGTCATTAAAAGGTGATTTACCTTACCAACTTCCATATGGGAAACAGGTAGCATTTAGAGTGTGAGAAAGATTTTTCATTCCTAAATCCCCCCCACCCCGTTGCAATAAATGTTAGCTGCCTTGTGCCATCTTCACCTATGTGAATATATAAGACAGAATAATCTCAAAATGGCCTTATCTGATCCCAACGTGAAAGCCGCCACCCTACAAAAATGCTGCTCAGGATTTCCATTTTGGGTGTATGTTTTCTGATCTGGTAGAATAATCTGCTGTCACTATTTCATTTTCCCCTTTTTCTTTTCTGGAGCTGCTATTTATGCTTCTGTCTCATTTTCAGAATGCGAGTGTATGTGTTTGATAAGTGGCATATTAGTTTATCTGATTTTTTCTGAAAACGTGTCACCTAGCATCAAGGCAAGCCATTATAGAAGCATACCTTGATGGATTAGGTCTCTCGAATCGTGTCTGGTCTGATCTTCAGCGGATGGAACGATGCCACGCTTGCTGACACATTGAATAAGCTGGACAATTTAAAACCTGTTTACACCAAGCCAGGGTTCCAAGCCTTTGACAGAAGAAGGTTTCCCCTCCACCCACAAGCTTTTAGCTAGGGATGTGACAAGGCTAATAACGGTAGAATGTCTGGGTTGGCATTATAATGAAGGCCCGTTCTCATTCGTTGCTTGTGGGTACACTAGAAAGCCCAGACATTGCCCCCTCAGTTTTGATTCAATGTAATAACTGGATCTGTTTTCAGAAATATTTAAACCCCGAATAAATCAAAATCCCGATAAAGACTGGCTTGCAATTAGGGCTGTGCCTAGGATTTCTCTGAGTAGTGTTAACAGCAAAACATTAAAAGCTGTCCGTATAAACCACTCTCTGATAACAGATACTGTGGCAAGATTTTCCCAAGATCTGCAAATCTAACCCGTCACCTGAGGACGCACACTGGAGAACAGCCTTACAGGTACCAGATGGATGCATGTGTGGGATGGCAAAGCATTGGGGTGGTTGTTGAACCCAAGGCATCTCTTTCAAGACTCTGGCAGCCCTTCATGCAGTGGTTGCCGTAGTAGGCTTTGACTGCCAGTGAGCTTTTGGTGATACTGTATGGACTGCAAAAGAAAATGGAAAGTGGTTTGACAACATGCTGCTTTAGAGCACAACTGGTCATAGCTTTGTGATACATGCATGGAGCAGCCAGGTCCAGAGGGCCTTTTGCACAGTCCCAGGATACCCAGAAACCTCCAGGAGGAATGATTCTTACCATCATCCAAAGCCAAGTGTATGCACTCCTGTATATGATGTGAATTAAAAATAGCTCTTCCAGAGCTCCATGGATTAGTAAATGCTTGTCATCTTAGTAAGGAGTTGCAGATCATCTAAGATAGCATTTAAAAACAAGGTATGTTCCTGGCATTGGCAAGAATTAACATAGGAATATAACATAATTCAATGCATACTTGTCAATGGATTGTTTTTTATCCCTGATCTGTATATAGCTCAGCCCTTAGACTGCTGTGCTAGTTCAACAGGCAATAGCAGCTACACAGCAGCATGCAAAAAAGTGGCATTTTTCAAACAGATGTCCAATCCCGCATGGGACATATGCAAAGGCATGCATGTGTGCATATTCTTTGTTGGATTGGAATGCATCATGCCTTCACACTGCAGGGTGCATTCACATGCAAAGTGTCTGATGTGGTTGCTGTTTTCAGGGTATAAATGTGATCTTTCCATCTGCTGCACTGCAGAGCTGATGGAACAAGGATCCTTGAGCATTGTGTAAGACTGTCTGTGTGTTCCATCCAGCACGTAGCAATATCTAGATTTTTCAAGATCCCACTGCTTTCTTGCAGTTTGAGAAACCATCTGTTTCAGGGATGGCTAAACGGAAGCCATTTTATCTGGGACTCAGTCAATTCTCCCTCTAAGCTGTGGAATCTTGTGAGCAAAAATTCTACTTTGTGAGCTTCTGGCATTAAAGTTGTGAGTGAGCAATTTGGTTGCTGCATAAATTAGTTTGCTCTGGAGCCATCCTTCCTGAGCTAAGACAAAAATGTGTGAACCAGAGGCTAAAAAACTGTGAGCTAGTTCACACTAACTCAGCTTAGAGGGAACACTGGACCCAGTGTCTCTAACCACAGTTTAGTACAGGCAGGGTAAAAAAAAATTCCGTCAACTGCAATGGTAACATTTTGACCTCATTGACAAAAGGGGATCCTGGAAAACTACAAATTCTGTGCAAAATTATCAAAACCAGATTAACAGCATTTTCACATGACAGAAGGGCTATCCCATGTTTCTTTCTTCCCCTCGTTGCATTCATTTGGGAAGCTCATGGCATTGCCACAAGAGTATGTGGTCCTCCCCACAGGCATGCCCATCCCTCAGTTCCTTTAACCCACTGCCTCAGGTGAGTTTCTCAGATCTCCATGGGACCCAGCAGGGGAAGCCTTTAAGAACATCACCCAAGAGAACAATTCACATGCTGAAATAAGAAGAGAATTTTAATTGGACATAATGAAACTCTCACTTAATGAAATCATTTGAAAGGCACTCGGCTCGTTTTCTAACAAAACAAACACAAATTGGTGCATTTCACGGCTTGCAAAGGAAGGAGAACATGCTCATTGTTTGGGATAGATCTCCCCCCCCCCCCCGTCCTGAATTTATTTGGGGAATATGGGCTTGCATGTAATTTAATTCATGCTTTAAGAGGTATCTTGAAACATGTTATGCTCCTCCACCGCATAACAGCCAGAAACAATTAGCAATGTAATGCATAATTTCTTCCCTGAATAATTGACTTAGCACACAATGTTACAGGCATGTTTTGAAGTTCGGGAGAAATAGACGGGTGGGGGTGGGGGACGAATGTGATGAAGACGGTTGGCCAGCCGCCAGCCAGAGAATTTGGAATAGTTATAGTGTGTCTTAGTAATGGCTTAAAGGGCCATACAGTAAAGGCTTCGGGGACTCCAAATCACTGCAGAGTATGAAAATTGATGCCTCTGGTACTGGAGTGATAGACTAAACCACTCATGTTGGCACAGTATTAAAGATTTCAAATGTTTATTTCTGGGTTTCGGGAGATAACTGAATTTCCTCCAGGATTAGCAATCGAGCAAACTAATTCCTCAAGAAAAGATTTAATCACACAGCGTAATTTTGAACAGGGAAGGGAAAGTGGCCTTTCTACCTTACTGCAGCCTTAGAAGCAATTTCAGCCTTAGAAGTAAATTGTTTCAAGTTTTCTTTCTTCTCCAAGTGCATAATTGTACCATATTGGAAACGCTGTTTTCCATCTTTTACAAGCTTTGGTGCAGTACTTTTTAATAGATGGGAGTAGATTGCCCTATGGTATGTTCTGTTTCATCTGCTCCTTCCTGTGTGTATAACTGAGATGCATTCTGCATATGCCGAGGAGTAAGGGGTGGTGGTGGGACAGCATGTACAACTAGGCTCTTTTTGGTATGCCCTGCACTCCTCCATCCCATCCGAGATCAATAATTTGTATCTTCCCTAAGGAAAGATGTACCCATTAAGACATATCCACTAAGGACGACGCTGAATTTTGATTTTTGACATGGGAAGCGGGAAGTAGTATGCATTCAAGTATTTCCGATCCAGAACAGTGCCCCAAATCCCATTTTATCTTGAATGGGAAATATCCCAAAATCAAGCAAGGCACTCCGAAAATTTGGGGTTATTTCTGCATTGTTTTCAATGGGTAATAGAGGTGGCATCCCACTGTGCTACCACTCATTGAAATCAGTGAATGCAAACTTGTCCTCTGGACTCAGATGTCAAGTCTACTGCCCATTGGAATCATTAGGGGTAAACCTGGTCTCCAGATGGCAGGATGACTGCCCAATGAAAACAGTGGAAGTAGATGTGGTAGACCAGGTCTGAACCTGTGGATTCCAAAGGACAGCTGACAGATGTCTGGACAGAGGCCAGATGTGTGAATACCTAATATTACCAAACCTGAGAAACTTATTCAAATCAGATTTCAGAAGCGATACTAATATTCCCAAAGCTTTGGGGAAATGGTAAACACGCCGTTTCTGAAATAACGAAATGAATTAAAATGAAGAAATTTGAACTGCACACCCCTAGCAGGAAGCATAACTCAACAGAGCAAAATGTGTACAACTCATGAGAGATCAGTAAATTTGTAATTTGTTTTCAGTGCTCTGCCTGAAGATGGGGAAAAAGAGAATGTAGATGGCCTTACATTACTGGAGGATCTGATCTAAAAAGCAGTGCTATTTGGGGGCAGGAACGCACAGGAACGGAGTTCCAGCTGGCTTCCGAGTTGGCCACGCCTACAGCCTCCCCCTCCTTGGGTTCCCCAGGTGCCTCACAAGCTGCGGGGTGCCTGGGGAAGCCAAGCTGATCCAGGGAGGGAGTTTAAACTGCCTTCCTTCTCTCGGGTTCCCCAGCCAATCCTGGGAGGGAACTGCGCTGTTGGGGGTGTGGCCTAATATGCTAATGAGTTTCTGCTGTTGAGTGTGGCCTGTAATGCTAATGAGTTCCTGCTAAAAAGAATACCCAAAAGATGCTAAAGACATTTCAGCAGAGTTTTGCAATGTTTACTTTGGGGAGGTCTCCAAACTCCATTTGCTGTATGTCTAATCAATATCAGTGGCATATGATTGTAATCACTAGCAGGATGGTTTATTACAATATCTGTCCTTATTATATAATTTCATTTTCGTCTGGCAGCATTCTATGCTTGCCAAAATCATTTGGCTGCCTGATGTGTCACTCAAGCTGTCCCTAACCACTGGCTGCGTTGCCTGAGTCTCACCACCAAAATGCTAAACAGTTTGCTGTTCTACTCCCCCCAGTAGCCAGTTGGAACACAGAGGTCATTTGCATATGCTGCCTGATTGGCTTTTGCCTCTAACATTCTAATCAGTTTGCTGTTGCTCTTGGGTTGAATGTGGTCCTGAGGTAAAATCATTGAATGTGGTCCTGAGGTAAAATACATCTCCCAGTCTTCGCTTAAATGGTCACTGGAGTTGCTAAAATACATATCCCAATCTTCCCTTAAACGGTCACTGGAGCTGCCAGTCTTTCCGTGGGGCCTGGAAATTTCCCAGAAATCACTGTGTTCCGCAGCCACAGCACATCCCTGCCAAGGTCCCTCTGCACCCCACACCCTGCCCTCCCCAGGCTCTGCTCTTCAAATCTACAGGTTTTGCCCTCCCCAAAGTATGGCCAGCCTCCAGGCCAGATCTCCAAGATCAGTTCTCCTGGAGAGAATGGCTGCTTTGGGCAATGGACTCTATGGAATCATACTCTGCTGAGGTCCCTCCCCACCCCTTCCCTCCCCAGGCTCTACCCCTCAAATCTACAGGTATTTCCCCACCCAGAGTTGGCAACCCTGTAACTGGCTATGGAACCGTTTTCCGGACCCTTGGAACCCAGAAGACATTGCTTAGGAGGAGGTGGTTTTCTGCCTTAGCTGCCACTGCATAACCCCAAATCAACATAAGTCAGGGGTGGAGGGAACCGTACCTGTTACCATGAGGCTGTCCTCCCATACTACCCATTTGGGGTAGAAAACTGACTTGAGACAGCCCTGCCTTATAGCTAACCAGAAGGAAATAAACACGGCTTGCCTCTCTCTATTTTCCCCTTCCCTCTGCCATCCCACCAGCCACAGCCCGGACACTCACCTGGAGCTTCCTTCTAGAGCCTGTTGTATTTCTTCCCACAACGGGCCTTACTCCTAGTCAATACATAAATACCATTAGCAGAAACTACTATACTGGAAGAGCAGCAGTGCCATCCTTGGCAGTATTATAGCTTTCTAAGCCCATTGAAAGTCAACAGTCTTAAGAAGGGTGCAGTGTTGCTTAGGATGTCAATGCATACTTCGCATAGTAAGTGCCTGCCTCAATATGTCAAGGAAAACTTTATCAGCAAAAACAGTATGAATTGGATCTCTCATGTGCAGTTGTTTCAGCCCATAAAATGGAACATGTTTTTAAGAACGGAAATTGCATTGTGCTTAGGTGTGGCTCAAGTGGTTAAGATGCTGAACTGCAGACCAGAAGGTCGGTAGTTCAACAGTTTGAGACCCGAGTGCTCCATGACGGAGTGAGCTCCCATCTCTGGTCCCAGCTCCTGCCAACCTAGCAGTTCGAAAGCAAGAAATTGCAAGTAGATGTATAGGGACCACTTCAGTGGGAAGGTAACAGCGTTCTGTGCGCCTCGGCGTCTAGTCATGTTGGCCACATAACCACGGAAATGTCTTCCGTGGACAGCGCTGGTTCTTCGGCTTGGAAACGGAGATGAGCACTGCCCCCTAGCGTCATATTCGACTGGCTTTCGAGCAAGGAAAACCTTTGCCTTTACCTAACCTAGGTATTTCAGTTTGATTGGCACTATCCCCCTTTTTTGTGATGATATTTTGGGAAAATTTAAATCCGACATTATATTTCAGAACCTCGTTTCATCTCGGATGTTTATTTTCAGATGCAAATACTGCGACCGGTCTTTTAGCATATCGTCTAACCTGCAGAGACACGTTCGTAACATCCACAATAAGGAGAAGCCCTTCAAATGTCACTTATGTGACCGGTGCTTTGGCCAACAAACCAACTTAGACAGACACCTCAAAAAGCATGAGAATGGCAACATGTCTGGTATGTATGCAACTCTGTCCTCTTTGTGAACAAAATATCCAGTGCCCCCTTTTCCATTGGCGGTGCTGTGCAGCGGGTCTTGTGAATGCCTTCCGAAGGCAGCTGCAGGTCTGTTCATCAGTTTGCCGAAAGACTCTGATGGTACAGCGAAACACAGTTTATGAGATCGCCACAGGGACCGTTTGGAGGGCGTGATGTCCTCTTGGCACTGAACCCCATGCTTTCCATCCCAGAGAAATTGCAGGATTCTTCCTGTGGTAAAAGAATGCTGTAGTTTACACTCCATCCAAAGACTTTTAAACCGCCATGATTGTAATCTTAAAGTCATATCAGAAATCAAAATTCTCCTCCTTAGCAAAGACAGCTTTGGCCACTGGTGGGTAGTTAAAACTATGATCTGGGGCCACTGAGTGGCTGGGGTCTTTAAAAGTAGCCACACAGCCACTTACTTCAACTTGGCTGGGTCTAACCCTTCTCTTAAAGAAATGTTAATCACCTCATCAGCCCAGCTGGATACCTCCCTTCTTCCAGAAGTTATAAGGCAAGAAAGGGGTCAAGAAGACATGTGGTAGGCCATATGACTCCAGTAAGAAGTGAAATCATTAGCACCATATCAAGACCTATTTGACTTTGCCAGTCTAGTGGATCATACTTTCTGGGACTCGTAAAGAGATGGAAGGAGTCATCTGACTGGATACCAAGCTGAAAACGTCTCCAGATAAGTTTGTCAGGAGGTCACCCTCATAAGTGAGTCCCACTGATATCTGAGAATGAGTAATATCAGGATGAGTAAAGAGGACCTCACTAAGAAGAAAGACCAATCAGTTAAGGCATAAGGTATAAACTATTTCCTCAACGAATCCATCCAGCTTTTTGTATAGCTCATGACTGGACCCGGAAATGGATGCTTACCCTTTCCAAGCACTATAGTGGCCAGTTCTGGGATCTTGTACCTGCATAAATGTGACTGTCATAATTTAGCTGAATAAAGTATGTGAACATAACTGCCTCATGCAAGTGACTTTCTTTCTTTGAAGGTACCGCTACGTCTTCCCCACACTCCGAACTCGAAAGCACAGGGGCCATCCTAGATGACAAAGAGGACTCATATTTTACAGAAATTCGGAATTTCATTGGGAATAGTAACCATAACAGTTCAGAAGAAAGGTAGGCTGGGTCTACTTTGTGCTGCTTGATTTGATTTGTTCTTGCTCTTTTACCATTAAAGTGTTACTTTCCCAACTCATTTTGAAAAAGATATTGGATGCGGTCCAGAGGAAAGGGTTAAAGCCGATGGCATCATAATGCAATCGTGAAACTTCTGTCGATTTCGGCGGTTGCTTAATTACACCAAACTTTCTCTGAACCAGGTCCATTACCTACTTGAAATCAAGGTTTGCCCATCCGTCTTAATTTTTCTTTCCCAAAGACAATTTAATTTTCCTCCTAACCTCCTTGTGCATCCCCCCCCCCCCCAAATAAACAGAGCAACTGTGCTTAAGCTCTCTTTTCTTGAAAAGGGACCTCCAGCCTGCCAATTGATGAGCTGGCTTGACTCATGATTCATCTTCCTTGTGATGGAAATCTAAAGATTACTGGGAACATTGCCAAGGAGTAGTGCTGCACTCTTAATTAAGTTATATGTAACTGTTCAACCCTCTGCTCTGTTCAGACTGCTACTTAACTGCTATAGACCCACTACTAATGTCTCATCAGGCTTAATTCAGTATATAGTTTTGAGTACACCTCTGTGTGTTTTTGTTTTGTTCTGGGTTTGCAAACATCACACAGGGAACAAGGGCAAGCCTTCCGCAGCCCTGTAGTCTTACATGCCGTGACACACTAAGCTGAACGTTCCTTCTCTCTTTTGTTGATTCACTTCCTACTTTCAAGGGCAGAAACTTCAAACAGTTTGTGATTTTTACGTTTTCAAGTTTTCGTCCTAATTCTTATGTTGTAGGCATATACCCAGCAAACATATTCATGAAGGCAGTTGATTAGAAATTACATACATATTCAAACTTTTTTTCTTGCTTGATTGTTATGGGTCATTTTTTTCTCCATCTGGTCTCAACATGTCCTCAGATGGGAAGTCTCTAAGAAGTAAAGGGCCAGTGGGTCATCCAGTGTTTCCTTTCAAAAATCGGCACTTTAGACTATTTTTGATGGATATTTCATTCTTGGCAAATTACCGCATATGAAAACTGTAATTAGCGAATCAGTTTTCTTAATCATGTGGGTTTCATTACTCTGGTTACAATCCAAACCCTTTTCACTTCAAACAGTTTTCATCCTGCATGGTTTTCAGTCTGGTCTGGCAAACCCTGGTGTATGCGGGTCTTATGCCTGTCCGAAATGTACCATCAGGGCGCTATGATGAGAGAAGCCAAAGATACCCACCAATTGAAGATCAGTTTTTCAAATTATCATTGAAAATTTGTATTTTCTTGATACTCTTTCCAAAGTTACTTCCTTATGATTAATGGATTGGTTCATTTCTGTTTCTTTATTTTTCTTCTGTAATATAGATGACAGAATACAGATATGTTGACCGGTTACCCATAAGATAATTGTTTTGTGGATAGTGCTGCATAATTTAGACAATGATGAGATGGTTTCTGGTGTGGTTTCCTTTTATTTAGGCAATAAATAATGTATTGGAAAATCTAAGAACAATCAAATGAGAAATTAAACTCCCGTGTTTTTAAAGAAAGGGCTTATTTGGCTTTAGGGAATGGGTTGGGTAACCTTGCCTGTTCCCGGTGAACTTGAACTAGGATTTGAATTTCAGTTCAGATGTTCTAATAAGGCGAACTAATCTCATCTCCAGCTATGAAACACGCAGACAAACTGGGATAAAATCCTGGTTTATAGTTTTAAACGATACCAGTGATTTTTATTATTGTTTCTTCCCATCTCTAGCCCACAGTTAAGTCTATTTAAGGCCACTGATTTCACTTTAGCCAAACTATTTGAACTTCAGTGCCCCCAACACTTTGCACACTACAAAACTGAATCCTGTGCAGCCAAGATCTGGGTGGAAGTCATATGAACACATGAAGCTGCCTTATACTAAGTTGGGCCACTGTTTGGTCAAAGTCAGTGTTGTCTACTCTGGCTGTCCAGAGACTCAGGTAGAGGTCTTTCACATCACCTGCTAGCTACCTGATTCTTTCAACTGGAGATCCTGGGAATTGAACCTCAAAGGAGATACTCTACCACTAAGCCACAGCTCCACCCGTTCTTGTAAATGTGAATTAGCACATTGTGGGTTTTATTTTACTTATGACCTTTCTGTCCAGTCCTTCTCCATGAGCTCAAGGCAGTCTACATGCGGGTTATTCCATTTTATCCTTACAACAAATAGGCTGGTTTGCCTACTATCGATGGTCCCTTCTGTAAAATAGATTATATTCTGCTGATAGCCATTATGAGTCTCTCTCTGTGGGAAACTGGCAGCTGACAATGTGACTAATTTTTCCCTTAGGCCAGTAGTGAATATGCCGGGAGTTCTATTCCCAGGGATAATGCAATGTAGTAATCTAAAACTTAGGCATAATATTGAGGAAAAGCTATCTTCACAATTCTATCAGGCTGTGAATTGAATTTCAAAGAAATACTGGCAACTTAATGAACCTGGATGGAGTAATATTGATTTTAATTATGGCAGAATTATAGCCCATGGGACAGCCAATGCAAAACAAAGTGTAGGGAACAGAGCCCGTGAAAGGGTTCCCTCTGTTTCTGCAACTGCCTGCAATCTGATTATGTTGCTGATTGATATATACTTTTTAAAGGATGAATGGAAGTCACTTTAAAGATGAAAAGACTTTAGTGGTGAGCCAGAACTCGGATTTGTTGGAGGATGAAGAAGCGGAAGATGAAGTAATGATGGATGAAGAAGACGAAGAAAGTGAAATGACAGGAAAGCCAGTTAAAGAACCTGCGGCAAGCAGCACATGTGAAGAGGCCACCGAGGGAGACTACGAAGAAGCAAATGCTTTAGAAATGAACTGCAAGTCTTCTCCCGGCAGGTAGGTTCTTTTGCCAGTGGCTGTCAACACAATGGGAAAATATTCCAGCAAGGCAGGGCATTCGGATAGCACTGTGTGTGGAAGGAGCAAGACTCTGCACTAGAATTTCTAGCTTTTTAAAAATTCCCTCACTCTGTTCTTTTCCACTGTTAAATACCCTAAGCGTTATGCCAATAAAGGATATTGGAAATTGGAAACACCCTAAGGCTGCAGTCACACACACTAAATAATCCACTTTCAATCCAGTTTCAATGTAATTTGCAACTGGATTTTGCCAGTTCACAAAGGTCCTTTCTGCATTCACCTGCCACTCCAGATTTCTTAGTGTTCAAGTCATGGCAATTTAAGTCCATGGCAAAACAGCATCCAAATAACCCAGGGCAACAGCAGGCTGAAACCAGGCTGACCACTGAAGGGGTGTGTGTGTGTGATGTAATGCAGAATGGGGAGAAACCCGAAATAAAAAGGTTAAGTGCAGAAGAGGGAAAAAACCTGGATTAAAAAGGTTGAATTCAATTTTAGTGCAGAATTGCTTGGAGAACACCGTGGTGAACATGGATTAAAAGAAGAGTCCAGAAAGGGCCACAGTAAAATCCTGTTGGAAAGTGCATTGAAAGTGGATTGAAAGTGGGTTATTCAGTGTGTGTGACCGCAACCTCAGTGTACTATCATGACTGTTCCTTCAGCCCAAGGCCAAAGCATATCCAAACACCTGGCAACCATGACCAGCGCTCCTCAACCCACTCCTGTTTCAGGGAGATATTTGGGAAGTGCTTCTTGTAGATTGCTCAGTGGTTACCAACATCGAGCAAATTAAGAGCTGATGGACTGAGGCTGGCTGTTGCCCCACGCAGGTACCATAAGATGTCACAGTGATAAAAAGACAAGGGAGGAAGGGATCTCATAGCTGTGACTTCGGATACTGCTTATGTGGAGCACACAGCTGGGTACAGCTAGATTTGTAACTTCTGGAACTTGTGTAGTATAGGTTACCAAATCAACAATATTCAAGGTTTTTGGGGAGTTTTTGCCATCAAGGCACAACAGACTTATGGTGACCCCATAGAGTTTTCAAAGCAAGAGATAAACACAGGTGGTTTGCCATTGCACACCTCTGCATGGTAACCCTGAACTTCCTTGGTGGTCTCCCATGCAAGTACTTACCAGGGCTAACCCTGATTAGCTTCCAAAATCTGACAAGATTGGGCTGGCCTGGGCTATCCAGGTCAGGGTAATCAAATCAACAAAGATCAAGGTTGTCAGTGGGAAACACAGGGGGATGTATCTATATCTGAACCCGTTCGTGGGGAGGGCGGGATACAAATTCAAATAAATAAATATAACTTTTAGAACAGTGCAGGAGCAAACCACTTCCAGGTCCTGGCTAGTTACTTCCAGGAGGAATTATGTATGTTTTGTTAACGATTGTTTGTAGCCCTGTAAGAAAGTTTGGAATGGAGAAAGAATTGAGCAACTGAGGGTTTTTCTTGCAGGTTGTGATCAAGAGAAAATTAGCCAGTGGGACATATGCCCATGATATCTAAGTCCCATGAGTTTAAACAAAATGCATGCCTCCTATACTTGGGATTATGCCTAGTGGGTTTTGGTGGGTTTTTTTTTACTTATATAGGAAAGAATAAGACAATAATGAATTTATAATAGTGATGATCTTCTTTTCAAACCAATTTGCTCATTTTGTGTCTTTTTGTAGGTATAAGGAAGAAGAATTTAATAAAACTGGACTTTCGGCTTTGGACCATATAAGGCACTTCACTGATAGCCTCAAAGTGAGGAAAATGGAAGAAAGCCAGTTTAGTGAAGCTGAACTGGCATCATTCAGCACCTCCCATCTTCCAGAAGACTTAAAGCAACCATTGTTTCGCAAGTCCAAATCCCAGGTAAGGGCTACATTTCAGAAGATGCAGGAGACAGCAGCCAGTGATTTGCAGTTTGTATCTTGCTGATAGTGAAAATCAAAAACCCATCTTAGTCTTTTTGGGTTATTTAAATTGATACAGTTTAAGCATCCTAATTTCCATGGCCTTTGGTTAGTGGACAGGTGTAGCATACAGCTAGCTATGGGCCAATGGGGATAACTGTGGGTATCTCCTAATTACCAGGACCAGACCATGGGCTTGTTTGCTCCTTCTTACCAGCTACTTTGTATTTCCCCAGACCCAATTTACATTAGTTAGGCATTACACTCTCGCCAAACTATCTGCATCGAATGCTAACCACGTTCAAGACCTGGTTTCCATTCATAATTAAGATTCAGGTAACCTGGAGTGGTGGAATGGGCCTGCTCCGGCCTGCAGGCCCTGTTCCACCCTACCCTCCAAGGTTTTCCCCAACACCTGGAGAGGCTGTTCTCTCTCTCTCCAGTAACCACTGTTGCCACCTGACCTTTTTGGGAATTGCCCACTGGGAGGGTCAGGACTCCCAGCTTCCCTTCCATGTTCTGAGGCCTTGCCTCTGTGTCTCCCGCTGCCCAGCGCCTGGTCACCACCGGGACTGTTTACTGCCTTGAGTGCCCCAGAAGAATAGTCACTTGTCACACAAGGTGCAAGTGGAGGAGTGGGGAATCAAACCCGGTTCTCCCAAATTAGAGTCCGCGCACTTAACCACTACACCAAACTGGCTCCCAAGTTTTCAAGTTTTCTGTTATGAGGTCCCATAAGTATAGCGAGAGAGTGCTTTGTGGTATGTAAAGTGAAATGGAATTCACAGTGGCTCTCAAGTGGAGCCAAGTCTATGAATACCATGGACTGAATAGGTTCTTCCAGGACAGAACTATGGATCCAGATAGCATGGTTAAACCTCTAACCTTGACCACCATTTCTCTTCTACGACTGTAGGCGTATGCTATGATGCTTTCGCTCTCCGAGAAGGATACCCTCCACTCTGCATCCCACAATTCCTCCAACATGTGGCACAGTATGGCAAGAGCCGCCGCAGAATCCAGCGCCATCCAGTCCATTAGTCATGTATGACACCGTCAGCGTAACTGAATTGGGACCAAGTCCAAACTAGGAATGTGGCTCTTTCCTAGAAGACTATTTAAAAGACTGCGGAGCAGAATGCCTTAGAAATCCGATGGGTCACATTTAAAGTCAGGTGACCTTAAACTGAATGATTGAAAGAAAGAAAGAAGAAAAAAACTATTTATTCTCAATATTTTGTTTTGCACAGCAAAGGCAGCTGCTGACATTTTGAGGATCAATGCGACTTTCAAAATACGTGGATCAAATAGACCTTGATGGGGAAATACGTGTCTTCCACTCCACTTGCTTGGGGAGGGACTAAAGGGTTAAGACTTGTATTCATACACAATCACACACACACACATACAAGCACTTCATTAAAATCAAATGGAATTGTGTTCCTTTCTTTATTGTTTTTTGGGGGGGCGGGGTTAGTGTGTAGAGTAATTGACGGCAGGATAAGGAACAGTTGCTTCTCTGTACAAATCCTCCTCATCAATGCTTTATGCACTTGAGACCATCGAAGAAAGACAAAGCAGTTCTCTCAAATGTACATCATCCATTAGCCTTGAATCTAATGACAAGGAATTGCTTGCCGTCTCCTTAACTTTCACCTTCTGACCTGCATTGTAAAAAAACAAAACAAAAAAACCCCTAAAAAATAAAAACGAGAAAACAACATGAGACAATAATGTAAGAAGTCTGTGTATATTGTAAAAATAAACCAGGAAAAATTCATCTGTTCCAGGAGATGAGTCTTTCAGCATATGACTAGCGAAAGAGACCATGGCCACATACCACTATCGTTCAATGTTTTCCCTGATCAATGTCATGACATTTTAATTTTAGACAATCATGTCACTGTTCTAATCTCTTTTTTTTGTTAGCTTGTTTTGTTGGTGTTGTTCATTGGTTGATCTCGACTTTTCTTTCTTTCTGTTTTTGGTGTTGCGTGTACCATGTATTTATTTGTCGGCAAACAATTGTTTGTGGATTAAGAAAAAAGAAAGCACTCTTGCTAAATGTAGCACTGTTCTTCTGAAATCCGTAGCACTGTTCCGGTCCCCCTCACCCCGTCATTTTTTCTGGGCACTCATGGACTTCAAAAGGAAAAAGAAGGGGAGGCAAAAGGATCTGCATATACAGGCGTGCAAACAGTGTTTGGAAAGATTTCTTACATTCCTCTTTTACTATTTTTTTTCCTTTTTAATGAAACTAAATGATGAATAGAGATGATTTAGAGTCTTTTTTTTGTAATACAGCAAAATGATTCAAATGTATAAAGCATTCTGATTTTTTCCTCATGAAAGCATGATTCTTCTGATTAAAAAGAAAAAGAAAACTGTACCCAATATTTTATGCCGGTTGTCTGCGAGCTTGTGTGATGTTACGTTCATGTTAATCCTATTTGTAAAATGAAGTGTTCCAAACTTGCGTTTGAAAAAAGAGAGAGAGCCCTCCCCCAAGAAATAAATAATGAACTGTATTCAGTTATTTGGGGGGGGGGGGCGCAGGGGAGGGAGGGGGTGGGTATTTTGCCCTTTCGGCGAGGGACCAGATTTTAATTTTCCTTTTGTTTATTATCTCATTTTGAAATAACCAGCAAGTCGAGGTACTTTCTTTAAATGCTTTGTACAATGTAACTGTTATTCATTTCAGTACATTACTATGGGAGGATCAAATTAAAAAAAAAAATAAAGGATGACAAAAACAAAAGGATCACTGTCGCTGGGCATTTTTTAACGCTGTAGAATGGATGAGACCAATAAACTGTGTTCAACCGCACTTCTGCGTCATGTTCCTGGCTAGTAAGAGTCACGCCCTGATGCTAAGCAGGGTCAGCCCTAGTTAGTATTTTGGGTGGGAGACCACCCAGGAATCCCAGGGCTGCTATGCAGAGGAAAGCAAAAGCAAACCACCTCTGTTAGTCACTTGCCTTGGAAACTCCACAGGGTCACCATAAGCTGCGACTTGACAGCACTTTATGCACACACACACAATAAGAATCCTAACCGACCACAGAGACTCTCTTTTTGCCCAGTCTCACTCTGATCTGAGACCAGGAACATATTGAGCGCGACACAACAATAGAGATAGACAGGGCTTTCTTTGTAGAAAAAGCCCAGCAGGAACTAATTAGCATAACAGGCCACACCCAACAGCAGAAACTCATTAGCATATTAGGCCACACCCCTGACAGCATAACTCCTTCCCAGGATCAGCTTCCCCAGGTGCCCTGCGGCTTGTGGGGCACATGGGCAACCCGAGGGAAGGAAGGCAGTTTCTGGATTGGCTTCCCCAGGGGCCCCACAGCTTGCAAGGTGCTTGGGGAACTGGGGGGGGGGGCAGGAGGCTGTAGGCGTGGCCAACTCAGAAGCCAGCTGGAACTCCGTTCCCTGTGCGTTCCTGCCCAAAAATAGCCCTGGAGATAGACATAAGATCAGTAGGCCACATACCCCTAATGTAGCCAATTCTCCAAGAGCTTACAGAGCTCTTCTTACAGGGGCTACTGTAAGCTCTAGAAGGATTAGCTACATCAGGGGTATGTGGCCTAATATGCAGAGTAGCTCCTGCTACGAAATGAGCCCTGTATAAGATTAAATTTGTTCCAGTATTTGGCTATTTGATGAGCATTTTCATAATACAGCTTCAGCATTCTGGCAAAAAGGCATGGCACACAATCTCTACTAGGCTGCTCTTTCCCGGTCTGATCCCAAACCAGTATGGATGTTGAGAATCCTGAAGGCGTATGGTTGAGGACCGTGGGGACTAGAAAGATCACCTGGACTCCCCACTGTTGGGCCACGAACCTCACTGTACCAGCTGCCCCTTTAGTTATTCACCGCCAAAGATTTGTTGGGATGCCATCTGATATAAGTTTTAATTGTAAGGTTGGTTTCCAACTGGGATGCTGATTTTGTTGTTTGTTTAATGGCTGGAAGCTGCACTGAGCCCTGCCTGGTGGGGAAAGGAGTGGGGTAAAACTAAAGTAAAATAATTAAAACAGACGTGATGGATGCTTAAGTGAACCACCCTCTTTTCATGAATGTCTCCCTCATTCTCACTCACATGTACACATATACATGTGGAGTATATATGGAGAGGAGTGACAAGTGGAGAGCCTCAAGGATCTGTCCTGGGACCTGTTTCATTCAACATTTATTTATTTATTTGATTGATTGATTGATTGATACTCCATCCTCCCCGCCAAAGCAGGCTCAGGGCAGCTTTATGAATGATTTCGGTGAAGGAATAGAGCAGGGGTGGCCAAACTTGCTTAATGTAAGAGCTACATAAAATAAACATTAGATGTCTGAGAGCCGCAAGACGTGAACAAATATTACACACGCGTTTTTATTGAAAAATATGCAGATTTGCTTTTTATTAACATTAAATGAGACTGCCAAAAATAAAAACAAAAGGGGTAAAAACAGATATTAATAGTGATATTTATTTATCCAATGATATGTGTAGGCTTGGGGGGCTTTGAGAATACATTTAAAGTTAAAGTTTCTTTCTCTGCTCCCCCCTACCTCAAGCCTACCCAGGGAAGGGAACACTGGTTGGGGAAGGGAAGACCAATCTGGGAGGCATGCATTCCCTTCACTTCCCCAGCTGTCCTCCTGGGAGCCACACAATATGTGTGAAAGAGCCACATGTGGCTCCCGAGCTGCAGTTTGGCCACCCCTGGAATAGAGGGAATGCTTATTAAATTTGCAGATGATACTAAATTGGGAGGGGTAGCAAATACGATAGAAGACAGAGTCAGGATGCAGGATGATCTTGACAGGCTGGAAAACTGGGGATAAATGTAAAGTTCTGCATTTAGGTAAGAAAAATCAAATGCATAATTATAGGATGGGGGGGACTTGTCTTGGCAGTAGTATGTGCGAAAAGGATCTAGGGGTCTTAGTAGACCTTACACTGAACATGAGTCAGCAGTGTGATGAGGTAGCTAAAAAGGTAAATGTGATTTAGGGCTGTATCAACAGAAGTATGGTGTCTAGATCACGTGAAGTGATGGTATCGCTTTACTCTGCTGTGGTTAGACCTCACCTAGAGTATTGTGTTCAGTTTTGGGCACCACAATTTAAGAAGGATATAGACAAGCTGAAATGTGTCCAGAAGAGAGCAATGAAGATGGTGAGGGGTCTGGAGACCAAGTCCTATGAAAAAAGGTTGAAGGAGCTAGATATGTTTAGCCTGGAGAGGAGACGACTGAGAGGTGATAGGAAAACCATCTTCAAGTACTTGAAGGGCAGTCATATAGAGGATGGTGTGGAGTTGTTTTCTGTTGCCCCAAAACCAGCGGGTTGAAATTAAAAGTTTTTGGCTAAACATCAGGAAGAACTTCCTGACAGAGCAGATCCTCAGTGGAACAAGCTTCTTCGGGAGGTGGAGGGCTCTCTTTCTTTGGAGGTTTTCATACAGAGGCTGGATGGCCATCTGGCAACAATGCTGATTCTTTGAACTTAGGCAGATCATGAGAGGGAGGGCAGGAAGGGTTGCCTCTGTGAGAATGTCCCAATGAATATAGTCTACAACAGGTCTTGTAAATAAAAGTCCTTTACTTGCAGAAAAGATTATTGGAGTCATACACTTCTTCTGTTAGTAATGAATTGCTTTGGGTTACATGCATTGATATACCAAACTCATAAAATGGTACTCTACCAATCAGAATACAGTACTTTAGACGCGCAACCAGAAAGAGAAGCAGTTCCCACAGAATCCGCGGGAAACCCTTTTCTCAGGGAATAATGATGTTGAACATTCTAAAAACCAGTTTACAGAGACCTGAGATCATAACATCAGAATAGTTTCTCTCCACACCAGAGCCTTTCATGTTCAAGGACATAAGATAACCACCCAGAAGGGAAGGTAGCTAGGCGTCTGCGCAGGCGCTAGGAACAAGCCAAACGAAGCATAAGCAAAGCTGAAGCAAAACAAGAAAGGAGGCAGGGGTTGCGGGAGGAGCGCCAGTTGACTCCGCATTCCTAGGGGCTGGGTAGGAGTCCCGTTGTGAACTCCCGGGCAGGACCTATGGGGAGGCTAGAAGTAAGGTTAAATGTAGGTAGGCTGAAAGCAAGGTCAACATACTAGTATGGCATAGATATAATGTTATGGCAGGCACAGAATATATGGCAGATACTGACAGCCTCAGTGCTTAGTTCTTGTGGCTGTTTCTTACACACCCAGGGAAATGGTGATCACCACTTTGGGGTCAGGAAGCAATTTATCTCCAGGACAGTTTGGCTGGAGATCCTGGAGGTTTTTTTGTCAACTTCTGGTGTGGAGCAGTGGTCACTGGTGGTGTGGGGAGAGGTATTTGTGAATTTCCTGCATTGTGCAGGAGGTTAGACTAGATGACCCTGGAGGTCCCTTCCAACTCTATGATTCTAGATTGTCTAGCTGAAGTAGACCAAGAACCTTCCTAAGCCAGAGGCCCTGAAGAAATTTACAAGCAGACCATGATGCTGGGAAACATACCTTTTTGTGGTATGCCTCCATATCTGGCCATCAAAAGTATAGTTCCTGTAAATCTGGAGGGTCTATTTATCTGTCATGGTTAATGGTGAACTTCCTTAGTGGTCTCCCATCCAAGTACTAAACAGGGCTGATCCTGCTTAGCTTCTGAGATCTCATGAACTCAAGACTAGTCTGGGCAATCATGTTGGGGTTACCGTTAGCAATAGTTTTCCCTTTTTTAAAAAAAAACACAGGGTTGCACTTACCTGTAACTGTTGTTCATCAAGTCGTCTTCTGTGCGGGCACACATTGAGGACTGTGCTTGCACAGGCCGACCACCAGAGGCTCTCTACAACTCTTTCTATCCTTATAAGGCACTCAGGGGGGAAGCCCCTCCCCTGCGGAGGTTGACATGAGCTTCTTCCTGTTCAAATGGTCACATGTCCACAGGGAGGGTTACCCCCACCCCTCAGTCTCCTTTGGCCGCCACGAGAAGGTACTCACAGTGGGGAAGGAAGGAGGGAATGTGTGCCTGTACAGAAGACAACTCGATGAACAACAGTAACAGTATTTGCAACCCGTTTTCATCTTTGGTCTTCTGTGCATTCCCTTACCTTGGAGGTGGGGTGAGTTACTGGAACAGAGAGTGTAGTACAGCTCTGTCAACTACTGCATCCTTTCTAGTATTCACATCTATGGAGTAATGCTGGACAAAAAAGGTCAGCTGATGACCACGTTGCTGCTCAACAGATGTCCCCAAGAGGTGTCCCCTTCCGGAATGCGGAGAATCTGGCCTGAGTTGAATGCACTCTCAATCCAAGTGGACAGTGAAAACCTGACTGATGGTATGCCCATCGAGTGGCTGACACAACTCATCTGAAAACTGTCCATGCTGAAGCAGCCCTACCCTTCAGGGTGCCCAAGGGGCAGGTCCTATCCAGATAAAATAACAAAGCCCTTTTCACATCCAGTGTCTGTAATGCTTTTTCTGAACCTGATGTTGAAGATGGGAAGAATATAGGGAGCCCTATATCTTGGGCTAAGTTAAAGGCTGAGACCACACTGGGGAGAAACTGCATGCTAGGCCTGAGTAAAACAGAGCTTGGCTGACATTTCAGGAAGGGATAATCAGCCCTCAAGGCAGCCAACACTCCCACTTGCCTCGCCAAAGTTACTGCTATAAGGCAACCTTACAGGACAAACGAGCCAAACTACGGGTTCCTAGGGGCTCAAAGGGGGCCAGCAAAAGCTGGGAAAGCACCACAGAGAGAGATCATTATGATACTATGGGAGAAAGTGGGGAAAATAGGTCAAGCAAATCCTTTGAGAAGGTTTTAGACACTGGATGGGAAAATACCATCTTCCCTTGGACCCTCTCATGGAAGGCGGAAATGGTGGCCAGGTACACCTTGACTGATGAAACCACCAGTCCAGCCTCCTTCAGTGTCAACAGGTAATCAAATACCAAGGAGAGTGGGCACTAGGGTTGTCAGGTCTGGGTTGGAAAATACCTGGAAACTTTGTGGATCCGGGAGAGGGCAGGGTTTGGGGAGGGGATGGGCCTCACCATGGTACAATGCCATAGAGTCCACCCTTCAAAGCTGCCATTTTCTCCAGGGGAGAAACTCTAGGGTTGCCAGCCTCCAGTTGGGGCCCGGAGATCTCCCACTTTTACAACTGATCTCCAGGTTACAGAGATCAGTTGTAAAAGCGGAAGATCTCCAGGCCCCACCTGGAGGATGGCAACCCTAGTGGATGCTCCCTTAGTTCCACTCCTTTAGTGACCACCCAGGCAGAAAAACACGACCACTTAAAAGTATACGACCTTCTGGTTGAGGCCCTATGAGCATTCAGAAGTATGTTATTGACCACCCCCCCCCCGAAAATCAGAATTGGGGCCCGTGAGAAGCCCCAATATTTGTACATGTTTGGTGAACACATTTCATTCATCATCCATTACTCTCCGTGCCTACATTTAAGAACTGGCTACTCTCTCAGTAATAAATACATTTTCCCCCATTGAGAAAAACTAGTGTTTCTGCTGAACAGTCTAGTGAATTATATGTCTTGTTAAGACTTTCCTTTTTCTTTCTCCGGATGCCAAACAATTTCATTGGACATCTAGGCCAGGATCCTCCAAGCAGAAACTGCTTCCATGTGTGCATGGGTGGGGTGCCGTTTCCCATTTCCCGCTCTGCAAAGAATCCTGCCCTGAAAGTTCTCCTCCAACTGCAGTGGATTGAGGGTGCACAACTCTTTTGTCTATTGCTCTGGTCTTGCATGCAAGAGATCCTGGAATACCCAGAGGCGCTGTGGCTTCTTAGTTCAAGTGCATGAACAGTGGGATCAGTGGCTGCCTAAAAATTTGCTGATCTGGGGCTGCCATCCTAACTGAGTTGTCACCCTGGATCCACTAGAGATGTTTGGTGGTGGGAAGTGCCATCAAGTCACTTATGGTGGCCCCATAGAGTTTTCAAGGCAAGAGACTAACAGAGGTGGTTTTCCACTGCCTGCCTCTGCACAGCAACTCTGGACTCCCTTGGTGGTCTCCCATCCAAATACTAACCAGGGCTGACCCTGCTTAGCTTCTGAGATCTGACAAGATTGGGCTAGCCTGGGCCAATCAGATCAGGGCAGAGCTATTTAGCTGGTCACGATTCCAGGAAGTTTTAAACAGGCAGACATGTCCACTATCTTGAGTAATTCACAAGTCATGGCTTACTTCCTTTGTATGCCGATTCCGACCTTTTCCATCATCTGCGTACACAAGATGATGTCCATTTATTTGCATCATCACTTACCACATCACACCCTCCCCCGAAATCAGAGGTGAATCCAATGCATCCCCATTTTATTTTCTTTGCTCCATCATTTTCTCTATCGAGTATTTTCCTTTGATTAATGATCATGTACCAGAGTCCAGCGTGTGGTGAGGGGCTGTTATCTCAACATAAATAACTGCAGAAACAAACTCCAAAGAGCATCTGATTTAGTCGCAGTTGCATTTGAATAAAGCTTTGACCTGCACCAAAAATGAATAAGTATGTGGTCTTAATGGAGTCGACCAGCTAGGATCGAAGGGCACATCCCCGGTAAACAAAGGGATTCTTAGCACCCCCCTCTCCTACCTGTCGGTTACAGAGACAAAGTGTGCTTTCAAATGACTTCTAATGTATTCTGTAAAGGATTTTTTCCCCGTGCAGCAGCCAGTAAGCAGAGTGATATTTTTTAAAAAGCCAAAATAAAGACTTGCCTATTACCATCCAATACATCAATGGAAGACCATGCCAGATGGCTTAGCAAGACAGGGCATGTAATCAATGGCTTCCTTTACCAAGTGTAGCTGATGTTTTAAAAGGGCTGTGGTTGTCAAGCCGCAGGAAAGCTTTTTTAAAAAAAGGCATTCTTGAGACAGCTGTGGGAATCCGATGTGCTGAGGAAATGGGAGTTCGTGTTTGGCCACTTCGTTCGCATATGTCTCACACTGCAAACTGGCTTATCAATTACTGCTGTTCAGACGCAGAAAGGCTGCCAAAGTCCTGGAGCCTTTCACAGTAACCTGCTTTAATACGGAGGGGAGTGACCCCACATGCCAGCTGCACCTCGTGTGGTGGTGGCGCTTTTCGGGGGGGGGGGCATACACAAGGAATATTTAAAGTGACACAGCAGCACCTCCTCCCCAACAAACAAAAACTAAGCCATCCAGAAAGGGTGAGCATTATGCTCTCCCAACAGACCACTAGTCAGACAGCTTAAAACCAACCATATTACCCTGGGCAGTGTTCCCTCTAAGCTGAGTTAGTGTGAGCTAGCTCACAGTTTTTTTAGCCTCCGGCTCCCACATTTTTGCCTTAGCTCAGGAAGGATGGCTGCAGAGCAAACTAGTTTATGCAGTAGCCAAATCGCTCACTTGCAACTTTAATGCTAGTAGCTCACAAAGTAGAATTTTTGCTCACAAGACTCCACAGCGTAGAGGAGGCATTGAAGCATTGACCAGGGGCCTTTCAGGATCAAACACATGTGTGTGTGTTTGGATTATATTAATTCATAGGTTTGCCGTAAGTCAGAAGCAGCTTGAGGGCACAACACACACAGAGACACCTCAGATAAATCAAGTTGCCAAGGAATTATGACTCACTAGCTGGATCTCATCGGATCTCAGAAGCTAAGCAGGATCAACCTAAGCAGGAGAAAACCAAGGAAGTCCAGGGTTGCTATGCAGAAGTCGTCAATGGCAAACCACCTCTGCCCATCTCTGGCCTTGAAAATTGCATGAGGTCACCATGAGTCAACTGTGACTTGACGGCTCTCTTCACCCAAGAAAACAAAGGAAGACCAATGTCAGACAGCAAGTAGGGCTAGAGTTGCTCTGCAGAATTTTATCTCCCCCACCCCCAGTTGCCAGAACCATAAAGAAGATTCCATCTGAACTGGATTCCAGTGGTACATAGCAGAGGCACTCCTAGTGGTACCCAGCAGCAGCATGGAAGAAGCATGCAGGCCATACAGGTTCCCTTGGGAGCTCCCCCTCACTAGCAGTTAATGAGCATGTCAGAAGTGTCATTTCCCTTTCCTCCCAGTACCTCCAGTTTGGTGTAGTGGTTAAGTGCACAGGCTCTAATCTGGGAGAACAGGGTTTGATTCCCCACTCCTCCACTTGCAGCTGCTGAATGGCCTTGAGCAAGCCACAGTTCTGTCAGAGCTGTTCTTGAAAGAGCAGGTCTTTCAGAGCTCTCTCAGCCCCACCTACCTCATAGGGTGCCTGTTGAGGGGAGGGGAAGGGAAAGGAGTTTGTAAACTGCTCTGAGACTCTGAGTGAAGGGCAGGGTATAAATCCAATCTCTTCTCTTCTTCTTCTCCAAAACTACCAAGAGCAACCAGGTAGGGAAGAGGCTCCACTCAATGGGTAATCATCATCATCAATTGGATTTATACCCTGCCTTTCACTACCCGAAGGAGTCTCGGAGCAGTTTATAATCTCCTTCCCCCTTCCCCTCCCCACAACAGGCGCCCTGTGAGGTAGGTGAGGCTGAGAGAGCTCTTTCGAGAACTACCCTTGAAAGAACAGCTCTGAGAGAACTTGTGACTGACCCAAGGTCCCACCAGCAGCTGCATGTGGAGGAGTGGGGAATCAAACCCGGTTCTCCCAGATTAGAGTCCACACTCCTAACCACTACACCAAACTGGCTCTGGGGCTTCTAGGGCTGGTCTTTGTTCTCCTTTCTCTGCTGAACAGCTGATACTGGAATTTTTTTTTAAGTGACTCAGTGTATCCAGACTTGGCTTCTCAAGGCTCTGCCATCTGTACTTAAATGTTCTTTGTTTATCAGGTATAACAGCTCCCAAGGTAGTACACAGCAATAAAACAAAAGAATCCTTAATTAAAAGGGTAAGGAAGTAATGCATGTGCATAAGCGTTGGCTACTGAATTAGATTGTCCTGGAAAAACCAGAGTGTCAGGACATCGGATTGCTGACCTCCAAGTGAGGCCTGGAGTTCTTCCAGAGCAATAACTGATCTCCAGACCATAGAGGTCAGTTTCCCTTGGAGAAAACAGCTGCTTTGGAGGCTGGACTCTGTGGCAAGGTTGGCAGCTGCCAGGGCCCACAACTTCTGGAAGGACCTGTTGCTGCCAACTCCTCACCAACTCATCTTCTCCGACAGCCACATTCATGCCCTTCCCCTGCTCGCTTTTGAGCACTTTGTTAGCCACACTCCCGGTTTCATGTGCTGCCCATTGTTGCCAGGGAAGGGTATGCCAGTGGTACTTAGCAGTGGCACACCTAGTTGTACCCACGATTGTCATGGGGAAAGCGTGCAGGCAGTGCAGGCAATTGTGACTGCAAGGGGAGGAGCTTGTGAGAACATAGGGGAACAGCACACAGGCAGGCGGAGGGCAGGTGGGCCTGGTAGCGGGCATAAAGAGCCCCTGGGCACTCTCTGTACAGGGTCTCCCCAAAGCTGGAACCAACCTAGTGCTAGGGTATACTGTAGAGTCTAGGGAAAACAGAAGTCCTTCCACAGGTAAAATTAGTTCAGCAGTGGAATTGGTTCCCTAGGGAGGGTCGCTGGATTCTTTATCAGAGCCAGTTCGGTGAAGTGGTTAAATGCGTGGACTCTGGAAGAACCAGGTTTGATTCCCCATTCCTCCACTTGCAGCTGCTGGATGACCTTGGGCAAGCCATAGTTATGTCAGAACTGTTCCCTCAAGGGCAGCTCTGGAAAGAGCTCTCTCAGCCCCACCTACCTCTCAGGGTGTCTGTTGTGGGGAGGGGAAGGGAAAGGAGATTGTAAGCCGCTCTGAGACTCCCTTGGGGAGTGAAGGACAGGGTATAAATCCAATCTCTTCTCTTCTTCTTCTTTATCAATGGATTTTGATCGCTATAAAGTGGAGGCACATTGAAGTATTATTTCTCAGAATGTATTGTTAGTGAGAATTCATTCTTAAGAAAATTGTGCACAGTTTAATAGAAGAGTGACCGCAGTGTATTAGAATACTGGATTGTAAAGATACCCTGTATATATGGTGTTCAATTTATTACTGCTGAGAATTTCAGTTAGAAAATATGTTATCAAGTTGCAAGATCCTCAAAAATATGGTAAAAATCTGGAAAATTAGAATTGTTAATGCATGGAATACACACGTAACTTTTAATGCATTGAATACACATATCACTTTTGCCAGAATACATTAAGGTTTTACCCATCATGGTGAGTGTTGTTCTTTTGCGGTTTAATTCACCGCGAACCTGGTTTTGTCACTTTCTGTGTGATCGGCATGGCAACAAGTCCCTTTTTACTTTTAACATTTATCACTCCTAGGAAATGGAGTTATCGGCATTACAGCTCAACATTCTGCCCCTCGTCCATGCTCCTAAAGGAAGGTACATTTAAGGAATGGCCAAGAACAGACATTTTGCTAAATTATCAGTAATTAAGAAGCCAATTTCCTAAGATTGCCGGAAAAAAATTCTTAACAGCTGCGTCTGTGGAGCTGCAGCCCTTCCGTCCATTTAACATATGTTCACACAACGTGGAAACTGTATTCATATCTCCATTATCCATGTTTTTCAAAAAACAAAACACCACCAGTGCTCGAGGGCCGCCAAAGATTAGATAGCAGGCGATAGACCTGCCAGCGCGCACATATGGAAATGTTCAATTTGTAATCTGATTACAGCATCAGGGAAAAAAACACCCTCCCAAAAAACAAAAGCCCACTTGATACCTGTGGCAGATTCGTTTCATGGCTAAGTGCAGAAAATTCTCAACATCGTGTCAAGTTTCCTATGGCCGGCCAAGTCAACTGATGGAAGTAGCTCTTTAATTCCTGGGGTACCTCTTCAAACAGGCGTTATGTCAGACCCAATTTGAATCCACAGAAAGGTACACTAATTGTTGGGAGGCCTGTAGCAGCATAATGTGGCCATTTAGCCGAACTGTACCTCTTGTAAAAGTTTGCATGCGAGAGACCATGGGCCTGTCTTTGTTCCTGGGGAAGGAGCATGGCACGCTTCCATCTCCCGAGATCTTTTGGCTCAGGTTCTGAACTGAGGGTCGGAGCAGGGAATGACAAGGGACAGGTTTCTTTCACTCGGCTCCTTAAAGGAGGTTGGATGTGTAGATGATCTGCCAAGGAACTGGAGAGGGGCAGGGAGGAAACCTGTTAGACTGTCACAAGTAGGCACGGCAGTAGCATTCTGAAACAAGGAGTCCCGGCCTCTCACCACTTCCACTCAATGCCTGCTCCAAACAGCAGTTGCTGGAGCTGAATGTTCTAAGTACTGTTCATGTATGCCCAAACCGTTGGAACATGCTTATGAAGAAGACTATTGCACATATGTAACTACTGCTCCGCTGCAGTTGACTCATCCTTTCCCCCCAACCACCACATTTGCCAGTGCTTCGGCTGAGGGTTGCCAGACCTCTGCCTTCAACCCCTGGGAGCTTGGCAGGAGTAGCACATGGGGAGGGGAAGCATAAATTGGCACAGTGATGTCACTTCTGGGTAAACATGGAAGTGATGTCACGACATCGATTGATGTTGATTCCTCCCGCCCATTTCCCTTCCTCACTCTACTGAACAAGTACAGGGGACATGGGAGTGTTGGCAGGAGAACATCTGCCACAAGCAGGTAACTGGCAACCCTACTTCTCCTTGTGCCACTGAGAGGCATATGAACAGCAATACGTGTGTGAAGTGCAGGCAAGTCACAGCCGACTTAGGTCAACCCTGTAGGGTTTTCAGTGCAAGAAAGGAACAGAGGTGGACCTCCTGATGGCACCTGGTGTTTCTGGCCACTGCGTGACAGCGTGTTGGACTGGATGGGCCATTGGCCTGATCCAACATTGGCTTCTCTTATGTTCTTAGAGGCTGTTTGCCCTTGCCTGCCTCTGCACAGCAACCTTGGGCTTCTTTGGTGGTCTCCCATCCAAATACTAACCGGGGCCAACCCTACTTAGCTGCCAGGATCTGGTGTGATTAAGCTATCCAGGGCTATCCAGATCAGGGCAAAACAGCAAGCTCCCCCCCCCAAACCACCCCCCCCCCCACATTTTGAGCTGAGACTTACTCCAGGCAGTGTCACTCTGTGTCTGTTAATGGCTGCTGAGCACTCCAGTTGCAGATAAATCCATGCACATACATTCTTGAGACACCAAATGGGCATCATCGTTTCTCTCCCCACCCTACATCTATAAGAATCTTATTTTTCAAATGTTTAGACAACACAAAAAGCTAGGCCTCTTTTGACCACAGTTCCGCAGGCACTCAGTGGCTGCCTTGAAAAAGGAGCGGCAGTTGAAGTATCCTGAAAGGGAGAAATTTGCAGTTGGGTGTTCCTGTAGGGAAAGTGTCCATATGGGCCATTTAAACAATTCAACCGACTGCACATGCCCCGAGGAAAGGGGTAGCTTGGGAGTGATCCTGTTCTTAACAAGGTCACTTTAATGAGCTGGCCACTAACTTTGGAGGGGTACTTGCTTCGCTCTTGTTCCAGAAGGCCAACTGCCCAAGCACAAAGGTAACTGCAATATGCAAGTTACGAATATAGCTTATTTACAAAGGAAAATCATGCCCCAGTAGCAGAAGAGGCTACTGCAAGAGGCTGCTCGGCCTGGTGTTTGAGCTGAACTTTGAAGAACAAGGTCGGGGCAGTCCGGGGAGGGGCCTTGGCTTGTGTCAACAAGGAGTCTGACCATGGAAAGTCTGTCTGGGGATCACTGTTCTCAGCAGCCCTGTCCCTAGGCGGATACTATTCAAGGAGCATTCCAAAAGGTGGGGTGTGGACTGAAGGGAAACATGGCAGAGTATTACAAGATTACAAACAGTGTAAAGAAAATGATTTGTTTCTCCTTGGTCCTTTCCAGGGCTCATTTCATAGCATGAGCTCCTTTGCATATTAGGCCACACACCCCTAATATAGCCAATCCTCCAAGAGCTTACAGAGCTCTTCTTACAGGGGCTACTGTAAGCTCTTGGAGGATTGGCTACATCAGGGGTATGTGGCCTAATATGCAAAGGAGTTCCTGCTACGAAATGAGCCCTGGTCCTTTCTGCACTTGGATCTCATCCCTGGTTTTATCAGAGTTCAACTCACGACATAATACCTTGCATTTATCCCTGGTTATAACAGCATCTGTTTATCCTGGGACAAGTGGTGGGTGAAACTGGGGTGACCTCAGTGTAGTGTGGAAATGGGGAGCGGTGGCTTAAAGGAGGACTGCTTGCTTGAGGTTACCTAGTCAGTTTGTGGCTGAGGTAGCATCTGAACCAGGGATATCCCAGTTCACGTTCTGGGCCACCCACTAAATCGCAATCCATCGCTGGAGGCACAGACAGGGAAAGGATTTACATGAATTTTGGAGCGCCTTGCTTTCCAAACGTGGCACCAATATAGTTTTATTTTTTAAGAGGCCAGATTGACTCAAAATGTGACAGAAACATTGAGGGTTTTTTTAGTTTAGTTTTTGAGAAAAGAGACCACACGGCAGAGGTCCCCAGCCTTTCCTAGACTGTGGGCACCTTTGTTCTTCTGACACAGGATCATGGGCTCAGTCACAAAATGGCTGCTGCAGGGGGTGGAGCCACATGCACACCCAGAGATGCTCCAAGTGCAGTGAAGAAAAGGGGCAACTCAAAGCAAATGTTGCTACCAAAGCAACAGTATTTTACTTTGCACAGCCAACCATATCTTCAATGGGCAATCAGAAGCTATGTTGGGCATGCTCTGACCCGGATAGCCCAGACAAGCCTGATCTCATCAGATCTGGGAAGCAAAGCAGGGATGACCCTGGCAAGGAATTGGAAGGGAGATCTCCAAGGAATATCAGGGCTGGGACACAGAGGCAGGCAATAGCAAGCCACCTCTCTGAAAAATGTCCAAACCCCACTAGAGGTCCAAAGTCACCATGACTCCCAGGCATACAAGCGCATGCACACACACAACCACCCCAAAAGCTATGTTGGGCAAGAGCCCTACCTGACCCCACCCACTATCCGAAAATACCTAGCTGGCACCAGATAAGGCAGATCGGGAGCCCCATGGCACCCACGGGCTTCATGCTGGGGACCTCTGCCCTATGGAATCAGGCCAGCAAAAACAACTAGGAGTCTTGCGGCACCTTTAAAGCCTTCTGTTTATTAATCTGTGCAAACATTAACAGGGTTGCCCCTCAGGCTAGAGAAGTCCAGATGACTGGATGGCAGCACTACAAGTGAATGTATATTTAACGCTAGAAAGCCTACAGATCCCTCCCCCCCTGCACATTGCATCAACTAAGTTGGGAACAACATACTCTATTCTGCCTCTTAGCGGCACCAAAAGACACAGCCGCTGCGGACCTTTTTCGCATGACCCAGACTCTGTTATTTCAGACCACACATTGCGTGCATGGTACATATCCGACCAAGACCTGGCCTCCAAACACTACTGTTACACTCTGGGCATTTCACGTTTCACTCCCAGCCTATCAGAAGAAAATATCTCTGGTCTTCACAGAAAGAGATCCAGTTTGAAACCGGCTCTGCCAAAAGAACAGGACCGGAGGAAACGAGCCAAGCAAACCTTGTTGGCGGAGAAAGTATAATCAACCCAATTTCCTCATGGGAAAAAAAAATAGATAGTGTCCCCCCGCCCCTGCCCTCGGCTTCCGGCCCAGAACCCAACCCGAGATTCATAAATAAGATCATTTCGGCATGCTCCATGACTTTGGAACAGAAAGATTTATTTCAACAAATCCTCTCAAACGGTGCCTCTCGGGCCAAATACCCCCCCCCCCCTTCTGTTGTCTAGATTTCTCTGAGAGCCCTACAATGCCTGGTCTCCTAAGGGTTATCAGCTATGTCATACATTATAAATGATCCAATCAGAGCAGTGGGAAACAACATTTCTATTTAATACCAGGAGAAACAGTGGAAGTAGGCGATTGATACCAACACAATGATGGGAAAAAGTGTCCAGAGGTGCTACTCACATAATCTCATTTTACAACATCTTGAAAATTCAATAGAAAAGGGTTCTGCTAACAATATCCCAATGACACGCTGCTGATTATTGTTCCAAAATGTTCCTTGAGACCCTGAACAATAAGAATGCACTCTAAATATATCTCAGCACAAACAATTTGTTTCTCAGTGTTGATTTTTTAAAAAAAATAAATGGTATATTGTTAGTCAACAATTGGTAGACCCTTCGAAAATCTATGCCAGCGGACTGCTGGTACATGTTATGGGAAATGAGATCTTGGGATCCGGGGGGGGGGGGGGGGGAATTAACACACGGTTGACAATCGTTACGGGAATCAACCTATTTTCACAAGTCGTATTGAAATCCTTTTAATTGCTCTTAAGCTTCCCTACAGATATGTTGTTCAGGCAGGACCCTTGAAAATTTAGGTTGCAGGCCAACAGTAGATTTAGAAGTGATGGTAGCAGCTGTGTTTTGGTGCATTGTAAAAACATATAAATTACAGAAGGGGAATTCATGACTATGTGGTTTTAAGGCACGGAAGATCATTCCAAGGGCCTGTTATGAACAATGAATGACCGTGTGGTAGCTGCTGGGTTGTTGGGTTTCGCACTGCTTGCTTATTTTACAAGTGAGAAGCATCTCCTAATTGTTATATAAATGTCTTTGTTATAACGCAAATGTCATTTTCTTGCTAAACTTGATCAGTAGTCAATGCCCTTCTAGGTTGGGATGTGAGGAAAGCAGCACATCCAAACGATCTCCAGGAAAGCATGGGAGCTCAGAAATGGAAAAGGGCTCAACTAACTACAGTGTACTACAGCATAGGGCCTCAGGTTATGATTGGCCTGTAAATACAAAAAAGGAACTAAACTATTATAGGGGGGATAATGCCTGGAAAAGATTGAAGGTCAAAGAAGAAGGGGATGGCAAAGGATGAGATGGTTAGACAATGTCATCGATGCAACAAACATGAAATTAAGCAAACCCCGGAGCATGACGGAAGACAGGAGGGCCTGGTGTGATGTGGTCCATGGGGTCACGAAGAGTCGGACTCGACTGTGCCACTGAACAACAGCAACGACGTCTGGATAGCCCAGTCTAGCCCGATCTGATCGGATTCTGGAAGCTAAACAAGGTCACCTCTGGTCAGTATTTGGATGGGAGACCACCAAGAGGCAGGTAATGGCAAACCACCTCTGAAAACCCTATGGGGTTGCTACGTTCACTGCAACTTGGTGGCAAAAAAATACTATGGGACTCGTAACACTGGACATACTTTAGGGCTTCAGCGTGGGTTACTCTAGCCCTGGAATTTGAACATCATTCCAGAATAGGGTTGCCAGGTCTGGGTTGGAAAATACCTGGAGACTTTGGGGGTGGAGCCAGGAGAGGGCGGGGTTTGGGGAGGGGAGGGGCCTCAGCATGGTACAATGCCATAGAGTCCACCCTTCAAAGCAGCCATTTTCTCCAGGGGGGCTGATCTCTGTCAGCTGGAGATCAGTTGTAAAAGCGGGAGATCCCCAGGCCCCACCTGGAGGCTGGCAGCCCTATTCCAAAATGTCCACAGCTCCTAGAAGTGGAGTATATTACTGAATCATCCGATTGTACATCTTAACTCAGCAGCAGACCCTATTATCTCAGTCTGCCGTCTTATTCTTCCTCCTTTCCAGGATACCCTGAGGACTACTGCCTTGTTTAATCCTGGAGGGCACTCTATCTGCTGCAACAGCACCGATTTTTCTGTTTCCTTAATTTTGAAGGTAGATGAGGCAAAGTCAGAGTTTGAATCAAGAGTTCATAACAAGTTTACTCAGCATGACATAGCCATAGTGGGTAGCCCCATGTTTTTATGTCTGTATTTTAGCTCTGTTTTTGTTTTAATGATGTGTGCATTTGTGTGTGTTTTTGGGGGGGGGGGGGTAAATGGTTTAGAAATGTGATTTTAATGCGTATAATATAATTTGTTAGCCACCTTGGTGGCACTTGTGAAGGCAGAAAGGTGGGATATGAATTTTGTAAATAAGTGAATGCTGTATTTAAAAACAAATATTGACAGTAATGTTATGTTGGTTACTAGCCTCTAACGAGCACCCTTTCAATGTTAAGGTCTAACTGAATGCCAACTGTTGTGTTGGAGGGCAGATTTACTAATATCCTATATCTCATCCTATTTTGCCTCTACGGTATAGGAGAAAGCGAGCATCTTATTCTTCAAATGTTCCATCCATTTAAAGTTACTTTCCTTCCCAAAATGTTGGTGGGAAAACTGAAAAGGCTTGATCTTGGTGGTGGTGGTGAGGAGTCTAATGAGCTTCAAAAAGCAACACTCACTCAGCAGCCTCGACATTAACATCGTTCAAATCTCGTGTCGCTTTTGCTATATCCCTTGTTATTGATAGTATTTATGATGAAACTTACTTAGTGGCTCTGCTTCTGTTGCAGTCTCTGTTTGTTTGTTTGTTTCTCTCCACCCCCCCCCAACTGTTGAAGGACAGAAATGATATGCCTTTTCTAACAAATCTCTCCCTCCCCTGTCAAGTCACAGCCAACTTATGGTGACCCCGTAGGGTTTTCAAGGCAAGAGACCAAGCGGAGTGGTTTGCCATGGCCTCCCTCCGCATCATGACCCTGGGCTTCCATGGTGGTCTCCCATCCAGATATTGTCCAGGGCCAACCCTCCTTAGCTTCCCAGGTCTGATGAGACTGGGGTGGGCTGGGCTGGCCAGGTGGTTAATGGTGATGGCAGGTTGGTTAATCCGTATTATTTCCTCACTTGCGATTCCTTCAGGGAACCTTGCAGTGCAGCAATTGTAAAAATACAAAGCTGTTCATATTTGAACATATTTAAATTTTGCGAGCAGTTAAAATATTCATGTAAAAGATTGTCAGTAAGTACAGCCATCCTGGTTCGTATATACCGGGTCCCCGTTCTTAGATCCCATTTCTGCAAATACTTAGGCTCCAACTTAGCAATAACATTGACTACTGGAGAATGGGCTAGCTTGAATTATGCTTCAGTTTTCGTTATCATGTATCTCTTCCCAGAAATGCACACAAGTGCCCTGCAGAGACTAAAGACTACACTGAAGCTCTTTTTGGTGGGTTGTAAGAGACTGACTTTAAAAAAAAAAACTATTGTAAGCAAAAGATGTCGAAAAATCATTAGCTATGAATTAAAGGCTGAGTCATGTTACAGAATCAATGACAGAGAGCAAAACAAACGTGTCGTGATGTGATATGAAATGCAGTGCTCCTTTTTTTCATTACAGGCCCATAATCTCCGTGTTTATTATTGTAGAGGCTAATACGGACTTTTTAAAGCAGATCCAGAAGGTGTTTTGCGCAGCCTGATTGTCAGCTGCCACCTCCCAAATACGGCTTACGCCTAAAGCTTGCAACCCTAGCCAGGTCTCACTACAAATACTATTCACAATGATTATTTTTGTTTGGCTGTGCCGAGGCATTAATTTTATAGATTTGCTAAAGATCTGTTTACAACTGACATAAACACAGCATCCTGAGTATGGAGGAACATCAGAAGAGGAACATTTCAACTTCTGAAAACACTTAAAGATGATCAAACTCATGGAATGTACTAATAATTGGGGGGGAGGGAGAAATCTGACACAACTGTCGGGCGATCAACTTTGTTCTCTCGTGGGCATTGGGAAGCGGCCCTCGTTAAGTGGGCTCCAGTAAACTGATGCGTGTTTAAAGAAATAGAGCCGCTATTATGCAGGGACTCCAAAGTAGAAAAGCCGTTTGCTTTGGACTCAGCCCCCTCCCCAATCACTTGACTCTTTCAAAAGTCCTTCAAAGCACCTTATTTTTTTGGCATCTGGTGTAGATCGTAACATTTGAGCTCTGCCAGCTGAATACATTTACATATTCGCTGCACATTAAAAAATACAGATCCCCCCCCACCCCCCGGCCTTTGGCTTGTATAACAAAAAGGTACAGGCAAAATAACTGGTCTTGCTCAAAGTGTGATGTGAATGAAAAAGTAAGAGCCAAACTACAATGAAGTCCCCTGAGACCAATGCAAAGGGATTCGAAGAATTACGTATATTTCCAGTTTTGTAACCCTGATCCAGGGTATCAAGGGGCCTCCAACTGTACCTTTTCCTCAATTTCCATTCTCTTTATTAAAAGTTCAGGCTAGGTTCCTGTTGAACAGCCTGGACAAGCTGCCTCTTTCTGGCCCAGGCAGAGGAACGGTGTGCTCTGCCTTCCTAAACAGAGGTGTGCATGCACACAAAAGCTTATACCCAGAAGTAAACTTGTTGGTCTTAAAGGCGCCACTGGATTCAGACTTTGTTCTAGGGGCAAGTAGGAAAAATAAAACATAGATAGAAGAACACAGGGATTTTGAAACATAAGAACATAAGAAAAGCCAATGTTGGATCAGGCCAATGGCCCACCCAGTCCAACACTCCGTCACACATCAACTTTGCATTTAAAATTAAAGGTTCCATCCAGATCCATGGGCATCTGGCCAGTATCCAAGTCCTAGATGAATACCAGTGCAACTTTCAACTCCAAGTACAGAACTAAGTTTTTCCATTTTGTTCTTGCTCACAAGACACTGACAACCTGCGTTGTTGTCTGTTGGCCTTCTTACGTCTGCTACAGGCCTGAATGACCACTGGAAAAAAAGTTTATTTTTTAGTTTTACTTGCTGAAAAACCCAAGAGTGTGGTTCAAAGCAGAGTTATAAGTCCACAGCAGACTCAACATTATAGCAAGGACAATGCAATTAAGAACAGTAAAACTCACATTTCAAAACAGGAAAATACGTTATTCTCAAGGTTGTGGTAATTCATAATACAATATATTGCCTTTAAAGAGCAATGGACATAAACGTGATTTATGCCATTTTCTAACACATACACACAATTCCATTTTGGAGGCTGAGTCTTTCTGTTCTGGGATCACCATAAAAATATGTATTGTCATTGTTCCCTGGATAAAGTATGGGTGCCCATCTTAATTTGCTTATTTAGGAGCATTGTATGCCATTTCATCAGAGTCTTGTTTGAGGCAGCTTGGTGGTGGTAGAAAGTGCTGTGAAGTCACAGCTGACTTATGGAGACCCTGAAGGGTTTTCAAGGCAAGAGTCATTCAGAGGTGGTTTGCCATTACCTGCCTCTGCATCATGACCCTGGTATTCCTTGGAGGTCTTCCATCCAAATACTAGGCAGAGCTGATCCTGCTTAGTTTCTGAGATCTGGCGAGATCGGGCTAGACTGAGCTATCCAGGTCAGGGCTTGAGGCAGCTTACAAATAATATAAAAACAACAAGCCATTAAAACAAGTCCTGGAGCATAAAGCCATTCATAAAAGAGAGCTCAGATTAGCTGCACCACAGGGAGGTCAGTGCTTAGTTCTTGTGGCCCTTTCTTACATGCCCAGGGAAATGCTGATCACCACTTTGGGGTCAGGAAGCAATTTGTCTCCAGGCCAGTTTAGCCAGGGATCCTAGAGGTTTTTTGTCATCTTCTGGGCGTGGAACAGCAGTCACTGCGGGTGTGGAGGGGGGAGCAGTGTTCCCTCTAAGCTGAGTCAGTGTGAGGTAGCTTACAGGTTTTTAGCCTCCAGCTCATAGATTTTTGTCCTAGTTCAGGAAGGATGGCTCCAGAGCAAACTAATTTATGCAGTAGCCAAATGGCTCGCTCACAACTTTTAATGCTAGTTGCTCACAAAGTAAAATTTTTGCTCACAAGACTCCACAGCGTAGAGTGAGCCCTTGCACGCATGGGGGGGAAAGTATTCGTGAATTTACTGCATTGTGCAGGGGGACTAGATGACCCTGGAGGTCCCTTCCAACTCTGTGCTTCTATGATTTACAAAGATAACCCCCCTTATCATCGTGAGTACGATGATGTCCCTTTCGGGAAGTGACAGCAGTAGCTCTAGGAATTGCCAGAGACTAGAGTTTCCAGTGGTTCCTAGAGCTCCTGCCATTGCTTCCAGGTTTCCCCCAGAAGTGACATCATCACACTCACAGTGCCCATGAGGATTTTTTATCCTCTGCCCCGCCCCTGCTTGGAACAGTGACAGGAAATGGGATCTTTGGCATGGGAAATTCCCTACTCTATTCAGGGGGGCCTAGCTGGCCTCTATCCACACAACTTTATGCCTTGATAGGAACAGATGGATGAAGAGCAGACAGCAGTGGTGAACCTCTTGGGCCAGACTGTGGGGTGGTGCTTTTTTAAATGATGGCCTGTACAAGAGACTGCAGACAATAGTGACCTTGCTGAGCATGTCCAGCTTTAGCCAGCAATGACAAAATAACCAAGGGGAATCCATTGACCTTATGTTATCTGTCTTATTAGGAAACTGCATTGTAAAAGAAGAGTTTGTCATGATTTTTTTTAAATGGAAACAATTAAGGATTTATGGGCTGTCTTTCTATCATTTAAAGCAGTATAATGATGTATTATTCAAATACATTAAAAAGATGTGATATGACTCCCTAAATGTGCCCGGCCAGCCTGTCCAGGTGGAACCCAGATTTTAGGCAGAGAAGTCTCAAACCCTAATCAAATGTTCCCCACAGCTGGCTCATGGCATGCCTGTTCACAGTCTATAGTAAAGATTAGCTAGTGGCAACTGTTCATAAATAATCGACGACTCTGGATTTGGGCTACAGGAAGGCCAACTGTTTACTCTGTGATAAGTCTCACTGGGATGTGGAATGGCAGCTGGACATCCCCTCGGATTATTCATCCTTTGAATGTGAGTGATCATCCAGCATTTCAATGGGTCTATCAAGCAGGAAACCCCACAGGTGTCTCTTCCTGGAATTCCCTTCCTTTTATGTAAGGGGAGGGGGGAAAGCCACATAGGTGAACAATACAGCAGATGGATTATTGTTACTACTGCATCTGTTGGGTCTGAATATCTCCAAATTGTTTCGCATTGTGTCTGCTCTGTGGGAACTGTTAAGCTGCACATCTGCAGAGACAGCACAGGCTGCCCAGCAATCTCAGACAAAACATATATTTCGGGTTAGAAAACTCAGTTCTTTCACTTCTTTGCAAAAAGAAAACAAAGTCAACCCCCCCT
Organism: Lepidodactylus listeri; assembly: GCA_029233225.1. NCBI lineage: Eukaryota > Metazoa > Chordata > Lepidosauria > Squamata > Gekkonidae > Lepidodactylus > Lepidodactylus listeri. The sequence goes on from JARCFY010000005.1 coordinate 23,707,598, forward strand.
CCCCACACCAGGCGATTAGAAATACCGGACCTCCTGGTTATCAAGGCTGTGTTCATTTCACTTTCAGTCCTCACAGTCACCTCTTGATTTGGGCTGAGCAAACGTCGGGGCCGTCGTGTTTCATCTCGAAGTCAAATAATAGGAAACTGCTCAGATTCCTGGAGCCAGCGTGTCTCAGCAGCCGAACGCCTAAAACAAAGGCACAGGGGGCCATCAGGGTGTTTAATTTGTTTGTTGTTTCTAAAATGACTTTTATTGCATCGGAAAGGCTGGGAATCGACAGACCTTAGGAACTGATTCTGAAGACCAAAAAAATAAAAATAAAAAATGAAGCTGCAGAGGGGGTTTCAATAACGACTTCTCGTTGACAGTCAGTGGGAATAGGGGACAAGGTGTCTGATTGAGTGGCTATCACCTCCCTCCACCACTATCCTTGGGGTTCTGCTTCCAGTCAAAGGGAAGCAACTACTTGCATATGCATTGCGTAGGCTGCGTTATCTGATGGCCAGAGACAAAATTCTAGGAGGTATGAGAACTTCTGGCTGCAGATCCCGAGGCACCAAGCGTGAGGAAAAAAGTGATATGAAAACTGATCGCCCACATAGTTTGCTTGCAAATGATCTCTTCAGTTCCATCCACATTCTGGGACCATGCCAGTTGACTGGAGGTAAAAATCAGGGCTGTGCTGACCCTGCAGCTCTATGATCACACTGTACAGTGAGTGGTCTTCAACTTTCCAGATCTAGGCCCACCAAGCATGGAAATCACTGAGCTGCAAGTCTGTGACAGGGTGTAATGTGACACGAAGAGGGAGTGTCAGGATTATGACCTCACCTGTATGAGGACCAGTATTGTAGGTGACAGAGCAAATAGAGCATGGGACAGAAAACCCTAAACCAGGGCCAGGAAGTACATCATACTGAGGAATATCCATGGGGCAGAGCCTTGGAGGAGTCCTCTCCATCTCTGAGTGACCGTATCTTGCTGGCTGGCTGCTCTTCTTGGCATGCACACAGTAGACCCTCCAAAAAGGTAGAAAAAATGGCATTTCTGCATGAGCATGTGACCCAGTAGAAGGGGCTCTGAGGGTCCCAGCCCATGAGCTTGAGGCTATTGCTGTGTGTGTGAAAAGTGCTGTCAAGATGCATCCGACTTTTGGTAGCCCCAGCAAGGGACATTCAAGGCAAGTCTGAAGCAGAGGAGAACATAAGAACATAAGAGAAGCCGATGTTGGATCAGGCCAATGGCCCATCCAAGTCCAACATCCTGTCACACAGTGGCCAAAAATACCAGGTGCCATCAGGAGGTCCACCAGTGGGACCAGGACACTGGAAGCCCACCCACTGTTGCCCCCCCCCCCCCAAGCACCAAGAATACAGAACATCCCTTGCCCCAGACTGAGAGTTCCTATCTATACCTTGTGGCTAATAGCCACTGTTGAACTTCTGCTCTATATGTTTATATGTTTGCTGTTGCCTCCCTCTGCTTAACTTCTGAGATCTGATGAGATAGGGCTATATACCGTGCTGCCTCCCCTCTCGGCTATTGCTACAGCAGCAAATAACTGATATTAGGCACAGGCCGTTCCATCTTGAGAATCCCAGCCTTTCTCTTTTCTGAAAAAGATCCTAGATTTTAGCCTTTTGAAGATAAGCTTCAACATGCACTTTCGATGCTTGTGGAAATGGAACAGTGATTTTTGCAGATTTGCAGGGTGCGGCTTAAGTAACACCTTCCCTCTCCCCATGACTAGTGATTGTGCAACATTGCTCTGTGTATGTTCCCTCACCATCAGAGGTCAGGTAGATGGCTAGCAAAGACAGAACCTGGTCTGTGGTGGCACCTTGACTTTGGACATCTCTCCCCTCCATCATCTGCCTGTCATCAAGACATTTGAACTTTAGGTACCAGGTAGAAAGATTCTGAATGTCCTAAGCTTTCAAGTGAGCATGGTGTAGCAGTTAAAGTGTCAGACTAGGACCTGGGAGACCCAGGTTTGACTCCCACTCCACTACGGATGCTCCCTGGGTGACCATAGCCAGTCACACTCTCTCTCAACCTAACTTACCTCATGGGGCTACTGTTGTGAGGATACAACAGAGGAGGGGAGAGTGCTGTTGTAAGCTGCTTTGGATCTTCATTGAGGAGTAAAGTAGGGTATAAATATCTTGACTTTGTTGAGTCTCTTGTTGTTGATGTGATTGAGTGCTTTAATGGCTGTTTGCTGATTTTGCCACGGATTTCATTAGTTTGAGCTGTCCCTTCTGCAGGGTTATGGCTGCTCTTCAAACACTGCTGTTTGTTGTTGGTCAACCTTATTGCTTTAAAAAAAACCCTCTACCACAGCAGCCTTTGAGCTGAGAAAAGCAGAGTTATGAGGATTTCAAATAAATAAACGAAGGCAACGCCCCTCCCGTGTTGATCATGGGCAGATCTTGACTATGTGACTGGGCTTTTTTGCCCAGTCTTGCATACCTGCCTTGCATTCCAGGGCATACAAGGGACCTGTTCTCTTTGCTACTGCTACGCTTGAGTAATGCAAGCGACTGAGCCAATCTCAATATGAATATCAGAAGAAACTGGATGGGTCTGACCAAGAGATCCGTCTGAAATGCAACAGGGCGTTTTTCTGCAGAGTGCCCTGGGGGCGTCTTTCTTTGAGAAGGTTGCTTGTCACGAATGTGTACTTTTCCACCCTCCTCCCCACATCTGGCCAGACTTTTGTTTTTACATGATTGGTAAAATATGAAAGCTGTGGACCACAAAAGCAAACGCCTGCCTTTGAATGCATATTTTCGGTATGTGACTTGTCCTTTAGGAGCTGGTTTCTGTAATTATTAGGCTGGTCTGTGTCTGTTTCTGAAGGAGAATGGGTGCAGCTGAGCTACTAAGCTTACGAAGAAATAGCTTTCATTCAAAAGGTCTCGAACCAGTGACTTGGTCCGATCCTTCTGTTGGCTTAGCAAAAACAGACACAAACACCAAGAAAGCTTTATCATTAGTCAATATGTGACATCAGCCAACAACTGCAAGAGAAATTCAAAGCTTCCACTGGCACTCAGGTTGCAGACTATTGAAATTTCCTGTTCATTTGAACTATTGATGGCACTGAAGAGATCACTCACTCCCAACCTCTGTTTCTCATGTTCAAAACTCTTACACAACCTACTGGGTTGTTGATGGGATACATGTATGTGTTGCTGTCCATCCTGCTAAACATTTATTCATTGTCAAGAGCAACTTAAATCCTGGGAAAGATGTCCTTCTTGAGTGCCTTGTATGTACCAAGGTGCTCATGCCAGAAATGTTCCTTCCATTTCGCTCCTAAGTCTCTGTTCTTATCCTTCTGAGCTTCTTACAACATCATCGTCTCTTTTACTTGCATCATGCCCAGTCCAGCTGCTCCCTCTATTGCTGTCTTCTACCAGTGGGCGAACACTTTGATTTTGTTTGACACACCTGCAGTAACTGTTATTGGCCCTCCTTCTTGGTTTTGGTGCTGTGTGTGTATGAGCTGGCCTTGGCTGGGAGGGCGGGGTAAAAATCTAAGCAAGCAATCAAACAATCAGTCAGTCAAATGCTGTTTTAATGGTCAAATGTTTTAATGTTTTGAAGTTAACCACCTCAGGGACTCTATTTGAATGGAAAGGCAACACAGAAATGTTCTACATCAAATAAATAAATAATAAAGTAGGCCTTTCCATTGTAGTAAAAGTTAACTGGAAGTTATGCAGAAATGAGAGACAGTGGTAGCTCACAGCCAGTTCCATGGCATTAGAAGGAACACATGGAGAGTATCAAGGTCAGCTGGTATCATGACAGTCACCTGTGGTAATTTTTTACTGAGTCGACCATCTTCGCCAGCCACCAATGTATGCTCACTGCCTGCCGATGTTCATCCAACTGCTGCCTCAATTCCTCACTGTACCCCCACATCTCTTTAAAATTACCACAGCATATGTCTTATGCCAGTTCCTAAACTCCCACGAGAATCCTTCTTCTTTTGAGAATTCCCAGCCCTCCCCCTGTGTGTGGTTGCCATGGCATCCAAAATGGTGGCTGAACTCAAGAAAAGGAAGTAATCTTGTTTAGGAAGTCCTAGATGGGCACATGTGCTGGCTGCACTATTTTTAAAGAGGTGTGGAGCGCCACAGAGGAGCAGAAGACTATCCCTCTCTGGTACGTAGGCAGGAGTAAGATACTAAGGGAGCAGGAGTGAGGGGCTGGGAGCGCCCCTAGCTGCACTGCTGCCTCGGGACAGTATAAGGTATCCTGAGGCACCAGCAGGGAGGACTGAATTCAAATTTAAGGAGGCATGGAATTTTCATGACTGACCCGTTCTCATGGTGTGCCTTTTCCCTCAGGAGCAGAGCTGGTATTGTGGCATCCCCAGTCATTTCCTCCGCTAACTCTCACTAAACAGCCTTTGACATAAAGTCGAAGGTCTTGAACAACGTTCCCCGTTTTTTTTTGCTCAATAGGGCAGTATTTTATGCCTATTAACAAACAGCCATTATTTGTGTAATTAATCACTCTCTCCATCTCTCTTCCATCGGAAAATAATTACGAAAAACAAACAGAAATAAAGATACTTATGTAATGGGAAAACCAGAATCCCAAGTGACTGCAGGATTTTTATCAGCGATGGACTGTTTTCCCTAGCTGGGATTTGATTTAAGGCAAGTCATCCCTGTTTAAAGCAGGATGTCCTTTCTTGCCAACTTGTCAGTGTTTTTGCTTTTTTTTCCTCCTCAGAGGATTCCCCCATCAATACTCAAATGGGATTTCGGCGGCTTCTCCTCAGCTTCTGTTTCCTATTGCTCTCTTGTGGTCACTTTGAGGAACTACAGATATTCCCAACTCATAAGTGAGGGGAAACATAAATCCATGAAACAAGTAGGTGAGGAAAACAAGCCCAGGCATCAAAAGATCCCCACATGAGAAATATGCTATCCTAAAAAGAACTGTGACCCTAAATGATGTGACAACTTGTCCCAGTTAAGTGTACAGAATGAGTGAGGTTACTACTGCTGATAATCAGAAGCTTTAATTAAGATAGACGTTTACTTATTTCAGCCTCCATTTCAGCCCCAAGGTGCTCAAAGTAACAGTGAAAAATTAAACTACACTTGGCTGAGGGGAAACACAGCAAAAACTAAATAAATAAAAAACTATCACCAGCTATGGCTGACCCGCCATACTTGTCCTTTCTCTGGACAAGTAGATTCGAGTCCAGTAGCACCTTAGAGACCAGCAAGGTTTTTGGAGAATGAGCTTTCAAGAGTCAAAGCTCTCATAACCCCCAAAATCTTTTTGGTCTCTAAAGCGCTACTGGGACTTGAATCTAGCTGTCCTACTGTGGGCCAACACGGCCACCCTCTGAAACTTTCTCTGGATTGTTTCCCTTCTTTAAAAAGACTTTGGAATGTGTAGGACATTTTGGCAACTGCAACTGCAACACCCAACGGACTCCGCTGACTGTTGTGATTACAAGAACAAAACCAACATGAGGAGCACTCCTTCACTGATGTCTGATAAATAAAGGTCCCGATCACATGAGCGAGATAATCCGGGGGGGGGGGGGAAGTGAGGCTATTTGCTCCAGAGTAATTTGACCCGCAGTTGCGTGATCACACAGTTCTGCGAAGCTGCGGGCACAGCCCACCACTGCGTGATCAGACACAATCGTGAGTCGGGGGGGGGGGGTTGCTGTTTTTTCTGATGTGCTTAATCGGGGGATCAATGAATTGCATCTCCGCCCTGTGGGCTTCCTATGGTAATATGCAATGATGCGCATACTGAGAAGGGGAAAAAAACAATGGCATGGCGTCATAATAGCCTGATCAGACTATCCCCTATGCTATGAGTGCGTGCTGGAATGATCACACAGGGAAAGTCCGTCTGTGGCCCGTAGCAAACCTGTTTGATACTGGACTTTCCCTAGTATCTTTTAACTCCGCTTCTTTGGTGGAGAGAAACGGGTTGCCGACGGGTGTGGGATGCTTGCCAGATGTTCTGGTGTGATTGCGCCCTTAAAATCTGCATGGCATTCGTGCCTATCACGAGTCTAATTCTGTGTGTGATCGGGGCCAAAGATACTTCACTGGGGTAACTAGAATCCTCAGCAAGTGCAGGATTTTATCAGTGAGGAATTACATTCCTAGCCTGAAACTGATTCAAGTTAAGTCATAGTTATTTAAAGCAGAATCTTGTTTTTGGACATCTGTGTTCCATTTTTTTCTTCCTTCAGGGATTGTGACTAATACTCAAAGGGGTTTCGAGTGGAAGGTTGTTTCCTTCCAGAAATCTAGTGTCTCCTTCTGTGGAGAATCCTGCTTAGTCTCATCCCTCCCCACACCCACCTTTGTCAGGCTCCGGTCTTGTCACATACCATTCCCAGATGTGGTAGAGAGTCTTGTGCTCCTTCTATACTTTCATCACTGTTGCTGCTCCAGCGGAGTGAATCAAAGGCCTCTCCATCGTTGTTCAGCACAAGTTATACATGATGGTTTGTTTTCATTGGCATTCTTTGGCACTGGGTGATTCGTTGTCTGCAGGTTGATTCATCGTTCGGAAATTACTCGGAATTCTGGCGGGGCTTGAGGTTGATTAAAGTCCAGAAGTTCCCGTAGTCAGTCCACTAATGCTTCTTTTTCCTTTTGTCAACTTAAATTCGTGCACAATAAAAACCCATTAAGAAATGGTTGTTCTGTTGATGCAAGCCATTTGCTTGATTTTTTGAAAGAAATTATCAATCCAGACTTACAACACCAGTTTGAAAGCTAAACTATAGTGCAACATATGCACCTATGTATAAGAGTTGGTGTCTTTTTTCTTTGTTGGGGGCCAAGTTTTGTACCCCACTTTCCTCCTCAAAGTGGCTTATAAAAACACACTACATAAATGACCCAGTAAGCAACAAACAAAGCAAATGCCATCTTGGGCTGCTCCTGGACTCATTGACTGGTTTATCAAACAAAACAGATGGAAGTAAGCAGGAGAGGGAATTGTGGGTAGATGGCTGTCCATTTGTAACATCTAGGCTGAGTGTTTGTCTTTTACCTGTATGGGCACTTAAGGCCTGAGTGTGGCAGGGTGCACCATATTCCAACCCTTCCTTCATGTTGGCTGCCCCTTTTGAGCGTGTTTTCCAGATCTTTTGAGATGAGGTAACCTACAGTGTTCCAAATATGGCTGCACTATAGATTTATTCAAAGGAGATCATGGCACAGGGTATCTAACCTTTAATCCCTTTCCTAAGAATCCCTGGGGAGGAATTTGTCTTTTACATCCTTGCCACACATCAAATTGAACTTCCTATTACACTACCCACCATGAATCCAAAGTCTCTCTCCTAGTTATTCATTGGTGGTTCTATTCTTATTTATGATCATTTCCTTTACACCTCATTAAACTGACCCTTATAAAAACATAAGATGAGCTCTACTGGATCAGACCATTCCAGCATCCTGTCTAGTCTAGCATCCTGTCTCCTACAATGGCCAACCAGTTCCTCTGAAGGGCCTACAGTAGGGCATAGAGCCTTCCCCTGATGTTGCCTCCTAGCTCTGGGATCCAGAGGTTTAGTGCCTCTGAATGTAGAGGTTCCCCTCAATCACCAAGACTAGTAGCCACTGATATACCTCTCTTTCCACTTATCTTTTGAATCCTCTTTTAAAGATGTTTTTTCCTGTGGCCATCACTACATCCTCTGGCAGTGAATTCCACTTTTTAATCACTCTCTGTGTAAAGAAGTATTTCCTTTTGTCTGTCTTGAATCTACTGCCCATCAGCTTCATTGGATGCCCTTGAGTTCTAGAATTTGGGAGAGGCACAAAAAGTTCTGTTTGTCAACTCTCTCCACTCCATGCATAATTTTATAAGCCTCTATCATGTCCCCCCATCTTAGTCGTCTCTTTTCTAAACTGAAAAGTCCCAGACGCTTCAGCCTTTCCTCACAGGGAAGGCATTTCAGCCCCCTAATCATCTTGGTTGCCCTCCTCTGTACTTTTTCCAGTTCTGCAATGTCCTTTGGGAGATATGGTGACCAGAACTGTAAACAGCATTCCAAACAAGGCTGCTCCACAGATCTATACAGGGGCATTATAATATCAGCCATTTTCACCATCCGAAATAATCTGAAGTCACAAGGAATACATTCGGCCATCTCACTGCTTACTCTGAGTCTAGATTGTTTTTGGCCACCAAGAGCACCCGGCCCAGTACAGGTCCTTGGGGGCCCCACTGCTTTCTTTCTCTACTTTAACAACTGCCCAGGGTAGACTGGGAGGCCAAAACAGCCTTGGAAAGAACCATGCCCCATCCCAACCCCCATGGAGAGAGGCCAGGATAAACAAGTTGCACATGACATCCAGCTTGGCTGAGGCATTGCCATTGGGCTAGTTGTCCAGGCAGATGACGTGACTGTCACACACAACTTACCTGGGCCAGGTGGCGGCTTGTGCTCAACCAGCCTGGCTTCTTAACTCCCGTGTCTGGCTAGGTCCAGGGCAGGGCCTTGGGAAAGACAGCCCATTAAAGCCTTTAGCCTCCCAGAACCTTTCCTGGTAGCTGCAATGACATTGATTCCTGCATTCTGTTTCCTGTTCTTTAACCAATTTCTGATCCATTAGAGGACTCGTCCCCTCGTCCCATGACTGGTTAGTTCAGGGGTGGCCAACCTTGCTTAACGTAAGAGCCACATAGAATAAACGTAAGAGCCACATAGAGATGTCTGAGAGCCGCAAAACAGGAACAAATATCACACACACGTTTTTATTTTTAAAAATATGCAAATTTGCTTTTTATTAACGTTAAATGGGACTGCCAAAAATAAAAACAAACGAGGAAAACCGGTTATTGATAATGATATTACTTGTTTGCTAATGATATTGAGAGAGAGAGAGAAAAAGAGAGATGGAAAGAAAGAATTAAACAAGTGGAAAGAAAGAGAGAGAGAGAGAGAAACTAGGAAAGCAAATAGATGGGAGGGAGGAGGGAAGGAAGGAAGGGAGAAAAAGCATGCCTCCCCTTTGCTTCCCCAGCCGCCCTGCCAGGAGCCGCACAATATGTGTGAAAGAGCCGCATGTGGCTCCCGAGCCACAGGTTGGCCACCCCTGGGTTAGTTTATTCAAGAACATCTGGAGAGATTTCTTTGTCCAACTACTTTTAAACATCTAAGTGTATAGTTGTCTACTGCTTGTTGGTATTCCAAAAGGATTCCAAAAGGATGTTGAGGCAGGGATCTCTTTTGATAGTTGCTCACCAGCTTGTCCTTTTGTATGCTTAAGAAGTTTATCTTATAATTGCTCTCTGCAGATTTATTCGTGCTAGGCTAACTGACCTCCATCTCCAAACCGAAACAGGTTTTTCCTAGTCAAGAAGGTGGCAAGCCTAGCATCTGCTGACAAAATTGTAATTTATTTGGTCGGCATACTTTACAACTCAACCTAAAGCTTTGTTTTTTTCGCTGAGCACCTTGGTGCCCCCCCCCCATCATGATTTGTACAAACCCTTTCTGGACCACTAGGGGGCAGTATATCTCACCCCCTGCTGTAAGGAGAGGGCAGCTCAGATCCTAAAACCTGTAAGCCTCTCTTAACTCTTTTTGGGTTTTTGTTTTTCAGTCTAACAGTCGGTGAGCAAAGGACATCGAAGGCATTATATTGATCTGTAGAATTAGTACTAAGGCCCCAAGATGGTCATCTGATCAATTACACGGTATTTTACAGATTAAAATCCTACTCCCCCATGACATCCCACAACCAAATAATAGGCTGAGAGTGAACCCCACCATTTAGGATGTTCAGATGAAATTGGTTCCTTCCCCTCTCAGCAGCTGTGGTGGAAAAGAAACTTAAAGAAGGACTTTCTTTTTGGTTTTCATAAAGCCATGAAGGATTTCCATTTAGCAACAACAGAAAAGAGCAAGAGTCCAGGAGCACCTTAAAGGCTAACAAAATATGTGGCAGAGGATGAGCTTTCATGAGTCACGGCTCACTTCTCCAGAGACTTCTTCAGCAGTGACTCATGAGAGCTCATCCCCTGCTACATTAAAGGGTCTTTTTGCGAGCCGAGGGTGAGGCCCGCAACCGCCCCTCTCCTTCCCTCCTGCCAGATTTAAAGGGCCCTCCAGCTGACTGGCAGGCTGTGTGGTCCCTACTGATCAGCTGAAGCCCTTTAAATCTGGCAGGAGGGGACGGCGAGGGGTGGCCCGGCAGGTGGTCACTCTTGGAGGTGGGGCTTGGGGGCATCCCTACCCACCCCCAGAACACTCCCCAAATCCCCCCATCAGAGGGATGAGGGGACCTGGCAACCCTATGGTAAAATAAGGGAAAGGTACATTCCACAAACTGTGACGCATTTGTAGGGTTGCTTGCCAGCCTCCAGGTGGTGGCTGGAGAGCTAGAATTACAACTGATCTGCAGTCAACAGAGATAACTTCCCCTGGAGGAAATGGCAGCCTTGGAGGATACATTCTATGCAGTCATATCCCTATTCGACTCCCTCCCGGCTCCAAATCATGCCTTCCCCAGACTCCATCCCAAAATCTCCAGAAATTTTCAAAGCCAGATTCCAGCCTCCAGGTGTGACCCGGGGATCCCCCAGAATTATTTCTCATTTCCAGACTACAGAGATCAATTCTCTGGGGGGAAAAAACAGATGCTTTGGAGGGTGGCCTGTATGGCATTGTATTCCACCGAGGTCCCTGTCCTCCCCAGGCTCCACTGCCAAGTCTTCAGGAGTTTCTCAACCTGGATCCGGCAACCCTACAGGCAACCCTGTGCACTTGTGGATTGTTAGACCCAACCCTTATTTCCAGCTGTGCTTTTATCATTACAGTAGAGCAAGGGAACAATCCTAAGCAGGTCTACACAGAAGCAAGTCCCACTTTATTAAATGGGGCTTACTCCAAGAAGAGTGCCCTTAGGATTACACTGCCGCTGTCCTAGATATCCATGATTATAGTTAGTTGCAAGAAACCTCCCTGGCACCTTAGACATTTTGCTCCAACTTCAGAGTGAATGGCTGATCAGCTTGGCAGGCAAAGAGGTCGTATCCCTAGACGAAGATGCTCCAGAATTATAATTACTACAGAGAATGTCTTATGGTTGCTTACATTTTGCACACAACTCAGTTAAGCTGAAATGCCAGGTTGAAGTTCTTATTAGAAGCAAGACTTTGCTGTCTTCGGATAATTTCAAGAAGAGCTTTCTTCCACTGATTTGGGGCTTTAGCAGTCCTCTCTAAAAGGATGCATTCTGTTGGCGGGATTTCACGTAGCTCTCTGTGACATGAGTGGAGCCACCTGGACCAGCCATCTGATTCCCTTGGCTTGCCTTGCAGTTTAATGGACCTCACTGGATCAGATCCCGCCTTGTTGCATCCATATATCAGAATCTCACCAAAACTCCAGTAAGGACATGCCCTAGAATATTTTCGTTCCACCCAACTGCTGATGATACACAGTCAATAGACCATTTATTCACTGGTTTGCTTATACTTAAATCAATGGGACTCAATTGGCATTTCCAAGTACTCTTGCATAAGTGGTCCATGGACAGCAGCCAAAATCAGCTCCACCACTTAATAAGCGAGAGGGAAGAGAGACGGCACTCCGAAATAAAACCTTATGATTGCATGTCACCCTCAATTAGCCACAAGGATAAAAGGCTAAAAATATACAAACACCAGTCTCGATTGATGCTCATCTACCACACTGTCTGCTTATCTTTAAGAAGAGAAAGAAGATGGTGTATTAATGGAATCCCACCAGCAAAAGCTGATCAAAACCACCATCATGCTTACAAAAAAAAATATTGACCCAATAAGTTAAAACAAACAATGCATACCAAATGTTCCCTCAAAGAGCCTTCCTGTCAAAAGTTTGGAGATACTAACAGTTCTTCAGCATCATTTACAAAATACTTTCCTTTCTGTAAACATTAGAAGCATCCTTAATATAAACAACAGCTTCTCCAAGAAGCCGGGAAAGGCACCCAGCTGAAGAAGGAACGAATCACTAACAGATTTGTTTTTGAAACTGATCCTGTTCTTTTGACGGCGAGCACATCTCCTTTTGCCAGTGTCTCCAGACAGATGTCCTTAGCACATTATCTCCAGTCTCAGGAAAAGCTTTGAACTTGGGATAAAGGCCATTGGTTTTGAGGGAAGAAAGAACCAGAGCATCTTCTTGTGGACATGCCCTGGGATCATGCCACTTTTTGCCCATAAATCACAGAGAGCTCTGCATCAAAACTGCACCACTAACTAAAGCAAGGCTCCTAGTTCTATGTGTTCCATTCCCTATTGGCAGAATGTGAGACTTCTGCTCAAAGTAGTCAAGGATCAGATCTTTGTTGATGAAACACAGTTCTTTATTTCCAATCTCTACATTAGTACAGCTTCTCGGATTATTGTCAGAGATAACACAGATGACAGAAGCGGGTCTATTATACCTTTCTAAGCAGTTTGAATTACCCATAGGTAGCCAATCACTACAAGGGAAAAACGGCGGGCAAAAGGGGCTCTGGCCGTTTGCTTCCCACAGGAAAGAAAGTGAGGTGTCAAGTTGTAAATTTCCCCTTCCAAACCAGACCCTTCAGATGTTACCAGTTCACATAACAATCCATGGCCTCGAGGCTTTCGCACGTTGATAAGAGATGAGACTTGTCCTCCCTTGGAGTCTCAGCCGAGATGAATGGAATGCGGAGGTAGGAGTGTGAGAGGCCCATTGTTCCCATACTTTGAAGTTGACATCCTCCCGCTTTGACAGTTACACAAACCAGGCCTGGTCAGGGTCATAAACCTGGGGTCACACAATCTACATACATACTGATACATACTGGCCAGAATGAGGGTTACATGACAGGTGTTCATGGGAGCAGCTATCATACATACAGTACTATAAGAAGCCGAGCAACAACACAGAAAACATATCTGAAACATGGCTGTAAGCAAAAGCAATGCTCTGTCTGAATCAGCAGATTCTGACACAGAAAAGCACAGAAATCACATGTGCATTATAAAAATATAAGAAGGATGAAACACAGTTTCCTTCCTTCATGCATGGCCATCAGTCGATTCAGAAACTCAGTAAAAGTGCCTTTCTTTTTTATTTAGATGTATGTGTACAAACGCTTCAAGTGGCGTCAGCTCTACAGGAAGGCAGGCAGGTCCTCTTATGGACAGCATCTGGTCTGCATGACCACAGTACAGACTCTCAATTAATTTTTTTTTTCTTTTTTGCCATACAATATACCACGTGTGGGAGGGAAGGTGGCATGTTATCGCCCAATCTCAGCAGATCTCAGAAGCTAAGTGGGGTTGGTACTTGGATGGAGACCACTTAGGAAGACTCTGCAGAGGAAGGCCGTGGCAGACCATGTCACTTGTATTGAAAACCCCTTGCTCGGGTTGCCATAAATTGGCTGCAACTTCATGGCATGGTCCACACACATACTGTTCTTTAAAATTTCCTCTTGAGATGCTCCCCCAGCCAACCCAGGCACTGCCTGGCAACTTTATACTTTATACCTCACTCAGGGCCTGTAGAAAACAGATGCTTTGGAGGGCGGCCTCCATGGCATTGTGCTCTGCTGAGGTCCCTCCCCTCCCCAAACCCCACCCTCCACAGGCTCCACTGTCAAATCTTCAGGAATTTCCCAACCGAAAGTTGGCAACCCTAACTTCATCATAATGTTGCAAGAGAATTGGGATGTGAGCACATTTCTTTGTGTGTGTGTGTGAATAACCAACAGCTATTCACAATCATTAACCAAGGAGCCAATTCCCAGTGGAACGAGCTATCCTGATAGTGGGTAGGATCCACTGGGGATCCGCGGCTAGGGCGGTGCAGTGAGTGATTAATACCTGACCGCCAACTGTGTCAGTTGCCGCTAGGAAAAGGGCACTGGTGTGATCAGACTGTCGCCATCTGAGTTTGTATTGACTGTTGAGCACTTTAAATTGTTAAATTGTTTTAATGAAATGTTTTATATTGTTTTAATATTATGTTTACGGAATCCTGGTGTACCAGGTCTTGTACACCGCTCTGAGCCTGCGAACGCGGGGAGAGCGGCTTAGAAATTAAATAAATAAAACTTTCAAACCAGCCTAAAGACATCCAACATACTCTGCCCAGACTTGTATTTCATGACAATGCAATTAAACTGCATTATCTTCTATGGAAAAACAACCACACAGAAATTCCAGTAACTGAAGATCAAGCATGGCTTTACTACAGTCAAGGAAACAGTGAAAGGATAAGAATGAGGTGGCACCTGAAGCGCTAGCTGAAATTTCAGATCCTGGTTCTGACTCCAGCACCACTCATAGGTTCACAGTGAGAAAGAATTTGGCCACTCCAGCCATCAACACACAAAGCTGACCTTTACGGAGTCAGTCCATTTGCTCTTCAGTCTTGGTGCTGTCCACACTGATAGGTAGCACCTCTTCAGTGTCTAAGATGTCCAGACTTTAGGAATACTTTGGAATGGTACTTAATAAGTAGGGTCTGGGAGGTCAGAGTTCAAATTGCCCGTCTGCCATGCAGCTCACTGGTTAAACTTGTGCCAGCCACTTTCTCTCTCCGCCTGGCCTACCTCTGGGCGGGGTTTGTGAAGATCAGTTATGGAAAGGGGAACCATGCACACTTCCCTGAGCTTCTTGGTATTTTTTTTAAAGTACTAGACACTAAGGAAAATCAGAATGATAGCAAACATGTCTGATGGCAATTTTCTCCACTCACATCAAATGTGCCGTTTGCTTTCTGTCCACCACCTCATACAATACAGCTGGGTGATTTCTGGGGGTATACACACATGGAAAGTAGCCATTTAAAGAGATATGAAGCTCTGTCTCTTTCTCCCCTAGCATCCTGTTCAACAAGTTACAGTGAACACACATACAAGTGTACAACTTGACTTGTGCATTGAGTAATTCCCACATTACCTTCAATGCATGTACAACTGAATATGTGACTGAAATCACATATTTATCCGGGTATTGTTTACCGGATTCATTTGTAAAAGGTATGCATGTTGGCTCTTTCTTACAAACAGATGTCTACACGTATAGGCAGGATGTGTGTTCACTGTAATGGACACAGGGCTAGAATGCCCAGCCCTATCTAATTGTCTGTCTGAAGATGTGTGCGAGCAAACGAAAGCTTATACCCAGAATAAAACTTAGTGGGTCGTAGAGGTGCCACTGGATTCAAACTTTATCATAATCAGTATCCCTTATACAGTCCAGCTCAGTCCTTTCTTCAGCTTGCTATTTGCTCTGAGTTTGGGTTACTGCACAGATGCTCTTGCGGGGATCCTCTATAAGCCAACTGTGATGGACAGGTTAGGTCCCACCTTTTCCTAAGAGCGACCAATGAGATCTAATGGAATTTTGAGACATGACAGTTGGAAAACAGCAGGCAAGTTGGCAGCTGGGGAGTTGAGAGAGAAAAGGGTACATCTGACTGAGTGAAAATGTGGAGAACAGCTGCTTAGAGCAGGCTGAAAATAGTTGATTTGTAAATACCAAAGGATCCCAATTGCAGGAATGGGAACGTAGTTCAAAAGTTCATTGGAAGCAAAACTTTGTAACTTCTATGTTACTTTCTTCAGTGTTAGGTTAATATCTTAAATAAAACTCAGCTTTTTGTTTTGTTTAACCCTATGGACTGCATGCCTAAGGGAAAGAAACACTCACACAAGTTAATATCTTAGTCTACTGATAACCGGCCAGATCTAGTTACATCAATGGGCCGGACTCTCCCAACGGCAAGCTGCAACTACTGATGATGTAACCCGCCCTGAGCCCGTTTACAGGATGGGTGGGATATAAATGTAATAAATAAATAAATAAATATGTATTATAGGATATGAATAAATGGTGGCAGCATGTGAATGTGTTGGAGCCCACAATGCCAATAACTCTGTGTGAGTGACAGCCTGTTATTAAAGGGGGCTGGGCTACTCTGCCTGCTGATGTCTCTGAGAGTGAGAGAGACAGGCTTGCCAGCTCCAGGTTGGGAAATACCTGGAGATTCTGGGGGTGGAGCCTGAGGAGGGTGGGATTTGGGGAGGGGAGGGACTTCAGTGGGGTATAATGCCATAGAGTCCACCTTCCAAAGCTGCCATTTTTTCCAGGTGAACTGATCTCTGTCATCTGGAGATCAGTTATAATCCTAGGAGATCACCAACCACCACCTGGAGGTCTGCAACCCTAGAGAGAGGACCTGTAGGGGGGAAATAGCCATGGGGGCCAGTGCGATGTCTGGATCTACTTGTAACCCAAAACCTGAGAGAGAAAGAGAGAGAGATTGTAGGCGGTGGTGGGCACACCATGTGAGTGGAGAAGGAGCTTCACATCAACTCAGGATATACCAATACTGCTCTATTTCAGGAGAATTAGTAGATCATTTTAGCATTTCCAGTCTCCATTGCAGAGTTCCACAGAGCACATCAGCTCTGACCTGGATGGCCCAGACTAGCCTGGTCTCATCAGATCTTGGAAACTGAGCAGGGTTGGGTCTGGTCAGTCTTTGGAAGGGAGACTACCAAGGAATACCAGGGTCATGACATGAAGGCAAACCATCTCTGAACGTCTCTTGCCTTGAAAACTGCACGGGGCTGCCACAAGTCAGCTGTGGCTTAATGGGGGGAAAATATAGTGCATCAGCCCATACATATCTTCTTTGGGTTTTTAATAGTTTTAGTGGGTTTTCTTTATATTGTCAGCCGCCTTGAGCTCTGTGTGGAAGAAGGAGGGCTGATCAATGTTTTAAGTGAACAAAATAAACAAATAAAAACAAATAGTTCAGGGCCACTGTAGAGTAATCCTCCATGAGAATTTCGGGGGGGGGGGGGACCTCCTCATCATTCACACGCAAGGGAGCCATACTGGGACAGGGAGATATGATGCCCTTCCAACAGAATTTAGGAATCCAGTCTGTTGTCACAGACCAAGGTCCATGTAGTGTTCTAGTCACAACAGGAGAACCAGCCAGGTTCTTCAGGAAACAAGTAGCTGAAGCTTGAATAGTATGGCCATTCCTTGCTGTTTGGGCCCAACAGCTGGCACTCAGAAGCAGATAGTTTATGACTCAGTTCTGAGCTGAATTGCTTCATCCTGCAGGAGCGAAAGGTTATGCTGGAACAGGTGGCTAATATAGCTGCAGAAACGGATTCAGCTAATAAAACAAAATTGTATCCGTTTCTTGCCCAGAGCTGTAAAATTGACCGGCATGTGTGTGTCATGGCACTGTCCCAAGTACTCGGTATTTGACCTGTAAAACAGGCCCTATTTTCACCTCAGAGCAGGGAAAGAAACTCAGGAGTTCTCGCCTAACTCCACCTGGAAGCCTGCAGTTCATGGCTTGGTGTATTCATGTGACATCCCTCCACAATCCATGGGAAATGGCAGAATCTCTCTCTGTGGCCCATCGTATCCTCACCCATCCCCCTTCTTTCCTCCTTCCTACTCAAAACCCACTTTCCCCAAGATGCTGTCCTTAACCCTTGTTCCTCATAGAATCACAGAGTTGGGAGAGGCCATACAGGCCATCTGGTCCAACCCCCTGCTCAGTGGAGGATCAGCCTAGAGCATCCCTGACAAGGGTTTGTCCAGCTGCTGCTTCAAGACTGCCAGTGGGGGAGCTCACCACCTCCCCAGGCAACCCAGAGGATTTGTACTCATTTAGTGCAGCCAGGTGTTTCTCAACTACCTCTCTGTCCATGACAACCAGCAGCTTGGATGCCATGCCGTGCCTGCTACCATCTCTAGATGAGCCTGTTCTTCAGGGAGAAAAACTGAGACAAAATAGGCATTAAGCCTTTCTGCTTTCTCTCTGTCCTCTGTCAGAGTTTCTCTATTTTCACCCAACAGTGGGCTTTTCACCTCTTTCATCTTGCATTGATTATTATCACCATGCCTCTGAGAGTCTGCCCTACTGAAATCTAACATACACATGCGGTTATGAACTTCCTTGGTCCCCCCACAGCAAAAGGAACTCTAGCAGGACATGGTCACTTCCCTCTAAGTTCCCCATCCCATCCATCTTCTCTTGCCTGTTGATCAATATTAAGTTGAGCATGGCTGAGCCCCTCGTAGCTTCCTCCACCATTTGTTGAAGGAAGTTGTCGACCAGACAGGTCAGGAACATGTGTGACAGTGGATGCTTTGCAGAGTTTGTCTCTCAGCACACATCTGGGAAGATGAAGTGGGCCTCTGTTGTTTGCTCTCCTTCATTTAAATCTCTGTGTTGGTTGTCTCCTTCCCCTTGTGATGTCAATTTAAAGCCCTCTTGAGGAATCTCCCCAGGTTTCTGCCAAGCACATTCTTCCCTGACCTTGACAGGTGAAGTTCATCGCATGCTAGTAGGCTGTTGTCCAGAAAACCTAGCTCGTGTTCCCAGAATCCAAATCACCCCTGCTGGCACCACGAATGCAGCCAGTGGTTCATGTCTGTTATCATCTGCTCCCGTTGTATTCCCTTTCCTATGACAGGAAGGATCAAAGAGAACACCACCTGTGCCCCCATTCCCTTCAGCTTCCTCCCGAGAGCTTCATAGTCAGCCTTAATGTTTTTGAAGGTGTTCACAGCTGTGTCATTGGTTCCCACATGGACCATCATGAATGGGTAATGCTCTGTAGGTTTGATGAGTTTTGGGATCCTGTCTATAGTATCTTTAATTTTCACCCCTAGCAAGCAACACTCCTCTTGGGCCAGGGGGTCAGGCCTGGACACATGACATTCCATACCCTTCAGCAGGGAGTCACCTATGACCTACATCTTCCTTTTCCTTCCCGCGCCATTTCTTTGTGTCTCCCGGTCTACCTCCCTTTGTCTTCCTTGTGCTTGTGATACTTCCACTGGCACTTCCCTTCCCTCCCTCCTTCAGCTCCTATCAGCCTCAATACATCTCCAGTTCTTATTTCCCCTCTCATGATTCTCATTATTTGCCTCTCTCACCAGGGTTCTCAACTCTACCTTGGGAAATTCCTGGAGATTTCAGAGACAAATGTGGGGAAGGGGGAGCCTGGGAGCTCAGCAGGGAAGTGATGCAATAGAGTCCAGCTGTGAAAGCTGCCCTCTCCTCCAGGGGAATTGCCCTCTGCAGTCTGCAGATCAGCTGTGATTCCGGGAGATCTCCGGTCCCCACCTGGAGGCTAGTAGCCCTATCTCTGACCCACACACAATTTACTGCAAAGTTTTATTGCCCCAGCCACAATATAATGTAAATTTGTAGATTATGGTGAGACAGGCCAGTCTGTGCTGTTATATTGGCTCCCCTGATATCCCAGCCTGTCCCCCTGGAACACTATCCATACACCCATGTTTTGTTTTGTTTTTTTAAAAAAATCTTTAAACCCTTATTTGCTGCTTCCTCGAGACTTCAGATTTATGTAAAAATAGAAGCTCTGTGCATTGCTTTTCTGTTGCGTTAGGATCCTTTCCAACTTTTCAATTCCCAATTTAGATTACATGCCCAGAAACTAACTCCAAACGTTTACTGCGTTTGAAGGTCACAGCACTATTGATTGATTTCTAGTTATAATGTATGTTGTCCTAACATAGGGAGGGGTGTGGGCTTGCTTGGCTGGGTTTCGGGGGTTTTCCCTCCCCTTTCCCTTAAATCTGGACTAGATCCAAAAAAATGTGAGGATCAAAGCGTTTGGACTTGTTGCTTTTAAGTTTGGCACATAAAGAGGCTGGCAGTCCCCAATGTGGTCTTGGCTGAGCTCGAGTTGTTTTCTTTCTCTGATGTGAAACAGTTGGGGACTCGCAGCCCCTCTCACACTTCAAGTGGACTAAATAAAAACTGGCTTTTCCACTTGCCAAGTGCCTGAAAATGCCAGTCTCCAAAATTTTCCAGTGATTAGCGATGGCGTGCTTGTCTCTCTTAAAAAAAAAAAAAAGATTAAGTCATTCCTATAAAATTGGATGTTTGCTTCAGAAACAGGTAAAACCCTTCATTTCACAGTACTCTCTGCTTATTATGATCTGGCTTCACCCCGTGAAGACATTTGGAGACTCTGGGACTCAGGCTTCTCAGGTACCTCCACAGAGCCAACATTGATTCTGGAGTGTATCAAAAGAAGTCTTCTCTCCCAGATTTGACTTTGATTTTGGAACCCTACGGCAGATGCAGGGCAAGATTGTGAACTGCAGGGCCGACAGGGAAATGTGTGAGGTTACCAGAGACAACAGCCACTTTCTGTACGTGAATTGTCTTTAGAGGTTCTCTGATTGTGTCCCTGGTTAGGCTGCTCCCTCACAGTGACATGAATTTTTAATCTCTTGTTTCACCTTCCGCAATTGAGTCTTAATGTCTTGTCAGTTAAGCAGCGGAAGGGCTGAGGAGCACCGTTGTTGGACTGTGTTTGGGGCATCAGTTGGCACAAATTCTACTCTTTATTACATGCCTTGCTGTGTGTGTGTGTTGGTGGGGGGGGGGGAGGTGCCATGCGTATAGTGAAGTTGGATCTTGGTGGTAATTCCCACCAACAGAAGGCACGGCCACTAGAGGAATGGATCTCCTCTGCTTTCCCTCTCCCACAACAGCCCACTAATCTCCCTGAAATGCTGCTCCTTCGGGATAGGAACGGCATGAAGGGCAAACTGGAAGTCTGCAGTAGGAGGGGGAAATTGGCAAAAAAACCCATCCCTGTCCCATTCTGTTAGCAGAAATAGCTGAGATCCAACCACGTCTCCCCATATATGCCTAGATCTCTATAATCTGGGAGCAGGACTGTATTGGGAGCACTTTGACCTCTAGGAACCTTCCTGCCACATAAGATCTCCCCAGAGGCCCTGCTTTGTGTGCATTCCACTTTCACAGGTGAGTGTCAGATCCCCAGTTAAGACACTCCCCACAGCTTCTTTCTTAAAGGGCTTTATTAGAGATATGCTTACTTGAGAACTGCTTCCTCGTCAAGAATGGAGAAAGCACCTGAAACCCCCAAAGTTATAGGTAAGGTTCAATACCTCCCCACATCCCACATACATACATCATTCTAGCTTTGCTATGACAACCATGACAGATATACGGTATCTTCTCTATGGTAACTTGGGGAAAGCTTCTCCAAAGCCACTCTCATGAGAAAGCAGAGGGGCACCGCTCAGAAAAAAGAGTTATGGCTACAAGAGCAGGCACTCACACCTACACATTCTCCCCTTGGGAATCCCCCCCCCCCCCCCCGAGCATGGCAAGGTGAACATACATAATGTGACAAAGTGAACATACAAAGTGAACATACATAATGATGGCATACAAAATGAAGCAAAGTAAGACAGTGAACTGTGAGCCTTGAAAGCGAGGTGGGCAAGCAGCAGAGATGAAGCACTGATGTGGATCCAGCACCTGATCCTATCACCCTGTTGAGCAAAGTGTGAAGCTCTCTTCCAATCGAAGGAGACTTCCTCCAACTTAAGTGGCTCTCCCTCTGCTGGAGAAATCCTCCAAAGAGACCTTCTCCAGCCTAAGGAGTTTTCTTCTGACTTCAAGTGACTCTTCCTCTAATGATTGAGTCCAGTGGCACCTTTAAGACGACAAAGTTTTATTCAAGGTGTGAGCTTTCGTGTGCATGTCCATACATATAGATAGAGGGTGAAAAGCAAATTAGCTACCCACCTCAGTCTAACTTCCTCTAATGGAAAAAGACAACATAAATTGGAGGAAGGTCCCTTAGGCTGGAGGAAGGCTGGTTGGTTGGATTTGCCCCATTTTCTACCAGTGACAGAAGCTCACTGCCATTACACACTTAGAAGTGTCTGGGTGCCAGGTAAATACCTTTTTCATTCTCCTGGGCCTTTCAGATGCCCTTTCTCTTTTTTTATTAATGACTTTATCAGATTGTTCTGATATTATCCTATGATTCTTTCAACAGACCTTTTCTGCTTTTATCTGATGCTATTATAATTTTTTCCTTGGCATTTCTCTCTCTCTCTAATTGCTGACATTTTAATCCTTTTAGCTTGTTGGTTTATTGTTTTAGAGTTGTTTTAGTGTTGTAACGTGCAGCACACATATGGAGGGGTGGGGGAGGGATAAGGGTTTCAACTCACTAGATAAACGGTCATGCCGGCCTGCACAGAGATTCTGGGCTGGACTGCTTTGCTTACGCGTTGCTTCGTGGGATCAGAGTTTAAGTCTTGGGCACAAACAGCCCATGTCTCCTTTCCCACAATGACTTCTGTGCTTCTTTACTCAGTGAATAATTAAATTGTGACTGCAGTGATAGCCATTAGCGTAGGTGGCTTTAAAGGGAGGTTAGACAGATTCATGGAGGATCGGTCCATCAGTGGCTACCCAACCATGGTGACTAAAGGAAAACTGCACATCCAGGGGCGTTAAACCTTTGAATATCAGTGCTCAGAGGCAACATTTGGAGGAAGCCATGGCCTTTATTCCTGGTCTGTGGTTGGCCACTGTGTGAAACAGGATGCTGTCTTAGGCTGATTTTACATGTGACTTTCCCGCTGGAATCATTCTAGTTCCAAAAAAACCTGCCCATACTTCTGTGCGGTGTGAAACCGTGCTGCCACTGAAATGTCCATATCTACTAATTGCCCTCCTGTGGTCAAGGTAGTATAATACCGGCTTCATTCTGCTTTAAACAATTGTAGTTTCTTAGTGCACTTAGACCCCCTGGAGTGAAATTTCACACCACTGTGAAATCAGCACAGGAAAAGACAGCAGTCAAACTACTTTAGAGGGGAGGTGTAAAATGACCCTTAGGTGGACCTCTGGTCTTCTGTCCTCATGCCCATTCAAGAGCTGACTCCTGATTGTATTTCTCCCGAGTGAGGATATTAATAACATGGGCACCTGCAGAGACATTTTGGGTGGCTACTCCCTGGCTGTGGAATTTCTTCCCTGTGCAAGGTTTTTTCCAAGAGCAGTGCAGAAAGCATTTGGAAGGCATTTCTCTTTGGCCAGCTTGCCAGTAGCTAGGAATAAAACGTGTGGCTATATTTAGCCATATGTTCATATTGTTATTTTTAATATAGTGCAGAGCCATGAACCTAAAGGATAGGCAGCTGTATACATTTCAGCACATAAACTAATGGGCCTGGAGCCCTTTGCTGGTGTTTGTCGGGAAGGCTATCAATTAGTACTGTCTGTCTCTCCACGCATGCTGTTTTCTTTTCATATTATCACTAGAAAAACACAGGACCAATACATTCTTTCCACATAAAATAAGTCAGTAAAATAGCCTGGTCCAATACTTACACCTAGACACAGTATCAAGGTCTTTTTCAAAAACAAAAGAAAGTTTTGATTATAACCAAGTAAATGAGCCGATGTGCAATTACTTGTTGGGTGTAATGTTCAGCAGTGAGATTTTGGCATTTTGTTTTACTAGCTGAAAGCTACCATATGCTTTCCATGTCTCCAAGCCGACGTCGAGGGTGTGATAGCCAAAGGAGGCCGTCCTCAACCTCACCTCAGTTCCCCCTCACTGTAAGAAAATCCTCTTCTGGTATTAAAAGAATTTAATTTTACAGGAGGTGACTTCTGCCTATGATTCAAAGACATATGACTGTTCGAGTGACACAAAAACAAAGCATCACAAGAGATATTTCCATAACCTTGATAAATAAATGTCCCAGACGCATAGGATAGGATGCCAGTTTGGGGTAGTGGTTAAGAGCATGGACTCTAATCTGGGAGAGTTGGGTTTGATTCCCCACTCCTCCACATGCAGTTGCTGGTGTGACCTTGGGTTAGTCACAAGTTCTTTCAGAGCTGTTCTCTCAAGAACAGTCCTCGAAAGAGCTCTCTCAGCCTCACCTACCTCACAGGGTATCTGTTGTAGGGAGGGGAAGGGACAGGAGATTGTAAGCCGCTCTGAGACTCCTTCAGGTAGTGAAGGGCAGGGTATAAATCCAATCTCTTCTTCTTCTTCTTCCAATTGTAGTGCACATGCAAATATGATATTAATTGTATTACCAAGGTAAGAGCCAATGCAGTTCAAAGGATAGCATTTGATTTGGCATTGTGATATCTAGACTCATCAGTCTCTACTGTGGTATATAGGACCAAGTCAAACATACAGAATTAAGCCATGATAAAGTCTTACCTGAATTGCGTCATTACATATGTGTGTGTGTGTTAGGGTTGCCAACAGCATGATGGGAAATTCCTGGCAATTTGGGGGTGGAGTTTGGGTAAGGGAGGAGCTTGGCAGGTGATGTGATGCTGTAGACTAGAGCCCATGCTCTGGAGCTGCCATTTCCTCCAGGGGAACTGATACCTGCAGCCTGGAGAGCAGTTGTAACTCTGGAAGAACTCCTGGCCCCACCTGGAGGTGGCAAGCCTACCAAGTTGAATGATGTGGGATTCCATTCCATGGGTTTTTAGGCAGTCCAGTTCTTTTTCAATGGATGAAAGCCATACTGCGAAAAGTCATTATCCAGTTGTTGTTGTTTTCATGCTCATGCCTATTTGGGCAAGGATAATTGGATACGGGATATAGGCTGTGCTGAGTTTGGGAGTTCAGCTGTTGGAGGGAGAAGGGGAAAGAGAAGCAGCAGCAGCAGCAGAAGCAGAAGAGTTGGATTTATACCTTGCCCTTCACTTGGAGTCTCAGAGCGGCTTACAATCACCTTCCCTTCCTCTTCCCACAACAGACACCCTGTGAGGTAGGTGGGGCTGAGAGAGCTCTTTCAAGGACTGCTCTTGAGAGAACAGATCTGAGAGAACTGTGACTGGCCCAAGGTAATCCAGAAGGCTTCATGTGGAGGAGGAATGGGGTATTAAACCCGGTTCTTCAGATTAGAGTCTGCTCCTCTTAACCAGTACACCAAACTGGAAGGTAAAGAAATCTCTGGATATGGCTAGATGGGAACCACAGGACCTATTCTACCTCTCCTTCTTGCCCAGGCCACTTATGGAGCTGGGCCTGGGAGAGACGGGTTAAACTGGGGATTGTGCAGGTTGCATTGCCAGAAGTCATGTGTGTGTGGAGCGGGATGCAGAAAGGAGGGGAGCTGGGTCAAATCAAGTTAGAAAGCTGACTAGATCCAATCCATTGTCCTCCTTTTGGCTTCATAAAAATTCTGTTGTAACCCACTTGGGATCTCCATGCTGAGACACTTAAATAATTTAGTAAGAAATAACAGCAAAGGATATTCATGAAGTCCTATGTTCACCAAGTTCTCACTGGCCTCCTCATGTCACACGCTTACATATTTCTGTCCATAAAGTGCAATGACAAAGGCTGCAGAGGGTTTCAGCTAGTCAAATACAGGCAGGTCACGTTGGAATTGTACTCTGATGGGAACATTCTCCAGATATGTGAGCTTCCTCTGATACACTGCTGACAGCAAGCATGGAATAGCCACTGTTGTGGATGACATAAAAAAATGGAGCTGCGGCTGCAGACATGCAAAAAAAAAAGTATGTATTTAGCAAGGGACACAGAATGTTGGATTTAATCCCTAAGAGACCCAGTCTGGTGTAGTGGTTAAGAGCAGCGGACTCTAATCTGGAGAACCGGGTTGGATTCCCCACTCCTCCACATGCAGCTGCTGGGTGACCTTGGGCCAATCAAAGTTCTCTGAGAGCTGTTCTCCCAAGAGCAGTTCTCTCAGAGCTCTCTCAGCCCCACCTGCCTCACAGGGTGTCTGTTGTGGGTAGAGGAAGGGAAGGAGATTGTAAGCCGCTCTGAGACTCCTTTGTGTAGTGAAGGGCAGGGTAGAAATCCAATCTCAATCTCCTCCTCCTCCTCTTCTAAATTGAACCTCTCCCCTTTTGTATCTGCTAGAAGCAGCAGAAATTTGATCAAAGATAAGCCACCAGCCATCAGTAAGAGAGACCAACACAACTGCTCAATACCAAGTAAACTTAAGAGTTGCCAGCTCTGGGTTGGGAAATCCCTGGAGATTTTGGGGGTGGAGCCTGGGGAGGGTGTGGTTTGGAGAGGGGAGGGGGCTTCAGCAGAGTATAATACCATAGAGTCCACCCTCCAAAGCAGCCATTTTCTCCAGGGGAACTGATCTAGGTCATCTGGAGATCCACTGTAATAGTGGGAGATCTTCAGGTGCCACCTGGAAGTTGTCAGCCCTAGGTAAAAGTGAGATTCAAGGGAACATCCATATTGCCTTTCTACTGCTTGGCATTAAACTATTGCATTGTGTTCTGCTGTTCCTGGAACCACTCAAGCACTTAATGAATAGAGACTTTGTGACTGGAAACGTTTGTCTTCAACTGCAGTTTCCATAACCAGTTTTCCTATTAGAAGTTTGTAACAGATTGTTCAAGTGTTGACAGGCTAGCTCCACTGTCTTTGTGCTTCCTGTACTGTTGTCCTCCTTTCCTCCTGGAACAATTTCTGCAATTGTTATGAAACTTTAAGAATTATTTTAATAGGATGAAAGATTAATCCCGTACACAACTAAACGCATATGAGGAATACTTTTTAAAGTATAAGTACTTTTTAAAGTGTAAAGCTAAAGGAATACTTTTAAAAAAAAACAGAGTAAGGCTTCAGCCCTATGATTTAAATGCCACTTTCTTTTCTGTGTTAAATAACTCCCCCCCCATCCCAGAGGACAAAGTATTTCCCCCACTTTGATACTACCGCTAATATCTCCTAGTATATGAAGCATTTTTCCAATGAGAAAACAATAGCTGCTTTCACACATATTGAATAATGCACTTTCAATCCACTTTCGATGCACTTTGCAACTAGAATTTACTGTGGGAAACAGAAAAATCCAGTTGCAAATGATTGCTAAAGTGCATTAAAAGTGCATTATTCAGCATGTGTGAAAGCACCTAATGTGTGTTTTTGCCAAGCCCATCTGAAGCAAGGCTCCTACATGCCTCCATTATGGCTTCCAAGATTGGATTGAGATTATATCAGGCAAAGCAGTTGACCTTTTTGGGTGGTCACAAGCAGCCCTTTCTTCCTTTGCTAATACCTCCTAGAATTTAAAGCTTTTTTTAAAATGAGAAAATAATGAGTGTCTATGCCAAGCCTATCCAGAGCAAGGCCCCTACATACCTCCATTATGTTTGGCTTCCAAGGCTAGATTGGAATTATATCAAGCAAAGCAGTTAACCTTTTTGGGTGGTCACAAAGAACATCAGCAGAAAAGCCTGTTGGATCCACCCCACTGCAAGTCAGTAGAATATTACTAGGCTAGCAATAGAAACCTGCTAGAGAGATGAGCTTCTAAGCAAATTCTGTGCACTTCCTTCAAAAGCATAAGCAGGAGCTCTCTCCAGTGCTAAGCCTCTGAATCCCAGAGCCAGGAGGCAACATCAGGGGAAGGCTTTGGCCTTGATGCCCTGTTGTTGGCCCTCCAGAGGAACTGGCTGGCCACTGTGTGAGACAGAATGCTGGACTAAATGAACTACTGGTCTGATCCAGAAGGGCTCTTCTTATGTTCTTATGTATAGCTGAAGGTGGAAATACACATTGCCTCATCACATTACACATTGTTGAGGTAACATGTGTAGATATAGGAGCATTGGTAAGGGCCAGCTGGAAGGCCGTGAGGGAATTTAACCCTAGCACCTATTGAATCTCTCCCAGACAGTTGGCCTTGTTTCTGAAAATGGGGGGAAATGGGTCAAAACCATCCTGAGAGACATTTTTAGGGGCAAGGCAGTGGGCAGAAGGGTTAAACATTGCCTCTAACTCACCAGCTCTGCCTAACAAATCATCCCCCTCACACACCCACACATTGTGAAGCAAACATTGGGGCCAGAATGACAACATTTGCCTCTTCTCAGGTAGTTCGACCCTAAAGTAGATGCCCACAAATTTTTGTGCCTGAGGCTATTTGTTTCTGAAACGTTTATTCCAACATGTGGTTCCTCAGAAGTGTCAGGGTGGCTCACAATATACCATAAAACCATTTTAATAGCAAAAAATACTAATGTAAATCAAACAGATTAAAATGAACATTATCCCTCAGATGCCTGCTGGGATGTTTATCAACTTCCTGTAAGTAAAAACAGAGCCAACCTGCTGAGCTTCCCCGTGGAATGAGTTCCATATTGAGGTATTGAAGTTTCCACTGTTCTTTGCTTTTTGATTTTTATTTCAAGTTTCTCCCCCCCCTTTATTTTTTACCAATGAACATGAGCAGAGAGAGAAACCATCCTCCTCCTGTAAACGTGGTGGTGGCATAAAGTGGCTACAGAAAAAGACAGAAGGAAGGTGGCAGGGAAGGAAGTGGAAGCAGAGAGTCTGCATGAGTACAAATCATTCACCCAGTGAGGTGCTGAAATTATTGCCCAGGATGCCTCAGATCTCAAACAAATTAATACAGGCAGACCAGCTAGCCTCAAATCCTCTCCTGTTAAAGGAAACAATTTTTAAAGTGTTAAATTCAGTATGAAGCTCACTTGGTGATTTTGGGCCACTCCATCTCTCTCTCAGCCAGGCCTACCTCATTGGGTTGTTATCCTCTGCCCATGCTTTAACAGATGGAGAGGGAAAAGAACAGCAGTGTCCCTTGACACTGTGGGGAATTTTGGGGCCCTGCCCCCTTAATTAAAAGCCGTGCCCCACAAATAGCCATGCTCGAAACCTTATTTTTGAGGAGAGACTCCTGCTTTCTGCCGCTGGCAGCGGCCAGGATGAGAGCACCACGGCTTACCCTCAAGCATCCCTCTCCCTCCCACTGTGGAATGGGGGGCATCATGGGACCCAGGAAAAGATAACTCAGAGGGCATTTAATTGCATGCTTCCCAAAGGCTCATGGGAATGCTTTTGAAAGACTCACCATGACCTAGGTGGTATACAGCAGGACTGGGCTAACAGGAAGGGGGATTGGTGGAGATGTATTGAGGGTGCCAGTCTTGAGTGCCCTTCTAAGCTTTCCTGCCCTGTGGTAGAGAACTCAAAGGGAATTTAAATGCCTTCTGAAGGCGATTTAATATTTTCTGAGATGTTTTCCCCTAGGAACTGATGCACTTGCGCTGCCCTGTCCCTTGAAAGGAAGGGCTAGAAAAAGACCCAGAGCCTCCCCCTTTAAAGACAGGTGTTCAAGATTAATTTAATTAACTATCATTTAACTGCCTCCTTAAAAATTTAAATGCCTCCAAAGAAAAAAATCCTGGCTACAGACCTGGACCCCAGGATCTCCAGTTGAAAGGATCACATATCAGAAAGTTCTCCGTCTTGAGACCCTGGAGAGTTGCTGTCAGTTGGAGTAGACAATAGTGACCTTGATAGATCCAAGGGTCTGACTCAGTCTCAGGAAGCTCCAGTGTTCAGTCCTGTCTGCTCTTAAGATCCAGAGCTTCGTTCTGGAGATAAGTTCTTATAAACAGAGGCTGAAAGCTCAGGGAAAAGGAAAGAACTGAAAAACACCAAGCTGTTACCAAAGCAAAGTTGAGCTGCTGGGCCCCCACTTCCCTTCACAATGGTGCAGTCATGGGTTACGGCTTACCATGCAAACCCTAAGACTACTTTCCTGAGAATAAACCCTATTGAGCAGACCTGAGTAGGATTCTGAATAGACCTGCGTAGGGTTGCTCTGTAAAGCTATTAAGCAGTCTGCATCTCCCACCACTGCATGGTCTGCAATTTCCAGTCTGTACATGTTAACATGTCTTTTACTGAATCAGACCATCAGTCTATCAAGGTCAGTGCTGTGTACTCAGACTAGCAATGGTTTTCCAGAATCTCAGAAGTCACCTACTACTTTATCCTTGTGACTGGATATGCCAGGGATTGAACCTGGGACCTTCTGTATACAAAGCAGATGCTCTACCAGGCAATCACTGTGCCTCCCCTAAAATCTGTAAAATCTGCCCAGTCTCCACTACGCACATAGGAGGATCTGTTTTCTATTTTGTCATGTTGGATCAGGTCAGTGTCCCATCCAGTCCAATACTCTGTGGCACAGAGCACCCCAAACCCAGGTGCGATAGGGAGGTCCACCAGTGGGGCAAGAACTCCAGAAGCCCTCCCACTGTTGCCCCCCCCCCCCAAGCACCAAGAATACAGAGCATCACTGCCCCAGACATAGAATTCCATCTATACATTGTGGCTAATAGCCACTGATGGACCTCTGCTCCATATGTTTATCCAGTCCCCTCTTGAAGCTGTCTATGCTTGTAGCTTGCAGCAGTGAATTCCATGTGTTAATTACTCTTTGGGTGAGCAAGGACTTCCTTTTATCTGTTCTTAGCCTACTGCTCATTAATTTCATTGAGTGCCCAGGAATTCTTGTGTTGTGAGAAAGGGAGAAAAGTACTTCTTTCTCTGCCTTCTCTATCCCATGCATAATTTTGTAAAGCTATGGCATGTTACCCCTCAAACATTGTTTTTCCAACCAAAAAAAAAAAAGCCCTAACCTCTTCAACTTTTATTTATAGGGAATGTGTTCCACCCCCTTAATCATTTTAGTTGCCCTTTTCTGCATCTTTTCCAAAACTATATCTTCTTTGAGGTGTGGTGACCAGAACATACACAGTATTCCAGATGAGGGCATACCATTGATTTATACACGGGCATTATGATACTGGCTGATTTGTTTTCAGTCCCCTTCCTAAAATCCCGCAGCACAGCATTTGACTTTTTTTATTGCAGTCACACACTGAGTCGACATCTTTAGTGGACTGTCTACCAGAACCCCAAGATCTCTCTCCTGGTCAATTACTGCCAGTTCACACCCCATCAACGTATATTTGTAATTAGGATTTTTGGCTCCAATGTGCATTACTTTGCACTTGCCCATGTTGAACCTCATTTGCCATGTTGATTTCCACTCGCCCAGCTTTGACAGATCCCCCTGGAGCATAAAGAAAACTGCAGGCCACTTTGCATGTTGCACTTAAGGCATGCCTCATGAAGCACAAGTTCTGAGACTGGGGGAGGAATAAACGGGTCATTTCAAGCAGGAGGTCGGGGGAGTTCAGCTTCGGGAGTTGGTGCCAGCTCCCCCCCCCCAGGGGAATGCCTGCTTGTGTCATGGCTGCAGCAAAATGACCCCGTCCCCTGGAAAGGTCCTTGTTCCTCCGACCAGCCTTCTGAAGACTTCAGCCACCACTGAAGCGATCCTCCCAGAACAGTGGTATTTCTGAGGCTTGGATTAGTAGCGGTCCCCTCTCTGCCAGCTTTTTCTTTCTCTCTCTCTTTCTCTTCTTTATTTCTTTGCCTTCTGACATACTTCCGGTGATGTCAGGTGGTGTAGCATATGCAAATAAGTTATGCTAATGAGTTATGCCAATGAGTGCCTGCACCTCTTTTTCTGTGAAATGACCCCTGGGAATAAATATAAAAAAAATTGTGGCTTTAGAAAGATTTTCTAAACAGGGATGGCATCAGGGAAAGGAGAGGAGGTGTTCCAAGGCTGCTAGAATTTTGGGACCAAATTTGGCTTGAAGATGCTGGCATAGATCCTACTGCCCTGCTGAGCAAAGTTTGTAGCTGTCCTCCAAAGTCGGTATCTGATGAGGTTGCGTTCTGACGCCCTTCCTTTTTAACTTGTATATAAATGATAATAGCCATCTCTCTAGTGAATTCTTCCATCCCCCTCAGTTTGGTGTAGAAAGCCAGTTTGGTGTAGTGGTTGAGTTGGGACTCTAATCTAGGAGAACCGGGTTTGATTCCCCACTCCTCCACATGCAGCTGCTGGTGTGACCTTGGGTCAATCATGTCCTTTCAGAGCTGTTTTCTCATGGGCAGTTCTCGAGAGAGCTCCCTCAGCCCCACCTACCTCACAGGGTGTCTGTTGTGGGGAAGGGAAGGCAAAGGAGTTTTTAAGCCACTCTGAAACTCCTTCAGGTAGTGAAGGGCAGGGTATATAAATCCAATCCCCTCCTCCTCCTCTTCTTCTAAATTGAACCCCTCCCCTTCTCCTCTCAGACACCTGTTTCAAATTTGTTTTATGCTGATGATGCCTTGCTTCAGTCAACCTTCTTATGATTTTTCTGAACCTTGAGATGTAGCCATGTACCAGCTGCCATTTGGGCCTTCCAGACTAAGGTTGTTCCATTCTTATGATATGGCATACCTCTGGCCATAGCCAAGGTTAACATATCAATTCCCCTTTAGTTTCCTTTCCTTTATATGTTCAATGTCAAATTTGCCAGTGTGTACTTCTGGTCCTGCAATCTGTTTGGAATCTGTTGAACCATACTTAGAGGCCAAGGCTTAGAGAGGAGCACTCATTCTCAGTTTAAAAATCTCCTGTTCTTCAGGAGGGTGTTATTTGTATCAGCTTGCTGATGATGGTTTTCAAAGTACATGGACAAAATCACTTGATGATAAGCTACAGAAACTGGGGTTTTCTTTGGAGTCTTTTAAGCAAATGGAATATTCCTCTGTGTAAATTGATTAAATCTACTGTGCTACGTCTTGATCAGTGGAGTTTTTGGAGAGCTCTGAGGGTGTGCTTCCTGTATTACTTAGGTCCCCAATCTCAAAGACTCTACCTGTTTATTGTAAGCTCCTAATGGCGCCAAAATATCAAATCGTATTCTCTAAAGCAAGAGGGAATTATCGAGTAGGTTTGCATGGATTCCATTTTCTGAGTGGCTTTGCAAATCTAGAAAAATCAATACTATTTGGCATTTTTATTGACTGTAGTAAATACAGTATTGCCCAAGACAAGTGGATTACAGTTGACGTCAGAAAATGGACTCCAGCTTCAGAGCTGGAGATTGTAGCTAAGTTGTTAGCTGATGTCAATATACTGTAAATACTGTGTTTATAATTATGGATTTTGTATCTCTTCTTTATTTGCTTATGGTCTGTGAGTAGTAATAAATTGAATGGAACAGAAAAATGAAATGGAAGAGCCACTTAAGTTGGGGGAAGGCTTCTTGGTTTGGAACAATGTCCTCTAAGGTAGAATACTCAGTACTGGAAGATGCAGGTGGTAGCTGAAACTCTGTCCAAAGGATTTGAAGGTGTCTCGATTGGCTAGCAGGTGTGTTGGTATGAGGGTTTCAGGCTTACCTCCAAGTCCTCCACACCACTTGAGGAGTTTTTCACTTCATTTACAGTCCATGACCAGAAAACAAGTAGAGGAGTAACCCTAACCCGATAAAATGTAAAAGTTAAGGCATACAATGAAAACGTGTATAAAAAAGAATTATAACTAGTATTAATACAGACAGCGATTTCTAAACTAACTACATAGAAATAATAAATATAAAATACAATCAACTGCTAATTTCCACATTAACTTGGGAAGTATATATAGAGCGCAGTATATATAGAGTGCTGACCCCTGCGATTTCCCCAAATGCAGGAAACTCGACTGCGTTAAACAGAGTGCAGTTTAAACGGCTTGAGAACAGAACTGAGCAACTTTCTAGGTGATCTCTAGATTCACATCAGAAAGGAGCATATTAATAATCCCAGAGTAGGAGGTGACAGGACAGAGCTCAAGTAACAGGGAGATAAGAAGAGTGCGAATTAACATTGGGGTTGCCCCACAGTGTTAGGTTTCCAGGCGAATAGGGGTCAAAACGTGGACATGTCCTAGTGTTCCTCCAGACTGGCCATGCAGGTAATATAGCAGGTAAATACAGAAAGAAGTTCTGAAAATGGTGTGATCCACAGCCTTCCGAGCACTGCAGAGGACAAACTGTTAGTATCTATACATTTACACAGAAAGAATCTTTGCAGGATACAGACTAAGAGCCCCATAAAAATCTTTATCAGGGATAGAATAACATTTATTTCCAGGTGACTTCCAACTGCTTCAGTCCCCTTCGATATGTGTGTAAGGTTCATGTAACAATCTGTCTAATATGGAATAAATGGAGTAAATCATGCAATGTCTTGTGTTCCCTTACAGGTAATGATGCCATACCAGTAATACCAGGGATTGCTGTTTAATAGTTGCGTCTGTAAGAAAACGCAATGTACTTCAGCCTTCCCTCCTGTCTCCCAGAATGATTACTTTAGGCAAGTTTAAATACAACAGTGTCTTTCACAAGAGGATCCTGTTGAGTTCATATTCTAGCTTACTCAGTCCTTGATATGGGGCTGGCGATAGGCACTGTGCATACGCTGTAAAACAGGTGTGCATTTCTGAGTCAACTTCTGCCAATTCTTAAAGCCTGGTTTTCTTTCTGAAGATGTGCTTTAAAATGGCACCTGACAGGCTTCTGAGCATATATCATAATGCAGAAAGCAGGTTCTGGCTATGAAGCTTCAGACAGTCCTGGAGGGGATGGATTATCTATGCCTATTTCAGTCTGGATTCAGGCCTTGGTTTGGGGCAGAAACAGCTTGGTCGCTCTGACCGATGATCTTTGCCAGGAGTGTGACAGAGGGAAGGTCTCTCTCTTGATTGTCTGGGACTTTTTGGTGGCTTTCAATATAGTCAACCACACTATCCTTCTGGAAAAGCCTGGTAGAGTTGGGAGCCAAGAGCACTGGGCTCAGAGCTCTGTTGGGGCTGGGGCACGCCGGGGTGCCGCTTCGGGAGAGAGGAGGCCGGGGGGCAGGCACATAACCAAGCCCCGCCCCCCAGCTCGCTTTTCCCTGCCCGCGCTTTGGCGCAGAGCTGGAGGAAAGCCTCCCCACCCGCAGCTCGCTCTCCCCGGCCTGTGCTTCAGCGCAGAGCTGGAGGAAAGCCTCCCCCCTGCTCACCCTTCCCGGGCCGCTGGCCCGGGGAGAAACCTCCATCCCTCCCCCCTCTTGCTCAGCCCCCATCCATCCCCCCTCTCGCTCTTCCTGGGCCGTGGCAGACCGCCGGCCCGGGGAGAAGCCCCCATCCCTCCCCCTCTCACTCAGCCCCCATCCCTCCCCCCTCTTGCTCAGCCCCCATCCCTCCCCGCTCACCATTCCTGGGCAGGAGGGAGGCGGGAGGGAGGGAGGGAAAAGCTGGGCCCAAGTGCCCAAGCAAGAGGGGGGAAGGGAGGGAAACACCGGGCCAAGTGGCTGACAGCCACTCGGCCCGAGGGGGGGGGGAGAGAAGCACCTTGTCTGTCTCTTTCTTTCTTTCCTTCTCTCTCTCTCTCTGTCTCTGTCTCTCTCCCCCCCACCTACCCACCTACCTTCCTGTTCCTTCCTTCCTTTTCTTCTCTCTCTCTCCCCCCCACCTACCTACCTTCCTGTTTCTTCCTGTTCCTTTCTTCCTTCCTTTCTTTTCTTCTCTCTCTCTCCCCCACCTACCTACCTACCTTCCTTCCTGTTCCTTTCCTCCCTCCCTCCCTCCCTTTCTTTCCTCTGACACACGTCCGGTGACGTCAGGGGTGTGTGGCCTTCTGACACTTCTGGTGATGTCAGGGGGTGTGGCATATGCAAATAAGTTATGCTAATGAGCTCCTGCACCTCTTTTTTATGAAAGAACCCCTGACTGGGCTATGATGGTTCCGCTCTTATTGGACTGGTCCCGTGCTGTCGGACTTCTACTCAGCCCTGTGGCACTTGTGCTATGGGGGTCTGTTGAGGATCCATCCTTTCCTCATGCTGTTTACCAGCTAGGATAGATCATCAGGGGACTTGGAGTAAGGTACCAATATGTGGATGACACTCAGCTTCACTTCTCCTTAACAGCTGAGTCAGGTAGATCTGTGGAAAACCTGAACAAACACCTGGAGAAGGCAATGGGATGGATAAGGACCAATGAACTTGAGTCTGGAGGAGTACAGTACAGTTTCAGTTGCTTGCTGACCCCAGAAGTGTCACACAGCTTAGAGATAACATGGAAAAGATAGACTAGTAATGCAACAATTCTACTGATGCTTGTAGTTTACAAACACAGAAACACAGAGTGGGAAGGGA
The DNA here is from genome assembly GCA_029233225.1 of Lepidodactylus listeri. Lineage (NCBI taxonomy): Eukaryota > Metazoa > Chordata > Lepidosauria > Squamata > Gekkonidae > Lepidodactylus > Lepidodactylus listeri. The sequence goes on from JARCFY010000005.1 coordinate 23,743,312, forward strand.
CCCCAAGGGTCATCTAGTCCAACCCCTTCACAATGCAGAAAACCCACAGCTCCCCCCTCTTTTTCAGTGACCCCTTCTCTATGCCCAGAGGAAGGCAAAAAGCCTCCAGGATCCCTGGGCCAATCCGGCCTGTTAGAAAATTCCTTCCTGACCCCACAGTGGTGATCGGCATTACCCTGGGCATATAAGAAAGGGCCACAAGACCCAAGCGCTGGCTCCCCCCTTCCTGCCTTCCCTCTCACGATCTGCCAAAATCCATGGAACCTTTGTAAGAAAAAGGAGAAGGCAGAAGGAACCTTTGTAAGAAAGCCAAAGAAGGGCAAGAGGCAGGAGAGAATCAAGCCACGAGCACATTTCAGATACTCTCACTTGTTATCCTAGTTCCACATCCTGCCAAGAGGGAAACCCAAAGTCCACGGCAGAGCCTTACTGTCACTACCTGTTGGACTAGTCTCCCGTGATGCCAAGAACACATGAGTGGCTATTAGCAATGCCAGGTTTGAACTGTGGAGTGCTTGTTGAAAAGTTGTCTCGAAACGTTTCATTCAACCCGCCGACAGACAGCATTAAGAAAACAACACGCACACAGCAAGCCCAATATCATCACTGCTAATCAACAATGAGAAATGTTGCCTGCAAGTCTAAACAGACCACAAGAATCTTGGATCGCAGGCAATGTTTCTGTAGCTTGTGGTGAGGATAGAGCATTTGCTTATGTTCCTCTTTGGCTGGATGCTGGGAGGGAAATCGTGCCCAGTGTGAAGGCATTGTGCTTTGGCTTCGTGTTGAACGTGAGCTTGATTTTTTAAAGCATGGAGGGAAACCTCAGGAGTGAGGCGGGGCAGCTGGTAACTGTCTCCCATGCAGAACTGTTTTTTTGGTTTTTTTATGAAGTGCAAACCTTAAGTCAGGAAGTCATCAACCTGGCAAGATATATAACCAACCATCCGTGCAAATTTATGTCTAAACTGAGAACTGAAAGACAATCAGTCAGGAACTGGCAGATGAACCCGATTACGCCCCAGGTATCTTTCATCCTCAGCTCCTAAATGAGCTAAAAGGCAGCTTGAAATGGTCTAGTCTTTGTTCCCTTGGCCAGATATTTTTTGATGGGATCTGGGAGCATGAACCAGAAACAGGCTCTCCGTTTCTGCTAAGAAGTTGCTATTTCCAGGATACTTGTTCAGAGCTGGGGGGAGGACCAGATGAAAGCAGCAGCATTCCAGTTTGCTTTGCACTAACCACTCTGAACATGTACTTTCTGGGTTCTCTCAAATACCAAGCTAACAAAATAAGTGGTCAACTTGGTCACTGCCTTTGACAGAAGAGACACACATCCAGACACATTGGATATTTGTTACCAGAACAATTTGGAGAGCATGTGCAGTTACCATGAGAGATTATCCATGGCCCACTGTGTAAACTTTTAGAAGAAGAAGAAGAGGAGATTGGATTTATACCCCGCCCTTCACTCACTTGGAGTCTCAGAGCGGCTTACAAACTCCTTTCCCTTCCCCTCCCCACAACAGACACCCTGTGAGGTAGGTGGAGCTGAGAGAACTCTTTCCCAAGCTGTCCTTGAGGGAACAGCTGGTACAGAGCTATGGCCTACCCAAGGTCATCCAGCAGGTGCAAGTGGAGGAGTGGGGAATCAAACCCAGTTCTCCCAGATTAGAGTCCGTGCACTTAACCACTACACCAAAGTGGCTCTCTTTTTAGCATGAGAAAGCAACACCTGGCTCTAAAGAAAATCTTTTTTCACATATTATTTCTGGATGTGTATTGTCTTACAATAGTAATATTGATCGCTGAGGAAGGCCCTGAGGGGCTGAAACGCATTTGGTCTATCGGTCATAAGATAGACTCATCAATTATATATGTAAAACTATCAGCTCTGTGTGTCAAAAGTTTTAAGAGTCTGATATTTGGACCATTTCTTTTAACCTATTTCATCTTTTATAAATGTATACACCATAATAAATATTTGTATTTTTATAATAACTTATTTTGTTAGCTTGACCCTCTTAGACCACAGCCATATTTTGGGTTGAGTCCCCCCTTTTTTCCCTCAGTTTCTCTCAAATACCAGCCAGCCATTCAGTGGGAAATCTGTGGTCTACATATACAGCTATAGTGGAGGGAGGGTAACAACTGAGGGAGGCTTCTGCCTCTGTGCTCCTGCTTCCGTGGCTTTAGAGGGGAGGTGGGAATCTGGTCAGCTCCTGTAGGAAACGGGATGTTGTTTCCCGTGGGAGGCCTGTCAGGCACAAGAATCCCCTAGACATGTACAGCCAAGACACAAACCTAGGGGCAAAAAAGAGACCTTTCAGTAGGCCTGCATCCAGGATTTTGTGGGTTATGGGGCAATTTTTTTTCTGATGGGGCTGAAGTTCTCAGTGCAGAAAGAAAAGCCGGAATTCTGAGGAGTATGACTCCGCTACTGTGGAATCAAGCCTTTTAAAATCAAAGCATAGAGGCTTCTGCAAATTTTAGCCCCAGAGTGTGACAGTAGCAGGCCAGGGGTGGGGGTGGGATAAATTTTCTGGTAGATGGTAGGCATGGCACTGGAAATACTTATCTGGGTTTGGCCAGTAAATTCACTCCAATTTGTATAAAAACACATAAAACTTTATTTACAAAAACAAAGGAGAAACAACACATAAGATAAGGGAATGAATGTATACAGCTCAGCCACGGATGCAAACCAAAACAAAAAACCTAGCTGGCTATTCGACTCACTGCTTTCCATACTGGGCATGTAGCTCTGGCATCTCAACTGGAATTCCTGATGAGCAGAGTCTCTAGAAGCATAGCAGAGTGGAAGTTGAAGAGAGCTTCGAGGCAGTCTCTTCTCTCTCTGAGTTTTCTCAGTCTGTCTATTCTACATAGGTGTTCTTGACCATTTAGCCAATAGAGAGCTGTTACCAGGATAGCTCTCTAAACTGCAAGCTGTCAGCCACTTTAGATGACAGTTCTCAGCTGCTGCAAGTTAATTACTTCTGCCAGCCCAAGGAAGGATTCTGATAACAAGCCGGCAGGTGGGGGTGATGACTTCTATAGTCAAGAAAGCTAACACTTAAGGCAGAAAAACTCTCTTAGGTCAAATTTGCATCTGACTTTCCCGCTAGAATCATTCTAGTTTCAAAAAAAACCCTGTCTATACCTGTTTCTAGTTTCAAAACATACTTGTTCTAGTTTATAAATTATTGTTTACATTCGTTAATTGCCCTCCTGTGGTCAAGCTAGCATTATACTGGTTTAAACAAATGCTGTTGCTTAGTACTCTTCAGACCCCCTGGAGTGAAATTTGAAACCAGCGTGAAATGAGCCTGGGAAAAGACAGCAGTCAAACTACTTCAGAGTGGAGGTGTAAATTGGGCCTTAAAGGAGATAAGTCTCTTGACACAGAGTTAGAAGGGATCATAGAGGTCAACTACTCCAACCCCCTTGCTCAGTGCGGGAATTAGTCAACTACAGCACCCCACTCTGCTTAAAGGAGTACATGCCTTTTAAAATGATTGAAAAAAGCATTTACAGGAGAAATTATTGTGAGGCTATGTCTTTAAGAAAGGGGGCAGAAACCCCCCCCCCCTCCAAACCCCATCATAGCTACAAGCTTGTCTTTCAGTCTGTTGTATACATGACTCCCCGTTTGGCACAGTACACCTCAGATACAGTAAAAACAGAAGGGAGACAAACACTTAACCACCAAGTATCTTTTATGGACTAGAAAATGAGCATCAGTACGGAAAAAAAACAAAAGAATAAGCAATTATATCATGGGAACCAATATGAGTAATTCCCTTGCATGATATTAATGTGTAGTTTTATTACTTTAAGCTAAAAGCCAATTCAAGTTACATTAACTTCAAATTATGTTCCTCTCACATGGCTAATCCAGAGCAGACCAGCCCAGAGAAAGGAGATAGCTGAGGGGTGGTTCAGATTGGGAGAGAAAGATGCAAGAGGATAAATGAGAACAGAAATTAGGGAAGGAGTCCCTCACCAAGACGCAACAGGGAAGGGCTGACGGACAGTAAGATCGGGAATGGAGAAACGCAGAGAAGGCAAATGGGTAAACAGAACATACTCATAAATATGATACACCAATGGTTGTCCAACTCTCCTCTTGAGGAAACCTGGGAAAACTTGTCTAGCTTCTGCAAGGAAAAAAAAACAGTTGCCTGCCCCTACTGAGTCTCCTTTAGTGTATGCAGCCCGTCTTACTGTGCATTCTCTCCACAATGAAGGAGGAGGAGGAGGTTGTTTTTATACTCTGCTTTTTCCTACCCTAAGGGGTCTGAGTGGCTTTACAATGTCCTTCCCTTCCTCTTCCCAGAACCAGCACCTCGTGAGGTAGGGGGGTTGAGAGAGAGCAGAGAAAACTGTGACTGGCCCAAGGTCCCCCAGCAGGCTTCCTGTGGAGGAGGAGCGGGGAATCAGACCTGGTTCTCCAGATGAGAGGCCACCGCTCTTAACCACGACACCACGCTGGCTCTCAGTGCAGAATGGCAAGGTCCACAGTTGCCCTGTGTCGACTGAAAGAGCATCCTTGAACATTCTTCAGAACTGTCTGCAATGTGCTGAGGTTCTCTGGCAGGCACTTGGACGTTCCTTTGTAAAGATCAATGGAGAAAATCTTTCCTGAAGGCAGAACATTTGGAAACCATTCTGATGCATCACTGCAAATCAGTTCTCAGTATTCACACAAATTTTAGAAAACATTTAATTGCAGGCTGTGATCGTATGCACAATTAGACCCAAGACAGGCGCGAATGCTGGGTGGATCTAAAGGTGTTAGCCAGCAAGGCACTTTTGTGTGCTCTTATGGATTTTCATATCCATAAGTCTGAACTCTGTGTCACCAACACTGGTAGGGTCTTGTGCTTTCTTCTTGAATAGGAGCCAGCTCCAGCCCAAGCCAGGAGGCTGACACCCTAAGCAGTTCACCCAAGGCAAAGACAAAGGATTCCTCTTGCCATGAGGCTTCCTTCTGTCAGACATCCGCTGGCTGACCCCCACTCCCCACTCTACATCTGGATAGTTATGCTAACTAGACTGCCTAGCAACTAATGTGCCAGCCATCAGATACTTGGCTGAAACCATCAACTAACAATAGATATGGCCAGGTGAGTCATCGGACCCCAGACTCAGTGTCTGTTTTCTGATGAGATCATGCTCCTGCAATACTGACCACCCCCTGGACCTCCTCCCTTTGTTCACCTTTAACCTATAGCAAGGTCCAAGAGGGACGGACCGCCTAGTAGGTGTGTTAGTGGGTTGTGGTCTGCAAAGCCCGCCCCAAGACCCCCCAATAAAAGCCCAAACCGAGAGTCACTCGGCCTCTTGAGCCGTCGCCCTCTATCTAACCTATTGACCCTTCAGTCCAGCTCTCTGTACCCAACCCTTGCCTCCATCTTTGAACCCCTTTTTCTCTCTCTGGACTCGCGATCCTGGAGAACCACGTGGTCTTGCTGGTTCAAGCCTCGTGGCCCCATAGCTTTTATACCTTTCTACCCCCATCCAACTCATCTTGACATCGGACCACGCATCTAAGGTAACGTGCTTTCCCCACCAACGATACCTGCTCATGCAATAGTGCTATTTTCTCTCTTTATTTTATTAGGCCTGTAAGATTGTGTGTGTGATTACGTTTTTGGTATGCTTGATTACATGATCCAGTAAACAACATTGAACTTGGAATCCGTCTCACGTGCCTCTTTCCTTGAGAACTCCCGGGAGGGGTGGGAACCTGGTATAGTTGGCAAGAACCCGTGTATTTCGCTGATTGCTAAACATAAATTAAAGCAATTCGGCTAACAAAGGGCAAGATCAGACAGCAACATCTGGGAAGTGCCCCGCAGCCATTGGCAACCTGTTCTGCTCCACCACAGAAGCGGAGTTAAAAGACACTGGGGAAAATCCAGTAGGAAAGACTTCCCCCTGTCTGATTGCTCCAGTGCGCTCTCATGGTGTCGGGATGGTCTGATCAGGCCATCTCGACTCTGTGCCGTTGTCCCCACCTCTTCGCAGTATGTGCATCATCGCAAACTCCATAGGGCGCCCTCAGTGCGGAGGTGCGATTCATCGATCCCTCATTTATGGAAAACAAACAGCACACACAAACACACGAAAGACTCACCCACAATTGCGTTTGATTACACACTGATGGACTGCACCCACAGCTTCAAAGGACAGTGTGACTGTGCAACTGCAGGTCTTCCTCTGGAGAAAATAGCCTCGCTCCCCCCCCCCAGGTTTTTGGGTGCATGTGACCGCAACTCTATAATATCAAGTTCTGAAATCAGAAGTCATCTACAGAATTTTTAGCTCTGCAAAGGAGAATTTTGGGGAGCAATTTGGTTTCAGCTCTACTTTTGTGCCTTTGCATGAAATGTGTACACTGGATGTTGGCAGATGTGCACCCAGTGCATAATGGCATACTGTGAACTAGGAGGATACCCATTGACCCTTGTACCCAAACTACTTCAGTTTTCCTACCAAGCACTTTTGGGTACATCGGTGATTTCAGAGCAGAGTCCAGTGGTAGTCGTGCCTGGCGTGGGATCAGCTGTTGGGTATAATGGAAGAGAAAGTACTGCAAAATACTGCAGTTATAAAGGCTTGCAGATTTCTTACCAAATAAGTTCAGCCCAAGTCTAACAGACCCACAAGTGCAGCCTGATGTTATAGATATGGGAATTGTTTTGCCCGTGGCTACACATGAACATGCACTCTGCAAGCGCATGAATGGCTCCCAGATGCTCCCATGAGATGAGGGTTTCATCTGGAGTACTAAACTGTTTGCAGGATTGCCGGGCCTCCTGCCATGAGCAGGGCTGATTAAGTACCGTGCCTTTGCCCAGGGGGGCAAGCCTTGGAAGTCATTTTGGGTGTGCTCGGTATGGTCCCAATTTCTTTTACAAATAGTATCCAAGGGACCCAGATGGAGTCCTAAGCACTTCATGATTTTCAGTCTCGTATGTGCTTTAGGCCGATCAGAATTTCCATCCTTTTGCAGTGGGATGGGGCAGGCAGGTAACAACATACGACATGAAAAGCAGTCATAAATTATTTCAAAGGCCTCTCTCATTACAGCCGCCTGTGCTCCCGCTGGTCATCATCTAGCGGCCTCTTGCAGGTGCCTGGCCCCGGGATGGCTCAGTAAGCCGTCACCAGGGGAAGGGCCTTCTTAGTTGTGGCTCCTGCCTTGTGGAATGCACTCTAGGATAACACCCGTGTCCTGCTGGACTTGTTTAGTTTCCACAGAGCATGCAAGGCTGAATTGTTCAGGTTGGCCTTTGAAGGGTAATTCACACGTTTGGGTTTTTATTAGTGGTATAGTGCTATCCACATATTTTAACAGTTTAATATTTTAATGTTAATATTTAATATCTGTTATTTGTTTCTGTGTTGTTTTTACCTTATTATATGGTTTTGTTGTAAGTTGCTGTGAGACCCTTTGGGTGAGCAGCAACTAAATAATCTAATAAATAAAATAAAAATTAAGTCGTCCATTGAACACAATATTGCCTGACTGTTTGGTGGTAAGCGCTTCTTTTGTCAAAAAACAAGGCAGATCTTGCTGCAATCACCAAAGAGCACCTGCTGGCGACAGGACACTGTTCATAAAGGGCTCGTTCCATCTCTGAGTTCCAGTTGGATACCCAAAGTCATATGATCATTGAGGTTCTTGCCAGGCTACTCCTCCTCCCTCCAGCTGCAAAGTGGCTGGCCCTTGATGGCTTCAGTTCTGGTCATGGCAAAATTTGCCTCTTGCTCTCCTTTTGCAAGCTGCTGGAGCAGCCCCAGAGCCAGAAACTTTGGGTTGGTGGGGCATGGGGAAATTTTGTGGGGCAGCAAGGGAGGGGTGCCCGCACATCTTCCCTGAACTCCAAGCAGTGAATTCACTGTTTGGAGTTTAGGCACGGACAGCCCCTGCTTGAAAAACACTTTTTAAAGGGAACCCTTTAAGTGGTGTCTTTCAAGTGGGGGCTGCCCGTCCCTGAAGTCCAAGCAGCGAAATCACTGAACTTGGAGTTCAGGAAAGATGTGCAACTGCCCCTCTCCCTCCCTTCCAGCAAGTTTCAAAGGGCCCTTCAGCTGATTGGTGGGCCAGGTGTGGGTTGCCAATCAGCTGGAGAGCCCTTTTAATGTCACAGGAGGGGAGGGAGGGAGACGGGAGAGGGGCAGCAGCTGTGTGGGGCATGCCTCACATTTGAGGGGGCAGAGCCCCGAAATGCCCCACTGTCGGTGTATTATGGAGACCCATCGATAAGGATACCTCAGTCCAGGGTAACCTTCCAAGCATTTTAGACCAGAATTCCATGATTATTTTGCTTCCACTCTTTTTAAAATGGAATTGAACGGTGCAGACCTTAAAGAGAGTGATTGGGAGGGTGGGGGAGACTATATAACTATTTCTCCTCAATTAACACGATTTAGGCCACATTTCCCTCCAGTGGGACACCAAATGACCTACAAGGTTCCAAATCACGAAGAAAACCCACCCAAATCTTGGTCCGGCAAGCTAATTTTCACCGGTCCCAGACTGCCAGCTTCAGGCCAACTGCCAGGGACCGAGAGCTCTTTAATTGTTGCCCTTCTTCTTGCACCCCTGCCATCACCCAGGTTAAATCCCAGCAGAAAGAGGAGGGTGAAAGGCATCCCAGATAGACCTCAGCGGCACCACTCTCTCACACAAGCTGCTTTACTCTGACTGGGGGGGAAATGTACTGCTACCAGTATATTTCCCCCCCCTTGCATGGGCAAAAGCTCCTTAGGGGCAGTGATCTGGGGTCAGAAAATGGTTTATGGGGAAAACAGTAAGAGCCAGCATGGTGTAGTAGCTAAGAATTTCTAACGAGGATCTGGGATACATCGGTGTGAATCTTCTCTCTCCAACAGAAGCTGGCTGCGTGACCTTGGGCCAGTCCCTCGCAGCCTAACCCTTACCCCACAGCATTGTTGTTGTTGTTGTGAGGAACAAAGGGAGAAGAGAACAAGTATTGTAAGCTGTTCAGGGTTCCCATCGGAGAGAAAATATGTCCTTTATATAAGTATAAAAAGATAATATGTCCTTTTAATATAAATATGTCCTTTTAATGAACTTTTAAAAACGTTTCAGGCTCCATGGCAGTATTCTGATAATATAAAGGCTCAGTACAATAATCATGGAACTGTGGTTTGGCCCACAGAGTGGTGTAATTGTGAATAGAGGCAGACTCCTAATCTGGAGAACTGGGTTTGAGTCCCCATTTCTCCTCCACATGAAACCTGCTGGGTGACCCTTGGGCCAGTCAGAGACAGTCCTTTCAGAACTCTCTCAGCCCCGCCTCCTTCACAAGGTGACTGTTGTGGGGAGAGGAAGGGAAGGTGATTGCAAGCTGCTTTGAAAATCCTTCAGGCAAAGCAGGGTATAGATTTCTCCTCCTCTTCCAAATTTGCATCAGCCTCTATGGATTCCAAAATGATAGACCTTCACAGAGACTGCAGATGCTGCTACATTCCCCTATAGTTCAGTTGCAACTATGGCTGCTGGCAAAACGTTTTCTCATACATAAAACATCGTACAATCAAGCTGGGTCGTCCACTTTTATTACCACGATTGACTGCGAAGAAAAATGAATCGGTCTCTAAAAAGCCCGCAGAGCTTTAAAGATAATACTTTCTAAATTGCTTCCCATTTTCCGGTATGGGTTTTTCATTTGGGGTGCGTGTGGATGTAGAAGTATTTCAGTGCTCAGGAAAATGAGAGGTTGATAGCAGTGGTTGACTTTGGCATCGTGTTGCAGGAGGAGGACGAGATGTCTTCTCATCATGACTGGACATGGATTGGAAAAAAAATCAGAGCTCTGCCAAAAGCTCCAGCTTTCTGAGAATTATAAACACTGGCTTCATTCTGGACGGGGTATGTCACTCACTACACAAAGTTTTAAATCTCTCAGCTGCTGGTGAAGGGTTGCTTGAATTTGAACACCACTCAGCTTTTACTGTTGTTGGTTGCACTGGTCCTTTTATATTTTTATGGAACTGCAGAGAGCTGCCTCAAGAACTTTGTTGAGGCACACCTAAAACAAATACGTGTATTTATTGACATATCTATACTCAGCTTTCCTTCCCAAAGCAGCTGACAACAGCATCCTCTCTTCCTGTATTTTATCCTCAGACCATCAAATCTGTGAGGTATACAGTCAACTAGTACAAATTAACCCAAATGAGCTTCCACAGCAGAATGGACATTCAATCGGGAAGAAAATAAGGCTGCCCTGGTAAGTAGGAGGGAAAAAGGGGGAACAGGGTACAAGACAGAGTCGCTGATTTAATCTTTTGGATCCCAACATGCTTTGCAATAAGCTTCATCAGGAGATCTCAATCAGAAACTTCTCTAAGTCCCACCCTGGACATAGAATGGAAATTCCAACCAGAGTCTCCTAGATCTTAGTTTGACAACTAAGGGCGATTCTGCATCTAGCATTTGCTCCACATTTTCACAACTGGGAGGAAAAAGTGCAGCTCAGAACCACATCCAAATATCTGGGGGCAAGCCATACTGACTGCAAAGTCACCCCTGAATGGCCATAAAACGGCCATAAATCTATGCAGAAGGTACCATTAAATCCAACAATAAAAGAACTCAAAAGTGGCATGGAGTGTGGAAGCTACCATAAAAACCCAATAATCAAAGGAAGTGAAACCAGCATGCGATGCAGAGGGGAATCTCTGTTCCAAGATGGGTTTCGGAAAACAACAGAGGGAAAAGCCAATGCAGAATCAGCCACAGTTGTACACCATGTTGGAAGAAGAAGAAGAGATTGGATTTATATCCCGCCCTTCACTCACTTGGAGTCTCAGAGCGGCTTACAAACTCCTTTCCCTTCCCCTCCCCACAACAGACACCCTGTGAGGTAGGTGGGGCTGAGAGAGCTCTGAGAGAACTGTCCTTGAGAGAACAGCTGGTACAGAGCTATGGCTTGCCCAAGGTCATCCAGCCAGGTGCAAGTGGAGGAGTGGGGAATCAAACCCAGTTCTCCCTCTCAAATCTACTGCATTTTATCTCATATTTACTTTGTGGCTGAGTGAGGATTGGAACCTCGTCTCCCCTGACGCAGCCCAGCATAGTAATACTACACCCTCGCAATCTGAAGGAATAATAATACTCAGAATGTCTACAGCTCTTGATGTCTACGATCCAAATAACCTTTTACAACAACCCGGCAACAGTACATCAATAATATCATGCCCATTTTGCAGGCATCCAAATATATTGTAACAGACAACTGAGCTGTTGAAGCAGTTCCCTTGCTCAAACAACGCATGCCCTGGACCTTTGGCAAATCATAATTCTCTCCACCAGGAGGATACTTTACCTGTATCACCAAGGATTGCTTCATATAGTCATGTTCATATAGAGCCAGTATAGAATCATAGAGTCGGAAGGGGTCTCCAGGGTCATCTAGTCCAACCCCCTGCACAATGTTAGGGTGTTGGGACTTAAACTGGGGCGATCAAGCTTCAGATCCCCAGTCTGCTATGGAAGCTTCCTGGGTGACTTTGGGCCTGTCACCGACTCTCCTCCTAGCCTCCCTTGCAGGGTTGTTGTGAGAGTAAAAAGGGGAAAGTAGAATTAAATAGGTAGAATTAAATGGGTAGAAAGGAATTAAATAAAATAAGCAAGCAAACAAGGTGGTTTCTCATCCATCGCTATAGAACTGTATCATCATTCCTGTGGAACTGTGCCTCAGAATCACAAGTCAAGCATGAATTCCCTGAGCCTCAACAATTCGGTTTGGCGAACACCTGTGGATTCTCCCTGCCTGCCTAAAACAAATCTGAAGGCAAATCTATCCATCCACTATGCTCAATTGAAGATTTATTTATGAATTATTTAATTCAACTTATAGCCCGCCCTCTACCATATACAGGGCTCAGGACGGGAACAACATTTCCAGTAGCAACATTCATAGTCAGATTAAAGAATTAAAATAAGTTTAAGAGTTTCCAGATGGCACACGAGGCACACAATCTAGTGTCCCTTTCCCTGTGGGAGGGAGAAGGAAGGAAGGAAGGAATCAGGCTAGATGGCAAACAGTTGCAGTCCTCAACCATAGGCCTGGCGGAACATCTCTATCTTGCAAGCCCTGAAGAGCTGCATTAGGTCCCGCAGGGCACGGATGCCATTCAGCAGAGAGTTCCACCAGGCCACTGCCAAGGCCGAAAAAGCCCTGGTTCTGGTTGAGGACAGCCGAATACTTTTCTGGCCAGGGATCAGTAGTACTTCTCCCCTGAAGGGAATGCTCTTTGGGGGGGTATACCAGGACTCAGGAGATGTGGTCCCGTAGATACACTGGTCCGAGACTATTTAGGGCCTGTGATCGAACCAAAGTTAAACATATTGACATAAGTAAGAGTGTGCTAAAATCTCTCCCACCGAAATGAATAAAACTTGAGTGGAGAACATGTCTTTTGTTTATGTGCAGTCTTAGAACATGCATTAGGATCAGACTGGGGAACTAAGAATATGTTTCATTTCTGTTTTTCCTTCAGCTTCAAATGACATATTAAAGTACCTTGAAAAACCATGAATGTGTATTAAAGATTAGCATCAATTTTAGCATGATACACACACACACACACACAATCGCTAGGAAAGACAGCACATTTTTGGCAAACACTTTTAACGTTCTTAATGAAAAACTAAAACCTCAGTCTGAGCTGTTTACTACAAAAATATCCTTTAACAAAACAGTTAAGCTATAATACTTCTCCCTGACATCAAGTTTTTGGTATGTGTCTTCTCATGAACAGTCTGAGACACAGGATTACCGCAGCACTGAAACCTTGGTCTTGGCCTTGACGGTTAAACACTAATGTAGAGTCAATATTCTCAAATTACTGATTAGCAAAAGCAAACAACGGAAAACAAAATAAGTCCTAACAAAATGAACTTAACAGGTTCCTCAAGGCATGTAGGGCAAACCAGGATCCTTGAGTAAATTCATCTGCACCTGTTACAGAGCCAGCGTGGTGTTGTGGTTAAGAGTGGCAGACTCTACTCTGGAGAACTGGGTTTTATTCCCCACTCCTCCTCCACATGAAGCTTGCTAGGGGACCTTGGGCCAATCACAGTTCTCTCAGAACTCTCTCCACCCCACATACCTCACAACAGGTGCCTGTTGTGAGGAGAGGAAGGGTTAGGCAATTGTAAGCCACTTTGAGATTCCTTAGGGTAAAGCGGGGGGTATAAAAATCAACTCTTCATCTTAGAGAAACTGGATTTTAAAAAGAATTTAAAAGCATGAATGTTGCTAGGTTGTTACCTACTACGTCATACGCTAATTGCAGTGCAAGGTACAATGAGTGGGGGAGTGTTCATGCTAGGGACATGCATTAGTAAGGGTTACACCACCGGGAAGTCGCAGGTACAAGCACAGCATTACCTGTTACAGTGTGCGAAGAACTGATAATGCCTGTTTAGGCCTCAATGAAGAAAAGCACATTTCTGCATTAATTCCTGTCCCAACACTTTCAGGTTCAGAAGTCTATCCTATACATTGAGGATGGCTAATCTGTAGCTTCTGCTGAAATGATGGTAGACGCTTTGGGGGGAAATGTTGTTCTTCATGTTGGATGTATAGCCATTTAATCTTTTCCCCCTCAAACACAGCCTATCTGCTAAAAACAAACAAACCGTGATGGGCATTTTTTTTTTGGCATAGTATTGCACGTACAGAATTGGAAGATGCAGAAGGGCATATCTCCTCAATGAGTGGGGCCAGAGACTTAACTTTTTCCCCTTATGTTTGGTTCAAACATAATGTGAAACCAGGACTTACCTTAACAATGGGTAGTTGCGAAACCAGGGCCTGGCTCATAGATGATCTCTCGAATCTTGCTTCATCTTGACAACTTCAGGTTCCATATTTTATTTAAAACATCGATATGCCCCACCTTCCTGGTGGTCAGGGGCCATCGCCTTCGCTCTCTCCGTCTCCCCCCCCCCCCTTGAACAATCCTTGCAACAGGGAACAAGCCAGGCGGTCCGTATCCATGTGAAATCACAATGAAAACTAATTGTGGTTAATAAACTAATCAACCTCAAACCAGTGGCTTGGATCTAGTGATGCACAAGTGGAACTATAAACAGACTTAGCACATTTCTGGCTGTGCGAGATCTTTGGGGACACCTAGCACACTTTCCTTCTTATATGTCACAGTGCCCAAAAACTGGTTGCACAAGATCTTCTGCAAGCAAAAAGGCAACAGTCTCACCTGGTGCATGTGGCTACCATGCTCTTTTCCCTTGCCTTCTCACTCACACAAGAGCTCTAGCTCAAGCAGAAATTTCATGCTGGACTGAAGTCATAGTTTCAGGTCTTGGTTTGATATAACCTAATTATCCAGAGCTAGCAGTGTGACATGTGTCTGCTCATTTATAGTTTAATTAAAATTATCATTTTGCATGATGTCTGAACCAAGTTATAGACTTCTTCTCGTGTGTGTGTGTGTGGGGGGGGGGGGTCTGACAACAGGAGGTATTCAAATATGGCAAGGCCAGCTGGGGTACGGGGTCTTGTGCGCCTTCTCGAGCATCCAGGACAGCCCCCCGGCAGAATTTGCCTGTGTTATTTTTCCTTTGGGATAGACTAACATTATAACCACTGATGCTTCTAAAATGTCTCTTTGGCTCTTACGGAAGGAATAAGAAGGTATAATTTCCATGTTTGTCCTGCTGGCAACTTCTAACACTGTGTTGGTTATTACTTAGGCAAACAGAAAACCTGCAGCCAATCAAAATAATATGCTTGGCAGAAAAGCTGGGCAAAGTTTAATAGCTCTGGTTCCTCGGAATTAAAAAAAAAGGATAAAAACAGAATAATAATTTCTGGCGGGGAGGAGCAAGGGATATTTACAATTCTGATTGTTCTCCTATGAGGTTCACATTATAATTACCAAAGTCTAACCTAAAACACGCAGCTCCTTTCTGTTGAGTGACAGGTAAATAGAAATGAGCTGGATTCTTACTTCCATGTAACTCCTCCAGGTGTCCCCTCTGTTCTCCCTAGATCCTCCCAGCTGCCGGACTAAATATGTTTGACATAACAAGGGGATGAGCAAGAGGAGATCTGGACACATCCAAGGGCCTCAGCCCACAGAGGACGGGCTTGGACTCCACCTTTTCTGCTTCCCTCCTCTGAGACTCCTCAGCTACCTGACAGCACTGGAAAAGGCGGCAGTGGCTGTCCTGCTCAGCTTCCGCATCCAGGCCTCTTTTCTTCCCCCTCTGATATCATCCTTGCGCAGGAGGCATATCAAAGCTAAAATGCTGCAAGAACTAGGCTTAGCCAGCCATGGATAACAATGTGGCTGCACACAGGTTCAGGAGGCGCTAAGAGAAAGGCATCTTAGGCTGAGGACAGACTGGCAATGTAAAGCGGGACAGCCCCGCATTGGAAGTGGAAGAAGGGAGCGCGTTCAGACATGCACATCTGTCCGTCGGCTCCGTTTCGCACTTACCCGTCTCCCACTCGCTTTCCATCCGCTTTAACAGGACACCGGGAGAAAGCGGTGTCCAGGGGCCGTCTTGCGCTTGCCTCCCGCTTCCAGGCAGTGTGAACCGGAAGAAGGCGGTAGGCAAGTGGAGGCGGCAGTGTGAACGCGGCGTCTTGCCAGTTTGCGCATGAGCGCACATGTGCAAATTGCTGAAACAGCCCTATCACGAGCTGCGGAGGCCGGCCCACGTGGGGCCACTCCGCAGCAGTCTGAACGCTCCGTATCGGCACCGTTGCACAATACACCGGCCGGTGTGAACAGCCAGCCCCGGGGAGTTTTCCCCCCGCAGCAGTTTCCTCCGCATTCATCTCACTCCAGATTGCCAGTCTGTCCTCAGCCTTATTCACTTACTGGGATACTTTCACCCAGCTATTCTCCACAGAACGTGGACTCAAAGCAGTTTAGGAATATGAGAAAGCGATAACAATCTATCAAATACTACGAATCTACCAGTAAGCAACAAAGTAATTCACAAAGGTGGGGAGCGGCATAGGTGGTAAAAGCTCTGCGGGATGGCAACTGTCTCTTCCCAGGCACTACCGTCCCAGGAGGCAGCTTCCCTTTAAGGGACTAGCAGAGAGGTACCAAGCAGGTGGTAAAAGCTCTGCCCCCGATTGCAACAGTAGTCCTTTCCACATTTGCCTGCCACTCTGGATTTTCTCAGAGTTCGAGTTGAGGCGATTTAAGTCCATGGCCAAACAGCATCCCCAAAACCTGGAGCAACAGCAGGTTGAAACCAGTGCAATCCCGCAAGAAAAAGGCAGAGAATTATGGAACATAAAGTTGTTGTGGCAAGCAATATTGAAACAAATAACTGTGCACTCTTGCAAGGAAGGGAAGAGGCTCTCAGGAAATGTGTCGAGGACTGAAGCAAACTCCTAGCTCCCAGGTTTTACCTTTCCTTTGTCTCACAAGATTCTGCGGTGAGAACATAATAAAACAGATAGTTTGCAATAAGTAATAAAAGCATACTGATTGGACAAACGATGACAAAGCTTGTTAATGAGAGGTTAGAGATCTCAAGAAAAATGGGTTAGTTTCCAGGTCTGTTTCCCTCCAAAAGACTACTATTGAATGCAAAATCCAAAACCTGTGGAAATTTCTTCTCGGCTGTCCAACAAATATGAGTTTGTTCCTTTGTATTTTGCAGTTCTGAAACATAATACTCCAAGTGCTCTAGTCTGATCTGTGTTTTACATGAGACACTGCAGTAATTCATTTGATTTCAAGAGTAATTCATTTGATTTCAAGAGGCTTTCAGAACTAATCAGTAAGCAAAATGATTTTATCCAGGCATATGTGAAACGTATTTTACTGTTTTCATTGCTGGCACTAAGCGAAGACTATGTTAGATGAGAACTCATGCTGCAGTCCTATAAAACAGAGTATAAACAAGTCTGTTAACATTTATGGCACATTTATGAAATATAAAATATACATTATATATATATATATCCCATGCAAACAAAATACGCATAACAGCTACCTGGATAGATTCCACTAGGTTTCCATGTAACTTATTACACAATACTTTTAAGAACAATAAACCTCCCCTTCTTTGGTATTTTATGTTAACCAATATGGATGAAAATTCTCAAAG
This sequence comes from Lepidodactylus listeri, assembly GCA_029233225.1. NCBI lineage: Eukaryota > Metazoa > Chordata > Lepidosauria > Squamata > Gekkonidae > Lepidodactylus > Lepidodactylus listeri. The sequence continues at coordinate 23,760,464 of JARCFY010000005.1, forward strand.
AAACAGATGAAACAAAGGTATTTCTAGACTATTGTGAAAATGTACCATTCCCTAAACAGATTTTTATTCTATTTCTGGTCTGTAGAAACCAATAGAGACACAATATCCTTCCCTCCTTTAGGTCTCAGACTATAAATTCAAAATTATTTATCCTGTTTACAGTACATATTTACAACTTAAACATTCAAAAAGGAAAACATATAAAAGATTGGCCACAACTGTCTTACAGTGGAAATTCGTAATTTTTTCTTCTGGTTCTGGAAGTGACCTATAGAAATTTCATGACATGAACACATATGTAAGGGGAAAAATTAAAATAAGATCCACTGTACAACAGTACGCATGCAGTCTTGTCCTGCATTCCTCCACCACAGAGTAAACCATTTTTATTTCACATATGAAACCAGTGTTTTTACGTACTTAAAATCCTGTTCAAAAATGTAAGGCATTCTGCTATTTCTTAACATGTTTGGAATAAGGGTCAAACAAAAGTGACATGAAAGGTTGGATTCTACAGATCTGTTCCGCCAATGACAGCACTTTCCTCCAAGACTAGGAACCCTCTGACGGTGTAGATGAACTCCCATCAGTGGAAAGCAGCTTCTGATGGAGGAAAGTGCCACCACTAGCAGAATGGAATTGCGGGATCCAACCCACAGTTTCTGTTAAGGCAAACCTAGGCCCAATGCTCATCATGAGGCTGTCATGACCAACAGCAGCTGATGTCCAGCTGGTTCCTTCTCTTCCTGAAACATTTAGCAAGGGAAACCTGCAATGTGATGTCCTCATGGCATGCATTTCCCCACTCCCTGAGTAGCAACAGCTAATAATGCAGAGCAAGGATGAGGAAATATGATCATTATATCATGTGTGTCCTTTATTACAAGTAGCCGTAAGGAGAGGAAATGGACGCAGGGCTTTTGGCAGCAATCCCAGAATGTGTGTCTCTTCTAGTTCTGCCTTGGAGGGACCAGTGATAATCAAGTCTACACTGCTTTTTGGGAGATCACTAACTGTTCTCAAACCCTAAATTAGCCCAGTGACCTAATGAACGAAATCTGCATTTAAGCTCTTTAAAGGCCCCACTAAAACTTACCTGAGCAAAACAAAAGATAGATGATATATCAGTTCGACTTGAATCTTCCCTTTAGGGAATCTTTTTTCTTATCACAAAAGGGGTGGTGGTGGTATTGACCCCAATCCAAAGATAAACAATTGCACAGCTGAATTTATTTAAAGGGGAAAGCGTGACTGATGTTCTTTGGACTGGGGCAAATGAATGGGATGGAGCAGTGACTGTGTGCCAGGTGCTGGACAAAATGGGAAAAAATGCCTAGAGAAGCTGTGAATCCCACTAAGTCATAAAGGTGGGAAGGGCTATGCATTTGTTAAATTTCAGTTGGAAACTATAAAGACAGAAAGGGATATGTTGTGGGAGGACAGCTGCATCCCCTTTAGAAATACAACTTCATCCACTATACCTACCCACAAGGACATCAGTCACGCTTTCCCCTTTAAATAAATTCAGCTGGACATCCCATTTACTGTATTCATTATGGCAAAACACAGTGGTCTGTAAACAGAACAAGGCCTTGTGGGTGAGGCCTCTTGAATTACTAAATGAAGTGTACTACTGAGATAAAAACCCTGATCTCCACATCTGGATCCCTAAAGTCTTTGACAAGAGAAGTAGTGATGAACATAAGAATATAAGAAGAGCCCTGCTGGATCAGACCAATGGTCCACCCTGTCTTACACAGTGGCCAACCAGTTCCCCTGGAGGTCCAACAACAGGGCACAGAGGCCGAGGCCTTTCTTGATGTTGCCTCCTGGTACTGGGATTTGGAGGTTTACTGCCTCTGAATGTGGAGGTTAATTAAGAAGGTGGAAGTTACTCAATATGCTGTACTAATTAATTTTAGGCAGCTTTTTCTTCAGCTGAGGATCTACAGCCGATCATTATCAACAAGCCCGTAGATTCTGCAAGAACAAACAGAGAGATCTATTGCTGGATTTGTGACTCCGGGCTATAGCATGTACTTTGCATGCTGAAGAACACAGGTTCATTCCCTGGCATTTCCAGACAAATGTTGTGGGTATTTGGAAAGACCTAAAGTTCAATAGACCAAGGGTCTGGCTCAGTATAAGCCAGAGCAGACATTCCTGTGTGAAACAAGTATGGTTGGGCGTTTTGGAATAATGCAGTAAATCCAGAATAGAAGATGGCTTAGGCAACAGAGGCAGAGGAATGAGATGGTCCTAACCCAGCCAACTGCTGAGGTGCTAAAATGGACTGCATCCCTTCAGATTGCAGGGGAGGGACATTTTTCAAGCTTTGCCACAAGTTATAATTGAAAATAAGTGGAAAAACTAGTATAGTATGCAAAAGGCTAGGCCCCTCATGTGTTACTTTTTATTGGTTCAGAGTTCTTTTTCTCAAGGAGGAGCGTTGAAGGTATGACCTGCCCCTCCACAGTCCAGGGAGGTACAGGCTGTTCGGTCACTTCAGAAGTCTACCACCTTATTTTGCTGCCTTTGTCAGCCATGACTTATTCCTTCACAAATTCTCTCTTTAAAAATCTATAATTTACAGGGTTCCCTCCCCATTTTTAACTAACAAGATCCTGATCCAACTCTAATCACAGGCCATAATTTTCACACGACAACTCAGGGCTCTGAACAGTCTCCTCATCTGTTTCAAGACTTTCAGTCAGTCAGTTCAATAGTGTCTGGATATAGAAACAAAAGCCTGCTGCTGAAAGCAGATCTGTGCTGGATTAGGGCATCTATGTTTCACGTCTGCCAAATATTCCATGGGCTCAAACGCTATTTTTCATTCTGAAAACATGTTAACTTTCTAAAGCACAATTTCAATAGTTAGGGATCAAGAGGAAGATACAAGGGCAACTGACTGGAAAATGAAAACAAATCAGATTCCTCTTGGTACCGTTTCTTTTGGTCTTTAGATGTCTCTGCAAATTGGCTGCTGACAAAGATGAGGAAACGGCTATATTTTCTGGCTATAATAATACAGCACTGACACTTGGAAAGGAGACCAAGAATGGATTAATCAGAAGGAAGCCGGAGATCAAGAACAAACAAACAGAACAGGATTTAAAAGTTTTAAGTGGGATCCAGCTACTTAGCGGATACTGTGGCCTTGTGAGAAGAAGTGTGAATTTTTCAGTACGGTTCAAGCTGAAATGAATAGCAGCTCTCATTCCCAAAGTTAAATACCGTCTGTGCGTATAAAACAGTTCATTCATTAGTCCAAGTGTTCCTGTTGGTTGCGATCTTGAAAATGCACTCCCTCATCCCTGAGTTTGTTCTTCACAGAAACGGAAGCTTTGGAGGGCCACCTAGAGAATTACCGAGAAAGACGTTGAGAGAGCTGTAATGCAAATCCCATTTGCAAAGATTACACAATTTGCACTTTAGCTACTGAATACAGTACGGAGGGTAGCCATGTTGGTAGGAGAACCGCTAGATCTGAATCTAGTAGTGCCTTAGAGACCAATACGATTGTCATGGTATGAGCTTTTGAGAGTCAGTGTCCTTTGTCAGAGCCAGTCTGGTGTAGTGGTTAGGAGCATAATCTGGGAGAACCAGGTTTGATTCCTCACTCCTCCACCTGCAGCTGCTGGATGACCTTGGGCAAGCCATAGTTCTGTCACAGCTGTCCTCTCAAGGACAGTTTTGGAAGAGCTCTCTCAGCCCCACCTACCTCACAGGGTGTCTGTTGTGGGAAGGGGAGGGGAAAGGAATTTGTAAGCTGCTCTGAGACTCCAAGTGAAGGGCAGGGTATAAATCCAGTCTCCTCTTCCTCCTCCTCCTCCTCTTCTCTTCTTTCCTCTTCTAAAGCCTATACCCCCGAATCTTGTTGGTCTCTAAGAGGTGCTACCAGACTGGAATAGAGCTGAATACAGTACAGATTCCCAAAGTGGGTGCAGCGCTGAACTAAAAGCCCTGAACAATCAGACAGACTTCAGTACCCTTTTACCAGCAATGCCAGCCAGATACCAGTATAAACAGATGAGCTTGGGCCAAAATCACTGTTCCTGATTGTTCACGGTGGTCCAAACCCTTGCCTGCCCACTGTTCGATTTTGGAGTAACACTTCACATAGATGTATGGTTTCATTTACTACGTTGGAACTTTGGTTTTAAAAATATTGCAAACAAATAATCAATCCAGGAACAAAGACAAACACGGCCATTCGCTGCTGCTTGCACCACCCTCTGGAATTCAGAAATACACTGCCTCTGAACATTGAGGTTCCACTTTGTGACTATGGCTAACAGTTAATAGCTATTGTTTAATCTGTTGTCCAAACATGTGCCTGAACATGGAATCCTATGCAAGGTTACTCCATTCTAAGCCCACTGAAATCTGTTTCATTGGGTGACCCAATTCTAGTCTTGAATTTATCTTTTATGTACTGTGCCTAATGTGTTACATGCTTAACAACAACAACAAAAGAACATAAATAATAGACAAGAAAAACAAGAGATACTATGGTAGAGATTGTCAGCTAGTGGTTCCTCAGCCAAATCTCACCCTTGAATAGTGGCACTGGTACCTATTTGCCAAACGCCAACCCCGATGTGACAGATAGGCACAGTATGAATGGCTTCTAAAAGACTTCAATGGGCAGTGATGTCAATGGCCTTAGACTAGAGTAACTCTGCATAATATTGCAATGTTAGATTTCTGGATGACCCATGCAAATCTTCTGTTTACAATGGATGACCTGTCTTATGATATAGCTGGAATGACCCCACAACTTTGTCACACCCTCTTTGTACGTTGCAAACTGCGGGGCAGGTGCATAGGCTGCATGGAGAGTTATGGAGTAAAGCGTTTACCCATTTAAGTGGTTCTGGTGTCAGTAGCAATTGCTTCCCTCTGTGTTGCTGGGAACCATTTTATGCCACAGTAAGGAATGAATGTGGCTTTCTGACAGTACTATGTAACACTAGCTATGCCATCGTTTAATGGCACTGTGAAGTGGGAGGAGGAGCAGAAGAGAGACGAGAGAAGGTGAAAGAGGGAATTATTTAAATACTCAAGTGATGGCCACATTGTGTTCACCTGCTGTTTACCTCAGTAGTTACTAGAACTGCTACAGAAGTAGTCTGAGGAGGAAATTCTTCCCTCAGGTAGATATACTACTAGTGAAAGCTGCATAATATTGATCTAAGTAGCTATCAAAGATATTTAACCCTTAACTGTAGCAAACCTATAATGCCCCAAAAATGCATATAGGGAGACGCCAGTGTCATTGTTGCTTCCTTATGTCTGTTGCCCGACAAGATGGAAGAATGATATTCAAGTTGAAATGAACCACGTTTTGGCCCCACCTCCACAGTTACTTCATACAAACATTGTCAGTGATCACATGACGGGGAAACATCTCCAGTCCAACAAGAATGAATTGTTCCTCAAAGCAGGATATCTCCAGGGTCCTCAGACTTTTTGTGGCCCTCTTTCCCAGAAGTGAACAGATAAACATTTCTGCTGCGAGCGTGTTACCTTCTTCACAAGTTGGTCCCATCCACTTGTGGAGACAAGCACATCTCCCATTGCGAGCATCGCACTGGGATTTATTGGTACACTGGCATTGCTGAGAGCAGTTGGGGCCGTATCTGTTCGGCCTGCATTCTGCGAGGCAAAAAAGAAAGAAAGAAGTTTGGCATATCTTAACTTCACAGATTTTTCATTTCATTTATTACTTTTCAAATAAGTGTTTTAAAGCTGTGTGGAGAGCGATAGGAAGAGAAAAGAGAAATAAAAGACTGCTATTCAGATACTTCTGGAACCTTCCATTTCAATTAAGTCAACAGCTTAAAATTGGTAAACCACTATTTGGATCAAGCTGATTAAACGTAATAATATTTCCATCTTCCAAAAGTTGAATGAAGATTCATTGTGGGAGGCTACATATATTGTCAAGTGAGCTACACTATTGCTCTGACATACCCAGGAAGACCCAGGTTCAAATCCCCACTCTGCCATGGAACCTTGCTAGGTGACCTTGGGCCAGTCACACACTCTCACTCCATAGCTACCTTGCAGAGTTGTTGTGAGGTTACAATGGAGGAGAGGAGAATGATATAAGCTGGTTTGGGTTCCTGTTATGGAGAAAGAGGTGATATAAATAGAGTAAATAAATAATAAATTTAGCTGAAGAGGGAGGAAGGTAAAAGGTAGGTTGGTTGACGGGTGGGAAAGGGAGAAGAAAGCAGGGAAGAGAATGCCTGTGGAGGCTGCCAATAAGAGAGAAGGAGGAAATACTGAGAGGAAGGGGATACAGGGGAAAGGGAGGTGCCCCTCACAAGCCCTCATGGGTACGAGCCTGGGCCTGGCAACCAGTGCTGCCCTACTGGGCCAAGGTTTTCCCAGTTGCCAGGGGGAGGGAAGTAGGGAAAGCTGAAGATGGGGGCAGATGAAGGTTGGGTTCGCTGTTGGGTGGAAAGGAGAGGACAAAACGGGAAAAGGGAAGCGATTATGAGGGCCTTCCGTGAAGGGGAATAAGTAACAGTGGAGGAGGGGGAAATGAAATCCCGCTTGCAGATCCTTGTAGGTCCCTTTTTTTTATCCTAAAAACAATCCAGTGGGGTAGGTCTGGCTGACAATGACTGGCTGAAGGTGACCGATGGTGCAGCTCAAAGCAAAGTTACACCTTTCCAAGCCTACTGAAATCCCATGGCTTCAAACATTCTATTTTTTAAAAAAAATTATTACAGAAGAACGAATACACCAAGTACATAAGAAAAGGTGAATACTATCATCCTTTGCCATCCCAAACCTAACACAGGCACAACAATAGAAAATCACAATAAAATAAACCAGCAAAACCACCAAGACCTTATTCAAAAGAATGAATAGATACTGTCCTTTAATGTGCGAAATTTAACTGTAGGTTAAGAACTTACATTTGAGATCTTTCATGTTTTCCCAATCAAATTTCTCTAAATTCATTTTCTCGAGTATTGGATACCATTTGTCGAACATTCTAACTCCGCTGCTAATAACCTCCATGGCAAAGCGAGAATCTGAATCCAGTACTCCCCATTACATCACACTGGATTCTCATAACTTTCCGTTGCTGATTGGATTTTTTTGGTAGATGCCAAGGCCGAGTTGCCCTGCCTCGTCCTATCCCTTGCCCCACCTAAGCAGCAACAAATACAAAAGATCCCCCCTCAAAAAAAATCCGGCTATCGTATAATGAACAGTGATCGCCAGACACTTTAGAATCACAACCCCCACGTGTGGGAGAATTTATTTTTTTAAAAACAAGATTCAGACCCCTTCAGCTCTTTCAATTAAGGAAATGTTATGAGACAGGCTCTTGCAAACACCTCTGGGCCTGATTTTAATTTAAGTAATAACCACATTTTCATGTTCATAACAATGTGTATTTAAGACATCTGTTTGAAAGTCTGCAATGTTAATTTAGCGGGGGGTGGGGGGAAGCAACCCAATAAAGGCCTGCTATATATTCTCTGGGCTTTTTTTTTTTAAATTAACATTATGGTTGTTTAATGGGTGCTTTACCAGAGTTCAAATTAAAATCAGGCCTTTTATCTTTATAGCTTATGCCGAAGCACAGCTGCTCCTGGTTATATCACAGATGAACTGGGCCTAATTGAAAATAAAAATGCAAATAAAATCGGTCCCATAACAGCTCCCCCGCCCAGCTTTGGGGGCTTGCACTGCCTGTTTAGAAGAAAATAAAAGCGAGCCATACTCCCACCCCCTTTTGCAGTGAGTAGAAAACTTCACTCTTATTTTTTGGGCTCCGATTCCCTCCTTGTGTTCCCCAGTTGGCGAAACAAAAATATAGAGCTGGGGAGAAAAAATTCCTCTGGATTCATGCTGCCTTGCTCATTTGGGCTGTGTGGTCCCTGCTCAAACCACAAAAGGCTTAAAGACTGAGCTAAGTTGGAATCTTGACCACACAACAGTGCAGCGAGGAAGAAAGTAATTTCCTTTTCTCCAGCTCTTTGGGTTGCACCAACTTCTGCGCTTCCAGCATTCTGGGGCACCTCATTCGCACTGGCCGCATTTGAAAGCAATTCTTGCTGTTTCCCTTTGGAGTCTTGGATCCCAAGATTGTAAGCAACCAGCTTCTTCCATTCCTTTAGACTCAGGACCACATTTCAACACTGGGTTGTGGTTGGTTTTTGTTTTTTTCATTTGCGTGAAGTGAATGATAAGTGGAGGCAATTCTAGGTTTGCATACCAATGTGAACCACAAATAAGCTGTTTTATATAACTTCTCTAAGGCCAGTAAAGATGAGGGCTCTGCTGCATCCTTCAATAATTTACTCTCTTTCATAGTTATAATAAAGGGTTGGATTCAAAGGTTCTGTTTTGCTAATGGTGGAATCTTCCTGCAGTGGAAGGCACATGTTCTACTCATGGAAGGCTCTACGTACTGAAAGAAGACAACATTAGCGTGCATAACCTTTGGACTAATGCATCGTCTGGAGAAAAAAAATCTTCTTGAGAGTAAATAATGAATGCAAGCTCCATGGATCATATTTCTGTTTACTCAAAAGAGTCACATAAAACTGACTGTGATGGTCCACATGGGTACACACCCATGTATAAAAGATGACTATGTAAACTTGGTACAGACTGCTAGGTGACTCTCCTCTTTGACTTCAACAGACTCGCTAGGAAGCTTATACTTTCATCAGCTTTGTTATTTGACATTCATTTTCATTACCATTATTACATTTCCATAAGTCTTCTAACAAACCACTAAAAGCAAGTACATAAGAATTCACTCCCAGATTATGTAAAAAGTGTACTCTAGAGCAGATTTCTATACTTGATCATCTACCACTGCTGATCTCAAGGGTAAACAAACAAACAAACAAACAAAAAATGCTTCAATGGAAGAACCCAATGCAAATGTGCTAAGCTAGGGTTCATCAAATATCTTTCCCCCAGGCTTTAAAGATTTGGGTTCATTATCCAAATGTTAAGAGCTCAGCATGACCCCCACCCTTTACAGAAGTTAAGTTGTTCCCCCACCCTTTACAGAAGTTGAATTGTAAACCCCCCCCCCCCCCCCGCTTCTATGGAAGAATCCAATGCAAATGTGCTAAGCTAGGGTTCATCAAATATCTTTCCCCCAGGCTTAAAAGATTTGGGTTTCCTTACTCAAATGTTAAGAGCTCAGCATGACCCCCACCCTTTACAGAAGTTAAGTTGTTCTGCTTACTGTTTCCCACTACACCTTCCTTGATTAGATTTCATGTATATCCTAATCTGCCCACCTTCTACAGTTAACAGCGGACCTCACTCACTGCATACAGATCGAATTCCCTGTGACTAGTTATTGTTTCAAAATGGCTTCTCTTTGTAAAATCCGCTCACACCCACCCATCTGTTGCTTGTAACTCTAAGTGCAGATAACTGTACTCACGAAAGCTTATCCTGGAATAAATTATAGTCTTTAAAGGTAACACCAGACTTCTGTTTTTCCCCATCTACAAAGGAGTCTGAATGAAGAGGTTATATGCAGCTGTGTACTGCCCCCCCCCCCCCAATAAACTCACCCTCTTCCCAGACAGACAATCCAGGAGAGACTGGTGGAATATCCATGTCTATATAGGTTAGGCTGAACTGAAGAATAGCTGGGATTTAAAGGAGAGGGAAGAGAGCTTCTACAGCAGATATCTCTAAAGGGAAAAAAGCCTCACCTTCGGTCTCTATACCTTTATACTCTATACTTTATACTCTATACTCTATCTAGTGTCAAATCCCTTGTATGCATTTTAGCCTGACACACAATTGTTCCATCCTCCTCTCCATTTGCAAGCAAAAGATGGCAGAGAGCTGAGGTGGGTAGACTGGATTGCACTCGTGGAAAACTGTGTTTTGGAATGTTCCCATATGGGGAAGAAAACTTCCTGCAAGTAAAAACACACACACATACACAAAAACCTGCCACAGCAGGGAGGACTGGGGTGAGCTGGAAGTCTTTTCAATACTTTTTTTTTCACCCCAAAGTCACAACTCAGCAGATATGCATAACGTTTTTCTGACTTTTTAATTACAAAATGAAAGCAGTCACTTTGAATCTGAGTTGATAGTCTGAGCTGAGCTTCACCCTTTCCCGTTCACACATCTTTCTGTCCAATATCAAATGTGCTCCTCAGGGGGATGGGCATACCTGCTTCTCTTCTTTCTTGGCTGAGAATGTTAAGCATCCCTTCTAGGAATGCTTCGCTGTCCACTATTGCTTGCCGGTCACGAGCAGGAAGAAAATTCTTTTGCTAAGAAGTTTGGCTGTTCGTGAGAGTCAATTTTTCTTTGAGCAGTTTGGCTGTTTGTGAGAGTCAGTTTTTCATTAAGCAGTTTGGCTGTTTGTGAGAGTCAGTTTTTCATTAAGCAGTTTAGCTGTTTGTGAACAGCTCAAGCCTGTTTAGTGAATTTCTGTGTATTCAGACAGTTCATTGCAACCAGTAACATTTCAGGCACGCACACCCAGACTAACAGCAGTGATGCTTTCCTTCTCACAGACCTGTCTTTTGCTGTGCACTGCTCAGCAGGCAATTGTTTAAGCAGCAAGCAAAGCATTCGGTAAGCCAGCCATATGTTTTTTAAAAGTTTTCTAATTTGGTGTTTGTCTAAGCCTGTGTCACTGATGTTATTTCACACGTACACATTTTAACACAGTCTTACAGGACTCATTACTCCCTCCCCCATGCAGACATAATTTAAGTACCCGATCCTACTATCTATGACCATGGGGGAGAATTGATTTCACCTACTTTATGGACCAAAAAGCAGTCACAAGGAAGAAGTAAATGAAACTCCACCATCATAGCTACTGCGTAGCCACAAAACTGTTCGGCAGCTGCTCAAGTCAGACCGCAGCTGTCAAAAATGGGATGTTCGCCTGTCGAGCATGTTCTCCATGAAGTTTGTGGCACTTCTAATCCCTTCCCCTTGTTGCTTCTTCTTCTAAAATTCTCACATTCCTGTGGCTTTTTAATACTTTGAAAAAGCATCAGGAGATTGTTAACATATCTCTGCTGTGTAACATCTAATTTGGCCCTTAAAATAAAGGGTAAAGGTTTCCCTTGCTTGAAAGCCAGTCGAATCTGACTCTAGGGGGTGGTGCTCACCTCCGTTTCCAAGCCGAAGAGCCAGCGCTGTCGGAAGACATTTCCATGGTCATGTGGCCAGCATGACTAAAGCTGAGGTGCACAGAACACTGTTATTTTCCCACCAAAGCAGTACCTATTTATCTACTTGCAATTTCTTGCTTTCGAACTGCTAGGTTGGCAGGAGCTGGGGCCAGATATGGAAGCTCACTCCATCACATGGCACTTGGGTCTCGAACTGCAGAGCTACCAATCTTCCAGTCAGCAGCTCAGCGTCTTAACTTCTGAGTTGCCGCAGGCCCCTAGCTTGGCATAAAAGAAAAATTCCCTTCCAGCTTGGCCCCTACTGGAGGGGAGTTTTTCTTTTATGCAGAGGACCATTCAGCGATGGTATCTCCTGTTGCTACACTGCATGTACATAGCAAGCAAGTGTGGAAACACAGGAAAAAAACAACAGTATTTGTTTTCTTACCTGCTTCACACCTGTCCCCAGTCCTGCCAGGCAGGCAAAGGCACTTCCCAGTCACTGGATCACACTGAGCTGATCCTTTACAGTCACATCGGTGTTGACATTTATCCCCAAACCACCCAATGGCACAACCTGGGGAAAAAGGGCACTTAAATTGTTTTAGTGGTTTATTTAACATTTTTATAATAGTTATTACAAATTGCAAAAGCAATTCCCATGCCATGGCTGCCAACTAGAATATAAAGCACAAGAAGAGGAGCAAAGTTACATCACACAAGTTAGATGCTGCGGGGATAAGTTTGCATATAATATTCACTCTGTATTACAGTTTTATATCTGATGAAGGGAGGGTTGCCTTCCAAAAGCTCAGATCTTGCTGCTTTCTAAGGTGCTGCTGGACTCAAATCTAGCTGCTCTATATTATAATGTTCCAGAGTTTGGGGACTATGAAGTTGCCTTCCAAAAGCTCAGATCTTGCTGCTTTCTAAGGTGCTGCTGGACCCAAATCTAGCTGCTCTATATTATAATGTTCCAGAGTTTGGGGACTATGAAAGATGATGTAATCAAATTAATGGATTTAACTTAAAATATTTTTAAAGTCATTGTCTGCAGAGAGGACCTCTGATGTCCTAGGGAGAGGGGACTGAGGAGAACTTGCCATTCAGGGCTGAGCTTTCTACCTGCTCAGTCCCACCCCTAGCTGCCTGCCTGTAAAAGAACTTGAAACCTGCTATGGTTTGTTCATTAATGGTTAATTACTTCACGTTTGTATTGTATTATTTTATTGTAATTTTATTTAATCAATTGTTTTATCTTGCTATAATACTGTGTAACCTGCTTCAGCGGGGAGGGTGGGATATAAGTTAAATAAATAAATAAATAAATACCTGGATATTTTATATCTTAAGCATTCTTTTTAAACAGATGGGCGGAATATAAATAATTTTTTAAAATATGTTAAGAAATTACGTTACACAGTCACAGTGTTTCAATGACAACAATCTGTATGCAAAATATTACCTTCAGCTGATTAAAAAAATCAAGGGGGTCTCCCTTTGACTATCAAAAAAGGCTGTTATGGAGGTAACGGGACCTGCATGGAGAAAAGCTAAGTGGAACAGGGGCAGTGACAAGGATAGGAATCAGGAGAGATTAACTGAAAAAGCTGGCTGGATCCAACCTATGGAAAATCATTAAAATCTCAGCACCGACCCCGCCACTGCTTCAGCCAGGGATGGCCATTAAGGCCACTGGGACACCTTCTGGTGGGCTGATGGCCTCCCCTGAACCTGTGCCAGGCCAGCCCAGTGATGAAAAAGGCCTGTGTGGGGGAGGCAACACCTGAGCTGCCCGAGCAAGGTGATGCCCAGCCTGTGCAGCCTGGGGGAGGCAGTTCCCGGCCCACCTCAGCCCTGCACGGACCAGAGGAGAGGCATCCAGTATGCCTGAATCCTATGTAGGGGTGGTGGTGCCTGTCACAACCCCAAAACAGTGTGGGGCTTGAAAAGAAGGGACTGGCTTGGCAAGCAGCCTGCTTCTCCTTTCACCTCTGCTTTGGGGGTGGGGGCAGGGCAGGGCTTTAGCTCTTGGGCAATTTTAAGTAAGACAATTTTAAATTAAGGCATTAATATACATACCTTTTTCACACAGTACACCTTGGAAGCCAGGAAGACAAAGGCACTGCCCAGTGGCTGGAAGACAGGTAGCTCCATTTTTGCAGTGGCATGGATACAGGCATTTGAGGCCATAAAATCCAGAAGGGCAGGCTGAGAAACAAAATAATTCCATTATTTCATAAGTGCCACAGTTCTCACAGGATATTTCCCGGTGATTTAACACATTTATATCCTAGCCTTCCTCCAGGAGCTCAGGACAGTGTATATCAAGTCCCCGCAACCTTTTACAATGATAAAGAAACAATCTGTGTCAAAATTCAGCGTAAGAAGGCCCATTTTCCTAACAAAAATGATACATCCTAACATTACTGATAACTGATATGTTGATCAACAAATCACAGTGTTTCTGCATCCCAAGCATTGGTTGTTGCAAGTCATACATTAGGGAGGGGCAGCACACATAAAGTCTCACAATATGTAACATACACAGGTGTACCCTAAGCCACAGCCCATGGGCTTTTCTTCTTTGGCTTGCCCCTCTAGCCCCACCCAGGCTGTAAGTGCCTGCAGGAAGAGGAAGACGATGCTTTCAGATGGAAGTCAGTCCAATCTTCCTTACTTCCTACCTGCCATCACAAACTACTGAACACACATGAAGCTGCCCTATACTCAAACAGACAACTGGTTGATCACAATCAGTATTGACTACTCAGACTGGCAGTCACTCTCCAAGGTCTCAGGCAGAGGTCTTTCACATCACTGACTATCAGACCCTTCAGCTAGAGATGCTGGGGACCGAACCTGGGACTTTCTGCATGCCAAGCAGATGCTCCGTCACTGTGCCACATTCCCTCCGCTATTAGGATGAAGTCCATCAAACTGGGCTTTGAAACCATGACATCGGTTTACTCTTAAAGATGGTTTCATGCAATGCACAAATAAGGTCCTCCAGGTCTAATCCTGGCTTGTTCTGCACCCTTTGTATGCTTCTTGGCTATAGAAGAAGGAAGGTGTTGAAATCAGGGTTTGCTGAGGCAAACACCTGAGAGCCAAATTCTCATTTCTCGAATGAACACTAAAAATAAATAATCGTTTTATGTTACGTCTGAATCGATGCATTACAGCAGAGAACTTAGTGCGTGGGTGGTGGTGGAGGGGGAGACAATATTTTCAGTGGTATCTCTGCTTCATTATGTGGACTATCCATTATGCGTAATGTTTGTCTTGGCTCCCAGCCTATAACATCAGCAGGCATGAATGCAGCATCCGTGCCACAAAAATCAGGCCCTGCTCTTGGCTGACTACTTACTATGTTCACAGGAATGTCCATAATAACCTTCTGGGCAATGACAACAGCCTGTAAACCTGTCACAGGTTCCATTATTCTGGCAAGAGCAATCTAGCTGACAACCAGAGCCATATTTTCCAGGAGCACATTCTGAAGAAAGAGAGAAAGAGTGGGAGAACAGATGAATATCCGCTTACTTGGCTAAATCACAAAAACGGACCAAGACATACCTCCTCCTCCTAAAATCAAAAGACAAAAGGAAGATCTCATAAATGCATTTATTTCCTGTATCTACTCTGCAATTCACTAGGGAAGACATCCTTTCTTCACATTCAAAATATGATTTTTTTTTTTAACCCAGCTGAGGTCTTAAGAAGAATTTTTTTTCAACACCCTGGAGGATTTTCAAATTGTTAGGTAAGTAATCACAACTAGCTCATCATAAAGTATTTAATGAATAATGAGTTTGCTTCTCTGCAACATTCTCTGCAGTTCTGCAGGAGCCAGTTTGTTGTAGTGGTTAGGAGCATGGACACTAATCTGGGAGAACCGGGTTTGAGTCTCCTACACCTATGCAACTACCAGGTGATCTTGGGCAAGCCACAGTTCCCTCAGAACGGTTCCCTCAAGAGCAGCTCTCAAACAGCTCTCTCAGCCCCACCTACATCACAGAGTATCTGTTGTGAGGAGAGGAAGGGAAGAAGATTGCAAGCCGCTCTAAGACTCCAAGTAAAGGGCAGGGTATAAATCCAATCTCCTCCTCCTCTTCTCAGAGTGACGATCAAACTACCTCAGAGTGAGCTCTCTCACGCCAAGGTAACCTGGGGTCAAACTTGTATTGGCCCAGGTGACTCCATCTGTGCTACATGCTGGTGCTTAGTTGCCCTGAGTCCTGGGACAGCATTAGCGACTCTCAGGGGAACTTTCTCTCATACTTGTTAGGAGTACTTATCTTCAAGGCCTGGGTTGTCCCCCCCTCCCCTGGAAGCCTGGTGTAAGATGGCCTGGCTCATCCCAGTGTTTAGGATAACTTGCTTAGTCATTCTTTGACTCACAGCCAGCATTTAGGGTATAAGATGTGTAGTTTTAGTTATGCTCTTGGTCTTGAGGTTTGGCTAAGCTTTGCCATGCATGTATGTGTGTCTCAAGCATAGTTCCTTCTAAGCTGTGCTAGGGGGTGCTGGTACACAAAAGTTTAGCTGGCAGCTCAGATATTTTAGCTTCAGTTCACAAGTAAACTGAGAAGGCATTTTTCCCTCCATTGCAAACAATGGAGGATGGGGAACCTACTTCTGGGGCCCATAGAATTGGACCCCCTGGTCCAATCTTTTTGAAACTTGGGGTGGCAGTTGAGGAGAGGCACGAGCAGCTATGCTGCAAATTTGATGCCTCCACCTCAAAGACCAGCCCTCCCAGAGCCCCAGATAACCCCAGAATGATTCTCCATTATAGACTATGGGGCCCATTGACTTTAATGGTCTCCGTAGGCTACAATGGAGCTGAAAAAAGTAGATTTTTTTTGCACACCATTGTTAGACTTTTCAGTATCACTTGTAAGCTGCCTTGAGTCACAGGAAAAGTGGGATATAAATATTTGAATAAATAAGCAGTTTGAGCAGGTTGATAACATTTAAGCAACTTCCTGTTTGTTAGGTTAGGTAGGGTTCTGATAGTGATTGTTCCACCTCTGTTATACTTGACCTGTAATTTGTCATATTTCACACAAAAAAAACTAAAGTAGACTGCAAGAATTCCCCCCCCCCCCCCCCCAAGTGCTGGTATGTTTTCTAAGGCTCAGCACAGGGTGACAGTCCAAGACCAGACCTAACAATATAGTGGAAGAAAAAGAGGAGGAGAAGGAGGAGATTGGATTGACACCCTGCCCTTCATTTGGAGTCTCAGAGCAGCTTACAATCTCTTTCTTAAAATATAGTTTAAATATAGTTTAAAAGAATTCATTCCAAGATTTTTACAAGGTTATGGAAATAATCTAAAAAACTAATTTATGCGATAGTCAAATGTAGACTTGCTCACAACTTTAATGCTACTAGCTTTTTTTGCTCACAAGGTAGCATTTTTGCTCACAGCACTGTGGAGCTTAGAGGAACATTGGCTCTCAGGGCTAGCTGGTTGAAGCTTAGTCTGCATCTGCTTTGATAACTCTGATGGGTTATTAAAGATCTCCTTGCTGGTTCTTTGGGAACTTCTGTGAATCTATGGAAACCCTGGCCAGGGTCCGTAACAAAAGCAGACATGATTGCTGGGAAGATCTGTGAACAGGTCCTCCAGACACAGAGAAAAGAGCAGCCACACAGGGTCCTCATTTGGAATAGAACTGCAGCTTGCCCCCCCCCCCCCCCGGCATGGTTTTGCTGAATGAAAAAGCTCCTCCCATCCGGGTTGCTATTACTTTTGTAAGAGAAAAAAGACAAGTACCTTTTGCCATCCTCTGGGCATGGAACAGGGGTCACTGGGTGTGTGTGGGGGAGGTATCTGCAAATTTCCTGCATTGTGCAGGAGTTTGGACTAGATGACCCTGGAGGTCCCGTCCAACTCTTTGATTCTATGATGGGGCGGGGGGCATTTTTTCCCTTCCAGGATTAACAGTATGGTTTGGGGGGGGGAAGTTTTGATTGCCTAGTTTGGTCCTTGGTCCACTGTACCATTAAAGTGGCAGTGGTAATTTTAAAGTACGTGGTGAGATGCACATCTGTACCTGCCCAATGAAAGAAGATAAAATGGAATGGTACCTTTCTCACAATATTTTCCTGTCCAGCCAAGCCCACAGGTACACGTCCCATTCACAGGATCACAGACGCCACGATTCTGACACAGACATTTTAGCTGACAGTAAGGGCCATATCTTCCCTGGGGACACACTATAGTAAATTAACATAGCTTTTTTAAAAAGAAAAATAAAACAGTATAACAATAAAATGGATGCAACAGAAAAGGGGAACTACCCCTGACCCCAACAACACTCAAACTGAAGCTTTCCTATGTGGTATAACTAATATTGGCTTCAATAAAGTAGTGTTTTGATCCAGACACACAATCAAAATTCATTGCCCGAACAATTCCTTTCTCCAGGTACAAGAAGGGAATTGTGCCAGGTACAAGAAGGGAATTGTGCCACAAGAAGGGAAATGTGCAGAGGGGGCAAAATGAATTGGTGAAGTCAGGGTTATTAATGGGATGACAGGCACACGCCCCAGTATATTTTGAAGATGTCCGTCTAGCCTCAACCAGGGCCTTCTCTGTCCTGGCCCCCACCTGGTGGAATGTGCTCCCCATCGAGATCAGGGCCCTGTGGGATCTTACTCAGTTCTGCAGGGCCTGCAAGATTGAGCTTTTCCACCAAGCTTTTGGTTGAGGTAATGGGCGTCCACATATGGCCTCCCCAAGGTTGCTGTCTCCTGCCTGCCAGCCATCCATCGGCAACCGGCCATATCCATCTGTATTACTGGGTCGGAACTTTCACCAGTAGGTATAACTGCTGATTTTAAATGTTTATATTGTCCTTTTAAATTCTATTGTATTGTTGAAAGATGATGTGCTCGCAGGATGAGTGGGATACAAATATGAAAAATAAATAAGTAAATAAATGGCCTTCCTTGGCAGAAAAAGAAAAGGAGTGAAGAAATTAACAAAACCATTAAAGGACTGTTAAAACCCACCCCTTGTCAGTGGAGGAAAGGTGGCCTATTTTTGCTGATTCCCCCTCCCATTTCAGACCCCAACTTCCTTTCTGTGAGGTTCCTCTGACCTCTAGGAATAGAGTTCTAGGAGGTTCCCTGGGTTACAGCTGAATGGGAAAGGTGGTGGGAAAGTCCCGTACCGTGTATTCTATTCTGCTCGTAGCTCGTAGGACAAAACCCAATTCATTTAGAAATTAGTCAGCAATAGATCTTCTTTAAAGATGCTTATAAAATAGGATAAGAATCTTTCTATGACCTTATAAAGGTCATAACAGGAAGTTATATTGGGTATAATTCTTTTAATAAGGATCCTTTCTGTGCAGAGGTACCATAATGGGTTGGCCAGGAATCGATGGTGTGCAGATGTTGCAGCAAATGGTGGGAGAAAGAGATAAGGCGACAAGGTTGGAAAGACAGGTTAGGTAATGGTAGCAATGAAAGAGCAACCGTTCATTCACATAATCAAATTTTTATACGTAGCCTGTGTTATGTGCTATCAAGTCGCTTCTGAAGTACGGCGACTCCATGAATTAATGACCTCCAGAACATCCTATCATTAACAGCCTTGCTCAGGTCTCGCAAACTGAGGCCCATGGCTTCCTTTATTGAATCAATCATCTCGTTGGATCTTTCTCTTTTCCTGTTGCCTTCAACTTTTCCTAGTGTTACTGACTTTTCCAATTAGTCGTGTCTTCTTATGATGTGACCAAAGTATGATAGCCTCAGTTTAGTCATTTTAGCTTCCAGGGAGAATCTAGGCTTGATTATACCAGGAACCCACTTATATGTTTTATAGTCAGTTCATGCTATCTGTAAAACTTTGCATGCAGAGCCCTGTAGAAATTCTGGCATGTGGCTGAAAGCAGACCCAAACCATCTAATCACATTTCACATTTTATTTTGCTGACACACATCAAAAGCTGACTGTTTCTTACCTTGAATGCAACTTGGTCCAATTCGGCCAGGGGGACAGTGGCACTTTCCATTCACTGGGTCACAGTGTCCTTTAACACAGGAACAGAATGAGGTGCAGTCCCGCCCATAGTGATGCTCTGGACAAGCTACAGGAAAGCATGACACTGTTTACCAGATGACCATGGAAATTCGAATCTAAGTGCACTTTTGCTAATGGCAGTTCTTGTTGGATTTTATTGCTGGACAAAAGTTCAGCTTGGTTATGAAAGCTAACTAGAGCTGAGGATGCTTTTTTCCCCCTGACCTGCATGGCTCAGGCTTGCTGAATCTCATCAGATCTCAGAAGCCAGGGTTGGCCCTGGTTAGTCTTTGGATGGGAGACCATCAAGGAAGCCCATTGCCACTGCAGAGGCAGGCAATGGCAAACCACCTCTCTTGTGCCTTGAAAACCCTACGGGGCCACCATAAGTCAGCTGTGACTTGACGATGATTTGTTCCCTTAATGACAGAACATCCATCAAGCACAACAACTAAGAGCATGTCGACGCTACAAATGTATATTGACTTTGTCACTTTAATTGTCATGCCTTCCCCCAAAGAATCCTGAGAGCTGTAGCAAGGTGCTAAAATAGTCTGTTGGTGATGCCTAACTTTCCATCTCTTCCTAAGAAGGTGGCAGCTACAAGCATGGATGGCTTCAAGAGGAATTGGATAAACATATGGAGCAGAGATCCATCAGTAGCTATTAGCCACAAGGGATAGATAGGATCTCTCAGTCTGGGGCAAGTGATGCTCTGAATTCTTGGTGCTTGTGTGTGGGGGGGAGGCAACAGTGAGAGGGCTTCTAGTGTCCTTCTGGCCCCACTGGTGGACCTCCTGAGGGCCCCTGGTATTTTTGGCCGCTGTATGACAGCGTGTTGGACTGGATGGGCCACTGGCTTGATCCGACATTGGCTTCTCTTATGTTCTTATGACAATTCCCAGGGCTCTCGAGAAACAGGTATTAAAGCCGCTACAATTCTGTAATGTAGTTTTGCGCTCTGGATGCCTCATATACAGATTTAGCTGCATTTCTTCCCTGTACAATGATCCTTATTATGCAAATAAGCACATATATGAACACTGCGTTTAGTAGTCCACATCTGCCTACCATACCATATTTTGTGCCGCCACTCTAAATGGACGCATATGGCTAAAAATAGATGCGGTATTCCCTGTTTACATGGGCTCCTGCCTATGTGGTGGGAAGCCCAGACAGGGAGAAAATGAGCCCTGACTTTTAAGCAAGAAGTCTCCCTTAGGCATGAGAATTTAACTCCTCGCAGTTATTTACCAGTTCCTAAATTCTGAGTTAAAACCAGCATTTTTGACAGTCTTTTGTTGGACTATGCCAAACGGCAGAGTATTTTGGATACTTAAAAGGAGATTTCCTAAGAGCTATTTGGTGACAAGAAAGGATCCGAACCAGAGTTTTGTATGTCCAGCCCAATACTCCAGGCCACTGCAATGCACTGGCTCCCCTCATGACCTCTGGTTGCCTACTGCAACATGGACCAGATGTTTAGTTTAGTCTAAGCTTTGCTAGACGTAGCCCACTATTCTTGGGTACAGGAGAACAGCAACAGAATCAAACCAGCAGCTTGCATGTTAAAGCCTGTACATGACCATTTGCCAGAACTGGTGGAATAAATAAAATCTGTCCAGGGCTGAGGGTCAGCATTTGAAGCCAGGACACCAAAGGGAACTAACTTACTTTGACCACAGTCAGCTCCGATGAAGCCAGGGGAACAACTGCAAGCTCCTGTTGTAGGATCACAATGCCCTCCATTCAGACATTTGCATGCTTTCCTGCAGTATGGACCGTAGGTACCTCCTGGACATCCTATTTAGATATCAGGAGGAAGAATAGCTGTAAGTATAACCGCACGGTTAAGCAAAACATGACAATAGCAGGTCTGTTAATTAAAATGCAGCTCTGCCCCACTGCCATGACCTGGATAGCCCAGGCTAGTCTGACGTCATCAGATCTCGGAAGCTCAGCAGGGTCAGCCCTGGTTAGTACTTGGATGGGAGACCACCAAGGAAGTCCAGAGTTGCTGCACAGAGATAGGTAAGGGCAAACCACGTCTTGAAAAACCCTACAGGGTTGCCACGGTTGGCTGTGATTTGACGGCACTGTCCACCACCAAGTCTCCATACATAAAATAATAAACCTAGTCTGGCAGAACCTGTAACTTTTCACCACATGGGGCAATAGGTAATAGATAACGATAGAGGAAAATGAGGGATTTGATTCTGCTAATCCAAAGGGTCAAGTCCTCCTTTTTGCCTCTTATGAGCCAGTTCTATAAAAAAAAATAACAGTTAATCATAAGATCTAATGAGGTACACTTAGCCCCCAAGAGCAGCATCAGCTTTTTGGCCCGGTAACACCAAGCTCCTTGATCTCAGCCCTTCAGACATTATTTGATTCATTGGCTTTGCGCAGATCCCTCACCTCAAGTCAGTGGCCTCTACAATGTAACTTCAGAGCCAAAGCACACACGATCCTGGAAGTCTACAAGTGGAACTTAGATGTATAATTTGGCATTAAAAAAGCAGCTAGTGGGGGCACAATATTAGTAGGGGCTGGACAAGACAGGATCTTAATTTTTCTTCCCTCTGTACAGTTTCCCTGAAGAAAAATGCCCCTCTTCTCTCTTCTGGGCTGCTTTAAGCTGTGGTGGATTGGGGGGGAGGTTAGGGCCCACCTTTTGTATACCAGGGTAAAAGCAGCTAGGTGGGGGGCATTTTGATCTTTAAAAGTGTGTGTGTGTTTGTGTGTGTGTGGAACGAACCTGCCCCATTGTGTCAGCCCCAATCCGTAATAGGGCCCTGTATGGCGGTTTTCTAGGGGTGAACTATACATCTGGCATTCCAGTCACGGAATTCAAATGTCATAGGCAGTTTTGGCCCTTAATATCACTTCCCCCAAAACATATTTCTGAATATTTTGTACTTCAAGCACAGCTGTCTTTGGCATGTTTTCCCTCTCCAGAATGCAAAATCATCTGTGGAGCCTGAAAAACAACAATCTGTCTGTCTGGCCTTCATGATAGTCCAGAGCCAAGTCGGCTGGAGCACGGTGCATTTTCTGAAACACTTTTTAAAAAAAAAAAGTATTCTTGAGCAACTGTAACATATCAGAAACTCCTTTTCTTGTACAGAGCGCCCCCAACTATGCATCAAATTGGACCCATATCCCCGTCTGTTTGAGTAGAAGATCAATACTAAACCATGAACGTGGAGTTTAAATTCTACACTTTTGAGTGTATATGCTTGAAATCTTAGTTCCTGGCAAGGAAGAGCGAATCACTCCAGCAGCCTTTTTAATATCTAGCCAGCAGATTTGCCAAGTACACACCCTTAATGTAATGACCTCATTTGGCTCCTCTTTCGATGAATGTCTCTTTCGCCCACCCCACTTCCTTTCCAGTCACTGTTTGGCTTTTGTTACCATCACTTGCTGTTTCAGACACCTGAATCTCTCCCCTCCATCTTGTCTTTCACCCCTCCCCCCAAAACTCCCCTTCTCTGGCAAATCTTGTGGAATTGTTTCCCACTTTGAGCTGACACTGCTTTGTTCCATGACGGGAAATGGTTGTGGTCATTCGTGTAATCCTGTCTCTATACCAGTCGACTAGCCCTGTTTCGCTTATTTATATCAGTTAGAGCGGGAGCGAGACACAAAGATCACACCCCAGTGTCAACATTTAATGCTATCATCATCAACCTAAATCTCGTTATTTGTTCCCGCTTTCCCCCCAAAACCAGGCTGCTTGTAGGCAGTGGGGCTGGTTTGCGCACTCTTCTGCCGCTTTAGTAAGGCCAAGTATCCACAAAATGAGGTTTTCAGGGTTCCACTGCCAGTTATCTAATAAAGACATTTTCTAATTTAACAGTTTCCTGTGTATCTGTGTTATGTTTTTTCTGGGAACTGCAGGAACGGCAGCCAACCCACTAAGTCATTTCCTGATTTCTTCCTTCTGGCCTGGATTAGTCCTGCCATGACCAACAGCTCCTAAATCCTCTCACAGCAGTAGCGTGAAGCAGGGCTCTCCTGACCAACATTTTTAATTACATTGCAAGAACAAAAGCAAACAAAAAAGGGGGGGGGACATTGGAAATGCCCCCATTGCCTGCAACTCAGAGCAGAGGCGAATAGGGGTGATATAAGATAACGCCTCCTTCGAGAGAAGAACTTTCCCCTTTTTAGTGGCCACGAAGTACACTGCTGGCAGGATGCCCCAAAGGTCTGCCGCTTCTCTAGGCAGTCTTGCTTGGCGAACCCAAAGGATAATAGCAGTGACAGAAGGAGAAGCTGCCATATCCCTTAATACACATATACACACACCCTGCCTTCAAATATTTGCTTTCCGTTCCCATCAGTGGCTTCTTTCTGGAGTCCAGAAAATGCTCTGAAAGCCCCATCATGCAGTTGTAGTGCCAAAGCTAAGCAGCTCTGGCTCTGAGCACCATCTGGATGGATGAGCTATGGAGACGCCTATAAGTGTTATGGAACACCCTGGAGGGCGGACAATGATTATATATATTAATTTACTCACAGGAGCACCTGGTCAAATTGATGGAGGGACTGGGAGAAGAATGAGGGAAATCTGTGGCTTTCTCTATTAGACAGCCCAGATAAGAGTGAGAAGAGTCGCGCCTTTTGGACTCTTTTTTTAAGCTCCCTGTACACTGAGCCACGGTGGCTCACAGGTTAAGATGCTGAGTTGCAGACTGGAAGAAGAAGAAGACATTGGATTTATACTCCACCCTTCACTCAGAGTCTCAGAGAGGCTTACAAATTCCTTTCCCTTCCCCTCCCCACAACAGACACCCTGGGAGGTAGGTGGGACCGAGAGAGCTCTGACAGAAGCTGCTCTTTTTCAAGAACAGCTGTGCGAGAACTACGGTTTGCCCAAGGTCATTCAGCAGGTGCAAGTGGAGGAGTGGGGAATCAAACCCGGCTCTCCCAGATTAGAGTTTGCACACTTAACCACTACACTAAACTGGCTCTCTTGGAAGGTTGGTAGCTCAGCAGTTCGAGACCCGAGTGCCACGTGACGGAGTGAGCTCCTGTTTCTGGCCCCAGCTCCTGCCAACCTAGCAGTTCGAAAGCAAGAAACTGCAAGTAGATAAACAGGTACCGCTTTGGTGGGAAGGTAACAGTGTTCTGTGTGCCTTGGCGTTTAGTCATGCTGGCAGCATGACCCCAGAGAAATCCTTGGACAATGCTGGCTCTTTGGCTTGGAAACAGAGATAAGCACCGCCCCCTAGAGTTGGCTTCAACTGGCTTTCAATCAAGGGAAACCTTTTTCTTTACACTCCAGGAAGAAATACCAGACTCATTTTTTTACTGCCTGTCTTTCTCTCCCCAAATAGCTCATCTATTGCCATAAAAAGTTGACTATTAAAAAGCTTTACATTATAACAATTAATGTCCTGACTTGGATGGCCCAGGCTAGCCTGATCTCATCAGATCTCACTTCTAGTGTCCCTGGCCCCAGTGGTGGACCTCCTGAGGGCACCTGGTATTTCTGGCCACTGTGTAACAGAGTGTTGGACTGGATGGGCCACTGGCCTGATCCAACACTGGCTTCTCTTATGTTCTCTCTTAACCTAAGCAACGTTGGTTCTAGGTAGTATTTGGATGGGAGACCACCAAGGAAGTCCAGGGTAGCTATGCAGAGGAAGGCAATGACAAACTCCTCTGCTCATCTCTTGCCTTTAAAACCCCATGAGGTAGAACATTTTGTGATCTCCATGAGTCGATTCCAATCTTGACGAAGCACAATTTTCACAGGATGTTGTCCAGTGACCTATCACATTTATATCCCGAACTTCCTTCAAGGAGCTCAAGGAAGTGTATATCAGAGGTTTGCTACCTTTTACAATTAAAGAGATAATTCATGTCATAATTCAGTGTAAGAAAGCTGATTTTCCTAACTATACATCTTAACATTACGGATAACTGACATGTTGATCAATAATCAACAAAGTTTCCGCAGCCCAAATACTGGTTGTTGCAAGTCTTACATTAGGAAGGAGCAGCACACACTAAGTCTCAGAATATGAAATATACACAGGTGTTCCCTTTGTGATTTGTTCAATGCAATGGCATGGTCTGTTCATGGTGGGCACTTGGCAAATGTGGTGGTGGAAAGTGCCATCTGAACAACTCTGAACATCTCTTGCCTTAATAACCCTACAGAGTCACTCTAGGTCAGGTGCGACTTGACGGCCCTTTCCACAACCACGCAAACGATTAAAACCACAGCAAATCAAAAACATTACCCAACTGCAACACTTTCCTGTTGTTACATTTGGGAGTATCCAGCTGCATATGTTGCGAGTGTGCACTACTCGCAATCCTCACAATATGTCAAAAGTCTTCTTGAACAAAACTACCTTGAAGGTCCTTTCTAAGATCGAGAGTGGGAAGGACAGCTGTGAAGGAGACTGAAATGATCCTTTAGTATAAGTATGTACTGCTGGTGACCAAGATCAAGGTAATTCATACTCTTAATATTCCCCATTACTATGCATGGGTGTGAAAGTTGGACAATGACGAAAGCTGACAGGAAGAAAGTTGATCCTCTATTGAAATGTGGTGTTGGAGGAAAGTTTTAAGGATACCACAGACTATGACAAAAAGACAAATCAGTGGGTTCTAGATCAAATCAAGCCTGAACTCTCCCTAGAAGCTAAAATGACTAAACTGATGATATAGTACTTTGGTCACATTATGAGAAGACAAGAGTCACTGGACAAGGCAATAATGCTAGGAAAAGTTGAAGGCAGCAGGAAAAGAGGAAGACCCAACATGGGATGGACTGACTCAATCAAGAAAGCCACGGCCTTAAGGTTGTATGACATAAGCAAGGGTGTTACCGATAGAATGTTATGGAGGTCAATAAATCAGAGTTGCCAGAAGTTGGAAGCAACTTGATGGCACGTCACAGAGAGAGAGAGAGAGAGAGAGAGAGAGAGAGAGAGAGAGAGCGCTTGGCTTGGCTTGGCACAAGATCCTCCGTCTCAGAGAGGATCTTATACCAATCTGTACTTTATAAAGAATGTAGTGCTGCCACCCAAATAAGGGGTTCTGTGCCAAATTCTCCTCCTTCTTTGTGACCGTCTCGTTTAACATACTGGTATCCTGAAAACATTACAATGAGTATTTTCTTGATCTTTCTACGGGTCATTGTGGGGCGGAAGGAATTAACACAGTGCTGTCTTTTTCAGCGGCGGCTCCATATTTGTTGCAATCTGTAATTCTACCCTTTAAAATGTCTGTGTTGCAAGTTAAAATACCCTTTTTCCAACATCTACACTGGCGTTTGGTACAGTCACATCATGAAGTTTAACACCAAATTTAGCTGTATTTCTTTTAAAAGTCAAAACACTATTGTGCATCAGGCATATATGGCCTTGGGCTGATTTATGGGCAAATAAAGCGATTCTTATTGCTAGGCTATCTGCTGCCTTTGGTCCCTGCCAAGAGACTATTTCAATTCTTCACTCCAAAATTTGAGAACATGAAAGCCCAGTTGCTCTTGGCGGTGGAAAACTTCTGCTTACTAGCCAGCTACACCTTTTATGGGTAATTTCTTATACTTTGCTCTCTTTTTTTCTGTCCTCATAGTACTATAAAGTACAGCAATGGTTGCCAGGCAAGGTTTCCAACCATATCCAACCACTTGCTGACTGGACTCGGGCCAACTGGAGTTCTTTGGGTGAGGCTTTGTGTATCAAACCTGTTTTTAAACAGCATATTGGAAGTTCCTGCTGAGAAGACAGCATGAGAGTCCATTTTGCATTTAGCCTAAGGAAGTATTTTCATAAATGCTTTGAATACTGATTTTGGAGGGGGATATCTTTCTAATATTTGGGTTCCCCCAGTCAAACATCAACTATCTGTGACAGATGGCGCTAACTTATATAGCCTTGGTTCATGCAATTCCTGTTACGCAGAGCGACAAATGAGAACTTCCACAGGAGGAGTATAAAAAGCCTCTCGACTTCTTTGAAAAAAAAAAATGAAAGCAGCCACAGAAGGCTGCCAATCTGAGCACAGTAATGCAGGGGGAAGGGAATGCTTAACCCTACCCCTGCCCCCATTTGACTGCTCAAAATCCTCATCACCCCAGGAAATGGAGGAAGCAAACCGTCACAATAATCAGAGGCGGGAATTTAAGGAGGCAAATGGAAGAAAGGTAAATGTTTGGGGAGGAGGGGGAGAGATGTTTCTGCTGTCTCTTGTTTCTTCCACCCACCAGGTCTGGAGTGGGAAGGAGAAAGGTGTGCCAGACAAGGATTGCTGAGGCTGCTGCTAATGCCAAGTGTGGTGTTGGGCTCGCTGGCCACCTGGAAGGCCTGCTGATTATGTGCATTTATGTAGATATTTCTCTCTCACTTTTCTCCCTGATAAGAACCCAAAGTGGCTTACTGCCGCATTCTCCTCCATTTTATCCTCACAACAACTACCCTGTGAGGCAGGTTAGGCTGAGACTGTGAGACTGGCCCAAGATCACGGAGCGAGTTCACGCTCTGTTCTCCTCACACTACCCCTTTGAAAAGTAATTTCTTCTTGAGTAAAACTCTGGGCAAAATTTTCATCCCTACATCATGAAGCGTCCGATGGACGTGGTCCAGTCTCTGATGTATGTACACTTCCAGTCTCATAACGACCAACTTCTAATTTAAATTGATCTGCCTGTTAATGACCACACTGAAACAGAATGCAAACGACTCGTAACTGTGTGTTGGATGGGGAGGGCACAGTTAGGGCCACCAGCTTCAAGGCTGTTTTCCCGGAATTACAACTGATCTTTAGCCTACAGAAATCAGTTCCTGGAGGAAATGGCAACTTTGGAAGAAGGACTCTACAGCATTATATCTTACTGAGCTCCCTCCCCAAACTCCATGGTCCCTAGATGCCACCCTGAAATATCCAGGAATTTCCCAAGCTGGGGATGGTAACCACAAAAACCATCCATCAGCAGTGTTCTGTTACTACACATCCTCCGTTCATTTCAGCTGTACTTCTGTGGGAGGCACACACGACTGTATGAACTCTGCACAGAAGCCAGTGCTTGGCTTACGGTGCCTACAGGACTCAAACCCAATGTTTCAGTAACTCTGTGAGCATACACAAGGGTTTTCAAGGGGGGAAAGGACACATTAATTTCACTCCACTCCCCCAGCAGTGACAGCCAGTGAATGCTGAAAATGGGAATTTGCGTAATTTCCTCCCCTCACATTTAGAAATTATGTACAGAAGTCATACCACCTCGAGCAGGTCTAAAGTACCCTTGAGTGGATCTCTGGAGAGGTGGTGTATAAATTTTTTAGATAGATCAATAATACTATTTCTGTCTCCCATAGAAGCCCAATGGCAGTTCTGGCTTTAAACACCACTCTAGGCCATAGCAAATGAGCCACGTCACACTAGGGATAGGCTGACTTCCCTGGCTTGATTTTGCTTGGCCAACAAAACTATTTTCTATCTTCCAGGGGTGCAGATAGGGGGAACACGAAAGATGGAAACTACCCTAGGCTCCTGTTCATATTGCCTACAGTTAGGGTCAAAGTCATACCCATTTGACCTTTCACCTTTGGCCCTCAGAACACTGGGTTACAGAAAGCCTGCCTAGTCATCTGGCATTCAGGGGTATTAATGAATGTGTAATCATTAATGCTGCTTACAAAACTACATCGTACATTTATTATCTCAATACTGTAATTCCACTCACTCAAATCCCTGGCTTGGGCAGCTAATGTTCCAGCATTCCACTTCTTCTCTGGTTGGAATTATGCTCTGAACCAAAGAAGAATTCTTGAAGATGTAGCACATCCAAGTGTTAGCAGCTAGCCGATTTGGATTCTATACTGCCCCTCCTAATTTTCAGTGACATTTGTAATGCTTACTGATGTGTCTACCAATTGATAAGCACAGCACTGCAAAGTGTGAATGAGCCACGGCAAATCAGTTGAACACACACAAACACATGAAGCTGTCTTATACTGAATCAGACCACTGGTCCTGATGCCCACAAGACCCCCAGCCAAGAGGACCGCCTTTGTCTTTATTCCCTTCTGCACACATGTACACCTGAGGGTGGGCCCAGGAAAGATAGGAGGAGCTTGAATTAAACTGATATCAAAAAAAGCACTCAGTCCTGGCAAGGAGGAAAAGACTGAAGGGCCACTCCTCTATCAGTCATATGCATAAGCCACCAGCACCCCCCCCCCAATCCTGAAGGTGATTTGATTAAAGGCTACTTCCCCAAGAACCCCATAGCTTCCTCCCAGCTAATTTGATCTGAACCGATGACCCAGATTTCCAAAACAATAAGAAACAGATCAGCCCCAGCAATCTCCTTCCTGTGTAAATGACCAGACAGGAAGATTCTTTACCTTCCCCAGTCATGGCCAAGACCTAGCCCTCCGATGCAAACATACCCGACATTTTTGACATTCTGAATTCAAAAGGGGAAAACTCCCACCATAATAGAGACAAAGGTTTCATGCTTGTGCAACCCCAAAGATTACATCATCATCACCACCACCACCACCACCACCATCACCATCATCATATTCCAATGCCAGGAACAACCCTTCTCCTCCACATCCCAGGCAAAAGGGTAAAAAAGGCACTCCTCAGCCCAGCTTTTTGCAGGCAGTTTGGAAAGGCCCTGTTACCCCAGCCTCACAGCTGGTCCCTACTCTTCTCCAGATCCTGAACCTCCTCTCTGCTCACCTGGTACCGAACCTTCTGCCTTCTCCTGGTCAGTTTCAACTCCCAATGCTGCTTCTTTACTGTGCAGATCCCCCCCCCCCCCCGGGGATCAGGCTTGCAGGTCTTATTTTCGCTTAATGAGTTTATTTTCTGTAGGTAGGCAGCCATTCCAGGGACAGATTCTGTGTTGTTACTGTTGTTCCACCATACTGCATTTCTGTCCTGTGTTTTTCATTCATTACTACTTTATTCTGTGTTTTTCTGTTAGGTTTCCACCCTCCACCATTATTTCTCCAAGTGCTGATCTGAATCTGCATCTTCATAAACTTAGGCAATACGATCCCAAGTGTTTAAGTGCCCCACAATACACGTATTTGGTCTGTGTGGGCAGGGTACACCTCTGGATGTAACTTCCCTGACTCGTGTACAGCGATTTGGGTAACAGTCCATCAAGGTCAGTATTATCTACTCAGACTGGTAGCAGCTCTCCAGGGTTTTAGACAGAAGTCTTTCATGCCACCTACTTACCTGGTCCTTTTAACCAGAGACGCCAGGGATTGAACCTGGGACCTTCTGCATGCCAAACAGTGTTCAACCACTGAGCCACTGCTCTTCCCCTGAGTTGTCACAGAAAAAACCTGGACTTTGCTTCATTTCAGCACAGTGCTTTTCAGTGGAGACAGTCTGCACGTTAATTGGCCGCAAACCCATTTGAGAGATCATATGAAGTACAAGTATACATGAACTGCCTCAGCGACATTAACACTGGGCCCAAATCCTGTGTCATTCATGCAGCCTGGCATTATAGCTGAAAACAACCCCTCTTGGGAGTCTGCTGTACCCTGACCCAAGCAGAAAGCAAAACAACCGAATCTGCCAGACTCCAGTTTACAAAGGAACGGGAGGCATTTCACTATTATTCCTATGAGAGGATATGAACTGCGTTCAGCAAATACAAAATTAAAAAGCTGGAAATAAAGATGATTATCTGCCTTTTTCAAGCTACATCACTGCATTTTCTTATCAGTCTCTGCATTGGCCCCAGTCCACAGGCAATTTTACAGAAGTCATATTAAGTCTGTAGATTTTTTTTAAAGCAAATATTAAGGAAGGCTCAGCCCTGTGGTGGTAGTCAAATTAAGAATCTAGTCCTTAGCCTAAGACAACAATTGATTTTAAATTAACCAGATTGTCCTGCATAACTTATGGTGGCCTCTATGGATAACTTTAGTGTCAAGTACTGCATCTCCTTCATTTATTTGTTTTCTTTTATAACGACCACTTGCACACAGTTTAAAATTATGAGATTTTGGGGAACTATTTGGGGTCAGTTTGAAAGGACTGCAAATAAGGAGCATGCAGGGAACTATAAAACTGGTACAACACAAAAAGTAAAATTTAGGTCAGCCTGACAATTAGGGGTTTTTAACAGCCCATTCTCAAGGTTTTTTTTATTTAAATGCTAGCATTCAAGTATTTTAAACAAGTAACACAAATGATGTGTCTGGTGCAACGTAACATACACCACTGCCTCCTTCAGGCAATATTTTCCTCTCAAGATTTCCTCCCAGGCGCTCCGTCCCCATCCGCCAAGTTCAATAAATTCCTTTTGCTATGGGGAGAAATAAATGACCCACATTCTAAATCTGTCTTGAGCCTGCACAGTTAAGCCACTCTGAAATGTTGGTTTTATTTTTCAGATTCAGGGAAATTTTGAAATGTGTTTCCTCACTCAAGTTAGTCCCCTCTTCCAAAAGTGATGGGTCAAAGACAGGAGAATGTAAGAGTGCATGCCACCCAGAAGGTTGTCTCTAATCTTTTCCAGGGTACAATTTGGGGGGGTATGTTTCTAAACAGGCTCTATCTTAAACAGCAATTAAGAGACAACAGCAATTAAGATGCTCACTGGCAGAGTGTGGAGAAATGCCTTTTTTATTTCTGGGCTTGGGTTGCTCTCTTATAGTAGAGCACAGGCGGTGGACGGGGGTCAGTTGCTTCCAAGCATCACCCAGGATCAAAGCTCTGGAAACGCTGGCCAGGACAATGGAACAGACAGCTCACACCTGAGCTGGAATCTGACACCGAGGAATTGTCACAGAGACTTGGGACTTGCGTGGGCTAGACTGTGTAACTCACAAGGGGATGGGGAAACATAAGAAATAAAAACCCTTGGCATGGAGGTGAAGAGTACTGGACTCGGGAGACCAGGAACGGTGAAATCATGAAGCCTTTATTGAGTGATTCAGCATGCCCAGTATATGGTCAGAACAAGCATGCTTCCAGGGCTCCAGGGCCCTCATTATATGCTGGCCGGAGCCACACCTCCGGCCGCACCCAAAAGACCTGATAGGGGCTTAACATATGCGCATGTTTGTCATAGGTTCCCTGGAGGAGCCTTTGATTGCATTGGCTATCCAGGGAGAACCTAGAAGAGAAGAAGAAGAGATTGGATTTATATCCCGCCCTTCACTCACTTAAGAGTCTCAGAGCGGCTTACAAACTCCTTTCCCCTCCCCTCCCCACAACAGACACCCTAGGTCCCACATTGGTGGAGGCTTTCAATCCGGATGTCTATTGTTCCTCCAGATTCAAGCTCCCCTCTCTGCCTGACCATGTGCTCTGGCCATGCGGTGGGCGCCATTACCTGGGAGCACATGGCAGGCTGGTTGCTACACAGAGCATACTACATTACAGAGGGGTCCATTTTGGCCAACTCCATCTGGAGGAAGGAGCACCCAAACCTGAACTCCATCTTGATGGCTGCAATTTCCATGCAGAGCAGACGAGGAGGGGGATGCCTGGACAAAGACTCCAGACTAATGGGTAGTTTTTAGAACACTGTAATTTTTTTAAAAAAAAATATTGCTTTTCTACACACTATAAAACTAAAATCTCTACAAACTACAAACTATTCCTAAAAAGCCAAACAGGGATCATAAATATACTTTTTTTTACATAGTTTAAACAAAGTTTCCTTATTATTAAAAAAAGGTATAATGAAGCATGATATTAAGCTTTCTTATTTAAGCTGGTATTGCATAAGTAAAATCAAGCATTAGTTTAAATTCCTTCTTCTTCTTCCTCTGCTGTCTTCTTTTCTTCTGTAGATCTTTGCTGCAATTCCAAAAAAGTCTTTGCACTTTTAGGAGAGGTAATCTTTTGTTTGTTTTCTTTGTAGTTGAATACCAGTCCTTCAGGAAAAATCCATCTACAAGGGGCAGAGTTTTTCTGCAGAAAATTTGTCAAGCTTTTATACTGCTTTCTTTCCCCCCCTTATTTCGAACAGAATGTCTTTCAAGACTCTGATTTCAATGTCTTTGATTTTTAGGGTTGTCCCATTTGTGGCCTTGAACATAACATCTCTTGTAGACCTCTTAGAGAATCTCACCACAATCTCTCCAGGCAGGTTTTTCTTCTTCAAAAAATCAGGATATGTCCTGTAGATCATATCCATCTCGCTTTGTAGAAAATCCACTTGTAAACCTGTCATTGGAGCTAATGATTCACTTAAGATTTCTTTGAGATTCTCAGTCTTTTGTTCGGGGACACCTTGAAATTGTAGAACATACGCTGATCTTTCCATTTGTAGTCTTAAAAGTTGGTCCTTATCAGTTGCTCTCTCTCTACCACTTTTAGTCATTGATCCATTACTTTTGTCTTGGTTTCAACCAATTTAGCTGCTTTAACCACCTCCTCCACTTTAATGTTGGTTTCTTTAATCTGTTTTTGGAGTGCATCAAAGTTTTGATTCAAGTTAGTCATCTGATCCAGCAAGGGGTGCAGTGCTGAGGATAACATGCTGGGAACGTCTATGGTAGCTTCTGGTTTGGGGACCGGAAGTGTTGAAGATGTAGTTTTTGGAGAGGGTTTTGCTCTGGTTGCCATTCCCCCCCCCCCCCGCTGCCAGTCATTGTTTACTTTCCGGGAAAGTTCCTAAAGTCTAAGAAAGTTTATTTAAAAATGCAGTCTTGAAGAAAATTACACTTCACTTGTTTTTCCTCTGCCATGCCAGCAAGCTGAGTTCCCTGGTTTAACTCAGTCTATTTAAAATGAGGGAGGGCCCCCCAAAACCATTCCCCCCAAACCATTACCTCCTCCCTTGCCACTTTTTTTGGGGACTTCGGTTCGCTTTATCACTTGTCCAATTGAGTGGACTATTAGACTCACACTTTGTTGATTACTGGACCACTGGTAAGGGCTGCTTCGTTAATATGCTTGATCCTTTGCTCGCCAGTCTGGTGTGTGCCTCTTAGTGTCATGGCACCATGGCGGTGATGGGATTTTTTGGAGCAAAGAGGAGCCTCAATCCCTTGGCTGTCACCTCGGGTAAGGCACCCCTCACGCCCCAGGCTAGAAGCCCCCTACAAGGGCTTGGCAGAATCGTCCAGCACTCCTCCTGTTTACTGGGCTATGGGCCGCCCCAATCGGAGCACCAAAGGAGTGCACCCACCATTCAAGTCACCGAAACCGGAAGCCACAACACTGTAATTTTTAAATTAAAAAGCCTGCCTTAGAACAAGATCCAGCAAGAGCATATATAGAGAGAGGGGCAGGGGATTGGTGTGTTTGCACCTTTCTTTTGTATTCACTCTGTCTGTGTGGAATGGTGTGTTTGTGCCTTTCTTTTGTGTTCACTCTGTCTGTTGCTGTGCAGAAAGTATGTGGGTGGATTTTTTCAACTTTTAATACATTCCTTACTATTTTAAATGCTAATAGTTGCTCTGTGTACCACAAAGACCTCTAAATCATTCAAACATACTAGTTAAAGCAGGTGTCAGGGAAAGGGAGGGAGGGACCAAAGTTTGTTACCCTAGGCTCCCTAGAGGAAGGACAGAACAAAAATCTCAGAAATAATGTGAATAACCGGACGTAGCTTCATCAATTTGCTATGATCTACCCTTGAACAAAACCAAAATGGGAATGGATTGTATTGTATCTTTGTATTGTGTTCACTGTAGAGGGTGTGTGTGAAGGTACAAGACAGAGGCAGGGAAAGAAGCCCTTAGAAGTGAACAAAACTCCTTTAACTCCTAAAAAGCTTATCAAAATTCTCTTGATCAATCTCAAATGTAGTGGCAATTCTATTCACAAATAAACAATACCGTTGGTTAAGAACACAAGAACATGAGAAAAGCCCTGCTGAATCAGACCAATGGTCCATCTAGTCCAACATTCTATCTCACACAGTGGCCAACCAGTTCCACTGGAGGGCCAACAACAGGACATAGAGGCTGAGGCCTTCCCCTCATGTTGCCTCCCGGCTCTGGGATTCAGAGGATTAGTACCTCTGAATGTGGAGGTTCCCCTCAGTCACCATGGCTAGTAGCCATTGATAGACTTATCCTCCATGAATCTATCTAATCCCCCTTCAAAGCTGTGGCCATCAATACATCCTTTGGCAGTGATTTCCACATTCTAATCACTCTTTGTGTAAAGTAGTATTTCCTTTTGTCTGTCTTTTGTCTACTGCCCATCAGTTTCATTGGATGCCCTTGAGTTCTATTATCTTGGGAGAGGGAGAAAAGATTCTCTCTCAATTCTCTCCACCCTATGCATAATTTTATAAACCTCTATCATGTCCCCCCTTAGTCGTCTCTTTTCTAAACTGAAAAGTCTCAGTCTCTTCAGCTGTTCCTCATAGGGAAGGTGCACCAGCCCCCTAATCATCTTGGTTGCCCTCCTCTACTTTTTCCAGCTCTGCAATGTCCTTTTGGAGACATGGTGACCAGAACTGGACACAGTATTCCAAATGAGGCTGCACCACAGATCTATACAGGGGCATTACAATATTTATTCTTAATCCCTTTCGAAATAATCCCTAACACAGACTTTGCCTTTTTCACTGCTGCAGCACACTGGGTTGAAACTTTCATTGACCCCACTATGACCCCAAGATCTTTCCCTCCCTCAGTCTCAGCAAGTTCAGACCCCATTGGCCTATGCTGGAAGTTGGGATTTTTTTTGTCCCAATGTTACCAGCATGCACTTTATTTGCATGTTTGTGGAGGTCCTCTTGGAGCTCTTCACAGTCAGCCTTGGTTTTCACCATCCTGAATAATTTTGTGTTATCTGCAAACTTGGCCATTACACTACTCATCCCTAGTTCAAGATAATTGATGAATAAATTAAATGGTACTGGCCCCAATACGGATCCTTGTTGGCAGGGGTCATTTCGTAGAAAAAGAGGTGCAGGAGCTCATTAGCATAACTCATAAGAAGAAGAAGAGATTGGATTTATACCCCGCCCTTCACTCACTTGGAGTCTCAGAGTGGCTTACAAACTCCTTTCCCTTCCCCTCCCCACAACAGACACCCTGTGAGGTAGGTGGGGCTGAGAGAGCTCTTTCCCAAGCTGTCCTTGAGGGAACAGCTGGGACAGAGCTATGGCTTGCCCAAGGTCATCCAGCCAGGTGCAAGTGGAGGAGTGGAGAATCAAACCCGGTTCTCCCAGATTAAAGTCTGCACACTTAACCACTGCACCAAACTGGCTCTCTTAGCATAACTTATTTGCATATGCTACACCACCTGAAATCACCAGAAGTATGTCAGAAGGCAAGAAAGGAGGGAGGGAGGGAGGGAGGGAGAGAGAGAGAAAGAAAGAAAGAAAGAGCTGGCAGAGAGGGGACAGCTACTAATCCAACCCTCAGAAATACAACTATTCTGGGAGGATAGCTTCAGTGGTGGCTGGAGCCTTTAGAAGGTTGGTCGGAGGAACAAGGGCCTTTCCAGGGGACGGGGTCATTTTGCCGCAGCCATGACACAAGCAGGCATTCCCCCGGGGGAGGGGGGGCTGGCACCAAATCCCGGAGCTGCGCTCCCCGGAGCTCCTCCTCGAAAGAACCCCTGCTTGTGGGACCCCACTGTTTACTTCCCTCCATTGTGAGAACTGTCTATTGATTCTCTCTCTTTGCTTCCTGTCATTTAACCAGTTTTTAATCCATAAGATAACCCATCCTCATATCCCATGACTGCTAAGTTTACTCAGGAGTCTGGTGACGTACCTTGTCAAAATCCTCTTGGAAGTCCAGGTATATAATGTCTACTGGGTCACAGGCTTTGTGTCAGAATCTGCTGATTCAGACAAGGATTTCTGGGGCCTTTTGCTCTTTTGCTATATTATACCCTGCTGCTATGTTGCTCTGCTTTGTAGCCTGTACCGGTACCCAGTTTATACTCATGCCTATTGCTATCAGTTGCCCCTATGCCCACTATGTAACCATACCTTTTGCCATCTGATAGACCATTGTAAATGTATGCTATGTGACCCCAGGTTTATGGCTTTGACCAGGCCTGGTCTATGTAACTGTGTGCCCGGGAGAGTGACAACTTCAAAGCATGGGAACAATGGGCCTCTCACACTCCTGCCTCTGCATTCCATTCATCCCGGCTGGGAAGACAAGGGGAGGACAGGGACTATTTCTTATCAACGTGCGAAAGCCTTGAGGAAAGCATTTGTTATGTGAATATGGTTACATCTGAGGGGTCTGGTTTGGGAAGGGAAATTTACAGCTTAACACCTAGCTTTCTTTCCTGTGGGAAGCAAATGGCCAGAGACCCCTTTTGCCCACCGTTTTTCCCCTTTGGTGATTGGTTACCTATGGGCAATTCAAATTGTACTGAAGGGTATATTAGACCTGCTTCTATTGTATGCGTTATCTCTGACAATAATCCGAGGACCTGTACCAATGTAGAAATTGGAAATAAAGAACTGTGTTTCATCAACAAAGATCTGATCCTTGACTACTTTGAGCAGAAGCCTCACACTTTGTCCCTCTGTGTGTCACAAGTCTATCTTTGATGATAGTTTCCTACTAATTTGCCTGGGACAGGCATTGAGCTGACTGGCCTGTGTCATATTTGCTACTCTCCAGTCTTCTGGTACAGCGGCTGAATTTTGTGATAGGTTACATATACGGGTTAGTGGATCAATGATCTCACATCTGAGTTCCATAAAAATTCTCTGGTGTATGCCACCAGGCCCTGAAAACTTATAGGTTTTTAATTTCCACAGTAGGTCTAGAATTTTATCTCTGATCACCTCAGTTTGGTTAGTTCTTCAAACTCCCTTCCTGAAAACAGGGGCTGTGGCATGAGTACTTCCCCCACACTTTCCACAGTGAACACAGAAGCAAAAATGTCATTGAGCTTCTTTGCCATCTCCTCATCTTCCTTTAGCAACCCCTTTATTTCTTTGTCATCCAAAGGCCCAACTGCTTCTCTGTCTGGTTTCCTGCTCCGGATAGATTTTTAAAAATGTTCATTGTTTGTCTTGATGCTTTTAGCAACCCACTTCTCAAAATCTCTTGTTGCATGCCTAATTATTGACTTATATTTCTTTTGCCAGAGCCTGTGGTCCCTCCCGTTCTATTCACTGGGGGCAGACCTTTCACTTTCTAAAAGAAGCCTCTTTACTTTTTATAGCTTCCTTGACCTGTGCCCTAAGAAGAGCCTTAAGAAGAGTCAATCGTCTTAGAAAGATGTAATTATGCTTAGGATTTCATTGTGATTAACTCAGAAAGAAGCAGCTTGCAAGGGTAGTGCCTAGAAGTTGCACCCAGCTTGCTTTCCATACAGCCATCTGTACCAAAACACTCTTTTACAGGGAATATAATCAATTATAATGTTTTCTTTCCTTTAAAAATACTCCTTTTAAATTTCGTGGTAAATGGACTGATTAATTGGTCTGATCCATCAATTAATCCTTTTAGTACTAATAAAAACTGTTAATGGATAATTGGGAATGAGTCTTTCCCCTGGCAAAATGTGCTTTGCAATAAATTCTACCGGCTTTAAATCTGTTCGTATATTTAAATTTATATCCCATCTTGTCCCACAGGCTTAATGTGGCTTAGAGCATCTTAAAGTGATCAAGGATACACAAAGTACAACTATACACATAAATAGTAAGCCAGGGCTTGGCAAGTTCCAGCTCTTTTAAATCCTGTAAACCTTCTGCCATTAACTTTGAGAATCCCAATCTGTAAACGTCTACCTTTTCTGGCTGCCTAGATAATTTTTTTAAAAAGTATTTCTGAATATCTAGTGCATGGTTTAGCCCTTGGTTTTGATCCAGGTGAAATTGTCTGCAATGCACAAATGCAGCTCAAGACAGGAGTAGGGCATCTACCATTTCCACCTCAATGAGGTGGAAATGTACACTCTTTTGTCCTGATGGTGCAAAGGAGGTTGTGCTTGGTGAGCATCAGGATTCACGCTGCAGTTCTCAATTCTGAAAGGGAATCTTTGTGCCGAAGTGGCATCCATGCATTTTTCTTGTCAAACTGAAGCACGTCCTCACACTCATTATCATAATAATTCTACACGGCAATATGGCAAGGCCTGATATTTACTAATACAGTGATTTCTTTTCTGTATTTTGCAAGATGAAATGATTAAAAATGTTATGGTTAAATGGGCACAAAATCTGGGTCACAATATAGATATAGATAAATAATTACAGATTTGGGAAAAATATAAAAATTACAAAAGCAATTTCATACAAAGAGTATACACACACACACACACACACACACACACATATAAAAGATGTTCTATAGACGGTATATTACACCTAATAAGTTAGCAAAGTTTGATTCTAAATGTTCAAATATGTGTTGGAAATGCCAAAATAAAGTTGGATCCTTTTACCATATGTGGTGGCTTTGCAGGGGTCATTTTGAGCAGGAACTCGGGGGAGCTCAGCTCCAGGAGTTGGTGCCACCCCCCCCCCCCCCATGGGGGAATGCCTGCTTGTGTCATGGCTGCAGCAAAATGACCCCATCCCCTGGAATGGTCCTTGTTCCTCCAACTAGCCTTCTGAAGGCTTCAGCCACCACTGAAGCTATCCTCCCAGAATAGTGGTATTTCTGAGGCTTGGATTAGTAGTAGTCCCCTCTCTTTCTTTCTTTCTTTCTTTCTTTCTTTCTTTCTTTTCTTTCTTTCTTTCTTTCTTTCTTTCTTTCTTTCTTTCTCTCTCTCTCTCTCTCTCTCTCTCTCTCTCTCTCTCTCCTTTCTTTCTTGTCTTCTGACATACTTCCAGTGATGTCAGGTGGTGTAGCATATGCAAATGAGTTATGCAAATGAGTTATGCAAATGAGTTATGCAAATGAGTTATGCTCCTGCACCTCTTTTTCTATTAAAAGACCCCTGTAGGCTTTGTGATAAAGTTAAAAAATATGGGTCTGGAATTCATGAAATGCTTCAAAAGATTTTGAAATGTACTATTCCCTTGACACCTGAAATATTTTTTTTAAGTATATTACCCCAAAACTGTAAAAAAGATGATTTTTTATCTTATAGTATATATTGCTACAATGGCCAGAATTTTATATGCTAAATATTGGAAAAAAGTGGAAATACCTATGAAAGAAGAACTTAGCCTATACATAAATCCGGCACAGGGTATGAAGAACACTTTAAGTAATTAATACAGAACTCAAAATGGTCAAGGGCATATATGCTATTAACATGTTAAGCTTTGCTTTTTTCTCTTACTTT
Source organism: Lepidodactylus listeri (assembly GCA_029233225.1). Classification (NCBI taxonomy): domain Eukaryota; kingdom Metazoa; phylum Chordata; class Lepidosauria; order Squamata; family Gekkonidae; genus Lepidodactylus; species Lepidodactylus listeri. The sequence continues at coordinate 23,800,856 of JARCFY010000005.1, forward strand.
AACTATATATGGTGAAATATGCAGAATATTACAATCGGGCAGTTGGCTACGTAAAATAAATGTCTGAATGGTGATTGATTACCCCCTTTTATGTTTGTTTGTTTGTTTGTATGTTTGTGTTTTTTTTTAAATAAAACATTTATAAAAAATATGTTTTCTTATGTAGTGACAGCTTCTTTTCTACAACATTTTTATCCTGCCTTTCCCTCCTCCAAGAAGCTTAGAGTGGCTGCACGACAATGCCCGGAACCATTTTATCCTGACAACCCCCTTGGCCTGAGGCCCCCCATTGAACTTCATGGTAGAATGGATCCATGTGGCTGTCAATGAACTATAGCAGAGTATGGATTTGCTCTTCCCAGTTTAGCTTAGTACTGTAACTTCTGCACTGCCCTCACTCACTGTGTTCAAGGGGAAAATGAGAATTCACAGGCTACATGATTTGGTTCGTTTCCACCTTCTTTCATAAAATTGCACATCCCTATTCATACATGTCAAAGGTGATCACACAGAGCTGACAAAATGAAATCAATGAGATTGCAGACCCCAGTCAAAAGGGAGGTCTGAATGAGACTAACTATTCTCACTTCACAGACGGAAACAAATTCGTTTATTAAAACATTTATACCTTGCCTTTCCTCATGCTTCAAGTTTGCTTACGATAATAGCTAAAAACTTTTTTCAATTAAAACCAATGATAAAATAGCAAACCCTAATTTTCAACCCCTTAAAAGGTGCCTGCCATTCAACACTCCCCCCTCAAAAGCCCTGGCAAACAGGCAGGCCTTGCAGCACCTCCCGAAGATCTCCAAGGAGGGCCCCCCTCTCACCTCTTCAGGAAGCCCATTCTGCAGGGCAAAAGTCAGGATGGAAAAGGCTCATGCTCTGCTCTATGCCAGACAGGCCACCCTAAGTGGTGGGATAGCCAACAGATGGCTGCCAGATGACTGTAGCTGGCCCACAGGGACATTGTGAAGTAAAATGCTAAGGTCATCAAAAGCAAAGTCCATTGGTGAGCCAGGATAGCTTTGAGGCCCAGATCAAATATTCTTTTCACTGTCTCATGGTTGCAAATATGATGGCAAAAATCAACACATCTAGTATATCCAACACACTGCACACTTGTACAGCAAAGAAACTACAAGTACTTATATACTTAAATATAAATACATGATCCAAATAAGACCAGGCACTAGGTATGCATCTAAACAACAACAAAAAAGAACTGCTTTGCGTCACTGTGGGAAGTTCCACCATCGCCGAGACCCATGAAAACTGAAGCTTCTGTTAAAACCATAGGCGCCAGAATCCTGGAATCATAACCCACCGACCAAATACTGAACAGAGACAGCGATGGAGCAGAAACGACACTTACTGAGGTCACAGTGGATTCCGTAGTATCCTGGCAGGCAGCCGCACTGGCCCGTGACGTGGTGGCAGTCTTCATTCTTGCCAGAACACTGACATACTTGGTTACAGTTCTCCCCGTATGTGCCTGGCAGACAAGCTGAGGGAAGAGGAAATGTAAACCAATGAATTACATTTGTCTTGGTAAACACAGTGCTCAAACAAAGAGCGGGGTAGCCTTTATTCAATAAGACCACTGCCTGCAGAAGAATGCTGCCCGCTGGGACTTTGGGTTTATTACGTTTGCTTGGGGATTACTTTGCCGTTTGATTTTGTTTTGCTCAAGTCAATTTGTGCCCAGCTGTCAAGGGCCAGTTGCAATTTTCTTGTCACTTAGAGAAAGTCATAGGTTGATGTCAAGGAAAATCGACTAAAACAATAAACTCAGTAGAGTCCCCCCTACATATGCATGGAGGCTGTCTCCTCGGCAGATGCCTGAAACCTTCAGGACTGCTTCAGGGGCTTAAACACTTTTGTGCTTGGATCTCTCCCTTGTCTTGACCCCCTCCCCCCACCAAGCGCATGATTCATGGCATGCATGGGGCTTCCCACCATGTATATACAGCCAATGTTTTATTTCAAGGAACACATTACAGCAGGGCTTCTTAAGAACTGGATGATGCCTGAGCAATTTAAGGACGTCAGTGATGTGTTAAGTATTTTACTGCAGTTCATTTAAAAACTTGTGTTCTTTATTATAAATTATGTTTTAAATATTGTTAGAAGCTTCCCTGACCTGGATGGCCCAAGCTAGCCCAATCTTGTTAGATCTCAGAAGCTAAGAAGGGTTTGCCCTGGTTAGTACTTAGCCCTGGTAAGTACTTGAGCCCCAAGAACTTGGGGGAGAGTAGTCTAAAATAGAATTTATAAACAAATATGTATGGGAAGAAGAGGAGGAGGAGGAGATTGTCTTTATACCCCACTCTTCACTACCCGAAAGCGTCTCAGAGCGGCTTACAGTGGGGAATGGTGAGTCTCACTTATGTAGCAAATCTGCCTGAGCATGCAGCTGAAAAAAAATGTTTCACATGAGCACACACTATAGGTTTTTGGAGCACTAAGTGTAACTCTTGGATTCTGAGAAACAAAACAACGTACAATGAACAGATAAGGCAGGTTCCCCCATTCTTGTGGACACTAATGGAATGTTGGGGAAATGCTGCAACAAGAAATGGGACCAAGCACAAAACAGCTAGCCTGGGGGAGGGACGCGCAAAAATGTTTGGAAGTTCCTTGTCAAGTGCCTTCTTATAATGGGGGCAGCTGTTTCCAAATGCAGACCCAGGGAGTTTTAGAAAACATGTCCTGCTGCAATGAAGTGGAGGAAAGCCATGTTTGGTGCTCTATTTTGGGGGACGAGATCTTTGGGGAAGAAGCAAGTGGGTGCCAGGAAACACACCAGCAGGCTCCATGGCAATCACTGAGATCAGGCATAAGATTGGGAAGATGTCAGTCAGCTGCGGGTATTCACTGGAAATTTTGCATAATTTGGTGTTGGCCTATGTGGTTCATTTTGCTAACAGATTCAGGGAAATCATTGTTCTCCAGATGTTTGGCAACTTGGACTATATGGAGTACCACAGTTTGCAGTTGAATACCCATCGGTGCCAGCAACAAAAGGAAAACCCAGACAAAAAAAGGGGGGGGGGGGAAAAAGAACATTTGCTGTTCACTATCCTACAATCATGGTGCCCACTGTTCGAAACATGCACTGTTCTCGACAGGTTGACCTGATTTCCCAGTGCCCATGGTTAGTTTTTGCTCCTCCTTCCACAATCTCCCCCAGTTCCCCGCCTTTCTACAGCCCCAGTTCCACATGGGTGTTGGCCATGCAGGTCCCACAGTCCTACATATATAGCCTTGATTAGTGGTTGAAAGGTATACTGCTTTCCTTTGCCTCCATCTGAAATGCTGATTGGATCCAACCCAATTTCTTGCCCAGCAGCAGTTTCCAAGTCCATAATTTATGCTCACATCTTCTTATCCAGTTGTGCAGGACAGATAAACAGTGAAAAGCTAATGTCCAAAAGGTAACGATTTGATTTAGAGCTCGGAACAGGGAATAGAGTTTATTTCTTTTGAGGCTTTGTTTCCGGCTGCCAGCAGATTCAATATAAGCATCCACCCACTCCACCCTCAACTGAACTGGTACCCATGTGATGCAAAATAAGGAAATGGGACCAGTCTGCCACACTTCCACAGAAGCCAGCCAGAGACCACATATGAAGCTGCCTTATACAGAATCAGACTATTAACCTATCAAAGTCAGTATGATCCACTCTGGCCAGCAGTGGCGCTCCAGGGTCATAGTCTTTCATATCACCTACTACCTGACCCTTAACTGTAGATGCTGGGGACTGAATCTGGGACCTTCTGCACGCCAAGCAGATGCTCTATCACTAAGCCACAGCCCTTCCCCTACCAGACACCCAGGACAGCTCAACCTCCTCCTTTTCTTGAGTGGTGCCCTTGACAAACAGAATCTTCTGCTTCAATATCCGGTTCTTTGGTTTAAACAATCAAATGACTTCAAGCCAACTGAAGAAAATGAGGCTGCTTTCCACAGAAGCTCATTCTGCAAGTGATCTCTTCTGTGGTCTATCTATGGCACAGCAGACTTGCTGCTCCCTTTGGCCAAATGGTTTTTGCACATAACACTCCACACAGTTCCCTATCTGGTTTTCAGAGTGTAGGCACCAGTCAGGCATGTTTTGAAGTAGTTCTGTTTTGTTTTGTGGGTGGAAGGTTCCCAGTCTGTTTATTACTTTCCTTTCAGGATAAAGAAATCAGCGAGGGCACTGAGTTCAGAAGCATTGGCAACTGGGGGGAAAAGACAGGACATGAAGAAATATGGATGACATTCCTCTGAGGAAATTGTCCACCCTGCGTCACAACTTCTTACCCAATGGATTTCTCAGCGTTCCCGGGACTACAAATGCAGGACAGCCTCATGACTCACTTGCTTTGCTTGGATAGGTTTCTTTACCCATAGGATAGTCTCTGGACACCACAGAGCTAGTTTTATTCCTCCATGGAAAAGATAAACAAACATTCCACATAAGAGGACTTACTTCTTTCACAGCCACTGCCCACAAAACCCGGAGGGCAGCCACACTCTCCAGTCACGTGGTTACAAGGGGTGCCAGAAGGGCATTTGCAATGCTCAGTGCAGTTCCGACCATAGAAGCCAGGCAAGCAAGCTGGAGGGGGGAAAAAGAACACCCCCAAATAATCTTTATCAAAACCACAAATAGGCTTAGTAAGCCCAGCCAGATATGCCCTTTGGTACAATAAAGCTGAAAAAGAAACAACAAGACTTCCCAAGAAGCTGCCAGTTAGAGCAGACAAAACTGAGCTGCCTGTCACAAGGCAGCGTCATGTGACTGTGTCCACACGTAACATGTTTTTGTGCGATAACACAATTCGAACAGGCTTTTGCACGAATGATGCAGATGTGTATTCTAAAAATCAGGCAAAGTGAAGCATCTAATCTATTTGTGAGCTTCTATGACAGGGACGGAACATGAAGTCAAGTACCAATTTCCTATGTTTGAGGCAGAGCATAAAGGAAAACTGGCTAAGCTCAGTGGTTCCAAACCCCTAGAAGGCTGCAGAGTTATTGCAGCGGGTCCACAGATCCATCCAGCTTGGGTAGGTTGACACCTTCCCCCACCAGTGTCTTCCTCTTGGGCTCACCTCCATGGTGGCCGTGCCCCCCAACTCTTGGTCCCCCTGCTGGCTGGGCTTCATCGGGCAGCTGGGGCCATAAGCTTCACCGGGACATGGTGTCTCCCTCTCAACCAGCCCAGGGGCCACCCCCAGACAGATCGTGCATCTGAAGCGAGCTCTGATTCAAGAAAGCTTATGCCGGGAAAAGCTGAGCTACTTATTAAAGTGCCAATGGACTTCTCATTTATTTTGCCACCTAAATTAGTAATCACTACGTTACCAGCTATGGAAAAGTCATGCAGCTCAGCATACGTGACCACAGATCTGACAGGATACTCTAGAGATGAGTTTCCCCTTCCTCCAACCCAAGTGACATTACTATGGTCTTGGGGGTGGGGTGGGGGGTGGGGACAGGAAGCAGCCAGGCATCCACAGATCATACCTGGATCCAGCACAACTGAGAATTCTCTCCACAAGGAACATTCTTTAATCATTATTTCAGTAAGGTTCTGATACTTGTGAGCTCTTTTGGGAGCCAATTTACCACAGAAAGGCAAGGTTAAAATCCTAATAAATAAGCATCCACCAATTTTTCTATCAAGGACTGAAAGCTCATTGGGCAATCAAGTGAATTTCCATGAGTATAACTGTGTTAGTAAAGGGGTCATTCGAGGCAGATACATCAGTAATTCCAAAATATCCATACATATGACGCTTTCTTATGCTGTATCAACTCACTGGTCTGTACGAGCTACCCTTTTAACCAGACTTCTAGCCTCTGAAAGCTGCAAAACAGCCACAGCCACCTCGGGGACCCTAACTGAGTGGAAAGGTGGCATAAGAATGCTTTAAATAATAAATAAGCAAACACGCATTCTGCAGCCCGAATAAATGATGTCTCACACATACCTGTATCACTACCTTTCAATTATATGTGGATGCTGTTGTGCTTAATAAAATGCCAATTCATTTAAAAGCATTACTGAATTCATAGTAGCTTTTTGTCATTATGTATTTTCTCAGTCAACTGATATTAATAGTGTAATAAATATCAGGCAGTTCCAGAGGACAGCTGTGTCGGTCTGCAGCAGAACAGCTAGATCCAAGTCCAGCAGCCCCTTCGAGACCAGAAGGACTGGGGGTGGGGGGTGGGTTATAAGCATCAGAGAGTCCAAGCTTCCTTCCCTGAGTCCTTTTAAGTCAAGATGCAGAGGTACAAGGCAAAAAGTAATGTAGGGGCCCACACAATTTCATGATGTTAAAAGGAGTCCAGGTTAAGATGCTGAGCTGCAGACCGGAAGGCCGGTAGCTCAGCAGTTCAAGACCTGAGTGCCGCATGATGGAGTGAGCTCTCATCTCTGGCCCCAGCTCCTGCCAACTTAGCAGTTCGAAAGCAAGAAACTGCAAGTAGATAAATAGGTACCGCTTTGGTGGGAAGGTAACAGCGTTCTGTGCACCTTGGTGTCTAGTCATGCCGGCCACATGACCACAGAAATGTCTTTGGACAGCATTGGATCTTCGGCTTGGAAACGGAGATGAGCACCGCAACCCTAGAGTCAGATTCAACTGGCTTCCGAGCAAGGGAAACCTTTACGTTTTACATACTCAAAAAGGCTGGGGACCACTGAGTTAGATGAGTTAGCAGTGCTGATTCTGTGAACTCAGGCAGATCATGGGAGGGAGGGCAGGAAGGGTCGCCTCAGTGCTTAGTTCTCGTGGCCCTTTCTTGCATGCCCAGGGAAATGCTGACCACCATTTTGTGGTCAGGCAACAATTTTTCTCAGGCCAGTTTTGGCCAGGGATCCTGGAGGGTGTTTTCTGCCATCTTCTGGACATGGTCACTGGGTGTGTGTGGGGGAGGAAGGTATTTGTGAATTTCCTGCACTGTGCAGGGGGTAGGACTACACGATCCTGGAGGTCCCTTCCGACTCTATGATTCTATGATAGATTTGAAGAGACAGAAAGAAGACATACCTTGAAAGGGAAAAAAAGGAAGAAAGGAATCACCAGACCTGAAAGGACAGCAAAGTGTTAGAGAACAAAGCATGCGATGCAGTAATTAATATAATATGGTAAGACAGAAGCCCTAAAACCATTTTGGCAAAATTTTACTGAAGTCTCATCAGCAGCGGATGGGACATTAGAGCCACTAGGGAAAATTCCAGTGGGCTGGTAGCCTGGGGTAGGTCTCCTCTAAGCCACCCTGTCCCTGCCCAGCTCAGGAGCTGATCAGGCATGTGAAAACACTGCCAAGCAAAGGCACGTGGCACAGTGCCTGGCCTTGCTGACCCCTGCGTGTTCTGTGGTTTCTGGCCTGCCCCACTGTTGACAATCCATAGCTGTGCTGGCGAGGGGTGGTCCGTGATCCCTGAGAGGCCGGGTCAGGCACGGATGGGCCAAGGCAGGCAGGCAAAGGCAGCCTTGCATGACTGGCCCTCCTTTTGGCGAGGGGGTGGGGACCTTTCAACTGTCCGGTCTGCCCCTGTGTCCCACTAAAACCAATAGAAACACTCCAGCATCAGCGATATTAATGCTGACATCAGGTAGTACGCTGGAAACAAGTGCAACTGTGCTCGATGAGTCCTACTCTCCATAAAGTATATTCAGGGGCAAATTTACACTGACGGTACACTGGTTAATACAATGCTTTCATACTGAGCAGAGAACTAATATTCATTTGTTCCGTATGTTTTGTTTTGCTGTATAGACAGAACTTCATTGACACAGATGATGCAAGGTTTTTCAATTAACACTTAATATTCATTCTTTTAGAACCGTGCAAAGTTTCACACAACAGTAATTTTTAGTGATGAAGTCTTTTACTAAGAGGGTCTAATTTTTCAACATCACAAAGGATGTTAACATCCCGATTTGCTACCAATTCCGCTGTACTCATTTTTTTTTATCACAGTCATTCACATTTCAATTTCGGCATTTGATAATTTTTAGTTTGCTGAGGTCGTCCTATGGCTAGGGTTGCAGGACTGTCCACAGTCTTTACAAAATAACAGTTGTGTAATTGCAGAGGTGTTCTATTGTGAGAAGCAGCAGAAATGCAATATTAACCATGACATATTTTAGAAAGTTAAAGGCCCTACAACTCAAGGGCAACCCATGAAACTGATGGGCAGTAGGTTCAGTATGGGCAAAATGAAATATTACTTTACACAGAGAGTGATTAAAGTGTGAAATTCGCTGCCAGAGGATGTAGTGATGGCCACAGGAATAAACAGCTGTAAAAGGGGATTAGATAGATTCATAGTCTATCAATGGATCTCAGAGCCAGGAGACAACATCAAGGGAAGGCCTCGGCCTCTTTGCTCTGTTGTTGGCCTGCCATAGGAACTGGTTGGCCACTGTGCGAGACGGGATGCTGGACTAGATGGACAATTGGTCTGACCCAGCAGGGCTCTTCTTATGTTCTTATAACACTAAAAACATATTTCTTACCAATATCACAATGGTCTCCAAGCCACCCAGGATGACAAGAGCATTTCCCTGAACGAGGGTCGCAAATTCCACCGTTGCTACAGCTACAATTCTGCTGGCACTCCTCTCCGTATTTCTCAACTTCACACTCTGCATTGAAACAAAAAGGCTTTTCGTGGTTGCCATGTTGTGTGAATAGAGGCACAGCTCTGAAATGTACAAACTAGCCAGACTTTTCAGAGTTCACACTCATGCAGACTGAGGCTGTACACACACGGCACACATGCATGGTAAATATGTGCCTTGCCCCATTCATATAACATGTTGACTGCACATATTGGGAGGATCATGTGGAGGATAACACCCTGAGCACATGCAGTTGGTAGGCTCTTAGTACATTGCAGACCATTTGCTTGCTCCTAATAAAAGGCGTTATGGGGACTGTTCTCTGATTTCTTGATAGGTATGACAGTAACATCCAAGGAGGGCTTAGACAAAATAAACTGTAAATGAAACTATCCAGAAAGAAGAATCTCTTCATGGTCTCTCTTCCCTTGGATACACCACACATTCCATTCCTAGGAGTTATCAGTAAATGATGTAAAACATTTTATTCAGCTGGTATTCAGGGCCAGGAATAGAGGATGGTTTTAACCCACAGGTTGGATGCACTACAGTGATCTTCTTAGCTTCCCCCATACCTGGCAGCCGCAAATGCTTCCCAAAATCATGCGCACCCCCCTCAGCAACTGCTTCCAGAGGGTGGTAACCTCTGAAGCATGAGATCCTAATCCCATGGGAACATATTCCTGTGCCAAATCAGGAAGGTATGAATTGACCCATCATCTAATGAAAATAAGGGGCAGTCTTCCATACACACCCCAATCAGAGCCATGGAAAAAAAAGTGTGCAGCCCATTCTTGCTCTGGGTTGTATTTAGGCACAAATGGGCTGATGCTTCATTTCCTGCCAATTTTTTACTTCCCTCCCATTGGTGATCTTAAGTCATATTTTTGACTCTTGAGAAGAGACTGAGTTTTTTCTGAGGTGCTGAATGCATGCTGTCAAACTGTGTGTCTTTGCCACAGTCCTCAAGTTGACTTTTAAAATGGAAAACACACCAGGTGGAGATCACTCTGTCATTTCACAGAGTGAAGCTTCATATTCACTCAGGAAGGGAAAGTGAATAACAAATAAAATTCTTCCCCATGTGTCACATACCAGTTCTAATCATAAGGGGGTTCATGCAAGCAGTTCACCATGCAAGCAGTACAAAGATGGAAGAATCAAACCCAACTGGTATGTGAACTGGGCCTCCATTTTACTACTTTCGAACTCAGGGAGCCTTGAAAAGCTGTAGGTCATTCGTGCTCTTGGATACTTTCAACAACTATATATGAGAAGCTGGAGTTAGCCCAAAAGATAACAGAGATTTACAATTCCATTAATATAGTTGCAAATACTAAAATGGGGTGGTTATCATAGAAGGACTACTTCAATGTATTTTGCTTAAGGATGCTTGAATACCTGTCAGTTTACATCATGCTCTGTTAGCCAGCTGTGTGCAGGAAACCAGTTGGCATATTAGGCTGTTTGGAAGCAGTTTGAGCCTGTTCACTGGGTTACTTTTCACATGTTCAAGAAGTATAGCACAGTAGAGTACACATGGCTGTGTTTCATGCATGCGCAGCCCAGAGTTCTAACCAACCACAGGTGTGTTGCCACATCTGTCCCTCAACAGCCAATTGCATAAATAAATGGAGAGCAAATCAATCAGCCAGCCAACCACTGATTATAAACACTGTTTTCAAATACAGTCCTATGTTTGTTTGCATAATAATGGTTATTTTGTATGTGAGCGATTTTTGCACTGCCTTGCGGGAGGTGTAGTCCACCTCCCACATCATTTAATGAATTGACACAACCATCCTTGATCCTGGGAGAGACTTACTATGCAGGCATACCCCCAAGGCAAGGAAATAAAACTCCACTACCAAAGCTATCACACCATTACAAAGTTGTTCAGTAGCTGTTTGACACAGTTGCTTGCGGTTTGAACTCATCACACTGACTGCAACTGCTGGACCTGCTGAGCATGTTCACTGTGAAATTTCGATGGCCCTAATTTTGCTGACAATTAAAACATGCTCCTTGCCACCACTGGACAGGTCCAGGGGGTGATGTCCACCATCTTCTGTGTTGCTAAGGGCAGGGAGGAAACCAAGAACTTTGCCACCCCAATAAGTTATTTAGGTGGTCTGGATGGAGAACCAGCCCTGTCTGAAATATTTTATCTAACACATGCCAAGTCTCATACACCAAACAGTTGTTTCATTAAGGGCTATTACATTTTTACAGTGGTAGCTGTCCTAACTAAGGGTCTGAGTTGCTTCCAGTTTTAAACCACTGGTGTTTATGCATGTTTCAACTATTCCATGTTATCCCGAACAAGCTTGGGAAGTCAACAATCAGCCAACTGCCATGAAAACCCCTCAATAAACATCTGGATTTATCAATGTTGCTGTCTTCTTGTGAACAACAGGTTCAGATCCTATCACACCGTTTCTCTTGTACTTCTCTCCGGTTGCTCTGGAGGCTTTCCTCTTCTGCGGTGTTCACATCCTCTGCCACTCGAAGTTCTGCGAGCACAAGATCAGTGTTGAAAGTGTTAGTGGCAGAAGAAGCAAAGACCGCAGCAGAGGAAATCCTCCACAGTGGCTAGAGAGAAGCATGATGCGAATGATGTCATAGGATCCAAGCCCTGGTTCCTAAAAGCAGGCAGTGAGGCAGTTAACCTGTAGCTGGACTGTACCACTTCTGACTGCAGGTAGGGGCTAGTAGGAAAAATAAAAATCCCACACATAGGGAACTAGCTTGTCAGGGAAGAGACTAGGTTAGAACCCATTTCGTCTCCCTGATGGCTGGTTTTCTTTTTATTCATTTATTTTATTTGACTTATATCCTGCCCTCCCCACTGAAGCAGGCTCAGGGCAGCTTGCCCGGTAGTATAACAAAAATAAAACAATTGATTAAATAAGATTATGCTAAAATAAATCTTAAAACAGTACATAAGGTGCTAGCGCAACATGACAATGGCGGAAATCTGACAGTCAGTTAACAACACAGTCTGGGTTGTTATCGGCAGGAACAGAGGCTATTCAGCTAATACAATATCGGTGTTGATGGTATTATTATTTATTGATGATATTGGTACCAGGGCCTCAGATGGATGAGTGTGGCTCCTTAATTGAAAGCCTGGTGGAAGAGCTCCATTTTACAGGCCCTGTGGAACTGTAAAAGGTTTCACAGGGCCCTGATGTCTTCCGGGAGCTCATTCTATGAAAAGGGAGGTTTTGGGGTTTTCTTTAAGACCAACCTATCCTGTGACTTTTTACCTGCATCCTAGACACAGTTTTGCTATCTCACCCGCTGTCAGGGAATACACACCTTATGTTCAGCCGTTCACAGCCTACCTTCTTGACAGAGTGGTCCTCTCCAGCCCTTTGGGCAAAGACACGCACCAGTTGTGTGATCACAGACAGCTCTGTTCTGACAACTGCAAACCTGAAGGCAGCCTTGTCCATAACGGTTACGCTGACAGGCTGTGAAGAGAGAGGGGAGAGAATGAATCACAAAGCCCAAATCACAAGACTTCAAAGGACATATCACATTCATTAGAACTCAATTCAAGGAAAACAAAAAAGGAAATTTACTTCGGATGGGGCCATCCTTTCAAGTCATACACACATATTTGCATGCTGATTGTGACTGACAGAATAACTTGGACCCGCAAATATGTATTACAACGCCCACTAATTTTTTTAAAAGCAAAGAATGGAATCATTCACAACAGACCCAGCACTGTCTTTCCCTTTTTTCCAGAATGTCTCTGTATAAACCAAAAGGCCTGGCTGACAGGCCTGTTTATTTGATGCTTGGTAACAAAATCAGGAGGTTCCCCCCCCCCCCCATAACTAGAAGAATTACACTCAACAAGCTGAGATTTTGTTGGGCTCTTCTCCAAGGGTGATGGAGACAAGTCTTCTCTGTATTCATACCTAAAACAGTTACGTAAATTCAGCACAATTACAAAAGGTTAAGAACATAAAAGAAACCATGTCGGATGAGGTCAGTGCCCTGTCAGCTATGCTGCCATATCCCGCCCAGGAGTTGAGACTCAACCAGTGACCCCGCCCGTTGGAATGTGCTCATGTGCTGTTTAGCTGTCTGGCTTCCTTATCACGCCCCGCTTTAGTTCGCTATGCTCCCAGCTTGCTTGCTTCGCTCCCAACTTGTTCAAGGCCTGGAACAAATCCTCCCCGATGATGTTATTCCTTTTGCAGCTCGTCTCGAAAACATTTAGTAGAAGTTCCCTGGGAACCAAAGCATAATAACCCGTTTGCCGCCATTTTCGTGTGAAACCTGTTCAGGGGTTGGAATAACCTTTTACGTTTTGTGATTGGTCTAGGTGAAGTGAGAGGACTTCCAATTGCTTAGTATAAGACTAACTGTTTGTTTACAATAAAGTCATTACTAACAGGAAAAGTGTAACCATTCCAATAAGTAACTCTTTGCAAATAAAGGACTTTCTGGTTAAGGAGACCTGTTGCAGACTGCATCTTTTGGGACAATCTCACATGCCCCATCCAGTCCAGCACTCCTTGTCACATAGTGGCCAAAAATACCAGGTGCCATCAGGAGATCCACCACTGGGGCCAGAACTCCAGAAACCCTTCCATTATTGCCCCCTCCAAGCACCAAGAATACAGAGCATCTCTGCCCTAGACACAGTGTTCAGTCTATACCCTGTGGCTAATATGGACCTCTGCTCCACATGTTTATCCAGTCCCCTCTTGAAGCGGTCTATGCTTGTAGCTGCTACCACTTCCTTTTGTGGCAGTGAATTCCATGTGTTAATTACTCTTTGGGGGAAGAAGTAATTCCTTTTCTCTGTTCTAAACCTACTGCTCAACAATTTCATGGAGCGCCCACGAGTTCTTGTATTGTGAGAAAGGGAGAAAAAGTACTTCTTTCTCTATCCCATGCAAAACTTGGTAAACCTCTAAACCTAAAACAGGTTCAGGAAAGGTTGCACTAAGATCTGGGCTCAAAACAACAAGGTCCAAAAAGAATGTTCCCAGGCTTAGTCCTATTAAGACTGATCTGCATGTGAAATTCTGATCCCAGTCATCAAATTTCCTCTGTAACTTGGAATCTTTGTTTGAAGGGTGATGGAGAAAGTGACAGAAGCCAAGGCAACTCTTCAGATTTGTTCTGACACCATCACTCACCAGAGGGGAAAGAACTGTGACCAGATCAGATTTGACAGAATACAGGGATCTGCTTTATCCAGAACAATGGGTCCGTCTCATGCAAAGGGCCATCTCATACTGTCTACTTCAGTGTTTTCTACACTTTGGATGTTTGGTGTACCGTTTTTCTCAATTGAAATGGCAGGGGTCTCTTTAGTTACACAAACATACACTATGTATTTTCTCAGTCTGCTTCCACGAAAAGGGAAGGACAATTTTATAACTATGAAACAAGACTCGGAGATGGGACCATACTTCAAGGCAAGAGTGATGCTCCTGGGATTCGACCATAGATGTCAGCTGTAGTATCAGGGAATCCAGTACATGCTTCTTTCTTTATTACTAAATTTATATCCTACCCTGGGATACAACACTAAAACCCCCCACAGTAAAATAAAGAGATAAAAAAACCATAGGATTTTTAAGGCAAGAAGCTCACAGAAGTGGTTTACCATTGCCTTCCTCTGCATAGCAGTCCTGGAATTCCTTGATGGTCTCCCATCCACATACTAACCAGGGTCAACCCTGCTTAGCTTCCGAGATCTGACAACCCTGCTTAGCTTCTGAGATCTGATCTAGCCTGGGCCATCCAGATCAGGGCAAAATAAAAATCGCAACATGAGCTAGACAAAGAAAACAGTAGCTGTCAAAACCCATGCAAACCTATCTCTAAAACCCCTAAACCATTTTAAAAAGCCAGAATTAAAAGAAGCATTGATAAAAACCTAAGGAATATAGCTTGTTGAAAATAGAGTTGGGGAGACAGAGCATTTAATTCATCTCAAGGGCCCTCTGGAAAAGAGCTGTCTTAGCAGTTTTTAACTGTTGTGGCCATTAACAAGTCTACTGGATACTCCAAAGCAGTGTTCTCTCTAAGCTGAGTTAGTGTGAGCTAGCTCAGTTTTTTAGCCTCTGGCTCACACATTTTTGTCTTAGCTCAGGAAGAGCAAACTAATTTATGCAGCAGCCAGATTGCTCACTCACAACTTTAATGTCAGCAGCTCACAAAGTAGAATTTTTGTTCACAAGACTCCACAGCTTACAGGGAGCATTGCTCCAAAGGGAAAGAGTTCTAGTGCTAGGGGACAAACACAGAGAACAGCCTCTCCTACATACCTATCAGTTTCACCTCCTGTTAAGTTAGCACATGGAGACCTACTCCGAAAGATCTCAGGATGTGGGGAAAATAATATCGACACAGGTTCTTCTGTGTGTACTCAGGTCTAAGGCTGTTCAGGGCTTTAGAGGTCAACGTTTTCTCACTCAGGAAGATGTTGTTGCTCATATACTGACAAAATTGGCTGGGAGCTAATAAACTACAAATGTGGCTTTTGCCCTCCAAGGTACATAGATTGGTGGAAGTATCCAACATGGCAGCTTAATTCCCCCCCCCCCCCCCCCCAATACAATTTAGTCTCTCTTGTGCCGCTGGCAGACAGTTTGGAAATCAGTTATCTGTTCTAGCTTGAAAAAGCATTCCAGGGTCTACAGAGAGGTTCTTTCCCAGCCCTTACATGGGTTCCACGAACAAAGGATTGAACTTTGAGATCTTGTGTTTGTATATCATACACTTTGCAATTTAACTCTGGCTCAGTTTTGGGACCACATGGCAGAAGTCTATAAAACTATGAATGATATTATGGGAGCAAAGATTCAATCTTAAGTCACAACACTCTCCAAGTTTCAAGGTACTTTGGTACTCCAAGCTGCAACGGCTTGGCTCAGATGCTGCTGGTGGTGGCATGCTCCTCTTCCTGTATGCCAGCAGTAGCTAGGAACAATCAGTACCCCACTAGCGTGTTGATGCCATAGGGCTTGCTTCAGACCCCAGCCAGTGGAGGGACGGGTCAAAAAGGTGATGGCAGGCATATGCTGCAAGGTTCCTTAATCTTATCTTAGGTTTTTCTTGTAATGCAGTTATGACAATTTCATCCTCCCTCACAGGATTTCCCTTTATAATGTTCTTAGCTGAGCAGACCCTTTTTCTTTGGCTGCTCCCAGTTGTTTGAATATATACTGGTAAATGCTGACCCAGCCTAGGAAACTGAGGGGAGAGACTAAAATCCTTCTTTTGTCCTTGTTTGATAATGGCATGTGAGAGGCTAATGGTAAAACAAAACTAACAATCTCTTTTATTTCACTTTGAGGGGAAATGGTCAGGTAGGATTCAGGTTTAGAACTTATGAGGTGAACAGGCAACAGGAATGAGATAACTTTGTATAAAAATTAACACCAGATAATTTGTCACAAACATGATGGGTAGCCATGGTAGTCTGTAGCAGTAGAAAAGAGCAAGAGTCCAGTAGCTCCTTAAAGACTAACAAAATTTGTGGCAGTGTATGAGCTTTTGTGAATCACTGTTCACTTCATCAGATACAAATGTTGTTAGATTACTTTAACTTGTTTTATGCAGGCTTACCCTTGAATCCAACCCAGAAACTTCAGCTAGTGCAAACTATGGCAGCACTCCTGCTGATGGCAGTGCCTTTGCGGGAACACATTCAGCTGGTGCTATGCCAATTGCACTGGCTACCAACTGAGTACCGGATCCGTTTCAAGTTGTTGGTATTAACCTTTAAAGCCATATGTGGCCTAGGACTGACATATCTAAGGGACTGTTGAAGAAAGAAATTCAAAAAGCCATACTAATGAGCCATAGTTAAGATAATAAGCCGGAACCGCAAGGCCAAAGACATGCACACATACACGATTCTCTATTGTTAAGATTCTCAGTTGTTACATTGTATGCATAGGCTTGAGCGAAGATACAAACAAGCGCTTATTTTTTTAACTGCAACTGCTTGCAACTACAAAAGATAGCTTTGCCATGAGAAAGCTGTGAGAACTTTCGCTATATTGCAACATTACTTAAAGCAGACATTCCTGTTGTACTGATTGTAATTGACATGTGCAAGAATGTAATTGAATACTTTGCTTATGAAAGTGACGTGTAATGTACTAAAATGACAGTAGTTCCCACCTCTCTGTAATTCCCCACCTCTTCGTTTAAAAGGTCGAGCCCTAAAGAAAACGGGGCTCGACATTTTTATTCTGAAGACTTTTATTCAGGCTGAGACTGGTACCAATAAAATCACTTTTTCCTGATCCTGGTGTCCAAGTGCCTTCGTCTTGGGTGGTCCTGGTTTTCAGGTTAAAGTGCTTTACTGTCTCTCCCCATATGTGCCCTGGAGAGCCATGTTCTATGGACCAAGATTTGCTGGTTGTCTCTGGACCAAGGGACATCTGCTTAGCCTCAACCAGGGCCAGGGCTTTTTCCACGCTGGCCCCAGCCTGGTGAAATATGCTCCCACTTGAGATCAGGGCCCTGTGAGACCTACTGCAGTTTCACAGGGCCTGTAAAACAGAGCCATTCTTCCAAGCATCTGGCTGAGGCGGCTGAAGATCACCCCTTGAAAACTACCCACGTTACTGATTTGTTACTGCACTTTCATCTGGCAGGCCCTCTCTTTGCTGTTGTTCTGACACTGTGGGATATAGTATCTATTGCCAATTAATTTTCAACTGTTTTAACTATTATTGTTTACATGATTATTTTAAATTGTCAGGTTTTTCTACTGATGTTATCCACCCTAAACCCGCTTGCGGGAAGGGCAGGATATAAATTGAACACAATAAATAAATAGTCTTTAAGGTGCTACTGGACTTTTGCTCTTTTTTACTGCCACAAACAAGTAACTCTGTTATTCAGACAGATCTTTAAAACTTGAGGAGAGAAATTTCTTGGCAGTCTCTGTTATATAAACAAGCGTAAGCTTCTCGGTCTCACAGACACTAAAGTTGGCGAAGGCAGGAACATTCACACAAGTTCCAGTTTCCTTCCTTATCCACTGGCTAGGGATCCCCCCCCCCCGCCCCGTCGTCTTCTAGGAGCTATTTCCCTCAGACTTGATAGAGATGGGCTATGTGTCCTACTTTCCTAACTCAGGATCCTTCTTGATCCTCTCACAGTCCGCTTCGCTCTCTTACTGTTAACTGTGGGCTGCCAGCCCTTAACTGGCACTCTCATCCCTTGTCGCTCAAGATTCTCAGACCCGGTTACCGCATTAACCATTTAGTGTCTGTCACAGCACTGTTTTGCCTCATTTCATTTCTCCGTGGCTCCAGCTGTGGGTTTGTTTGCTTGCCCCATCTGTTCTTGGTCCTCTGCAGCTTCTGGCTATTGCTGACAGGTATGAAATGTTCCTTCCCATGGGCCAGGCCCCAAGCCAACTAGCCCAGCCACCACAGATATGCAACTTCTGTCTCGGTAAACAGCTCAACAAACACCTTTGCACACCCTCTAGAGGGCAAGATGAGAACAGCAACTTCTGCAACAACGATGCAAAAAAGAACCTGTTAACATTATTTTGCGTTACCGCTCTGTTGGTCAGTAAGGTTACGTATGAGCCAAGGCTTTTCAGGCCTCTAACTTATTTTTAGCATCTGTCTTCGGCTAACATTTAAAGTGATGATGAAGTATTCCTCTGAACTTCTCCCTGTTGGGGAGGGAGCAAAATTAAAAAATGCCCACATAAATATACTTTCCTCACCTCTGAATAACCACAATTTATTTCCACATACCTTGAGTTAGTTATGAGGCAGGACTTCCAACTCAGAGGGTATAAGTTCAAGGCAAACACAAGCCCAGCATTTTCACTTTTAGAAGTTAACCACTTATAATCCAGGAAAGCGCTGATCTGGACAGCCCAGGCTAACCTGATCTCATCAGACCTTGCAAGCTAAGAGGGTCGGCCCTGGTTAGTATTTGGATGGGAGACCACCACCAAGGAAGTCCAGGGCTGTGATGTGGTGGCAGGCAATAGCAACCCCCTATGGGGTTACCAGAAGTCAGCTGTGACTTGACAACACTTTTCACCACCAATCCAGAAAAAGAAATAAGACCAGAAACAGACATTGCTAGGATTGTGAGGCTATTGACAAACACAACAATACAACCACAGTCCCAGACATATGAATTGCGTCCGCAAGCTCATGCACAGCCCAACTGTTTAGAACGATTCGGTCCTTGACAACTCTGCCACAGGGCAGACCAAACGCTAGGGAATTGGAAATTGGCTGCGAGGCATTTGCAAGCTACTTTGCGGATAAAGTCTTGACGCTCCGCCGCGACCTCCCCGCCACATTTAAAACAGTAAGTGAACTCGAGGCCCCTTGCACGTCTTCAGTTCCGGGCTTAGATGGGTTCGGCCCACTCAGCCTAGAGGAAGTTGACAGACTCTTTGTGACTGTGCGCCCAACCACATGCATCCTTGATCCGTGCCCATCCTGGCTGATTAAAGCTGGCCATGAGGGGCTAGAGGTGCTGCCCGGGAAATTATCAACACGTCCCTCATTGAGGGGCGTTTCCCGGGGGCACTCAAGGAAGCGATGGTCTGCCCACTCTTGAAAAAACCACATCTGGACCCGGCTGAACTGGCAAACTACCAACCAGTGTCCAATTTGCCATATTTGGGCAAATTAATTGAGAGGGTGGTGGCGTTACAGTTGCAGAGTTATCTGGATGACGCTTCGGTCTTAGACCCTTCCCAGTCTGGCTTTCGCCTGGGACATGGGACAGAGACTGCTCTGGTCGCCCTGACTGATGACCTGCGGAGGCATCTGGATCGGGGCGGCATGGCTGTGCTGCTGTTGTTAGAGCTGTCGGCTGTGTTCAACACGGTTGACCATCAGCTGCTGGCCCGCCGCCTCGCTGACGTGGGGATACAGGGACGGGCCTTGCAATGGCTCATTTCCTTCCTTCAAGGTTGGGGACAAAGGGTGGCACTCAGGGAACAGCAATCCTCAAGGCACCTGCTGGAATGCGGTGAGCCCCAGGGAGCAGTGCTCTCCTCAATGTTGTTCAACATCTACATGTGCCCCCTTGCCCAGATTGCCCGGAGGTATGGGCTGGGATGTCACCAGTACGCTGATGACACCCAGCTCTATCTGATGTTGGGAGGCCAGTTGGACTCTGGCCCAGAAGATCTGGACCGGGCATTGCACACCGTGGCTGGTTGGCTCAGGCAGAGTAGGCTGAAATTGAACCCGGCAAAGACGGAGGTCCTGTGCTTGGGTCGGAACAGTTTGGGGCGGGGGCTCCCACTCCCGAGTTTCGATGGGGTGCCATTGGTGCCGGCTTTGGGGGTTAGGAGCTTGGGAGTGCTCCTGGATCCCTCCTTGACAATGGAGGCCCAGGTAGCAGCCACTGCCAAGCCAGCCTTTTATCATCTGTGGCTGGCCTGGCAGTTGATTCCCTTCCTCGACCACGATGACCTAGCTACAGTGATCCACCAACGGTCACCTCGATGTTGGACTACTGTAATGCTCTCTACATGGGGCTACCTTTGTTGCAAATTCAGAAGCTGCAGCTGGTGCAGAATGCCATGGCCAGGCTACTGATGGGCCTCACAAAATGGGACCACATCCAACCTGTGCTGGCGGCACTGCACTAGCTGCCTATAGCATACCGAATTCACTTCAAGGTATTGGTACTTACCTGTAAAGCCCTATATGGTCAGGGTCCAACATACCTGAGGGGCCGCCTTTCCCCGCATATACTCCAGCGAGCACTTCAGTCGGGGTCACAAGATCGGCTTATTGTCCCAGGCCCCAGGGAGGCCAGGCTTGCTGGAACCAGGGCCAGGGCCTTCTCGGTGGCGGCTTTTGTCTGGTGGAATGAGCTCCCGGGGGAGATCAGGACCCTATGGAACCTTATGCAGTTCCACAGGGCCTGGAAGACGGAGCTCTTCCACCAGGCCTTCGGCTAGGAGCTGCCACCGTTAGTGCCATCTACCATTGCTCATATCATCGCAATGAGGGCCGGCCCTGGAAACAGCCCAGGCCAGGTGGACTGGGAGACGGACTCCAACCCTGGGGGGGAAGCCATCTATATACTGATTATCACTGGAAGCACTGTATACTGAATTGTTTTATTAGTGTTGTGTTGTATGGTTTTATAATGTTTTATTGTAAATTTATACTGTATTGAATTTGGCACTATGTGCCCTTGTAAGCCGCCCTGAACCTGCTTGCAGGGAAGGTGGGGTATAAATATAAAATAATAAATAAAACAATAAATAAATAAATGAAATGACTCCTCCACATGGTGGATTAACCACTGCTGCAAGTGGCAGCCACTGAAGAGGAGGGGTGGGGAGGAGCAGATTCTGAGCGCGTTCCCCTCACATCATGTGCTCAACATCCTTAGGTGTTCCAGGGAAATGAAGATGAGGCAAAGGGAGGTGTCTGCATTTGGCAACCATTGCGAGACACAGTTCCAGCTGTAGCTGTTCACAGAATTTATCACTCAGGCAAGTGGAACCAGCTGTTAAAGGAAAACAACAACCCACCGTCACCAGAGACTGGATATTTCACTCTTCAAACTCCAGAGTACAAGTCAAACTTAGTTATGAGCAAAGCTTACAAACGTTGCAACGGTTTGCATCAAGACCTCAGATCGGCCCTGCAGGCCGGTGCCCCTCTGTGTACACAAGAAACAAAAGAGGGCTAATTCATTTTATTTGCACTGGTTGACAAGTTCTCTGCAGCTAGGTAGTGGGCACCCTCCTGTATCCATAATTTTGAAAGCCTCTGCATTCATGCCGCATGCTCTCCTTAAGCCACTGTTTTTTAATAGCATCAAGTCTTTGAGCAAATCAATTTCTGTCTCACTTCCATGACGGTCTCACACTTCCCCTCCAAACCTTTTATTTCTCTCTCTCAGGAGAAGGTCTCTCCATCACTTTGCGACACCAGGCCTGACTATAAATCTGAGTGTCGCGTGTTGCCAGGGGTCTTGGAAGCGAGCCATCACCCTCCTGTTTAAGAGCAACCTTTGGATGAATCCAGCAGCGTCACCTGTGTATTACAAGGCATTACTGGCTGGTCTTAAAATCAAAGTGATGATTCATTGTTTCGCTAAGAGGGAAAGAAAGGTGGGGGGACAACTACCTTTCTGCATTGTTGTCCGACCTTCCCCCTTTCACTCGCAGGCAAAAACACTCTCGACAGCTTTGGCATCTTAACCAGTACAAGAAATAAATCGGATCTGTTTTTCAATGGTCCCAATGCACAAGGACAAATAGAAACTTTGGAGAGAAGATTATAGTGGGAAGATGAAAGAGACCAGCGGGGCTTAAGATGATGAACTGCATTTCTTAATTAAACTTAATATGCAGAAAGAAAAGACGTAAAGGTTCGCAAGGATCAATCAACAGATCTGTCACCCACGTTGCACATGTTTTGAAAGTCAGAGCAAATGGCCTGAAACCGAAAGAAAAGCTGCTACACCAAGTCAGAAACACTTTGAAGTCTTAGACAACACAAGAGGGAACACAATAAGGCCGTATTTCACCAAACCCAGAAGGCAGCTAGCCAAGGTGAAAAATCATACTAAGCTGCTCTATTAATGAACTGGTGAAAGCAAATTCTGTCAAACTTTTTTTTTACTCCAGAACCACGTAATATGGTACCTGGGACAAAATTCAGTAGCCTGTAAATCTGAATTTTAGACTTTTTGAACAGTAAGATTCAACCAGATGTGCTGGCTGTTATCTGTTAGGGTGGGGGGTACTTGGAAAACCCCCAGTTTCGATCATGTTAATGAAGCGCGGGGTGGGGCTCTGCTTCTGTGCTGTGCACTATGCAATGCTAGCTTTAGTTTTCTGGGATTCCGTCAAAACTTGACCTGGAAGGGTGTTCCGGGAAAAGTTTGTGAGCACAGGTGAGGCTGCTGCATAGGGATCATGAACTAAGAGAACATTACCTAAGCCACCACAGGAGAGTCTGGAATAGGGGTGTATGTTCAGCCTAAATCAAACCACTTAAATACCCAAAAATTACCTTATTGGTATTTTTCAGGTATTAATTCAGCCGAACACAGATCAAAGTATCTGACTTGGCTACTGATATAGCTGAATCTGAATTAAAGCCGATCTTTTCAGCTTTTATTCAAGTTAGCTATACCAAGGAGAGGATCGGCTGGGGCGGTGGGAGATGAGAGCTCTGTGCCGCCTCAGCTGGTGGGCTCCTCAAGCCAGGCCTACGTGTGGCGGGGAGAGACCTCCCCGCTGTATGCAGGTCTTGGTGCCAGCTTCTCTTGTCCTGTGGTTTAAATCATGGGGCAGGAGAAGCTTCCCAGCCAGATCTGCATGTGGCAGTGAGAGATGTCCCCCTTTCCCCCCTCCATCGGAAACAATGGAAGATGTAGGCACCTTCTTCTGTGGCCCAAAGAATTAGACTCCTTGGTCCAATCTTTTTGAAACTTGGAGTGGGGGGATGAGGAAAGTTACCAGAAGCTATGCTGCAAATGTGGTGCCTCTACCTAAAAAAAAAAACAGCCCTCCCAGAGCACCCCTGATTCTCCATTATGGGGACCATTGACTATAATGGTTCCCATAGGGTATAATGGAGCCAAAAAAAATGGCAGTACTGAATATTTCCTGAATCTCAATGCCATACTGATAGTGGGACTTGGGAATATTGGGAAATACCAATATTTTTTGGGTTCAATATATCTGGAATCCGAAAAATACTGTTGTTTTTTTGTGTCTGTACATCTCTAGTCTGGAAGACAGTTCTTACCTTCAAACAGACCCCGGTGATGTTGGAAGCAACATTTGTTACCTCTGACTGGCTGGGCCCTGTGCTAAGTAAGAATAAAGATGGTAACACTCAGAAGTACCCCTGTCACTGGTGGGCAGAAGGGCACACAGAGTTTTCCCATGCTCTCCTCCATTGCTGCAGTTCCCTCTGACCCCTGGGAAGATCATTCCAGGTGCTGCTAGATCTGGACAGAGGAACAGCTGTGAGGAGTAAGGAGGGACAAGAGTATGGAACTGCTTGCTCCCCTCAGTGGGGATACAGATGTGGAGCAGAAAGGAGGAACAATTTCAAGTCCTTGTCTATCTCCACTCCAGCTCCCTCCAATCTGCATGGCTAGTCCTCTGCATAGGTCCCCTGACCCTAGAAATGACTCTCCAGGAGTCAGAAAGAGTGACAACGATGGAGAACTACACCTTCTGTACATGAAGTGGTAGGACACTGCCCACTGATTTGGGAAGGATTGAGCCCTTAAAGCCTTGGCAGTTACTGAGCCTCATGAATCTCACAGCTTTCTGTCTCCTTTCCCTTCAAGGGTACTATTATCAGACACCCTCTCAACTGATCAGCACAGGCCTTTCCCCACTCCAATTATTCCACCTTCTGCCAGCCAAATCCCTTACAAAACTAAACTTTCAAACCTGCACCTTAACTAAACACCCAAACGGCATACAACATATGCAAATGTCTTTCCGTTGTATAATTTACTTTGACAGCAGAACTTGAGTTTTTATTGGCAACCAGTCTGGATGGAGTGCAGTATAATACACCTTTAAAATGTGTTGGCAAGCTCCAAGATGGACCAAACCAAGCCATTTACATTTTCACTGACTTAAAATAAGGGACATCTGTATGAATAAGTAATACACTGAAGGTTTTTTTAAAAAAAGAAATGTTTTGAAGTGTCCCAAAATACATTTCTTAGTATTTTGTTCTCTTGTAAATGATAATTGGGCACTAAATCACTCAAATAAACAATATTATAGTTAAGATAAAAGTTCTAAAATATTTTTTCTTAATAGTCAAAAAGACCACGATCCAAAGAGGCTTAGGCACATGTGCCAAAGAAGGATAGGGCAGGAGTTGTGGCTCAGTGGCGGAGCATCTACCTTGCATGCAGAAGGCCCTGGGTTGAATCCCTGGCATCTCCTGGCATCTCAGGTAGCAGATGTTGCAGAAGACTTCTCTGTGCCTGAGCTCCTGGAGAGCCACTGCCAGTCTGAGTAGACTGAGTAGATGGACCAATGGTCTGACTTGGTACAAGGCAGATCCAAATATACATAAGACATGACCTCATGACTGCTCTTCCACACCTACAGAGGCAGCTTGGAGACAGGAAGAAAAGTCACAGGAGACCCATGGCCCTTTGATACCCAACCACCAAATGGAAAACTTAAGGAAGAGATGATGACAGAGTCCCTTTTACCAACTCTTTTGGCCTGGCAGAAGTGGAGAAAGACATTATCAATAGGATCACATCAGAAAATTGTAACACTGAGTGGCCATATTGGCTTGTGCCCATGGAATCTGCTTCATGGTTGCTGAAACAGGTGGTTATCCACAGACCTTCTCATGCTACACTAGTTTCTCAGCTGTGGAAGAGACAGGTCATCTAGCAAAAGGAGCACCAAGCATAAAAATAGTTTTGATGACTATTGGTAACGAGTGAGCCATCTTGGCCTGGCTCACGATGCCACCTCAGGGGCATTCTTCCACCAAGTGCTACATTACTCCAAGGATCTATCTTCTGCTTGCATTGTTTAACTATGCTTAACTTAGGGGTTTGGTGGTAGAGCATCTGCTTTGCATGCAAAGACCCTGGGGGTTCTCTCTCAAAATCTCCAGTTAAAAGGAGAGGGTAGAAGGAAAAAGGAAGACCTCTGCCTGAGATTCTGTAGAGCTGCTGCTGTTCAAAAAAGACAGTGCTGACCTCAATGAAGCACTGGTTAGACTCGGTATAAGGCAGCATTCAGTGTCTTTACTTAACTCCCTGCTCTAGACAAAAATGGTTAAAATATCAAGTACATCCACTGAGGAATGCATCAATGGAATCTCTGACACAAGTCCAGTTATTTCTCCAGAAGAAAAGTATCACATATTACAGCACGATCACATTAAAGGGTGAATTCCTGTGAATGATTAGATTTCTCTATTATGCGTTGATTACTGCAGAACTGGGCTGTGTGAAAATTCTAAGTAGTGCCTAGGAATGCCACTTGAATACTAGATCCCTTCCTATGGCCCAATCTGTGGGTACAGAGTGGGGCAGTCATTAGAGTGTCAAACTGGGATCTGGGAGATTAGAGTTCAAACCCCACTCTACCTCGAAGCTTGCTGGGTGAGACAGTTACAATCCTGAGTCCCAAAAATTCTTCAAATATTGCAGTCTGTCTTGTCTAAATGCCCCCCCCCCCAATTATAGTTATTGTGAGTGGTTCCAATATTGGAAGCATGAGAAATTACTAAGTATGGAAGAATGGCTTTGCAAAATGTGGCACATTCGGCAGACAGAAAAAAAATAGCAGCATATAGAAAAACCTGGAGTGGCAAACAATTTGCTCAAGACAGTCTTGCTAAGAAATGGTATCTGCTTTTACCGTATTGGAAAAACATTATTAATGGTGCCAGAGTAATTAACACAGCAAGGGTGCACAACCTGATTAAAGAGCAGATAGAAGTTTATTTAGGAATTAACATACTTGATAGGAAAGAGGACAGACATAGGTTCCTAACTACATCTCTAGCTGAGAGAGAGGGTAAGAATGAGTGTGGCACTTCCAAGAAGAGGGGGGAAATTGCCCTGAGAGTAACAATCTGGAGACAGACAAGGAACACACCTAAAAGGAGAGAAGGTGCTGACCTCACAATTCTATCTAATTGTCTTCTTGCTGCCCCCCTGCAGGGTCTTCTTCTCTTCTTTGTATACCAGACATTGCCTTTTCCAACACCCCTTCTCAAGGAAAAGTGTACAAAGTCCACAAGCTTCATCTTCTTACGTAGACTTTCAAACTTCCTTGAGAAAGTGGCTTAGTTAGTACATCTGCAATAATTTCATCTGTAGGACAGTATTCCAACTCAACAAGCTCAAATTCTTGCATGTTTCTCAATAGGTAATGCTTCACATCCATGTGTTTAGTTCTTGAGTTGAACTTTTCAGTCTGTGCAATTTTTATTCACCCTTGGTTGTCTTCAAAGAGTTGTACTGGCTTGGATTCCTGTATCCCAGTGTCTTGCATTAGTTGCAGTATCCATTTCAGTTTTCTGCACACATCTGCTGCAGATAGGTACTCAGCTTCAGTTGAGGTCACAGAAACAGTTTCTTGCTTCCTGCTGTTCCAGCTGACTGCTCTGCCACCATAGAAGAATAAATGTCCACTGGCTGAGTTTCTGTCTGTAGTTATCTCCTGCCCAATTTTCATCCATGTATCCCAATAGTCTAGGATATTGTCACTTGTTGGTAACTTTAGTTTCAGATGTGCAGTACCATGCAGTTACTTTGCAAGTCTTTTGACTGCATTCCAGTCCCTTTTGCTTGGTAATTCCATCTTTCTGCATAACATGCCCACAGCTCCTGTAATATCAGGACATGTCAGTGTGCTTATGTACAGCAGTCTTTCAGTTGCTTCTCTGTATTGCTTGTTGTCAGGCAGAAGTTTCCTTGCTGGTTCAGGTAGTTCGTTTCCATAGGAGTGCTTGCTGGCTTAGCTCCTTTCATATTCATGTAGTCCAGAAATTCTAGGATTTTCTGCTTCTGACTGAAAGACAGCTTCCTTTCGTTCTACTTGTATTCAAGATAGTAGTTGATGTTTCCTAATTCTTTCATTTCTACTTCTTAATTCAGATGTTGAACTATTTCATCCCAGTCCTTCTTGTCTTCATAACATAAAATCAGGTCATCCACATAAATCAGAATGTAGGCCCATTTGTTGTCTCTATATCTTGAGTACAGGCATTGTCCTGCCTTGTCTTGCTCAAATCCTTAGTTAGCATTTGATTAAGTTTCTACAGCCCTTTCTGGTTCCTTAGGCTCTGCAGATGTGTCATGTGTGTTGCCCATAGTGCTCAGATGCACTATTTCTGTTTGGTGTGCTTCATTTTTCTCTGTTGGTGTAGATTCACTGATGTGTACTTTCCCTATATTTCTTGATTTCTCCGTTTCATCAATGTAGACCAATGCAGATCTTGACTGTTTCTAGGTTGAGGATTCTGTATCTTTTGCATCCCAGTGCGTAGTCTACAAAAATGCCCTCTTCTGCTCTAACATCCATTTTGGTCTGCTTTTCTTAAGGAATGATCCAAACACTTTTAGATGATTCAGGATGGGTTTGTGCCCATACCACAGTTCAAATTGTGCAGGCACCTTTAGTAGGCAATCTGTTTGCAGGTAGGTAGCAGTGTTGATTGCTTCTCCCCAATACTTGTCAGGTAGCTCTGCTTCAAGGAGCATACATCTGCACATTTCAGTGTGAGGGCGCTTTTTCCTTTCTACTCCACCATTCTGCTCTGGAGTATATGGGACTGTAAGCTGGTGCACTGTTACATGTTCGGCCAAATAATTCTTCATTTCATGTCCCACATATTCCCCTCCATTAGCAATGCAAATTGTTAGTGGCTTTCTTTGAAATCTGTTACTGACCATTGCTGCATATGCTTTAAATTTTACCAGCACTTGACTTTTCTCTTTAATTAGGTCACAATATATCTTGAAAAGTTATCAATAAAAGTCAGCACATATTTATTCCCACTAGGGACTTGAGTTTTCATTGGTCCACAAACATCACTGTGTATCTAGGGGTCGCTGAGTCTGGCTTGCCTCATGCCTTTTGTTAAAGCTAGGTCTCACCCCATTCACTTGAATGCAATGCATATATTTTCCTTCATCAGCACATTTGCTCATTTACATGCCTTTACTTAAATTCTGGCTTTCAAGTTGGCTAATTGCATAACTGTCTCTGTGTCTCAACCATCTGTGCCATAGCCAGAAGCAATTCTTGTGATCACAATGTTTGGTCAAGTTTGCTTTCTGCATGCAAGTCTCAAGAGCAGATAAATCCTGAAGCACTTTGCCAGTTGCATTTAACTGTCCCCTCTGTCTGATACAGCATTTTTCTCCAAATGATGTAAGCATGCCTTTTTTTGTAAGTACTCTCACAGAAATAGGATTATTTGCCAGTACTAAGACATACAGAGAGTCTTTAACAAGGATGTCTTGGCTCTCTCTGCTAGGGAGTTTGCATTTTATGGTTCCTGAGCCAATACCTTCTGCCATTATAGACCATCCATCTGCGACACTTAATGTCGTCTCTTTCTTTTCTTCATCTAACGTTTCAAAGAAATCTTTAGGAGCACACATGTGGGTTGTGCAGGCACTGTCCAGATACTAAATATGACTTTTTGTGGCTCCTTCTTTAATGGTCTGTGAGCCTGTCTATCAAGTGACCATGCTGTGCACCATGGGAGGTTACCATCTTTGTTCGTTTGTTCTCACCTGCTTGTGCCAAGAGCCTCTGGCAATCTTCAATCAGAGATGCACTTAATTAATTAATTAAATTTATACCCCACCCTCCCCGCACGCAGGGGACCTGGACCACTATAACCCCTGTTAGCAGAGAAATTAATACAGCAATGGTGCACAATTTGATTAAACAGTAGATAAAGGTTTATTTAGGAGTTAACATACTTGATAGGAAAGAGGAGAGACAGAGATAGGTTCCTAACTACATCTCAAGATGAGAGAGAGGGTAAGACTGAGTGTGCACTTCCAAGAAGGAGGAGGAAATTGCCCTGAGAGAGCAATCGGGAGACAGACAAGGAATGACACTTAAAAGGAGAGAAGCTGCTGACCTCACTATCCTATCTGTCTTCTTGCTGCCACCTACAGGGTCTTCTTCTCTTCTTCATTGTACACCAGACATTGTCTTTTCCAACAATTAATACTTTCCGAGCTGATCTTGTATTGAAATAAACTGAACTACTCTACTGGAACAAAATTAAATCTGATGAATGTATAAATAAGGAAAAAAATGCATTATACTTAGATATGTTGCATACTGTATGATGATTATAAACTATATTTATATTATATTACGGTAATAACATTTTTAGAACAGTAGATTCAGATAACCAGGGGATGCTAATTAACAAACATAGAAGGC
This sequence comes from Lepidodactylus listeri, assembly GCA_029233225.1. Classification (NCBI taxonomy): domain Eukaryota; kingdom Metazoa; phylum Chordata; class Lepidosauria; order Squamata; family Gekkonidae; genus Lepidodactylus; species Lepidodactylus listeri. Next base: position 23,830,428 of record JARCFY010000005.1, read on the forward strand.
AACAGCTACAGTTCACATGTGGGAGTAATTTCGAATAGCCAGACCATCATGTGATAATTGGAATCATCACAGACTGTATAAATCATCCCTTGTTATCTTCTCTTTGCAAACAGAGTCTTCCACTTTGATCCAGGAAAGAATTGTATGAGCACCTAACCAAAAAGTTTATTTGCATTAAATGTTTCTTAAATATGTGCATGTGTATGTGTGCATGCAATCCCCTCCCCAAACTCTTGGGGAACTACTAGAAGATGGGTCGAAAAGGAAATATAGTATCACAAATCCCACTATATGGATTAATTTGGCATTCCCACATTGTTGGATCATGGCTAGCACATTCAGAGATGCTTTTTGAACAGAAGCATCTCTGCTCCAGTATACATACGTTGGTCACACTTGGGTCCCATCCATCCAGGGAGGCAATGGCACATTCCAGAGATGTGATCACAGGCAGCCGCGTTCTCACAGTTGCACACCTGGTGACATTCGAGCCCGAAAAAGCCATCTGGACAAACTGGAGTTGTAAAATGAAGAGAATGTGATTCTGATTTGTGTATACAACCATCTGGCAAAGAATATCCCCTGCCCCCAAATGGAGCCTTTAGGAAATGACAAGGGAATGAATTATTTTAAGCTTTAGTTATAGAGTCGATCCAAGTGCCTGTCCTTGCGCTGAAGGAAAGCAGGGCTTGTACTGTAAAACTGGGCTTCTTCAGCCTGGGAATGTGTAAATACACCCTACTTGATATTGGCCAGAAAGATAGGCTGTTGATAGAACAGCTCAAAACCTACAGTCACCAGCTGATGTTACTAGCTGATAACATGCCAGCAGAGCTTGTGACCCATGAGGTCAAATGCAGCACTCCAGATAAGCATTGACTTGGTGGGTTACCAATTGGGCAGTTCTGTGACAAACAGAACTTGCAGATAAGATGGCTCAATTTTTGGCTTATTGATTGACAGGAATTGTGGGAATTGATGTGCTGTGAACTCACCCTTTGCTTATGACATAGGTAACTTCCACTGAGGGAAGGGATTTCCTTCAGCGGAATGGGGATTTCTTGTCTCCTCCAGCCTGCTGAAGCCCAGAATGCTCCAACATGCAGTGTCTGGAGAATGAGTTGGAGTTCTGTAGTGGAAGAAGGGAAATCAGTGTGAATTCCCTCCTGTTAGAGGAAATCTTACCACCAGGAGGCACATGATAGCAGTGTATAGAACTACCATGGGGTGGAGAAGGTCGTTGGAGAGAACTTTCGCTCCCTCTCTGAAAATATTGTAATTCAGGGCACCCTAAGATGTTGATAGGTAATAGGTTCAGGATGGACTAAAGAAGGTATTCCTTTATTCAACAACTAATTAAACTTTGGAATTCACTGCTAGTAGATCTCACAATGGCTTTAAAAGGAGATTAGACAGATTCAGGGGGGAGAGGTCCATCAGTGGCTACTAGCCATAGTGATCAAAGGAAACTTCCATGTCCTTGGACAGTAAACTTCTGAATACCAGTGCTGGGATATATCATCAGGGCATGGTCTCGGCATCTATACCTTGTATGTTTGGCCCTCCAGGGCAAGTGACAGCTACTGCGTGAAACAGGATGCTGGACTAGATGGACTACTGGTCTGACTCAGCAGTGTTGTTCTTAGGTTAAGGTTTGAAACGGGGAAGAGATGGATTTTAATTAAATTGGATCTGCATTTGCTATGTAGTCCAGGAGAATTATGGAGGACATGCTTCTACTGAGACATCGAGAGTCTTTTGACACAACCAGGATTTTTTTTTTTAGGTTTAAGTATTCTAGCTGTCCGTTTGTTCATGCTGAGGGAGAGGCAGATTTATTCTGACCTGCCTTGTTTGCAATAAGCCTAAATTTTAAGCCTAAAGGCAACCAGTGATTATGGGCTGTATCCAGGCTGGGGAAAAATTACTGCTGGCACTATCCAGGCTTTAAATGAATACAGGCGGCCCATCTCCCTTTTTAATAAGATGACTTCTTTGCACTCTCTCGTAATGGAGGCTTTAACTGGGCTGCAGAATGATGGCGCTTGATTTGTGCTTGAGTTACTATCCCTTAAGGCAAAGCCGCTTGAGATTATATTACTGGGGGGAGAAATGTATTGTGGGCCTGTGCGGAATTCTCAGCCCACATAAGAAAGGTGATTTCCCACAGCATTACTCTGAGCAATGAGTGTTAGCACACACTGAGGCTACGCAGACTGCACTGGCATGGTAACACACTGCGAATGTTATTCGGTGCATATTAAGTACTGAGGCGGAATTACTGTTCGGTTAGGACTGGGATCCCAACCTCATCGCCAGTATTAAGTACTGAGGCAGAGGCGATGAATCCAACAAGCAGGCCTTTATTCATAACATCATTCAGCTCTAAGACAGCTCTATGAGAGTGGCACCCTAATTTATACGGTTCCAACAAATAACTTTCAACAATGTAACTATATACAAGCGATGATATTGGATCCAAGCAGTGCTCAGCGATTGGGTACCTAGATTGGCTTCAGGACCAATGGGAGTCTTTATTAGTCAGCCAATGAGAACTGGAGCATTGGGATACCAGAGTCCTTTCATAGGTAAACTATAGTTGTTAATGCAGCATAATCAAGAACACAAACACAACAGTGCACATAATGGCATTTCATTGAGAAAGGCGCCCCATGGAACACTTATAGGAAAAAGTGATTTGCAGATGTTTAATCTGAGCATCTCAGCCTCTGGGCGGGGAAACATGTGCAAAGTAAGGTGTGACTCTTGGTGACTCCTGCTCTGCACATTTCCCTCAATGGGAAGTTGTATGTACTCTTGACGATACTAGGACTGAGATGCTTTCACCCATTGCGAAGCTCAGCTGCACCTTGATTATGTAAGCATGGAAAACAATGTACAGAGAGCTCTTACAGTCTCAAAACAAACGGTACCATGCAAAACCAGAGCTTCTGTAAATAAGCCCTAGAATAAGGGGAGAAACCGTTTGCGGTAGGGCAGTCAATGGACGTATTTAGGGCCTTACCGTGTCGTCCTAAGCCTTCTGAGCCGATTTACCTCAACAGACTCAGAAAGGTGTTATTCTGCTTTCAGCTATTAGTCAGCTTTGGACTTGGAAGAGTTCAAAACCCTGTTCAACCATGTAAATCATGCTCGGTAGCCCCCTCTCAGTCTAACCTACCCAAACGCTTCTGTGAGACCAAAACGGCATAACCTGTTTTCATCCCACATGGCAACTGCATAGCCAAATGTATCCTCATTTTTAAAAAATCCCTCCATATAGGGAAAAACAAGCAGGGGACCCACAAGGACTTGTGTGAGGCATCTCATTTCCTCCTCCCCCACTATTTCCACCTTCCCTTCCCTGAAAACTCCCATAGCCTCTCCCCTTTTCTTGCTTTCTTCTCTCCTTCCTTCCCTCCAGACAATTTACCTCAAGCTGCACCTCTGTATTTAGCTTTCCCTCCACCCCAGCAGTCTCTCTTGGAAAAACCAAGTTGAGCCCAGCTGATTGGTGCGGGTTGCCAGCCCAGTGGTGTAGTGCCAGATCCTGCTCTGAAACTCTAACCACTTCTACTCTAACTTGCTTTTGTGGGGTGGCTTCGTTGAACAGTCCCAAGCTACTGGGCTGAGTCGTGCAAGTCTGTAGTAGCAAGTAGCCTGGTTGCTGTTGCCGGGCCTGGACCCATGAGTCCTCCATCACAGGCCAAAACAGCCCTGGAAATGGCCCTGAATCCTCTCTCTGCCTTTTCCTAATAGAAATCCAAGGCTGGAAGGCTGGCAATATGTGGCTGCCTAGCGGCGGCCACTGAAAACATTTGTTTCTTAAAGGTACAGGTGCTACTTCTAGTATTCCCCGCCCCCCCCCCCAATATTTTTAATTTCCAGTTTTTTCTGCAAATGTTTTTTTTTTAATGTTTGTGGAAAGATCTGTCTTGTCTGATCATGGCTCCACTCTCGGTTTAAGTAACTATGAATCTGGCCACGATAAGCATTAGATATAGCACATGATTAAAGACTAAGTGATAAATAATATAGAAGTGTTATAGCCAGTGAGCATGGCAAAGAGGGGAAGGGTGTGCTCCCCCCAAGACCTCTGGTTGCAGGGAGAAGAGACATCCTCCTGCTGAAGGGGTTTCTCTTCGGCCCCCAGTACCAGAGGCAACCCTGTCCATCTTTCTTTGTTAGGTATAGAAGTAGATATAATAACAACAAGACTGAGTGAACAGAACAGAAGTTAGAAGAATGAATAATAATTCACTAACGATCTAAAGGATGTATTAAAGATTGGCATGTGAGATGCATACATGCATTTTTTTTTTACCAGCAATTTTAAGCAGTGGTCAGCCTAACCTGCTGAGTAAGAGGGCCCCTAAATCTGGATGGAACCTCAATCTGCTTCTCTGCTCTTTTTGCCGTCCTTCCCTAGCCTCCTAGGTAGAGCAAAATCAATGGGCATTGCTGATCACATTATAGCAGAGTGTTTGGCTAGCTGCTCTAGACACACAATATATATGTATATATTTAAAAAAACTGTGCACAATTCGAGGGAGTTTGAAACAAGAAGACTGAATGCTCACTCTACATTTTAAACACCAGCAGAAACCATTCATTCCTTTGGCCTACTAGCTGCATTTTTTGCACACTGAGTTAGAGAGATCCCCATAGACGTATTGCACATGCTTTTGAACAAGTGTATATTTCAGAGGTGAACACCCTGTGCTTCTTTGTCCCAGTGCTTTGATGCAGCCTGAGGACTTTCCCTTCCTTCTTTGTTTCCCATTGGCCCTGAGGAAGGATGCTCTAAAACTGGAAAAAAAGGTTTGGATTTTTATTCGGTCCGGATGAAAAGTATATTATTCCTGTGTGGGTTTTATTTCATGGACAAATGTAGCTTCCTGCATTTGTTGTCTCTGCCGCAAACTGCTCCTGTTTCCACTAGAGGGCAGCATATGCAAGCAAGAGCTATAATTTGGACCTTGCCTAAGAACAGCAAATTACACTAGAATGTTATTTTTCCAAAGTTAACATGTCAATTTGGACAAGAAACAGCAGGAGAGATTTTGATCAAAGAACAGGGGTTTCTATTCAAATATAACTGACCATAGGCTTTTGTCTGCACAGCACTTGCTTACATCTGCATTACTACCGGCTTTGCCAAAGAAGAATATTGTTTGTCTATTTTTCTTGCATATCCAGAAACAGACAGTGAAGTGATTTGGCAACAGACCGGCAGGCAGGAAACTCAATCCACACCACCCACTGCCTTATTTTAGCAAACTGGTTTAAAAGCAGAGGTTTTCCAAATCTTCCACCTTCAAGGGACCTCTTTTCTGCATCCAATTACCTTGACAAGGATCTCATACACTTAAGCTGTGGAACTCCTGTAACCTTGGGATGCAGAATTTACCTGCAGCAAGTGCTGATCTTAAATGCATCTAAAGTACCCACTTAGCCTGGTTCTGAGAAGAACACGGAAGGAGCATGTGTGCCTCATACTTGCTTAACCAGGATTAAGAGATTAGACCCATTTTGTTCACAGTGGCCAAGTTTTATCACTGAGCTGATGGATTTTCCCAGGCTGATCAATATAATCAGTACGACAAGTTCTAAATCTGCAGAAAACATCTGCTGAGAAAGACACCAACTCTCATTTTTAAGGGAACCCAGAAAAGAAAGCGGGAGGGGAGAGAAATACCTTTCTCACAAAGGATTCCCATCCAGCCGGCTGCACAATCACAGGCTCCGCTCACGGGGTCACAGGCAGCTCCGTTCTGGCACTGACAGCTGGACTTACAGCTGGGGCCGAATGTTCCCCTGGGGCAACCTGCAGACACAGAACAGCAGCTGCACATTGGCTCCAATTGGGTACAGGCTTGCGGATCAATTCTGGATGCTCTCCAGTTGCTGGGAAAGCTGCTTATTTGAATGAAAAGCAAAAGATGGACACTGAAAGAAATGCCTGCAGAAGCGACATAACTACTGGGTGTAGCAGGGGCTGTGTGGGTGTCATCACGGGTCTGCGGGAGTGTGGAGAGAGGACAGAATGGGACATGGGATGCTGGACTGAGCTTCTGTAAAGGCTCTGCCTTCACTTGGAAAAAAACGACAGCTGCAGCAGCAAGTTCTAGCCTGCCTAGAAGAATGTTTTTATAGAAACAGAGGAAGGCTAAGCTATTTCTAAAGGGGGGCTGTAGACATGCACATGGAGACACCCCAATCCCTTCTTTAAAATGATTTCCCTGCAGCCTTTGGCCCCATCTCAATGCCAACTGAGCTTTAAATATGTGTGCAGTGCATTTGTACACATTTATTGATTTCCATTACAGTGCAATCAATAAGTAGAGTCACACCCTTCTAAGTCTAGGGGGTGCTCTGCTTAAGACTGCACAGCTGTGCCCAGCCTTTCTTTCACCACGAAGCTTAAGGCAGCAAACACTGGGTTTCCAAGAGGGCTCCCTTTCAAGCAGTGCCCAGATCCAGACCTGCTTAGCTTCACCAAGATGGCTCCACTATGAGTCCTCCTGTCCAGGGCTGCTGAGAACCACCACAGGACCCCCAACAAAGATTTCCTTCACCTTGATCTAACACTGTATGAAAACAAATCAAAGTCCATGCCCCCCACCCTGAATTTTGTCCCCTATGCCCTAGGATAGCCCATTCCCATCATACCACGGAAGCTAAGCAGGGATATTTGGATGGGAGACCACCAAGCAAGTCTAGGCTCACGACGCACAGGCCAGCAATGGCAAACCAACTTCGTTTGTGTCTTGCCTTGGAAACCCTACAGGGTCATTATAAGTTGGCTGCAACTTGACAGCACTTTACAAAAGGAGTGTCCCCCACCCCATTGACCTTGCCTCCAGCCATCACCTGAGACCCCACCATTCTCTTTTGGGGATGTGTTCCTGAAATCTCTCCCTCCTCTCCTTTGGCTACTGACCACACTGTCTGTTTGAGAGCCTCATCTGCTCTTGGGGGCAGAAACAAGTCTATTTTAGGAGAGGTAATTCTGTAAGATGCCACGTAAACGGATGGTTATGTAGGTATGTGTGCATCCCTTTATTCGTTTTATTTATTTACAAATTAAATTAATGGATCACCCAAGCCCTGAGTTCACAGGGCTCTGGGCAATGTACAACAGTAAATAAAATACAATATAAACATCATTAAGTCACAGTAATAAATCATTCAATACAATTATCTTAACAACAATTCCCTAATGACATCCATGAATCAAATTTTAAGCCATTTTCAGACTGTGTTGCTGTCTCACAGGCACAGTAGGGAGGAGGCCGAAAGAAAAGATGGAATAAAGGTGTGTGTGGGGGGGTGCCTGCCATGTTAGAGCCTGCTGCAGTCCTCATTCAAAAGCCTGGTGGAACATCTCTGCTCTGCAGGCCCTGTGGAACTGCATTAAATCCAGGGCCCTGATGTTGGTTGGCAGAGAGTTCCACCAGGTCAGAGCTAGGGCTGAATAATTTGCTCTTCGAGGGACATACCAGAGGAGGCGGTCTCGAAGATATGTGGGTCCCTGACCACTCACTGCCTTAAAGGTCAATACCAAAACCTTGAACCTGACTCAGTTCTCCACTGGAAGCCAGTGTAGCTTGTGCAGCACAGGTTGAATGTGTGCCATCTGTGATGTTCCTGTCAGGACTCGTGCCGCCAAATTCTGGATCAGTTGGTGTTTCTGGATCAGTCTCAAGGGCAGGCCAGCATAGAGCAAGTTACAGTAGTCTAGCCTGGAGGTGACCGTTGCATGGGTTACTGTGGCTAGGTCAGGGCACGACAGGAAAGAGGCTAGTTGCCACGCTTGGCATAGACAGAAGAATGCCAGCCGAGCAACATTCATGACCTGAGCCTACATAGATAAGGAGGTATCCAGGACCACGCCCAAACTCCTGATGGTCTGTGCCGGTGCCAATAGTGCCCTGCCAAGAATGGGATGTTTGTGCCCCAACCCTGAAGCCCCCCTCCCAGCCACACAGCCTCCGTCTTTGTTGGATTCAGTCTCGGCTGGCTCTTTTTTAACCATCCCACTACGGCTTCCAAACCCACAGCCAAGTTATGCAGGACAATATCTGGGTGGCTGTCCATTAACAGCTATAGCTGGGTGTCATCAGCATATTCATGACACCCCAGCCTGAGATGCCACACTGGCTGGGCAAGGGGCCGTCCCATGGCTGGGGCAAAAGCCATACTGGAATGGATCTAATGCCAATGTGCCATCCAGGAAAACGCTGGAGCTGCTGGGCTACCACTCTCTCAGTTAACTTACCCAAAAACAGTAAGTTCAAGACTGGGTGGTAATTGGAAGGACTGGTAGGATCCAAGAGCAGTACCACCACAGCCTCTTTCAGACCCTCCAAATAGACTCCTGTTTCCAGAGACAGATTGATAATGTCCATCAGTGGGCCCCGTATCCTCTCACTGTTGGCTTTCACCAGCCATGAGGGGCACGGATCTAAGGCTGGTCTAACAGCACCCAGAATCCTGTCAACATCAGCAAGGGAGAGATGGCTGAAACTGTCAAAAACCAAATCCAAAGGTGGCCGAGGGGCCTCCAGTTCACATACTGTATCAACACTGGTGGGTTAGGTCATGGTGGAGTAAAAAGACTTTGCCTGCAAAAAGACTCACAAATGCCTCACAGCTGAGGGACGTCAAGATTACCCTAAACAACTGTGCTGGGTGAGAGCTAGCGGAAGTGATGGAGGCTGAGAAGAATTCTTTCTTTGCAGCCTTCACTGACACCACATAGGATTTCATAACTGTCCCATAAGATGTTCTAGCAGCTTCCTCGTGGGCACACCACCAAACCTGCTCAAGTCATCTAAGTTCCCGTTTCATCCCCCTGAGTTCTGTAGTGTACCAGGGGGATGACCTTTGTTATAAATAATGAAGGCATGAAATGCAATGAAAAACAAATGTTAATTGATAGTCTTTATCAGGGAGGGTAGAAGGGGAAACAAGGCATTTCAATTAACCTAACACAAAGTCTACCCGCCAAACTAGTTATCTGCTCCAAATCTGAAAACAAAGTTTGTCCTCAGGGTGAAATCTGAAATCTCCCAAAGTGGAACTTCTCCATGTTTTGACAACTGTACCAGCTGGACCTTTTTCTAGGTGTACAGAATAGGAAAAAACAATTTCCTGCTCTTGGGTTCTAAGAATGCCCCTTCTTCAGACATTGACATTATTATGGGCTTACTTTGCTCACAATGATTGCCAGTGTATCCTGCTTGACAGATGCAGATCCCAGTAACAGCGTCACAGCTATTAGCGCTGTTCTTGCAGTCACATGAGTTTCTGCAAAGCTGTCCCCAGTAGCCAGAATCACAAGCTGCAGAAGAAGATAAAAGCAGGATGCATTTTATGTAAGAGGTGTCTAATGGAGTGAATTTTATTTTGCTGTCATTTTACAGCACAGGTTGTAAGGAGAAAAAAGAAAACAGTGGTGGCTAGGTTTTGGTGTACTGGAAATCAATGAGGGTCAACTACCTTTTAGCTAGGAGCAGCTTAAGAGTTGCATTAGGTGAATATTCGGCTCCGAATCATTCCGTTGTTCCTGTGTGCTATGGAGAAGAGGAGGTTGCGTGTGCCTTGGCTGGCAGGGTAGTCAGTCAATAGGTGCAGCAAACATTGCTGGCCATGCAGCTCTCGTACAGTTCAAAACAGGGCCATCAGCTGCGAGCGGGGCATTAATTTTTTCCATGTGCTCGTACACTGTGGTACACAACACAGTGGAGAAAATTACCAGCCTCTCAGTTGCACTCTGCTCAGCCAAGTCTGAAGCCTTTCTCCAGTCTAAGCAGCCTTTCACCAACTCCAAGTGCCTCTTCCCCAGACAGAAGAGCCCCTTCTGTTGAAGGATGGGCTGGACGAAGGCATCCTAATTGGCTAAGCAGAGTGGTTGGATACAAGCCATGTCATTTACACTGGAAAGGGCTGCCACTCTTCTATTGTAGCCTCTCCTTTACAGTATGCTGGAACATACTGGTCTTTATGCTGGCAGTCTTTGGCTTTCATCTGAGCTGCAGAAAGGCTCCTCCCTCTCATTTTCAATTATTTTGTAGCAGCTACTGCTGTATTCACCAGGGTCACACTGGTGGCAGTGGCGGCAGAGGCTGGAGAATAGGAATGAGATCTCCATTTCCTTCTTCTTGATACCCTCCGTTTTTCCTCCAGCGTCCTGAACTTTGTTACATCGGTGTTAAAGGCATCAGTGGTCCTGGGAAATACAATGTTTTTACCTCTCCAAGATGCCTAGCATTCAGGGCATGAGAAAGGAAGAGAAGGAGGACACCAAGGGAAGGTAGTTCTATCTCCTCCCTGTCCTTGCTGTAGCCATGTATGCCCCACCAACATAACTGTGGGGGAGGGAGTCCACGAGAGAGAACAGTCACCTTCACTCCAACGTTTATTACCTCAGTCTCTGTTGGAACAGTAAGAAGATTGCAGTGTAATTCTAAGCAGACTTACGCTCTTCTAAGGTTCATTAAAATCAAAGAAGAGGAAGAATAGTTGATTTTCATACCTCACTTTTCTTAACCCTAAGGAGTGTCAAAGCAGCTTACAACCGCCTTCCCTTCCTGTCCCCACAACAGGTACCAGGTAGGTGAGGCTAAGAGAGTTCTGAGAGAACTGTGACTGGCCCAAGGGTCACCCAGCAGGCTTCGCGCAGATGAATGGGGAATCAAACCAGGTTCTCCAGATTAGAGGCTGCCGCTCCTAACCACTGCATCATGCTGGCTCACTGGGATAGCGCTCATTATCTCTTAACCCAACCCAGCTGTTCTCCAGGTTGCTGTAAACAATTTTTGAAAATGGGAGAGCCCTAAGAATGCCACCTATTGGAAGTAGGGTGAGGGGTAAGAAATAGGACAGATAAGTAGAGAGATCATGAAAGGATGCTAGAACAAGCATATCTTAATGAGGGGGTAGCTCTGTGACACAGACACTGCTGGGCAACTCAGGTGGATGTGATATCAGGGGCCAGCTCATGTAGGATCTCTCTGTAATTTCTCTCTGTAGGATCTGATGCAGGATCTCTGTAGGATCTCTGTAATTTCTCTCTGTAGGATCTGATGTCAATCATTTGCAAATGCACAGAACAGAGTCTCATTTGACATTCATATGCAAACTTCAGGAAACTCTCATTCTAACCCAAGGCACTCACTTGTGGAGACAAGCCTTCCCTCAAACATCACGAATTAGCCTTGAACTAAGCTGCCTTGAAAATTATTGGTGATGGAGGAGGGTGGACTGTAACCGGTTGTCAATCTGAGCGCTAAAGGCACGGCCACGCGGCTCAGAGGAACTAGTGTACAGGGATGGAATAAAGTTTGCCTATCGAGTCTCTCCGCTTCACCAGCCATCACCCTCCGTACTGTAGACTTAAGATAATTAAGGATTATCGCCGTCTGGGCTGCATAAAGCCATAAATACACAATTTCCGAAGCAATAAGATTAGCAGGTTGGGAAATGTATATATATTCTGGGAACGTTTAATTGCCTAAGGAGCATCCAAGCTGGTTCTTTAGGATTTCGATTATGTCGGATGCGACAGAAGGAACTGGTACCGATAATGGGGAGGGGGCTTGGACTGACACTGCTTGCAGTCATGGCCGATCCAGCCCAAGGGACATATGCATTCACCCGTGATGGGGTCACACAGAGCATCACTACTGCAGCTGCACTGCAGCAAGCAGTTTTTTCCATGGTAACCAGGAGGACACGCTGGAAAAGAGAGAGGCACACAGCGCCTGTCACTTAGATGTATTAACTCAAACAAAGGGAGAGAGCATCTCTGATCATGAGCCACTCCTTATGATCTGCTGGGATGGAAGGGAATGGGGAAGACAAATCATGTATCCCACGACTACCCACAGTCCACGCCCCTCATAGCTGACCCACACTTTACCAAGGAGCCCTGGTATTTTAATGGTTTCACACTTGTTCACCTATCTCTCTGTGTGTTGTTTCTGGGAACTTATGAAACAATTCATTTGTACTCCAATATATATATATTTTGGGGTAGAGGCTGATGGTGGATTACAAAATTTTTTTAAAATCCAAATATTATTTATTAATTTTTACATTTTTTAGAACATTTGTATGCCATCTTGCTCTGCTCGAGGTGACTCACAACTAAAATAATAAAAACGAGACAAGAAAAACAAGCCAATAGAAACAAGCCGACATGATTAAAAGCCGTGGTGGTGGAAAGTCAAGTCACAGCTGACATTGGGGATTTCTCCTGCTTTAGTTTTGGCTTTCAAACTGGAAATGTTTTTAGCTATTATTGTAACTCACCTTGAACTATAAGGAAATGTTTCAATAAATAATAAATATGTTATGGCAATCTCGTAGGATTTTTAAGGCAAGAGACGTTTAGTGGTGGGTTGGCCATTGCCTGCCTCTGCGTTGCAACCTTGGACTTCCTTGGTGGACTCCCTCCTAAGTACTCACCAGAGCCGACACAATTTAAGTTCTGAGATCTGATGTGATCGGTCTAGTCTGGGCCATCCCTGCCCCCACATTAAAACTGCACAAATTCACTCCTGAACAAAGTTCAGGGCTTACTTCCAAGTAAAAGTGCATAGTTATGCGGCCTTAGAAGACTGAAAGGTTCTCAAAACTTCGACATGCATAGGATTTTACCTCTCTTAGGGTTACAGTGTGGAACTCATGTTAATCCGAAGGAGGAGGAGGAGGAAGAGGAGGGTTGGTTTTATACCTTTCATTACCTGAAGGAGTCTCAAGGCGGCTTACAATCACCTTCCCTTCCTCTCCCCACAATGGAAACCCTGTGAGGTAGGTGGGGCTGAGAGAGCTCTGAGAGAGCTGACCCAAGGTCACCCAGCTAGCTTCATGTGGAGGAGTGGGGCAATCAAACCCAGTTCTCCAGATCAGAGTCCGCAGCTCTTAACCACTACACCAAACTGGCTCTAACAGTGTGTGCGTGCAAACAGGATCGCACTTTACATGCTGGACATACAAACTCCCCAGCCTTTGGATCCCACGGTGCTCTTCGGCCCTGCCTGTGATTCCCACTCAGTCTGTCAGAGCTACACAGTGTTAAAAAATAAAGCAAAGGACAATGGAAGGCACCCGCAGTAGATGCTGCAAAACAAATTAAATCCACAGCTTTCGAAATAAACCCATTGACTTGTGCCACAGAAGCATGAACAATTATTGAAAGGGTGGGCATGAACTATAAAACAAACAAGGAAGCCTGAGCTGAAACTAATCCTAGCTTCATAAAAAACAAACATAATTGGCAAAGCACGGATTTTACATTAAATTCTGGAAAGTTTTCCTGGTCCTGCCCAAGACCAGGTTTTGAAATGTCAAAGGTCTGGCCCAACTTACCACCACCTCCACTTCTAGGTCCTGTAATGGCACTGAGGTTTAGAACTCGGAGTGAGGGGCTCGACTGTGAATACTAAGAACTCATTTTGAATTTAGCCCAAGCTCAACAAGGCCGAGGGGCTTGCATAGTTCAAGGGTGCCAGATGCCCAGATGCCTTGTTTCAAAGGGCATGATTGCCTTTTGTTGGTATTTTCGTTTCTTATAATTTGGAAACTGAGGCTACATCGAGATGACTCCACAAGCTAACATTAAACCAGGATGTGCACAACCTGGCTCATTGCTGAGCTCATACATACCTCTTCCATCCCTCCTTGCATAGAAAATGCCAGTTAGAAACTTCTGCAGTTACCTGTGATGTACAGGTGGAGGCCTGTGTGCTACCTGGGTTTTGCTCCCCCTCAAATTAGGATTCTAATTCTGGTTTTGAATGCCAGTGTCAATGCAGGGTGGGGTGGGGGACATTTGTATATATCATAGGTACCCTGACTTAGATGGCCCAAGGTAGTAGCCCCTTCTCTTTAGAACTCGGAAGCTAAATAGGATTGGTCCTGGCTAATACTTGGATGGGAACCACCAAGAAAGTCCAGGGTTACTATGCAGAGACAGGCAATGGCAAACCACCTCCATTCCTTTCTTGTCTCCAAAACCCTATGGGGTTGCCCGAAATCGACTGTGAATTGATGGACACTTTCCACAGCCATACATCCATAGGTGCATGGAGTTAGTTTGCAACCAGGATTTTCCACTGAAGAAGAGAGGCACATTCAGGCAAGAAGCCAGGTTCACACACATCTCATCTTCGTGTCACCTTGTCCTGACATCTGAAAGGGAACCCTTGCTAATGTTAAGCCCACTAGGCTTTAGCAAAGAGTGACATGCATGGTAGAAGCAGGCTACACAATGGGATCCCTAGCAGAATATTCAGATGGGTGCTACATCCATGGTACTCATTCCTAATCCCACAGTTGGATTGGAAGGTTCCTTTGCCGAAAGTTAAAATCCTGATAATTAGCTGTTTTGGAATGAGGGGAAAGCTGATTACCATCTCCTCTGCTGCCCTTTCTCACCAAACAGTCCACACTATGTGTGTGGAGGGGGGAGGTATTTGTGAATTTCCTGCATTGTGCAGGGGGTTGGACTAGTCAGGGGTGGCCAAACTTGCTTAACATAATAGCCACACAAAATAAACATCATATTTGAGAGCCACAAGACATAAACAAATATTACACACGTCTTATTTTAATATGCAAATTTGATTTTTATTAATATTAAATTAGATTGTGTGAAAGAGCCGCATACAGCTCCCGAGCTGCAGTTTGGCCACTCCTGGACTAGATGACCCCTGGAGGTCCCTTCCAACTCTATGATTCTATGATCTGCTGGATATCAGCTTTTAAATGGAGAGAGCTACACACATAAGAATGTAAGAGAAGCCATGTTGGATCAGGCCAATGGCCCATCCAGCACAACACTCTGCGTGACACAGTGGCCAAAACTCAAGTACCTTCAAGGAGGTCCACCAGTGGGCCCAGAACTCCAGAAGCCCTCCCACTGCTGCCCCCGCCCAAGCACCAAGAATACAGAGCATCACTGCCCCAGTCATAGTGTTCCATCTATACCTTGTGGCTAATGGCCACTGATGGACCTCTGCTCCATATGTTTACCCAGTCCCTTCTTGAAGCTTTCTATGCTTGTAGCCTGCAGCAGTGAATTCCACGTGTTATTTACTCACTAGGTGAAGAAGTACTTCCTTTTATCTGTTCTAAATCCACTGCTCCTTAATTTCATTGAGTGCCCAGGAGTTCTTGTATTGTGGGAAAGGGGGAAAAGTATAGCCCCCCATGCATTTCAAAGTAGGAGCTACTTTTTTTAAGGGTCACACATGCACACAGCCCAGGCACACTCGGTGGATTAGAATCTTAAAATGACATCCAACTTTACAGTACAAGAAGAGCAGCAACAAAATCAAATATTGCATGATGAATAAGAACTTGCTTGGAGAAAGGGGCATGACCAAACAGGAAGTTACTGTACCTCTTTGACACTTGCTCCCTTCATAACCTGGTTTACAGATGCAAGAACCATTCCTGGGATTGCAGTCCAAAGTGTTCTCTTTTAAGCACCGGCATTCTTCTGAGCATCCTGCTCCAAAGACCCATTTGGGACAACCTGCAGTCAGGAAAGGGGGGACAGTTAACATTATTACTAAGCGGACAGGGCTCAGTCACATTACAGAGATTCTAGGCAAAGGGAGCAAACCAATCAATGCTGGTCTACAATTCCAGAGTAACCCAGAGAAAGCGATCAAGGGACAGTTTGATGGAAGGAAGGAAGGGAGGGAGGAAGGGAGGAAGGAAGGAAAATAGTCTTAGTTGCAAGCTTAGAAATAATGCCATAATTTCTCATGCTATATTTTTCAGACATTAAACATTCTCCTTATATTGGTCAGCATGATTGGACTTACTTAAGTGGCAGAAGCGACCGTACAATCCAGGGTCACACAAACAAGCTCCATACAGTCTGTGACAATATCCACTGTGAGCACAAGTACATTTCTTGTTGCAGTGCTTCCCATAAAGCCCTTTGGGGCAACCTAACCAATATGGAGGGGTGGGAAAGACAATACAAGAAAACGGAGAGTTGAGATGAACAAAGGAAATGTTTTCTATGCTTATTTTTAAAAATATTAGCAGAATGCTCATTTGTGAAAGGAAAATCTGTGTATTGCCAGGATGCATTTGGCCTAGATGATTTTTTTAAAATCCCAAACAGCTTTTACTTTGGTCTGTATGATATTTTATTTTTGTACATTTTTAAACTTATATATCGGCATCTAAATCCAGCATATCTATTAAAGCATAATAGTTTTGCTAGGATTATACACGATCTTGTAACCTTCCTTGGTTTGTCGTTTGGCATGCGGGCTGCAGGTTTAGCTCCCTCTGTTTTTGTTTTGGGTTGGCTCTCAACCGTGGTGCAGGAACAGGGAAATTTTGGCTTTGATTCCAATCATGCCCCACTTCAGAGCAGAAGTCACCAACCTTCCTGCCCCCACTGCTGGACCTCCTGATGGCACCTGGTGTTTTTGGCCACTGTGTGACAGAGTGTTGGACTGGATGGACCACTGGCCTGATCCAACGTTGGCTTCTCTTATGTTCTTTTATAATTACACAGCCAAACTACACCAATAGCCACAGCAAGAGTTCAACAAGTCATACAATTTAATATTACTGACATTGTTACTGATATTGACATTTTGATGAATAGTCCGTAAAGGTTCTGCTGCCCAAACACTGGTTGTTGTGAATCCTTTATTAGGAAGTGACACACAAGATCTCACAATAAATATTCACAGGAGCCCCTTGAGCAGTTGTTAAATGTGCACTGTCACAAATCTGTGCATGGTTCACACCTGGCAACTGTTCCCCTCTATCATTTCCCTCTCTGTAAGGCATCTCCAAGAAGCTCTTTAGTCCCATATAAAAATCTTTGCCTGCCATTCCCTTCCCAATCAATGCTCCCTCTATGTTATGGAGTCTTGTGAGCAAAAATTCTACTTTGTGAGCTACTGGCATTATAGTTGTGAGTGAGTGATTTGGCTACTGCATAAATTAGTTTGCTCTGGAGCCCTCCTTCCTGAGCTAAGACAAAAATGTGTGAGCCAGAGGTTAAAAAACTGTGAGCTAGCTCACACTAACTTGGCTTAGAGGGAACACTGCTTCCCATACTGGTTCCCACCAACCCCTCCAATGTATCTTAAAAGATTTCATTTTCTTTCTTTTCAAGAGCCACATTTGTTTCTGTACCAAGCCAAATCTGATGCTAGAGCCATAGATGGCAGACCTCTGCTTCAGAGGCACCGGAGTCATTACACATAATAATCAGAAAAATCAGCTGCCTAAACTCCGGCATCCAGATCCTCTCTTTTCCAGAAATTATCCCATTGTTTCAAGCCCCAGAATCGGCCATTGTGTCTACTTTATACTGACAGAGCCTTTATATTACACATCAATGCCAATTAAAAAAGACAATGGCCAACACCCTGATCAATCATTAGGAAACCAGCTGTAAATGCCAAGATAAACAATAAAATTCTGACCATCTTCACAAAACTTTCCATTAATTCCCGGTGGGCAACGACACTCCCCAGTTGCAGGGTCACAGGAACCTCCATTCTGACACTTGCAAAGGCTGCTACAATCTTTCCCGTAGGTCCCCATGGAGCAGGCTGTAATGAAAGCATAGAAGATTAATGGGCAAAGCTACCTTCCCCCTACATTAGGGATGAGGAGGAATTACATTTCTGCTATTGTGCCAGAGTGAGATGGAGCTATTAGAGGCTTAACACAAACAGTCTGCATGCGACGCCGGGCCAAAGCAGATTCCGCAGACAACAAGATTAATCTGCTTGCTGCCGAGTGCTGTAGTTGATTGCAACACATCATGCTGATGTCGCTATGTGATATAAAGAGGGCGGGTTGGATGCCGAGAATACATCCCACTAACAGTGGTCCTTTCACTTGGCAGAAGGCACCCTCCTGAGACACAAGAAGTGGGACAGATCCACAGAATCCACCCCCATGTACTTCCTGGCTGGGTGGCTAGTAGCAGCAACTACATTTTCTTCTTTGCTTGCCTTCTGCCTCAGGACAACAGGTCCCTATGACCACCACTGCATGCTCACTCAAAAGGAACCCAGTTGAATAGGCAAGGAACAGCAGCCGATGTCAGCCTAGGCTGCTCTCACCCCACGGTGACCAAGAAATGGCAAGCTTGCAGCGGAGGACAAGGGGAGGGCTTCTAGTGTCCTGGCCCCACTGGTGGACCTCCTGATGGCACCTGGTATTTTTGGCCACTGTGTGACACGGAGTGTTGGACTGGATGGGCCATTGGCCTGATCCAAAATTGGCTTCTCTTATGTTCTTCTTATGTTCCTTGCCACAGCCAAAAGAGGGAGGAAAGGCAGCAGCAGCTCTCAGAACATGGTTGTTGAGGCAGTTGAGGCCCCGAAACTGGGGCCACTATTGGATACTTGAAGGTTCTAACCCCAATTCTGATGTCCTAATCCATTACTAGTGAGCTGAACTTGGTGTGGTGGGTCATGTAGTGCAAACCTATCTGCAATGTCACACACACTAAATAAAGTACTTTCAATCCACTTTCAATGCACTTTGCAACTGGATTTTGCTGTGTGAAATGGCAAAATCCACTTGCAAACAGTTGCTGAAGTGGAATGAAATGGTATTATTTAGCATGTGTGAAAGCGCTCTGTGTTAGGCCGAGGACAGACTGGCAATCTAAAGCGGTGCAGGCACGCTTGGGAGACGGAAGAAAGGAGCACGTTCAGACATGCGCATCTGTCCGTCGGCTCCGTTTCGTACTTACCCGTCTCCCAGTCGCTTTCCTTCTGCTTTAACAGGACACTGGGTAAAACCGGTGTTCAGGGGCCGTCCTCCGCATGCCTCCCACTTCCAAACAGTGTGAACTGGAAGAAGCGGGAGGCATCCGGAGGCGGCAGTGTGAACGCACATGCGAAACACATCAAAGGAAAACAAAAAAAAGTGCAGCGATGCGCGCAAGCCGCGCGCGCCGGCTCCGCAGCAGTCTGAACGCTCCGTGGCAGTCTGAACGCTCCGTATCGCCGCTGATCCGCATTGCTCTGGCCAGTGTGAATGGCCAGCTCCGTGGGGTTTTTCCCCCGCACCAGTTCCCTCCGCTTTGCCTCCGCTTTAGATTGCCAGTCTGTCCTCGGCCTTAGACTGCATGAACCCATCATGGGAGACGGTGCCATTGTTAAACTGTAGCAGTCCTTTGCAACAGGATTGTCTTGACCACACTGGAAAACCCAGTTGAGAATGACTGATGTAGCACAACAACATTATGGGTAGATACAACCTTAAACACAGTTACAACTTTCTAAGCCCGCTGATTCCATTTACTTTGAAAGGGTGTAACTCTGTTTGGGATTGCACTGCTGGAGCATGTTGAAACAGTGACAAATGTTACTACATGCTGATGGGAAAGCAGATCAAAGGAAAATGAGAAAGGGATCATGAACACACATGAAGCTACCTTATGCTGATTCTGATTATTGGCCCATCAAAAATCAGTATTATCTACTCAGACTGGCAGTGGCTCTCCAGGGTCTCAGGCAGAGGTCTTTCACATCATCTTCTACCTAATCTTTTTGACTCCAGATGTCAGAGGTTGAACCTGGGACCTTCTGCATGCCAAGCAGATGCTCTACCACTGAGCCATGGCCCCTCCCCTTTTTTAAGTGAGAAGCAGAGGTGGTTTGCCATCACCTTCCTCTGCAGAGTCTTCCTGGGTGGTTTCCCATCCAACACCAACCCTGCTTAGCTTCGCAGATCTGATAATATCAGACTATTCATACCCTTCCACACCCCACCTTAAGTTCAGGAATAACTAGCATCTGTAGTGGTTCCCCCCCCACACACACATTTTGGGAGTTGCTGGCTTACTTTGCATAATTTTTCTCACACATAAAGCTGCCTTCTACTGGGCTCAGACCAATTGGTCAGTATTGTCTACTCAGACCGGAGGAGGATCTCCAGAGTCCTAGGCAGAGGTCTTTCACATCACCTACTGCCAGATCCTTTAACTAGAGATGCCAGAGATTGAACCCAGAACTTCTGCATGCTAAGAAGATGCTCTACCACTGAGCCGTGGCCCTTCCCAACTGGAGAGGTTCCATTTTTTTTACAAAGTGCACTCCCAGGAGCACTAAGAACTGCATGCATGGCCCTTTGCTGGCCATTAAACATATGCTACTGTTCTACCAAAAGACTCCAAGAGCTAGAGGTCACCCTCATTAACATTTGAAGTACAGTTATACAAGAACACTGGAAAGCCTTGGGAATGTCTCCAAATGTACAATACTCACTTTCATTACAGATAATGCCTGTCCAGCCAGGTGGGCAGTCACAGCTGCTGTTTTCGCTGTTGCATTTTCCTCCGTTCATACAATCAGAACAGTTTAAGCTGCAGTCATTGCCAAATGTGCTATCCAGGCAAACTGGAATGAAAAGAAAGCACACAGCTGAACTTGATTCAGTGCCCGCTATTCACACAATATTTATACCACATTTGTGTGTCTTTCTTACTACAGACTACGGCATTCAGCAATCCTAACCAGCAGCCAAGTAAAACCCAAAGATTGCGGGGGGGGGGGGGGGCCTTCGAAGGCAGAGACAAGCTTGGTTGGGACAAAATAAGTGAACATAATCCCAGTTGCAAATGGAAAGTAGTGTGAAACCACTGATGCCTGCGATGCTGGGATCACTAGGAGTTTGGACCTTCCTCTGTGAGATGGCTGTTACAGGGTGTAGCCAAAGTGTAGATCAGCATTACTTTTAGAGTGATGTTCCTCAGTATTTATTTATTTATTGAACACACCATGGTTTGTACTACATTAACTCACTGGACTGTGACTTCTGTTTTAATGATACAGTTTTGGAGTTGGACAGAGGGTCCTTATGGGACATCTGTAGCCCAACCTCCCACTCAACACAGGAAATACAAAGCTAGACCACTTCCAACAGATGACAATTCAGTTTTGGCCAGAAGGCTTTGGAGAGGAAGAGTCCACACCCAAAATAATCGGTTCAGTTGCTGAATCACTCTTGCGAATTCTCCTAACATTCAACCAAAATTCACTTTTGTAACTGAAGTTCATTGGTCTTGTCCTCTGGAGGAGCAGCCAAGAAGTCTTTGCCCTCTTCTACGTGGCAGCTCTTTGGTCATGCCCCCACCCAGCTTTCTTCTTTCCAGGCTAAAAGACGCAGCTCTTTTAAACTTTCCTTGTAGGATTTGTTTTGACCATTCATTTTGAATAGATTTTTATTAAGTTTTTAGTATATACAAGGATGGGGAAGGGAAAAAGAGCAAAGGTAATAATATTCTGCATGTAACTTTCCTCTACTTGTCATTTCATGTTATACATAGATAAACACAAAACCAAAATAGGACCCACGGTAAGAAGGAAACACCAAAAATCAAAAAAATACCACGCTGTGGACAATTTACAAAGTATCTCAAAAATATTTTTTAATTTTTTTAAATATTATATATATATTTTATTTTTAATAAATAGTTCACTATCATATTAATAATACAAACACATAGAAAGTATAAATCCCAAAATACTCAGTATCATCCAATAATATAACTACAGATATTGAAACCCCTATATAAGTATTAGTCCTCCTAAATAAATCAAAAGTGTTTTTTGAAGGAGGACTCCTTTAAGTCCAGTAAGTATTTGTTCTTCCTCCTCCTCAAACAGAGGTCCAGATATTCTCCTGTTTCCAGATCTTCCTCAGGGAATTCAAAAGATTTTTTCAAGCAAAAGGTTGTCAAATACCAAAATATTTATCCAAATTTTCACCACTGAACGCTGCAAAAAGTCTCTCTTAGTGAGCTCAAGGCTTCCTCCAAAGTGAAAAGCACGTACAAGGATGGGGAAGGGAAAAAGAGCAAAGGTAATAATTTTTGCATGTAACTTTCCTCTACTTGTCATTTCATGTTATACATAGATAAACTGCAAGGTTTAAAAGTTCATAAAAGCTTAGGAGGTTCATTTCTTTATACTTCTCTCCAGGGGTCCTTTCGTAGAAAAAGAGGTGCAGGAGCTCATTAGCATAACTCATTAGCATATGCCACATCCCCTGACATCACTGGAAGGGTGTCAGAAAGAGAATGTCAGTTTCAGCCCCATTATACCCTATGTGCCATTGAAATCAATGGCAAAAACTCATAGGGTATATGAGGGGCTGGAGGAAAGGGGGTTTGAGGGAGAGGCTCCAAACTTGCAGGATAGCTGCGGGGGCCTCTCCTTGAAATACCCACCAAGTTTCAAAAAGATTGGACCATGGGGTCCAATTCTATGGGCCCCCAAACAGGTTGCCCCATCCCCTCCATTGTTCTCTATGGTGGGAAAAATGTTACTTTTTCCCCACCATAGAGAACAATGGAGGGAATGGGGACAACCCGTTTGGAGGCCCATAGAATTGGACCCCCTGGTCCAATCTTCTTGAAACTTGGTGGTCATTTGGGGGAGAGGTCCCAGAAGGTACCCTGCAAGTTTGGAGCCTCTGCCTCAAACCCCCTCCCCTACAGCCACTTTTAAAGTTGCTGCCGAAATTCGGCAGCGGGCCAAATCAGATCAGAGAATCTGATTCAGCTCGTGGCTGCCCTACTGCTCCTCCTGAGCTGGCGGAGCTGTGCTTCGCCTCGCTCTGGCCCCAAAGGACCCCTGCTTCTCTTTTATCCAATTATAGAATGGAGTCCATAGTCCAACAAAATCTTCTTTTAACATTGAGGTCTGTTTTGACCATTTGAACCTGTTCTAATTTGTCATGCCAGGATTAGAATAGATGCTCTTTTTAAAATGATGGTATCACCCAGGGCTTTTTTCGTAAAAAGCCCAGAAAGAACTCATTAGCATAACAGGCCACACTCAATAGCAGAAATGTATTAGCATATTAGGTCACACCTTTGACAGCACAGCTCCATTCCAGGATTGGCTTCCCCAGGTGCCCCGTGGATTGCAGGGTGCATGGGGAGCCTGAGGAAAGGAAGACAGTTTCTGGATCGGCTTCTCCAGATGCCCTGCAGCTGTGAGGCAACTGGGGAACCTGAGGAGGGGGGGCAGTTTAAACTGCCTTCCCTCCCTGGATCAGCTTGACTTCCCCAGGCACCCCGCAGCTTGTGAGGCACTTGGGGAACCCGAGGTGGGGGGGAAGGCTGTCGGCGTGGCCAACTCAGAAGCCAGTCGGAACTCCGTTCCTGTGCATTCCTGCCCAAAGATAGCCCTGGTATTACCTGTTCCCTTGTTAGCTCCAGGTTTCTGTTGAGTTCAGTCTCTTCCCAAAGGTCTCCCTCCTATCCGAGTTGAGCCTTCACTCTACAGATATATGCTACCCCAAAAGGTCTTATAAGCAACAGAAAAAAAAATCTTTTGTCATCTTCAAGACTAATTTATTATGGCATAAGTTTTCATGAGCCAGAGCCTCCCTACATCTCCATAAACACATGAACACAAGAAGCTGCTTTATACTGAGTTGGGCTATTGGTCTGCCAAGGACAGTATCGTCTACTCTGACTGGCAGCAAGACTCCGTGATCTCATGCAGAGTCCTTTCATATCACTTATGATCTGATCCTTTCGAATGAGGATGCCGGGGATTGAACTGGGGACCTTTGGCATGTCAAGCAGATGTTCTACTACTGAACCATCACTACAACCCTATTGTGGCTTCTGCCACAATAAATTCAATAGTCTGCTGTTATGGTTCCTGGAGAGTAACACTAGGGCTACCTCCTCTGCAATTCTTCTAATCGAAGCTGCTCCTCCACTGCATGGAAGTACACCGCTACTGTGCTTGCTCTGAAAATCAAATATGTTTTTCAAAAAGTTATCTCACCAGTTGTGTGCTCAAGAGCAAGTTCTCCACGGACATCTTGTTCCTGATCCTCATAGAAGGAATCGAGTGATGTACTGAAATGAAGGAGCTGAGGCAGCTTCCTGAAGCGAAGGTAGGGAATTCTGACCTCTTCCGGCTCTTCCTCTCCTAACTCCTCACCATCTAGTAATAAGTGTACAGATGCAACTCTTTTTCAGCTAAGAAGACATGTTAGTTTTGTGTACAGAACAGTCTACATCAATAAATAAACTGCACTTATTAATGCCCTGGCTCAGATGGTCCAGTCTCGCCTGATCTTATCAGATCTCAGAAGCTAAGCAGGGTTGGATGGAAGACCACCGAGGAAGTCCAGGGTGGTGATGCAGAGGCAGGCAATGGCAAAACCACCTCCGTCCATCTCTTGCATTGACTTGGATGGCCCACTGGACTCTAAATTTGTTCTACTTGGATGGGAGACCACCAAGGAAGTCCAGGGTTGCTGCGCAGAGGCAGGCAATGGCAAACCACTTCACCCCTTCCCTTGAAAACCCTACAGGTTTGCCATAAGTTGGCGGTGTCTTGAGGGCACTTTCCACCACCACCATTATAACAGGAAATAAAAATATAAATCAGCAAATCCATTTATCTTTAGAATATCAGTGTGGAGTGGCAGGTTGAATGTCGGATGGGAGACTCAGATTCAAACACTTGCTGTGCCATGAAATGTACTATGTGACCTTGGACTAGTCATGCTCTTTCAGCCTAACTTATCTCACAGGGTTCTTGTGACAATAAAATGCATCTGTGGGGGAGGGCTGACCTCATTGCAGGGAGTGCATGAATAAAAACGTACTAGATAGATTAATCTTTGGACGGGTTCTACAATGTGGCTTTAGAGAAATCGAGTTCTGAAAATTGATAATTCCAGGAATTTGTTCTGGGAATGAATGAGTTAAGCATCAAGTACCAAACCACATGCTAGGGCACTAGAGTTTTGCAAAAGAACCAAGAGTGTGCCAAGACGTACACATTAATTAAAAGGCGCCCTGTGAACTCAAAGCACTTTCCTGCATCACCCCTCTGACATTGCCTCTCTTCAATCAGCCTCCTCTGGTGAAAGGTGGAGGCAGGTAATTCTGCCACATCTCTACACAATTGTATTGTTCTTGAGACAGAAATGGAGCAGAATTATCGGCCTGCACAAGTGAGACAACAGCACGGTGTAGTGGCTGGAGTGTCGGACTCGGCTCTGAGAGACCCGTGTTCAAATCCCCACTCCGCCATGGAAGCTTGTTGGGTGACCCTGGGCCAGTCACACTCTCTCAAACTAACCTGCCTCCCAGGGTTGTTGTGAGGGTAAAATGGAGAAGGGGAGCATGATGGAAGCCATATTGGGTCCTCATTGGGGAAAAATTTGGGGTATATGTGAAGAAGAAGAAGAAGAAGAGATTGGATTTATACCCCGCCCTCCACTCCCAAAGGGAGTCTCAGAGCAGCTTACAAACTTCTTTTCCCTTCCCCTCCCCACAACAGACACCCTGTGAGGTAGGTGGGGCTGAGAGAGCTCTTTCCCAAGCTGTCCTTGAGGGAACAGCTGGTACAGAGCTATGGCTTGCCCAAGGTCATCCAGCCAGGTGCAAGTGGAGGAGTGGGGAATCAAACCCGGTTCTCCCAGATTAGAGTCCACGCACTTAACCACTACACCAAACTGGCTCTCACACCAAACTGGCTTAGATAGGCTGTTTGTCACTTGCAGTGAGGTAAATAAATAAACAACACAGAGAAACAAAGGTGGTGGACTCCTTAGAAAGCAGGTAGTTCTCTTCTTACACACACTATAAACAAATCATGGTGGGTGTATGAGTGAAGTGTGCCTCTAATTTTCGTTCAGGGGAAAATATGGTCTGGAAAACACGAAGTTAACAATAGCAAAGATCACCTGCACCAGGTGCATGGACAAAGCCTGCCGGAAGGACCCTCTGAGTATGCGGGTGTTTTGTTCGGTGCCTGGGTTATGTTGTGCATGCACTGAATACCCCCTTCAAATTGCTTGTCAACGAACAATGTGAGATTTCACACATCATTGCTTAACCTATCTTAAGAAGGCTAATTATGGTGTCCTGCAAAACAAAGCATTTAGATAGGCTGTTTGTCACTTGCACAGCGTAATTGGAGCTGCTCTTTAAAAAGTGCCTACCAAGCAAGCTGCTATCTATCAGCCTTAAATTCCATTGATTTCTGGGTGACACGCACACCACTGGGCCACAGCCGAGGAGAGCACAAATAATTCAAGACGAGGCGCTTGAACCAGAGGCCTGCAATACCCAACGAGGACACATTTTGTTCGAAAGGGAACACACGGGTAAATTAAAAGCCAGCACTTACACAAAAACATACTTTGGAATGAATATGATCATCACAGCCTAGGTCACATTTTAGCCCTGGTAGAAACAAGCCTGGTAGAAATCGAAAGTGAAGATTTCGGTTTCTCACACTTCAACATTAAAGGCAGTTTGCTTTGGGAATTCAGCTCCACAATACATCGAGGATTTCAGCAATATTTAGCAGAGGGTTGCCATCAGCATGCCCTCCAAGGTGGAGCTGCTGGCAGAGCCCACAGCTGTCTTCTGGTGGAGCCTACAGCTGTCGTGCCTACCCCACCCCTCCCTGCGCCCCCGTGTTCCATTCCACCACATGAGCTCTTGGCCACATGTGTCATCAGGGGAAGGGCATGGAAGCAGTGCGTGAGGTTGGGAGTGAAGATGGTGGGAGGGCTTGCAAGTGAATGGGTATGGCCACACAGGCAGATGGAGGGAGAGGTCGCATGGGGGTGAGCGGGAAGGGGGGTGCAAGCAGTTGCAAACAGGTGGTACAGCAGAAGGCATGAGAAGCGTGACCCTGGGCATTTTCTTCCCATGTCCCTCCAAAAACTGGGACTGGCCCTGAACCATTTGACTGAAAGCAAGATCTCTCAAAAGGGACCTTACTTTTAAAGAACATATGCCCTTAACACACTTTGGTTTCCATTTATTAATCCCAATTATAACTTCTAAATTCCTAGACAGTGACTCAAATTTGCATTCAGGAAGACTGTTCTCCTGACTCAACAGAATTACTTACAGCTGCAAGAGTGTCTGTTGACGCCCAGCCGGTACCCCTCCTCACACACACATTCATAGGAACCCAAGGAATTGATGCAGCGCTGGTCACAGCCATGGGTGTCAGCGAGGCATTCGTCCACATCTACAACATGAACGAAGCAAAGTCAGGCAAGGAGGCAGCTGGAGGAAGTGAAAGCAGAGCTGGGCATTATTTAAAATGTGCCTACTCCACCTTCCTGCAACCCTCTAGGCAGCCATTACCTAATTAAAACCTAAAGATCAGCAACCCATGATCAGACAATGAACAGAAACACAGCAGAACAGAAAATGGCACAAATGGTATCAAATATCCTTTGACTGCTCCGTGCTGCTTCGGAGGCTTGGCAACACACTATTCCTTGTGTCCTCCCCTGGTTTGCCTGACCAGATGTGGGCTGTAACTTCTGTGGTGGCGACATAATTCCCAGGCATGCACGGACCTGATCTGGATCAGCAACGAAAGCAAGCTGGGAAAGGAGGCTCAATTCCCTTCATGCCATCTTCTAACCCTTCATGCCATCTTCTAACCCAACGTGGCCCTAAGAGGGCACAATTGTCCCATTGGGGAAAACCCTGGAGTACCTCATCAATGCATGCTCTGGTCAGATCTCAGAAGCTAAGCAGGGTTTTCCCTTAACACGTGCATTTTACAATTGTTGTATTGCTTAGAAATCTTCCTCTAAGCAATTAAACAGGCTCTGGACTTCCAAAACGATATTTTCGCTTTATGGGAAGCCCTGATTTCTACTGTGTGGCCTCAGGCTGTTGCCTCTTCCCCAGTCTGTGACAGAATTTAGACCGATGGAAATATGTGTTCATCTTTAGACTGTTCCTCCAGGAAACATGGACATATAGCTTTACTATTCCATATTACAGCCTGAACTGGATGGCTCAGGCTACCCCAGTCTCCTCTGATCTCAGAAGTTAAGCAGGGTTGGCCCTGGCTGGTGTTTGGATGGAAGACCACCGAGGAAGTCCAGGGTGGTGATGCAGAGGCAGGCAATGGCAAAACCACCTCCGTCCATCTCTTGCATTGACTTGGATGGCCCACTGGACTCTAAATTTGTTCTACTTGGATGGAAGACCACCAAGGAAGTCCAGGGTTGCTATGGCAATGGCATACCACTTCTGAACATCTTCTGCCTTGAAAACTCTCCAGAATCACCATAAATCGGCTGTGAATTGACAGCACTTTCCATCACCACCAGCACATGTGGAGCCCCCAATAGGGGAAATAGTGCCCCATCAGGTCCATTTCAGGTCAGTAAAATGGCATGGGGAGGGAAGGTTCCTTTCCCTATGTGCTGCAGCTCTGATCCAAACAAGGCGCATTTAGTCCCCCACTGTCCAAACACCCTCCTGGAAGGATTAAACACCTGTATTTCAGGGTTTTGCTCAGCTTCTTGCAGCTGTCACCAAAACATATCAACAGATCATTATATTCTGTTTTATATCCCAGCAATGTGACAGAATGTAACACCATCTTTCTTCCATTAGGGAACTTAAAGCGGCATACACAGGGCTGCCAGTGGGTGTCCCATCCAAGCACTGGCCAGACCCAGAATTGCTTAGTTGACTGACCCAGTGCAGTCCTATGCAAAGTTGTATCCTTCTACATCCATGGATTCAGTTTAGGATTCCACTGAATCATCTGCCCTCCTACAAACTCTGCACTCCAGCTTTTCATGTACTGAAAGGGACATCACTGTTGCTCATGGGACAAGCAGAGTTCACAGGCATGGGTAAATTGCTCGATCTCCTGTTCTAAAAGTCTGCAACAGGCCTTCGGGGTGCATTGTGACAGTGCCTAACAAACTTTTAAGTGCTTACCATCACACCTGCAGCCATCAAGGTTAAGCCGGAATCCTGCCTTGCAGCTGCATTCGTAACCTCCGATGTAGTTGACGCAGAACTGTGAACAGCAGGCATCTCCCGTCTCACATTCATCCAAGTCTGCAGGAACCAAGAAAGAAAAAGTTCCCGTGAAAAGGTTCAGAGAAGAAACAAAGCAAAGAATACAACACGCAGGTGAGCAATGCATAGGTCCCAAAGAAGTTTATTTATAGGATGATTCTGACAGATGCTCTCATCTCTGATAGCCCGAGCTCATCAGACCTTGGGAGCTAAACAGAGCTGTTCTCTCAACAGCAGTCCTCAAAAGAGATTTCTCAGCCCTACCGACCTCACAGGGAGTCTGTTGTGGGGACGGGAAGGAAAAGGAGACTGTAAGCTGCTCTGAGACTCCGAGTGAAGGGCGGGGTATAAATCCAATCTCTTCTTCTTCTTCTCTTCTTAATGGGGTTGCCACTGCTGGAGAAGCGACAGCCTGCTAGGAGTCCGATTACTGTGAATGTTGCTGAAGGAATCGTTCAGTCCACTTGTACCCTAGG
This sequence comes from Lepidodactylus listeri, assembly GCA_029233225.1. Classification (NCBI taxonomy): domain Eukaryota; kingdom Metazoa; phylum Chordata; class Lepidosauria; order Squamata; family Gekkonidae; genus Lepidodactylus; species Lepidodactylus listeri. The sequence continues at coordinate 23,859,759 of JARCFY010000005.1, forward strand.
GGGAGCTGTGGAGCATTCTCAAGTGTTTAAGGTTTATGGAATGCTTTTCTCTTAAGAGTTCAGCCTGCCTCTTCTTGTTTCTCTCTCTGCTGTGTAGTAGTATGTGTTAGTGCTTGGGCTCTGAAGGCTTCTCTATTGTATTAGTAGCCTCCCGTCAGTTATCGTCTTCTTTGCAAAGTCCTGTTGCAGTAAATTCATAGAGAAACGAACTCCAAAGCATGGATTATTATTTCCTGAACTCTGTCAACAGCCACGAACCATCTGTGACTTGACTGCACACATTACCTTTAGTATACCTCTCCCATTGAGCAGTAATGGGAGCCAATGTAGTGGCCAAGGCAGCAGTCCTAAGATCACTTTTCTGGGAGTATGGCTCATTGAACAAAATGTGACTTACTTAAGAGGAAACTTCCTTAGGCTGGCTCTTCAAGAAATTGAGGTGCGAACGAATTCAAGGCTGAGAGACCACACATTACGGAACACACAAGTTGGGTCTGGGGTCCCTTTCCTGTGTTACAGTCACATGGAAGTTGTGTGTTTGTGTATGCACAGTGCCCAGTTTGGATCACAACTGCAGCATGCACAGAAAAGTGGGGATTCAGCCCTCTCTACATACTATTTCCTGACCTGAAAAAGGAACTATTAGGGAAACTGTTAAGTATACACCTGAGATCGCCCAACTGGCCAAATATTGCAACCCCTAGGACTAAGTCTGAGTCCAGTGGCACCTTTAAGACCAACAAAGTTTTATTCAAGGTATGAGCTTTCGTGTGCATGCACACCTTTTCCAGATACACACGTGCACACGAAAGCTCGTACCTTGAATAAAATTTTGTTGGTCTTAAAGGTGCCACTGGACTCAAACTTTGTTCTATTGCTTCAAACCAACACGGCTACCCACCTGAGCCTGCAGGAGTGTTGCAGATCAAGAAAACAGGGCCAGGGGGTGGGGTGGGGGCTGAGGCCCTGTCTCCATGTGTGCCACACTGATCCAAATGGGGTACTTACACATGCAGGAATTGAAGAGAACCCACAACACAAATGTGTCTGCTACAAGAATCAGGGTGGGGACCCTGGATACAATCTGTATATAGTAATGTGTGCATGTGGCATTGCTCTGTACAATCTATTTGCTATGACTGCATATGGACAGTTTATTTTTTTAAACTTCTCCTAAGAAAATGTGGTCATAATTAGTTAAAACCGAATGAAAACGATGGTTGCACTCAAATGTCATTTTTAACTGATGCCAAGCTAGGATGAGCATACGCAGGGGCCATTTCATAGAAAAAGTGGTGTAGGAGCTCATTAGCATACCTATTAGCATAACTCATTAGCATATGCCATGCCCTCTGGCATCACCGGAAGTGTGTCTGAAAGGGAAGCAAAAGGGAGGGGGCATCTTCAAAAGCCTCCCCTTCCCTTCCTCAGCTGGCCTGCCAAGGTGGACGGGGGGGGGGGGGGAGTGAAGCAAGAAAGGCCCCATAGAATACAATGGAAAGATCATGCCGCCACTGCCAACTTTAAACCCCTTCTTGCTTCGCTTCCTCCACAGGCCCACTGGGGGAGGGGCTTGCCACCACTGCCAGTTGTGCCCACTAAGGGTACGCAAATAAAAATTTTTTGGCCTGATTCATATCGGGCCAAATCAGGCCGCATCTGTTCCAGCTGCCAAATGACCCCTGCATGTCAGTTTTGGCAATGCAAGCCGATTTGGGAGTCATTTGGCCGACCGAATGTCAGTTTCAGCCCCATTATACTCTATAGGCCATTGAAGTCAATGGCAAAAACTCATAGGGTATATGAGGGGCTGGAGGAAAGGGGATTTGAGGGAGAGGCTCCAATCTTGCAGGGTAGCTGCTGGGACCTCTCCCTGAAATAACCACCAAGTTTCAAGAAGATTGGATCATGGGGTCCAATTCTATGGGCCCCCCAAAAAGGTTGCCCCATCCCCTCCATTGTTCTCTAAGGTGGGAAAAAACATGGTGGGTATTTGAGGGAGAGGCTCCAGCAGCTATCCTGTAAGGTTGGAGCCTCTCCCTCAACCCGCCTCCCCTCCAGCCACTTTATAAGCCGCCACCGAATTTCGGCAGCAATTCAGTGGCAGGCTGAATCAAATCAGAGAATCTGATTCGGCCCGTGGCTACCCTACTGCCCACTCCTGGGCTGGTGGAGCGCTGCTCTGCCGCACTCCGGCCCCAAATGACCCCCTGACCATATGCCCAGCATGTCTGCTCCACTATCATGAATGGTTCCCCTTCTCTCCCTTTCTTGCCACGCAGAGAACCCGTTAGAAACTAGCTCCAGTTACTTGGTGCCATGAGAACGCGGGTGCACAAGTTAACCAGAGGAAGCTCTCTCTCCACAAACCAGCATTGTAGGCTTGCAAATCTCCAGGTAGTGGCTGGAGATCTCCAGCTGTTACAACTGATCTCCAGGCAACAGAACTCAGTTCACCTGGAGAAAATGGCTGCTTTGAAGGGTGGACTCTATGGTATTGTACCACATAGATAGGGTTGCTAGCTCTGTGTTGGAAAACACCTGGAGACCTTGGGGGTGGAGCAAGGAGAGGGTGGGGTTTGGGGAGGGGAAGGGCCTCAGCATGGTACAATGCCATAGAGTCCACCCTTCAAAGCAGCCATTTTCTCCAGGGGAGCTGATCTCTGTCAGCTGGAGAGCAGTTGTAAAAGCAGGAAGATCCCCAGGCCCCATCTGGAGGCTGGCAACCCTATGCATAGAAGTTGCTCCCCTTCTCAAACCCCATTCTCCTCAGGCTCCACCTCCAAAATCTCTAGGTATTTCCCAACCCAGGTATTTCTCTACAGCACTGTAAACTGGGATTAATCTCTGATTTAGAATCCCAGGTGGGGTTGGGGAATTCTCAGATTAATCAATGTATTTACATTCACATATTAGGGGTAACTAGCATTATCTGTGTGATGGGGAGGGGAGGAGAAGGAAGTGTTAAGGCTTGTGTGCAAGCTTGGCACTAAACTGGATCAAGGGACATCCCAGCTTAATGTCATTTAAATGTGATGCCTGAATCTATGACATACTTTCAGTAAATATATATATATATATATAAAACCCCCAAAACATATCAGAATGTAAATGTTTTAAAGCAATTACCGCTGTTTTTTTTTAAAAGGAAAGATACAGTAATTGTTGACAACTCATTGACTTTGTGACACATCGTGACTTTGCTGTAGCTGGAATGGCACATGTCCTAAAACTGCTGACCCGTTATGATGAAACAAGCCAGAAAAGAACCTCAGATTCATCCAAAATATTTGCTATCTGAGAGGTAGTTGCCCAGTGCTGAATTTGCAGAATGCCATTGAAGGAAGCAACAAGAAAAGCAAAAGGTCAGTGTGGCAATTAACCTTGGAAAGGGCACTAACATTATTAGGGGAATGCAGTCAACAAGGAGAGAGAAGGAAGAGGGGAGGAAGTGTGTAATCAATCAGTGGAGGTTAGAGGCCGGTGTGAAATTGATTAATGCAGGTTATTGGAACTGGCAATGTTGCTTCCTCTGGAAATGTCACAAAAAGGCTCCCGGGTAATATTTCAGATCATATCAAAGCTTCCCCGGTTCTATTAAAGCCTACCGCGCCTTGCTTCCCCCTCCCATAATAGATTTTAACTTCCTCTGCTGAAGAGTCTGCATCTGCTACTGTCTCATCCTACTTAAGTAACCTCAGCTTCAATGCCGCCAACTAGCTACATCCTGGCAGACGTTTTTATTTCCGTCAGCTACTGGTTAGTTGTGCTGGATTCTTTGTGCAGAGTTGCAAAAGCTGGAAAAGCTTAAGAGTAAGGAACTTTTCAGTTTAGAAGAAAGGTAATGGGGCAGGGGGCTTGACAGAGGTTTATAAAAATTATGAACAGGGTAGAGAAATTGGGCAGAGAGAGAGCTTCTTCTCTCTCCCATAATACTACAACTCAGAATGAAGTTGTTGGGCAATAGATTCAGGCCAGACAAAAATAAATGCTTCTTCACTCAGTGAGAAACTAAATTTTGGAATTCAGAAATTTATGCCCATGAGCACAGAAGTTTCCAAAGAGAGATTTAAAGAAAACAAGAAAGAGTGGTGGAAAAATTAATCTTAACTCAACTCTGAGACCCCTATGCATTACACATACGCTTCACTGGGGAAATATGAAATAAATACATGGATAGATTAAAAAACTTAAAGGCATTAATTAAAAAGCACACTTCTAAAATACAGAAAAAAGAGCATAAAAAGAAAATAATCAATGCAGCACTTCAAAAGCTTAAAATCAAAGTATATAATATTAGGCTCAGGGAATTGTTTGGCAGTTCCAGTACAGAGGAAGTTTGCACATCTTTCTTACATATAAAGCTGTTTTCAAAGCGGCAAGATTCCATGGGGTGCCAAAATCAGTTGGCTGCAAGAACTGCCACTCAAAACGGTGTCCTTGCCCACTGGCTGCATTCCCTCCATGCGTTGCCTCACTCCTGCCCACAGAGCATTGCACTTTGGGAGTTGTAGTTCTCTGCTGGCTTTACTGCAGCCATAGCAAAGGGAATTAGAACTACAACTCCCAGTTTGGGAGCCCCAAGAGGCGGTGGGCCAGGATAACTAATTAGCTGGTGTTAAACGGGAAGCAGCTTTGCAATTGAAAGGGCTTGCGGGGAAACAAAAGGAAAACATCCAGCACAGAAGCTTGCGGTCACTTCACTGTGCATGCCCATGAAAGGCTACCTACAGTTAAACTTTGTGGGTCTTAAAGGTGCAGCTGGACTCAAACTTTGTTTTGGAAATCAGTTCAGTGCTGGCTTGCAGCAAGTCTCTGGCTCCACCGCTCTGCACCAACCTCTGGGGATTTCTGTAGCTTTGGGAGCTGAAAGAACAGCTGCAGACAGTGGGGCTGAGCACAGGAGGAAGCATTTATTTGCTTTCAAAATTGACGATGGGGGAGAGCCCCTCTGCAAGCCTTTTTGCGGTGCCTACAAAATGGAAACAGGTGAGCTGGCCCCAGCTTTAGCCCTAATAATGTGTGTGTGTGTGTGCACAGCCTGTTTACTTGGGAGTAAGTAAGGGAGATGCACTCTGACACCCACTCAGTTAATAAATGCTATGGCCTCTACAAAGAGGCTGTTGTGGGGGGGGGGGAGACAGCAAGTGTGCGGGGGTGGGTAGCTGAGAGGAAGAGGGAAAGAAGTTGAGATGAAGAGAATTGCTTCCTTCCTTCTTTTTCTCCCTCTTGCTAGCGCCCATTGCATTGTTGCCTGCAATGGGCCTTGCCCCTATTTTAGACATAATTAAGAACAAGGTTTTATAAACATAAAAGCATATGGATGTGTTATAGCTGACCTATAAAATACCGTAGTCTGAATCCTTCCCACAGCACCAGAAGTTGAACAAAAACAGTGGAGATCTGGCAAGCTTTTACCTCAAACAAGTCATAACAGCTCTAACCTTTCATTTAACCCACGGCAGAAGTTCATAAAATTATGCATAGGGTGGAGAAATTGGATAAAATGAGCTTTTTCTCCTTCTCTCATAATACTAGGACTCAGGCGGCACTCAATGAAATTGTTGGGCAGTTAGATTCAGGACAAAAAAGGAAATGCTTCTTTACTCAATGAGTAACTAAGTTGTGGAATTCACTACCAAGGGGCAATATGATGCCCACAACAACAGATCGTTTCAAAGGAGTATTAAATAGATTCATGGAGGATAGGTCCATCAGTGGTGACTAGCTATGGTGAACTCAATAAGCTGAAGGCTGTAAACATCTGAATACCAGTGCTGGGAGGAAGCGTCAGGAGAAACCCTTGGCTTCTTTGACCTGTTTGTTGGTCCCACTGGTCAAATAAAAGGGAGTGCTGGACTAGATGGTTCATTGGGCTCATCCAGCAGGACTCTTTTTATGTTCCTATGTTTCCTGCTGCTCTGAAGAGGTCCTGATCCAGGAAGGGACTAATAACTATCTATCTAGTCCAGGGGTGGCCAACCTTGCTTAACGTAAGAGCCACATAGAATAAACGTAAGAGCCACATAGAGATGTCTGAGAGCCGCAAGACAGGAACAAATATCACACACACGTTTTTATTTTTTAAAATATGCAAATTTGCTTTTTATTAACGTTAAATGGGACTGCCTAAAAAAAAAAAACGAGGAAAAACGGTTATTGATAATGATATTACTTGTTTGCTAATGATATTGAGAGAGAGAGAGAAAAAGAGAGAGATGGAAAGAAAGAATTAAAGAAGTGGAAAGAAAGAGAGAGAGAGAGAGAAAAAAAAACTAGGAAAGCAAATAGATGGGAGGGGGGAGGGAGGAGGGAAGGAAGGAAGGGAGAAAAAGCATGCCTCCCCTTTGCTTCCCCAGCCGCCCTGCCAGGAGCCGCACAATATGTGTGAAGGAGCCGCATGTGGCTCCCGAGCCACAGGTTGGCCACCCCTGATCTAGTCCATAAGTCAGTTTGTTTGAGCAGGTTTTTTGCTTTACTGAGGGACTGCTACCTTTTATTGTGATGTTTTAATTAATTACTTTTGTTACTGTTTTTATCTTTTTGGCTACTGCTGTTTTTATCAAATAGTGATATTTACTGTGTTTTTTAAAAAAATGTTTGTTAGTCACCTTGGAAAGGCAAGATTGAAATCTTTTAAACCAACATAACACTGGCATTTGCTATCATGGTTATTAGGAACCAAGTGGAGTGAAGTTGTGCAAAAAAGTTGAATGCGTCACTGTCTCTGCAACCCACACTTGTGGAATAAGCTAGATCAGGGGTCTCCACCCTTTCAGCTTGCAGCCCCCTTTGCAGCATGAGGGAGGGGAGTATTGGGGAACATCACTGCCTTTTCCATTAGCAGAAATGCCAGGCAAGGTCCAACCCACTATCTCTCACTCTAAGATGGACCACAGGTTGTTGTGAAGGTAAAATGTGTGTGTGGGGGAGGAACCCGCTTCATCTCCTCTTGCCCACTGTCTAGAAGGAGCTGGTGTAGGAGAAAATGGTATTTAACATGTATACATTTTTTTATATATTTAGTACATTTAATACTAATATTAAATAGTTGTGACACTAAATCAACAGTGATATATAAAGTGCTAAGTCTTTGGCCACAGTCTCCTTCAAAATGGGATACAGTCAGTTATACATCACCTGTGCATGTCTTCCCATCTGGATCCAAAAGGTACCCTTGGTTACAAGAACACAGTGGCCCACTGGATGAATGTTCACAGCGATGAGAACAACCACCATTGTTGCCTTCACAGCTACTGACAATTTCCATTTCGATGCCTTTCAGGAAAAGGAACATATCACTGTCAATAAGCAAAGGAGAGAAAGAGTTCGCCCATTCTAGGCTCCCATAGCTTTGCTCAGGCAGTAGAATTTCACTATGTGTGGCTTCTTCCATCCCTATACTGCAGTGATGGAGAGGTTTGCCAGTTAAATGCTGGCAACTGGCAGGAAGTGGATGGGTCTGGTGGTGGAAAGTGCTGTCGAGTAACAACTAACTTGTGGCGACCTTATAAGGTTTTCATGGCAAGAGACATTCAGAGGTGGTTTGCTATTGCCTGCCTCCAAATCATGACCCTGGTATACTTTGGAGGTCTCCCATCCAAATACTAGCCAGGGCTGACCCTACTTAGTTTCCGAGATCTGACAAAATGGGTCTGGGGACATGTAAACCCAAGGTAGTCTGACTCTGGGAGTGACATAATTGCATAGATGTGACGCTCTAGGATTCCCTCAAAACACTATGGTTTGACCACAGAGTTGGGGTAAGGGGTCCTAGAGCATCACATCAACATGAAGACATCACTTCTGAGGTCGTGGAAGAAGTTACACTGCTGTTGAATAAACAAACAAGCAATACTAACAAGACTGTGTTGTTGGGGAGCTAAGGCAGGAGATGGAACAGCGATGCCCAAGGTATATACTACACCTGGATAGTGAATGGTAGCATGCAATAGGAGATTAAGGCTACTGTTCACGCCTCGTACTAAACATCTTCTCCGCATCTTGCTGCTCTAACTTTCCCAGTTTTCCCAACCTGCTGCCAAAGTGACCTCCTCCAGTAATAGCAACCACCACCTTCCACTCTCAGCTGCCCTTCAGCAGCCGAGTAGCAAAGTCAAACCCTTCCCCCATAAACTGCTGGCATTTGCAAGTTTATCCTTCAGTCATGAAAGAGTTAGTATGTTCATGTATGCATGCATGCTAATGTTAGCTATTTTGCTTAGGGCAAATTAGGTCTTACACAGGTATTTCCCACCAGAGAGAAGGTGACGATATTTCTAATGAAGTAAGCTGTAGAATATCTACTGGCTGATCAGTTTTTATTGGGGTGCTGCTTGCAGTTTGGCACATACATACGTAGGAAGCAGGGGAACTTTTGGGAAACTTTATCTCCCTGCGTTCTTTCACACACACAAGGTTTAGCATCCAAACAGTCAACATGGAGCTTAGAACTAGTCAGATAGGATGTTTGTTATTTTACATCCGAATGTAACCCTTTTTCTCCTTTATATAGCAAAGTCTTTTTTTCTTAAACTAATACACACGTGTGGCTGCCTTCATACTCTGCTAAATATTCCAACATAAACTACAAATGTACAATAGTAATATATGAATGGGCCTCCTGGAAATATCCTAACGCGGGATGTGTTTTGCCTGTAGAAGTACTTCAGCAAGTTCTACTGCACCTCTTACTGTGCTAAAATAATTTTATGCTTTCCCTTGCTGCCTACCACCCTTCAAGCAGCTTCAGTGTGGACTATGAAACATTTCTATGCTGACAACCCCCTCTTGCACAAGCGTCGCTCAGAAGAACAGAAGAATCAAAAAGCACCAATTTGATGGAGGTAGTCAATGCATTAAATGGCCTCAGATTTCCAATTGTCTTATTATTTTCACTGTTACAGAGTTCTGGGCTGAGTTGGATGATGGGTAAACTGTTTAAGATCATACTATAGCCTTAAGTCGGTGATGAGAGATGATGACTCGCATACATGAGTTCCAGGTAAGTTTTTTCAAATTTCCGGCTGCATCCAGGATGTGAAATGAGGACCGTGGAGGTAAAGAGAGTCGGAAAGAAATAAAATCAGTAGTCTGAGCATGTTCTTTGTGTAGCTCCAGGAACTCTGAGACACATTATAATTCACTGTCTCTCAAAGGTAAATCAGAAGCACGGTCTGCTTCTTGAATGCAGGGGCAGAGTTCAGGTTTTCGGATTCATGTTCATGGCCACAGAAACCTGTGGCTTGAGCACTTCTACAAAGCTGAGAATTTAATTTACATTTAGGTATGCCATACCTGCAGAGTGCCAACCACACTGGCTCTTAAATGAAGCAACACACAACTAAAAGCATACCGTTTCCCAGACCAACATGGCCCCCAAATGCATTGCTTCAGAAAGGTCACTTACGGTAACATTGCCTTCCATTCGCCCCAAGCTCAAAGCCAGGATTGCAGATGCAGGCAAAAGACCCCAGAGTGTTCACACAGCGATGAGTACACCTGGCTATCCCCTTGACACATTCATCAACATCTAGGAAACAAAAGAGATGGAGGGAAGCATCAGCTTGGCTGTGGACCCGTCAGGGCATTTCCCCCAAACTGACAAGTCTGTCAATGAATGCATGTGCACTGCATAAGATTCTTGGGCATATTCCAGGGCAGTGATACCCAGTGTAGAGTTTTTGGATGCCATGGTGCCCACCAGTGTGTTTCCTGGCACCCACTTGCTCCTTTGCCCCCAAATTAAAGAGACAATCCAGGCTATCCTCTACCTCACTGGAGCAGGAGGTGCTTCAGAAGACCCCAGAAAACAACACATTTGCATCTGCAGGGAGTGCCCATTCCGAAACAGCTGCTCCTGCGACTGGATGGTGTTTGAATTGTGTTGTGTTTGTTTAGAATATGAAGCAGTAATAGCTTGAAAAGGGCTCTGGTACTCTAAAGCTCCAATTCCTATTGGCTGATTAATAAAAACTCCCATTGGTCCTGAAGCCAATCTAGATACCCAATCACTGAGCCCTGCGTGGGTCTAATAGTACTGCTTGTATATAGTTACATTGTTGAAAGTTATGTGTTGGAACAGTATAAATGAAAGAGCTGCTCTCATAGAGCTGTCTTTTGAGCTGAACAATGTCACTGAATAAAAGCCTGTTTGTTGAATTCATCGCCTCCTGTTCAATACTTAAAAAATAGGAAGCTCTCAGCATCTTGCAACTGCCACTCAAGATCACATTTTTAAAATTTGTCCCCACCTTCCATGGCTGCCATTTTTGGGTGGTGCCCAATATCCTTTCTGAAGACTACAAAAGTGCACATGTGCTTAACAAGGTTGAGGATCCCTGTTCTAGGGTGGGACTTTAAAAGGGGATTAGACAAGCTCACGGAGGACAGACTAATGGCCACAATGCCTAAATAGGACCTCTATGTTCAGGGACAGTAATCACAGAAAACCAGAACTGAGGGGAAGCCACACAGGGATGCTTTGGCTTCCATGCCCTGCTTGAAGGCCTTCTGGGGGTTATCTGGTGGCCACTATGGGAGACAGGATCCCAGACAAAAGAAAACTAAGAAACACCATGCATATATCAATGTCTACATTTTTGTATTAATAGAACAATAAAGATTTTAAAATCCAAAATGTTCTTTTGCGTATCAATATATTTATAGCAATATTAAAATAATACATTTTATAGAACACAAACTTTACAGATTAGCACAACAGCAAAATGACACACAATTCCAATAAAGACCACGCGCCAATCCAGTGCTGGTAGTCTCAAGAAACTTTGCCAGCACTGAATGATTGATGGCGTTGCTGCCAACACTCCCTCTAATGTGTGGAGTCTTGTGAGCAAAAATTCTACTTTGTGAGCTACTGGCATTAAAGCTGTGAGCGAGCGATTTGGCTACTGCATAAATTAATTTGCTCTGGAGCCATCCTTCCTGAGCAAAGACAAAAATGTGTGAGCCGGAGGCTAAAAAAACCGTGAGCTAGCTCACACTAACTCAGCTTAGAGGGAACATTAGTTGCCGCTAATAAATTCATTTATTTGAGCATTGGTTCTGATTGGAAGATTCTGACATGTGACCATGAAGAAGACTAGAAACATGTATACAGCCCAGGATGCATGTTGTCACTTCGTCTTTATACTCCATCCTTAGAGACTGTGCTGCATCAACATTACTGAGTCCTTAGAGACTTGTGTACATCATTATTCATTGAGTTTCTTGAGACTGTTGACACTGGAATTACTTGGGTGTAATTTTGCTGTAAAGTTTGTACTGTATAAAATTTATTATTCTAATATTGCTAATAATATATTGATACAAAAAAGAACATTTTGGATTTAAAAATCTTTATTATTATATTAATACAAAACTGAAGATATTGATTTATATATGGTGTTTCTTAGTCTTATTTCACAGACTGAATTTTCCTTGTTTTGTTTGATTTGGACAAAAGAAAACAGCTGGTTTGGATCCAACACATCCGCTGTTATGTGCATATATGTAGAGCTGTTGTCCAACTTATTTGGGCCTTATCATTACACTGTTTCAATGAAAAAAGTTGTCCTAGAACATATTCAACCTTCTCCTGCACTAGTAACCTGCAGGGGGGCGAGACTGTGGGTAGCAAGCTGTATGTATGTTAGGAAAGCAATTATGCATGTACAAGAGGCGGGGACCCGTGATACTCGTGGGGGAGCTCCAGGTGGTGGAGGAGAAAGGCGCTACAGGTAAGCCTTCTCCCTTTCTCCCCACCCTCACCAGTTTGCCTCTCCCTCCCGCCGCCCTCCCAACGACAGCGAGGCCCGTGTGGCTTAGAGCCGCCGGCCTCACCAGTTCGCCTCTCCCTCCTCTTCTTTCCCTCCAGCGAGGCCCGCGTGGCTCCAACCACCATCCCACCAAGCCCTCTCCCTCCCCCTGCAGGAGGCAAGGCATAGTTTTAACTGAGTTCCCTGCACATGCATAGGGAACACTTTTTTTACTTTGGGGGGGATTTAAATATCCTCCAATATTTTTTTTTATTTTTCAGATTTTTCTACACACGTGGGGAGTCCCCTAAGTGCGTAGGAAAATCTCCCTGCCCCCCAAGTGCCCCCCTGCATGGATTTAGATATCCGCATGCATGGGGGCACTTGGCTATTAGATATATAGATATAACTGCATATGTCATTATGGATCTTCTCATTGAGAATCCCATGAGAAAATTCCAAGAAACCCCAGAATTCCCTAGAACATCCTCTGGAAATCATTTGTGTACAATCGTCACCAAGAAATGTATGTATACAGACACCTGACTGAACAGTACTCTTTTCCCAGTTATAGCTCAGAAGTGGGGCTCACTGCGGGATGAAGTGAAGTGAGTGACTGAACCACAGTTGAACAGAAGAGAAGGAAGAATGCGGATTGGAGGCTCCACAACTTTCTGGGATGAGTCATGGAAGAAAAGTACCACAGGAACTTGTCCAGATTCTTTTTTTAAAAAATGTTCATGAGTATAAGCCCTTTCATGACCAGAAGTACAGTGGTGATGGACACTTAATCTTCCCCATCTCTTCCAGAGAAAGAGGACCGCTTGTAGGGAGTGATCAAACTCTTATGAACCACCTCACTTCGTTCGCTCCCAACCAGCTTCTTAAAATAAGCTGGGGTGAACGTATGGAGTTACAAAAAATCACTGAAGCGGTGCCTCCCGTCTTTTGCTTTGAGCCCTGGAGACAGAAAGTACTGGAAAGAAATTTAAGTTACTTACCTAACAAGAAGCCATGCTCTGGTACACACAACAGCTAAACTGATTATAGAAGAAGGTGGCATTTGAGATTTCCGTTTTTATTTCAATTTTTAACAATTCTTTACCTGCACAAGTTTTCCCATCTGCAGACAGGTGATATCCAGAATAGCATTCACACTTTGCAAGCCCACTTTCATTTCGGCAGATATGTAAGCAACCTCCATTTCCAGTTGCACAAGGGTCAATCCCTGCAAGCGAACACCAGGAAGCCTCTTCAGTATGAGTCAAAAGCTCTTGCATGAATATTTAATATGAGATCAATTACAAATTGCAACACACACACACACACACACACACACTCTATGAATGGCCCACATCTAGCTGACACTACTTGCAACACCTTTGGCAACATCATGGTAATTTCACTTAAGAAAGTCATTTCAATGGTTTGCCACCAGCAATTTAAGCAGTTTGTCTGTCCGACACACTTCAACCTACCTTAAAGTATTACAAAACCAGCCATTGTGTACAACGGTTTAGTGCTCATGAAGTTATTTTCCAAGTCACAAAAAAGGAAAGAATTAGGGGGACTTTTTTTTTTTTTAAAAGACCTACCCTAATGATATTCTTAGTTTCCTGCAGTGCCGAATAGCTTTTTCTAATACACAGCAGAGATCCAACACAGATTCCTCTGTGCCTCTCTGCTGGCCAACAGTGTTCTGTGCCAGTAGTTCAAAATTGATGATACTTACTCATACAGCTTCTTTTTGCAACTTGGCCTATGCAATGGCTCAAACGTGTCTGGGTGGTGGTGGAGGAAAGTGCGGTCAAGCCACAGCTGACTTATGGTGAGTGGCAACCCCAAGTGGGGTTTTCAAGGCAAGAGATGTTCAGAGGTAGTTTGTCATTGCCTGCCTCCATGTCACAACCCTGGTATATCTTGGAGGACTCCCACCCAAATACTAGCCAGAGCTGACCCTGCTTAGCTTCCTAGATCTGACAAAATCAAGCTAGCCTGGGATATCCAGGGCAGGGACAAACATGTCTGGCAAACCATAAGTAAGAACATAAGAAAAGTTATGTTGGATAAGGCCAATGGCCCACCCAGTCCAACACTCTGTGTCACACAGTGGTCAAAACCCAGGTGCCAACAGTGGGAGAAGCCCTCCCACTGTTGCCCCCCAAGCACTATAAAAATAGAGAACATCACTGACTCTATACCTTGTGGCTAATAGCCACTGATGGACCTCTGCTCCATATGTTCATCCAACCCCCTTTTCAAGCTGTCTATGCTTGTAGACCCCGCTTCTTGCAGCAGTGAAGTACATTTGCCATCAAGTGGCAACCAACTCATGGTGACCCCTTGAAGTTCTATAGGGTATTCAAGGCAAGCAATGAGGTTGCCATAGCCTTCCTCTGTATAGCAGCCCTGGTCTTCCTTAATGGTCTCCCACCCAAGTACCGACCACAGTCAACCTTACTTAGTTTCCAAACTCTGACAAGACTGGACTAGTCTGGGCTATTAGGACAAACCATAACTCATTCTTAATGGTCAGAGATCCTGTGTCTGTGGAGTTACAACAGAGAACACTGCCGAGTCCAAGAGAATATGTTCAAATGCACCTCCAAGAAGAACACAAGCCCTGACCTCAAATGTTTTGCAAGGCCAATGATGAATCTCTAGTTTCAGGAGTCTGAATCTTCAGATACTATCATAAGCTTTTAGCAAACCTCTCAGAGGTGACTAGTAGAAAACAAATCAACTGCACCGAGCAACAGACTGCAATACAAATCCCGGAAAATGAACCCACCCCTAGGGTTGTATCCCAAATTACATACATGTAGCAATACCTCAGCTGGTGAGGCCTGAAGAAGTGGGTATGCTGCTTAGAAGTGTTCCAACTATGACAACTAGCTTGCCCTTACTATATCCATGTGTGTATTAGCCAGGGGATTCTATGATTATCTTGCAGCCAGCAGTTCTAGTTTTTTAGCGTTATCCAGGGTGCACCACAAGGAACTGAACCAGAATTGCTTGCCCTTATTATGGTTATGTATTTTCTATTATTATATGCTTCCTGTGTGTAACTCTGTCATATGATAAATAAATACCATTAATTACCCAGAAGGGACCCAAAAAGGCTCCAAAAACATACATACAAATAATCTAAACAATTATGATGTCTTTGGCTGTGCAGGATTCAGGAGCTGGTTCATCCAATAGCTATGCTGGGTGTAGCAGTGGCCACAGGCATAGACATCTTTAAAGGGGATTAGACGGACTCATGGGTGATAGGTCTATAGTGGCTACTAGCTATGGAGACTAAAGAGAACCTCTGCATTCAGAGATGGTAAACCTCTGAATACCAGTACTAGGAGGCAACATCAGGGGAAGGTCTCCACGTCAATGCCCTGCTGGTAGCCCTCCAAAGGAACTGGTTGGCCACTGTGTGAGACAGGATGTTGGACTAGATGGACCACTGGTCCAATCCAGCAGGGCTCTTCATACGTACACTTTCTTATGTTCTTAAAACCATGACCAGGACAGGGGTGTATAGCTCAGTGGTAGAGCACATGCAGGTCCCAGGTTTGACTCAATAGAAGGATGTCAGGCAGTCTTGGGAAAGGCCTTTTTCTGCCAGAAACCCTAGAGATCTGCTGACAGTCAGAGCAGAAAACACTATGTGAAAGAGACCATTGTTCCGACTCACTGTAAAAGCAGCTTCAGGACTAGATTAGGCATTCTGAGAACTCTGAAGGGAACATGGTTGCCAGGTGAATTTAACACTGTTCAAGTGATGCACCCTACACACAAACCAAGCCTCAGATTTGCTCGTTCCAGCGTCACTGTTCATTGTCCAACTTGAATACTAAGCCAAGCAGCTCAGCAGCTTAAAGAAGGGTAGGCCTTCTCCAGAGTTCTCCTGGCAGGTAGTAATCTGGGGGAATTTATCCCCCATTGAGGCAGTTACTTTGACTTTGGTTGTCAGTGTGGGCTCCGTGTACATGACATCGCTTATTTTTACAGTTAAAAAGTGTTAAAGGCCATATTTGTAACTGATAGTAAAGGAGAATAAATTCCAGCTCCCACTAGGACTGGGGAGGTCTAGTCTGGAGAAGACAAGAGTGAATGGGGACTTGATAGCAAACTAATCTGATCATCAGATTACTTCCATTGACTGGCAACCTATGCTCCCTATAAACTGTGAACAAAAATTCAAATTTGTGAGCGACCGGAATTAAAGCTGTGAGCCAGTGATTTGGCTACTGCATAAATTAGTTTGCTCTGGAGCCATCCTTCCTGAGCGGGAAAAAAAAAGTGTGAGCTGGAGGCTAAAAAAACCATGAGCCAGCTCACATTAACTCAGCTTAGAGGGAACACAGCTGGCAACATATATCCCAGTACCCTTATAATCCCCATTAGCTCACTAGTATGATTTGTAGGCACAGTGCCTCAGTATCTTCACTTAATGGACTTTGTATGACAGAGTTAGGAAAGACCTTGAATGAGACGTCGGGCCGTCACAGTCAGAGTAGGGCAAGGTGTCCCCAACCCTTCTGAGCTTATGAGCACCCTTGGAATTCTGACACAGGGTGATGGTTGCAACCACAAAATGGCTGCCACAGGAGGTGGAGCCACTCAGAGAGGAAGCCTAAGTACCACACTGGGGATGCAGGGGACCACGGAAGTAGATGGTAACGAAGAAGGACCAGCCTTCTGACTCTAATATGCTAATTTTGTAATACTATCAGTTCTTATAGTCTCTTAACATCTTGTACACATTTTGATAATTACACCTGCTGGGACTGTTTCTGATTTCCACCCTTTCATGCTCCTTCTGAACTCTGTTCTGTCTTTTCTAACTGAGCAAGTGAAACACAGGGCCTGGGGGCCTTAACTTTTTATGAATAGCTTATGGCAAGGCTAGTGCAGAAGTCAGACCATATGGTGCTGAACATATGATGAGCTCTCCATGGGAGTTTGAGCAGAATTAGGCTGCGAAATTTGGCAAATGAGCCCTCCACTAGATCAGTGAAAATGCAGGTCATCACCGGCTTAATGAGATATAATAATCCTTAGGCAGCCAAGGTCATATTTTCTTCTTAGGAGAACCAACAAAGTGATCAAACCATACAGAAATGTGAACCAAAGCATACACTTCATGTGAAGTATTGCTAAATACACAGAACCTTCATCTGGTCCAATTGTACAAGACTAGCAATAGCTTTGATGCTGTGCATAAAATCAGTCTAGCAATTTAAAAAACATCCATAACGATTAAAGGAATAACAGCTCTGAAGAGCCAAGTCTAGCATAGACCCAAGTCAGACATTATTTGGTTTAGACAGACAGACAGACAGACTGACAGACAGACAGACAGACAGACAGCAAATGCTATTAAAAATCAAGCATTTGACATTCCATTTACAATAATACAGTGTCTATGGAAAGAGACAACCGAAATCATTCATCTTGTCCCTTAGAATCTTAAATTTTGTTTGGAATTTATGGGCAAAAGAAAGACTACAAAAGTTTATTTGCACTCATGTTAGTTCCTGCCAGACTCAGGCATATCTCAGTGACATTGAAATGCAAAGCTTCACACCAAAATAATGCCCTTTAAGATCCATCCTACTTTCAAATGAGGAGATGGGATTTGGGCAATCAGGCCTAGAGCAGGATTTCAGGGCTCAGCTGTCCCAGTTCCTGTACATCCGTGATAAGAGTACAGCCTCCGTCTCTCCACTGGCTTTTTGTATTTGCGTTACATAGACTACCTGTAATTAGATGTAAGTGGCTACCAAATATTTGTAAACTGCCTTTGATTATGAGCTTGGGACTCTGTTCAGAACATAGTAAAGGCAGCATCCCTCCGCCATCACCTGTCCAGGTGGAATGTCCTCTCAGATGAGACCTGGGCCCTGTCGGACCTCCCTAGATTCTGCAGGGCCTATAAGGCTGAGCTTTTCCGTCAGGCCTTTTCCAGTTAAGTTTATTGGGGAGAGTGGTTAATGCTAGATCCACTACTATCAGTTGTGAATTGTTTGGGTTTTTATACTTTGCATTTTTATACTGTTTTATCATAACTATATTTATTATGTCTGCTTTGTACTGTTGTGAACTGCTCTGAGTCCCACTTTGTGGGGGAGGGGTGGTATATAAATTGAAATAAATAAATAAAATTCTAGTGCCTATCAAGGTCTTTTCATCGAAGCAAATTACAAAACTGCCCACGTCCAAAATGTATATGAGTCCCATCAAGTGTGAAGGATGTGCATGCAGAATAATAATCGTGTCTCTACAAAGCAGGATAGATATAGCCCTGAGTTTTCTTTAGAGGAGGCATGTATTTTATTATACACATTTATACACAGTATAATTGTACACAGTTATACTGCTTTACCTAGGTGTGTGGGTATTCTGGACCTTATGAAATATAAAGTGGGAGCGCACTCAGTTATTTGCTAGTTATGACTGTTCCCAGCACAAGCTAGTTGCACTCAAAGTATGTGCCCCTGATAAATGCCCTCAGGACTTTGCCCTGCTTTCCATAAGCCAGCTAAAACCACAAGCCCACTAAAACAGAATAACCCCTTGGTTGTGGACACCACCTGGTCATCCAGGCCTACTTAGAAAACCAGACCAGAAGTTTGGGAAACTATTCAAATGGAAGTCAGACCCAATAATGTTGTTAGAAGGCCAAATCTTCCCGAATCCCTTGATCTGTCAGCCTTTACAGCTTCACTCATATCTGGATTCAGCTAAAACTCATTAAATCCACCATCTTGGCCAGGCTTCGAACCAAAACTGGCAATTTCAGGTCTCGTATAAAAATGAAATGCATGGTTGACCATCACCTGTGTACCAATGATATCAAATCCTCACGTGTACCAACAATCTAACTCAATGACTGGATATAAACAGTGATCATCCCCATAAAGCAGGGCTAGGGGCCATTCCCATCATTTGACACTGGGCAAAAGTTATGAGTGAAGACCCTGCAACATTGCCCAGAGAAGAATCCATTAACAGAGAAAGTCATCTTCACAAAGTTTTTTGTTTAGTTCTCTAGATTTTGGAGTTAAATGAGACAACATGGTACAAATTTCTGTCAAGAAACTGGAGCATCTTAAGTGATACCTCAAATCATTATGGCAGTGATTTTCATATCCTCCTCATGACAATCATGCAACTCTCCCAGGCTTTCTGGGGAAAGTGCCAAGTGTAGCTCACATATCTCTGTTCCCGGTGTTGTTTACGACACATAAAACATCTCAGTTCTGTGCAACTTGCACCATTGTGTTTCCTGCTCCCTGGTATAAGACTTACTTTCACAGCCCTTGCCATCTTTCTTCAATTGGTAGTGTGCATGGCACTGACACATATAGTGGTCTTCGTTGATCTGTATACACTCATGTTCACAGCCTCCATTGCTGATAGTGCAGGAATTCACAGCTGATATGAGAACATAAAAAGGTAGTTAAGTCAAAAGGGTCTTCAGGTAAACACAGAGGGAACTTCATGAGAACATAAGAGAAGCCAATGTCGGATTAGGCCAGCGGCCCATCCAGTCCAACACTCTGTCACACAGTGGCCAAAAATACCAGGTGCCATCAGGAGGTCCAGCAGTGGTGCCAGTTTCAATTCCATTGTTGTTTGGCCCCAGTGATAACCTGTTTCCCTTCCACTCCCTTATAGTGAGAGGGTCACCAGCAAACAGGAAATGGGCAAGTGACCCCCATCTGACAAGTAGGACTGGGGATGGAAGAGAAAGGGGTTATTCCTTGGGCCAAACAACAACGGTAGTTTCTTCAGCATGGCTGAAACTGGAAGCCATCTGTTCAATGAGATACCTTCTCTTTCAAGGGAATGTCCTCCTACTACCTTCACTCCAAGAAAAGTCATTTAAAAATTGCCTAATAAAAGTTGGAGTGAACTTCCTCTGCTGTCACTTTAGAAATAGCAAACCACAAGTATTCTTTTCAACAGGTATTTTAGCTTCATTGAAACACTGAAGTATCCCATTGAATTTTACTTGAGTGGGTGGTGGGGAAAAAACATTCTCAGAAGTTTTCTGCCTCAGGAACCAACATTTCAGTTCCACTTCAAGTCAAGGGAAGCTGTGCCAGTGATTTCTAGTGGATTAGTCTGCAGGGACACAACAGGTAAGAAGACTGGGCAACATTCATCAAAGAGCTTTGAAATAATTTAAAAATATTCCTGTAGCCAAGAAATTGGTTTAGGAATATAGCCTGATAAGCCCATCAGAACTTGCTTCCCAGTTAAATACTGCCACTGGCTTAGAGGGATTTAGAAGAGGGAGGGGACAGATTTATGGAGGATAGGTCTATTGCTGGCTATTAGCCATGAAAGGACCAAGTTGCACATATACAAATGCATTCTCGAAGCTACATTACACTAAGTCGAATTCACTAGTTGGTATTGTTTACTCTGGCTGGGAGCAGCTCTCTGGGGTCTCGGGAGAAGTATTTCACTTCACCAACTATCTGAACCTTTTAACTGAGACACTGGGGACTGAACCTGGGATCTTCTGCATGTAAAGCAGATGCTCTACCTCTGAGCCATGGTCCCACCATTAAGGTTCATAAATAAAATGAGTAATTGTCCGAGAGCAGTCAAAAGATGGGGACTGTTACTAGCCAGCCCTGCTTCCCTGTGACATCTTACTGACTGCTGCTGGAAACAACAGGCTGGACTGTATGGACCATTGGTCTGACCCAGCCTGGCTACTCTTACGTCTGATGTTAAAGTTTAAAAAGGCAAATGGTTCATTTACATTCATCTATAAAATTTTCATGCTGCCTTTCAGCCCAACACTGGGCTCCCCAAGGCAACGTAAAACATTAAAATCTCATATTAAAACATCATTATAAAAGCCAACCAGAGGGTTTAATAAAAGGACACTGTGCCATCAATCAACTGACTGATCATCTCAAAGCCATCCCAGAAGAAGAGAATATTCAGTTCTACTGTCTAGATGGCACCCGTTTTACCTCCCAGAAGAAGTACTCCCACAACCTAGGCATGAAGTTTACTGATGCTTTGGAATAAACAATGTGAGAAGCCAAAGCAATTCCTACAGCACTTTTTTTTCCAGAGAATGAAAAGTGGAGTGGTTTCCTTTCCGAAGTATATCTTTTGACCCAAGGAGAATTTACTACCCTCAACCCTCGCCCTCCTCCTCCTGCACATTAGACCTTTTGGCTTTGAGTTGGCCCTTTGAGGAGTTCACATGCTCCAGCTGCCAGCACTGCGCTTAGTACAACATGAACCTTTGGTGAAAGCATCTTGGCTTCAGCAGCTGACTGACAAGCACTGGATTTACTTTTTCACTTGGACTGGTTAGCTTGTTCCCCTGTTTCTTCATCAATAAACTTCATCCAGCAACTACCGAAAGAAACAATCCTCAAAAGCACAGTAGAGAGGAGACAACCCCCCATTAGCATGCTGTTCTTGTAGCACTGATGGGCTGACTGAAAACTTTTATATCCCATCCTTTCCCCTAACCCCAAGGTGACTTCCAACAGCTGAAACAGAGTACATAAATACCATGCACAGGTGTTTTTGTTTTTTTTTAAATACAGCTTCATAGTTTATCAGAGCTAGGCCTGATCATGTTCAGCTCCAATGGTCAATTATATATTTGAAATATTTAAATATTGGATGATTACTCTGTATACCTTCAAGCCATCTGGGAACTTTAGGATCCCTGGAAAGCCATCAATCCTGTTTTCTAATACTAATTCATTAGGAGTAGGATATTTTCCTTGTAGGGGGCAGAGCTGCCTGGCTCTAAACTCCATGACAGTGAAAAGATGCTTCCATTGTTATAGTGTGTGCGTGTGTAAGTGAGAAAAAGAGAGAGAGAGAGAGAAAGAGACAGACAGACAAGGTGGTACATGTGTATCAAGGGTGTTAGAGGCCTGTGTAAGAGCCTGAGCTGATGCCCTAGGATCTGACTCAACTTACCCCATGGACACAGCTCAAAAAGCAAGGGGATTTAGAGCACTCAGCTCCTCCCCCTTCCATTGACCCCAGACCCAAGCTGCCCAGAGCTGGTGATCAAAGAGTCTTCCTCAGCCAGAACCTGTCCTTTTGAAAAACACACAGCTGATGCTTACCTGGGGAGCTGCCATGTTTCAAAAACTTGAAATGCTTTAAATGATATTGTATTTTTGTATTTTTGGAATGATTGAAAACTGTTGTAACTAATGTATGGATATTTATTGGCCTTTTAGAAAATGTACGTCTGTGCTCATTTCATCTGAGACTTAAGAATACAATGAGAGACCCTGTATGTATAACTTTTACTATATTGAGAGTCTGGTATTTTTGCTATATGGGAAGTATTTTTGTAATGGATTTTTGTAATATTTTTGTAATTGCATTAGGATATGGTCCAGTTCAGATGAAGTTCCATGAAACAAAGAAGTATTCTAGAGACCTTCGTTAACTTTTCTGTGGACCATGACTATTTTTATATTGTTTCCTGTCATTATGTATCACTTTAAGTTTCAATGAACCTCTGCACTACGTATGTTATTACACTAGCGTCTTTTTCTTGCAGTTTTCTTGTCAGGTCATTTATATTCCAAGAAAGAGCAAAACAACCCACCGGTAGATTCCCCAAGTGCATTGAGTCCTCTGCTTAAAACAAAGGAAATATAAAAGAATGGATTCAGCAGATGTCATGTTATCCATACTTTACCGAGCTGTTTTTCACATTTTAAGCAGAAATCAAGTTGAGATTGGAACCACAATCTCTCTGTGCCAATATGCAGATTTGTGAAGCGTGTTAATCCTTTCCACAGAACTTGGCTACAGCAATTGGAACTCTATGCCCCATTGCTCTGGTATCTCAATTAAAATATCTATTGGCTTTTATTTTTTTCCAGGGTGATAAAACACACATCTTTACATAATATAGGGTTTAAAATGAGTGATTTTTAAATGCCAGGCTGTATTAATCATCTTTTTATCATAATGCTAAGCTCCAGCTTTGCATCTCTGAAGACCAATATCTGGGGTTAATTGGCCTTCTTACACACAAAGGTTTAAAATTGGCCCACGTTTATGCCAATGAAGCTGGCAAAGCTCTTCTGTTGTACTCGCCTAATTCCTCACATCTCATTCAGTCTCACTAGAGACAACAGCTCAGCCAATCTGTATAATGCGTGGCCATCCGTTTGAACTTCATGATGGAAAGGAGGAAAAAAACCCTCTTCCATTCAAATTGATATGAAACAAACAACAGAAAACTGCCAGTGAAACTATCTGAGGCTGCTGAAGTTGCACAGAAACATAAGCCCTTTTTCAAATGGTATGTTTGGGGGTATCCTTCCATGCATACCAGAAGTACACAGTACCACTATCCTTCCAATCAGTGTAGGGTGGCCATCTTGCCTAAATAGGGTACTGCATGTATCTTCATCTTCAGTACCTAGGGTTGCCAGACCCCCGGTCGGGGTGAGAGTTACCCTGATTTCGGGGGCTCCAATATGCCACCAACCAGCTGGCTGGTGGGGGAAGCCCCACCCTAAACAGCCCCCTCCTGTGCCCATGTGGTCGGTAACATGTTGTCATCTGGAAGTGACACCATCACACCAGGCACATGATGCTAGAACATCGACATGTCGATGTGCCCAGCATGATGACATCCAGGATGGACCTGGGAGCTCCCCACTAAAAGTGAGGTAAGACCTGGCAACTCTATCAGTACACAAAGCTCAAAATACATGAGGTGTCCTCTTCAGACCAAATGGTTACCGACATATTGGGAGGGTTCTGGGAAATGCACATTTCCAGGATCCACAGTTGGATACCCCCAGGAACATGACTTCTGAAAAAGGTTACTGTCAAGTAACAGAGTATCTATCACTTTGGGGTTGAGTCCATCAACACTTCTGCTGGACCATGAGAGAGGAAAGGTGCCTTGTGGACTCCTAAAAAGACAGAGCCAAAGACTGTGGAATCTGGATAAATAAAGACGCTACCTGGGATGGGGCTGAAGGGAGGAGGAGTACTGGGCAAGAACACCCTTGTCTCATTTGCACAAACTGAAAAGTTGGATGGATCTAAGCATCTGAAAAAATACATTTTGTATTGCTTTGATACCCCTCCAGGCTATCCAAGGTGGCCATAGATTTAAGACTCTCTCTCATGAGTAATGGAGGAATGATGGGTTACTGTAGGGCTGCTGCCACGAGAGCTCTCCCATGAATTCTCTCCCTTAACACATAGGAATTATTTTATTATTATTATTATTATTATTATTATTATTATTATTATTATTATTATTTATTAGATTTTTATCCCGCCCTCCTGGCCAAGGCTGGCTGTGATGCATTGTCCTCATGCTGTGCTTCCTGCCTCCTCTTGATAAGAAACTGGAGTAGAGAAGCTTACAATATCGTATAACACAGGAGAGGGAAAGAGACATTTTCAGCAGCAGCCCAATGACTTGCAGAACGTCTATTTCCTGCCCAATAAGGCCTAGTTTACACAACAGACTTTGAACCAGCCATATGTTCAGAGGCCTCTGGTGATTATAGCAGCAGCTGTCTGAAGTGGCAGCTACAGGCACTGGTGGAGAATCTCTTTTCGGCACTCACAGCAAGATCACCAGCTACTGACTGGCCACTCACCATCAAACAAACAAGAAGAACCAGAAAATTACAATGAAGATGATTGGATTTATACCCTGCCCTTCACTACTAGAAGGAGTCTCAGAGCAGCTGACAATCCCTTTCCCTTCCCAAAACAGACACCCTGTGAGGTAGGTGGGGCTGAGAGAGCTCTGAGAGAAACTGCTTATGAGAGAACAGCTCTGAAAGAACTTGTGACTGACCCAAAACCATACCAGCAGCTGTATGTGGGGAATCAAACCCGGTTCTCCCAGATTAGAGTCCGTGCTCCTAACCACTACAGAAATGGCTCTCTTCATCTCTTTGTTAGAAGAATGGAGGCCGTGAAAGTGGACAATAGTGTGGCTGAGGGGAATGGTAAGGGGCTCTTCACAGGCGAAATCACTTCTGACTGACAGCTGATGTTAACAGTAAACTGGAGGCTTCTTCATAGGATGTACCACAGGTCTATATTCAGCACTGAAAATGTTTACTATGATTTCAGCTCAAGTTGCTGCTCAGATGACACTGTCATCTCTACTACCTGTCCCATCCCAGTTCCTCTTTGCAACACATCTGGTGACAGTGCTCTGGCACTGGAGGAGGAGGAAGAGGAATTGGCACAAGTGTAATGGCTACTCTCCTCATACCCAAATATGTCACAATGCATTCCAGAGAACTATTAATATATGGCAGATAAATGAAAAGAAGTGGGGTATGGCAGGGCAAATCTAGAGCCTACCCATCCACACCACATCTATTTATTTATTTATTTGTTTATTTATTTCATTTATATCCCACCTTGCCAGTTTTTCACCGGCTCAAGGCTGCTAACAACATAAAACAGATAAAACAAATTTATAATATAAAACATTTAAAAACCAACACTACATTACAAATACACAAGATGGCGATTTCAAATCACTCAGGAGGGCAAAGGCAGCAGGGTGCAACCACCAGGGCCAGGGAGATGGTATCATCCGCTTTCTCTCCGATGGCAGCTCCTATTTGAAAGCCTGGCGGAAGAGCTCCGTCTTGCAGGCCCTGCGGAACTGTAATAGATCCCGCAGGGCCCTGATGTCATCCGGGAGCTCGTTCCACCAGTAAGGAGCCGCCACCGAAAAAGCCCTGGCCCTGGTGCAAGTCAACCGAGCCTCTTTTGGACTGGGGCAGGTCAGGCGATTTTGAGTGCCTGACCTCAGTAGCCTCTGGGGCCTATATGGGGAAAGGCGGTCCCTCAAGTAGGCGGGCCCCTGACCATAAAGGGATTTAAAGGTTAACACCAGCACCTTGAACCTGATCCGGTATGCTATAGGCAGCCAGTGCAGCCGCTGCAGCACAGGTCGGATGTGGTCCCGCAAAGAGAGACCCATCAACAACCTGGCCGCAGCATTCTGCACCAGCTGCAGCCTCCGGACCTGGGACAAGGGCAGCCCCAAGTAAATCTAAAAGAAACTCCACCCTCTCTAGAACCATCTACATTCAGAAGATAACTGTAACTGCTGAATCTCTTTACATGAGAACAGCTTGTCTCTCAGGTTTTTTGGTCCTCGATGGCTTAGACTTTTAAATTATGGAATTTCCTTCCCAGCTAATTCCAGCAAGCTTCTTCTCCTCAGAAAGGCAGTTGATGCCTTTGTGGTCCACAAGGGAATGTTGGCTGAATTGTTGCCCTAGTTCTGTCTTTAGCTTTTATTCCACAGCCTGCTTTTATGCCCTTTTCTTTTTACTGCTAGCTCTTTTCTTTCTGATGTTGCCATGGCTATAATGTTTATATTTTTCCACATAATTTTTTATTGCAAGCAGTCTTAGCAGTCTGAAGCCTAGAGGAAGCTGCTGTGGACTTTCCAAAGAGAGCAGGTTCAACAAGTACATTAAAAAGGCACATTCCCAAATACACATCACGCACATAAAACGTTTCATATAATTCATTTTTCTTAAGTTTAATACACATGAACGGAAGAGCAGAGGTGGTGGCATTCAAGATGCTGACATGTAATATGACAAAAAGTTGGAACCAAGCTGATAACATTCCTGACAGCAAGACAACATGATTTTATATATATAGATATACACACCTCACAGGGTGTCTGTTGTGGGGAGGGGAAGGGGAAGGAGTTCGTAAGCCACTTTGAGACTCCCTTGGGGAGTGAAGGGCGGGGTATAAATCCAATCTCTTCTCTTCTTCTCTTCATATATATATGCATATTTTTGTGGGGGGGATCCAATATTTGCTCTTATCCAAAGACTGCAACGTTAAAGGCTTTTCCTTTTTTTTCATTTTGCAGTTGTGATTTGCTTTCCACAAAGTGCTGCATAGATGATACCATCATTACTCACTTATGCAGGTGCGTCCATCGGTATGAAGTCGATATCCTGCATCACATTCACAGTGGTAGGACCCCGCGGTGTTAATACAACTCTGCTGGCAGCCTCCATTCCTTACTGCACATTCATCGATATCTAAAAGGTGAGAGACAGGTGGTTGAGGTTTTACAGGCTCACTTGTCTTCATAACAGAGCCATATGTCGATTCTAGAGCTGCCAAGTCCTACTCACCAATTGGGGGGGGGGAGTCCCTCGCTGCCCGGGAGCTGCCCAGGAGTCTCCCTCCCGCGCGCGCTGGTGACGTCACCCGGAAGTGACGTCACCGGGAAGTGGCAGCCCGCCCAGGGAGAGACGGGCGGGAATCGCCGCAGACGGCTGCTCTCCGGCCGCCGCTGGTGGCTCCTCATGCGCGCCCTGCGTTGGCGCAGCTGGGCTGGACTCCGAAGGCGGGAGAGGGAGGGTTGGGGGGCTGCGTTTCTTCTCGCTCCGGCAGCGGTTGGCTTCCTCCGCGATGAGGGCACTCTGAAGGGCAACGGCAGCAGGAAGAGGGGAAACCGGCCACCAGGCGCATTGCCTCCATCTTTCCTGCGAGGGAGCCAGGCGGAGGGGACGTCGCAGTCGTCCAGGCAGGATGACTTCGGGGGTGGGGTTCCCCCCGCCGGCCGAATGCCGGCCGGCGGGTCGGGAACCCCTATAGCGGGGGATCCCCCGCCCCCCGGGGGGACTTGGCAGCCCTAGTCGATTCCTTTGCCAAGTACCAGCCAAGCAATGCGTACCTTCAGACTGAATATCTGCAGCTAAAGATTTGGTGGTTCTTTTCAAATCAATCCCCTTCTTCAGCTTCCCTGTGACCTGGTTTTTCAACACCCAAGGTCTCCATTTCACTAGTGCCCTCATCTCTCTCTCTTCCTTTTCCTTATAACCACAACACAACTATGACACAACCTCCTGTTTCTAAACCCAGATGCAGGGTGTCACCTATCCCAGCCATAATTTGGGCTCCTGTTTGCATCAGCTTTGTCTGCTCCCTTGTCCTTTCCTTTCTGCCTGGTTCATAACTTATCTGTCCTTCGCCCTATTCTTCTAAGGTACCCCCCTTCCCAGTTTTTCTGTCTCCATCTCACTCCTGCTGTTTATACATGTTGGAGAATGAAGAGGTAGAATGCTGAGGTGTTAGAATGGAAAGGGGGCATATGAGGTGCCCTGCTGGATCAGGTCAATGGGCCATCAAGTCCAGAAGCCTCTTTCACACAGTGGCCAACCAGTTGCCCTGGAGGACCAAGAGAAAGGTCACAGAGGCCAAGATCTACTTCTGATACTGCTACTATCACCAGTATTCAGACATTTACTGCCCATGGATGTTGAGATACCATTTAGTCACCATGGCTAGTAGCCAGTGATGAACCTCTATTCTGTGAACCTGTCTAATTCCCTTTTAAAGCAATCTTTGTTAGAAGCCATCACTACATCCATTTCTCAAACTGCAGGTGATGGATTTGACTGTTCCTCTGGATAAAACAATGCCAAGCAACTAGAAAATTAGAACTCTAAAGGGGAAACACATGGGATTTACTGCCACAGGAGGAGGAGGTGGCTACAAGCATGGACAGCTTCAAGAGGTAATTATATAAACATATAGAGCAGAGGTCCATAAGTGGCTGTTAGCCACAAGAAGAAGAGGAGAAGAGATTGGATTTATACTCCGCCCTTCAGTCAGTGCATATAGTCTTTCAGCCTCAATGTGCTGCTCAGGAGGGGTGTAGGAAGAAAATGCTTCCCTTTTTCCTCAGCTATAACTCCACACAACACGAAGTGGACCTTATCTATATTCTTCAGACACCTCTGGCTTAGAAAGCAGGGATGTTACAATGCAGAGAAAGAATTACATTAGACTGCAGCTCTGAATTTGGGCCAAGCAGGGATGAATGTCTAAGGGGATGAAATCTGGACAGTTGTCAACTTCTTTTGTTGTTGTTCAGTTCCACAGTCGAGTCCGACTCTTTGCGACCCCATGGACCACATCATGCCAGGCCCTCCTGTCTTCTGTTGTACTCCAGAGTTTACTCTCTCATGCATCACTGCCTTGACATGGCGAGGGGCTTGTGCGGTTCAATGAGGCTGTGAGCTATGTTGTGGAGGGCCACCCAGGAAAGACAGGCCACAGCAGAGAACTCAGACAAAACGTGATCCACTGGAGAAGGAAATGGCAACCCACTCCAGCATCTTTGCCAAGAAAACCCCATGGACAGTAGCAACTTCTTTTACACACACATAAACACACACATCCTATTATCTCAGATTGCCAAGCTTTGCCTCTCTTGTTGGCATGTGGATCTGACACACATACATAAAAAGAAATGGGCGAAAACACAGTGTGCCAACTGAATGTCTTGTATTTTCCATCTCTTTAGAGCACCTGTTAGCCAAATTGCCTTGATTTCTTAATCAATATTGGGGAATTATGAATATTAATAACTGGCAATAGGCATAAACGGATCACACCTGTGTATACAGAGGTTGGGCCCCTTCCAGACAAACCAGAGAATAGACAAGGAGACTGATGTAATGATAAAGCAGTGTTTCTTTACTAAGAAAATTATATCTCATTCAAACAATACAGAATCACACACAAACACACAGATTCTAGTAAATTAGAGAGATTAAGAGACAGGAGGTTGTTGGTTTCCTGTAGAAGGCATATTTACCTCTCCAGTAGCTGGTGTAGTCCTTCTGGGAAAATTAATAATAGGCTGGGAGAAAGATGGGGGGGGGGAGCACATGTGCTGAACCAACAGCAGCATGTGTAGGCCCTTGGCTGCGCAGACCAAGAGTCTTAGAGGTAAGGGAGGGCAGGAGATCATGGAAGCAAGAGAGAGAGCTGGCTGCTGGGAGCTTTCTTTTATTGGGGGGTGGTCTCTGGGGGCAGGCTTTGCCAGATGCCTGTCCTGAGACCACCCCTTGCTGGTCCACCCACTAGCTCTTGTCCAGTAGGAGAAGGGGGGTTGGGCAATGTTA
Source organism: Lepidodactylus listeri (assembly GCA_029233225.1). Classification (NCBI taxonomy): domain Eukaryota; kingdom Metazoa; phylum Chordata; class Lepidosauria; order Squamata; family Gekkonidae; genus Lepidodactylus; species Lepidodactylus listeri. The sequence goes on from JARCFY010000005.1 coordinate 23,889,484, forward strand.
GATTCTACCTAGCATGATCAGAGAAATACCTGGGGCCAGAAGCTGACATCATCAGCTAGGAGCATTGTCTTGTAGATGGGATTAACCTCTCTGGGCTGCCAAACTGGTTTTTAGCTGGTCAAGTCCTAGGGCTGCCAAGTCCAACTTGGGAAATATCTGGGGTCTTTGGGGGTGGAGCCAGGAGACTTTGGGGGTGGAGCCAGGAGAAAGGAAGTGACATCATTTTGTGATGTCACATCCTGTGATGTTGCTTCCACATGCTGACACATGAACTCATGAAGTTTCCTAATACTGAATCAGGCCATTGGTCCATCAAGGTCAGTATTGACTACTCAGACTGGTAGTGGCTCTCCAGGGTCTCAGGCTGAGATCTTTAATGTCACCTATTACCTGATCCTTTTTTAGCTGAAGAGGCTGATACCTCCTGCATGTCAAGCAGATGCTCTTATCACTGAGCAACGGCCCTACTGAATCCTTCCTCATCTCAGCAGAATATGAAGCACTAAGTGCTGCACAAGTGCTAAATATGATTTTCATATCATAAGAACAGGAGAGAAGCCACAGTGGATCGGCCCATCCAGTACAGCCCATCCAGTACAACACTCTGTGTCACAACAGTGGCCAAAAATACCAGGTGCCCTCAGGAGGTCCAGCAACGGGGCCAGAACTCCAGAAGCCCTCCCACTGTTGCCCCCCAAGCACCAAGAATGCAGAGCATCACTGCCCCAGCCAAAGGGTTCCATTTAGACCTTGTGGCTATAATAGCCACTGATAGACCTCTGCTGGATGGGGACAGAGAGAGACAGACAGACAGACAGACAGACAGAAAAAAGAAAGAAAGAGGGAGAGAGAGAGAAGGGGAAAAAACTAGCAGAGGCACTTACTTCCATTTAGACCTTGTGGCTATAATAGCCACTGATAGACCTCTGCTGGATGGGGACAGAGAGAGACAGACAGACAGACAGACAGAAAAAAGAAAGAAAGAGGGAGAGAGAGAGAAGGGGAAAAAACTAGCAGAGGCACTTACTTCCATTTAGACCTTGTGGCTATAATAGCCACTGATAGACCTCTGCTGGATGGGGACAGAGAGAGAGACAGACAGACAGACAGACAGACAGAAAAAAGAAAGGGAGAGAGAATGAAAAGAGCTGGAACAGAAACTCACCTTGCCAGCCACATGCAAAAGCAGCTCCTTCCGTCCCTCCTTAATCTCTGGGCGGGGCTCTCTTGCTGTGGAAGAAGCTCTCTTGCTGACTTCTTAAAGGGGAAATGTCTGGCGAGGCTTTTTAATGCAGGGCAGGCTCTCTGCAGACATTTCCCTTTTAACACAGCCATTTTGTCCCCCCGGTGGCCATCTTTGGAAAAGCGGGAGGTAAGCTCTAAAAATCGGTGTTTCCCCCGCTCAAGCGGGGGATTTGGCAGCCCTATCAAGTCCATTGTTTCACTGGTCAAGGAATGTTGGGGGGGGGGGGTTGCAGCCTGCGATGGATGTGTAGAGAACATGTAATGGAGTTTGTGAGCACATGTCTTTAGCCAGAAACAAGATGGCTATTTTCTGTGTAAGTGTCTTTGTGCGTTAAGAGAAGCCTCCTGGAGTTGGCAACCTCGGCAACCGCTGTCTCAAGTATTTGCTGGAGTCATTTGCAGCTGGTTTTTCTCCTAGGTTATTCCTCCTAGTTCCTTTTACACAATTAGCAACAGTCCATTTATCACTTATGAATGTATCATTCATAAGAGTGCAAAAGCACCTTGCTGGCTTACACACCTACTCTCTGGACTCAACAGAAAACCGTAACTTTTAATTCCACAAGAGCAATACCCAGCTGTCTGCCTTTTGTGAACTTTCATTCACCATAAATCTTGAAGAGATTTTCTTTACTGTCACCTTGAAAGTGAACAAAAGCCAAGGCCAGGAGTCACTGAAATTCAATAGCCTTCTGTGATACTCATCCTCTTGACGGTGAAGCGAGCCCTTCTTAGCAATCTTCACCCTCATAAAATTCCTATGTTCCTTTTTACACAGAAATAGGTCCTGAAATTACACCTGAAGTGAAGAGACACCTGGTCACCAAATCAATTTGACAAAGCCTTGATCTTTGTTTGGTCAGAAGAGAAGCTCAGGTGCATTCCTAATCAACAGAGGTTCAAAGGACCCAGAATAGTGGGATTTACTAGGTGGAACAACTACCTATAAGAACATAAGAAGAGCCTTTTGGATCAGACCAGACCATCTAGTCCAGAATCCTGTCTCACACAGTGGCCAGTTAGTTCCTCTCAAGGTCCAACCACAGGGCATAGAGGCTGAGGCCTTCTCTTCCTCGCACTGGGGTTCAGAAGTTGCCTGCCTCTGAATGCAGAGGTTCCCTTTAGTCACCATGGTTAGTAGCTACTGATAGACTTATCTCCATGAATCTATCTAATCCCCTTTTAAAGCTGTTTATTCCTGGGGTGCTTCACTATATCCTCTGGCAGGTAATTCCACATTCTAACCACTCACTGTGTAAAGAAGTACTTCCTAGTAGTTGTTCAAGCCATCACTCTCCCAGCTCTTCCTTAGACTCCTGAGTATATCAATGCCTGGTCCCAAGAAGTTCTACTGCTTCCTGTACTCAATGAAAATGTCGAGACAGTGTGCAACTGCAATGAAAAAGGCCAATGCTATGCTGGGGGTTTATTAGGAAAGGAATAGATAACAAATCAGCCAGTATCCTAATGCCCCCGTATAAATCGATGGTGCGACCTCATTTGGAGTACTGTGCACAGTTCTGGTCGCCACACCTCAGGGAAGATATTATAGCATTGGGAAAAGTGCAGAAAAGGGCAACTAAAATGATAAAAGGGTTGGAACACTTTTCCTATGAAGAAAGGTTGAAGCGCTTGGGGCGCTTTAGCTTGGAGAAACGACAGCTGAGGGGTGACATGATCGAGGTTTATAAGATTATGCATGGGATAGAGCAGGTAGAGAAAGAAGTCCTTTTCTCCCTTTCTCACAGTACAAGAACTCGTGGGCACTCTATGAAATTGCTGAGCAGTCGGGTTAGAACAGATAAAAGGAAGTACTTCTTCACCCAAAGAGTGATTAACACGTGGAATTCACTGCCACAGGAGGTGGTGGCGGCTACAAGCATGGATGGCTTCAAGAGAGAATTAGACAAACATATGGAGCAGAAGTCCATCAGTGGCTATTAGCCACAAAGTATAGATAGGAATTCTCAGTCTGGGGCAAGTGATGCTCTGTAATCTTGGTGTTTGGGGAGGGGCAACAGTGGGAGGGCTTCCTGCCCCCACTGCTGGACCTTCTGAGGGCACCTGGTATTTTTGGCCACTGTGTGACAGAGTGTTGGACTGGATGGGCCATTGGCCTGATACAACATTGGCGTTTCTTATGTTCTTATGTACTGGGAAGGGTAAAGTTTGACTCAGTATTTGTATCAGCTGTTGGGCTAAGGGTATCAACAGTATACAGAATGCACTTCTTTGTACAATCATGTAACTCTCCAGATTTCTACAATGACATGGGGACCTGCACAAATTTGTGGTGATAAAGGCAGAGAAGGAAATTTCTACCCCTATCTCCACCATAACTTTGCCAAGGTCTCCTACTCGTTGCTCATTATAGAAATCTGGAGGACCTTACTTACTTTCAAATGGGTGGACCAGTGGTTGAAGGAAATAGCACTTTCCTCCATGGGCATACCTATTGTGAAGTGTGGATTGGATAGGGCTGAGGAGGAAAACCTTTGAAGAAGGCTCAGGAGTAGATGAGCCTCCACTCAGAAGCAATTATGTGGGGAGGGCCTGGCTTGATAATATGCAGCTCTATATTCGGCTGATCTCTCCTTCTCCAGGCCGTGGCTCAGTGGTAGAGCATTTGCTTGGCATGCAGAAGGTCCCAGGTTCAATCTCTGGCATCTCCAGTTAAAGGATCTGGAAGTAGGTGATGTGAAAGACCTCTGCTTGAGACCCTGGAGAGCCTCTGCCAGTTTGAGTAGACAACACTGACTTTGATAGACCAAGGGTCATAAGGTAGCTTCATATGTTCAGTCATCACAAAGTTACGACTGGCTGAGGAGAGCAGAACTTTGCATTGACTGTGCATAGAGGGTTGTCTTGCCAGCCAAGACATACACTGCAAGCTGTATGCTTCCCCAGAGGCCAACCCAACCATCTCTCAGCATCAACTGTAGGCAATGGCACCACTGGCCAAAGACCAAGTGAACTCTCTCCCCTGCCAGCAGACGTTACCTATGAACTCTGTGATTTCAGGTAAGGGTTGGGGTAAGGGATTCATACGATCCATCACCATTTATTTCTGCAGGGACACAGATATTCTCTGACTTGGACTGACCCATTAGGTTGGGTTGTGCACATGCTGACAGAGCAAGTTCACAAATAAAGATTAGAAATTAAATTTATATGGGAGGGAGGAACACGGTATGAGCTTTAAAATGAAAACATCTGCTTTCCTAGTTACTTTTAAAAAATAATATCAGCTTTGTACTTGCTTTTCATGATTTTTAATGGTTACGTTCATTTAATCAAAATCAGCCTTATAAATATGAAAGAAAAAAATGAAAAGAGCTTGAAAGATCACTTTGAAATTAAAAGAGATTCTTGGTTCTTCTAGCCTAAATTAAAGACTTTTACAAGGTTTGTTGTTAATACTTCACATGTAAAACATGCTCATTTCAAGTAAGTGCTAGAAACTACTTGAGTTTGTTTAAAAAACCAAGTATTAGACTTTGTGTTTCATATTCATGTCAGCCACGTTGCACAAAGCTATATTTTTGTTTACGAAAACCATCTGGAACCTTTTCGGAATAAGCAGATGTTGCTTGAGATGTAAATAACAAACATATCTTCCAATTCCACTTACATTATACCAAGTCTGGTCAAATTCTTCCATTTGAACTCTCATATTGCCACATCAAACCAAGGAAAGAATGCTATTTCTCCAAGAACATTTTTCATCCATTGAAAAAATGAGATAGTTTAATTTTTGAGGAGATTCAAGGTAGGAACCAGCCAGGTTTTGGGGGGAATATCAGCCAATCCCCCTCCTTGCCCCGGCCCCAGCCATTGCCCATTTAGGTCCCATGATCCACATCAGAGCCTTTTGGGATGTCAGAGGTGACCCCCCTCCTTTCTTTTTTCACCACTGGAAAATTTGGTTGGATCCAGCCCTCAAAGCTGTTTTTTGAGGGATGGTGGTAAAGATAATGGTGCAAGTCTGAGATAAGCTGCAATGAAATTAGTAAGAATTATACTGCCTAAAGTTTTGGATACTCTGGCAGCTCAAACTTTACACATTTGAAGGTATGCTTATCAGATTCCCACTTATCTTGGGAGATCTCCCTACCCCCACAGTTGCTGCCCATTACTGCTCAATTGGGTGATAACAGCAAACCGGCCAGCAAAAGCAGGGGGAGGGGGGCGCAATCATCATCCCTGACATGATGACCCAACCCAGTACAACCCAGAAGTGATGTCATCATGCTGGGGGGTGCTCTAGCAATCACCCAGAACTCTATGGTTTCCACAGAGTTTTAGCTAGAGCGACAGTGTCACTTTCTGGTTGTGTGGGAAGTAGTGTTATCACTTTGGGGGGGATGATCACGCCCCTCATAAGTTCCCACCTCCCCCATCTCCCATCACTTGCCAGGCCATGCTTGGCAACTGTATTTGAAGGACTAGTGTACTACTTCTGGGCCCACAGGCAAAGAGTGCCAGAGTGTGGAATGGCTTGAACAAATTTCAGTATGAAGAGCAGTTAAAACATCTTGCATGCATAGCAGTCTCTAAGATTTGTTCTAGAACTAGCTATGTGATCCTGACAATTCCTTAAAACAGTAAAATATAAAAGCAATGTTTATGAATTGTAAAGTCTATCAAGACTCTGTGGAGCAGAAACCCAACAACCATGGAGCCTGTAATAAAAACGACAACAATAGATTCAGGCGGATAGCCATGTTGGTCAGAAACAGCAGAACAAAGTTTGAGTCAAGTGGCACATTTTGAGACCAACAAAGTTTTATTCAAAGTGTAAGCTTTTATTTTTGGAATATAAAATAGCTTACAGGAGTGGCTTTTCAGAAATGTATTCCTAAAATCCTGGGATTCCTTCATGATATAATAAGTTATGGCAAACACTACCCAAATCAGGAGCGTAGAGTTTGGGAAATTCCGGGGGGGGGGCTCCTTAGAGCGATGTTCTCCCCCCCCGAAACCGCCCCACCTCCCCGGGCCCTTCCGAGACCCGCCAGCTGCTGCTGCTGGTGCCTCTCCCCCCCCTTCCCTCTCCCTCTCCAGCAGCGGCCTCCGGCCTCGGAAGGGCCCGGGGACGCACAGCGGCAGGCGCTCCATTTCCCCGGGGGTGGCTGAGCCCTCCCCGGGAAATTTCGGGGGTGGCTCAAGCCCTCGAGCCCTCCTGTACTCTACACCTATGACCCAAATGATAGCATGTTAATTATTAATAGTCTTTCCCTGCAATTTGCAACAAGAAAGAAATGGGGGAGACAGTTCCAGGATACACTGTTTTTGTATTTAGGTGCAGCTAGGCTGAGACACTGACTCTGAAGAGGCCACTGATTATCCCCCAGAATCCATTGCTATGTGCAGGGATTCCATGTTCAACATGCAAGGATTCCTTTGCAAACAGATCAATGTGAACAGGGTTTTCTTAATGTAAGAAATCTGAAACCACTGTCCTAAAGCTTCATTACCAAACTTGTAGCTAAATTCCGTGCAGCTTGTTACTGTATTCACAAAGAGAAGATTATTTAACCTCTAAAATCTTTTTGATCATGGTTTTTATATTCATACTTTTAACAAACTGTTTATATCGGTTATGTATGATGTTACTGATTTGCTGGCTTGGTGCCGTAACAAATAAAGATGAATACTGAGCAAGACTGAAAACCAACCATTGGTCGCTACACAAAATAAGAAAACCAAATGAAAATGTCAGCTGTTTGACAGCTAAGCCTGGCTAGGATATGTAAACTGCCTCAAATCCTGGTCCACCACGTTGAAGCTTCAGAGCACGATATTAAAAAGGGTGTGTGTGTGTGGGGGGGAAACTTTTATGATGTGGCAGTTAAAGGGGAACTCCAAACGAAACCGAGGGATTAAAATAAAAAGCCGGATGATTCACAAAGTGTCAAGGTTGGTGATATTCCCAAGCGGCTATGAGAAAGCGCCACCTCTTTTCCACATGCCTGCTGAAACAACAGCGTTGCCCATCATTAATGCAAAAAACCAGCCCTCTCCTTCACATCAGAGGTGGAAATAAAAATTGTGCAAAATAAAAGCTAACATAACAGTTATATGTATTTATAACTCAAAGGCTGGAGTGACACAAGGGCAAGAAAATGCACCCACCCCCCGTGGCATCAGCAAATGGGGTGGGAACAGTGCCCACACACATCCGTTCCTGCTTTACTGTTGCCCCCAGCCCCCATACCTCCCCTGTTTCTGTGTCACCTCCGCCCACAAACCAGAACCCCCCCACACACTTTCTTGATGGAGCTGCACTGTAATGATATAGCAAAGCTCAACTGGGAAAGGACAAAAAAAAAAATCTTAAAGGGCTAAAGGGAGCAGGGAGCTTCCTGCAGCCAGCTGTGCTATACCATTTCCAAAGTGGAGATTCATCCCACCCGCCCTACCCTTTTGCCGTGGCTACAGGTGGAATGTCCGATTAGATGCCCCCCCCCCCCGCTGCCGCAGCCGGAAGGGGTGAGGTCTAAGATCACAGGGAGGAGCCCTCCTGACTGTCCCACCAATCAAAGACACCCATCTGGTGGGTACACAAGAGAGGGCCTTTTCAGTGGCAGCCCTACAATTATGGAAAAACCGCCCCAGGGGGGTGCGCCTGGCCCTTCATTGATTTTAAATTGGTGTTTTATGTATTTTATTGTGTTTTGTTACTGTTAGCATTGTAAACCACCTTGAGTTCCTGTAAGGTAGAAAGGTGGCTAATAGGTTGGTAGGTAGATAAGTAGATGGATGGATCTTCTCCAGATTAAAGGAGCAAATCCCAGAGCCAGATGAGTTGTTCCTGCAGCTGGCACAATGCTCCCATTCACTGCAGGCTTTCTAACTGCCAAATGCTGGGACAAATCCCCTTGGGGAAACAGCCAGAGACTCCTAGGGAGGAAAGCAGCCCTCTTGCCTGACCTCCTGATATAATGGTATTTCCTGATATCCCTGAATCCCAATACCAGTAAAGTACTGGCATTCGGTAAATATTCAGGATTACTAAATTATTCCGGCCCCATTATACCCTATGGGGACCATTATAGTAAATTGTCCCCACAGGGTATAATGGAGAATCGATCCAGGGGTTATCTGGGGCTCTGTGGGGGCAGGTTTTTGAGGCAGAGGCACCAAATTTGCAGCATAACTGCTGGTGCCTCTCCTCAAACTGCCCCCCCCCCCCCCCGTTTCAAAAAGATTGGACTACGAGATTCAATTCTATGAGCCCCCAAAGAAGGTGCCCCCATCTTCCATTATTTCCAATGGACAGAAAAAAGGAATTTAAAGGGAACACAGTCCCTTTAAATGACTTTCGCAAGCCACACCACAAGTGAACACTGAAAGTGGCAAGTTTACTGGGAAGGTGTTTAAAAGGAATGCAATCCCTTTAAACACCAGCTATCCACTGGCTGTGGAAAATCATGAAAATATTCCATTTTTGGAATAGCTGAATCAGTAGCCCGCTTGGTAATCGGCTAAAAAATACTGGGAAAATACCAATAAGGTATGTTTCAGGTATTTTTTCAACTCAGTTTATACCAAGCACACACCTCTACTGATCAAAGCAGGAAGCCAAAAGCTAGAACATTCCTGTTAAGATTGCTGTCCAGCTGCTGCCTGAAGACCTTCAGAGAGGGAGATCACCCTCCTGTAGTAGGTTCCACTGTTGATACCACTGTTACTGTTAGGAAGTTTCTCTTGATGTTGGACTGGAATCCTTCTAGCCCATGAGGTCTAGCTGTGCCCTCTGAAACAGCAAAGAACAAGGGGGTTTTTTTGGTCATCTTTCATGTGACAAGGAATCTGACACTCATGTCCCCCTCAGTCTGCTCATTTCAAGGCTATACACGATGGAAAGAAGCCATCAAGTTGCAGCCACCTTATGTCAACCCCATAGGGTTTTCAAGGCAAGAAAGGAACAGAGGTGGTTTGCCATTGCCTGCCTCTGTGCAGTAGCCCTGGTCTTCCTTGATGGTCTCTCATCCATGTACTAACCAAGGGAGACCCTGCTTAGCTTCTGAGAGCAAGCTAGCGTGAGCCATTTAGGTCAGGTCAGGCTAAACATCACTAGTTTTTTCAATGATTCATCATATGACTACTTTTACAGACCACTCACAATCTTCAATGACCCCTTCTTAATCTATTCCAACTTGCTTTTGCACAAGACATAAAATAGCTGTTATGAAGTACTGATATCATACATAACGTATAGTAAAATCAAATAAAGCAGCACAAATAAGGATGATGGGACATATTTCCTACTTTGCAAAACAAAGGGGCTTAAGAACCTCCCTGAAGTATCACGAGCAGTGTGGCATAGTAGTTAGAGTGTCTGACTAGGATCTAGGAGACCCAGGTTCAAATTGAACTTCTGCCATGGTAGGCTGCTGGATGACTTGGTGCAGTGGTTAAGTGCATGGACTCTAATCTGGGAGAACTGGGTTTGATTCCCTGCTCCTCCATTTGCAGCTACTGGATGACCTTGGACAAGCCATAGTTCTGTCAGAGCTGTCCTCTCAAGAACAATTCTGGAAAGAACTCAGCCCCACCTACCTCACAGGGTGTCTGTTGTGAGGCGGGGAAGAGAAAGGAGATCGTAAGCCACTCTGAGACTCTGAGTGAAGGGCAGGATATAAATCCAAACTCTTCTTCTCTTCTTCTTTTGGCCAGTCACACATTCTCATCCTAATCCACCTCACAAGGCTATTGTGAAGATCAAATGGAGGAAAGGAGAGCAATGTAAGCCACTTGGGGAGAAAGGCATGGTATGACATTTGTTATAAATCTAATTTTGGCTACAGTTCATGAAAAAAGGATGATCACTCTTGCTGTTTCTTCATCAGGTATTGCTGCAGTTGTTTGGGCAGGAGGTGTTTTTGCCTACCTCACTCTGTCTTCGTGGTTGGGAAACTGGCTTCAGGTGGTGCTGTTAAAATGGTAGGCAGAAATCTGGCCTGTTATTTCCTGTTATGAGGAACACCATGTGACAACCCCCCCCCCCTTGCGGGGGGGTTGGCACACCACACACAAACCATTTCTTGGGATGGACCTCAGATGGGGACTGTAGGTAGCCTATTAGATGCCCCGGGCTTGGTCATCTCTTCATGCTTGGCAGCTGAAGGGGGCTCAAAAGTGGGGTGTTGACTTGTCTGCTGCCTGGCAAAGTCCATGTTCTGTTTGGCTTGCGCCGGGGGCTATGGTGGTTCACCCTTGTCAAGTCTGGAGAGGGATGAAAGGATCCTCTGCTGGACAAAGTTGCAGCCCTTGCCAGTTACAGTTAACATTGAATCTGGTTAAATAAATCTGCCCTTAGTTTACACCATCTACCTGTACCAGTCTCTTTTCTTCCAACTAAGTCTGCAAAAGAAAAGCCTGGTAGTCTTTAATGTGCCGTGAGACTACTGTTTGTTTTTGTTGCTGCAATGGATTAAGATGACTACATCTTTGGAATCCATATGAAGAAGAAGAGGGGATTGGATTTATACCCTGCCCTTCACTCCCCAAAGGAGTCTCAGAGCAGCTTACAATCTCCTTTCCCTTCCCCACCCCACAACAGATACCCTGTGAGGTAGGTGGAGCTAAGAGAGCTCTTTCGAGAACTGCTCATGAGAGAACAGCTCTGAGAGAACTTGTGACTGACCCAAGCTCACACCAGCAGCTGCATGTGGGGTGGGGGTGGGGAATCAAACCCGGTTCTCCCAGGTTAGAGTCCGTGCTCTTAACCAATATACCAAACTGTTCTGTTGCCAGGTATTGTCTGCAGTGAGTAAATGCCATTGCAAACGGAGACTCTTCCTTTTGAACCTGCAAAGACAAAAGGACAACTTGTGCCAGGAAGCTCAGACTGCGACCTTTTCCTTGTGTGTGTCCACTGTATATTTGCAGGTGCTTTGGGTGGGTGTAAAGTGCTGGCAAATCACAGCCGACTTATGGCGACCCCAGCAAGGAGCTTTCAAGGCAACTGAAAAGCAGAGGTGGTTTGCCATTGCCTTCCTCTGCAGGGTCTCCTTTAGTGGTCCCTCATCCAAGTCCCTATCCTGCATAGCTTCTGAGATTTGATGCTGGGCTATACCATTCCACATTCCAAAGGGAAATGCTGCAATGATCCTTGATTTTGGCACCAAGGGATCACTGGATACAGCCCACTGTGGGAATACCAATCTATGCACGGCAGCCTACCTGCTGGGTAAAAGGGTAACGCTGAGCACTGAACCAGGGACTTGTAGGGGAACACACATGTTATTTGCCCCAGCGTGCTGCTCAAGCCTCTTAATTCTTCCAGAACAACAACTCACTCTTTTACAAGAGATCTCAATTAAGGCACTGCCTCTCCATTCCCCAGTAAGATGTGCTCCCAAACTCAGCAGGTGCTTCTTTGAAGTGTTGCACTTAAAGAGTTTAATTCTGGTCCCGACTCTGATTTTACTGTTAGGAAACCAGGTGTGTGAGAGTGTGCGTGCACACACACAAACCAATCAGTGCCTGCATTTAAGTCATATAAAAGGAAAGTGCCGTGCTTATTTATGAACTGGGACTTCAATATCTTTCTCTCAGCAGGATGTGACACTTCGAAAACATAGCTGTGCTGAAAGCACACAGAGGGGGAAAACGTCTGATCTTTTGGAAAAAAAAACCCCTCTGCATTTTGACAGCAGCTAGACAGATGTGCCCTTGCCAAACTTGGTTAGTGGCTTTCTGCACTTCAGCAGCTTCCCTTCCCACCAGACGTTACACAGTAGGTAGGCAACACAACAGAGGTAGACTCATGCAAATGCAGGCCTAATTCGATCCACTGTCATCTGAGCTGGAACACAGCTGCAGAAAATGTGTTGAACGCTGTCAGGGCCTTGGCCTATCATGGTCAGTCTATGCTGAGTAGCAGATGGCCTCCAGGCACGCAGGAGGAGGTCCGTCATAGCCTTTACTATCTGATCCTTTTAATAGGATGCCAGGGATTGAACCCAGGACCTTCTGCATGTAAATCAGATGCTTGAGCACTGAGCCACGCAGCAGTGTTCGATTGTGTAAACCTGGTTTACAGACTGAACTGAAGACAGGATGTATTTATTAATACACATGTAGCAGTGGGAGAGTTTTGTTCACCATAGGATAAGGGTCAGATGGCTTTGGAGCATATTAGCTCGACTGCTGTGAAATTTGGGTGTAGGACTTCTTGCAGCAGCTTTTTAGTTAACAAAATTTGCACCCCACCCTTCTGCCCTCATCAGGGCTACCAAAGCATCTAAACAAAGTTAAGAGCACTCACTCATAACAAAAAAAAATGCCCTAAAATCATTAAAACCAAAAAACAACACATCATTAAAACAATTAAAGCAAGCTAAAATACACATGCAAAGATATAATACAATTGCAGCATTGGGCAGGAAGGAGGGATCTCTGAGGGAACACCAAATCACACAAATAAGTCTTCACCTAGTGGTGGAAGATGGCAACAGAAGGGCATGGGTTGATCTCTCTGGGGAGAGAGTGCCAGAGTTTTGGCACCATGACCAAGAAAGCCCTCTCCTGGGTTGCAATCTGCCTAATGTCAGAAGGCAGGAGCACCCGAAACAGGGCCATGGAAGGTGACCAAAGCAGTCAGGTAAGCCTCTTTGAAAAAATTATCCAGTAGTAGAATTATATAGTGCAAACCAAATAAATGTAATTTAAGCCAATCCTAATTAAAGTTAGTAAATACTACAGCTTTTAGTTTTGTTCTGGTATATCCGGCCCATACAGACATCACTATGGGATGGACTCAGGCAATTTTTAAAAACTCAGTCCTATCCAATTCATCTCCTTACTGCATTCTGCATTACTTTAATCCATGTAGATTTCATTATCTCCAGCATCTGCCTTTTTGATGGCCAGGAGATACTCCTCCTTCCTTTTTCACCAGTTGAAAAGCTGGTTGGATCTAACACTTGTCAATAAACTGGTTTTACTACGTAGTTTCTTGTCCAAATTGTCAACTTTGGTTTGGGCTTCTGGCCTCATAAAATGGCCTGGTAAAGAGGCCTTACAAAAGAAAGCTTTTTCCTCTGAAACAAAGCAAGCTGTTAGCAGCTTCAGAGACACAGATATGAGAGTGAGTGAGAGAGAGAGAGAGAGAGAGAGAGAGAGAGAGAGAGAGAGAGGAGGTAGCCCAGCTGCAGGTCACTCCATGAGGCCTGGTAATTCCAAGGACAGGAGATAGGGAAGGTTCCATTCCATCTCATTAGCACCTGAGATCATAAGTGGATGAATACTGTTTATTTGAACTTGGCATACCTGCATATGTTGGTATTTGAGACTCTTAGTCTTCATGCACGGAGCGGGCAGATCTGCAGGATCTAACTGACAGCCAGCAGGAGTCATGTGACTGGGACAGAGGCAGTAGAACTAGTTCAGACTTGTTCCTCTGTGTGACAGTGATGGATGGGATCTATATGACTCAGCACTAACCTAATTGCTTACTGACTTGTATACAGGGGTCATTTCGTAGAAAAAGAGGTGCAGGAGCTCCTTAGTATAACTCATTTGCATATGCCACACCCCCTAACATGCCAGAAGTGTGTCAGAAGGCAACACTCACCCCTCAGGCTCCACTCCACAGGTGAGTGAAACTGACCTGCTCTTCCTCCATTCCCTTCCCCATCCAATACTTTGTGCAATAAAAATAAGCGTAAAGAACACACCCTCATTCTCTTCCTGCTCCCTTGAAACCACCAGGTTTCAAGTAGACTTCAGATACCCAGGACATGTGCACCACCCATCCCTTCCCCTTCCCCTCCCCACAACAAGACAACCTGTGAGGTAGGTGGGGCTGAGAGAGGTCTTTTGAGAACTACTCATGAGAGAACAGCTCTGAGAGAACTTGTGACTGGCCCAAGGTCACACCAGCAGCTGCATGTGGAGGAGTGGGGAAATCAAACTCGGTTCTCCCAGATTAGAGTCCAACTCCTGACCACTACACCAAACTGATAAGGTGGAAGCTGCTGAGGCGTTGGTGAAATTTCTCCAGTACTTATGTGCCATGTGCCCAGATAAAAAATGGTATACTTAGAAAATTTATATGCCACCTTGAGCAAGTCTCTGGAAAAGCAGCACACAGTCATAAAAGGAACAGTGATAAAATTATCAATATTAAAACAAAACAATAAAAACAATAAAGACCCTAGCAGGGCTTTCCCCGGGGCGCTGTGCCTCTGCACTGCTCAGGGAAGCCGAGGAGGGGGTGGGGCTTGGTCATGTGCCCGCCCCCTGGGCTCCTCACTCCCGGAGCTGCGCTCCTGTGCACTCCCGCTCCAACGGACCCCTGCTTGTATATATGTAATCAGAGTACAGAAGTATTTCTCTCTTCTTGTTGTATGGTGTCCTGGCGAAGCACTTTGTCTCTCTGATAAATAATTGCACTGTAAAATAAACTGTATAATACAGAACCACTGGTGTGGTGCAGTTTAATGTGCAGAGGAGTCTGGAGGACTTGGGTCTCTTAATGTTGGCACAGTGTGGTATAGCACATAACAGACGGATGACAGCATAATGTCTGGTTAATTGACAATCCCCTTTGATTGGTTAAATCGTCACCTTAGCCACAGGTCTGGTGGTTAGGTTATCTCATTTGCCCTATACCTGATTGACTAATCAAAATCAGGCCAACACCGGGCCTGGGCCATATAAAGGTTTTTATTCTAGTTCATGGCTACAAACCATCAGGCTACTGGCCATGTGAAGGCTACTAGTCCGGAGAGTACATTATGCACACCTTTGCTTTAAGCCATTGTGGAAGAGCCACAGCTGCAAGCCACTGTGCATGGTGATACATGCCACAGTGTTGTTGACCAGTTGTGTCAGGCCCTAGGCCACTGCCTCAGGCATTACTGTGACTGACCCTGTACTTGGATTAGTCTCGGTGCTGTCTTGTTTGGTGGGTCTTACTGTCCTGGACTTTGAAGCTTAGAACTTTGAAGACCTCAGTCTGGGTTGGGTAGTATCTGAAACCTTGAACCACTGTTTGCAAAAGTGCGTAAATAGACTTTTAGACTTTGTTATTTTTACCCTCAATGTTTACTGCTCTAATTTGATTATTTTGGCACAATTTTAAATAAATCACTTTAATTATATTTTGCGGAGTTCTTGGATTTAGGAGGCTTCAGTCTGAATCTAGTACTTTAGCCCTTGCTGGCTGCAGCTACCAAAGTAATTGTGAAACTCGCCTTGAAGATGTCCTACCCTAGAAGGGAGATTTTTCTTGACTTTAGTTCCACGAGGGCCTGAGACTTTGTCCCTTGGTCTCTAGCTGTCTAGACAATAGGACTGGTGGCAGTCCTACCCTGAGTGTGAGGACTCACACTTCAGCCCTTTTGTTTGTTTGTTCTGCTTTGATCAGCCCCCCCCCCCCCCCGAGATTTAGCCCAGGTCTGGTGGTTTGGGCTTGAAGTCCGATGACAATGCTCTATAAAAATACATAGGCCCCAGCTACACGAGCGAGATAAAGCAGGGGGAAGTGAGGCTTTTTGCGCTGGAGTACTTTGACCCGCAGTTGCGCAATCACACATTTCCGCGAAGCTGCAGTCACAACTCGCCACTGCGTGATCAGACACAACCACAGGCATGTTGGGTTTTACCCCCCCCCCCCATTCCTTTCCAATTCGCTTAAATGGGGGATCAATGAATCGCACCTCCACCCTGAGGGCTTCCAATGGCAGTATGTAATGATGCGCATACTGAGAAGGGGAAACAAACAATGGCATGGCATCAGGATAGCCTGATCAGAGTATCCCCGACGCCACAAGTGCGCGCTGGAGCGATCATATGGGGAAAGTCCATCTGTGGTCCATAGCAGCCCGTTTGATACTGGATTTTCCCTACTGTTTTTTGGCGGAGAGCAATGGCTTGCTGACGGGTGTGGGACGCTTCACAGATGGGCTCTTGTGATCACGCCCTTAAAATCCAGCAGGGAGTCGTGCCTCTTGTGCAGCTAATTCTGTGTGTGATCGGGGCTATAATGTATCTTCTGCAAGCACAGACGCATAAATTAACACATGAGTCACTGCTCACTTCTTCAGATATAGCACAATGGGAGTCCATCTGTCCTATATACTGGAAAGTGGAGTGATGTCAGATGCCAAATGATATTAGCAGGTATGACTGGATTAGGTGTGATAAGCAGTGAGGTAGTAGGCGTGCAGAAAACAGCATTGGTAATGAGACAGGAAACACAGGTCCCGATTCAGTCCAGGTGGATGCATTGTCTTGACCTTCACCATCAGTTGCAGTTCAGCCGTCTCTCTTTCTAATCTCCTTTTGAAATTCCTTTGTAAGAGAACTGCTACTTTTAGGTGAGCAACTGAATGTCCTGGAAGGTTAAAATGTTTCCCCACTGTTCTTTGAATGTTGTGGTTTCTCATGTCAGATTTATGTCCATTAATTCTTTTTCGAAGAGACTGGCCTGTTTATCCAATGTAGAGGGTGGAAGGGCATTGCTGACCCAGCACTGTCCACCATACCATCTCAGGTTCCTACTCCTATTCATTCTCTAATGTGATTTATATCATCACATGTCAGGAATGCCCTTCCACCCTCTAGAGGAGAGCGGGAAATGAGTACATTGCCTCCTCCTGCTTGTGAATGGCCACCAGAATGTAAGAACAGCGTATACACACACAAACAGGCTTTGTCCCTGTTACTAGGAACACTGCTTTTTCGAGCATTCCTGATTACAGGGACGAAACCTATGCATGTATACTTTGTACACATGTAGATACTGTGTTCACATTCCGGGGATTGCACATAAGTACTCTGATAAAATTTGATTCCAGCCCATGCTCTGGTGGACAGGAAAGTATATGAATATGAGTTGGCTCCAGTCCACAAAAAGCTTTTCTTGTAATAAAATGTTTTTTAATATTGAAAGGTGCCACAAGAATCCTGTTTGTTCTTGCTCCACACCCTTGAACACCTTTTAACAAGAGGCACAGTAAGCTGTCATACAAAATGGAATATCCTCTTTCAAGAAGAATTTCAGTTAATATGACTACTCTGATGACTCATTGGTGTTTTGTTTTGTTTTTAAACTAATGCACTGGAAAACAAACTATAATTTGTATCTTCAGAACTGCCCATTAGGTGCTAACTATCTTTTCAGAGACAATATTAACCACAATGGGTGAGATTTTCAGATGTGCTTCGGAATAGTTCATTTCACTTCAATGGGACTGATTCAGAATCAGCGCTTGCCAGAAGACAGCCATACAAAATGCTGCTAGCACATTTCCCCATCTTTAAAAAGAGCATCCATTTATTCTTGACAACTGCAAAGTATATTCCTATAATTGCAGAGATAACAGCCCAGCTGATTACATCCATTTGTCAATGGTAACAATTCTTTCTCCCTTTTCAAACAAACAAATTATTGCCATTTAGAAAGGTGGAAACTTTGTCTTAATTAATAACTTTATATTCCAAAGCTACTGATAAGTGCAGAAAATGGCTAATATAATTATTGTATGCACAAAATGCTATTCTTTTAATTAAGAATACCAATAAAAATACCCTCTGCTGCCTGAAGGAAAAAAAAATCCCATTCAGATTTAGTTATGTAAGCTTCCAGGGTAAATATAAATAACTAATGTCACTTTTTTAATGGGCCAAATTTTCTGATTCCTTTCCCTACAACGAGTGCCTTGTTCATATGAATCAGCCTTATAGTGTCAGAACACTGATCTATCAAGGTCAGTATTGTCCACTCTGACTAACAGTGGCTCTACAGGGTCCCAGGTAGAGATCTTTCATATCATCTACTATCTGCTCCTTTTAACTGGAGATGCTGGGGATTGAATCTGGGGCCCTCTGCATGCCATGCAGGTGCTTTACCACTGGCCTTCCCACATAGCCATGTGTTTAGCTCCAAAGAAATTCTACTATTAGGTGGATACAAGCCTTAAAATGTCAATATATATATATATATATTTGCTGCCATTTTTGGCGCTATTTTCCATTCCAGTTAATGCTCCTTCCAATCCCAGTTAATGCCCCGTACAATCAGAGACTGCATCACAAATAGGATGATTTAACATCATGCAGCCAAACAGATCTGACTACCTGATTCTGCCACTGAGGGCAAGTGCGGACTGTCTGAAAGACTGAGGGCACTATGAATACATAAGCAATCATTTTCATAAGGTAAGCACACGAGTAAGCATTCAGGCTTTGCACAGATATCTCATATTCTCTTCCACTTGCTTTTCATTTCCCTTTGAGCCCTCTATTGGCAGTCCTTCACCCATGCATGTGTGTGCCTGGATATATCTGCCCAATGGGCTGCAATCCAAAAAAAAAACATGACACCTTAAAGACTAGAAGTGCATCTTATGCAGTTATGTGTGCGTAAAGTGCCATAAAGCTGCATCTAACTTACCGTGACCCTATATGGTTTTCAAAGCAAGACACTATCAGAGGTGGTTTGCCGTTGTCCTCCTCTGCATAGCAATCCTGGACCGATTCCCCACAAGCAGCTGTGCCGCCCTTGCTCTTCCATTTCCCCTGGCTGCATTAGTCAAATTCACACTCTTCGCTGCACGGCTGCCCTTTGACCCATATCTCCCTCCGATTTCCCCGCGTCCTCTCGATCTCAAAAACAAGGATCAAGAAGACATGGAGGAAATTGGGGGGAGATGCGGGTCAAAATGCTGCCACACAGTGAAGAGTGTGAAATTGACCAATGCAGTCGGGGGGAAACAGAAGAGCGAGGGTGGCGCAGCTGCTTGTGGGGAATCGGTCCAGGTCTTCCTTCCCATCCAAATACTAACCAGGGATAACTATGCTTAGCTTCCAAGATCTGATGAGATCAGGCTAGCCTGGGCCATCTAGGACAGGGTCTTATTCAGGCCAAGGACTGGAGTAACTCTGCACAGGAATGCAATGCAATGCAGTTACCTCTCTGGAACTTTTCACTTTGATTATTCATTATTTGGAAAATAAAGGTGTCACAAAATTAAGATGCAGCCTTTACATTCTCAAAGTAAACTGTGAAGATCCATGTCTGACTGTAAGGCCATAATAAAACACATTTGTCTCAAAGTTTATGCATTTCAAAAGTCAAAGTATTTGCCAAATGGTGTGATGATAAAAAAGAAATCCTAAGAATGCTACTGATCAAGTTACAAGCATAGGACTATTATACAGATTAGTACAACAAAGGATCCCATTTATCAACAGCTGATCACAGGTGATCATTCATCTCTGACTTCAGGGGATGTGATGAGAAAGAAACCTGATGAAGTCTATTAGAAGTGACAACCTACCGAAGGGAGTTCACACAGAGGTCATGAACTTTGCAGCTAATTTCTAAAGTTTACCCATGTGAGAGAGACATATGCATTAAAGCTTGTGTCACAGGTTCCAGAAGACAAGCTGTGAGATGAAGTGGCATCTTGAATTATTGAGCTGAACAGGATGGGGTGGCAATTTCTACTTTCTACTTTTTTAAAAAAAACATAATGCTTGTAGGTATTTCAGGTTGTGGATGTATGCAGAACCAGACCAACAAAAATAGTAAAACAGTAATTGGGAGCTATGATAGCTATGACGGTACAAAATCCAAAATCCTACAAAACGGGAATAACAATGACTGCAAGACATAATAATACGCTTAAAAGTGCTATATAAATGATAAAAAATGAATGCTGCCAGGAAACCATGGTACTCCTGCCTCATGATACCAGGGGCCAAAGAGACCCATCTTGAAATAAACATTTGGTTTAGGCTGTTGCGTTGACTTTGGGAACTCTACTTTGACAGTCTGAGAGCCTCTTCCAGAATCTATAGTTTGTTTATAGCACAAGATTTTGGATTATCTCATAACACTGGAATGAACAGTGCTTGCATCTGGAAGTAAATTCCAGATGTGAAGTAAATTCCAGTTCAGTGAAGTAACCACACAAATGAATTAAAATGCTGGCGGGGTGGATTGATTAGCCTCTCAAAACGAAGTCTACGCCTGCTTTGTTACAACAGTTTTATCTCCCATGTCCCACTGCTAGGCAAACAACACAGAACACACACACACACACACACATATATCAGAGTTTGAGAAAATTGGATTCAGGTCTCTGTTTAACAGGAGTGTGTCATAAAAATGACCCATAGAACAGCAGGGAAGCAGGGGTGTGAGATGATATAAAAAGGGATTAGTACATATGCATTAAAATGAATTACTACATCTTTAGCAGTCTTTTATAAATATTGTCCTGTACTATTATAATTCTGGTGGGGTTGGGCCATGGCTTCCTGATAAAGCACTTGCTTCACAGGCAGAAAGTCCCAGGTTCAGTTCCTGACATTCCCAGCTGAAGGATCAAGTAGTAGGTGATCTGAAAGACCTCCACCGAACACCCAGACGAGCTGACACCAGCCAGAGTAGACAAGATTGAACTTGATAGACAAAGGTTAGTCAGCTTCATGGGTGTCCATATGTCACCAGATAATTAAAATAAACTAAAATTCTTAGCAGCAGCCTTTGGGAAATGGCTATCCAACTTCTGAACCAGGACAGCAGTCTTTCTTCTCAGTGATACAGCACATGGTGTGGGCAATCTACAGCATCTGCAACTGATCCAGAGTTTACTTCCCTGCCTGAAAACCCCAAAAGCTTCTTGCACAACATGCAACCACTCTGGCCCGATAGTTGTTGCTACCATTTTGACTTGCTATGAAGAAGAAGAAAAGAAAAGATTGGATTTATACCCTGCCCTTCACTATCCAAAGGAGTCTCAGAGCCACTTGCAATCCCTTTCCCTTCCCCTCCCCACAATAGACACCCTATGAGGTAGTTGGGGCTGAGAAAGCTCTCTCAATAACTGCCTTTAAGAGAACAGCTCTGAAAGAACTTATGACTGACCCAAGGTCACACCAGCAGCTGCATGTGGAGGAGTGTGGAATCAAGCCCATCCTCCAACATATCCTTCTTAGAACAGTAAGTGGTATTATGATGGATAAATCTTATTGCTTGAAGAAATAAGGGGTATCTAGAGGATTTACAGATTGACTATAAAGATTGATAGGAAGCACAGCTAGGATTCTTCTTAGTCTCTAGTGCTGAACCCACAGTGATCACGGTAAGCAGCTTGTACTGTTAGCAAGGATTCTGCATAATTTTCATTGTTTCTGGAGATGTGACTTTCAAGAGCAACCCAAAGAAAATCACCTGGGAACTGGACAGAAAACCTGACTTTAAAGGAAGGGCCGTGTGGAAGCATTTTTTAAAAGGCTTGCATTCAACAAGAGCAGGTGGTTTCCAGGGGAAGTTAACTCAGCAGCTTTCCAGCGAGGGACAGGGGAGGAAGGGGAGGATAAAAAGGTTAAATTGCAGAAAGCTTTTTACACTGCCCTGCACCTACCCAGTAAAAAACACCAGGAGACAAAAGATTGGAAGGGGGGGGGGGAGTGAAATCCTAGTACAGGAAAAGCTTTTGTTCTACAGAGGTAGAAGGGCTGTGATACGGAGTAGCAACATTTTCCATTTTGCGTACAGAAGTGCACTTACTAAGAAAGCCATACAATATGTTATCAGCAACTATCAGTCAGAGAGCAAAGCCTTGTGAGATGGAAGGTAGATTAAGTAACTGGTGTAAATATCAGAACTACCTGCAAGAGAGTAGGAGCAGCTCAAGTCAAAGCGATTAGAGATGTCTACCACCCACATGCAACCCAACACTACTCTGACGCCCCATATGCAGAGCCCAACTCTACAGTGAAGCCCCATAAACAGGAATATCAGTAACACAGCTCCACTGGTACATCTTTGTCAGGGGTCAACTGCCCTCTTCTCCCTTTCTCACAATACAAGAACTCGTGGGCACTCCATGAAATTGCTGAGCAGTCGGGTTAGAACAGATAAAAGGAAGTACTTCTTCACCCAAAGAGTGATTAACACGTGGAATTCACTGCCACAGGAGATGGCGGCGGCTACAAGCATGGATGGCTTCAAGAGGGAATTAGATAAACATATGGAGCAGAAGTCCATCAGTGGCTATTAGCCACAAAGTATAGATAGGAACTCTCAATCTGGGGCAAGTGATGCTCTGTATTCTTGGTGCTTGAGAGGGGGTGGGGCAACAGTGGGAGGGCTTCTGGTGTCCTGGCCCCACTGGTGGACCTCCTGAGGGCACCTGCTGTTTTTGGCCATTGTGTGATGGAGTGTTGGACTGGATGGGCCACTGGCCTGATCCAACATTGGCTTCTCTTATGTTCTTATGTTTAGAGGAACACACCACAGGAGTTAAAACCTCACCTGACACACTGTGGCCCAGTTTCAGCAGAATAAAACGATAAAGCTTTTCTTGGATGGTACCATTTCAGAGTGCTGGGAGTGGGGCATTCAGAGTTCCCTCCCTACCCCAAACACCTCTTTCTGCAAACAGACAAATAAAGTAGCTGGGGAGAAAAGATGGCTGAACCCACTTCCTTGTCATACTCAAGTTTTCTGTGTTCAGGAAGTTATTTCCATGGGATGTCATTCAAACATGTACACACACCCCGCCCAATGAAATGGTACAATCTAAGAAAATATTTGCCTCTTATCTCTACTGGCTGTTTATTTATTTTTATTTTATTTATATCCCACCCTCCCAGGATAGGAAGCCCAGGGTGGGTTGCATCATGCCAAGTCAACAATCAATAAGTATGCAAAACAACAGTTTAAACCAATTAAAATACATCAAGATTAGCTCATTTTGTATTGAGATGACCTTCAGTGATCCCAGCAGAGGTACCAGTTGTGGATACTCTCTCTTACCTGACTGAAAACCAGTAACATGGGGCTAATCCTGTTTCATTCCTTTAATGGCAGCATGATACATTCAACTCACGAACAAGAGAAGTTGTGGTTATGTTAAGGATTGGTTAGGAAACTATTCCCCAACAGGAGGCAACACTACAAATAATGGGGAAGGCCCAACAGATTTGTCCATATCCACCTGCATTAAGAAAGCATGAGTGCCCTAATCGTCCCACCAGCTCCCCTCCTCCCACTGCAAACCTCCCACCATCCTTGGTGTGTGACTGCTGACCTCCCCAAGAACAACATTTCAGGGTTCTTAATGACAAATTGACATGGTGGTCTCACCTGTGTACCAGAGACAGCAGTCAGGCCTATGAAAAGCCACATGCCTTTTCAAGCAAACAGCAAGAGTGCTAGCCATCCTTCATAAGGCTGAAAATGTGAGTGGATGGGTAATGGATAGATAACACAGATGCCTCTCCTAATGGAAATTTGTTTGCAAGTTAGGAGGGAGAGAGAGAGAGGCATTGCTTTCAGGGTATATTTTTATTTATTTATTTAAATCATTTGTGCTCTGCTTCCCCCACGCCCAATGGGGACCCAAAGCAGCTCACATCGTTCTCTTCTCCTCCATTTTATCCTCGCAACTACCCTGGGAGGTAGGCAGGGGTCCTTTTGTAGAAAAAGAGGTGTAGGAGCTCATTAGCATAACTCATTAGCATTACTTATTTGCATATGCTACACCACCTGACATCACCAGAAGTATGTCGGAAGGAAGGAAGGAAGGAAGGAAGGAAGGAAAGAAGGAAGGAAGAACTGGCAGAGAGGGGACAGCTACTCATCCAAGCCTCAGAAATACTGCTATTCTGGGAGGATAGCTTCAGTGGTGGCTGAAGCCTTCAGAAGGCTGGTCAGAGGAACAAGGACCTTTCCAGGGAACGGGGTCATTTTGCTGCAGCCATGACACAAGCAGGCATTCCCCCATGGGGGGGGGGAGATGGCACCAACTCCCAGAGCTGCGCTCCCCTGAGCTCCTGCTCAAAAGGACCCCTGGAGGTAGGTATGGCTGGAACACAATGACTGGCCCAAGGTCACCCAGTGAGTTTCCATGGCACAAGTAGTCATAGATCCAGATCCAGAGGAGTTAGCTGTGTTAGTCTGTTGCTGCAAAATAGTAAAAAGCCCAGTAGCACCTTTAAGACTAACAAACTTTATTGTAGCATAAGTTTTCGAGAAACACAACTTTCTTCGTCACATGCACGGAGGGTATGAAGAAACTGGCCACAGATATAGAGGAGGTAAGGGGAGTAGCGAGAGGATGCAGACCCAGCCTGGATTGCTCATTCTACCTTTTTCATGACTTCTGCAACTGCTTTGCATTTACATGGCACTTTCCACATCCTCTCCCCCCTCCCCTTACCACCTGTATATCTCTGGCCAGTTTCTTTATACCCTCCATGCATCTGACGAAGAGAGCTAGCTGTGTTTCTTTAAAGCTTATGCTACAATAAAGTTTGTTAGTCTTAAAGAAGCTACTGGGCTTTTTACTATCATGGCACAAGTGGGGATTCAAACCTGGGTATTCCAGCTACTAGTCTGATGCTTTTCACTAAAATATCATACTGGCTGTCATATTATATAGCACAAGTAAGTCAGAAATCTGATCAAGGGTATGACACTCTTGACCATGTCTTTTCCTGGATTAAAGGTGAAAGAAATTCAGCTTTTCATCAATTTGTTTCCACTGCCCTTCCAACAAACTATTTAGTACCCTTAAATTATATTGATACAGAAGATGGTTATGCTGATTCCCAGTCATATTAGACTCAGATTTCATAATACTCTTGATATGAAAAGGCAAATCTATCTTTGGATACTTCAGGGGGAAAGGAATAAGCTGCCAAGTATAACACAGAAAGCACCTGTTAGCAGAAGTAATGCCTCAGGATCCTTTTCCTCTTACCAAGTCAACGGCAGACTCTAATTCAACCCAAATAGACTGTCTGAATAAAAAAGGAAGCCTTTAGCAAAATAAGATTGTGGTTCATTTCAGATATTGCTAGCTATTAAATTGAGAAAGATTTGCTACCATCTTAAAAAAAAAATCTCAACACTGAAAAAAATCAGATGAAATTTTCCAGCTTTGTCTGACCAATCCTAACGCCAGCAACAGAAATTGTATCCTAGAGTTCGATAGGCAACATTCATTTTCAGGCAACCTGTTTGAAGCAAACTGGAAATAAAGCTTGTTCTTGCCCCTTTCACACATTCCATCTCTGTGTACCTGGAGGCCAACAATCACATATATCAAAAGCAAACTGCTCCTGATAAGCACCATTACCATGTTGACCTCACAGGGGCACTGTGTGTACTTTGGTACAAGCAAGCTGAATACTGGATTTTCCAGGGCTCGGACATGGGCACCATGCACGGACACTACGAGTCCCTGTTCAGTCAACATGGTGACTGCGCAGGGTGGCTGCAAGCAGCACACTCCCCATACATGCAGCTGCCAACATCCTGGCACATGCGGACATACCTGAAGAGGGGTACTGCCAATAGATATGGACTGTGCTTTGAAAACTCATAAGTGCTGTATACACATGTGACCGACTGTGAAGGGTTAATGCCTCACAGAGCCAGAGAACCTTTGAGTGACAGGCTGCTCAAATGGATTTCATTGGATAGCATCAGCTGAGAAGAAATAGTTAGGAGCTGACTGCTGAAGAGAATTCAGTTTAGCAATGACTGGAAACTGTGTTGGTGGGCAAGGAGGACTGAAAGGATTGCTGAAGACCCCCCATTCAGGCCAGAAAAGGGACAGAGCTTCTAGTTTAGAGAAGTAATTCCCTGCCCAGTTGAAAAGGGAGATAGCTCTAAGTAGAGTGATCTCTGGTTTGCTTCAAGAGGAGTACTTGGTAGTGTGACCCTTCCTTTTGAAACCTGAACAGCCAGTTAAACTCGAGAACTTATACTGGAGTGTTCATCAGACACTGAAATCAAAGCCTCTCGTCACAAAGTTTCTAAGACCTTTGCGGAAAGCTTAAAACGCTTAGTTGCTGGAAACACACGAACTGGAGTTTGTGAAATTACTAAGTTACCTCAGAGTTATTATTGATTCATCTCAGACATTTTACCCCTGGTTTCACCTGACCTTTCCCCCTCTGTGTCGAATAAAATGTTTTGTTTATATTTGAACTTTCAAAAGCCTCTGGAGTGCCATTTTCAGAAGTATAAGTTAAGGAGTTGATTTTGTCTCTTCTCTCAAGTCCCTGGGCTGAGCCAGCATCAAAATATAATAACGTGACAGGGTGGGACTGCCATAAAGCTTCAGATAAGAAGAAAATAGATAAAGGGACTGCTCAGACAGAAAAGGAAGAAAAATGGGGGTGGGGGTGGGATCCTGCTTGTGAGGGGGGGAAGAAGGTGAGATCGCCAAACCAACGCATGAGTGTTCCTTGCCTATTACTTCCCCAAGGCTCTCAAAAAGTACTGGATATTGAACTGCACAAGGACAGATATTCCTTCTCCAGTTAGAAAGTGTAATGTGCTCAGCAGCATCAAGGTACACAAGGTTACATTTTAGGATGCACTGCAAACTGTGGAACCTAATGGAGATTATAACGTTAAGATAACTGATTTCCACGGAGCTTTTCAAATGACATTCTGGGGAAAGTGAATGACCTTGGTGGGGTAGGGGGAAAGCTCCACCCCAACCAGGCTGGGTACAAGTGAGTGGGAACTGATTTCAGGGACAACAGAACCCTAGAAGTGTCTGCTTGTATGCTTGCAGGACTTATGCACACCTTCTAAGGCATGCACACAGAGAGAGGCTGAGCTTGCCCCTGCCGTCTTGTTCCTGCATGCAGACTTTCTCCCCAGGTCCTGTGAAAACAGCTGGTGTCCTGTATTAACACCAGAGAAAGATGCGGCTCATACAGATCCCTGACACTTTTGACCTTGTGGTGAGTACACAAGAGAAAGCATTTTCTGTGGCAGCCCCACAACTATGGAATAACCTCTCCAGGGAGGTGCACCCAGCCCCCTCATTGTTGATCTTCAGGAGGCAGTTGAAGACAGTTTTAAGTAACACTGCACTTTGGCTGATTTAGCTTTTATAGTTGGCAGTCCAAACTGGAGTTTTTAAATTTTTCATTTATTGTGTTTTTATGATGTTTGATTTATATTGTAAGCAGCCTTGAGTTCTGCAAGGCAGAAAGGCAACTAGCAAATGTCTTAAACAAAATAAATAAAAAATAAAAAATGCCAAAGGTGTAAATAAAAGGGGGGAGAACCTATGGGCCCTCCAAGCCTAAAACAGTCAAACAGCCATGTATGTATCCCACACCACTCTGTCAGCATGAGGAAGCCGCACATGATGTAATTGCATGTCAGTCCTCCACACTCCATATCCAGTATTCAAACAGGACTGGAGAGGTACAGGAGAGTGGCAACTAAGCTGTTTTTGAAGAGAGAATCTCTCTTCATATTTTGAAGAGAGAATCTCTGCAACCAAAATAAATTTGGAGTCCTGTAGCAATGGGGTATAGATCCATCTCTTCTTCTTCCATGTTGCACTGCTGACAGAGTGACATGGGATACAAAACATGGCAGGCAATAGCAAACCACTGCTGAATGTCTCTTGCCTTGAAAACCCTACGGGGTCACCATAGGTCAGCTGTGACTTGACGGCAACAATAACAACATGTACCGTTTATTCCAGCATGAGCTTCCATAAGACAGAGCTCACTTCACCAGATGACATGAAGTGTACATCAGTTAGGTGGAAAGTATTTCTACTAAAAGCTGCAGACAGCTGTGGTCTGCTGCCTTGAGTCAAAATATTTCTGCCTAACAGTTGAACACTTGGTTGACACATGAGATGAAGTGGGCCCCAACTTACAAACGCTCACCCTGGAATAAATTCCATTTGTCTTTAAGGTGCCACTGGCCCCCTGTTTTATTTTGTGGCTACAGACTAATATTGCTACCAACCTGTAATGCTCACTATAACCAGATCACCATCCTAGTTGATCAAGACCTAAAATTACCAGGTGCTGCTTGATATATTTAAGACAAATCTTCACTGGCGGGCTAGCTAACGAAAATACTGGATCACTGACAAAGCAATGCAAATGATATTCAAACTTCTCCTATTTGCAACAGCCCTTTTGAAGTGTCCTTGCGACGGCATCTTTATCATCGAAACACATATCTGCATTTTAAAAGTAAACAGTTTGAATGCCTAAGCACTAAACTGCCTGCCAAAAAC
Organism: Lepidodactylus listeri; assembly: GCA_029233225.1. NCBI lineage: Eukaryota > Metazoa > Chordata > Lepidosauria > Squamata > Gekkonidae > Lepidodactylus > Lepidodactylus listeri. Next base: position 23,917,776 of record JARCFY010000005.1, read on the forward strand.
AAAACAGCCCACTTTGCTTTCATTCGGAAAGGGTTCATCACGCCAGAGACTCTTACACAGGCTGTTGTTACCTTCACAGGATTTCTTGTCTTCTCCCAGTTTTTGGCCCGCTGGACATTTGCAATAGTAGCTGCCAACAGTATTGCAGCACTGCCCCTGACAGCCTCCGTTCTCAACAGCACACTCGTTTTCGTCTGTAACGAGAAGCATTTCATGAGAATTAAACTCGGGAAATGTAACAGGAGACTAAACCGGCATTGCAAGGCTGGCCGTATCACCTGCTAACTCAAACACAGTCCGCCAGCTCGGAATGATAATCTATTGGGTGTTCAACAACTGTTCTGTGTTTGCTGCCTACCAGGGAACTGCAAACACAAGCCTCTAGCAGGCCATAGTACGTGGATGATGGGTCATAAGGTTTAGCAGGCCTTACCATTATGTTTGCATCTGGATGCATGAATTATTCACATTTATCAAAGACAACATCATGTCCTCCAACTGGAAATCAGGGAATAATATAAACAACATCGCACTGATTGTATCATGTTTCTAACCCTTTATCTGACAGAATCAAGATTTTTATTTCCCCATAGAAAAACTGCCTCCAAATTGTTCCTTGAGACTGAAAAAAATGTGCACACTTCTGTTTGTGCAAGAGTGTATGAATATGTGTGTGTCTCTTTAATACTTGCACTGTGTTCATGCCAGCCCCCCTTTTAGTAGTTTTTCTGACAATGTTGGGGGAGCTCCAGTTCTGCTGGCAGAAGTCCACTGGAGGTAATTAGGAACCAGTCCATTTTGTCTGACAGAGAGTCATGGATTCAGGGAAAGACTGTGGTCCTCATGCTGGTCACGCTAGAGGCATCTGCTGGAAATGGGGGGTTGGAGCCAACCAGCTTTTCTGCTGCTGAAATAGGGTCCACTGTGCCCCCCCCCCTCCAAAGCCATGAATTGGCCAACAATGGGTAGAAAAGCTGGCTGGATCCAACGCATGATGTTATTTAGTGAACCTTTGTTATCATTCAGCAGAGCTATTACACTTCACGTTTTGAGAGCCAAAGGAAACATTTCAAACAAAAGCAGAACAGCTAGTTTTGAGTCTAGTAGAGGGGCGGCCAAACTTGCTTAACACAAGAGCCACATAGGATAAATGTAGATGCTTGAGAGCTGGAAGACATGAACAAATATCACACACGTTTTTATTGGAAAATATGCAAATTTGATTTTTATTAACATTAAATGAAACTGCCAAAAATACAACAAAAGGAATAAAAACAGATAATGATAATATTTATTTGTCCAATGATATTTATTTGTTTGCTAATGATATTTATTTGTCTAAGAGGCAGAGAGAAAGAGAAAGAAGTGGAAAGTAAGAATGAAAGAGGTAGAAAGAGAGAGAGAAAAAGAAAGCAAACAGATGTGGGAGGGAGGGGGAAGGAGGGGAGAGAGAATGAAAGGAAGAAATGGAGAAAGAGAGAAACAAACAAACAAAGAAAGCAAATATATGGGGAGGGAAGGTAAAGGATGATAGGAAGGGAGAAAGAGAAAGAATGAAAGAGGTGGAAAGAAAGAAAGAGAGAAAGAGAAAAACAAAGAAAGCAAATAGAAAAGGGAGGGGGAGGAAGGAAAAGGGAGAGAGAGAGGTGGAAAGAAAGCAACTAGATGGGGAGGGAGGGAGGGAGAGGTAGAATGAAAGCAATTTCAACTTTAAATGTGTTCTCCAACCCCACGCCAGCCGGCTTGTATTGGAGAAGGGATTTAAAGAGACAAATGCCTTCTCCAAGCTGACCAGCAGGCTTTGGGAACACATTTATAGTTGCTTTCTTTCTCTGCTCCCCACCCACACACCTCAAGTCTACCCAGGGAGGAGAACACTGGCTGGGGAAGGGAACACCGATCAGGGAGGCATGCCTCCCCTCCCGAGCTGCAGTTTGGCCACCCCTGGTCTAGTAGCACCTTAGCAAACAACAAGATTTTGGGGGTACACACTTTTTGAGAGTCAAAGCTCCCTTCATCAGATATCAGGAGTCGAATCTAAGGTGCTGCTGCACTCGAATCTAGCTTTTCTACTGCAGACCAAAACAGCTACCCTATGGAAAAGAAAGTCAGGTAAACCACATTTAGCTACAGACCAATATTTAGTAAACAAATGGACTGTAGATTTATAAAACACTTTACTCAGCCTTTCTTTTGGAAGGAGTGGCCATTTTATTACAATATACATATACAAATAATGTACACACTTGTGTTACGCAACATGCTTTTCTCCATCATAAAAACATAAGAAGAGCCCTGCTGGATCAGACCAGTGGTCCATCTAGTCCAGCATCCTGTCTCACAAAGTGGCCAACCAGTTCACTTGCAGTTCCAACAACAGGGTACAGAGGCTGAGGCCTTCCCTTCTGCCTCTGGGATTCAGAGGTTTACTGACTCTGAATGTGGAGATTCCCTTTAGTCACCATGGCTAGTAGTCACTGATAGACTATCCTCTATCAATCTGTATAATCCCCTTTTTAAAGCTGTCTATGCCAGTGGCAATCACTACACCCTGTGGTGGTAAATTACACATTTTAATCACTCCTTGTGCATAAAAGTGTTCGCTTTTGTTTGTACTGAATCTACTGCCTATCAGATTCAATAGATGCCCCTGAGTTCTAGTATTTTGGAAGAGGGAGAAAAATTCCTTTCTCAACTTCTTCCACCCTGTGCATAATTTATAAACCTCTGTCACGTCCCCTCTTAGTTTTTTTCTTTTCTAAACTGAGAAGTCCCAGACTCTTCAGCTTTTCCTCATAGGGAAGGTGCTCCAACCCCTCCTAATCATCTTAGCTGTCTTCTTCTGTACTTCTTCCAGCTTTATGATATCCTTCTTGAGAGGTGGTGACCAGAACTGTCCAAATGAGGCTGCACCATACACCTATACAGGGTAGGGTTGCCAAATCCCCTTGCTGCTCCAGCTGGGGGATTTGAGGGGCATTCCAGGGATGGGCAGGGGACACACTCTGGTTTTAGGGCAAAAACTCTATGGCAAAATTGGGCTTAAACCATAGAGTTTGCCCAAAAACCAGAGCATTCCCCATGCGGCATCCCCAGTGCAATGATGTCACTTCCAGGTGACACCATCGCATTGGGAATGTTGCTGTTTAGGGGCAGGGTTTCCCCCACCGGCCAGCTGGTCTGCAGTGGAAAGAAGCCCCCAAAACTGGGGGATCCCCTGCTGGGACCTGAGTGCTGGCAACCCTAATACAGGGGCATTATAACACTGACAGTTTTATTTTCACTCCCTTTCCTAATAATCCTTTTGCTTTTTTCATTGCTGCAGCATGCTGGGTTGACACTTTGATTGAGCCACCTACTTCAACCCCATCAAACACAAGTGTATATCATTAGAAACTTAACAAACTCTGAGCACTTTTAGAATATCTGCTAGACGCCATGACTGGACCTCTGTTTCAGTGACCACACTCATGGGGTTAATTTGTTCTGTGAACCATAATAAGCTAGGCTTTGGTGCATGTCATAGTTCACTGGACCTATAAAAAGCTGCTGGGGTGGAATAAGTTTTGGGGAAACATTCACATCCTTAGTATAACAGCCAATAATCTATTCCACGGCCATTTCAGGAGGAGACTACTCTACCAGAGTTCTGCTACTCCGTAACAAATTCAACTACTGAACACATGAAACTTCCTTCCACTGAGTCAGACCACTGGCTTACCAAGGTCAGCACTGTGTATTACAACTGGCAGCAGCTGTTTAGGGTCTTAAGAGGTCTTTCACATTAGCTCCTGATATGTCTGTTAACTTGAGATGCTGGTTAAGTTAAGACATTCTTCAAGACAAACATATGCTCTGGAATGGAGCTATGGTCCCACACTGGATGCCAGACCCTGTAACTCTAATAAAGAACCCAATCATACACAGTTAAAATGCTCTGCTCATTGTGATTTTTGCTTTGAAAGATTCAAACATTTGGAGTAAACACCCCACAAAGAGATGGATGTTCATCTGGGAAGGTTTACTATGTTGCAGTTTTAGATATGGCAACACAAAGTCCAGCAACACCAACACCCAGAACAACAACACAACTAACGATGCTATGATCTTGGACAATAGCATGTCAGTCAATCACTCTTACTTTGTTTGCAATACCCATATCCTCGAGTCGAGCACTGGTGGCTTGTTCACAATTTACAGCAGGCAGTATTTTGAGCATATCTGTATCTATGCCATAGGTGGCATTCCTCATCATTTAGGCAGCTGGCCAGTAGCTGCTGCCGCCGCCAAATACACAGAACTTACTAAGCTGTTAGAGCTGATGGGAAACTGCCATTTCCTCAGCCTTCAGACTCAACCACAAAAACAAAAGTTCCCATCAAGGCCAGCAAATGCTAAGGAAGATGGGAAAAATAACTTACCAAACAGATTGCCCCCAGTTGAAGCTTATATTTAAAGAGCCCACTCATGTGGAGATGGCTCCACCTTCAGAAAGGTAAGGTTTCTGTGACATAGGAGTGGAGCAAGTGTGGAATGGTCAGGTACCTCTGTATGTGTAGGTGCCACACGTTCTGGAGCCATTCCACTCGAATGCTTGCAAATGCCAGAACATTTTTGAGTGTTCTAAAAAGATTCTTATAAAAATTCAAATTTTACTTACTTACTTACTTACTTAGGCTGAGGACAGACTGGCAATCTGGAGCGGGATGAATGTGGAGGCAACTGCTGCGGGGGGAAAACTTCCCGGGGCTGGCCGTTCACACTGGCCAGTGTATTGCGCAAGGATGCCGTTACGGAGCATTCAGACTGCTGCGGAGTGGCCCCAGGTGGGCCGGCCTCCACAGCTCGTGATAGGGCTGTTTTGACAATTTGCGCATGTGCGCATGCGCTTATGTGCGCTCATGCACAAACTGGCAAAACGCCGCATTCGCACTGCCGCCTCCGCTTGCCTCTCGCTTTCTTCCGGTTCACACTGCCTGGAAGCGGGAGGCAAGCGCAAGACGGCCTCCGGACACCGGTTTCTCCCGGTGTCCTTCTAAAGCGCAAGAAAGCCGGCTTCAAAGCGAGTAAGTGCGGAAGGGAGCTGAGGGACAGCTGCGCATGTCTGAACGGGCTTCCTTCCCCCGTTTCCCAAGTGGAACTGTCCCAGGGCAGATTGCCAGTCTGTCCTCAGCCTTACTTATTGCATTGAGCACAGGGGATGGTTTTCCATTACATAAAGCAAACTATGTCAAGGCTTTGTCTCATTTTATGAAATAAAGACAAAAGATATCCTGGAGAAGATACATGAAAATGTACTTTGAGAAAGTCAGTCAATTCTGAGATGATGAGATTGCCAGCGCTGCCTTTCCACACTTCTTGGAAATAGCTATGTGGACTATACTTCTCACAAGACGCTGCCTTCCATCTTTTGAAAAAGGCATTGCTCACTATGATGTAAGGACTGGTTTCAAATGCATTCTCAAAAGTGAACAATGTCTCACCTTCACACCAACCAAGCCTCAGGAATATGTCAAAAATTAGCATGGTCTAACATGCATATCTTTCACACTGAATTTTTTCATGCAGACCAGAAAACGCTCCAACACCTTTCCAATTAAACAGCAACACTGCATAGGAATTATCAGTTTAAATGGCTCTTTCCTCACACTGCATATTGCATTAACCATATTCTTTTTAACAGGGGGGAGATTATAAAGTATGCATTCTGAATTTTACTTGTAGAGGTAGCTATTATGGACCCCCACTTTTTTCTTTACTATGAGGCAATTTCCCCCGCCAAAATACTGTTCCCCACTCTGACTCAGCAGCCCCTTAGTATGGAATTGTAATTTTCTGCATGTCCCACCCTGTGATAGAAAAGCTATTTGGCTTTTGCCCAGGCCAGAGATTTACTGTAGCTTTGCAGCAGGAGCCCTCTTATAATTCCCTTTGTATGACATTTGACAAAAAGTAAAGTTCAGACAGGAATGTTGATTTTATTGAACAGGCATTGCTGGGTTAGGAATAGGCAGGGGACAAGAAACTGAGGTGAATTTTGTTATTTGTATAAATTATAGTAATATTTTGAACAGGCAACAGAGTATAGTCAAACCTTATTTTCTTAGAGACTCAGCTCTTAACTGTGAGAGGTTGTTTATCTTGAAGATCTCTTTCAGCAACAATGTGTCTCAATAAAGTTTCATATAACTGTGTTTCCTGAAAGTCAGTACTTTCTTCTTGTATTTAAATACCTCCCTTGTGGGATTACAACCTTTTGACTATTGAGGAGTCAAAGACCATTTTCCTTTTCACACAAACCAGGGGTCCCTTCTGAGTTGAAACCACTGAATAACTGGAGAAGAAATACCCTCCTCTTCCTCGGAGTGATAAACCTTTTCTGTTTGGCTACACTGGCAGTTTCAACCTACTATCCAGTCTTTTCTGTCAAACCTAAACCCCAGTTCTGGAGACTATGAATAAACAGAATTCAGCTAGGGCTGACACGTAGACTTAGTTTCTGAACTTTCTGAACTTTTCCTCAAATGTGATGATACACAGTAAGGGCAAGGAGTTGTGTCCCTTCACTTCACAAATGAACTTGTCTGTTTCCCTCTGACAGACACACTAACTCCACTTGTCTGGCTTCTAACACACCAAAGACGAAGCAAGTCAGAAAAAAACCCTTTTCCTCAGCACTCAGCTGTTCTTAAAGCTCTCCTCAGCTGGCACTGACCAATCAGAGAGGAGGAGGAGGAGGAGGAGGAGAAGGCGGAGATTGGATTTATACCCCGCCCTTCACTCGGAGTCTCAGAGTGGATTACAAACTCCTTTCCATTCCCCTCAACAGACACCCTGTGAGGTAGGCAGGGCTGAGAGAGCTCTGACAGGAACTGCTCTTTCAAGGACAGTTCTGACAGAACTATGGCTTGCTCAAGGTCATCCAGCAGCTGCAAGTGGAAGAGTGGGGAATCAAACCTGGTTCTCCCAGATTAGAGTCCACACACTTAACCACTACACCAAACTACACCAAGGGGGAGGGGAGGTGCAAGCAGGCTGCTTCACAATGAGGCATTAACCCCTAATTTCCCAGTTCACTGCTTTTGATGCACTAAGCATCCTGGTGTTGGAGACCAGTTCATCATAGTAGCCTTCAGCCAAAGTCCATCCCAAGTATAACCAAAGATGACAAACTTTGCAAAAGCCCCTTTTGGAACTGACATTCTATCAAACTGGAGCAAGAGTTCACAAGACTAGTTTTCAATGTGAAAAATACAAAGGAGAAAGGAAATCAAAGTGACATTTTCTTTTCAAATGTGATTTACCTGAATTCTTCTGATCACTTCATTCTCCTTTCTTTGTTTTATATTTCACCGGCTCCTTTTGTTTCACAATGAGGCTTCTTCTCTCACCTGAAAGTTTCACCCTGACCTTGCTCTTCTTATTCATCTTCACAGTTTTCTCCCAATTTTGTTCCCAGCCCCTCTCTTTATCATGTTCTCATCTTCTTAGAATCCCTTCTGTGCTATTTAGCTTCTTCATGCATCTTTATGACTGAAATTTGTTCCTTTAGACCTCCTCTTTGACCCACGTTTAAACTGTTAAACCTCCTCCTTGACCTCCTCTTTGACCCACTTTAAGAAATTTTCCCCCCTCCTGAATACTCTTTTTTCTTCACCTTCTATTATACTTTCCTTTGGCTTCCTATTTCTGAATTTATTAGGGGCAGCCAGGCACTCCTATTCTCCTCCTTACTCTAGCTCCCATCCCACTTGACCTTTGACCCTAGCACACTTTTTTGGGGTGGTCAAAGGGGGAAACGTCCTTCCTTTCTCACCAGTGAAAAAAGATGACTGGATCCTAGTAACAATTACGTACAGGCTTTTTACTTTAGTTTTTTCCTTAATTTTAGCTTAACTCAGTTATCCAGTGCACGTATGACTGTGCCTGCCCTTGTGAATCAATGATTTTTTAAATATTGCCATCTACAGATAGGAACTGACTTGATATTACTCCAGTACATCATTTAGAATATTCTAGAACATTTTTAGTTTCATGCCATGACCTGGATAGCCCCAGGCTAGCCTGATCTTGTCAGATCGCAGAAGTGATGGAATACAAGATAAAAAGCAGTGGCACAGCAATATACGGTATGTGTAATCAAGAAAAAACTGCATTTGCCCAAATTCAACCAACAAAAGATCAGTGATTTATAGATTTTATAAATATGACCTATACAATACTCAGAACAAATTTTCCTATGACACAATTAAATAGACAGGTATTTATCTCACTAGCTGAATCTTCTTTTTTGAGAATCTTTCCCTCTAATGGAAATGGTATAGTGGAGACATGCTTCAGATTTTGAAGGGAGGTTCCAAGAAATGATGGATTTTCCATTGGGTACGAGTAATTTTTGTGACCATTATTCTAATGTTCTATACATAGAATTTTGTAACAGTGACATTAGAGCAGTTAATTGTATGTTGGTGTTATTACTAGGAGTACGACCCATTGTGGGAAGAAATACAACGGGCTCTAGAAGGGAGCTCCAGGTGAGTGTCCCAGCTGTGGCTGGAGGGGCGGCAGAGGGAAGGGGAAAATAGAGGGAGGCAAGCCGTGTTTACTTTCTTCTTCAAATCTCCTTTGAAATACAGGCCTCGGGGAGCGCGCTCTGAATAGAAGCTCTTGGCTTCAGAACCAGTGTTTGGACCAGACATCACTGTCTGTCGTCCTGCAGGGGACCGTCCCCAGAGCATGGGGATCTGTCATTTGGGGTGGTCCAAAGATTGTTTTGTGGGTGCAGCCCAGCCCCAGTGTCTGCCCTTTGGAGCAGCTGGCATAAGAACTGTGTTTTCGACGAGGACACAGCATATGTCCCCTCAAAGGGGAGAGTCTGCTGAAGATGACGGTGTATGAAGTGTGGGGGTCCAAACCTTATTTTGGGTGCAGAGAGCATTTCCTTTTTCAAATCTCCTTTGAAATACAGGCCTTGGGGAGAGCACTCTGAATAGAAGCTCTTGGCATCAGAACCAGTGTTTGGACTGGGCATCACTGTATGTCATCTTGCAGGGGACAGTCACCTGAGCATGGGGATGTGTCATTTGGGGTGGTCCAAAGATTTGGGGGGCATGCAGCCTGGCCCCAATATCTGCCTGCATTGTTGTCCTGGGACACTTCACTTTGGAGCAGCTGGCACAAGACCTGGGCCTTGGACTAGGAAGTGTCATATGTGCCCTTGAAGGGGAGGGTCCCCTGAACGTGGGGATGTATGACAGGTGGTGGTCCAAACCTTATTTTGGGTTGTAAAGGAAAACCAGTTCCTTATTCAAATCTCCTTAGAAATAGAGGCCTCTTGGAGTCACTCCAAATAGAAGCTTGTGGTGCCAGAACCAGTGTTTGGACCGGGCAGTGCTATGTGTCTCCTTGCAGGGGACAGTCTCTAGAGCATGGGAATGTGTCATTTGGGGTGGTCCAAAGATTTGGGGGGCATGCAGCTTGGCCCCAGTGTCTGCCTGTGTGATTGTCCTAGGGACACCCCACTTTGGAGCAGCTGGCACAAGAACCAAACTTTGGACAAGGAAACAGGATATGTCTTCTTGAAGGGGAGAGTCCTCTGAACCTGGGGGTATAGGATATGTGGTGGTCCAGACCTTATTTTGGGGCTTCATAGCTTTCCAACTCTCCTCAGTGTTTCTGGATGAATTCACGAATAAGTCACAAATAAAGAAAGGATAAGGAATTGCAAATAAGGAACCAGCTTCACCCTACTCATTTCTTCAGGGTAAAAGTGCAATAAAAATGTGATAATCCTTTTTTTTAAGTGCTATTTTTGTGTTCTCTTGGGGAGTGGGGAGCAGGCAGTTATCATTCTGCTGATCCTTACCATGACTCTGTTTCTCAAAGCAATCGTTAATATAATTTAGCATCCCAGTGAAATCAAGGCAAAACTCCTCTGAATTTAAAAGACCAGAACTATAGGCTACCATCCTACAGCAGCTTTCCTGGGACTGAGCCCCAACGGACTGATATTCAACAGAACTACTTAGGATTGCTCCCCTAAGCCATTTGTGTTCATTGTTTACAGTAAAACTGTAGTTAAAACAATCATCTGCAGCGATAAAGCCTGAACACTTAAATCAGATTGCAATGAAATGAAACCACAAAACAAAACAGCAAAGGTAACAGGACACAAAAAGCAAATGGAAACAGCATCTGCTTCACCTCCCAAACACCTACTGAAATAAAAATGCTTTTAACTAATCTTTGGAAGGGGAAGATGGAATCATCTTGGCAGGATTCCCGGAGAAAGGCATTCCAAAGGCAAAGTGACTGCCGCCACAAAAAGACTTGTTCCTCATCTGTCCCTCAGTCTTTTCAGAGACAAGGAAGGGAACTTCAGCTATCTTTTGAGGATCTCAGAGTAAAGAAAAGTCCATACAGGAGAAGGCATTACATTAGCTAACTCAGTCCTTGGCCGCGCAGGATTTTAAATGTTAAAAATCAGCACTGTAGTTGGAAACCATTCAGTAACCAGTACGATTCTGTCAGCAGCATCATGAAAACCTTTTTACTGGCTTCGTTCATATTATCAGCAAGGGAAAAAATGAAAGGAGAGAGACCAAACCCTATACAAGTTGCTGGTGGTGGTGGTGGTGAAAAGCGCCGTCAAGCTGCAGCCAATTTATGGCAATCCCATTGAGTTTTCAAGGCAAGAGACATTCAGAGTTTGGTTTGCCAGTTGTCTGCTTCTGCATAACGACCATGGACTTCCTTGGTGGTCTCTCATACAAATACTAACCAGGGCCAGCCCTGCGTAGCTTCCGAGTTCTGACAAGATCGGACTAGCCTAAGCCACCCAGGTCAGGGGTGGATGAATTACGTAACCAAAAGGCTGAGAAAAAACAAACCAAAAATGAATAGAAGTACAGAAGAGAAGTTACTATACAAACTGAAATGTTAATACAATTTTTAAAATAGAATGAGGTTTTAATTCTCTGATTTTATCCATATCCTATTAAAATGTTGTGCTTTTTTTTTTTTTTAACTTCCTGTGTTCAGTTTTATATTTCATTCATTCCGGTTCGTTTCATCCACATCATCAACCTGCACTCTGAACCGAAGATTTCTCGCAAACTTTCAGAGGCTGCCATGTGGAGGGCGAATCGATAGTTCAAGCCTGAAGTTACCAAAGCACATGTTACAGGGTCTGGATCAACCTTCTATGAGAACAGGTGTAACTGGAAAATCATCCTAAACCAGAATTCGCCAGCCACTTCTTTGATGGGAACTAAATAATAATAATTTTAAAAAATCCTGAAGTACTACCAGACTCCCGCTTGGCATGTTGCCAAGTTTTTTGTGTGTCCTAGAAACAGGGTATATGAAGGGCACCAGAAATGAAGATACCAGCCAAGCAGGAACAGAGGGGAAAAAATCCTATGAAATAAGGATTATTTATAGACAACAATATAAAAGTCTTTCAAACCCTGTAGGACAAGCCCCATGGGGAAAGCATCTAATTTCCTAACAGGCTTCATGTGGAGCCTGCAACTCCCAGCCTAGAAAAATAGCCAGGAAGGACAGCACAGTCATCGCTAGAAAGTTGATAACAGACTCGGGAGAGTCACAAACACTCTTCTGATCAGGGAGGGCAGAATAGGAGAAACATCACTGCTGCCAGATGCTCCTCCTGTATCCAGGTATAAACTGGGCCAGGGTGCAAGTGCCCTTGGGCAGGGAATGAGTGCCCTTTGGCATAAGCTGAACCACAAGCACCAAAGGGCTCTTGGCCCTTTGCTCTTAGCCTATGACTTGTGCCTTTCAACACACCGGACCACTGAATTCAGGACCAGCCCAAGGCAGAGTTGGTTGTTTTCTACTTGTTTTGTTTAAAATGTTTTTTTTTAAGTCGTTTTACTGTGTTTATTAATATCATAAGCCATTTTGGGGGTGGGGTCAGGGCTCAGTGGTAGAGCATCTACTTGGCATGTGGAAGGACCCAGGTTCAATCCCTGGCATCTCCAGTTAAAAGGATCCAGTATTAAGTGATGTGAAAGACCTTAGCACGAGACCCTGCAGTGTCGCTGTCTGTCTGAATACACAATTCTGGACCAAGGGTGTGATTCAGTAAAAGGCAGCTTCATATGTGACTTTTGAGGAAGAAAAGTAGTGAATTACTATCACAGAATCATAGAGCTGGAAGGAGACATACAGACCATCTTGTCCAACCCCCTGCTTGATATGGGATCAGCCTAATGCATCCCGAACAAGCATCCATCCAGCTGTCGCCTGAAGTCTGCCAGTGAGGGGGAGCTCACCACCTCTCTGGGCAGCTGATTCCTCTGCTGAACTACTCTTAATGTAAATAATAATAATAATCCTAATATCCAGCTGGTACTTTTCCACCCATAATTTAAACCCATTATTGCAAGTATTTACCAAGTTATACATTAAGTTATCACTTCTGGTACAGGCCACAGGAAGTGGTGGCAGCTACAAGTATAGATAGCTTCAAGAGGAGACTAGTTAGACATATGGCGCAGAGGTCCATCAGTGGCTATTAGCCATAAGGTATAGATGTATGGGGTAGTGATACTCTGTATTCTTGGTTCGGGGGGGCAACAGTGGGAGGGCTTCTAGTGTCCTGACCCCACTGGTGGACCTCCTGATGGCACCTGGGTTTTGTTCACTCTGTGCCACAGTGTTGGACTGGATGGGCCACTGGCCTGGTCCACCATTGGCTTCTCGTATATTCTTATGTTCTTAGGTCACCCAAGGCATTTTTCATTCCAGAAAACCAGAAATCCAGAAGGTGATATATATAAATAATATGTTTATACCACAGTTAATCTTCTGGTTCTAGTCTTATCTAATCAACTCAAACAACAAATTCAAAATGTATATGTAAAAGACGCAACACATTAAGAAAAAAAAATCTGTCTTTTCTCTGTCCAAGTTAACGACAAAAAGTCCATATTGATCCTACAGCTTATCACAGCGTCCAAAGTGCCTTCTTGAAAACTAAGAACAATATAGCAGCCAACCCAAAAAACAGCTTGTCAGAATTGAGTTCAGGTATCATAATGACAGTGTGACCTTGTACGACAATCTTCCCCTCTCCCCCAGGAATTAACACGACATCGCACAAAGTTTCACAACAAAGGAAAGGAAAGGAGACATTCAAACATCCATCCACTCAACATCTCATGTTCATCTTAGGGCATATTTGGACATTATTTTCCTTCAGGATTGTCCCCGCTGAGAGAGAACAAAAAGAAGGAAAAAAACCCTGAACAAAATCAAGTTCTTTGTGTTTTTCTGCCTGTATGAATTAATTCACTGCCATGGTCCCAGTTTCCGGTGCAGGAGATACTGAGTCATGCCATGGCCCCAGTGGAAAAGTGGATTCGAAATGTTAGAGTTATATATCCATCTCTCCTGGTGAACAGAGTTTGCATTCTATAAGTCTAAGTATGTTCCAAGTGGGCTTACACATTTCCTTCTCTGACGCTCCTCTACCACCCCCACCCCCTGTACTGCAGGGTGAGGGAGTAAAGGACTAAGAAGTTCCAATGATACAAAGCCTTTTTTGACTTATTCTTAACGTATTTTCTTATAGTATAAGAAGTGAAAAGTATAACCACAGGACCCTGTTAAGTAGCCTATTTTCAGTTTGCCTTGGGGACAGTTTTATGGTGGAGGGGAAATTATGTTTGAACAGGCCCCTAATCCCCCCATTCTAAAGGACTCACAGTGAGTAAAAAAAAGGCTGACTCATTACTAGGGGTCCTTTGGGGCCGGAGTGAGTGGGCAGGAGTGGGCAGTAGGGCAGCCACAGGCCGAATCAGAGTCTCTGATCTGATTTGGCCCGCCGCCAAACTGCCACCAAAATTCGGTGGTGGCTTTAAAAGTGGCTGTAGGAAAGGGGGTTTGAGGGAGAGGCTCCAAACTTGCAGGGTAGCTTCTGGGACCTCTCCCCCAAATACCCACCAAGTTTCAAGAAGATTGGACCAGGGGGTCCAATTCTACGGGCCTCCGAACAGGTTGCCCCCATTCCCTCCATTGTTCTCTATGGTGGGAAAAAAGTAACTTTTTCCCCAACATAGAGAACAATGGAGAGGATGGGGCAACCTGTTTGAGGCCCCGTAGAATTGGTCCCTGTGGTCCAATCTTCTTGAAACTTAGTGGGTATTTCGGGGAGAGGTTCCAGAAGGTACCCTGCAAGTTTGGAGCCTCTCCCTCAAATCCCCACTCCTCCAGCCCCTCATATGCCCTATGAGTTTTTGCCATTGACTTCAATGGCCCATAGGGTATAATAGGGCTGAAACTGACATTTGGCTGGTTATGCTAATGAGTTATGCTAATAGCTATGCTAATGAGCTCCTGCACCTCTTTTTCTATGAAATGACCCCTGCTCATTACTGAAGTTCAATGACTCTGCAAGGGTCAAAGTGCTTGCGGGTAAATAAGCAGACAGGTGGTTTACAACGTAATCCTAAACAGAATTATACCCAAAAGGCATTTGAGTCAAGGGGTTGAGAAAGGTGTAACTCTCTTCTGGAGTGTGCTGTAAACCTCCTTTGGTAGCAAAGCTGTTCTTCACACTGAATCTCCTTCACTTGTGAAAAGCTTCCTGATATTACCTTATTGCTCTGGTCAACAGCATATGCTGCTTCCTCACACGCTGGATAATGCACTTTCAATGCACTGTAGTAACTGTTTCCAAGTGCATTTCCCTGTGTGGAAATGATTGCTAAAGCATACTTAAAGTACATTATCCAACGTGTGGGAAAGCAGCCTCTATAACTTATTCTAAAGCTTCCTGGCCCTCACTTGAAGTCAGCGCCTCTTTCATGTATTAAACCACATCACAGCTCCTGTGGCTTTCATCATATGCCTCCTAGAATCCCAAATTCCTATCGAAAGGGAATTCTCCCCAGATGAGAAGGTTCCGCTCTGAGGTGTGGCAGTGGCTGTTATGAAGCAGAACTGTCTGCACATTCATTTTGTCCAGTGTCCATGTGGGGTGCAGGGTGGAGAAACACCGAAGGTGGAGAGGCATTATTGTTATGGAAGTACTGTGGGAACTGCAACACATAGAGAATTTGTGCTTTTGCACGCACAAGCACACAGATATTGGCAAAGGACCATGGAACTAGAACACAGGATGCAGCAAAACTACAGAGTGGAATGGAACAAGTAACACTTGTCCAGCCTCTTGTCTGCAATGAGTATTCATCCAACCTCTTGCCCCCAACGTTTGTTCAGCCTCTTCCCTACAATTTGGCAACACTGAAATCCTGTTGGTTATAGCAACAGGAAGGGAAAAGAACAGGAGGGAAAATGAAGCAGGAGATGTATTGGTTGCAGCCTCACTTGATATCTTGTACTTTAAAATGGTAAACAGACACAATGCCTACCCCCTGGCAAGCAAGTATGATGCAGTGGTTAGTGTCAGACTAGGAACTGGGACACCCAGGTTCACATCTGCACTCTGTCATGAAAGCTTGCTGGGTGACCTTGGGCCAGTCACATATGCTCAGCCTAACCTACTTCACAGGGCTGTTATGAGGATAAAATAGAGGCAATGAGAATCACTGTAAGCTGTTTTGGGTACCCTCTGCAGAGAAAGGTGGATGAAGTAAATATATAATTTCTTTACACCTGCGCTAACAGTAAAGTGCCTGGGTGTGACCCTGGATGCCTCACTTTCAGTGGAGACCCAAGTCACAGCAGTCGCTAGATCTGCATTTTTCTATCGGTGACAGGTCAGGCAACTGGTCCCCTACCTCTCCCCCCACGACTTAGCAACAGTGATCCATGCGGCAGTCACCTCCAGGCTGGACTACTATAACTCGCTTTACGCAGGGCTACCCTTGAGACTAATCCGGAAACTACGGCTGGTCCAGAATGCAGCGGTGTGTGTCCTTACGGGGACACCACTGAAAGCACATATGCACCCGGGTGCTATGCCAGCTTCACTGGCTCCCAGTTGAATTCTGAATCAAGGTCAAGGGTCTGGTTCTAACATTTAAAGCCCTGTGCAGACTGGGAACAACATATCTGCAGGACAGTCTCTCCCAGTACATCCCCCTGAAGGGCCTGGCACTACTTTGACCAACACCTACTGGTGATCCCCGGCCCAAAAGATGTACGCTTAGCCTCAGACACAGCCAGAGACTTCTGGGCTCTACGCCAGCCTGGTGGAATGCTCTCCCTAGTTAGATCCGACCCCTGTCGGATTTAACCTAATTCCACAGGGCCTGTAAAACAGACGTTCTGCCAGGCCTATGGTTGAGGCGGCATTAATCTACCCATAATGGCCTCCCCTACTCTGTCTAAGCTTGCTTAGTTCATCATAGCTGTTCTCCTCACCCACTCACTTACCTGTCTTGTTCCACCTGTGGCTATAAACCGTCTTTCCTGACTCATTAGACTGTATAGCTAACATCACTTAATGTTTATGCATTAGCATTGTTGGACAGATTTTTAAGGAATGGATGCTTTTGGATAATGGTGCTGGAGAAGACTCTTGAGAGTCCCATGGGCCACAAGGAGATCAAATCTGTCAGTCCTAAAGGAAATCAACCCCGATTGTTCCCTCAAAGGCCAGATCCTGAAGCTGAAATACTTTGGCCACCAAATGAGAAGGGAGTGCCCACTGGAGAAGACCCTGATTCTGGGAAAGACTGAAGGCCAAAGAAGAAGGGGAGGGCAAAGGATGAGATGGTTAGACAGTGTTATCAATGCAACCAACATGAAGTCTGGAGCACGATGGAAGACAGGAGGGCCTGGTGTGATGTGGTCCATGGGGTTGCAAAGAGTCGGACTCAACTGTACGATTGAACAACAACAACAACAACAATAAAAAACCTGCCCTGAGCCTGCTGGGCGGGAGAGGGTGGGCTAGAAATTGAATAAAATAAATAATTTATTCTAAATATCCTGTATCAGAGAATACTAATTTGGCATTCTCAATGTTCATTTAAACATACAGTGAGGTTGAAAAGAACCAGCATTAGGATTACAGTCCTGTGAAGCTGGTTGTTCCTTTGGTGGAGCATAGAGTACCTTTCAATCTGAACATGCTGAACAAAAATAATAATTCTCATTATGGAAGCATAGCTCTTTATAATATACATGGAAACAACCTCTTTCCTAAAGCCCTGCTTTACTAAGGAAATTCTTTTTTAAAAAGAAAGCAAAAATCAGAACAGAGTAAATCATTGTATAGGTCTCTCTGTATTAAATAGGAATTTCCCAGCATGCAATTACTTTTCTCAGTTGGATACATATTTCTTTTATTAATGGAATTAGAAAACACATACTCATTAGAAATATTTCACCTGGAGACTTTTTTTGAAGCACGGTGTAAGTTGGCATTAAACAGCCAACCTCCCATGCACCACCCCAAAACATCCCCCCCCCCCCCCCCAATTCTGGAAGATAGTCACTGGGCAAGTTTTACTTCACATTTCGTGTGAAAAGTAATAGCCCTGTTTGGGCTGAAATGAAAACTTATTCCAGATCCAATTCAGACCCCCAACAAACCCATTTCCCTCTACCATACAGCCTGATTAATTTTGAGCTATCTAGATTGTTTTCACTAAATTGCTCCTTGGATCTGGAAGGCGTCTGGGGGCCTTGAGGCATCTTTCTCATCCGTTGCTTTGGGCATGCTATAATACAAAATGAGGTGAGACTGTCAAAAAATGGGTTACTGAATGCTGTGAATATGATCAAATGCGCAGTTGTATTTTCCATCAAGATGTCAACTTTTAATTTCAAAAACCCTGGCCTCCAGGTCGGTAGGCTTGCCAACACCCAAGTCTGGGCAAGGGATTCTCCAGTTTCAGGGGCTTTTCCCCACTGCAGACCAGCTGGCCAGTGAGGGAAAATCCCACCCCTAAACAGGGCCATTGCCACACAATGTCCCCAACGTGATGATGTCACTCGCGTCGGGGCCATCATGCAGGGGACACTGGTATTTGGGCAAACTCTATGGTTTTGAGAAGAGAGAAAAAGACGGATTTATACCCCGCCCTTCACCACCCAAAGGAGTCTCAGAGTGGCTTACAAATTCCTTTCCCTTCCCCTCCCCACAACAGACACCCTGTGAAGTAGGTGGTGCTGAGAGAGCTCTGACAGAAACTGCCCTTTTTCAAGAACAGCTGTGTCAGAACTACAGCGAAAAAACCATAGAGTTTTGCCCAAATACCAGAGTGTCCCTGCACAATGTCCCCGATGTGATGACATCACTTTTGGATGATCTCACACGATGCCGCCATCCACCCCTGGAACTTTCCCCAAATTCCCCAGCTGGAGCGGCGAGGGGACCTAGCACCCTAGTGGTTGGTGCCAGGACTGGGGGATACTGGAAGAATTTGGCATGGCAGGTATGGAGCCAGGTTATCACCCATTCAGATTACAGGTGGAACCTAGCAGAATGGAGATTCATGGATACAACTTGAATTTTAAATATTTTCCAGATCCTACAGTTTTACTGGCCAAACCAATACATTTCTGTTTGGTAACACAATAATAAAATTGGGGAGGAAGGGAAACCCATATAGAGTTGGCAGGCCACCTTCTGGAGCTTTGGAGGTGGGGCAAGGGGTGGAAATGATGGCATGCTATGTGTTAGCATCACTTCTAAGTGAAATCCTGGATGTGACATAAGCATGTCAGGTGACACTCTGGAATCTCCCAAAATGAGGAATCACCTGACATGCTGTCATTACATCTGGATTTTCACCCTGAAGTGATATCAACACATAGCGTGACCTTACTTATGCCTGAACTTAAGGGCAGGTGAGAGGACTGGACCACTGAGAGGCTGCCTGCTCACAGCAGACTAGGGTTGCCAGCCTTCAGGTGGGGCGTGGGGATCTCCCTCTTTTACAACTGATCCCCAGCTGACAGAGATCAGCTACCTTGGAGAAAATGGCTGCTATGAAGAGTGGACTCTATGGCATTGTACCATGCTGAGGCCCCGCCCCTCCCCTCCTCAGACCCCTTCCTCTCCTGGATCCACCCCCAAAGTCTCCAGGTATTTTCCAACCCAGACCTGGCAACCCTACAGCAGAGAGCTGGCAAGCCTAGATCCACATGTGGCAGCAGGATGGGTGAAGCATGCATGATTCCTTCTCTGCCACCACTGTTTCAGTGCAGAGCCACCCAAAAAACAAGGATAACAGTAAAACTGGCCTACTTTGTGTCCAACCCCTAACGTGGTCTCAGGCTCAATGGCCAGCCAGCAGGCCAAGCCAGACAAAGACTACTGAAAATGGGGCAAGCACCAGTCAAATAAAAACTCTGTAGGGTTGCTGCCAGCCAGGCACCCTCCCAATTCATATCCCATCACCTGAATGTAGGGTTGCCAACCTCCAGGTGGTGCCTGGGGATCTTCTGGAGCTACTCCAGACTACAGAGATCAGTTACTCTGGAGAAAAGTTTGGAGAGTGGTCTACATGGTATTATGCCCTTCTAAGGTCCCTCCTTTCACAAACCCCGCCTTCTTTAGACTCCACTCCCCAAATCTCCAGGAATTTCCCAATGCAGAGTTGGCAACCCTATCTAGATGGGTGGCTTATGGGCTGTGGCATCAGGCTGCTGCTGCTGCTGGGGAAACGTGGCAGGAGGGAAGGGGGCAGCATTGAGGAGGAGTCAGTCCTGTATCAGCCCCAACTTCACAGGGGACTTCCTCATCCTGGGCCTGGGCAGCCTGTTGCCCTGTTCTCAAAACTGGCCAGAATGCTGGCTAAGGAAGATGGAGGGCTTTGTCGCCATGGAGTGAGGGGGAGGCCTTGGAGAGGAGGAAAAGGAACCAATTAAAGCACCCCTCTCTATTCTGAGGCCTAGCAGGTCCTAAAAAGGGGATGACAGAGGAAGTGGCAGATGGCACAGGGGATAAGGCAAGTACTGCTTTGCCCCTCATGACCTCAGGAAGTAACTATGGCCTCCTCTCACCTTCTACAACTAACAAACATTTCTGAGGGGGTGTACATGATACACTTTCTTAGTAACCCACTTTCTGCATTATTGCATATCATGCCTATACAGGTTTTTCCTGTTCCTTTCATGGTGGTGGTTGTTGTGGTTGTTGTTTGCACTGTTTCCCAACTGTGTAACTGTAGTCCTACTGCACCCCTGATGTCTGACAGAAATGTTATTAAATTTTGTAATCCACCCTGAGTCTCAGTGAGAAAGGCAGGCTATAAATGAAATAAATAAATAAATTTTGGGAGCCTTTAAAAACCTGTGGAGTGTATAACCCAGGTGTGCCCAACCTTATTAAGCCTACATGCACTCTTGGATTTTGAGAATAGGCATTGGGGCTACCACAAAATAGCTGCCATGAGGGCTGGGTCCAATCACAACACATTCCTCCTTTGATGGAGGAGGCTGTTTTTGAATGGGTGCTTCCAGATGACACAGAGGAAATACCTCTTAGAGTCATCTGAAACTCCAATCAGGCAGAGAAAGCTTTGGGAAAGGGATTTGGGATGCCTGCAGACACCATATTATAACCCAGGGGTCCCTGATGTGGGGCCTATGGGCTCTAAGGAGCCTTTTGTCATATTTTGTGTTTTTAGAAATTGGGTGGGGCTAAGCGAGGGTTGTGCCCAGCAGAGTTTCTAACTGGCTAATGGAGATCTGAATGGCTATGCATATTTAAATGACATAATTTTGGCGGTGGCAGCCATCAGCATTGGTTTTACTCTCTCACCCACTGCTCTTTCCCAGCGTATTTTTTTTTAAATTACCCCTGTTCTCAGTTGTACTTGGGTTTTCTGGGGGAGGTGGTCCCTGCCTCCTGTGGTGGCCATTTTGTGGTTGGTTCTACTTCCCACAGCAGCCATTTTGTGGTTGCCTACCACTTTGTGTCAGATTTCCAAAGTTGCTTGAAAGCTCAAAAACGCTGAGGACTCCTGTTACAACCTATTCAGGATGTTCATGCTTCCTGGTAATTTTGTTACATTGAAGGCTGCACAAAACAGCTTAAACATTTTGATAGCCAATAAAAAAAGTTTATTTATTTATCAAATTTATACCCCGCCCTCCCAGCCACGGGTGGTTCAAGGTGGCCTTGTCTCACCCCTATATCTGCCTTAAGAGCAAGAAATCTGGCATTTTGGACGCAGCTTTGTGAATTTCCCAGTCCCAGATAACGCGTTTTGACTAGCGTCTCTTGAGCAGGAGGGATGCTTGCAGACTGAATTTCACGATTAAGTGGCAGATGGAAAGAAGAGGACAAACAGCAAGTGCCGGATCATCAAATCTGGCCCCCTGCCACCTTCCTCCATTACTCCCAGCAGGAATCCTTAATTTTCCTGCCTTGATAGTCGTAAAATAATAATAATACTTGCCTCTTCTCCTGTTCATAATCAGGCTGTTATATCAGGTCAAGGAAAAAGATGCTACACAAGAATGAAAGAAGCATCTTACAGCCCCCTAAAGACTAAGCATGGGGCAGGGGGTTCCTTCAAATTGCGGCTGACTTATGGTGACCCTGTAGGGTTCTCAAGGCAAGAGACATTCAGAGGTGGTTTGCCACTGGACTTCCTTGGTGGTCACCCATCCAAATACTATCCAGGGCTGAGATCTTATGAAATTGGGCTAACCGGGCTATCCGGGTCAGGGTCAAGGAGAGAGATGCAATACAGAACAGAAGAAGTTTCTTATGGCACCTTAAAGACTACAAAATTTATTACAAGAAGCAGTGTCATGAAACCTCAGTCAGCAGAGTGTAAGGGAGGAAAGGGGGCTTTGCCTGCCATCCACGTCCACTTTGGACTTTCTTTTCTTCATTTTTACTGGATATCACCTGTTAGGATTATATACTCTGTTCAGAGTATATTTCCTGGAGAGAGCTGAAGAAAATGTAAACTATACAGGTCACTATTTTCATAACATTTGTGCCCTGATTATACATAGTTGTTTTTGTTCAGCAGCTCTATGGCTGACCGGCATCTAAGCCAGCCATAAAAATAAAAAGTACACTGTTATTTCTTATATATTACGGTGCAATTTATTTACTTTATACCCTGACTTTCTCCCCAACAGAGACCAAAATAGCTTACAACATTTTGCTCCTCTCTTCCATTTTATACTCACAAAAATAACCCTGTGTGGTAAGTTAGGCTGAGAGAGTCTGACTGGGTCAAAGTCATTCAGCAAGCTGGCAAGAGTCAAGACTCGAATCTGGGTCGCCTACATCCTAGTCTAGCATTCTAAACACTACTCCACAGTGGCTCTCTTGACTTTGGAATTCTAACACAAGGTGGAGAATGCAGCCACAAAATGGCTGCCATGGGAGGCAAAGCCAACCATGTAGAGGAAGCCCAAGTGCAGCGGAGAAGAGGGGTAATTTTTAAAAATACAGCGGGAAAGAGCAGCGAGAGAGAATAAAACCAGCACTGTGGTAGCACTTCACAATGAAACAATGTTGTTTTAGGGTTGCCATTCCCCAGTTGGGAGGGGGCAGGGAATCCTGTGGTTTTGTGGCTTCCTGCCCACCACCGCCCAGCTGGCCAGCAGGAGGAGCCCCCCCAAAAAACAGCAACATTGCTGGAAATAAACATGATGTGCCTAAGTCACCTGGAAGCGACATAGGCATGTTGGTGGGTGATGCTCTGGTTTTGGAGCAAAACTCTACGGTTTGAGGCTGATTTTACCATAGAGTTTTGCAGAGTGTCTCCCCCAACATCACCAGTGTGCCTACGTCACTTCTGGGTGATGCAGGCATGTTGTGCGATGTCACCTCCGACTCCCGGAATGTCCCCCATCCCCCGCCAGTGTTTCCAATGGAGCTGGCAACCCTATGTTGTTTTAATATGCACAGTCAATCGGATTTCTAATGGCCAATCAGAAGCCTTGCTGGGTAACAGCACTTTCTAAAAACACTTGATGGGTGCCAGGAAAGGTGTCAGCGGGCACTATGGTACCCATGGGCACCATGCTGGGACCCCTGCCATAGCGTCTGCCCTCTGAAGCTACCATTTCTTCTGGGGAAAGTGCATTCTGAAGATCAGCTGTAATTCCTGGAGGGTGTCAACCCTACATGTAACTTTGTCTTTGATGTTCATAATCACTGGTGAAATATGAAAAGAATATCTGGGAGTTCTGCACTTTGCACATCAATCCAAAAGTAGGATTTGTTCGGTAATCTTTCAGTTTTTGAGACATAAAACCTTAATATACCGCTAAGCTAAATTCTGATGTCAAATACAGGTGGTTTTTGAGAAGATTATATGTTTCACTGTAGATGGAGCTGAGGAGATGAATGAGGAAAGCAGACATGAAGAATAACTGACGGACATGGGAGGGAATACAGAAATTCATGGAAGAGCCACCAGGATGTGCAGGAACTGACTCAACAGCAAAGAGACAGCAGTAAGGACACAGAAGAGGTGAGATCTAGTAGCTCCTTTTAATACATGAGCTGCAACAACATCTTCATATCTTACAGTTGCCATCCCCCCCAACAGGGGCAGGGGTTCCCTATTTCGGGGTCCCCAATCCGCTGGTGGCCAGCTGGCCTGCAGGGGAAGCCCCACCCCGAAGAGCCCCATCCCACCAGGCACGCCGCACGGGGGACACTCTAGCATTTGGACAAAAACTCTATGGTGACCAGAAGACTCCTGGAGCAAGACTGGACCCTCCCTCCGTCAGCAGCCAGGTAAGACTTGGCAACACTATCATACCTACGATTGTTCCAGTTGAGGTCCAGCTACACAATATATTGTTTATGTGTCCACCGCAGGTCCCATCAACCAGACATGCACTGGGCATTCTGCATTAAAATGAAGGCTTGGATCCTACACCTACGTTTCACATGAGCTTCTCTTTGGTTGACATGCAGGAAGTCCTCTGCAGCAGAGACTGCTTCCTCTTGTGCTAGGCACTTCCACTTCATCCATACCAATGTTTATCAAGGAGCCCCAAAGTGCTTCGCTTGAAAGGAACACCCTCTGCAGTGGAAGACAACCTTGGTAATGGCTGAAGAGAAGTGTGTGCAGAATGCAGGCATAGGATCCCAGCATTTACTTCCAGGTGTTTAAGGTCCCCTTTTGGATCTGGACAATGGTATGCGGGGATGGGGATTCAAGCCTCCCCGCTCCATGCTGGTTTCCTGGACTAAACTGAATGCAGGGAGTAGCTATTTGCCCTCCTAGGAAAAACTAAACATATAGCTATACTGTGAAAATCTTTGGCTATGGCTTTTTTATATGTTTTTATTGTGAAAAAATGCCCTACATCTTAGAATTCATAATAATGTTACAAAAATGCTCTCTGCACATGCTCCAAAAGGCTTGCTGCAATTTAACAGCCAGCAAAAGGGAAAAAACAGGGGATGATGGATCTGGCCAAAGTAAGACCAAAGACACACCAGACTGGGGAAAAGAGACTGGGGTAAGCCAACAGCTAGGCTATATCTCCTCTCTGGGGGAACAGGAAAGAAAACTCTGACCTGGGGGTGGGTGGGCAAAAGGGGAATATAAATGATCTGGACATGAGGGAGAAGATCTCTTTCTCTCTCTTCTTTGTCTTCTTTTTGTCATCTTGGCTCTACCAATGAGGGGCTAAGCCTTTGGTACTCCACCTTGACCTCATGTCGAGGGACAATTGGGGGGGGGGGACCCAAAACCTGGACAACTGAGGTAACAGATGATTCTTAAATGCTGCAATTCCAAGAGTCAGAAGAAGAGTTGGATTTATACCCTGTCCTTCACTCAGAGTCTCAGAGCAGCTTACAAGCTCCTTCCCTTCCTTTCCCCACAACAGACACCCCATGAGGTAGGTGGGGCTGAGAATGCTCTGAGAGAACTACCCTTGAGAGAACTGCCCTTAAGAGAACAGTTCTGAGGGAACTGTGACTGACTCACAGTCACCCAGCTGGCTGCATGTGGAGGAGAGGGAAATCAAACCCAGTTCTCCAGATTAAAGTCCGCCACTCTTAACCACTACGCAAAAAAGGCTCTCCAGAAAATAGTGTGTCCTAATAACAACATCGTTTAGAGGACTGCATATTCTCACCTTTCCTTTGTAGCCTTGCTCTGTTGGATGCTTTTTACTTACCATGTGTGAACTCTGTATTTCTTCATTAAATTTCTTTACATTTTGAATGCTCAGTTTTAGAATGCCCTGTAATCAAGCTGAGCTCCATTTGGACCTGTCTTCCAAACAGCAGTATGCGGGAAGGGTCAGCAGTTCGCTTCATCCCCCCTGGGCATAAATACTACAGTACATCCCCACATTAGCTACTACAAGAGACAGAGGAGAGAGACAGCAAGCAGGGAGAACTTCGAAGCAGCCACATGATGCAGAACACTGGAAGTACAAACCCTTTTAGCAGGATATACTCTTCCAGATAAGTTGGAGTCAGCGGTTAATACCCAGAGAAAAGCTGATGACCCCAGGAGTAAGGGAAGGGCAGACCAATGCTCCCTCTAAGCTGTGGAGTCTTGTGAGCAAAAATTCTACTTTGTGAGCAACTGGCATTAAAGTTGTGAGTGAGCAATTTGGCTGCTGCATAAATTAGTTTGCTCTGCATAAATTAGTTTCCTGAGCTAAGACAAAAATGTGTGAGCCAGAGGCTAAAAAACTGTGAGACAGCTCACACTAACTCAGCTTAGAGGGAACACTGGCAGAGACCCTGGACAGCAATGGAGCAGGGCCAAAGGGAATGGGGCTTGCAAGACTATAGCCCAGGGATACTAACAGCATGTTCTTTCAGGGGAAAAAAGGCATAATCATACATTGCTGTGTTAATTAATTAATTAAATTCATTTGCATTCTGCCTTTCTTCCCAGTGGGGACCCAAAGTGGCTTACAGCATTCTCCTCTCCACCATTTTATCTTTACAATGACCCTGTGAGGTAGGTTAGGCTGAGAGAGTGTGACCGGCCCAAGGTCACCCAGCAGACTTCCCTGGCTTGAGTGAGGATTTAAACCCGGTGTCCCCCAGATACCAGTCCAATAGTCTTCTTAACCACATTGGTTAAGCTAGAA
Organism: Lepidodactylus listeri; assembly: GCA_029233225.1. Taxonomy (NCBI): domain Eukaryota; kingdom Metazoa; phylum Chordata; class Lepidosauria; order Squamata; family Gekkonidae; genus Lepidodactylus; species Lepidodactylus listeri. The sequence continues at coordinate 23,943,771 of JARCFY010000005.1, forward strand.
AGGAAAACAAATATGCCACCAGCACATTAATTACCAGCCTACAAATAACAAAACATGAAAAACTCTAGAAGTATACAATCATATAACCAATTTTTTTTAAAGAAAAGGAATATTGTGCCCCAATTAGTTGATTTAATGAGATGTTTTAGAACATGAGGAGGCTGAATGTCATAGGAGTGCTAGGGCTCCCCCCACCTTTCTTCAAGGACAAAACAACACACAGGAAAGATAATTAGACTACATCTATTTAAAACTTGCAGAGAGACCCGCAGGGAAGCCATTCTTCCCTGATATTTCAGTTGCCTAATTAGGTTTGGGAAACCTCTTCACCAACCTGTGGCCAAAGGGGCAGAACCAGAATCAAGCACACTACAGCAAAACAGCTCAGTTTAGGCACCTAAGAACAGACGGCAGAAAAAGAACATTTTCAAGCAAGTAGTCATTTGCAAGGTGTCCAAATGGAGAGAGTAGAAAAGAATAAGAGTCCAGTAGCACCTTAAAGACCAACAAAATTTGTGGTAGGGTGTGAGCTTCTGTGAGTCACTGCTCACTTCTTCAGATACCGAGCTCTTTTCCCACTGCTACAGACAGACTAACACGGCTACCTATCTTGAGCTATCGAAATGGGGAAAGGTCCCATTTTGGGGGAAAACCTACTAGGTAATTTTTTACAGAACTTCCTACTTTTATTCCATCTTTTCCCCCCTCAGTGTTCAGTTTTCATAAATTGGCATTGACATACTCGGTAGTCTTTCTTTTGTCATTCATAATTTTACATGCTAAATGTAAGATAAATTCTTCTGTATTTAATCGGTGTGGTTTTGTGGTCTTTTTGCATGCTGGTAATTGCCCCACTTAAGTCTACAGTAACCAAAAAATTAAGGGGAATTTGAGCAAATCTTCCTTGGGTATATGAGTTCCAATACAGATGCAACTAGGGCTATTTTGGGGCAGGAACACAGAGCCAGCTGGCTCCTGAGTTGGCCACACCTACAACCAAAACCTCTTGCATGCATGGCTACAGAGCATGCTGCCCTCCCCACATTACACACAAGAGGGAAAGGCGGGTCTTTCCCTCTGGGAAGCCCCTCCCGATTTCCTTGTCAATTTCACTCTTGGCCAGTCAGCTGAGAGTGAAATTGACAAGAAAAAACCTCTCTCTGCTTTCCCTTCTCTAGCTGACATGTCCTAGCTGGAAAAGGGCAGGCAGGGAACCCAGGCACGTTGAAAATGCCTTTCTTTCCCTCCCCGATCTGGGGGAGGGAGAGAAAGGCATTTAACCACCACCACCCACACTTCCCCAAGTCTCTCCGCAATAGCAGAGAGGCTCAGGGAAGGGGCATGTGTGTATGCCTGCCTTCCTTTCCCCAGCCTGTCCGCTGTGGCGCATTCCCCCAGCTGTCTGGTTTGGGGGGGGGGGGGTTTGGAGACTAGAAAGGTGATAATGAAGTGCCAGGGATCTTTCAGATCCCAGGCACTTCAGAAGCACCTTTACCTGGCCATCTGGTTGGGGTGGGAGTAGGAGACTATAAAGCACCTTTCCCCGGCCATCTGGTTTGGGGGGGGTAGACTAGAAAGGTGATGTTGAAGTGGGGTGGAGAGGCTCGGGGGAAGGAAGTAGCAAGCTTCCATGCTTGCCCTGTGCTTTCCCAGCCTCCCCGCCTAATATGCTAATAAGCTGCACTGTCAGGGGTGTGGCCTAGTATGGTAATGAGTTCCTGCTGTTGGGTGTGGCCTATTATGCTAATGAGTTCTTGCTGAGCTTTTTCTACATAAAAAAAAGCCCTGGATGCAACTATCAAGAATCTGCCCCTTCTCCAGAGCAAAATGGAGTAAGGGGGGGGGGGGGAGAGAGCTGTTTCTTTTAAAGGTCTTCCATAATACACATTGAAGAAATTCTTCAAATACTAAGAGAGGTAACGCCTACAAATCTCTCTCTGTGTTAAGTGTCATCAAATTGCTTCTGATTTATGGTGACCCTATGAATTAGTGAGCTCCAAAATGTCCTATCGTTGACAGCCTTGCTCAAGTCTTGCAGACTGAGGGCCCTGGCTTTCTTGGTGGAGTCCATCCACCTCACGTTGGGCCTTCCTCTTTTCCTGTTGCTCTCAACTTTTCCTAGCACTATTGCCTCGGCTAAAGACTCCTGTCTTCTCGTAATGGGCACAAGGTATGACAGCCTCTGTTTAGTCACTTAGCTTCTTGGGAGAGTTCAGGTTGGATTTGATCTAGAACCGAAATCGGCAAGTTTGTCTTTTCCCCTACTGGTGAAATGGGGAAAGCAGGCAGGTGGAAGAATTAAGATCGGAGTGGAGTTCTCCTTACTGAGCCCTAGTAACTTGGGACTGCGACCAAACCAGCATTACTTATGCCTATGAAACAGGGAAACCCCCATGAAGACTGTTGTATTCCAGATGTATACAAAGAAAATAAGATAACTTTCCATTAATACAATTTCTTCATTAGTGGCAAAGGAAGCAACAGTGTTATAAATATACCCCCAGCTTTATTGCCTTATTAAAACAAATTGTGCTTTGCTCAGAACTGACTGTTGTATTTACCATAATTGCACCAGGTAGTTCTGGACAACACCAAGCCCAACTAGCCAGAAAATCGTACCCGTAACTGTACGCAATCTCATGTCTTCATGCCTGTCAGATGTCAAAGGTGAACCAAAGCAGAAATGAAAGCCCTTTTAATTTCCATGTCAGCCTTTGCAGATCAAGATGATTTGCACTTGGGGCCAAGAAGAGCTCACGCCAAGCTCTCGCATTCCAGTGCGGTTTTGACTTTGTGATCTGACTACGTGTCAGCCAGCTCGTGTTGATGTACAGCCATAGCAAATGCATTTACAGCCACTGACAAACAGAATTTTACATCCTTCGGGTTGCATTTTCCACCACAGCAACTAGAAAGTGTCAAGTTATCTTTGACGCAGAGCCCTACAATGGCAGGAGAAAAGAAAGCAAGCAGGAGTCTGCTCTGGGATATTTACGAAGGGAGAGCCCTTGCATCCAGGATAAATTCACTTGTACAAAACACCTGTATAATAACAGCAGAGTCATCATGCCACAGCGCTTACATATTACATAACGCCGTCAACTTAACTTTGCCCTGGCATAGAGCTGCGTGCAAGAGCACAATGGAGAACTTCATGCATGCGCAGTAGGTTTGACAACTCCAGGTTGGGAAATTCTTGGTGATCTGTGGGCTGGAGCCTGGGGAGGGGAGGTTTTGGGGAGGGACCAGACCTCAGGAGAATATAATGCCACAGAGTCCACCCTCCAGGGGAAGTGATCTCTGCAGTCAGGAGATCAGCTGTAATTCAAAGAGATCTCCAGACCCTATCTGGGGGTTGGCAACCCTATTCCAAAGAGTTCAATTTAAGCAACAGCCAGAGATAGAGAAGATCAGCTGATGCGATCAGCAGCAATGATCTCATGTGACATCTGACCACCATCACCTCTTTAAGGTACTGATGGACAACTGCAGTGCAAAACTTCTGGAAAGTGGCTGAGACCACTTTACATGAGATCTGTAACGGACCTGGTTTGCACAAGAACTGGGCTAAAATGTTTCAAGGCTTGCATGATTTGTGGCCCACAATGCTGAAGCAAGGCTGCCTGCCATGCATTGCATCCGTCTATGTGCTTGATACCTCTTCGCCCTTCATGAGCTTTAAATCTTGAGCAAACAGCAAAGCAGGAAGTTCAGTGTGCCCCTGCTGGACCACCTTCCATGCACACATTTGTCTAGTAAGCTACAATTCCTGCAGGCCTGAATCCTCCTTACAGTGACTCAGACCATCAGTCCATATATATCAGTGCTGTTCACCTGAGTTGGAACTGGCTCTTTAGGCAGAGAAAAGACACTGAAGGTGCCAAGATGTGTTCCGGCTAGGGATGCCAGCCTCCAGGTGGGACCTGGGGATCCCCTGGAATTACAGCTCATTTGCAGACTGCAGTGACCAATTCCCCTGGAGAAAATAGATACTTTAGAAGGTGAATTCTATGGCACTGTGCCGCACTGAGGTCCCTGTTTTCCCCAGACTCCATCCCCACATTTCCAGGAGTTCCTGGCTCTGGCCCTTCCAGTGGCCAGAGGGGACTGGGCAATCCTGGTCCCAGCCAGTGCTTGGTCATTTTAACTTTTAGTTTTCCTCCCCATGTTCTTTGCTTTCTCAACTTGCACCTAGCTAGCTATAGATTGCTGGTGCACACTGACACCAACGTTCATTGACACACGGAGATCTTAAAATTGTTAAAGTATATTCAGACCGCTCAACTGAGATTCAGCACACGTATCATGCCAAACACAAGAAACACACACCTCTGTCCTTCCCCTTCTGCTTGCAGCTCAGAGCAAGACAAGGCATGCAGAGGATGCCTTGGTGAGCTGGAGGAGTTCTGCCTTCACCCCGCTCCCCAGATGCAGGGAGGTGGAATTTGCAGTAGCAGCCAGGAACCTATCTACACAGTAGCTGCACTGTGGATGGATAGGTGTAAATGCAGGACTGGATCCAGACTAATGTTTCTGCAAGCACAAGGATTTGAACCCATGAACACATATGAAGCTGCCTTTAACTGAATCATATCATCAGTCCACCAATGTGTCCACCATCAGTCCACCAATGTGTCTACTCAGACCGGCAGCATCTCTCCAGGGTCTCAGGCAGAGGTCTATCACATAACCTACTATTTGGTCCTTTTAACTGGAGATGCTGGGGATTGAACCTGGGATCTTGTACATGCAAATCAGAGGCTCTTCTACTGAGCCACAGCCCCTCCCATGGAGGGTGGCCCCTCCTCATTCCTAGGAGTGAGGTATGGTTGACAACATCCAGGCAAGTCTGGTTATTTTCCTGACTATAGAGATCAGTTCACGCAGAGACAATGGCTGTATTGGACAGTAGGCTTCATCCTATCTCTGTTGAGCTCTCTCCCCTCCCCAAAATCCACCCTCCCCAGGCGCCATCCCCAATTGTCCAGGAGTTCCCCAACCCAGTGCTTGCGACCTTGGAGGGAGGGGCCCAAGGAACACAATTTCAGGGGACATTTCAGGCTGCTGGGGGGGGGGCAGGAAAATGTGAGTGGGAATCCTTGTACCCATGGAAATGTCTCTTTTGGATCCAAGACAGATAATTTTACCTTTTTAAATCCACTTGTCTGCTATAGTGCTCAAGGCAGGAGAATGTATTTTTCAGCCTCCCCCCACAACATATAATGTTACACATTTTCTTATCCCATGCATGTAGTGCCTTCCTCCGAGCTTCTGATTCAGTTCCAAAAATACATGCTCTTGGGGGGGAAAGAGGAAAACCGCATACACAACTATTCAGCCGGGGGAGGGGGACCCACAACTTTTTACCAGAGTCATTAACTTAGCAAAAGAAAATTATTTCCCATTTGTCAAAGACTTTAGGGAGGTCAGGAGATAATCGGAATGACAGATGAATTGAGGAGTCTCTCTCCAAGTGATCTATAAAGCAAATCAATCAATGCCATTTGCACAGGCTTTTTGGAAATTATACTTCCGCTGATGTTCCAGACCTGTCCTGTATGGGCTTTGCGGCTCAAACTCCAAAAATATATCAATAACTGCACTGAACAGTGTGTCCGGTGTGTCCAGCTTTCCTCTTAGCTGCACACAAAGCAAATCTGGATTAATGCGGCTCTTCAGCACCTTTAGTTCAAAGGAAATCCTAGAGGTGACCCATTTCCTCTGCTGCCAAAGAGTTTAGCAGAGGCAAAGACAGCTGCAGGGGGAACAACCCCTGTTTGCCAGATCTTGCTTGGGGGAGCTTCAGGAATAGCTTAAAACCCTCAGCACTTTTCCTTGTAGAGGCCACATAGAGGGACAAGGGAACAAGCAGAAACCTTTCTATAGCCCTGCAGTGAACACAACCACAACCACTGTTGTGGGAGAAATGAAAATCTTGATTGTTTCAGTGGATGGGAAAGGAACCAGAAGAGGAGGAGGATGGGAAAAACTGCAACTGCAAATTCCTTTGCAGATGCAGGTCTGACAAAAAGAGAGAAGAGTTCACTGGGGGCAGCCTGGTAATCCTAGGCAGTAGGGATGCCAGCCTCCAGGTGGGGCCTGGGGAATCTCCTGGGATTACAGCTCATCTCCAGATATCAGTTCCCCTGGAGAAAGTGGATGCTTTGGAGGGTGGACTCTGTGGCGTTGTACCCCACTGAGGTCCCTGCCCTCCCCGGGATCCATTCCCAAAACTCCAGGAGCTTCCCAACCTGGATCTGGCAACCCTCCTGCCAGAGGCCAGAGGGGGGAACTAGCAATCCTACTAAGTAGATAGGGAGGACCTGTTCACAGTAGTAAACTAGAGAAGGACCATTCACAGGTCCAAAAGCACCAGACTGCCTTGTGTCCAAGATTTCTCTCAAGTGCAAATTCCATATCCAGAATGTGAGAAGGCTCGTCTTCCTTTATGGCCTCTAGCAAAGGAAGCAATTCCAAACGTTTGCTTGACTCATTACTGCAGCTTTCCCCCCACCCCACCCTGTATGTTCGGATCATACCTTACCCGAGACAACAAAAAGGCCCAGGAATATTAGGACAGTAGATGACAGGATTGCATCAAACTTTTCAAGTGGCACTCAAAGGACCCTTTCAGCATGCCAATGTGGTATAGCAGTTAGGGTGTCACACCAGATCTGGGAGACCCAGGTTCGAATGTCCACTGCGCTGTGGAAGCTTGCTGAGTAATCTGAGTGGTCCAGTCACACAATCGCAGCCTAACCTACCTTACAGGGTTATTGTGAGCAATGTTCCCCTCTAAGCTGTGGAGTCTTGTGAGCAAAAATTCTACTTTGTGAACTATTGGCATTAAAGTTGTGAGCAAGCGATTTGGGTACTGCGTAAATTAGTTTGCTCTGGAGGCTAAAAAACTGTGAGCTAGCTCACACTAACTCAGGTTAGAGGGAACACTGGTTGTGAGCCTGAAATGGAGAAGGGGAGAATGTTGTAAGATTAGCTGGGCTCACAAGCAGACAGGTGAAGTACACATAGACATCTGAGTAGTAAGTCTCAATTAAAAACATCTCAAATGGATGTTTTCTTTTAACTGTGTACCTTTTAAAAATTGGAGGTGGTGACAGCAGATGGGGGTGGTTACTGCCGCAAAGCACTCTAGTGGTGCAAATCAGATACATCCAAATTTGCATCTGATCAGCTTACTGAATGATCTACTCTTTGCGTATGACTAGTGAACGGGGGTGTGAACCAAAATGACAGGAGGTCAGTCATGACTGATCAAATGATTGGTGCAAATGCAAAACCAGTATGTCAGGAAGTGGGCAAAGCTAGAGACTTTCTTCCTGTTGTACTAGTCTTCCATATGCTGAGCTATTTTTTATATAGCAGAGCATTAAAAATGGCCCCCTCCACTCCCACTCTCGCCTCATGTGATTGCCTTTTCAAATCCTACCAGAGATTTATCTTAGGGAGCAATAAGGTCATCATCCACCTTTATTGAAGATCTGCTTCTTGACAGGAAGGAAGAGGGTACTTCTCCTACTATGTCCAATAATCATCTTAACAGAGGAATAAAGTTCTGCTTCCTTTCTATCTCCTGACTATCGTCTAGGTGAGACATGGGTAAGAGAAAGGGGCTTATAACTGTCAGCAGCCTAGGCACATTTCAAGGCTAAGGGCAGAGGCCAGAACCAAGGTTGAGAACAGGCAGAGGACCAGAAGTCCAGAAAAGCAATCCAATGAGCAAGAGGCAAAGGCAAGAATCAGGATAAGGCAGAGCATAGGAAGCCTGGATGAACAAGACCAAACTGCAAGGGCCAAAGGTGAGAAGCATAATCTTAGGCAGGCAGAGTTAAATTCCAGAAAATCGGGCTTGTGTAGGCAAGGGGAGGGAACAAACAAGCTAAGCTCACTCCTCTCAAGTTAACAAACTGTGCAGACTGATAAGCATCTGAGAAGGCCTCGGTTTTATAGGGCATAAAGCTTTGTGACTGGCTATGATGGAAGCCAGTCCGGAGACCCCAGAAACTGTAGTTCAGGAGATACTAGATCCAGTTGGTCAGCCATGTTGGTCTGAAGCAGTAGAACAAATTTAGAGTCCAATGGCACCTTTAAGACAAACAAAGGTTTATTCAAGGTATGAGCTTTGTGCGCATGCACACTTTATCAAATACCTCAAATATCTGATAAAGTGTGCATGCACACAAAAGCTCATACCTTGAATAAACCTTTGGTCTTAAAGGTGCCACCGGACTCAAAATTTGTTCAGGAGATGCTGTTCTATCATTTAGACTGCGACAGCTAGCCTGAGGGCACAGGTTGTCAGGGGTCCCGGCTTTTAGTCTCGCCCACAACAGTCTAGAATGTGGATGCAAAACAAGCAGAGTGCCTTGACCCTATCAAACAAGCCATGCTTGAAAACAGCACTGCTGGGTGAGAACAGCGGATTTTGTGTTTGATTTATACATGTGACACTTTTTTAAAAAAAGAAGAAGGGAACATTAGCAGATGCTGCCTGGGATTGTGCATCTGTTAATTAACACTGAACACCATTTCCTAATCTTAAAAAAAAAAAATTCTAGTCCATCCGATGCTTCTACACAAGCCAAATACACTGAGAAAGAGCACCTAGCAACAGGGAAAGGGGGAGGACAGGAGACATCAAATTGGGGGGGGGGGGGAGTAACAGAATTCTCAAGACAACATAGCGTTGTTTTATTTTTGTGTGTGAAGGCAGTTGTGAGGTGGGGTGAGAAAGGTTCGAAATCCCATTTACATAAAGACGACTGACTCCTCACAGCTCCTGAAACCAAGTATGGGTCGCCTTCTCCTTTGCTCACGAGGTCTCACCCAACCTTGATTTCTAGAGCCGATGAAGTTGCCAAAGAAGAGCTGAAAGACTTCTGCGCCATCACGACAGGGAAAACATGGTCAGCCGAGTGAGCAGCTCGTAGTGACTTCCTTAAAGGTTATCATTCAAACAAAACTTATTTGGTGCTAGTTCATCTCAAGCTTTCTGTGCCTTACATTTCCAAAGCAAGAAATGGAGCAGGTAATAGAGTGGACTGTTGTTCATTCAAATCCTAAAGAAATAAGAAGCACAAGGAATCTTCTCTCCCCCACCCCTGTCTTCTATGACACCTTGAGTGGGAACATAGGAGAGAACTTCTTCTGTCAGAAACTCCCCAACTCCCTGCAGGCCCAACTCATTTTGCCTTTTAGCACACTTCACAAATGTGGTTATTTCCAAAGGCATTAGATTGTTGTAGCTGTGCAGTTGGTAGGCTCATTTTTGCCATCTACATTTTTCTTTGTTTTATTTTATTGATGGGGATTGTTGTTGGCATGAAATTTACATTGTTTTATTGTTAGCTGCCAGGGTGTCTTGACAAAAGTGATTTAAAATAAATAAATTAAGGCCATTGAGGGGGGAAGAGGTGTGGGGTGTCTATGCTGTTGTTCCACAGCTCTATGTACAAGCAACCCTTAATCCAGTGATACTCAGTGGCTTGGGAACCAACATGTGGCTCTTTAAACATGCCACTCGTGGCTCCTCTGAGCATCATTCCCAAATGTGGCACCTACTCCTGGCATCTCTCTCTCTCTCTCTCATAATCACAGGAATGCCAGAGAGAGTGGGGGACAGTTGCTCAGCCCCTTGGCCACTGGCATATGGGGTCCTACAAAGCTCCATCTTGTCCCACATTTTTTTCAACGTTTACCAGAAACCTCTGTAAGAAGTCATCTTGAGATCTGGGCTGGGTTGTCGCCAATATGCAAATTACAGTCAGCTCTAGCTCCCACTTCTAGTTGAGCCCAGGGGAGGCTGCCTAAACCCTGCACCAGTGCCTGGAGGCAGTTTTGGAGTGTATGCAGGTTAATAAACTAAACCTTAATCCCAACAAGAGGGAACCGCTAATGGTGAGCAGAAATTCTGACCCAGAATTTAAGGTACCTCCTGTTCTGGATAGATGCATTCCCCCTAAAGGAGAAAGTTCACAGCCTGGGAATGCTCCTGGCCCTAGCCTTCCTGCTGGGTAAGCAGGTGGCAACAGTGGCCAGGAGCACCTTTTACCAGCTTTGCCTGGTGAGCCAGCTGAGGTCTTTGCTAAATTGGAAAAATCTTACCACTGAGGTACATGTCCTGGTAACATCTAGATTAGATTGCTACAGTGGGCTCTACATGGGGCTGCCCTTGAAGACTGTCCAGAAACTACAGTGGGTACAGAATGCTGCAGTGTGAATACTGTTTAGAGTGGGTCACAGGGAGCATATCACTCCAGTCTCGTTCCATCTGCACTGGCTTCCCATCTTCTTCAGGGCCAATTCAAGATTCTGGTACTGACCTTTAAAGTGCTATATGGGCTAGGACCTGCATAGCTGAAGGACCACCTGCTCCCATACAAACTGGCATGACCATTAGAATCATCTTCAAGAGCCCTGCTTTGGGTGCCACAGTCATCTGAGACCAGATGGGTGGCAATCTGAGGAAGGGCCCTCTTGGTCATGGCTCCACAATTATGGAATTCTCTTCCAAAGAAGATTCCTTTTATCTCCCTCAGTCATGGTCATGGCCTTCTGCCAGTGGGTGGGGAACTTTTCTCTTTTGTCTGACACTCCTTCTCGTGCACTTGTCTTGCTCACTTATATAATGTAAATAAGCAATGTGCATGTGTGTTTTAAAGTTTTAAGGTTGATTTTAATGTCTTTTAAATTGAGGGCCCTAAATTGAGGGCCCTAAATTGAATGGAAAAAAAGACCACAAATGTTATAAAATGAATGAATGAATGAATGAATGAAATGATGATGTTAACAGCAAGGAAGGGTTTAGAAGGTGGTTTTGGATTTCACTGAGTTCTTTATTTTCAACTTGGGTACTATGTTCTTGCTTCATAAAACTTATTTTGTTGTTGACTGTGGATGCACTACTGCAGCCACTCCCGACAGGGAAGGACTGGGGGGGGCGGGGGGGAGAAGATAAATAAATTTCCTGCACAATTTGCCACTGACATCATTTTTGTGTTGTCTCTCTTGCAATTTACAGAAGCTGATAAACATTCCCCTCTCGTTCTGCAATATATTTTCTTCCTTCAAGGAAGTCTATTTTCTATTACCATGTAAACTGCAGGATTGCCAGCCAGACTAGCCTCATTAATCTTGTCCCAAGGTAGAGGAGTTAGCACTTCTTTACAACATTTCTGAGCTTATGTCTATTTCTTCCCTGTTGGCTCAGCTGAAAAAGGCCTCATCTTTACAGGATGTTCAGCCTGTAGTGCCATAAACCAAAGAGGTGACCTCTCAAAGGACACAGGGCTGAATCTGGAATAAGGTCAGACTGTATTTGACCTAAAAAAAATCCCCATAATTAATGTTAATGGATGGCAGGAAGAAATTCAAAAGGAATAGCATTCCCTATGATGAGGCCACTATGATAGGAGAATCCGCAACCGCCAAACATCTTCCTCCTATGAATCCATTAAAAATACAGGGCTCCTCTGAGTAAAAATACTGAAGCCACCTGCTTGTGCCCCCTTGTAATGACCTAAGTTTGAGGTAGAGACCAAACTTTGCTTAAAGTGAAAGGGTGAGGTGACTATGGAGGTTCTAGCTCAAGTAAGACGGAGCTCTTCCGCCAGGCTTTCAACTAGGGGCCGCCGCTGGGGGGGGGGACGGTTTTGTAACATCACCCTGGTCCTGTTAGCCACACCCCCTCACTATCTCTCTTCGCCAGGAGGACTCTGTATAATTGAAGTCGCCATCTTTTAGAGTTTTTGTGTAGGACATGGCTGTGTTTTTAATGTGTGCTTTTATATTGTAAACCCTTGAGGGTATTTTATGTGTGTTAGCCGCCTTGAGCCAGTTCGCTGGCAAGGCGGGATTCAAATATAATAAATAAATAAATAAGTAAAACATTTGAGCAACTTCCAGACCAGAAAAACAGTTTTCATAAGACTAGCTGGATTCAAGTCCAGTAAAACCTTAGCGATGAACAAGACTTTGGGGGTATAAGCTTTCGAGAGTCAATGCTGATGAAGGACTTTGAAAGCTTATACCCCCAAAATCTTTTAGGTCCCTACTGGGCTCAAATCCAGCTGTTCTACTGGAGTCCAACACAGCTACCCTCTGAAACTATTTTTATAAAACTAGTGGACATTCTTGCCCTGGCTTGGATGGCCCCGGCTAGCCCAGTCTTGTCAGATCTTGGAAACTAATCCTTGGTTAGCGGTTGGATGGGAGACCACCAGGGAAGTCCACGGTTGCTGTGCAGAGACAGGCAATGGCAAACGACCTCTGTCCATCTCTTGCCTCGAAAACCCTATGGAATCTCTGTTAAGTTAGCTGTGACTTGATAGCACTTTCTACCAGCAGTGGACTTTCTCAGTAGGTGAGTGGGTGCCTAAAGGTAAAGGTTTCCCTTGCTTGAAAGCCAGTCGAATCCGACTCTAGGGGGTGGTGCTCATCTCTGTTTCCAAGCCAAAGATCCAGTCTCAAGTCATCTCTGTGGTCATGTGGCTGGCATGACTAGACACCAGGGCACATGGAACGCTGTTACCTTCCCACCGAAGCGGTACCTATTTATCTACTTGCAGTTTCTTGCTTTCGAACTGCTAGGTTGGCAGGAGCTGGGGCCAGAGACAGGAGCTCACTCCATCACGTGGCACTCGGGTCTCAAACTGCTGACCTCTTAACCTCTGTGCCACCGCGGCCCCGAGTGGGTGCCTACAGAGCCCTAAATTTCTACTATTTTTTGTCGTCATTAGCCATTCAGTCGTGTTCAACTCTTGGCGATTCTATGGGCAGCTCCCTCCACGTTTTCCGATCTTGTACTGTTTGAGTTGTTCCATTTCTGCTAATACTTATGCTAAAACACTGAGGGGAATTTAGAGATTCCCACTCAGGGAAACATCTACATAATTTGATAGGAGGCAAAAAAAGTTTTGATAACCTCCCTCTCCTCACACCCACATGCTTCACACGGAGAACACCTTCCCAAATAGCGTGGTTACCTTGATGCTGCAGTATGAGTGGGAACATAACAACCACCTAGGTAGGATGAGCTGTGTGGTCTTTGTGAATCTGCTGAAGCAGGAGACAAAGTCCAAATATGACAAGAATGTCTTCTTTTATTATTAATGTTTTGTAAAGTTCATAACCATGATAGCATCAAACCCTTATACAAACAGAGTTATTTACCAGTCCTCATCTACCTCCACTTCAGCAACACATGAAAGAACACAGTGTGAGAGAAAACACACACAGTCAGTCTGGATGGGTCTGTACAGCTATGTCACTTTCCCTCACTAGAAATCCAGTCAGTTTCTTCAAGAAACGCGCATTTTGTGATTGCTGTATTGCTGTCAAGTCGCAACCAACTTATGGTGATTCTGTAGGGTTCTCAAGGCAAAATACTGACCAGGGATGATCCTGCTTAACTTCCAAGATTGGGCTGTCCTGGGCTATCCATGTCAAGGCAAAATGCATTAACCATATCTTTTTCCTCTCCTCAACTCTGAACAAGTCATAGCACACTGAAACTCTGCCAGTTGCCTGGATGTACCTCAAAGCACAGGACCAGCAACTCAAAACAGGGTAGAGATCAGGTGAACAGAAACCTGACCACAAGGACCAGAAACAAGAATCATGACTTTGTTCAGACTAAGACAAAAGTACACATGAGGAGTCCAATGTGTAGGGACCAAAGGCAAGAGGCCAGGGCTGGATAAGGAATGCAGAAGCACTGAGTACGGTCTGGGACAGGTCCTCACAGACTGTCAAATTGACCGGACTGAGGCATCAGCTTGCAAACTAAATTTTACCAGACCTGGGACTTGGTACCAACGTTGGAGGTTAGGAGTTTGGGGGTCCTGCATACCTGAGGGACTGCCTTTCCCCATATATTCTCCAGAGAGTTTGAAGATCTATTCCACGTGAACACACGAAGCCGCCTTACACAAGACCCTGGGGCCTGTCAAAGTCAGTGTTGTTTGTTCTTACTGGAGGCAGCTCTTCAGGGTCTTGGGTAGAGGTCTTTCTTTTTACCTCCTATCAGATCCTTCAATTGAAGATGGCGGGGATTGAACCTGGGACCTTCTGCATGACAAACTGGTGCTTTATCACAGAGCCACAGCCCCACACCACATCCCTGTTGTGATTGCTTCCATGTTATTCAGTTAATTATTAATTAATCATGTTCACCTTTGTGTATTTTCTATGCACACTGTCAGAAAGAACCAACTGGTCAGACATTGTTAAGTGGGCTCAGTTTGGTAATGGCAGCAACTTCTAACAAACATCTGGAGATTGAAACTTTACAGGGGACTCTGAATGTAACGAGGAACATTTTTAACAACTTGGAAATGCATGCTAAAGCAGCCACATTGATACGTAGGTTGTAGCTGTATTTAAACATTTATATCCCACATTCATCCACTGTTTGAAGCAACTAGTCAATATCTCTAAAACCACAGTAAAACAACCTTAATGCGGCACTGCCCAGTCCAGACCAACAGATCAGCAAATCACAAAGACCAATAGTCTTTTAATCTGGAAATGTCCTTTGAAATTGTATTGCAATTTGATACTTGCCTGGGGAGGGGCTGTGGCTCAGTGGAAGAGCCTCTCCTTTGCACGTAGAAGGTCCCAGGTTCAATCCCCGCCATCTCTGGTTAAAAACAGGAGGAAGTAGGTAATGTGAAAGACCTCAACTTGAGACCTTGGGAAGCAGCTGCCAGTTTGAGTAGACAATACTGACCTCAATGGACTGATGGTCTGATTCAACGTAAGGCAGCTTCATATGTACCAGGACTGCACCTCCTCCTGGAGGCTGTTCCAGAGAAGCAATGAAGGAAATGACAGAGACTGGGATCTCACCATGGATGACTATACCTCTTTGTAGTGTAGCACCACTATGATGGGTGACAGGACTTCAATCGGTATGCAAATTGTTGTCATATAGTCTAGTCTTGATCATTTAATGTGCTGTTGATAGGATAAAAAGTGAAGGAACAGTAGAATGAACAGCGCTGTCCTAAGCAGAGCTACACCCTTCTAAGTACACTGACGTCAATGTCCTGCCCTAAGCCTGCTTGCAGGGAAAGTGGGATACAAGTCCAATAAAATAAAAAATAAAATAAAATCCTTCATCGACTTCAGTGTACTTAGAAGAGTATAACTTTGCTTAGTGTAGCATTATAAGTCACTATGGGAGGGGGCGGGGACTTGAGCCAGCCTTGTCTTCATCAAGTGTTCCATCAAGAGCTCCATTAGCCACAAGGTTCTCTCAGTCTGGGGCAAGTGATGCTCTGTATTCTTGGTGCTTGGGGGGCGGGCAACAGTGGGAGGGCTTCTAGTGTCCTGGCCCCACTGCTGGACCTCCTGAGGGCACCTGGTGTTTTTGGCCACTGTGACAGAGTGTTAGACAGGATGGGCCACTGGCCTGATCCAGCATTGGCTTCTCTTATGTTCCCTTTCTGACTTCTCCCTTCCCCATCCTTGACTCTTGCTTCCTTTCCCTCCACACATTGTCCCCCTCTGCATTAGACTGTAATGTCTTGGGGCAGCAAGTGCTATTTTTTTTAAAAACAAATAAAATAAAAGATCAACATGAACAGGAGCAGTGCTGGAAAAATAAACAACATTTCTGCCGAGCTTCTTACATTTCTATTCCAGACGATTGCCCTCAGCTGTTCACGTGACCACGCCTTTGATGAGATCAATTCACTATACGACTAAATTAGCTTTTTAAAAATCTTCTCGTACTAATCTAGCAACATGGATTAAGACTGTTTTAATTACAATTTTCATGCCAAGGGACTGTATAAATATTTGTGGGTTCAGATGTTCCTAACTTGACACGGTGCTCAGGCACACTAATATTAGACTGCAGACGGGAAAGCGCATGCCAGCATTCTTCCACCTTAAATAGGGAGTACTGCAATGCAGTTACTTTGCATTTAAAAAACATTTTTAAAATATAACTGATCTCAGTCACTGGAGCAGACTGATTTGACACCATTCACATATTACCATTTAAATTTTGGTTTGGATCTAACCAGCTGTTCAACTGGTGAAAAAGGAAGGAGGGTCCCTTTGACCACCAAAAAGGCTATGCTGGGCATCATGAGACCTGGACGGCCAACACTGTATGGGATGGGGGGGCTGTAATCAGGAGAGGAATTGGGCAGGACCATATTTAGAGCTTTAATTCTCATTCAGTTCACCCCAAAGGCTCATGTATAGGGTTGTGTATGTGTAAAGTGTCATCAGTCACCGTCAACTTACAGCGACCCGTAGGGTTTTCAAGGCATAAGACGTTCAGAGGTAGTTTGTTGCTGTGTTCCTCTGCACTGTGACCTGGGGATTCTTTGGTGGTCTCTCATCCAAGTACTAACCAGGGCCAACCCTGTTTAGCTCTCAAGATCTGACAAGACTGGGCCAGCCTGGGCCATCTAGGTTAGGACAGGTATAGAGCTCAGACAGACATTATCAAGCAAAAACTTGCATCCAATGTAGAAGATATCAGGAGGATATCAAAAAGAGTCTGTACCTGGGACCTTATCGTATTATCCTGTTTATATATCATCCTGTATGTTTCATTGTATATATTCATGTACATGTTACTGTATTGCAAATAGAGCTGGTAAAGTTACACTTCAGTTTTGGTTGATATTTCATTATATCATTCCATCTGGGCTCCATACATTCCTGGTTCCTTTGGTTTTCTGGCAGACCTCTGCCTTCTCTTTTGTTTGTTATGTATAGGGTTGCCAGTCTCCAGCTGGGCCTGATGTTCTCCCAGAATTACAACTGATCTCCAGACTTCAGCAAACAGTTTCCCGAAGCCAGGAGCAGATTGGGATGCGGGGCGGGGGGGGGGGGGAAACAGCCCTGGAAAAGGGTCCTGGCACATGCACCTAAAGAAGGGAGACAAGGATGGAGAAAGACCCTGCCAAGCCAGCCTCGTATGGATTGGCCAAGCACCTCCTTTGCTCTACAGGGCTCAGCTAGGCATGTCCTTCCCCATGCCATTGTGTTTCGTGGCCAAGGCAAAAGGCCCGTTGCCAGTAAGTCACAGAAAGGCCCTCGGCATCTGGGTTTGGCAGACAGTCCCAATGACAATCAAGTCTCCAGGCAAGAGGTCATGGCACCAAAGTCAGGAATCAATGCAGGGCGTGTTCCAAGAGGCGTGTTCCAGTCCAGGTTAGAGGTCATAGCACAAGGAGTCAGGATACAAGGTGAGTGCAAGAAGTTAGTCAAGTTCAGAATGAAGGTTATAGGATAAGGAGCCAGGATATAGAGCAAGTCCCAGAGACGTAGCCAGGTCCAGAATGAAGGTCAAAGCACAAGGAGTCAGGAGGCAAGGCTGATCCAGGGAGTCACCAGGAAAAGCTAAGAGCTGGAACGAAAGTTGTTGCCAGTGAAGAACTGGCTGTAACTGCCCAGTATGTATGGGGCTGCAGCAGCCCCTCCCCATCTGGGTGCTTCTTGACCTTTAAAAGGAGCCAGCAGTTTCTCCAGGCGTGAGCATGTACTGCCACATTCTTCTCTGCCTTTGCCTCTTTTCCCTTTGAAGCTCCAACAGTGTTGGTGGGGAGATTCCCTCCTCCTCAGAGGTGGGTTGTAATTCCTGGAAAGCTTATTGAGGGCTCTGGCTGTAAAACCTGGGGAATGCCCATACCTGTTGACGGCTCTGGTTGTAAACCTGGGGGAGGATCTGTGTCTGTCAACAACCCACCCATTTCCTCAGTCAACTGGTCGAGGCATTCCTTACCTGCTTCTGAGTTGTTGTCAGACTCACCATCGGCTTGACCTGGCTGAGGCACTGGAGAGACTGACTGAACTGAACGGTGAGCCATGAGACATGCTAGGTATGGGCACATCCTTCCTCACACTGGGTAGGGCAAGGGCTGCTGGCTCATGGAAATGGCAGATCATGCCCATCCTTACTTGGAGCCAGGGAAACCGTGTTGAGGCAGGCACCTCCCCCAAGCCAAGACTTTTCCCAGTGGCCATAATGGACAATCTACCCTTACCCTGGACAAAATGGCCATTTTGGGGAACAGTCAGTCTATGGCATCACATCCTCACTGAACTCCCTCCCCTCCCTAAAGTTCACCCTCCCCAGATACTGCAACCAAATCTCCAGGAATATCCCACGCCAGAGTTGGCAACTCTGTTTAGGGACTAGGGTGGATAACAGTATGCAGTGACAGTAAATACACTTTTCAGTCAACCGGGTATTGATATGGTCCTGTTTGCCACTTCCATAATTTTTGCAGCATACAACTTTGTGCTGCAACATTTTCCTTTCGAGATCTTCAGAACTGTGAAAATAACTTCTTATTCAGGGGGCAATTTCAATGTTAACGTGAAATTGATTAGTCTGCTGCAATTCCTTATCTGCATATCAATTCCACCAGCAACAATTGCATATTTTCCGATGAAAACATTGTTATTTTCTCTTTAAAAAATCTTTCGTTTTATTTATTAGGAGAATCTATCAAAATTATCTGTCCTGCTTCCTGCTGGTTAGAACAATGCACCATCCTCGAAAGCTTCACAGAGATTTATAGGTCATAATGAAGGCATCCTTAAATAAGTTTGATCTTCCAAAGGGGAATCTATATTTCAAATAGCAATTACTTTGCTAGTAAGAAGCCAGATAAAACCTCTTTGACTGAGGCCATAAAACAGAAAGCTATATTTACATCCCAGAATATCCTAGGATGTAGGATTTGGTGTGGTGCCTCTTTAGTGGCACTGTAAATATTCTAAACAATACAAGAAACCTGTTAGTGTACAAAGATTCATTCAACAAAGATAACCTCCAGATAAATCAAGGCTGCAATGTTATGCATACTTACTTGTGAGTAAGCCCCACAGAACACTGGGAATGGCTTCTGAGTAATTATGCACAGGCTGCCTATATAAAACATTTCAGATAGTACACTTGGGGGTATTCAAGGGCATGTACCAGGGGCATGCGCTACCCGGAATCTTTCCAACTCTCACAAAATGGTAACTGCATACATCAGGAGGATTGTAGGTAGTGCAAGCTCCCAGTGCACAGTTGGATACCCCCAAACCTAATGTCTGAAGAAGGCTCATATCTTCATTTTATCAGAAAAATGCAAGCAAACGTACAGATTTGCCCAGAAATGACAAAGGATTGAAAGCCAGTGTGGTATAGTGGTTAAAAGTGGCAGACTTTAATCTGGAGAACCAGGTTTGACTCCCCATTTCTCCTCCACATGAAGCTTGCTAGGTGACCTTGAGCCAGTCACCATTCTCTCAGAATTCTCTCAGTTCCCACCTACTTCATATGGTGCCTGTTGTGGAGAAAGGAAAGGAAGGCAATGGTAAGCCACTTTGAGACTCCTTAAGGTAAAGAGTGGTATAAAACCTACTCTTCTTCTTCTCCATCCTCTTCTGGGTCAAATTTCCACTCACCCCTACATCTGAAGAAGCATGTCTGTAGGTTCCTGCCTCAGAAACCCTACCCATATCCCCTCATTTGCCATTTGGCTGGTAACTGTAAGGCCACTTTTCAAGCACAGGGACACATTTGGACCAGAGACCTCTAGTGGGTCCTGCTACATGAGTGACAGCAACCATGCCAGAGTTAAAATGAAGTTTGGTCCTCTTATAGACAGATGACTTCTACAAGAAGACTTATTCATAACTCAACCCCATCTAGCAAGGAAGTTCTGCAGACAGTAATAGGTTCCTACGTAATACAGAGCGCTTACTTCAACCGTGCTTCCTTCAGATCTTATTAGAAGGTCCACTGTCACTTTCCCCCTCTATACACACACACACACACACACACACACCTAACTCCTTTTAGTTATTGCTATCTGCCTCTCCTCAGGGTCCTAACTGGTTACAACAAAAAGGTTAAAGCAGAAAGTGCCAAAGGAGGATTACAGCTGAACGTCAAGAGGATAAAAGTAATGACTACTGAGGAATTACACAACTTTAACTGATGATGAAGAAATTGAAATTGTGCAAGATTTTCTGTTCCTTGGCTCCATCATTAACCAAAAGGGAGACTGCGAAGGGCAGCCATGAAGGAACTAGAGAAGATCCTTAAGTGTAAGGAGGTGTCACTGGTGAACAAGATCAAGATAATTCATACTATAGTGTTCCCCATTACTATGCAAGGGGTGTAAAAGTTGGGGCAATGAAGGAAAATAGTTGATTCCTTGTGTAGGAGGAGAGTTCTATGGATACCATGTCAAAAAGATAAATAACTCTCCCTAGAAGCTAAAATGACTACACTTTGGACACATTAGGAGAAGACAAGAATCACTGGATTGTGCATGCACATGGACGCTTAAACCCAGAATTAAAACTTCGTTGGTGTTAAAGGTGTCACTGGACTCAGACTTTGTTCTGGAACAGACAATAATGCTAAGAAATTTGACAGCAGTGGGAAAAGAGGAAGACTGAACGTGAGATGGATTGACTCTAAAGGAAGCCACGGCCTTCAGTTTGCAAGATCTGAGTAAGGCTGTTAATGATAGGATGTGTTGGAGGTCATTAATTTATAGGGTCACCATAAATGGGAAGTGACTTGATAGTACTGAACACAGACAGAGGTATAGGGCTGCACCTCACAGTAAGGAACTGAGATAGTGTGACTTGATCAAGGCTATCCAAGCGAATCACAGGCCTTAATCAGGATTTGAACATGGATCTCAAGTGTTGAAATGCAGTCCTATGAACTGAACTACATTAGGCCTAACACACTAGGAAATACTTTTCTTATGCCAAGGGAAAATGCAAAGAATCCCCCACCCTAACTTTAAGATTTAATTTACAGAATCTATTCTCATCTAAGAACTGAAGGACTAACTCTGCTCAGGGTTTTAGGTAAAGGGTAAAGCTTTCTCTTGCTCGAAAGCCAGTCGAATACGACTCTAGGGATGCAGTGCTCCGTTTCCAAGCTGAAGAGCCAGCGCTAGATGCCGAGGCGCACAGAACGCTGTTACCTTCCCACCGAAGCGGAACCTATTTATCTACTTGCAATTTCTTGCTTTCGAACTGCTAGGTTGGCGGGAGCTGAGACGGGAGCTCACTCTGTCATGCTGCATTCGGGTCTCAAACTGCTGAACTACCAAACTTCTGGTCTGCAGTTCAGCATCTTTACCACTTGAGCCACTGCAGCTCCTGCTTGGGGCTTTAGATCTGCTGACTGTGGCCTGCTTTGAAATGAAATGCAGGGCTTCTTTGACAGGGCTTCTTCGACTGTAGCACCAACCTGCATTTCCCAAGAAGTTACCTGGCCCCTTCATCCTCATTGTCCCTTCCATCCCCCAAGGAGGAGGCGGAGAGGGAAACCCTGCTCTCTCCTGTCCTGACATTCTGCTTGCAAGTGTGGTATACTGGTTAAGAGCAGCAGACTCTGGAGAACCAGGTTTGAGTCCCCACTCCACAGGAAGCATGCTGGGTAATCTTGGGTTCTCTCAGAACTCTCTCGGCCTCACCTACCTCACAAGGGGCCTGTTGTGAGGAGAGGAAGGGAAGGTGATTGTAAGCCACTTGGAGACTCCTTAGGGTTGAGAAAAGCGGAGTATAAAAACCAACTCTTCTTACTCCACCTTCTTGCAAAGAATATTTTTAATTCCAGGAAGCATCCCCAAATATGAGGAGGTGGACCCCTCATTCCATCACCACATGTGTAGGACCAGGCCATACACCAGTGCTGCTAAAGCACTTGATATTTTCACCTGCAAATGATGAGCCATTAAGAAGACAATGGCTTACCCACTGCCTTAATCCTCTCTGGCCAATGTGGCGATACCACCACAGAGTCTGTAAATCAGTAATTCGCGCTGATGTTTATGAAGCATAATCTGGATGTGTAATGGCTTTAAAAGGAAGCCCTCCCTCTTTGCATTAATTTTTTTTTCTTACTACCAAATAAGCAGGTTTTCCAGAACAGGAGACTGTGATTTGGGAGGGAAATAATTGCTTCTCTCTCTGAACAGGGCATTTCTACAAGCTGCTTCAGTGCTGATAATATTTAAATCAGTCATAAATACAAGACACATAGTGAGAGACTGTATTTTCCAGCACTTTATTTCCCCCAAGAAATGCTCAGGGGATTTTGATCCATAAAAAGAAGCCACATCCATCATGTTTTTGGGTTTCATATCAAAAGAACATGAAGCAATTGTTTTTCTTGCGTGTAAGTAAAAGAAGACCCATAAACATTCCAGCATGGAATTGAAGAGTTAACTTGTCAGCATAAATCAGGAGTTGTCTAAGCACAGACCATAAAACTAGAAAGTAGCTGAGTGTCTGGTCCCCACCCATTCATTCCCTGTGATTTATCTTTTTATAGTAATAAAGTGGGCGGGTCCTGAGGGGGCAGGAAGCAAGGAGCAAGACGGAGAGTAATCTACAGTTCTTTTGTCCACGCTCATCAGTCAAAAGCTTCAGCAGGAGTACACCAAAGGAAAATTAATCTGCGAAATTTCATGCCAGGTGCATCCACACACACAAAATCATTCAGAGACAGGATCGGACAGTTGCCACCCTTGGTCATAGGGACAGCATGAGCATCATGCGCAGATGTCATGTGGCCCATGTTTCCTCCTGTATATATGCATGCATGATTTACACAAGCTGCTCCCCCCAATCATGAAAGAAGTGGAAGGGAAACAGAAATGTGGCAACGTCTTGTCGTGATTTGAAAGTTCTCTCTCTCTTTCTGTAGTAATGA
The DNA here is from genome assembly GCA_029233225.1 of Lepidodactylus listeri. NCBI lineage: Eukaryota > Metazoa > Chordata > Lepidosauria > Squamata > Gekkonidae > Lepidodactylus > Lepidodactylus listeri. The sequence continues at coordinate 23,966,494 of JARCFY010000005.1, forward strand.
AAGAATTAACTGTTTGTTTATGCATGCTGATGTCCTAGCTAGTTTAAAGTTAGAGAACCAATGGAGAAGCCTGCGTGTATTTGCTGCCAGAGCAAGGTGACAAAATGCATAATTAGTTAGCATTGGGATTCTCCAGCTGGGTAACCAATATACTGGGGATGGACTAGAGAGTAAGCCTTGGCTTTCAGTTGCTCATTGTTCTTCTCTAGTTCACTCTCACTCGAGGTTTAGAAACTGTAAAGATGTAGGTTAGAGCAGCTAGTCGGGATGTTTATCCTACATTTGTTTAATCTCCCAGTAAACCCTTTCCTCATTAGTAAATTTTTTCTTTTAAAGCTAATAAATATGCGTGCTGTGCTGCATTATTCACTCTGCATAATTTAGAATACCTAACACATCTATGTCCTGATGTTCCTGGAACATGTGTTCCCCCATTACATGGTGGCAGAGATGCAAGCCCACATGCCATATTCTGCAAACTGTGCAAAACTGAATTATTCAGGAGGGCTTTTTTACTCAGGTAACAGGTCGGTGCTGTAATGGAATAGTTCAGAAAGATGCTTTGGTAAACGGGGAGGGTCTGTGGACCACACGATGTACTGTCTGTTGTTGTAAGTAGGCTTCTATTATATAATTTCTGCGTCGTTTAACACTGTCACTTGAGCTTTGTTTCAGCTCTGTCTCAGGTTCCTGAGGCACCACTGAGATGCACTGACTCCTCTGCACACACTGAAGTGCTATAGCAGTTTAGTGCCATAGCAATCACGTTAGAACTTTTTAAAAAATGCCTGAGAAAGATTGCATGGCAAAAAAAAGTCGAGGGGAAACTGGCACTGTTTGAAATGACCACAGCACTTCAGAGACAGCTCATTAATTGAAGGAAATTCACTGTATGAAACCCCCATCATTGTATCACTTTACTTGAAATTGGGCCAACAATGAATAGCATCCAATTTAGGAGGAGGAGGAGGAGTCTCAGAGCAGCTTACAATCCCTTTCCCTTCCCCTCCCCACAAAAGACACCTTGTAAGGTAGGTGGGGCTGAGAGAACTCTTTCAAGGACTGCTCTTGAAAGAACAGCTCTGAAAGAACTTACAACTGACCCAAGGTCACACCAGCAGCTGCATGTGGAAAAGTGGGGAATCAAACCTGGTTCTCCCAGATTAGAGTCCGCATTCTTAACCACTACATCAAACTGGCTCTCTGGCCATTGTTCAACAGTGTTTTCAAAATTTTCACAAGTTTGTGTTCTTAAAGAGTAATACTGCTGTACTTTTAGAAGGGTCAGTATTTTGCTACCAATATATTTTCTTTAAAAAGGGGGGTGTAGGCAGAGCACTTCAAGGTAAATGAAATGCAACAGCAACAGATATTTTTTTAGAAGTCATCTGAATCTTCAGTTGCTTTTAACATCTGAGATTTAATTATTTACCACACTACAAAAGAATAATAGCACCATCAGAGATAAAAAGCATCAGTTCAAATTTGGTTTCCTCCATCTCCTTTAATCTGAGATAGACATATTTGTGTGTGTTTATATACCAGTCAAAGGCATTCCATTAACACTCAGCTCAGAGCTACTAGAAATTGTTCCTGTATCCACAGCTAGAGTATTATTTCCTACAGGTTCCTTCTCAGGAATGATTCACACAATTGTTTTGGGGTTTCCCTTCCATGGGGAGGGCAGAGTTGGGAAGAACCTGCCAGCCACAGCCGATATCATCTGAGCTGAATTTCTTTTCTCCTCGGCTTGTAGGCATTGAGGTGGTTGTGGCCAGAGGCAAGAACCATAAGTGCTCTTGGCTCAGCCTGGGGCCTGCAGTAGCCAGCCCAGTGAATCCAGACCTGCCCAAGATTTGCTTTTGTTTTGTTTGTTTAAATTATACCATTTAACTCAGCTGGTCTGGAAATTTCTCTAAACTGCTTTGGGTCCCTTCAGGGAGGAAAGCAACCTCAAATTCCCAAAAGTAAATGAAGAAATTAGCCATTAGGTCTGTGGCTCAGTGACAGAGCATCTGCTTAGTATGCCAAAAGTCCCAGGTTCAATCCCTGGCATCTCCAGCTACAAAAGGATCAGGTAGGAGGTGATGTGAAAGACCTTTGTCTGAGACCCAGGAGAGCTGCTGCCAGTCTGAGTGGACAATACTGACCTTTATGGACCAATGGTCTGATTCAGTATAAGGCAGCTTCGTGAGTTCAAATATACAGAGGTCTTTTGAGCAGTATCTGTGGCAACATAACCATCTGGAATAATTTCCTCCCTCATCTAACTTGCCACCTCAAATGATCGTTTTTGAAACATCTGCAGTGGCATTCTAAATCAGAAGCTACACCCGCATTGGCGCATTCAGACAATCATCTGTGGTAGCCTCCCCCCCAAAAAAAAACTTTCACAGATTGAAAATAACATCTTGCAAATCCTTCCCAATAGGGATGGATGGCCACCAGCTGGCATCCTGGGATCTTTCTGGGCAGGGCAATAGACCGTAGACAGAGATGATGTCCAGAGAAACATGATCTTGCATTTTCCTGACCACTTGAATGTGACATAAGCATGTCAGGCAATCCTCTGGCCATCAAATTATCTCCCTACTTCCCATCTCGGAGACAGGAAGTAGCATTTAAGCAACTTGGACTATGCTTCCCTTGTTTTGTGAGGTGATCTGTCAGGAATCAAAAAAGAAAAGAAAAGAAAGGAAAATTTGTCCTAACTCAGTAGTTGTCAAAGGATTTGCACGCCTTCTTTCTGCCCAGCACACCCCACCTTGCCCTGAAAGTGATAAGCAATAAATCAACACGGCCACTTTCTATCAAACAAGAATGTTTAAATGAAGAAGGCAACTAACGCTTCAGCTCCGCATACCAATCAGTCATTTCTCACATTCTTCCAATATGCACGCCCCACAGTCCCAAGCAAGTAAAATGCAAGATCTTTCATGCTAAAAATGTGTTTTGGAGGGAGGTGTCAGCTACGCTGCCATTCCCCAACCAGGGGTTGGGACTCGACCAGTGACCCACCTGCTGGAATGTGCTCATGTGCTGTTTAGCTGTCTGGCTTCCTTATCACGCCCCGCTTTTGCCTGCTACACTCCCAACTTGCCTGCTTCACTCCCAGCTTGCTCAAGGTCTGGGAGAAATCCTCCCCTACCATGTTATTCTTTTTGCAGCTGCTCTCAAAAACACTTAGTAGAAGTTCCCTGGGAACAAAAAGCACAATAACCTGCTTGCCACCATTTCTATGTGAAACCTGTTCAGGGGGCTGGAACAACTTTTTATGTTTTATGATTGGTGTAGATGCAGTGAGGGGGATTCCGGTTGCTTAGTATAATACTAACTGTTTGTTTACAATAAAGTCATTACTAACAGGAAAAGTGTAACCATTCCAATAAAAACCTCTTTGCAAATAAAGGACTTTCTGGTTAAGAAGACCTGTTGCAGACTGCATCTTTTGGGACAAGCTCACGGGGGGGGGGGGGGTTCTTTCAAATGTAAATATTTGCTATGGAAAATGTAAGTGTATAAAATTCCAAAGCCAAGCAGGGTTTGTTCATTGAAGTCAATGTACTTAAAATGGAGCAACTCTGCTAAAGACTGCACTGTAAATCTGGTCATTAATATTTTTTTGCTACTGGTCCTTACACATGAATGAACATAATGCTGCCTTATACAGAATCAGGCCATAGGTCTATCAGGTCAGTATTGTTTTCTCAGACTGGCAGTGGCTGTCCAGGGGCTTAGGCAGAGGTCTTTGATATCCCCGACCGCCTGATCCTTTTAAGTGGAGATGCTGGGGATTGAACCTGGGACTTTCTGTGTGAAAAACAGGGGCTCTTCCACTGAGCCACTGGTCTGAGAGTACAATCTGCCAAAGTACTGCTGTATCTAATTGTAAACTTGCTGCCCCCTATGAAGAAGACATAAACAACATTGTAGGAATACACAGAGATAAGGTTATCTACATTGCTGGGGGACTATCTAGGTATAAAGAAAAATAGAATTTGCAAATTAGTTAAAAAAATTAATGGCCTGATGAGAACCAAATATGCTCCACTTTGTCTCATTTAAAGGGAAGGGGTGGGATGAGAAATCAGTCAGGCTAAGACACTGAGAGCTCCAAAGAACTAGAAGGGGATGTCAAATAGTCAGTCCCTCCCCAGAAATTCCTCATGGATCCCCAATGTGTTATCTATTTCCCCCTTCTAAGTCCTTATTTATGCTTCTTTCCTGCTGAATGCTGTCACTACAATACTGAAATATTTGTCTGTTAGTAACCCTCCAATCTATGGACACATTATCAAAGTATATGGACAGAAGGCAATCCTAAAAAGTCAGGTTACAATGTATGATGGAGAAAGCATCTGGAATTCACAAGTGAGCTGCTGGCTTATCCTTGATAGGATCAATTTACACTTTATACCGCCAACACTTAAGATATAATAATGTTCTCGGGGATAAATCACTGTAAATTTTTTAGTGAAAGTAAACATCGGTTATATGCAGTGGCTGCATACCAGTTTGGGCTCATTGGCTTATAGTCCGCTACCTATTCCTAAATGTTTAAAAACCAGTTTCTGCCTCTACACTATTTATTGCTGCTGTTAAGACATCTGAAGCATTAAAAAATACCTCAACAGTTCTCCCGAACAAACAGATACCCCAAACATCGGGGTTCTGCATTCTAATCAGTTCCGCAGGGCCTGTAAAACGGAGCTCTTCCACCAGGCTTTCGATTAGGGTGCCGCCTCCCAATACTGTACCCTTGGCCCCAACATCAGCAGCAATTTAATAACTAATAGCCTGGCAAGAACCCGGATGATGATGGTAGTGGCCTTCTGGAGGTTAAGAGAATGCTGCCATTGCTTATTAATACCTATGTTTACTAGTACTTGTGATTTATATGTTGTGGTTTGATATTAAATTTTGTGTTTTAACATATCTTGGGGGGGGGGGTGTTCTTCTGAAAACTGCCCTGAGCCTGCCCTGGTAGGGAGGGCGGGATACAAATTAAACAAATAAAATAAATAATAAATAAGATCAGTAGTCCATATCAGCCAGATTCTAATCATCCATCTCGAGGGGTGACTTTTCCCAGGTCTTGGGCATCAGCCCCTTTCCAAGCTACAACCTGGATATTCCTGGAGCAGTATTAAGGCCTGAACCTGGGGGCTCATGCATTCAAAGTATGTGCTCACCACAGATCTAAAAAGTATTGTCACCATTACACAAAGGGACCAGATGCCTCACTGCAGCATGAACATGACAGATTCTCATAATCTGTCAAAGTTTTTCAAGTCAGGAAGCTTGACAGAAGCCTCTACTAGAACTAAACTTAATGAGCGAGAGTTTATTTATACCTCAAGTAGAGGCACACCAGTGGGAAAGACAGAAGCTGCCTAACATATTCATTTTGTAAATGGATTATTACAAAAACACATCGCACACCACCTTGCCAACTTTTTAAAGGCAGCTTTGAACTTCCTGGTCCTTAGAAGCTGGCTGAGACACAAACGAATATTCAACATCGCTTCTCTTTAAACTCAGATGTATCATTTATCATTACAATATTCAGCAGCCGAACGTGTCTTGATGAGAGCTGAATAAAGAAAACGTGTGTGTCACAAGTACCCATTTCTCTACTTACTAATAGGGCATTGGCCACAAAAATTATGATTCAAGCAGAGTTCCATGCATAACCTAGGCTACTGGTCAGGAGATTTCATGAGAAGCAAAACTGAATATACTTAAAAAGCTTTGTACCCCTGTCTTCCTACTAAAATAAAAGTCATAACAGGCAGCATTAGAAGCAGGTGTGGAGGTTTCTGGTCCCGAGACACAACTGAGGAATTTTGAAGGAAACCAACAGAGCATCAATAACCCTGAATAACCTTTGTTGATCTTAAAGGTGCTACTGGACTCAAAATGTGTGCTATTACTTCAGACCAACATGGTTGCCCACCTGGATCCACCCAGAGCATCGATAAGACATGTAGAACTTCTTAGGGAAGCAGTGTTGGAAGAGAAGGCCTAGACATTGTCTGAAGCCTCAGCCTCCAAGGGGGGGCCGGGAGTTGCAAACAAGTTAGTGAGATAGACAGGCAAACTGTGGGGGTTTTCTTCCTGTTTACTCTCCTGCCTCTGTCCCTTTGAAGTAGACTGATAAATTACAGGGAAATTTCCTTCCTTCCTTCCTTCCTTCCTTCCTCCCTCCCTCCCTCCCTCCCTCCCTCACACACTCTCTTCTCTCCCACACATCCAGGATGGAGAATGGATGCCTCTCTGCATCCGGACCCATCCAAGGTAGTTTAGATTAGTTCTGTCCTAAGCGATGGCAAACCTAGACAGCATAATAAAAAATAGAGACATCACCCTGCCAACAAAAGTCTGTATGGTCAAAGCAATGGTATTCCCAGGAGTAATGTATGGCTGTGAGAACTGGACCATAAGGAAGGCCGAGCACCGAAGAACAGATGCTTTTGAATTATGGTGCTGGAAAAGATTCTTGAGAGTCCCTTGGACTGCAAGGAGATCAGATCAGTCAATCTTAAAAGAAATCAACGCAGACTGTTCTCTGGAAGGCCAGATACTGAAGCTGAAGCTAAAGTACTTGGCCACCAAATGAGAAGGGAGCACTCACTGGAGAAGACCCTGATGCTGGGAAAGATTGAAGGTAAAAGAAGAAGGGGATGGCAAAGGATGAGATGGTTAGACAGTGTTATCAGTGCAACAAACATGAAATTAAGCAAACCCTGGAGCACGATGGAAGACAGAAGGACCTGGCGTGATGGGGTCGTGAAGAGTCGGACTCAACTGTACGACGGAACAACAACAAGCTTCACTATCTAGAATGTAGTTCCTAAATAAAAGGACTATTATTAGTCTTGAAATTGAAAAGTGGCTCTGTGTAACTTCGTAACTCTTCTAGCACACTGAGAACAAAGAGCTTCTACTGAGTGTAGCCTAGTGCATTCAGCTAAATTGAGATGGGATACTGAACTAACCAGTTTCTCCCAACAAAGTGAACATCAAGAAGACCTGCAGAACTTCTTAGGAAAAGTTCTGCAGACCCATGTAGCATTTCTTGCTCTGTGTCTTAGATGATCACTGCACAAACAGGTGAGCCACAGTAAAACTCATGAATGTTTCTTCCTTCCCTTACTGCCAGCTTTAAAAAAGGCTTTAGAGATTGAGTGAACTTCCCCAGGCTCAAATTAGGGCAGATTGTGACCAACAACAAAGAACACTTGGGGAGTAAAAACACTTCCCCCCAAGAGTTCTCTCATTACACCTGTAATCTTCCAGACCCTCCAACTGAGCATTCAAACACCCCACCACCCCAAACATCCCCCAAGCTGCCCCAAACCACTCACCTACCTTGCTGTAGCTGTGAATGGCACAGTGGCAGTAGCCAGCTGGTCTGAAAGTGTGGTCTCCTTTGCCCTCTCTAGCTGAGTGAGAAGGAGGCTCACTCTCTGTTTCCCATTTCCTCCACTCCCTTCTCCCACTGCCTGAAACACTGTTTTGGCATTGACTGAGAAGAAGAATCTGTTTTTTGAAGTTGTTCTCTCAAGAGCAGTCCTCAAAAGAGTTCTCTCAGCCCTGCCTACCTCACAGGGTGTCTGTTGTGGGAAGGGGAAAGGCGATTGTAAGCCACTCTGTAACTCCGAGTGAAGGGCAGGGTATAAATCCAATAGCCTCCTCTTCCTCCTCCTCTTCCTCCTCCTCAAGCCACAGCTGGCAAGAGATGAGCAGAGGTGGCTTGCCATTGCCTTTCTCCACATACCAACCCTGGTCTTCCTTGTTGGTCTCCCATCCAAGCAGTGACTGTGACCATCCCTGTTTAGCTTCCAAGCCCTGACAAGCTCAGGCCAAACGGAGCTATCCAAGCTTAGGAAACTAGATGCCCTACAAATGACATCCCCCCCCCCCCGTGTTTCTAGCACCATGGTCATTGCCAAAACAGCATCTGAAATACCAGAGGCAGGGGAAGAGGACTTCATCACTGGCTTAGAAAAGAATGCAGGGCTGTACTGCTTGCTTTCAGATTGAAAGTCAGCATTATGCGTCACCATCCTTGGGACTGCTTAGGGAATACACGTTTCAGTGGCCTCACTAGCAAGAATCGTGCAGCTGCGTCTAGCAGCACAAAATTTAGAAGGTAACTGAAGTCATGCAGCTCAACCACTGCTCCTTCATGGCCATCCACTGCTTATGTCCCCTGCTACAGAGAGGAAGAGCACTCCAGAAAAGTGTCCACAGAACACATCGCCCCAGATGACCCCCATCAGTGAGAGGCTACAGCCTCTGACCTCTTCCATCATCCATTCTGTATAACAACCTAATCCATTCCAGTCCCTCTCTCTTACACACTTGACTCCAGGCCTCAATCTGTCCCAAACTTCTCCCCTTCTGCAACTTTCCTAATAAATACGAGGAATTTGATTTTTTCCCTCGCATCTGAGGAAATGAGCTCCGATTCATGAAAGATCATGCTGGAATAAAAATGCATGTGTGCGCACTGAAGTGTGCTTGCACATGGAAGTTCATACCTTGAATAAACCTTTGTTAGTCTTAAAGGTGCCACTGGACTCAAACTTTGTTCTGCTGCTTCAGACCAACCCGGCTGCCCACCTGGATCTGTCTTCCCAAATAAGTAAGCCAAGCATTACAAATTGATCTTTCGGCCATTTCATTATATATTAATAAAGTGTTCTATTGACTATTGACAGCAGAATCCCTAAAGATATCATATAAGCATGCAGGTGCAGTAAAGAAGGAAGCCTCATATTGAAACTGATGCAACATATCTATTTCCTACCTACTTATGACCCTTGGGGGAGTCAAAGAGCTGCTTCCCGGTGCCTCTCCAACCATGACCTCAAAGCCTCCTTTTCCCTTGATTACCAATGCATGACTTTCGATTATGAAGAACCTTTCACCCAGAATTCACCTCAATGTGACCTGCCTATCTTACAGGAGTCATTTTTGAAATACTGAGATGTACCAAAGCATGGCATCAGTAGGTTTCGTACAAGGAACACGTTATTATTTCAGTTTTAACTAATGTACAATTAAATGTTTTAAGCACAAAGAAAGGTGTAGAAGTCAGTGCTGGGGATGCAACCCAATGGCAGCATCACACTTTTCAAATAGACTGCATTTATGTTGCTTCATGGGATATAATGTGTATTTTGTTTTGTTTGTTTTCATTTATGCATGGTTGGGAAGACTGTTTCTATCCCACCTGTAGTATATGGCAAACGTCCTGGCTTTACTTACTTTCCTTTATGCAATTTTTATGTAATTTTGCACATACAATCCCCTTCCCCAACATACCAATTTTAACAACTTTTGAATTTTGTTAACAGGGTCAGGAAAAGGATAACCATCACTTCATGCCAAACATGAAGGACCCCTAACAAAAACTTTAACATTCAAATCAAGCTGGTGTTGTTATGCATTCAGTAACATCCCTCATTTCTCTTATGCACATGCCCATGAATCTAATTCTCTTTGTGTACATATCACAGACACCATCAGGATCAGGGGAGGGTCATGGCTCAGTGGCAATGCATCTGCTTGGCACGCAGGTCCCAGGTTTAAACCCCAGCATCTCCAGCTAAAAGGATTAGGTTGTAGGTGATGTGAAAGACCTCTGCCTTGAACTCTGGAGCGCCCCTGTCAGTCTGAGCAGAAGAAGAGGAGTTGGATTTATACCTCACGCTTCACTTGGAGTATCAGAGTGGCTTACAACCTCCTTCCTTTCCTCTTCCCAGAACAGACACCCTGTGTGGTAGGTGATGCTGGGAGAGCTCTGTGAGAACTGCTCTTGAGAGAACAGCTCTGAGAGAACTGGGACTGACCCAAGGTCACCAGCTGGCTACATGTGGAAGAGTGGGGAATCAAACCCAGTTCTCCAGATCAGAGTCTGCCACTCTTAACTACTACATCAAACTGACAATACTGACTCTGATGAATCAATGACCTAATTCAATATGTCAGCTTCCTGTCTTCATGCATGTTCAGTCATAACCCACTGGATTTTCTTGCAACAAAAACAGTAAAAATCGAGCAGACTCATTCATGACATGCAGTGGTATATATAGAGGGGGCTATATACAGTTTCCCATACAGAAGACCTGTGTTAATGTAGAAAATGTAGCTCTTGTCCCATAGGTAAATTCATGCAATAAGCTAAAAGCTGAAAAATCTTACTGCCAAATTCCATTTATATGCATCCTTCCATATCTGCTGCTGAGGACTGTTCTTCCTTAAATAGTAAAAGTCCTCTATAATACATTTCCATAAGGGAACAATTATGATAGCTATAGTTCATCATGCAAATAACAAAAAGACAGATTATTGGTTATAAGAAAGCTACTCATCCAACGCTCATACCCTATCTTGTTCAGCAGAACGCACATTAGATTCTTAGCACAGCATGATTGACATTTCCTAAATTCCAACTGCCAAAGCAGTAGATTTTCTGTGTCGCTATCAACATCATCATCCAGTATTTATAAACACCATCTTGCAAATGCAAGGAGGGAGGGATGTGGCTCATATAATCAAGGCTCATATCAAGCCACGAAGTTCATGCTTCAGGCAAAATCAGAACCCGACTCGGAGTTCGCCCTCTTATACACTCTGATGCATTACCCCTCAACAGAGTAGGATGACTGATTGCATTATCATGTTTTCCAATTGTGATTTTTCACCTCAGCGGAAAAGACTTCCGATCATTTTCCTTGCACATTTCCCAGGAACAATCTTCTGCATGTTGTTGCCTTTTAAAAAAATAACTGCGCTAAAAGAGATAGTTTATTTTTAAAAAGTTAAAAGCAAAAATTTAATAGCCACATGTAGTTTGCAAAGAAATGGCAATGAAATTCATTATTGTCATTGTTTTCTTGCTGACTGAATGCTGGAGACACGGTGACTTTGAAATGAACTTGCAAGGAAGATTTGGCGGCTGTGAGGATACAGTGACCAATGCAGAAATAATGAGAAACCGAAACCTGGAGGCACATCACTAGGAGAGCCAGGGATGTGCGCGTACATGACAGGAGATCGATGTGTGCTGAAGAAGACAGAACGGGTTTCAATGAGAAGGAGAAGAATGAGTCAGGTCAAGTAGATACGAGCCGGAGAGAACAGAAAAAGGCTGCCTAACATCTGGGCAAAGAGCTTGAGAGGCAAGCAGATGACATACAAAATGGGCTGTGAGGGGTCTAACACTAATGTCACGGTGGCCCCCATCAAAGCCTCCTGGGACTCCACACAGCTGTCAGTGTGCTTGCAGCCAGCAGCATTCAGGCAGACGTGCTGTTTGTAAGAACCAGCAGCTCCAACAGGGAACTGTTCTAGCAGCCCTGCAATCACAGCAACTCATCATGAAAATAAGATTTACTAACATATAGCCCACACCTTTCCCACTGAGACTTGAGATGAATTACAAAATACAAAAAACAGTGCAATCGCACAGCATAAAACCCTCCACAGGACTAGAATTACAGAACTGGAAAACAGCACAAACGAAAAGTGGCCAAAGTAATGATATACCAATTGCCCAAGCAGGAGGACTCTTATTTTGGCTATGGACCATATGTTGTGTGTCCAAAGGAAATCAATGGGACTCACATGTTACATTTTTAAAGGATGGTAACCAAGTTTGAACCAAAGGCTGAGCTATATACCTTTATTTGTGAGATTGCTGGAGTAGTATGGACTTTGTGATACTGATTTGCATATCCAGGAAATCTAAATCTCATTTCTGCTATCCACCTGCAAGGACCAGCTGGTCTCAAACTTTAGTGGTCTGATGGCCCCCATCGTAAACAGGAGAACAGCAGACCCATAAGCCTTCCATTCTCTCTCACTGGCACTCACCCCATGCTGGACAGCTCCTTGGTCAAGTGTACACTACAAGCTGCACATGATCTACAGAGGCTTCCGCCCACTCGTGTTCTCTAAACAATACAGTGATTAGCTACACTATAGCTACACTATATTCCACTCTTCACTTGGAGTCTCAGAGCGGCTTACAAACTCCTTTTCCTCCCCCTCCCCACAACAGACACCCTGTGAGGTAGGTGGGGTTGAGAGAGCTCTCCCAAGAGCTGCTCTTTCAAGAACAGCTGTGACAGAACTATAGCTTGCTCAAGGTCATCCAGCAGCTGCATGTGGACGAGTGGGGAATCAAACCCAGTTCTCCCAGATTAGAGTCCGTGCATTTAACCACTATACCAAACTGGCTGTTCAAATGGCTTCTATGTAGAAGTTTCTAGCTGACTCCAGTGCAAACTCCCATAGAGGCAAGTTTAAGCAAAATGTTTGTTCTGTTTGAAAACAGCTGACAATATCAGATGGTAGCTGATTGGTTCAGTTCTAATCAGTCTTGGCCCTTGATTAGGCTGCTGATTGGGCTACTTTAATAGTGGTTTTGTGATAGCCACATATTTTAATGTTAATATTGTATATCTGTTATTTGTTTTTATGTTGTTTTACCTTATTGGTTTTATTTTATTTTATTTGTTTGATTTATACCCCGCCTTCCCTGCTGAAGCAGCAACTTTAATGCTGTAAGTTGCTGTGAGACCCTTTGGGTGAGTGGTGACTAAAAAAAATCTAATATAAATAAATACATTTGAAGAGAGTTTGCACTGGAGTCAGCTAGAAACGTCTACATAGAGGCTATGTGAATAGGGATGGAAAGAGACCTGGGAAAAAATTCACAGCTGCTCACAGGAATAGGAAAGCAGCACAGCTTCTAATATTCATCTGAAAAGTGCCACTAGCTATCACCTATGGATGCGGACTGGTCTTGGTTTCTCTCCCTGCGTGCTGTACTCATAAGAACATGAGAAGAGCCCTGCTGGATCAGACCAGTGGTCCATCTAGTCCAGCATCCTGTCTCACACAGTGGCCAACTAGTTCCTCTGGAGGGCCAAAAACAGGACACAGAGTCCAAGGCCTCCCCCTGATGTTGCCTCCTGGCTCCAGGATTAAGAGGTTGACTGTCTCTGAATGTGGAGGCCCCCTTTAGTCACCCTGACTATAGCCACTGATAGACCTATCCTTCATGAATCTGTCTAATCCCCTTTTAAAGCCATCTATGTCTGAGGCCATCACTACATCATCTGGCAGGCAATTCCACATTTTAATCACTCGTTGTGTAAAAAACTCCTTTTGCATTGGAAAATTCAGTGAAAAAAAACAGTTCAATTTTATACCAGAAACAACTAGCTGTATACCCCTGAATGCCACTCAACCAATTAGAGTTCTTAAAGCTGACCTATTGGCTCTCAGCAACTAATCAGGGTGTCTTCTGGCCCATGCTTTGAAGTGGGCCACTTTCACATTACCATTCTAAACTGGATGTTATCTCTCGTTGGCCCAGTTCCGAGTAGAGCGATAAAGGAGCAGAGGTTTCATACAACACATTTCATTCCATTAATGAGCCATCTCTGAAGTGATCTGGCCATTTCAAACAGACCTCTGCTTTCCCCTCACCCGCGTTTGCCGTGTGATCTTCCTCAGACCTTTTTTTTGGGGGGGGGGAGATGTTCTAAGCTGAGCGCTATAGCGCTCGACCAATATAGCACTTCTCAATGTATCTTATCTGTAGCATTGTGTCCAGATCACAGGAGGTGGTACTTCTGCTCTATTCTGCTATGGTCAGGCCTCACCTGGAGTACTGTGTCCAGTTTTGGGCATCACATTTTAGGAAGGATGTTGACAAGCTCGAGCGTGTCCAGAAGAGGGCAACCAGCAATGCTCCCTCTTAGAGGAATGCTTAGAGGGAATGCTTAGAGGGAACACTGGCAACCAGGATGGTGAGAGGTTTGGAATCCAAGTCTTATGAGGAAAGGCTGAAAGAGTTGGGTATGTTTAGCCTGGGAAAGAGAAGCCTTAGAGGGGACATGATGACAGTCTTCAGATATCGGAAGGGTTGTCATATAGAAGTTGGCGCAGATCTATTCTCTCTTGCTCTGGATTGCAAGACTAGATCTAATGGGTGGAAATTACAAGGGAGTTGATACCTGCTAAATATCAGGATAAACTCCCTAACTGTAGGAGTGGCTGAGCAGTGGAACAGACTGCTGCGGGAGGTGGTGGATGCTCCTTCACTGGACATTTTCAAGTGGAGGCTGGACAATCATCTTTCAGGTATGTTGTAGGGCTATCTTCCGGCTATGCTCCTGCAGAGTGCAGGGGGTTGGACTGGATGACCTGCAAGATCCCTTCCAACTCTAACATTCTATGATTCTATCTCCATGGTGTTGCTGTAGCACTGAAGTGCTATATTGGTCTAATGCTATAGCACTCAACTTAAATGTTTTTTTAAAAAAAAGGGTTGAGGAATATCACGCTGCAAAAAAGGGCAGGGGGGAAAGCAGCACTGTTGGAAGCGCTGCAGTCATTTTAAACAGCATACTACAGTGATTCAGAAGTGCAAAGAGGAGGTGAAGAAAGCAAGAAAGCAGTCAACCACACTTTGCTAACTGGATGCAAGTAGCTTTGAAAAGGTACATAAAATCTGATAGCAGCCGGTTGTTAAAATGGTTGTACCTGAGATGACAGAAAAAAATCCATTCGCAACCAGCTAATAAAACAGATTACAAAGGCTGTTGAAAAGAAGCCATGATCTGCAAGCCAGGAGGCCACAGATGGGAACAATTCTATAAACCTCCCCACCTTTCCAAAGAGAGAAAAGACAGTTCCATCCCCTCCCCTTGAGGTGGAAAGGCCCTGCCTGAGGGGATTCTGTTTTTGTGATAGGTAGGCATGAGAAGGCTGTACCCTCAGCCCCACAGAGTACTTTCATAGACTGCCAACAGTCCTTAGATCTGAGCTGGAGAAACACTGCACTAGGTGGATTCAGTCAAGCACCTCTCTCTGAGTCTAACTCCCATCTTCAATATGGGGACACTATCAACAGCTTGTATTACAGGTATGTTGTGAAGTCTATTTACTAATTTACAGATTTATACCCTGCTTTTCTATCCAACAGGGACTCAAAGCAGCACACAGAGTGGTTCTCCCATCCTCCATTTTATTCTCACAACAGCCCTGCAAGGAAGGTTAGGATGGACAGTAACTTGCCCAAGGCTACCCTTTGTGCTTTCATGGCAGATCCTAGTTTGACACCCTAACCACTAGACCCACACTGGCTCAAGACAAATCAATATAATGTATATGAAGCCCTCTGGATGCCTCTGAAAATGTTATATAAAGGCTAAATGTTTACATTTCACATTTCAAGTATGCAGCATTTTAAAACTGTAATCTTTTAAATATTAGAAGCTTCCCCCGGCCTTGAACGATTGATTATATACACCAGAAGTGTCCAGTTTACTCCCAGACACTGAAAACCAGCTAAAAATAGAAAGCCCTTATAATGATTCTGTGGAGGGGCTCTAACAATTGTGAACATGGCATCTGTATCTGTTTTAAAAATGAAAGATTTTTTAAAATGAAATAACACAACAAAAAGTTCATTGGCCTGATAATATCTATAGATCTGTAACAGACTTTAAAGAACAGTTACACAGTATTTTCTGTTTCCTAATCCAAATCGGGTTTAAAGCATTTCCATCATTGTCAAGTTATCTTGTTTTATGGGACAGCAGGAAAACATTGTTGAATGTAATTGTGTGAGCATTAAACACAGCTTGGACTTATCATGCATACTAAAGACGTATGACAAGGGAGAAGGAGGAAGAAAAAATACAATGGAAACAAAGGGGAATTTGGAAAGCAGCCATTCTAGATAGAGTGCTTAAAGTAGAACTAAGAATCATAGGGCTGCCTCTGAAAATGGCAGCCCTGTGTCTTGGTCATCACTCTCTACAACATCCCTTACAGCATCTATTACAATGTCACCCATGACTTAATGTTATGGAGGCATGCACATCCCTGCTCTTATCATTCCCAGATGGGGGCATGACAATTCACAGAGAATTCACAGATGGGGGCATGACAATTCACCCAAAGAGTAATTAACACGTGGAATTCACTGCCTCAGGAAGTGGCAGCAGCTACAAGCACAGACAGCTTAAAGAGGAAATTGGATAAACATATGGAGCAGAGGTCTGTCAGTGGCTATTAGTCACAAGGTATAGATAGAACACTATGTCTGGAGCAGTGATGCTCTGTATTCTTGGTGCTTGAGGGGGCAACAGTAGGAGGGCATCTGGAGTTCTGGCCCCACTGGTGGACCTCCTGATGGCACCTGGGTTTTGGCCACTGTGTGACAGAGTGCTGGACTAGATGGGCCATTGGCCTGATCCAACATGGCTTCTCTTATGTTATGATAGTATCAAGGCATGGGATAACTTACATTAAAAGTTAGAAGAGAGAGGATAGAACTCAACACAAGATTGCCATTTACAGTAGCAGTCCTGGGTTTTTTGTTTAAAGGCATAACTATGTTTAGTTACATTTAAAGGCATAACTAAACATCTAGCTCTTGGGTCATTCCACTGAGGCCAGCAGTCTAAAACACCTGATCCCAAGCATCATAAAAGGTATGTAGCCTAAGACAAGAAGCCCTGTAATAGCATTAAGTGAACACCTCATCTCAATGGATCCCAAGGAGTTCTCCCTGCTGAGGGGTAAGAATTGAACATTCATCTTTCGACAGGTGCAACAGACCTCACCACCACTGTTATCCCAGGGGTCTGTGAAATATCTAATATGGTCCTCTCCCCATCCTAAGGACCATTGGAGACTTTGTCTCCATTTTCTTTTGCCATCTTCACAACTGACTTACGGAGACCCCATAGTGTTTTCAAGGCAAGAGATGTTCAGAGATTGTTTGCCACAGCCTGCCTCTGCATTGCAACTCTGGACTTCCTTGGTGGCTTCCCATCCAAATACTAGCCAGAGCCAACCCTGCTTAGCTTCCAAGATCTAATGAGATCCGGCTAGGCTGGGCTGTCCAGGTCAGGACAGCCTCCATAATACATCAAGAGATATCAACTGAAATTCAGTCAAATCAAATATAAATGTTAAAAGTTTTTCTTGTTCTTTGGATTTTTTTCAGAAAGAAAATCCCACCCTTCCTCCAACACACTCAGAGCAGCATACAGAGTTTTCCTGGCCCTCATTTTATCCTCACAACAACCCTGAGTGAGGCAGTTACATTAAGAGAGCTCATGACTGGCCCAAAGTCTCCCAAGGGGCTTCTTGGCCAAGTGGGACTTTGCAGTGGTTCTCCCAAGTTCTAACCACTACACCAGATTTATGACTAAATATGTTATTTATATCTGTTTCCACCGTGATTAGATAATCGTCTAGAAAAGTAATCCACAGCTTCCCTTCACGCAGTGCAAATAGTTGTTTTATACTTTGGTTCCCTATCTACTTTGAGCCTTCAGAGAGAATCACTCAATATTACCACTGAAGCTTGGGTTTATGATGAGAAAACTTAGTTTAGAGGAAAAATACAGAAATGAGACCTAGGAAAATGGTGGGTTTTTAATGAGGATTTGAACTTTAAATCACTTGACTCAAGTCAGAATAGCCTTTTTATGCTTTAGCAATTCAACCATAGAACAGAGATAGAAGCATGAGAAAGCCGGGTGTTTCACTAGGCCGAACTCTTGTGTGTAAACAGCCATACAATTCTGTCCCTCAGGATCAGAGAGGATTAATGCTCAGATAGCTATTGCTGCCAAATGAAAAGAGAGGATATTCATATTTCATGATTTGCAAGTCTTCATTTGCATTCAAATTCAAGTCATTTATTTGTTGAAAAGATGGCTTCCATTTAAACGCATTCCACAGCTACAGGTCTCCCTTTAAAACCTAATTTAACCTTCCACAAACTCAATAAACCAGGGTAGGCAAAAAGGGAGCCACAGTGATGAGGAATTAAAATTCTAAACAGCTGGGTGCTTCATCCCAATTCTTCTTGTTGCAGCTAGTTTTTGACTGAGACAACAACATCTGCTAACACAGAGGGCAAAGCAGGAATTTGACCCAAGGTCACCAAAGTCTGATGTACTGCCCTCTACTCCAGGCCTCCCATCAGTTCCCTCCCCAGAAGCTATCTATTTTAACAGCCCAATCCTACGTAGAATTTTAACAGCACAATCCAGTCTAAGCCTGCTGAAATCAAATAAGCTTAGACTGAACATTTATTACAATATTTATACCCCACCTTTCCTCACAGCTCGAGGAGGCTTACCATTTTTTTTAAAAAAAGAATAAAATAAAACCTCAATAAACACCTCCAAAAGTGTTCAGAGTCTATGTGTGAGCGTGTGCATAAAGTGTTGTCAAGTTGCAGACAACATTTTGCCCCACACACCCCTAGGGTTTTTGAGGCAAGTGAGTAAGCAGAGGTGGTTTGCCACTGCCTTCCTTTGCAAAGGCCTCTTTGGTGGCCTCCTATCCAAGTACTGACCCTGCTTAGTTTCTGAGCTCTGATGAGACTGGGCTATACTGTGCCATTCCATGTCCCCTTGCAGCTTATACATCATTAAAAACCCTATCAAACAAAACAGCCTTGCAGTGCCATCTACAAATGTCTAGGGACAGTGCCCCCTTCAAGGAGCACTCTTCCGGGAGCCCATTCCACAAAGTGGGAGCTTCAACCGAAAAGGCACAGGCTCCAGTCAATGCTCAGTGGGCTACCCTAAGCAAGAGGACAACTAGCAAGTGGCAACCTGAGCCCTGCAACTGCAACATTTGGGGGGAAACAGTCATTTAGATATGTGTGTGAGGTGCTAGGCCCTGAAAGGCTTCCAAGGTCAGCACCATGAATTGAAACAAACTGGCTGCCAATGTAGCTTTTTTAAGGTAGAAAAATGTAGGCACTGTGTGCCATTTTGTAAGCCGCCCTGAGCCCATTCGCAGGGAGGGCGGGGTAAAAGTGTGAAATAATAAATAAATAAATAAATAAATAAATAAATAAATAAATAAAAGTTCCCATTAAATAATCAGGCTGCTACATTCTGAAATACCTGTGGTTTCTGGATAGTCTTCAAGGGCAGCCCAACAAAGACCACATTGCTGAGCAGTCAGATTAGAACAGATAAAGGAAGTACTTCTTCACCCAAAGAGTGATTTAATGCATGGAATTCACTGGCCAGAAGGTGGTGGCAGCTACAAGCATGGGCAGCTTCAGGAGGGAATTTATCTAACATATGGAGCAGAGGTCCATCAGCGGCTATTAGCCACAAAGTATAGATAGGAACTCTCAGTCTGGGGCAAGTGATGCTCTGTATTCTTGGTGCTTGACGGGGGGCAACAGTGGGAGGGCTTCTAGTGTCCTGCTTCCACTGCTGGACCTTCTGAGGGCACCTGGTGTTTTTGGCCACTGTGTGACAGAGTGTTGGACTGGATGGGCCACTGGCCTGATCCAACATTGGCTTCTCTTATGTTCTCAGGGGTCATTTCAAGCACGAGCTTGAGGGAGCTCAGCTCCGGGAGTTGGTGCCAGCCCCCCCCCACGCGGGGGAATGCCTGCTTGTGTCATGGCTGCAGCAAAATGACCCGGTCCCCTGGAAAGGTCCTTGTTCCTCCGACCAGCCTTCTGAAGACTTCAGCCACCACTGAAGCTATCCTCCCAGAATAGTGGTATTTCTGAGGCTTGGATTAGTAGCTGTCCCCTCTCTGTCAGCCCTTCCTTCCTGCCTGCCTGCCTTCTGACATACTTCCGGTGATGTCAGGTGGTGTAGCATATGCAAATAAGTTATGCTAATGAGCTCCTGCACCTCTTTTTCTACAATGACCCTTGTATGTTCTTATGTTCAGTAACCCAGTCAAGTAACTCTGTACAGAATTGCACTGTGACATTACTAGAGGAGCATGAGAAACAGCCAGCAGGGAGAAGCAACTATACCACTAAAGATGTAGGGCCATGCCCTTTCTCACTTTTTAGATTCCTGTTTTGTTACAAACCTTACCAGTTCCTGGTGCTCCCAATTTATTTTTCTTTTATGGCATCTTTAGATCATTTTATGCCATTTTTTAAAATTATGCACCATTTACACACACACACACACACACACACACACACTGCAAAAACAGGTGACACTTTTAACAGTAATATTTCTATTGAGTTTCATTACTATGGTCAGGAAAAACAGACTTCAGTTTAGCCCTGGGCATGGAGAAGCCAACCTGGGATTTTCAAATCAAAACAGTGTGCTCACAAAATCCATTAACTTGTCTCCACACTACTCCCCCAAACCTAAGAATTGGTCTTAGTGGGAAGGTGGTGGGAAGGGCCATCAAGTCACAGCTGATTTATGGTGCCCTCATGGGGTTTTCAAGGCAAGAGACATTCATTGGTGGATTGCCATTGCCTGCCTCTGCGTCACAACCCTGGACTTCCTTGGTGTCTCCCATCCACATACGAACCAGGGCCAACCCTGCTTAGCTTCCAAAATCTGATGAGATCAGGCTAGCCTAAGCCATCCATGTCAAAGCAACCTTTAGGACAATGCCTCTAAAAAATTTTTTTTTAAAAAAACCCTAATTGACCTTTTTCAGTGTAAAGCAGTATCTCCTATTTATAGTGAGGTCTTTCTTTCTAGGACAGCTTAAAAATTATTTGCCACTGAACTCCATTCCGTCCTTCTGTATTTGCGCATCCTGCCCGCTTTTCTTCAGTTCTCGGGCTCTCATGAGAGCTCATTTATAGTTCAGCTTGGCAGACAGTCATTCTGTCTGTCTCAGTACCCATTAACAGGCAACACGGTGAGCCAGCACACAGGAGGTAAGAGTAGATTAGTTCTCCAAGGTGTCCTTGGGATCTTGTTACGTGTTTGAAGTTGCTTCTATCCTGGTTCCTGCTGATGCAACAGCAGGCTGCTCATTCTTTCAGGAATGGCATGTGGGTGTTTGTGCACTCGCCGATTCTTGTCATACCAGAGGATATTGGGTCCGAGCGTGATGGCTCTTGATAGAACGCCCTATCAGACTCGAAGGAAAAACTTTCACAGCCCAAGCTATAAATACCTTGAGTTCTAGATTCGGAGATGAGTAATTGTCATACCTCCCTCCCCACTCCACTCGCCAGACCGCAACCAAGGGGTGCTGGAGAGCAATGAATGCATTATGGCTGAACACATCACATCACACCGCGGTGCCAATTCAACAAGGATACTGGCAGGATTCACTCAACCCAATCAACTTCCAATAGACATGTCAGAGGGCACAAGGAAGTCAGGCTGTTTCCAAAGTCTATCTGTCCTGAGGCTCTATGTGCCACTCATTACTTGCAACCTGAGACCCTTTAAATTACCTTCCACCTGGTAATGCTAAATGAAGCAAAAGAGGCTTGCTGCTGCTCGTTTTCTGAGCCCAAGCACATTCGCACAGCGGCAGCTATAATTTGGGCATTACTGCATTATAGCAAAACAGATGGCTACTGAAAATGACTTCTGTATTCTTGGATCGAATTCCACAGTCCCCCCTCAGCAACCAAGTGCCAGAAGGAAGTCCACTTGACGAAGGGCTACCAGGTATGACCCCAATTACTGGTGCACCAAATAAATGATTGAAAGCTTTAATTCCTGTATATTATGAGAGTGTGGTTAGAAAACCAGGGCTCCTGAGCAAACTTGGAAGGGGGTGGGGGGAAATGTTTTCATTTAATTTCGCTAGATCATGCTTCGAAGTACGTGACCCAATTATTTCGCCTAAGGCTCTGTGTTCAAGTCTCCATCTGCCTTCCACCGAATGGCCTTATGCTCTATTCCTTGTCCAGATCCCACTGGAGCAGTTAAGGTTTAAAGCAGTTGGATTTAGCCAAGGCCATTTTGCTTCCCACACAGGACATAGAAACAGGGTGCTCGATTCCGGTTTACAATACGGAAGGCATAAGCCATTGTTTTAACTTGTCAGCTGTTTCTTCAAATTAGAAACAAGCACATGCATGAACTCCCGTGAAATCTGGGGACATGCCACTTATTTCAAAGTTGAGGATGGCTGAGCATATGAAGCTGGCTTATATGGAGTCAGACCATGGGTCCACAAAGCTGGGAGAGCCAGTCTGGTGTAGTGGTTAGCAGCACGGACTCCTCTACATGCAGCTGCTGGTGTTTCCTTGGCTCAGTCACAAGTTCTGCCAGAGCTGTTCTCTCAAGAGCAGTCCTCTCAGCCCCACCTACCTCACAAGGTGTCTGTTGTGAGGAAGGGGAAGGAGATTGTAAGCCACTCTGAGACTCCGAGTGTAGGGCAGGGTATAAATCCAATCTCTTCCACTTCTCTCTTCAGTATTACCCTACTCCGACTGACAGTTCTTGTGCAGTGTCACAGAGATAGGCCTCAGCAGGAAAAACAGCAATTTTCTGGGGCCATTTCAAGTTGGAAACAGGAGGGAAGGCTTAAATCCCCCCTGCAGTCACAACTGGAATAGGATCTCTACTCACCCGACAATCGTATTTTTTTGGAAAAGCTGGGAAGTCTTTTCACGGTACTCCACCACTCTGGCTTGGCCCGGAGATCCTTGAACTGTCAGGGACTGACCCTGGGGCCTTCTGACTACAAAGCAATTGCTCTACCACTGAGCCACCTATGACTGCCTGAGAGCCTTTCATTAGAAAGTCAAACCTCTGCCCAAGTTCTGTGAGCTACACTTTCACTTTATTGTCAGTAGTACCAACATAACCAAAGGAAACGCATGCATGCCACTCAGCCACCAAAAACTCATGAGCAGCCAGAGCAGAACCTGAGATGCTGGTTAAGGGGCTACACGAAATGAGGTCCACAATCAGAGCTGCCACAACATATCATTTCAACCACCAGGGATCGGATCAGGACCGTAGTGCTGGGCAGGAAGGGCAGTCTCCTTAAATTTATTTCATATTTTATTTACTCAAAAACGCTTCCAACCCAGCCTTTATCCCAATGGAACCTAGTTTAAAATCCTCTCCTGGGGCTATTAGACGGCCATGCAGGAAGAGTGCAAAGGTACTTTACTAAAAATAGAAGCTACACCACGCTTTTCCTATTTTTCCCATATTTGCTCTTTGGTGGAACGCAGTTTAAGTGAACAACATACATTCTGTTTGCCCTGGCCTATTATTTTTCACCAAGAGCTTCTTCTAAAACTCACCTGATAAATCCAGTGTGTTCTACTTCAGACTGCAGAAACTCGAGAGATATTGGCTGCAAGGGATAAACAGGGCAGGGTGATTAATAGAAGCTCGCTGACTCTACCAGTGTGGAATTGAGCCAAGAGATCCAGTTCACCTTCCTTTCAGGGAGATATGTACAGCAGTACTTCTATGGCACACAGAAGATCAAACTAATGAGCACACACACATTATAGCTCTTGCTGCTGCTTCTCCTGCTCCTCTTTTTTAGGAAGTCTCTATTTGGGGAAGATTATAATTTCCCAGATAATTTCAATTATATTTGCTTAAGCCATTCACTCATCTTAGTAGCAATATCACATCCTTCCTTCAATGAAAAGGGCTTTAAGAGTTTTGTGGGTCACTCACATTTTGAAATTCCAGATGGGTAACCGGGTCCGTGTGTGGCAGCAAAGTAAAACAGGATGCCAGTGGTTTAAAAATATATATGCTGGATTAAATCCTGTCAGTCTTTTAGTTGTCATTAGACTCCCATATTTTCCTATTTTGGAAAACAGAACCGTTGATCTTCCTTCGAGTTTTCCTGGTATACGTGTCCTTAGCCTCCCAGCTTGGATGATTTCTGGTAAAGCTCCATTTAAAAAGCCCATTTTTCTTCCAAATTATATGCTGCTCAAACAGAGTACTTCCACTGTATAGACACAGAGTGCCCCACCCCCAAGAGGTTTCTGCCTCATAACAGTGGGAAGAGAGAGACAAAGGTAGGGATGATGAATGTGGGAAAATGCAGCTTTATGTATTTAAAGACTTATTGCCAAGGTCCATGAAGAAAACTTGAGTTTCAAAGGAAGGAAGAGAGAAGGCACCTGGATTGGGCCAGAAAGATCCATAATCAAATTCCTTTCTCAGCCATGGAAGACTGAGGAGCCACAGACTGGTCACTGTTCCCATCCAGATCCTACTGTGTTCAAAGAAACAACTGAGGACACCCCTTTCCCATCTCCATCAAAAGGAAGATATAACCAGTTGAATGGAGTTCAAAACAAGCACCACAACGCAGGGTGGACACCTGGAGGAAATAAAGCAGCAGAAAAGCTCTCTTCTTCCAGTGTTTTTGGGTAACATAGCGAGGAGTATGTGGATGGCAGATTACTGGGGGTATGTGGCTGGCAGACTGCTCTGGCAAGACAGACACCTCCTACCTAGGGTCCCAGGCAGCATGGCCAGGCATCTCCTGAGGCCCTAGCCTTCCAGAGAGTCCACTCCTGACTGGAGATGTTGGGATCATTTTTCATTTCTCAATTGGATATATATCTGGCTGGCAACTGAGCACAAAAAAACCGCTTCACTGCCTCTCCACATACTCCTCACCACTGGCCCAGAGGCACAACATCCCATGGCTCTCACAGGGCGACCTTAGGCCAGTCACTCTCAGCATAACCTACCTCACAGGGTTGCTGAGATGATAAGAATGAGGCTGTAAGTCACTCTGGAGAGAAAAACACTGCATAAATCTGTAAATAAATAAATACTGCTTCTTTTAGATTTGCCCACATCAATAGGGCTAATAGGACAGTGGGAAAGTCACAGAAGGGAACTCTTGACTGTGGGAGAAAAGCAGCCATAATTGGGGACTTCAGTGGATGAATCCATGGACACCCTGAGCCCATAAACCTGCAGCCGGTGTAGGAAAACCAGGGAAATGACATAGTGGTGTAGCTTATGTCATTCATCTCTAGGGTTGCCAGATCCACTTAGCTGGTCGGCAGGGGGCTCCTGATATCCTCCTAGGAGACCGGAAGTGATGTCAAGCAACTTCCAGTAAAATTGGAAGTGCAGGCCCCGATACAATGATGTCACCCAGAACTGGCATCATCGTATCAGGGATGTCGGGAATGATGCTCTGGTTTTGGGGCAAAACTCTATGGTAAATTTGACTTCAAATAGGGCTGCCAAGTCCAACTTGGGAAATATCTGAGGACTTTGGGGGTGGAGCCAGGAGACTTTGGGGGTGGCGCCAGGAGAAAGGAAGTGACATCATTTTGTGATGTCACATCCTGTGATGTTGCTTCCACATGCTGACACATGAACTCATGAAGTTTCCTAATACTGAGCTTCTGCTGCTGCCTTGAGCTTTATAGGCTTGCAAGCAGCATTATCCAGACTGTGACTTTTATGCCACTGTTTTTTGTCGCTGAACAAGAGTCAGTGTTATGTAGCAGTCAGTTTGTTTGGCTGGGATCTGGGAGAGCCTGGCTCAAAACCCTGCAGTGCCATGGAATCATTTTATTTAATACTGAATCAGGCCATTGGTCCATCAAGGTCAGTATTGACTACTCAGACTGGTAGTGGCTCTCCAGGGTCTCAGGCTGAGATCTTCAATGTCACCTATTACCTGATCCTTTTTTAGCTGAAGAGGCTGATACCTCCTGCATGTCAAACAGATGCTCTATCACTGAGCAATGGCCCTACTGAATCCTTCCTCATCTCGGCAGAATATGAAGCACTAAGTGCTACACAAGTGCTAAATATGATTTTCATATCATAAGAACAGGAGAGAAGCCACAGTGGATCGGGCCAACAGCCCATCCAGTACAACACTCTGTGTCACACAGTGGCCAAAAATACCAGGTGCCCTCAGGAGGTCCAGCAGCGGGGCCAGAACTCCAGAAGCCCTCCCACTGTTGCCCCCCAAGCACCAAGGAGGCAGAGCATCACTGCCCCAGACAAAGTGTTCCATTCAGACCTTGTAGCTAATAATAGCCACTGATAGACCTCTGCTGGATGGGGACAGAGAGAGAAAAGAGACAGACAGACAGACAGACAGACAGAAAAAAGAACGAAAGAAAGGGGGAGGGGGAGAGAGAGAGAAGGAAAAGAGCTGGCAGACCCCAGCAGCTTACCCCAGCAGCTTACTCCAGCAGCACGCCACATGCAAAAGCATGCCCTTCAGCAGAAAGAGCCTAGTCCCTCCTTAATCTCTGGGCGGGCCTCTCTTGCTCTCTCTTAAAGGGGAAATGTCTGTTGAGGCTTTTTACTGCAGGGCAGGCTCTCTACAGACATTTCCCTTTTAAGAGGCCAGGGCAGGCTCCGACGTTTCCCTGCTGGCAGCCATTGCCTCCCCCCGTGGCTAATTTTGAAAAAGCGGGGGTAAGCTTTAAAAATCGGTGTTTCCCCCGCCCTACCGGGGGACTTGGCAGCCCTAACTTCAAACCATAGAGTTTTGCCCACAAACCAGAGTGTCTCCCTGATGTGATGATGCCACTTCTAGGTGACATCATCATATTGAGGCCTGTTTCTCCACACCCAATGCATCCCTAGGTTCCCACCCCCAACCCTCCCAACCCCCCAACTTCATCAGTTGCCAGGCATGGCTTAGAGTTCCAAGTGTAAACTAGCCAAACAATATGGATGCACCCTAAGAAAACACAGCTTCCTCTTTATGGCTATTTGACTGCCAAGCTAGAGGACTACTCCTGAGGCAAACTCTCTTGCAAAAGGAGCCATGAGTGCCCTCCATGCACCCTCATTCATTTCTTTTAAAAGTACTTACTTACTTTTCCCCTCTAGGCAAGGAAATTACATCAATTAATCTTGACACTGATAGGGTAACCCATTTCAGGGCACAGCAGAATTTAGCTTTAAGGGAACAGTAATTAAGCGCTAAAGCTGATGAACAGAAGCAGCACGTTTCTGGGAGCGGGTCATTAAAGCAGAGACAGCGTTATCTGCCTCGTTGTTTAATAAGATTTATTAGAGCAGCAGGGAAAAATTAAATAGCAACCCAAAAGGTGAACACATTATTCAAAAAGTATCAGGTGAATCATTCCACTTTTTTAACTGACTTGCCAAGCCCAGACTTCAAGGCCGGGTGAATCTCTCCGATTCAACTCACTTGGCTCTTTTTAGGACACTCCTTTAGGGATGCATGCAACTTTCTTGTGTATTGCTGTGGATACTTCCATCTTCTTGCATTTGGACTTCTGCCAAAGTGGCTGTGCAGCTTTTGCGAGGATAGGATTTCTCTTCTTTTTCCTTCTTTTCTTCTTCTCTGGTAGCCCAAGCACACATGTGTAGAGATCCCCATTTAAAAGCAAGAAGTTAAGTGTTCTGTTTTAATGGTTGTAGTTTGTTTCAGTGTTGATGTTTGGAAGTATGACCCATAAGGGAGGCTGTAGTCCATTGCTAGGCAGACTAGGCCCCTCGATATTCAATGGAAAGGGGCAGAATAGGAGGAGGAAAAGAAAGCTGGAGGAAGAAGTAGAGGAGGGGCTTTTAGAAGGACAGAAGAATAAAACCTGGTTAAGAATCCTGCCCGTGTTGTCTCCTCCAAACTACACATCAGATGACCATGTACTTGTGTGCTACAATGAGACTCAATGTTTGTTTGAAAGGAGAGAGGAAATGTTGTTCCACAGCAATAGAAAAAACCTCAAGAATTACCCCAGATGGTTCAGGTGGGGGCTTTTAATTGAGTGGTTCAGGGTTTTTTTAAGCAAGCACGATATATTGAAATATGAACATATAAAGCTATTATAATTTTGCCCTCCCTCACAGGATTTCCCTTTATCATCTTTTTGGCTGAGCAGCCTCTTTCTCTTTTATACATTGGCTTTTATACATTGGCTTTACACACTGGCTTTGATTCCACTGAAAATATCATCAACACCAGCAGAGAGTTTTCTCACCTCCTCTCTCATGTTGAAGCCCAAAAAGTCCCCTGAAATGCTTGACTGGAAGGACAAGGATCTCCCAGAACTGCATGACGCACGAATCTGAGAAAACTGTCCCCCTTGCATCAGTGAAAATACTCTCTGGAATCCAACTCACGTAGTCCGCATTGGGTTCAGAGTAGCACTATTATATAGATAGAGGGGGGGCATATGAGGGTAATTAATGGACTGTGCTGGGCTGAAATATTTTACTTGTTGGAGGTTTTGTTGGTCTGGCATTCTACAGTTAATGCATATTATTTAACTGAAATTGTCTGGATTTAAATAAAATAACTAAATTCCTGGGTTTGCATCTCCACTTATTTAGTGGAAAGAACACAGCACAGATCCCTTAAAGGTGTATTCTAGATGTTAGCACTACCCTGCTTTGGGAGGGAAGCATTTCAATCTCAGACTGATCAGATTTCAAAATGAAAATGCCCATTCTGCCTTTCCTCTAGCCAGGTTTCCCTTCACTATGAAAAACTTCCGATATTCCCATGCCATTGCAAAGTCTAACACATTTATTTTGGCTTGACCTTTTCAAGTCATCTCATCAGATGCACGAACACATCATTAGAAACTCCCCCCCCCCTTTAGAAACCATTCCGGGTGGAGAAATGTAGGGGTAAATTATACCTTAACAAGCAGCAGAAACTCCCTATTAACATTCATATTTCTTTTACACCCTGACACATTTCAGATTCATAATTAGTCTCATTATTGTCTCTTGACAATTCTTCTTAATTTATTTGCTATGATTACTTCCCTGACAAACTGTGACAATTAAGTTAAACAAGTAAGTCCAATACCAAGGGGGGGGGAAACTGCCCTGGAATGGAAATCTATTTTAATAAAGCAAGCATGGAGAATAAATTTCTTCTAAGCAAACAGATTTTTATTCATCTGAATCGACAATGGCTTCCAAAGCCGAAACCAAAAACCAACAAATCGTGTATGCACACTGTCACGTTGTCTCATGGAAACAGTACTGTTTTGCCTACTTCCCCTTGTATATATTCTCAATGATGCATCCTGACTGTCAGATACAATAAGAGGCCAACAGCAAGTGATCTATGCTCAAAAAGGAGGTGTCTGCAAGGGACTGAATGTGGGGGGGAAATGGTGCTGATTTGAACAGGATCTTTTGCAAGGTAGGAAATGTGCACTATCCGTTCCAGATGGCGGTATAATGCACTTAGACTACCGTATTTTTCGCTCCATAAGACGCACCTGATCATAAGACGCACCTTGTTTTTAGAGGAGGAAAACAGGAAAAAATGAAACAGAAAGAAAGAAAGATATAAAGGAAGGAAGGAAAGAGGAGAGAGAGAGAGAAAGAGAAAGGAAGAAAGAAAGGTGGGGACAGAGAGAGAGAGACAGAAAGACAGACAGACAGACAGAAAAAAGGAAAGGAAGAAAGATAGAGAAAGGAAAGAAGAGACACGTCGGCGTGCCATGTAAAGCCAGGCCTTTCTGTGCAAAGTAGCCACAGAGCTTAATCTGTGGGCAGGGCTTTCTGCTGCTGGCTGTCTTAAAGGGGAAAAGCACTTAAAGGGAAAGAGTACTTAGCCTGGTGGGGGTTTTCCTGCCGTTTCCCTTTTAAGTCTTAACAGCTCAGGCCCAGCAGGGAGGAGCGGGGAAGGCTGGGATGCCAGCCTGAATGGCGTTCCCCTGCATTCCTGCTGAAGAAAGAGCCCTGTTACAGGTAAGAAAAGCTCCATATTCGCTCCATAAGACGCACACACTTCCCCCCCACACACAAAAGTGTGTCTTATGGAGCGAAAAATACGGTATGTACTTTCCCAAAAGATTGGGGGCCAGCTGGGGGGGAAAGGACAATTGCAGAATGACATTGAGTAGAAGAGCCGGGGGAGGGGGAGAGACTGAAAGTCAAGATGGGAGGTAGCAGCTTATCAAAATGCAGGACGAGACATCCAGCTTTCCTGCTAAAATATTTAGTGGAACATACTAATGTCCTGACATCTACGTTGTCCACTCAGAGACTGCTCCTGGTCAGAAGAAATGTTTCAAAACCCACATCTGGCTGTCAGATGTGGGCTTTTGAAAAGCACAAGGCCCCAGCTAGCATAACTTATTTGCATATGCCACACCCTCTGACAAAAGGGCAGGCATGCAAGCATGCCTGGGTTCCCTGCCTGACTATCTTCAGGTGCCCCATGGCTGCGGGGCACCTGGAGAAGATTGGACCGGGAACCCCGGCATTTAAATCCCCCCCACTTCCCCAAGTTTCTCCGCAAAAGCGGAGAGGCTCAGGGAAAAAAGGAGGCATGTTTGGGGAAGCAAAGGGCAGGCAGGCAAGCATGCCTGGGTTCCCTACTCCTGGGTTTGTTACTCCCGGAACACCTTTCCTGCTCGTTTCCCCTTGAAATAACCCATGCCTCCTCCACTTTTACCCTTGAGCGGAAGAAGCACAGCAGAGGGTTAACCCCACCATGGGGACAGGAGAGTGGATTTCAGCACCATTGGCCTGGCTCAAAGGTTCTTCTCATTCCACTCATCCAAGTTTTTGGTGGCAAAGCACTCTGGGAATATTCTATGAAAGTAGAACAATGAAGGAAAGCTCTTTTTTTTTTTAAGTGCACGCTTCCCTGCCCTGTATAGCTAGAGCAATGTATCATCCAGACCAAGTAGTAATAAATGCTCCAAAGGAAAAGGGAGAGTTAAAAAACCAGGTGGGGCTATTTGGGAGCAACATCAAAACATTCAGTTTGGCCCCCAATGCCCACTGATGTCACTAAGATTTAGCAGAACTTTCTGTTTTGGCCTCAAGTCCCATTAAAGTCACCAAGATTTACCTGAGCATGAGCAGCAACCAAGGCACACCTGTGAACCGGATGATCTTTAATGTGGATAATGGGTTCCTAAATTAAGTTGCCAGTATAATTCCCCATTTCTTCTCTTTCCTGCTCATCTATGCTGCAACAAAAGGCGGATGTCGCATCAAGTGATAAAAACAAGTTAGCACCAAACACAGCCCTTGCTTATCATTGGGGATAAGATATAATTCACTTTAATTGGCAAAAAAAGGGTATCATTCTGTGCCACTACGAATACTTGGAACACCTGTGTTTACAAGCATTACCAGGAAAATGAGACAAAATAAAGAAGCGAAGCGAGCAAGAGACAATGACGAGTGCCAGGTGTGTAATTAAACATAGGAAAACGGAAAGAACAAAAAGGCTCTTTCCACTATTTTTCCACAAGGCTTTGTTTTTTTTACACAAGAGTATTCTGTCTGGAGTTACTCATGCAAGTAAAACTGGACCGTACCTTGCACAGCCTTCAACCCGAGTTCAAAAATCAAATTATCTTCATTTGGAAGATAAAAGCCATCACACCAGGGACTATGGTCATTGTCATGTTAACAAAAGCATCAGATAAACAGCTTGTCTTTCAATCTCTCTCTTTCACCTTAGTTATTCCCTAGTGTTGATTTATATGCGGTATGTTGAAGAGCAAGATTACTTGGTTATGCCAGGCAACAATCAGCAGAGAGAGTTCTTGTGGAATTTCCAATCCAAGCAACAAGGACGCAAAGCTAAATAGAGAACTGCCTCATTGTAACAATGTAAATGTATAAAATAAATATGTAAAATGAAGTATCTGTCCATCCGTCTGAGGCACACATAACTCATCAGAAAATGAAGCTAGCAGCCTCAAAACTGGCAAGGGACTTCAGGAAGCCTGTGGGTGTTGCAGTGCCAAACGCAAAGGGCACTGGAACACCCTGGCTGACCCAGTCTTCAAAATCCCCACTGCGTTTTCCACTGGAAGCCATGGTTTACTCTGGCAGGCATAACTCATCTGAAAATAAAGCTATGAACCTTGAAATTGGCCACAAGCTTCAGGATGATGATGGTAGTTGCAGTGCCCAAAACAAAGGGAACAGAAACATCATGGCCCAGGTTAGCACCAGTGTTCCCTCTAAGCTGAATTAGTGTGAGGTAGCTCACAGTTTTTTAGCCTCTGGCTCACACATTTTTGTCCTAGCTCAGGAAGGATGGCTTCAGAGCAAATGAATTTATGCAGTAGCCAAATAACTCACTCACTACTTTAATGCCAGTAGCTCACAAAGTAGAATTTTTGCTCACAAGACTCCACAGCTTAGAGGGAGCATTGGTTATCACCCAAGGGACCCCAATGCTATTTGCAATGGGAACAAATATTGTCTGTGGCAGGCAGAACTCATCGGAAAATAAAGCTAGGGGCCTTGAAACTGACCACTGACTCCAGAGGGATTGTGGGAGTTGCAGTGACAAACCGAAAGGGCCCCACGTAATCTCCAGAAACTCTACCCCACCTTCTGTTTTGTAAGCCACGATTTGCTATGACGGGCATAACTCACCCAAAAAGAAAGCTAGGCATTTGAAAATTGGCCACCAAGTTCAAGATGATGGTGGGAGCTGCAGTGCCAAAAATGAAGGGGAATTGGTACACCTTGGCCCAGGTTATCTCTAATAGCCCTCCAACACGATGTATACTGGAAGTAAAGATTGTCTGTGACAGGCAGAATTCATATGAAAACATAGCTGGGAGCCTCAAAATCGGCCACCAGCTTCAGCATGATCCTGGGAGTTGCAGTGCCTGTCACAGACGGGAGTTGCAGTCCCTGTCACAGATGAGCTTGGCAACATCCCCTCTGCCTTGCAATTAAATCAAAGATTTACTCAAGAGAAACCAGGAAAGCGCAGACAGGATGGAAACTATTCCCTCTGTGACATGACAATGGGGGCTGAACATCTTCCCTGCACTATGAGGGCCTGTGTGGTGTAGTCGTTAGAATACCAGACTAGGATCAAAGAGATTCTGGTTCGAATCCCCCTTCTGCCATAAAAGGTTCCTGGCAGACTATGGACCAGTCATACACTCTCAGCCAGACCTACCTCACAAGTTTGTTGTGAGGATAAAATGGAAGAGAGGAGAACAATGTAAGCTGCTTTGGGTCCCCTTTGGGGAGAAAGGCAGTACGGGCAGGGAGGAGAATGAAGTTTGAGTCCAGTGGCACCTTTAAGACCAACAAAGTTTTGTTCATGGTATAAGCTTTCATATGCACGTACCCTTCTTCAGGTAATTTGTGGCCGAAAGCTTATACCAGGAATAAAACTTCGTTGGTCTCAAAGGTGCCACAGGATGGAAACTTTGTTCTTCTGCTTCAGACCAACATGGCTACCCAACAGAATCTATCTTTAGACAGGGAGGGAGGAACTTATGTCTTCCTCTACAAAGTAAAGGGTGATTAAAAACCTCACTGGCCTATCAAAGCCAACATGGTATAGTATTTACAGCATCT
Source organism: Lepidodactylus listeri (assembly GCA_029233225.1). Lineage (NCBI taxonomy): Eukaryota > Metazoa > Chordata > Lepidosauria > Squamata > Gekkonidae > Lepidodactylus > Lepidodactylus listeri. The sequence continues at coordinate 23,999,571 of JARCFY010000005.1, forward strand.
GATTAGGATACATGAAACTCAGGTTCAAACCTGACCTCGGCCACAGGAGCTCGTTGGGTGGATTTGAACCAGTCGCACCCATTCACTCTCACTACCTCACAGGTTTGTCATTGTGAGAATGAAATGAAGGACAGGAGAATGGTGTAAGCTCCTTTGGGTCCCAGTTGGAGGGAAAGGTGGAGTTTGACACTGGCTATAAATCTAATGTTGCCTTCAGCTTGCAACCAACAGATGATCACTCTTGCTTTTGCTTTATCTGGTACTGCTGCAGCCTTTAGGCAGGAAGCTTAACTACTCCTTCAGTATTCAAACTACCCTCAAACAAGGTTCCCTCTAAGTTGTGGAGTCTTGTGAGCAAAAATTCTACTTTGTGAGCTACTGGCATTAAAGTTATGAGCGAGCTATCTGGCTACTGCATCAATCAGTTTGCTCTGGGGCCATCCCTTCCTGAGCTAAGACAAAAATGTGTGAGCCGAAGGCTTAAAAACTGTGAGCTAGCTCACACTAACTCAGCTTAGAGGGAACACTGCCCTCAAATATGGGGAGCACAAAGAACTATGGGGTTGGCAAGCTGGTAGGCATCTCTGAGTGTGTATCCTAACAGCAACATTATTCACTTGACATCTTCATCGGTCCTCTTTAAACATTTTGAGTCATGTTTTCAAGATGGAAGACTTTATTTCCATAAAGAAAACACCTCCGTCCTCACTATACCTTATTTATCAGCTTTCTATAGATATGTGCAGAGCAATGATAACCAAAAGAGAGAGATTAGTATATTTCTTGGCAGAGGTAGACCATCCATCATAGCTATGTAGCTGCATCTTTACTCAAGGGAGCAATTGCCCAGCTTCATGTGAACTACTTTCCTCCAAATTAAAAAAGTATTATGTAGTTTTTCCAGGAAACAGACCTTTCTGTGAATTTCATTTTGATCAGAATATGTAATCTATGCATATTATATAAACAGCACGTTATATAAAATAAAGGGTTTGTTTCTTTTTTGGAGTTGATTTCCAAGGAAGTTCAAAAAAAGTGGCACACACACACACACACAAATACTTCTACACAGGGATCATGATATACTACAGAAGGTATATCCAAGGGTTGCCTACCCCTGAAATTGTCCCGTCATACCTGGTGAGCTGGCAACCCTGGGGTACCCTGAATACTACTTGGGAGCCTTGTTTTGATATTTTAATCTGTAAAAGAGATTTGTAATTAATACATTTGGATATGAATCTATAATATAATATTTTGAGAAGTTCCTAGCATCTTTTTTCATGGTCCTTTTTGCAGTTTTTACCATGACTCCTCCCTTCTCCTTTGTCCTTGCCTTATCCATCAAAATAGCTAGCTTCTGATAGGACACCTTGAGTAGTTGCCGGGGGGGGGGGTTGGCAAGTTAAGACCCTGCCAACCACTGCCCCAAAGATGCTTTACATCCCATTGCTACAAAAACTGCTTAGGCACACAAATTCGCCTTTTGCCCTGAGATCGGCAAACTGGAGGTCCAGAAGACACTTCTTAAAGAGCTGCGTTTCTGTCAAGAACCCTCCATTTCCTGACCCTCCGTCCACAGACATTCTACAGTTTGTTAGAAGATGCTACAACTGCTCCAAGCACAACAGATCTCCTGCACAGAAACAACTCTTGTGTTATAAAGAGCATGCAGTCACTCACATATGACAACGGCACACACATTTCACTGTGCACGCACGCATGCAGTGGAAAGTCGCAGTTGCCAGGGGCTTTGCATCACTGGTTCACACAGAAAAAGTACACCCTTCAGGTACAGTGATCTACACATCTGAAGTGGACCTCAATCTCATTGTAAAAATCACAGAGCCATTATTCAAAGAAAGGGGAAAAAAGATTCTTAAAGATACACGTGGGATTATTTTTAAGTTGGAACTTTCTTCTTCCAGTCATTCTGAATAAATGAATGAGCAATTCCAGGGGGGCAGGGAGTGTAATTGAAAAATCAGAACACAAGTACTCCATAAACTGGAAAAGAAATTTGGCTTTCCTTTTGCTTTTATGCCTGCTTTCCTTTTCCCATTATATCGCGTTACCATCTGAATCTTCCCCAGCCACGGTTAAATGCAAAGCAACCTTTCCAGTTCATCAAACGTTGCAAAACCAAGACATTAACATTTAATCAAGGAGGCCCATCTTCGGTGAAAAATGACAAGTGTTTTCCGATTTCCAAAGTAAAGGAATCTCTTCCTACTGTAAGCTACTGAATTCATGCCTGAACAAGTTTCTTTGGGCTCAGGTACTGTTTTCAACATGTTCCATCTCTGCAGCCTCCAACCCAGAGGTCTGGAAACTACATTTCAGGAATGGTTTCCAGCTCACCCTTACCCCTCAGGATCCCTGCGAATTGTGAAGGACTGCAAGGCATGTTCTAGGGCACACAGTTTAAGCAGGGCACTCAGGCAGGCAAGTTGTGTTTCAGTGTGACCTTACAGTAGGCATTCACATGGGGGAAACTGTGGGGGAAACCTAGTAGTCATTGGGAAGCCATCTTGTAAGTTACCTTCTCCCTAAGCAGCTCCTGATACGTTTTCAACCTGCCCCAAGGTTCCATTGTTTCAAAACGCATACTCTGAATTCAGCCTTTTTTACTTCTATTAATTTACATCCCACCAACCATGCTCCCCTCCCCACTGCCTACCCAAGCAATTAATCCGCTCCTGTCTTAGCACACCTGAAGCTACCAGAGCCCAAGTCAGACTACTGGTTGATCAAGATTTGAGTACTTCGATTGGCAGGGACTCTCCAGGATCTCAGGTATAACTCTTTCACAGCAGTTACTACCTGATGTTTTTAACTGGAGAGGCCGGGGATGGAACTTGGGGAAGTCAGCGTGCCAAGCAGATGCTCCACCACTCAGCCATGGCTCATCTCCTTGCGAAGGAAGGAACCATTAATGTCAGAAATAGCCCTTAATTGAACTTGAAAAGTACAGGAGTTTGTGGTGTTCCATTAAGACCATCTTTATCAGCTGTGTGAGCAAATATTAAAATAAAGTGCCCCCCCCCCCAAAACCCCACACACATAACAGCGACATGGCATGGAACAAAATGGCATGAACATACCGTAGCTTGAAATACACATCTGTATAAATGCATCAGACTGAGTTCCAAGCTAAGTAACTGACAAAACATATTCACCCCTTTACTAAACATCTTGCTTTCTTCTCTTTAAAGTTTCAAAATCCTAAATCAATACAGGAAGGGACTTAGAAGATCATATCTCTAAGCCATCCAGCAGACGGCACATTCTCACCAAGGCTTTGTTAATAGAGTTCCCAGCTTTTCTAATGAAAAGATCCCAGACTCCAGGGAGCAGCCTTCTGTTTTGTTTAATACTTACAATTTAATAAAGTAGATATAATCCGGAGAGGCCTTCAGGGATACATACACTGGATAAAATCCATGTGTGCATTTTCAACTCTCTTCCAAGAAGACTACTGCTTTTATTCTCTCACAAGACCGAAAAATTTATGTACGCCAAACAGTTGTCTTTTCTCCTTTACCATTTATTTATTAAGCAGTGCTGGAAGTACTCGTAACTCCATCGGTTATTAAAAGCCTGTTCAAGCAGGAGATGGGAGAGTCCCTGAGGGTTCAGAAGGTCAACTCAGTTGAACATCTGAATATTATCCAAACCACTTAAATGCAATCACAGCCCAAGGAAAATACACAGTATGCAAGGCCGTGTTATGGCACTGGTGGGCTGATAAATTAGTGCGCGCTCATGCTTTACCCTTAAGTAGAAGCCAACAGAAATATGTTGAACTAAAAGTTCAGCTCTTGATGTGCACTTTTGTTGATGCACAATGCAGCCAAAGATCATTTGGCTACAGCACTGAATAAAATTACTAGCCCTTTGGAAAATGAAGCCAATGGTGGACCAGATTGTGGTTTTGATGAACACATTAAGCTCCTTCAGCTGCACAAATTCCCTTCCCCGTTTACTGGAAGGATCAACTCTGCAAATACAGAAGAATGTGAACCCACACAGTGCTGCCTCCTCCCCTGAAGAAATCCCTTGAGCAGGGTTCAGCAGCTCAACCCACCACTTTGCATGGCAACAGGTCCTTCAGCGTTCCCTGTTCTCCTTCCAGTGTCTATGCACTGCACCCACATACACTGCTCTGAGCATCCTTCGGGGAGGGGCTGTGGCTCAGAGGCAGAGCATTTGCTTGGCATGCAGAAGGTCCCAGATTCAATCCTAAACTTCACCAGTTAAATTATCAGAAAGTTGGTGATGTGAAAGACCTTTCCCTGCCTGAGACCCTGAAAACCTACTGCCAGTCTGGGTAGACAATACTGACTTTGATGGGCCAAGGGCCTGATTCAGTATAAGGCAGTTTCATGTGTTCAACTACTCAAATGAGCGTCATCAGCAAGCCAAGAAGTAGAAAGGAATTGGACCATATTTAGAAAAAAAAACAGGCTTAGATCTTCCAGACATCAACAGACGAATGCATTCCTATTAACTGTTACTGGAAAAGATGTCGGTTTTATGCTGCCTTATGGAAAGGCATTTTCTAGGGGAAAGTAATTTGCTGCATGCTCCTGTTTATGTACACTTCAAATAGTTGGTGCAGCCCAGAGATCTTCAAAACAACAAATGTCAGAAGGGCTAGAAAGGAAGTTCTGACAACCTGAAGCCATTCTGCTTTTGCTTCTGATCAAACAGCTATATCCGGGGGCTTTTCAAAATGAGCCCTTAAGAGAAAAGTGTAAGAGCTAACAGGCATCTCCTCAATCAGCAAACACAAAATAGAATTATCTGAAATGACAGTTCTAAGTTGTATTGCTACCGTCCTTTGCAGATAAAGCTCCTAGTGTTATTAATTTTTATGGCATTTCATTTTAGTTGTCAATTTATGGCAACTCCATACGTTTCTCAAGGCAAAAGATGTTCAGAGGTCGTTTGCCTTTGTCTGCTTCTATGTAGCAGCCCTGGACTTCCTTGGTGGTCTCCCATCCAAGAACTAACCAGGGCTGACTCTGCTTAGCTTCTGATGAGATCTGGCTATCCAGGTCAGGTTAGGTCCTAGTAACAGAGATATATATATTTAAAAACAAATTGGTCACAATCAGTGTTCCCTCTAAGCTGAGTTAGTGGGAGCTAACTCACAGTTTCTTAGCCTCCGGCTCACACCTTTTTGTCTCAGTCCAGGAAGGCTGGCTCCAGAGCAAACTAATTGATGCAGCAGCCAAATCGCTCACTCACAGCTTCAATGCCAGTAGCTCACAAAGTAGAATTTTTGCTCACGAGACTCCACAGCTTAGAGGGAGCATTGGTCACAATCCTGCTGTTCCTTGAGGCTCAGCAAGAAAAGTATTCTATAAATGAAATAAACCAACAGATAAATCCTCCCTGTGTTGTTACGCCTGTGCAGAACAAGCCCCTGTCGTGCTTCATCAAAACCAGGACATATACCACAACCAGAAGTCCTCTCCGTGTCATGCAGGACAATCTGATAGCCTGCTCCGTCAGACTCCAGTTGTGTGGGCCACCCCCAGCCCCAAACAAAAGTCTGCTCTCTAAAGAGCCGGGATGCCTTACGAACGAGCAAGTCCTCTACTGGAGATAAATTGCTTAGTCATTATGGAGCACGGCAGCTTGTATGATAGAGCAATAACATGGAGAGTATATTTCTGTCAAACTTCTATGAGAAAAGTCAACCATAAATGGATGTACAGCGTATGCCAGTGTGCAAACCACCGGAAAAAATAACACTGTACACATAAAGTATTAGACAACAAATTGTGTCCTTAAAATGAATTAGCATCTTATTTTACAGTCCTTTTTTACAGAAGTTATTGATCACTTCCTTTTCTGTCTCTGAATACAGCCACAAATAAAGCAGCAACAGATTGCCTGGGTTGCCATTCGTGTCTTCTTCAAGCCACTGTCTCAATGGTGGAGCCCCAAAAGCTGCCGGAAGGGGCTGTGTCGCCTGGCTTCCTCAGAAGGTAACTTGAAGCTGTCGGGGCCATGAAGTGGATACGCGAGTGGCGAGAAAGATTTTGAAGTTACCTCTGACTTTGCAATCTATCTTGCTTCAGTTGGTCCCTCCTGCTGGGCTCAGTGATCTGTAGCTGCTTTATTTGAGACTGTGTGACTTCTGTAAAAAAAAATAAACTAATTCATTTTAAGGACACAATTTGTTGTTTAATATTTTACGTGTACAGTGTTATTCTTTCCGGTGGTTTACGAACTTCTATGAGAAGCTGTTTTGCAGGCTAAGCTCAACATGAGGTAGGGGGAATGAAGAAGACGTACAGGATTTAGGCCATGATTGATTCTTTTTTTAAAACGCACACACACACACCATATTTTAAAGAGTTTTTGCAATTTTTAAATCTAGTGCTTTTTATTTTGCTTTCTAGAATGAAACGAAGAGGGGAATGAAATAAGGAATCCTGCAAACGCTCTCTGACTGTGACCATTGCTGCTCATAAGAGCACTGGGAGCCTTGTGGACTTTAAGGCCCTACGGATCTATGGTGACAACAGCATCCATCCACTTAAATGTCATCTCCAACTAAGTGGTATTCCGTTAACACAGGGATCATTGCACAAGCAGTAGCACTGGACATGGCACAACCATTGCACAGTCAAGAATACCATTCTTTAACAGAATTATTAAATTATTATTATTTTAATTAGACCAGCATTCTAGTGTTATGCGCCGCGTATGTTGACTAAACTGAGGCTATCATACTTTGGTCACGTCATGAGAAGACAAGAGTCACTGGAAAAGACAATCATGCTGGGAAAAGTTGAAGGCAGCAGGAAAAGAGGAAGATCTAACATGAGATGGATTGACTTCATTAAAGAGCTATGGCCTTTAGCCTGCAAGACCTGAGCAAGGCTGTTCACGATGGGACGTTTTGGAGGTCATTAATGCATAGAGTTGCCATGAGTTCACACAAGTGAAAATAGCTCTTTGGATACAACGGGGTTTCTTTTGCACAACAACATACTGCAACTTTTAAAAAAACAGACCTGCTAACCTAACAGCTTTTACGCAAGTTGAAATGGACTGCAAGATGCATGACCATCGCTTGGATCCCATCTAGATTACTATGAGTGCAAGGGTGGGTGTGTGATTTTTGCTGATTTGTACCTCCCGTGGCAATCCAAAATATACCCTGCGACAGTGTTCCTAAGGGATGAGGCACCCCCAGGAACAGCTTAGATGGGAACTGAAGTTCTCTCATGGGAGAAGATGGGTGAAAATCACCTTTCTCCTTGAGCTCATGGAAATCTAGCCCGTCATCCCATGACTCATGCAGTCGTCACTACATTGCAAGTTGCTTTCTAACACCGGCAAAGACACCTAATGACAAATGGAAAAAAATGTAGCAAGCTATTTCACAGCATTTTGGTGGATGGCTTGTGGGCATGTCAGCAAAACCACCGCAAATTACAGAAATGATCCTACCTTGGAGAAAATCTTGGTGATCTGCTCCTGCGGCTCTGATACCAGGGCAAGAGGATTTCAGCAAGAACGGAATGTTTGATTCTTGTTGATTTCAGCTTTTCTACACTGTCTTCTGCTTGGGAGTCACCTTAACATGGACTCCAGCTGTTAAGGTGCAAAGCCACAATACTGCAGCAAAAACTCTATATTTTACTAGAATAATAATTGCTAAGACTGTTTTCCCCATCCTTACTGCACCTTTGGTTTAATCCCCCCCCCTAGTTAAATAAACTAATACAACCAAGTTAATTCCAAGCCTATGTATCTATCTAAAACAGAGGCTTCAAACATAAGGCTTGGGGGCCGGAACCAACCCATCCAGGGCTCTTATGTGTCCCACGAGCAACTAGTGCAAGGTAGGGAACAGGAGACTGCTTGTGAGGGGAGTGGGTGAAGCCACTCCAATTGTGGCTTCACCATGATGGAACAACCTCATCTGCAGCAGTCAAGCAGTGTGGGAACATCTGCCCTGGGCTGTACTGCTAGCTCTTCAGTCCACCCACATGGGTTTTCCTCTGCACCCCTCTCCCAGCCCATGAGGCCTCGCAGTGAAGATAAACAAACTCGGACCTTACCAACTGCTATCCTTTATACAGTTTATATCTCTGGTACCTGGCATTACATTTTATGGCACACATGGCCCAGCCCGACAAAGTGAATTTATGTCAGATCCGGCCCTCATAACAAATGAGTTCGACACATCTGATCTAAAACATCTTTATCCTGCTGTTCATCCACAGAACTCACAGTAGTACACATGGATCTCCCATAGCTCATTCTATTCCCACAATAACCCTGTACGCAAACTTCATGGCAGAGTGAGGATGAGAACACAGGCTTGCCAGATTCTAGCCCCACACTGGCTCACCTAACCATGTTACCTTGGGTTAGATAAAGCACTTTTGGGGGGAAGAGTGAACACCATCATCTCACCGTTCAAGCTAGAGGGAAAGATGCCATGAAACCCCAACGACTGCAATTTCCAACTTATTGGCAGAACTACATTTGATCCGGTGTGCTTTGCTCATGCCAGAACACACCATTATCTATACAAAAAAAGTTCTGTTACATCACACCACAGGCACAGGATTGTACTGGACAGTTTTGTGCAGAAGACTAAGTCTCTTGATTTAAAAGACTTAATTATACTTAATATTCATGCAGCATTTCCCCCCAATACAGCTGTAGGATGGATATTCAGCTGGAGTAGCTTTCTCCATCACTGCATATGCATGCTGGGAAAACCAACCCTTGGGGAATGAACTATAGGCTGGCGCTGTGAACACATATCGACAGATACTTTTTAAGGCTAAAATTGCATTTTTGGACTCCTACCCTCATTGTCCAGAAGCCAAGCCCAGAAGCTTACATACGTAACTGGCATACTTCAAAGCAGGGCTTAATCAGAAACTATCGCAAGACTTCAGAGTTTAGGAGGCTTAAAAAAAATGCAAACAGCCATCATCTTACACCACCATCATTAATGTGTGATTTGTTCTTTGTGCTAACAAAGTCAGCTTGGAAATGTTTTGTCTTGTTAATACACTGACACATCTTGCAGTGTTCAGCTAATAAATCTTAACAGGTTTTAAAAACAATTAACTAGAAGAGAAGTCTGTTTCCTTTCAAATTATCGCAAACACACCCCGTCTTTGTGATAACTGTATCAGAAAATACTGTTCTGTGCTTCCCCCTGTAGGCAGACTTCAGGGGCAGCAGGTTTACTTGGAATTAGAGGATATCAGGGACTTGGGATGCAGTCCTATGCACAGTCTCAGGATGGTAGCCATGTCGGTCTGCAGTAGAAGAGCTGGATTCCAGTCCAGTAGCACCTTAAAGACCAAGAAGATTCTCATGGCATAAGCTTTCAAGAGTCAAAGCTCCCTCTATCGGAGATATCCTGAAAATCTTGTTGGCCTTGAAGGTGCTACTGTACTTCATTAATCTTAAAGATTTAAGAACATAAGAGAAGCTGATGTTGGATCAGGCCAATGGCCCATCCAGTCCAACACTCTGTCACACAGTGGCCAAAAACACCAGGTGTCCTCAAGAGGGGACAGGATACTAGAAGCTCTCCCACTATTGCCCCCCTCAAGCACCAAGAATAGAAAGCATCACTTGCCCCAGACCTGGAGTTCCTATCTATACCACTGGACTCACACTTTCTTCTACCTACCCCTCCTTTAAGCCACTGTACATGAGACTGGACTATTAGAGTGTCTATCGTGAGAGCCAGTGCTCAGTGTGTCAGACTAGGGTCTGAGACACCCAGGTTCAAATCCCCACTTTGATGTGACTTTCACTTTGTGCGGTCTAGTCATTCCTCTTGGTCTAACCTACCTCTGGGGATGATAAAATAGGGAAAGGATAGACATGTATGTCATCTTGATCTCCTTGGAGGAAGAGTGGGAACAAAAACCTGCTAAATCAAGAGCCCTGTCCTAATTAGCTGGCCTTTAAGACAATATCAATTCCCTCAAATGCAACAACATAGCCTTGCCAGCCCCAAAGATAACCAAAGGTACTCAGGATCACTAGGAGAGCCAGCATGGTATCATGGTTAAGAGCGGCAGCCTCTAATCTGGAGAACGGGGTTGGATTCCCCACTTCTCCACACGAAGACAGTTGGGTAACCTTGGGTCAAAGTTCTCTCAGAACTCTCTCAGCCCCACCTACCTCACAAGGTGTCTGTTGTGGGGAGAGGAAGGGAAAATGAGTGCAAGCTGCCTTGAGACTCCTTAAGACAGAGAAAAATGGAGTATAAAAACCTACTCTTCTTCAGTACCATACACCAGACCTTTTCCTTTCTTGGCTATATTCATGCATTCCCTCACCCAGTCATCATAGATTCCAGTAACTAGTAAGCACCTTCAGCTGGCAAGCTGTACAGAACCCTGGCCTATCTGAAAAGCAAGTTTACCGCTATGCAGTGATGGATGGCAGCCATCCCAAAGGAAGGAAGTCAAATGATAATTACGTCCTCTCTTTGCTTGGTTAAACGTCGAATGAAAACACAAAGCAAGCTTGGCCACTATGCTGAGCAGACACCTGCCGGCTGCAAACGTTTGTATTAAATAACGAACAAGATAACCTTGATCTATGACACAGCACCAGAAGTGTGCCAGGCAAGACCTGCTACATCAGGGAAAACAAATATTTTCTTCTACTGTTAAGTGGGAACTCGAGTGCTGCGCATGTAGACATTTTCCTGTTGATGCTTCGATAACAGCCATTTTCAAAAGAGTGGAAAGCAAGACGGCAGCGACACATTAGCATTTTACTGAGGTTTTGTAAATTAATCCTGAGGGAACGCGCAGACCAGCAGAGCAGCGGCTAATAAGGAAAACCTGCAGACATGACCAGGTTCAACAGTTGCCAGCAAGCAAGAGTCTTCAGGGACCCACAAACATTCATTTATCAGCAGCACAAAAGTGTTTTTCATTGGCAAAAATGCAAAGGCACAACCTTCTGCATGCTCCGTTTTCAGCCACTGGAAATAACAATAAGGGGAGAAAAAGTAGGCCCAGGTTTGTTGGGCATCTGAGGTCTGGTGTGGCAGTAGGGGCTGGAGAAATGGAAAGACGACTCCGAGCTACAGCCAAGCAGGGTCACGTGCTATTGCTGATTAGTTTGGGGTGGTCAAAAGGACGCATGAGTGGCAGCTGCAGATCAACCCGTTGCCACTCGCACATCTTTCTGGCTACATTGTGAAGTCCAGAGACGTGAACACAAACTCCTGAGAGTCACCCCTGTTTGTGGAGCCTAAGAAGGGCCCTGCTGGATCAGCTCAAAGGCCTATGTAGGCCAGCATTCTGTTCACACAGTGACCAGCCAGCTGTCTGTGGGAAGCCCACAAGCAGAATGACTGCCCATGCTTCCCAGGAACTGATATGAAGAAGCACGCTGCTGTCGCGGAATTAGGACCTGGATTGAGCCTCAGTCCCCTGCTAAACCTGTTACTTTAATTTCTATGGTGGAGGACCTTCCTCACTGCATGCTTTACTGTCCATTATATAGTATCCCAAGAGAGAAATTTCTAGCAGGAATCCTACCGGCTATGCAAACATACACAGAAACCGAGAAGATTACATTCCTGCTTTCAGATAATGATGCATATGTATTTTATAGAGTTTCCTTGTTTGCTTTAGCAGCATCCAAAATTAGATCTAAGGGGCTGGTTACCTGATTAAATCTGTCTTAGCCGCTCTATTAGCACAGTTCATAGTCAATTTTAATCAGATTCTAATGGTGGCAATTTTTATTATTGCTATGGTGTTTTATGTATTTTGTAATGGCCAATGGCTTAATAGAATAAATTTACTTGTACTCACTTTAATTTCTATGGTACATTAGCCTCTTTGGTTCTGTTTCCCAGGAGGCTACAGGACTCTGCTGGTGCTGTGGCCTTCTGGTACCGATAACTCAGTATATGATTTTTGCCTTAGAGAACGTTTATACATTCCAAAAGTTAGTTGGTGTCACTATCAGAATCAAAATGGATAGGGTATCTGAAACTAGCTTCTTTGAATCTCCTCGTGAGCTTTCTGTGAGTTTCCTGACCTCAGAGATAGAGAAAAGGGGAAGGCATTTGGGTTGGTACATTGGGTCACTTCTAGTTAGTTCTAGTCTGACCTGAGTCACATTCATGGTAGTCCTCCTATGTGATAGGTACGTCAGTCAGTACATTAGCAGCTATAGGTCCGAGAAAGATATATGTCTCTGGTTTATTAATGGTAGGGGGCTGGCCCCCAAGAAGCGGAGGAGAAGAAGAAGAAGAAGAAGAAGAAGAGAAAAGATTGGATTTATACCCCGCCCTTCACTCGGAGTCTCAGAGCAGCTTACAAACCTCTTTCCCTTCCCCTCCCCACAACAGACACCTTGTGAGGTAGGTGGGGCTGAGAGAGCTCTTTCAAAAGCTGCTCTATCAAGAACTGCTCTGACAGAACTATGGCTTGCCTAAGGTCATCCAGCAGCTGCAAGTGGAGGTGTGGGGAATCAAACCCGGTTCTCCAAGATTAGAGTACACGCACTTAACCACTACACCAAACTCACACCTCCATGTGAGACCTTGGTGGCCAGTCCAGAATGTTCTGAGTTTTATACAAGTGCACTGTTAAGTATTGGGTTGAAATAGTCTGTGTTGAATACTGAAATGCTACATAGTGTTTTCTGTCTTGAACGTGTATACTGGAATAAACGGAGCTTTGTTTAAGAACCACTGTCTCTCTATATACTAGATTCAGCCCCCTACCAGTCTCCACCAAACCAATGAAAGAACTCAGGGGAACGGGGGGGGGGTGTCACAGGAAAAGTCGTGGGTCCCAGTATCCCTCCACACCACCTCTGATAGTGGAGGGAATACATATCAGTTATGACTGGTACCTACTGATAGGCCCATCCTCCAGGAATCTGCCCAATCCCCCTTTAAAGCCTTCCAAGATGGAGGCCATCACCACATCCTGTGGCAATGAGCTGCCCAATTTAACTATACACCGTGTGATGGTGAGCAGAACACAGCTATGAACCTCAATGCCATATCCCCCACACAAACCTTCACTAATCTGATTTAGAAATGTGAGGGAAACTTGAATTTTCTGCAGAGGTCATCTGTGTGATGGGGACAGCATTTCTTGGCCATCAACACCATGGTACTAGGGAGGGACACCTGATTATCAGAAAACACGAGAGAAAGCACAGTTGCAGAGAGGCTGGCCTGAGCCCATTAGTACTTCTGCCTACTTCTGAGCAGTGCTCCCTCTAAGTTGTGGAGTCTTGTGAGCAAAAACTCTACTTCGTGAGCTACTGGCATTAAAGTTATGAGCAAGTGATTTGGCTTCTGCATAAATTAGTTTGCTCTGGAGACATCCTTCCTGAGCTAAGACAAAAATGTGTGAGCTGGAGGCTAAAAAAACTGTGAGATAGTTGCGGTGGCTCAGTGGTTAAGACACTGCACTGCAGACTGCAGATCAGTAGATCGGCAGTTCGAGACCCAAGTGCCACATGACAGAGCTCCCGTCTCTGGCCCCAGCTCCTGCCAACCTAGCAGTTTGAAAGCAAGAAATTGCAAGAAGATAAAAAGGTAATGCTTCGGTGGGAAGGTAACAGTGCTCCGTGCGCCTCGGCGTCTAGTCATGCCAGCCGCATGACCATGGAAACGTCTTCAGATAGCGCTGGCTTTTTGGCTTGGAAACTGAGATGAGCACCACCCCCTAGAGTCAGATTCAACTGGCTTGTGAACAAGAGAAACCTTTACCTAGCTCACACAAACTCAGCTTAAAGGGGACACTACTTCTGAAGTTTGTCCCCACTAGCCCTCTGGCACAAACTGGGAAGGGGAACATGTGCAGGATCTTCTTTAGGTCCAAAGCACTGCCATGGGAAACTATGGGGAGGGGCAGCAGCAGGAGATGACATCTCGATTTTTAAAAAACTAAATAAGTGGACTTGGTCTATGAGTATATACTTTTTTTTAAAAAAAAAGACTGCTGTGAGGTGTTCATCCCACCACCCAGTGGGCTATATTTTCTTTCTTTCAATATTGGCACCCTGCTTTTCTCCTTAATGAGGACCCAAAGCAGCTTACCACATCATTCACTCCTCTTCCAGTTTATTCTCACTCCACCCCTTGAGGCTGGGGAGAGTGTGACTGGCCCAAGGTCACCCACCAAGTTTCAATGGCAGAGTGAGAACTGAACCTAGGTCTCCCGAATCCTCGTCCAGCACTCCAAGCACTGCACTGCCCTAGCTCCAGTCTGGCACAGAGACTCGAACCTCAGTCCTCAACCATCTACCGGAGGCAAGAGCTTAGTGCTTTGAAAGGGCACTCATCAGTTGTTAACATTTTAGCTCAAAGATTCTGTGGAACTGGAAATATATGTTAATAGGTTTTTGTTAAACGTCATTAAATACTGTAGATGTTAGCCAGCCCACCACTTGATAGGCAGTTATGTAAATCTAAGAACACAAGCAGAAAATCACCTCTTTAACATTTCAAATAGGTTATCCCTGCTAGCCGCTCAGTACGAGCAGGTTTTGCTGCAGGGCTCACAAGCTCTTCCTGCCTCACACAAACTAAGCAACGCTCTAATTGCCCAGGAGATTTCCAAATGGCACCGCTCTATGCCCATTGATCCAGAGTACAAGGGTTGTCGTTCATGGCAAGCCCAACTACTAAATCTACCATTCTGATGGGGGAAAGTGGAAGTTCATTACAAGCAGAATAAATTATGCCAATTAGAGAAATCTTTCCCATTTCATCTGAAACCAAACTGCATTCAAGAGAAGTGGTACCGCTTCATTTATTATTACTAGTTAGCTCTTTCCAAAGCGCATTCAATCTACCGGTGGCACACAAATCACCTGTAAGCACATAATCCAAAAAGACAGGAGCAGCTTGTCAATTGCTGGGTTCTCTTTTTTTAAAAAAGAAAGAAAAAGAAGAAGAGCTGGGTGAAAATATCGGAAGGGTGAAAAAACCATGAAGAAGATGGGAGGATTCTTCAAAGGGAAATAACTAGTTGAATATTCTGCGGAAGAGAATTCCAAGCCAAGGAAAATGAGAAAGCTATGAACATGAAAAAGAGCTGTTGAAAACATGCAGTTTGAAGTACAAATTAGTATTAGCAGAACAAAGAGTATGAGCAACAGGAGTATCTATCTGCAATTGTGCCATCTATAACAGCAAAATGTGGCATGTGGGAAAGGGTCAGAGAAGGAAACCTCTCAAGACAGTAGAAACTCTGAACCAGAGCAGGGGGCAGTTTTGGGGTGGGTGTGGGCTAACAAACTGAATCTTGAGCCTGACAAGATAGAAGTTCAACTGGTGAGGAGGTCTGCCCTGGGACTTATCACCCATTCTGGACGGGGTTGCACTCCCCCGAAGGTGTGTTGGGGATGTTCTTGAACCCAGGCGTACTGCTGGATAAGCAGGTGGCAGCTGTGGCCAGGAATACCTTTTACCAGCTTCAACTGGCTAGCTAGCTTTGACCTTTCCAGGGCAGGAAAGACACTGCCACTGTGGTGCATGCCCTGGTTACATCTTGATTAGATTACTGCAATGTGTCCTATGTGGGGCTGCCCTTGAAAAATGTTCAAAAACTGCTGCCAGGACATTGAACAAGGCTGCCGTGCAGTCCATAGACATGTATGATTGTTGTAACTTTCAATGGCAGTGGTGCTATTTCAGGTAGCCGAAGGGTGACTTTTAAAAAAAAACAAATTACGCAGTTGGTAGGCAGAAATGTGAGCATCAGCATGCAAAGCAAGGAGGACTTCAGCAGATCTCCAGGTTAAGAGAATACTACCAGTATGTGAACATGCCGTGCTCTCCTACAACCCTAGAAGAGATGGTTTTTCAAGCCATTGGCCTCAGTGGTTAAACTGCAGGTTTGCCAAAGCTCTACTTCAAGCGCATTTCAGAAGCAGTGTCAGATCTTTCTATCTGAGCATTTGGAGATCTGGGTAAACCTCTGAGAGTGAGCGTGGTAGAGTGGTTAGTAGGAGACTGGGGTTCAAATCCCTCTTCTCTCATGAAACTCACTAGGTAACCTGTCCCTGTTGAAGCTACCATGAAGGGTTGTTCTGGAAATAAAATGGTGACCCTTGCTCGCCAGCCTTAACTCCCTGAAGGAAGCATGGGAATGTTGCTATTATTACTGGTGGGCTGCATGGTATGAATATTCCAAAATATTCCACTAGTGTCTGGGACCGAGCACGTCAGCAAATAAATCATTCAACTGATGCAAGCAAGAAATTATGCCTCAGCCCCCCTAGAAGATCCTTGAGCCAAACTCTTAGGGCAGGGCTTCCTGGCCTCCCCACCCCAGAGAAGCACTCCGCACTCTGTTCTCCGTGGGTCAAGGGGACTACCATAATTAACATCGATGTGCGGGGAGGGGCGGTTGTGGACAGATCCCCTTTGGCCTAAAGTATCATTCTGTTATTGGAAACAGATTGTAGGGTCCAGTCCAATAAGGCCGGGCCAGACGGCGAAAGCATAAAATTTTGTGAACTGCCTTTCCATATGCCCATTCTTAATCCTAAGGATTTGCTTCCTGGGTGGCAACAGAATTAAAGCGGGGGGGGTTGGGGGATGAAAAAACGATACAGGATTCGTGTAACGAAAGTGCTGGTAGAAAGAGCTCCTCTTCCGGCTCTCATCACTATCCTCATTACACCGCTGATAGTTTAGGGTGGCAATCCATTTACCACGGCAGTCAATCATTACCCTGCCAGCCTCTTGGCATTATCATTTATCCTGACAAGCGGATAATGGAGAAAACTGGGAGGTTCTGTGACTGATGAGCTCCTGCATCTAAGAAACCAGGAGGCTCATTTGTATTTTTGGTTCAGGGGGAAGGGAGGGGGGCAGCGGGACAGGCATCATTACAAAACCCCTCCACCAAAGGCTGCTGCCCTGCAACAAGCTGCGTTGAAAACAGAGCGAAATCACGCAAAAGGAAGACCCAGTGTCTTCCTCCCACCCCTGCCTTTTGCCAGACTGGCAGTTCAGTCGCACTGAAGACATTCCTCTCATTGCTGACCCACTGTGCTAAAAAGTCCTTGGGGTGGGGATCTTGGAGGGTTTTTTTGGGGGGGAAGGGGGGATTTTATGTACATAAAATGTCAAAAATGCTAAGGGAACATAAGAACAGCCCTGTTGGGTCAGACCTCCGATCCACCTAGTCCAGCATCCTCCCTCACACAATAGCCAATCTGGAAGTCCCACAACAGGGTGAGGCTGAGGCCTTCCCCTGATGTCGCCTCCTGGCACTGATATTCAGAGGCTGACTGCCTCTGGACATGGAGGTTCCCTTTAGTCACCATGGCTAGAAGCCACTGGTAGACCTCTCCTCCATGAATCTGTCTAATCCCCTTTTTAAACTGTCTATGGGATGCAACACTTAATCTAGATTTGAGTGAAGTAGCACCTTCGAGCCCAACAAGATTTGGGGGGCAGAGGCTCTTGAGAGTCAAGGCTCCCCTCATTAGATACAAGTAGGAAGGGAGATCCCTTGGCCCTTCCATCCTGATCAGAAGGTGGGAGGGGTGTTGCAAAGAAGGGAGGCCAGGGGACAAAGGTACGAAGCAAAATGCAATCCAGCATGCTTAGAGCAGGGGGAAATACTGAGGAGCAGAAAATTAGCGGCTGCAGTGAGATAAGGCTCTTATGTCCCAGCTATTAATAATCACCATATGGCGCTGTGTGTAGTATAGCCAGGAAATCCTAAGATTGTCTGGCAGGTACATGCCCCAAGGTGTATACAGTCTAAAGTTTGATGGTGGAGAAAAAACAGAGAGAGGAATGATGGGAGGAGTGAGCTAGGCTTATTTTGGGGGCTGAGAGAGCTCTGAAAAAGCTGTGACTGATCTAAGGTCACCCAGCTGGCTTCATATGGAAGAGTGTAGAATCAAACCCGGTTCTCCAGATTAGAGTCTGTTGCTCTTAACCACTACACCACACTGGCTCTTAGCAGCAAAAAGCAGACACGGGGGTCTTCCTGGTATGGAGCAGGGCCACGGTGCTAGAGAAGGGGGGGGGGTCACTGTGAACCCTACCCACACAATTTGCCTGATCAATAATGCCTTCCTGGCTGCAATAAGCCCAAGACGGACTCCAATCTAGAGAACTGGGTTCGATTCCATACTCCTCCACACGAAGCCAGCTGGGTGGTCTTGGATCAGTCACAGTTCTCTCAGAGCTCTCTCGGCCTCCCCAAATATGACTACCCATATTATGACTCTCTTCCTTCCACCTACCAGGGCTAAAAGCAGCTGGGGGGGGGGGGATTTTCCAAAATAGGACATGGGAGGGGGAGTTTAACCCCATCTTCCCCAGAGCTGAGGACCTGACCCCCGTCCCCCATAGCTGCTTTTTGCATGCACGTACATGACTGGATCCCTAGCACGATAGATACTTAAGCCCTCGAAGAAGAAAAACGAGCAAACCTTGTGATTGAGAGGCTCCCATTTCATCTGAAATTCATTTATTTGTAATACATGCTTAACAACAATGGCAGGCGACAAGGGCCACCCTAGAACAATGCCCCTTTAGCAGAAGAGGGTGCACATCATCATTCGTCTCTGTTTCTCCTCCACCATCAAACTTTAGACTATATACACCTTGGGGCAGGTACCTGTAATTTGGCTTACACTGTCAAGTGCCTTGTATGCTGATAGCATTATGTAAATATTACTATTATTATATCATTCCCTTATTTTATGGCATAGGTTGCAACAGCTTAAAGAGTACTTCACCGGAAGAGGCAAAATTGTTTAGACCTCAGCTTTAGATCAATAACAGGATTTCTTTTCCCCCCAAATTTTATCTGTAAAGGATGCAAAACAAGTGTCGGCAATCTAACTGATGGATATTGCCTCTCCCATCTCTGTCAGCTTTTCTAAGCTCCGTGAGGCTACAAAATTACTGTGCAGGAAAACAGATTCAGGTCAGCAACCCTGAATATAAAGTGCTCGCAATACTGGCAACCGCCAAGGAAAGCAATTGCCTGTGAATTCTTGGTGAACCTAAAGCAATTAGATTTACAAAAAGGAAACGGTTAGAAATAAGTTCGCTATAAAAAAGGCGAATACCAATACCATTCCCATTATTTTAGTACATCAAGACTGAAAAACCACCATCAAAATACTTCAGGCCCCGTTACAAGAAATGGTAGCTGGCTGCCTTCAAGGTGACCATGAAGAAGACGTTGGCGTTTTCCAACTCGGTAGGTTTGAAGAAGATTATCATGGTGCATTTTAGGGCAGCAGAAAGGGAGCTTGCGAGAGATGCTTCTCACCAGCAGTCTCATCTTCAGCAGCCAGGTCTCTGTTACACCCCTGCTTCCACCACAGACGTTAAATATTCAGATGCGCAACCAGGAACCCTGATAAGCTGTGTTACTGTGCTGTGTGTCCGCTAGGATGCACAACTGCCATTCATACTTAAAATTTATTGAACTGTCCTTAATTGCTTTATTGATTTAGCACCCTGAATAGCCCAGACTAGCACCAAAACCAAAGCTAAGCAGGGTTAGCCATAGTTAGCTTTTCACTGAGAGACCACCCAGGAAGACCAGGGCTGCCAGGCAGAGGTATGGTGACCATCCAGGGCTGGCCCAATATTTTTTTGGCAAACTATTACCTTGGCACCCATCTAGCTCAGCACACAATTTTCGACAGTGGCTAACCAGATGCTTCTGAGAAGCCAACAAATAGTACACAAAGGGCACATCTGCCCCTACTATGAATCCCAAGCAAGTGGCATTCTGGCATACACAGCCTTTGCATATGGAAGTTACTTTCCAGTCTTTGGCCACCCTCTCCTTCTCCACTGCTCCCCTTAATCACGTCTAAGATTCTAAGAGAGTCCCTGGAGTCACCATCAGGACACGTTTCACTTGATCAACATGTATATGCCGTGACGGAAAAAAACCCCAACTAATATATGACATGGAAGGTCCTCCTGTTTCCAGGATCAAATCTTGGGCTCCAAAATACAAAAGAGAGCAGGAGTGGTCATTATGAAGGGCTGGCCCACAACCCACTTTCAGAGGCTTCATGACCCATTTGGGGGGTCCTGACCCACAGGTTGGGAAACACTGCGCTAGAAGGGCAGGGACTTTTCTCTCCCGCCACCATAGGTAAAAAATAAAGGTTTCCCTTGCTCGAAAGCCAGTCGAATCCAACTCTAGGGATGCAGTGCTCATCTCCATTTCCAAGCCGAAGAGCCAGTGCTGTCCAAAGATTTCTCTGTGGTCACGTGGCCAGCATGACTAAACGCCGAGGCACAGGGAACGCTGTTAACTTCCCACCGAAGCGGTACCTATTTATTTACTTGCGATTTCTTGCTTTCGAACTGCTAGGCTGGCAGGACCCTCCACCATATAGACTATTAAAAGAAGGAAGAGGATACTTCTCTCTCAATTGCAGGCCCCTCCATGTGCAACACGCAGATATTGCAGGGATTACTGAGAATATGTTTGAAATGCTTCAAACACTGAAAAGGCTGTGTATTTATTTATTTCATGTATACGCCCATTTTCTCCCAAGGGCAGGGCCCAAGGTGGCTTCCAACATTCTCCCCTTCTCCACTTTATCCTCAGATCAACGTCAGAGAGCAGGACAGGCTAACAGTGTGTGACTGGCCTAAAGTCACCCAGCAGAGCTGTCAGCCTTTCAGAGCCAGCAACCTAAACACCCTCTCAGCTTCCATGGCAGGGTGGGACATCTGAACCTGGGTTTCCCAGATCCTACGTTCAACATTCTAACCACACCACCACGCCGGCTCTCTATGTAAATACTTCTTATTACTAGAGGTTCTCTCCCTGTGCTCTATTAAAAAGCAAGTGATCACACTCAAGGGTTTGGAAGCTACCATTCAGAGAAATGTTTAAGAAAGGCCAAAAGAGGGTGGGGGGCAGAGACTCACTCTGGCCGTCTCATATAGCCCCATTTCTGTTTCAGAAGGCAGAATGATAACCAAGGAAGAATTATTACATCATGCTTTTCTCTGCAGTAGGAGCCCAAAGTGGCTGATAACATCATGCCCCTCCCCATTTCATTCTCCCAGTAACAGTGTGCAGCTGGCATGAGGTCACCAAGCAAGCTTCCATGGCCAAGTAGGGGATTCCCACCTGGGTCTTGCAGACTGCAGGGCCAATACTCTTAATGAAACCAAGGGTCCCCCCAATGTGGTGCCTGCAGGCTTCACAGTGTCCCCCCCAAAAAAAAACCCTCTTCTGGTGCCCACCAAATGTCTTTGGAAAGTGGGTGGGGCCAGAGAGGGCTTTTGCCCAGCAAGGCTTCTGATTGGCTGTGCACTCACCACACTGTGTCAAAGTTCCAAAGGAGCCTACGGGCTCAAAAAGGTTAGGGAGCCCTGCACTATGCCATGCTGACTCTGCGTGCTTCTAGAGGCTAGAAGCAGCTGGGGGGTGGGCAAGGGGCAGATACCAGGGGAGCAGTCAGTAGTATCAGCCAGTTAAGGCTGGAAGCATAGCCATTCATTCCATTGTGACATCTGCAGCCATAACACACACACACCAAAAGAAACTTGTGTGCAACACTATCAAGTTCATATTCTTTGGTTTGAGCAAACGTGAAGGCGGTCTATTTTATATACAACAATGAACGTCTAAAGCATTGTGGTTCATTTGTGAATGCCAACAATTGTCCAGAAAGGCTGTCCGGCATCGAAAATCTAAAGATGCACCAGTGAACACTGAAAAGCACTGCCGGCACCATTTGGTGTACTGCCAAAAAACTATTTTCAGACCTGACAATTAGGAGATGAATTCTGTGAATGCTTGATATCAACTCCCTGTCTCCCTCATTGTTTTGCTGGAAATCCACCAGTAAAGACTGACAAATCACACTGACAGCACTTGTCAACCATCATCGGCACATCTGTAGGTTTTCAATCATTTACAAAATTTGTCTGGGATTTTCAGCATTCACAGATGAATGCCAACTTTTGGGACATTCACTGTAGCACACAAGCACAACATCTACCTGCCACATGTTCTCCCGGTAATTATAAAGCCTTTAAAATATTGCACTCTAGATCTTTCTTCTTCCCCATCTTTAATCTAGGAGTCTGCCCTAAAATGCTGGACCTATTGATGTTTGGATGGAAGTCATAAAACAACCCCACACCCCCAAAAAACCCTTTTGTTTGCCACATCCCTGGAGAAATTTTTGTTCCTGTTAATACTTGTTCCGCGAGCTGTCTCCCCAGATGACAAGGATTTCTGTTATCGTCTCTAACGCAAGCGGCTTTGGAGGCCACCAGTATTATCCATTCTCCGACAGCAGTTGCTAAAACCACAGGGTTGCAAGCTCCTAATTAGATCCAGCTGCCCCAACTGTGAGCTCAGTCATATTGGAGGGAGCAGGAATCCGGAGCGGATGATGGTGGGTCTCGTTCCTGAAAGACAGCATAATTAACTTTGCAGGCGGTTCTTACAGGAAGGTGGGGGAGAAGAGGCAGAGCCGAAAAGGTGCTTGAATAACTGTCACACATTATGCGGGCATAGGAACTGAACCGCCTAATCGTCAAACTCGAGGAAACACAGCGGTAATTTTTACAGGGGGAGATAAGGAAAGGATCCATATTCTGGTTAATTCCACAGTCCTAAGGCATGTGGTAAGCAAGTATTGCACAAACTTCTACCTCAGTCCTGGATAGTTTAGTACTCATGTGGCGATATAGGCTTCTGTGCATTTGCCACTCCAGATTAGGAGAATGTCATCAACCCGCCCTGAGTCTATGAGTGCCTACATGTGTGTAACATGTTCGTGTGCATGTACAGCGTTTTCTCTTCTTCGTGTCACCACCCCTGGTTAAAATCCAGCCTCCTTCATGACCAGTAACTTAGGGAACACTAATAAAGGCTGCCTCTGAGCAAGTACAAAGGGGCAGAGTTTTCCCAATTATTTCAGCCCCTTCCCCTGTGCAAGCATGTGTGAGTGAGAGCAAGTGCTTAAGGTGCGCAAGGAGGAGTTTGAATCACAGTCTGCTCTGTTAAACAGGAAAAGTTTATTGTTTACAAATTAAGCTGGAGCACAAGACAAAGAAAATAGCTATCATATCTACTGGTTTACAGATCTAAGGAAAATAACAGGAAAAATAAAATAGTACGCTAAACAGAAGATTTACCTCTGACATTCCCTTGGATGTCCATGGAACAAATGCACATCCTGACCCCCACCTGTTCAATGCAGAGGAATCCGACTCCCAGCATTAGAACAAAGACAAATGGGTGTTGCCAGACGTTTAACCCTTCCTGCCTTAGCTGGCAGGAAGCCTCTTACCCAACTGAGATTAAAGGTGAACCCCAATTTCCCAATCAACCCAAGGCACATTGTTAGCCAGCAAGGCACTTTTCTGTGCTCTTATGGATTTTCATATCCATAAGTTTGAACTCTGTGTCACCAACAGTGGAAGGGTCTTGCGCTTTCTTCTTGAAATAGGAGCCAGCTCCAGCCCAAGCCAGGAGGCTGACACCCTAAGCAGTTCACCCAAGACAAAGACAAGGGATTCCTCTTGCCATGAGGCTTCCTTCTGTCAGACATCCGCTGGCTAACCCCCACTCCCCCACCACACATCTGGATAGTTATGCTAACTAGACTGCCTAGCAACTAATGTGCCAGCCATCAGATACTTGGCTAAAACCATCAACTAACAATAGGTATGGCCAGGTGAGTCATCGGACCCCAGACTCAGTGTCTGTTTCCTGGTGAGGTCATACTCTTGCAACACTGACCAAGCCCCTGGACCTCCTCCCTTTGTTCACCTTTAACCTATAGCAAGGTCCAACAGGGACGGACCGCCTAGTAGGAGTATTAGTGGGTTGTGGTCTGCAAAGCCCGCCCCAAGACCCCCAATAAAAGCCCAAACTGAGAGTCACTCGGCCTCTTGAGCCGTCGCCCTCTATCTTACCTATTGACCCTTCAGTCCAGCTCTCTGTCCCCAATCCTTGCCTCCATCTTTGAACCCCTTTTCCTCTCTCTGGACTCGCGATCCAGGAGAACCACGTGGTCTTGCCGGTTCAAGCCTCGTGGCCCCATAGCTTTTATACCTTTCTTCCCCCATCCAATTCATCTTGACGTCGGACAACGCATCTAAGGTAACGTGCTTTCCCCACCAACGAGACCTGCTCATGCAAAAGTGCTATTTTCTCTCTTTACTTTATTAGGCCTGTAAGATTGTGTGTGTGATTACGATTTTTGTATGCTTGACTACATGATCCAGTAAACAACATTGAACTTGGAATCTGCCTCACGTGCCTCTTTCCTTGAGATCTCCCGGGAGGGGTGGGACCCTGGTATAGTTGGCAAGAACCCGTGTATTTTGCTGATTGCTAAACGTAATTAAAGCAATTCGGCTAACAGAATTGGGGGCTCGTCCGGGATTGCCCTGAGGGTTAAATTTCGCGCCATAGTCGACAGGCGTGTCTTTAACCCACAGATGTAAGGGAAAAACCACTTCCGGAGTTCTTGGAGAGGCTGTATGATCGGTTTCTGTCTGTGTGCCTGGCTCTAGCGAGCAACCTATCGTGGGTGGCTTCCCCCTTTCTCTCTCTTTGAACCCCAGGTCAAACTGTGTGACCGTCCGCGCGTCTATCTTGTGGGAAGGGATCCAAAGAAGACCAGAGTAGGGCGCTAGACCAGTTGCACCAGCACTACATACACGACATACACCCGCTGAGTTCGGAAAAAGAACCTTTTTCTTTTCCCCTTTTGAGCGCACCCTCGCTCCTCCCTCTTTGCTTCACTTCGCTCAACGAAGTGAAATCAATTGCTTTTGGTTAGGGGTAAGCCTGCTGGAACATATTGTTTCGAAACCCTGCTGGTTAATAGGTTATCCAGTGAGAGCTTGCGAGCCCAAAACCTTCATTTGGTTGTGTGGTTATCCTTAGGACGAGAGGTTTGGCCAACCCGTTCTTGAAACCCTCATATAAAGTGACTGGGTGTCTCTGAGACTGGGGATCTCCTTTTTGGGTTACGAGTAATCCCTGGGTATCGTGTGGGTGTGAGTCCCCGGCTCTAAAAACCGAATTAAGGCCGAGAGTGCCAAGTTTAGGGTTAAAAGTAATCCCCGAGTGTCGAGAGAGGTGTGAGTCCCCGGCTCCAAAAACTAATTAGGGCTGGGATAGCCTGTTCTGTGGTGCATTGGCCACCTTGAGCCAACAACTGTAACTTAAGAAGCCGATTAAGGCAGGGAGGGGAAATCCAGTCCCCTTTTCTCGCGCCCCTGTTGTAAGTGAAAACAGGAGAATCCCTACAAAGATGTTTCGTACCAAGGAGGACGAACCTAAGCTAGAAAAATGGCTGGTGAAAAAGGGTAAGTCTCCTTGGAAGGAAGGATCTTTTAAGGGCCCCAATCCATTAGAAATATCCCAAAGCGCTTTCCAGAACTATTGCAAGACCCAAAAACCTGGTTCTACGGCTAAAGACACAGCCGCTAGCTGGGCTTTGTACACGGCTCTGCAGGACGCTGCCGCCGTCATTAAACGTATGCAAAATGAAATTGATAAGCAGGAGGCTAGATATTTCGAGACCAAAGAAGAACTGAGTGGAATAAAAAGCAAACATGAACAAGATCTCATAGACCAGAGAGAAAATTACGAGGAGTTAATGGAACAGAGACTAAGAGAGATCGAGGTTGAGGGCCAGCAGTTACAAGCCGATAAATTAACTTTGACCCTAGAGAATCAAGGTCTAGCCCTCAGCATTCAGAAGGCTGAACAAAAAAACGCAAAGGCTACAGCCAGGGCTGAAGAAGCAGAAAAAGCCCTAGAAAGGGCCAATGTAGCCCTGATGTCGGCGCAACAAGGAGCAAAGTACTTAGCCCAAGAGAATCTGATTAAGAGAGAGCAAGCAAATCATGATGCCTGCCGAAGGGAGATAGAGATTCTAAAACGACAATTGAAGGCCCAAAGAGCGGTGGTGTCAGCAATCCACCCGGAGAGTTTAATTGACCTCTCCCACATCGGGGAGAACCATGAAGCCCCCATAGAAGAGCAGCACAAACCTCCTTAAAAACATGGAGGGTCGTTGATAGGGATGGGCATGAACCCAGCAATTTTCGTGAGGAATTTTGGTGTGTGACGAGGTTCGTGCCCATCCCTAGTTGCTACACTGGGGCAGGCAATGGCAAACCACCTCTGAACATCTGTTGCCTTGAAACCCCTACCAGGTCACCATAAGTCAGCTGTGCCTTGACAGCATTTTATATACTCTTTCTCTCTCTTTCCTCCACCACTGTATCTTCAGAGCAACCTCATGAGGTAAGTTAGACTGAGTGTGTGACTGGACCCAAGGTCATCCTGAAACCCTCACCAGCAGAGCAAGGACTAAGCCTGGTTCTCCCAGATCCCACTCCAATACACTATCCAACATAGTGGGGGAAAGACTGCTCAGCCTTCCATATCATGACCCCTATACCTAACACATTTTCATCCGGACCTTCCTCCAAGGAGCTCAGAGCTATGTTGCTATCCCCTCCTCTAATTTACCCTAATCAAGCCTCAAAGGTTGTTATGAAATCAAGAAAAGGCCTAGCCCAAGGTCAGCCAATGAGCTTAAGGTTTATGCAGGGATTTGAATCTGGGTCTTTTTGGTTCGAATCGGACATTGTACCCACTATATCACACTAGCTCATGGGAACAGCATTGTTAAAGGCCCAGGCTCCCCAATCTGGGACCTTAAAGCACTCCCTCTTAGGGTCACCAAAACAAACTCTCCCAATTACATGAGTCAGAAAGTTGGGCACTTCATTGGTATCAGCAGCAAAAACTGCCATTTCCCCCTCCCCCAACCCCCCATCTTTCTCTGTTTCCTTGTTTACCTAAGAATTGCAAATGGCAACAGCCAAAGACGCACACATTTATTTCTAGTTAGTCCAGCTTCTCTGAGCCAGCAAAGTAAACAGCCTCTTCAGTCTCCCGCATTAAAGATGCATTTGTTCTCAACTGGTTATTCTTGAGCCCATTTGCTGCTGTCACATTTGTTTTGCACTTTGTGGTTCGCCTGCCCGCCTACCCATTGCTCTGTGCTAATAGCTCGAAAGTTCAGGTACTCAAGGGCAGTTTGTCAAGATGTGCGGATTAATATCTGGTCACACCTGAGAAAGAGCCAGGCAATGATTTTTCAATCTGCATTTTACAGTTTCCATTGCAAATGTTCAAGCTTCATTCCTCCTACTCTTTTTCTTGGCATTGCTAAAGAGAACTGTAATTCGGGAGGGGGGGTTACGTTGTGTTAGTGGCGAAAAAAGGCAGGTTAAGTGCTCTTCCTCTGAAACTTTTAATCAGGAAATAGAGACACATAGATAGGACCATGATTCCTTGTGGTACTTGTTAGCCACCTTGAAATTTTTCACCCAGAACAGTTAATTAGGTCAGAGTGAAAACATCTTCTAATAGAAATGAGTGCAAACAATGAGCCCATCACATAAAGATTATATGAAGCTGCCTTATACAGAATCAGACCATCGGTCCATCAAGGTCAGTCTTGTTTACTCAGACTGGCAGCTGCTCTCCAGGGTTTCAGGCAAAGGTCTTTCACATCACCTGCTGCCAGATCCTTTAACTGGGGATGCCAGGCACTGAAGCTGGGACCGAGTCATGCCAAGCAGATGTTCTACCACTGAGCCACAGAGGAGCCTAGGTAGATTGGACCAACTGGTCTCTTTAGTCCAGGAGTCCGCAACCATTTTAAGCCTGTGCACACCTTTGAAATAATGACAGAGTATGATGGGCACAGCCACAAAATGGCTACCTCAGGAGGAGACAACCACAAAATGGCTGCTGCAGCTTACTTTCACTCACACAGTGAAGATTCTCGTGCAGTGGTTTTTTTTAAAAAAACTGCATGGCCAATCAGAAGCCTTCCTGGGCAAAAGCTTGACCTGGCACTGCCAGAAAAGGTTTTGGTGGGCACCACGGCACCCATGGGTACCATGCTGGGGACACTTGCTCTAGTCCAACATATTTCTTCCATCCATCCAGACACCTCCAGCAAGCCCATGAAGGTGGTACAGATGTCAAACAGCTGGTATACAAGACAACACTGACTTTGAACATAGAGGCCCCATTTAGCCATCCTGGCTAACAGTCACTGATGGACTTGTTCTGCATACTGTTTGCCTGACCTTCTTTTAGAGCCATCTCAGCCACAGCTACATCATGTGGACTGGACTCCATGAGTTATGAGCAGTGTGAAGAAATGCTTCATTTTGTCTATCCGCTCTCTACTTATTAAGTTCCAGAAGTTCTCTACATTCACTTTCCCTGAATCAAATGTAAGTTTGGATCCTATAGAAATCTCCGCTGACAGTAGATGAATTTATGTCACCTGCAGAGGACTTCTTTGGCCAACATGCCCCACAAGGTGCTATTCCTAAAAAGACAGTGGACCCTCCCAGGAAAAGCATGAAAAGATGGCCAGATCTGGAAGTAGAATGAGGGAACTGGCAAAATTTCCACTTACCCTTCCTTCCGCAGAAACCCTCAACCGCAGCCAACGCATTTTATACACTTCTGTTGTGATTCCCCCTTTATTCCAAAACTGCGGGACTCAAATTCTTTAACCCTTCCTCACAGAGAAGATATTCCAACAATAATCCTGGTTACTCTTCTCTGCACATTTTTCATCTCTACAATACCCTTCTATCAAGACAGCATGATGATAGCTGTAAACAGTCACACACACACACAGGCATTTTTAAATATATTTAGTCCTTTTCATCTTTGTTGCCTATTTTTCCGATTGACTTGGACCGTAAGATGCAAACTGCTGTTGCAGAATGGATAGAGCGTCAGCTCGAAACTAGGAAAACTAGGGTTCGAATCCTGCCCTTCCTGAACTCAAAGCTATGTTCGCTCTTCAGCCTTTGGCACCAACTGGACATAGGCTCTCTCTGCCTCCAGCTCTCCTGACCAAGGGCCCTATGTCCAAGCCAGGCAAAAAAGCCATCAACAGAACTGCGACTCTGACTGTGATCACCATCCATGCTGTGCCCTTGAATTGCTGCTTGCCACACAGATCTTAACAGCGCCAGAGCCAAAAAGCAACATCCTTAGCAGAAAATAACTTTGTAAATTACTGTCTCTCCCCCCCACCCCCAAACAGATGCTGTCTTTTTACAACATGGAGATAGTCATGGAATAGCTATCTAGACTGAATTTCTGCTATTCAAGCACCTGTTGAAGGTACAAGATTCCAGCAAGGGTGGGGGGAGAAGGAAGAGACACAGAGCATCCCTAACGGGAAATAATTCTCTTATTGGCAGATCTCCTGGAGCAAAGAAAAGCAGTGGAAAATGACAAATCACATCATTTTAATTCTATCACTGGCATTCAGCCTTTTTGCTGCATGTTGTTGTAAAGGACACCCTTTAAAAACCCTTTTACAAATACGACCTAATTCAGAAGTGATGGGGGTGGAAACTGCCGTCAAGACGCAGCCAACTTATAGCAACCCTCTGGGGTTTCAGTGGTGGTTTGCCACTTCTTGCCTCTGTGTCACGAACCTGGTATTTCTTGGGGGTCTCCCATCCAAGTGGTAACCAGGGCTGACCCTGCTTAGCTACTGAGACCTGACAAAGATCAGCCTAGCCTGGGCTTTTCAGATATGCCATGCCAAAAAGGAATGCCTAGGGCTATGTTCAGCTGCAGCAAGGTTTTTAAAACATTTGCCAGCATGAGGTACATTGGAGAAAACCTGACAATGTCCTCCTGATAATTTTTTGTTAAATAAACAGCAGCTGTCATGTGGCAAACAAAGGTGTTTCTCTGCTGTCTTGCAAAGTCCGCCCCACCCCCTCTTTCCAGAGCTGATGCCGGCAGATGCACCTTCAACACAGGCCCACGGCTCTTCAATTCCATCCCCCTGTTACAGTCAATTCTTGGCAAGCTCCCTGCTCCCGCCTCAGCAATAATTCTCGCCAAGTTCCCACAATCGTTTTAGCCCTTCTGGAAGGTCAGGTATAACCACAGGCATCGTGGCACCGCTCCTGCCTAGCAAGTGGGAGGGGAAAGGTTTCGCTTCAGAGGGAAGGCAAACTCCACCTTGTGCGGGAAAAGGAAGCCTACATCGAGGATACCGGGAGGCTGGAGAGCTGAGAGCATAAAAAGTATCATTTCTCTCTCATTAAAACAAGCAGCCGTCTTGCTTTTACTGTGGTTACATGAAAATGTCAGTGCTTTCTGGAAACGGTGCAGGTCAGAGGTTTCCAAAACACACGGCAAAGACTTTGATTCAGCTGAAATTTTTACCAAAGAGAAAACACTTTGAGGGACATTCGAGCCCCCCACTGTGAGTTCTGATTACAAGCCAATTATTGCTGAAATTTTGTCATGAATGGATGTCAGGCTTTTCTCTTTCCCCACCGCTTTGGTACAAAAAAAAAAATGAAGCTTACAATCATTTTTAAGCACAGTTTCCTGGCAATAATCTAGCTAACTCCGTCAGCTTCCGATAGAAATAATTCCTTGTTGCACACTTATTCTGCTATGAATGCAAAGACGTTTGTAGCAGTAATGGAGGGTCTGCACAGAAGGAGCCTCTTTTCTTGCCTCCATTTTCCCTTCTCCACATCGCTGGAGGGCTTTTTTTGCAATTTTATTAAGCAGCAGTAGCTATATCGCTGTCATGTAATCAGGGGGTTTTTTGTGGAAAAAGTGCAGCAGGAACTCATTAGCATACTAGGCCACACCCCTGGCAGTGCAACTCCCAGCCAGGATTGGCTTTCCCAGGCGACCCGCAGCTTGCGGGGCGTATGGGGAACTCGAGAGAAGGAAGGCAGTTTCTGGATCAGCTTCCCCAGGTGCCCCACAGCTGCGAGGCACCTGGAGAACCCAAGGAGGGGAGTCAGTTTAAACTGCCTTCCCTCCCTGGATTGGCTTGGCTTTCCCAAGCACCCCACAGCTTGTGAGGCGCCTGGGGAACCTGAGGGGGGGAGGCTGTAGGCGTGGCCAACTTGAAAGGCAGCCGGAACTCCGTTCCTGTGCATTCCTGCCCAAAAATAGCCCTGCATGTAATGACACTACAGCAATATATCAAGTGATTTAATAAAGCCAACAAAAAGCCTACTGTGGTACGGGGGGGGGGGGGGGGGAGGGATGCAGACCCAAGCGGAAACAGCACTGACGGAGGTGGAAAGGTATGGAAATCTGCATCTTCCTATCCACATGGTAAGCAAACTGTCTTTGAGTGAGATCTTTCCAGAAAGCTGGTTTTGGAAAGAACAGACCAAAGTAAAGGAGGCCACAGAAGCGTCTGACTGCTGAGCAGCTGGGAGACCAGGTTGTGTGGAAGATTTTTAAAAAGAAGCTGCTGTTTCAGACAGAAGCAAAACACTCATGTGAAACCGTCCAAGACTTCTGCACTTCACACTTGCTTGGAATTAGCGCCATGGCCAGGACTGCCGAGGAAAACCTCGAGTTCAAACTGGAGCAAACAGGAGTTCTTTCCCATCCATAAAACTAACTTGCACTTGGTTTGGAGGCAGTGGAGGGAGCTGCAATGTGCTGGGTGTACAACTATGAACCAACAGCCCTTGATCACAGATTCAAGGTTGGAATCTACAGATCCATTCTGCTATTTTCATCCTCATCATCACTACGATTTAAAGCCACATTCAGCCCGCAAGAGACTCTGAACAGAGTAACTGCAAGCGAACACCAGCTTCCCTGCACAAATGCACAGTGAAGATATGTCATCCCTAAGTCCTCACTGAGGACAGAAGGGAAAGAGGGGGCACTTTCACAAACGTACACCTGTCTCCCCCATTTCTTCACTTCCAAACATTTCTCCTTTCCTATTTTCAGCAAGAGATTTATTCTCTATATGCAAATCCAAAGCTTATAGCTTACATTCAGTGTTCCCTCTAAGCGGAGTCAGTGTGAGCTAGCTTTTAGCCTCTGGGTCACACATTTCTGTCTTAGCTCAGGAAGGATGGCTCCAGAGCAAACTAATATATTCAGCAGCCAAATCGCTCGCTCACATCTTTAATGCCAGTAGCTCACAATGTAGAATACTTGCTCACAAGACTCCACAGCTTAGACGCAGCACAGCTTACATTGCTTCCCTTCTCACCCTCAACAATGTGCACCATCAATTATGGCTGCACAAAGCTGGCATCTGAGGGGAGACCTTGTCAACAATGCTGACATCACTGCCTTGTGCTGGCATCCCTCTCATGCCTGGAACTAACATTAGAGGAGGATTTCCCCCAAATGCTTAGTGTCCCCAGCACATGCTGCCACGTCCGGACATGCAAGGAGTGACTTCAGTGAATTGGAATTTTCCTGTTAATCTCCCCACCCTGGATTTTCCTTTTTATTTTCACCTGCACTCCAGCGGAGCAGCAACAGCAGGCATCCACATATGGAGGGGGATCCCCAGCCACCAGCAGGAATCTCAAAAGTCCTCCCCTCCCATTACACTGCACTCTTCTTAAATTCTTTTCTCCTGTTTAGAGCAGGGCTAGGAGCATCCTGCTGGCAGAAAGTAATGGGTTTCCCAAATCAAACTGAGAAGTGAGGAGCAGACATGATGACTCTAGCTTATCTACCACTTTGACCATTCCCATATTCAGAGGCGGAGGCGGAGGCAGAGGCAGAGGCGAAGGGGAAGGCGAAGGCGAAGGCGAAGGCGAAGGGGAAGGAGAAGGGGAAGGAGAAGGGGAAGGAGAAGGGGAAGGAGAAGGGGAAGAAGGGGAAGAAGAAGGAGAAGGAGAAGGAGAAGGAGAAGGAGAAGGAGAAGGAGAAGGAGGAGAAGGAGAAGGAGAAGGAGAAGGAGAAGGAGAAGGAGAAGGAGAAGAGGGAGAAGAAGAAGAGGGAGAAGAAGAGGAGGAGGAGGAGGAGATTGGATTTATAACTCACCCTTCACTTGTAGTCTCAGAGCATCTTACAAACTCCTTCCCCTTCCCACAACAGACACCCTGTGAGGTAGGTGGGGCTGAGAGAGCTTTGAGACAACAGCTGGTACAGAGCTATGGCTTGCCCAAGTTCATCCAGCAAGTGCAAGTGGAGGAGTGGGGAATCAAACCCGGTTCTCCCAGATTAGAGTCCGAGCACTTAACCACTACACCAAACTGGCTTAATGTATTAGTTTCGATTTATATCCTGCCTTGCCCACACAGGCAGGCTCAAGGTGGTATACAACAAGTTAAAAACAGATAAAATACAGAGGCGTAATGCAATTCAATAAAAGACATCAAAATTTTCCATACAAACAATATAAAACAAAGTGCAGTTGCATACAGATGGCGATTGCTGAATGATGGTCCAAAATCCAGTTAGCAGAAGGACCATGATGGTTCAGATATGGGTAACTCATTCATCAGTGACAGCTCCTAATCGAAGGCCTGGTGGAACAGCTTCGTTTTACAGGCCCTGCAGAACTGTAAAAGGTTCCGCAGGGCCCTGATGTCTTCCGGGAGCTCATTCCACCAGTATGGAGAACACCCTAGCTCTGGCAGCGGCCAATTTGGCGTCCTTCAGACCGGGGAGAGTCAGGCAATTTTGCTACCCTGACCCCTCAGTGTTCTTTGGGGAACATATGGGAACCCTATAATGAACTTCATAGCCATCCCTCACCGGTGGCAGCCAAGTCAATAGGTGAAGTCACTGGCATCTTCTCCGAAAGAATTCCACATCTCATTTAGTTTCCCATTTGTGTTTGAGCCACAGCCCGGCAGAAACTTAATGCCCCACCAGCTTAAGCAGTCACGTTTTGCCCATGGGTTGGAGTTACCATTTAATCTTTTGGCCAAGGACAATGTTTTGGGGGGAGGGGGTTGGCCTTCTGTTGTGTGTGGCGCAGCAACTTCCTTTCAAGCTGAAATATCAGAATGAATCTTCGTGTGCTCTGTGACTTTCTAAAGCAATTTTAGATTTTGTTCTCTAGCTAAATAGACACTTGCACCTCAGTTCAAGGTGTGTGGGAAGGGAAGATGTAAAATATACGGTGCACTACCTCTCAAGCATTGATCTCTCTGTGGAAGCTGCAAGGAATGTCAACATGATATGAGTATCATTCTTCATCTGAAGTCTGAGCACAGTTTGGTTTGCAGGAGTTGGAGAAAACATGCAAAAATGCTCATTCAACCGAAAAGGCCACTTCCTATAATGTCCTGCCACCTACAAGATGCAGACACTGTTGAGGATCGGTAGGGAAGTGAGGCAAACGCTAGCACAAGGATACTGTCAAACATTACAGACCACATGCCAATGCTTCAGCCTCACTTCTGATATCAGGTATCTTGGTAGCCCTTGAAGGAAAAGAGCTGGTCCTTTAAAAGGCAATGCTCTGCTTTCCCTGATTACGAACATTCACTTTTTTAAAACACCATCTTCTCCCATTGTTGACCTGGATTCAAAATGCAAATACATCTATTCCAAGGGGGAAAATGGCACCTACTTCTAAAAAAAACCCTCAGAAGCAAAAAAACAGGCAAGCCTTGCATCTCTAGTATTCATTACCAAGCAAGAGACTACCCCATCCCAAAATTTAAACCTTTATTTTTTTCCTATGAAACTTTACTGTTAGTAAAATCCCAATGAAATCCAAAGATTTCCACCCCACTGTTCTGCAAGCCTCGTTCTATGAATCATAATCAAAATAACCCCAACACTGAAATACCGTCTGTTTCGGGCTTACTAAACACACTATAACAGCTCACAGGGACTCATTATGCTTTATCTCGTAAATTGCATGGGAATGGCTTCTTATTACAGATGATGATACCCCTGGGCTGTCCTCAGTCATGTCAGGGAACTGTTAAAAGCCTTCCACACACCACAGCTCAATGTAATGCATTAATAATGGCTCCGTTTTCCAAAAGCAACTCACGACCCTTTTCCTCCCAATGCAGTCAATGGTTGATGCAGACACCCAATAACAAGATGAAAATTTTTAAAAAACTACTCAGGTTAGAAATGTGCATTCCAACACACTTTGGCATTTAAAGGAAAAAAAATCAGATTTAACCCAATCCTACCCTTTCTATATGTCCAAAGAGACCTACATGGATTGCACTGATAGCCCTCCATTCTGTAGTCATGGAACTGAAGGCACCATGCACAAGGTTCCCAACTGGTCTCTTATCCAGGCTGTGACCAGCATCAGACTAGCTTAGCTTCAGTTCTTACATGCGTCATTCAGATACATCAGAAGGAGGTCTTGCCTAGTCAGGCTCATGTCACAAGACATTTGTTAGACAAAGCCATTAATACTTGTAACATATTCTCCCCCCCATTTTGTTATTTATGTTCTGCTTTTCTTCCAAGATGATACCCAATGGACTGTACATGGGGGTCCTCCATCTAGGTATGGCCAGACTCATATCAACTTAGTTCCAACAGTTACTTTATCATTGTCGTGGTAAGGCAGTATCAGTTTGGTCCAGTATTCAGTACCAGGAAGTGGCCAATGGTACCTCCCACTTTCTGCTTTAAGCCTCCCCTCCCTGAGGAGGAGAGTACCAGTAATAATTACTTTCATCCCTGGTGGCTGGGATTTTTGATGCAACCCACCTTAGATAAGGGCATAGTCCAACTGCTAGTCATGATTATACAGGCATTACTGGTGGGAAGTGACATCAAGTAGCAGTTGATTTATGGCACTCTCTTTTAAGGCAAGAGAACAACAGAAATAGTTTACATTGCCTATCTCTGCATAGCAGCCTTGGTCTTCCTTGGCCGTCTCCCATCCAAATACTAATGAGGGCTGACCCTGCTTAGCTTCTAAGATCTAATGAGGCTGGGCTAACCTGGACCATACAGGTCAGAGGTAGACCTCACTACTAGTATGAAAATGAAGGAAGAAGAAGAAGAGATCGGATTTATATCCCGCCCTTCACTCACTTAAGAGTCTCAGAGCGGCTTACAAACTCCTTTCCCTTCCCCTCCCCACAAGAGGCACCCTGTGAGGTAGGTGGGGCTGAGAGAGATCTTTCCCAAGCTGTCCTTGAGTGAACAGCTGGTACAGAGCTATGACTTGCCCAAGGTCATCCAGCCAGGTGCAAGTGGAGGAGTGGGGAATCAAACCCGGTTCTCCCAGATTAGAGTCCGCGCACTTAACCACTACACCAAACTGGAAGCCTTACAAGGCCAATAAGTTTTTAATCACATGGACTTGATACTGGTTTTATATCAGGGGGAGTAGTTTATACAAACAAATAATGCAGCGGTTATCTCAGGTTTCTTCCCCAAGACAACTAACTCCCGTTCCAAGTGTTTTCAACCACAGAGAAGGTATTTCAAACCTACTGCCTTTCTGAAGATCTTCAGCCCAATTCATCTTCCCTATAAAAGCAGTGGCTACAAACTCCATAGCAACCTCAGAACACGCACCTGGCAGTTATGGGAGCTTTTGCATTCCTTTCCGAGGAGAACAAATGACCCTGAACCACTATTTACAAATCGATTTCCCCCCCTCCACCTATAGTATCTGATTCGCAGATCTACTCCCGGGCAGCTTCTCAATAACCACTAAGAAACAATGGTACTTCAGAAGCGATGACTGCAGAAATTCCATCTGGATGCTCAGCAGTCAGTAGAAAGTGTGCAGACCCACTGAGATTAAAAAAAAACCTCCCCCTCCAGCCCCGTTGCAAAGAACCAGAAACAGCAGACTAAGCGGCATTGTTTTCACGGGCGGGCGTCGTGTCAGCACTCGTCAGCTCCCCAGGAAATAACAACCACACAATCTTGTTTGGATTCCAGGATCTGACCTTATCGCTTGCACATAACTGCGGCTCCAGCACAATTCCCCCGCTTCTGAATGCCATATGCCTTGCCTGCTCCAGGGAATGCCTTAGCACTTAGACATTAAAAGTAATCGCTGCATTGACAACTGGAGATTTGAAGCACGGCCCCAGATTCCTCTGGCATTCCCCTGTCGAAGCCAAAGAGAGCAGTAAAGTTTCTGCTGAAGTTGACGTTGTGCAGATGCGGACGGGCCCCGTTTTTGTGCTTCCAACAGAATGGTCTACATCTGCTGACGATTTTTATGGCTTGTTTTTATATTGAGAATCCTACGGTATTTTTATTTTTTTTTATTGCATTTATTCATATTTATTGCATTTGTTTGCATTTATTGACCAATCTAGGACTTTTACTTTCTCCCAGCAAGAGCCCAAGCCAGGTAACAAGAGATAAAATAAAAATAATCAATCATCCATTAAAATGAACACAAATAGCTGAAAACAGACAACTAAAACAGCTCCACCAGAGCCCGTTCAAGCTGCCCCACAAGGTTTTTTAAGTCATACCTCTGGGCATAGAGAGCAGGGGGTCAACGGATGAATGGGGGGGAGGTAGCTGTGAATTTCCTGCACTGTGCAGAGGGTCAGACTAGATGACTCTCGGGCTCCCTTCCACCTCTATGTTTCTATGTTACTGTCTTCCAGCTGTGTGGGAAGGTCTTGAGGGTCAGTGCCTGCCTCACCTCTTCTCGGATGCTGTTCCATAGTAGGCCTGACCATCAGAGAACACACCCTCAAAAGTAAGGATAGTCTGTGCGTTACTTTCTGAGCCACCAGCAAGCAGGTCTCTGGAGAGGCAGCTCAATTAAAAAACAACAACAACAACAACTTTACATTGCATCCGTAAAGGTTCTATTCATGGAGACAAGAATGACTCATTTGCAATTTCCTCTGTGCAGTTAGGGCTTAGAAATGAATGATGACGACATCACAGTCATCAAACCACACTGGTGAACATTTGATTGCGGAATGAGAACTCTCTCAACACTCCAGATCCCCATGGCTGTATACGTGACCACCTACCCCAGTTCCAGCACCTTTACCTGAGACATGGAGGGAAAGATTTCATTCAGAAAGCTAATAGTTGGCAGGTGCTTCAGACCAGATTGTTTATGTGGAGACGCCAGCATCACCCTTCCTCCTCCCCTTGCATGTAAACCAGCAAGACCCAAGAGTTTTCATCATACATACAAAGCAACCTTCTGCAAACCCCACACCACCCCTTTTACACCAACTGAATGACTTGACGCAGGAACTATGCCGCCACAATGCCTAGATACATGCTTAGACCATTCTGCACAGAACTCTTACCCCAGTCTAGGCAACCCCAGATTCTGTCGGTCACAGAATCTTTGCAATCTTAGAAGGACAGTGTAATGACTCAAGAAGTCCCAACAGAACTAAGCCAACTGCAGCCTGAATCCCTCTCAGTGGATTTCCATGAAATGATGTTAGGGTTGCCAACTCCTGAATG
The DNA here is from genome assembly GCA_029233225.1 of Lepidodactylus listeri. Taxonomy (NCBI): domain Eukaryota; kingdom Metazoa; phylum Chordata; class Lepidosauria; order Squamata; family Gekkonidae; genus Lepidodactylus; species Lepidodactylus listeri. Next base: position 24,037,835 of record JARCFY010000005.1, read on the forward strand.
GGGGCCTGGAGTTCTCCTGGAATTACAACTGATCTCCAGACCATGGAGATCAGTTCTCCTGGAGAAAATGGCAGCTTCAGAAGGTGGACTCTATGGCATCACAGCCCTTCTGAGCTCCTTCACCTCCCCAAACTCCACCATCCCCAGGCACCAAATCCCCAGGAATTTTCCAAGCCAGACTTGGCAATCCTAAATGAAGGTAAAACGCTGATGGGACCCGTTTCAAGACAATCCAAGAGTTCGGCTCACCATACTGACAACGTGGGCCCTGAAATCCCTCTGGACACTGGCACATCTGAGACGTTCCACCACGGCATTTCCCTCCGTTGAAGCAAGTTCCAACAGAGCACGAAGCTAGAGAGCAAAGGGGGAGTCAACAAAGACGGGTTAAGGTACGAAATCTGCAAAGTCTCCGGGACAAAAGATTTCAGCTCCTACTTAACGATTAATTTGCACAATCTGACCTTCCAAGCAAACACTGCATGACAGTAAGCCTAAGAGCACTACCAAATACAACAGGGAGCTACTGGTATCTGTCTAACCGGTCTGCTTCTAAACATGAGCATCTGGAGCTCAGTAGTAGAACAAGAATATATGCTTGGCATGCAGAAGGTTCCGGGTTCGATGCCGGCACCTCCAGTTAAACAACCTTAGGTGACAGCTTTTAGGAAGGACCTTTCTCTGCAAAGACCCTGAAGAACTACTACCTGCCAGGGCGGGTCATGCTGAGAGAGAGGAGCCAATGGTCTGTCTTAGCACACTGTAGTTTCATATACATTGAAACTCACTTGTGGCTTTCACAATCAATTTTTTTAATGAGTAAACTTGAAGAGAACATCTAAGGCAGAGTCTCCCAATACGATGCCTGCGGGCGCCTTTCCTGGCACTTGCCAAGTGTTTTTAGAAAGTGGGTGGGCCAGGTGGGGCTTTTGCTCAGCAAGGTTTCTGACTGGCCATTCAAGATCTGATTCGCTGTGCAGGTCACCACAGCACAAGGATCTTCACTGCATGACTAAAGACAAGCTGTGTGTCTGCAAGAAAATGCATCATGCTTAACAGAGCTTCTGGCTCAAATGTTCAAGAGTTACTATTAGAGTTATGCATAACCTCACTCCCTAAGATTCAGCGGTTGGTTCCACATCTTCTGGCTGCCATTTTGTGGTTGGGTCCACTGTCAGAATTTCAATAGAGCCCATGGGCACAAAAAAAAAGTTGGGGACTCCATGATCTAAGGGATGTTCTCACCTAAGCAGCACAGTGTGAGAAGCAGACCCAATACTGGACAAACCTAACACTTACCATGTAGGCATCCAGGTTCATCATCCTTTTTCCTGCTCCAGCCAGGACAACACTTAAAGACAGTGTGATGCTCCATGCTGTACACTTGCTTATAGATGGTATAGTAGCCGGTTCTATAAAACAATTTACCAAAAAAAAAAAACTGGTCAAAAACTGTCCTAGTTAGAGACCATTCAGAAAACAGCCACTGTCTGCATCCAACACATAATCAATAAAACAGAACTTTGCAGCACATTATTCGTTGATACAAAAGAGTGGTTTTTCCAAACCGGTTTCCTCCATGGAAACCTCACAAGTTGTAGTGGGGAGGGCCAACGTTACGTCTGTTGGGAGATGAAGAGGAAGAAGAAGACGAGATTGGATTTACACCCCGCCCTTCACTCGGAGTCTCAGAGCAGCTTACAAACTCCTTTCCTTTCCCCTCTCCCCAACAGACGCCCTGTGAGGTAGGTGGGGCTGAGAGAGCTCTTTCAAGGACTTCTCTTTCAAGGACTATGGTTTGCTCAAGGTCATCCAGCAGCTACAAGTGGAGGAGTAGGGAATCAAACCCAGTTCTCCCAAATTAGAGTTTGCACACGCTTAACCACTACACCAAACTGGCTCTTTGTACCAGATGTCTGATGACAACTTTGTACCACATGTCTGATGAGAGTTCCGTGCCCCCTAGATAAATGCTAGCCACTTTCTCTGGATTTTTTACATTTGATACAGGTGAAATGCCATTCTCCTTTGTCTTTTCTCTGGGAGTTCAGCTGCTGCAGAGAAAGCTTTGGAGATTATACTTTCAGGTCAGCTGCATTTCATATACTCAAATCTAGTGGTCTATTATTATTGGTTTCACCCTGACCTGGATGGTGCAGGCTAGCTCAATCTCTTTAGATCATGGAAGCTAAGCAGAGTTGGCCCTGGTTAGTATTTTGATGGGAGTCCACCAAGGAATACCAGGGTTGTTACACGGAGGTCAAGCAATGGCAACCCACCCCTGAATGTTTCCTGCCTTGGAAATCCTACAGGGTCACCATAAATCTGCTGCAACTTGACGGCAATGTATACACAATTTTTGGAAGACCTTTATTTTATGTACAGGATTTGTGGCTTTAACTGTGCTTATATTCAGACATATTTTCAAACGGACTTGTGCAGGAGCAGGCACTTATCTTCTGCAATACAGTCCAAGTTACGGCTACAGGGTTTCATCTGTACAATCACCTTGCTCACACCCAGTAATTAGTGTTCTTTGAAAGCATCCCCCACCCCAGTGTTATGGTGTTTCCGTGCACATCTCAGGTTTTCCCCAGCCTTCCTGTTTTGGGAAAGATCACAACAAAGCCAAGGTGGCACCCACGTGGACAGGAATATCTGGATCTTCCCACTCCTGCCCCAATCAGTGCCATCCTCCCTGTCTGGACCCCTGCAGTGGCCACTTCCATCACTGGAGAGCTTTTTTTTTTTTGTAATCGACAATTGTGTATTTTTGTAACAACCTTGTCTACCATGTTCTCTGAAATCCCAACTTTCATTTTTTTAAAAAAAACAACCTCTAGCTCCTTTTGCCACAGAGAAATACCCTTCCCCTTAAATCTTCACAATGAGGGGCTAAAGGCATACATTTTTAAAAATAAAAGATGGGGATTCAGAGAACCTGACAGACAGATTGTTATAACATTACAATGAGGTTCAAAGGCTGACTTAGAAAGAAACAAATCTGAAAAGCTCCCAGGGGCACAGGGAGAGGGACAGATGCTGTTGGGGGACTGGAAGAGGGTAAATGCAGGGAAACCTGCTATGTGGAAGCCCCACTGATGCTGTGATGTTAAGCAGCTGCTGCAATAACCGTGGGGAAACCACACAAGCCCATCCCCATCTGGAAAACACCTTAAAGGAGAACAGTGAAAACAGAGTGACTCTGGTGTACTCACATCCAACAAGGGTTACTGGCATGGCAGACACCAATAAGCCTACATATATGGAAAGCACATTTAAATGTGGTCAGGCACCCATGGAAAAGGGCTGTACTTGTGGCCCCATCTATATATCTAATAGCCAAGATGCCCCCTCTTTGCGGATATCTAAATCCACACATTGGGGGGAACATAGGGGGCAAAGAGATTTTCCTGCACACTGGGGCCACTCCCCAGGTGTGCAGAAAAATCTGAAAAGTTGAAAAAACTATACAGGGGATATTTAAATCTCCCCAAAAGTAAAAGACCATTCCTTGTGCACATGCAGAGAATGCACTGGTACTCTGCCTTGCCATTGCTGCAGGAGAGGGGGGTGAAGGCTTGATGGGCCTGGTGGCTGGGAGCTGTGCAGGCCTCACCATCAGTGCCATGGGGTGTAGAAAAGGCTTGGCGGGCCCGGCAGCTGTGAACGCTCAGGCCTTGCCACCAGTGCCGGGACAGGGGAACGTCTGGCGAGCCCCAGCAGGCCCACCTGCTAGGCTCACCTGCAGCCATTTCCTCCTTCTCAATTCTGAGTGCCTCCTTCTGCAGGCAGGGAGCCGTGGGGAATACTCCCCCCACCAGCAAGTATTGCGGGTCCTGCTTCTTGTCCTACATAATTCAACTTTACTTGGAAAATTGAAGCAGGCAGAAAGTGGCTAGAAAGTGGCGAACTGAGTGGGGACGGGCTCCCCCATTCTTTAAAAACTGGATTCACGTTTTGTCCACTTGCCCTTAAGAACAGCAATATTGTATTCCCTTGGTCTGAGATGGGGAACTATTTTAGTACTATTATTCCTCCACAAGTTTGCACGAAAGGAAACTAACCTTTTCTATAGTGCATCCCCAACCTATACTGCCAAATCAAACAGATGAGCAGCCATTTCTAAATCCTCACATTTGTAGAACACAATGGATAAGAACTAATTATACTGAATCATTTTTTCCCTTCCAGCCAGGGAGAGAGGAGTTTTGTAATACCAGCCTACTGAAAATAAGAGTCCACAGACCTTTTAATTAGTCCAGGTATAATGTGAGAACATGGATCCAGTTTGTAAAGAAGTGGGGGAAACATGCTGAAAACAAGATTTTTTAATCATGAACGATGACCCAACATTTGTTCAATGGGCGGTCACAAAGGATGAATAGGTCCTGGATAGCCTCCTAGGTTAATATCACAGGGATCAAATTCTGTACTTAATTTTTCCCGTGCTCGTCTTGAGAGTTTCATGCTGTCTGAACATGTGTTATGGCCACCACTGACACGACTGCTGTCGTAAAAGCTAATGGCTAAAACAATAAAACTTTATTACTTGTGTGTCTGCCTGTGGCATTCCTAAATTTATCCTCTGCAGCACGTCTGTGGCATAGAAGAGAACCAACTGTTTTCCAATTAACAAAAGCTTCCCTACCTGTTACCTGGGGGAGATACATATGCCAACAGGCCAATGTAAAAGCAAAAAAACCCAAAAAACCATACAACTGTATTCGGTGCATTTCTTTATGCAAAGTCCATCCATTCTACATTCTGTGCAAAAGTTACTTCACTCCTCCGGGAATGCTCGCCGAGTTTCCGCTACTTTCATAATTTTTAATAAGCAAATTAAAAGCAAAAATCAAAGAGACCATCAGAGGGAAGGAGGGAAGGAATCAGCCAGGCTTCCATCTAACATGACAGGATACAGCTCCAACCAAGAGGACTTCCCCCCTTCCAGCTTACAAACATTATTAGAAGAGAAGGCAAGAAGCAGTCAAGAGCTGGTAGCCAGCACTGCATACTGGTTAGAGCAGAGGTGTCAAATTTCATTTGTTACGAGGGCTGGATCTGACATAAATGTCACTTTGTCGGGCCTGGCCATGTGTGCCATAATATACAATGCCAGGTACCGGGGCTGGACTAGGACATGAGAGAACCAGGTGTGAATGCCTGTTCTGTGATGGAAGCTCACCAGGTGACCTCTGGCCCATTTATTTATTTATTAAAAGGCTTCTCGCCTTTCCTCTTGTTTCAAGGTGGCTTGAACACTCTCAGCATAACCTACCTCCCAAGGTGGTTGTTTTGAAGACAGAGGAAGAGAGAATGTTGCATGGGTCCCCACCGGGGAGTAAAATGCAGTATATATTCTTCTTTTTTTTTAAAAAAAAGAAACAATAAAAACAAAGCAGCCAGCTATGAATCCACTCTCCATGAGATTTTTTTGTTCCATTGTCCTGTGCGCTGTTTTATAATTCCTGTCACCTGCTTTTGGAACGAATATATGGCTGAAAGGGGGGATAAAATTTAGCAAACGTGCACACAAAGTTTGTGCGTTACCTTCTCTCATGGCTCACACACCACCTCTGGGCCCCGCAATCCTGCTTCCATGTTTTCACAAAACGGGTGAAGGCCTGTACACATGGCTGCTGATGGGCCACCATGGCCACTTCTTGTTCTGGACATACATTTGGCCTGCAACGTAGGAGAAACAGTAAATCAGTGCCACAACACTAGATAACTCAGGAACAGCATCAAGCAGTCCAACATGATACACATGAAGAAATGAAGTAACCTTATACTGAATCAGACCATTGGTCCATCAAACTAAACCTGTTCAGAAAGTCAGCAGCTCTCCAGAGCCCAAGGCGGAGGTCTTTCCCATCTCCTGCTACCTAATCCCTTTAACTGGGGATGCCAGGGATTCGATCTGGGACCTTCTGCAGGCTGAGCAGAAGCTCTATCACTGAGCAGCAGCCTCTTCACCGATCCTATCCTGATCCACCTAGTCCCTCCACTAAGCCACAGTCCTCCTCCTTATTTTGATCACCTAAACACTGGGTCTTACTCCAGCTTTCAAGCCACTTCATCAGTGGCTTTTAGTCCTTTAATGACATTCCCATGTTCAGTTGCAAACTATGAACTGATATTTTTGGTGATGCCAGAAGAACATGCCCTTTATTTTGAAGGAGATAAGCAGCACGCTTGAAGCTTCAAGGAATCATGGGGTGGCATCCAGGCAATGAAAGTCTCACGCCAGCACTCCAATGAGGACATATGTTTAGGTAGCAACATGGAAATGCAAGGGTAATTGCCAGTGTGGCTGAAACAGCCCACGTCCTACATGTACAATCCAAATGAAATGTGGATCAAGAAAACATTGTTTGTAGAAGAGCAACGTCCATGACTTATTAAAGGTAAAGGTTTCCCTTGCTCGAAAACTAGTTGAATCCGACTCTTGGGGATGGTGCTCATCTCCATTTCCAAGCCAAAGAGCCAGTGCTGTTCGAAGACTTTTCCATGGTCATGTGGCCAGCATGACTAAATGCCAAGGTGCACGGAACGCTGTTACCTTCCCACCAAAGCAATACCTATTTATCTACTTGCAATTTCTTGCTTTCGAACTGCTAGGTTGGCAGGAGCTGGGGCCAGAGACGGGAGCTCACTCTGTCACATGGCACTAGGGTCTCAAACTGCAGAACTACCAACCTTCCGGACTGCAGCTCAGTGTCTTAACCTCTGAGCCACTGCGGCCCTTCTATGACTTATTAGGCTCTCAGTTTCCCAACTACCGCATAATGTTTGCTTTCGGGAAAGCCATCCTTAGAAGCAGAAAAACTGAAAACTATGGATGCCGGGTGATCATCGATATTCACTTAATTTACTCTCTCTCCCCAGGTGGAAGGCAGAAGCAAAGATCGGGTGAGTTTAATGGAAGCTAGGTGAGTGCCCTCAGCAAGAGGCACAGAGATTAGACGGCAGCATCTATTCCCTAAAAGAGGATCAAACTAGTTGGTGGGCTGCTCAGTAGATATTAAATACATTATTTTAAGTTCAGCGAAAGCAATATCCTTAACATGCACATTAAGGAAAGGTGGTATTAGTTTATGTCACATTTATGGATGAGACTACAGTCGAAGCACAGTTAATCCCCATGAAAGTCAATACACTAGACCTGCCACAAGAAAACCATTGTGCCCTCCCAGTTCTCTAAGCAGTAAGAAGTCAAATGGCGCTACAGGGCTTACACAGACATAAAATACTGGCTTTGCATGCAAAAGACCCCCAAGGTCCAGCTGCTGACATCCCCAGCTAAAGGATTTCAGGAAGAAGGACTGAGAGAAGAAGAGACTGGATTTATACCCCACCCTTCAGAGTGGCTTACAAACTCCTTTCGCTTCCCCTCCCCACAACAGACACTCTATGAGGTAGGTAGGGCTGAGAGAGCTCTTTCAAGAACTGTTCTTTCAAGGACACCTCTGACAGAACTATGGCTTGCCCAAGGTCATCCAGCAGCTGCAAGTGGAGGAGTGGGGAATCAAACCCAGTTCTCCCAGATTGGAGTTCGTGCACTTAACCACTACACCAAACTGGCTCTCAATGGACATCACAAACCACACGAGTTTTACAAGGGGAACTTGCAATGATACTGTAGCTGCCAGTTCCTGGTGGCAACTTGTGACTCAAAGTACAGCACGGCCTGATTTGAACTGGGACCATTCTGCGAGAGAAGGAATTCCTGCCTTCTCCACTGTCTTCTTTTAGGCAGCTGAAGCAGCTGGGAGAGGGGTGCAGTGGGCGGAGTGCATTATTTGCTCCATTGGGAGCCTACATTTGCATTTGCAAGTGCTGGCTCCCCACAGAGCAAATAATTCCCCCCTCCCATAGCCCCTGGGCTGTTTCAGCCACCAAAAAGAGCACAGGAGGGAAGACAGGAATTCCTCCTCCTCATCCTCAGTGCTCCCACTCAGAATCTGGCCTTGCTGAGCATTGACTCATGAGTTGCCACCAGGTGCTAGCAGATACAGTATAGCTGCAAGTCTCTGCGGTGAACTCATGCAGTCTGAAATGTCTCGTTAGGCTCCTAAAAAAGATCTCTCTCTGCTAGAGACTTTGGAGAACTGCTGCCAGGCAAAGAAGACAATACAGAGTGGTATAAACAAATGTTCCGATTCAGTGTAAAGCTGATGTCTATGTTTAAGCTTCAGTTGAACAAGACGCACTTGGAGCACTGGCGTGAGATTTACAAATATGCCAGAAGATCATAGTGGAAGTGAACAGGCTCCTATAGGCAGGTAGTAAAGACCTGCAGCGGATTCCCAAAGAGCCTCCTAGCCCCAAGTTTTCCCAAAGGGTGCTACCTGCAAACAGGTAAGATCCGAAACTGCCCCTTCGTCCACATTCCCTGGAGTGGCTCCCACATGGTGGAACAAGCCTGCATTGTTGGATGCCTTATCTCATGCTGTACAATCAAATTGTTTTCTATCATTTGTGATCTGCCTCGCATCCCAGCAAGAACAGTGGGCTACAAATAAATAAATACCGAGCTTTCCTTTGCCCAGCTCCAGCGGCAAACTGGCTCCAGACTCTGCCTCAGCCATTTCACTTGTCTCCAGCTTGTCCCCTTGAAAAATGTGAAGGGCAGAGATACCCAGCTATCGTGTTTAACGCAAGAAAGAAAGAAAAAAGCCTCTGTGTTAAATACATTTTCTTGGCTCCGAACACTGCTGCCGTTGACAGCTCCAGATTGTCACTAACAGCCTCTCACTACCAACTAGAGCGCTTCAGAAATGGAACAGAAAAGAACCCGATCACAATAACAAGTCTTTTCTACATCTCCAGAGTTGCAGATACATCTAATAAGCATAGGGTGAGCTCACATTTGATATATGCATGAAGTAAGAACTTACGAACATGAAATTGTCATTATGGACTAAAACACGAATGGCCCAATTGACTCATTGCTACTGCAAAACCCCTCTGTGGATCACAGTGGTGGAAAAACAGTCTTTAAACACCACGCTATTTAGTACACTGGTATCCTGCGCTTGGGTCAGCACAGTCCTCCTCACAACAGCCCTGTGAGGTAGACCAATTGTCACCCAGTGAGCTTGAAGGCAGCGTGGGGATTTGAACCCAGCCTCCAAGATAAGAATTCAACCTTCTAACCACTGCATTTCTAAAGAATTATTGAATGACCTTCTTACATGCAGTAGCGAGTTATGAACCGACAAAGCTATCGAAGGAACTATATTCATGTGTCATTGTGTGGCTGAGAACTAAGTTGGAAAGGAAAATCTGGCATCTATTAGTCTCTATAAAATTGTGGTTAATTTCTTTAGCTGAATTTCTAAAAATACAGCTTGGGACTCTCTGTGATAAGGGAAACTATATATATATATACAGGCTGAAATTTATTTATACTAGGGGTGCCAGCCTCCAGGTGGGGTTAGAGGATCCCCAGCTTTTACAACTGATCTCCAGACAACAGATCAGTTTCCCAGGAGAAAGTGGCTGCTTTGGAGGGTAGACTCTATGGCATTATACTATTCTGAGATCCCTTCCCAGACCCCACCCTCTCCAGGCTCCACCCCCAAAACCTCCAGGTGTCTCCCATCCAATGCTCCCTGTAAGCTGCGGAGTCCTGTGAGAAAAAAATTCTGCTTTGTGAGCTACTGGCATTAAAGTTGTGAGCGAGCGATTTGGCTACTGCATAAATTAGTTTGCCCTGGAGCCAACCTTCCTGAGCTAAGACAAAAATGTGTGAGCCAGAGGCTAAAAAACTAAGCTAGCTCACACTAACTCAGCTTAGAGGGAACACTGCACCCAACCCAGAGCTGGCAACCCTAAATTATACACACATGTATAATTTCCAGCCCAAACAGCAGAAAATAGATTACAGAACAATGTCTGCTAAGGATCCAATTCCACATGCAGCTTTCCTCAGAAAGTTGTCTCTGAAGATCAATTCACAGCATATCATGCGTTCTACACAGGAACCACCAGACAAAAAGTACTGTAGTATCTTAGAGAACACCAGATCGCTGGTTCGTTTCCCCCACCCCTCAAACCCTTATTTTTATTTTTAAAATGCTCAGATATTTAAAAAAGAATTTGAACTTTGAGTGCATTCTTCTTGGCCAAAGTTGAGTGTAAAATACCAGGGAAAGGGCACTAATCTAGAGTTGCCTCCTGCTAAAACCATAGCTGTCTGCACCTTCAGCAGTCTTGTAGTATCTTGCCACAGCTGAAACTTTACCAGCTACTGCAGCTCCCTGTTGGGAAAAGGCCCAGTGGCTGCATTGCTTTCCAGCTCTTAAAGACACAATAATCTAATTAATGGCTGTTCAAAAGGCATCTACTAAAGTTGTACACCCTTCAGTGTCAACTCACCACAGATATGGCCAGAATAGTCTAGAGACCCAGAATAGAACAGCCTTGAGGATCAGTAAGACTACAGAATGGCAGCGGTTATATAGCCTAGTATAGATCAGAAGACATCTAAGCCATTATCAATAGACACCATTTGTTTTAGGCCCAGGTGCAGAAGCATCAGGTAACTGCAAGAAATGTCCGACTTCACAGAACTGAAGATATCATTCTAGGACGGGAGTATTGGTTGAGGGCCAAAAGGTATTCATATGTATGAGAAACTTGTAATTGCTATTTTTGAATAGACTTTGTTAAGGTAAAAAGTAGCAAGAATGAGTTGAAATTCTTTATATACTCTTAAAAAGCTATTTTAAGGATAGATAACATTGTACGGTGTTTGAAGTTATAACATATTGGGTTTGCCAAGAATGTGCACCCTATCAAGGTGGGTTCAGGCGAGTAGCTGTGTTAGTCTGAAGCAACAGAACAAAATTGGAGTCTACACCCTATCAAGGGAGACAATGAGCCATTGTTAGGAGATGATTTTAGAATCCTATAAATACGGGAAGATATATTTGAGAGCTTCTTCTCAGGAAGGACTCCTTGCCTGTGACCTGCTTACTTTTGGGGTAAGAAACTCTTATGGACTCATGTAATTGCTCTCCTTTAATTATTTCTGCAAGCAGTGATGGATGGATGGCATAATGAGTCACATGGAACACTCTTTGCTCCCTGCTTCTCTAGCTGCATTTTATATCCCAGCCCAGAGATACAATCTTTACACTCTGTTTTTCTCTTTGTGGTTCAAGGCAACAACTTTCAGTGCATAATGGAAACAAGCTTATTCCATTGAAAATCAACTGAAAGCAGAGAAAACACCTGCAACTCAACCCTATTCAATGCCCTAAGAAATAGAGCTGCCTTCCAAAACCCTCCAAAGGACAGTGCAATCTTCCTCTCTTTAGCATGCCTGTTCTGCAAAGTAGGAGCTACTACTGAGAAGGAAAAGGCTGCAGTAGTCACCTTAAAAGAGAAAATCCAAAGGAGCTAATGGAGTCATAAGAGGAAAGTGGTCCTTCAGATATGGTCCATCAAGGACTTTAAAGGTTACTGTCAGCATCCGGGATTGAAATTAGAAATGAACTGGAGACCAGTGCAGCCATTTTAAAATAGATGAGAGGTGTTCCCATCAACTAGCCCCTAATAAATCAAGCTGCTGCACTTTTAATCCAGTTGAAACATTCAGGATGTCTTCAAGGAAAGTCCCACACAGACCACAATACAGTAGTCCAGCCACAAGGTTACAAAACCGTGGATTGGACTGGCTGTCATCTCAGTTTAAACAACCACACTTGCTTCCTGGTCCTGCTTGATCATGACTGACTCATGCCTGTTTGTTGCAAATCCTTCAGTTGCAGCCAGACTTCCTCTTATTAATTTATTTTAAAAATCTACACATGCTGTTTTACAATAGTATTCAAAGTAGCTCATAAAATTTAAATTCACAAAACAGATTACAACATTTAAAAAAAAAAAAATAATCATAATATTGTGGCAATAATCACAGGCAACACTGCTAAACTCAAATTTTCAGAACGGGTAAAAACACAAGCAGCCAACCCTTCAGAATATCTCTGGTTTGAGAACTCTCTGGACAAAGAAGTGTATCAGCAGCCTTGCACTTCCAAAGTTACTTCATGCACCGCCATGCTGATCTATATACTCAATCACCACCCCAAAATTAGGGGTGGTACTCCTAAGTTACTACATACCCTGCTTTGTTGTTATTGTTAAGCCAGAAGACAGCAGAAAGTTTCTAGGTGCCCCAACTAAATCACTCTCAACCCATACCTTCCATAGCTTTTGGAACCTAGAGGTGGAGAATGCTTTCATGGACCTCCTATGATGGACTGTTCCAAAGAAATGATGCTGCTGAAGAGAAAATGAGCCCCCTAGTGGACAAAGATGGAATCTCCCAACAGGAAGGCACTAAAAAAGGGCAACTGCGCAGAGGACCTCCAGCAGTGTGGACTTGCCTATGGAAAAATGTCCTTCACCCATGTTTGCCCCAGACCTGGTCACCTGATTATCTTTTATCTGGGTGGGTAATTGACTACCACTGAATCTAATCCCCAACTGCTGATGTTCAATGCTTTGGCCAAATCCAAAATGGTTTGCACAAATCCTGATGCTAGTTTATGCATCAGGAACATAATTCTGCAAAAGTGTGTGTTTGCTCTGAGGATTCCAAACCAGTGTTTGCTCTGAGGATTGCCAGCCATGTGACTGAACATATACATGTTACCCAGCTGCAATCATCTAGTGACATTAGAGACCAAAGCACAGAGCCCCCACACAACTGGATTCACCATTCACTTCAACAGAGTGGATAATTCCATCTATGGAGATGTCTTCTACACAGAAACTGCTGCTGACAAAGTTTGAGCTCATACTGAGAAGACTGCTCATCTCCTCTTTTGACTGAGAACATGGTGGAAGATTCATCCTATTCTGCACGCTTTCACAGCATGTTCAGTACAAAGCCAGATAATACTTTTTTTAAAAAAAAGTCCGGTAACTCGAAAGATAAGATATCCATCATGAGTTGAGTTTGTATATACCAACGTGACAGCTGTTCCCAACACATTTCATGAGCTTTCTATGCCAAGGGGTACTTTTTAACCTCCTGAAGTTTCAAATTTTTTGGATTCTGCATATGTTACTTACTTACCTATTTACTTTCTTTACATCCCCCTGTGAGGAACTGCACTTAATAGCAGGTTTCCTAAGTGCAGCAAAATCAGATCTGGGAGGTGAAGGGTTAACTATTCCTTAGAATCGAGAGCTTGCATGATAGGCTGCTCCCTCTTCTCTGATTGGTCAGCACCAGCTGAGGAAAACTATATGATAAGCTGACTACTGAAGAGGGGGAGTCATTCCATTATGGAGTTCCTGTCAGTTGGAACCATTCTGAAGACAGTCAGTTGGTTTCTGACAGGAAAGAGTGGGGTCAGTGTGTAGGACAGCATTAGTCAGACAGGTTCACCTTCTAAGTCAAGGGGAAAAACTCCTTTGCCTTAACTGTTGTAATCCTAACCTGAGTAAGAATTCAAAATAAGAATTCAGAGTTGAAGAGTCAGCCTATGTTGAAGTCCGCTTTGTGTAAACACCAGAACTGGGATGATGATTTGGCAAGTGTGACTGGGTAGTGGGCTAAAACTCCCTTTCAAGCCAGAAGAAAAGGGGTTATTTCTTCTGAGGATAAGATTAATCCCTGCCCAGTTTCTCAGGGGATTTGGCTCTGAGGAGAACCCCGAGTCTGTTGTGAACAGAAAACGGTGTTAGATGACTCAGGAAATTAGTGAGATAAAACTGCAGATTCAAGAAAGGAGAAAGCTGGGAGCATAAAGAACATGACCAACTCCAGAGAACCTGTGCTGTCAGAGGAAACTCTCCAAAGAAATGTTGTTTCTGAAATTAAAATACTAAGTAAAACACCTCTCATTGTTAAGAACCAAGAATATATGAAAATAAGCTTCAAAAATTCTATTTTGCCAGTTACAAGAAGTCTTACCTATAATACCAACAAATTTTACCTCAGCAGATCCATCCCCTGAATACACCTCTTTGATCCCAGCCTGTTAAATAAAGCCGTTATTTCTTTATGAATGTTATACAGTCTCAAGTGCCATTTCAATGGGAAAGGGAAAGAAAAACAAGAGGGCTTCTGCTTTCCCCTATCAAGTTCCTGGGCTCAGCTAAAAGACAAAAATATGTGTGTGACACAGTGGGACAAAGACTTAAAACCTCAAATAATTCCACACTTCTTGGGGTTGCTCAGTCACAACAGGGAACAAGAATTTTGGCAGGAAAATCTGCCTCAGAATGGGGAAGTGCCAGGGGTCCAACATATCCCCTTCTCACTGAGTCTCAAGGCAGGTTACAAAATTTAAAAAATGCAATCATACAGTATAAAACAACTAATAAACAATGTCACAGGAGTGGGATTTTCAAAATTCGAAAACAATGCAAACAATTTTTCCCAAGACAAGATGTACAATAAACAACACAGGAATGTTATTACAGTGGTAGAAGACAACACAGTAAAAGAAGGATGATACCAACAATAACAATAGTAATAAGACTATAATCTTGTACCACTATAAAGGTGCCCTTCTGGAGTGTTCCTTTCTACTGTCATTCTGATCCCTTTATAAAAATGCCCTCCTCAACATTCCTGAGTGGGGACCCTTGCTGACCTCCTCAGTTAGGCTGTTCCACAAGGTGGGAGAAACCACGCAGAATGTGCATGAATGGGTGGCTGCTGATCTTACCCAACTGCAAGGCAGCACTGCTACATTAGACACATTTGTCACCTGATTTGCTTTAACGGACACTCAAAACCTTTATTTGCCTGCTATATCCTGAAGAGAATGAATGCATACAGATGTGTACAGCTTAAGTGTCTAACCCACAGAAGTTATGCCCTTACCCAGAGCTGGAGATGCAGCACTCCTCAGAGAGTCAAGCTCAGAAGCAATCCGTTCTTCCCTTCTCCGACATGAGCAAGTCACGCAGAGTGCCAATAGGTTGGCTCGTGTGACAGTCAGGAAGCTGCCTCTCTCCCCCCTGCTCAGAACATGGTTTTCAGGGTTGCTTTTTTTTAATGGATTGACTTTTCTACGGCACTAGGTTAACATGCCAGGTACCTGAAGATGCTTTTAAAAAAAACCCAAAAGCCATCCAGTGCTGGGCTGCAACCAGGTGTGTCACTGCAGGAGCAACCGTAGAGGAGACTGAGTGTGCACTGCAGCAAACAAAAAAGACCCACAATGGCTTCTATACAACTCGAATATATCTTCAAATCAATATCACAGCCTTGAACTGCAGTACCCATCTCCATCTGCAAGCATTAAAAATCTGAATCAACTTGTAACTTCAAATGATGTAGCCAATGTAAGGTTTCAGTGGAGACAAAACACCTGGAGATTAGGTGCTACTTTGGAACCTTTGAAACTACCTCCTTCCTTCTTCCACTGTGACTTTCAACAGAGATCACTGTTGATTGCTTTCACGTGCCACCAGTGCGGGCACAAAAAGATGAATTCTCAGTGGTTTCTTTCTGGTTTTGGAAAGATTTGGCTGCAATACAGCATGGAGTCACGTGCATTGATCTGAATGGGTTTCAGTATGCAGGATTATGGCTCATGTTCTCAGAAATACAAAACGTTAAACCAGAACGCAAATCTCTTGTGCATATCTTAAGTCAGGGAGACCTGCTTTTAAACAAACATGTCTACAGTTGTCATCACTGTCTTGCCAAGCAACTTCTGCACAAAAGACTCAGAAGAACACCCAAGAATACAGAAATTCATTATTTACCTCACTTATTGCCTGCCTTTCTCCCCAATGGGGACCGAACACACCTTACATTGTTTTCTTCTCCTTCATTTTATCCTCACAAAGGCTGACTGGCTCAAGGTCACCCAGCTAGCTTCTAGCAGAGCAGTCATACTGATAGGTCCAAATAACACACCAGAATTAAATTTCTAGAGTCCCCAATTCGACCAATCATCTGAGATTTCTCCAACCCTGAAACTAGTTTGGCCTAACATTTAAGGCCACTTCACACGATTATAATAAGTACTCACACCCTTCCCCCCATGATGGAAGTAGTAATTAAAGTATGAAATCACAAACAGTTTATTGGCAACCATGCCATACCCTGTAGAGTAGCAGCCTTCAGCCTCCAAGCAGGAAGAGAAAAGACACTACCCCCCCCCCCCAAAAAAAAAGCTCAAAAATTTCAGAAAGTTAGAGGAAGATGGAACGATACTGGGCTTAGAGTCTGGCAGGAATATACAGAGTACGACCTCTGAACCGCAGTAACACAGCCCAAGAAAATATCCATCTGCAGGTAGGAAGCAACCATTTGGCAGCAGGGTATCAACTTGACAGAAGCTCTGGCCTTGGAACTGGTGTCACAAGCCCCAGCAAGACCATGACTGTACCCCTGAGAAACAGCCCTACATTCCAGATCTTTTACCTGCACATCAATCAACACTGAAGTGAATCACCAGCCAGCAAGATGTTTTGCATTTACACAAGATGGACAGGTCAGTCTAGGTTAAAGACTGAATGGCCATAATTCGTTCTGAGGCCAGCAGCACGAACATTTCAATGTCCAAGGAGAACTCCCATCTCCAAGTCAAGATACTGAACTGTAGCATCTTTCGGCGGCAGAAGGACCATCAGGCTGTTGAACAAACCTGAAACCTTCAGGATTTGAAGACCTACTCTACAAACTGAATTATCCTGCATGAGTTAATTATTCTCAAAATAATTGTTCTGCCTGTTCTAAAAATAGTTTTCCTGCCTTCCTATTAAAAGAATGTACAAGGAACCTTACAAGTTAAAAGAAATGAAATGATCATAGAAAAACAATTTTTAAAAGCAAATATCAGATCACTGTTGGATTTTGGTATAACAAGTCAGGGTGAATTCAGAGGGATTTCACTGGAAAAGTTCTGAGGGAGTTTCCTTCACTTCCAGAAACCATTGTTAGAGGTTCCTCAATTAAGAAGCCACCAGCTCATTAGTGGACAAGTCTCCTTTACTGATCGCTTAGCCTTCCATTATCTTTCCTTCCCCAGTGATATGAAACCAGGTTTCTAGGTCACCCTCCCAGTTCATGAACAATGATGGCAAAGGTGCAACGTGCCACAAGAACTGACCATGCCCCTCCCCCCCCCCCACCATGTGCAAAGGGTCCCCAGGGGACACGTAGAAAGCATGCCTTGAAGGCAAAATGACTGGGGAAATATCAATCACTGGTATTTTTTAATACTTTTAATAATGCTAAAGTAAGCCATGGAGACCTCAAGAAGTTCCATGGTCCACCTCAGTGTCGTCAAGGCTAGAAGTGGTTTGCCGGTGCCTTTCTCTGCATCGCAACCCTGGATTTCCTTGGTGGTCTCCCATCCACATACATTTATGTATGTATGTATGTATGTATGTATGTATGTATGTATGTATGTATTTCTCTTTCTTTCTCTTTCTTTCTCTTTCTTTCTCTTTCTTTCTTTCTCAAATTTATATCCCACCCTCTTCGTGAACGGGGAACATACTAATCAGGACCAATCCTGCTTACCTTCCAAGCTCTGACAAGATTGGGTTAGTCTGGCCTATTAGGGCTGCTACCTTTCATCAAACATATTTCTTCGCCCTAGACCAACATGTGTCACACATAAACTATGTAATCTCTCCCCTCTCCCCCCATACATACATACATAATATCTGATCTTCCCATGCCAAGCACTATATGAAACAGGTTGTTGCCTATGAATGCTCACTCAAAGTTTTGATTGTCTTAATCTTTTTTAAGCCACTTCCCGAAGACATAACAGACCTTCAGGCTTAATCTATAAAACTGAAGTGAAACTCAGCATCAGAAATATGCAGCTGAACATCTCAGGCATTTAAACAGACAACTGGGCACTTTTAAGACTGCATTTACACATCACTCCTCTCAAACGCTATTGACACTATCATAGAAAACATCAGCGTTCTCTTCCCTCAGGTATAGTGCTTGTGTGCCAGAAAATGGCAGTTGATTTGCTTCTAACAGTCGCAGAAAGCTGACTCTTGAAAACAGCTTTAATGTGTGTCATTGTTAGGGTATCACCTCGCTGTGGGAAATCTTGAAGACATATTTGAGAGGCTCAGAGGAAAACAACTTCCAGGTGAATTCACCCATGTTAATGACATGCTAACTGCAACTATCACTTGATAGTCTCTGTGTGAAATCACTCAAGACATTAACTGCCTAATGAGTCATTCGCAAACAAAAAAAGAAACTGTTTCCTCACTTCAATGCTCTAGAGGCTGTTCACAAGCTTATTTGGGGGGATAGCAAGGCCTGAAGGGAGAGACTTTGCCAAATCATAATGGACGTAAAGAAACCCACACACAGAAAGCTGTTTCAAGCTTGGGTCCCATAAAGATAAACACGGGAACTGGTCCTACAAATGGGAGCTACACAAGCGGATGATGAAGTGGCAGTGAGCAGCCATGACTCATTGTAAGGGGATGGAAGCCAGCGTTTTGAATCTTTGGATTTATCCTTAAGATGTTCTCCATAAAACTTCAGTTTCAAGAAGGCCCCACCTTATAAAGGCACCAACGTACCCCTCCCCATCTCCCTGACTCCCCCCCCCCGCCCTTTTCAGATGTTACTATCACTCATACTAGGAGCCTACCATCTGCACACAGATCCTCTCAATATGTGTGGTCAACACAGAGATTAACGGCACACTTACTTATGTACCTCATTTATATTCTGACTTGGCAACCCAAAGCTTTGTAATCTGCCTTGAGTCTGAGTGAGAAAGGTGGACTACAAATGACATAAACATAAATAAAGCAGCTTACATCATTCTCCTTACCTCTGTTTTATCCTCACAACAAACCTGTGAAGTAGGTTAGGCAACACGTTTCTGACTGGCCCAACATCACTCAGCAAGCTTTCATGGAGGAGACGGGATTCGAACCTTAATCACCCCAATCCTCTAAACACTACACCACAGCCGCTCTCACATGCAGCTCCAGTACATGAAAATTGACTGCAGGATTATGCAGGGTTTGCATTCACACATATCAAGGCTGTACGTGCATACCAAATATGTACGCTGCCTTGTTCACACAACATGGTGACCGCACACAGTGGGAAGATCATGGACAGCACACCGTCCAAAGAAGCACAGTCGATAGGCTCCTTGTAGGCATGACTAATGTCTGAAAAGAGGTCTCTCTGATCACTTCTCTGTTTAATAACCCTTGGAGACCTGAAACCTGCAGCTACAGCATAAAGCAGCTGTTGTGACAAAAAGTTAAAACAAAACGTAATTAGACTTTTTTGCCATGTGTCTGACCCTCCCCCCATGTAGGTTACTCCGCACAAAGCAGACAGTGCCTCCTGTCCATTATCTCAGACACTAAGAACAAACAGGGCACTTCACACAGCCATGCCGAAAACTGCACTCTTTGACTCCCGGTTTAATTCAGCCACCCTAATTACCACCCTCCTGATTAGGTATTCTGACACAAATGCAGATTGAAATCACTGATCTCTTGATCAAACACAGGATGAAAAGGCACCGTTTGCTCTTTTACTATTTTGGTCCAGGGCTAATGGTAAGTCCCCAGCCTCCCAACCTTAGGCTGCATTCACGCATGACTGGATATTGCACTGCCATTAACACTGCAGCATTCATTTGTAAATGGATTACCCCTCCCGCGTGGACAAGCCACCCAGTTGTGAGTGACAGCTATAGTTCCAGGAGCACACGGGGCTAATCCGATGTGAGGATGCAGCCCTAGAGTGGTAGCATGCTTCAGGTTCATGCACTCCTTTTCTTGCCTTATGTACTCCCCCCCCCCTTCATGGCTTCCTCTGACCACAGCTTAACGTTATATCCACCCTAACAATGGTTAATGATAGGATATTTTGGAGATCATTAATTCATAGGGTTGCCATAAATCGGAAGCAACAATGGCACTACACACAGGGAGCAATGGTTAAAGCCAGCCAGGACTGCCTTCGAAACCATGACCTGGGACAGGCTTACAAGTCCAGGTTTATGCTCCCCTGCTTAATGGTTGATATAACTAATGCCAGTGCATACATAACGCTACCCCGTGCCCATGATTAAACAGCCACTATGGTGCAGCACAGAGAATGGTGGGCCAGGACAAACACGATTTGAAATTTCTGCATGCCGTGAAACTTACCGGTTGAGCCAGTCATTCTCTCCATCTAGCCTGCCTCACAGGGTTGGCGTAAGGGTAAACTGAAGGAGTATAGGGCCATGAACACACATGAAGCCGCCTTATACTGAATCAGACCCTTGGTCCACCAGTCTCACTACTGTCTACTCAGCCAGGGGTCTCCAGCGTCTCAGGTGGAGGTCTTTCACACCACCGCCTACCTTTTATCCTTTTAACTGGAGAGGCAAGGGATTGAACCCAGGGCCTTCTGAATGCAAAGCAGACGCTCTGCCACTGAGCCATGGCCTCTCTAAAGCTCCTGGAGAAAAGGTACCAGGAAGAGTTGTAGCTCAGTGGGTCGAGCATCTGTTTGGCACACGGAGTCTCGAGGTCCGATATCTCCAGTTAAAAGGGTCAGGCAGGAGGTGATGGGAAAGAGCTCTGCCTCTAACCCTGGAGAGCTGCTGCCAGTCTGAGTAGACAATACTGAACTCGATAGACCAAGGATCTGATTCAATATTAGGGAGCCATCACATGTTCATATAATTACAACCATAATCTGTGAGAAGGGATGAAAGGATAACAGTGGACAGCCTAAACCAGCAACACACTCCTTATCTCCAGCCAGGGTTTGGAGCTCCAAAATGTTATTTCTGCACCAGACCTCTGACTGCTCAGCTACAAAGACATATTAAAGGATAACTAAAGCACATAGAGGCTGCCCTGCCACAGGAACATAATACCTTTCATCAGATTCATATGACAACAGTACACCCCAAGGAAAGGGGGAAAACCAACGGCAGCTGGTAACAGAGAACTGTGATCCTAAACCCACTTACAAGGCACTACCCATCTTTCACACAATGTTCATCCTACACTGTCACTCCAGAAGAAGCCCAGCACATGTGTTCATTTTGCTCCCTGCCATGAGAAAGGTGCAGGTCACACCCTCGGTACTGTACTTCACCAGCAAGGGCACAAAGGCTTTTAACTAACACCCAGAGCCTACAGGAAACTTCGCTTATGCCAGATCTACCACCGCACTGCCATGCCGCATCTCATGCGCCAAAACTCACAGCACTAAACCACACTCCGTCAAAACTTGAGGCTAGGTGTTCTCAGCATTGTTCCCTCTAAGGTGAGTTAGTGTGAGCGAGCGCTCCGTTTTTTTTAGCCTCCAGCTCACAGATGTTGGTCTTAGCCCAGGAAGGATGGCTCCAGAGCAAACTAATTTATGTAGCAGCCAAATCGCTCGCTGACAACTTCAATGCCAGTAGCTCACAAAGTATAATTTTTGCTCACAAGACTCCATAGCTTTAGAGGGAGCATTGGTTCTCACCCAAGCGACCTCTAGCTCTGCTCCCACGTGAAAATGTGTGCATGATGTGCATAACATGGAGATGAGGAGAGTATTGGTGAGCTACTGTGGTTGTCCTTTGGGGACAAAAGTGGAGAAGAATCAATTATATATATAGCCGTCCACCACTGACGGGTGGTTTCTTCCCATGTAAAGCAGCTGTGAATTCCCTGAGATTCTCAAGTACCTATGCTCTGAAAGGACTTAACGCTGGTCGTTCCCATACCTATTTGGTGGGAAGAAAAGGCTTCCCTGAACCAGGGCGAAAAGTTGCGGGAGGCGCAATCCGCCAAACGCTTTTCTGACACTAAATTCTACCCAACTCTGTCGGGCTTATCCCCGTTTGAGCGTGCAAAAGATCGGTCCCCAAGTCTCCGCAATCCGGGCTGCTGCTGTCCCGTCAGTTTTGCAGGGTTTGCCATTCTGGCCGTTGCAACCTGGCCAGGGTGCGGGCAAAAGGCGGTCCGGTCCAAACAGGACTTCAAGCCGACTCGCCCGCCGTTTCGCGCCCCCACCAGGATCATCCCCCCCCCCCTCCCGCCGAGCCCACTGCAGCCGCCCCGGAAGAGA
The DNA here is from genome assembly GCA_029233225.1 of Lepidodactylus listeri. Lineage (NCBI taxonomy): Eukaryota > Metazoa > Chordata > Lepidosauria > Squamata > Gekkonidae > Lepidodactylus > Lepidodactylus listeri. The sequence continues at coordinate 24,059,892 of JARCFY010000005.1, forward strand.
GCCCCGCCGCGCCCGCGACTTACATGCCCTGCTGGAGTTGCACCGCGGAGGCGCCGGGCGGGCCAGCCAGGCTGCAGAGGCTCAGCAGGCACCCCAGCCACGCGCCGCGCGCGCTCATCTCGCCCGGAGACCGGCGGGGCTCAGCTGCCGGCGCCGCGACGCACCAGGGCAGGCAGCCGGGCCGGGGAGGGCATCGGGGCGCTCACGAGGGGGAGCATGCCATCGGGCGGCGGCCCCGAACCGGGAGGGCTCCAGGGGGCTGCTGCCTCGCCGTTGCGACTTCTGCAGCAGCCGAGCGAGCACCCTCCGCGCCGGCAACAGGCGCCCCACGAGCTCCACCTCGCCGCCCTCCAAATCTTTTAAAGCCTCGGCCGAGCAAATCAGAGGCGCCGGGCCTCCGAAGCTCCGCCTCCCACTCGGGGTTGGCCGGGGGGGGGGCAGGTGGTGGGAGTGCGACGGCCCAGCAAAGCGGCCGGGCGGGTGTTGATTCGTGCGGAGGAGCCGCGAGGGGTTTGGTGCGTTTATACTAGTGCAAGACCCATGCAGAGTTACTCCGGTCCAGACTCGTAGGAATACAGGGGTTTACAGCGGCGGAACTGTGGATCACGTTAAAGTCTGAGTCCAGTGGCACCTTTAAGACTCCCAAAATTTCATTCTGGGTACCCAGCATTAAATGTTGTGGGTCTTAAAAGACGCCGCTGGACTCAAGCTTTGTTCGGTTACTTCAGACCAGCACGGCTACCTGTCTGAAATCTGTATACGATTGAACTGGAAACCCTCTAGAGTCGAGGGGCTCGGGGCAATGCGCCTCGGTTTCAACGCGCGTAACCCTCATCGGTCCGGAATTCTAATTCCGCTTGCCCAGGGACAAAGTCTACCATCAGAAGAAATCCGAACACATTTTTGGACGGAGAGACGACTGCAGCAAAAGAAATGAGGAAACATTCACCTAAATTAGTACAAAAATCTTACCGGGGGAGGGGAGAGAAGAAGAAGAGTTGGTTTTATACCCCGCCCTTCACTACCCGAAGGAGTCTCAGAACAGTTTACAATCTCCTTTCCCTTCCTCTCCTCACAACAGACACCCCCTGAGGTAGGTGGGGCTGAGAGAGCTCTGAAGAACTGCCCTTGAGAAAACAACTCTGAAAGGACTGTGACTGACCCAAGGCCACCCAGCTGGCTGCCCGTGGAGGAGTGGGGAATCAAACCCGGATCTTCCAGATTGGAGCCCACAGCTCTTAACCAGTACCCCAAACTGGCTCCATGTTAGTCTATTAACTGTAACATGTTAGTCTATAGGCCTGTAACATGATGTAGTTTAAAGAGCCAAATTTAGTCAGCGGGACCAAGAGTTCAAAGTTGTTTGCTTGGTTTTTATTTGTTTTAAAGGACAGAGGAGTTTAGATGTGAATTCTACTCCCGCCCCCCCAACTTCTGCACAAAATGTGAAGGCAGCACTCCAAAGAAACCTGGAGCTTGAACCCTTCTCCTTTGTGTACTGTGTCCGCCCCCCCCCCCTTCAGATAAGCCAGTATTGGAGTAAATGAGTTCCTTCACTTTCCCTCTCTTCAAGGAAACCAATGTCCCCCTTTTGCTGAATAAGGGCAGCTGAGCCCTCTGCTGCCAGTTTGGTGTTGTGGGTCACAGAGCTGTTCCCTCAGGAGCAGTTTTCAAAGAGCTCTCTCAGCCCCACCTACCTCACAGGGTGTCTGTTGTGGGGAGAGGAAGAGAAAGGAGATCGTAAGCCACTCTGAGACTTTGAGTAAATCCAGTCTCCCCCTCCCCCTCCTCCTCCCCCTCCTCCTCCTTCCTCCTGTCCTGGAATGGAAGTATAAGCCCGCAACTTTAAACTAGCTTGTTCTTGTATTCTCTTTTTCCTCCAGCAGCGTCTAGCTAGATTCAGCACTGAACCAGCCAGCCCATTCTGAGGTGATCTAATCGGAGTTATCAGGCACTGGGGAAAGTCCAGTCTTTATGGATGTCTGCACTTTCACCCTGAATCTCCCGCTGTCTGAACCCCCCTGTTGAGAAATCAAGCTTGTTGGGAGTGTGAATCTTCTGTTCTGACTTCACCCACTCCCCTTGATTTCTTAGTGATGTGTGCATAAGTGCCCCGGCGCTGTCAGTCACTGCTTGCTAGTGGCCGAGTAGTCATTCTGGATTGGGAGGGAGGGGGGGGGAGTTGATGTTGAGCAACAAATCCCTTCCCCAAAGCCTCTCTACTGTTTCTGCTTCAGAGTTGCTCTTTAAGAGCATCCCATGATTGACACAAGGGCAAACCAGTGGGGCTATTCTCATGTAAATCTGCACTCCCCCCCCCCCCATGCATTCCAAAGAAGAGAGGTGAAGCGAAGGAGGCTGAGAGGGACCGTAGTACTTGACAGAGGGATTCCGGAGCTGTCAAAATGGAGTAATGGTTCAAACGAATGCTTCTGCGCATGTATGAAAGACAATTTTTTTAAAAAAGGATGCCACCTGACCACCCATTCCATGCTTACCATGCAGCAGTAATCTGAATGGTCAACCACAGAGTGAGCGCATGGTGAGGTGGGTTCAGGGTGGGATGTCTGATCCAAACTCTCTGTTACAAAACGAAATGAAGAAATTAGAGGTGGGGCCAGAGGGTGCCAAGCCTGTCATCTGACAGTGCCCATGTTACTTCCGGGTGACATCAGCACGTCAGGGGGGGCACTTCCAGTTTCACCAGAAGTGGCCTGAAAACCATCATTTGGGGTGGGATTTTCCCCCACCGACCAGCTGGCCAGCGGCAGGGAAGCACCCCCCAAAGCGGGGTACCCCCCCCCGAGCGGGGGTCTGGGAACCCTACTTCTTAGATCTGAGGAGATCAGGCTAGCCTGGGCCATCCAGGTCACAGCAGGAAGGGAGAGAAACCTATATGTGTCGCTTTAATTTCCTTGCAAGGAAAGTGGAGCACAAATTGGATACATAGTAAGACTACACAACTTTGAAAAAGAAATCCTCCTGGAACTGTTCTTTGCTAGAGAAAATGAGGAGCTGTGAAGCCTCGTGAACTGCTGAGGCGAAGGAAGTGCTAAACCACGGAGGCTCATTTTGGGTCATTCCATCGATTTGGTGGGATATTAAAATCTTTTAATTGTTTTCTATTGATCTCGTCCTTTGTATATATGTGTTTGTTACTTCTGCAAGCTGTTTCATGCTACAAAGGGGTAGCATCAATGGATGTTACATACATAAATAAATAGCATCTATGGATGTTACACGTTGCTTTTCAGCTGTGGAGTAAATAGCATTCACATGCAGAAAGACATATATACAAATGCAAATTTTTGAAACTAGCAATGGGTTGCACAGGCCTTCTGAATGAGGACTAATTTTAACTCTGTGGGGTAGCAAATTCATTTGATCTCATTATCTTCAGGCAAGCACCATTCGGCAGCCATTTTATTTCTTCAGTCCCAGGGTAGGAACCCCCCAAAAAAACTCCAGAGGAAGTCATAAACTTCAGCATCACCCTGACCTGCATAGCCAGGCAAGCCCAATCTCGTCGTATCTCGGAAACTAAACAGGGCCGACACTGGCAAGTACTTGGAAGGGAGACCTCCAAGAAATACCAGGGTTGGCAATAGTAAGCCACCTCTCTGAAAAGTCCGAGCCCCATTAGGGGTCGCCAGAAATCAACCATGACTTCCAGGCATACACAGACACACATGCACACACAAAATGCACACACAAAATGCACACCAAAACCCCTTCAGTATCAAGGCTGAATATTAATTACAGCTGATATATCATTTTTAACTTGGAACTAACTGGAGGCTCCCACTGTGTTAAAGACAAAAAGGAAAGGAAAGGAAACAGCCCAAAATACACCAGTGATCATTTTCCCCCAGCCAGTTACTAGCAAAGATTGATTAGCCTTTCAGCAAGGTGACTTTCAAAACCTGCCTGAGAACACTCCTACAATATTGTTCAACACCCTTTGCAAACCAGCTTCTTTGTAGCCACATATGACGAGCGTTCACTTGCAAAACCAACCTCTTACTCAGAAGTAAGAACCCTCTGTGTTCACTCCCAAATCAGTGTGCCTAGGATTGCAGGAAGAATGCATACATATATAAGTTGGCAAAGGGCCATTAAAAAAATGCATGGGTAGAGATTCTCCGGTAGAATGGAAAGCTTTGGTTCTGTAGTGAGAGCTTGAGCAGGTGGGTCCTAGTTGTTTTTTTGGATGGAAAAAACATGTAACATTACTAATAATATAAAGTGTGCGGACTCTAATCTGGGAGAACTGTGTTTGAATCCCCACTCCTCCACTTGCAGCTAATGGATGACCTTGGGCAAGACATAGTTCTGCCAGAGCTGTTCTCACAAGGGCAGTTGTCTCAGAGCTCTCTCAGCCCCACCTACCGCACAGGGTGTCTGTTGTGGGGAGGGGGAGGGAAAGGAGTTCGTAAGCCACTCTGAGACTCCAAGTGAAGCGTGGGGTATAAATCCAATCTCCTCCTCCTCCCCCCTCCTCCTCCTCCCCTCCTCCCCCTCCTTCTTCTGATGTTGTAATAAGAGAGTGTCTGAAAGCAAGAAACTCTAATGTTTCCCCTCCACAGCATCAAATCTATGCACAGTTACTGCAGAGCCAGTCTTTCTGAACATAGATTCAGGAGGGCAGTAATGTTGGTCTGCAGTAGAAGAGCCAGGTTCGAGTCCAGTAGCACCTTCAAGATTGGTTGGGGGGGAGTACAAGCTTTTGAGAGCCAAAGCTCCCTTCATTGTGTACAAGTAGGAATGGCGATCCCCAAGCCCTTATATCCCAGTCGAAAGGTGGGAGGGGCGTTCTCTTCTTTGGAACACCCCTTCCACCTTTTGACAGGGATATAAGAGCTCAGGGAGTTCCTACTTGTATCTGACAAAGGGAGCTTTTGACTGCCGAAAGCTTATGCCTCAAAAGTCTTACCAGTCCCTAAGGTGCTACTGGACTTGAATGTAGTCCTAAATAAACAACTAAATAAATGGGCATAATCCATACTGTTGTGTAGTGAGAGCTTCAAATGAACATGCATTGTTAGAGAGGCTCCTAACAGCTACATTCAGATTGGCTGCCCTTGCAGAGCCGGCCAATCAGGTAAGAGAAGCATAACGATACCATGCAAATGAAGGATCCAAAACTACTATGTTGCTATTGGTCTATTACCACTCCAATAACATTTGAAAGGGGGAAAGCGCACAAGAGGGGCAAATGACATAATTATTTCCCCTGCAAGTGCCCTTAACTCCTGGAGGTGGTAGAAGTGGGTGGAGAACCGGGATGGTATAACGCTCAGAGTGTCAAACTAGGATCTTCGAGATCCAGGTTTGAATCTTCCCAAATCTGCCATGGAAGTTATCTGGGTGACCTAGGGCCAGTCACTTTTTCTCAGCCCAAGGTAGCTCACACAGTTATCACAGCGAGGATAAAATGGAGGAGGGAAAATTATGTTGTGGACAACTTCAGGTCCCCATGGAGAGTAAATTGGGGTATAAACATATCAAAAATCAAGTAAACTGTTGTGAGGAGTAACCACACCAATCTGCTGACAGAGAGCTTAAAAATAGATTAGTTCAAAACTTCTGGGATTACCAGGAATTATTGAATGTAGGGGTCCATTGGAGCGGGAGCGCACAGGAGCGCAGTTCCGGGAGTGAGGAGCCCAGGGGGCGGGCACATGACCAAGCCCCGCCCCCTCCTCGGCTTCCCCGAGCAGTGCAGAGGCGCAGCGCCCCGGGGAAAGCCCTGCTAGGGTCTTTATTGTTTTTAATGTTTTGTTTTAATATTGATAATTTTATCATTGTTCCTTTTATGACTGTGTACTGCTTTTCCAGAGACTTGCTCAAGGTGGCATATAAATTTTCTAAGCATACCATTTTTTATCTGGGCACATGGCACATAAGTACTGGAGAAATTTCACCAACCCTTCAGCAGCTTCCACCTTATCAGTTTGGTGTATGGTCAGGAGTTGGACTCTAATCTGGGAGAACCGGGTTTGATTCCCCACTCCTCCACATGCAGCTGCTGGTGTGACCTTGGGCCAGTCACAAGTTCTCTCAGAGCTGTTCTCTCATGAGCAGTTCTCAAAAGACCTCTCTCAGCCCCACCTACCTCACAGGGTGTCTTGTTGTGGGGAGGGGAAGGGAAAGGGATGGGTGGTGCACATGTCCTGGGTATCTCAAATCTACTTGAAACCTGGAGGTTTCAAGGGAGCAGGAAGAGAATGAGGGTGTGTTCTTTACGCTTATTTTTATTGCACAAAGTATTGGATGGGGAAGGGGATGGAAGAAGAGCAGGTAAGTTTCACTCACCTGTGGAGTGGAGCCTGAGGGGTGGGTGTTGCCTTCTGACACACTTCCAGCATGTTAGGGTGTGTGGCATATGCAAATGAGTTATGCAAATGAGTTATGCTAATGAGCTCCTCCTACAAAATGACCCCTGGTTGAATGTGTCAAAAACCAGAAGAAAGCAAGTGTGATTACATGGTAGGGTAAAGCAGGAAATGTCATCCAGAAAACTGCAAGAGAAGGAGGAACACATCAACACACACATCTTTCTCCAATAAGCCTCTGCTATCCTCCTTTAGGGAAATGCTTCCAAGCAAACACCAGCTTCCTGGACTGCTGGTTTACGCCAATGGGGTTCACGCTAGAGAAACCTGTTGTGTGAATCTAGTGCCACACTGGGGCGAAGGCTAATGGAACGTTTTTAACTAGGGGGGAAGTTTGATACATACCTTTGCAGCACCATAAATCACTTGTTTTTAGGGCAGTGAATGAATGTTCATACCACTTGGACTGTACGTTGTTTTCGTCTTTCAGGGCGCTTCTCTGGTCTCCACAGGTGGATTGAGAAGCTGCCACCTGTATCTGTTACCAGCTTACTGGAATTGTTGTTCTGGTATAAAATGTCACCGACGATGTACACTTTATTTATTTTATTTTTGTAATCAAATCACAGATGACTGATCGCGACCCCTCCTGGGGTTTTCAAGGCAAGAGACGTTCAGAGGTGGTTTGCCGCTGCCTGCCTCTGCATCAGAACCCTGGACTTCCTTGGTGGTCTCCCATCCAAATACTAACCAGCCGACCCTGCTTAGCTTCCAAGAGCTGATGAGATTGGGCTAGCCTGGGCTATTGCAGTCAGTGCAAGGTAAGCACACATTCCAAACATTTCGAGATATTTGCGATAATTTGTGATGGTTATGTTTCTGGTCTCTGTCCCTGACAAAAGAGTGCCCTGTTTAGTGATTGTATTTGGCCTCCAGGAAATGCCTGGTTTCAGTATGAGTCATTAGATCTGTCCTTCAGGGTTTACATCTCAGAGTGTGGACCTCTCTTGCCTCTAATGTTCATGCATGTAAGTTCATGCATATGAACCCTAAGCACTGTTCTGTGCACAGCCTACTACTTCATGTTTTGCTGCTGCTATTTAGGGCTGTTGCTACCTTAGTAGAAACAAGATGGTACGTCTTTGAACAAGAAGAACATCCTTTTGGCTTTTAAATCAATCAAACCGCTGTTGTGGTCTTGCAGAGGTCACAAACCAAGCAAACATAATGTAATAGCAGGGGCTTGCAATAGGGCTGTAGCTAGATAATTGTCAATGGAGAAAATGGAGCACTCTGTGTCATTATTGTTAGCCTGACTGCTTATTTATGTTATTAATATTTGGGGAATATTAGCTCTTAACAATGCGCAGTCGGCTTACAGGACCTTTGCCAGTGTATACAGAGGCGGCGCTAACCAATACTTCTGAGAAACTGACACAGACTCAATTTAAAAGTATAAGAATGATTTGTTTACTAAAATATAATAAAAGGTTGTACAAAGCAATGCTATTCTGTCATTCATACGAGCATACAGTACTAGGAAATGAGATAGGAATTACAGAGATGTGTGCCTGAGCAGGTTATCGATGGTTTCTGTCAAGGGTGATATTTACCTCTATGGAAGTGGTGAAATCCGGCTGGAAAACGAGGATGAGAAGTCCTTGGGAAGAAGATAAAGGATCGCAGCTCTGAGCCAGCAGAAAGCCATGTGGCAGGCCCCAGTGATGCACCCAGGGGTCCGTGAGGGAGGATGGGAGACAAGGAAAGAACTAGAACAGGAACTAGACTACTGTAACTCTTGGGGAGCAGCTTTTATTGGGAGGTGGTACCTGGGAGGATGGACAGATATGATGCCATCCCTAGAAAACCTATAGAAGGTCCGTTTGCTATCTCTAGCCACTAAGGGGGTATTAAAGGAGTGGTCAATATTCAAATCTATCTGATGGCCAGGGCAGGATGTTGCTGTCAGCGGGATCTGGCGCCGATCTTCTGGATCACAGGAACGCTGGCCATGGGAACCAACCTTCAGGAAGCATCCCGGTGTCTTCGCACCCAGGTGTGAAGTCCTTTGATGTAGCAAATGGAGATGAAGGCTGGCAGGAGGGGGCACAAGCAGGCATACCTGCATGGAGTGTATATCTGTATGGAGTTGCTGGTGTAAGCCTGTAACCTCATGGCTTTGTGTGAGGGAGTGTCTTTGTCCTCTGTGTCAACCTCCCGCCTGGAGTTGGCAACCTCAGAAAATGGCACACTGATCCTATAGTGTAGGCATCTATTCCCATCTTCCCACTGGTCACCTAGCGTACTCTCATGTCCCACATAACTGATATCATAGTCCATTCACTACCCCTATAAATCAGAAAAGTTCATAAGGATGCTGCGCAGCCTTACATTGTACCCTGCTGAGGTCACCACAGCAAATTGACACTGAGTGCCTAAGGCCAGGGCACTCTCCCAGAGCCTCTTGCTAGAGCCTGTTGTATTTATTTCCACAACGGGCCTTATTCCTAGTTCTTTAAAAAAGCTACAAGTGCAGAGCATCGCATTACCAGGCCACCCGGCTTACAAAGTTACACAGTCACATTGCAAGTTTGGATGAGAAAATGCTTCTCTCTTTATTTGAGAAGTACACTTTGGACAGGAAAGAGTAGAGACAGGATAGAGTAACAAACTTACTAGCTAAAGCACAGGTGTCAAACATAAGGCCCAGGGGGCTGCAAGCCACAAGTGCAAGGGAGGGAACAGGAGACTGTTGGGGGGGGGGGGGGTGAGTGGGCAGAGCCACTCTGATTGTGGCTTCAGCATGGCAGAACAACCTCATCTGCAGCAGTCAAGTGGCATGCTGCACCACTGGCCCTCTAGTTCACCCATATGGTTTTTCCTTTGGATTCCTCTCCCAGCCCATGGGGCCTTGCAGTGAGGATACACCAGCTTGGTACTTACCAGCTGCTTTCATTTATATAGTTTATATCTCCAGTACCTGACGTTATGTTTTATGGCACACACGGCTTGACAAAGTGGCATTTATGTCAAATCTGGCCCTGAGTTCGGCACCACTGAGCTAAAGGGTGGAAGCAGATGGCAAGAGGCCCATCTGTCTCATGGTGCCAAGAGAGGACCCTGTCTCTTTCTCTTGGTGCGTGCCGGGAGAGAGCTCATCTTCAGCTGAGTGAGAGACTGGAAGGAAGAGGAAATGGTCCCTGAGAACACAGTCTGCATTTCAAAGGGGACAGTGGCAGAAGAGTAAAGACAGGAAGAAAGGTCTGTGTGCCTGTCTAGCTGTCTGAGACAGGGGACACTGCATCTGGAACTTCCAACAAAGTCAAGCTGGCAGCCATTTTTTACTTTACCTTTTAGAAAGGATCCATGAGTCAGTACTTGTTTTGCACGCCTAACACCCCCGCTCAGTTAATTGCAGTCTTCAGTATAAGGACTTCAGACTGCAAGATTGGGATAAATCTCTGCCTCAGCCCACTAGACAGCCAATGCCAGGCAGCGGAGATGGGGACTAGTGGCCCAGTAGTTGGCATAAGACAGCTTCATATATTCATTTTAAGCAGATGTTTAAAAGGTGTCGTCAGTTGCACCCCCCCCCCCCCCCAAATCATGTTTTTGCTTTCTGGGTCGGAAAGCTGAATATCTTGTTATTTTCTTGCCTGCCACTCCACACTTCGCTGTGTGAAGAGTAGATTCACTACGATGACATAGTTAATGGAGAACCTCTCCGTATGCCTACTGTATGTTTTCTCTGCGTGCATGCCGGAGTTACCGACGGAATGATTTTCGAGATGGCACAGCAGGCAGTGCATTGTCTTTTCATGCTGTCGTGTTTCTTTGTTGATGTCTCTCTTTCCAGAAGACTTTTCTCCATGCACCACCGATCGTCGTTTGTTTTCGCACAGCTGGGAAGGCTGAGCTAATCCATATGTTAACCACAAAACCGCAATCGGCTCCGTGCGAGGGGGTGCCAAGCAGCATCTCGATCTATTTTCTTCCCCCAAGCTAATTTGCCCACCAAAGTGCCCTTTCTGTGGTTACCCACTCAGCTGGTTTAAAGTGCAGTTGTCCACAGCTGTGCCATCATTTTGCCAAGAGATGTGTTTTCAGGGTTGGCTAGTGAAGGGGCAAAGAGCATAACCTTTGAGCCGAAGGGTCACCAATTCAAATCTTGCCTCCGCATGAAATGGTTATAGATAAGCCACAGTTTTTGCTGTCTCATCTTTTCCCTATCCATGTGTGACACTTTTTAAAACTTGCCCTTCAGAAATCCCAAGGTGGCATATGTAGATCTTTTCTCCTCCCTTTTATCCTCAAAACAATCCTGTGAGGTAGATTCAGGCAAGAGACAGTGACTGGTCCAGGACTGCAGAGTGCTTTTTCATGGCTGAGTAGAAATTTGAACCCAGCTATCCCCAGTCCTAGACAACACTCTAAAGCACAAGGGCAGAAACCTTTTACAACCAGGGCTCATTTCGTAGCAGGAGCTCCTTTGCATATTAGGCCACACACCCCTAATGTAGCCAATCCTCCAAGAGCTTACAGAGCTCTTCTCTCAGGGGCTACTGTAAGCTCTTGGAGGATTGGCTACATCAGGGGTGTGTGGCCTAATATGCAGAGGAGCTCCTGCTATGAAATAAGCCCTGTTTACAACCAAAGTGTGTCAGAACTCAGAGCCAGAGATCAACAAAGTGCCAGGATAAGAAAGTATACAACTTAAACATTATTATAATCCACGTTTCTGCAACCCAAACAGGACTGTAGCCACCATGGTGAGGCTTTTGGGGGCTCTGCCCCCTTTCTTAAAGACACAGCTCCACAAGAATTTCTCCCATAAATGCTTTTTTCCAATTATTTTAAAACTTTTTTTAAAGGCGTGCACTCCTTTAAGCAGAGTGGGGTGCTGTAGTTGACTAATTCCCGCAATGAGCAACAGGGTTGGGGTAGGTGACCTCTAGGATCCCCTATAACTCTGCATCAAGAAACTGGTCTCATTTAAGAGAGTTTTTCTGCCTAAGTGTTAGCTTTCTTGACTATGGAAGTCATTACCCTCACCTGCTAGCTTGTTAGCAGAATTGTTGCTTAGGCTGGCAGAAGTTTGCAGCAGCTGAGAACTGTCATCTAAAGAGGTTGACAGCTTGCAATTTGGAGATCTATCCTTTCTATTGGCTAAATGGCTTTTCTTTCCGCACTGAGAACTTCAGCCCCACCAGGAGAAAAAATTGCCCCACAAGCCACAAAATCCGGGCTGCGGGCTGGAGCCCAGACATGGATTCTTGTATGTCCTTTATTCCGAAATGACAGACACAAGATTTCACAAGCGATATAGATATGAGCACCCTTTGCAATTGTTTTAGATCGGTGCATGGTCCACACTTGACAGCTGTTCACTTCTATCAATTACTTTTTTGAAAAGCATCTTGAAGAAGCCCTTCTCACTTTGCATGCCATTCCCTTCACATACTGATTATTCTAGCATCTCACCTGTCCTCCTGTGTCTATACATATAGATATAGCTATCTATTTGAGAACCAGTTTGGTGTAGTGGTTAAGTGCACAGACTCTAATCTGGGAGAACCGGGTTTGATTCCCCACGCCTCTGCTTGCATCTGCTGGATGACCTTGGGCAAGCCATAGCTCTGCACCAGCTGTTCTCTCAAGGACAGTTCTCTCAGAGCTCTCTCAGCCCCACCCACCTCACAGGGTGTCTGTTGTGGGGAGGGGAAGGGAAGGGAAAGGAGTTTGTAAGCCGCTCTGAGACTCCAAGTGAGTGAAGGGCGGGATATAAATCCAGTCTCTTCTTCTTCTTCTTTTTCTTCTTCTATTTTGCCATCAAGTCACAGCTGACAGAAACAGTTTAAAAATTGTCTATAAATGTATCACAACTCATATGTAGAAACAGAATGAGAATAAGCTTTGATTATAAATGTATAAGAAAGTGGATTTTGAACAAAAATGTCTTTTGTTTTTTTTATTCCTGGATATATAGTACACTTTCCTTTAAACTTTGGTATATTAAAAGTTGTGGCTAGTATGCAGAAGTGATGGAATGCCTAGCATGGAATGTGTAGTGATGACGAAATTGATGATATAGTCATAAAATAGATTAGTCTTGAAATCTTATAGCAAATGTCTTAGAAATCATAATGGGGGGATGTTGGGGAGGGGCTCTCTCTGTTCTGTATATCTGTGGCCTTTGATACGTGTGGTTTGCTGTATAGTTCTTTTCCTTCTGTATCCCTTTTGTATCATTGTCTTGCTTTCTAGAATAAAAAGATACGTATATTTAAAAAGTCACTGCTGACTGAAGGCAACCCTGCTGGGTTTTCAAGGCAAGAGACGTTTAGAGGTGGTTCGCCATTGCCTGCTTCTGCTTTGTGACCTTGGACTTCCTTGCTGGTCTTCCATCCCAGTACTAAACATGGCAAACCCTGCTTAGCTTCCAAGATCTGACCCTGGACTTCCTTGGCGTTCTCCTATTCTAGTGCTAACCAGGGCCAACCCTGCTTCGCATCTGAAATCTAACAAGATCAGGCTAGCCTCAGCCAACCATGTCAGGGCATCCCTCTGATATACCTTAAGAACATAAGAGAAGCCAATGTTGGAACAGGCCAATGGCCCATCCAGTCCACACAGTGGCCAAAAATACCAGGTGCCATCGGGAGGTCCACCTGCGGGGCCAAGGACACTGTTGCCCCCCCCCCCCAAAAGCACCAAGAATACAGTGCATCACTTGCCCCAGACTGAAAGGTCCTATCTATACCTTAACATAAAGGTTTGATTTTCTTTTTTAAAGAGCAATATTTATTCCAAAAAATTCTGTGCTGCCTTTCCACCAAAATAGGGTCCCCAAGGTGATCAACGTCCAAAAACATGAAAACATTTCAACATTAAAACAACACTGAAAATAAAGTATGTATAAAATCATTCATTAAAAACATATAAATATGCATTAGAAGGGCAGAGGGCCAGTAACAGTTATTGCAGATATCCCAAACGATACAAAAAAAGTCTTTATCCGCTGGTGGAAACCAACAGTTGAGGGAGGCAGATGAATATCCCCGGGGAGGGGGAGAGTTCAAGTTTTGTTTGGTGTTGGTTTACCTTTGGCTTTGAAGCCCCAGCACTACTAACAGGAGGGAAGAGCTTCGAAATGGGCCCACCTCTAAATCACAGCTGTGGAGCGGGGGGACTGGGGCCACAGGGAGGTTTAATCTTCCACCTGTGCACAGCTTTCACAACTTGACTGTCTGGCATGGCCAGCACAGGGAATCATATGGATTCCTATGGTAAGATGTGGTAAGAAATGTTGGGGGTGGGGTTTTGACCTCACTGTCCTACTCACTTCCCCAAAGATTTATGCAGGTTGTATGATGATATAACTTTAAATAAAATTACAGGAAAGCCAGCTCCAATTCACAGAATCCTGGGAAATGGTAACCGAGGAGGCAGCCTAATTGAATTTTGCAAGCTTTCCCCATGACTTGGAAAATTGCTGTGACTGTTTTTTGTCCTTATTTTCCAAGGACAAAATTTCCAAGGCCAGTCATCAGCTTCACACCAGTGATGAGTTGCAAACGATTTTGCAATTGACAGGCTGGTGTTAACAATACATCATCTGTCAATGGGGTTGTCATTCATACGGCATCAGTCTTGTGTCTCTTTGATGCCATACTGGGAAATTTCCAGGACTGCCATCCAAGTACAAAATTCATAGCTGATTGAGTATATCTATTAATCAATAAATTGATTAAATCTGCATACATTTACATATGAATGAAAACCGTAGTTCTGAAGGAAGTGCGTACTTCAATTTTAGATGACACACCATTTTAGAAGAGGAATTTATGGTGTTGGCAATCAGGAGAAATGTCTCTTCTAAGATGGCATCTTATAGCTGCAATTTTTGTTAGTATTTACACCCATTATTAACCATTATGTAAAGCTTCTGAGTAGGGTTGTCAGCAGTGTTCCCTTGAACTGTGGAGTCTTGTGAGCAAAAATCTGACTTTGTGAGCTGCTGGCATTAAAGCTGTGGGCAAGCGACTGGGCTGCTGCATAAATTAGTTTGCGCTGGAGCCATCCTTCTTGAGCTAAGACAAAAATCAGTGAGCCAGAGGCTAAAAAACTGTGAGTTAGCTCCTACTCACTCTGCTTAGAGGGAACACTGGTTGTCAGCTCTAGGTTGAGAAATACCTGAAGATCTTGGTGATGGAGCCCAGGGTGGAGTTTGGGAAAGAGAGGGATCTCAGCGGGGTATGATGTCATAGAGGCTACCCTCCAAAGCTGCCATTTTCTCCAGGCGAAGGGGAACTGAGCTCAACTGCCAGAAGATCACTTGTAATGGTGAATCTCCAGGCCCTGCCTGGAGGTTGGCATCCCTACTGCTGAGTGTTCTGACCAATTTTGTAAGCATTCAACAAGCCTGTAAAATAGGCCATAATATCACTGCCAAACTACCAGTGTGGGACTGAGAGCTGAGAGGGCATGGCCTGCCTAAGGTCACCTTTTTAAATATATTTTTATCCCACCCTTCTTTCGGAAAGTTCAGGGCAGCGTACATTGTTCTCTTGTACTTCATTTTACCCTCCCAGCAGCCCTCTGAGGCAAATTAAGAAAGATCGTGACAATAAGCCCACAATTTCCCAATGGGGTTCATGGCAGTGTGGGCTTTTGAACTCAGGTCTCCTCAGTCCTAGAGAGTTTGTGTCAGGGGCAAGATTTGGACGTGAGACTTCCTCATCCACAGCTCATTTGAAAAAACATTCCTTTTTCAGTCGGTTGAAAGGTTTTAGATCAATCGATTGAGTAAATGTTTCAGCCCTAAGCATTTACCTGTTGGTACAGAGAAATTTAAGCACAATTTGTACAAAAGATACATTTTCCTCAAAGAAAACAACTGCAGGGACATGCAAGTCTGTCTTTCCCGAGGCAGCTTAAGTAGTGCAGTTAAGTTTGCCAACCTCCAGATGGGGCCTGGAGATCTCCCGCTTTTTACATCTGATCTCCAGACTACAGAGATCAGTTCCCCTGGAGAAAATGGCTGCTTTGGAGAATGGACTCTGTGGCACTGCACACATATGGAGGTCCCTCCCCTCCACAAACCTGCTCTTACACTCGATCTCCAGGCGACCAAGATCAGTTCACCTGGGGAAAAAGGGCTGCTTTGGAGGGTAGACTCTATGGCATTATACCCCATTGAAGTCCCTCCCCTCCCTAAACCCCACCCTCCCCAGGCTCCACCCCCAAAATCTCCAGGTATTTCCCAGCCCAGAGCTGGCAACCCTAACTCCAGGCCCCCTAAGTGTGACAGAACTCTGTAAGTGATTAAAGATCCTTCCAAATCCCTCCCTCCCTCCACCACTATTGACATAGTTTGTTTGAGATGAGGCCAATAAATAAAAGGGGACTGGTTTGCTACTACATAAAATTCAAGGCAATTGAACCAGGGGGTCCAGTTCTACGGGCCCCCAAACAGGTTGCCCCCATTCCCTCCACTGTTCTCTATGGTGGGAAAAAAGTAATGTTTTTTCTCCAAAAAAGACCTCAGCCAACTGCACACCCAAGTCCGACTCACTCCCATTTCTACAGTCTTCCAGGAGAAAGCCCTTTGTTCTAATGTTTTTAGACTTCATGGTTG
Organism: Lepidodactylus listeri; assembly: GCA_029233225.1. Lineage (NCBI taxonomy): Eukaryota > Metazoa > Chordata > Lepidosauria > Squamata > Gekkonidae > Lepidodactylus > Lepidodactylus listeri. The sequence goes on from JARCFY010000005.1 coordinate 24,075,864, forward strand.
CAGATAAAGAAACTTTACCATTTCAGCTATGTGCAACTCTTAGGAGTGCTCTTGTATTATGTACACAATAACTACCGTCTGGGATCGGTACCTGATTTTTGACATATATTACCAGCAAACTGAACAATTCAGCAAGCTAAGGGTTTACAGAGCGGATTGCTTTAGATTTCCTTGCCCTAATTTGTTGACCGGAGTTCACTTTAATAAGTGGCCCTGGAGGCAACCATTTACTGTATTAATATTTAATTAGGAATGCGCAGCTTCATAAATCAAAGGCACTGGTGTCAACTATCTATGGAGGCAAAAGGCTGGAACATTCATTTATTTCTCAAGAACCTTTACTGGTGAAACAAATAGAACAGCAGCCAGAAAGAAAGCTGCCTAATTGCAGACCGCCGTCAAGTAAACTCGGAGGCACACGGGATGGACCTAGGTTCATTTGTCCTCTAGGGAAACACACGACCGTGTGCTATGTGAGTCTCAGTACAGAGGCCTAGCTTCAATGACTTAGGCTTCATCAGAAAAAAGTATCTAACAAACCAGCACCCACTATAACTCCTCCCTTAGTTCTCTCTAGGGATGCTGGCCTTCAGGTGGGACCTGGGGATCCCCTGGCAGCTCATCTCCAGAGAAATTTGATTCTTTGGAGGGTGGATTCTATGGCATTGTACCCCACCAAAGTCCTTGTCCCACCCAGTTTCCACTAACCAAATTTCTAGGAGTTTCAAAACCTGGAGCTGGCAACCCTACCCCCCATGCCCTGCTGGAACTGGAGAACTGGAAACCCTCGATCTCTGCATTTCCAGTTCCTCATACTAAATAGATACAGTGTTTATAAGAATAACTATTCTAACAATCAGGGGTGGTTTTTAGGGATGGGCACGAACCTAAAAATTCTGGTTCAGTTTGGGGTTCGGGGTTCAGGGTGGTCCCGAACAGAACCCCAAACCGAACCGAGCCAAAAATGCCCCGAACTGAACTGGCAATTCGGATCCCCCTTTCTCCTGGCCACAGCCCCACACAGCCATTTCAGCATAACAGTGGGGTGGGTGCACCCGTCAGCTGTTAGGCAGAAATGGCTGGCAGCCTTTTAACTCCTCTGTTTTGCTTCTGGAAGGAGGGGGCAGCAAAACGGAGGGGTTAAATGGCCCAAACAGCCAAACCAAACTGGACAAAAGTCCGGTAAATGTTCACGAAAGGTGCCTTTCCAGAACGTCAGTTCAGGGGCTCCGAACCTGGCCAAATTTGTGATGAATTCTGGGTTGTGAACTGGTTTGTGCCCATCCCTAGTGGTCTCAAGACCAATTAGACATGCTGCTTCAGTAGAATTTTAAGAATCAGTGTGATGTACTGGTTAGAGTATCAGACTCAGGTCTGGGAGATCCAGGTTCAGATTCCCACTTGTGCCATGGAAGCCTGCCAGGCGAGCTTGTGCCAGCCACATAATTTCTGCCTGACCTACTTCACAGGTGAGGGTAGAATGGAAGACAGGAGAACAATGTAAGCTGCTTTGGGTCCCCATTGGAGAGAAAGGCAGGGTATAAATGATGTAAATAAACAAATAAATAAAATTGAACTTGATGACACCAAAGGACATTCTCCAGGTGGATGCAGAGAGGGAAAGGATGTTGACCTGTATCTCGCCAGCAGGGGTCCTTTGGTAGAAAAAGAAGTGCAGGAGCTCATTAGCATAACTCATTAGCATAACTCATTAGCATATGCCACGTCCCCTGACATCACCGGAAGTGTGTCAGAAAGGGAATGTCAGTTTCAGCCCCATTATACCCTGTGGGCCGTTGAAATCAATGGCAAAAACTCATAGGGTATATGAGGGGCTGGAGGAAAGGGGGTTTGAGGGAGAGGCTCCAAACTTGCAGGGTAGCTGCTTGGGCCTCTCCTAGAAATACCCACCAAGTTTCAAGAAGATTGGATCACGGGGTCCAATTCTATGGGCCCCCAAACAGGTTGTCCCATCCCCTCCATTGTTCTCTATGGTGGGAAAAAGTGTTACTTTTTTCCTACCATAGACAACAATGGAGGGAATGGGGGCAACCTGTTTGGGGGCCTGTAGAATTGGAACCCCTGGTCCAATCTTCTTGAAACTTGGTGGGTATTTTGAGGAGAGGCCCCAGCAGCTACCCTGCAAGTTTGGAGCCTCTCCCTCAAACCCCCTCCCCTCCAGTCGCTTTTAAAGTTGCCACCAAATTTCGGCAGCAATTCGGCAGCAGGCCGAATCAGATCAGAGAATCTGATTCAGCCCGTGGCTGCCCTAGTGGCCACTTCTGAGCTGGCGGAGCTTGGCTCCGCCTCGCTCCGGCCCCAAAGGACCCCCTGCTCGCCAATCAGCTTAGCCGAGTCAAAAGGTTTTAGATCCATCTATTTAGATCAGTCCAGTGGCCTAAGAGACTTTCCTCCCATAGCAGTGGCTTTTCCACTGGAGTTAGTGAGCCCCTTAAATTGGATGGAGGCTCCTTAGGCTGCAAATAGGCTTCCAGTTCAGCAGAGTGGGCAGGTGGGATACAAGCCATTCTTTCTACATACGTTCATTCCGTCACAACTTGGGAATGTGCAATGGAGAGCGAAGAGAGGGTTGACTTTGTTCATGTCCCTGCTGATGCACAGAATGCACATATAAATGCCTTCAAAGGCCCTCGTCACATGATCACTTGGAAGTAGGGTTTCTATTCACCCCCTCCAGCCACTGGTGGGGAACTGGGGGTAGGGTTGCCAGCTCCAGGTTGGGAAACTGCTGGAAATCTGGGAGTGGAGCCTGGGGAGGACAGGACTGTCAGTAGGGTACAATGCCATGGAGTCTATCTTCCTAAGCATCCATTTTCTCCAGGAGAACTGATCTTTGTAGTCTGAAGATGAGCAGTAATTCTGGGGTATCTTGAGGTCCCACCTGGAGGCTGGCATCTCCACTTGGAATCAGGGTTGCCATCCCTTCCAAGAAGAGCAGGTAAACTCTCACTCCGGGGCTCCAGGCCCCGCTGAGCCTTCTCACTCCGGTGGGAGCAAGGGTGGGGGCAGGGGATGACATCACACAACACCATGACATCATTTCCAGTTTACACCTGTAAATGATGCCATGAAAGTCTCTAGGACTTTGCACATCTCTCTGGTAGGCTTGAGGATGACTACAACAGGATTTTGCAGCTCTTTTAGGATTGCCAACTCTGGGCTGGGAAATTCCTGGAGATTTGAGGGTTGAGCCTGGGGAGGAATCTCAGTAGGGTATAAAGCCATAAAGTCCACCCTCTGAAGTTATTATTTTCTCCGGGGGAACTGATCTCGGTAGTCAGAAAGCAGTTGTAATTCCAGGAGATGAGATCTCCGACCCCACCTGGAGGCTGGCACCCCTAGGCTGTCTGGTCTTCCCCATTCTAATCTATCTTTAGAGGAGTGCCCTGTGCTAGAGGGGTGTGTGCAGAAGTCCCTGCTGTAGGACTGCAGCCCCAAACAAATCAACAGAGACACTGGCCACACTCTCTCCTTGCCAACCCATCCCCAGATCTTCAGGGCAAAGGCTAAACTTCAGCTGTGTGCGAAGCCTCCATCTCCTCCATGCTCCCAGGATACCAAATGAATAAAAACATATTCTGTTTCATTGGTAGGTAACCTCTGAGGCATCCTTTGCCCATTCTGAGAAGGGTAAAGAGCATCTGAGCAAAGAAGGAGAGCTGTGGGTTGTCAGGAAGTCATGTGGTGCCTCTCCCTGCAAACCGTGGGACGCTGCAAGATAATCTGATTTAGCCCAGCACTTGGCGAAGAGTTTGATCTTTGGCACATCTTACACTGCGTCTCTGCCCTCCTCCCTGCGCTTTTCACTGAAACGGTCTTCTCCAAGTGCCAGGAAATTGCTTCTGTTTCCTTTCCTCCCTTCTTCTCACTCCAGCATGCAGCTGAAAACCTGCCTTGCTGGCAAAGGCGTCCTTACCTCTAAGTGGCCTCGTTCTTTGCATTTGTGGCTTCTGAAGCCGTTGAGGGAATTCTTTAATGCCTGGCTGAAACCAAATGTTAATTGCCAGTCCTGCATTTACTGGTCACGACTGACCTAGTGTTCACGGTGCACGCAAACAAAGAGAGCAAGTTAGATACGTTGCCAGAGGGGTGGAGTCATGATATGCCTCCATCAGTCTTTGTTTGAGGAAATGCAGGCTTGGCTTTGCAGAGAACGAGAGCCGCCTGAATTGTTTTAGCTCCTCCTGAGTATTTACAATTTGACAGACACAGCAGGCTTTGCTACAAGCTCCAAGCCCCCGACTACACTGGAGCATTTCACATCCCTCTGCTGATTTATTATTTTAAACAGTTCTGGGTGTCCCGCCCTTCAAGCAACAGTGCCATTCCTGGGGCAGCTAACAAAAAAGTCAGAATCAGCCTCCTCCTCCTCCTCTTCCTCATCAGCCCAACCAGAGTTGCCAACCTTCAGGTGATGGCTGGAGATCTCCTGGGATTAAAGCTGATCTCCGGATGACAGAGATCAGTTCGGCTGGAGAAAACAGCCACTTTGGAAGGTGGGCCCTATAGCATTACACCCTGCTGAGGTTCTTCCCCTCCCCAGACCCCGCCCTCCCCAGGCTTCACCTCCAAAATTTCCCAACCAACCCTAAAAACCAATCCAGGAATTGCCCAACTTGGAGTTGGCAACCTGAAGGAGAGGAAAGAACAAAACATAATAAACTTTATTTAACTTTAACTTTTTTTAAAAGCCTGGGAGGATAAGTGGGTCTTCATCCAGTAGTAGAAATATAAATAGCGCCCTGCAAAGTCAGCACTCAAGGGGGAGGGTATTCCAAAGCTGAAGAGCCTCAACTGAAGAGACCCAGCTTCTAACTATCAACACCACCCCCAAATTAAAAAGGGGGCTGGTAGTGCAGGGCCTCAGAGTTGCCAGCCTCCAGGTGGGGCCTGGAGATCCCCTGGAATTACAACTGATCTTCAGATGATAGAGATCAGTTCCCCCGAGAGGGGGGGGGGAATCTGGTTTGGAAGGTGAACTCTATGGCATTATACCCTGCTGAGGTCCCTCCCCCCAACCCCAGGCACTGCCTCCAAATCTCCAGAAATTTACCAACCTGGAAGTTGGCAACCTTAGGTTGGGCAAAGTGGGTTTTCATCATCATGACATGGTGCTGACAGCACAGTGATATATGGCCAGTATCTCTACAATGCCCTGCCTTCTTTCTGCGCTCTACAGACTTATGCTAGCATTTGTTGAGAGAGGGAGTGTCGTTGAGGCAATTCACAAAATGTAGTGGAGGGTACAGAAACATTCACAGCAGACAAGGGCGTAGCCTTTCCAGTTTTCCGGGGGGGGGGGCTGGGGCTGGGGCTGGGCCAGAGACAGCAGACACAACCTAAGCCAGAGGATGGCCCTCCTCTGTTTACCCGTGTAAGCCTAGTGCAGATGCTAACTTGCAGGAAAGTATATAAAAACAAGTCATGTTGCATTTGTTCAGGGAGCTTTCAAAGGGTTTTTATTCCCCCTTTCAGAGAGAATATATAAGACTAGCCAGTTGAAAACTGGCTCCTTTCCATATTTAAGGCTATAAGAACAATCAGTGGTTTTTTAAAGCTGTTTTCTTCTAAAATAATGGCATTGACGATGTTGAAGCCATGAAAATAAAGCACGATTCCTCTGTCTAATGTCCTGTTTCAAGCAAGTCATTCTTAACAGAATGACAATACATTGTGGGCATTGCAGGATGACGTTGCTGGCATTTATATGTGAACTTGAACATAGAATGAGTACCACCAATATTTCGAGACAATATTAATCAATACTGTTGTTCATTATTCAGCTGTAATGAAGGATGGGGAACCTTTTTTTAAGTCCTCAAATTTATCCCAGGCATTAAGGGCAGAATGGACCAAACAGTTTGTTCATTTATATGGCCTCTATGCCTTTTAACAGTAACACCAGCAAGTTTCAGCAAGGACTCTTTTCCTAAATAATTCACCTGGCGCCATCTAGTGGAGATGTGAATCTGCAGGATGAGCTGGGAGAAACAACCTTTAAAACAAAGGTTGTTCAGAGTTCTTTAGCCTAAGAACCATACGGCAAAACATTTATTCATTTGAAACATTTGTATGCAGTGTTTCTCTCAAAGCGTTTAACCATTCAAAACAACTGCTCACAATGTATAACACAAAAGGGAATGGGAAGGGAAGACGAAAATGAGCAAACTCAGACACAAACACTTAGATCACTTATGGAAATGTTTTGCAGTGGAGAACAGGTCAGGAGACAGCTCAGAGAGGGAAGGAGTCCAACAGCAGCGGTTTCAGTGCAGGCAACAGTGCTGGTCCTAGTACTTTTGGTGCCCTACTACGCTTGTCAACCCCCAGGTGATCGCTGGAGATCTCCCGGAATTACAACTGATCTCCAGATGATAGAGGTCACTTCCTGTGGAGAAAATGGCTGCTTTGGAAGGTGGGCTCTGTGGCATTATACCCTGCCGAGAACCCTTACCTCTCCAAACCCAGCCCTCCTCAAGCTCCACCCCCGAATCTCCAGATATTTCTCATCCCAGAGCTGGCAATGCTACACCCTGGGCACAGCCCCTTCCCACACTGCAGGGAAGGAACTGCTTGCCCCCCTCCCAGCCCCAAGGCATGGTGAGAAACCACTGCCCTCCCCTGCATTGGAGCACCTGTCCACCTGTTGCCCAGGGCTGGTCTTGCCAGGCAGGCTGATGGAGGGGACCTCTGCAGGTAAGCCCCACCATTATTTCATAGTGCTTGGGAAGTTTTTTACATAGCACTATTTGCAGCACGTTTCCATCCTCCTCCGCTCCTATCCCTACCACTTTGCAGTTCATTCTCTCCAGCCCCTGGTGTGTGCATATCTTTTGTATTCCCTGCCACCCTTTCTGCTCTACCCCTCGGTCCAGTAGCAAGATTGGTAGATGTAATGGAGGACGCTGAGGTCCCTCAATGTTAGTACTGGCTACTCCGGCTGGTGGTGGCTCTCCAGGGTCTCCGGATGAGATCCTTCACTTCGTCTGCTAATTGGAGATGCTGGAGATTGAACCTGGGACCTTCTGCTTGTAAAGCAGATGCTCCACCAGGAAGCCATGCGCATTCCCTCTTCGTTGAGACTGCACATAAGAACACAAGAAGAGCCCTGTGCTGAATCATCACACTACAAGTGCCTAGTACAGCTGCACAGTCTGAGTCCTTCTTCCAGAGATTCCATCTGTGTTCACTTCTTGAGCTTCCCACAGGCCAGCTGCTGGTAGAGAACCACACATGGCTCAGGAGGCATAATTGAACCATCCAGGGCTTTTTTTGTAGAAAAAAAAATAGCAGGAACTCATTAGCATAATAGGCCACACCCAACAGCAGAAATGCATTAGCATATTAGGTCACACCCCTGACAGTGCAGCTCCCTCCTAGGATCAGCTTCCCTAGGTGCCCTGTGGTTTGCAGGAACCTAGGGAACCAGGGGGGGTGGGAGGCTGTAGGTGTGGCCAACTCAGAAGCCAGCCGGAACTCCGTTCCTGTGCGTTCCTGCCCAAAAACAGCCCTGGAACCATCGCTGTTGCAGATCACAGTGTAAGCACACCACACCATTACAAATCGCACGGTATGGTTATGGGTTGTGTGATACGGGCCCAGCTTAAGCACGCTCCTTGCAAGTATGTCAGTGAAATGCATCACTGGAGAGCTGAGCTCCCACAGGGCAGGATTTACTCCCATCCAGCAGCATGGCGCGAACTGAGAAAGCAGCGACTGCACACATGGCTGGAGAAGTCATAATGATCTTAAGTTCAGAAAACATGTAGTATCTATGCCTGGGTAGAAGTATAGGGATGGATCGACTTGGTTTTACAAGCTGCCATGGGAAAGGGCACCGACTCCTCTCCAAGCAAAGAAGCTGAAGACTCAGATGAGGAGGGGGTGAAGGGCCTGGGACCGCCCCAGAAGGAAGGAAGGAAGCCTCCAAAATAACTCATACTGGCACACCAGCTGTGCTCCTCATGACAGTCAATGCTTCTTCTGCTGGTCATGGGCCGTATTAATACTACATTTGATCTTAGCCAAAAGGCTGAGAAGCGATGTGCGGGTGATTTGGCTGCGACGTCTGTCACCCCATTGATCGCCAGGGTTGATTTGGCTGGCTAGGCAAGTATCCCCTACCTCCCTTACCGCTCCATGTGTGTCCCTCCCGAAGCTACGTGCTCAGTCGAAGAGGATGACCATCCCAGATAGAAGGAGTGTACCATTCTTCAGTCAAGGGTATATGATCACTGCACTCCCTGTATTAATAATAAACTCTCTCTCTCTCTCTGGCCGCGGTCACACGGCCCCTTTAAATCCGGGAGGGCTCCCGGATTTAAAGGGGCCGCTTTTTTCAACAGCAGGTTGGGATGTCTAAACATCCCAACCCCTGCTGCCTCCGGATCGGCGGCGGAGGCGGCTGCGGCGGAAGTGGGGGCAGCTGTGGAAGCCACGGCTGCGGCGGCCGCAGCGGCGGAAAGGGTGGCGGTGGTCGCGGCCGCCGCTGCCGCTGAAGAGACTTCAGCTGAGGTGGCGGAGGCGGCGGAGGCGCTGGAAGCCGCGGTGGCGGCCTCCGACCCGCCATCCGCCAGGGTAAGTCGGGGTGGGTTTTTTTTTCACTCTTTTACACTTGGGCGCATGGATAGCCATGTGCCCAAGTGTAAAAGAGTGGGGAAAAAAATGGCTGGTGGGGCTATCTGGACAGCCTTGCTCTCGCAATGCATGCGAGAGAGGGCTGTCCAGATACCTCCAATGCGGGTTCCTCCCGCAGCACCCGGAAAAATACTTGATTTTCCCGGGGTCTGAAAATGCGGGAGGAACCCGCATTGGATCCCACTTCGGCACGGGACTAGGGGGCCGGCTGTCTGGTCGGCCCCTTTAAATGCGGGAGGAAATTGCCCTTCCTCCCGCATTTAAGGCCCATGTGGCCGCAGCCTCTCTCTCTCTCTCTCTCTCTCTCTGTGTGTGAAGGCTTCCTTCCGAGTGGTGCTCTCCACAACAGTGAGAGCACAAACGTTTCCTAAAGAGGCCCCAACAGGGTGGGCTGGCCTGCCAGATGTGGTCTCTAGGCCACCATTTAATTTGTGTGCCCCGGCACCATGGCGCCCTCCGAAAAAAATCCTGGCTACGGGACTGGTTCTGAGAGAAACTGTGACTGGCCCAAGGCCACCCAGTGGGCTTCAAGTGGCAGTCTGGGGAATCAAAACCTGGTTCTCCAGATTAGAGCCCACCACTCTTAACCACTACACCACGCTGGCTCCCTATGAGAATGGGCAGTGGGAGATCTTGCGAACCAGCAGGGAAAGGACACACAGCCAGGCAGGAGGTATGTGAGGATGGGTGGGAGGGGATGTGCATGTGAGCAGGGCCTTCTGGTGGCAGAGGAGAGGCTCCCCTGAAAACTTTGCCCAGGGCCTCCCAAAACCTGGAAATGGCCCTGCCGGTGGCGGGGTGTGTGTGTGTGTGTACAACAGGGGGAACATTTAGGGCTGCAGTGGGAGATGGAAAGCAAGAAAGTTGTGCTCCTGAGGTAAAAGGATTAGCATGTGATAACTCCATTGGATCCAAGCCAATAGCTGTAAGACCGCTTAGGGGACAATCACATTTCGTTGTGAGACTGTCACTCATCGTCTTTATTTAGACCATGAGGTAAGTGTCACACTTGGTCATAAGTTAGCAGCCTCCAGTTCTATCTGTTTCCTAAACCTTTTCCCTTGGTTTACGTGGAGTCGTCTTAAGGTCAAGTACCACATCACAGAACGCTGAGGCGTTCACCTAGCAATGAGGAAACGTTTTGCCATCGCTTGGGTAGATTTTTTACAGTTGTTGAAAGTGGGGGGAGGGGGAATCATTCGTGTTATTTCAAACACAGATTTAGAAGTCACAACTACGCTGTGTTAATTGGAAACTGGAGTCTTTCCTCATTTTACTTTCACACTGGCGGGATGAGGAATACTTCTGTCGCAGCATATTCTCATTACAAGGTGTTGGAAAGGTCTGATAGATTCACTTACTGTGCATAATATGCGAAAAGCACAAGGTAACCGGTGCCCCTGGTATTTTTAAATAAACTTTTGAAAGTCTGCCACATTCTCAAATCTGATCTACTTACCTTGATTGAATATTCCCTAGGCCATAAAGGTGTGCTTCACTGCAAATCTCTTAATATTACCTCTTTTCACCTGAAAGTCAGTGTAGCTTTTTTCCGCATGTGCCAGCACAGGGTCTTTCTTAAAACTGCATACAAGTTACAGTTATGTACAGCAATAAAAAAAACTTTTTGTGTGTAACTTTTTTTAAGGAGGTAATCCTATATTGCGGGTGGCCTTCCTTTGGGGTAAATGCAGGAAACTGGATTTTTAAAAAAAATGCTGAATACCACTTGGGATGCCACAAACATCACAGAAAACAGTTCTGACAGGTGAACATACTGTGTTTGACAGCTGTGGTTGCTTGTTAGTGGCGTCTCAGATGTCCTTGTCCCATCATGGTCTGACTGGAGAGTTTGTCAAACAGCTTGGTGGCTACACAGGAGCTGTGGTGATTCAGTTTCAGTTCCTTCTGCCATGCAGGCTTATGGCTCTCCTGCCATGGTGGGAGACCTCCTGCTGACATTTGTCTTTGGCCACCACCACTCTGAGGGGAGAAAGGCAACTTCAGCAGCATCACTACATCACTTCCAGGAAAAACCCAGAAGTTATGTAAGGCAGCTCTAGCAATCACCAGAAATAGTGGACCTCCTGATGGCAGCTGAGTTTTGGCCACTGTGTGACACAGAGGCCAATTTCGCACTAGCGTTTGCCCCAGATTTGCCCTCATGCTTGCACCGGAGCTTCTGGTCGATTTCACACCAGTTGCTCTGGGCTCACGTTTTGCTCTGGAGTATCGCCCTGCTGCACCGGAGTTTCCCTGGAGCAAACAAATTCTGTTTTTAGAGGATTTTCCTGTTTATTCCGGGGGAGAACCCAAAATGAAAACATGCCCACTCACCCGCCTTTCATCAGGGCCACCCTATTGTGGGAGTTTCAAATTTTTTTTGGAGAAAACCCTTTGTCATGCTATATTGAAAGGGCTGAGGTTCCAAGTGGGAAAATGAAGAAAATACTCCGGAGGAAACTGGGAGGGGAAATTCCAGAGAGAATGAGAGGCAACTGGCCAGTGTGAAATTGGCCAGAGTGTTGGACTGGATGGGCCATTCGTCTGATCTAACAGTGCTTCTCTTATGTTCTTAAGAGTTGTTTTTTATGCCCTGCTTTTCTTTACCAAGAGGAATCTCAAAGCGGCTTACGATTGCCCTCCCTTCCTCACAACAGGCACCTGGGGAGGTAAGTGGAGCTGAGAGAGTTCTGAGAGAACAGTGACTGGCCCAAGGTCATCCAGCTGGCTTCATGCGGAGGAGTAGAGGGGGATCAAACCCAGTTCTCCAGATCAGAGTCTGCTGCTCTTAACCACGACACCACACTGGCTCTCTCCTCACTGGGCTAAGTGGGGATCATTTGGCAAACAGTTCCTAATGGGCTGCCTCGCCTTTGGCTGATCTAATTGAGACTTTGAGGGAAACATGAAGGGAAATTGTTTCCTGGCAATGTTATATCAGCAGGTTTCCTTGGTGGCTAAAAGCACACTGAGAGGCTTCGATGGCCAGATTCTGAATCGGGAAGGCTTTTCCTGGCTCATTTTGTGCCAGTTAAAGCAATGGGATTAGGTGTGGTTTGACTCTGGTCTTCCCTTGTGACAACGGTCAGAAACTGCCTTGTTGCAAATGCAGACAGAAGAGAAGCTAGCTCCATTGCCGAGATGGAAGGGAGGGGGTAGGAATATCAGCCCTAATGGAGGCTTGTGGAGAATCTAGGCTCATTTCAGGCTTCTGACATGTGCAAAACAAAGGCAGTTTCTAATGCACCTCTACTGAATTTCTGACTTCAGGGACTGATTTATGTTTATTGTCTGCCTTCCTGCACTTTAGGAAGCAGCCATCTGCTGCTTCACATATAATTATTAAGGAAATCATTTTTCCCTCTGTTTGGGCACAAGCAATCCATTAGATGGCGCCCAACATCTGGAATATATCCTTCAAGATATCCTCCAACTGTCATGGAAAACAAGTATTGCCACTTAATATTTATAATATGATATGACAAGAAGCACGCTGTAAACTCTCTGGTACAGCCATATTCTGAAATACAGACATCTCTCATATTCTATGGGGTTCGGATCTGTTCAGATTGCTACGAACGCAAAGATACTACCGAAGCATCAAGATGCTTTTATAAACCCTGTTTTCTTGAGTATATTTTCAAGCTCATATTCATTGTAAAATATGAAACAAATTTCAAAAAACCAAATTGAGCAACCATAGCATCTAGTTCGTCTTTTTTGTCATCACACCACCGCTGACTTATGGCAGCCCTGTGGAGTTTTCAAGGCAAGAGACGTTCAGGGGTTGTTTCCCATTGCCTGCCTCTGCATCATGACCCTGGTATTCCTTGGTGGTCTGCCATCCAAATATTAGCCAGGGCTGACCCTGCTTCACTTCCAGGATCTGACAAGATCAGGCTAGCTTGGGTGACCTCGGTCAGGCTAGTTAGCCTATTCAAATTTTAACTTGGTTTTACATTCCAGCTTAACTTGCTCTTCCTCCCTAAAGGGGGCATCAACTTCTGGGTTGGATCCAGCCAGTTTTTTCTTTCAATTCCCCTCTTTACTATGGTTTCTGTCTCCCATGAATTTTGTCCATTCAGGTCCCCTGGTCTTCCAGGGGCAGGGGGGGTGTCGAAGGAGGCCCCTCCTCCCTTTTATCTCTGGTTTCATCATTTGTATTGACTTTCATTTTTAAAACCAAGCTGCTTTTGCTTCTCACCTTCCCCATTCATTTCTGCATCATGCCATAGGACAAGCATAAACTGCCTGCAAACAAACAAGAATTTGCTATCTTTATGTTAGGGGTTTTTTAAATGGACATTTTTATTAAGTTTTCAAACTGCAAATTCAGTGATAAAATCCCGCAAAATGGAGTTAATCCCAAAGCAGTATAGATTCTGCATTCTGCCCTGTCTCTCCATTTGGCCGTGGGGAGGCAGGAAGAAAACAAGCAAGCGGAAGGTTGTCTTGTTCCATTTTAATTACATGGATGCATAATACCATATAGAACTTCATACCAGTAATCATCTATCTCTGTATTATCAGTTCTGACTCTCCAGGGTTTCTGGCAAGGAAGCATCTTTCCAAACACCTGCTTCCTGCTAGGATCCTTTAATAGGAGTTATTGGAGATGGCACCTGGAATGCTCTGCATGCGGAGCATATGCTGTACCGCCGGGCTACAGCTTGTCTCCAGCTTCATTAAAACTTCATGCTTTAAGCAACCAAAGAAATCTATAAATATATACTCCAGTCCACTCTAGAAGGAGGAGGAAACAGTTCAGTGGGCAAAGAACAAAATCTCTTCTCCTAAAAGAGAAAATTATACTTTATGGAGCCACATTGGCTTCCAAGGTAATGTAATGCTGGTGTGTGTGTGTGGGGGGGGGGGGGGGGGAACACCATGAAATTTGTCCAACTCATGTCCCTGGATGCAGAAGTGATATCGTGACCTACACCCACTGCCACAGACTTCTGGAAGTGGCATAAATTCCTTTTGTACTAGAAGAGAGAGAACCACGAGGGATGCGGCATAAGAAGTACTCTCACGTTTTATAGAGCTTGTTCTACCCAATATTTGTATATCTGGTGCTTACATTATTCAATGATATAATATGATATTCAGTGCACATATTACCTCAGTAACATGAACACCAGCACTGTAAGAAAGCCGGTATTTAAAGCACCACCTAGTCTGCTAATCAGTTAGGGACTTCTGTTTCAGCCCTGCACTGTGTGGTTCCTTTTTGGAGGTAGGGTGGGTGATTAGCAAACAGGGCCCTTTGGGAGGTAACACCTTGAGTCAGGAAATCCTTTCCACAACTGTTAACATCCTGCTTATCTAGGTTTAAACACTAGACTGTGGGTTTCTCACTCAGACTGTGGGTTTCTCACCCACCCATAACTTTTGTCCGGAATCCAGAGCAGTGTTACCCGACCAAGTGGGCTGGAGAGTCCGTCCCCCCCATAGGAGGAGGAGGAAGACATGGAAGAAGAAGAAGAAGGAGAAGGAGAAGAAGAGGGGGAGATTGGATTTATAACCTGCGCTTCACTCAGAGCGACTTACAATCTCCTTCCTCTCCCCACAACAGACACCCTGTGAGGTAGATAGGGCTAAGAGAGCTCTGAGAGAACTGCTCTTGAGAGAAAAGCTCAGAGAGAACTGTGACTGACTCAAGACCACCCAGTTTGCTGTATGTGAAGGAGTGAGGAATAAAACCCAGTTCTCCCAGATTAGAGTCTGCCACTCTTAACCACTACACCAAACTGGCTCTCCTGGTGAGGAAAAGATGCTGCCTGTTCCAAGGGGAGGGCAGCAAGGATGTGGAATGCAGCAGCTGCTCCCTGAGTGTGGTTACTGAGATGACCAGGAAATCCAGTTTTGGGGGTTGGAGGAGGTGGAACTACCCAGCATCATGTTACAGTCATCAGGGAAACAGAGGCAGTAGGCTTGGCCAGAGATGGGGCCAAGATGGAGGGTGGTCCTTATTGAGAATGAAGTTGGCTGACCATCAGGAACCAAGGTTCTTTCATGGTTCAGTACACACTATAAGGCAGTAACAGGGAAGAGGAGGAGGAGGAAATGGGTGCCTGTAACACTCTCCCCTCTGGGTCTGAGGAACCTGTTAAGGAGTAGCACGAAAGGTGCTTGAAACCTTAAGGCAGTAGTGTTTGTCTGAACAAGGCACCTGGGAGAGGGGTTGTTACAAGTGATGACCAGGTGAGGAAGAACCTATCCATTCCTTTTGACTACCAGTGTGGCTGAACTACCACAGGCCCACCAGCATGATCTTCATGCAGACTTGGCTGGTACTTCATGGAGGCCCAGAACCAGTTGCCTGGACTGGTGCCACAGTCAGATTTCAGTGTTTGGTTGACCACATTGTGGCCTGGGTCTATATAAATGATATCCTAAACTACAGCTGGACCTGGTTGGACCATTGGCAATGGCAACTGGGGCTTCCAGCCATCAGAGACTTCAGGCCAAAGATCAGAGTGAAGTAGACCATGGTGGCTCAGAGGTTAAGACACTGAGCTGCAGACCAGAAGATCAGTAGTTCGGCAGTTCAAGACCCGAGTGCCACTGGACAGAGTGAGCTCCTGTCTCTGGCCCCAGCTCCTGCTAACCTAGTGGTTCAAAAGCAAGAAATTGCAAGTAGGTAAATTGGTACCACTTCGGTGGGAAGGTAACAGTGTTCCATGTGCCTCAGCATTTAGTCATCCAGCCACATGACCTCGGAAAAGTCTTCGGACAGCGCTGGCTCTCTGGCTTGGAAATGGAGATGAGCACTGCCCCCTAGAGTCAGATCTGGCTGGCTTTCAAGCAAGGGAAACCTTTACCTTTTTAAGCTTTATGATACTAGTGCAGTTGGGACATGAGGGTAGGGAAGTCTTTCAGCCATTGAAGATAAAAATGACAGCACTGAAGAACTGAGGTTCTTGGACTTCCAGTTTTGGCGGCTTAATGGCGGGTGCACTCCAGTGGAACTCCGCATGGAGCAGCCCGCAACCTTGGCGAATGGGAGGGGTACTGGCCGGATTGCGGTCCCCCCCAGAGCTCTTGTATGGGGCTCCCAGCCTCTTGTGAGAGGTGCCTCTCCTGAGGTGATGGCCAAAGGATTGAGGCACCTCTTTGCCCCGTAAGGTCCCATTGTTGCAGAGCCTCTGGCACCCAAAGTGGCACACCGGATTGGCGAACAAAGAATGCAGCAAAGAAATGAAAATACCCCTACCTGTGGTGCAGCCTTGAATGAAACGTGGGTCAGCGGGTCCACTCAATTGGACAAACAGGCATCCTGAAGCCCCAAAATAAAACGGTGAAGGGGGAGGGAAAGTTTTTGCCCCCCCTCCTTTCTTTTTAAAAGACTGAAAAGTGGCGAGCTGGGATGACTGGCGCTGCATATGGGGCTCAAGTAGTGTGGAATTCTTCTTAAAATTGTGTTTTTAAAGAACTCTCTGTGATACTTTAACTCTTCCAAGAAGTAAACAATGGCTGGCCAAGGGGAAAAAATGACGCTCAGAGGGAAACCCTCTCCAAAATCTACAGCTCCTTCTCTTCCTGTTTCTAAATAGGAAGCTGCTATAGACTTTCCAAACATGTTGTTGGTAGCATTGCACCCTCTGCTGGATTAGATGACCACAATGAATCAAAGCATTGATGCACTCCAGAAAGAGATTAAAGAATCTAATGCTAAAATAGAAGAGGTGGTCAAATCAGCTGAAACCAAAACAAAAATATTGAATCAAAGACTACAAGTGGTGGACAAAGAAAGAACAACTGACAGAGACCAAATTTTGAGACTGCAAATGGAAAAAGCATCTTATGTTTTACGATTTCAAGGTGTCCCAGAACAAAAATCAGACAATTTGAAAGAAATCTTAAGTGAAACATTGGCTCCAAAAACAGGTATACAAGCGGATTATTTGCAAACGAAATGGATATTGTCTACAGGACATATCCTGATTTTGTGAAGAAGAAATCCTGCCTGGAGAAATTGTGGTGAAATTCTCTAAGAGAACAAAAAGAGACGTGGTGCTCAAGGCCACTAACGGGACAACCCTAAAAATCAAAGATGTGGAAATCAGGGTCTTGAAAGACATTCCATTTGAGATAAGAAAAAAAAGGAAGCAATATAAAATTTGACAAAATTCCTGTAAAAGAACTCTATCCCTTATAGATGGATTTTTCCAGAGGGTTTGGTATTCAACTATAAGGAGAAAAAAAAGTTCACCTCTTCCAAAAAGACTTTTCTGGATTTGCAACAAAGACTAACAAAAGAAAAGAAGATAGCAGAAGAAGAAGAAGAGGAAGAAGGCATCATACATGATTTGGAAAGTTCTGAAAGCTCATCGAGTAGCCCTTCAGAGGGATCTGACTCAGCAAAGTGGGCAGCTGCCCCCAAACAACTGACAGACCAAAGGGAACTTGCTAAACCAAAAAAAAGAGGGAGGAGGGGGAAATAGAGGAAACTTGAAAGTTTAAGAAATTTATTTTGCCACATGCTTGAATCTACATATGCATAGCCAGTACTATTTGAAACTTATTATCACATTTTAGTATACTGTATTTTGTTATATGGGGAATTTCATTCATATATATTTTAAGAACGATTTATATTCCTTGCTTTAATTAGGGATAATTTTGTAGTTGTAGGGATAGTTTTTATGGTTTGTAGAAAAGTAATTAAAAAGTTATTAAAAAAAAAGAACTGAGGTTCTTAGGACAAACAGGGCATGCAAGAATGGGTTAGGGATCTTACCATTTTGATCTTCTTTGCTGTTGGCTTTGTTAATTAATTTCCGCCTTTGGGTTGTATTTTATCTCCTCTTTTAATGCAATGTTTTTAATTTATTTAGTATATTTTAAATTTATTTTCTGTTACGGTGTTTTCTTTGATGTTATGGTGCTGGTACACTGAATATCTACGTTAGTGGAATCTGTCTCGGGAACTATTTGGCTAAGAGGTTTTGCAGAATATAAGAATATTGATTGATTCAAATTTATAACAACCCTTTTGTGTGGGGGGGGGGGAGTAGTGGGAGAGACCTGCCTCAAGTCACCCATGGATTCATGTCTGAGAAGAAAATGTAACTGGAGACTATCCAACCACATAGTTTCGAAGACATTCCACAAGTGAGAACGATACTTTTACACCAGGGGTCATTTTGTAGAAAAAGAGGTGCAGGAGCTCATTAGCATAACTCATTAGCATAACTTATTCACATATGCTACACCACCTGACATCACCGGAAGTATCTCAGAAGGCAAGAAAGAAAGGGGAGAGAGAGAGAGAGAGAGAGAGAGAGAGAGAAAGAAAGAAAGAAAGAAAGCTGGCAGAGAGGGACAGCTACTAATCTAAGCCTAAGAAATACCACTATTCTGGGAGGACAGCTTCAGTGGTGGCTGAAGCCTTCAGAAGGCTGGTCGGAGGAACAAGGACCTTCACAGGGGACGGGGTCATTTTGCTGTAGCCATGACACAAGCAGGCATTCCCCCCGGGGGGGGGGGGCTGGCACCAACTCCCGGAGCTGTGCTCCCCCGAGCTCCTGCTCGAAATGACCCCTGTTTTACCCCATCAGTCTCCTATTTCAACACAACTATTATGCTTTATTATGTTTTCCCAGTAATCAAATCCAAACAAAAAGTGACCATATAAACTTACCTTGTTATTCCTGTTTAGTTTTTGCATCTGTCAAAACATCCTCATTTTGTTGTATGCTAATTCACCCTCTGCTTATATGAATGAACTATTACCTTCCATTTCAATGTATCTGAGGAAGTCTGCATGCACTTTTATACCCTAAATAAAACTTTGTTGGTCTTAAAGGTGCCACTGGACTCAAACTTTGTTCTGCTGCTTCAGACCAACACAGCTACCCACCTGGATTTAAGGCCCTTAAGTTTTCTTAAGACAGGGTGCCAATGTCTGTCAGTTCCCTCACCCAGCTGCCTCAGGTTAGTAAGCCCCTGGGTGTCCGGGGTGTGGCTGTGTGTCTGTGGACTCTCAGGAAAATGCAGAGAGGCTAAAGTGGGATGTGTGTGTGTGTGTGGGGGGGGGGAAATAAGTAGAATGCAGTGACTTCTCTGAAGAAAACTTTAGTGTCCTTGTGCTTTTGAAATGATGTGGATACAGACCATGGAGTTTCTAGTTTATGCTTATATTTATAGTTGTTTTAGTTCCATATTCCAGGGGGGAATATCATTTGCACCAGTAAATGACCTGATTTTGGCAATGGTTAAAAATTAGTTGTCTTTGAATTCTGCCTCATCAGACTGGGAACCCTAATCTGGTACAACATAACATAATTTCCAACTTGTCTACTTTTAAGAAGGAGCCTGGAAAGATTCATAAGTGAAAGGCTGTGTCACTGGCACCCAAGAGCAAGCTAATTCACTCCATAATATTCCCCATTATTATGTACTAGGAGTGAGGCCTGTTATGGGGAGAAATACAATGGGCTCTAGAAGGAAGCTCCAGGTGAGTGTCCTGGCTGTGGCTGGTGGGGCGGCAGAGGGAAGGGGGAAATAGAGGGAGGCAAGCTGTGTTTATTTCCTTCTGGTTAGTTATAAGGCAGGGCTGTCTCAAGTCAGTTTGCTGCCCCAAGTGGGTAGTATGGGAGGACAGCCTCATGGTAACAGGTACGGTTCCCTCCACCCTGGCCCTGACTTATGTTGATTTGGGGTTATGCAGTGGCAACTAAGGCAGAAAACCACCTCCTCCTATGCGATGTCTTCTGGGTTCCAAGGGTCTGGAAAGTGGTTCCATAGCCAGTCACAGGGTTGCCAACTCTGGGTGGGGAAATACCTGTAGATTTGAGGGGTGGAGCCTGGGAAGGGAAGGGGTGGGGAGGGACCTCAGCAGGGTATAATGTCATAGAGTCCATTGCCCAAAGCAGCCATTTTCTAAAGGAGAACTGATCCTGGACATCTTCAGGTGCTGCCTGGAGGCTGGCAATACTAAGGGGAGGGCCAGAGATTTGAGGGGTAGACCCTGGGGAGGGCATGGTTTGGGGTGTGGAGGGACCTCAGCAGGGTATAATGCCATAGAATCCATTGCCCAAAGCCACCATTCTCTCCAGGAGAACTGATCTTGGAGATCTCCAGGTGCTGCCTGGAGGCTGGCAATACTAAGGGGAGGGCCAGACCTGTAGATTTGAGGGGTAGAGCCTGGGGAGGGCAGGGTTTGGAGTGCAGAGGGACCTCAGCAGGGTATAATGTCATAGAGTCCATTGCCCAAAGCAGCCATTTTCTAAAGGAGAACTGATCCTGGACATCTTCAGGTGCTGCCTGGAGGCTGGCAATACTAAGGGGAGGGCCAGAGATTTGAGGGGTAGACCCTGGGGAGGGCATGGTTTGGGGTGTGGAGGGACCTCAGCAGGGTATAATGCCATAGAATCCATTGCCCAAAGCCACCATTCTCTCCAGGAGAACTGATCTTGGAGATCTCCAGGTGCTGCCTGGAGGCTGGCAATACTAAGGGGAGGGCCAGACCTGTAGATTTGAGGGGTAGAGCCTGGGGAGGGCAGGGTTTGGAGTGCAGAGGGACCTCAGCAGGGTATAATGTCATAGAGTCCATTGCCCAAAGCAGCCATTTTCTAAAGGAGAACTGATCCTGGACATCTTCAGGTGCTTCCTGGAGGCTAGTAA
The DNA here is from genome assembly GCA_029233225.1 of Lepidodactylus listeri. Lineage (NCBI taxonomy): Eukaryota > Metazoa > Chordata > Lepidosauria > Squamata > Gekkonidae > Lepidodactylus > Lepidodactylus listeri. The sequence continues at coordinate 24,096,156 of JARCFY010000005.1, forward strand.
TACTAAGGGGAGGGCCAGACCTGAAGATATGAGGGGTAGAGCCTGGGGGAGGGCAGGGTTTGCGATGCCCATAGCAGCCATTGGAATAGCCGGGAAATTTTCTGTAAGAGAAATTTTGTGCTGTGGCTGGGAAACACAGTGATTTCTGAGAGATCTCCAGGCCCCACAGGGAGATTGGCAACTCCAGTGACCATTTAAGGGATGATTGGGAGATGTATTTGGGCAACTCCAGTGACCATTTAAGGGACGATTGGGAGATGTATTTTACACATTCAATGACTCAACAGCAACAGCAAACTGTTTAGAATGTTAGCGGCAAAGGCCAATCAGGCCGCATATGCAAATGACCTTTGTGTTCCAACTGGCTTTTGGGGGGAGAGGAACAGCAAACTGTTTAGAATATTGGAGGCAAGGTTCAGGCAACACAGCCAGTAGCTAGGGACAGCTTGAGTGACACATCAGGCAACCAACTGATTTTGGCAAGCATAGAATGTTGCCACTCGAAATTCCTTTTATTATATAGAGAGATGGGTATGAAAGTTGGACAGTGAAGAAAGCTTACAGGAAGAAAGTTGATTCATTTGAAATGCAGTGCTGGAGGAGAGTTTTACAGTTACCACGGACTGTGAAAAAGACAAATAAGTGGCTTCTAGATGAAAGCAAGCCTGCACTCCTACTAGAAGCTAAAATGGCTAAACTAAGTAGGGTTGTCAGCCTCCAGGTGGCACCTGGAGATCTCCTGCTTTTACAACTGATCTCCAGCTGACAGAGATCAACTCCCCTGGAGAAAATGGCTGCTTTGAAGGGTGGACTCCATGACACTGTACCATGCTGAGGCCCCTCCCCTCCCCAAACCCCGCCCTCTCCTGGATCCACCCCAAAAGTCTCCAGGTATTTTCCAACCCAGACCTGGCAACCCTAAAACTGAGGCTATTGTACTTTAGTCACATTATGAAAAGACTCACTGGAAAAGACAAGAATGAGAGGAAAAGAGGAAGACCCAACATGAGATGGATTGACTCAAACAAGGAAGCCAGGGACCTCAGTTTGCAAGACCAGAGCAAGGCTGTTAATGATAGAATGTTTTGGAGGACATTAATTCATAGGGTCGCGGTCGCCATAAGTCAGAAGCAATACATACATGCACACACACTCCTTTTAACCCCTCACCCCAAGTAAAAAAAGGGAACTTTTTATGTGCAGCGTTAAGTTTACAGACATGAACAACGTGATGCATGACTAAAGATGGAATGGGTATGCATAACACAGCGAGGACTCCTGAGAACAGCTACAACCAAGAAAACAATCTTGCAGGCTCAGACCCAAAGTTCATCTAGTTCAGCATTTCCATCTCCTATTATGCCAAGTCACTGCCAATTCATGGTGACCCTGTAGGGGTTTCAAGGCAAGAGACAGAGGTGGTTTGCCATTGCCTTCCTCTGCATAGCAACCCTGGACTTCCTTGGTGGGCTCTTGCCTAGTACTAGCCAAGGCTGATCCTGCTTTGCAGGGCTTCCCCCCCCCCACCACTTTTCTTTTGGATAAAGAGGTGCTGGAACTCTCAAGAGGGAAATGAAATTTTCAAGCTGTATAGTGAAAACTCATGAACTTTTAAACATTTTAAAAATAATTTTGTTGAAGAGGCTCCCAAACTCCATTCTGGCATGTTCTCCGGGGTGTGTGTGTGTGTGGAAGCCCTGCCGCATCGAGATCCAGGTCAGGGCCAGATATGCCTAGAAGCTCATCTGGGCAGGATGTTACAGCTACCTCTATTGTTCATTCCTCTTTTTGTTTAAAGGATTGTTGTTTATGTTAGGATACCGAATGAATCTCAGCCTTTCCCCAAACCCATCTATGGAAGTGTCCGAAGTTACTATTTCTTATAATTTAATGGATTGTTTTAGAGGAGGAAAAGCTTCCTGTAGGATTCTCCAGTGCTACCTAGTGAGGTACATAACCTGTTTATCATTATGTATTGGCAGGGTATGTGTGTGTGATGGGGACTCATTAACGTGGCAGATTTCCTGCTTCAGGAATATAAAAGCAGGTTGTGCAAAGACAGTCCAAACCACCAGTGTATTTACATAGCCTTCTGTATACACATCCACCCAGGGAGCATTACAGCTTTGTAAATAAGGCCTGTGTATACAGGTGTGTAAGCACATCCAAGAGACAGGGTGGATTTGTAGAGGCCATGGCAATATTGTGACACCAGCCCCTCCCCGCCAAAATGCTCTGCAGAACCCCATCCAGACTACACCTGAAAATGCAAGGAAATAACTGGAGAAAGTGAAGTTAGCAGATGTCAGACAGGTCACATCATGTCTTGGCAGTCTCTTTCTCTCGCACATCAGCTGCAAGAAAAACACCACTCTGGTCCATGCACATAGGAAGGTCTGAGAGCCACTTCCATTTCCTGTCATGTGCATTTATAATCACACATTTAAAAAAACCATTTGGGAACATGTGCCAGAGATATGTTTTGGAACAGGGCAGCTCACTGTCAGGGATGTGTTTTCGCTGCACCTTTTCTAAAGTACAGTTTACCTGGGTGAAATGGTAAATTGTGGCCATTTTGTGGCTAGTGTGGATGAACAAGAAAATGAAAGTGAAAAAATCTCTCTTTTTTTCCCAGGTTATTCGTGTCCTTAAGTGATGCTTTGGAATATTTGGTTTGAGGCAGATCCAGAGTTGCCTCTCCATGGCCCTGTGATGCACCACTATCCAAAGTGTTATGTATTGGGACGGAAACATTGCAGGACTGCGCCTCCAGAGACTATTGAGCTTGGAGCCTAAGAACAGTAGCCCACAAGGATTCTGGCAGTAACCAATCAAGCAGTAAGGTTATGTAAACAGCCTATCCTTGGGAGTGGGGTGTGCTTGGGTGTGGCAATTGCATGCTATTTAAACAGGGCCTTCGGCTCTGTTCTTCAGACTTGCTCTGGCTGAAATCACAAATAAAGTTGAGCTGATCACTAACAGCGAGGCTGCTGATCCATGGGACCCACTATTTATCACAAAGCAAATGGGCTCTTGTCAATAAGAATGTACTTGCTTGGCATCTGATCTAGTTCAGACACTTATGACCAGGGGTCATTTCGTAGACAAAGAGGTGCAGGAGCTCATTAGCATAACTCATTAGCATAACTTATTTGCATATGCTACACCCCCTGACATCACTAGAAGTATGTCAGAAGGCAAGAAAGAAAGAAGAGAGAGAGAGAGAGAGAGAAAGAAAGAGCTGGCAGAGAGGGGACAGCTACTAATCCAAGCCTCAGAAATACCACTATTCTGAGAGGATAGTTTCAGTGGTGGCTGAAGGCTTCAGAAGGCTGGTCGGAGGAACAAGGACCTTCCCAGGGGGTGGGGGTCATTTTGCTGCAGCCATGACACAATTCCCTCCCCGGGGGGGGGGAGGTGTGGCACTAATGAGCTTCCCTGAGCTCCTGCGCGAAATGACCCCTACTTATGACACTACTGTATCTGTTTTTGTACCCAGTACACAACTGTGACACTCTGGTTTTGTTCTGGCAGTCTGTTGGAATATATCTATATATCTAATAGCGAAGGGGGCCCCTCCTGTGCGGATATCTAAATCCGAGCTAGGGGGCCCTGGGGGGGGGGGGAGGTTTTCCTACACACAGGGGGCACTCCCACCATGTGCAGAAAAATCCAAAAAGTTAAAAAAACCCTTCAGCGACCATAGAATCCCCCAAAATACCTTTTGAAATGGCCTCAGCTCCAGGCGTCAACTGTGAGGAGATTAGAATGTTCGGGGGAGGGGGGGAGGTTCCAACTGTTTCTGTCAGTCAAAGGCCGGGATTTTACTGGCAGCAGTCTAGGGTTGCCAAGTATCCCCCCAGCCACCAGCAGCGGATCCAGATCCAGGCTGGGAAACTCCTGGAGATTTGGGGGTGGAGCCTGGGGAGGACAGGGACCTCAGTGAGGTACAATGCCATAAACTCCCCCCTCCAAAGCATCCATTTTCTCCATGGAAAGTTATCTCTGTAGTCTGGAGATGAGCAGTAACTCCAGGGGATCCCCAGGTCCCATCTGGAGGCTGGCATCCCTAGGCAGCACCCTCTGTGTGACTTGATACCACCTGATTTGCATGACTTAATTAGGCCCAGCTGTTTTGCTACAGTTCATCAGCAGCCACCGTATGAAAGCCATTGTGGTGCAATAGTTTGAGCTTCAGACTGGGATCTCCAAGACCCAGGTTCAGATCCCCATCTTGCAGTGGAAGCTGACTGGAAGACTTTGGACCAGTCACATACTTTCAGCCTAACCAACCTCACAGGGTTGTTGTGCAGATAACAAAGAGGAAATAATAATGTAAGCTGCTTTAGTCCCCATTGTGGAGAAAGACTGTAATTTTCCTAGGTAGAGGCTGCAGGGGAGGGGGGTGGAGATAGAAAGCTGAAGACAGATAAAGGTAGGTTGGCTGTTGGGTGGGAAGGAAATAGGGTTGCCAACTCCAGGTTGGGAAATTCCCAGACATTTGAGAGGTGGAGCCTGGGGAGGGTGGGATTTGAGGTGGGAGGCAGAAAGAGAGAGAAAGAGTGATGAGGTGGGGAGGCAAAAACAAAGGGAATGATGACAGGTCAGAAAGAGAGAGGAAGTAACATACATGGAGGAGAGCGAGAGAGTAAGAAAGGGGGGCAGAAGGGAGAAAGAGTGTGAGAGAGGTAGGGGGAGAAGGGAGGAAGCAAAGGTGTGAGGAATGGGATAACTATCCTGCAAGTTTCTTGCAGGTCTCCACTTGTAAGGTCTATTAGTGCACCTACTTGAAGAAGATCAGAAGAACAGCCTATAGGGGACAGCTGAAGGACTGCTAGTTAGCACAGCTAGATTAGAGACTTCTCAAAATTTCAAATTATGTCCTTCCTGTCTCCTGATTGGTTGTTTGGAGACTTCCTGCTCCAACTGAGCCTTCCCCCTTCATTCCTGCCTCTCACAGCGGTTAGTTAAGCCTCTGTTCTATCAGAGTTTATTTCTTCTTTAATAAACTGAGATGTTTTCTTTGAACAGTTGGTGCGCCATTCCTCTGCATGTTTAAACACTGCCAACAGTCTGCAGGTTAGGCTTGCCAACCCCCAGGTGGGGCCTGGAGATGTGGAATTATAAGTGACCTCCAGTGGCTACAGAGATGTCTCCCCCTGGAGAAAATGGCTGCTTTGGAGGGTTGACTGTATGGCAGTATACCTCACTGAGATCCCTCCCCAATCTCTGCCCAACTCAGGCTCCACCCCCCAAATCTCCAGCAATTTCTCAACCTCGAATCAGGCAGCCCTACTGTCTGCTCACTTAAGGCATCAGCTGCAGAAAGAAGACGGGGTTCAAAGGTCACCATGTCCTCCTCCTCCTTTCCACCAGCTGGCGTCCGCACTGCCTGGAGAAAGACCAGCCTGCCCTCACTGGCTTCCCTCTTGCTTTAAAGGTCTGTCTTTGCTGTTTTAACCCTGAAACTGTCCTACCATCTGACAGGCATAGGCGTAGACTATGGGGGGGGCTCGAGCCTCCCCTGAAAACATAGTGCCTGCCGCCGTGCCTCCCGGGGCCCTTCCGAGGCCGGCAGCTGCTGCTGCCGGTGCCTCTCCCCCCCCCCCCGCTGCCTGGCCACTCTTCCATCCTTCCCTCTCCCTCCCTCTTTTCCCAGCGAAGGAGTGGGGAGGGGGGAGAGAGAGGCCCCGGCAGTGGTGGCTGGTGGGCCTCGGAAGGGCCCGGGGAGGCACGGAGGTTTTCCAGCGGGGGGGGGGCATCACTCCAGCGAGCCCCCCCCCCCCGGAATTTACAAAACTTTACGCCCCTGCTGACAGGTACAAGGTGGGTTTTTTTTAAATCCCTGTCATTCAGCCAGGCAGCATCTGTGCGATTGGCATCCTGCTGACTGAAGGGCAAGGTTCCTCCTGCAGCTAAAACACAGCCATTCAGCTGAGCAGACAGCTAGCCCTTCGGGGGCTCACTTTCAAACCTGGTGAAAGCTGGGGATTTTCTGGAAAGTGCCATTAAATCACAGCTAACTTATGGCAACCCTGTAGGGTTTTCAAGGCAAGAAATGTTTAAAGGTGGTTTGCCATTGCCTGCCGCTGCATCACAACCCTGGTTTTCCTTGGTGGTCTCCCATCTAACTACTAACTGGAGCCAACCTGCTTAGCTTCTGAGATCTGATGAGATCAAGCTAGCCTGAGCCTCCAAGGTCAGGGTACCAATCTTCATTTTCATTTGCCACATCCCATGTGTTAGTTCAGAACCCGTGCCAACTGCACCCGTCAACCGTTTTTGTCGCTTCCCTCTTTATTTGCACCTACCTTCACTTTGTGTTTGCGTTTCTCGTCCATGTTGCACTACCCCTTATACAACAATAGAAAATGTGTTCTGGTCACAAAGCTAGCTGAGGTGTGAATTTAGAAAGAATTCCCTTACAAATGTACACGGCCTTCAGATAGGAAAAAGTAATGCAGACTTTTGAGACTGATGCCAAATTATATGAGAACCGCACATAGGATGGAAGAGTTGGGTTGTTTATCCCAAATTGTTAGGGCAGGCTCTAAATTAAACAGGGCTGTGCATTGAGAAGCACTCCCATGCACATTATTGAGAACACAGAATTTGAATATTATGGGATAACTTATTTGTTGTATTCTATCTCTGCAGTTTTTATTGTAAGTCAGCTCTGATGAGCTGGAAGCCTAATACTCCCATATAACTCAGTAGCCACTGGACACAAAGTCCCTCTCTCTTCCCTTCACGCGCTGACTCTGCTTGGCTTTATTAAAAGCCCAAGGCAAGGGGTGGTGTGGAGGAATAGCCAAGATGGGGAAATGTGCAGCCTGAGTTTCTCCATGGTAGCTCTGCACTTTGGCACTGTATCCTAAAGACAGAGCTGCCCCTCTTCTCTGCTAATTGCCTAGTTAGTTTGCCCACACCTGCAAAAAGGTTCCTCCCTTGAAACCCTGCAGATTATCAGTGTTAAATGTAAGGCCATCTGCTGGGCAATAATATGTAATATGTCCATTAATACATATCCCATTCCTGTAGATGTAAGAATAGCCCTTCAGGAAGCGACCAACCATTAGTCAGCTTCCAGTGGCTAGGAGCACGGCCCCAGAATCGAAGAAGGAAAAGGAGGAGAAGAAGAGATTGGATTTATGCCCCACCCTTCACTACCCAAAGGAGTCTCAGAGCAGTTTACAGTCTCCTTTCCCTTCCCCTCCCTACAACAGACATCCTGTGAGGTAGGTGGGGCTGAGAGAGCTCTCGCAAGAACTGCCCTTGAAAGAACAGCTCTGAAAGAACTTATGACTGACCCAAGATCACACCAGCAGCTGCATGTGGAGGAGCGGAAGGCCTCAAAGTGTTTGTATTGACATGCAGCAGGCACCGTTGCTTGTGAACATGGGATGTCACTGAGCTACTTTGGCTAATAACTATGGATACCCCAATCCTCCAGGAGTTGTCTGTCTCCAGACTTGAGCAAGCTCCTGTGTCTCTGCATCCCATCCATACCATGGGAGCTGTAATGACAGCCAAACTTACTTTACCAGGATGTCCAGCGAATTATTGATATAACATATGTGAAGCGTAAAGCATAAAAATCCAATATTTTTCAGATCAATGGGTTAAGTGCATCAGTGAAAAGCCTTTATATCGATACTTCAATACTCAGTGCAACCTTTCCCTCCAAGCAGCTAAGAGTGTCATGGGTAATTCCCTCCCCCACTTTGTCCTTACAACAGCCTGATGAGGTACAGCAGGCTGAGAACGACTGGCCCAGATTCTTTCCATGGACTTCACTGCTACGAAGAGATTGCATCTTTTGCCAGGTCCCCCCTGGCCACCTGTGGGGGATGGGGAGCATAGGGTTGCCCGATCCAGGTTGGAAAACTCCTGGAGATTTGGGGGTGGAACCTAGACAAGATGGACCTCTTTGGGTTACAATGCCTAAGCCATTGAGTCCACCCTCCAAGACATCCAGTTTCTCCAGAGGAACTGATCTCTGCAGTTTGGAGATAAACTGGGGGACCCCCAGGCCCCACCTGGAGGCTGGCATCCCTAAACTCATCCTTGAGCCAAAAGACACATTTTAAACAAATCAATAATGGCCACAGTCCAATCTAGAGGTGCTTTAACTGCACTTCCACAAAGGAAAGGCGCGTTAGATGCACCCACACGCTGCGCTCTCGAGAGGCGGAATGCATAATGCACTAATGCACACACACAAAAGGATGCAAAGAGTCCACATAGCAGGACACCACTCTCCCCGCCCGCAGCTCAACCCAGACTGAGCTCCACCCCTCTTACAGCCCCGCCCACTCCCTCAACTCTCCTGCTCGCTCCAGACTGGGGAAAAGTGCTGGGCGGGGAGCGAGCGGGGAGGAGGCCCTCAGAGTGACGTGTCACGCGGCCAATCGACGCCAGGGTTGCCGCCCCGACGGGAGGGGAGAATCCCGAGGTTGTGCCCAATGAGGCCGCGGCCGGAGCGGGACTTCCTTCGGGGACCCCGCTGGAGAAAGCGACCCAAGAGTGGAGGTGACACGTAAGAAAGCACTGGACTGGAAGGTGGCCGAGGCAAGGCAGAGAAAAGGAAGTTTCCCTCCCCATTTCTCCCTATCAGTTTTTGCAGCTATAAACTTCAGCCCCCCTGGGGCGGGGGGGCACGAGAGAGGTAGATCCCGGGAGATCTCCTAAGTGGAATCTCGGGGCGGGGGACGGGGGGACGGACGGACTTGCGAGGATCTTCTCAAACCGCTCGAGGCGCGCCGCGGGAGCGCTCGGGAGGACCCGCCGGCTAGTTTTTGCAGGCGGGCTAGGCGGAGAAAGAACTCCGGCGGGCTGATCGCCCGGCGAAACAGCCGCTCCGGAGAGCTCTTGCCCCACGGCTCCCTCTGAGCGAGCCTGATCCACGCGCCAGACCAGCTTCATCCTCCGCCTCCGTGGAAAGGTGACCGGGCAGGCGGGCAGAGGGCAAGGCTGCCTAGCGAGCGGAGCCCCGCCTTCGCCTTCGCCGCCTGGCCCCGGGGAAAGCCTCCCCCCCCCCCCCTTGAGCACCGCCGGCTGAGTCCCTCGCTCCTCTCCAGCCTGGCGGCGGCGGCGGCGGCACCATGACCTTCGAGGCTTGGCCGAGCTAAGTTGGCGGCGGGTTCCAGGGAGCCGCGCGGGGGTCTATGGCAGGAGCGGGGCTGAAATTCTGCGCGGCCGTCCCAGTTGCCCCCGTGCAGACGGCGGCCTCCGAGTGAAGCTCTTGAGGACACGTGGGTCCCCGGCGGAAGGGACTATGGGCAACGGGATGTGCTCCCGAAAGCAGAAGCGGATCCTGCAGACCCTCCTGCTCCTGACGGTGGTCTTCGGCTTCATCTACGGGGCGATGCTCTACTACGAGGTGCAGAACCAGCTGCGGAAGGCGGAGGCGGTGGCCCTCAAGTATCAGCAGCACCAGGAGTCCCTCTCGGCTCAGCTGCAAGGTAACAAGCTTTCCTCCGCCCAAGAAGAGTCTCTCTCTCTCTCCCTCTCTCCCTCCCTCTGCTCCCCCCCTCCCCCCCCCCATTGGTGCCTGCCCAATGCTCTTTTCGTGCGCCACGCATTCTAGCTGGTGGAGGTGGATGTCTGTAGCTTAGAGAGTTGCTGGGCTGTACTTCTGGCACACAGCTGTGCATGCAAAGCCTGTTGACGTTGACAGATGTGAGCCTGGTGGAACTGTTTAACACACTTTTCTTCCAGAATCCACTTCTCAGATGTGCACTGTGGCTCCTTTGGTGGGAGACTGTACACACACACATACGTGCACACAAATGGTTAGGCAAAGCACAAGCAGGGTCAAAAGGGCCACGAAAAGCAAGAAGTCCAGGGTTCAGCGTTATGTGAAATTCAAATAGGTGCAGTTCCCACATGGAAGAGCAATAACGGCTGATAATGCAGTTTCCTTAGTTTGTGTGTGTAAAGTGCCGTCTGGTGGCAGCCGACTTATGGGGCTTTCAAGGAAGGCGAGAAGTAGAGGTGGTTTGCCGTTGCCTTCCTCTGCAGAAGCTTCCTTGGTGGTCTCCCATCTGAGTACCGGCCCTGCTTAGCTTCCAAGATGAGACGAGATTGGACTATACCATCCCACCTTCTCTAGTTTAGCTGTGTTGTTTTAACACCTGTAGTGAGGAATCCCTGGTCTTTATTCAAGCATGGGTAAACAATCAAACCTCTTCATAAATTCAGGTTCCGTAGATAGCCTCCAAGGCTTCCAAAGTGGGAAGGGCGGGCATGCATTTCTGAGTCTGAAGACAATACAGGAAGTCTGTTGTTGAGGTCAAATCCAGGTCTACTTAGTTCAGCATTCTTTCCTTCCAGCAGCCAGCAAGCTCTAAGAAGACGGTCATCTCTTGCTCTTCTTTGCCAGCTTATGGCATTTAGAGATACACTGTCATGGAAAACAGAGGTTCCATTTAGTTGGCATGGCTAGTGTCTGTTGATAGACTTGTCCTACCTGGTCCCCTTTTGAAGCTACATCTTATGGCAACATATTCCATATGTTCAGTATGTGTTGTACGAAGGGGTACTTCCCTTTGGTAGTCCTGAATCTATCAGCAGGCAACTTAATCGTACAGTTTGGGGGTTATCCAAGTGATGAGAGAGGGAGGAAAAAATTCCTTCTATCTAATGCTGTCGTGCCATTCATATTTTACGAAACTCTTTCCTCTACCTTGTTTCTTTTCTAAACAAAGACTCCCCGTGTTTAGCTTTCCTTGAATGAAGGATGCCTCCACCTCTTGATCCCTTTTCGTTGCTTTTAGAGTTCCTAAGTTTGAAGGAGTTTAACAGAGGAAAACATTCTTGCAGTGGATTCAGATTGCAATGCCATTGCAGCCCACGTTATGGCCGAGTAGCTGGTTGTGGTTGGCGGGGGTTAGCAAATCCTTGGTTCAGCCCTAGGACTCAACTCGCGATGCAAGTTCTCTGCTTTTTAAACTGATGCGTGTCCCTATTTCAGCTTGCCGTAGAACCACTGGCCAGATTCCCTGTTGCCTGAAGTTATTATTTTGGTTGTTAATAAACCAGCGTAGCATGCTTAATGTGCAAAGTACTCTTGTTCCAGTACGGTCCACTGCTCATCCTAGTGTAGTGTAGTGGTGAGATCAGGATCGGGGAGACCCAGGTCCAAACCCCCACTCTGCCCTGAAAGCTCACTGGGGGACCTTGGACCAGTCATTCTCTCTGAGCCTTACCTCCCTCACAGGGTTGATGTGAGGAAGAGAGGGAGCAGAAGGGAGAATGATGCTTCCCAAGCTTGGAGAAAGGTCACATGAACACATGAAGCTGCCTTAAACTGAACCAGACCCTGAGTCCATCAAAGTCAGTATCGTCAGACTGGCAGCCACTCTCCATCGTCTCAGGCTGAAATCTTTCACATCACCCGCTGCCAGATCTTTGAACTGGAGATATCGGGGATTGAACCTGGGGCCTTCTGCATGCCAAGCAGATGCTCTGTCACTGAGCCACGGCCCCTCCCTAAATAAAACTGCACTAAATAAATAACCTAAGGGTCCAGAATTTCTGAGGATTTAGCTTGCTTTTGGAAGCCCAAACAACTTTTCATCAAGGGATGCTCACAGTTTGACACATGAAGCAGGAAAAAAGTTTCTGAGTTACAAGAGGTGGAGGGATTCCGTACAGTAAAGTTAAAGATGCGTTTTGCATCTCTGCATACTTGTCTAGGACACTGTGTTTGCATGTTCCATAACCCCAGACGGCACCAATTGTTTTATGGGGCCTGGCCACATGGGGATGGGTTGGTTTGGGCCGTAAAATACATATCAAGCCCTTGACTGCTCTCTGGAGGATAAAGTGCCGACTCCTGTGCTTAAAAACAAAGCAGTTGACTGCATCTGATGTTTGTGATAACAAAAAAAGACACAGAAGACCACCCAAATTCAGGGTGCAAAGGTGGCTTAAGGTCAAGATGCTTAAAAGTGTTCAGGATGGATTGTGTCTCAGGGGTAGAACACGTGCCTTGTGCCCTAGCAAAGTTCCCGCTGTCTTCAGTTAAATTAGCCTTGGGGATCCGATGCTAGAGAAAACCTTATCTGCTGGGGATCCTGGAGAGCTATTGCCTATCAAACCAGGCAGTGCTTAACTGGATGTATCAGTGGTGTGGCTCCATAGATTATTACCATAATGGTTTGAATATACCAGTTTTTCTTGAGGATAAATCAGCAATGAAGATATCTAAATCTGCTCTGCAGCCTCCTGGGTTACTCAAAGTAGATGTAAACTATTGAAAAGGTACTCCAAAGCAGCGTTTTCATTAAGAGTTGTGGCTGGCATTAAAAACTGTCGTGGCCCGGCACAGAGTTTGTACGTCCAGACCATTTCAAAATACGATTATTTGGAATCTCTGTTCAGTATTAACATAATGCATGCAATCTTTGACATGAAATCCCTTCTGCATTCAGTGGTGCTCTTGACAGCTATCATTCTCTTCCCTATCCCAACATCTTTTTGTCTTGGTTAAAATGTCATGCAAAAGAGGGGAGATCTATAGAGCTGCAAGCGTGGGACCAGATAAGACTGGTGGACTTGGTGGATAGTAAATTGTGCCAACCCATTCTGCTTTTTTAAAAAAAAGAAAAAGGAAAGAATTATGTCCACAGCTTGAAATTAATGCATACTAACTCTCCCCTCACTTCAGGATGGATTGGGGATAGACATTGAAATGAATGGTACTTGTATGTGCTGAAATATTCAGATGCCTATCCATAAACATTAAAAACGGAAATCTGATACCGAGGCCAGGTTTCCCAGACCTACCGACTCCCAGCCCTGTGCTTTGACTGATGTCATTTGTATGCTGATGTGATGGCAGAGATTGCTCTCCCGTAGTAAGTTTGTGGAAATTAATGTTCCGTGAAGTGACACCAAGAAAGAGGAATGTAGTTAATAATAAAGTACGGTTTTTAGAATCTGTTCGTTATTAACATCATGCATGAAATCTGTGACCCTGCATCTGCTGAAAGTGATTGTCTTAGAATGGCTGTTGGAATAGGAACATATATTTATTTTACTTATATATCTATTTTCCCGGTGCTAATAATTCAGCTGTGGTTGTTGACCCAGAGCATTAATTAACAGAATGCTCTTAATAATAATACTTAAGCGCATTCCAAGCATTGGGGCATTTCTCTGATGTGATCTCAGCAAATCAGGGAGGGCCAACTGGCAGTCCATGAAGCAGGTATATCTGGCCCCGCATCTGCCCTAGCCGATGTTAACCAAGTTGTAAAAACGTTCCCTTCTCTTTCACTTAAAAGGAAAGGAAACTGATTTCTGAAGCCATAAGAAGCAGATATGGTATTATTTACTTCCTTTATAGTCCTTCTTTCTTGTTGAAACTCAAGGTGGATTACAGAGTTATTTTTTTTTCACAGACACTGGGTTGGATCTAGCCTGGTTTTAGACACAATCTTCCTAGTTCTCTTCCTTCTTTACCTCCCCCCCCCCAATGGTTTTTCATAGAATCACAGAGTTGGGAGGGATCTCCAGGGTCATCTAGTTCAACTCCCTGCACAATGCAGGACATTCACAAACCCTTCCCCCCTCCACACCCCCAGTGACTGCTGTTCCTCGCTCAGAAAATGACCGAAAACCTCCAGGATCCCCGGCCAAATTGGCCTGGAGAAAAATTGCTTCCTGACCCCAAAGTTGCAATCAGCATTTCCCTAGGTGTGTAAGAAAGGGCCACGAGAACTAAGCACTGAGGCAACCCTCCCTGCCCTCCCTCTCATGATCTGCCTGAGTTCACAGAATCAACACTGCTGTCACATGGCCATCTAGCCTCTGTTTGAATACCTCCATGTATTTCCCATAAATCCTTTTGTAGCTTTTTTTTTGTTGCCAAAGGGATTCCTTTTTCATTTTTCACCAGATGAAAAATTGGTTGACTCTGCCTCCAACCCATATAAACTTCAATCGTATCCCCTTTGTAAAAATACTCCCCACACCGAACAATTCCATTCTATTCTACACTCTTTAGATTTTATAAGTAACTGTGCATTTGTGCTCTGACAAGGTAGCCCTTCTGCTAGGTGTCAAAAAGGGGTCTGTGGAGGGGTCATTAGTGTGGCAAAGTACATTCCATGTCTCCAGACCAGTGAGACTATCTGGAGTATAGAGTGGCCACCAAGTGTACAGAGTGTGGGCATTCCAGGTGTAAATCCCCAACAGGAAGTACTTCTGAAGCCTGTTTTGTCCAAAATTACATCTATGTAGTGGCCTGTTTTCTGGATGTCCAACTAGATATTGCAGTATCGGAAGAGGTCTTCAGAAACCCATGTTGATCTTCTGGAGCTGCAAGAGAACTCATTGCTCTTACCTGTCGTGTGTTTTAGCTCTGTTGCTCTCATCCTCAGGGGTATTGTGCCCTGGCAACTTGTGCTGAACATTCCCCAGGTAGAAAGCAGCTCTTAGCTTATATCTTTTATGAGGAATATCCAACATCTGGTGAATGTTGACATTCGTGGGTGAATGCTGATCATCCCAGATGAATTTGTGCCTTCTGAAAATAGAAGTTGTATTTCTCCACTTATTTGTTTACACTTTTTATAGTCTGTCTTTCTGACTGGGACTTCAGGGGGATTACACCAAGTGAGTCAGTTTGGTGTAGTGGTTAGGCGCGCAGGCTCTAATCTGGGAGAACCAGGTTTGATTCCCCACTCCTCCACATGCAGCTGCTGGTGTGACCTTGGGTCAGTCACAAATTCTGTCAGAGCTGTTCTCTCAAGAATAGTTCTCTCAAGAGCTCTCTCTCAGCCTCACCTACCTCAACGGTGTCTGTTGTGGGGCAAGGAAGGGAAGGAGATTGTAAGCTGCTCTGAGACGCCTTCCGGTAGTGAAAGGTGGGGTATAAATCCAATCTCCTGCTCCTTCTCCTGCAATAGGATTGGAGTTGTAGGACCAACCAGTAATCTAAAAAATAGAACCGAAGCAAAGCATAAGTGTTAATGTGACACATTAAACGATGCAAAATTACACAGTAGGATCTAACCGATAGTGAACTACACATAGTAGTATTGACCTTAGTTTTTAATAATTTATCCAAGTAACTTCGTGAATCATTTTGTGCAGTGCTACCCTGTTGCCTGCATAGAAATGCCCTCCTGAGTAGTTCAGTTTCACATAGTTTGCGGGAAGCCAGGAGAGCGGGGGTCTTCCAGACCTGCTCAGGCAGACCATTCGACAAGGTGGGGGGGGGGCACAATGGAGAAAGCACGTGTATGGGCACTTGTTGATTTTGCCCGTTTGCAAGTTGGCACCCTCAGAAGATGCTGCTCAGACGGGCAAAGTTGTCGTGGCGGAGTATAGGGGAGAGGTGGTCTCACAGATACGAATGTCCAAGGCTGTGCAAGGCTTTGTATGTGATGGCCAATATTTTAAATTGAGCCTGGTAACTGATGGGCAGCCAGTGGAGTGACTGTAGAATGAGAGTACTATGCGGGCTCCATCTAGCTCCCGATAATAGCCAAGCCTGGGCCCGTAGCCACAGTGGGCTGCAGGGAGGACTCCTGACTCTCTGGGCTGCCTGGAGGGCTCTCCACTGCTGCCCCTTCCCTAAGTGTGTCTTGCTTCCCCATGTAGGCAGCCAGAGTGCAAACGCTGCAAAAATGAGTTTGTTTTTTTTTAAATTAGTTTCATTTAATTTTTTATTTTGTGACATCAGTGCCCCCTGACTTATTTAAAGGTCCCCTGAATTACAGAATCCTGGCTACGGGCCTGACCGAGCCCCAGTATTGTGTACTAGCTGAAGTTTCTGAATTGATTTTGAAGGGAGCCCCATGCACAGTGTATTGCAATAGCCTAGTCTCAGTATCACCGTGGCATGGATCCAGGTGACCAGATCGGCTGTGTCAAGGTAAGGGGCCATGTTTCTCAATCTAGATTGAATTGGAGGAAAGCCTTTTTTTGCAACTGCGTTAACTTGGCTCTCCAGAAATAATGTTGGGTCCAGTGTAACCTTGAGGCTCCTAACTGAGTTGGGAAATGGTCAGCTGAACCCCATCAGAAGTGGGGAGCACAGTGTCATTCAAGACCTCCCCCCTTCCCAACCAGCATTACTCCTTTCTTCCCAGGGTCTTGTTTCAATTTGTTCCCTCCTAGCCATTTAACCGCAGCAGCCAGGCGACAATGTACAACCTCTACTGGATAAGTGTATATATATCATCTGCATATTGATGACAGCCAACCCTAGAACTACAAATGATTTGGCCTAAGGTCTTTACATAGAGATTGAAGAGCACGGGGGATAGGATTGCGCCCTCTGGGACCACCATAGGATAGGTCTCATGATGATGGTAACTGGTCTCCAGTGGCAATTCTTTTAGTTCGGTCCATGAGTAATGATTTGAACCACTCCAACAACCCCTGATGCCTACTTCTACCTCCAGATGACAAAATGACATGGTCCATGGTGTCAAAGGCAGCAGATAAACCCAGCAGGAGCAACAAGGAGGCCCGACCTTTGTCTACATGTAGACAAACTAAAGTCATCAGAGCCCTCTCCATCCTATAGCCAGGTCTGAAACCAAACTGAAAAGGGTCTACAGCAGATGAGTTATCCAGGCATACCTGGCAGGGGTCTCCTCCTGCGTGTTGCTCATAGAGAACGGACACTGACAGCTGAATCTATCAGAAGCTCACTGGGCACCTGTCAAGCCCAAAAAAGCCATCCACCCAGTTCATTCACTAGTTTTCAGGCATGAGGGCTGGTTCAAAGATGCATGTCCATCATGGTGACAGCAGCATCAGCTGACGGCTTGCAGATATGAACGAGACGGATCCGCACAGCGCTGGCGGCTGATCACACAGGAAAATGCAGGTGGTGAGCTCTTCCTTAAACACCATTGGCGAGGAGGGCGGGATATAAATCTCATGAAATAAATAAATAAACAATATCTGGCAACGTGTGGAAGCTACCAGATCTCAAAAGTCAAATGCTTATATCATACCTTGCATCATCTCTAACACTATATTTTGCAGTAGAGTCTTTTCACAGGTATTGCTGGAAGTATTTTCATCTGCATGGCATATGCATAGAGAGGACTAATCCACACATAGATAGGGCTAATCCATGCAGGGGCTGAGTGGCTGCCAGTGAATTGGTCTTGGTTACCGTTATGCATGCTGGCCTCTTCCCCAGTCCTCCTTGTGTGAGCACAGTGCTTACATGCGCACAGACTGTATATGTGTAGGCTCTTTCCATATTATTGGAAATGCTGAGCCGTTTATAGATGTTCAGTTTTGGCATGTCAGCTATGTGTAAGGAGGGTATCCCACTTGCAGTCCTACCAAAATGCACAGTCCCTGTTTTATATTAATAGGGCAGTATGCGTATTTGATATGTGTGAAGCAAGCGCTGGGTTTTTGAGGGTACACATTTGTGCATACCATTGCTGCAAGTACACGGGAAAACACACGTATTGTCTTATTCACAAAAAATAGCCGTTGTGTTCCTATGGGAATGGATTAGCAACTGGACAACCGATTTCATCCTGCTTCGGAAATAACTCTTGTTCCAGGATGAAACGCTTTAGTGTTGTTGAAAATAGATCAGTTCTGCATGTCAAAAAGGGGGGAAATATTTTTGGGTAGGAGTTGGCAACATGGCAGGCTGCTAGAGAGCTGCTGTGGCAGCTTGGCATAGTTGAAGAGCAGTTGCTGGAAGCGCACATCCTGTTCTTCTGTGAAGTTAAAATTCAAGAAGTTTCTGTTTTCCACTCTACTCATTCCAGACTGGGTAGGAACAGGGCCCATGTCCTAAGATGTGCAGGTGGGGGAGGGATCTTTTAGTCCCTTGTTCTCTGCTGCAAATGTTGGGTGGGTGTTTCGTTATGAAAATAAACAACCTCGCGCAAGGGCCAGCGCTCTGAAGCAGTCAGTCAGAAGACTAACAGATCACGGATGACAGAGCAATTTATCTGAGGAGGCATTCCCAAGACAGTTTGCTACAGTTTAATTAAAGTCTTGTCATCCTCTGGCAGGACTCGTGGTTCCGCGCAGAGATGGCTGAAATGCAGGAAAGAGAGATTTCCAGTTTCATTAAGGCGTGGAAAGAAGTCTCTGCTCCGCATTGAACGGCTTGTTTTTGAAAATGAGTGTTGACTCATCCATGGGCAAGACTTCCATTTCGCAGTGTTTCAACAGGACTGATTTGGTGCACCTTCGCTGAATTTCACAGTGGGTTCTGTTGAAAGTCACGGAGACAAGGGTGATCAGCGATGTGCATGGTTTGCACATGAAGAGTGTCACGTGATCAAGTGACCAAGCGTGCCCGTGTGAACTGACTCCTGTCCTGTTTCTCTGGAGCCCATCTGTACTGATTGGCTCACTCCTTTGCTATTCATAAATTTGCATCTCATTGCAGAAGAGAGTCTTCCCGGCTTCCCCCTCACTTGGTATCTGTCCTTTAGCATTACGTAGGCAGGCATGGGAGAAAGGAGGGGAGGCAAAGGAGGGAAGGCAGCAGGAATGTTCGATCCCTAAAGGTCTGTCCTGCCTGGCTGAACAAATACCAAGGGAGCATTCTTCTTCCTTACCTGTGCTTAAAGATCAGTGAGAGAAGGAAATCTAATACGGAAAAAGACTCGCAGTTACGAATACTTTCAGCACTTGCTTAGAACTATGTTCATGAGAACATGCGTGCCAGCATATGCTTGTCTGAGGGTTGCCAGGTGTCCTCTGGCCACTGGTGAGATAGGATTGCCAGATCCAGGTTGGGAAATTCCTGGAGATTTGGGGATGGAGCCTGGAGAGGACAAGGACCTCACTGGGGTACAGAGCCACAGAGTCCACCCTCCAAAGCATCCATTTGCTCCTAGGGAACTGATCTTTGTATTCCAGAGAGGAGCTGTAATTGTGGTGGATCCCCAGGCCCCATCTGGAGGCTGGCTTTTCTAGCTGTCTTCACACACATACTTTATTCGAGGATAGCTCTTATCAGTGGACAGGTTTCTTTATCTTAATAGGTGTGTCCTATCAATAGGTGTCCCATCAATATGAATGCAAGAAATGACATTCTGCGCAGGCTACACTTTTTTTAGAAAAAAAATCCAAATTCTACCCCAATTTAATTAATTAGTATTTTTACCCTGCCTTTCCTTTCCGTAGAGGTCCAGAGGTGGCATACACATAGAGAATACTCAGAGGATGTTAAAAAAAAGCACAAGAAAATACCAACAAATAACAATGAAGCATGGGAGGAAACTGGAAATGTAGGTTTACTGGGAAGTAAGTGGCTCAGTGCGGTGGCTCAGAGGTTAAGGCCCTGAGCTGCAGACCGGAAGGTCTGTAGTTTGGCAGTTCAAGACCCGAGTGCCATGTGATGGAGTGAGCTCCTGTCTCTGGCCCCAGCTCCTGCCAACCTAGCAGTTCGAAAGCAAGAAATTGCAAGTAGATAAATAGATACCGCTTCGGTGGGAAGGTAACAGCGTTCTGTGCGCCTCAGCGTCTAGTCATGCCGGCTACATGACCATGGGAAAAGTCTTTGGACAGTGCTGACGCTTCAGCTTGGAAACGGAGATGAGCACTGCCCCCTAGAGTCGGATTTGACTGGCTTTCAAGCAAGGGAAAACTTTATCTTTTAAGTCTCATGTTCAGTCAGGCTTCCTTCCAGGAAAGTGTTCTTCGGCTTGCAGCCTACAATGCATCTAAATGCCCTCCTGTATTTTACCAGAGGTCCAATAGCCCTAACCTTGATGGCCCAGGCTAGCCCGATCTCGTCAGATCTCAGAAGTTACTAAGCAGGGTTGGTCCTGTTCAGTATTTGGATGGGAGACGACCAAGGAATACCAAAGTTGCTATGCAGAGACACGCAATGGCAAACCATCTCTGAATGTCCTTTCCCTTGGAAACCTTATGAGGTCACCATAAGTTGTTGTGATGTGATTACGCTTTCCACCATCACCAATATTTTCTTCCAACAGAAACTGGAGGGGAAAGAGAAAAATTTATATCACTGAGCAAGCAATACAGATGTTGCTCTAGAACAGGGGTGGGCAAATTGCGGCCCGTGGGCCACATGCGGCCCGCCACAGAGTTTTTTGCGGCCTGCCAAGACAGTCTGAGTCTGTCTCTGTAGAATTGTAGAAAAGTGTGATAGGGTACATTTGTCTCATTCAACTGATTCTAAAATTAAATGTGCTTGCAGCTATAGGTGATTGAAATCAGCACAATAAATGAATTGAATAAAACTACCACTATTTTATTTAATTTATATTTATTGATTTTTATGATACAATTTATACTTTTTCTGAAATGCAAAGTTAATTAATGAATGCAATCATTTTAAAAGGTGCGGCCCTCCGCTAACCTCCGCTCCCGCAAAGTGGCCCCCGAGCCAAAACAATTGCCCACCCCTGCTCTAGAATGATGTTGCAGACACCCTTGCTAGAGGTTGTACTTTGATCTTTAATTTTTAAAAACTTTATTGGGGGAGGTACCTGTTCCTCAAACAAAGGTCAGCAAATATTTACTCTTTCAGTTCTTGCATGCTTCCGAGGTCTGTTTGAGGGCGAGAATATCCCAGCAACAGGTTCAAAGCACAAACATAAAGTATGTGTAGTTAGGACTGCTGTTTGACTGGTCAAAAAAGATTTGACTGACTGGCCAGTCAAATATTGCTCTGCTGTTTTTAAAGCAATTTATTTAGAACAGCAACAAGACGCCTTTTATAAACAGGTTTGATAAGCTGCTTTTAATAAAAACAAATTTGTTAAGAATGAAACAATGAATTAGATCCACATGAACATCTTGGGCCTACCCTCCCTTGGCAGCTCAAAAGGCCCCCTGAAGTGCTGTTCCTGGGGGTCCCATCCCAGGAACAGTATTTTGGGCTGCCAGGAGAGGGGAGAGCTGTGAAGCTTATGTTCTGTGGGTGGACATTTCCCTCCCCCCCAAAAAAAATACTGTTGCTGGAGCCAGTCCAATGATGTTAACCTTTTAAAAGAACAGTAATGATATTTACATCTTTTAACCATCATGTGAATGATTTGGTGAACTACAAATGAAGGTAACCATGTTGGTCCATATCTGAATCCGTAAACAAAATCCATGTAATGCCTTTTATTAAGACCAGTCAAAGTAACATGGAACATTTTTCAGGCCTTCATGTTCTCCAGAACTCTTTTTTGTTTATTTTTTTAATATTGTGTGTGTGTGTGTGTGTGTGTGAGTGTGTACCTGAAGTCATGGTGACCTCTGGTGACAGACCTCTACTGGGGGCCTGGAGGATATTCAGAGAAGTGGCTGAATAAAGCCTGCCCCCACCTCCTGGCTCTGGTATTCTAAGGAGGTCTCCCATCCAAGTATTTGCCAGAGTTGACCCCACTTAACTTCCGGGATGGGGCTTGCCTGGGCTATCCAGGTCAAGGCGTGTTCTCCAGAACTCTTCATCACACTGGATACCAAAAAGGCAGTGGGATTCAGGTTGTGGTGTTAAGGCCTCATTTTTTGCATCCTGTATGGAATACTTAGCTGACTTCAGTGGGCAAAGTGTGTGTGGGTAACTGTTAATCAGATTCCGGGAACTCTCTCTCTCTTAATCACGGAACACTAGGGGCTGCTTGCTTTAACATTTAGCAAGAAATAATCCAAAATTAAAAAAAAGAAGTCAGGTTGCCACAGGTCAGGTGCCGTGTTCCCTCTAAGCTGATCTAGTGTGAGCCAGTGCACAGTTTTTTAGCCTCCGGCTCACACATTTTTGTCTTAGCTCAGGAAGGATGGCTCCAGAACAAATTAACTTATGCAGTAGCTGAATTGCTTGCTCACAACTTTAATGCCAGTAGCTCACAAAGTAGAATTTTTGCTCACAAGACTCCACAACTTAGAGGGAGCATTGGTCAGGTGTCCTGGAACGCAAGGTGGCCTATAAGACAGCTTTGCTATGTTTGCCCTTGGTGGCTTCAGGGCTTGGGGTCAAGCAGCGCTTTCTCTAGCCCACCCTCACCACTTATATTTTGTACTAGAGCATTTGACCAGTTTTGTGACTATTGCTAGGGACTAGCTGCCCCGGGCCCTGTTCTTGGGATATGTGTGGGTTTGACTGCTCACAGCACTGCTGTGGGAAAAGGAGGTGGGAAAAGATGAGCAGGTTCCTGCTGCTGCTTGCACCTGCCCCATCTGGGGCTCTGGAAGCTGGCATCGAGTATATAGATGTATTAAAATATAGACTTTTTTTTTTTTTTTTAAACTGCAGTGGAATTTTTTTTTGCAATGTGAGCTTAGCCGTCTCCTGGCTTCACAGATCTTAGGATAACCATAAGTGAGTGGGGAGACGTATAAAGAATTGTGGGGCCAGTGTGTTTCCCTCCTGCTTTACTTCTGCCTCCTGTTTGTCACTGTTACTTCATCCTTTTTGCCTGACTGCCATGTCCTCTTCACCTCCACAGCATTTGTGTGGTCTTGGACGTTGCTTTGGGCATCTCAGAGTGGGTGCCTTCAGTGATTTGCATAACTCCAGCAAAGACCAGCCCATCAATAACGGATACAAGTGGGCTGTGACCTGGATAGCCCAGGCAAGCCCAATCTCGTCAACTCTTGGAAGCTAATCAGGGCCGACCCAGGCAAGTATTTGGATGGGAGACCTCCAAAGAATACCAGGGCTGGGAGGCAGAGGGAGGCTATCAAGCCACTTCTCTGAACGTCCTCCATGCCCCAGTAGGAGTCGCCAGAGGTTCCCATGACTTCCAGGCACAAGCATGCACACATGCGCGGACACACACACAAATGCAAAAAAAAAAAAAAATGGATACAAGTGGGAACCCACAAGGACTTGTGGGAGACATCTCACTCACCGCTGTCTCCCGCTATATCCTCTTTCCCTTTCCTGAAAGCCTCCATAGTCTCTCCCCTTTCCTGCTTCCTTCTCTCCTTCTAGTGTTGCCAACCTCTGGGTGGAGACTGGAGATCACAACAGATCTCCCAATTACAGAGATCAGTTCCCTTTAGGTTTGGCAGATTGATGCCAACCTTGGAGCTTTGGGGGTGGAGCCTGGGGAGGATAGGGACCTCAGTGGGCTACAATGCCATAGAGTCCACCCTCTAAAGCAGCAATTTTCTCCAGGGGGACTGATCTCTGTCATCTGGAAAGCAGCTGTACTTCTGGGTGATCTCCAGCCCCCACCTTGAGTTTGGCAACTCTAGTTTCCCTGGAGGAAATGGATGCTTTGGAGGGTGGACTCTGGCATTATTCCCCTCTGAGGTCCCTCCCCTCCTCAAACCCCACCCTCCCCAGGCGCTCTCTCTCTCTCACACACACACACACACACAAATTCTAGGAATTTCTAACCACTTTCCCTTCTCTTGGCAATCCCCATAGCCTCTCTCTGCCTCATTCTCTCCATCTCAGCCACTCACCAAGCTACCTTTTATCTGCCTCTCATCTGCAACTGTATTTTTCTATTTACTTCATTTACCCCCCACCTTTCTTCATGCTGGTGACCAAAGCAGCTTACATTATTCTCTTTTACTCCTTTTTATCCACACAACAACCCTGTGAGGTAGATAAGGCTAAAAGTATGTGAGCAGTTCAAAATCATCCAGTGAGCTTCTGCAGCAAGATGGGGATTCAAACCTGGGTCTTGCAGACCCTACTTTGAAGCTCTAACTGCTACACCGCACTGGCTTTCATAGGGTGGCTGCTGTTGAACAGTAGCAAACATAAAGGCCTACTTGAGTCATGCAAGTCAGGTGGCATCAGGTCACCCAGAGGTTGCTGACAAGCCTAGGGTTGCCAGCCTCTAGGATGGACCTGTAGGCCCTCCAGGATTACTGAACTCTAGACATCTGTCCCCCAGGAGAAAATGGCTGCTTTGGAGGGTGAACTGAGTGGCATTATCCCGTGCTGAGGCTTCTCCGCTCCCCAAACCCTGCACTCTTCAGACTATCACAAAATCTCCAGGAATTTTCCAACCTGAAGCTGGCAACTCTAGCCAGGCCTAGCCCTAATGAGTTCTCCCATAAAGGACAAAATAGGAATGTAAAGAGCCCTACCACCCCTGCCCTTTACTGAGGGAGCCATGCTTGGAATGCTGTGGTTGTCTAGCAACAGCCACTGATGGACTCCGTTGCTTAAAGCTTTTGTCATTTTTGGAATTTTAAAGCTGCACAGTGTTCAAGTTTTTTTTGTTTTTTTTAAGATTTCACATATTTCTGAAAACCTAGGGCCCTTTTCAGGTTTGTAGAAAGACCTGTATTCTCCCATTCACAGCTCCAGTCACCAGTGTCCCAGTCACACGAGCGAGATAATCCGGCGGGGAGCTGAGGCTATTTGCTCCAGAGTAATTTGACCCGCTGTTGCATGATCACACAGTTTTGTGAAGCTGTGGGCACAGCCCGCCACTGCTTGATCAGACGCAATCACGAGTG
Organism: Lepidodactylus listeri; assembly: GCA_029233225.1. Taxonomy (NCBI): domain Eukaryota; kingdom Metazoa; phylum Chordata; class Lepidosauria; order Squamata; family Gekkonidae; genus Lepidodactylus; species Lepidodactylus listeri. Next base: position 24,120,552 of record JARCFY010000005.1, read on the forward strand.
AATTGGGGGGGGGGGGGGGGTTGCCATTTTTTTCTGATGCGTTTAAACAGGGGATCGATGAATCGCATCTCCACCCTGAGGGCTTCCTATGGCAGTATGTGATGATGCGCATACTGGGAAGAAGGGGGGGGGGGAATGGCATGGCATTGGGATAGCCTGATCAGACTATCCCCGATGCCATGAGTGCGTGCTGGAGCAATCACACAGGGAAAGTCCGTCTGTGGCCCGTAGCAAACCTGTTTGATACTGGACTTTCCCTAGTATCTTTTAACTCCGCTTCTTCGGCGGAGAGAAACAGATTGCTGATGGGTGTGGGACGCTTGCCAGATGTTCTGGTGTGATCGCACCCTTAAAATCCACATGGCATTCGTGCCTATCGTGCGGCTAATTCTGTGTGTGATCGGGGCCCAGATTTAAGTAACGAAAGATATCCGGACTTCGCTATTAGAATACAAGATGTTGATATCAGTAAACCAAATATTCGGTCAGCTGTCAATCTTACCCTGAATGCCTTTAAATTTTCTTTTAAAAACGCTGGACTTGCATTTGTTGATTTATACGTTTGTCCTTGTTATTTAGAAAATAAAGAATATTTTTAACAATAGCTTTGAAACTTGCTCTGAGAACAATGGAAGGTGGGTTTGTGGTGTTGTAGCATGCTGGTCAATGTAGACCATACGAACATAAGAAAAACCATGTTGGATCAGGCCAATGGCCCATCCAGTCCAACACTCTGTGTGACACAGTGGCCAAAGCTGAGGTGCCATCAGGAGGTCAACCAGCAGGGCCAGAATGCCAGAACCCCCCCCCCCCGTTGCGCCCCCCCCCCCCCCCAAGCACCAAGAATACAGAGCATCACTGTCCCAGACAAAGTGTTCCATCTATACCTTGTGGCTAATAGCCACTGATGGACTTTTGCTCCATATGTTTATCCAATTCCCTCTTGAAGCTGTCTACAGATGGATTTTCTCATTCAAGTTCCATTGTCCAAGTTGAAAAATCTGCACAAACTTTTTTTTTGAAACCTGCCCTAAAGCAGAAAGGCATCTGTTTGCAAAGAAGTGAAATTGCTGCACTCTTCTCAAGCAGCATGTTTGTGTACTCCCTCAAATGATGTGACAGTGATGTTCCTAGAGAGGCAGAGAAAAAATAGTTTTATGTGGCATTTCTTCCTGTGAGTTCTAAACAAAGCTTTGCTCATGTTCTAAGAGGATAAAGGACATCGTACCAAGGCCAGTTACGCTGAAATTAATCCCACTGAAGCCAATAAGCTTAAGCCTGTGTAACTGGGTGCAAGGTTGTAGCAAAAAAAAATCTATAAATAAGTATCTGCACTTTCTCCCTTAGTGACTTTGGATCAGCCAGTTGTTCTTTTGTGAAATGGATACTGATATAATTTTGGAAGGGCTGAAATACTTCAGCTCAGCAGGCCAAAATGCTTTAAATAGGAACGACTCTGTAGTCTTGAGGAAGAATTAAAAACATGCACGCCCAGACTAGCTCCAGGAAATGTGATAGCATGGAAGGTCTAGACGGGGCCTGCATCATCTTCTCCATAAAAGTGGGGGAGTGGAGGACAAGGCAGGATTAAGAAAGCATCCAAGAATAAAACCAAAGGAGAGCCCTGGAATACATTTAGTGTGCAATCTGTGCAAACCTAAACGGAGTTTCCCTGGCTCTTTAAGACCGTGGATTTAGAAGGGATTCGGATTGTAAAGGGAACCTCCATATTTAGAGGCCATAAAACCTCTGAATCCTGGTGCTAGGGAGCAACATCAGGGAAGGCCTTGGCCTCTCCTCCCTGTTTGTTGGCCCTCCAGGGCAACTAGTTGGCCTCTGTGTGAAACAGGACTCGATGGACTACTGGTCTGATCCTGCAGGACTCTTCTTATGTTCTTATTGCACTGTAAGTCTCTGTAAAGAACATTTTCTTTACAGCTTCAAGCAACGGTTTCCAGGCTAAATGATTCTAACATTAAAAAAGAATCCATCCTTTAATTAAAAGCATGGATGAACAGAACCTTTTGGCCTGGTGCCTAAAAAAGACAGCAACATTTTTTTAAAAAAATGGCAGCTAACAAAACAGGATTAGAAATCAAAGCAGCAAAGTAAAAGGAGCCAAGAACCACTGTTTTGCCACCAAAACTTGTAACCAAGAGCCAGATGAAATGGAAGAGTCTTTAACTGGCACCTGGGTGTCAGTGGTAAAAGTGCCAGGAGTGCCTTGGTAATTGCCTGCTTCACTTGCATAAGCTGAGAACCCCAGGGAAAAAAGCATCTTAAAGGGGCCTTTGCAAATGAGTCTTAATGAACTTAACTTTTGCCTGTCAGGGAACTAGAGGCAAAATTTCATCTAGGCATTGCACTCTGCATTTGTACTACAGTGTGTACTGAAGTGGCACAAATTTTTGTGCTTTGAACTATTGTGCAGGGGTCCCCAGTGCGGTGCCCATTGTGTTTTTAGTGAGTGGGTGGGGGCAACTTCTGATTGGTCATCGGAGTTCTGACTGGCTGTGCAGATTTAAAAAATGTTGCTTCAGCGGCTGCAGCCATCACAGTGTTAGTTTCATTCTCTGGCTCTCTTTCCCAGTGTATTTTTAAAATTACCCTTCCCCTCCCTACCCTTGGACTTCCTCTGGTTGTGTGCAGTGCTCCCTCTAAGCTGTGGAGCCTTGTGAGCAAAAAATTCTACTTTGTGAGCTACTGGCATTAAAGTTGTGAGTGAGCCATTTGGCTACAGCATAAATTAGTTTGCTCTGGAGCAATGTTTCCTGTAAGCCGTGGAGTCTTGTGAGCAGAAATTCTACTTTGTGAGCGACTGGCATTAAAGCTGTGAGCAAGTGATTTGGCTAACTGCATAAATGAGGTGCCATCCTTCCTGAACTAAGACAAAAATGTGTGAGCCGGAGGCTAAAAAACTGTGAGCTAGCTCACACTAACTCAGCTTAGAGGGAACACTGCTCTGGAGCCACCCTTACTGAGCTAAGACAAAGATGGGTAAGCTGGAGGCTAAAAAACTGAGCTAGCTCACAGTAACTCAGCTTAGAGGGAACACTGGTTGTGTGTGTGGCTCCATTTCCTGCAGCAGCCATTTTGGGGTGTCAGGTGACAGAATTCCAAAAAGGCCCACAGGCTCAAAAAGGTCAGTGTGTTAAGGTGCCTGTACTGCACCTGGCACAGTGTTGGCACTGTATAATTTATTTATTAGAAGCATCAGAAAGGTTCCCGAACAAGTAGGATTACTTCATGTTATCAATAACAACAGACCAGATTAGCCAGTGTTCAAATACCTCGCACTTCTTCCTGGTGCTGTGAGGTCTGAGAACTAATATTGGTTCTCCATGGACTTCATTGAGTCAAAAGCTCACTGGGTGGTTTATGGGTGAGAGTAAAGAATGGGGTTGAGTGAGAGATGAGGACACCTTTCCCTCTCTCCCAAGAGCACATTCTGGAGTGGTGGGACAAGAAGACCCCTCCTCAGTTACATTACCTCTACTGAAAATGGAAGGAAATCAACACACTTGTCCTCTTGTGGCAAAGAGCGAAAATCCTAACCTGGAAGGTTGTTTTACTAAGGGAACCCCCTGCTAGTTTGGCCTACTTTAATTTATGCTGTCAGAGGTTATCCTGATGTGACAAACCCCCGTGTAATAAGAAGACTTTCTGAGGTGTTTTGAGCCACAGAGTTTGTCATTTTGTGGAGTTTACCTGCCTTGCTGAAGCCCACAAGCTGTCTTGTAATGCTACAAAGGCGGGGTTGTATATGTTTTTGTGTGTTTGCAGTGGCAAAACATTCAATAGTTTCTAAGTGGTTCCGATAATTCCATAGTGCAAGAAGAGCACACTCATTATTTCTCTCCTGTTTGTTCAACAAGGCAGTCTCCTGACCTTTATTAGTGTCTCTGATTAAATGCAAACAAGATTGGTTCCTGGTTTCCAACAGTTCACTTCCAGCCCTGCAAGATGCCAATTAACACACTAATTATTAGACAGTGCTTTCAATGTAGCTCCCTGGGCAGGCAATTGTCAATGTTTTACTAATGCCATGAATTAGGCGCCCTAATTTACTGACGTGGCTCTGAATAATTCCCCCCTCCCTTTTTGCTGTGTGTATGTTTTTTTAAAGACTGGGCATAGATGGAGAGGCTCTTCTGTGGAGGGCTTCCTCATTTGCTTTGAAAATGAGCAGGTGTTTAGGATCAGGTTAGGAAAAGGACTCCTTGCCTTCCTCCCTGGCTTTATTGCAGGTGAGCTCAAGGGTCAGGGATTATGGTGAAGTACATTGTTTGGAAATGAAACTATCTGGTGATAAACTTTTCATGTTTTTATCCGTTTGAACAAGAACCATGATGGGGTTGCGACCCAATTCTATATAACACTTCCCAAGATTACACAGAATTACAGGTAATTACAGTGCTTTATGATGGAAATGCAAATGAGATAAAGAGTGGGTTTTCCAACAGTGGGGATCGCACCCACATGCAAAGACACTTTGGTTTAATGTAAATATAGCAATTAAGAGAATTGCCTCCTTGGGTACCTCTTGATCCCTTAATACTTGGAGAGGGAGCGAGAAAGAGAGACCCCCTCCAAAAGACGCTACAGTTCTTCATGCCAAGCGCTGTAGAAAAGCTGATACTTCTACAGTCAGAAGAGTAGAAGAGGTACAGGGGTGCATCTAACGTGGACAGACTAACACATTCGATGAGAACAAAAAGACAAAACCATAATTTTCTTAACTGGAATCTTTTTATTCATTATTTATATAATAAAGCACGGACCCTGTGTGCACAATTGGGTGTGACCCTGTGTGACTCCTTCAAACCACTCTCCCAGGAGGATGTTGACGGGGTCCTATCGGCTGTGCATCCTACAACCTGCTCCTTGGAACCTTGGTGAAATCCTCCAGGGAAGTCGTAGGAGGAGGCTTGGGAGACCTTATAAATCTCTCACTCTCCCAGGGCTCTTTCCCTAGCTCCCGCAAGGAGGCAGTGGTGACACCCCTCCTTGAAAAAGCCATCGTTAGTTGAGAGGGACTTAGCCAATTACAGCCCAGTATCTAATCTTCCATTTCTGGGACAGCTGATTGAGCAAGCAGTGGCTGAACAGCTCCCTAAACAGCCTGGGGCTCTCAGACCTTTGGGACCGCCTCTCCCAGCATGACCATCTTCTCTGATCTTCATCTCAGAATTTATTGAAGGTCACTGGTCTGTGTTTCTTCTCAGTAGTGGCCCCCGTCCTGTGGAACCAGCTGCCCAAAGAGGTGCTTGCCTTGCGGGACCTCCCTAGGTTCAGCAGGGCATCCAAAGCTGCTCTTTTTCAGGCAGCCTTTGGGTGATTGTGATCCACCAAGGAGCCGGTATGCTTCAGCTGTGTCCTCACCATCCACACATCCTACCCTGCTTGATAGTGGATAGATTTTAATAGGGATATATTTTTAACCCGTTTTATATTTTAAAGATTATTATTGTACCTTTGTCTTGTTTTACTGGTGCGTTTTAAATGCTGTTAGCTGCCCCAAGTCCCATTCAGGGGAGAGGGAGCAGGATATAAGTTTGATAAATATATCACCAATGCCTACCATGTTTTGTTTCCTTGCATTACGTCATACATATTTGTGATGATTAAAAGATTGCGCAAAGGAGTTTTAAATGTGTGGCTTCATACGTAGAATAGAGTCCGATGGGAGAGTCAAAGAACTTACATCCCTGTTCCTGGAGTGCCATCAATAATATCTTTATTTATTTACTTTATCATGCATCTTTCCAACCGAGACTGTCATTTATCTCCTTTTTTCAGTTCTAGAAATGAATACTCTGACTTGTATCATCCATGGAAAGTAGCAAGTGGCAGTATTGGTTTTATGGCTTTTATGTTTTGCTTGGAATGACTGTATGGGAAAGAAACTCTCCTCCTAAGGGCTGTTCTGTTAATGCACATGCCAGCGATTAACAGTGCAATAATTCAGAGTCTAGTGGCTATAATCTGAGCGCAGAGTGTATGATAAAGGGAAGGGTGGCATTTGAGAGTCCTGTGGGAGAATTACATAATACAGGCTGGAGGACTTTCTCTTGCAACTCGGAGTCCAATTGCATGACTTTTGTCTTGTTTGGGGGAGAGGGGGGGTTGCCCTGCTGGAGCAACTAGATACCATGCATCTTTAGGGTTATTGGGAATCTGGGCTCAGTCTGAAGCTTCAGGATTTTAAGTTGTTCTCAGGCTCTCCAGGGCTGGAAAAAAATAGCTTGCAAGATGTGGTATGGGAGCAATATCATGAGAGAATAAATCACATGAGAATGATTGGTAGAGTCAGCCCTGTTAGAGAACTGATCACAACACAAGTAGCCTGTGACGCTTGCAGCAAAAGATGCCCCTGGTCCAAGGTTATCGCAGTCAGGCTCGTGCTTTTTAAAACGAGGGAACAGTGTTAGTGTCGTTCTTTTTTAATGCAAATCAAATATCCGTGAACTTTTGTAAACTTGGATTCAGAGTGATTCAAGTATGGATAAACTATGGCATTCATTTATTTGGGGATATATTATTCTGGGCTCAACGGTCATAGTTTGGCACATCAGTTGCTAAGCCAGTAACATACAATATAACATGATGGCAAAGAGGGAAGAGTGTGAGTCATTTTGGGAGCAGCCTGGATAAATTGGATTAAACGACATCCCCCGCCCTCCCCGCAGAATTGTAGAACTGACCAAATCCGCTTGCGACAAACCAGCTTTGAAGAAGTGGTTTAACAGTTTTTAGACAATGCTAACCACAGCTCCCTCTGAGGTTTGCTCTTTGGCACTGGGCTGTTGGAGGAAACAGCAGAGCCAAGAGAAATATGTGCAGGCCTAGAACGTTTAATAATTGCGCACTGAATGTTAGGATTAAGTAATTTCCTTACATTTTAAGGGAACCGGCTCTGCTGCTGACACATCAAGGGAAGAAGTGACTTGAAGCAAATTGTTCAGAAAAGTATCTTTAAAAACAAGGCGTGCTATGTTTAAACGTTGTCCCTCTTTACACTAATATAGATCTTCGCCAGGGAACTCAGACATAATTTTGTAATGGGCGTTTGTACATCTGCATAAATGCACTGTCGGGTCTTAAATGGTGCTCTGGCCGTGTGTGGCTCCAGAGACACTTAGTGTAGCTAGAATCCGGATCCTGGCTGTTATTTAAAAGCAAAAGATGATAGTTCTGACCCTCATAAAGGTAAGGTTTCCCTTGCTCGAAAGCCAGTTGAATCTGACTCTAGGGGGTGCGGTGCTCATCTCCGTTTCCAAGCCAAAGAGCCAGCGTTGTCTGAAGACGTCTCCATGGTCATGTGGCCAGCATGACTGGACACCGAGGCACACAGAACGCTGTTACCTTCCCACCGAAGGGGTACATATTTATCTACTTGCAGTTTCTTGCTTTCAAACTGCTAGGTTGGCAGGAGCTGGGGCCGGAGACGAGAGCTCACTCTGTCACACAGCATTCGGGTCTTGAACTGCCAAACTACTTACCTTCTGGTTCTGCAGCTCAGCTTCTTAACCTCTGAGCCACCACGGCCCCTCATGGGTGCTGTTAAATTGGGATGACAAAACAGTGCTTAATGACTGAGCACGAAAAGGAACGCAAAAGTCCCCAGTCTCATAAATGAGCCAGATCTAGTCGTCCATCAGAGGAAGGTGCTGGTGGATGCAGATATTTGTTGCATTTCCCTCCCCACCAAGCAGTCTCTTCCCGTGCCGGGATGTTCGTGGATTAATAGCCATTTGGATTGGGGGGCTGCCCTGAAGAGGGGGAAGGGAACAGAACTGTCTCTTTTTCCATTAGAGCAGATGGGTCTCAAAACCTTGGCATTCAGCTTTCTCGGGTTTAAAAAGGCTTGCTGTGGGGAGGGGAATATGGTGTCCTGCCAGCAACTTCACTAGACCCAACCCAACATTTTCAGACATTCATAATTTCACTTTATGTCACTCCTTGGTGTCCTGTGTATTTATTGTGGATTTCAGATCCTCTGTTCTGTCATTGAGTTACTTCTGTGACATTGTGAGGCTGCAGTTAAAATGGTAATCATGTGGTTGAACACAGGGGTACCATTTTACAAAGCACCTGCAACCCGTCAACTGTCCAACTGTCCAGGAAACTCAGGATTTGATAATCTCCTCCTTACCATGTGGCTGTCTTCTCAGATGGTTGCATTTGCCCCGTGGTAAGGTGACCAGTGGCAGCCACTTGGTAACTGGCCATCCGTAATGAATTCTGTACCCTGTACCCTCTTAGTGCTAAACAAATGTATTGAGATTATAGCAGCATTTCCTCCTATGGATTGTAAAACTTCTGGGTGATTCAGTTTTCTGGGATTTAAGGTCATCATGAGAAGTACATTGCTGGATCAGACCAAAGAACTTCCTAATTCTGTGTTCAGTGCCCAGTGCAGACAAGTTACTCATGACTCAGTTGCAACAATTTTTGTATTCTGTGGTTGACTTCCACCGATGGCAGTGTTGTTCTACCAATGGGATGTGATTTTTACTCTTTCCTCCCACTGTTGCCCCCCTTCACCTCCTTGGTGTTTGTGAGGGATCCTTGCTCCCCAGGAGCAGAATTTCAGGCTGCTCAGGGGTTTGCAGTATTTATTTGTCGGTGGCAAGAAAGATCCATTTTGTAAGCCACTGGAAGCCATTGAAAGCGGTGGAGTAGGGCTAAAGAATGACTCATCAGCTTCATTGGAAAGTGGGCTAAACATGGTGGCTAAGAGAATGAACAGTGACGGTGAAGGTCCTGGGTTCAAATATTACCTCTGCCATAAATTCACTTGGGGGCCTTTGGCAAGCCACCCTCTATGCCTCATCCTCTCCTCTGCAACGTGGATATGCTAATAAATAAGTCTGGACAATGCGTGAAGTGCTTTGAACACAGAAAATGCTGTATAAATGCTAAATAAGTGTGACCAGTTTTAGCTAGATAGTGCCTTCAGGTTTCAGCTGGCTGGCTAGATTTCCCTGTGAGTATTTACAAACAGAGGATGAATGCTGGTGATAAGAAAACTGTGCTGGATCAGACTAGTGGTTCCAGCTGGTTCAGCACTTGTTCTCCTGCATTGCCCAGGTGTCAGGCCACCCAGTTAAGACGCTCTCCACACTTCCCTTTGGCAGTGATAGAAGTTTATTAGACATATGCTTACATCAGGAAACTTGCTTTGTGTCAGAACTGGAAAAAGGCACACAATTAGCCTTTGATATATTATAGATAATTCAAACTATAGCCTCATACCCACTTGCATACGTCATCACACAGCCCTACCATCACTGTAGCAACCCTGACAGATATACAGTACCTTATCTATACCTAGCCTGGCGGAGAAGATTCCAAGGCCAGCTCCCTTGGGAACCAGCAGTGGGGCACATCTTGAGGAAATGTTACGGCTACTACAAGCATCCACTCAAAACACCCATCCACGCCCCTCAGGAATTCCCTCCCCCCATACCTATGGCAAGCAGTGAAGTGAAAGAAGGTGAAACGAAACTTTAGCCAGGCAGGTCCCAGAACAGCGGTTCCCAAACTTTTTCGGGCCATGGCCCCCTCGGTTCTGTAAATCCATCCCTGGTGCCCCCTACTCTACTGTATAAAAAGCGTTATTTGGCATAGCAGTTTGCAAAACCCGCTAAGGAAGAAAATAACAATAAAATTCAAAACAGGAACAGCACAACTTTGAAAACTTTCAAAGGGACAAAAATGTGTGGTGATGACAGTTTCTCAGAACATGGCTTACTGGTCTGACTAGAGCGCTGGTGGCCTGTTTACTAAAATTCCAGTAGTTTCCACCAAATTTCAGCACAATGCAGAGGCAGAAACTTGGAGTGCCGTTTGCTGGCATGGTACCGTAGCCTGGTCAGCTGTAAATAAGTGAACAATGTGGTTGAAGGGGCGCACCTCCATCGCCCCCTTGCTTCCTCCCTTGCCTTGTAGTGCCCTCTAGGTAATCCGACTGCCACCAGGGGGTGGTACCACCCACTTTGGGAACCAGTGCCGCAGAAGGTCCACAGGCAAGAGGGGCTGGAGCGAAAGTTGCCTCAGTGATTTATTCTGAGATAAATTGCCTGTGAACACGGAGGTTCCATTTAGCCATCATAGCTAATAGCCATTGATGGACTGGTCCTCTATAAATTCGCTGATCACCTTTTAAATCATAACTTCATCTTGTGACAGTGAGTTCCACAAGTTAATTATGCATTGTATGAAGAGGTGCTTTTTTGTCTTCATACTGGGCAGATGCACTGCCTTTGAATAAATTCTTCCTGTCTAATCGTCTAGCTGTCCAGAGATCTATCTTCCAGGTTTTTAAAATCCATGTACATTTGATTGCAGATTTGTAAAGAGACCCTGGAAACATTGTATTTTATTGTATTATTATTATTAACAACAACAACAACATTGTCAGGTAGAAAGACAGCTAATAAATGTTTTAAATGAATAAATAACATGAATGCAGTCTGTCTACCCACTGTAGTTTGTTATTTGATACAGAAATGACATTGGTTATGTGAACCTAAAACACACTAGTGTCCTTCGGGGTGAACCACTTGGCTACCCCTTCTTGAATGAAAAAGGAAGAATGCAGAAGGAATGAATAAGCTCTTGGTTTTCGAGCGCCTCGGATGCCAAGTGGAAAATTTTGGGAGAACAGATACCTCTTATTCCAGTTTTTTTATGGGCTGCTTACAAACACCCAGACAAAACTATGTATTGATGTCTCTAAGCTGGAAAAATTAATTTCTAAATCAGATAATATTAATAATTATTCGGGTTTCATTCTCTCTTGCCATTATTTTAGTAAAAACCGAAAGAAGGATTGGCTGTAAAATTCAGCAGCAAGAACTTCAATGGTGTATCACAAATGCCAAAATTTGCTATTGGTGAAATCGGGGTTCCCCCCCCCCTCCCGGCCAGAGGGCATATACCCCTGTACTCAGATAAGTAAATTGTCATTAGTTTCATAATAGGACCATGGAAAATACGGGGGGGGGGGGGGGGGGGAGACAACTTAAAGTACCAGAGTAGAAGATAGGCTCAAAAATATTGTTCACCTTTTTATTTAAGAGACATCTTCCTGTTGATATTCAGTGTAAAGTATTTCTTAAAAACTACACAATGTCATCATGCTTTATTTGTGAATTTACCTGTGGCGTCCAGGAGGCTGCTTCCAGAGGCTATAATGCTGGGTCTGATTGCCTGTTCTGGTCCAGAACAGCAGTCCTTGCATTGAACGTTGAATGACTGTGGATTGCTTAACAAAGTTAGCCACCTGTATATGCATAGTGGCATCAGATCGTTTTAATCCTCATTTATGCTGGTAAAGATAGAAATGATTTGTGGGCTTGGGACAAGCCGAGCAGCTGTCTGGATTAAGGTGGAATCATCAATGAAATTAATCACGTTAATCAAGAAGGGGATTTTATGACGCGGTGGATGCAAGCTCGCAAACAGATACGTGGCTTAAATTCTATTGAAGTCATTGGCTTCAGCCAGACACATTCGCAAATTATAGTTTGCTGAACTGTGAATGAGCCTGAGGGATCTGTGGCTCACATGCTCCTTCCTTTCCCTTGTGCACGGCCAGAGAGAGCCAGCTTCCACTTTCCTTGCAGATTAAGCCTGCACCCTCTTGTTTAGTCCTGGGCAAGGGTGTAGACTTCTGAATTTCCCAGAGGGGGGGCTGGGCCAGAGGGGGGAGGGAAACAGGAGTTGGCACGTACGCGCTGGAATAATGCCGCCGCAAGAGCCTTCCCCCCCCCGCCTGGCTCCCCCGCACCCCTCTCCCCACCCACTCCTCCCTACCTCTTGCTCTCTCCGGGGGGCAGGCAATCAATCATGTGGCAACTCGAATTCAGTTTGTCTCACACCTCTAAAGGAACTCAAATGAGAAATGGTTAATTTCCTAACAAAAATTTGCAGCGTCCTTAAAATAGCCTCCTTTCCCGAGGATTGGAAAGTAGCATGTTTTTAAAAGGGGATCCAGACAAGATCCAGATTACATGTCAGTGTCATTTGCTTGAGGTTAAATAGTGGGAACTTTAACTGAAGCTAGAATGATTAAGCACATGGGTGAATGAGACCTGCTTGTTAGACGTCACTTCTGTAAAAGTCCTGTCTCACCAGCCTGTTAAAGTATTTTTTTAAAGGATTATCACAAAGGTGATCTAGTAGATTAAAAAAAAAACATTAAAGCATTTATATCCTGCCCTTCCTCATGGCAGCTGATAATACACAAGTGAAACATCAATATAACAATAAAAAAACCCAGTTCCTTCTAATCGGATAAAACCCAATAACACAAAATAAAACACCTACAACCCGATAGCCATTTAAAAGCTCTGGTGAATTCAAAAGCTGCCAAGGTAGGAAAAAGTCACCACCATTGACATGGTTGATACTGAGTGGGGAAGTTATTTCTCCAAAATTTAGGGTTTCATGGGTAGAGCCTCGTTTTAGGGAACCATTTGTTTCCCTTGCTTTTTCTCTATGGTTTACAGATTTCACAATACCAAATGTTGTTTAGGTGCTCTGAAAAATGTGAATCACTGTTTTGATGAGGCGTTTTTAAAAAGTTTTAATTTAGAAGAACCTAAGAGCAGCCATGCTAGGTCTCAGCAATGGTCCACCTAATCCAGCATCCTTTTCCCTGGAAGGTCAGCAAAGCAGGGACATAGAAACCAAAGCCTCTACCTGCAGATGCTCTCTCTCCGCCCCCTACTATTATTCAGAGAGCTACTGCCACTGAACACAGAGATTCCATTTAGGCATTGTGACCAATAGCCATTGGTCCTATCATCCATGAACTTGTCCAACCTTTTGAAGTCAACTAACCTAGCAACCATCACTGCATCCTGTGGCAGCAAACTTGCTAGGTGAAGAAGTACTTCCTTTTGTCTGTCCTTAACTTGTGGCCCAACAACTTCCTTGGGAGCCCCTGAGTGCCGGTAATATGGGAGAGGAAGTTCTTTCTGTCTCTTTTCTGTACATCGTGCATAGTTTAACAAAAATCTCGATTGTGTCATTCCTCCGTGTCTTTTCTCAGTACTAAAAAGTCAAGACTATCTAGGCAAGCACGTTCTGGTACTGGCTATTTTGTCAAAAATTTCTTTTCTTGGCCATTCCTGGCATAGCTCTATTCAACCTCCCTTCTTTGATGTGAGCACAAGAGTCAAGAATGCCTTTGGATTTGACATTTCACTCGCTCTTTGGAGATGGTCTCTGGAAGATTCAACAGCTGCCTTCGGTTGACGATTAGCGATTAGGGTGTGTGAAAAGGTTTGGGTTCAGTTGAGAGGGAGAGCCAAGATTCAGCCAAAGTCTTGGGGGTGGGTGGGTGAGAAGGGATCCAAAGTGAGAGAGGGAGAGGATACCACATGCGTGTTCAGAGAGGGACTGATCTCTCAGCAAAATGCTTTGTGTTTGTAAATCTGACTGGTTTGCTTTTGATGCCTGATAGGGAACTGAAAACGGATCAGCCAGTATCATAATGCCCCTGTATAAATCAGTGGTGCAACCTCATTTGGACTGCTGTGTACAGTTCTGGTCACCACACCTCAGAAAAGATATTATAGCATTGGAAAAAGTGCAGAAAAGGGCAACTAGAATGATAAAAGGGTTGGAACACTTTCCCCGTGAAGAAAGGTTGAAGCACCTGGGGCTCTTTAGCTTGGAGAAACAACGGCTGAGGGGTGACATGATCGAGGTTTACAAGATGATGCATGGGATAGAGCAGGTAGAGAAAGAAGTCTTTTTCTCCCTTTCTCACAATACGAGAACTCATGGGCACTCCATGAAATTGCTGAGCAGTTGAGTTAGAACAGATAAAAGGAAGTACTACTTCAGCCAAATAGTGATTAACACATGGAACTCACTGCCACAGGAGGTGGTGGCGGCTACAAGCATGGATGGCTTCAAGAGAGAATTGGATAAACATATGGAGCAGAGATCCATCAGTGGCTATTAGCCACAAGGAACTCTGGGGCAAGTAAAGCTCTATATTCTTGGTGCTTGGGGAGCAACAATGGGAGGGCTTCTAGTGTCCTGGCCCCACTGGTGGACCTTCTGAGGGCACCTGGTATTTTTGGCCACTGTGTGACACAGAGTGTTAGACTGGATGGGCCATTGGCCTGATCCAACATTAGCTTCTCTTATGTACTTATGGAAGGGAAGACATAACCGTCAGGGTCTGTGTCTCAGTGAAAAGAGTTATGTAGGCCTCTGAAACGCTACCCTCTGACTACTAGAAATCTTATTGAGCCATCTGCCACAAGTTTTTAAACATACCTTTCTAACTGGAGGGCTGGAAATGTGTGTATCTTATATGAAAGTTGTAATTTTCAGCAGTCTGAATTCTGTGAATGGTATCATGTTCTTTGGATTTGCCACTTCACTTGATCTTTGGAGATGATCTCTGGAAGACCTTTGCATATATATATGTGTGTGTGTGTGTGTGTGTGTGTGTGTGTGTGTGTGTGTGGTTCAGCAGTTCAAGACCCAAGTGTTTCATGACTGAGTGAGCTCACATCTCTGGTCCCAGCTCCTGCCAACCTAGCAATTTGAAAGCAAGAAATTGCAAGTAGATAAATAGGTACCACTTAGGTGGGAAGGTAACAGCATTCTGTGCGCCTCGGTGTCTACTCACGCTGGCCATATGACCACGGAAATGTCTTTGGACAGTGCTGGCTCTTCAGCTTTGAAACAGAGATGAGCACTGCATTCCTAGAGTCGTATTCGACTGGCTTTCGAGCAAGGGAAACCTTTACCTTTTTACCTGTTTAGTGCTACTCTGCAATCCCAATCAATAAGAATGTGTGTGGGAGAGCCTCAAGGACTTGCAGGGGTGTCTCATTTTCCTCCCCTCCACTATTTTCTCTTCCCCTTTCCTGAAAGACCCCAAAAGTGTCTTACGTTTTCCTGCTTCCTTTTCTCCTTCCCACCTACCTTTATCTGCCCCACTGTCTTCATTTTCCCCCTCCTTCCCTTCCCCTGGCATCGTCTTAGTGGGAAAAGTGTGGCCCAGTTGTGCCATTCTAGCCCACCTGCTAGGCTGGACCCAGTTCCACAGTGAGGAACTTGCAAGAACTTGTGGGAAACACCTTACTTTCCCCTCTATCTTCCACCTGGCAACCTCCATATCCTCACCTTTCCACGCTTCCTCTTTTTCTTTATACCCAGCCACCCATGCACCAACCTTTTATCTGCCCCCCATCTTCAACTATACTTATTATTTATTTTCTTCGTTTATACTTTGCTATTCTCCACAATGGGGAATCCAAGTAGATTATAAGCAGTCTCCTCTTCTCTGTCTTATCATCACAACAACCCTGTGAAGTAAGTTAGACTAGCCCAAGGCACCTAGCTTCCATGGCAGATTGAGGATTAAAATCTGGTTTCCCCAGATCCTAGTTCAAAGCTCTCACTACTACAGTACACTGGGTTTGGTGGGATGACTGCTGTTGAACAGTAGTGAACAGCTGAGCCTGAGTAGATCATGCAAATCATGTAATAGCAAGTTACCCAGGGTTGCTGTCAGGCCTGGCCCCAATGGGTCCTCCCTTAGAGACCAAACCAACACTGGAAAGGGAAGAAACAAAGGCTTGAAGGCTGGCAATAATGTGGTTGCCTGGCAACAGCCACTGAGAACATTCATTTCTTAATGCTACGCGTGTTGCTTCTATTGTTGGGGGGGGTTAACTCATCAATGTATATTTTTTTTATTTCAGATTTTTGTTTGTCTGTTGCCTCAGTCTCTGGATTTAAGTATCCACATATGGGGGACATGTTACAAGTTTGCTATGCATTGAATGACAATTTGTATTTTCTGACTTTTCAGTTGTATATGAGCATCGGTCAAGATTAGAAAAGTCTTTACAAAAGGAGAGGCTTGAACACAAGAAAGCAAAAGAAGGTAATGGCTTAAATCTCAGTTGCCTTTGCAAGGCTTTTTGCTTGGTTAAATATGGCTGTAGTAGGTACTTCGCATACATGTTTACTTCTCTAAGCGCTTGTAAAATGTAGGGCTTTCTGGAATTTAGCGAGCACCTTGCATAGCTGACGATTTGCCATAGTTCTTATAGGCAGCTAACGATAAGTAGGGTCTTCATTTTCAACTGAAAACCCTTTACTGTGCTAAAACAAAAAGTTATCTCTGTTAACAAACACTTTTGCTGAGTAGATAAATTCTCTAATGCAACTTAATGGTTTTGTGGTGCCATCTAGTGGTCAGCAGTAAACCTCATACTATCTACAACAGCGTGTACCAAATTGAAGATTGCATCCTTTACTCTCATACTCTAAACGATCCATATTTTCTGATCCACTCGTATACCCCCTTTTCGCAGTCAGCTGGGAATGGGGATGTGCTTTCTGCACAACAATAAGAAGAGCATATGAAGCCGCCTTTGCCCAAAGCAGGCCCCTAGTCTGTCAAGTACAGTATGCCGTTCTGTTGCACTGTGCATCTCTCACTGAAGCAGACCCTGATGCCCAGCTCACACACATATGGGTACATTGCTTGTTAAACTGCCACATGAAGTGTGTGTGTGTGTGTGCATGCATGGGCCATCCCAGAACGTTCAAAATTCCTCACATCACCTCAGATGCGATGGTGAGGTTGATTCACAGACTCAGCTGCCAAGTTCCAAGACGTGTAGACGCCCCATGGCTGTAAACTGATTACAGTCAAATTTATGTTTGGACTAAAAATTCTCTCACAAATTGTAGCTATCTCTGTTTGCATGTAAATATGCCACATTTTTTTTAAAAAGCCCTCTACTCTCCCTCCATCTTTATTTTTCAGACTTCCTTGTTTATAAATTGGAAGCGCAAGAGACACTAAACAAAGGAAGGGTAAGTGAGCAAACACACGCAATAAGAACTGGTGTGTGTCGATTTTGAAAAATTTCTTCTAGCAAGTTACTCCACTCAGGCAGGGAGGCCGGAAGGAAGAGTGAGATTATAGCTGTCAGTCCTGAAATACAGGCCCAGGTCCAGACATCTGGGCATCAAGTAGTCCAAAAGGGAAAAGGAAACCGGATTATGTGTCATTATGTGCGGGAACTCTACAGGTGCACAAACGCAGGCCTTGAAGCCAGTTGAAAGGACACTTGGGTGAATGTTTTTGTCCCCTATTATTATAGGACAAGAGGAGGGGAGAATCTTTTTTTTCTCCTGGCCTGTGCAGCAAGGAGGGGAGCAAAGGGGAGGGTCAGGTGTGTGTATGCTGAGTGGATGAGGGAGAGTGGGTCTGGTGTTGTGGAGCAATCCCTGGTAAGAGGAGAGCCAAGAGTTTGGTGGGCATTTCATACTGTGCAGATTGGTACTGTTGGGGTAACTCATTGAAAGGTGGGGGGGAGCAGAGGTCCATCAGTGGCTATTAGCCACAAGGTATAGATAGGAACTCTCAGTCTGGAGCAAGGGATGCTCTGTGTTCTTGGTGCTTGGGGGGGGCAACAGTGGGAGGTCTTCTAGTGTCCCGGCCCCACTGGTGGACCTCCTGAGGGCACCTGGTGTTTTTGGCCACTGTGTGACAGAGTGATGGACTGGGTGGGCCATTGGCCTGATCCAGCATTGGTTTCTCTTATGTTCCTAAGAAAACTGTGTGTGCGTGTGAAGTGCTGTCAAGTCATTTACAGCTTATGGTGTTCCTATGAATTAATGCCCTCCAGAATGTCCTATTGTTAACAGACTTGCTGAGGCCTTGCAAACTGAGGGCCATGGCTTCCTTTCTCGAGTCAAGCCATCTCCTGTTGGGTCTTCCTCTTTTCCTGCTGCTCTGAACTTTTCCTAACATTATTGTCTTTTCCATTGACTCTTGTCTTTTCATAACGTGGCCAAAGTACAATGGGCTCAGTTTAGTTGTTTTAGCTGGAGAGTTCAGGCTTGGTTTGATCTAGAACCCACTCATTGGTCTTTCTGGTCTTTGATGGTGTCAGTAGACCTCTCCTCCAACACCTCATTTCAAACAAATCAGGTTTCTTCCTGTCAGCTTTCTTCTCTGTCCAAGTTTCACACCCATGCTTAGTAATGGGGAATATTAAGGCATGAATTATCTTGGTTGCCACTGATACATCCTGATACTTAAGGATCTTTTCTAGCTCGTTCTTGGCTGCCCTTTCCAGTCGTAATCTCCTGATTTCTTGGTAGTGGCCTCCCTTTTGGGTGATAATTGAGAAGATCTTTAGCAATCAGTCATCTTCAACGATTTCTTCATCATTAGCCTTGAAGTTGTGTAATTCCACTGTAGTCCCTTTGACTTCTTGATGTTCAGCTGTAAACTTGCTTTGGAACAAAACAGAGGCTTGCCCAAATAATGGATTCTGTTTAGGCAGTGGAAATGCTAACAGTGACAGCTTGTGCCCATAGCTGATTAATTACCAGAGACCTGAATGCCAAGCACCGAATGAGATCAGATTTTCCCAAGATACTCTCGAGATGTCTGGCTCTGGTTAGCATGAGGGAATTAGGTGTGGCTCTACTTCCTCTGCCGGTTCACTGTGATGTCCAGAGTACTTGCTGAGATAGAAGAAAGTTAATCTCAATGACAAGATATAAGCATCACGAACAAAATGGGATGCCATCTTGCTACCCAGCTGTTCAGGAAGCTGTTCATATTGTCACCTAACTATATACTGCTCTCTTTCCCATTTTACAGCAAGATTCCAATAACAGATACAGTGCCCTGAATGTGCAACACCAGATGCTGAAGGTAGATATGAATTTCCATAAAAATCCAATTGGAATCAGGTTTTTTTTTAAATGATGCTGACATTTAGTTTTAAATCTTATTTGACATTTGTTGACAATTTGCAGTTAGAATATCTGTTTGACTTCAGAAAAGAAAGCCTCATTCTGCAAAATGTTTCACAGTTATCCTATGCAAATGACTACCCGGCAGAATTGCTGGCTGCACCCTAGTTTAAGAGACTGGAGGCAGGATGTCACCTCATGAATTCTTTCCCCGACCCCCTTTCCCATCTTTTCTGGTACAAATTTTCCTCTTCCTTGCCTTCTTTGTCTATTTAGAAAAATTTCATGCCGCCAGTCCAGAGGACCTTCCCAAGGTGACTGACAAAATAAGTTGCAGTAAAAATTAATTAAAAGTTATTAATTAAAAAACCCCAGTCAGAGCATAAATAAAAGGGTGTTGAGCAGCTTAAAACAATAGTTTTCAGACTAAAAGCACATTATGAAAAGGTGTTAAAAGATTGACTTCTTAATTAAAAGTTTGGGTGAACAGAAACACTTTGGCTTGGCATCTGAAAGAGAATAATGAAGGCGCCAGGCGAGTCTCAAGGGGAAGGAAGTTTCCTAACCAAGCTGCCACTACTGAAAAAGCCACGTATCTGGTTGCCACGTATCTTACCTGTGAAGCACAGAGAGGTGCAAAGAGCAGGGCTTGGGAGGCAGTTCTTAACTGGCTAGACCAGGGCTCATTTCGTAGCAGGAGCTCCTTTGGATATTAGGCCACACACCCCTAATGTAGCCAGTCCTCCAAGAGCTTACAGAGCTCTTCTTACAGGGGCGGCTGTAAGCTCTTGGAGGATTGGCTACATCAGGGGTGTGTGGCCTAATATGCAAAGGAGCTCCTGCTATGAAATGAGCCCTGGGCTAGACAGTATGGGATTAGTCAGGGTTTAGCATTATACCTTTCTCTGTGCTAACAGTGGTTAATGCTAATCATGGGTTCCTTCTTAACCAAACCTGCATCCCCACAGCAATGATTCTCCATTGTGTACTCATTGCCACTATGGATTTAAAGGAACTTGCAGTGGCAATGGAGTGTCCGCACAAGGTTATTCTCTGTTCTTTTCTTGGTTTCCCCTTGTGCCTACAAAACCCCTCCCTACCACTGAAGGGCTTTTTGCCAGCTTTTGAAAAAAAATCTATTGTAACTTTAGCATTATGATGCTACAGCAATGAGACAGTTGCTAATTTTTTTTTTGAAAGACTGATGGGGAGGGAGAATGGCAGGCACAGTGCAAAAATGGTAGCGGTAGGGGCAGGGAGGTCTGAAAATCTGCACCTTCTGTCAACCATAATGGGCAAGCCCGTTTTGACAGCCATCTTTCCCAAACCCATACCCAAGTTGGTTTGGGAAATATCCCAGTGGAGAAGGGGAAAACCCAAGGGGTACTAATATGCCATCCCCCAATAAAGTGGGAGAAAAGGTGGAGCAAAATGTCTGTCCGGAAGGTAGCCCAAGCCATCTCCGGTTCGGAAAGGTCATGCCTGTGCCAAGCCTAGACTGAGCCGAGGACCAAGTTTCCTCTGGAAATCTAAATACATACAGCTAACAGGCCACTCGGGTGCAGAACTCCTTTGTGACGGTGTTCCCCGTTTCTGTCTTTGTCCCTCTTTGCAAGAGCCAACACGAGGAACTCAAGAAGCTGCACGTGGACCTGGAGGAGGAGCACCGGAAACAGGGCGAAGACTTCAGCAGAGCAGTTAATGACCACAAGCAGAGATACGTGGAGATGCAGCAGGAGAAAGGGCAAGAGCTCTCCAAGCTGAAGGGTATCGAGTTGTGTTCCTTAACTGGATTTGGCAGGCGGGAGGTAGCCCGGTTCCTACACCTTGCCCAACTGTATGGCATAGAACCAAGTTTTCATAATTAGGATTCCCCGCGGGGTGTAAATCTCATCCCCCCCCCCCCCAATTTTGGGCTGTAGGATCAATTTCTGTTATTTGTGTTGAATTTTTAATAGAATCTCTGTATAATCTGCGGGAAGAGAATAGGCAGCTGAGAAAAGCCCACCAAGATATTCATACACAGCTTCAAGATGTGAAGGTAAGATTCCGATCGGGAGAAACTCCCTCCTCATATGCAAAAGGGAATTTTTAAAAAATAGTAACTGGAAAATAAAATTGTATTTGAAGGCCCAAACTACATGGTACATTGTTCCTGGATCCTTCCCCCTGGGTCTGTCACAAGGACTATCAAGTAGATGTGTACTCGGAGTTCCTGGGTGAAACATGGGTCCCAGGCTGGGTTGGGTGGGGGGCTGATCTGGGTTGGAACTATGGGGAGAGGACTTTTAAGTCTTCCTTTCATGCTGTGAAAGAGGAGAAGAAGGTGGTGGAGACCCTCAGTCACGGGATTTCTTTGCCACCTGTGATGTTCCTGAGTTTTATGGGATCTCCTTTCTGCTCAGCACAGATTGCATACCTTGTTCAGTCTTTGAGACTTTTTAAATTGTTGCTGTTTTACATTATTTATTACACTTATATCTCATTCTTCTACTCAGTGTTCCCTCTAAGCTGAATTAATGCAAGCTGGCTCACCGGTTTTTTAGCCTCCAGCTCACACATTTTTGTTTTAGCTCAGAGAGACTGGCTCCAGAGTGAACTAATTTATGCAGTAGCCAAATCGCTCGCTGACAACTTCAATGCCAGTAGCTCACAAGGTAGAATCTTTGCTCACAAGACTCCACAGCTTAAAGGCAGCATTGCTTCTGCTGAGTTACCCAGAGTAGTCTCAGAACATCAAAATATAAAAATAAAATAGCGTAAAATTCAAGCCCCCTCCCCCACCAATTTCAGCCCTATATACAAAATCCCTAGAAGTATAACTTGTCAGATTAACAACTAGCAGTCCAGCAATAAATGTTTAATAACAAATTTGGATGAAACCCCACAGTACAGCAACTATAAAAAGCAGAAAATCATCCTCAGGAGCCCAGCACTAAACTGATGATACGGAATTCATCCCCTAGATCTCTGGAGAAGAACTGGGTCAGTGGAACAGCACTGATGGAAATGTAGAAAAGAAGGATTTCATCCCCCTTCCCCCTGTTAATTGCAGTTCCCGTGACCTTTCCACCTAGGTCCAGTGACCCCAGAAATCAACTTTCCCAATTCAGAAAGGACTGCTGAGGGAAGGGGAGAAGACCCAGTGGATTGCTGGATCCAGCACTCTTGTCTTAACCCTCCTCTGGAAAGCCAACAAAAGAGGCCCCTAGATAAAAGCTGTCAACATGTAAATAAATATATTTAATTTGATTCAATTGATTGATGAAAAGGTGAGAGACCAGACTGAGTTTTTAGTGAGCTGGCAGCTGTAAGCATTTATTTTTGGTTTTAAAGAGCAGTTGGCCTTTGCCTTGGTGTCTGAGGAAGAACACCGAAAATCAGATGTTGTTTGTTTTTCTTTCGTGTAGCTGCAGCATAAGAATTTACTGTCCCAACATGACCAGCTTGTAGTGACATTGGAAGAACACAAGAGTGCGCTAGAAGCTGCGCAGGTCAGCCAAGGAGGGTGGTTTTTTTTGCATTCACTCTGCTTTTAACGAATGGCAGTTCTTCTTCCTCCTAAAATTTCCTTCCTCTCCATTTCTGCTGACAGTGACTTTTTATGCATGCAAACCTTCTCCGCGTGGGGATCTCCAGTTAACAACCTGCGTGTGCTCTTGGGGAGAGAAGATGCATGCCTGGAAAAGATTTCTGCTAAACCAAAATTATAGCGCAGTGAATTCTTTTTTGTTTCTTGACAACTCTGTTATGGTCTGTTGTGAATGTATGCATGGAGAAAAGAGGCATCTTTCTTTCAAGCCCCAGAGTCTGCATTCTATGTCCTCAGTGGGGTTTTTTCCTTCCCAGCTGCTGTAACTCTAGTTCTCGGATCTTCTATACTTGAGGGAATTCCAGGAGAGGAATTTTCTGATTTGTGAGTGCTCAGGTCCCAAAGTCAAAGATGCAAGGTTCACAGGTTGATTCCAGATGGAGCTTTTGCTTGGGTTTGGTGACCAAACTGGAGTTTTTTTGAGTATCCACAGGGGTCCTTTGGGGCCAGAGTGAGGCAGAGCGCCGCTCCGCCAGCTCAGGACTGGGCAGTAGGGCAGCCACGGTCCGAATCAGATTCTCTGATCTGATTCGGCCTGCCGCTGAATTGCCGCCGAAATTCAGCGGTGGCTTTAAAAGCGGCTGTAGGGGAGGGGGTTTGAGGGAGAGGCTCCAAACTTGCAGGGTAGCTTCTGGGACCTCTCCTCCAAATACCCACCAAGTTTCAAGAAGATTGGACCAGGGGGTCCAATTCTACGGGCCTCCAAACAGGTTGCCCCCATTCCCTTCATTGTTTTCTAGGGTGGGAAACAAGTAACAGGGCTGCCGCATGGAGAAAGCCCATGGCAAACCACCTCTGCTTCTGCCTTGCCTGGAATGCCCCATGGATAGGGCCGCCATGAGTTGGTTGTGACTGTTCGGCATGGTCTACTACATGGGTGGGCCATGCTAGCAAGATCTGAAGTGGCTCTGGATTTTTTTGTCTGGTCAAAACAAAGAATGGAGGAGGAAAACAGGAAAGGCGTTAAGGAAGCAAAACGTTTATATCCCATCCTTCTTCTAAAGAGCTCTCCCAGGTGTATAATAGTGGGCAGATACTATTTTACTGTATTATTCATTAGTAACTTTAAAGAAGAGTCTGTGTATTGGGTGCCATCTCATGGTATGTATTGCTTAAGAACATAATAACATAAGAGAAGCCAATGTTGGATCAGGCCAATGGCCCATCCAGTCCAACACTCTGTCACACAGTGGCCAAAAATACCAGGTGCCATCAGGAGGTCTAGCATTGGGGGCAGGACACTAGAAGCCCTCCCACTGTCTCCCTCCCCCAAGCACCAAGAATACAGCTTTTGTATTGGGTTAGCTGTCCGTGAGCCTGTAATTTGGTGTGTTTAAGATCCAGCCATGCGGAGAGACAGCTTTTTATGGTGGCTTCCCAACCTTGTGCTTACTATTCGAGTAACTGTTCTCATAACGCCCGCAGAGTTGTTCTTTTGCGATGTTCCTTGCTGCTGTGGGCATAGTCCTTCAGGGTTTGGGGCTGTTGCAGACAGCTGCGTGATGCAGAAACCAGATGGCAAATTTGCGAGCTGCGCCATGATCTCTCCTCACCTCCCCAATAACGTTTTTCTCAGCCTGATCCAACCCACAAGCTGGCAAGGGTGTGTGTGTGTATCTTTGTGCTGTTTGCTGGGGGTTAGCAGCTGTGCGGGAGGCAGGGAGCGATGTTGTGATGAGGGGAGGAGCAGCTATGACAGGAACAGAAGACAATAGTTCTGTGTTAGTGGCATAAGCGGTACGACGGAGATTTCGTTCCCTGTGGACTGTCCACTTCTCCTGTCCTCTTGTCTGTTTATGGGTATTTGTGATGCTTCAGGAAGCTGCAGACCCCATTTTCAGCTGTAATGGCAGTGAGGCAAGAGAGACAAGTGTGTATGTCACAAGAAAATGGTGGCTGTAGTGCAGTGTTTGGCGCCGTGGTTAAGAATGAGCCAGTTTGGTGTAGTGGTTAAGAGCGGCGGACTCTAATTTGGGGAACCGGGTTTGCTTCACCACTCCTCCACAAGCAGCCAGCTGGGTGACGTTGGGTCAGTTGCAGTTCTCTGAGAGCTGTTCTCTCAAGGGCAGTTCTCGAGAGAGCTCTCTCAGCCCCACCTACCTCACAGGGTATCTGTTGTGGGGAGAGGAAGGGAAGGAGATTGTAAGCCGCTCTGAGATGCCTTCAGATAGTAAAGACTAAGGTGTAAAACCAACTCTTCTGTACATCCATACCCTATTCAGCTCTCTCAAAACTGTTGACCATCTCCATCTTATAACTTGGGAGTGTCAGTCCTTGGCACACAGCACAGTTGCTTCCCCCACAGTGCTTTTGACATGCCCACTTGCTTCAGCAAAGGACTGCTTCACACTTATTTATTATTATTATTATTTTAGATACTTGGTACCCTTTTTTCTTCTCAATGGGGGACCCAAAGTAGCTTTGCAATGTTGGTCTGCCCTCCTCCATTTTATCCTCACAACAGCTTAGTGAGATAGGTTATGCTGAGGTGGAATTTTTATTTATTTACTTTACTTATATCCCACCTTTCATCCCCAAATGGGACCCAAAGCAGCTTACATCATTCTCCTCTTCTCCTGTTTTATCCTCAGTACAGTGCTGTGAGATAAGTTAAGCTTAGAGTGCGTAACTGGCTCAAGGTCACCCAGCAAACTTCCATGGCATAATGGGGATTCAAACCTGTGTCTTCGAGATCCTAGTCCAACATTTTAACCACTACAACACACTGGCTGACCGGAATGACTGGCCCAAGGTCAACCAGTGGGCTTCTAGGACATCGCTGAAATTTGAACCTCTGACACGCTAACAAATACACCCTTCTAGCGGCCTTTACATTTTTCCTAATTATCAATAAACTTCTAACATTTTTTTAAAGCATTTACAATAAATGAGTAGCGAGATTGGGCAGCTGATTTTTTTTTGATAGCTGTTATTTTTTTAAATCGTGTTTTTGATAACTCTATTGTTGGCTCCAAGAAACAAATTCTACCAAGGGCCAAACTACTTGGAAATCTGGAGTTGGCACTGTGCCACTCTCACCGGAAGCAAACACAACCGTGGTGGTAGTGGTGTATAGCTGTTACTGGGTGGGCGGGTGGGCAAGAGGCCCCCCCCCCCAATCTTTGGAGCATAAAGACATGCCATGAAGATCTGGGATTGGACAAGCACGTCTGGACAGATGCAATGAGAAATTTTGGGCACACTTGCCTGAGTGAGAGGCTTCTACAGGCACAGAGGGAACTCCAGTTTAGGCCGACATCTGAGAAACGTCAGCCTGGCTCTTCTCCTCTCTGAGGAGACCTGCCCCAAAAGAAAATAAAAAGAACAAAGGAGCCACTGAGGAACTGAAGGGAAACCTGGGTCCCAGGAATTAAAAAGAAGTAGAAGAGCTGGTTTTATACCCCACCCTTCATTACCCGGAAGAGTCTCAGAGCGGCTTACAATCTCCTTCTCTTCGTCTCCCCACAACAGAAACCCTGTGAGGTAGGTGGGACTGAGAGAGCTCTGAGAGAGCTGTGACTGACTCGAGATCACCTTCATATGGAGGAGTGGGGAATCAAACCTGGTTCTCCAGATTAGAGTTGGCCACCCTTAACCACTACACCAAGCTGACTCTCGGGTTTACGGCTTGCCTCTACCACCTGAGATTTGCCCCTCCTGGGGGAATCCAGACAAAAAGGTGAATAATAGTTGGATTATGGAAAGAGAGTGCGGTGGGAGTCCAGGGGGGGGGGGGGGGGCTCGTGGGGTTGCTTCTTGCAGCCAAATCACAGGTTGGGGATTGGATCCGCTGTCATTGTGAGTTTGGCCCTCTAGCTACTGAGGGGTTCCTCCACCACCACACTCTCAGAGAGAAGGGTGATGTGAGAGCAGCGGGGAAGGTTGGGATGAGTGTTGCAGTCTGTTTTCTGACAGGAATGGAACAGCTGTGGTGGGATCGGGCACGGATGGCTCAGTGGTAGAGGATGATTCAGTGGCGGAGCATCTCCTTTGCATGCAGAAGGTTGCTGGTTCAATCCCCAACATCTCCCGTTGAAAGGATCAGGCAGTGGGTGATGTGGAAGATGGCTGCTGGCAGTCAAAGCAGATGATACTGACCTTGATAGACAAGGGGTCTGACTTGGTGTTAGGGAGTTTCACGTATTCATGCCATACTTCAGGGTGGAACTGTGGCTGTAAGACCATCTTAGACAGCTCTATTTGTTAATGGATTCGCTCTTTTCGGAGGAAGGGGGCCACCCCCCCCCCATTTGAGCAACTTTGTGCCCCTTTTCTGAGGGAGTAGAACTGCTCGAATGCAACATAGCCTTTGGACCGAGTATCTGTGTCAGACGTTTCTTCAAACCGAGGTGAAAATTACCTGCACTGTGTCTCTCCTGCACAAAGTTATGTGGTGTCCTGTGCTGAACCAGGGCATATTTTGTGCTGCTATATTTACCCACGAAACAGAACTGTTCTTGTTGCAGATAATTTGTATTTCATCATTACCTGCTGCAGAGAAGAACCGTTGCATTAATAAAGGGAAGCCAGTTTTCTTACAAGCGTTTGAACAAGTGCATGAGATTAACTCTGTCCTCCTGTTGTTATCTCAGGAACCCATGGTGCCTCCTCTCTGTGTGTATTTTTAAAGGCTGAAAGGAAACGTAATAATTCACTTCTGGCTGTCTGTTCTTCTTCTGCGTGGCATGAAAAACTAATCCCCATTCCTCTTCTGTGGGGATTTTATGCTATATTTTGCATGTCCACTGCAATGTATTAAGTTGGCACACACTGGAACATACAGACTTCTAGCTGTAGCACATGCACACTTTTGCTCTGGTTTGCACTTTAAAATGTTGCAAAGGAGTCTCCACCTTCACTGCTGTTTTTATTAAAAAGCAGCTTGTCAGACAGAGATTTCTAATGGCTCCATTTGAATTCCAGTCCCAGGTAGAGGAATACAGACAGCTGAAGGACACCCTCCAGAAGATGCCAAGTTTCCGGAGGCCTGAAAGTTTCCACCAGCCACAAGTTGTGCAAGTGACACTAGCGCCTTCACCTTCAAGTGACTCCAAAACACATGACTCAAACGTGGCTGAACAGCAACAAGAGGTAGGAACACCCAGCTTGTAAAGCAATAACAATTAACATTTTAGATTGTGGTTTTGTCTGTGTGTGTATAACAGACTGCACCAGGTGATCTTGGTAAACATGACAACATGACCTTTAAAGTAGGGCATGGACAAGGACTGGAGTGTCTTTTTCTTTTGTATTGCAGATTAAATTTTGCCTCCCTTTCTGCTTTGCTTTTTGGATGATGTACATACACTGCTGGTCTCCTTTTTGCCCTTCTCTCCTTCTGCTGGGCTGGGCTGCCTGCCCTTTTATAAGATTCTAGAGTGTGTTTTGGAGCTGTCTTCTGGAACACGTGAAATAGCGGTAAAGAGCAATGTGTGTTTTGAACCATTTGCAGAATGCCTTTCCCTCACTCACCAGAAAATTCCAGGTGGGTAGCCATGTTGGTCTGAAGCAATAGAACAAAGTTTGAGTCCAGTGGCACCTTTAAGACCAGCAGAGTTTAATTCTGGCTTTCGTATGCGTGCACACTTCTTCAATTACCAGAAAATTCCAGTTAGCCGTCCCTCATAAATTAACGGGAAGTGGTTTGTGAGGTGTCTCTTTGGTGTCACGCCTCAGGAAGAAAGATCCCATCAGCCCTCAAGGAGTTGTAATGGAATTTCTCCCAACAGCTTGAGGCTGACATTGCAACTGTTGCCTTTTCCTGAGGGAAGAAGGGAGAGGGGAGGGAAAGTTGAATGGAGCAGTCTGAAGAAGGAACTGCAGCTAGGAACCGTTCTGTGAGAGCTGGGAGGACACCAGCGGGGCTGAAGTAGTTGGAGGAAAGAACGTCTTGGAGCCCTGCCACCAGACTGAAGCTGAAGGAAGGGACTTTACTTCCTGACTGCATTAGGAGAGTCCTGGGGAGAAGGGCCGACCACCAGTGCCTTCCGACTTCTTGCCAGCAAGCGCAGAAGGCCCTAGTTAGAGCCTCACCGCTTGAAACCGAGTTATTGCTTTACATTCCCTCTCAGTTGAACCTTCCCGGTTTACTTACCTCAGTAATGTTCTTATGGCTGTCAGCTACTTGTCACTACAGTTGTTGGGAAACACCAGAGTTTATGATAGAAGGGTTGGCCCTGAAGTGCCTTCAACACTTGCCGTAGAATTTATCAACAGAGGCTCACTACTAATCTGCATTGGTATTACAGAGCCTTCATAAAGTGGAAAACCCTTCTCCCAAGACAAGCTCCCTGTGCCAACGCCATTCTTGTCTGCCTGCCCAGTAAGGTTGCCAACCTTCAGGTGGTGGCTGGAGATCTCCTGGAATTACAGCTGATCGTCAGGTGACAGAGATCAGTTCACCTGCAGAAAATGGCTGCTTTGGATGGTGGACTTTATGGCATATCCCATTAGTTCTCATGGCCCTTTCTTACACGCCCAGGGAAATGCCGATTGCCACTTTGGGGTCAGGAAGCAATTTTCTCCAGGCCAGTTTGACCAGGAATCCTGGAGGTTTGTTTGCCATCTTCTAGGCATGGAGCAGGGGTCAGTGGCAGGGTGGGGGGAGGTAGTTGTGAATTTCCCGCATTGTGCAGGGGGTTGAACTAGATGACCTTGGAGGTGCCTTCCAACTATGATTCTGTGAAGTCCCTCTCCTCCCCAAACCCCACCTTCTTCAGGCTTCACCCCAAAAACCTCTAGGTATTTCCCAACCCAGAGCTGGCTGCCCTACTGCCTAAAATGGTGGTAACTGCATTGTCTGTCCCCAGGTGGAGAGTGAGGAATTGATGTCAGTTGGTTTGCTTGGGGGATATGAAGTACAGCACTGTATACTCAGGTTTCCGTTTCCGTGTATTTTGGTGGCTGCCTCCCTTACAGATCCAGCCCTGGGTTCAGCTGGTTCATCCCGTAGCTTGGGAAAAGGCTGAGTTCTTCCCATACTTCTTTTCTATCTTCCCTCTTTCTCTCCCTACCTTTGCAAGGTGAGAATTGGAAAGTCCCCTCTCCCATCAGTATTTCCAGCTGGGCCGGTGTGGGGAGGGAGCACACACACATTCTGAGCACCCTGCAGGCTTTCAAGGCGGAGAGCCTCACGTCTGAAACTATTAATTTTAGTAATCTGAGCTGCTTGGGTAGTTGTGGAGAGGAAGTGATTGAAAAGGGAAGGCGGAGTCTGCAGATGTCTAGGAGGAGTTTCCAGCCACCAGCTTGTGACGTTTCTTGTGGTACCCCGTGGGGTCCCAAGGACTCAAATCCCAGCTCTGGCATATTCTCTGATTCTCCTTTCTCTTCTCCACCCCTATTGTCACTTTGGTAATACATTTATTTATTTGTGTATTTATTTACTTAGTTAATACCCTGTCCTTCTCTCCAATGGGGACCCAGTGTGGATTACATCATTTCCCTGTCCTCCATTTTACCCTCACAACAGCCCTGTGAGGGAGGCTAGGCTGAGAGTGTGTGACTGGCCTAAGGTCACCCGTTAAGCTTCCATAGCAGAGCGAAGATTTGAACCTGGGGTTTCCAGATCCTGGTCTGACATTAGCCACTATATCACACTGGCTGTGTGTGAAAGTGTGTTTAGAACTCTGTGGTATTGTTGGCTGATTGTGAGCTCTGTTTGTGCCTAATAGTGCAAGCGTGACTGATTTTTATTATACAAAGGGTTTTTTAAAAACAACAACAACATACAAAACCTTAATTGGTTAATTCTGGGAAATGGTGAGTAAAGTTTTGCCCTGTACGCTTTTCTCCAGTCAAATGGCAACTGGCTGAACACTTGTGGAATTGCATTTCAGGGTAGCTGTCATGAATGTACAGCTTGAGGGGGAAAGGTGAGGCACTATCAGGTAACAAACAGGAGTTTGCATTGTCAAATTGACCCTGAATAGGCTGCCACTTATCACACGGTAGGTATTGATGTGACAGTGCTTCTTCCCCAACTTATTTCAGAGGAGATACAGACTTAACAGTGCTCCAGCTTGCCTTTCATCCCCACTTATCACAGAACAGGTTTAGTCAGTGTGGTGTAGTGGTTAGAGAGCTGGACTAAGATCGAGAGACCCAGGTTCAAATCCACACGCTGCTTGTCATGGAAGCTTACTCTCTCAGCCTCACCTACCTCACAGGGTCGTTATGAGGATAAAACCAGAGGAGGGGGAGAACGATGTCCTAATTTGCTTTGGTTTCCCATTGGGGAGAAAAACGGGGTGTAAATGTCCTTACCTGGATGGCCCAGGCTAGCCTGATCACATCAGTTTTTGTAAGCAGGGTTGGCCCTGGTTGGTTCTTGGATGGGAGACCACCAAGGAAGTACAGGGTTGCCATACAGAGGCAGGCAAAGACCTCTGAATAAACCTTGCCGTGAAAACCCAATGGGCTGTGACTTGACGATGCCTTCTACCACCACTACACCTGAAGTGTCTGAAGAAGTGAGCAGTTACTCACGAAAGCTCATCCCCTGCCACAAATTTGTTAGTCTTTAAGGTGCTCCTGGATTTTTGCTCTTTTTTACTGCTACAAACGGCAACCCATCTTGATCCACCACCACTACAAAGAAGAAGAGATTGGATTTATACCCTGCCCTTCACTATCTGAAGGAGTCTCAGAGCAGCTTACAATCCTTTTCCCTTCCCCTCCCCACAACAGGCGCCCTATGAGGTAGGTGGGGCTGAGAGAGCTCTTTCAAGAACAGCTCCTGAGAGAACAGCTCTGAAAGAAGGTATGACTCACCCAAGCTGCATGAGGAGAAGTGGGGAATCAAACCCAGTTCTCTCAGATTAGAGTCCATGCTCTCAACCAGTACACCAAACTGGCGCTCTCTATACCTAAACAGTCAAATAGACTAGCAATGATTCTGCTTTGCCTTCACAACTGCATCAGAAGGAGCTGAGAGTCGTTGGAGGGGCTACTTGAGAGGTTTCTGATGTGGCAAATAAGAAAATGTGGCTATCTGCAGAGAACAGGAAAACCAGGGCTGTGATCCTCAGTACATTTGTTTTTGCATGGGCTTGGATAACCTGAAATATGAAGGGAAAGGTTTTACATGCTTTACTGGCTAAGGTGTGTGGACATACACCTTCTGCAGTGGCTGCAAGAGTGAATGCTTGTCCCATCGGTCCTTTGCTCTTTCCAAATGTCCCATTGCTGTAGTAGTTAATCAACAGAAAGTCACTTAGACCCCAGGTGTTGTCTTGTTTGCCTAGCCAACTTCAGTTTTGGTTTAATAGGGAGAACTTTTAAAAAAAATACAGATTATCCCCATAACAAAGTAATAAAATACAGAAAGACTAAAGCTCAACAACAGGCTGTCTCGGATCTGTCAAATGAGTTTTTGGCAGTAAACTTGGCTGGTGGGTTGTGAGGCAAACAGTTCCATAAACATGGCTGACGTGAGGCAATCTGTTTCTAGCGAAAGCTGTATGCAGTTCAAACATGGAGAATTTGCACAGGCAGATGAGCTGTTTGCTGATACATCTCTCGTTTTTAATATTTTGCATATGGCTGTATGCCATGTAATGGCTTATCACTTCGTGGTGATGGCTTCCGGTTCTGATTCGCAGCGGAACACGTGAACTGCATTCAGCTTTTGCGGTGTTTAGTGCCTGAGGCGATGGGACAATACTGGCCTCTGTTTGATTTCTGACAATAGCCTGTGTACATGAACTGTGTACGTGAACCTCAGGTATTCACCAGCACTTGATAAAAGTTGTTTCGTTGGATCAGATCAAGATCAAGCTAATCCACCATATCTGTTTCCAAAAGGGGCTACCCTGGTTCTCTTGGGAAATTCATCGCAGGTCATGAAATAGAGCACTCCCTTGTTGTTTGGTCCTAGCCTCTGGAAATCAGTTTTTTGTTTGTCTGTTTTGACATCAAGTCTCAGCTGACTTAAGGTGACCCGGTGGGGTTTTCAAGGCAAGAGACATTTAGAGAAGGCTTGCCAGTGCTTGCTTCTGTGTAGCAACCCTGGTATTCCTTGGTGGTCTCCCATCCAGATACTACTGACCAGGGCCAATCCTGCTTAGCTTCGGAGATCTGTCAAGCTCAGCCTTGCCTGGGCTATCCAGGTCAGGACAGTCAGAGGTATACTCCTCTAAACATGGAAGATAAATTTAACTGATTAAGGTATCTATACCCTGCTTTTCTCCCCAATGGGGACCTGAAGCAACTGGCAATGTTGTTGTTTTTTTGTTCGTTTTATCCTCACAGCAATTACCTAGTGTGGTACGTTAAGTTAAGAGAGAGAGACTGGTGCAAGGTCATCCAGTGAACTTCCATGACAGTAGATTCAGGTGGGTAGCCATGTTGGTCTGAAGCAGCAGAACAAAGTTTGAATCCAGTGGCACCTTTAAGACCCACAAAGTTTAATTCTGGGTATGAGCTTCCATGGGCAAGCACATTTGGTATCTGGCGAAGTGTGCATGCACATGAAAGCTTATACCTTGAATTAAACTTTGTTGGTCTTAAAGGTGCTACTGGACTCAAACTTTGTTCTTCCATGACAGTGTGGGGATTCGAACCTGGGTCTCCCAGGTCTTAGCTGGACACTGTAACCTCCACGCCACACCGGCTTTCATAGTTGTGATTGATAGTCATTGTGGGTTGACTTCCAGTTTTGGAAGAGCCAGTTTGGTGTAGTGGTTAGGAGCGCAGACCCTAATCTGGGAGAACTGGGTTTGATTCCCCACTCCTCCACATACAGCTGCTGGTGTGACCTCGGGTCAGTCGCAAGTTATTTCAGAGCTGTTCTCTCAAGAGCGGTCCTTGAAAGAGCTCTTTCAGCCCCACCTACCTCACAGGATGTCTTCTGTGGGAAGGGGAGGGGAAGGGAGATTGTAAGCTGCTCTGAGACTCCTTTGGGTAGGGAAGGGTGGCGTATAAATCCAAACAATTTGTGAAATGTTATCGGGCTGCGTTGTATTGGTGTATTGACTTGTGGTCATTGAGCATTCAAAACGAGCAGCGCAGACTGAATATTCGGTATGGTTGCAGGTGACCCTGGATGGAGAACCTCCTCAGGAAGGAGAAGGCATCCATGCTGAAGGAAGAGACGATAGAGCCCTACCATTTCATCCTGGTGGGAAAGCGATTGAAGGTCACGTTCGCCAGGAACTAAACATTCAGCAGAAGCAAGAAGCAGGGGAAGATGAGGAGCAGCACCTGGAACAGGTGGAAGAGGAGCACAAAAAGGAACTCGAAGAAGAGGAGATGGAGCAAGCAGGTCAGCCCGAACGCTTAGCAGAGGATCTGGACCAAACACCAGAGGAGCGTGAGTGGAAGGAGAAGGAGGAAGAAACCAACATGCTCCGTGAACACACTCATCTGGAGGTGCGCTATTTTCTCTTACCATCTCCAGTTGGGAAGAGCCCATGGCTCGGTGGCTGAGCACCTGCTTTGCATGCGGAAGGTTCAAGCACCAGAACCTTCAGTTAAAAGGCTTCAGGTTGTGGGCAGTGTGAAAGACCTTTACTTGAGACTCTGGGGAGCTGCTACCAGTTAGAGTAGACAGTAATGACCTCTGTACACCTTATATCAGATAAGAACATAAGAGAAGCCAATGTCAAATCAGGCCAGTGGCCCATCCAGTCCAACACTCTGTCACACAGTGGCCAAAAACACCAGGTGCCCTCAGGAGGTCCAGCACTGGGGCCAGGACACTAGAAGCCCTCCCACTGTTACCCCACCCCCCCAAGCACCAAGAATACAGAGCATCACTTGCCCCAGACTGAGAGTTCCTAGCCATACTTTGTGGCTCATAGCCACTGATGGACCTCTGTTCCATATGTTTATCCAATTCCCTCTTGAAGCTGTTCATGCTTGTAGCCGCCACCACCTCCTGTGGCCGTGAATTCCATGTGTTGGGTGAAGAAGTACTTCCTATTATCTGTTCTAACCCGACTGCTCAGCAATTTCATTGCGTGCCCATTGAGTTCTTTCCCTGTCTTCCTATTTCTTTCTTGAATTCATTCTATCCTTAGCATAGATGATAATGAGCATGCACAGGGATCTTTTAAAAGAGAGTGATTTTAAAAAAAAATCAGTTGAAAAATATTTTTTTGCATGCCTAGTCTTGTTCTCATGGATATGCAGCAATTGGCATTTCTGGGTGCCCTGTTTTGATACTCAGCAGGGAAAGCACCCCAGTTTATACTTAGGTGGAATGATTGTAGAAGAGGTGATATAGGGAGTTATAGCTTTATTACAACCAGAATATCGCTTGTAAGAAAGCAGATAACCCAGATATGATGTTGGGAAGCATGTTGGAAAAAACAAGTGCAGAACTTTGTGTCCTGTTTCAGCAATCAAATACTGGCAATTGCAACAAAAATTTTTGCCTAACCAATTGCAAGGTGTTTTGCATTAGATGACTGCAACCTTTGTGGCTTGAAAAATATTTCCAGTAGTTAAGCCACCCAATATGGGGCTTTTAACGTTAGGATGTTTTGGAGGTCATTAAATTCATAGGGTTGCCATAAGTTGGAAGCGACTTGATGGCACTTAATACACACAGAGAGAAGCAAACCACCAGATTGGATACCCTGGCACGCCTGGTTTTAACTTTAAATGATTCCTTTCCCTAGGTTTTTAAATCTTTTAAAATATCCTTTTAAAAAAAACAAAAAACACCTCATTTGCATCTATTGATCACATTGTTATTTCACTCTTCCTCCAAGGAGCTCAGTGGAATTGATGTGGTTCTTTCTCCTTTTTATCATCCTAAGCAGCCCTTTCTGTTAAATCTGGCTGAGAGAAGGAGCGATTGGCCCAAGATCACCTAATGAGCTTTGTGGCTAATGCATGACTTGAAAGGAAAAAAAAAAAAAAGGAAACCCTTCAAACCATCAGAGAAAACAAAAGTGCAGAAGGAGATAACGTATAGGTGGGGAGAAAATGAGCAACAACCCACATTGATTTCACTGACTGAAAATAATAAGTATGTTCAGGTTAGATGTACAGCAAGGTGAAGTATGCTGTCAAGTTATAGTCGACTCATGGCAGCTTCCACTGATTCCCACCTCGTGGACTTTTCAAGGCAAGATACAAGCAGAGGTGGTGTGTCCTTGCCCTTCCTCTGCATAGCAGCTCCTGTCTTCCTTGGTGGTCTCCCATATAAGTACTGACCACGGTCAACCCTGCTTAGCTTCTAACCTCTAATGAGGTCAGGGCTAGAGTTGCCAGCCTTTAGGTGGTGGCTGGAGATCTGCTGGGGGTGACAACTGATCTCCAGGTGACAGGCATCAGTTCATCAGCAGCTTTGGAAGCTGAACTCTATGGCCTTATACCCCATTGAAGTCCCTTTCCTCCCCAAACCCTGCTCTCCCCAGGCTCCACCTGTCAAACTCGGCCCTCATTTGCCATGTATTTGTTCTCTGTCTGCTTTGGTATCTGTAACTCAATGCCATATTTCATTTCCTGCTGGGAATTGGGGTGGGTGGGGGAGTGTACGGGTGCATGCATGGAGCCACTTTGCTGAGAGTCGCGCTGGCTTGTAACTCTGTCTATACGGGGCCTCCCCGTTGTAGGAAGTATGCGTGCTTGACCTTGTGTACCAGACACTGATAGATAGTGCAGTCGGAGGCTTGCAGGTCCTGGGGGAGGGCTTATGGGGCACAGTAGACTTTGGTGGGCTGGATGTTGAGTGTATTTGGACTGGACACTGGGGGGGGGGGTCATTCGAATCATGCATAACATGTGAACTGGCGCCAAGGGAGTCAGTTCTGACACAGAATCGTCCGTGCTTGAAGCCTCTTTATCTCTCAGTAAGCAAATCACTGCCAAGAGAGGGTTGTTGGCAGTGAGTTCCATTCAAGACCTGACTACACCATCCAGATCTCCAGGTATTTCCCATCCCAGAGCTGGCAACCCTAGGTCAGTCTCATGTGAGCTGTTAGGACTGCTAATATGTATAGCAGAGGATAACCATCACCAGTGCTTTCACAGCAGGTAAATAGTATGAGGCACATAAAAGAAGCACGCAAAAATTAATAAATAATTGAAAAGTGATTCAAACGCAGTTCTTCCAACTGTTCAGTGGGCAGTTCTCCATGATAGTATGCTAGCAACTCCGTTTCAAATATTCTTCTTCAGGAACACAGTGATTCCTTTTAAAATGCCGTATGTACCAATAAAGGACAGAACAGTGAATGACAGGCTTTTTCTCAGACCAAGCAACGATTCCTGTTTGTATCTCCCAAGATTTGCATACCTGTGCAGTGGGAAATCCAGCAGCCTCTTTTCTGTTTAAAAACTGGCTGGGCTTCTGAGTTGCTAAAGAGGGAAGGAGCTGGTTTCTCCTCCTCCTCCTCCTCCTCTGCTGGTTCTTTTTTGCAGGAGGTGGCTGCTGTCTCCTCCCACTCTACTTCCCCCCAGCATTTGGGTCTTCTGTTCTGAACAGAGTAGAGCAGGGACAGACTCCACACATTTTGATTTTCCAGGGGTGCGATAACTCCTGGTTTGTAATTTACTGTTGGCTTCAGTATCCTTTTCCCTCCCATTTCAAACCTCCAGAAACTTCTTTGGATGTGGAGGTTTTCTTTTTGTTTGTGTGTGCATGCGTGTGTGTGTGTGTTTAGCCCTATTATCCTTTTTATGACTACAAGCACAATAGGTATTTCAATACCTCTTTTCTTTGTTTCGATCCAGCCAGTCAGTCCCGGCAACAAAAACAAATCCTCCAGGAGTTATTCTTCTCCTTTGCTGTCTTAGTTTCTTTCATCTCTTCCTCCTTCCATTCTTTACCTTTCTTGTTTTTGCACTTTGTTCTTGTTTTCTTTCTTTTTCCCATTTGGACTTTCTCTCAGCATTCCCATCTCTTTTCTCATCTGGGAAGCTTCCTTTCCTCACATACTGCTGGCCTTTGTTAATCTTTCCATTGCCGCTTCATCGTTTTCAAATTGCATTCGTTCTTTTACACATCCTCCCCCCCTTCTTCTTCTGTTTCCTTTTTTCTCTTGCTTTTCCTCTCAAAATAGTCTTCCCTGTCTCCTTGCCTCCATTCCCGAACCCAGTAGTCCAAAAGCAAAACCATCCCAAAACAGCTATTTTACAAGGAAGCCACATTTAGACCCAATCTGGCTTTAAAGAAACAGGTTATAAATGCCAAAATAAATACAGTGTAAACGTTTGTACATTGCAGTGTGCGCTTGCAGTGCCATTTTCTCAAGCTTTGGAACTGACTTGTGGCATGTTTGCCAAAAAGTTTGGCCACAGCTGCCTTAGTGAATTCATCAGTTAACGTTTGCAGCCTGGCTAGAGCCATCTTATTTAAAACACGCACACACACAAGTGGCATTCTTTTGGCTGGCAGTATGTCTGTGACCAAGCAAGGATGTTACTTACCACAGACAAGTGATACCCAGTTCTTCTGAGCACCTTTCCTCAATTTAGCATCTGACCCAAGTTTCAGGAAAATGGGCAAGGCCCTTGCCCTGTGGGGCTTGTGGCTGGCAGTTGGTTCCCACCTTGAAACAGCCAGCGGTGGAAGAACAGATAGGGTGCAGGCCTCGTGCCAGGGATGGAAGTCAGTGTGGCTCTTTTCGTTGTGAATGTGCCCTGGCTTGAATATCTCAGGACAGCCCGATCTCGTCTGATCTTGGAAGCTAAGCCCTAGTCAGTATTTGGAAAGGAGACCACTAAGAAATAAGCAGAGGCAGACAATGGCAAACCACCTCTGAATGTCTCTTGCCTTGAAAACCCCTTGGGGTTGCCATAAGTCATCTGTGACTTGATGGGGGAAAAAACTGCCAATGCGGTATTCCACAGCTTGTGGAGTGAAAACCACTGTCATAGACCTTTGTAACTCCAGTGCAGTCTTTCCTTCATCCAGATCTGTTCTAACATCCTGGCAGGCCATTTTAGCTCGGAAATGGGTGTGCCTCATAGACTGTCCAGTCCCTGAGTGGGGGAATCCCTTGCTTTTGCGGACTCCTGCCTGCTGCCGGCCAGTGGGCTGGCAGGGGAAACACCGCCCCCAAACAGATGTCCCTGCATGACATCAGTGACATGATGATGTCACTTCCGGAAGTGACATCATCACGTCACCGATGTCATGCAGGGATGTCTGTTTTGGGATCCCCTGCTTTTGCAGGATCCTGCCCACTGCCAGCCAGTTGGCTGTTGAGGGAAACACCACCTCCAAATAGACACTCCTGCGTAACATTGGTGACATGATGACATCACTTCCGGGGTGACACTTTACTTTTTTGGCAAAACTCTATGGTTTGTAGCTTTTTTTAACTATAGTTTTGCCCATAAAGTAGAGCGTCGCCCCGACGTCACTGAAATGATGGCATCACTTCCAGAAGTGACACCATCATGTCGCCAGCATCCCTGCTCCCCCGAAATGCCCCCCAAATCCCCCTTCCAGCACAAGGTAGGCACCTGGCAACCCTAGTGCCTCAAGGAGCTGAGGGTTCTTGGGGGGCAGGCCGGTAGAGTAATATATGAGGGCATGCTTGGTGTTTGCAGTAAATACAATCTAGGAGCAGGAGCTCTGATTTCTTGGTCATGTCTCTAGGACATACCGTATTTTTCGGACCATAAGACGCACTTTTTCTCCCCAAAAAAGTGGGGAGAAAAGTGTGTGCACCTTATGGTGCGAATACTGGGCACAAGGCTCACCTTGCTGCCGCGAGGTCGCCGCTGCCGGGTCGTGCAAGGCCGCCGCTGCCGGTGCTGCTGTTGCCGCTGCGAGGCCACCGCCGCTGCTGGCGGCTCGTGCGAGGCCGCCATTGCCGCCGCGAGGCCTCCGCTGGGCCGCTGCTGGCGGCTCGCGCGAGGCCGCTCCTGGGCTGGTGCTCCTGTTGCCGCCGCGAGGCTGCCGGCGGCGCGAGGCCGCCGCCGTTGCCGGCGGCTCGCGCGAGGCCGCCGTTGCCAGCGCGAGGCCGCTGCTGGGCCACCGCTGCTGCGGGCGGCTCACGCGAGGCCTCCTGACCAGCGCGGAGGGTGCGATCCTCCCCCTGCGTCTTATGGTCAGGTGCGTGCTATAGTGCGAAAAATACGGTAAAACTGTGCTTGATTGGCTTCAGCCTAGTTCCACCCCCTTTCTCTCTATCCAGCTAACAAATCCCACCCATATTTCTGGCTCCATTAGATCTTTCTAGTGACCTACACCCAGAAATCTGACAGCAGTTGCAGCTGATGTGTGAAATTCTTCTCCCTTCAGCCCCTGCCTGCTTTTGGGGAGTCCCTTGGCCGACAGCTTCCAAAATTCACTTTGTTGTGTGTGTTCACTCCTTACCCAGGCTTCTAACTAGGGAGCTCCATCTTTTTTAGCTGTCTTTCTGTTCTGCTTCTAGCCTGAGGACTTCTGTGAATATTGTTTTAGGCTGTCTCATGCCTTGCCTTATTATGTGATGGTTTTTAGATTGTTTTTTTTGTGATTTTTCTGTATCATTTTTGCATTACAAGCTGTCTCAAGCAGGCTTCCAGAGAAGCAGTATATACCTGTAGTTTCTGTGCCATTTGCAGTTAACAGCTCTGTTTTGTTCAGGATTTGGTACTCTGCCTAAGACGTGCCACTTGGTGTCTTCCGTCAGGAACCAGCTACAGTGAAGACCATAACAAGGTACAAATCGGCCTACGAAGAGCAGCTGGAGCAGCAGCGGCTGGCTGCCCAAAGAGCAGAAGAAGCCACTCGCCTGAGGGAACATCAGGAGTCCCTTCATCAGGGGAGACTACAAGAGCAGTTGCTACGACAGCAGCAGCTTCAGGAGAAAGAGCTGTCCTTCCGCAGACAGGCTGAGCAGGATGAGGAGCAATTTAAACACCACCTCAGGTTATCTTTACAAGTGAACTTCAGTTCCTGTCGCACACTGGAAGGGGGCGTTCAGTGTTTCAAATTTTAAAATGCCTACCATGACTAGAATCTTCTAGAATTTTTGCTCCGTATGGCTGTGGATACACAGTCTATTTTCGTGTGATCTGTGCCACATGTCAACATGTTTGAAGCAGGCCTAAGAAGGCGTGTTCTGCTCGTTTTTAAAATGCCAACCGTGACTAGAATCTTCTAGAATTTTTGCTCCGTGTGGCTGTGGATACACAATCTGTTTTTGTGTGATCTATGCCAGATGCCAAAATGTTTAAACCAGGCCCAAGAAGGCATGCTCTGTTTGTTTGGCATATTTTTTTAAAAATCCTGTCCTTTCTTCAAGGAGCTCAGGGCAACATACATGTTTCTCTTTTCCCCATTTTATCCTCACCAGAGTCCTGAGAGGTCAGTTAGGCAAGAGAGAGCGAAAAAGGTCTCCCAGTGAATTCCCCCCCCCCCCCCCAAAAAGGTTCCATTTTCTCCAGGGGAACAGCTGTAGTTCCAGGAGTACTCAAGGTCCCACCTGGAGGTTGGCAACCTTCTGGAAAATGAGTGGCAGGTTATGTCTGGGCCAGGTCCTTTGGGTAGAAGCGAATGACATCCTTGTTGATGGGGATGGGAGGGAGGGACAAGGCTTTCCTTTCCCCCCTTCACTTATATAATTGGAGCTGGTGGAGGAGGAGAGGCCTAGTCACTGGCAGTCTCAGGGAATGGTGTCATTGCTGCCTCCCTCACCCAGACGGCCAGGTGAAGCCTTTTTTCTTCTCTCACCCTCTACCGGTCCCTTTCTACCTGGAGTACCAAACGAGCACTCAGCCAGTTGGATTTTTTAAAAAGAGTGAACAGTTTGTGATGGCTTGCATATTTTCCATCTGCGAAGGCCTCCTGTGACTCCGAACTGACCTGTCTGTATAATCTTTTCAGCCATCAGTCCCATTATGACAATCTAGA
This sequence comes from Lepidodactylus listeri, assembly GCA_029233225.1. Lineage (NCBI taxonomy): Eukaryota > Metazoa > Chordata > Lepidosauria > Squamata > Gekkonidae > Lepidodactylus > Lepidodactylus listeri. Next base: position 24,161,714 of record JARCFY010000005.1, read on the forward strand.
TCAGGATATCGTACAAGGAGAGGAGCAAGGAACTCAGGAAGAAGACGAAAGTGAGTGATCTCCCCCCCCGCCCCGGCTTTGCATATTTCTAGACTGTCTTTCTCTCATTCAAGACTCTGAATGATCTTTAAATAGCACTGAAGTATGACTGAATATTAATTGAAAGGCATTTTTTTTAAAAAAATCATTATATAGGTACACAGAAGGTTCTAGTATTATCATTATGATCCACGTTCCAGTAATCTGTAACTAATGCCCCTTTTGGACAAATAGAAGACACATTCTGTTTCTGTAATAGGCCAGATGTGTTAATTCCTCCACTTAACACAATTTCTAGAAATGGGATAAATCATTCCTTTGTAGTAGCCCTATTAGCCCAGACTAATCTGATGTCGTCTGAGAGTACTTGGATGGGGGGCCACCAAAGAAGACTGGGGCTGATATACAGGGGAAGGCAATGGCGAACCACCTCTTGCCGTGAAAACCCCATGGGGTGGAGCTTTCAGTGGCGACTCTACGGCACACTTTACTTATTCCCTTGTGATAGGACCTGTATGCAACTTCCAGTGCTTAGGTAACTCCCCCCCCCCCCCCCGCCAGCAAGTGGATCATAACCAAACTAGAGAAAACAGCAGTTCTTCCTACAAGGGAATGGGTCACCACGTTTGGCCTGAAACTGGACTTCATGCCTGCATTGCTGTAGGAGTTGCTGCTATTCGGCCGTTTAACTTGCTGTCCCTATATTCCACCTGTGCCCTTAATTCTGTGCTGGTGGTCTTGGATTTCACTTGGCATCCAGACATAGTGTTGGATCCAATGGAATGTTTCCGCTGATGGACTTATTCCTTCCACAGAGCATGACTTTCTTGCCTCTTCCATTCTGCTGCAGATGAAAATCCCCCCACTCCAATTCAGGAGCAGCATTTTTGGGGTGGTAGTGTCGGGCTGTAGTGGGAGGGGAGAGGGGAGAACATTTGTGTTCTGTAGGTGGAAATTTTTCTGTCCATGGAAATGCTCCATTGGATGAAAGCTCTAGGATGCTTTGCATTTTTTGGTGTCTTACAAATCTGGTGCTCAGTTTTATGATGGTCTTTTTAAATGTAGGGGGCAATGAATGAGTGAACGAATGAATGAATGAACGAATGATCTGGATTGTTTTTGATCAGACTATGAGCGGCACAACCAGCATCCCCAGGAAGCAGAGGAGGAAGATCAAAACAACGCGAATGAGCAGCGGGATCAGGACCTGGACCACCAAGCAGAAAGCGAGCCGAGCAAAGAAGCCGTGCGTTTTGTTTTTGGCATTTTTGGTGGTGGATGGGGAGAGACTTTAATATTCAGCAAATGCACGTCTTGATATCTCTGTAACTGACTTGCCTAGAACTGATGTTACCTGGAACAATTCTTTGTAGAGGTCACCATATTAAAAGTGATTTACATTCAGGCAGAAGCAAAAAGAAAGGACAGAGCGAAAAGCAAGTCCCTAACTGGTAGTTACAAATAAAGATGTATTGATGCGTGTGAATTGCTGTAAGCATTTCAGTAAAAAAATCAGGGGGGGAATTGTTTTATGTTTCCTGAACTAGTAAAGGAACTAGGTCACGACTATTTCTTCTGGGAATGAGGCCCGTCAGCAAGCATCAGTAATAACATTTAGCACTTCTAAATGTTCAGAGCACTTAACTTTCATTATCTTATTAAGCAGGGCAGTATTGTTATGGTATGGGCAGGTGGCTTGCCCAAGGCCACCTAATGAACTTGTAACTGATTTGATCCTTTCCTTTCCTTTTATACCCTTAGAACCTCATTGATTCACAGATCTTGAGCAGCAGAATAAACTTGTTTCTTTTCTTTTTTTTGATGCAAGGGCTGAAAGGACTGAGACAGATTTTGCAGTTGCTAGAGTAAACTTAGAATCCTTATCGCTGAGCAGAAGAGCCAGGGGGTTTCCAGAGTGTAGGGGGACGATTGGTTGACTAAAGGCTTAATATAGTGATCCCTTATATCGTCAAAGAACCTTCATTCAAGCAGGGCATGGAAGGATGTATCTATCCTATTAAGGCCACAAGGGCAGATTCTATCAGAATAGGGCCTATTCAAAAAAAAAAAAAAACTCCCTTGTAAAACCCATTGTAGGAATAATACTCAATCTTGCAAACAAAAAAGCTCTACAGTAATGTGGGATGGTAAGATAGTATATATAGGGGGGTAAAGATCTTGGGAAAGAAAGACCAAAAGACAGGGGTGAGCAAACCCTGCGGGCTCTCAGGATCAGGCTACTATAATTGATTTCTAGGACATGCTTTTTGACTGGAGAAAATGCTTTGAATTGGCTCATCTCAAAAATATTAATTGACATTCCAAATATCATCAATTTCTCATCCCAGGCTTTCATCCAAGTTGATTTGTGGGTATCTGGATTTAGAGCGGCTAACAAATCATCTTTGGCACAGAGCTGTTTTAATCTCAGTTTAAAGGCATAAAGCCATGCTCTGACTTCCAAGGATATCTGTCCGAATTCTGCCTGCAATACAATGCTTGATACACAGCAGGGAATGTTCACTATTTTCCTTATAAATTGGGCTAAGGGTTGATTGATGTTATCAGAGATAGCTTTAATCCAAATAGCTGAGCCATAACAGATGGGGGGGGACCACTTTCAAATTAAAAGCTTGCACCGCTCTAGGAATATATCCCCCCCCCCCCCCCCCATTATGGAGGAACCTATTTATGGCACTTTTGCATAGTTTAGCTTTATTAAGCGCTGTTCTAAGTTGGGGGGTCCGAGACAGATCTGCCGAAAACAAAATCCCCAAATAGGAGAAAGTCTTGACTTGCTCAATATTAGACCTGTTGATAGACCATTGAGACGGGTTCCATTTTCTGGTCTTGGTAAAAACTAGGATCTTAGATTTTAAATAGTTAATCACCAGGTTTTCTTGAGAGCAATAATTAGAAAAAGATTGCAAGGCCCTTTGTAGCCCGACCCTAATTCGGGACAATATCACGGCATCATCTGCATAGGGAAAATAGGCACCCCAATCTCAGCTAATTTTGGTGGATGGCAGCAGTCATTAAAGATTGTTGCGACGTGATTTAAATATAAATTAAACAAAAAAGGCACCAACAAGCAACCCTGTCATTCTCCCTTTTCCAGATTAAATGGATTTGTTAAATTCCCATCATACCCATATCGTACTTAAGCAATTGAACCCGAATATAATCGTTGACTGAGTCCTAGAAGTCTTTTGTCCATAGTAGTTTCGTTAAGTTTGTTCCACAATCTGGGGCGATTTATTGAATTGAAGGCCCCCTTGAGGTCAATAAAAGCCGCATATAGATGCCCCCCCCCCCCCCAAAAAAGGATGAGTATTTCTCAGCCAGGAACTGGGCAATGGTCGTATGTCAGAGAATCCCACCTAAATCCCATTTGTTCATGTCCCAATAAGGTTTCTGATTCCATCTAATCCAGGAGCTTCTTTAGCAGATAAGCAGAGTATAGCTTTCCTAAAGAAGAAAGAAGGCTGACTGGTTGATAACAGGATGGATCACTTCTGGACCCCCTTTTAAATATTGGGACAATAGTAGAATGTTTCCATAAATGGGGTATTTGTCCACTGATGTTAATTTGAGTGAAAGCGGGGGCCAGAATTGTGGCTCACCATTGTGGATCAGCCTTAAATAGCTTGTTAGGGCTGGGGCTTTTCCTAGTTTTAATCTCTTGATAAGGCAAATTATCTCCTTAATTGACACCTCAGACCAAGATGCTGTTACATCAGTAGGAATAATAAAGGATGTACTAGGTGTACTGGCACTAGCATCAGAGAATAGATTCTTGAAATAGTATTCCCATGTCAGAGGGGCAATACAGCATGGGATTTTAGAGGCTGGGTTTATAACAGTATTGATCATAGACCAGAAGGCCTTAATGTCATTGTTATTAATAGCTGAAATGAGATATCCCCATTCCTTATCGAGGGCCATCCGTCTCCTTGTTTTGATCAGTTCTCTACGTTTTCTTCAGCTCAGGGCTGATAGCTGTACAGTTACTTTTGAACTCGCAATTCTTCAGTTAAATCCACCTTTTCATTCTTCCTCTTAACTTTGGAGGGTGTCCTGTCAAGGTTCTTTTTCATGTAAAGGGGTCTGAACAATTTTAATACATCATCCAAATTATGCAGACAGTTGAGCACTGAATCAGACTGCAAGACCCTGTTAACAAGAATATTACAAGGGATGGAACCCATTATGGTTCGAGCCTTGTCACTGGAGCTGGAGCTCCAGCGTAATTGACAAACTTTATTTTGATTTGATCCAGGAACTTCACAGCTTAGTTTCTTAGGTCTGGATATATGTGCTGTGAAATTGAGCTGGAAGAATGGACTGTACTGCTTCAGGCTGCAAATGGAAGGCACCTTTTAAAAATTAATCATGTCCAAAAACTCCCTGCAAGTTAAAAAAAATATATCGCACAGGAGACAGCCAGGGTGTGTGTGGAGAAGGAGGTTCTCCCTGTGCTGTGTGGAGAAGGAGGTTCTCCCTGTGTGTGGAGAAGGAGGTTCTCCCTGTGCTGCATGAGTTTTCTGCTTTTCACAGTGTTGGTTTTATTTTCTCCCTTGTCCTTTCCAGTGTATTTTTCAAATTATTCCTCTTCCTGCCTGCACTTTAACTTCTTCTGAATGTGTGGTTGGCTCCATCTGCCACGGCAGCCATTTTGTGGTTGTACCCACCACCCATATCAGAATTCCTAAGGTGCCCAACAGGCTCAAAAAGTTTGGGGACTGCTGTTCTAAAGGGCTTTTGAGTTGAGCCAAAAAAAGCAAAAACAGTAGGAAAGTTATAGTAAAACACAGATTTTGGAGGATGGAGAAGGGAGATCCATGTGCACTGCTCTGTGCTCCGTTGAGAAAGGGTGGGCTAAAAATGCTCTGGACAGGCAGGAATTTGAAATTCTCTTTGACCTTTTTTCCCAGCAGAGGAAGGCAGCTGTGGATGATGTCAACCCGGCCGACGATCCCAACAATCAGGGAGAAGATGAGTTTGAGGAAGCAGAACAAGAAAGAGAGGAGACACTGCCTGAGGAGGATAAGCCTCTAAAACCACGTGACGAGAAACAAGAGAATCCTGAGGTGGAAGAACATTTAGTGGTGAGTGTGTCCAGAAGACAAAACTGTCTGAGGCAGCCCTGATAGCTTGCCCTGTTCGTTACGTTGTCGCTCCAACGTGAAGCGATGACTCCGTGGAAGAACCGTCACAATTAGAGGCTTCACAGCACTCCTCCCACAGAGTAGTATTCAACAGTGGCTGTTCACACTTCTGTGACTACTCAAGGACTGCAAACCTCCCTTACAATTTCCTGAGGAGAATTTCTAAAATGAATTTGGAAACCGGCGCACGTGTAGTTTGCCTCAGTTTTTAAAACTTTCCTGGCCATTTGGTTCTGTCAAGAAGGCACCTGGCTTGTTCTACCAAAATTAATGATTTATTCTTGCTCTGAGGCACCCATTTATAAAAGTCTATCGGTATAATAGTACAGTTTCAAGTGTGGAATCCCGCAATCTCCACTTTTTCGTTTATATTGTGTTGAGGTTAAATATATTGTTTTGGTTCCCCCCATATAAAAGAATCCATCATTCTTTGCCGTTCCTTCAGCTTCTTATCTTGTGTAGGAACTCGTGGGAGTAGAAAAGCTGGTAGAATCCAACCCACTGTTATTCACTTGGTTAAATCTTACCAGGCTTCCTTCTTTTTTATTTCGCTTCAAACCTTAGTCTTTGTTTCCATGTGCAAGGGCAGCTCAGTCAGCTTTAGCCACAGTTGATGTGGGTGCAGACATAATGTTTGGCATTGGTATGGGACAAAATGAAGAACATGAAGAGCCCGCACCACTGGACAGGGGTTGAGAGGGAGCGCACCACCTTTCAGCCTGTCCTCCATCTTCGAACAACTGGTTAAATGGTCAGTCAGCGGCTTCATCTGCCAGGCCCTTGCTGTCGCATATCTTGCCTACAATTATGCTTATTTGCAGTACCCTGGAATGCAAACTGACAAATAAGTAGACAGTGTCTCAGTAAATGCTGCGTGTTTGCTGCCAAACAGAGGCGGCAGCCACAGACCTCACAGGATGACGCCCCAAATCAGTTCTGCTCTTTCAATTATCTGCAGATGGTGGGTAACCCTGATCAACAAGAAGACAATGTGGACGAGCAGTACCAGGAGGAGGGAGAAGAAGAGGTAATAAAGCGTGGAACGCGGAGGCATACTGAGGGCTGGGGATATTCCTGGATCTCGGAGTCTGCACATAGCATGCACCTCTGGGTATGATGCATAATCCACACGTGTACTGTTCTTTTGAGTGTCTTCAGTCTTGGGATAAAGGTGGAGCCTGTGTATCTACCAAAGAAGCTTGTTCCTGAGAATAATGGAAACTGTGTTGCACCATGTATAAACAGGAGAAAAGTACCATTTCTTTCTTTGGTCATCTTTAAACTACAAAAGGCTGGAATTCTCCTCCTGTGCCTTGCATTGGGAAGGCATCTCTCTAAAGATGCAGGCAAGACACAGGTGTCTTATAGTGGATTCTTGCTTTCTTCACAGATGAGTGTGTGTATTTCTTACAGGCCCAGGGAGATCTGATTGAAGAGAAGAAGAGGGATCTGGAACGCAATGGTGAAGAGCCTTACGGTGAAAATGATGAAAATGTAGGTAGACAAACAGTTCAATAAATGTGGTGGAGAGCAATGTTCCCTCTAAGCTGAGTTAGTATGAGCTAGCTCATAGTTTTTTAGCCTCTGGCTCATACATTTTTGTCTTCGCTCAGGAAGGAGGGCTCCAAAGCAAACGAATTGATGCAGGAGCCAAATTGCTCGCTTATACTTTTAATGCCAGTAGCTCTCAAAGTAGGATTTTTGCTCACAAGACTCCACAGCTTAGAGGGAGCACTGGTGGAGAGCTAAGATTTGGCAGGGAGGGGGGGTTACTATTATGGGAGGTAGGCCAGGGTCAGAGGGTTTGAAGAGCTGGTGTGGCATAATGGTCAGAATGGTCGATTAGGACCTGGGGCAACAGAGTTAGAATCCCTAGTTGCTGGGATGTTGTTCTGAGAAGAGAGTGGGGGAGAACAATGTTGTAAGCTGGTTTGGGTCCCCACTAGGCTTGTAACTCTGTACCAAATATACCCCTATAGAACAGAACTAGGTCGAGACTCTGAAGTTCAAGCGTTCGAGCACCTGCATTCACGCAATGATTCTGATTGGTTCTCTGCAGTGGTTCTGACTGGTTCTCTGCTGCAGCCTGATGTGGATTGTATGTGATGCTGTAGATGACGCAGTAGCGCCAGCGGTGTATTTTTGCTCTGTTTTCAAAATGCTGGACAATGTGTTGGCATTGTTCTGAGATTCTCCCACCCTGCCCATTCAGGCTGAAGAGAAAATGAGCGAAGGTGCAGATCACGAACAAGAGATCCAAGAAGAAACCAACCCCAAAGAAGGCCGTGATGAGAACTACGAGGAGGAAGAAGACGAGGAGGAGGAAGGTGGCGCCGCGGAAGCCAAAGCCCACAGACGAGGAGAGATGTGAAGCTCGGTTAAACCACACAAAAAGTCACTTGATAAACTTGTACCTGCGTGGGAGGGGGGAAAAATGCAAAGGCTGGAGAAAGATAGGACTTAACCGTCTTATATACCTGTTTTCAGTGGTTTTGGGGGGGAAATTGGACGTTCTCGTGCCGTTTATATAAATGCAGTATTTTATTAGATTAGCGTTCCTTTTATATCAATTTGTATATCATAAGAAACAGAATACAAAGGGTATTCTTTTATTCCCCACCCACCCCAATTTTATAGTGTTTTTTTTAAAGTTTGGGTAAGTCTTTAAATGAAAATCTGTTGGCATTGTCCGAATAGCATCTGATACTTAGTTTCTGATGGGGGGGGGGGAACCCTAGTGCCTATACTCGGTATATGTTGAAAGGCTGGGGGGGGGGTTCCGCCCCCCTCTCAGTCAGAGTCTTCCTACATACCCAGCAGGACAGGCCTGGCCAGCATTGTGCCTTAATGGACAGTAACCTTCAGTTAATAGGAATTGGACCTGAATCTCACCTGCAGTGACTATATAAAGGATACCTGGCCCTGAGGTGTAGCCCCTGAGGTAGCATGCCTGAAGTGACAGTGTTTCAAATGACCATCGCCCTTTGCGCGCGCGCGCGCACACACACACACACACACACACACACACACACACACACACACACAGAGCTACCTGGGAACTGCTTCCCCGTGGTGAAATCCAACATGGCGGCAGTATATGTACAAACATTGCAGTGCAGTGAATGGGACCAATCGCATGGGTCTTTTCCCTCTCTTCAAATGGGGAGGGGGTTGAACAGGAGGATCTGAGCCGTGAGATTCCCAGCCATGTGGTCCCCCCCCCCCGGCACATATTGCAAAGGGGGTGTGGCTCAGTGCAGAGTCCTGAGTTCAGACTCTGGCAATTTTCAGTTAAAGGATCATAAATTTCAGGTGTTGGGGAAGACCTTTCTCTGCCTGAGACTCTAGAGAGCCACTGCCAGTCGGAGTGGACAGTACTGAGCTACGTTGGCCAACAGTCTGACTCAGTGTAAGGTGGCTTCGTATGTTCATATTCAGTGCTCAGTGTGCCAAAGAGCATGCCAAGATGTGACCTTACTCAGCGGTGTTTTCATTTTTAATATAGGGACACATTCCACAAGGTTTTAAAGAGAGTACAGCCTGGTGGATTTATAGATGTTACACTTTAATGGTTTGCTTATGTAGTCCTATCATTTGACTCTAGAAATCAGTTTACATCAGGGAAATGGTTCATGGGGAAAACCTCTCTGCCCACATGCCATCCCCCATGATGGTCAGTGGTAGAGCATCGGCTCGGCATGCAGAAGATCCCAGGTTCAGCCTCCAGCATCTTCAGTTCAAAGGATCAGGTAGTGGGTGAGGTGGAAGACTCCGCTTGAGACCTTGGAGAGCTGCTGCCGGTCAGAGTAGACGATACTGACCTTGGTAGACTCATGGTCTGATCAAGGTTTAAGGCCGCTTCATGAGTTCACCGTGTTCCATATCAGCCCTCCCTTCTTTCCCAGCCAGCCTTAAAAACCTGCAGATCGGCTCACAAACATCTCACCACCATATCTGCTTCAGCCCCCAGTTTGATTTCCCTAACGTTTTGGATCTTAGTTGACTGAGATGCCATGGAGGTGGTATTAACTGTGTCTGGGCTGTCCTGCATCATAGTGCGGTCGGAAGCTCACATGACTTAAGGCTTCTCCACATGAAAACATTCTCTGCATATAGAGAATGAACATGTGAGGGACAAGGGCAATGCTCCCTCTAAGCTGTGGAGTCTTGTGAGCAAAAATTCGAGTTACTGGCATTAAAGTTGTGGGCGAGCGATTTGGCTGCTGCGTAAATGAGTTTGCTCTGGCGCCATCCTTCCTGAGCTAAGACAAAAATGTGTGAGTCGGAGGTTAAAAAACTGTGAGCTAGCTCACACTAAGCTTAGAGGGAGCACTGGACAAGGGCTGTAGCTCTGTCTTGCCGTTGACACCCTAGCTTCTAATGGAGGAGTGATCATCATGTGAGCCCTCAGCTATGTATACAGATGTGAAGAGTTCTCCTGACAACTGTGAATGGAAGTCAGTGATGAGAGATTGCCTGAAACCTGCTTTAGTATTACGTTTAGCGACAGAAGCAGGATGTAGTAGCAGCCTATCAGCTGCACATACTTGTCCAGGTCAGTGTTTTTCAGGTACATCAGGGATCCCTTTGTGTGTGAAAAGTGGCAGGCCGCGTAGGTCCAGTACAGATAGTCCCAATCACTTTCCCCGCTGCCTGCTTTTTTGTTGTGCTTTGTTCCTTCTGACAAGGGGGAAAGCTGCCATTGCTTGGGGGATGGACATCAATGGCATGTCGTCCCCCCCCCATTTTGTTTTTGCTGTCAGTCGCAGCTGACTTATGCAACCTCCTAGGAATTTCAAGATGGGACATCCAGAGGTGGTTTGCTATTACCTGGCTCTGCATAGCAGCCCTGGACTTCTTTGGTGGTCTCCCATCCAAATGCTAACCAGGGTTGACCCTGCTTAGCTTCTGAGATCTGATGCGATCGGGCAAGCCTGGGCTATCCGGGTAAGGGCACGTTTCCCTTGCAATGTACAGTATTTTTAGCTGCATTAGACAAGGTTCCTTTGAAGGTTGTAGACTGTGGGGACTGATGAGCCAAATGCTGCCCCTATGTAGTACCCACCATGAAGGTATGTTCTTTCTATCCCTAGTTTAATGTCCTAACAACCTCATTTTACTTCACAAAGGGGTGCAGCCTGATGTTAATCAGAGTTGCTTAAATCCTCTGCAACTGGGAATTATTGCTTGTGATTTTTTCATGTGCTCACCATCTCCTGCGCTATTGAAAGGACTGGAAAGGACTAGAGTCTAACAGAGAGTGAGTAGAAATGGGCAATTTTCTCCATGGAGGGAGGTAAGCAGTGGGATACCGCAGGGATCAATACTCAGTCCGATGCTTTTTAACTTGTTTATTAATTATTTGAAGTTGGGAGTAAGCAGTGAGGTGGCTAAATTTGCAGATGACACGAAGTTGTTCAGGGTGGCAAGAACCAGGGAGGATTGTGAGGCACTCCAAAGGGATCTGTTGAGGATGGGCGAGTGGGCATCAATGTGGCAAATGGGGTTCAGTGTGGCCAAGTGCATTGGAGCCAAAAATCCTTACTATAAATACACACTGATGGGTTCCAAACTGGCGGAGACTGACCAAGAGAGAGATCTTGGAGTCATAATAGATTACTCAATGAAAATGTCGAGACAGTGTGCGACTGCAATGAAAAAGGCCAATGCTGTGCTCAGGATTATTAGGAAGGGAATTGAAAACAAATCAGCCAGTATCATAATGCCCCTGTTTAAATCGATGGTATGATACTATGTACAGTTCTGGTCGCCACACCTCAAAAGGATATTATATCATTGGAAAAAGTGCAGAAAAGGGCAACTAAAATGGTGAAAGGGTTGGAACATTTTCCCTATGAAGAAAGGTTGAAGTGCTTGGGGCTCTTTAGCTTGGAGAAATGACAGCTGAGGGGTGACATGATCGAGGTTTATAAGATTATTCATGGGATAGAGCAGGTAGAGAAAGAAGTACTTTTCTCCCTTTCTCACAGTACAAGAACTCGTGGGCACTCCATGAAATTGCTGAGCAGACAGGTTAGAACAGATAAAAGAAAGTACTTCTTCAGCCAAAGAGTGATTAATACATGGAATTCACTGCCACAGGAAGTGGTGGCGGCTACAAGCATGGATGGCTTCAAGAGGGAATTAGATAAACATATGGAGCAGAGGTCCATCAGTGGCTACTAGCCACAAAGTATAGCTAGGAACTCTCGGTCTGGGGCAAGTGATGCTCTGTATTCTTGGTGCTTGGGGGGGGGGGGGGGGGGGGACAGTGGGAGGGCTTCTAGTTCCTGGCCCCACTGGTGGACCTTCTGAGGGCACCTGGTGTTTTTGGCCACTGTGTGACACAGAGTGTTAGACTGGATGGGCCACTGGCCTGATCCAACATTGGCTTCTCTTATGTTCTTAATTCCACCTTCTGTGCTCTGATTGCCATGCTCATTTGTCCCAGAAGTATAATTGTGACCAGAAGGGCATTGGCTGATATGTTTCCTTGGGATACTTGCCATGTTTGCACATTTGTAGCATGATAGGAAAAGACAGGAGCCACCACCAGTAGCATCAGGTGCAGGAGGCTCTTCCAGAAGAGCAATGGACTTGCCTAGTAATTTTGGCCTCCATGATCCTGGTTTAATTCATTCAGTCCCATTCCCATTCTGTTCTGTTGTGAAATTCCAAATGTGTCCAGTGGTCGGCTGGCAGTTGTCCTCAGCTGTACCTCATGCTTGTGGCTGTGTGGACGCTGTAATGTGTGTCTTGGCATGCTCTGAGATAGCACAGCAGCGTCCTGGCCGTGATTTTGTGTGTGTTTTCCTGGGCGACTCTTCAACAGTCCATGCTTGGCAAGATCTGCAGCTAGATTGCTGGTCGTGTCTGCAAACAAGCCATGTTGCCTGTTACATCTTTCACGCTGTCCTGTCCCTAGAAATGGTGGAGATACATCATACAAAAGTGATTCTGATCCTTAAAACCTGGCCAGGATAGCTGCTAAGGGCCACAGACTTTGCCGTATGCAGTATGAAAGCATCTCGGAACTATTTTCAGTAGGGATTAGATTTCACAAGCCAAACACACAAGGCAGACAGATCAGTGTGAGAAGGGGTTACCCAAAGGGAGGGAAGTCTGGATTTTTTGTGTATCCTGTGCAGTCTTACTTAGGGAACTGTGTTCATACAAGGCAGTCATGGTACCCCCATCCCTCAGGAACATGAAATTCTCCCTCAGGTAGAAAATTCTACTTCATTCCAACTGTGGAGACTGTTTAGCCACAGAGGCTTGCTGGCTGATGGACAACATCTCCCTGTCTCCTTTAAGAAACCACATACACTTCATAACTGAAGGTTTCTGTTACTTCAGCCTTCTTTTTATACATATATATATATATGATTGTAGTATAATTAATGTCATAGTAGCCTGGTGAGAATTTGTTTTTGTAGATGTTTGGAAACAATTTCTTATATAGTTTTTTAAGTAAAAGCTGTCCTTAACATTTCATAGGACTAGATTCAGGTGGGTAGCCGTGTTGGTCTGAAGCAACAGAACAAAGTTCGAGTCCAGTGGCACCTTTAAGACCCACAAAGTTTAATTCTGGGTATAAGCATGCACACAAAAGGCTTTACCCAGAATTAAACTTTGTTGGTCTTAAAGGAACCACTGGACTCAAACTTTGTTCTATTTCATAGGACCGTCTGTTATCAGGGTTTATTTTGGGTCCTCTAATTTCCATAATTAGGATTTATCTTGTGTGTGTGTATGGGGGGGGGGAGATGTCCCTGTTTACACATACAACTGTAAAATGTAAAATATGTACATAATCTTTGGAAATACAGATATTTTGATAAATTTGTGTGTATTTTTAATGCTTACGGGGCTGTATTTAATTATTTGAGGCATATTTGTGTGCCATCAATAAAAAGTAGACTCTGAGGTACTGGTTCCCCTCCCCCTTCCTCTGTTTCCTGTTTCCACAGCTTCATTTTATGTTCTTCCTTTCCTAATCTGAAATGCACCTTGCCCACGTCATAGCAATCCAGTCTGTTACCACAACCAAGTAGTGGGAGGGAACCTCATTTTGATTCTCAGCAGAATAATCATTCTGTTGATTTCACTTATTAAACCAACTTCTGCTGGTGTAAAATGGCATATTTAAAAAATCTGTTCTGTCCTTCACTGTAAATGAGCTGGTGTGGTGACTCTGTTTATTGTAGTGCCGCCTTCTCATTGTCCCTCCCTGCTGGACTTGTGGCTTTTATCTGTCGCAGCCTCTTCAAACCTTAAACAGCCTCCTGAAGGATGTGAAGAAAACTCCCACCTTTGTGGAGGGGGCTGAAAAACAATATGATTGAAGAGAAGAAGAAGAGAGAAGAGATTGGATTCATACCCCGCCCTTCACTACTCGAAGGAGTCTCAGAGTGGTTTACAATCTCCTTTCCCTTCCCCTCCCCACAATAGACACCCTGTGAGGTAGGTGGGGTTGAGAGAGCTTTTTTGAAAACTGCTCGTGAGAGAACAGCTCTGAAAGAACTTGTAACTGACCCAAGGTCATACCAGCAGCTGCATGTGGAGGAGTGGGGAATTGAACCCGGTTCTCCCAGATTAGAGCCTGCACTCCTAACCGCTACACCAAATTGGCTCCTAACTGAGAGAATTTGGGGCACTATGAAAGCAGTTGGTGGAAGAATGAACTGTTGGTGTCAATGGATGGAGGGAAGATTAGGAGGAGTGTCTTTGCTGCCAGCTGTAACAACTGGGCTGAGCTTTTGACCCATGGCTTGCCCCCATGACCTTGGATGAGCTGGCCCACTGCATCCAGGACCAGACCAAGATAACTTCTTGTGTTTGCTTTATTGAAATTTGTTTCTGCCATTGTTAAGCTACTTTGAGACCCTTTGGGGAGAAAGGCAGGGAATAAATATTTAGCTAAGTAAATTGGCAGTTGCCATCAGGGAGGGAACCGTTGTTTTATTTTTTTGGCTGTATCATTCTTGATGGTTTTTATTATTTCGTGGGGTTTTATCCTGGGTTGGTTCCTGACTCGGGTCCCCAAAGTGGGGAGACAGGCAGGTTAAAATCCACTGTAGAAAGGTAGCTAGATCTCCAAATGGTGTGGCAATGTCATAGATCTGGAAATAAATTTTTTTGGAGGGTGAGGCGGGGGGGGGGGACAGCTCGCCATTCCATTTCTTCCAATCTATTCCTCTTCCCTCCAATGTACAATCACATCCGCTTATGGGCATCCTTATACACACATGCCCCCAGTTTAGCAAAACAGATCGATATGCAGAAGCGAGACTGAGCTTTTACAGCTTGTGTTGATGCAAATGCACATCTGGCTGCATATCCCCAGTTGCGCCGTGGGGTTCCCCTGGGCCCCATTGAGCTACCTGACTGGAAATTGCTTGCCATGTGACCTGGGATGCATTCCCCCTTCCGGAACCATTTGTCGTCATGCCTGGCATAACTGGATGCACACAGACGGAGGCAGGTGGGGTCCAGGGCCCATTACTCAATCTTCCTGCCTTTGGGATTGAATCGGTTTATCCAAACAGATGCTTGTCTGACCTGTTCTTGAAAATCTCCTGTTAAGGGAGGTTCTGCCATTTCCAAGGCAATGCTGTTATTCAAAATGGTCCGCCTAACGTTCAGCCTTTATCTTTTTATTATTATTCATGTTATGAGCCCTTTCCTGTTTTTTCTTCATGATGGATGCTGTTCTTCGTCGCTAGCAAGGCTGCCCTCCCCACAGAGACCTCAGTATTTGCGCAGTGCAAAAGATCCTCTGGTTAGACTGCCAGAGGCCTAGATAAAGTTATCCAGCTCAGCACCGAAGACGAGGTCCCTGAACCAGCAGAAGTTTCCTGGGGCACTTCCACACAAAACAGCCCAAACTACTCATGGGTCATTATGCGCAGGAGCGCCGTTCCGGGAGAAACAAGCCCAGGAGCGGGCACTTATGGTGATGTGCTGTAGAAAAAAGCAAAAGCATACTAACTTGATCTGTATTTTCATCAGGGGTCATTTCGTAGAAAAAGAGATGCAGGAGCTCATTAGCATAACTTATTTTCATATGCTAAACCACCTGACATCACTGGAAGTATGTCAGAAGGCAAGAAAGAAAGAAAGCAAGAAAGCAAGCTAGCTGGCAGAGAAGGGACAGTTACTAATCCAAGCCTCAGAAATACCACTATTCTGGGAGGATAGCTTCAGAGATGGCTGAAGGCTTCAGAAGGCTGGTCAGAGGAACAAGGACCTTTCCGGGGGATGGCATCATTTTACTGCAGCCATGACACAAGCAGGCATTCCCCCGCCGGGGGTGGGGGGGCTGGCACCAACTCCTGGAACTGAGCTCCCCCGAGCTCCTGCTCAAAATGACCCCTGATTTTCATGCTTGTGGTAGGGTAGCTTCCCTGCAAGAGCGAAGGAAACCTGAAGTGTCTTTAGTCAAAGTGTAAAGCTGGCTCGCCAGCTCTGAGTTGGGAAATATCTGTAGATTTTTGGGGTGGAGCTTGAGCAGTGGGTGTTGCCTTCTGACACACTTCTGGTGATGTCAGGGGATGTGGCATATGCAAATAAGTTACGCTAATGAGCTCCTGCACCTCTTTTTTTACGAAATGACACCTGAAACTACTAGAATGCTCCCAGGAGCATCCCTCCGGAGCTCCTGCACACCTCTGGCCAGGAATGTTTGACTCAATTTTTGCTGGAGAACAACCTAAAAGCAGAGGGCCTTGCTCCATCACTGGCCCTGGAAATATCATCACCAAGTTACTCATCAGTCTTTGTCAAAGAGGCCTCAGCCGACTGACCACCCTGGAAACTTAATTATCCTGCCCAGATCACCCTGCTGTCTCCCTTTGCTTCAACTGGCATAACCCTATCCAGACTTCCACACAGCACCGTCGTGAGTTCAGTGTTTGCACACACCCCTTCTAGGTTCAGCATCCAAAATTCACATTCGCCAATGGGAAATCAGACACTGTACCCTTGATCCAGTCCTGCTGTGGATCCTAAACTCTGCCCTGAACTCATCCTGTAACAGAATATTCTACTGAAGTCCCATAAATAGTATGCCAAGCCCCTTCAGATTGTGCAGATTGTGGCTGAGTTTACACCAGAGCCTTCTTCCCCAGCTTCACAGTTGGTTTCCCCTTTATGATAAATTGCTGACCCCACCCACTTTGACTCCTGGACCTTGATTCTTTGTGAAGATTCCCAACTGTAGCTGGTTTTGTACCTGAGCCGGCTTCCACAACTTTGTGGTTGATTGGCTTCCCAGACCCTTGCCCTTTTGCTGAATCCCTCACTTTAGACCCCCAACTTCATTAATGGTTGCGGTTCAGATTTTTGTTTTGTCCCAAGTCAGCTTTCCTTCTCCTCTGTCCCTGAGGAGCCCCATGAACTCTGCAGGACAAAGGCAATATCTATATACTAATTCCGAAGGGGCCCCCCGCGTACGGATACCTAAATCTGCATGGGGGGGCACCTGGGGGGCAGGGAGATTTCCCTACACACGGGGGGGGCACTTGTGTGCAGAAAAATCCTAAAAGTTTAAATCCCCCGAAAAGTAAAAGTTCCCTGTGCATGCGTAGGGAACGCTCAGGGAACTGGGGCGGCCCGGCTGTTGGGAGGCATCTAAGCCTCACTGCCGGAGCCAGTGGGGGGATAGGAGGGGGAAAGCGGCGGGCCCGAGCAGCGCTTGGCTGCTTGGGCCTGGGACCAGTGTTCCCTCTAAGCTGAGTTAGTGTGAGCTAGCTCACAGTTTCTTAGCCTGTGGCTCACACACTTTTGTCTTAGCTCAGGAAGGATGGCTGCAGAGCAAACTAATTTATGCAGAAGCCAAATTGCTCACTCACAACTTTAATGACAGTTGCTCACAAAGTAGAATTTTTGCTCACAAGACTCCACAGCTTAGAGGGAGCATTGCCTGGGACCCAGGGATGGGAGGGAGAAGCCACTCGGGCCTGAGCGAAAGCGGGGCGGGAGGGACAGAGCAGCACCGGGCCCGAGTGGCTGACAGCCACTCGGGCCCCGCCAAGATCGAGGGGGTGGCCGGGAGAAGTGGTGGCAGTGGCCCGAGTGGCTGACAGCCATTCGAGCCCCGCTAAGATCGGGGGGCAGGAGAAGCAGCGGCCCAAGTGGCTGTCAGCTTCTCCCCCCACGAGTATCGCAGGTCCCCCCTTTCTTGTGTATACATATTTTCTTTTCACCCGTTATATCCCTTTAGAGTCTTATTCACCTAACCGAGCAACAACTGAGGGTACCATTGCTAGAAATGTGTTCTTGCATTGTGTGGTTGTTTCATGTTTTGCTTTCCCTTTTATCTTCCTAGTCTTGTTAGGGAAACAAATATTATCTCTTTTTGACATTCTCTCTCTCTCTCTCTCTCTCTCTCTCTCTCTCTCTCTCTCTCTCACACACACACACACACACACACACACACACACACACACACCTCCTTCCTAACTCAAGAGTGCTGTACTAAACTGAGACCCAGGTATATGCCAGATTGTTTGACCCTCAAATAGTTGCCCTGGTGATGCAGTCTAACCCAATATGTGAAAAGGATGTTTCGCACATTACAGGCCAGACACGTAGACCTGTTGGGCTAATATCTTTGGTCTCCTCTAAGTGGGGATGTTTCTAAAATTTGCCTTCACCAAATTTCTCCTTGGATTTTGGAGTTACAGTTCATCTAGTTTTTGGAAAGAAGCACTGGTGCATTAGGAGATCTCCACTGTCTTTTAAGTTGTTTAAAATTCAGACCATCAGTTTATTCCTCTCTTAAATTCATGTGTGCTTTTATAAAACTCTGTCACCCAAAATATGTCATGGCATAGACTTATGTATAATTGCATTAAGATTCTGCTTGCACACGGATCAGTAAACACTGCACAAAAAGATCTTGATGCAATCCATCATTTGCAATCATACCATGATAGGTTTTTGCAGCATTTTATCATTGCGTGTAGGCACACTGGTAATGCAGAAGGAGACAAGGTGTAAATGAATGGAGAGCTTAGCAAACTGCAAGGTCTGGAATTAATTTTAGAACTTCCCCCAGTAAAACAAATTAAAGAGCAGTAAGAGAGAGAACTTCCGGAACTCTTCAGGTATGGCGGGAAATCCATGGAGTGCATAACATGGGGCCCCTCCAGCATTTGGTACCCCCACACACTTCAGCTCCCTGGTGCAGCCTTTCCCAATGGACCTGATGAACACCCTTAATTGCCTCCCAGATTTATCCCAGCCAGCTTCCCTGGCCTTGGAAGCTTTATGGCCACCTTTCTCAGAGAGGAGGAGGAGGAGATTGGATTTATACCCCACCCTTCACTTGAAGTCTCAGAGCGGCTTACAAACTCCTTTCCCTTCCCCTCTCCGCAACAGACACCCTGTGAGGTAGATGGGGCTGAGTTCTGAGAGAACTCTGACAGAACTATGGCTTGCCCAAGATAAAATGGAAGAGAGTCTCTTCCTATTGGACATTTTCTAGAACCGTAATAGGCTGGGTAGGTGAGGAGTCCTTTGCGTACCCTGCTATGGGAATTCATGGCTCCTGATCTAGGAGGCTGAGGAGGAATTAAACTGGTCTTCCTTACTTTCTAGTCAAGAAACAGCTAAGCAGCCAGATACATCACTGTAATGTACCACTGGGGGTGTCGGGGGGGAAGGAATGTGTGAATTTCCTGCATTGTGCAGGAGGTGGACTAGAAGACCCTGGAGGTCCATCCATCATCGCTTTATTACAGTTTGTAACTAGCACAAAACAGCCCAGAGACCCTGGAGATCCCTTCTAACCCTGTGATTCTATGATCCAAGGCCTGACCTGGATGGCCCAGGCTAGCCAAGACTTGTCAGATCACAGAAGCAAAGCAAAGTTAGTATTTGGATTGGAGACCACCAAGAAAGCCTAGGGTCACCATGCGGAGGCAGGCAATGGCAAATAACCTCTGAACATCTCGCCTTGAAAATCCTATGGGGGTCACGATAATTCAGCTGTGACCTGATGACATTTTCCACCACCATCCCACAAGGCTGTTATTTTCTTCAAGGGAACTGATCTCTTTAGCCTGGAGCTCAGTTGTAATATTGGGAGACCTCCAGGCCCTACCTGGAGGTTGGCTCCCCCAACCCACACCCTATCCGCTACCAAACTCTCACATCTGGCCTCCCTTCAGTATACTGCCCATTGTGTGGGGGTTGGACCCAGGCTGGATTTTTCCTCATGTCCCCTCCTGCCCAAAGAAAGTGACCAGTCACTTGCCTTGGACAGTGGCTACACAGGTTCAAAGTGTTTCATGATCATTGTCTCAGCACTCAAGAATGTTCATCAGTGTTCAGACACATCACTTCAATTGGGATGTTTCAAAGAATCAAAAGATGCACAATGAAGTTGGGTTCTTTATGAGGAAAGATGGACGGAGCTGGATTTGCTGAACCTGAAAATCACATGGAGGAGCTTTGAGAACAGCCCTTGAATTCAGGGAAGGTTGACTTAGTGCACAAGTTAGGCAGGCCAGAAATCGATCTTGATTGGAACTAAGTGGGCCTCTCTGAGGAAATGACACCACTGGGTCATCTCCCATGACTCTCCACCTTTGAGATGCTGGGGAACCTGGCCACACTAAACATGAGTATTTTTGTCATTATAGTGAAGATCGTTGAAAATGGAGGATGGACTGTATGGTATCACACCCCACTAAGGTCTTGTCCCTCCCCCAAGCCTCACCCCTCCCCAGATTCCATCTTCCTATCTCTAGGAATTTTTACAACCCAGCACCAGCAACCCTGGGGGTGTCATCCTGGGTTACAGACACAGATTTACATGCTATACAGAAATGGAAGGGGCAGGAACTCAGGAGCACATTAAGAAGCTAGAGGAAAAATGCATGTGGGGGGGGGGGGGGGGACACACATACCCAGATGCAAGGGACAGAAGAATTTTTCTGGGAGCACTGAAAGGAATGAGAAACAGGCAACGGAAGCTGATTTTTCTCATAGTTAGAGCAGCCAGCCAAATGTTCGCACAGGAGACAATTTCTCGTATCTAATCATTTTCTGTATCAGGTCACAGTCTAGCGGTTTCTTCAAAGACTTTCAGGAAGTTTTTCGATTCTGAATTATTATGTTTAAATAGCGACATTTATATTTTAGAAACTGAAAATAGTGGCAGAATGTCAGGCACCACGCACCAAAAGCGGCTGAAAAATAGCAAGATAAAACATTCCCCTTAATATGCGCAACGTATCATTTTGACTTTGGAGGGAGAAATTCAATATTTTATGTGGGCTCAGTTTTAGGGTTATGCATTATTTTCTCAGTCATCAGCCATTTTTTTAAAAAAAAATGGGGAGGGAATGAAATGTGTGCCTGCCAAATCAACTCAGAATTCACTTTTACATTTTTATTGGAATTTAAATGCCATCATGAAGTCGCAGCTGAATCTCGGAATATAAAAAAGGTGCTAGTGTGTGTCATATTAAATACACATTTTTTCCAGTTGCCTGGAACAGAAAAGATACTTATCATTTAGGCCAATCCTATCCATGCCTACTCAGAAGAAAGCCCCGCTAGGGCTTGCCCTGAGGTAAGTGTGCTTGTGGTTGCAGTCTTAGAGCCATTATGGAAGATACAAAGAGAAAGAATGCAAACTTGTGTTTTTGTGGACATCAACAGTGGGAGTGCTTCTAGTGTCCTGGCCCCACTGGTGGACCTCCTGAGGGCACCTGGTATTTTTGTCCACTGTGTGACAGAGTGTTGGACTGGATGGGCCGTTGGCCGGATCCAACTTTGGCTTCTCTTATGTTCTTATGTAATGCTCTAAATGTTGCATTTCACCCTGTCAGCTGTGTTCACTTTGGGCGGAGACAAATTTTAAAAGCATTGGAGCTGAAGATTGTCTAACAGAACCTCCATTGCCTCTGGCATAAATGCTCATTTCTTGAACACAGACCTCTGGTCAAACAAGTTTTTCAGTGGTTTTTTATGTGCTTCCTGTAAAACCTGTATGGCCAGAGACTCTGGGGTGGATCCAGCTGTACTCCAGTGAGCCTTCTTCCAGCCTAAGAACCCTTCCTCCAACTTAAATGTCTGCTCCTTTGGAAGTTAGAAGGAAGACAAGGAGGAGAAGTTGGTTTTATACCCCACCCTTTGCTCAGAGTCTTAGAGTGGTTTACAATCTCCTTCCCTTCCTCTCCCCACAACAGACACCCTGTGAGGTAGGTGAGAATGAAAGAGCTCTGAGAGAACTGCTTTTGAAGGAACAGCTCAGAGAGAACTGTGACTGACCCGAGGTCACCCAGCTGGCTTCATGTGGAAGAGTGGGGAATCAAACCCAGTTCTCCTGATTAGAGCTTGCCGCTCTTAACCACTATACCAAACTGGCTCTCCAGCTTCTTCAGGCTGGAAAAAGTCTCCTTGAAGGACTCCTGCAGTGATGAAAGGTCAACTTAAGCTGGAGGAAGTCTCCTTAGATTGGAAGAAAGCTTCAAACTTTGCTCAGTTATAGGATAGGGGTAGGATCCACCCCTATAGTGAGGTGGGGAAGTGTGCATACCATGGTAGCTGCGGCTCTCTTAGGCTGCTTCCACACAGTTACCAATGCAGAGGCATTCACAGTGGCAACAGAACATCCCCACGGGGCTGGTTCCGGGTTTTGGGGTGCCCTGGGCAGACAGTGCCCAGACCCCCCCATCTGCCCACACCAGGGCCCCTCTCGTGCCTCCCTTTCTACCCCACACCTGCCTGTGCAGCCTTCTCCCACTCACAAGCCCTTCCACTGCTCGTGCTCAGTTGCCTGTGCCTTCTGCACTCACTTTCCCTGACAGCCCTGGTCAGTGTATACCTCCGGGAGTGCTGAAGCCATTGCCCCCCAGAGCTCCACCCCACACATGCCCTTCCTTAATGACACTGGGCAGTGGGGAGCATGAATACAGACAGGTGGCAGGGGAGGTAGGCCCCACCCACCAGAAGTCCTGCCCCACCTCAGGGTATCCTGATGCCAGCCCTGCATCCACACAGGAAATTTTTACCACTTCTCTAGCTGCCGTTTCCCACCCCTGCATCAACAGAGGCCTGGGGGAGGGGGGGGGGCTTCGAGGAATCCATCTGGCATGCAAAGGCACTTGGTCAGATGACACCAAAATGGGGATGGGAGAGATCACCATAAAGCATGGCAGCAGGAGGTGGGAAAGGCAGTGTCATGTAGATGCTCCTCCAACAGTGTTGCGGTAAGGAAAATGAGGAAAACATCGCTGTGGAGATAGCCGTTATACGCTGCTCTCTGCTAAGTCAAACAAGGCATGATAAGGGTGATCTGTGGAAAGAATCATCCAAGATTTTTATTTTTTAAATAATAATAATAATAAGAGGAGGAGGAGATTGGATTTATACCCCGCCCTTCACTACCCAAGAGAGTCTCAGAGCGGCTTACAAACTCCTTTCCCTTCCCCTCCCGACAACAGACACCCTGTGAGGTAGGTGGGGCTGAGAGAGCTCTTTCCAGAACTGCCCTTGAGAGAACAGCTGGTACAGAGCTATGGCTTGCCCAAGGTTATCCAGCCAGGTGCAAGTGGGGTGGGGAATCAAACCAGGTTCTCCCAGATTAGAGTCTGCACACTTAACCACTATACCAAACTGTATAATTAGAGTTATACATAAGCATATGGTGGCAGAGGTCCACCGGTGGCTATTAGCCACAAGGTATAAATGGAACACTTTGCCTGGGGCAGTGATGCTCTGTATTGTTGGTTCTTGGGGTGTGTGTGTGTGTTTGTCTTATGTTTTTATCTCTCATGTAAGTTGGGTAGATATGCTGAACCACTTGGATGGGTTGGCTTCTGTTGCGCTTGCCAGTCACAAGCAGGGAGCCAAGTTTTCATCAGGCTGTTCAGCAGCTGTTCATGAGCGGCTTAAGTCTGTTTGACGGGCAGGCCCTTAGCCAGAAAAGTTTGGTTGGTGGGGCAGGGGCCAGGGCGCTGGGGCGGGGGAGCGGGGAACTTAATTAGATTACTAATTACTAATTGGGAAAGAAAAGGAAGCTGCCCTGCTGCTTCTGCTCAGTTTCACTCCTGCAGGTCATCTGCTAAACTTATGGGCTATGGGCAATGGACCAATTGATGGGTTACTTTCCATGTATTTCGCAGTATAGTGCAATCAGTAGCATATCATGCATGTGTGTTCTCAGGCAGGCTGATGCATGTCCTAGTTTACCTTCACCACAGATTTGTCACCAATGTACATGACTCCTTGGCAATTGTTGAAATCAAAAGCCAGATATTTATAAATAGCATTTATAACAGTTGAATGCATGAAACTGCTTCCTAATTAGTCAGACCACTGGTTTAACAGCTGATAGGAGGGGAGTGAAACTGACTTGAAGTGGTAGGGAGGCCTCTCTTTCCTTCCCCCACCACTTCTGGTCAGTTTCAGGGTCAGTATTGTCTACTCAAACTGGCAGCAACTCTCCAAGGTCTCAAGTCTTTCACATCACCTGTTACCTGATCCTTTTAACTGGAGATGCCAGGGATTGCACCTGGGACCTTCTGGATGCCAAGTAGGTTCTCTGGCCGTGGTCACATGGCACCCGACTCACGGATAAAATTCCACTGGGATTTTATCTGATTTGTTTTCTTCCGGGTTGGGATGTTCATACATCCCAACCCTGGCAGTGGCAGCAGGGGGGGGGGGGAGGCACCCTTCCTGCTCGCAAGAGAGCACTCTACACCCCCCTCCGCTGCCACCGCCACCAGCCACCGCCGCCAGCTACCACTGCCGCCAGCTGCCACCACTGCCGGACCATCTTGGCTGCCTGGCTCACCCCACGCTCCGCTCCAGGCCCCAAGCCCCGCCAGTTGCCGCCTGGTAATTTTTTGGGTTAGAGAATGCGAGGGAGGGGAGGTGGCAGCACCTGGTGGGGTTCGGGGCCGGGAGCGGAGCACGGGGCGCCCCCCCCCCCCATTTTTTGCACTGGGGCATTTGAGTGCCCGAGCACCCAAGTCCAAAAACGGGGGGGGGGGGGGAACAGGGAGGAACGATCTGAACAGCCCTCTCTTGCAATCATTGCGAGAGAGGGCTGTTCAGATAGGCTCAATCGCGGGTTCCTCGCACAAAATCCCGGGAAATACTAGTTTTTCCAAGGGTCCTTAAACGCAGGAGAAAAGCGGAAGGGTTGCGCGAGTGAGTGAGCTTCGGAGCGGGATCCATCTGAACAGCAGATTAAAAAGCGAGAGGAAACAGCACTAATTCCTGCAGTAAAGTCCCATCTGTTACTGAGCTACAGCTCTTGAAGAAGTGTGCACGCATACAAAACTTCATTGATCTTACAGGCACCTGCCAGTGACCCAAACTTTGCCCTGTGAAAATTATTTAGTGGATACAAGTTTTCACACAGCCTTGTGGAAGTTGTTATCCCCACGCCCAGCACCATTCAATTACCTGACTCCACCGTATAGCCCTTTGCTGGGGAATTGATTTCACCTATTGCACAAGTGCAAAGGTGGCTCCAATGCAAATGCAAATGAAACCCCATAACCACACCCACTGTGATAGATCAAGACGGGTAGTCGTTTTAGTGTGTCTGTAGCAGCAGAAAAAAGCAAGAGTCCAGGAGCACCTTAAAGACTGACAAAGTTTGTGGCAGGGTAGGAGCTTTCGTGAGTCACTGCTCACCTCAGGGACTCACATTCTCACTGTATCTGAAGAAGTGAGCAGTGACTCACAAAAGCCCTGCCACAAATTGTTGTTAGTCTTTAAGGTGCTCCTGGACTCTTGCTCTTTCCTACATACCCACCTTGCAGTTGCAAACTGTTTATCAGCTTCCCCAGCTGGCTGGCAGCAAGATGAGGAGATACAAAGTGGTCACAGCTGTCAGAAACAGGACGTTCACCTGCCAAATATGCACCATGAAGTTGACGGGGGCTTCTATTATTAGCTGTGATGGACCAAACAAATGGGGGAGGCAAACAGCCATTGCAAACCGTGTGCAGCTGGACCCAGCCAGAAGTGCAAATGTTCACGATCCCGACCGAAGCAAAACAGGCAATAAAGAAACAAGCTAGGCAGTTTGCCTCTCTCTTAGAAGGACTGAAGCATCTCTCTATTATTTAAAAAAAATGTTCACAAGAATGAATGGGAATGGGGGGAACCATGTTAAGAACAAACATGTCCAGAACATTTTTTATCTCATTTTGTACATTTGAAAAAATAAATAAAACGTTGTTGAGGATCAAGCATCCGTGGTAAAAGAGTGTATTTCCCCCCCATTTTTTTCCCAGTTATAAGTAAACAGAGTTTCTAATCTATGTTATTGGTTTTGAACACAACTAATTGCATGGAGGCAATTGTACAGCAAAAGCATTGCTGCCTAGTTAAAAATTGTCAGAAGCAGGCCTGAGGTCAGACTTGAAAGCTTAATTTCTTATTTGAATAGGGAGCTCCGGGGGGGGGGGGGGGGGGGGGGAGGGCGGGGGGGAGGTTCTTTCTGTTCTCCTGCAGTTGTTTCGCTGGAATGATTTGTTTCTGGACGGAAGCCAACTCTAATTTCTGCAAGATTCTATTGAGCTCTCCTCACACATCTCTGTTTACTGATCTTTCAGCCACCAATTAGCATTCCATCTGCACAACCATTTAATACCGCTGCGTGTGGTTTGGACTGGCTTACCAAAACAAAAAGCAAAAAAAAACCCCCAACCCCACAGACTTTAGAATTTGGATAGTTTATATTTTAATGGACAGATAATTTGAATATAGTTCTCTTTAATGGCCGGATAGCATCAAACTGCTTCAATGCTGCGGGGATTCTCATGTGCAGGATTAGGGGAAGGGTCATGGCTTTGCGTGGATTGCATGGAGAAGGTCCCAGGTTTCTCAGGCATTTCCAGTTGGAAGGTGGTGTGGAAGATCTCCACTGATGACCCTGGAGTGGAAGATCTCCACTGATGATCCTGGATGACCCTAATGACTGCCAGTCAGAGTAAACAACGTTGACCTTGAGAGTCCAAGATTCTGACTCAGTCTAAAGCAGTCTGCTGTTTGCACCAGGCATAGTAACCCAGTGACTCACTAATAGCAATGCTAGGGCGAAGGTCTTCTTTCATCAGCAAAGGGCAATTTGGTGTACTGGTTAAGAGTGCGGACTCTAATCTGGCAGAATTGGGTTTGCTTCCCCACGCCTCCACATGCAGCTGTTGGTGTGACCTTGGGTCAGTTACAAGTTTTTTTTTCAAAACTTCTCTCTCACAAGCAGTTCTCCAAAGAGTTCTCTCAGCCCTGCCTACCTGACAGGGTGTCTGTAGTGGGGAGAGGAAGGGAAAGGAGACTGTAAGCCGCTCTGAGACTCCGAGTGAAGGGCAGGCTATAAATCCAATCTCTTCTTTCTCTTCTCCCAATTTCTTATGCTGTGCTGGTGGGAGGACAGGATCAGGACATGATCTGTCCATGACAAGGGGAGTAAGCTTTAACTCCCTCCTTTCCAGATCATCCTCCCCAGCCGTGTAATGGACTAATCCAGTGTGTGCGCTGTGCTAATTGTGTGGGGCCAGTATAAGAATTTCTGGTGCTGCTTTGACTAGCAAATCTCTGTTTTGCTTTTGCTTCATGCTCTGTAAATCAGATTTATAATTCCTTATTTCTGCATAAGACAGCGGGACAATGATACAACAGCATTTTACCTATTACCGAATTGCCCCTCTGCATAGCTCACCTAATCCAATCACACCTGCTATTGTTATTCACCTGCGATTGTCATTTGCCAGCTGAATGTCATTCGGCATCTGAAATCACTTGCCAATAGATAGGACTGATGGACTCCCATTCTAGCTGTATCTGAAGAAGTGAGCAGTGACCCACGAAAGCTCCTGCCCTGCCACTTGTTTGTCTTTAAGGTGCTACTGGACTCTTGCTCTTTTCTGCTACAACAACATTTTGTTTTTCAAAGCTTTTAATGGTGTCTACAGCTAAGCAGGGTCAGTCCTGGCTAGTATTTCAATGGGAGACCACCAAGGAATACCAGGTTCACGACATGGAGGCAGGCAATGGCAAACCACCTCTGAATGTCTCTTGCCTTGAACCCCCCCCCCCCAGGATTACCATAAATCAGCTGTAACTTGACGGCAAAAAAGTATTGCTGCTGGTTCTTCTATTGGTTTTCTAATTCAAACCACTGGTGGTGGTCAGAATAATGTCATTTTTAGCACTTATCCTGGCTTTATTTTATGTTGCTACTCCTACACTTTTAGGATATTTTATGTGCTCTTATGGATTTATTTGTGAGCTGCCTTGAGAACCATCTGGGTATAAGAGAGAATGGAAAACTTTTAAAGCAAGACAAAAACAACTGTATGATTATAGAAGCAGAGGTCATCTGTACCAAAATACTGGGGAAATATCTACAGTGGAAAAATGGGAAAGCAAGAAACATGGGAATCAGTTTTGTTTACATTTTAGAACCCATGTGGTATACTGATTAGAGTGGCGCTCTAGATGGGGACAGCCCTGGGTTCAAATTCCTACTCATCCATTAAATTCTCTGGGTGATCTTAGGCCAGTCACACCCTCTGGGCGAGAACTGCAGAGGGAAGAAATATGAACGCTGCGCGGAAGAGCAATTCTAAGCAGGTCTACTCAAAAGTAACTCCTTTTCCCCCGTGGGACTTACTCCAAGGAAAGTGTTCTTAGGTTTGCAGCTCACAGCTGCTTGGAAAAAGGATGGTATGAAATACTTGACAGACAGACAGAGAGAATTACTTACAATTCATGCTGATCAGAGAACTGACTATATATTTTTTGCAGATTCTAGCTATGCAGTTTATATTATGTAAATCAGCACTAAATTTAGGCCAAGATAGGTAGCCACGTTAATCTGTCTGTAGCAGTAGAAAAGACCAAAAGTCCAGTAGCACCTTAAAGTCTAACAAAATTTGGGGCGGTGTATGAGTATCTGAAGAAGACTCACCAAAGCTCATCCCCTGCCACAAATTTTGTTAGTCTTTAAGGTGCTCCTGGACTCCTGCTCTTTTCTACTGCTAAATTCAGGGACACTTTAATGGCATTTGTCAGCTCTGATCAATGCACACACTTTTCCTTTAAGTCTGGGCTAACTTTAATAATATAATTGTTACGGCTAACCCCTTGTGCTGTATAAGAACTAAAGGCAGCCATGCAGCAAGTTTAGAGAAAAATGTCAATTGTATATTGCTTATTAGAACCGTAAAGGGCACCTGGCCACAAATGGCTGATCATATATTCAGCTTGTTGGTAAACAACCATCAAACTGGTCTGAAAAATCAATATTGTAATTTTATAATTCTATAGTGTTTTTTAAAGGACAGAACCAAAGGCTGCAGCCATTTGCCCAGTGCTGTAAAACCTTATTTCGTCCTTGCCGACACACAAAAGTTAACAGCCCACAACACAAAATGCAGCCCACCTGCACAGAAGGAATAGGTGGCAGATCAATGGCCTGAATCAGACTACAAAAACCATCCTTTTCTGTTCATCCGGAAGCAGTTTTCACTTGATGCAGGTGAGTAGGAAAGCTACGATTTACAGACCTGCCATGCTGAAACCAGCTGAATTTATATCCCATCACAAGCCGTTGGTTTCGAGGGTGAAGCTATGCACAGTGTCTGCATTCCATCACTGCAGCTTCCAGGGAACCAGTCTAAGCACGCATACTTGGAAGTAAATCTCATTTTATTCAATAGGGCTTTCTCCCAGGAAAGTGCCCATAAGACTGCAGCCTCAATGTCTCACTTGGACCAAAAATAGCAGGTGGAAGATAGGAGAGGATATCGATTGGGGGTGCAATACAAGCAAAAGAGGGCTTGCTGGTTTCCCCCAATGGTTTCTCCAGATTGCTTTCCACACCAATAGGGATAAAGACATTTGCACTGTGCCAGTCTTTTCCCCTAATGGGGCTTACAACAGCCCAGTAGAGCCATTTTGGATTGGGAATACGGTGTGTGTGTGTGTGTGTGTAAACTGCCGTCAAGTCACAGCCAATTTATGACAACTCCGTAAGGTTTCCAAGGCAAAAGACTAGCAGAGATGGTTTCCCATTGCCTTCCTCTGCGTAGCAACCCCAGACTTCCTTAGTGGGCTCTCATCCAAGCACTAACCATGGCTGAACCTGCTTAGCTTTTCAGATCTGATGTGATCATACTAGCCTGGGCCATCCAGGTCAGGGCAACATAACACGAGGGCAAGAGCAAAAGTCTCATTTCCCTGGCATCACAGCCTAAAATCACTCCCCACAGCCTTGCTTATTTTCATCCTGGTGAGGCAGGAATGGCTGGTCACAGCGTTCTTCTGTTCTGCCCATTTGGATTCCCTAAGCAGACTATCTGCATTCATGTGTACTGATTGGATTTGCGTGCTCTCCTACTGCCACCTGGGAACTGTAGTTTGCTCCAGTAAATTCTGGGCATGTGCTTGAGTGATGGATGATGCTACTGACTGGTGATTTTCCACACCGGTGCCTGCATGAAAGAAGCACATGCCCTTCAGCAGAGCTTATTTTTTTTCAATACTTTGTATTCTCGTAGTGCCAGCTGGGAAGGGTAGCTTGATCCATACAGTTCTGACCTATGCAAAGGCATGAAAGTGGTGCATGCAAACCCAGTTGATTTTAGATGAGGCATGGACTGCCCTTGATGACCCAACATCGTATGTAGTCCAAGCAAGGCAGTACATTGGTGGTACACTGGGTGCATGGATCAACAGCACCTACCAGTCAGCTGCCAAGCTGAATGTGGCCACTGTGTTCCAAGCCATAGAACAGCTTCACGTGTAGTTTGGTCCCAATTCCCTCAATTTAATGTTTACCCCAATAATGAGTGTGTTTAGGAGGCAAATCCATTTAACAAGTAGAACTTGATAATTATAGGGTTAAGTAGGAAAAAGCTTGTGTGACAGGATTTTAATATTGTATTAGTAATAGCAGATTGCCTTTCTGGTCCTTTCTAGCTATCTCTCAAGATACTATGTCCAGGGTTGTAAGGAAATCCTACTGAAACGTGATAGAAGCCGTTAAATATCCTCTTTTTAAAAAAACACTGTTGCTACCTGGTTGTATGAAGCAGACTTCTCCCCCCCCACCCCCAAACCCCTTGGCCTGACTACACACATTAAAATATAATTTTTTTTTGCCTTGCTAAGGAACTAAGCTGTCAATTCCTCTGTGAATTCTCTCTCTTTTTTCATTCTGTGAAAACATCTGTGCAACACCAATGCTTGCACATTCTCACGCCAACAAAGACGTTTGTCTTTTCTCTGGGACCCAGGTCCCTGGCAGTTAACAACAACAACAACAACAAGAATAAAAATTACAGCATTAAATTTTACCTTCAGATACTGGGAACTTTTAACTTAGAACAGGCTATCAATCAGGGGAACATTTGTGCTTGATAAATGGACCAGTGGTTTGACTTCAGTGGTTTGAACACCTTCATGGTTCAGTGGTTTGAACACCTTTTGTATTCTTATGTTTTGACCACCCACATGGGGCTTGTTAAAGTTAGAACGAGGCACCCTTCAATGGTGTTCTGTGAACTGAACCTGTAGCGTTTATGTAGCATTTTGGAATGCTTAAAACGTTTCACAAACAACACCCCTGTAATATAGGCCAGTACTATCATTATTATTTCTGAACTGTAGGTAGTGAGCTAAGTTTGAAACAAAGTGTGGCAGTGTTATGCAGTGCCAGATTAAGACTGGGGGACACTGCTTACCCATGAAGTTCATCGAGTGGCATTGGTCCAGTCAACTTCACAGGTGTAGTCAACTTCACAGGGGTGTTGTGAAGGCGAAAGGAATGAGGAGAGCCTTGGGTACTGCAGCAAGCTCTTCGGAGTAAGGGCACAGAGGGAAATGCAATAGAGAGGAAGAGAGTGGTTTGCCTAATGCTGTCCAGTGAGTTCATGGCTAAAGGCAGATTTTATCAGGGGACTTCCTGGTTTACAGCTCACATTATCAGCCACTATGATAGTATAATATACACCCTTCTTCTTCTGACAGGTATCCACTCATTACCCTTGTGCTGTCTCTACTATTTGGAGCAGTGCATTATTATGGCATACAGTGGTTTACTCCAGTTTTGCAGCACTTGGATTCTGCATATATTGCTTTCAGGCAGTAATTAGTTGCCGCATTACCTTATGGATACAGACACTCCAATCCAAGTCCATTGACAACTTTGCAAGCAGACAGATCTGGGGGTGGAAATGACATTGTGCGATACACGACATCACATCTGGCTGAAAACCTGGATGTGACCTAAGTCCATTGGGCAACATTTGGTCATCTCCTAAAACACTATGGTGTGTACTAAGGAATTTTCAGGGGTGGCCAGCATGTCACCTGAATTACTTATATCACATCTAGTGTTTTGGCCTCTGAAACCTTCCCTAAATTTTCCAGGGATTCCTAACAAGCACAAGCTATGGAATCAAGCTATAGTCAGGCCTAGTCAAGTGCCCAGTGACCACCCCCCCAACAGCTGATAGGGACCCAACAATCTAATAGGTCCATGGCAAGCATGGGAGGAGATGACCGACATTTCTCCTGCACACCATCATCTCCTAGGTCTGTAGTGTCACTGGCAAAGTCCAAGGTAAGCCACTGTGGCTTGTCTACCTCTCAGCTTCCCAACATTCTGGTACATTGGCTATGATTTGATTGTATCTTCTGGACCAAAATAGGAAGGCTTACAGTAGCAATATTACTAAGGACATATATAAAAGCATAAGAACATAAGAGAAGCCAATGTTGGATTAGGCCAGTGGCCCATCCAGTCCAACACTCTGTCACACAGTGGCCAAAAACACCAGGTGCCCTCAGAAGGTCCAGCAGTGGGGGCAGGACACTAGGGCTGTAGTCACACGCACACTAAATAATCCATTTTCAGTCCACTTTCCCACTGGATTGTACTGTGTGAACTAGCAAAATCTAGTTGGAAAGTGCATTGGAAGCGGATTATTTAGTGTGTGTGACCGCGGCCTAGAAGTCCTCCCACTGTTGCCCCCCCCCAAACACCAAGAATACAGAGCATCACTCGCCCCAGGCTGAGAGTTCCTATCTATACTTTGTGGCTAATAGCCACTGATGGACCTCTGCTCCATATCTATATATCTAATAGCCAAGGCGCCCCCTGCATGCGGATATCTAAATCTGCACATCAGGGGCACCTAAGGGGCAAAGAGATTTTCCTGCACATTTGGGGCAATCTCCAGATGTGCAGAAAAATCTGAAATCTATAAAAAAAACTATAAGGGGATACTTAAATCCTCCCAAAAGTAAAAGAGTGTTCCCTGCGCATGTGCAGAGAACGCTCTGAGAACTGCCTCGCTGCCATTGCTGCTGCCACCATTGGGGGAGGAGGGAGAAGTCTTGGCGAGCCAGGTGGGCCTCGCTGTCACTGCTGCTAGGGGAGAGGGGAGGGGAGGGAGAAGTCTTGGCGGGCCAGACAGGCCTCACCACCACTAGGGGAGAGGGGAGGGAGAAGGCTTGGCAAGCTGAGCTCAGGCCTTGCCACCAGTGCTGGGGGAGAGGGAGAAGGCTTGGTGGTCTTGGCGGCTGGGAGCCACGCAGGCCTCGCCGTTGGTGCTGGGGGGCAGGGGAGAAGGCTCACCCGCAGCTGCTTCCTTCTCCTCCACGTGGAGCTTCTCCTCCCCCTTGCGAGTATTGTGTTTATCGAATTCCCTCTTGAAGCCATCCATGCTTGTAGCTGCCGCCACCTCCTGTGGCAGTGGACTATGACACAAAGTGATGCTCTGAGGCCTCACCAATATTGTCAGGCCTTGCGTCAATTGATTGTAACTATAAAACTCCTTCTATGGTCCTACATTGATTAACTTATTGTGATACTATAACCACAGTGATACTATAACCAACCTGAGCCACTGCTGCCTAGGCCTTCTGGTACCGCTAGGGGCTTGACCTAGTCCTGTAATGGATGGGCACACTACACCAGCTCTGTGTGGCAAAACACTTCGAACCAGCCCTGTCTACAACTGACCCAGAATGTTTCACAGCACAAAGCAGGAAGTGCAAGGTAGACAGTCTGCAGCCTAGGAAAGAGGATGTTGTCAGGAGGGGAGATGGTAGACATCCGAGGTACAGTGAGGCCTCTCTGTCTGGACTGACAGAAGATGCTGTAGTCTCCATAAAGATGACAAAATGGAGTTGTGGCGGGAGGCCTAACTCTTTCCCCAGCAGCATTTCCCTGTGGGGGATTGTTGCCACATACCAGTTCCAAGCAACAATAAGGAAAAGAGGGTGGTGGGGGGGGGAAACCCAGCAATCCTGTTTTGGTCACTAACTTGCTTTCCTTAATTTAAAAGAGGTGCTGAATGGATAGCAGGGACAGGGGGGAAAAGGGAAAACTGTTATTTCATTCAATCTCTCTCTCATACACACACACACACTCACTCACACACCCACACTCCAGCTAGAGGAATACAGGAGCTGACCAGCAGCACCCTGGATCCATACTGGTACAAGTCCACTGTTGATTCAACCCAACCAAACAAGATTCTTTTGGTGGTAGCAACAACCAATGTTTATTTTGAGATTAAAAGCAAAGGAGTAAATTTCTTGAGTGGATTTTACTCCTAGCAGCCTCAGTGCATGGAGCTGGAACTCCAAGATAGGGGGAGGGGGATGAGTGGTAGATGGACTACGAATGGCAGATGGACTAAGATCTCGGGGTCATAGTGGATAGCTCAATGAAAGTGTCAACCCAATGTACTGCAGCAGTGAAAAAGGCAAACTCTATGTTAAAATGTGGAATTAGTGGAAGTGGTGATGGCCAAAGGAATAAAAGCCTTTAAGTTGGTAGAGTCATGGAGGATAGGCTTATCAGTGACTACTAGCCATAGTGACTGGGGGGAACCTCCATGTTCAGAGACACTAAACCAACTGAATCCCAGAGCCAGGAGGCAACATCAGGGGAAGGTCTCAGACTCTGTGCCCTGTTGTTGGCCCTCCAGTAGAACTGGTTGACTGTTGAGTGAGACAGGATGCTGGACTACATGGACCACTGGTCTGATCCAACAGTTCTTATGAGAGAGAGTCTGTGATAGGCTTAACCACCCTTCCCTGTTAAAAATTGGGGTCCTGATTTGAGAAAACGACAGGGGACCCAATTGTGGACCGACCACTTCTCATCTCCCTAAGAAGTCCTCAGTGGAGATTGTGACCTGGAGAGCCCAAGTGGACCAAGCCAAGGTCCTCTGTGTCTAGCATACACATCGGGATTGAAAAAGACTCCTACTTGCTATTAACCCCCTTTGGTGCAGTGTTTCTCCTATTCCACTGAGACAGAGCTGCATGTCCTAGCAAAAGCATCTCTGATTGAGGGAGGTCTTAGTATTTATCGCTGTTTTTCCTGGAACAGTTGCTGTGCCATCCCTTTAATGGAAATTTGGCACATACAGCTTTCCTCAGCACAGGAAAATGTTATGGGGAAATCATGTCTACGGCCAGTGCGGTATAGAGGACAGGTCACCAGAATGAGATTGGGAAGACCCTAGTTCAAATCCTTACCTGGCTATGAACTAAACTGGGTGATCTCGGATCAATTGCTTAGTCTAACCCACCTCACAAAGTTGTTGTGATGACAAAATGGGCTTGCCCTATGCATTTTAGAAGAAAGGTAGGATAAAAGATATTTAATAAATGAGTGAAATATTGCATTTCCACCTAGTACGCCACCACTTAAAGCACAGTACCCCCAAATTAGCAATACTCGCTGCTTTAAAGAAGCTCACATCCTCCAACCAACCCGGATCTCTTCACAGTTAAAATCTGTAGGACTAGAGAAATGTCATCTGTACAAAACCTGAAAGACAGCCGCACACTCTCCTATAAAAAATCAGGAACTGGCTCATTCTGCAACATAAAGATGTTTTTATAGGTCTGTATAAAGGAGGCAGGATTAAATTCTGTCTCAACCCTCTGAAGCCCATTTAATTTAACAAGGCACAACAAGGGAGGCTGTAAATTAGAGGGATGTTTTGCTGCTAGATTAAGATGGGTAGCTGCTCTATGTATTTTCATTGCTATGTATATGAAACTCCTAAAGTTCCAAGATGAAATCAGCCAGGACTTCAAGCCGCTGCAGAACTTGCAGTCACAGCAAACTCCCCTGTAAGGAAGTTCAGACTAAGATTAGGAAGAACTCCCTGACAGTTAGAGCGATTCCTCAGTGGAACAGGGTTCCTCTGGAGGTGGTAGGCTCTCCTTCTTTGGAAGTTTCTAAGTAGAGGCTAGATGGCCCTCTGACCGCGGTGCTGATTCTGTGACTCATGAATTTAGGCAGAGTGTGAGAGGGAAGGCAGGAAGGGATGCCAGAGCTCGGCTCTCGTGGCTCTTTCTTATATGTCCAGGGTAATGTTGGTTGCCACTTCGGGGTCAGGAAGGACTCTGCCTCCAGGTCAGATTGGCCCAGGGATCCTGGAGGTCTTTTGCCTTCCTCTGGGCACAGAGCAGGGGTCACCAGGGGAGTGGGGTGGGGAGGTAGCTGTGAATTTTCTACTTTGTGCAGAAGGTTGGACTAGATGACCCTTGGGATCCCTGTCATCTGGAGATGACCCTTGGGGTCTGTTGTTGGTTTATTTGCTTGCTTGCTTCCTTCACTGATAGGCTACCTTTCTCCCTGAGATTCAAGGCAAGTGACATAATTTAAAAGAAGACCGACTTGAATGAGGGGCAGTATGCCACCGAAGTAATATCAGAAGTCTTCCATCTATGTAGTTTGTATGTGTGAGGATTCTTTGATAAAGACAAAGAAACGGGCTGAAAGCAAACCGGGACCCCGTCAGAGAATCTTTCACATGCTGCGTTGTGCAATAGAATATGCTGTTGTTTGTGTCAGTGGGTTATTGTAAGAAGTAGGCAATATTGTCCTTTGTAGTACTTGTACTGATCCAAACAACAAGGACTGTCTGTAACATAAGTTCCAGTGAGCACCATTACATTATTCATAAGCAAATTTAAAGAAGAGTCTGGGCATATTTGTTGCCATCTCATGGTATATATTTCGCTTACAATAATTTAAAACAATGCCATCCAAGCAGTGTAATACCTGCAACCAACAATACAATAATGCTGGATTACAAAATTAAATTGCACACTAAAACAGTATACTACACAGAGTGAAATGGTGCAATACTTAGGGGAAACAATGAAACAAACTGGATTACAAAAAGAGTGCGACATTATGGCAGATGCCACAAACAAAGCAGTGAAAACTATCTCAGATTTACAGACGTTAATTATAATGCTATTCCCTTTACAAAAAAGGCCCTTCTGAACAATTCCCTTGTCCATAGTTTACATATATGCAGTGGAGATTTCTTCTTCTGCTTTACCACCTCCGTAATGACTGTTTGGGGGGCTGCTTCAGACATTACATATTTAAGGGGGGGGCACACCTGCTGGTGGTGGAAAGCGCCGTCAAGTCTCAGCTGACTGATGGCGATCCCATAGGGTTTTCAAGGCAAGAGAAATTCAGAAGTGGTTTGCCACTGCCTGCCGCTGCATCATGACCTAGGTATTCTTGGAGGCCTCCCATCCAAATACAGGACACGGCCAACCCTGCTTCGCTTCCAAGATCCGGTGAGACTGGGCTATCCATACCACGTCTGAAAGAGTTCTTTTTCTTCACTTTTGGCAAATCAAAGGATTTTTTGTCACAGTGTAACTTAACCCAAAGGGCCTGCATAAATATCAGTGATAGGTGTACCCTCAAAAGGATTCTTTGGCTGTAGAAAACTTAAGGCAGGGGTCTTGAACTCATTTGTTACAAGGGCCGGATCTGACATAAATGGGGGACTCAGCTCAGGAGCACTGTCTATCAAGGATGGGGGTCTCCTTGGGGTTGGGGGGGCACAAGATGAGCCTTAAGGCTTAGCAGTCGTGGGTGGGACTTGGAGTGCGGTGTGATGAGTGGGGTCCAGAAGGATTCCGGACCTGGCTCTGAGCCAGGGTGGGTTTGCCCTGTAAGAAGTTTGCTTTGCAGGCACAATGCAACCTGTGCTTAAATGGTATGAACTGGTGCAGATCAGCTCAGGTGTAAATAAAATTCCCAGTTTACCCTATAACTTGTGTTGTGTTTCATTTGAGGAGTGGGTGAGCAAGTGGTTCTTCCTCCTACAGAACTTAAGCTGGAGGAAAGCTCCTTCCTCTAGCCTACGGCTGTATGCCACCCTCAGTTAAGATATTATTCTGAGGTTATATTATTCTATTATTTCTGAGTTTAAAAAAGAGTCACTGCAGTTCTGTAGAATTTCTATACAGGGATATACAGTATTATTAGGACCAACTAAAATTACACAAAACCAGGGCTATTTTGGGGCAGGAACGCACAGGAATGGAGTTCTGGCTGGCTTCTGAGTTGGCCACGCCTACAGCCTCCCCACCCCCCCAGGTTCCCCAGGTGCCTCGCAAGCCACGGGGCACCTGGGGAAGCCAAGCTGATCAAGGGAGAGAAGGTAGTTTAAACTGCCTCCCCTCCTCGGGTTCCCCATGAGCCCCACAAGCCACGGGGCACCTGGGGAAGCCGATCCTGGGAGGGAGCTGCACTGCCAGGGGTGTGTTCTAATATGCTAATATGTTTCTGCTGTTGGGTGTGGCCTATTATGCTAATGAGTTCCTGCCGGGCTTTTTCTACCAAAAAAGCCCTGCACAAAACAATATGCAAACTTTTGAATTCTTTAACTCACTGGGCATTAAAATTCTGTGGGAGAAAAAGAGTGAGAAAAGCGTGAACTTGGATCCTATGCCTTGTTTCTTTTTGTGCTCCTCTTCATCCATTGTGGAGGCATCCCTCTGTGGCGGAGTATGTTCCTCTGGCATTAAGAACTCATGCAAGATTCATTGTCTCTCAAGGAAACAGAAAGGGCCTGGCTCCAGAAGGGCAGCGGAGGAAGAAGTGCGCACGTGGAAAAGAGGCAGAGACTCCAAGCCAGAGGCTGTAAGTCCTGCTTTCAGGCCTCTTGTCTGCTTCCAAGTTGCTTTTCAAAAGGTTGTGCACACTGGAGGATCTGGCTTTTGGAATTTAATATACAAACAATTAGTGGGGAAACATTTCCAACATGTCGTTTAATAGGAACGACCCACATGCTGAAGCAGTGAAATGGTAGATTAGAAGGTGGCATTTAGCTGGCATTTCATTCTAAGCTCCCCCGCCCCCTGCTCAATTCTTGTAGAGTTCGAGCCTCGAGGAGACCTTCTCAATATTGCATTTATTTTGCGGAGGACGATCTATTTCACTTTCATGTCCCAGACAGTTATTCTCCGGTCCGTTGCTCACGATCAGGGAGCTTTCCCTCTTCCTGCAGCTGCGGCTTATTGGATGGTGTGAGCCCATTTCTCTTTGCCAGGAAATGTAAAATGCAGAGGCAGTTTTCAATTATGACCCAGAAGGTAGGGCTAAAAGCCCCGGAGTCTGCCCACTCTGAAGGCTAGGATTGCCAACCTCCAGGTAGCACCTGGAGGTCTCCTGCTATTACAGTTGATCTCCAGACAACCAAGATCAGTTCCCCTGGAGAAAATGGCTGCTTTGGAGAATGGCCTCTATGGCATTATACTGGTGGGACTCTATGGCAGTGTACTGAAATCGCTGACTTAGGATCAGCTTAAACTGAGCATAGTGTTTTAAATTACTGTTTAATTATTTTGACTACTGTTATTGAGATTTGTGACTTTGTAACCCGCCCTGAGCACATCCGCAGGGAGGGCAGGATAAAAATAGAATTAAATAAATAAATAAGCAAATAAATGAAACATACTCCGCTTTTTTAATATATATATGTTTTTAATTGAGTATATGATACATATTTCATAAAAACAAAAGAAAAACCTCATCTTTATATATTATACTCTCATATTTTAAACAACGAAAAAAAGATTAATTGAGGTCACATTCCACCGGCACAACCGACAAATCGCACCCAATCCCAGTCCAGTTTGTATCCTCTTCTTTCTCTTTTTCTTATTTCCTTATCCCACCCACTTGTGAAACCACCATGCAACTCCCTCTAAGGCAATCTTTGATATATCCTTTAGATCTTCAATGAATTATTACTCATTCTTCTAACTTCTAACTTCTGTTCTATTCACTCCATCTTATTACTATTCTATCGACTACTGTATCTAACAAAGGGAGCTGGACGGGGTTGCCTCTAGTACTGGGAGCTGACGAGGAGACCCCTTCAGCAGGAGAAAAATCTCTCCTCCCTACTGCCAGAGGTCTAGTGGGGATCACACCCTTCCCCTCCTTGCCATGCCCACTGGCTATAACACATCTACTTCTACATTATTTATCACTTTGTATACTTTACGGAATAAGTACTATACCTCTTAAACTATAATTCTAAATGCCCTATGAATATTTATTTAATTGCTCTCAACCTAAGCTATTATAGTAAAGTAAAGGTAAAGGTTAAGGTTTCCCTTGCTCAAAAGCCAGTCGAATCCGACTCTAAGGATGCGGTGCTCATCTCCGTTTCCAAGCCGAAGAGCCAGCGCTGTCTGAAGACTTTTTCTGTGGTCATGTGGCCGGCATGACTAAACACTGTGGCGCACAGAATGCTGTTACCTTCCCACCAAAGCGGTACCTATTTATCTACTTGCAGTTTCTTGCTTTTGAACTGCTAAGTTGGCAGGAGCCGGGACCAGAAATGGGAGCTCACTCTGTCATGGGGCACTCGGGTCTCGAGCGGCTGAACCACCGACCTTCTGGTCTGCAGTTCAGCGTATTAACCACTTGAGCCACCGCAGCCCTTTAAGCTATTATACAATTTACCAAAACAAACTGTTATGTCCTGGATGCAATTCCACAGACAACCAGGCTGCGATTCTCTATGTGTACACTTGTATGATTCTTTGATGTGACCAAACATGTAATGGCGCTGGCCATGCGGTCTGACCACATGGCCTGGAAAAGGTACAAGCTTGAGGTAAAAGAACAATAGCACCCAGGCTCCTAAAGATCCACCTATCAGGGGCTTAGCATATTCAAATGAACCAATGTAATCTCTGGTGGGAAGATTAACCTATCCTGCAGTGTCAGTGTGGACCGGGGCAAGGCTTGTCTGTGCATATAGGCTGACCCCCAGGCCACCTAAGGTATGCTTGTTCCTGACCTACAATAAACTTGATCATGCTGAAACTCACTCCACCGGCCTCCAGACTCTAGTACTTTTCACAAACTATCTCCTTTCAGGCATCTCTGTCTGTTTGTTTGATCACTGCATCTAAAAGCTTCTTCCCAGTGATCTCATTATAAGCTGCTGAGGGTCATCCCTTTCCTAAACCCCACCCTCTCCAGGCTCCTCCCCCAAAACTTCCAGGTATTTCGCAGCTCCAAGCTGGTAACCCTACAAGGCCCTGGCTTTATCGACTTCATCTTGGCCCTCTGTACAAATGGGAATTCTATTACTGTATTCACTTCAGTCCTGAATGTATATGTTTAAAATTAACACTACTGAAATGAGTAGAATCACTCAAGGGAAAGATTTTTGAGGATTGTATTCATTTAAAAACATGTGTCCTGCTATTTCTCAGCTAATGTACCCAAGGCAGCTTACACAAAATAATAACCAAAGTTACCCACAAAAATATTACTCTATAGCTAAAAATTTGGATCAAAACAGGAAATTGAGCAACATCCACAAAATCAGCAGAAAGCTAGAACGAGCAGGGAAGTTGCCACCTGACATCTAATGCTAGAAAGGTTAGGTACCAAGTGTGCAGCTATGGGAAGGGACAGCCAGTGTGGTGTAGGGGTTAGAGTGTCAGATTAGGATCTAGAAGACCCAGGTTCGAATCCCCACACTGCCATGGAAGCTTGCTTGGATGACTTTGGGCCAGTCAAGCACACTCAGCGTAACCTACCTCACAGGGTTGTTGTGAAGATGAATTGGGGAAGGGGAGAATGTTGTAAGCTGCTTTGAGTCCCTATTGTATAAATGAAGTAAAAAGGTGAGGCACCAACACATAGAAGGCCTTGTCTCAGTGGCTACCTTTGAGTGCAGGAATACAAAATGGAGGTCCCTGCCAGCAAAGTTCTAACTAGTGTGTAGGCCCATCTGTTTCTGTTCAACATGGGGTCCACATAGGTATGAGGCTCAGTCCTCTGTTTTCTTGGCTAATTTTGGTGGTGATAGCAAGTTCCTCTGCTGCCACCATTGGCTTTGCCCTGTGAGTATGGAATGCATGTGCACATCTGAAAACATTTAATTAAAAAATGCAATTGGGAGTAACACCAATGGTCCGTTGTGAAGTGGTTTAATACAGCTAGGAGTTGCCACCAGAAGAACTCCAAAATATGGAAACTACCATCAGGAGGTGGTACAAAAAGGTCTCTTGTGTGTGTCAGAACATTATCCAGTAATGTACTAGATGTCGTAATAAACTGATGTTACTTTTTGCAGCATGTAGCTTTAATTTTACATAAGGAATGGTTCTTTGAAATAAGTAACAGGTGGCATGCTTAAGACTAGCCTTGACTGTAAGATATGTAATTACATTCTGCATTATCATTTCAGTTGTTTGTCAGCTTTTTTTTTTTGCTTCATTGTAGGGTTTTTTAGCCACTGACTTCCATTGTTTGAGACAGCTGACAGCGTGTCTAAAACGATAAAACCTTTAAAAAGAATTAAGAACTCATCTCTGTAAAGCAAACACAGCATGCCCGTTGATTAAATTACGACAGATAATGCAAATAAAAACCCTTCAAACTAGCAGATCTTTTGTGGACATTACATTTTATCCTTTAAAAATTAGAAGAGGAAATTTGTATCACAGCTTCACAACTACGTCAAGGAAACAGTTGTTTACCTATCAATGAAATGGAGGAGAGGAGAGCGGTATAAGCCAATGTGGGTCCATATTGAGAAGAAAGGTGGAGTATTAATGAAGTAAATAAATGAACGATCTGAATTCTTTTGCTATCTTCTGCTCTGAACAAAGAGGGATTATAATGTCAGACATACACGGACCCAGTCCCTATAGGAATTTTAAATCTAAAACCACTTTATTGAACTATCTTACCCTTTCTTCAATCTCTGGGAAAAAAAGATACCTTGAAAAGTTTGTGGCAATATGCCAAATGTATTGAAATTTAATCAATTTGAAGGCATAGATTAATTTAAAGATGCCTTTTATCTTTTGAGCCATAGGTTAGGGAGATGAGGGGGCAGTGTAGGGTTGCCAGTCAATGGCTGGCACACAGTGGGAGATGGAGGGCAAAGACACAGGAGGTACAGGCAGTGTGGCAGCATGAGGTCACTTCCAGGTAAACCTGCAAGTAATGTCATATGGCTCTAGGAATCACTGGAAACTCTGTGGTAAAACCACAGAGTTTCTGATAATTCCTAGAGAAGTATGATACGGAGTGACTGTAATTTCTGTTTACTTTTTCTCCTGCCAGAGCAACAGCAGGAAGCTGAGCTTGCCAGTGGGAAACCTGACAACTTTGGGGGGGGGGGCTTTCCCTTTTCC
This sequence comes from Lepidodactylus listeri, assembly GCA_029233225.1. Lineage (NCBI taxonomy): Eukaryota > Metazoa > Chordata > Lepidosauria > Squamata > Gekkonidae > Lepidodactylus > Lepidodactylus listeri. Next base: position 24,204,421 of record JARCFY010000005.1, read on the forward strand.
AACTATGTTTCATCCTTTATGTGGTTATTTCTCAGGAGTCCATGGGTTATATCCTCCCACTTAGTTTAAAGCCTTTCAACAATTTCAGTTACTTTTCTTCTGGAGGAAGAACCTTTTAAACTGGAGGACATCTCCTTAGACTGGAGGAAGGCTTCAAACTAAGCTGAGAAGGGTTGTAGGGTACAGGCTGTGTATTTTCGTATTTTGGCCATCTTGTTGGTCCTACACTGGGCCAAACAAGGTGGTGATGCAGGTAATCCCCCAGAGCGTCAAGTTAAAGGGGTGTAGGGCGTAGTCTGTGTTTGTTACAGCATCCATACTCTGCTTATTCACTGAGTAGATGAAAGTAATTCTTCAAAAAAAATCATCTTCACCTGTATGGACAACACAGTGTGAACGTTGCTTTCCCTTTTTAATTTGTGGGGAAATATATGCTAATGCCCATCTGTGCCGGAGCCGTTTTGACCCAGTTTCCTTTCTTTCTGCAATAGTTTTGTTCATCCTATTACCAGTAAAACTCAATTTTTCCCATATTTGGCTGCATCCTGCTCAACCTATTCAGTTGTTTGGAATCCTTATGCACATTTTTATTGTTATTAGTATTTTCCCCTAGCATTTTTATATCCATTTCAGGCACTGGGCGGGAAGAAGTGCTTGCCTTTTAAAGACTACCCAAGGACGCTGTGCACAACATTAGAATTGATGAGCGGCCTGATTGATCGGCCTGTTCCTGGAGATGCACCTGCTCCACCTGTGATTTATGCCATCTACGCGGACTACATAGCGTTGGCCAACCTGCTAATGTTGAACATGCTGATTGCAGTGATGGATGATGCATACTGGAGAGTCGAGTAGGAGAAAGAATTATAGACCTGCCATGATTTGGAAGGATCATCTAGAGGAATCTTCGAGTCCCAAATCAGGGCACACTTTAACTAAAACATCCCCAAGGGGTGCATGCCCAGGAATTTTTAAAAATCGTTATAGAAAGAAACTTTTAAGGCAGCGTAGTCTAATGTTGCGACAAAATTATTTGATATATGTGAAGGAAGAATGATCCTGAATATAAGGAAGGAGTTGTGGCTCAGAGGTAGAGCATCTGCTTGGCATGTAGAAGGTCCCAGGTTCAATCCCTGGTGTCTCCAGTTAAAAGATCTGGCAGTAGGTGATGTGAAAGACCTTGGAGAGCTACTGCTAGTCTGCGTAGACAATGCTGACTTTTGATGGATCAAGGGTCTGATTCAGTATAAGGCAGTTTTGTGTATTCATCTATGTTCCCCCCCGCCCCAATGTTATACTTAGTATGGTTTTTATTAATGTGCATATTTGTAACTTGTATGCAACCCCCTGTTTTTCTTGATGACACATCTGGAAAAAAACATAGTCTTCCTTTTGAGTAAACACCGTATTTGTAGTATCTTAATTTTCACCTTAATTTTTTACCTTTAGGCACATCTTTTGAAATAGTTTCTCATTTGTGCATTTTTGCTTTGTTTTTGGATTCAATGAAGATTGGGATGCCAGCCTCCAGGTCAGGTCTGGGGATCTTCCTGAATTCCAACTCATCTCCAGAATACAGGGATTCACTCCTCTGCAGAAAGTAGGTGCTTTGAAGGGTGGTATTGTATGGTATTGTACCCCACTGAAGTCCCTGTCCTCCCCAGGCTCCACCCTTAAAATTCCAGGAGTTTCCCAACATGGAGCTGGCAACTCTATGCCCGCAGTCCCCCGGGGGGGACCTGGCAACTCTAGATGAAGGCCTATGACTTAATTAGAGTAGATTTTATATAGGGCTGGCCAATCTTTGGCTGGCAATCTCTGGGAGCATTCAGGCAGGCCCATAGCTACAGTGGGGCATTTAGGGGCAAGGCCCCCAACTTACTTCAAAGGCCCCACAACTTTGCTGCTGCCTCTCCTTACTTTCCCCCATGGCTGCAGGAGAGGCATCTGTGCCACCAGCCAGGGCGAGTGGCTGGCTGGGGGCTCTCCAAGCCAGCGAGTGCAGTGGCACACTTCTCCACTGCCTTCCTCAACTGGCCTCTGTAAAAGGGAGAGCAGTGAGTGGCTGGCTTAGGACTCTCTGAACTGGCTGGGGGCTTTCCTAGCTGGCAAACACAACAGCACGCTCCACCACCACCTTCCCTTCCGGCCCATAGAGTTATTTATTTATTTGTTAAATTGTATCCTGCCCTCCCCACCGTGGAGTTAGTGAGTCAACCGAGAGGGGTCGGGGTCCAGGCTGGGGAAGCAGGGATGAATTAGGAGGAGGAGCGGCATGGCTGTCCCCATGTGGGGTCCAGCCAGGGCGAGTTTGGAGCTGGAAAGGCATGTGCTGAGTGGGGAGGAAGAGGGAGTCCCTTGCCTGTCATACTGGAGCAGGGAGGCTGGGAAGTAGGGACGAGGGGGCAGTCCTACAGCCCCACGAAGTGTTACAAGCACACAAAGGGTTACTAGCAATGCTCCCTCTAAGCTGTGGAGTCTTGTGAGCAAACATTTGACTTTGTAACTGGCATTAAAGCTGAGAGTGAGCGATTGGGCTACTGCATAACTCAGATTGCTCTGGGGCCATCCTTCCTGAGCTAAGGCAAAAAGGTGTGAACCGGAGGCTAAAAAACTGTGAGCTAGCTCACATTAACTCAGCTTAGAGGGAACACTGGTCACTAGCAGCACAAAATTTCCTCCCTGGGGCCCTGCCAACAGTGCTCTGGCCAGTGCAAAAGGGCATTGGTGCTGGGAGTAGTTTCTGCCTGTTTACAAGAGAGGGGTGTTTTGGGGGGGGGGGGGGAAGGCTGCCATTGTGTGCTACCTGGTGCCAGGAAAGAATCACAGCCCTTTGCGGGTGTGTGGGTGTCACATTTCATGCTCTGCCAGCCGCTTGTCTTGTTGGACTCGTGGGTAGCTCCCTTTCACTTTCTACCTCACAGGGTGTCTGTTGTGGGGAGGGGAAGGGAAAGGAGTTTCTGTAAGCCGCTCTGAGACTCCAAGTGAGTGAAGGGCAGGATATAAATCCAATCTCTTCTTCTTCTTCTTTCTTGCCTGCATTGTCCCAGAAAGGAGGCTCATGGCTTGGCTGAGGTGCCCTCTGAGAAACTGAAATGCTCCCTGACAAAATAAATCCTGGCTATGGGCCTGCATTCAGGAGGCAGAGACTGCTGGGAAGTCCCTTCCTGTTGGCAGGGTCAAAAAGAGCCCACGCCCAGAGAAAACAAGCTGAAAGGGCAATCAGGGCTTCACCAAATCCACTCTGATCCAGCAGGACTTTTTCCAGGGGTGAAGAAGGGAGGCAGAGACAAAGCCAAGCAGTAAGTTCTCGGAAACAGAAGTAAGTTCACACCAAGGAAATTCAAAACACACCTTTTTATTCCATTCATACAGCTCAGATACAGGTCACCTCCACCCAGGCTGGGTAGCAGAGTGCTCAAAGCACATCACGCAGCACACCTATCTAGTGCTGACAAGGAACAAAGTTACGTACGGAGCCTCTTAATCTTTGCAAAACTAAAATGAGTCCTTTATTGTAAGGGACTCCATTCTAGGCAGGATAGAGTAGAGATAGGATTCTAATCTAGTCTAACTAGCTAGGATGGATAGAGATGCAAGAATCATATCTTGCCCTCATGGTGCCAAGATGGAGAAGAGAAGGCACACTTGTGGTCAGAAGGTGTCAGACCAGCCGGAAGGAAGAGTCCCTGGCGGTAGCAATTTACACATTAAAGGAATAGTGGTTTAGAAGTCACTGTTGCATGGTCATCCTTTGTTATGGTGTCTAGGAACCACCATCTTGCCTACTAAGAACCACTGTGCTTGGGTGACCGGCACCATCTTCTGTACCAACTGGGTTTCTCTTTTTAAAGAATCTGTTGTTTTCTGTCGCTTCCAGCTTCTTTGTGCCTTGACTATTCACAAGTGCAGTGGTCATTGCTAATTCATCACCGTCCCCGCCTGCAGCTTTCTTCCCAAACTGATTACATTTATTTATACTATTCCTTTGATCCCTGGCATATGCCGTGTATGAACCCCCATTCCTTATCGTCAGCACTTCCAATTATTAAGCGTGGCAGAGTGCACACAGCCTGAAAAATACATATATATCTTGGACGGAGATCACAAATGAAAAATGATGGCTCCGAAACAACTTAATAGCTTGCTTCTGACTATAGTTCCCACAAGTGCGCCCCTGTGTGCTTTATACATGTATCCAAATTGATCAAAGCATCAGTCAGTGTATGTGTTAAATTCATTTTTCTCTTTTAGTGCCGATAGCTGAGGGATGCTCGCCACAGGCTTGGCGTGGCTCTCCATTTTGTGGATGGCCGAATCTATGGCAAAATGAAAGCTGCTTTATAATGGATGAAAGGGATTTGATTTTAATCAGTTGAGGAGGGAGAAGGCAGGAAACAAATGGTTCTATTATCCTCCATAGCAATGCAGTTGGCGAGAGGGCACGGTGCACCTCTGGACTGAAGGATTAGAGGGCTACTGTGTCTTTTTGCAACTGCCTGTTTCTTTTTGCTGTACCTAGACACCCTCATCCCCAATCCTGCAGGATGAAATATTATGGGAACTTGTGTATAGTCAATCCAGGGACAAATCTCACATTCCCAGAGGACAGTATTGTAGATACTACAGTGCTAGGCTGGGTTCAGTTCGAACTCAGAGACTACTCAGTAGCTGGATATTCAGGGCTTTTGAATGGGGAGATTTTAGTTAGCTCTTATGGCTAACAATTGACAATAGATCTGCTAGTGCAAACGTGTCTCATGCTTTAACAAAGCCACGTCAGAGTCAAGCTACACATGATATTTAATCGGATCTCCCCAGTGTGTTCATTTGACTTTTAAAAGATTGTACCCCACTTTTCCTCTGCCCAAGGTGGTTAACGAAAACCATGCAACATAATCAGTCCAGAACAAAGTTCAAATCCAGTGGCATCTTTAAGACCAACAAAGTTTTATTCAATAAAACTTTATTTATATTTATTGAATAAAATATTGTTGGTTTTAAAGGTGCCACTGGACTTGAATTTTGTTCAGCTACTTCAGACCAACACGGCTACCCACCTGAATCTATAATCAGTCCAGTAAAATTTACCAATCTAATCTGTAACGGTCACTTAAAAGTCAACAAAGGGCCCGCGGTTTTGTTTGAAGCAGTCACCCGAGAGCTGAGAGTGTTTTAACTTTCCCTCCCATATACTTGTCCTAATCTGACTTGCAATCCCAGCTGCTGTTTGCTCACTGAGGAAAAACTACAAATACAGGAAGCCATACTGATTTATTTGAATGTATAGCCTTTTGTGCCTATAGACAAAGGGCTCGGCTTGTCCCACGGCTTCTGCCAGCACAAAACCATACAAAGGCCTTTCCATTGACTCTCAGCAATTCAGCATCTAATAAAAGGACCTAATTGTTATGTCTTACTGTATTTTACAGCAGGATGCTTTATGACAGCTTTACAGCAGTTTTGCAGTACTGAGATGCAGGTAAGAAACAAATTGCTTTCAGTTGTGGCAGGAGAAAGTGTGTGTGGGGGGGGAATCCTCCAAATCTCAGTGGCGAAGACCATAAGGATTTTGAGTGGGGATTCCTAGAGTGTTGACCATCACTTCCAGGTTTGGACACAATTCCCCCACCCCAACACTTTCTTCCACCAAGAAGATCAGTGGTGGCAGGCAAGTGAGTGGCACGCTGACATCACTTCTGGTGAAAACTCGAGCTGTAATGGATGTTCTAGGATTTGCAAAAACTTCTATTGAAGTGATGTCAGCATACCACTCCCCCTCCCCACAATTGCTCCTGAACGTTGCCAGCTGTGGCGTACCCCGCAAAGGACAGTCTGAAAAATTAAAAAGTATGTTGGAAATAGTTTTCCATTGTCTTAGATTTTTCTCTAGATCTCTTAGGCATTTTTGAAAATAAAGAGTTCCTAGGCCTCATTTTAGTTATGTGATTCTTACAACAGTATACTTGTAAGAAATGCTTTAAAATGTAGCCATAATGTACAGGGTTGCCCACATTTGGGGTTTTGTAATAACCAAATTCCATTATTGGGTATTGTTGATGATGAAAAAAATGACTGCCTTTCTGAGTGCTGAACAAAATTCTATATGCTGCCATGTAGAACATTCCTTTTAAAAAACAAAAAAGGAAGGAGCTTTGGATCAAGTTGATCAGGAGCCAAGGCCTAGCAGAGGAGGTGGAGCTTCATACTTTCCTCCTTGTCTTGCTCCCATTTCTTCCCAAATGGCTGCTTGCTTCTCCCCCTGAAAACTTGCATTGGGAACTAGACAGGATGGGGTTAACGCGGGACTGATTGGGAGTAAGAACAACAGCCAGCTGGGAAAAGGTTAGGGTTGCCAGGTCCTACCTGGTTGCCAGTGGGGGGGACTCCCATTCCTTCCTGTAGATCTTCAGGTACATGTCGCAATGATGTCACCTGGAAGTGACATCATCATGTTTCCAATGTTGGGGGCAATTATCTAGGTTTTGGGCAAAACTCTATGGGTTTTTTGGGCCTCAGAACCATAGAGCTTTGCCCAAACCCTAGAGCATTGCTCCTGATATCGGAAACACGATTATGTCACTCCTGGGTGACATTATTGCCAGCCAGGGGCTTCTCGGGGTTAGGGCTTCCCCTGCCAGCCAGCTGGCCCCACCGGGGGAATGGCAACTCTAGAGAGGGTTAAGCACCACCTTCCACTTGTGACCACCCTGGCACCTCTTTTATTTCTGCTCCTCAGGTAGGGAGGCCAGCCTCCAGGTGGGACCTGAGGATCCCCTGGAAATACAACTGACGCCCAGACTACAGAGATCAGTTCCCCTGGAGAAAATGGATGCTTTGGACAGAGGACTCTATGGCATTGTACCCCTCTGAGGTCCCTGTCCTCCCCAGGCTCCATCCCCAAATCTCCAGGAATTTCCTAACCTGCATCTCCAGTTAAAGGATCAGGTGGTAAGTGATATGAAAGACCTCTGTCTGAACCCCAGGAGAGCTGCTGCCAGTCTGAGTAGACAATATTGACTCTGATGAAGAGTCTGATTCAATATAAGGCAACTTCATGTGTTCATAGTCTAAACCTCCTTCAAGGCAGTGACAGAAAGGGAGTATCTAAATAATCGCCTCCCAATCTCCAGGTGGTGCCTGAAGATCTCCTGAAATTGCAACTGATCTCTAGACAACAAAGATCACTTCCCTGGAAGGACTTTGGAGGGTGGGCTGTGTGGAATCACATCCTTGCTGTGTGCCCTCTTCCCACACTCTGCCTTCTCCAGTCTCCACGCTCCAAATCTCCAAGAATGACACTACCTGGGGTTGATAATATTAATAGAGGGCTTCTGATGGTCAAGGGATGGCCTTTCATTATTTCTTCCCAGTGGCTTCCCTTGAGAGCAAGTTTGGTGTAGTGGTCAGGAGCGCGGACTCTAATCTGGGAGAACCAGGTTTGATTCCTCATTCCTCCACTTGCAACTGCTGGTGTGACCTTGGGTCAGTCACAAGTTCTTTCAGCGCTGTTCTCTCACGAGCAGTTTCTCTCAGAGCTCTCTCAGCCCCACCTACCTCACAGGGTGTCTGTTGTGGGGAGGGGAAGGGCAAGGAGATTGTAAGCGGCTCTGAGACTCCTTCGGGTTGTGAAGGGCGGGGTATAAATCCAATCTCTTCTTCTTGGTGCAGATTTTGGAAACTTTGTTTGCGACCAAGCCTGACCATGAACAGGAAGAGAGACTTCTTGCATTCATAGATTTATTCCATTAATCATGGCAAGTCCTTCAATTTCATCACGAAATGTAATGCTACAGTATGGTGCACATTTTAGACAGGAAACTGGTTTGTGGTGGAGGACAGTCCTCTGGCAGTTTTGGGATCCCATCCAGCATCTTCAGGTTTGGCAATTTGGAGAACACACTGAGAGAGGGAACAAAATGTAGGAGAAAATTAATGCTTTCCACATATCCTGTTGTTAGCCAGGTGTCGTGTATTTTTTTACTGTCATGTCCTTACGCTGCAGCTGGAAAGTATTTGGAGACAAGCAGCCCAAGCCTTTATATTTGAGTTAATTTCTATGAGAATTAATTACAGCAAAAAAAGGAGAGTCACCGTATGGTGACATTCTGTTCTTTCCCTTCCTCTGTGAAATAAAGTTTTCTTGTGAGCGTGTGAACGTATCACCAGATAACTGAGCCACAGTCTGAAAAATCGGCTGACTCTTTCCAAGGATGCCGTTAAAAATAAAGGTGCACTCGCAAAGGCTTAAACAGGGAAATGGTCCCAGGTGGGGACGATGCAGTTATGAAGGATGCCCACGTGTTGGGAAGGAGGCACTGGAGGTACAAAAAGGTGTAGGACAGTTTAGGCCCCACTCTGGTAAGGGCATGTAGCCCTACAACCATGGTTATGCTGTGTTGTGTAAATGTGCCGCATTGCTGATCAGTGTGCTTCAGCTACCAAACGGGTGCAGGATCTTCCCAGCTACCATGTGCAGTGCTGTGGCCCCCTCTCTGAAGAGCAGAAGCTATTACTGATACTATCCTCCCTTAGGTAGGTGGCCAGCACTATCTTCACCCTCCTTTAGCTTGACAACATACCAGAATTAGATGCTGATAGTAGATGCTGGCAGACGTTATATTTCACTGGGCACTCTGGCAATGAAAGTTGCCTACACTAATGTAGAATCTTCTAATTTTATGAAATGCTCTGCACACGGCGTTGTCTCCTAAGCAGTGGCAGTGCCAGCATGTTTGACACAGAATCGCAACGTGTTGACTGAGCTAAGACTGTAACATAGAAATATACCCACTGTCCTCTAATTGCACATTATGCAATGTTGGTAGCGGGAAAGGGGAGGAAAGTGGTCTGATGTTATCAGGGCTATTTTGGGGCAGGAACGCACAGGAATGGAGTTCCGGCTGGTTTCCAAATTGGCCACACCGACAGCCTCCCCCCCTCAAGTTCCCCAGGCTTCTCGCAAGCTGCGGGGTGCCTGGGGAAGCCAGTCCAGAAACTGCCTTCCTTCCCTCGGGTTCCCCATGTGCCCCGCAAACTGCAGGGTACCTGGGGAAGCCAATCCTGGGAGGGAGCTGTGTTGTCAGGGGTGTTGCCTAATATGCTAATGAGTTGGGTGTGGCCTATCATGCTAATGAGTCCCTGCTGGGCTTTTTCTACCAAAAAAGCCCTGGATGTTATTATTCTTCTCACTGAGGTATCCTTGAGAGGCTACAGATCCCTAGAGCACGGTTTTAAAACCACTGACCTATAGTGTGGAAGAACTGGCTAAACACAGTGGTGGTGGTGGTGGTGGTGAAAAGGGCCACTTTTGAAAAGGTGACTTACAGGGACCCCCATAGGGTTGGAGCCATCCAGTTTTTTTATGGTGAAAAAGGGAAGAAGGCGACCCCTTTGATCACCCACAAAACGCTTTTCCTGGCAATTGCTGGACCCACATGGACAAAAGCTTCAGGGGATGGGGATTGGGGACCATCATGAGAAGAAGAACTGGGCAAGACTGAGCAAAAAAAAACATTAGCAACAAAGTTGGCTGGATCCAATCCTGTGACTCCCATCTGCTATGCTGGACTTTATGATACTCTTCCGCTTCCACAGAGAAAGACTCTCTCCAATGAAGAATTACTTTGTCTCGTGAAGAAAGGCTTCCTCAGATGGAGAAAAGTCTTGCTTTGTTAAGGGAAATCTTTCTCTGTTGGAGGAAGACTTGGATGGGAGGGTGCCATAGGATCTGACCCATTATTTTCTCATGGCTCATGACACTTCAACAGTATGCTAAAACTTACAGCTGCCTGTAGTTTTCATGAAACTCACAGGGGTTCCTCCTGAGAACAAGAGATTCTAATGGAGTGTTTCTCAGGCCTGACAACCCATGTAGACTTTCAATATTGTTTTCTTCTAGGGACAGGTGTTGAATCTCAGGTAACTTTGGCAGCTGTTTGAAGGATGTGAAATGATTTTTGTTGAGTTTCAATTCTTTGCATCTGCAAAACGTATAAAAAAACATGAACTATCAGGTTACCGTGTACAGAGAAGAAGAAACTTCAGCTCACAAATGTCATTTTGAAAAGATGAATTCGTTCCTTAGGAAGCAATTTAGTAGACATTTACCCAGGTGCAGCCTCTCAGAAAACAATGTAAAAAAACTGGAATCACCACGACAAGAAGCTGGATAAAACAATATACTGGTATTTATCAAATTATTATTCAATGATTCAGTATTGGCCTTATGTGGTATTATCTGATGCATTTTAACCTTTTGTTTATACAGTACATTTATATATTGCTGGCGCAAACACTTATGCAGGTTGTAATTACTAACATTTACATGCAATATTTCAAAGACACATGCAAATTGCTGGCATATACCGTATTTTTTGCTCCATAAGACTCACTTTTTCTCCCAAAAAAAGTGGGGGGAAAAGTGTGTGCATCTTAAACCCCCCTCACCTTTCCCAGGCCACGGCACCGAGCAGAGCTAGGTGCGTCTTATGGTCAGGTGCGTCTTATGGAGCGAAAAATATGGGGTACATGCTATGTTTCAAAGTCCATGAATATACTACTAATGAGGTCTCATTGGTGTTCTTTGTAGACTCCCACAGAGACCTTCAGCAATCTGACGTGCTATCCCAGGTTAAAGCTCATTTCCGATGTCGCAAATCACTCATCTTGTTCTGGAACCAATGCCTTACAAAACTGAACCTGAGCAGTCCACAATCGCTTCCCCAAGAGCAGTCCACTGACTCTCCTCCAAGGTCAGCATAAGGTTCTCAAATTGCTATTTGGACTTTGAAATATTGCATGTATATGCCAGCAATTTGCATAAGTGTCTTTGAAATTGCATGTGAATGTTGGGAAGTGCAGCCTGCATAAGTGTTTGTGCCAGCAATACATAAATGTACAGTATGAACAAAAGGTTAAAATGCGTTAGATAGTAGCATACAAAGTGAATACTGAGTCACTGGCCCACTGCCAGGATATAGATATATACTGTCACATGTAAGAAAAACAATAAAACAATAACATGCTTAAAAATATTCTAAAATTAAATGCACAAATTTAAAAACTGTGATAAGACAGTTATGCAGATCAAGTTCCCACTTGTAAAGTTCAGTAAATTGTTTTATCTAGCTTCTTGTAACAGTGACTCCATTTTTTTTTTGACGCAGCTTGCAAAACACCATGGTTCCATCTTGTATTTCCATCTCAGAAACAATGGCAATACATCTCCTGTATGACACCAATTATGCTCAGTTAAGTCCTATTTGCTGCACATAGAAATATATTAGCTTGGTTTCACATAGGGAGGCATTTGGCTTAAGCTAATATCATATAAAACCACAGAATGTTATGTTCTGAGTTTTTATGTGATTTTACGCTTTGGCACTTTTATGTTTCTTGGCTTTGGTGTGCTTTTACGCTGTTGGGTTTTATTGGCCGGTTTGTTAATTTTAATGATGTTATGTTTTTATGATTTTTAACTTGTGCGCCACCTCAAGCAGGTGGCTGAGGTGGCAGCATATAGATGGCTTAAATAAATAAATAAAACCCAAACCATACAAAAGGGTTTTAAAAACAAGGGGCCCCTTGTGATTGTATGTCTACATTGTTGGGCCACCTGTGCAACAAAATTCCTTCTTACATCATGGTCTCATCCTCTGGGTTCCAGAAACTGGGGCCAGACTGATATGGGAAGGAACCCTCTTGATTACTTGTAGGGATGGGCACAAACCAGCTCATGAATAAAAGTTCAAGTTGAATTTTGCCTGGTTCGTGGTTCATGAACTGCAGTTCATGGCAGGTCAACTGGCACTAACTTTCCATGAACTTTCAAGTGGTTTGTGGTGGTTCGCGAATGGGTACATTTCCAGACAGACTGTCTTCACTCAATCAGTATTTACCAAACTTCAAAGCAATGGGTGGGTGTAATTCTCCAGCCTGTGTGTTTGGTATGTGTAGCTTGCATGGGGTCTATTCTATACACTTTTGAACGTGCGCCTGACATTTTCCCCAAAAGCATTTTCCTGGGGGCATCTTCTTTGGGGGGCCATAACTCAGACCCTCTAAGTCTAATCTGCACATAACCTGGCCAGTATGCAGAGGAGCATCCAGAAGAGGTCCCCTGTGAGTTTGATGATGCTAGCTTGCACAAGGACCATTCTATACACTCCTGAGCCTCCTGAACCTGCACTTGTGATTTCCCCCGAAGGCATTTTCCTAGGGGTATCTTCTTTGTAGAGCCATAACTTGAACCCCATAAATACAATCCTCACCAAACTTGGAGGGCAGATAGAAAAGAGTCATCTGAAGATCCTCAGTGACTCTAGCATGCTGGAGGGCCATTCTGCTATGTCATGAACCTCATAAACTGAACCAGTTCATTTGGCACTAAAAAGTTCATGATGGTTCGTGGTTCACGAACCGGGCACGCCATGAAACCACAAACCTAACCGAACTGAATTTTCCTGGTTTGTGTACATCCCTAATTACTTGCATCATTTGATCACTGGACTTATGGCTTCTAGCACGGCATTTATGGCAAAAGAAGGACACAAACAGCAGCTAATTCCCCTGCCAGAAGAGACCCTCACCTACTCTCTGGCAAGGCTGATTCTATACTTTTCACTTGGGGAGTTTTCAGACAAGCCCCTTTTTGTACGAAAACAGAAGAGGTGAAAGTCCACCTCGGCATCTCATATACATGTGTATGAACCAGCCCAGGGGGCCAAACTACACTGGGATTTCTATGCTTGACCCTTCTAAGCATTTTTTCTTCTTCATAAAGAGCAGCAGAGTGGATCACCAATGGCACACACTATGGGTTTTATTCTTTCCCTCTGTGCCACTGTCTTAAGTCTACATTAGCCCAACGGAGCTGCTTTTCGCCTTGCTGGAATGAAACGCAGCACATGTATATTGCCTGCGCGTTAAAGCTGTTTGCCCCACGCAGCTGCTGCAGACGGAGAAAAAAATGATGGAAATTCTAACTACAGAAACTCTCGGGGCTGCATCTCCTCTGGACCAATTTTTAGAGAGCCATATGACTGAAATATTGTCTTGGTTGTCTTTTGCTAGGTCAGATGAAGTCCTAAATGCTGAAATCATTTGCTGTAATGGGCATTCACCCTAACAATAATGTTTGCAGATGCGATTATGGACACCTGTGATAATGCTGCCATTAACTGAGTTAATACTCTAAAAAGACCAGATGATTGTGAAAGAATCTCAGTTACCTTGGCAAGCGTATGGCACTTAGATCCGTCAACGAGTTGTCTACCAACCAAAGCCTCTCTACTCGAATCAATCGCTGAAGAATCCTTTTAAAATTTTCCACCTGGTAAAGATCACCCAGATCTTGATATGAAAGGTTTAAACTCTAGAAGAAGGGAAGGAACACACAAATATATCACTTTTGTTTAGTTCTCTTTCCATTTACTCACAATTCAGTTTCTTTGCACACACGACATCTTTCACAGCATGAATTCGGCTTTGCAATCATAAGAACACTTTCGTGAGAGTAAACACATGGAATAAAACGGAACTTCCTTCCAAAAAGAGAAGAAGCAGAAGAGTTTGGATTTATACCCCACCCTTCACTCAGAGTCTTAGAGCAGCTTACAAACTCCTTCCCCTTCCCCTCCCCACAACAGACACCCTGTGAGGTAGGCGGGGATGAGAGAGCTCTGAGAGAACAGTCCTTGAGAGAACAGCTCTGGAAGAACTATGGCTTGCCCAAAGTCATCCAGCAGCTGCATGTGGAGGAGTGGGGAATCAAACCCAGTTCTCCCAGATTAGAGTCTATGCACTTAACCACTACACCAAACTGGCACTGTTTAGGATTTCTCTTTTACAGTACAATCCTATGCAGGGCTACATCTTTCTAAGTCCATTGTCAAAGCGCTTATAAAGGTATAACTCTGTTCCAGGTTGCACTGTTAGTTTCTTTATGACACAGAAGCTGTACAGACATCCATTTTAACATGGAGTTGACTACACTGCTGCACTAATGTGCAAGGTAAGGCCTTGCTTTCCATGCAGCAAATGTACCAAGCTACCCAGGGTTAAGTCAGCTCACCCTGGGACAGTTTGTGTTGGTGGTGGAAAGTGCTATCAAGTATCAGCAGACTGATGGTGGCCCCATAGGATTTTCAGTGCAAGAGACTTTCAGATGTGGTTTGCCATTGCCTGCTTCTGCCCTGCAACCTTGGACTTCCTTGGTGGTCTCTCATCTTAAAACGTGGAATTCACTGCCAGAGGATGTAGTTATGGCCACAGGAATAAACAGCTTTAAAAACGGGTTAGATAGATTTATGAAGGATAGGTCTACCGATAGCTACTAGCCATGGTAACAGAGAGGAACCACCATGTTCTGAGGCATGACATCCTTGGTGGTCTCTCGTCTTAAAACGTGGAATTCACTGCCAGAGGATGTCGTTATGGCCACAGGAATAAACAGCTTTAAAAAGCAGGTTAGATAGATTCACAGAGGATAAGTCTACCGATAGCTACTAGCCATGGTAAGTGAGGGGAACCACCATGTTCCGAGGCATGAAACCTCTGAATCCCAGAGCCAGGAGACAACATCAGGGGAAGGTCTTGGCTTCTGTGTCCTGTTGTTGGTCCTCCAGAGGAACTGGTTGGCCACTGTGTGAGACAGGGTGCTGAACTAGATGAACCACTGTCCTGATTCAGCAGGGCTCTTCTTATGTCCCTATGTCTTAAGTACTAACCAGGGCTGACCCTGCTTGTTTTCCAAAATCTGCTGAGATCAGACTAGCCTGGGCCATCCAGGTCAGGTTCTGTTCTCTACCCAACTGAAAACAGATGAGGACACCAGTTTTAACTCAAGTGCAGAGAGAACTTTGTTGCCAAGAAGATGACATAGAAAATAAATTACAAGTAAAGAAAATAAGCTGTGAGTATTGAAGAACAGGAAGGAACTCAGTTAAAACGTCTGGACATCCCTAATGGAAGGTGTGCTTCTAGTGATAACTCTGTGCGTGTGCAAAGTGCCATCAAGTCACATCTGACTTATGGTGACTCCAGCAAGCCATTGCCTTCCTCTGCAGAGCTTTCCTTGGTGGTCTCCCTTCCAAGTACTGACCCTGCTTAGCTTCCAAGATCTGACGAGATCGGGCTATACCATGCCACCTTCCCACCCACCACCAAAGACTCTTTAGAAAATCCCAGTACAAAAGAAGCTCACTATACAGTCTTCCCAGTTTTCTTGCAACCTTTTTTCCCACTTCTCTTTTTCTGTCACATGCTTTCTTGCAGGGTGAATGTGATGTTTTCCTCCGAAAAAGCAACCTTCTGCAGGAGGCCCTGTTCAGGAGAGAGACAGAGCAATATTCATTTGAGCACTGCATTCCTGCTCGCACAGTTTGTTTCTTACTCAGGCATTTCGAAGCTGAGAAATAGGCCAAGTATAGAATCACATCAGGAGACAATCAGTAAATTTAAGAAGTGTTAGAGGTAGGGTTGTCAGCCATGGCAACCAGCAGGAGATGGGGAGAGGCGCGTACTTATTGTGGGGTTGGGGGTGGCGATCTTCATTGTCATGTGATGACAACATTTCCACCTTGATGCAGAAATGCCAATATCATACTGGGGTGACACTCCAGCACTCATCCCAAAACTCTATGGCATTGCTGGGCAAGTGAGTGTTGCCATGGTGGAATGCTGGCACTTCCAGGTCACACTGGAAGTGACATCATCACACTGTGAGGAAGATCGCTGCACACCTTGCCAGATGCCTTCCGCCCACTGACCAGATGAGCATTGGTGGGCATCGGCAGCATTTACCAGGAGTTTACCTGCCATCAGTGGGCACTTGGTAAGCCTAGTTAGAGGTGATCTGAGAAAGGCATCACTTCCCAAGCATCTGCACACATTTCTTCTAACTCCTCTGTTGCCTCTGACTGAACAGGTTTTCTAGTTTTTAATACAATAAGATACCTGCATAACCTGTGAATAAGTAGTGATTCCTGTCTTTCTGGGTTTTTCTGCATCGAGTTTTTGCTTGCAGCTTGATATTGGGGAGGTATTTGTGAATTTCCTGCATTGTGCAGGGGGTTGGACTAGATGACCCTGGAGGTCCTTTCCAACTCTATGATTTTTTGATTCTTAACTGCATCCCCCCCCCCCCCCACGCTCCCATCTTTTGTTGCTCTCCTGGTTTTTCTTCAAGATTTTCTCCATATATTTTTCAGACCAGTTTTGCAGCGGGTTTAAAAAAAAAAAAAAGACAAGAAAACTGGGGGGGGGGGGGGGAAGGGGACCACTGACCAGCAAACAATACTGTGTTTAGGTGGGGGGGATCAACACAGTTGAGACACTGAGCTGCATCACAAACTTGGTCACTACCTTTCTAGCACTCCTATCATGTGTACTGGGAGAACACACTACCTGCGATAATTTTTATAAAAGTGCTTGCCATTTTGTCTGAATTGGGCAACGCGCATATATTCTAGCTTCAGTACATGCAACTGCATACCCTGAAAAACCAGGGCTTCTGCCTATCCAGACAAAATGCCAGTTTTGCATATTGAAATGATCACACTCGGCATGCTCTCCCAGTGCCTGCAGTGGGAGTGCTGGAAACAAAACGACCGAACAGGACTACTGCCTCCAACTCACCATGATAATGATTGTCTCCAAAATATATTCAACATACGCTAACATTTCCCCATTCCTCTGGTTTGGATGGATCGTAATTTCCCCCATGTATTGTGTTGTTTACAATGTTAAATAGCTGGGAATTAAATATCAATGCAGCGAAATCTGGCAAAGCTTATCTCTATAACAGAAGCGTCACATTAGATAGCAAATTTGGCGTATCAGGGAAGCCTGCGTTGTTAAGATAATGGACTGCCACACTGTATTGCTTTCTAGATTGCTTTCGGGGATGACGACAGTCTCCAGGAGAACAAACCGGTATTCTTTGAACTGATTCACCTTCTAAGTACCTCTTATCAATAGTGCAAGGTTTTGATCATTTTGTTCTCTTCTGTCATCTGCCATCTTCAGCCTTTGAGGATGCAATAACAGTCATGTTTCTTGACTATGATCTTCTCCAGAGTTAGGCTACTTGACACCCATTGACCATTATAATTAAGACAATCTACTGAGTAATGAATTTTCATTAACTAATAAGCTACCTTTCAACCAACTACTCAACAAATAGATTGATTCAATTAAAGTAACACAATGCATTAGTGGAAGCTATCTATCTCATTGGTAGCACATGTTCTTTGGGGAACTCATGGGCTCTTTTTATTTTACTTTGTTTCTACCCAACTTTTCTCTATATCAGGGCCTCAGTGGCTTATAACATTCTCCTGTTTTTGTGTGGCTGGTTAGGCCTAGGTCATCTAGCAAACTTCCATGGCAGAGTGGGGATTAGAACCTTGGTCTCTCAGATCCTAGTCTGACCCTCTAATTATGATACCATGTGGGCTCTAGAGCAAGATTTCTGGCTACAATTCAATCACCATTCAGGAATTATTTTATTACATTCCTGTTATTCGTAACATGGAGGCTATAAAACAGATTATTTTCAGTACCTTCTCTCACTCGGGGGCAGCGGATTTGACTCCCTTGAACGTCATGTTCTTCTAATTCATGCCAGGTAAGATATTTGAACGAATCTGATGGAAGCTTGAAAACAGAGAAGCAGCATAAGGGTATGTTTCCTTATCTGACAAATAAGAACATAAGAGAAGCCAATGTTGGATCAGGCCAATGGCCCATCTAGTCCAGCACTCTGTCACACAGTGGCCAAAAATACCAGGTGCCATAAGGAGGTCCAGCAGTGGGGCCAGGACACTAGAAGCCCTCCCACTGTTGCCCCCCACCTCAAGCACCAAGAATACAGAGAATCACTTGCCCCAGAGTTCCTATCTATACCTTGTGGCTAATAGCCACTGATGGATCTCTCCTCCATATGTTTATCCAATATAATTTAACCAATACACCCTCTCCCAGTATTTCCAGTTTTCAGAGCATGTTCAATCAATACCCATATACTGAATGTGGCTGCAATGCAGATGAAAGCATGTGCCACCATCACATTTATAGCCGGAGGCTATAAAGGCTACACAAAGGCTACACTGCACGTAGATTTTTGGAATTTGGAATAAGACTGCCCTTTTACTCCTTGTTATTCCCATTGGCCACATGTGGCCCCTCTGGGTGACATTTGCTCACTTTTGGCAGGCAACCTCCTGCCAAAGCACCACCATTCCCTGCCAGCACTCAATGGACCAGTGGGAGAAATGGAGAGGATGCAGCTTCCCAGTGATGTCGCCATGTCATTTCTAGTGGTGTAACTAGAAATGATGTCACCACATTGCCAGACACTCTAGCATTTCTCTGAATCCCTGTGGTTTTACCACAGAGTTTCAGGGGAATGCTAGAGTGGCTGGTGACATCACCAGAAAATGCAGTGGTGTTGCTAAACACCATTCAAGTGACTCTACACCCCCATTATAAGTATACTCTTTTCTTTCATGGAGGGTTGGTTCTAACTGAAAAAACCACACAGTGAAGTTAGCGTTGGGCGTGGGGGTTACAACTGATATCCAGGCAACAAAATCATAGAATCATAGAGCTGGAAGGGACGTCCAGGGTCATCTAGTCCAACCCCCTGCACAATGTAAAAAATTCACAAATACCTCCCCCACACACAACCACAGTGACCGCTGTCCCATGCCCAGAAGATGACAAAAAACCTCCAGGATCCCCGGCCAAACTGGCCTGGAGAAAAATTGCTTCCTGACCCCAAAGTGTCAATCAGAATTTCCCTGGGCATGTAAGAATGGGCCACAAGAACTAAGCACTGGGACAACCCTTCTTGCCCTCCCTCTCATGATCTGCCTAAGTTCACAAAATCAGCATTGCTGTCAGATGGCTATCTAGCAGAAATCAGTTCCCCTGGAGAAAATGGCTGTTGAGATCCTTCTCTTCCTTTAATTCTACCCCCAAATCTCCAGGAATTTTCCAACCTGGAGTGGGCAACCCTAGGTGAAATCCTAGTTGGAATGAGCCTTAAAGGCCACCATCTTATTCAGTCCCCTGCTCAATACATGAAATCCCAAACTGGAACATTCATGAGGCAGTTAACTACCCTCTTCCCAACTTGTTAGGCTACAATTTCTATTTTTTAAAAACACTGGTAATATCCAATTATGGATCTCCCAGAGTTTTGTCCAGTTAAGCCCTGAAGCACTTGGGGCAAGCAGAGGCAAAGATATTGCTTCATCACATGATCTGTCTCCTTTTAGTGCAAAGTCAAATGGTGGGCTCTCCCTTGCTGGAGGTCATCAAACCAACATGGGACAGCCATTTGACAGGATGGTTCTAGCTTTGGGTCTCTTGAAGGGGAAATGTACTAGATGACCTATAAGATGACCACCTTCCAGTGCTAGGGTACTGTGGCTCTAAATAAATAAATAAAACCATATTCCCCCAACCCTGTGAGTGGGCTTGTTTAACCCCTAGCTAGTAAAGGAATGAAACAGGAAGGGCTGGAGCCTCATGATGCAGAAGGGTGCAGACTGCATGGAAAGCAGAGGAAGGAAGTAAGACTGCCCTCCTGGGGAGCTGGGGAACCTTAATCATAGGCTCTTAATACCTTGTTTAAGCCTAACTATGTTTTATGTATGGAAACTGGTAAGGGAGGGAGACTTTTGTTTTAAATTGTAAATTTTAGAATTATTGTTTCAGGGCTGCGTTATCTAATAGGGAGTTTATTTGGGACCCTCATCTTGGAAGCTGGTGCATGGAGTGTTCAGGAGGAGACTTCCTGGGCCACCACCAACAAGAGAAAAGAGATGGACTTTGGGTGGGACAAGCTGTGAAGGAGGGAGAAGTTAATTGTTTGGGCTTTAAAAGATCACTGTTCTGTCTTGTTACTAAGAGCTATGTTTTTCTTACATGAGAGGATGTTGAGTGAAAAGTGAAAATGTTTCATTCTCTTTGACTTATTGCAAGATTAATTCCAGGTTCTGTCCCACAGAACCCACAAGCTGAGGTGACACCTGCACTTTATGGCTTTGTTACATTTACACACCATCTTTTGGTCAAAGTGCTCAAGGTGGGTTACGCTTGAAAATAATGGCTGACTGTGATGGGAAAGGGAGAAGAGAACAAGACAGTTCAAAACACCACACTTTTCACAATGTTGTATAATGAACTTTTATAACTGCAGGAGGCAGTTGTGCGAGTGAAGGAGCCCTGTGGAAACTGGTCCCAGATGGGTGGACAGGGGAGATGTCTTCCATTCCATGTCTTGGGTGGAGTTGGTGTTCCCCACCGCTTTGGTCCCTTCAGTCCTTCAGTTCCAGCATCACTATAACCAATCCCTCACCTTATGGGGACTAACTAAGGGAGAATGATTGCACCGTCGTGGACGCAGAAGGAGATGCTGCTAGTAATGAGGTTACCATCAATTTGTGCTTCTTTCCACAGACCCCAGAACCAGAATGCTTACTGGAGAGGCAATGCCAGAATCGCGGCTGTGCTGGAGAAGCTCTCTGTTCCTTGACGATAGCACCGGCAAAGGGATTTCGGATTCACTTAGGTCAGAGCAGGGGGATGAATGGGAGGCACTGAATCTAAGGCAGCTGGTATTCAGACCTGAGGAACTAAGCAGGTAAACATTTTAAAGGGGCATAGTGATCATTGGTCTAGCGAACCATATTTGAGTTTCAGTGGGGGTCTCTAGGATTATTGGGCCCAGAGGCGAGGCACATTATTGGGCTTGTGCACCTCCCAGCCACCTCCTCTCATAACCACATCCATACTTAACTGAACACCCCCGATCTTCCCTTTCTTCTCTCCCCATTCCTGCTCTTACGGGATTTCTATAGAAATACATTATTCCAAAAACGTATCAGGATTTCACTGTACTTACATAAATGTGCAAATTGGTTCTTCTGACTTGATCCATGCCCTAAATCACAGTTTCCCCCACCACCCTTCATGCCTTCTAGTCAGCAAATGCTTATTTATTTATGCTTCTGCTAAAAACCATTTTTCTTACTCTTCTTGCCCAGTGAATAATATAGAAAGATCTCTTAACCATTCTTGACCCATGTTCCTTCTTAGGGTGTAACTACAAAATACATTGTTTAGGGGTCCACCCCAAGGTTCTGTCAAACAGATGTATACTGAGACATCCATTCTCAGAGTGGGACCTCAGAATTCAGGGAGAGGGGGCTGAAGTCTCACCTCTTCATTGTGGTTTTCCCAAACTGAAATGGCCCTGGAGATGCACTGTTTGCCCCACTGGGGAAATGTATGCGTAGTGGTGGACTCTTTCAGGCTGTGAAAAATAGCAGATTGGGAAAACTGAAGCTTATACCCCTTCCCTCCGTGTTTTACTGGGTTTGTTACTGAATAAATTATAGTTAGTTAAGAACTAAGCCTTCTCTGTCAGTCTTATTGACTTACAGACCCGGAACTGACAACACAGCTCTGTAGGATTTGCACAAAACCATAGAGTTTCTGGCAGTTCCTAGAGAGGACTGACATTTCTTCTGGGTTTTCTACAGAAGTGATGTCACACTGTCTGCCTGATGGGTTGCCAGCAGGAGGTCTCCCACCATAGCTGGGGGCCTGGCAACCCTAAGTTTGCTTTGCCTCATACTGCTTACACCACCTGGTCTGGAGCTAAATCTGGAGCTAAATGTATGGAGTCCAAACATAAGTGTTTGGACAGGTGCCAGGTGAGCTTATACAGTTCATTGTTTTGCTGGGCAGGATAATCAATGTGGGTGTGTTTTTTATTGCATAAATGGTACAACGTTCCATGTTGTGATTTCAAACAAATGAACATCTCTAAAGGCTCAGAGGTGTCTGCTGCGGAACGCCTTGATGGATATTCATTTTGATCTGCACTAGAACAGCAGATGTAGCATACCACACTCTGGTTATTGTACGAGCCCCATGATCTGTCACAAAACATGATTATAACTGGTGCGTGAGGGAACTGTAAAATGCTCTGATGATGGTAATGGTATTTTCCCTCAAAGCATGAGCAT
This sequence comes from Lepidodactylus listeri, assembly GCA_029233225.1. NCBI lineage: Eukaryota > Metazoa > Chordata > Lepidosauria > Squamata > Gekkonidae > Lepidodactylus > Lepidodactylus listeri. The sequence continues at coordinate 24,226,464 of JARCFY010000005.1, forward strand.
ATATCCCAATTTAAACATGATACCGGCGATGCTAAAGGCCTTCTTAGTGAATGGGTTAGGAAGACAGTGCCACAACTCATACAAAATAATGATGGGTGCTTAGTTTGCGCACCAGCACAATGCAGCTCAGGGGTTAAAATGTCAAACTAAGGCTGAGGACAGACTGGCAATCTGCCCCGGGACAGTTCCGCTTGGGAAGCGGGGGAAGGGAGCCCGTTCAGACATGCGCAGCTGTCCCTCGGCTGCCTTCCGCACTTACTCGCTTTGAAGCCGGGTTTCTTGCGCTTTAGAAGGACACCGGGAGAAACCGGTGTCCGGAGGCCATCTTGCGCTTGCCTCCCGCTTCCAGGCAGTGTGAACCGGAAGAAGGTGGGAGGCAAGCGGAGGCGGCAGTGTGAACGCAGTGTTTTGCCAGTTTGCGCATGTGTGCACATGCGCAAACTGGCAAAAATGCCCTATCACGAGCTGCGGAGGCCGACCCACGTGGGGCCCATCCGCAGCAGTCTGAACGCTCCGTAACAGCATCCTTGCACAATACACTGGCCAGTGTGAACGGCCAGCCCCGGGGAGTTTTTCCCCGCAGCAGTTGCCTCCGCATTCATCCCACTCCAGATTGCCAGTCTGTCCTCAGCCTAAGGCTGAGATCCCACACACTAAATAATCCACTTTCAATGCACTTTCCAACTGGATTTTTACTGTGTGAACCGGCAAAATCCAATTCAAAAGTGCATTGAAAGTGGATTGAATGGATTATTTAGTGTGTATGATCTCAGCCTAAGACTGGGAAGACTTCAGTCCAAATTCTAACGCTGCTGTGAAGCTCACTGGGTGATCTCGGCCCGTGTCAGTCTCAGCCTAAGAGGGTTGCTGTGAGAACAGAGTTGGGGAGAACCTTGTACACTGCCCCGAGCTTCTAAGATGAGATAAAAAATGTAACTGATGATACCTGCAAGGGCTTCAGATCTCTGGTGTACGAACTAAAGGCTGAACTAAACAATATGGTGTTCCTGGGAGTGTGCCACAGTAGTGGTCCTGACCAGAATTGGACTCTGCAACACAGCTGAAAGGAGTTCCCTGGTCAGAACTCCTAAAAATGGCAGTGGGTCCCTGGGCTGTCCCCAGGGGCACCTATCTCAGCTAGTTTGGCCCTAAGCACTCTTGCATGGGTGTCAGCAGTTTAAGCCTGTGCAAACTCACTAGAGTTGCCACCCTCTAAATGACAGAGATCAGTTCCCCTGGAGAAAATGGCTGCTTTGGACGGTAACCTCCATGGGATTATACCACACTGAAGTCCTTCCCCTCCGCAAACCCTGCCTTCCCCAAGCTCCGCCCTCCAAATCTCCAGGAATTTTCCAACATGGAGTTGGCAACCCTAAAAGTCACACAGGGAATCCCTTGGCCTCATCAGTGTCACATCTGAATTCAGCCTACAACTTGTGTAATATTAAAGAGCCAAAAGAGATATAATGCTGGGACATCAGTGATTTGACCATTTGAAAACTGCATTTTTAAAAGGTGATTGGATTGGTGAAGGAAGGAAGATAATGGTTTCAGCCTCCCTTGCATGATTCCACCAATCAGACCCCTCCACCCACACACACATATTCGTCCTGAAAGGGAAAAAATAAGGAGAAACAGAGGCTTTCTGTCTTTTATCCTTTCCAGGGATAATAACAGTGTGGGAACATCAATCATTGAAACAATGAGGGGGTGGAAGGGCTTCTGCGACTGGATAGGAGAACTATTTTTACATCTATCTATGATTAAGTCAACAAAGGCATGAAATTTACTGTGTTGCTGCTGTCCGAATAGGTACATCAGAGGATTACTTCTGTATGACAGTCTGGCCTGTCTTTGACTTGAGTGGCTTGTGGTGGCTTTTCTTCATATTACAGAGTGAAATCATCTGACACATCATAGCGGGGCCATGGCTCAGTGATTAGAACACCTGCTTTGCATGCAGGAAGTCCTAAGTTCAGTCCCCAGCATCTCCAATTAAAAAGATCAGGCACAAGAAGATGCGAAAGAGGTCTTCCTGAGACCCTGGAGAGCCACTGGCGGTCAAAGTGGACAATACTGACCTTGATTAGGGTCACTATGGGTCAGTGCAGAGGTGAGGCAGGTCAGGCTGAGAGAGAGTGGCTGGCCCAGTGAGCTTCCATGGCAGAGTGGGAATTCTCACCTGGGTCTCCCACATCCTAGTACGGTGCTCTAACAACGATACTGTGCTGGCCTAAGAGTTACTTTAAAACTCTGCGTAATTTGAAGACATGGCAACCTTCATTTAAAGATCTAAAGTCCGTATATAGAATAGGAACACTTAAAAAAAAAACCAACAGTAAAAGATAGTGACCTCCAGAAATGGTAGTGCTCCAAACACCATCCATCTAACTTATCCAGGTTTGCCCACTTCCGATTCTTCCAGGCTGAAGGTGGATTTTATGAGAAAATTACCAACGTTATGCTTCAGTGACTCTGAAACAAATCCTCTTTTAGCTGCTGTGACTCTTCAGCATGGCCAGGGGCTTGACAGGAGGTAAAAGGTAACATAAGGGAGTTATTTATCTAAGGAAGGCACTTCTGAGTTTTAAAATGTCTCTTCTTATATATTTCTGGCTCTAGCAATGCATACAGGCACTTTAGCTGTAAAAATATGTTCCTTGGATGTTATTGAATCATTTAGTATATTTTTAGCCTGCCCTTCCTCCGCGGAGACCAGCGTGGCTTCTCTTGTTCTCCTTTCCTTCATTTTAATCTCCCTATAATCCTGTGATTATAGGACGAGAGAGAGAGAGAGGGTGAGGCGTGAGGTCACCCAGCAAACTTCATGGCAGAGTTGGGATCTGACCTTGGGTCTCCCAGATACCAGTCTGATGCTCTCACCGTTAGGCAAAGCTGCCTTGCAGAAGAGTTGTTGAAACATGTTGGTTATGATGAAATCGATGATTGTCCAGGAACTTATTTGAAACCCATTTGGGAATATGGTGGCCCCATCTTACAAGGCAGGCTGGTGAAAGCTAAGTCACCCAAGCTGAGTTGGTATAACACCCCCTTTTCAGCCCCGGCACTGGCCTGGTGGAACTCTCCACCTAACGACATCTGAGCCCTGTGGGACTTAGTGCAAGGCAGAGATGTTCCGCCAGGCTTATGGTCGAGGACAGCAAAGTTTTTTGCATTGAGCTTGGTCTCATCCATCTCTCCTCTCCCCTCATGGGGCACAGACATAAACTGGTCTGATGCACCATCTGAATAGTTGTAGAATTTGCATTGCTTTAATGGTTTTAATTCAACTGTAAATGTATTTATTGAAATGCCGTTCACTGCCCTGAGCCCTGTGTCTAGGGAGAGTGGCATCATCATCACCATCACCATCATTTGCTTCATGAGAGCAGAACTTGATGTGATGTTTGGTCATGTAGACATCTTCTTGTTCACTTTAAGAACATAAGAGAAGCCAAAGTTGGATCAGGCCAGTGGCCCATCCAGTCCAACACTCTGTCACACAGTAGCCAAAAACAGAAGGTGCCCTCAGGAGGTCCACCAGTGGGGCCAGGACACTAGAAGCCCCCCTCCAAGGAACCCTGACCTGACTGAGCTATACTGCGGCCAAAGAGTACATCCAGGAAACAAAGTTCCCAAGAGTACTGGGGCCCAACTGGACTCAGGTCTCAAACTGTGGTAGGAGGAGGGGCTGCAGCTTCCCCCCCCCCCACTGCTGTTGCTCTGGCCCAAGATGGCCCCCGGGGGACCTTATTTGCATTGTTGCAAGGTTGGGTATGCATTGAATACTGCAGCTCCCCAGTGGGGCAAATAATGCTGCTTGTTTGTTTTATTTACTTCATTTATGTCCCACCCTCCTCCCCAGTGGGGACCCAAAGAGGCTTACATTGTTTTCCTCTCCTCCATTTTATGCTCACAATAACCCTGTGAGGCAGGTTATGCTGAGAGTTTTGTCCTGTCCCAAGGTTACCTAGCAAGCTTCCAGGTAGAGTGGGGATTCGAACCTGGTTCCTAGTCTGACACTCTAACTACTATAAAATGCTGGCTCCCTTGAGGCCCTTTTGGATCAGGAAAATAGTATGTGTGTGCGGGGGGGGGGGGGGGAGACTGAAGCCCCCTCCCACCCATACTTTCATTGGGTTGAGACTTTCAGCTTTGTTTTGGAAGCCCCCCACTTGGTTGAGACCCCCCTGCAGGGCTATAGTGATGGACAGAACATTGTCTTGCCCCCAAAAGGTAAAATCAGTTGCCAGGTACCTTGGTCTATAAGACTCTATATAGAAATGCTGTGCCAGCATCCAGTCACCTTTTGTGGGTGACTGAATGTTGGAGGGAAGGACAGCAGCTTGGAGTTTCCAGTCTTCCTAAGGAAGAGAGCAGAAGGTTTTGTGTGTAGCTCTGCCTGGCAGCATAGCAGAGAGGGTTAACTCTATCTCTGGGAGAGGATTGGGGGGGGGGCTGGTTTTGAGGCCTGTTTCAGGTGATGAGCAGATCTGGTATGGTTGTAGTCTGACTCCTGGGAAAGGACAAGCTGGTGTGATGAGTTGAGAGGATCCCCCTCCCTTAGGGAGTAAATGCTTAGTAACTTGAAGACTTTTAAGGAAAGGCCCCGAGAATAGCAGGCTTTGTAGCAGTTGCTCAGGGGCAATTCAAAACTTAGTCTTTACTTTAAGAGAATTTAACAGCAAGCCTTAAGCTGCAATTTGAGTGCCTCAGCCTGCCTTTTCCTTTAATTGTTCTTGGGAAGCCTGTGAAGCTGAATTTTTTTTCTAATTCCCTGTATAGTCTTAAAAAATAATTCAATGCTTGCCTCAGTGATCTCAGCATTCCACTGGCTCACCACAAAACTTACCTCATGGCAGCAAACCCCAAAGCCTTTATAGGTACTCACAACTGACTTATGGCGACGGAGAGCCAGTTTGGTGTAGTGGTTAAGTGCACGGACTCTAATCTGGGAGAACCGGGTTTGATTCCCCACTCCTCAACTTGCAGCTGCTGGATGACCTTGGGCAAGCCATAGCTCTGTACCAGCTGTTCTCTCAAAGATAGTTCTGAAAAGAGCTCTCTCAGCCCTACCTACCTCAGAGGGTGTCTGTTGTGGGGAGGGGAGGGGAAAGGAGTTTGTAAGCCACTCTGAGACTAAAAGTGAAGGGTGGGGTATAAATCCAATCTCCTCCTCCTCCTGCTCCTCCTCCTCTTTTTCTTCTCAGTAAGTGACATTCAAGACAAGTAAGAAACAGAGGTGGTTTGCCATTGCCTTCCTCTGCAGGGCCTTCCTTGGTGGTCTCCCATCCAAGTACTGGCCCTGCTTAGTTTCTGAGATCTGATGAGATTGGGATATACCATACTGTCTTCCCTCCCCCAAACTTGCTACCAACACTATATATTAGAACTAGACCTATCAGATTGCCCACCATAGCAGGCGATCTCCCAGTCACGGCTTCTGGACCTTTCTATTGCTCTTCACTCCAGTGAGAACAAAGGGGAGGGGAGTGACTTGTGATGCCACTTCCAGTTGTATCTAAAGAGATCTGCAAAATTCCTAGCATTTCACAACATCACTTCCGGGTTCAACTGAAAGTGACATCATGCTGGAGTGAAGAGGTCATCTGGCAACACTAACTAAAACTGAGGGGAAGAACTGTGGGGAAGAGTTTCATCATCATCACCACCATCATCATCATCTATATAGTTAATTCTCTATGTAATTCCATCTTTGGATACTTAAATCTAGAAACTGGGGCCATGAACAGATGAGACATATCTGTCTGCAAACCTGAGAAAGCCCAGGTTTGCAGAAAAATCTGAACTAAAAGGGAAAAAAACACACTCTGGGGTTAAAACCTCCCAGAATGATAAAAGGAGTGCCTGTAGCTTCAAGAAATGAATGCCCTCAGTGGCCATTGCTAAGCAACCACAACTGTATTCCCAGACTTTAAACCCTGATTTCTATCAGAGAAAGGAAGGGGGAGGGGGTCTTCAAGGGAGGACCTGATAGAGCCGTGTCTGGCAGCTACCACCAGATGACTAGATACATGTGACTTGTATAACTCACCCAGGACTGGCTGCTCACTACTGTTTAACAGCAGCCACCCCATGAAAGCCTTTATGGGGCAGTGGTTCGAGTTCCATACTAGGATCTGGGACACTTATGTTTGATTTCCCACTATGCTGTGGAAACTCACTGGTGAATTTGGGCCAGTCACACACTCTCACCCAAACCTATCTTATAGGGTTCCCCACTGTGGAGAAAGGCAGGGTACAAATGAAATATTTAAACACATTTAGCTGAAGATGAGGACAGATAAAATGTGGGTGGGAAGAAGCGAAGGAAACAGAGAAAGGTGAGGATGTATAGGCTGCCAGGAGGAGAGAAAAGGGAAAAAGTGTGGGGTGGGGACAAAGGGGAAAGTGAGGTGTCAATTCTGCAAGTCCCTGCAGGTTCCCCACTGTGCAGCTGGGCCTAGTTCAGGTGGCAGTGGCCATAGTTTTCCCAGAGAGAGGCTGCCAGGGGGAGGGAAGGAGGGAAAGCTGAAGATAGGGGGCAGATAGGCTGGCTTGTAAGTAGGAAGGAAGAAAAGAAGCAGGGAAATGGGAGAGGCTAGGGAGGCTGCCAGGGAAGGGGAAGAGTGGGGGAAGAGGAAAACAAGATGCCTCACAGAAGTTCTTATGGGTCCCCCAGTTGAGTGTGTGTGTGTGACATGAATATCTGTCCATCCGTCCATAATAGCTTGGTACTCCAAAATCTCAGGCTGTGTGAGTCCCCTTGGTTTGTTAAAAAGGTTGCCACAGCCACCATATTTTTATTCATTCATTCATTCATTCAATTTATATCCCACCCTCCCCACCTTCTGGCAGGCACAGGGCGGCTACCAACATACAGTAAAATATACAGTATTATTAAAACATTTAAAACATCAAACCAAACAAACTGCGTACCCCATTACAAGATGGCGTATCTTCTTTATCGGGGTAACGTCTAAGGTGTTAACAGTATAAGCGATGGAAGAACATTCTGGCTGGCCGGTTCTCACTCGGGCCAGGGCCAAGATGTAACCATTGGGCGGCCCCTACTTAAAAGCCTGGTGGAAGAGCTCCGTCTTGCAGGCCCTACGGAACAGTAATAAGTCCCGCAGGGCCCTGATGTTATCCGGGAGCTCATTCCACCAGTGCAGGGCCACCACTGAAAAAGCCCTGGCTCTTGTAGCCACCAACCAGGCCTCCTTTGGCCCTGGGAGAACCAGGCGATTCTGGGATCCCAATCGGAGCACTCGCTGGGGAACATATGAGGAGAGGCGGTCCCTCAGGTAGGTATATATTGCTGCTTTTCGGAATGACCTGCTGCTAGTGTGCATGTGGGGGGGGGGGGTGCCACACCTGCTTCTCTTTTGAATGCCTGCTGAGAGGAGCAGCAGAATAATAAAACGAAATCACTCCGAGGTGGAGGGGATTCTTCCATGGCTCCGACCTCTGGCTTATTCCTCACCATGGTACACCTCATGGTGCTTGGCTTGTGTTTCTCATCCCCCCCCCCCCCCCCCGCCCCAGGTTTTCTGCTCATAGTCCTACCCATTCTGGCTCACCAGCATTCTGTCATGAGACTCTGATAACATGTGACTTCCTCTCACATACTTATAGTTTATTCAGTTCCATATTACTACACTGTACAGCACTGGACTAAATTGAGCCGTGGTCTGTACTTCTGCATAAGGTAACTTCTTGCCTTAAAATTAACAGTATTTTCTGCTAGGTTTGTGTTAGCGTTGATTGTAGCTACACAATCACAGTATTTTAAAACTGAATCTGGGAAAGGTGATCTGTCCACTTAGATGGCACTATTTCTCTGACTCCTTTTTATTATTACCTCTTTAGGGTGAGTGAAAACTAACTGAGGCTGTGAGAGATGGGATGCAATTTGAAACAATTATAGCTTACTATATTTTAAACCATTCCAACTTTATGCCTAGATTGGAGAGCCCATTGGCTTGGCCTGACTCTTTGTATGGCCCCACTGGGAGACGCTCTCTCGATTAGGTCAGCCATTAAGGGGGGGGAAATGAAATTTATGCTGTCTATCTGGGCAGAATTATTTCCTTCCTTTTGCCTGTAGTGAGAAATAGGTTGTTACCATAAATCACAGTTCTTACTTCTGGAGAGGAATTCATTTTACTAATGGTCTCACAGAAATCTGCTACACTGATAGTGCGTGGTCTTTTCCATCCTCTTCCACTGTGATTTATAACAGGAGTCTTTCTTCAGGTGGTGTTGCTAGCATTTTAGGCTACTTGGGAATAGGTCTCTGGGGACCAGCCAGACTACAGATAACTAACTCAGTAACCTTTAGGCCAATGCACACATTCATGTTCTTCAGTCACTGACTTTGGCACTACTGAGCCTTTCATACTAGGTGAGGATGCGATTTTCCAGGTGGGCCTACAGTTACCACCCTCCAGGTGGCTACTGGAGATCTCTCACTGTTACAGTTGATCTCTAGATGGCCAAGATCAGTTCCTCTGAAGAAAATGGCTGCTGTGGAGGGTGGACTCTATCACATAATACTCCGCTGAAGTCCTTCCCCTCCCCAAACCCCACCCTCCCCAGGCTCCACTCCAAAACTCTCCAGGTATTATCCCAACACAGAGCTTTTAATCCTAGGGCCAACAAAGAAATAAATGAAGAAACGAACATTTTCTAACCCAGTCAGAAGTCCAGAAGTGTCTCTGTGCACTGTCATGGAATTGTTAGTGTCATAAATGGACAACTTGAATAAGAACAGTCCCAAGGGTTCTACTCGCATGTTAACAACTCCTTGTGTAAATAAATAATCATATACTTAAGTTACCCCCTGCCCCCTACAGGCACCGGGCCATTCTCAGAGCCATGGCAGATAAAAAGGGATTTGTTTCAGGATCACTTCAGCATAAGGGGCGATTGTTATCTTGAACAATCCATCCTGAGCTGGAGGGAACAGCAGCAGGTGGGTGGAGTCTGAAGCACAAACGTTCAAATGGAAAACCTTCCCTCACAACATTGCTTTTTTCCAGCCAAGAAGGTTCCCATTCTACGAAACAGCCTTTCATTATGGAACTGGAAGTTGTCAAGTTAATCACTTATGATTCTGGTTGGAAGGGAAGACCCGCCAGCCACACCTTGGCCATGGTCCTGCGCAGGTGATCACTTACCTGTGTGAACAGATTCCATACCATTGCAGTTCCTCACTGATGCTTCTGCTGTTCCTGCGGCTCCCACAGAACCATGGGGAGCACTTGGGGGGGGGGGAGTCAGGATAAGATTCTTGGGTAGCAGAAAAATGGGAAGAGCACAGGGAGGCAGGAAAGCCGCCCCTTACACCCTGCCGCTTTAGCTCATCCTGCGTAGGATCCGAGCCCCAGTTGTGAAAATTCAAAATTATTTTAAATATGTTCCAAATACATACTTAGTATTTTCGACACAACATGGAATGTATTTGAAATGATACCGAATTTTCCAAAGAAAGGTTCACAAATGACCTGTGTCACCCTGAGCTTCTTGGAGGCTGGGGATAAAAATGGTTCTTGAAAAATGTAACTGTGTAGGATTGCACTGCTCATTTCTGTCTTCACAGGGAATGAGTGACCTCGATTTTAACAGTGAACGGGTGAAGCTTCTGATCAGATGCACTCTTACAGAACTATAGCTAGAAGTGCTCAGTCTTTACAGGTTTCCATACAGGTGCATTTGCATTAGCAGCTGTGAAATGCCTTTGCACCCCAGGTGTTTTCACACAAAGTGGAACCTCTTTTCTCTCCACCCTACCTTAAAGTCCTACTTGAAATGGAGAGAGCACACATGAAACTGCTTTATACTGAATCAGACCCCAGTGGCTTTCCAGGGTCTGAGGTGGAGGTCACATCACCACCTATCTGACTCAATTGGAAATGCCAGGGAACCTTCTACATGAGAGTCAGTTTGGTGGAGTGGTTAAGTGTGCGGACTCTAATCTGGGAGAACCGGGTTTGATTCCCCACTCCTCCACTTGCAGCTGCTGGATGACCTTGGGCAAGCCATAGTTCTGTCAGAGCTGTCCTTGAAAGGGTAGTTTCTGTCAGAGCTCTCTCAGCCCCACCCACCTCACAGGGTGTCTGTTGTGGGGAGGGGAAGGGAAAGGAGTTTGTAAGCTGCTCTGAGACTCTAAGTGAAGGGCCGGGTATAAATCCAATCTCTTCTTCTTCTTCTTCTTCTTCTTCTTCTACACGCCAAGCCAATGCTCTACCACTGAGCCATGACACCTCCCCTAAAACAAGTAAGCATGTTACCTGCTTTGACTGGCAGCAACTCTGCAATAATGATCTTTCAAATCATCATATTCCCTGATTCTTTTAACTGAAGATGGTGAGACTGAACCTGAGACCTTCTACATGCAAACCAGATGCTCCACCACTGTGCCGCATCCTTTTTTCTTAAAGGATCTCAGACTTATGAATGGCTCCAAGGACAATTGTATCACAGGCCACCTCACAGTTCTATTGGCCACAAAAATTAAATCTCCCTGTTTCATGTTGAATGGGTGCTGGTCCTGGCAGTTGCTTATGATCTGTTGGCAAGATTACAAAAGAAAAGAGTGGATGCCAAATTCAGAAAGGAAGAGGCCCAAACATGCTAAACATTTGCACAAAATACTAGTAAACTGGTATCTTGAGAGGCAGGAACCACTGGCACGAATGAAAAATGTGCCAGGAACAGGCGGATAGATAGAAATAAATCAGCTGGTGTGTTGAACTGGGCAAGGGGTGTCAGAAGGAGTCTGGTGCAATGAAATCAAGGTGCTTTTGCCCTGCTGGTCAGTCTTGGAGCAACACAGTGTTATGTGGCATTTGTTGCCAACGATACTTATGTCTTCGAATGAAATGGGGCGATCATCAGGAGTGCACTGAGAAGGAACACATATTTCCCTGCAGCGAAAGCTGTGAAAAAAGCCAGCATAAAAGCTGCGTTGAACAAGGTGACTTCGTATGATGACCAATGTATTTGTGGTAGAAGCTGTATGATATCGCAGAGCGATATTTTAGTAATGGGTCTGTGGGGTTTAGGGACTGAGGGAATTGCCCTCTTTCAACCTTATGAGGCTTGCCTGGCACAAAAGAGTTTCAAGGATCCGGAAAACCCTCGGCGTTGTTAAAAAAAAATGAGATTGGTGCTAAATGAATGCCCAAGGTCCTGGGTGACAGGCTGCGACTCCTCAGGGGTGCCAAATAAAGCAGCACCAGATATTCTGAGCTAGGGAGCGAACTGCCAGTCTATGTGGACTCATGAAAGGTAGGGAAGGTTCTGAACAGATAAAAGTAGGACCTGTGGGTGGAAGGGGCAATAGATTGAAGTAAAAGGTCAAGGCCAAGGTTTCCCTTGCTCAAAAGCCAGTAAAATTCGACTCTAGGGGCGGTGCTCATCTCCATTTCCAAGCTGAAGAGCGATCCCTGTCCGAAGACTGTTCTGTGGTTATCTCGGTTTCAGCAGGGAACTCATGATTTGGCAGGGAATAATAAATTGAAGTAATCCTGGCCGAATCATGAGTTCCCTGCTGAAACCGAGATAATGCGTCTGTGATGCCATTATTGATACCTGCAACCTATTTTGCTGAGAAAGAAATGTTACCAGCAAGGCAGGAGAAAACGAATTTACATACTGGGCACATAACCTGCTCAGAGCGAGAGGACTGGTGATTAATAACACTCATCACTGCTTGATTGTCACACCAGAACATGGACCTGGGGTAATTTCTTGCTGCAAGCTGCAGTCAAAGAGTGGCCAGGTTTAGCAGGAGGCAGGTCCCTTGCCAACTTTTTGCTGGTCTTGTTACAGTCGTGGTGGCTGTGTGCTCACCTTTACTGGCTTTTTTCCCCACAGGGGGCACTTGACTCTTAGCCACACTGCATTTGCTGGTGGGAACAGAGCGCTTTGAAGGCATCTTGCCAAATGAATGTGCCACAAGCTCACAACTAAACTAGAAAAATTTAAGAATAAATATCCCCCGTTTGTGAACACTAAATTAAACTGCCTGCAGAAATTTTCACCACTTAGATAAAGCTGACCCAATTACTGTAGCTGTAGACAGGGCATAATTAAAACACAGAGGAACCTATTAACAAAGTGGCAACTATAAATTATAAATCTACTACAAAAACCACAGAGGCTGAAAAGCACCACTGACCCTATTAAACCTTATGGTAAACAAAAATTTGAGAGTAGGCAGTAGTGGGGGTTAGAATTATAACAACAGAACCAGTATTAGGAAGGACTAACTTGACTGCAAAATGTGCCACCTGTTGTCAAACCCCAGGGACACTGCCCCAAAATAGCCACCCAACTTCAATTAAGTGATCCTGCAAATGTTATATAATGAATCAATTAATTACTTGCTTTACTAAATACCATAATAAATTGTTATTAGTTTTAAAAACTATATTACACCTACAATACTATTGATTGTATGCTACAATCATCATTGGAAAAGACCACCCACCAGGAGAGGAGTGGGAAACCCACCTCAAGACTGGGCACTAACGAAGAGAGCCCCGCTGGTCGATGAGGCTTTGGGAGCAAGGCACCCACCCCAGGTGGCAGCCTTAAACCAAGCTGAAAAAAGCAGCGAACCAGGAAGGCTTCAGTACTGAAAAACATGGATGCTCCGGATCGCCAGCCAACAAAATCCCGAGAGCTGACCCAGCCTGCCAACAAAATAACCCAGCAAGAGAGCTGAAGGAGTGAGTGGACGCCTCCATGAATTGCCGAAGGGTCAAGCCGCTGATTTGCAGAGCCGAGATGACCTGAAGAAGGAACCTGAACTGAAGAGCCAAGTAAGGACACACAGATGCAGGACGCCTCTGGGATCCAGGAAAAAACATACTGTTGAGCCCAACAGGCAGTGAGGTTTAAAGAGAGCTAAGCAGGCACTAGGGCTGTTTTTGGGCATGGAGTTCCGGCTGGCTTCCGAATTGGCCACACTTACAGCCTCCCCTCCCTTGGGTTCCCCAGGTGCCTCGCAAGCTGCGGGGCGCCTGGAGAAGGCAAGCTGATCCAGGGAGGGAAGGCAGTTTAAACTGCCTCCCCTCCTTGGGTTCCCTAGGTGCCCCGCAGCTGTGAGGCACCTGGGGAAGCCAATCCAGAAACTGCCTTCCTTCCCTCAGGTTCCCCACGCGCCCCGCAAGCTGAGGGGCACCTGGGGAAGCCGATCCTGGGAGGGAGCTGCACAGTCAGGGGTGTGGCCTAATATGCTAATGAGTTTCTGCTGTTGGGTGTGGCCTATTATGCTAATAAGTTCCTGCTGGGCTTTTTCTACAAAAAAAGCCCTGGCAGGCACTATGTAATCCATACGCAGAGTCCACCAAAACCTTTGCCCGCCAAACAGAGCCGGCCCTGAGATGATGTGGGGCTGGCCAGTGTGGTGGCCTGAGGCTCCCGGCCTTGCCAGCTGTTCAGCTAAGGCGGGAAAAGCCTGTTCCAGACCATTCCAGGGCCTGAGGCAGCAATACGGCCATTTTAGGTGATTCTCAGCCACGTTTGGTGCTGGCTGCTGTTTTTGAAATACAGGAAGATTACCAAAGAAAACTCAGTTTAAGACTGTACTCAGGGCTCATTTCGTAGCAGGAGCTCCTTTGCATATTAGGCCACACACCCCTAATGTAGCCAATCCTCCAAGAGCTTACAGAGCTCTTCTTACAAAGGCATCTAGAAATACCTCCATGTTATCCTTGCCGCGTGGAAAGCACTTGAGAGGGTCATTTGAGACCCCATGATAGGAGTCTTGGATAGCAAAAAGTATAGTGATAAGAAAAGTGAATCATATATCAGTAGTTTCAGAGGCTAGCCCTGTTGGTCTGCAGTAGAAGAGCTAGATTCGAGTCTAGTAGCACCTTGGGGGACCAACAAGATTTCCAGGGTATGAGCTTTTGAGAGTCAAAGCTCCCTTCGTCAGACACAAGTAGGAATGGAGATCTGAGATTTTTATCCCAGCCAGAAGGTGGGAGGGGTGTGGCAAAGAAGGCTTGTAAAGGATGCAGAAGTACCATGCAGTGTTCCCTCTAGGCTGAGTTAGTGTGAGGTATCTCAGTTTTCTTAGCCTCCGGCTCACACGGTTTTATCTTAGCTCGGGAAGGATGGCTTTAGAGCAAACTGATTTGTGCAGCAGCCAAACAGCTCACTCACAGTTTTAATGCCAGTAGCTCACAAAGTAGGATTTCTGCTCACAAGACTCCAAAGCTAAGAGGGAGCATTGGTGCCATGCATATTGTAACCAGCTTGATTAGAGCACAGGGGAAATGCTTGGGGGCAGAATATCAGTGGGACTCCAAAGCTCAGTGCTGATCACCAGCCAAAAACAACTACGTGTGAAACCAGCAATGGCACCAAACTGGGAGGGGCCCTGTAGAAAATTGGAGGGATGCCCCTCCTCCTGGCTATCCGGTCCTCCTGTCCCACATATGGGTTATTTCAGTCAGTAGCTAGAAGTGCAGGACTCTTTGTGACTCCAGTCTTTTCTTATCTCTATGGCAAAAAAAAAAATTGCATTTCTAAAAATTACTAATCCACCCTAGGGACAGAGTATACAATCTCCGGCATTATATGGGAGGGGTAGATAGGTAGGTTCTATCAAGTTGCATTCTAAACCTGTGGTGGAATAGAGCTGCCAGCCTTCAAAACAAAATGTGGTATCTGGGAGTGGAGCCTAAAGTGAAGTGAAATGAAATGAAATTTATTTGTATTTAGCCATAGACCATTACAAACCGAGGATGCTATAAATATGAATATTGGTTTAAAATAGAGTAATATTTAAGATCAAATAAAACCATAAAATCAGAATAAAATAAACCGAAAATATAGGCAATGAATTGAATCAAAAGGTGTCTGCTAAGATCAGTATTAATTAGTTCCCATAAGAACAGTGTTGGCCCATATTTTCTTTGCAGCCAAGGCATATAAAGCCATTCTATAAGATATGCTGGTATCGGAATCAGCTAACAAGAATACAATCTTCTCAGAGTCTGAATAGAAACATAAATCCAATAAAGTCCCGGACAGAAATTTTAACCTAGGTTGGGCATACATCAAGCATTCAAGAATACAATGGGGAAGATCCTTGGCAACAGATGAGCCACAAATACACGAGCGCTGTTCCTTAGGTGTTCTACTATAGCTGCTGGACAGGGCCGGTGCCAGGTTTTTTGCACACTAGGCGAGGCTACCTTCTGGTGCTTCCCCCCCCCCCCATGCGCCCACCAATTTTCAAACATAAATGCATTTTAGAAAGACTGAAAACCACAAAATTTGAAATTGCTGGTGCTGGGCCTGGTGGTAGGTCTCCTGCACAGTAATGCAGACTGTCAGTTCTGCGCCCCTCTGAGGTCTCCGCCCCAGGCAGCCGCCTAGGTTGGCCTAATGGTAGCACTGGCCCTGCAATACGGCCCTTGGCATTGATTCAGAATGCAAGGATGTGAAGGCTGCTCTGAGTCCAAAGCTACAGACAGGGCTCAGAATTCTTTTCAGGGCTAGAGGTGAAGTCTAGTCGTTTTGGGGAGGAATGGGATTAGCAGAGCTCAGGAGTTTGGGTTGGATCCGAGGGGGAAGCCCAGAGTAAAAGGAGAATATTCACCAAAGGTATACTGGTAAAAGATATAGCGTAGCACAGTGTTGCCTTTGGCCTGTCTGGCAACTGGCCTGAAAAGTGAAATTATAGCCAGACACTTTGGTCTGGTTGCTTGGCAATCCTAATGATGGTGTAGAAACTGGGTAGGTTAGACTGTTGGTGTCCCAGCACTAGAACATCTGCTTTGCATGTAGAAGGTCCAAAGTTCAATACCCAGCATCTCCAGTTAAAAATAGGATCAGGTAGAAAGTGGTGTGAAAAACCTCTGTCTGAGACCCTGGAGAGCCATTGCCAGTCACTAGCAGTGTTCCCCCTAAGCTGAGTTAGTGTGAGCTAGCTCACAGTTTTTTAGCCTCCAGCTCGCACATTTTTGTCTTAGCCCAGGAAGGATGGCTCCAGAGCAAACTAATTTATGCAGTAGCCAAAATCACTCACTCACAATTTTAATGCCAGTAGCTCACAAAGACTCCACAGTTTAGAGGGAGCATTGGTCACTAGGCAATACTGACTCAGGAAAAGATAGGTTTGTGTGTTCCAAAGCTAGTGAGGTTCCCACCAAAGGCCTGAGAATCTGGGAGAAGCTAGCCTCTTCTCTATTTTCACAAGGCCTAAATACTTGTCTGCCCCGAGGGGAAAGCTAGACAGGACAAGCCCAAGTCAGGGAAGCCCCTGCCCAAAAACTCCTGAGGAAACCAGCGGTGGCTTGAAAGAATTCTGCTTTTCAATTATTTAATCTCTTGTATCTTTGTATTTTAGCATTTCAAACTGCAAACAGCTATGGAATGCCTTGGCTGTAAAGTAGTTTAGGAAATGTGGTAGATAAATAAAGAAATGATGATGATAAAGAAGTACTTTCAGACTGTTTTAAAGTGCTGTTTAAATACTAGGCTGAAGTAGTGTTTGTTGTGATGATGGAGACAGACCTAGCACAAGGAACCTGGTGGTAGTTTAAACACTACTTGTACTATTTCTTCCTCTCTCTCACGCACACACACCTCGGAAACTTTATAGATAACAATATATCTTTTGTGTTTTATTAGGACCTTTGAGTAGCATGACAGAACCATTTGGAAACAATTTCCCTAATGCACACTGCCTCCCCACCCCCCCCCACCCCCAACGTGTGGCTGAGGTGAGTTATCATCCTAACATTCAAGCACTCATTTTCTTTCTCTGTGGAAAATGTTCCTTTCTTGCAGTTCAGGCACAATTAACATAATTAGCCACATCATATACAATTAGCCATTGCCGGTGGATATATTACTGGCATAGCAGCCTTATCAATAATGCTTGTGGCCTACTTAATATCATCTTCAGCCGGCTGTTTTGCACCTACGTTTCATAAATAATCCATTTTTCGGAGAAGATGCTATTTGTATTCACTAATGAACAAGTGACATATTTCTTCTTCCCCTTCACAGCACAAGGGCCGGTCTTGGCCATTCAGTTGCCATTAGCGGCATGTTTATAAAGATACTCAATCCTGTAACCTTATCTCGGTTTTGCAAAGTGTGTCAAGTCAATAGTGCCAAGACTAAAATTACTTTTGTTCTCCTACCTTTCAGACATGGCGTGCGGTGAGGCAAAGTTTCCAAGGCTTCCATGAAGCTAGTTCCCTTCCGCAAAAGTGTTTCTTCCCATCTTTCTTCCCTCTGTGGTTGCAGCTCGGCAGCATCCCTTTGAGAGCGCAGTACCCCCTTCAGGGTCTTGGCCGAAACTCTGCAGATTCGGCATCACCAGGGAGACAGTCTGTCAACATTCACTTCAGAAGGTATTGTTACCAATCTCTTAAGTGCCTCAAAGGATTTCCTGTGTTCCTGTGCCAGCCAATAGGGAAAGGCCCCCTTGTCTTTAGAAGTATGCCAGAGGCTGCTAATACTTTTGAGATACATCGCAATAATTTGGGCAAATCTTGTGATGTCCTCACTTTATTTCCAGCATTTTAGATTTCTCTCTAATTTCTACTAGTCACAGTTATAGCCCCTCCATTATCCAAGGAGCTCAGTGTTGGAGTTAGCCCATATTTTCATTCATAACAACCCTGTGGAATAGGTTAGACTAAAAGAAAGCAGGGATGCCAGTCTCTAGGTGGGATCTGGGGACCCTCACCCCAGAATTACAGCTCATCTCCAGGCTACAGAGATCAGTTCTCCTGGAGAAAATGGAGGCTTTGGAGGGTGGGCTCTATGGCATTGTTCCCCATTGAGGTCTCTGTCCTCTCCATGAGTTCACCAACCTGGACATGGAAACCTCACCCTTGCTAGAAGCCAGGGAAGACTTGGCAACCCTAAAAGAATGTGACTGGACCATGATTCCCCCCCCCCCCCCCGCCAAGCTTCATGGCTGAATGGATTTGAACCCATGTCTCCCTGGTTCTGAATTCTAATCACTACAATGCACTAGCTCAAAAATGTTTTGTGATAGGGGAGATTCTGTGTTGGCCAACTAGGAATTAGTTTTGTCAGAGGACCACTTTGAGAAAAGATTAGAGGAAGGTGCAGATCTTCACCCACAAATGTATATTGAGGGCAGATCCCACTGCACAGCTTCTGCCCTTTCCATTCTCCTGTGGGATCAGCAGCATTTGGAATACCAGATCTGATCCAATGGCTGCTAGTTGCTGGTCCCTAGTTTAGAAGAAGAAGAGGAGGAGGAGGAGGAGGAGATTGGATTTATACCCTGCCCTTCACTATCCAAAGGAGTCTCAGAGAGGCTCACAATCTCCTTTCCCTTCCCCTCCCCGCAACAAGCACTCTGAGACTTAGGTGGGGCTGAGAGAGCTCTCTCGAGAACTGCCCTTGAGAGAACAGCTCTGAAAGAACTTGTGACTGACCCAAGGTCACACCAGCAGCCACATGTGGCAGAGTGGGGAATCAAACCCGGTTCTCCCAGATTAGAGCCTGCGCTCCTAACCGCTACACCAAACTGGCTCTGAATTTGACAGTCCTAAACTTGAGAACCCAGTGTTCTCAGTAGAAGGCAGCAGCAGGTGAAAGAGTTTTCTTGAATTTTGGAGACAGACTGTAAAAGGCTAGGGGAAAAGACTTGCGGAAGTGCAGTTTCCTTTCTCTGCCTTACCCTGTCCCTGCTACTGTCAGATTCTAGGATGAGGTGACATAATCGGATTGCATGAAGTACAGGCACATTCAAAATAGTCATTAATCACAGCGTTGGGCAAAACGGTCTGTGAAGCTTTGCATATCACCACATTTCACCAGATAATTAATGCTCAAGGCAGAGCATAAAAGAGGAGCAAATTCCTCAGTCTGCTAAGGTTAAGAATTCCTCAGTGACTGTGAAAGCACTGATGGTGCTAACGATGTGACATAGTTTTGGAACTTCTGCATGTTTGTGTAGGTTTGGAAATGATTCCCTCATTTCGGAAATAATGAGCTTTTATGGTCTGAGGCAAACATCACTGAATTTTGGCTTAGCTTGAAAATAAACTCAGATTGTTCCAAGATGTATCCTGCTCTTTTCTTTCCTTCAGACTTATTTTCCTATTGCAGCAACTGGGAGGGCAGGGAGAGATGAACTAAGGGAAGGACTGTTTTTGAAGCACAAGGCTGCCAACTCTAGGTTAGGAAATTCCTGGACATTTGGGTGAGCTCTAGGGAAGGCAGGGTATAGGGTAGGTTTGCCAGATCCCCTAGGGATGGGGGGGGGGGAGGGTGCCACCAGGCCCTATCCCCAGCCACAGATCAGCTGGCTGGCAGGAGGAGGACTTACCAGGAGGAAAGAGAAGGCCTAGGCTTTGTGGCCAGTTTTCCTCCGGAAGTGACGTCATCACACCAGCAACGTCCAGGTAGCGTTCTGGTATTTGGGCAAAAACTGTATGGTAGAAGCCTGCTTACCACAGAGGTTTTGCCCAAACACCAGAGTGTCACCTGGATGTCACTGGCGTGATGATGTCACTTCTGGTGCGATGCTGGCAATGAGGCATAAGTTCCCCCCGATCCTTCACCGGTTGCCAGGAGGGACCTAGTTTGGGGAGAGATCTCACCAAGGTATAGAGCAGCCATTTTCTTAGGGGGACCTGATCTCCGTAGTCTGGAGATCAGTTTTAATTTCAGGAGATCTCCAGGCACTGAGGCAGGATCCTAAGAATACTATGGGTCCTTTGTAATGAAGGCCAGGCCTGTTGCTGGAGGGTAAGTTTTGGATAAAGGAAAGTGATATGTGGAGCTTGGCCTGTGTGTGAGGAATGGAGGGAAGCTGGTTACCAAAAATGCTGGGCAGGAAAGCATTTGTAATGGGAAAGGTCTTTCCAAGAATGTGGAGAACTTCCAGAAAAGGTCCCTGCTTTTCTTGAGAATTCTCTGTAAAAAATAGGGTTGCCGAGTCCTACCGTAGCTGCAGCGTGTAAGGCTGGGCAGCATCCTTATGGACTTTTCTGATTTATAAGGGCAGCGTATGGACTATGATATCAGTTATGTGGGACATGAGAGTACACTAGGTGACCAGTGGGAAGATGGGAATAGATGCCTACACTACAGGATCACAGTACCATTTTCTGAGGTTGCCACCTCCAGGCGGGAGGTTGACACAGAGAACAAAGACACTTTCTCACACAAAGCCATGAGGTTACAGACTTACACCAGCAACTCCTACAGATATACACTCCTTGCACGTATGCCTGCTTGTGCCCCCTCCTGCCAGCCTTCATTTCCATTTACTACATCAAAGGACTTCACACCTGGGTGCGAAGACACCGGGATGCTTCCTGAAGGTCGGTTCCCATGGCCAGCGTTCCTGTGATCCAGAAGATCGGCGCCAGATCCCGCTGACAGCGACATCCTGGCAATTTGGGGCACATCTCTGTGATCCTGGCAATTTGGGGCTGGGGTTTCGCCTGGTGGCCCAATCCGGGCTGGCAGGTAACGGACCCATCGAGCGGGGATTTCCCCACCCCCCTGGGGGACCTGAAAACCCTAGTAAAAAAAATGTAGAAAGAATGAGCCCATTTTAAATCAGCTTGGGGATTAAGAGGGTTCGTGACTGGTTCTCTGTAGTCACTTGAGTCTGTTAGCCAGCTGTTAGCCGAATTGCTTTAATTTACCTTTAGCAATCAGCAAAATACACGGGTTCTTGCCAACTATACCAGGGTCCCACCCCTCCCGGGAGTTCTCAAGGAAAGAGGCACGTGAGGCAGGTTCCAAGTTCAATGATGTTTACTAAATGATGTTGTTCACTCACACAAAAACAGATTCTTACACACATACACACAGGTCTAGGGAAATAAAGATAGAAAATAGCACTGTTGCAATTTGCAGGAGTTCATTGGTGGGGAAGCAATACATTACCTATCCTAAAGAGGAGTTGTCTGACCGAAGGAAGTTCCAACAGAAGATTAGAGGGACTGGAAAGGCAAGCTGGGGGGGGGAAGGGTAAAGGGGAGGTAAAGCAGATAGGGGACGATGGCTTAAGAGAGCGATGGCTTAAGAGAGCGAATGCCTCTGCTCAAGGTCTTTTATTAGGTGGTCTTGGGGAGGCTGCACAGACCACATCCCACTAACACACCTCTTAGGTGGTCCGTCCCTTCTGGACCCTTCCATAGGTTAAAGGTGAACAAAGGGAGGAGGTCCAGGGGTTTGGTCAGTGTTGCAAAAGTATGACTTCACCAGGAAACAGACACTGAGTCTGGGGTCCGATGACTCACCTGGCCATACCTATTGTCAGTTGATGGTTTTAGCCAAGTATCTGATGGCTGGCACATTAGTTGCTAGGCAGTCTCGTTAGCATCAGTGGGGGAGTGGGGGTCAACCAGCGGATGTCTGACAGAAGGAGGCCTCATGGCAAGAGGAATCCTTTGTCTTTGCCTTGGGTGAACTGCTTGGGGTGTCAGCCTCCTGGCTTGGGCTGGAGCTGGCTCCTATGTGAAGAAGAAAGCGCAAGTCCCTACCACTGCTGGCGACACAGAGTTCAAACTTATGGATGAAAATCCATAAGAGCACAGAAAAGTGCCTTGCTGGCTAACATTTCCCCCCCTCGGAGACCTGAAGGCGTCAGGTGAAGGTCTCCGAATTTGAACGATACGATGATGAAAACTGAGACAGACTGCATGATGGTGATCCTGGAAGAAATAGGTGGCAAGGGACGGACCCAGAAGATGACAAAAATCTATCGCAATAAAAATGCCAAATTGTTGCTGGGGCGGACATAAAAACAAGGCTTTGTGCATTAGACCACCAAGGAAGCCTATGTAGAAATATTTAGGTCTCTGAATAGCAGAATCATCCTTAACTGAAATATTAAAAGTAATTCTAAAAATTGCTTACTTTAAATTCATTGTGAAAAGCCTTATAGAAGCATTATAAATATCTATACGTAAAGCATTTAATACTTATAGCGGAAGTGCACACATTTGTATCAATAAAAATACTCCACAAGGAATGTACAAGGAAATAAAATGGTTACAAACAATTCTTCGTCCATCTCTCCTGAGCGGCAAGGCTTTTCTGTTGGAACAGGGCAACTGGTGCTGTTTGAACAGGAGAGAGGCGCGCTTTACATTGTATCTAATGGAACACCCGGACTCGTATATCTTCGGCTCTTCGGAAGCCACTCGGGTCTTAATCAATAGCTCATGAAGCTCTCGGCTATGCCCGTCACTTCTCGGCACGGACACGAGTCAGTTCGGCCGGGAAGGAGGAGACCGGTTTGCATATTGAGGAGTCGCCCCCCCTTGCTATCTAAAAGCATCATGGGTACTTACTTACATTAGGAAAAAAGGATATTAAAATAAAACATAGTTTAATGATTTTGCAAGCAGAGTGTCTAAAGGCATTCAAGAAATACGGAAAAGGTCAACACAGGTCAGACATCTGGAATCATTGTATTATGAAAGACACATCATCTTGGGGTCCTGGCTGGAATAATCACAGGCCAGGTATTCACCCTTCGGGGTTGGCGGAGTCTCCGGGCACGCCTCCTGAACCCTGGGGAGCATTTGTGAGATGTGTGCCTGAGAGAGACACAGATGCACACACGCACAGGCAGGGCATGCAAAAGCTGGGTTCGGGAGTTGCGTCCGGTCGACTCTGACCTTTTATCTGGAGCCGGGTGGCTCCGCGGGGACGCCGTTAGCTGCATACCCGTTTTAGCTTGGAGGGCTCCCTCCGGGGGGCCCTCCCCTAATACTGTACAAAAATAGAACAATCTTTTCCCCCTAAACCTGATCCCAGTGGTCCCGTCCCATACCCAATGAGGAGCGGACTGGGCAGCTAGTCACTAGGCAGAACCCCTAAAGGTCGCATGCTGTTGACTTGGCTGTATATGTTACGGCTAGAGGTTGTTGCGTATGCAAATGAGAGGATTGTTTAGGCATTCTGGGATACACAAACATTTCAAGGAAAATAAATTTATTAAAAATCAAAAACAATTGAATTGGACACCAGTGTTGTGGTGAGGATACGTTTTAGCTTGCAGGCACTTCAGGGAGAGAGCTGGCGAAAATCTCCCTTTAACCTAAAAAGATGTTAAAAAGAGGGGGCAAGAGGTTTTGGCCGGGGCTTCTGACCTAACCGGGGAGTCCTTCCCAGGCACTCTCCACTGCTTCGTGCAGGGAGAGCTTGCACGCCTGGTGAAAGGGGCATGGGCCGGATTTAAATTCCGAACCCAACCTCTGCATGTCCTTCGAAGCAGTATGGCTTGGAGGAGCTGCATAGCAGAGGGAGACAAAGGATTCGTTTGTCCCATATCTTCCTCCTGAGCTGTCTCTCGGGCTTCCATGTCGCAGCTCATTGGTCCTCCCACCCCTTGTTGCCCTGCTCACTAATGACTCCCTACGGTTCGTTCGGGCTTCGGCCCTCCCAACACTGGTCAAAAGAATAGAAAAAGAAAAAAAAATATTTGGAACAAGCAGAGGCATGTTGCAAAGACTAGTTGCAAAATATAAGCTGTCAAAGGCGGAGGAAAAATAAAAGCAAAAGGGAACCAGCGATTGAAAAGGAGGTTTTTATTATGAGTTACTGGAAGGAACTCTGTTGGTGCAAAAAGAAAATTTGTTTGTGCAGGCCAGCAATAATGTTTGGATTAACAGGAGGGCTTTGTTTTGCAATCCGCCTTGAAAGAAAACAATACAGTAGGATAGTTTGCAAAAGCGAAACTGAAAATGAGGCTTGTTTAGTAAGCATGGGGCGCTGGCTGCCGTGGACGCAAAAGGATAAACTAGGCTGTGGTAAAAATAAAAAAAAGGGAGAGAAACTTAAGCAATGACTAAAAGGGAGCCTGCTTATACTGAAATAATAATAAAAAAAAAGATTTTGGGAAAAATAATTTGGTGTACGGCGTGCTATTGCGTATGCAAAGTGGCAATACCGCAGTGCACGCCGGGACTTGTTTCCTTAAATTTGGAGAAAATTATTGGAAAATAATATTTGAAAAATACCAATGGCAAATTTGATATAATTTAAGAGGTTTCAAATCGGGGAGTCCTGGAAGCAAAAGGCAAAAGAAAAGTTGCTCGCTATGAGTCACAGTGTCATTGCAGAGGTGGGCAAGCGGGCATTCCACAGGCCGCCTTTTAACCCAATTGAAAGGTGTACGCTCCTCTGGCTGATAATTCAGCTAGCCTGCACAGTATCTCCTCTCTGGGTCTGCTTTACTGGACTCAAAAGCATGGCTACACTGTCAAACAGGTCTCAGTCATCCGGGGGATGCCCCACTGATGTCTTGGCAATATGGCAGTATAGTTTTTCGTATATTGCAGTGTTTCTGCACAAAAACGGTGAAGGCTCTTTAAGGTCTTCTGAATATGTGCAGGAGGCGGAAACCGTTTTCCTTCGGTTGCCTTTGTAGTGTTCGCCTATGCTTCCTTGGGTTCGAAAATGTAAAGCTGCTACGACCCAATTTTTCTACCTCATGGGCCTTTAAAGGCCTACCCAATCGTAGTAAAGAATAGAACACAAATATGGACATACATGGGAATAGTTCTAAGCGAGAAAAAGGCACATATAGGGGGCAACAGTAAAGGCATATCAGAGGAGGGGGAGGAGGGTTAGGAGTCAGAAACCTTGGTTGCTAGGTGCATCAAGGCTTGAACGTCTGTGGCTTTGGTTAATTCTGAGCAGCATATGACATATGATGTTGAAGTCTTCCACCCTTGAAGTCCATTGTACAGTCCATGGGGTCCTGTATATGCAAAACTTCTGAGAATTTGAAGAGCACATTGGGGCAGCAGAAATATATATAAGAACAAATCAAATGCAATCACCTTAGCACACAAACACAGAAGGGAAAAAAAACTCTTAATGATTAGTAGCACATATTAGATCATAGTAAATATAGACAAAAGCATTATTGCAACACAAAATTGAAGGACTGGGATATGGCACCCAATCACCCATTAGAACACAATGCAATGTACTGGCAGTTTATAGGAAGAGGGGACACATTTGACAGTGTCTCTCCCCCCCTTGTATCAAGATTGACATTTTGCTAGACATGTGATCACATTTAATAGAGTGTCTTCCGGAGACAATAAAAATAATAATAATACATGAGCTCAGAACAGAAAAGATTTTTTTTTTCAAAATTTAAATTGTATTGCCATGGCTTATAAGGTTGTAGCAAACGTTGGGCGCCCTTAAAAAGAAAATAAAAAGAAGATAAATACCGGCTTGTGGGAGTGGCTTAGACTTCCCCAAAAAATAAAAAGTCAAAGAATGTAAAAAGACAATATAACAAAACTCATCAAAACATCTGACTTCTCCCATGTTGTGAGAGAGGAATTAAAAATAAAAATAAAACTGGTAGGAATCTGAAAAGCAATAAATGATTAGTACACACATAAAAAAAAAACCATACAGACAACATGATTTTACTATATGAGAGCCTTCCTTGGCTCAGGCCCAGTGATTCAAGGATTAAATACCAGAGAGAGATGCTCTCAGGTTTGCAACTTTAAGGGGTAGACCTTGTTTGAAAAGGCCCTTTTTCAGTTGCCAACCAAGTGGCTTTAGTCCAATTAGGGACTTCATGCTGCTGGACTGTTCCTGAAAGAGAAGCAAGGTTAAATTGTGGCTTGGAATGACATGGGTGCACATGACTGCCCTCGGTTTGTACCAAAGAAAGGCATGGTCCTTGCCCTAAAACGAAAAAACAATTGTTGCTGGGCAAAAAGAAAATTGTTTTAGAAGTATTCTACCACCCCCCTTTGTTTCTTTCGTGACCAATAGGGAGGAAAGAAACATATTTGAAGGCGTACTCTGTGCATGCACAGAGTATAGATGAGACAAAGATAGAAGAATACAGCCTGAGTGACCGAGGCATAATTTTACCAAGCATCTGGAATATAAACTGTATGGAAAATCCAAGACATAGAACAAGCAGTGGCCCTTGATAAGGCTCAGTGAATTCTTTATGGATTAAGAAGTCAGTCAGAAAGATCATAACCCAAGAAAAAAGCATGGTCTCTGGCATAAGCTGTGTGCCAGCAAACAGTTTCTCTGAGCATAGAAAGAGTCTCCTAACTCGCTGGCTGAAACCAGGCTGAGCTAGAACAGAAGAATGGATTTGCATGAGAAACACTTCAGATGAAAAGCCAAGTCATAGCAAGATGGCAAAAAGGATGGTATAAACATTCTGACTGCTATAACATCTCAAGACTAAGGAAAACTAGCAAAGAGTGAGCTAGCAGGGACCCATTTCTGTAAGATGAGAAAGAAATCTAAAAAAAACTGATACTACACGGGACAAAGCCTGAGAATGAGAGGCAGTAACACATTTAAGGAAATAGAAACAGTATCTCTGTTGAATATACCCTTTTAGGTAGGAGTGGCTGAGAGAGTGCCCTTGAGGACTGCTCTTGAAAGAACAGCTCTGAAAGAACTTGTGACTGACCCAAGGTCACACCAGCGACTGCATGTGGCAGAGTGGGGAATCAAATCCGGTGCTCCCAGATTAGAGTCCATGCACTCAACCATTACACCATACTGTCTCTCCTAGAGATTCCTGAGATGTGATGTACTAAAAAAGTTAGAAGGAAAGCATGCCAAGGAAGCAATCTTAAGATTTCAAATAAAAGCAAAGTTACCAAAAACTGTAAAATTCTAGAAATATCATTTTGTTCTTAAAGAATTAAAGCTATAAAAATTGCAACAACAAAAAGAAATATTAACTTTCAAGCAATGATCTGTTGTCTTTTGGCAGAGGGGCAACTCTAGAGCAGTTTGCCCAAAAAGGGAATTTAAACCTAGTTTAAGAAGGGAAGGGAACCTTCCTTTCAAAGCATTCTACAGCAAAGTTTCATCACAAAGGGTAGGGTTGCCAACTCCAGTCCAGGAGATTCCTGTCGATTAGGAGATGCAACTTAAAAAGAACAGTGCATAAAATTGCATAAAATCAATACTGCATCAAATCAACCTGTTTCCAGAGAAACTGACTTAAGCATTCTGGAGAAAGGCTGTAGCTTTGGGGGATCTCCAGGGCTCTCCTGGAGACTGACATTCTCGCAATAGTGGCCACATTCTTAGCTAAAAGGAAGAAAAAAATTCCAAATATTCACTACCCACCCCCTCCCTGTTGCCTTAAGAGAGAGAGAGGGGGGGGGACTTTTTTCTCTGGTTGCAGAGGGAAATTATGCTTAACAAAAAGAGGGAAGGAGAACAATGACAAACAACCCCCTCTCCACTGTAGAGCTGCTGGCTCTTTGATAATGCAAATTTCACAAGGGATGTGGGGGGAAGGAGGCTTTTGTTGGATGGCAGAGGTTTTCCAGATAGACTGTCTTTGTCTGATGAGGCTCTCTCAACATGAGTCTCAAAAGATTTATAACAGGACTGCTGCTACAGTTCAAAAAGTTTGGGTCTTTTCCAGGCCAGATTAAAAGGGAAAACTCAAAAAAAAAAAAAAAATTCCTTGCACCAAAAATTCCTTGCACTCTCCTTGCACTCCCCCTTGCACTCCCCCCCTTGAATTCACAGAACCCTGTGAATTCACAAAACAGAGCCAAAGTAAAAGGGAAAGAAAAACCATTCCATATTTCTTTTCACTGTGCACCCCTTTTCAGTTCCTTTAAGGTGGGGGTGATATAAGAACTTTTCTCTCTAGGGTTGAGAAGGAAAAATAGCCCTAACAGAACAGGGGAAAAGCAACAATTACCAGCACTCCTCCATCTTATCTCATGCTGCTAGTTCTTTGAGTATGCAAATGTCACATAAGGGGAGATGAGGGCAGTTTGCCCTGCCATGAGGTTTTTAGAATGTAACTTCTTTCAGCATCTTAAGGCCAAAGTGGGCTCAGTTTGTTTTGTTTTTTTACAAAGGCAGCTGGAAGGAGAGCCTGCCTGAGTTTTGCCAATTCATGCTGTATCAGGAGCCACTAAAGTAAAAATACATTGTAGTCAAAATGGAGAATTTGCTGCTTCTTGCAGACATGGGAAACTACCTCACTGCTGGGGCTCAAAAGTTTGAAAATGTGCCACTTTTTTTTTTTTAAAGGCGTTTGTCCCTCAGTTACTCTTGAACTGTGGGCCAGATGAATATTTAAAACAAAATATGTCAAAGGAAAACGTGGCTTTTTCTACACCCTCTAGAAGGGGCAGCCTTTAAAGGCTTCATAACACAAAACAAAGACAATACATTGTACCTACTGAGGTTTCAAAATGGAAGAAGGTGCTGTGGGGGGAGGAGAGGTAGTTCTCCTTCCCTAACAGTTCAATGGGAAGTCTCCAGGTCTGACCTGGAGATTAGTATCTCTATGGACTATAGAGAGTTTACAGAAAGAAGGGAGCTTAGGAGCTTCCATTTTCCAAAAATAAAAGTTACATTTCTCATGATTTTACTGCTGCGATTCCTGCCCATTTTGAGGAGGGGATAATAAATTTCTCCATTTCTTTTGGGGCTGTTAAAGTCTCCTGATTAAGCTAATTTTAAATTGTCAGTCTTCTGGGTTTTTAAAAGAACTTTTCTGTGTTCACTTGACCTGCATAGGCCAGAATGAAACAGGCAGAAAAACCTTATTCGTTTGTGCTATGTCCCCTCAGTTTTAAGGCAGGGCAGACACAGCAAAAAGTCTCTCTCTCCCTAGAGTTGAGAGAGAGATGATCTTTGCTTTTCTAAATTTGGGAAGGGCAATTAATAATCAAAAGTCTGCTTATCTCTTACCAGTAACCCTGTGAGGAGGCTGAAGTCGAAATTGGGGAAACACCAAGAGTTCTGTCTCTGAGGGGCAAATATCGGGAGGTTTGGACTTGAGATCTCTCCATTGTAATAGGGAGGGCTGAAGTGGGCCAAAGTTTAAGGCCTCATGAGGTTCCATAAAAGCCTGGTGTGCGCATCTACTGAAAGCATAATTAGAAACTGGCACATCTGCAGAGACAGTCACAGAAAGCTGTTCCCTGCTGATGGAAATGGTCTGGGCAAGAGGTTTAGAACTCTGTGTAAGCTCAGAGGTTATTTTCTTCTCTGGAGTTGGAAGTACAGAAACTGGATCAGAAATTGTTTTCTCATTCCCATGGGAGAGAGGGGGAGCTGCAGTTTGCACAGCTTGATCCTTAAAACAGCTGTGATTTCTGTTACTCTGGATTTCCAAAATTCCTAGTCTCTGAGTTATATGCTGCATTAAAATGGTACTTTGTTCCAACTGATTCTTGATGTCTACAAGTTCCCTGTGAAATCCTGCCTTCTCTTTAATAGAGGCTTCTAATTTCCGTTGAAGCTCCTGGTTTTTCCATTTCAGTTGTTGGATTTCTAGATCTTTGCTTTGATCAGGATCAGTGAGTCCTCTTGGTTCCTTTTGAAGGGGAGAAGTTTCCAAAGCAGTAGCTTTATGGAAGTTGCTGCTTTTTCCTGCAAGTTCTGCTGCCAGGTGAGGGTGAGGAGGATTTTTACTCTCAAGTGGCACACGCACATTCTGTGTGGTGCTGCATTCCATGTTGCTAACAAGTTGGGGGCTAAGCACATTGAGAGGAGCGCCTGTGTCTCTGTGAAGGGTGGCAGGTTTCATGTTCCCTGGAGTCCCGACCCCTGCCTGGGCGGTCAGTCTCTCCCAAGTGTCCGGCTGAAGATGAGCCAAGACATGGTCGGGGAGAGAGTGGGACTCCGGGCAGCCCTATGCTGAAGCTAGGCTGCAGCCTTGAGAGGGATGCAGAGTAGCCACAGGATGACTGCCTCGTGTCTCATATTCGGCCAGAGCTTTGACCAAAACAGCGTCAGGCTGCTGATCGAATCTACTCATGTCTGCCCCAGTCTCTTTCAGCCGCATCCAGAGGCACCAGCGGAAGGAGTCATAGCCTTGGGGAGACCCCGGCCATGTGCGCCCTTCCCCTGATTGCCCTGGGTGCCACTGATTGGACTGAAGAGGGGCAGGGTTGTTTGGAGGTAGCTGAGGGTAAAGGGAGTGTGTCTGTGGCTGGTATGGTGGTGGAGGCTGCCCAGGTAGTCTCTTGAGCTGCTGCTGGCCATAATCCCTGTGGGGATATGGTGCAGAGGGTTGGAGCCGAGCTGGGGCAGGACCATGATCGTGGTAATAGTCATTTCTACCATGGCCTCTATTGCCCCTGTTCTTGTGCCTATCATATCTTTTGCCTTTTCCTTTGTAAAAGCCTCCTCTGTTTTGGTAATTGGAATGAGGTCCTTTATTGGCATATGTGATTGCCTGAATGGGTTCTTCCTCTTCCCTGTCTTTGCCTTGCTTAGTTCCCTTGGCAGGTGTAGTGACTCCTGTGCTGCGCAATAAGGTCGCTACCCATCTGATTTTTAGTTCCATATTGGCCCAGCTTCCCCTAGTGGGATCAGGAACATTGAGGGCTAACTGAGTTTGGGCATTGAATCCATGCATAAGCACTTCCCTGAATTTGTCATCATCATAGTCGGGGAGATCGGTTTGCGGGTCCATGTCTATTTTCCCTGCTAAGATGCCTAGGAGCTGTTTTCTAGCCATGTAGGCTTCCGGATCTTCGCCATGCCCTTGCCTCTCTAAAATGAACAGGGCTGCCAGGCTGCGGTTGGGATGAAGGTAGTCTAGCACACCTTGCATCCATCTGTAACGGGCTCCGTTAGCCAGATTATTGGCAGTTATGGCCAAATTGATGGCAGTTAAATCTGTGCCAGCAGCACAACGCCTGGCAAGCAGGGTAAGGTCCTTTCCATTGAGCTTGCCATACATGGTGCTAACATTTGTCATCCATTGTATCGCATTATCTTTGGAGAGGGGCCCGACCTGTTCGGCAATGACTTTTACCTCATCGGGTTTCCACATCTGGGTTTCAGTTACGGTTTGGGTAGTGGTCCTGTTACCGGTTTTAGTTATCATTTCCTTTGTACTGACTGGGTGGACTGGGGCAGGAACCTCTGAGCTCTCTGCCATGGGGGCCTCTGGGTTTCCTCCAGCCTGGGAGAGATCAATAAGACTCTCCGGGTGGATTGCAGATACCGCCGCTCTTTGGGCTCCTAATTGCCTTTTTAGGGTTTCAATTTCTCTTCTGCAGGCGTCATGGTTTGCCTGTTCTCTTTTAATATGATTCTCCTGGGCCAAATATTTTGCTGCCTGCTGGGCAGATAGTAAGTCTAGGGTGGCTTTCTCTAATGCTTTCTCAGCTTTTTCAGCCCTGGCTGTAGCCTTTGCGGCTTTTTGTTCAGCCTTTTGAACACTGAGGGCCATTCCTTGATTCTCTAAAGTTACGGTTAGTTTATCAGCTTGCAACTGCTGGCTCTCAGCCTCTGCCTCACTTAGTCTCTGTTCCATTAGATCCTCGTAATTTTCTCTCTGATCTATGAGGTCTTGTTCATGTTTGCTTTTTATTTCTCTTAATTCCTCTTTGGTGGCTTCGAACTTAGATTCTAGTCTGTCGAATCTGGCCACCTCTCTATCCACTGCTGCCTTATTTTGAATCTTTAACTCCTCCGTTTCCTGGGCATGTCTTTGGTTGTTCTCCCTGACAAGTTCTTCTTGCTTTTCCACGTCTGCCTGTAGACGGTTAATGATTGAGGCAGCGTCTCGCAAAGCCGTATACAGAGCCCAACTGGCAGCTGTGTCTTTGGCTGCTGAACTGGGTTTTTGCGCTTTACAGTAGTCCTGGAAAGCATTTTGGGCGATTTCTAATGGATTGGGGCCCTTAAAAGATCCTTCCTTCCAAAGAGACTTGCCTTTCTTTACCAGCCATTTTTCTAGCTTAGGTTCGTCCTCCTTGGTACGAAACATCTTTGCAGGGATTCTCCTGTTTTTACTTACAACAGGGGCGTGAGAAAAGGAAGCTGAATTTCCCTTTTTCTGCCTTAATCGGCTTCTTAGGTTACAATTGTTGGCTCAAGGTGGCCAATGCACCACAGAACAGGCTATCCCAGCCTTTAATTAGTTTTTGGAGCCGGGGACTCACACCTCTCTCGACACTCGGGGATTACTGTTAACCCTAAACGCGGCACTCTCGGCCTTAATTCGGTTTCTAGAGCCGGGGACTCACACCCACACGACACCCAGGGATTACGCGTAACCCAAAAAGGAGACACCCAGTCTCAGAGACACCCAGTCTCTTTATATGAGGGTTTCAAGAACGGGTTGGCCAAACCTCACGTCCTTACAGGATAACCCCACAACCAAATGAAGGTTTTGGGCTCGCAAGCTCTCACTGGATAACCTATTAACCAGCGGGGTTTCGAAACAATATGTTCCAGCAGGCTGACCCCTAACCAAAATCAATTGATTTCACTTCGTTGAGCGAAGTAAAGCAAGGAGGGGGAGCGAGGGTGCGCTCAAAGAAAAAGTTCTTTTTCGGACTCAGCGGGTGTATGTAGTGTATGTAGTGTATGTAGTGTTGGTGCAACTGGTCTAGCGCCCTACTCTGGTCTTCTTTGGATCCCTTCCCACAAGATAGACGCGCGGACGGTCACACAGTTTGACCTGGGGTTCAAAGAGAGAGAAAGAGAAGGGGGAAGCCACCCACGATAGGTTGCTCACTAGAGCCAGGCACGCAGACAGAAACCAATCATACAGCCTCTCCAAGAGCTCCGGAAGAGGTTTTTCCCTTACGTCTGTGGGTTAAAGACACGCCTGTCGACTATGGCGCGAAGTTTAACCCTCAGGGCAATCCCGGACTGAGCCCCCAATTCTGTTAGCCGAATTGCTTTAATTTACCTTTAGCAATCAGCAAAATACACGGGTTCTTGCCAACTATACCAGGGTCCCACCCCTCCCGGGAGTTCTCAAGGAAAGAGGCACGTGAGGCAGGTTCCAAGTTCAATGATGTTTACTAAATGATGTTGTTCACTCACACAAAAACAGATTCTTACACACATACACACAGGTCTAGGGAAATAAAGATAGAAAATAGCACTGTTGCAATTTGCAGGAGTTCATTGGTGGGGAAGCAATACATTACCTATCCTAAAGAGGAGTTGTCTGACCGAAGGAAGTTCCAACAGAAGATTAGAGGGACTGGAAAGGCAAGCTGGGGGGGGGAAGGGTAAAGGGGAGGTAAAGCAGATAGGGGACGATGGCTTAAGAGAGCGATGGCTTAAGAGAGCGAATGCCTCTGCTCAAGGTCTTTTATTAGGTGGTCTTGGGGAGGCTGCACAGACCACATCCCACTAACACACCTCTTAGGTGGTCCGTCCCTTCTGGACCCTTCCATAGGTTAAAGGTGAACAAAGGGAGGAGGTCCAGGGGTTTGGTCAGTGTTGCAAAAGTATGACTTCACCAGGAAACAGACACTGAGTCTGGGGTCCGATGACTCACCTGGCCATACCTATTGTCAGTTGATGGTTTTAGCCAAGTATCTGATGGCTGGCACATTAGTTGCTAGGCAGTCTCGTTAGCATCAGTGGGGGAGTGGGGGTCAACCAGCGGATGTCTGACAGAAGGAGGCCTCATGGCAAGAGGAATCCTTTGTCTTTGCCTTGGGTGAACTGCTTGGGGTGTCAGCCTCCTGGCTTGGGCTGGAGCTGGCTCCTATGTGAAGAAGAAAGCGCAAGTCCCTACCACTGCTGGCGACACAGAGTTCAAACTTATGGATGAAAATCCATAAGAGCACAGAAAAGTGCCTTGCTGGCTAACACAGCAAGGCACTTTTGTGTGCTCTTATGGATTTTCATATCCATAAGTTTGAACTCTGTGTCACCAACAGTGGTAGGGTCTTGCGCTTTCTTCTTGAAATAGGAGCCAGCTCCAGCCCAAGCCAGGAGGCTGACACCCCAAGCAGTTCACCCAAGACAAAGACAAAGGATTCCTCTTGCCATGAGGTTTCCTTCTGTCAGACATCCGCTGGTTAACCCCCACTCCCCCACTATACATCTGGATAGTTATGCTAACTAGACTGCCTAGCAACTAATGTGCCAGCCATCAGATACTTGGCTAAAACCATCAACTAACAATAGATATGGCCAGGTGAGTCATCGGACCCCAGACTCAGTGTCTGTTTCCTGGTGAGGTCATACTCTTGCAACACTGACCAAGCCCCTGGACCTCCTCCCTTTGTTCACCTTTAACCTATAGCAAGGTCCAACAGGGACGGACCGCCTAGTAGGAGTGTTAGTGGGTTGTGGTCTGCAAAGCCCGCCCCAAGACCCCCCAATAAAAGCCCAAACCGAGAGTCAATCGGCCTCTTGAGCCGTCGCCCTCTATCTTACCTATTGACCCTTCAGTCCAGCTCTCTGTCCCCAACCCTTGCCTCCATCTTTGAAACCCTTTTTCTCTCTCTCTGGACTCGCGATCCAGGAGAACCACGTGGTCTTGCTGGTTCAAGCCTCGTGGCCCCATAGCTTTTATACCTTTCTGAGCTGAAGCGGCCTCGGTGGGGAGTTACTGGAATAACTTTGGAGTGTGTGTGGGTGTTCCAAACATGTGCAGCTCCAGTGTTCTTCAAATAACTCCCCGCTGGGGCCTTTTCGGCTCAGGGAAGAGGTGTGTGTGAGGGAGAGATAGGAGTGACCTCCTCCCTCATGCTTAGGGCTGCCAACCTCCAGGTAGCACCTGGAGGTTTCTCGCTATTACAGTTGATCTCCGACAACCAAGATTGGTTCCCCTGGAGACAGGGTTGCCAGATCCCGCTTGGGAAGCTCCTAGAGATTTGTTGGTGGAGCCTGGGGAGTACAGGGACCTCATTGGTGTACAATTCCATACAGCCAACCAACTAAAGCGGCCCTAATTGGAGCTGGCAACCCTCATCCTGTGCAAAACACTGAGCAGGAGAACAGATTTTAAATTATGCTTGTGTCAGTTTGCATGCTTGGCCTTCGGGGGGTGGGGAACAAATAATGGAAGCATCTCATTGAAAGATTTGTGAGCCAGTTTGGTGTAGTGGTTAGGAGTGCAGACTCTAATCTGGGAGAACTGGGTTTGATTCCCCACTTTCCCACATGCAGCTGCTAGTGTGACCTTGGGTCAGTCACAAGTTCTTTCAGAGCTGTTCTCTCAAGAGCAGTTCTCGAAAGAGGTCTCACAGCCCCGCCTACCTCACAGGGTGTCTGTTGTGTGGAGGGGAAGGGAAAGGAGATTGTAAGCCGCACTGAGACTCCTTTGGGTTGTGAAGGGCAGGGTATTCGATCTCTTCTTCTTTTTTGGGGCTCAATGGTAGGGCATAGTCTTCTGACATTCTGAAACATCTCTAGACTATGCCACCTTCTGTGGGTGGAAACCCCTAAGGTTTTTTACATCGAATTTTTTCCTTTGGAAGAAGATTGGTTGTATTTCAAATTTTAGTCTTATTTGCAAAACCGCAGTACTTGGTGGTCAGGCTGCCATCCAGCATAGATTTAAATCTGCAGGACCTTGATTTTGCATACAAGTCTGTGTTGAATTGTGGACTTTGTGTATCTGTTACACTGAATGTCCAACATGTGGTAAATTTCAGTACTGACAATCCAGCATGTATCTGCTGACTGTCTGAACATTCAGAGACCGATCAGGGCAGATGGATTGTAAAAGCCCCCTAGCAAAAAGCGTTGCATTTGTGCTGTGTTGCATTATTTATTACAAGCTGCTTTGAGTCTTTGCAAGGAAATTGGCTTTGAAACGCTGTAAAGACACTGTATAAATTCTAAGCTTTTGCCTGGCTCTTTGCGAATGTTCATTTTACCATTGCAGACCCTTTGGCATGACCTCCTGAGGGGAGGAACCATGGCTCAGTGGCAGAGCATCTGCTGTGCACACAGAAGGTCCTGGATCCAGGCCTTGGCATCTCCAGTTAAAAGGATAAAGTACAGGAGATGATGGGAAAGATCTCTGCCGGAGACGCTGGAGAGTGGCTGCCGGACGGAATAGACAATATTGACTTTGACCAAGGGATTGTCCCTCCGGCCTCACCCGTGTTTATACCCAGAGGCAGGAAGAGCGGAACAAAAGTACAGCTTTTCTTCTTTTTCAGATTTTACCCGTTTATTGATATTTCAAAAGGAATACAGATACAGAATTATCAATCAAAATAACCAGGGGTCCGATGGAGCGGGAGCGCACAGGAGCACAGCTCCGGGAGTGAGGAGCCGAGAGGGCGGGCACATGACCAAGCCCCGCCCCCTCCTCGGCTTCCCCAAGCAGTGCAGAGGCGCAGTGCCCCGGGGAAAGCCCTGCTAGGGTCTTTATTGTTTTTAATGTTTTGTTTTAATATTGATAATTTTATCATTGTTCCTTTTATGACTGTGTGCTGCTTTTCCAGAGACTTGCTCAAGGTGGCATATAA
Source organism: Lepidodactylus listeri (assembly GCA_029233225.1). Lineage (NCBI taxonomy): Eukaryota > Metazoa > Chordata > Lepidosauria > Squamata > Gekkonidae > Lepidodactylus > Lepidodactylus listeri. The sequence goes on from JARCFY010000005.1 coordinate 24,262,694, forward strand.
ATTTTCTAAGTATACCATTTTTTATCTGGGCACATGGCACATAAGTACTGGAGAAATTTCACCAACCTTCAGCAGCTTCCACCCCACCAGTTTGGTGTAGTGGTCAGGAGTTGGACTCTAATCTGGGAGAACCGGGTTTGATTCCCCACTCCTCCACATGCAGCTGCTGGTGTGACCTTGGGCCAGTCACAAGTTCTCTCAGAGCTGTTCTCTCATGAGCAGTTCTCAAAAGACCTCTCTCAGCCCCATCTACCTCATAGGGTGTCTTGTTGTGGGGAGGGGAAGGGAAAGGGATGGGTGGTGCACATGTCCTGGGTATCTCAAGTCTACTTGAAACCTGGTGGTTTCAAGGGAGCAGGAAGAGAATGAGGGTTATTTTTATTGCACAAAGTATTGGATGGGGAAGGGAATGGAGGAAGAGCAGGTCAGTTTCACTCACCTGTGGAGTGGAGCCTGAGGGGTGGGTGTTGCCTTCTGACACACTTCCGGTATGTTGGAAGTGTGGCATATGCAAATGAGTTATGCAAATAAGTTGTGCTAATGAGCTCCTGCACCTCTTCTTCTACGAAATGACCCCTGAAAATAACAATGTTTTACAAACTAGACTCTGATTAAGTCTTAATGTATTACAAATAGTATTGGTATAATAACAATAAATACGTTCTTAATATGGTGATAGTGTCAACAGTGCTCTTAATAGGTGAATATTACTTAATAAATTGTGTGCTCTTAAAATCAATCAATAAAAAAAATAATCAATCAAAAATATATTATTTTATATTTCTGATTGATCAGATAAACAATCATGATGCCTTTGGTTTAACACAGTCAGGGCTCAAAATGGTCAATGGGAGTGTGTTAATTAAGTATATATTAATTGAAGATATATTGGATTATGTGGTTGGATGTCAGATGCCGTTATGTATTCTATGAACGGTGACCATTTCAGTAGGAAGTTGGATTGTTGTGGGAAGGAGTCAGCTTGTCTTAAGGTATCCGTAATTTTTTCCATGATGATGGTGTCCCAGGTTTTTGAGATCCAATTTTCTATCGTGGGTGCTGGACGTGATGTCCACCTGGACACTATACATGTTCTTGCTGCAACTATGAGGCTCAGTATTAAATCCCATCGAATATGTGGAACTGATGGGTCTTGCCAAATATTGAGAAAAAGGACTTCCGGTACTAATGGTATTTCATAGCCTGTGATGGGTTTAATGTGGACAATGACTTCGTACAGCTTAGAGGTGCTGCAGCTGGCAGCAGTGAAGTTTCTCCCAGTCTGCCTTCCCTCTTCAGACAGATGCCATCCTATCAATAGCCAGGAAAGTTTAGAAAGCGGTCCCTTTTCACAACCCTTTTCCGTAGCTCTGTCGGAGCCTGCTGAATTTTGTTGTTGTTGCTGCTGATACAAAGACTATCAAGAACTTTGAGGCCATTCCAGAGGAAGTGTGATAGCAAAAAAGCCCTCTCCAGGTGATAGGATGGGTAAGTGTGGCACAGGGGTGTATCCAGCCTTTGGGGGATTTTGCTGAGTGGGACCTTTCTGCTTCCACCTACTGCTTTAGCTTACCCATGACATTGTGTACCTAGGGGGTCAGTGCATCCTCAGGAACCATAGAGTGGGTAAATTAAGGGGTAGCAATATGAGGGGAGAAATGGTAAAAATTTCATTATTTAATTACTTATTTGCTTCATTTATATCCTGCCTTTCTCCCCGTTGGGGACCCTAATGTGACTTGCTCCCCCCCCCCCCAATCAAAACAACTCTGTGAGGTAGGTTAGTCTGAGAGTGTGTGAGAGACTGGCCTGAGGTCAGCCAGCAAGCTTTCGTGGCGGAGTGGGGACTTGAACCTGAGTCTCTTGGAACCTTGTCTGACCACTACACCATCCTCTCTTGGAGGAACTGCATGATTGAATACATGCTGCTGTCTTTTGCAGGTTTTACTTCTGTATTTTGTTTTGTTATAGGACTTAGTGCATTTATTCATAAGTGGCCTAAGGCTATTGATTTACTTCATTTATACCCTGCTTTTCTCCCCAGTGGGGACCCAAAGCAGTTTACACCGTTCTCCTCTCTTCCACTTTATCATTACAACAACTCCACCCCCCAAGGTAGCTTAGAGGACACACAGCAAGCTTCTATGATAGACTGTGAATCTTTATGAGAACTTCACTAAAATCCCATGGTTCTGTTCCACCAGCATAACAATACTCCTGTTGGCAGCGAGGGGGCCTGGGTTTTGCCAAGTCCCCCTTTCCATTGCAGAACCCCACTTTGCCACCCCCACATGGTCCCTGAGGGCTTCTTGATCCCCAGGAGCAAATGTGGAGTGGTCTCATTGGACTGCCGCAGGATAGGGGAGGTGGGGAAATGCAGCTGTGCGAGCTTTGCTCTGCTGAGGGTGATGTAGATCCAGCCCTAGGAGGACAATAACATAACAGCCACACTGCAGATCAGGGCAAGGTTGAAAGATACAGGCCACGATCAGACAGATCTTTAGATCCAAACCAGGCACGAGTGCCTTTTGGATTTAAAGGGAACATCCAGACAGCAACATCTGGGAAAGGTGCTGCTTCTGCAATCAGCCCGTTGAGCCCCACTAGGGAGCCATACTTTAAAGATACCGGTGAAAGTCCAGGCTAATGCTAACCAACGTGCCAATGGCGGATTTTCCCCTGTCTGATCATTCCAGCACCCAATCAGCCCATCAGGATGGTCTGACTGTAGTGATATGCGCATAAACGCATAAACGTATGACGGCTGCAGAGCTCTGCTCAAATGTTCTGCACAATTTCATGTTTCTGAATGGTCTGTGAAATGTATGAACTTTGTTAATTGAAATGGTACCTAGAGGAAGGTACCACTGGTGGTGCTTTTATCATTCAAGCCCGCCCATGTGTGGAAAAACAAGTAGACGGTGAGGCACATATGTGCATGCACAAACAGAATTTTTTAAAAAAACCCTGACCATGCGGCTCCTTTAGGTGGACGCTGTCTAGACAATCCACCGCAGAGTCTGCGTGCGGTAAGGCGATTCACAGGGGAGCTGTCTGGTTATGCAACACTGGATAAAAAAAGACCGAGAACAAATTCGAGCCAGGCCAATGGCGGGATTAGCTGCCTGTCTGAACGCACCCACAGTTTGCCTAAGGTCACTTATCAAGCTCACAATGGGGACTTGCTCTTACTTGTCCATTCATAACTATGCCTTCTCTTCCCTTATAGTAACTAAGACACCTGCTTCATGGTACTCTTTAAAGCGCTGAGCCTTTCCAGTACAATCATAAGCAGAGTTACGTTCTTCTAATTTCATTACAGTCAATGGCCTTTGAAGGGTGAAACTCCACTTAGGACTGCACTGTTAGCGTCTGAGCCAGAAGCAGCAGCGATGTCCTCAACTTCTCTTTAAGTTCATCATGCAGTGCAATCTATTTTTACTCTTGGATTCAAGCTCCTGAGTCCTTTGCTGTGCATCATGATTCACAAAATGGCAGCAATCAATGATACTTTCCCTCTAGATACAGATTGTTTAAGAGCCAAAGTCAGGGAGAAGTTCTAGCTGGGTGCACGAACAAATGGCCAAGGATAGCTTGGCTGTCCTGTTAAATTCAGATCACAAGTTCTCTAAGAGCCTGTGTGGTGTTGTGGTTAGAGGGTCGTGCTAGGATCTGGGAGGTCCAAGTTCAAAAATCCCTACTCTGCTATGGCAGCTTGCTGGGTGATCTTGGGCCAGCCATACATTGAGGACGAAGGAGGGGCATAAAGGAAGTAAATAAATAAAGTTCCCATTCAAAAGTCTCACACCTTGATTTCATTGCCTGCTTCTGTCTAAAGCAAGGAAAATCAGCAAAAGGACTGTATTTACATTTGGCAAAAATTACAGGGAGTCTTTTTGGTCCTTCAGCAAAACTTCAAAAGTAATAATATTTTATTAGGACTAAAACTTCTGAAAGTAGTGAGCAGACTTTCAGATTCACCAGAACTCTTGTTCAGGTGGATATTAATTCAGAAACCTTAAAAGGTGCCTGTGGGGAGATTTTCAATAGTCATAATGTGGAGTGGAGAAGGTGTTATGCAGACTTCCTTAGGCTTGGCCATACTAAGTGCACAAACAAACAAATAAACTTAGGCTGCACCTGAAACTACTGGGATAAAGAGGAGATGTCAGCTCTCCCTCTGAAAATATAAAAACCAGCAGTCATTTGCTGGGATTCTCAGCAGGGCCTGATCAAGCAGGTGGAATTCAATCCCTGAAATACGCAAGTCCAGGCATATGAATGGCCTCTCTAGCTGTGCAAGGTGGAACCTCTTGAACATCTGGAGATGTTAAGTAGGAACCCTTTCCAGTACATTGACCCGTGCAGCTGAATGGAACAATTTGATCAAAACTGACCACAAAGCTGTGTGAGGAGGCATGCCAAGGGTGATTTGATCCTGGTTGTGCGAGATTCTGAAAGGTGACATTGTATTAGATGCTTGCAAAAGCGGCCGAGGGCATTGGGTGCACGGCCTCTGTTGATTTTGCTCGGGACCTTTATTGGCATCTGATTCCTGTCACATTCCATCTCCCCAAAATTAATCACAAGTCTCCAGTGTGCTTTCCTTTCATGGAAGGGCAGTGTAATATTTACGCCGCTCTCCCCAAGTGGGTCGAAAGGGGAACAAAGCAATCCTCTTTCATGATAAACCATTTACATATATATTACAAATATAGTCTTTGTAACGGACACAACACAGCTGTATGTTTTTGAGCCGTTTGAGATTTTCAAGGTCACTTTGGACTGTAATTGACAGCTCCGGTGCTGAATCAAAGAGGAGAATCCGTTCATGAGCTGAGTGAGACAGTTATCTGCTGATGCACGATGTCTGTTTGCGCTCATTGCTCACACGCATTTAATGCCCTCTCTTTGGGACTGGGTTAGCTCTGTAGTCTAGACGCTTCTGTTTGTTTGTGTCCATCATCACTGATCTAACTTGCGGGAGGGCCCGGGGGGGGGGGGGAACCAGCAGTCAGCATCTTTAAAAGGCAAAGTTAGATGCCAGTTGGCTTCCCTTGGGCTATAAGCAGCGGAAGCTGACTGCATATCTGAGTGTGTTGTTTTCCTGGTGGAAATGTAGACTGATTGCTAAGGCAGCAACTTTCCCGATGCTTCCCAGTTTATTGCCATCTTTTTTCATTCCAGCTGCATTCAAAGAGATAATAATCACCTGCATACCCAGAGGCAGTGGGTATTCAGCATTAAGGAACATGGGGGTAAGAGGGAATAGAATTCTGCAACAACAAAGCCTGGTTCTGCAACCTGCATAATTTATGTACATTTGCATTTCTTGCATTCACATCAGTTATTGGGCAGGTTGTCTTCCACCAATGGAACACGTCTCTTCTGCTGGAGCAATGCTACTTGCTCCTTATGCTGATGGAAGGCTCGGCTATTAACAGCAGAGTGCAGGATGTAACCCTTGGTCGCAGTGTTCCCTCTAAGCTGCGTGGGTAAGTGCTGGTCTTTAACACAGGGAGAAGAAGAAAGAGGAGGAGGAGGAGATTGGATTTATACCCCACCCTTCACTATCCAAAGGAGTCTCAGAGCAGTTTACAATCTCCTTTCCCTTCCCCTCCCCACGACAGACACCCTGTGAGGTAGGTGGGGCTGAGAGAGCTCTGAGAGAACTGCTTGTGAGAGAACAGCTCTGAAAGAACTTGTGACTGACCCAGGGTCACCCCAACAGCTGCATGTGGAGGACTGGGGAGTCAAACCTGGTCCTCCCAGATTAGAGTCTGTGCTCTTAACCACTACACCAAACTGGGTCTCCAATTGGGTGTAGCCCCACTCAGTTTAGAAGGCCCACTCAGCAGCAATCTGGAGCCGGGCAGGGTCTTGCACTGCCCATTGCCCATTTTAAGATTACAGCAGTTATATTCTGCTCACGATGTGATCTGCTCTGCTCAGTGGTGGTGGTGGGGAATCAGAGGGAACACTGCACTGTTGTTCTAGCCACTGCCAATCTGCACAGGTATCCCTCTGGAAATTGCCACTGTGGCATGTAATTAGTTAGGCCAATTTCGCACTGGCCAGTTGCCTCTCGTTCTCTCCGGAATTTCCCCTCCCAGTTTCCTCTGGAGTATTTTCTTCATTTTCCCACTTGGAACCTCAGCCCTTTAAATATAGCGTGACGAAGGGTTTTCTCCCCCCAAAATTAGAAACTCCCACAATGGGGCAGCGCTGATGAAAGGCGGGCGAGTGGGCGTGTTTTCATTTTGGGTTCTCCCCCGGAGCAAACAAGAACTCTAAAAACAGGATTTGTTTGCTCCAGGGAAACTCTGGTGCAGCAGGGCGATACTCCAAAGCAAAATGTGAGCCCGGAGCAACTGGTGTGAAATTGACCAGAAGCTCCGGTGCAAGCATGAGGGCAAACCTGGGACAAATGCTAGTGCAAAATCGGCCGTAGTATTTCTGCCCAGGCTACAGTAGGGAACTTGTCACTGCTGGCTATCTCTTGGGAACAAATTTGGAATCCAAATTTGGATTTTTAGGCATGCAGAACCTTAGTCAGAGGGCTTCCGATGTTCACCCATCTTCCTGCCCTTGGGATGACGGATGGGAGGAGTCACAGCTAGTTATTTTCTTATCCCAGACTCTTCTGTCTTGTATAAGTATCTCAGGTTAATTTGAGCATCATATCTCCCTGATGCTGCAATGTATCGCCAGGCTGAGAGGATAGGGGTAGCCCATGCTCCGGTGTATACAGAATGGCTGAGAATGTTGAAAGGGTAAGGAAGAAGTACAAGAGCTTGAAACCACACCGAGAATCCTTCAGATCCAAACACCTTAGAAAAGGGCTTGAGAAACTGTAAGTGTCATTCTGGCCACAGGGGTACATACTTTTTTTTTTTTGTAGCTGTTACTGTATTTCTTAATGGGGTTTTGTTTGTTTTAATTTTGATTCCATTTGGACCCAGCTCTCTCACCTTCTTTGGCTTTAGAAACACATTCTGTTTTTATGTTTCCCTTCAAAGTGTGTTTCTTTGCTGCTGTACATATCCACAGATATCCCTGAGAAAGGTTGTCAAAACATATCAGGGATTTGCGTTAACATGTTTGTGACTGTACATTTTTAGCACACCTTTCTGGGCTTTGCCATCCTCTTCGCTGTTGTTTGGTGTCTTTCATTTTGCTGATGTTCGGGATTGCCTTTCATTTTGCTGATGTTCGGGATTGCCTGACCTGGAGGACCATCAAAACTGGGCCCGTGTAGCTAAAGACGTCATTCTGGCTACAGTGATTGACTAACTGCTGGAACAGCATTAAAAATCTAGTCTGTAAAAACTTCTTCTTGCTTCTTGGGGCACAGTGACATCTGGTGGTCTACTCCTCCTAAGGTTACAACCAGCAATGGCATTCACTTTGAGTTTTAATCAGCCTACTTTAAGGCAGTAAGTCCCCACCCCCCCGCGCTACTGTAGATTGAGCACTCTGTGGTCTCTAAGGAGGGGAAGGGAGAGAAAAATGAATTTAGCTTTGCTCTAGCAGGAATACTAAGAAGTGCTGGGGTGATGCAGCATCTCCTAGCCCCAGTGCTACAACGACTTACATGGTGTATGCCAAGAAGAAATGGGGATGAGCAAAGGGGATGAGCAAAAGTTCGCCATCTTGTTCCTTTTTGTGTTTGCTTATCTTTTTGTCATCTCTTTCCGTCCTCCATCTTTTGCCGCTGGTTTTCTAGAAGTGCTGGTATTATTGCATTATGAATATGTGCTGTTTGATTTTTATTCACAGTTTCTATACCATATTATTTATGTACATCATATACAGGAGGTGTATCATTCTGATTTACTAATGCTTAAATATGGTTGGAAAATGTAGGCAAGAAAACAAAAGCGGACACAATCATAATCTCAGGCAAGATTCATGGAAGAGGCTAATGAAATCAAAACAGGGTTAAAGCAGCAAGGGTGAGAAACTCGAAAACCATCCCTTGATCCATTTTGGACTTGCCTTTCCCATAAGCACACAAAGTTTTCCCTCCTTCATTTTATCCCCACAATAGTCCTGTGAGGCAGATCAGGCTGAGAGATGAAGCGGCAAGCTTCATGGACGAGCACAGATTGGAACTCAGGTCTCCTGTATCCTAGGAGCAGGGTTGCCTGCCTCCAGGTGGGGCCTGGAGATCTTCCGCTTTTACAACTGATCCACAGCTGACAGAGATCAGCTTCCCTGGAGAAAATGGCTGCATTGAAGGGTGGACTCTATGGCATAGTATCATGCTGAGGCCCCTCCCCTCCCCAAACCCAGCCTCTCCCGGATTCACCCCCAAAGTCTCCAGGTATTTTCCAGCCCAGACCTGGCAACCCTACATCAGAGTGGCTCTATAAATTCAGTAGCTCTATTTATCTGATTCAATTCCCTTTATCTTTGGGATTTCTCTCTTGCTTTTTGGCTACATATGGAGCATCCCGGGCAGTTCTGCTGTGCTTCAGTACCAAACTAGACCTGATGATGGGAGATCAGTGAACCAGTAGCAGCCATGGAAGGTTCCAGTTCAGAGGGCAGGGGGCGCTGTTAGAGAGCCAGATTGGTGTAGTGGTTAAGAGCGGCGGACTCTAATTTGGAGAACTGGGTTTGAGTCCCCACTCCTCCTCCACATGAAGCCAGCTGGGTGACCTCGGGTCAGTCACAGTTCTCTCAGAGCTCTCTCAGCCCCACCTCACAGGGTGCCTGTTGCGGGGAGAGGAAGGGAAGGTGATTGTAAGCTGCTCTGAGACTCCTTTGGGTAGAGAGAAGCAAGGTATAAAAACCAACTCTTCTTTCTATTTCACTCATGCGGTTCTTAAGATCTTTAAGTTTCCTCTCTTTTGTTGTTCAGTCACACAGTTCTTCGTGACCCCAACTCTTCGTGACCCCATGGACCACATCACACCAGGCCCTCCTGTCCTCTGCCGCCCTCCGGAGGGTGCTCAACTTCATGTTCGTTGTATCCATGCAACTGTCTAACCAACTAATCCCTTGCCATCCCCTTCTTCTTTGACCTCCAGTCTTCCCCGGCATCAGGGTCTTCTCCAGTGAGTGCTCCCTTCTCATTTGGTGGCCATAGGGCTGCCAAGCCCCCCGGGAGGGCGGGGGAAACACCGATTTTTAATGCTTACCCCCGCTTTTTCAAAATTGGCCACCGGGGGAGGCAATGGCTGCCAGCAGGAACGCAGGGGAACGTCAGAGCCTGCCCTGCCCTCTCCCTGCCAGGCCTGAACTCTTAAAAGGGAAATGTCTGCAGAGAGCCTGCCCTGCAGTAAAAAGCCTCACCAGACATTTCCCCTTTAAGAGCAGAGGCAGCAAGAGAAAGTCCCGCCCAGAGATTAAGGAGGGACTAGGCTCTTTGTACTGAAGGGCGTGCTTTTGCATGTAGCTTGCGAAGTTGCTGGGGTAAGTGCCTCTGCCAGCTCTTTTCCTTCTCTCTCTCTCTCTCCCCCTCCCCCTTTCTTTCTGTCTGTCTGTCTCTCTCTCTCTCTGTCCCCATCCAGCAGAGGTCTATCAGTGGCTATTATTAGCCACAAGGTCTAAATGGAACACTTTGTCTGGGGCAGTGATGCTCTGCATTCTTGGTGCTTGGGGGGCAACAGTGGGAGGGTTTCTGGAGTTCTGGCCCCGCTGCTGGACCTCCTGAGGGCACCTGGTATTTTTGGCCACTGTTGTGACACAGAGTGTTGTACTGGATGGGCTGTTGGCCCGATCCAGTGTGGCTTCTCTCCTGTTCTTATGATATGAAAATCATATTTAGCACTTGTGTAGCACTTAGTGCTTCATATTCTGCCGAGATGAGGAAGGATTCAGTAGGGCCGTTGCTCAGTGATAGAGCATCTGCTTGACATGCAGGAGGTATCAGCCTCTTCAGCTAAAAAAGGATCAGGTAATAGGTGACATTAAAGATCTCAGCCTGAGACCCTGGAGAGCCACTACCAGTCTGAGTAGTCAATACTGACCTTGATGGACCAATGGCCTGATTCAGTATTAGGAAACTTCATGAGTTCATGTGTCAGCATGTGGAAGCAACATCACAGGATGTGACATCACAAAATGATGTCACTTCCTTTCTCCTGGCTCCACCCCCAAAGTCCTCAGATATTTCCCAAGTTGGACTTGGCAGCCCTAGGTGGCCAAAGTATCTGAGCTTCAGCTTCAGGATCTAGCCTTCCAGGGAACAGTCAGGGTTGATTTCTTTTAGGATTGAATGATTTTCCTTCCTTTCTAGGGACTAATATTTGCAGAGATAGAGTGATAGAGAGGTTACTTTATAGGGGTCTGTGTGTTTTATCAAGGGGCCCCATAGCCTTTGGATGGGCATAACTGAGATCACAAAAGCATTTTGGGGGGGGAATCCCTCCCCCAGTGCTGAATCTCTGACCTGGATCAGGGCCCCACATGGCTGCTTTTATATCTGGAAAAAACAAACAAACCATCCAGTAGAATCTGCCGTCCTTAAAACTACAATCTCCTGAATGCTTTCTGCTGAGTCAGAACAATTGTCCATCTGCTCTGCTACTAACTCCCTGGATACTCCACTGAAGTCTACAGACCCTCAGGAAGGGATGAACAGCCCTGCTAGTTGCTGTACTCTTTCTCCCTTGGCTACTGAGGAGGCAGCTACAGCCAGCAGTATCAGTTGTGTGCAATCACTGTCCTTATACACTAGGGTTGCCCTCTGCCCTCTGGGGATGGGAGAAAGAAAACCTTTTAAAAAATTCCTGATGGTGACAATGTGATGTCATTTCTAGATAGGGATGCCAGCCTCCAGGCGGGACCTGGGGATCCCCCGGAATTATAGTTCATCTCCAGACTACAGAGATCAGTTCCCCTGGAGAAAATGGATGCTTTGGAGGGTGGACTCTATGGCACTGCACCCCACTGAAGCCCCTGCCCTTCCCAGGCTCCACCCCCAAATCTCTAGGAGTTTCCCAACCTGGATCTTGCAATCCTACCCCCATCCCTTGCTGGTAGCAAGGGGGGGACCCGGCAACCCTACTTCCAAAAACTCCCATAAAACCACAGAACTTCCTGCAATTCCTAGAGGGGCGTGTTGTCACTTCTGAGTTTCCCAGGAAATGACATCATACCACCACTGATGATTATTTCATATATATCCTGACCCCATCTGGTCTTTACTAAACTGGGCCTGGCAACCCTATTATACAGGAAGGCCAAAAACTGCAGCCTGTTCATTCGCTGAATCAATGTTTATTCCTGCTCCTGACATTCAGCAGGAGGTCTGGATGATTTAGCCCAGGGGTGTCAAACATAAGGCCTGGGGGAGCTGGCCCATCCAGGTAGGGTTGCCAAGTCTGGGTTGGGAAATACCTGGAGACTTTGGGGGTGGAGCCAGGAGAGGGCAGGGTTTGAGGAGGGGAGAGGCCTCAGCATGGTACAATGCCAAAGAGCCCACCCTTCAAAGCAGCCATTTTCTCCAGGGGAACTGATCTCTGTCAGCTGGAGATCAGTTGTAAAAGCACGGGATCCCCATGCCCCACCTGGAAGCTGGCAACCCTACGTCCAGGGCTCTTACCCAGCCTGCAAGCAACTGGCATATATGGAAATATAAGGTACACCCCCTTTTATGGTATCCCTTGGAAAAAAAACTAATCTTACATATGGTTAAATACATTTATTGGGGCTTTTGTGGGCTCCCCAGTAAATCAGTTGCTTTCACTGCTAGGAATCAGTTGCTTTGGTTTGTATTTTGAGTAAAAAAATATTGTTAATTGGGTTTGCCTATGTCGGGTACCTGGCATTACATTTTATGGCACATATGGCCCGGCCCAACAAAGTGACTATTCTGTCAGATCCGGCCCTCATAACAAATGAGCTCAACACATCTGATTTAACCTATGTACGCACAAACTGTGTACCCCCAGCAGGGCTGTTCCATATGACTGCAAAATTTACAAAACACATTCAGTTGAATATGTGCAAGCACTATTCAGACCTTCATCTGAGCAACATCGAAACTGCACAGTCAGGGACGGAGGGACGGATAATTGCGGATGTGATCCTGATCTCCCCCTCCCACACATCCGATATTTTAGCACTGTCACTCATGTTTTGATAACCTGACTGATATGTAGTATGTTGGGCTGCCCTTCCAGTAAGCCTGGAAGCCGCAGTGGGTGAAGAACAGAACTGCCCACCTCCTCCCATGGATGTTCCTTTACAACCATTGCTGGCAATGCCCACAGAGAGTTTCAGGAATGTGCCTGGGCTACCTGCTTTGTGGCCAGCTTCCAGTTGCATAGATGCCAATGATGTGATAAACTAGGGGGTTTATAAAATTATGCATGGGACACAGAAAGTAGACGAAGAGGATTTCTTTTCTCCTTCTCCCATAATCCCTAGAACTTGGCTGATGAAATTGTTGGGCAATAGGTTCAGGACAGACAAAAGGGCCTAATTCTTTGCTAAACGAGTAACGATATTGCAGAATTCATTGCTGAAGGCTGCATTGATGGCCAGGAGGACAGATGGTTTTAAAAGGGAACACGTTTGAACTAAACCTCGTTGAATCTCTGAATATCAGTGCTAGGATGCAACATCAGGGGAAAGCCTTGGCCTGTGTGCCCTATTCATTGGCTTTCCAGGGCAACTTGTTGGCCAGTGTGTGAACCAGGATGCTGGACTAGATGGACCATTGGTCTGATCCAGCAGAGCTCTTCTTATGCTTTATGTGAGACTGCACCATCACATAGGGCCTATCTGCACAGCCACTGTGATCTGAACAACTGTGGCAGTTTTTAAAAAAATGCTACGTAGCCATGGAATTGGTAGTGGCCACATATTCAGATCCCATGTTTCACCTGATGACCTGTGGCCCAGTCACGAATACATGGGCAGCCTTATCCTGGCCCCATGACGTGGGGCTCCCACTACCTGTGACTCGATGCTTAAGAATCTCGATTGCATCTTGAATATATGAAGCTGCCTTATATTGAATCAGACCACTGGTCTATCAAAGCCAGTGTTGTTGACTCAGAATGACAGTGGTTCTCCAGGGTTTCAGGATGAGCACTGTCCTATCACGTGCTACATGATTCTTTTAGGTGGAGATGCCAGGGATTGAACTGGCATGCAAAGCAGATGCTCTGTCACTGAGGCCACAGCTCACCCCCTGACTCCTATCCATGCAATCGGGGAAAGATTTATAAGAGGGCTGTGCTAGGGATGCCAGCCTCCAGGTGGGACCTGGAGATTATTTGGAATTACAGCTCATCTCCAGAGTTCAGTTCCCCTTGAGAAAATGGATGTCTTGGAAGGTGAACTCTGTGGCACTGCAGGTGGCCAGGGGGGACCTGGTGACCCTAGCCGTGACTCCATTGTTTCAGATATTTGGATTCCTTCCTGCCCTGAAGGCTCAGTACAGATCACGACCTACATCTTCTCTGCCTCCAGTCATTCTGTAAATATATGAAAGAGAATATGTATTTGGTAATGGCTATTATGGATTGCTTATTTGATCCGGCCATTGATGTTCTAACAAAGGCATAACGTGCATCGATCCCTCTTCGATGTGACTCAGCAAGTCTGTCTCCATGATAGATGTTGGCGGCGGGGGGGGGGGGGGGGGGAAGCATCTGGAGAAATACGAGCCGAACGCATTTGAACTAAACGATCGCTTACTCATTGCTGTCATTTTATGACTCGTGGACTTACAAGCCTTTATTTTATATATCAGGATAGACATTCATTTTCTAGAGTCAATGAGAATCATGCCCTGTTTGTCAACCCTGTTTTTATTGCCTTTTGCAGCTTCTAATGTTTGTTTCCAAATCAGGATGGGAAGGTTCCCCCCCCCCCCCCGCCGCCTCATTTCCCAGTGATGGTTTGTACTGTGGGATTTACTGACTTTGAAGACCTGCCAAAATGCTGCCACCCAAGTAATTACCATCTGCTAAGCCATTTGATTGCAGATTCACATTATGGAGAAGACCATGAATGGAAAGTTCTGCATTGACTTACAGCTGGCAGGGTGCTCCTGTGTGAATATGGAGCTCTGGCACATGAGCTACGGAGAGGAGCTCCATACATACATCCCTCCACCGACACAGTAAAGTGGTGGTGGGGACCTTTGAAGGCAAATCTGCTATGCTCCACCACAATAGCTTCACTCATCTGAGCAAAGCCTTCCAAAAGTGGTGGTGGTGGTGGTGGAATGTACTGTCAAACAGCAGCCAACTTATGGCAGCCCTGTAGGGTTTTTCAAGCTAAAAGACGATCAGAGGTGCCTGTCCCTGCCCAGTGCCCCTGGACTTCCTTGGTGGTCTCCCATCTAAGTACCAACTAGGGCTGACCCTGCTTAGCTTCTGAGATCAGATGAGCCTGGGCCATCTAGAAGAAGAAGAAGAAGAAGAAGAGGAGGAGGAGGAGGAGGAGGAGGAGATTGGCTTTATACCCTGCCCTCAGAGTCTCAGAGTGGCTTACAAACTCCTTTCCCTTCCCCTCCCCACAACAGGCACTCTGTGAGGTAGGTGGGGCTGAGAGAGCTCTGACAGAAACTGCTCTTTTTCAAGGACTGCTCTTATCAGAACTATGGCTTGCCCAAGGTCATCCAGCAGGTGCAAGTGGAGACGCGGGGAATCAAACCCAGTTCTCCCAGATTAGAGTCCACGCACTTAACCACTACACCAAACTGGCTCTCTAGGTCAGGGCTTCTGAATGTGCCACCCTGCAAATGGCTAAGATTGACAGCTGCCACTACCAGAACATAAGAACATAAGAGAAGCCAATGTTGGATCAGGCCAGTGGCCCATCCGGTCCAACACTCTGTCACACAGTGGCCAAAAACACCAGGTGCCAACAGAAGGTCCAGCAGTGGGGGCAGGACACTAGAAGCCCTCCCACTGTTGCCCCCCCCCCCCCCGTCAAGCACCAAGAATACAGAGCATCATTTGCCCCAGACTGAGAGTCCCTATCTATACTTTGTGGCTAATAGCCACTGATGGACCTCTGCTCCACATGTTTATCTAATTCCCTCTTGAAGCCGTCCATACTTGTAACTGCCACCACCTTCTCTGGCAGTGAATTCCACATGTTAATCACTCTTTGGGTGAAGAAGTACTTCCTTTTATCTGTTCTAACCCAACTACTCAGCAATTTCATGGAGTGCCCACGAGTTCTTGTACTGTGAGAAAGGGAGAAAAGGACTTCTTTCTCTACCTGCTCTATCCCATGCATAATCTTATAAACCTCGATCATGTCACCCCTCAGACGTCGATTCTCCAAGCTAAAGAGCCCCAAGTGCTTCAACCTTTCTTCACAGGGAAAGTGTTCCAATCCTTTTATCATTCTAGTTGCCCTTTTCTGCACTTTCCCCAATGCTATAATATCTTTGGATTGTCATTGTCAGTTCTGGCTCCCACCTTATGAAAAGGCCTGCCTGAGGAGGTCAGGAAGGCACTTGTATTTCTGCCTTTTGCAGAATGTGGAAATCAGAAAATGTCCAGGAGGGGCGTCCTATAAAGCAAATAGAGTTGTCATCTAATGAGAATGGTTCAGGGGGTGTTTTTATAAAGGGAATTGTAGTCTTTTGCAGTTTTTGTTGTATGTATTACCTTATTCTTACTGCACTGTCTTTTACTTTTGCAATTCATTCCCTGCATTGTTTATGGTATGGCATGGCATGGCTTAATTTTTTGTGTGTGTTTGCAATCCTGTTCCTGTTGCATTGCTTCTAGGATGGCTTATGCTTTCTCACTGCATTGTTTCCGTATTTCGCAGTCAGCCTTCAGTCCCAAGGAGAAAGGTGGGCTATAGGTAACATAAATAACTCAATAGGCAGGAGCTCTTGTCCCCTCAAGGAATTGAGTGGAGCTGAACGAGGCTGCGGGAAGTAGAGTTTGTTTGTTTCCAAAGTAGTGTATCCCACCCTCTCCAGAAACTGCCCGAGGCATCTGAATCAGCACAATATTTTTCTCTGGGAGATTCAAAGGCAGCAACAACGGAATGATACCATGCTTGATTGATATAGCCTGCTGTGGGGTTTAGTGATTTCTGAATCAAAACTTTCATGCGCAGCAGTTTCTACCGAAACACATGCGCTGAAATCCCATGTTGGTTGTGGAATCTCACGCCTGCATCTGGCGCTCTGCCGTGGTTTTGTTGGTGGTAGGTGACCTGCTGCTTTGGCATAGTCACTGTGTGACGGGAACTTAATAGGTTATAATAATAGTAATAACAGATCTCAGTGGTACAAGCTATTTTAGCACACAGAGCCACCTCCCTTATTTGGTGTGTGTTTGGCAAACTCAGCTCCTTTCTCACTTTTAAAAAAAGTTGTGATAATCTACTGAATCTGCATTAATTGGGTCCATCTTAGACTGAAACATTCTGGAGGCAGTTCTGGAGGCCTCACTTCCAAAAGGGATGTGGGCAGAATGGAGCAGGTGCAGAGGAGAGTGATGGGGATGATCGAGGGGCCTGGAGACCAAGAATCCCTGTGAGGAAAGGCTGAGGGACCTGGGAATGTTCAGTCTGGAGAAGAGGAGGTGGAGAGGGGACTTGATGGCTCTTTTTAAGTATCAGAAGGGCTGTCACTTAGAGGAGGGCAGGGAGCTGTTCCTGTTGGCAGCAGAGGATAAGATTTGCAGTAATGGGTTTAAATTAATGGCGGGAAGGTACCGGTTGGATATTAGGAAAAACTTTCTTACAGTAAGAGTAGTTCAGCAGTGGCATCAGCTGCCTCGGGAGGTGGTGAGCTCCCCCTCACTGGCAGTCTTTGAGCAGCGGCTGGACCGACACCTGTCAGGGGTGCTCTCGGCTGATCCCACATCTAGCAGCGGGTTGGACTAGATGGCCAGTTATGGCCCTTTCCCACTCTGTCTGATTCTGTGATTCTAAAGTAGCACTGGTTGGTTGCAAGTCTAAATCCAAAACATGTAACTCTGGAAACGAAAACTTGCCAGATCCTGCACGAATTCTGCAGGCTAAATTCTGTAAGAATACACAATGTCAGTTGTGCAGATTGTTTAAGTGATATTTTGCTATTACATTCTGAATAATCTGGGAACTGTGAGCGAGAGAGCCTACGTGGTATGGGAAAGAGTCAGACCAGAGACTCTGGGAGATGCTGTTCGGAGTCCCCACTCTGCCCTGGAAGCTTGCCAAGGTGACCTCGGGCCAGTCATTCTTCTTTATACTAACGACTCTGTGGAGTTTTGGTAGCATAAAATGGAGGACGTGGGGTGTGCCAACCTCCACAGAGTACCTAGAGATCTGCTGGAATTAGACCTGATCTTCAGACTACAGAGATCAGCTCCCCTGGAGAAAACTGCTGCTTTGATGAGTGGACTCTCTTTCGTCATACCTGGCTGAAGCCTTTCTCTCCTGACGCCCCCCGCTCCACCCTCAGATCTCTAGGGATTTCCCAACCTGGAGTTGGCAACCCTAGGAGGAGGGGGAGAATCGTGTTGTAAGCTACTTTTGGGGGGGGGAAGTGAGGTATAAATAGCTAAATAAATATGGGGATTGCAAAGGAAGAATAATTATTTCCTTGATTTATTTACACTTTGATAATAAGGAATGCTTTTCTTTTCAAAGACATTTCCCTAACGCAGTCCAGATGCTGGATGTTGTGCTCTTCATGTGCGGAGATTTCATCTTTGAGGATTTCTAAAAAAAAAAAATCTAGACTAGTGAGTGCCGTGCTTTAATAATACTTGATTATTTTGTGATGGAATTAATAAAATACTTGGGATTCACAAAACTGCATTACATTCCCTCTGCACAATTCTCCCTGGCTGCTTTTGCGACTATGATACTATTCTATTTAGACTGCAGTGCAGCCGCTTGTGAAACTAGTTAATGCCTAAGACAAAGATGCTTTGGAGAAAGGGACAATTTAACATCAGTTTGCAGAGGTGGGAGATGTAATGCACACCGTTAGCATCACTTGTGAATTCATTCAAATGGTTTGTCATTGCCTGCCTCTGCATAGCAACCCTGGACTTCCTTGGTGGTCTCCCATCCAAGTACTAACCAGGGCTGACCCTGCTGAGCTTCCGAGATCTAACAAGATCAGGCTAAGCCAGATCATTAAGGTCAGGGGGGGCTGAGTATGTAGATGATGTAAAAGTTAGGTCCTTCCTTCCTTCCCTTTTTAATTGCTTCCTTAAGTTGTTCTGTAAATTGATAGAAGCATGTGGAAGATGAGAAGTGCCTGCCCACTCCAGAACCACTGATTTCGGGAGGGGGGTTGAAAGACCTGAGTCAGATTGAGGTGACAAGAGAGGAGGTCCTACGTCTGATAGACAACTTAAAAACAAATAAATCACCGGGCCCAGATGGCATGCACCCGAGAGTTCTGAAAGAACTCAAATGTGAACTGGTGGATCTCCTGACAAAAATATGTAATCTTTCCTTAAAATCTGCCTCCATTCCTGAGGACCGGAAGGTAGCGAATGTCACTCCTATCTTTAAAAAGGGTTCCAGAGGAGATCCGGGAAATTACAGGTCAGTCAGTCTGACGTCGATACCGGGTAAGTTGGTGGAAACTGTTATTATGGAAAAAATTAGTAGGCGCATTGATGAACAAAATCTATTGAGGAAGACTCAGCATGGCTTCTGTAAGGGAAGATCTTGTCTCACTAACCTGTTAGTGTTCTTTGAGGGAGTAAACAAACATATGGACAAGGGGGACCCAATAGATGTTGTTTACCTTGACTTCCAGAAAGCTTTTGATAAAGTTCCTCATCAAAGGCTCCTAAGTAAGCTCAATAGTCATGGGATAAAAGGACAAGTTCTTTTGTGGATCAAAAACTGGCTAATTAAAAGGAAAGAGAGAGTGAGTATAAATGGGCAATTTTCTCAGTGGATGGAGGTAAGCAGTGGGGTACAGCAGGGATCAGTACTCAGTCCGATGCTTTTTAACTTGTTTATTAATGATTTGAAGTTGGGAGTAAGCAGTGAAGTGGCTAAATTTGCAGATGACATGAAGTTGTTCAGGGTGGTGAGATCCAGGGAGGATTGTGAGGCACTCCAAAGGGATCTGTTGAGGATGGATGAGTGGGCATCAACGTGGCAAATGGGGTTTAATGTGGCCAAGTGCAAAGTGATGCACATTGGAGCCAAAAATCCTAACTATAAATACACGTTGATGGGGTCCGAACTGGCGGAGACTGACCAAGAGAGACATCTTGGAGTCGTAGTAGATAACTCAATGAAAATGTTGAGACAGTGTGCGACTGCAATGAAAAAGGCCAATGCTATGCTGGGGGTTATTAGGAAGGGAATAGATAACAAATCAGCCAGTATTGTAATGCCCCTGTATAAATAGATGGTGCGACCTCATTTGGAGTACTGTGTACAGTTCTGGTCACCACACCTCAAGAAAGATATTATAGCATTGGAAAAAGTGCAGAAAAGGGCAACTAAAATGATAAAAGGGTTGGATCACTTTTCCTATGAAGACAGGTTGGAGCACTTGGGGCTCTTTAGCTTGGAGAAACGACGTTTGAGGGGTGACATGATCGAGGTTTATAAGATTATGCATGGGATAGAGCAGGTAGAGAAAGAAGTCCTTTTCTCCCTTTCTCACAATACAAGAACTCGTGGGCACTCCATGAAATTGCTGAGCAGTCGGGTTAGAACAGATAAAAGGAAGTACTTCTTCACCCAAAGAGTGATTAACACGTGGAATTCACTGCCAGAGGAGGTGGTGGCAGCTACAAGTATGGACGGTTTCAAGAGGGAATTAGATAAACATGTGGAGCAGAAGTCCATCAGTGGCTATTAGCCACAAAGTATAGATAGGAACTCTGTCCGGGGCAAGTGATGCTCTGTATTCTTGGTGTTTGGGGGGGGGGGCAACAGTGGGAGGGCTTCCTGCCCCCACTGCTGGACCTTCTGAGGGCACCTGGTGTTTTTGGCCACTGTGTGACAGAGTGTTAGACTGGATGGGCCATTGGCCTGATCCAACATTGGCTTTTCTTATGTTCTTAAGCATGTAAATAATAAAATATCAGCCACTTTGGAGCTCTTTGGGACTCAAGAATCCAAGATTTACTTAACATTGCTGAAGTTGTCCTTTCCTTACTTCAGCCATTCAATAGGATACACACCCTGGGGTTAGGAGATAATAAATCCAGTTCAAAGGATAGCTTCTCTTCCTACTTTTCCAATACTTGTTTCTTTGCAGAGAGCAGCTGCTGACCTCTCCTAGAAACAAGGAGACTGTAACTAAAAGTTTGTCCATATTTTTCAGGTTAATAAATCTAGAATAATAAGATATGTTCCTATCTGTGGATGAGAAGGCTTTCCTGGGGCCCTTTTGTTCTTTACGATGTCCCTAGCCCCAGTTGATTCTTCCACCCACGAGGAGCACCTTTGTCTACTCTAAGGTGTCTGAGAGGACATGCAGTTGAGCATAACTGGAGCCTTATTTTTTGAAGGAGTTTTCTATGGGCACCTCTCTTGCCTCTTTTGTCAGACCCACAGGGCATGAAACGAGGGCTCCGCATCGTTTTCCTGCATATGATTCAGGGGAACCGGAGCCCAAAGTCCAGACAGTGGCAGGGCTCATTCCGTCCCAGGGGCAGGCCTCAGGGTGCTAAGCACACCAGTCCCAGGCAGGGCCTGTTAAAGGTGAGCTTTGATGAAGGAAATTTGAAAGGAGGAAAAGAGCTCCTGAATAAATGAGGGTTCCTTGATCTACCTCATGTAAGGATAATTGATGCAAATATAGTACTGGATTCTGAGGTGCCTGTTTTAGTGTGTTAACGTCACTGTAATGTCCCCTGATGCAACTCTTCTACCATCAGGCTTCATGTCATGCGGCTGGAAAGTTCGTTCCCAAGCATGTGGGGTCTTGGTTGGGATCAGGGTCACATCATAGGGTTGCCAACCCCAGCTTGGGAGGTTTCTGGAGATTTGGGGGTGGAGCCTGGGCAGGGCTGAATTTGGGGACAGAGCTCAGCAGGGTGCTAGAGTTCAGCCTCTGAAGCTCTTTCTCTACAGGAATTGATTTGGAGATCAGCTGTTATTTGCAGAGGCTGGCAATCCCACTGCAGGAAGGGGGAGAGGAGGGGATGGCCCCAAGGGGGTGCTATTTTCACATGTAGTCTATTAGTACATGTGCAGCTTCTCACTGGGGCAAACAACAAAACACAACCTGGGGTTATTTTGGATCAGGAAAATTGAGAGAGGGCTGAAGCCTTTTCTCACAGACACCCCCAATCCAGTCTTGGATGCAGTTGGGGATCTGCATATTTGAGAACTGACTTCCCAGGAACGTTAACAAGTGGCCGATGGTATGAGAGTCTGGTTGGGGGAACTCCAACCGGATTCTTGAAAAATCCTGTCATGTAAATCGGTGCTGAGTCTTCAGACATAGACTTCTAGTTGCTACTGGATGGCCCAGGCTAGCATGGTCTCATCAGATCTTGGAAGCTAACCAGGGTTGGCCCTGGTCAGTATTCAGATGGGAGACCACTGAGATATACCAGGGTCATGATACAGAGGCAGGCAATGGCAAACCTCCTTGGAATGTCTCTCGCCTTGATAACCCCAGGGGGTCATCGTAAGTCACCTGTGACTTGACAGCAATTTTTATTTAATGTTAACAAACTTCAGTAGAATAATGATTTGTCTCATTCCCCAAGTCTGCTTGCCTTCAAAAAAGTAAACCGAATGAAGTTTCTCATCCTCCCTGTTATTATTTTCTCCTCCTTTCTCACTTCACTGCAGCCTTTATCAAAAAATAGGAAATGGTCATTTCACATCGGGGCTTAGGTATTAATGAGCCTCGTCCTCCCTCCTGTGAGCAGGGGCGGCTCTGTTACCTCCCCCCCCCCAAGACCTCAGCTCTTGTGAGAGCCATTCTTTTATTTACAGCAGGTTGTTCTCAGGAATAAAAATAACAATTCTTTTAAAAAGTGGAACACCAAGTGTTCCCCCCCCCTTCCGGTTCACTCATTGCTTTCACATTTTCTGAGCACTAGGAAATTATATTTGAAAGTCAAGTGGTCCTAAGAATCATGCTTACTGCTCAGTGAAAAGCTATTAAGGTGGAAAGGCAGAAGCAAGCAGAGATTGGCAATTACTGGGAATAAAAAAGCATCAGTTGGGCAATTTATATGACTTCGGCTTAGATCCTGAGCCTTGCTTTTGGTTTGCACGCTTCTTCATCCATGGCAGAAGGGGCCTTTCCTCTGGTGGCAGGTCCTTTTTGGCACACTGCAAGAAGCTGGGCTCGCATAAACACAAGAGGAATATGATCTGCAGGGCGGGATTGCCTTCCATGAACACGAGGGATACGATTTACAGTGCAGGATTGCACCTTTAGGGGAGTGTAAGCAGAAGCAAGGCTTAGGGTTGAAGCCTTTCCACACTTTTCAGTGCATTCCTGAGAAGAGATACACTCTTCTAAGTCCTCTGAAGTCAATCGGCTTAGAAACAATGCTTCCTCTAAGCTGTGGAGTCTTGTGAGCAAAAATTCTATTTTGTGAGCTACTGGCATTAAAGCTGTGAGCCAGCGATCTGGCTGCTGCATGAATTAGTTTGCTTTGGAGCCATCCTTCCTGAGCTAAGACAAAAATGTGTGAGCCGGAGGCTAAAAAGCCGTGAGCTAGCTTGCACTAACTCAGCTCAAAGGGAACATTGCTATGAAGGATCTAGTTCTTCTTAGGATGGTACTGTTTTTGCTTCTGTTCTGTATCCACTCCACACAGACTTTAATATAGCTGCTTTGGAGTGAGGGATGAGACAGACCTAGGAAGATCCATCTAGAATACTTTATCCTGATCTTCTTCTGTCCCAATTTTATCCTGTCAAATTTCAAGTAATCATACAACAGAGAACTAAAATCTATAAATGACCAAGAAAGGAGATATGAAACCAGTGAACCACTGTGGAAATCAGTGGAATAAGACAGCAGCCAACTTAAATCCTAGTGCTGGTGGCTGTAATGATACCCATGAGCAATGATTTATTTTTTTATTTTATTTTATTTATGATGGCTTTAAAAGAGAACCACATAGAGTCATAGAGGAGAGGTCCATCAGTGGCTACTAGCTATGATAACTAACCATCCAGAAGCAAAATACCACTGAAGACTAGACCTGGACTCCAAGCCCTCCTTGTTTGCCATGCAGGGCAACTGTTTGGCCACTGTAGAATACAAGACGCCCAACAACACGGACCACTGGTCTGATCTAGCAGGGATTCTTCTCATGTTCTTGTGGGCCTTCCCTAGAACTAGGGCCATCTGGATTTTTGATATAATTGAATCTGAGTACTACTGCAATGACTATTCTATTGGATGTTTAGGTTTTTGGGTTTTTTGCACGAACAATCCCTGGTTATGGCAGAAGGAGCCCGTCCATTCCCGTAATCTGTGTGCAGGAAGGAAAACAATAAAATCTGATAAATTATTCACTCATCCCCATTGATTATGAAGCTGTGCCATTTGCAACAGCAACCTATTTCAAGATGGTATTGCCTTTATACATTAGAGATGGGGCTCTCAGACGTTACAGCCGGAGGCACTCTGAGGGTTATACCTGGGAAGGTCAAAGCCACTTGCTCTCAAAGAAGCTGATTCCACATGACCCCGCGGAAATGGCTGATTTGGGCATGAATCCTGCCTTAGCAGAAGGGAAGTCCGGAGTAGTTTTATTTAGTCCATTTACAGCCTGCCTTTTCCACCAAGACTCAAGGTGGTGGCTGTTGCAGGGATCCCTTTGAAAGCAGATAATTATGCTTAGGGTTGCCTTTCCTCCAGTGGAGCCAGGGGATTTTGTGGCCCCCAATCCGCCGTGGCCCAGCTGGCCAGGGAGGAAGCCCCAGTCCCAAGAAACCCCCTCCCGGCACTGCCGGTGCTGGTGCGATGATGTCACCTAGGAGTGATGTCATTGTGTTTCTGATGTCGGTGGCGACACTCTAGGTTTTGGGCAAAACTCTATGGTTTTGAGGCCCAAAGCGTGCATGCCAGAACAATGACAGGAAGGATCGGGAGCCCCCCTGCTGGCAGCCAGGTAGGATCTGGCAACCCTAATTATGCTGTAACTTTTAATGATTAAAGACCGAGTTTTCCCATTGCACCTAGGGTCATCAGCCACTTGCTGGGAGTTTGGGGAGTGCGGCATAATGATGCTTCGACACTGTGACATCTCTTCCTCTTACATATCTGGATGTGATGTCATAGGAATTTTCAAAACAAACAAACAATAGAGACCTGGGAAATTCCTAGAGCATTGCTGTGATGTCACTTCCAGGCATGTAAGCAGATGTGATGTTGTGGCATTGTGTAATGCTGCTTTCCCCCCTCATTTTCCTCCCGCTGCTCCACCAGTTTCTCCTTCCTGCCGCACAGTGTATTCAGGACGTAATTGGGAAACAACTGTATCGAGAGAGTTCTGCTTTCGAATTCACTGAATCAGGAAGTGCAGCTGTTGACAGGGAGAGGGCTTTTATTGAAAGGACCAATACAGCAATTCACAAGGACAACAACAGTTACTTGAATACTGAAAGCATTTCTTCCACAACCACAGCCTGCAATTTCTAGCTGGCATTAAATGGAAC
This sequence comes from Lepidodactylus listeri, assembly GCA_029233225.1. NCBI lineage: Eukaryota > Metazoa > Chordata > Lepidosauria > Squamata > Gekkonidae > Lepidodactylus > Lepidodactylus listeri. Next base: position 24,287,246 of record JARCFY010000005.1, read on the forward strand.
ATTTTCTTCTCCTTTTAAATGGTGCCTCAAAGGTAACATTGCAAAAAAATGAGAGAAAAAAAATCACGGCAACCCTTAAATGCATCAATTGCAAACTCAGTGTGCTTATTTCCTTTGTGTTTGTATCTCTGTGTGCCCCTGTGGTGGTTAAAGTTCCTCAAAGTCATGGGCGCTTGTATTCATAGCTTCTGGGTGCATCACTCTTCCTATGAAGAAGATGATGCCTAAAGAAAAGGGGAAAAAAAAGAAAGATAGCGACTGAGTGATGTTGTCTTTTGTCCCCCTCGTGGCACAAAAATTAACAGTACTCCCAACCGTTCAAGACCAGATAATTCACGGAGAAGTCTTATATCCTCATAACAACTGATTTATTTATTTATACTCCACTTTTCTTCCCAATGGGGCCACAAAAGCACCCTTTGACGTCATTCTCCCCTCCTCTGTTTTATCCGCACGATCACCCCCCTGTGAAGCAGGTGAGGCTGAGAGTGTGACTGGCCCAGTGTCACCCAGCAAGCTTTCATGACGGAGTGGGGATTCGAACCCGGCTCTCCCAGATCTGAGTCTAACACTCTAGCCACTACACTACACTGCCTGTCAAGAAACCGAAGTAATTATAGGGGACTATTCAGGGAATCTGGGATTGGATGCCACGGATCCACCCCACTCATTGTGGAGCCAGAGGAAAGCACTACTTCTAGTCAGGGCTCATGTCGTAGCAGGAGCTCCTTTGCATATTAGGCCACACACCCTTAATGTAGCCAATCCTCCAAGAGCTTTCAGAGCTCTTCTTACAGGGGCTACTGTAAGCTCTTGCAGGATTGGCTACCTCAGGGGTGTGTGGCCTAATATGCAGAGGAGCTCCTGCTACGAAATGAGCCCTGCTTCTAAGTGCAACATTTTATGGTTCTTCTTTGTAACTGGCCCTAAAGCTCTCATTAGTCTAAAAGTGATGAGGAGGTCCACCTGTTTGTATGTAAAGCAGGAAATGGGTGGTGTATCTTGTTTGGGGGTGGTTAGTTTTTTCCGTCTTTTTGCAGAAAATGAAGTTTCTGGTGGATGGAAGCTGAAGCCTACCTCCTCCTTTACCTCACAACACTTAATTAATTTAAATCAGTATTTTCCTAGCCAAACCAAGCTAGGAAAAAAAATAATTCTTACTATGGAGCACAGAAACAGTCAAACCAGGGAAGAGGCCAAGTTCAGCTCCCCTCACCCAGTTCCTGTCAAACAAACAGAAAAAGAGACTCACCCACAACTCTACATTTGAGAAGGTGGACTGGTGGAGAAAACCACAGAAAGTCTTATCTAACTGGACCTTTAAGGGATGATTGCTAGCAGGGAATTCCCCCCTTCCCCCCCCGGACTGGTGTAGATATGCCCTTCAGGTAGAAAGCTCAACAGACCCTTGCTAGTCAGATCCATTATAAAGACAGCATTGCTCATCAGTCTTGCTCAGCAGATAAATAATGGATCCTGCTAGATGCTCTTGGAGGATTTCTTCGGTGGGGCAACCTGATGGACCGAGTAAGGCAATGCTCTTGCAGCATCACAGGCAAGTGGCACTGATGACAGAAGGACACCAGGACACTTCTGTGGAGAAGGATGTCCGGCCATGGTTCATCACTGCAATTTTACAGCCACTCTCACCATCCTGAATTAAAAGGGTTTCCCCCAAATCATTTTCAAACGAGCAGTCAAGCGCACTGTTCCTTAGGTTGATTTCACTCGTAAGGTTTAAAGCGAACACAAAGCCTACGCTGGCCAGAATGGTCATCTTCATCAGAATTGCCTCTCAACACCTTGATCTTCTGCATGATCACCAGTCATTTATTAACCTAAATAGTGAGAGAGGGACTCGCTGCCAGATGAAGACTCTGAGATGCAATCCTCTGCATGGATACCTGAAGGTGAGCTCCCCTGAACTGAATGGGACTCACTGAGTTTTGAGTATATTTGATGACTCGGTTCCATATAAACAGCTTCTAACAGGAGAAGATTTTAGTGACGATTCAGTAGGCAGAACAAGAAACATGGAAGGAAAGACCCACGTGCTCACCTGTTCTTCTGTTTCTGACCACGAATAAAAATGGATGATCCACTATGACCTGGGGGTACAGAACTGCCATCCGACTAATAGCTATCATTCCTGGGGGTGGGGTAGAAGAGAAAACAAAGAGGTTGCATCTGAAACTTCCCAACAATGTTCTCCTACCCAGTCACTCTCTTTTTCTGCATCCTACAATTTGTGACGCATGAAGCGCACAAGCCAGAATTAAGAACCAACAGTACTCGCAGAGGCTGTCAACAAGACACAGCTAGAAGCTTCAATCAAAGAGAAACTTGCTGAGAAACTCTGTGTCTGGTTATGCTCCAGGAATGATTCACGGCCGGTAGGTGTGCAATTTATTTCTACCGCTGGGGGAACAGCTCCTAACTTACAAAAAGGCAGAACTTGGAAAGTTACAAAAGGGACATTCCCATGGGTCTCGTTTCACAGTCCGGCCACCCATTTATGTTAGGCGGAGTCTTAGTGCCTTTGGTGAGGCATAGCTTCATTCGTTCTTGATCATAATAACCCTGAGAGCCTTCTCGGAATTCTACGTTCTGTGTTCAAGTAGAAATGCAAGGTCTGAATAAGTTATGCCAAACTTTTGTGATTTCTTCTGGTTACTTCCAACTAGGCTTGCTGACCCAACGTTGGCACCTGGCTGGCGACTGCAGGGCGGAGTGGGGGGGGGGACAAGCAATTGAGTGCTGTGCTGATGCATGACATCACTTCCAGCATGGAACTGGAATGGAACATTGGTGGAACAAGAGTCACACTGACACGATGACATCACTTCTGGTTTTGTGCTGGGAGTGATGGTGCATGTTGACACAGCACCAACCACCCCCCCCCATCCTCCCTCCCCTGTGCCGCTGAGTGGCAGAAGGGGACTGAAGGCCCAGGGCTGGAGAGGTCTTGCCGTAGCAGAAGATCGCGGAGCCCTAATTCCAACAGATGTGACTGCACTGGTGACCATGCGATTAGCATGCCATTGCTGTGGTGGGGCTTATGCATGGCCATTGCAGTGGCTGGTATAGATGTCAGACTGGCTTACTGTTAACACCCGGAAAGCAGCCATCTGAATTGGTATTTCCTCTGTCTCTCTCTGCAGCTGATCCCCACAGATTCCTGCTGACCCACTTAACACCAGTGCTTTGGCAGCACTGACCTTAGCTGAGGCTAAATCAGGGTTTTCCTCAACCGAGGATCTGGAACTCTCTTCAGACTGCAGTTTTGTGTCCTGGGTTGAAGAAAACTCTGCTTAGCCTTCATCACAGTGAAGTATGTTGTGCTGTGTTTTGATAGTTGTAATTTGGTTCACTGTTGATGTTTAGAAGTTTGTCCCATGAGGGAGACTGTGCTCTGTTGCTGGACAGAATAGACCCCTTGGGACTGAAATGGAAAAAAAAAAGGCATAGTAGGGGAGGGGGAATGGAGGAGACAGTACAGTAAGGGCTGTAAAAATTACAAGCAAATAAAACTTGTGTTAAGAATTTGGCCACTGGTTTTCTGATTGCCTGCACTAAACCACACAACTCATCACCAACAAATTCTTTGACTTCAAATAATAGAGAAGAGAGTGGGGATTTGATTCAGAAAGGGGGGAGTTATGATCCTGAAGCTTGCTTCTGATTGGTCAGACAGAGGGTTGGATCCACACTAAATTCTTCTTAGGCAGAATGGCACTTTCCTGCCTTCCACTGCAGCCTACTGCTCTCCATGAAGTGCTACCCCTGGGAGACAGGGGAGGCTGAAGAATGACATGGGGGTGGACTGAAGCAGCAAGAGGGAATCTGTGGAAATTATCAGTCTAGCCTGGATCCAACCCTGGGAGACTTTGGAGGTAGAGATGCACAGAATGCTGTCCTGCAATATCATGACATAATTTCTGGTTGCATACTTGGAAGTGACATCACCACACTGGCAAACATTCTAGGATTCACTCGAATTTCTACGATAAAACCATAGAGTTTGGGGTGAATGCTAGAGCACCTGGTGACACAGTGACATCACTTCCAGTTATGCAGCCAGAAGGGACATCAAGATGTCATGGAATGCTCTTTGCCCCCACATTTTGTCCCTGCTGCTCACTGGATTACGAGAGGGCAATGGGGGTGGGTGAGAGTGCTCCCACCCCTGCCTTGGAAATGGCAACCCTAATCCAAGTCAGGTCTGTGGGAAGAAGGCCACGAGAGTTGTGCATGCGCCCCTGTGCTGCTACTAGCCCACTTAAGTTTTAAAACAGCCAATGTGGGGGCAGGACAGGACTGGAGCAGGCAGGGCAGCTTCCTCTTCCCCTGGCTGGAGCTTAATAAAAAGGCAGGCCCAGCCGAGAGAGGGGAGGAAGGACTGCAAGGAAAGGAAGAAAGGAGGCTACCAAGAGAAGACTTATTTGCAGACCACTCATTGACGGTAGGAGTGGAGACAGCTCTCAAGGAAAGGTTAGGCCCTGAAGACCAAAAGGACCAGGCAGCCGAGAGCAACAACAGGCAGAGCTGCTCCCTGGGTGAGACAGGCTTCAAACCTAGAGAAGGGACTGTAGATTCAAGTTAGAGGGACAGCACTTTAGCGGGGCATGTAGAGGAAAGAGTAAACAGTAGGCTCACACAGCAGTTGAGGAGGAGGGCTAGCAAAAAAAGGGGGAACACTGTGTAATGGGTGCCCATGCCCCAGGGGTGCCACTGAGCACAAGTGTGACACCACGGTTAACTGGGGGCCAGTGTTGTATCACCATTCATTCCCACCTCAGCAGGAGTTTTTGCTGCAGCTATTATAGCCAGGGAAGCTGATGGGCCACTCTGGAGTGAGGACAGGATTTGGGAGCTGGGACTCATATTGGGTGTATCCATTACGATCCGAGCCCTACCCCCTTCCATCCATTTCCAGACTTGAAAATTACCTTACCTTAGAAGGGACCAGAGGCTGAGGAGGGGGAGAAAAAGGCTTGGATCCAGGAGACCATGTCCAGGGACAGAAGGATTTCATCTGCCCCTCCCTCCCTCGGCAGCTCAAAACGTCCCCCGAATGCTGTCCTCAAGGGGGTCCCTTGTCCCCCAGGAGCAGCGCTTCAGGACAGGAGAGGCAATAAAGTCATATTCTGCTGGGATCCCAGCCAGAGGCAGAACTAAGCCCATTTCAGAATTGTGCACTGCATTATATTCCCGAGGTGTCTGTCACCGAGCCATCCTACACTAAGCTGATTTAAATTTAATATCTGGTGTACAAAGGACTACTGTGGGCCAAACATATTAGCAGAGAGGCAAGACTTGTTCTTAATTAAACTTGGAAATCATTAATGGCTCCCCTTTAGACGTTTATATTTTTCAAAGTATTTTATTAACTGTTGTTTGCATTGCATCAGCATTTTTACAACAACCCCCCCCCCCCCCCCCCCCCAATGCTAAGCGTGCCCAGGCAGGAGTCTGATCTTTGCAGAGACTGGGGAAAGCGGTTTTCCAGCCAGAATTAGGGCACCAAGAAGACTCACCACAGACCCTATTGCTTTTCTTCTAATGGAAAAATGGTAACGAGGGAGGCTCAGTTTGCGATACAAATCAAGTTTTTTTTTTTTTTTTTTAAACATTTTATTTGCTGGTGGGAAATAAGCAATATTTGCATGTGAGAAGCAAATGGTTCTACCATCTGGTCCTAGAAACTTTCCCCCCCTTTCTTTGTTACGTCGCATCTTTATGCGCCCTAATCAGAACGCAATTGTGTCTCCATACTATTTCCAGCCCTTTTGGAAACAACCATTTCTCATAGCCTAATCGGATAGGAACATAGAAAGAGCCCTGCTGGCTCAAAGCGGTGGTCCATCTAGTCCAGCAACCTGTTTCGCACAGTGGCCAACCAGTTACCCTGGATGGCCAAACAAACAAGGAATAGAGTCTGAGGCTTTTGCTGCCTCAGTATCCAGAGGTTTGCTGCTTCTTTATATGGCGGTTCTTTTTACCAGAATGGCTAGTCATTGGCAATGTTCCCTCTAAGCTGAGTTAATGTGAGCTTGCTCACAGTTTTTTAGCCTCCAGCTCACACATTTTTGTCCTAGCTCGGGAAGGATGGCTCCAGAGCAGACTAATTCATGCAGCAGCTGAATCGCTTGCTCACAACTTTAATGCCAGGAGCTCACAAAGTAGAATTTTTGCTCACAGGACTCCACAGCTTAGAGAGAGCATTGGTCATTGGTAGACCTCTATGAATCTAATTCCCATAGGCACTCATAGCCATCACATCACCACACTGCTGAGAATTACTGGCAGTGAATCTCCACAACTTAATTGAGTAAAGAAGTTCTTCCTTTTCTCTTTCCTGGCCTGACCCATCAACTTCATTGGGTGGCCTTGAGTTCTAGTATTACGGGGGAGGGGGAAAAACCTCTTTCTATCTGATGCTGTTACGCTATATCACTGTTATGGTAGATAAGATTCAATATGGCGCTTCCAATACTGGTACCAGGGGATTCCTCATCCCCTTTCTTTGATACTGCAGTCTCCTAGTTTGACCCTGCACTAGCATAAAATAATCAGCTGCAGAGTTTTCTTGGCTGAGAAATTAGACATATGCAGGGCTTTTTTTTCTGGGGGGATGCACCAGAATAGAGTTATGGGACCTCTTTGACAAAATTCTTTTAAAAATGTTTAAAAGTTCATGAGTTTTCAGTATACAGATTGAAAACTTCATTTCCCTCTTGAGAGTTCCGGCACCTCTTTTTTGTTTTTGTTTTAAAAAGCCCTGGATAGATGAATCCAGGGCTCCGTTGGGGCCGGGGCGCGCCAGAGTGCTGCTCCGGGAGAGAGGCGGCGGGGGGCGGGCACAAAACAAAGCCCCGCCCCCCCCAATGCTCCCGGGGCCGGCGGTGCTCCGCCGGCCCCGGGAAGCCCCTTCCCGCCTCCCCCCCGCCCCTGTCAACACTCCCGGGGCCGGCGGCGCTCCGCCGGCCCCGGGAAGCCCTTTCCTGCCTCCCCCCCATCAACACTCCCAGGGCTGGCGGCGCTCCGCCGGCCCCGGGAAGCCTTTTCCCGCCTCCCCTCCATCAACACTCCCGGGGCCGCAGCAGAGCGCCGCCGGCCCCGGGAAGCCCCTTCCCGCCTCCCCCCCGCCCCTGTCAACACTCCCGGGGCCGGCGGCGCTCTGCCGGCCCCGGGAAGCCCTTTCCTGCCTCCCCCCCATCAACACTCCCAGGGCTGGCGGCGCTCCGCCAGCCCCGGGAAGCCTTTTCCCGCCTCCCCTCCATCAACACTCCCGGGGCCGCAGCAGAGCGCCGCCGGCCCCGGGAAGCCCCTTCCCGCCTCCCCCCATCAACACTCCCAGGGCTGGCAGAGCGCCGCCACCCCGGGAAGCCCCTTCCCTCCCCCCCGTCAATACTCCCGGGGCCGGCGGCGCTCCGCCTCCCCGGGAAAGAGAAGCCCTTCCCTCCCCCCTCCCGGAAGAAGAAGCCCCCTCCCTCCCCCCCAGTGAAGAAGCCGGGCCCCAGTGGCCTGAAGCCACTCGGGCCCAAGCAAGGGGGGGGAGGAACGCTGGCCCCAGTGGGGTGAGAAGCGTTCCTTCCTTCCTTCCTTCCTTCCTTCCTTCCTTCCTTCCTTCCTTCCTTCCCTCTCTCTCCCCCACCTACCTACCTACCTTCCTGTTCCTTCCCCTCTCCCTTCCTTCCTTCTCTCTCTCCCCCACCTACCTACCTTCCTGTTCCTTCCTTTCCCCATCCTTCCCCTCTCCCTTCCTTCCTTCCTCCCTCTCTCCCCCCTTCCTTCCTTCCTTCCTTCCTTCCTTCTCTCTCTCTCCCCCACCTACCTACCTACCTTACTGTTCTTTTCTGTCTTCCTTCCCCCTTCCTCCCTTCCTTCTTCCTCCCTCCTGCCTTCCTTTCTTTTTCTTTCTTCTCTCTCTCTCCCCCACCTACCTCCCTTCCTTCATGTTCCTTTCCTTCCTGTTCCTTTCCTTCCTTCCCCCTCCCTCCCTTCTTGCCTACTGACACACCTGACGTCAGGGATGTGTGGCCTCATGACACTTCCGGTGACGCCAGGGGGTGTGGCATATGCAAATAAGTTATGCTAATGAGCTCCTGCACCTCTTTTTTTACGAAAGGACCCCTGGATGAATTCACATACCTGTCTATTGACTATAGACAACCTAGACCATGGACAAGGTGCAGGATACAGGATCTGGCTCCCAATGTTCAGCAATGTTCAGCAGTGCAAAAATAAATGGTTACCCAAGTTTTTCAGCACTGCAGTTCAAGACAAAACCTACCCCTCACCCCAGGAGTCCCTGAAATGATATTTGTGACACCAACATTAAGAATAGGCTGTCCGCCCCCACACGCCTAACCGATTAGGAAGCTGAAGTCTTTAATGGCTCGCCTAAGGCAACTCGGTGAGTAACTAGGCTGGAATTTGAACCCATGAAGCTGCCTTATGCTGAATCTGACCACTGGCCTATCAAAGTTAATACTTTGTTAATACAAATACAATACAAAGTTAATACAACTGGCAGCACCTCTCCAGGGTCTCAGGCTGAGGTCTTTCACAACACCTGATGCCTGACTTTTTAAACTGGAGATGCCAGGGATAGAACCTGGGACCTTCTGCATGCCAGGCAGAAAGTTTACCACTGTGCCCTGAACCCTCAATCCAAACATGACTCAGCTGGAATTGGAACCAGGGACTTTTAACATCACAGCTTCTGTTCTTCATCAGCAGACCATGCCAGGCCAACTGTTAATATTGCTACACAATTTTCAGGTGCTGAATACCTGAAGCAGCCGCCGCTTCAGAGCCTTCTTCATTAACTTCTAGGAAAGCCTTGTGGATTGCTTTGGAAAGGTAAAGTTCTTTGTTGTCTGTAAAGAAAGAAAAGGGGAGAAAGGGAAGCAAAGGATGATTAGTCACTTTAGAATTTCTTTCCAAGAGCTGATGATTTTCTCTGATGAATGTTGAAGGGAAACAGGCATTGGGCAGGACCTACAAAGATGGAAGTCACAGGACTTCAGGCACTTCTAAAGCAACAATGGATTGGATTCTCTGATTAGACCCTAAGACTTCTTCCAAAGTCGAATCCTTCTGTTAGAGGAAGGCTTTTCCATTTGAGGATATCTTAATGGAAGTATTTGACAAAGCCATTGATAGGAAAAGTCAAACAGGTAAACAAAAAAAAAAGGAAATGAGTTACCAAATTCATTTTTAAAATTAGTTGAAGAATTGTACCACAAAACTTTTAAGAAAAAAGATATGTATCTGATTGTACATGTTATAATGACCTTCTACCTCAAACACAACTGAAGGCTGCTGCATCAAAGCACCAGATCCTGAACTGGACGTAAACATCAGAAGATGCAAAAAGCCAATTCACGCAGTCCTGTTTTGTACACCTGCTCAGACACACAAAAAAATTCTTGAACTTCTGTTTCGATTTCTCATTATCTTAACACTGAAAAGGGAGAGTAGCTTTGTAAGGAAACAAGGAAAAAAAATAAACAAGCGCCGGATTCAGTGCCTCCAGTCGGAACTCCAGTTTATTTAAAGATGGTGTTTCAGAAATATTGCCGGGTATTTAATTTAATAAAGCAAACTGTGAACAACCTTTTCCCAGCACCACCTGGGACGTCGCCTTTATTTGCTGAGAAAAATTAAGAGCTCTGCTGTGGAGCCCATTCATCTTCTGTATGTTTAATGCTTGACGTTCCTCCATAAACAACTTAAGCTTTAAATGGTAGAAGAGTTAATCTAAGCACGTAAAAGTAGGTGTGTGTGTGTGTGTGTGGGAAGTTCTGTTCTCTGGGGGTTAGGGAGAAGGTAAAGGAGCATAAAACACAAATCTGCTGGAAAACATTCGCCTCACAGATTATATGCAAACGAATTCCACGCATCTGCCGGTTTCCATGCTTTATGGCCCAGTCCTATGGACTTGCTGTGTCAGCACTCTGCTGGAGCGAAATAAAGTTTGCAGGTAGTACAACACACAAGGATGGCCCTGCTGGGTCCAACCAAAGACAGATCAAACGCGAGACTCCTCTCTCTGACGGCAACCAGCCAGAGGCATCTGACTCAAAGCTGGTGTTTTGTATAGGGTACTGGCGGCGGGGGCGGCAGGGGGGAAATTTTTACCTCAGTAGAACATTTTTTTTTACCTCAGCAGGATGGTTGAGGAAGGCATGCACTTTGCAACTGAGTTTTACAGTGTGGAATGCCAAAATCTACTTGCAAATGATAGTTTAAGGTACATTGAAAGTGGATTGAAAGTGCGTTCTTCAGCACGTGTGAACGTGCACCAAGATCTGGAAGAACAAGGTTCAAACACCCAGTCTGCTGTTGAAGCTCCCTGAGTGACCTCGGGCCCCTCTCTTTCAGCCCAACTTGCCTCACAGGGTTGTTGATGTGAGGATAAAGGGGAAGAAGGGGGGAAAAACACATTGAAAACTGCTTTGGGTCCCCCACTAGGGAGGAGGAGGAGGAGGAGGAGAGTTGGGTTTATACCCTCCCCTTCACTTGGAGTCTCAGAGTGGCTTACCATCTCTTTCCTTTCCTATCCCCACAACAGACACCCTGTGAGGTAGGTGGGGCTGAGAGAGAACTGTTCATGAGAGACCAAGGACTAACCCAAGGTCACCCAGCTGGGTGCATATGGAGGAGTGGCGAATCAAACCCGGTTCTTCAGATTAGAGTCCACCACTCTTAACCACTACACCAAAGCAAGGTATAAATATCACAATAAAGAAATAAAGTGCCACTGCTGTAGATAGCTTGAAGGCGGCATTGCGGCTATCAGCTCAGAAGAAAACCAGCCGGGTGGAACAGAGGGCTGGATTACTACTGGTTGTATTTATTTATTTAATACATTTTTACCCTCCCCCCTTCCTTCAAGGAGCTCAGAACAGCCTATATGGTTTTCTTCCTGTCTCTGTTTTATCCTCGCAAATAATCCCACAAGGTAGGATGGGCTGAGAAAGCATAACTGGCCCAAGGTCAACCCATGAGCTTCATGGCAGAGTGGGGATTTGAGCCTGGGTTTCCCAGGCCCAACACTCTGATTCAGGGGTTGCCAGCCTTTATTTTAAAATGAGAACTACTTTCTGAGTAACAAAAAGTATTCTGAGCTACTTCCCCCAGTTCTGTCCTAGAGACAAAATGCTGACTAGGAAGAACACCCCTAGCTGAGCTATCAGTTATAAGCATCATGGAGGGAAAGAACCTACAAAAGAAACTTGAAAAAAGAGCCTAGAGCAGATCTTTTTGCAGTCTTTTCATGGGTCTGCTAGGGGAAGCACAGAGCACTGTTCAGCAGATGGTAAGCTAATGGTACCTCATGAACCACCTACTGGAGGCCCCTGGAGCCAGTCTGGTGTAGTGGTGAAGTGCGCGGACTCTAATCTGGGAGAACCAGGTTTGATTCCCCACTCCTCCACTTGCAGCTGCTGGATGACCTTGGAAAAGCCATAGTTCTGTCAGGGCTGTTCTCGAAAGAGCTCTCTCAGCCCCACCTACCTCTGTTGTGGGTGGGGAAAGGAGACTGTAAGCTGCTCTGAGACTCCTTTGGATAGTGAAGGGCAGGGTATAAATACAACTTCTTCTTAATCACTATGCCACCCTGGGGGCTGAATCCCCATTTGGTCATGAAGGTCACTGAGTGACTTGAGCCAGTAACTTTCTCTCAGCCTAACCTGTCACAGGGTAGTTGTGTGGATATATCAAGACGTATGCTACTTGAAGGAAGAGAGGGATTAAAGTATAAGACAGACAGTGTTAGCCCAATGGGCTTATTACCTGGCATGCCAGTGCCCAATAAAGGACACAACCAGTGAGATTCTAGAAGGAGACCAATAGGGGTTTAATAGGGAATTAATACACCAACCCTAAATTCATACTGTTCCTTTGATTCCAGTGAACCCCTACTTGTAAACTGGTGGCTTGAATCTACCAGATGGCTTGAACCTATCAGAAGATTTCCATGAATGGATGTGTTGTTTTCACTGATTCTCATCACTGGCTGTGGACCACTGACTCCCTGCCCCTTACACTGTGCTCCACCAGGAGCAATATCGTGGGGGGGCATTCTGGGCTGCAGCGGGGTGTGTGTGGGGGAATCATGCCCCACTGATGAAAATCTGATCTGTCAGCAGAAATTACCAGCTGAGCCAAGCCAAAGATCTTCACTGGACTGCTGCATAAGAGGGAATGGGAACAAAGTATATAAAAATGATGAGTGGACTAGAAAGAAACTGAGAGAACAATCCTTCTCCCTCTCACGTACCGCTAGAACTGCACGGTGGTGAATTAAAATAACATAAACTTGATTTAAAAACAAAGGAAAATACACATTTATGCAGTAGACAAGAAGATATGTGGCGCCTATCAGTGCCCTGCAAAATAATAAATCGGCGGCGCGTTAATAAAAAGTCTGGAGAAATTTGTGGACGAGAAGAAAACAAACAGCGACCAGGCAGAGCATGTAGGTCATCCGCAGCTATGCTTAAGAGTTCTCAGAAAAAACCAAACTATCATATATTATGAGAGCTTGTGTTTTCTTGGAGAGGACAGTCAAATGTGGTAGCAGTGGAAATAAGCCATGGTCTTCTGTGCACTCCTCCCTTCCTCCTTTCTGTGCATGGAATGCAACCATTCAGAGTAGCCTCTGCTATGTTTATCTGAATGTGGATTCCTTAGATCTCAGATCTCTTTCGTTCCAGAGAGAGAAGGCACAGACAGAGATCTTCCACTGTGAATTGCTCCACAGCTTTAGAGCCTCTGGAAAGTTCAGCACATATCAAAAACCCTGTAAGGCATGGGACCGAGAAGCAAGGGGAGGGAGGCACGAGAGAAGAGGCAGGGCGGCAGCTGGACCAATAAAGAAGCAGAAGTATCTTGAAACAACTGAGAAGAAATGCCGCCATCTGTTCGCACTGGAACTTGCTGACCTGAGAGAACAGAATTCTTCTTACTAAGACATTGTCCACCAAACCCATCCAGTCCAACACTCTGTCACACAGTGGCCAAAAATACCAGGTGCCCTCAGAAGGTCCAGCAGTGGGGGCAGGACACTAGAAGCCCTCCCACTGTTGCTCCCCCCAAACACTAAGAATACAGAGCATCACTTGCCCCAGACTGAGAGTTCCTATCTATACCTTGTGGCTAATAGCCACTGATGGACCTCTGCTCCATATGTTTATCTAATTCCCTCTTGAAGCCGTCCATGCTTGTAGCCACTGCCACCACCTCCTGTGGCAGTGAATTCCATGTGCTAATCACTCCTTGGCTGAAGAAGTACTTCCTTTTATCCATTCTAACCCAACTGCTCAGCAATTTCATTGCGTGCCCATGAGTTCAAAGGCTGCTACAATCATGCCAATGAGGAGAAGACTGTTAAGTTCCTTACAAGGGTCACAGGGTGCCTGAGGATATTTGAACACATGAGCATAGCACAAATCAGTGTTCCCTCTAAGCTGTACGTGTGAGTGGCCGCTCATTAACACTGGAGGCCCCATCCTGCTCAGCAGCTGTCCATTGCCCATTTTAAGATTATAGCAGTTGTATTCTGCTAAGGATGTGATCTGCTCTGCTCAGAAAGGGGAAACATTTAGAGGGAACATTAGTACCTATGGCTCATACATGGGTCATGTGAAGTGGCTTTATTCTGAATCAGACCATTGGGCTAGCCAGACCAGTGCTATCCACTCTAATGGGTGGTGGCTGTCGAAGGGTTTCACATCACCTGTTACTGGATCCTTTTCTCTGGAGACGAGCCACAGCACCTCCCAACACCCTTACTGGGCTGAAACCATGAACAGTCTGCCTTGACAGGGATTAGTCAAGAGAGTTTTCCCATGAGAAATTTAATGAACTCATTCCTAGGGCCCGCAGCTAACATGGGGCCCATGGGGCCTGCCCCCCTAGTGTTTCTTCTGGGCCCCCTCCCTCCTGAACTGTCTCCAAAGTGCCCCAACTTACCACCTGCACTGTGCCTTGATTTAATTAATTGGCGCCCCCCCCCAGGCCCCCTCCCCAAAAATTCCCTAGTTATGGGGCTGGCCCTGCAGGCATGCTACTTTCCTGAAAGAACAGTCAGCACAGTAATTGTGGGGCACAGAGATGGAGGGGCGTCTCTGATTATACTCCTCTTCTGCTGTCTCTTAATTGTGCAATGGAAGGATGAATGCCATTTATCCAGCGTTCTACGGCCCTGATCCGGATAGCCCAGGCTAGCCTGATCTCATCAGATCTTGGAAGCTAAGCAGGGTTGGCCCTGGCTAGTAGTCGAATGGGTGACCTCCAAGGAATACTAGGGTCATGTCACAGAGGCAGGCAACAGCAAACCACTTCTGAATGTCTTGCCTTGAAAACCCTACAGGGTTGCCGTAAGTCAGCTGTGACTAGCTGGCAAAAAAGTGTTCTTCAAGGTGAGGATGGGACATTATTCCTACGATGCAGCCTCACAGGGATCAGCTCCTGCACGGCTTAAGTTTCAGGGGAGGGAGCATGGCTCCATGGTAGAGCATCTGCTTTGCAAACAGAAGGTCCCAGGTTCAATCCCTGGCATTTCCCGTTTAAGTGACACAACGTGAAAGATCTCTGCTGCTGGCCCTGGAGAGCTGCTGTCAAGAGTAGACAATACTGACCTTGAAGAATCAGTGGCCCGACTCAGTTTAAGGCAGCTTCATATGTCCAAAGGAATGGAGGAAGAAGCAATTGGGAAAGTAAGTAGCAGGAATACTGAACATCTGGCAAGGGCACTGCCTTTCAGCAAACAGGTCAGACGTCTGCCCTCCAGCTAGGGAGTTGCAGCGTGTGCTACAGGACATGAGACCTTGATAGCTGCAGCTGAACAAGCAGTTCTGTCCCAGCGTGGCACTGACAGTATAATTATCGGCTGTTGCTTGGCTCGAAGCCAGTTCCCAGCAGTGATCTTATTGCTCATTTGAATCCCTTAATATAATCCAGTGTCCAACCTCAGGTGTGAAGTGCAGGGGGACAAAGGTTAGGAAAAATACATAAAATGTGAACGATAACAAGCATCGCAGTCAGTCCTAATTGGAGACCAGAGAAAGAAACTTTAATGGAGGCAGGGATGAGTAATACCTTGTTAAAAGTCGAGGCGGAGTAGGCAGACTGCCATTGAAATGGAGAGCTCCTGTCACAGCTACCTTTCTGGAATGAGAGCCGCTCTGGAAGGGATGGAACTCACTCACTCACAGTTGTAATGAATGTATAGACTGTGAGGTCACCTGTGAGAATTCTTAGAACTATGAAGTTTTCTACATTGAAATTCTGAACCAATTGGAAAGGCCTGATCCACTGGAAAAAGATTGTTTGCAGTGCAGTGTAGATGCACAGTGTAGATGTTGACGGTCCTCTTCTGATGAAGAATCCCTTTGAAACGGAATTATTACCGGATGTTTGTTGAGAGATACTACTGGACCTATATATATATATATATATATATATATATATACATATATATATATACATATATATATATATACACGTTTTTTTAAAATTTGCTGTCAAGTCGCTGCCAACTTGCGGGAATAAATTGCGGGGTATAAATTGAAAAAATAAATAAATAAATAAACTTATGGTGCCCTCATGGGGTTTTCAAGGCAAGAGACATTCAGAGGTGGTTTGCCATTGCCTGCCTCTGCACAGCAACCCTGGACTTCCTTGGTGGTCTCCCATCCTACTACTAACCAGGTCTGACTATGCTTAGCTTCTGAGATCTTAGGAGATCAGGCTAGTCTGGAGGGGGTCAGAGCCAAAAGTGGTCTATACATATTTCTGGGTCAGAGCCAAAAGTGGTCTATACATATTTATTTATTGATTTATTTATTCGATTTATACCCCGCCCTCCCCGCAAGCCCCATACAACCACCAGGAAGCGTAATTGCTTCAAGTTTGCTTTCCTCCTGAGCATTTTATTTAATTATTCATATATTTACATCCTGCCCTTTCCAAGGTGACTTACAAATCTATCTCAAAAGAACTATCCCTGGAAAAACAACACACAATTTTAAAAAAAAGTTTCTCCCAGTTTAAGGATAAATACTGCCATCTTGGCCACACAATCCTGTGCAGAGTTAACTCCAGTTTAAGCCCACAGAAATCAATGGATTTATGTTGGAGTAACTCTGCATGGGGGGCTGTGGTGGCTCAGAAGTTACGACGCTGAGTTGCAGACTGGAAGTTCAGTAGTTCGGCAGTTCAAGACCCGAGTGCTGCATGACGGAATGAGCTCCTGTCTCTGCCCCCAGCTCCTGCCAAACTAGTAGTTCAAAAGCGAGAAATTGCAAGTAAACAGGCACCACTTTGGTGGGAAGGTAACAGCGTTCTGTGCGCCTCGTTGTTTAGTCATGCTGGCCACATGACCACGGAGAAGTCTTCAGACAGTGCTGGCTCTTTGGCTTGGAAATGGAGATGAGCACCGCCCCCTAGAGTCGGACTCAACTGGCTTTCAAGCAAGGGAAACCTTTACCTTTACTAACTCTGCATGAGATTGCACTGCAAATCAGCAGCCTGGTGACATTTCCCAGGCAGCCTTCCTAGGGCAACCATAGTTGAAGCTGCAGTTATTGCTGAAGCAGGGCAGCAACAGAGCTTTCATACACTGCTCCTTATTCCTTTGCTTTCTCATCTGTTAATCGCCCATTTCTTCACACGCAGTGCCACATTTTCCAATGGCACAAGAATGACAATCGTTAACAGAAAATGGTGGGGGAAATAAGGGCGGCACTTTTGGAAGCGTGACTCACTTGAAAGGCAAAAGGGACTCAGAAGCACACCAGGTGGAGACTTCCTCCTGGATCAAAGGTGGCGTCAGATCAAAAGTGGTGCCAGAAGCCAGGGAGAAGGCATGGGGAAACAACAAAATGAAAGGGGGTGGACGAACAGAGCTGTGTGAAACCTTTCCAATAATGCGTTGTGGTTCTGATCCCAAAGCACAGCAAAAAGCCTGTGTGTCTCGTGTCTGACAAAGCGACCTTTGACTCTGGAAAGCTTATACCCTGAAACTCTTGTGGGACAGGGGCAAGTAGAGGGAGGGGAATATCAAGTACAGAAGGAAAATGCAGGACACCAACCAGTTTGGAAATAATTGGCCATAGCTTTATTGACTACTGTACAGGAGCATTGGTGCAGTATGGGGATGGATCCTGTATCAGGCAACCCGCCTGCTGCTCGATGAACCCACCGCCCCCAGCCCGCCTGCTGGGGGGGGGGTACAACTGTGGAGTGGCAAGCGCCTGGAACCATGTGGGTGCCGGCCACTGCGTGATTCCCTTGCCACCTGGTGGTGAAAGCCAGCCAGCAGCTCCCGAGCTGGGCACCTGCAGAAGGCTCCACCTCCAAGAACCCTTGTGGGAATCCCCAAACTGGGGGAGATGGGCACACAGGTACTGCCTCCCCCGCCAAAGGATCCATCCCCAATGCCCAAACTGCTCAAAAAGCCGTGACCAAATTAAACAGCATAACCAACCAAAAGCAATGAGCAACAACTGACAACGTGGGGAGTGGGTGGGAGGGGAAAAGTTCACGAAGCAAGAGGAACGTCCACCCCGGGCAGGCATTTAAACAGGGATGGGGAAGCGGCACGATGTCTCCAGCTTTGTGCGGCCTGCCCTGCCCCCCAGAACCAGCCCCAGCAAGGCGTGGCTGCGGGGTGTCGCACCTTCCCTCTGGCCAGCAGAACTTCTAGCCAGTGGCAGGCCGCTGGAGATGGCTTCTGCCCATTCCCTCTCCAGACCTGGGTCACACAAGGTGGCTCTGGTTAAGTCTCACTGCACCTTGCTGGTCTCTAAGGTGCTACTGAACCAATCATTCTCTACAAGGCACCTCCTCATGAAACTGAAGCACAGTGAGTCGTGCGAGATGGCTGCCTGAGTGGAAAGCTGGTGCGGCACAGTGGTTAGAACGGCAAACTGAACAGGTAAAACCTCCAGACCACCAAGAAACTCAGTGATCTTGGGCCAATCGCTCTCAGCCTCACCTGTCTCACAGGGTTGTTGGGAAGGCTCAAAAGGGGAAGGCAGAACATTGTATATCCCTCTGAGATGTTGAGATGAGATGAAAATGCACTAAGCAGATAGGTAACTTACAGACGTATTTTGAATGCAACATATTGGCATAAGTTGGTCAGGACAGACAACCTGGTGTGCCTGTACGGTGCTCCACCTTCATGTTGGGGATTCGGAGCATTCTCTTGGTCCTCCTGGCCCAAAGTCCTCCTCCAAGGTAAGAGGACTCACCTGTTAAGAGGCCGCCTGGAAGAAAATTTTGCCCCTTCCCCGTATGCAAACTGATAAGGGATGGAAGGGATATTTGCTGGGGGTAACAACAACCAATGACCCATTGTATCAAGCAAAACACAGACTGAAAGGAGGCACTCATACAGCTTCTTTCCTATCACTGCAGCCATGTCCACTTGAGCTTCCACAGTCCTGTGAATTCTGGCACTGGGAGGGTTGCCAGCCCAGAACTGGCAACCAGCAAGAGCCGGATGTGTGTGTGGAGACCTGGCAAAACATAATTGGCTGTGGAACCAGAAATGACATCACCACTTTGCACAATGCTCTAGGGTTTTCCTGAAACTCTGTGGTAAAAACAACAGACGGCAGAGAAGTTCCTAGAGCACTGCACAACACAGCAACATCACTTGCAGGTTCCTAGCCAGAAGTGACGTTACAGTGTCATGTGATGCTTCCCCCCCATTTCCCCCATGCTGCTCCACTGAGCACTGCTGGGGTTTCCCCCAGTGGCACCCTAGGCACTACTCCTGATCAGTGTTCACAGACCCATGAAGGAGCAATAGAGAGTCCTTACCTGCTGCTGCTGCTGCCTGATTACGAAGGATCTTCCTGTGATGGGGAAAGGCCATGTCTCTGCAATGGGCAATTTATTGTCCCCACAGATTTGCTCCAATCTCGTGTCATCAAATACGATCAACAGTAAATAAAAGGTAACCTGACCCAGCTACAACCCATTGAAATCAATAGGCTTAATCCAATTTTGCACTGGATTTTTTCCTTGTTACAAAAGGAAAAGAGAAGCCAGTGAGAGGCAGGGTACTTAAGACATACAAGCCTCCGTGGCTTTCCAGTAAAGTCCATCCCCTGAAGTGAATGGACCACAGGCAAAACTAGCAGTGTCCCAGGGCTGATCATTAAGTACACAAGCAGAAAGCTGTTGGGTCAAACCAATAGTCCATTTAGTCCAGCATCTTGTTTCACACAAGAGATCATCGATTTTCCTGGAGGGCCAACAAACAGGACACAGGAACTAAGAACCTTCCCTTGGGATTGTCTCATAGCACTGATATTCAGAGGTTTACTGTCTCTGGGTGTCAAGGTCCTCTTTAGGCATTAGGGCTAGTAGCAATTGATCTACCAGGAATCTATCTAATGTGCTCCACAAACTTTAGCCCCACGAACATGGGATTTAGAGACATGCTGACATTAAACATGCAGGTTCCAAGCATCATGTAATCCCACTGTGGTATACTCAGAATCCTACTTTCACAATAGGGCTCTTAGGGTGTGGCACTGTTAGCCATTGCAGTTAATAGCTAGAGATGGAATTATCTTCCATTAATTTATTAATTTAAAATACTTGTGTGCCCTCCTTTCTCCTGAGGAACTCAAGGCCAAATGTCAGTAGGTGGTAGAAAGTGCCGTCAAGATGCAGCTCACTTATGGCAACCCTGGAGAGTTTTCAAGGGAAGAGACAAAGTGGTTTGACATTTCCTGCCTCTGCGTAGCAACCCTGGACTTCCTCGTTGGCCTCCCACCCACTTATTAACCAGGGACGACCCTGCTTAGCTTCTGAGATCTGTTGAGAGCCTAAGCCATCCAGGTCAGGGCTGAGGTAGCTAACAACAGTATGAAATTATAAAAACACTAAGATTACAACAAGTATTAAAACAATAGATATAAAATACATTAAAACATCATTAAAACACCAATTTAAAAACACTTTGGCCCTTTTCACATTATCGTTCTAAACCAGATGTTATTTCTTGTTGGCCCGATTTTGGGTAAAGCGATATAGGGATGGGGGTTTTGTACAGCAAATTTCCTTCAGTTAATGAGCTGTCTCTGAAGTGTTGTGCTCATTTCAAGGAGTGCCGCTTCCCCCTCCCCCCCAACCTTTTTCACTATGCAATCTTCCTTGGACTTAAAAAAAAAGAAAGATCTAAGGCGAGTGCTATAGTGGTTTAGTGCTATAGCACTCATCTTAGAACATTTTTTAAAAATCGAAGGAAGATAGCAGGGGGAAGAGTGGCTTTGTAGGAAGTACTATGGACATTTTAAACAGCACACCGGAGTGATTCAGAAGCACAATGAAGGGGTTGAAAATGGAAAAAAAGCAGTTTCCTTCCAAAGCGGCTCAACCATGCTTTGCTAACCTGATATAAGCGGGTTGTCTGACCAGGTAAATAAATTCCACTAGCAGCTGTTTACTAAAATGGGTCTGTCTGAAATGACAGAAAAAAATCCTTTAGCAACCAGTTACTAAAACAGAATACAGAGGCCGTTGGAAAAGGCTGTTCCCCAAATATCTCTGGATCAGTTCTGTTTCAGAGAATGGCCAGAAAGGCAGGATGAATGAAGTCCTCTTGACTTCTCCTGGGAGGCTGTTCCAAAAGCACTGGGCAGCCACTGAAAAAGTCTGGGCCTTTGCAGAATGTGCCTGAGGCAAAGATGGTGCTTACAACAGACCTTGCTTGGAAGAATGGAGCTGCCATATGGAATGTGCAGGAAGAGGTGGTCCTTCAAGAACGTGGGCCTTCCACTCAGGGCAGACGGTGAGGCCAAAATGTCTCCCCCCCCCCCCGACAGAGGGAGGACTGTCCCAGGTTCAGTGGTGGAGATGCAACTTGCCAGGGCCAGCCGGGCCAGCCCAAGTAGTGGCACATCTCAGGGAGCTGGATGGGCAGCAGTGCAGTTCGCCAGAACCAAACCAGCACTCCACTCCATACTGGCTGGACTTGGGGCAGGGGGCACAGAGACATGAGCTGCCAGGCCATTGGCCCACCAAAGCTTTTCCCAGGGCCACAATGGCCCATTTGCCTAGGGCTGCCCACCTCCAAGTGAGGCCTGGAGATCTCCCAGAATTACAACTGATCTCCAGCGGACAGAGATGAGTTCCCCTGGAGAAAATGGCGGCTTTGGAGGATGGGCTGTATGGCATTATAACTGGCTGAGGTCCCTCTTCAGGCTCCGCCCCCAAATCCCCAAAGTTGGAAACCCTAAATTTGCCTTGTTTCTCTTTCAGAACTGTTTTGCCTGACCTCATTTCTGCAAAAAAACACCCCCAATTAGTTTTGAACTGAAATATGGAATAAATGGAAAAAATGCCTCTTACCAGACATTCCAGTGAGATCAGCACTTGGGCTGAATACTTCTGTCATTCCAAGGCCCTTCAAAACATCCTTCAAATCAATTTCCTGTTCTATTGTGAACCTAGAGAACACACAAAAGGATGAAACATGAAACACACTAAAAAAATATCATATTTGCAAGTTGTCACTACTGAAAGAGAGAGTGGGGGGGAAATGGAATTAATATAGAAGCAGTCAGTAAGGTGAGCTGGTAGCTCAGCGCGGAGAATAGCAATTAGGAACAAGATGAATTGTATTTATTGAACAGACAGTTATAACCAGCTTATTGTTATGCATCGTTTCATTTGCAGGAATGCCCTATAACTAACTGTTCTGGGCTTGTACAACCCCCATCCTTCCCAAAGCCTTCAGCAAAAGACTCGGAGTTAACAGATGGGGGGACGTCTGCCTTCGGAGGCAGCTGAAATGCAGTTAGTTTTAAATAGCAGCTGAGAATGAATGCTAAAGACTGAACAGGAAATAAAATTATTATTATTAAGCAGGAAAGCTGCAAAAAGCAGACATTTAAATGAAAACAGCCTTCTTTTGAATCTTCATAAAGGGGGAAATACCCCTATTTTTTATTAAAGGCCAGATCTATCATGAAGCATTTTCTGATAAGATGGACAAACCAAAACATTCTCATCGGCGGTTCTGAGAGGGCATCAGAAGTGAGGTTTGGTGTTCCCGAGGACAACTCAGTAGACCCTGAAAAGAGCTGGGTGATGGGACCAGATGGTCAACTAACCCAACCTTCTGTCCCAAACCAGGAAAACCCACTCACAAATCAACCCATGCAATTCAGGCTACAGCCATTGACCAGGTGCTCTATGGGAAGGATGCTTTCCAGAGCAAATAGCTCCAGATGCCTCAGTAAAAAAAAAAAGGTATACATACACAGCGGGGAAAAGTAAACAACCCAACTGCATGAAGAAACAGTTCCACTACCTGAGCACTCCAAGGAGGTATGACCGGGGTGCACGCTTCAAAAACGGCTGTTTTAATTCTGCATTGGTAAGTTGGGAAGGGCATGGTTTTTATTTCCATAAAATGCTGGCAGTATCGTTACAGTATCAGGAAGCTGCTTTAATAAATATTGGAAGCTCATACCCCGAAAATCTTGTTGGTTTCTAAGGTGCTACTGGACTCAAATCTAACTGTTCTACTACAAAGTTTGAGTCCAGCGGGCACCTTGAAGACCAACAGAGTTTAATTCTGGGTATAAGCTTTCGTGCGCATGCACACTTCATCGGATCTGATGAAATACTTGAAGAAGTGTGCATGCACATGAAAGCTTATACCCCAAATTAAACTTTGTTGGTCTTAAAGGTGCTGCTGGGCTCAAACTTTGTTCTGTTGCTTCAGACCAACACAGCTACCCCACCTGAATCTATGTTCTACTATAGACCAACATTGCTGCCCTCTGAAACCATCTTCCAGGCCTACATGTGGATTTCTCCAAAAGGCTCATCTAAAGGAGGGTCACAGCCTACAGGCCATCATTTGGCAACCTCTGACCTGCAGCCCAGGGTGGTCAGTTTGGGCTATAAGAGGCATCAGGGATTTCTGACACAGCTGGATGGGAACTGGAGAGTGACACATTTGGCCACACCTCCAAGTTAGGCTTTCCCACTTTCCCGCCCACTCCAGGGATATGCTATTTCCTGCTCCCTTACTAGGAAGAAAAAGCACGCCAGTGCCCTAATGGCTGCTCCGTTATCGGTAGGACTCTGATGGCAGGTTAAGACTTGGTTTCTTCCGTAGACATACGTGGCCCCAGGACTTTGATGCCATTTCTTTGATGGTTGCTTTCATGATGGCCTTGTTCAAATGCTTTTGTTGCTGTGAACCACCTTGTGGATCATTAAGAATGAAAGGGCATAAATATTTTCCAGTAGGCGTAGCATAAAGGGCATAAATATTTTCCAATATCAGAGTGGTACGAGCTCAGATTCTGTAGGTCTCTACGGGAATGCTTGCTAGAAAGGGGTAGTGGCCTTCACTACTCTAGAAACAATGAGGCCCAAGCACTGCATGCAAGGGGTTTCATTGTGCCATTAAATCATTGCTGACTCATGGCGGCCCCATGGGGTCTTCAAGGCAAGAGACAAACAGAGGTGGTTTTGCCATTGCCTGCCTTTGGGTTGTGACCCTGGACTTCCTTGGTGGTCTCCCATCCCAATACTCACCAGGACCAGCCCTGCTTAGCTTCTGAGATTTGAGGACCAGGCTAGCCTGGGCTATTCAGGTCAGGGCTTGCAAGACATTGGAAGATACACTGTGCAGCCGGCAGGAAGAAGACTTCCACCCCTTTAAAAGTTCCAAAGCAAAGTGAAATCCAGCGTATCTCCCTCCCTTCCATCCTCCTCACTAGCACTTACGAGAAAGTTTATTTATTTAGTTTCAGGAGGGTCGACATGCTGGTCTGCAGTAGATGTGCTGGATTCAAATCCAGCAGCACCATAGAGGCCAATGAGATCTCCAGGGTACAAGCTTTCAAGAGCCAACGCCCCCTTCCATCTGACAAAGGGAGCTTTGACCCTCGAAAGCTTACATCCCCCAAATCTTATCGGTCTCTAAAGCGTTACTGGACTCGAATCTAGCTCTTTATTTGCTTCCTTTATACCCCGCCCTTCTCCCCAGTGGGGACCCAAAGCTGCTTACATCCACCTCCTTACCTCCACTGTGTCCTCACAACAACCCTGAGAGGTAGATGTGGCTGAGAGAGAGGGACTGGCCCAAGGTCACCCAGTGAGGTTCCGCGGCAGAGTGGGGTTTTGAATGTGGGATTCCCAGATCCTGCTCTGACACTCTGACTACTACACCACACTGGAAAAGCTGAAGCATGTTTGGTCTGCTTCAAAGCCATTGAGAAAGCAAACGTCTCATCTTCTTGGAGTACAGGCTTGGATCCCACCAAAAATGCCCACCAGTGGAAAGGATTTCCATCAGCAGATCAGGATTTTCGCGCCACTCCCCAAATCCTCTGCAGTCTAAAGTGACCCCTTTTCCTGGGGATCCCAGGGACCAGTATAAGGGGGCAGTCAGAGGTCGGCAGCAGGAGGGGAAACCGGTGAATATTAATACCCTTCCACATGAACACCTGAAGCGGCCTTATACCAGACTGGACCCTTGCTCCATCAAGGTCATTGTTGTCGGCTCAGATTGGCAGCGGCTCTCCGCGGTCTCAGGCTGAGGTCTTTCACATCACCTCCTGCTGGATCCCTTAACTGGAGATGTTGGGGACTGAACCTGGGACCTCGTGCATGCCAAGCAGATGCTCTGTCACTGAGCCAGAGCCCTTGCAGAAGTGCTTTGCTGGAGCCAACCCATGGCATCTACAGAGCACGCAATAAATAACATTGTTAGCACTGAAGACATTATTATATCATGACTTTGGACCCCCACATATACACTATGCACACGGATAACAGACATGCAGAATCTACCGCTCAGCTGAAATTGTTTCTGGGAAGAAAGGCAGCCAGGGATTTTGGACCATTAGTGCTACAAAATCAAAGAGCCCTGGCCATCTGGACTCCTGCCGCAACAGTGTTTGCCTGAAAGCGACGGTGGGAGAAGGTAACCGGAGCCAGATTAACAATGTCACAGAGGCATGCTGCCAGACAAAGGCCCATCGCTTGGAAACACGGGAGGAACTTAAGGGCTTTTATTAGAACGACAGGAGCATTAATTATGAAGGATTTCCACTGTGCTGTCAGGCGCCCTGGAATGCAGCGGAAGAACACGTAGCACAGAACACGTAGCACATCGGTGTTACCCGGCGCAGTGCTCCAGAAAGCCAGATGGCCGGAGACTGTGGGCGCCGTTTGCAAAATGCTGCATCTGCAAAAAAAAAAAAGACTCTGAGACTAGAGGAAGCCCTTGCCCTGGAAGAAGAGTGGAGGCCGGGTTCCCCTCCTCCACTCACGGAAGACCAAAATAGATGTTCCAGTAAATACCAGGGGGGGGGGGCTGCCAAAGAAGGTGTGCCCATGTGTCTAATTCCTCCCCCCCTCTGCAGAACACAGAAGAAGAGTAAAAGAGTACGGTTTTATACCCTGCTTTTTTGTACCTGAAGGAGTCTCAAAGTGGCTTTCAATCGCCTTTCCCTTCCTCTCCCTACCACAGGCACCTTATGAGGTAGGTGGGGCTGAGAGAGTTCTGAGAGACCTGTGACTGGCCCAAGGTCACCCAGCAGGCTTCATGTGGAGGAGTGGGGAATCAAGCCTGGCTCTCCAGATTAGAGTCTGCCGCTCTTAACCACGACACCACGCTAGCCCTGCCGCTTTTAACCACTGCACCACACTGGCATTGCAAACAATAAAAAAACAACCACCGGGGAGGTTCTGTGTTAGAACAATAACTGCATCATTGCAATGAAAACAAAGCCGTTCACCAGTGAGCATCCCCTGATCCTGTCTTTAACCATATCATGAAAAGAGCCATGTTAGAACCATTAATGGATAGCACCAACAAAAGCCCAACCCTTCACCATTCAATAGCAGTATAACCACAAAGGCTCTGATAAAAGCACTGCCTTAAGCTTGTGATGGAACCCGGGCAAGAATGTCCCATGTGAGAATGTGAGAATGTCCCAATAGATATAGTCCACAACAGGTCTCCTTAAGCAGTAAGTCCTTTATTTGTAGAAAAGATCATTGCAGTCAAACACTTTTCCTGTTAGTAATGCTGTGCTTAGGGATTAAATGTATTGATATACTGGATATGAAATATGGCTTAAGAGCTGTCTACCAATCACTAGACAGGATTTTAGGCGCTCAAATATACTGGCCTGAAGTTCCCATAGAAAACGCGGGAAAAGGAGTTCTCAGAAAATAATGATGTTGAACATTTCTAAAAGCTAAGTTCCCAAGACATAAAGAAAAGGAATACATAACACCGGTGAGTTTGGCTCACACAAAAATAGGAGGCACTCCTGTTCAAGGACGGGACACAAGAGATAACACCAGGGAAGCAAGCAATTGAGTCAGGGCGTGCGCGAGAAAGCAAGCAAGGCTAGCAAGCAAGCAGACAAGCGAGCAGAGCACGCATTCCAGAGGAGGGAGTCATGGCCCCGTAGCGAACTCCCGGGCGGGACCTGTCACCAAACTTTGGAGAAAAACATATGTAAGCCTGTGACCTTTTCAGAGACCATGCAATTACACCTGGTGGCAGTCATACAGTTATTGAAAAGAATTCATGGCAGTTAACTGACAGTAGTATAGTCAGTTCACTTGGGAGCCGCTCCCAAAGCCAGTGGGGAGGAACTGTGGCTCAGCAGAAGAGAATCTGCCTTCCATGCAGAAGGTCTCAGGTTCAGTTAGTCAGCAGGGGGTGTGAAAGACCTCTGCTTTGTACTCTGGAGAGCTGCAGCCCATCTGAATAGACAATACTGATGGACCAATGGTTCATTTTCATGAGTTCAGTCCCTGATACTGACAGACCAATGGTCCCACTCGTTTTAAGATAACTTCAGGTGTCCCTGGTTCTTCTACAGAGAAGTCCTTCTCCATGGTACCCACCTCTCATATAGCCAACAGCACAGGCATCACTGATGTGGAGCAGGGTAGGGAAACAGACCACCAAGATGCCAGGACAGAGGAATGTGGATGTAGAAGTCTGGTGTGATATAGTGGTTGCTAAACTAGGATCTGGGTCACCCAGGTTTAAATCCCCCAAATCTGCCCAAATCAGTCGACCTTGGCTCTGCATGAGTGACCCCACAGGGTTGTTGAGGATAAGACGGAAGAGAGAAGAAGCATGCATGCAGCCCTGAGTCTGTGGGAGGCAGGATAAAATGTGCCAGA
The DNA here is from genome assembly GCA_029233225.1 of Lepidodactylus listeri. Taxonomy (NCBI): domain Eukaryota; kingdom Metazoa; phylum Chordata; class Lepidosauria; order Squamata; family Gekkonidae; genus Lepidodactylus; species Lepidodactylus listeri. The sequence continues at coordinate 24,314,459 of JARCFY010000005.1, forward strand.
CAGACAGATGTTACATTGGGGAGGGAGAAGAACTAGACAAAATGGAGGAGAGGAGAATGATTTAAGCCATTTTGGGTTCCCACTGAGGAGAAAGGTGGGATATGAATGAAGTAAAATAAAATATGCAATAAAATGCCACTGATTTCAATAGTCAATCTGGGGTAAGAAGAGGGTAGCTGTGCTTAAGATGGATCTATTTTGGTGGGAGGGGGGCTAGAATGAGCTTCTGCTGTCTTGAATATGCAAGCTCTTAGGGACAAGATGCTCATTCAAAGGACCAAACTTGTGAGTGAGCACAGTGTGAAAAACTGCACATTTTCACCCCACACACGTTGCAGAAATTAAGGGATGGACCATTTGCCTTTCACAAATTTATCCCTTACTTTAAAGAGCTCAGACCATTGTGCATGTATCTCCCTTCCTCCATTTTCTCCTCACAACAACCCTCTGAAGTAGGATAGACTGAGAGCGAATGACTGGCATTACCCAGTGAAGTTTGTAACTGAGGAAGGATTTGAACCCAGGTCTCACTGGCCCTACTTCAGCACTCTCACTGCTCTACAACACTGGCCTAACTTTCCATCTTTGCGGCAGCAGCATTCATGAACTGCAAGAGCTTTAACAGCGCTTAAATGAAAGTTCCTGTTTTAAAGTAATCCTCGAACGTACAGAGACTCGGAGCCCTTTTTCAATGGGTCAGCACTTTTCGGGAGAGACCTCAAATGTGAAAAGAAAATCTCATGCTAAGAAGTCAGCTCGAGCGCTCACGCCAGAAGAACTTTTGCAATATTAACTAGCCGAGGCAGCAGCTAAAGAACTTAATGGGCTGGTTAATTTGAATCAATAATAAGAAATTCGGCCCATCCGCTCCACTGACTTGCTTCTCTGTGTTCCTTCAGTGCTGTCAGCTCTGTGTGGAAGCCAAATCCGAGGCAGAATTCATCCTTCCCTAGGCAGTGAAATGAACATATTTTGGAAGCTGCCTTGTAACACAGTACAAAAATTTGGTGTCTGTCCAATTCCCCCCCCCCCCCCCCCCGTGGATTTATTTGGCCTCATCCAGACGATAAATGGTGACTTCTCCCAGTTGGTCATTCCATTGGGGCAGTGGGGTATAGGAAGGGCTGGGCCAGTTAGAACAGATGATACTGACTGTGATGGACTGACTCAGTATAAGGCAGCTTCAGGGGTTCATGATGGGGGAAAGGCCTAGCTCAGTGGGTGTGGCCTAAGGTTCCCAGCCCCCAGGCCACACCCTGATCAGCTGATCTGTGGGAGGTCTACCAGCAATGGGGGAGGCCATCACCAGCAACACAGTGATGTCACTTCTGGCATACCCTGGAAGTGAGGTCATAGCATTGCTAGTGAGAACACGGAGATGCTGGTGTAGGCCTCCCTTGCTGCTGATAAGTCCCCCCCATCCCCTGCTGGTTGCCAGGGTTATCTGGCAACCCTAGCCCTGGCCTCCATGGTATATATGGCCCAAACGGATGTGACCCAGGGAGGTCTGGGAACGGAGCTTCCCAGTGTTATTCAAACAGGATCAGTACCTGAGCAGCTCCTTGATTTGGACCGAGGCCACAAAGCAGGGAGAGAGGGGGTTAATTCTGACAGTCCTGCTGCTGTTAGCCCTGGGTAGGAAAAACACAGCAACCGGATTGGTTCCCACCAGCAAAAGAATAACAATTGGGAGGCTCTTCCCCTGTGAATGGTGAATTGCAATCTGAACTGGGTCTCTATGAGGCAGCCATTTTCCTTCTCTCTCTCTCTCTCTCTCTCACACACACACACACACACACACATACCCACACCCACACACCCCTGGGTGTATCCCCCCACTGGATCTCCCAGCATCACACCTAGTTTGGCCCATACTACTCTCTTGCAAATGAACGGAGAGGCTGGGAACCATACAGCATCTGTGGGTGTGCCATACGCTAGAATATAACCTAGTGGATTTTTTCCCTTTTGTATTTTAGGCCTTTGAATGGCAGGCACTCCTTCCTTGCCAATCAATCAACTGCATTTTTACTTGTCAATTGCCCAGTTCTAGGCAGGAGTACAGTGACAGGTACCTTACTAGAGACCGTGCTGTAAAAGGCCCAGGCGCCTGGAGAAAAGCAACAGCAAACATGACATCTCCAAAAAAGGTTGGTGAGGAGAAGAAGCCCCTTTTGACCCCATTTCTACTTGTTTGGCATGAGCGAGGCTGCAAAACACTGGAGAGGCACTAAGCTGCTGTGACCATAAACTAAGCATTTTATATTTCTTTGACAGTCTGAGATTTTCTTGTGCGCTCAGCAGGGAAGGAATAATTTCTGGCTGTGGCAGGGAAGTCCTTGGAGCCTTCCCGTTACAATTACCTACACGATGACAATTTATTTGGATTTAATTTGATCCAAACAGAAGCCCTTCTTACTGTCACCTCCAATTTCCTGGTTGAAATGGTGATTTCTGCCAGTTACCTGGAGCAAGGGCAGAATGTAAGAACAGCTGTGGCGGATGAGACCGACAGTATGTTTGGCCAAGCATCCTGTTTCACACAATGGCCAAGCAGATCCCCCAGAAAACCTACAAGAAAGGCACCAAGGCCAAAGAACTAAAAACAGGGTGGAAAGGCTCCATGCTGTCGTCCCCCGGCAGTGGTATTCGGAGGCTTTCTGCCTCTGAATGCAGAATTTCTGTCAGGCTTCATGGCTAATAGCCATTGATGAATTTCTTCTCCATTAATGAAGTTGTCCCCTCAGGGGGAAAAAAAGTCTCCTCAGACTCCCCCCCCCCCCCCCCAGTAAGGTACAAATTACAGTTTAAAAAAAACCTTGTAGACCAGAACTACAGTGCAGAGGAGGAATTTTTAATTCTGCCCAAATGACTCCCCAGAGCCACCATCTCCTCCGCTGAAGAAAACATATGATCCCCATACAATCTGGTGATCGCAGTCTTAAGTACTGGCAACCTGACTCATTTCATGAATTCGTGAGCTGAGAGGAATATGGATGTAGGGTTACTAAACTCCAGGTGGCGGCTGGAGAGCTCCTGGGATTACAACAGATCTCCAGGTGACAGAGATCATTCACCTGGAGAAAATGGCTGCTGTGGAAGGTGGACTGTATGGCATTATGCTCCACTGAAGTCCCTCTTCTCCCTAAACCCCACTCTCCTCAGTTTCTACCCCCCCCCCCCAAATCTACAGGTGTTTCCCAACCTGGAGCTGGCAACCCTAGCTACAGGTGGTGGCCATCTCATGTCACAAGATCTTGATAACATCATTCAGAAAGACAGAGAGCCAGACTAGACATCACAGTGTCCTTGTGGCCACCACAAGGACGCTATAGCCATTTTAAAATGTCACAAGGGGGCTTGTCTGCCCCCCCCCCCATGCCTGTTTCAATACTTGAAAAGGTGCGTGGGGAGAACAAGTGTGCCACACAATTGGGCCTTGGCAGAATTTTATAACATCATTAAAATGGCATCACTGTCCTCGTGGTGGGTATGAGGACACCATCATGTTTAGTCAGGACCCAAGCTGAGTTGATCCAAGCAACTGTGATTACACAGTGCTACAGATATCTCAGCTGTACGATTCACTCAAACTGGCATTCAAATCATAGTGGACCTGAGATATTTTATCGGCAAAGCAACATACAGCCAAATGCCAAAATCTCTGTCACTACAGGACTCATTCCTAGGAGTTGTCTACTGCTGAATTAGCTTAAATAAGAGTGCAGGGTGTGGTTCACTTGACAGTGGTGGCAGAAAAGGCTTCCCAATGCTCTCTAGAACATGCTTTATGAGATTGGGCAGGAGATTTCCCCACCCTCTTTAAATGATCCATCTCCAAGGTAAGCCATCGAGCTGAGAGCCTAGGCATGGGGTAGGGGGTGGAGATAGGATACTGGGAGTGACCCTTGTCTGGGATCTGGAAGAAGAAGAAAAAGAAGAGGAAGAGTTGGATTTATACCCCACTCTTCAGTAGAAGTCTCAGAGTGTCTTACAATCACCTTCCCTTCCTCTCCCCACAACAGACACCCTGTGAGATAGATGGGGCTGAGAGAGCGCTGAGAGAACTGCTCTTGAAAGAACAGCTCTGAGAAAACTGTGACTGGTCCAAGGTCACCCAGCTGGCTGCATGTGGAGGAGTGGGGAATCAAACCCAGTTCTCCAGATTAGAGTTTGCTGCTCTTAATCACTACACCAAACTGGCTCTCCACTGCTTACTAGTTCTCAAAATCCTTCAGGGCCTCCTGGAATCTCACCAGCCTCTGGCCAGGCGGGGAGACTAACCTGATCTGTTCACCACCCGAGGCCATTTTTGGGGAGAGCCATGTTCAAACCAAAGAAAGCCTTCATGGTTTATTTATTCTGGCCAACTGTCCTCTTTTACACCCAGAACCAGAAACCTGGGAACACAATGAAAGCCTAATTTATTGTTTGGGAAACTGGGATTGATTTATTTCACTTATTTACTTCATTTGTACTCCCACCTGTCTCCTCAAGGGGGACCCAATGTGGCTTATGTAGTTCTCCTCTCCTCTGTTTTATTCTCACAACTACCCTGTGAGGTAGGTTAGGCTGAGAGTGTGTGACAGGCCCAAGGTCACCCAACGAGCTTCTGTGGCAGAGGGGGGAATCTGAAACTGGGAGAACCATTTAGGCTGCCCTGATTGCTTTCCTCTCCTGACGTCCCTCTGTCAAAACCTGCTCCTGCCTACATAGCCCACTAGTGGTTCTTCTGTCTCTTAGTAATGCCTGACCATTCGGCCAGCACGTGACGAAACCTTGCAGGGTTTTTTTTTTTTTTTTTAAATACCTAAAATATCCTTTAAGGCTCTGTACCCAACTTACAAGGCCTTTAGTAAATATTAATGAGCAAAGCAGAGCCTAGAATGGATAAAATTAGGTGCCATTTCTCTCCAGCATATTTTTGCAATTGGGAAGGGGTGGGGGTGGGGGGTGAGAGAAGGCAGCGCAAAGTCTGAAGCATGGTACTCCGATGCTGTAATTCCGTTATTAAATTCCAGAGATTAATTGCAGACTTCCAGGGGGAACATCTCCAAGGATTTCAAGCAGATCTGCTGGATGTTATCAACACACCAAATAAATACTTCATAAATATTTTATGGTATACCTAAAAAAAAGGGGGGGGGGTAGACGGGCACGTGTGGCCTGCAGGCTGTACACACTGAGAAACAGCAGCAGAATAAAATTAAATTTCCAGTGCCCTGAAAGATTCCATCCAATTATAAAGTGAACATTTTTTAAACTTTTACATTTGTAATAGGGGGTCTGAACGACTAAGCAAAGCCAAGTTAATCACAACACTTTCCAATTTTCTGTCTGCGCTATCTGCATCCTACCGACACGGCCGTTTACTCGTCTTAACAGCAAACGGGAAAACGGTGGAGGATTGTTAAATTATACTTCGTCTCGTTCTCAAATCATTGTTTCTGCGCCAAAGTGATCAACATTTTTTAATCCACTTTTGTGCAGCGGGGAAACAGACCATGAAACTCATTTGCAAAAACGTCTTCCAAGCATAATTTAGTTGAAGAACATAAAAAGGAAGCCATGCTGGCTAATAACGGTAACCCAGTCCGATGCATTCGCCTTATGAATCATTTCACTCCGCAATGGAGTCTTGCTGCCTTGCACACTGCAAGGACCTTTAATGGCAGCATCAAATGCACATCGATTGCACATCTTTCCTTCGATGTACCACTTTGGAGCAAGGATATTCTCAGGCTTCAAAAGCATAATATTGTGCCTGGGAAAAATTGACTTTTTTCCTTTCTCCGCCATCTACTCCTGTTTAATCCATTCATACCCACTGCATCGTCTGGAGGAAGAAGAAGAAGAGAAGAGATTGGATTTATATCCCGCCCTTCGCTCACTTAAGAGTCTCAGAGTGGCTTACAAACTCCTTTTCCCTTCCCCTCCCCACAACAGACACCCTGTGAGGTAGGTGGGGCTGAGAGAGCTCTTTCCCAAGCTGTCCTTGAGGGAACAGCTGGTACAGAGCTATGGCTTGCCCAAGGTCATCCAGCCAGGTGCAAGTGGAGGAGTGGGGAATCAAACCCGGTTCTCCCAGATTAGAGTCCGCGCACTTAACCACTACACCAAACTGGAGTGGAATATGGCTGCATAACTATTAAAGATGCCTACTAGTTATTGGCCAAGATCCAAAGAAATGTTGTAGCTAGTTTTTGTATGCTCAAGGGGACTTTGGACTCAAGTTCCTAAAACCACTGATGCCCCCATAGGAAACCACTTTTGAAACTGAAGGGGACTTCCAGACTCAGTTTGTGATAATGTACCAGTTGTTGAAAGGGGGGAACAGTCATTAATTCCACTGGACATTCTTGGTTTGGATATAATAGATCTAACCCTCTATGAATTAGTCCCCTATGAATTAGTCCAAAGTTTCTAAAAACTTTTGATCATAAAGACAGGGGTCTTTCTTTCCAGTTTGGTGTAGTGGTTAAGTGCGTGGACTCTAATCTGGGAAAACCGGGTTTGATTCCCCACGCCTATACTTGCAGCTGCTGGATAACCTTGGGCAAGCCATAGTTCTGTCAGAGCTGACCTTGAAAGGGCAGTTCTCTCAGAGCTCTCTCAGCCCCACCTACCTCACAGGGTGTCTGTGGTAGGGGAGGGGAAGGGAAAGGAGTTTGTAAGCCGCTCTGAGACTCTGAGTGATGGGCGGGGTATAAATCCAATCTCTTCTTCTTCTTTGTCGTCTTCTTCTTCTTCCAGTTCAAAAATTAAGCCTTACTTTGCTCTCGCAGCTGAAAATGTTGTGTGTGTGCGCACGCACATGTACATACATACACACACACTCTCACACTCACACCAGGCCCTGACCTGGATAGCCCGAGCTAGCCCAATTTAGTCAGATCTTGGAAGCTAAGCAGGATCAGCCCTGGTTCGTATTTGGGTGGGAGACCACCAAGAAATACCAGGGTTGCCACACAGAGGCAGGCGATGTTAAACCACTTCTGTTAATTTCTTGCCTTGAAAACCCTACAGGTGGGTCGCCCTAAGTCAGCTGTGACTTGATGGCAAAAAAAAAAAATGTCAGTCAGCTCTCCAAAATAATTGGTATGTATCTTACTTCCAACTGCAAGAGAGCAATTATTTTGCTTCCTGGTGTTCCATTTCACCTTTATTCTGTCTGGGCTCAGGAATGAAGCTGTGCTTCTCGGCCACAACAATGCTGAAGGCGTTCCTCCCCAGCTGTCAGCCGTGAGGTGGGCTGTGTCAGGGAATCTATATTGGCCTCCCATGGCATGATCTAACCTCCCGTATATTTAACAAAGATGTGAGATCGATGCTGCACTGGGCCTCCCCGCTCCAGTGATCATCAAGTCGGTGGTTTAATATTTCAAGGCATGCTTCAGTCTGTGCTGAGGCACACCACTGTGGAGGGCTGCCAGGCCAGGGCCAGCAACCAGCAGGAGACTCATAGGCCGCGGTCACACGGCCCCTTTAAATCCGGGAGGGCTCCCGGATTTAAAGGGGCCGCTTTTTTCAGCAGCGGGTTGGGATGTCTAAACATCTCAACCCCTGCTGCCTCGGGATCGGCGGCTGCGGCGGGAATAGCCTCCGCGGCCGCGGCAGAGACAGCGGAGGCGGCGGCAGAAGTGGGGGCAGCTAAGGAAGCCGTGGCCGCGGCGGCCGCGGAAAGGGTGGTGGCGGTTGTGGCGGCGGCCGCCGCTGAAGACACTTCAGCTGAGCCGATGGAGGCGACAGAGGTGGCCCCAGCTGAACTGAAAGTGGCGGTGGCGGCCTCCGACCCGCCATCCGCCAGGGTAAGTTGGGGTTTCCCCCCCCCCCCCACTCTTTTACACTTGGGCGCATGGATAGCCATGCGCCCAAGTGTAAAAGAGTGAAAAAAAAATGGCGGGGGGGCCATCTGGACAGCCCTGCTCTCGCAATGCTTGCGAGAGAGGGCTGTCCAGATAACCTCAAATGCGGGTTGCTCCCGCGACTCCCGGGAAAACACTAGTTTTTCCCGGGGTCGGTAAATGCGGGAGCAACCCGCATTGGAGCCCGCTTCACTGCGGGACTCGCAGTGGGCCGTTGTGGACGGCCCCTTTAAATGCGGGAGGAAGCAGCCCTTCCTCCCGCATTAAGGGGCCGTGTGACCGCGGCCACGGAGTGGAGACCGGGTGAAAGAGCACTGAGCCACGGTGTGCCATCACGTCCGGCTGCACAACCAGAAGTGACATCACCACATCAAACAGTGTCCTAGAGTTTTCCCGTAACTCGATGTTGGAAACCATAAAGATCAGGCAAATCCCTAGAGCACAGTGCACTGCAGCAACATCACCTCTGGGTTCTGTCCCTCCCCATTTCCCCTCCACCGCTCCACTGACCACCAGTGGGGGATGGGGGGGGGGTGGCGCCTGGCAACCCTTCTACTAGGGAAATAATTGGTCTATTTGGTGCGACCTGTGTGCAATTCTAGTCACCACACCTCAGAAAGGATATTACAGCATTGGAAAAAGTGCAGAAAAAGGCAACTAGGATGATAAAAGGGTTGGAACACTTTCCCTATGAAGAAAGGTTGAAGCGCTTGGGGCTCTTTAGCTTAGAGAAACGATGATTGAGGGGTGACATGGCTTACAAGATTATGCATGGGATAGAGCAGGTCGAGAAAGAAGTCCTTTTCTCCCTTTTTCACAATACAAGAACTCGTGGGCACTCCATGAAATTGATCAGCAGTTGGGTTAGAACAGATGAAAGGAAGTACTTCTTCATCCAAAGGGTGATTAACACATGGAATTCACTGCCACAGGAGGTGGTGGCGGCTACAAGCATGGACGGCTTCAAGAGGCAGTTGGATAAACATATGGAGCAGAGGTCCATCAGTGGCTATTAGCCACAAGGTATAGATAGGAGCTCTCAGTCTGGGGCAAGTGATGCTCTGTATTCTTGGTGTTTGGGCATTGGCTTCTCTTATGTTCTTATGTTTGGTTTAAAATCCAAACTAAAAATCATCACTATTATGAAACAAAGGAGTACCTGACAAGTAAATTATGGGCTTGGACCCACCCAAGCATTTATATGGATGGAAAGAGGTCCACCCATGGAGAGTGATTCCTTGCCTCTCCCTTCCTACAACAGCCCAACACCCCCCCCCCCCCAAATCCTGTTCTTTGTCTTCAAGGAGCAGCATTTCAGAGGTCAGTTTTCGGTTTCAGAAGGAGGGGGGAGACACATGATGACATGAAGTTGTCTTATACTGAATGAGACCCTTGGTCCATCAAAGTCAGTATTGTCCACTCAAACTGGCAGTGGTTCTTCAGGGTCTAGCTAATGGTCTTACAATTTACCTACTGCCTGGTTCTTTTAAATGGAGATGCTGTGGATTGAACCTGGGACCTTTTGCATGCCAACCAGATGCTTTCCTCCATGAGCAGAAATCCTTCCATCTGTGGAAAGGTTCTGGTGATACCCAGCTAGTGTGATACACTAAGGCTGCGGTCATACACACAATAAATAATCCACTTTCAATGCACTTTCCAACTGGATTTTGCCAGTTCACACAGTAAAATCTAGTTGGAAAGTACCCTGAAAGTGGATTATTTAGTGTGTGTGACTGCAGCCTTAGATAGTCTTTCCTTTGATTATTCAGAACCTGCCATTTAATTTTACTGGAAGAGCCCAATTTACTCTCACGTTTTTAAAAAAGAGCAGGATTAGAATTATTTCTATTTACTTCCTCCGGGAAGGAACCATAACAACTGCTTTATGAGGCTGCCCTGAACACATTGCAATTGGTCACCTGTGGTTATACAGATCAGCCAAAAAGAATGGCCCCCAACTGTAACTTCTGCATTCTACCGAGATCTAAAATTACAACATCCTTTGTCAGCAAAAAGAGCTGGCAGTCCCACATGTACCAGCAAAATAAGTTAGGTCATGGAGCTGCCAAGTTTCCCAGGAGAGGGGCAGAGCAAGGGAGGCCTACCTCTAAAGTATTACTGTACATTTGTAGGGCTCCTTCAGTATACTGTATTTTAAGAAGAAATCTGAACTAAGCATCAGGCACCCAGCTGCTGAGTGAAAACATAGACCCCAGGTCTTATCAGAAAGATCAGTTTTCATCACAGGTCTAGTTAAGTCCTTGAATACTTGCTGACATATCGCTTGATGACACTGGAGAGATTCATGGAGGAGAGGTTTATCAGGGGCTACTAGCCATGGTAACCAAAAGGGAACCTCCATGTTCAGAGGCAGTAAACCTCTGAATACCAGAGGCAGTAGAACCCATCAGGAGAAGGTCTCAGCATCCATGCTCTGTTGTTGGACCTCCAGAGGCACTGGTTGGCCACTGTGTGAGACAGGATGCTGGACTGATCCAGCAGGGCTCTTATGTTCATATGTTCTGGAATAACTTATGTTCTGGAGTAACTAAACAAGACAGCAAGAGGGGCTGTGGCTCAGTGGTAGAGCATCCGCTTGGCATGCAGAAGGTCTCAGGTTCAATCCCTGGCACCTCCTGTTAAAAGGATCAGGTAGGAGGTGATGTGAAAGACCTCAGCCTGAGACCCTGGAGAGCTGTTGCTGGTCTTTGTAGAAGACTCTACTGACTTTGATGGGCCGAGGGTCTGATTCAGTATAAGGCAGCTTCATGTGTTCATGAGATGGTTCACCATATAATCAACCTGCAACGGCCAACTTCCTAACCATGTTCTACACCAATGATTCCCAACCTAGCACCCAGGGGCACCAATGTGCCCACCAGTGTGTTTCCTGTCACCCACTTCCTTCTCCTCAAAAGCCTCTCTCCCCCAAAGCAAAGAACCGGTTGTGGCTTTCCTCTAGCTCATGGGAGCAGGAAGTACTTCAGAAGAGTCTAGGAGGCATCTCCTTTAAGTTTACCCAGAGCACCCACTTGGAAACAGCAACCTCAGTCACAGAAAGACACTTGGCTTAGCACCTCCCAACTTTTTCTGATTAGCTCCATCCCTCACGACAGCCATGCTGTAGCTGTGCATACAGAAACGTTGTGGTGGCACCCACTACCAGTTTCCCGAACTCCAGAAGTTCCCACATGTCCTCCAAGATTAGGGATGCCTGATCTAGACAGAGATTCATGTGGGAAGATGGAGCTGAATATCTCTCTAACAGAAGCAGAAATGTCTTCCTGTCCAGCACAGAGCAATTGCACTGCATAGAACAACGGCTCACGTAAGTGTGCTGGTTTTCCTTTAAACAAAGTTTCCATTAATGTAAAGTCCTGACCTGGCTGGCCCAGGCTGGCCTGATCTTGTCAGATCTCAGCTAAGGGAGACCACCAAGGAATTCCAGGGTCGCTATGCAGAGGAAGGCAATGGAAAACCACCTTTGCTCATTTCTTGCCTTGAAAACCCAGTGGGGTTGCCATAAGTTGGCTGGGCCTTGACTGCTCTTGACACACAGACGCAAAGCCCAATACAGAAATAGCTCTTCCAGCTGGGCCCTTAAACTTAAAATCCCCCAACAACCCAACTGAATTAACTGAAATAAACTTAGCAGCATGGAGGGCCCTGCAGTGCTCTTCATATCAACTCAAGGTCGCAAAAGAAGTGGATTTTTCCTTCTACAGGGATAAAGTATCAAACAGGGCAAACTGATCAGGGTGTCCTCTTATCATAGGGGCCTTTGTTTCTGCACAGATACATGCTTTTTCAAGATCCTATAAATTAGAAAACAAGAACACTCTAATAAGAGCCTAAATAAAACATGGCAGCTAATTATTGGAATATTTTACAAGACTTATTTAAACAGTAATGGCTGATGGCAGAAGTAAATCTTGTACTCGTTTGACAACTTTTGGGTAGAAGTTGCCCTTTGTCTGGCTGACTGAGATATACACACATACTCCCTCTCTAGCACTCTGTTTAGTGAAGCAAAATAGTAATAGTAGTAGTAGTAGTAGTAGTAGTAGTAATATATGCATTATACATAGCGTCGCCAAGTCTAGGTTGGAAAATACCTGGGGACTTTGGGGGTGGAGCCAGGAGAAGGCGGGGTTTGGGGAGGGGAGGGGCCTCAGCATGGTACAGTGCCATAGAGTCCACCCTTCAAAGCAGCCATTTTCTCCAGGGGAGCTGATCTCTCTCAGCTGGGGATCAGTTGTAAAAGCGGGAGATCCCCAGGCCCCACCTGGAGGCTGGCAACCCTAATTATACACATACAGATTAACACTTGCCGTTCTTAAGAAAACACAAAACGTTGAAACGAGTATAAAAAGAAGTTCAGATTGATCTTATCTTCCAAAAACTCCTTTAGCCACATCCAGGGCTATTTTGGGGCAGGAACGCACAGGAACGGAGTTCCGGCTGGCCCCTGAGTTGGCCACACCCAGCAGGAACTCATTAGCATAATAGGCCACACCCAACAGCAGCAACTTATTAGGATTGGCTACATTAAGAGTATGTGGCCTAACATGCAAATTAATTCCTGCTACAAAAAAAGCCCTGGGTTTTGACAACAAACAAGGTAAACAGAATAAGAAGCAAAAGGTAGGTGTGGCTGGATGACCACTCTTCTGGTAACATGGGGGTGTGGCCTAATATGCTAATAAGCTGTGCTGTCAGTGAGGTGGCCTAATATGCTAATGAGTTTCTGCTGTTGGGTGTGGCCTATTATGCTAACGAGTTCCTGCTAGGCTTTTTTTTCCAAAAAAGCCCTGGCCACATCAAATACTCTTCATAAACAAACATGGTTTTGCCTGATTCAGGTGGGTAGCAGTGTTGGTCTGAAGCAACAGAATGAAGTTTGAGTCCAGTGGCACCTTTAAGACCAACAAAGTTTAATTCTGGGCATAGGCTTTTGTGTGCATGCACTCTTCTTCGGATACATTGAAACAGGTTTCCTCAAGCCTTATATATAGGTGTGTGTGTGGGGGGGTTATCTGCCAGGAAGAACACATGCCGAGAAGGTGCATAAGTAACTGGGCAAGAAGTATAGCTGAGATTGGATTAAAGCAGGCAGTAAGACCTGTAAATGGCAGCATTTAAAGGGGCTGCGGTGGCTCAGAGGTTAAGATGCTGAGCTGCAAACCGGAAGGTTGGTAGCTCAGCAGTTCGAGACCCGAGTGCCGCTTGAGGAGTGAGCTCCTGTCCTACTGGCCCTAGCTCCTGCCAACCTAGCAGTCTCAAAGCAAGAAATTGCAGGTGGATAAATAGGTAACACTTCGGTGGGAAGGTAACAGCGTTCTGTGCACCTCAGCCTTTATTCCGGCCAGCCACATGACCACAGAAAAGTCGTCGGACAGCGCTGGCTCTTTGGCTTGGAAACGGAGTTGAGGACCGCCCCCTAAAGTCGGATTTGACTGGCTTTCGAGCAAGGGAAACCTTTACCTTTAAGACCTGTAAATGGCAGCAATTTTGCTGCTATTCACAGGTCCTACCAACTGCTTTAATCCAATCTCAGCTATACTTATCGTCCAGTTACTTACGCATCTTGACTCTAACTTGCCCTGGCAGCTAATCCTCCCCCTCTACCTATATATAAGACTGGAGGAAACCCGCTTCAGTATGTCTGAAGAAGTCTGCATGCACACAAAAACTTACACCCAAAATTAAACTTTGTTGATCTGAAAGGTGCCACTGGACTCAAGACATGGTTTTACTGGTTTTCTATGGATACAACATTAGCAATCTCCATCTCTCCCACTTTCTCTCTCTCTCTCTCCATTACTCCGACTACCCTTTTCTCTCACCCACACCCAACCTAACAAGCCATTCACTGCACTGCACTTTCTCCAGTAAGAGCCAAAACAAGCAACCTCACCTTGGTAGATAGACCTCCACTTTTTGTTTCTTCACCGAGGTTGCCCACTCCTCGATCAACTGGGCTTTAACCAGAGGCTCCAGTGTGACCAGTGGGACTTCCTGCCGGGAGAGGACAATCATCATGCTGATCTCATCCCCCTCATAGGGTATTTCCAGAACTTGATAGATGCCCCCTGCTTCATTGGAGCCATCGCTGAACTCCCCTGGAAGAAAAAACACAGTCTCGCTGGATTTTTTGGAGTGCATTTCACTTCTTCAAAAAAAAATTTCATTGATATGCTGCTTTCTGACAAAGGACCATACTTCTGCATTGCTTACGAGGAGACAATAGAAGCATATAATAGAAGCATATAATAGCACCGTATTGTCACACTGTGTCCCTTTGATGGTTCTGTGATAGATCTATTTTTAATACATTTCATGGTGTATAGGAGTTGGGTTACTTTTTCTTTCTTTCTTTACTGTTTTTGGGAGTATTGTGCATGGGTGCTTGCAAGCCTGAAGAAGAGAAGAGAAGAGACTAGATCTATACCCCACCCTTCAGTAATCGAAGGCATCTGTAATCGAAGCCATCTCAGAGTGGTTTACAGTCTCCTTTCGCTTCCCCTCCCCACAACAGACACCCTGTGAAATAGGTGGGGCTGAGAGAGCTCTTTCAAAACCAGCTCCTGAGAGAACAGCTGTGAAAGAACTTGTAGCTGGCCCAAGGTCACACCAGCAGCTGCAAGTGGAGGAGCGGGGAATCAAACCCGGTTCTCCCAGATTAGAGTCTGCACTCCTAACCACTATGCCAAACTGACTCACCTAACCAGTACACGTAGAAGTCGTGACTTTTGGTGACCCCTTGTGGGGCTAGGACGTTTCAGAGAGGTGGCTTGATAACCTGCCTCTACGTCCCGGCTCTTGTATTCCTTGGAGGTTACCCACGGTCAGCACTGCTTAGCTTCCGAGATCTGATGAGACTGGGCTTCCCTGGGCTATCCAAGTCAGGGCAAGTGGGTTACCTTTACGACGATTCTCCCAACCTTTTTTTTTGGAGCCCCCTTGCCTCCTTTGTTGTGAAAAGCAAACCAGAATATGAAAAATACGGGCTTGGAGCCAAAGCTTCTTGCTGACATAATGGTATTTATGTTAGAAGCACAGCACTTCTGTTGGTGGAGGAGAGGGGCAATTTTTGCCTCCTTCCCAACCAAGACTTCACTCCGTTGTTTGTGGGTGTCCCCTGACATCCCAGGAACAGAACTTCCAGAAACTAAATACTCAGCGTCTTCCAAAGAGGCATTCCCTGCAAAAGGTGATACCTCCAGTGCTCCTCCAAAGCGGTGCTGGCACAAATGATGTGGAGGGAAGTTAAGAACATATGAACATAAGAGAAGCCAATGTTGGATCAGGCCAGTGGCCCATCCAGCCCAACACTCTGTCACACAGTGGCCAAAAACACCAGGTCCCCTCAGAAGGTCCAGCAGTGGGGCCAGGACACTAGAAGCCCTCCCACTGTTGCCCCCCCCCCCCAAAGCACCAAGAACACAGAGCATCACTTGCCCCAGACTGAGAGTTCCTATCTATACTTTGTGGCTAATAGCTACTGATGGATCGCTGCTCCGTATGTTTGTCTAATTCCCTCTGGAAGCTGTCCATGCTTGTAGCCGCCACCACCTCCTGTGACCGTGAATTCCATGTGGTAATGTGGCCCTGATTCTTTGCTTTGGGGAAGAGATGTTGCTTGTATTGAGTTGTGAGGAAAGGGAAAGGTTTGCTCCCTACCAGACTTCCACAGGGGGAAGTTTCCAAGCACAGGCGTAACAAAGCCTTTGTCTAGGGCCAAGAAGAGGACATAAATACTGCCTGGGATGAGCTTAATCTTTGCTTGCCCGTCAGGTGGTAGGGAGCCCCCTGAAGAGTCTTGTGCGTTTCTGTTCCATCAAATACCTTTTGGATTTTATTCCCTAGACTCAGGAAGCAATTTTTCTCCGGGCCAGTTTGGCTGGGGATCCTGGAGGTTTTTTTGTTGTCTTCTGGGCACGGAGCAGGGGTCACTGGGGCTGCGCATGGAGGTATTGGCGAATTCCCTGCATTGTGCAGGAGGCTGGATTAGATGACCCTGGAGATTCCTTCCAACCCTCTGATCCTATGAAGAAGCAAGTGGATTGTAGGCAATACATTAGTGGGTGTCGTGGCCTCTCCAAGGACCACGTTGCAGATCACTGGCTCTAAATAACAGACAACAGACTGGGAGACTTGGGGGGGGGGTGTTACATCATTCAGCCTTGAAGCTCAAAGGCTGACCTGGGGCCAGACCCCTTCTCTTGCTCAGCTTAACCTATTTCACGAGGACTGTCGTGAAGGTAAAACGAAGAAGGGGAGAACTGAGCTCCTTAAGAGGAAAGATGAGACCCAACTGGGTGAGGTTGGTGGGGGAGAGAGAAAAAAACAGGGGGAATGTGAACTGGCTTAAAAGTGAGTTAGAATCATAGAGTTGGAAGGGGCCATACAGACCATCTGGTCCAACCCCCGCCCAATGCAGGACAAGCCTAGAGCATCTCTGACAAATATTCGCCCAGCCTCTTCTTGAAAGCTGCCAGTGAAGGGGAGCTTACCACCTCCCTAGGCAGCTGATTCCACCTTTGAACCACTCTGACCGTGAAAAAGTTTTTCCTAATATCCAGCCGACACCTTTCTGCATGCAATTTAAACCCGTTGCTTCGGGTCCTATCCTCTGCTGCCAACTGGAACAGCTCGTAGCCCTCCTCCAAATGACAGCCTTTCAAATATTTAAAGAGAACAATCATGGCCCCCCCTCAACCTCCTCTTCTTGAAACTAAACATTCCCAAGGCCCTTAGCCTTTCCTTGTAGGGCTCAGTCTCCAGACCTTTGATCATCCTCATTGCTCTCTTCTGCACCCTCTCGATTTTGTCCACATCTTTTTTGAAGTCAGGCCTCCAGAACTGCACACAGAACTCAAGGCGTGGCCTGACCAAGGCAGTATACAGAGGGACTATGACCTCCTGCAATTCTGATGCTATGACCCTTTTAATACAACCCAAGACTGAATTCGCCTTTTTTGCCACCGCAACATGTTGACTGCTCATATTTAGTTTACCGTCCACTCTTACCCCAAGATCTGTTTTGCATACACTACTCCCCAGAAACGTATCCCCCATCCAGTATTTTGTGCTTGACATTTTTGTGCCCCAGATGCCATACTGTGCATTTATCTTTGTTGAACTGCATCCTGTTCGCAACTGCCCACTTCTCCAGAGTATTCAGGTCTTGTTGAATGTTAGCTCTATCTTCTCGGGTGTGCGAATGCCAGTCTGAAGATGGACAGCTAGAAAGATAACTCAAAATCTCCCACTTACCGTAATAAAATTCTCCTTGCTGATACATCATTGGGATCTGCACTTCGCTTTCATCATCTTTCGTGAACGAGAACGTCCTCGTGTTCTCTGGCCGGAACTGAGATTTCCAGTTTCCTTTAAAGTAGACAGCATTCAGGAGGGCCAAGTGTGTCAGAGCGCTGAAATCCCTCGCTGACACAAAATCTTTGATCATATCTGTCAGATAAAAAAGGGGAGAGAAGGAGCGCATCAATCAGCATGTCTAATTGAACGCTGAAATCAAAGCCTACCCAGTCTTTAGAAGGCAAGACAACAAAACAAACAGAAGTAATATGCAATTTCCAATTCAAAATATCTTTTTGGATCCTCAAATTAAACTGTCAAGTCTTTGGGGGTGAAAAAATCTAAAAGCTTCAGTGCAAGCTGATAAGCCTGTACAATTAATCTACCGTTGTGGAGCATCAACATTAAACAACGCCACGGAAAAGAAATATCTAACCAATTCAATTTGTAGATTAATCAACGAAAGCAGTAATCACTGTTTAAAACCGCTCCCTCTGAAACTAAGATGGCAGACCTCATCTTGGAGGGCACAGAGCTGTGCAGGATGCAAATGAACCAACTCCTTCCTCGCCAATTTTATTAAGAAAAAGCCTTTTTAGTTGGAAACTTAGCAGTCATTTTACATTCCTGAGTGACACTGCTATGGCTTTTTCACAGCTAGGAAAAAGAACCGAGAGTGCTCCACTGTAATGCCACCAGCTTTGCATATTTCACAGGCTACAATGCCTCTGCTTGAAAAGCTCATAAGAACATAAGAGGAGCCCTGCTGGATCAGACCAGTGATCCACCTAGTCCAGTGTTCTGTTCCTCTTAAGTTCCGCTTCCAACCAGTTCCTCGGGAGGGCCAAGAAACAGGGCATAGAGAATGAGGCCTTTCCCTGATGTTGCCTCCTGGCACCAGGATTCCAAAATTGACTGCCTCTGAACGTGGAGGTTCCCTCTGCAGCCCCTTGTAACACTCGCAAACTGCTGAGGTATTTGCAAGTTGAAAGGAGGTGTATTTCGAGTACTTGTGCTTTTATGCCAATAAAGGTATTGTTATTGTTATTGTTGTTGTATTTGTGCTGCTTTTGGATTCATGTAATTGGTGGTACACACCCAAGAGGCAGATGTTGTCAACTCATACCCAGAACTTGCTGGATTGATGGCAAAGTCACGGGTGCCCCAAGGAAATGCATAATTCACATTGATGGTGGGGTCAAATCTTTAAGGGCTCCTTGAAGCAGAACAGCTAGGGAGGAGGGGGTAGGGTTGTTAGTCCCCAAGTACTGGCAGGGGTTCCCCTGGTTTTCAGGGCTTTAGCTCACTATCTGCCAGCTGACTGGCAAGGAAACCCCACCCCCAAACAGCCACATCCCACGCGGTGTCTCTGATGCAGTGATATCACCTAGAAGTGATGTCATCACATCGGGGATGTCATGGGATGCTCTGGTATGAGGACAAACTCTATGATAAGTTTGGCCTAAAACCATAAAGTTTTGCCCTCAAATCAGGTAATGTCCAGGAGACATCATCATGTTGGGGATGTCCCAGAATGCCCCCAATCCACCTGCTGGTGCAGCAAGGAGACCTGGCAACCCTAGGAGGGGGACAGGAATAGGCCATTAAACATGGTAAGGAGTGAGACCTGGGGCATGGAGAAAGGCCTTCCATCTCCTTAAAGACTACAGCCATTTAGGGGTACTGCTGAAGTGACTCCTGTCTCCTGAACCCAAGTGAGTGAAAGAGGGACAAGCCATGGGTTGCTTTGACTTTCTCCTGTACTGGCAAGGGGATTACTTACACCCTAACACTCCTCTGCTTAGATAAATGATTCCCTCCTTGACTTATGACAGCATCTCCATCTTGGTCTGCATCCTTCTTTCTCAACAGCTCCCCAGCCACGACCTCTTCTTGGTCAATTTGGCTTGCTCACATGGTGGATACACGAGAAAGGGCTCTGTCCTCATCAGATGGCAGCCAAGCGTAGGAGAGGACTACCTACCGCAGAGCTACCACTCTTCTCTTGATTTCCTCTCCTCCCCCCCTTTTCCCTTCCTCTCCTCCATTTCCTGGGACTTCTGCTGGAGTGCTCCCTAACCTACAAACAAGACAGCATACATCTTGCTTGATACAACTCAGGATATAGGTAATGAGAAACCGACTGGGAAACATCTTTAAAAGGTGGTGCTAAGTGAGCAAGCAGTCAGGGACTAGCAGTTGTGTACAACAGCTGAGGCCTATGGGAAGGGAAGGGCCAGTTCCAGGTTCTGATTGGCCCTGGCCAGAGTGCTCAGGGCACTCCTCTCCTGCTATCCTTACCATTAGGACTCCCTGCTCATACCTCCTTTCCTGCCCCACCCGTGTACCCCTGTGCATCCCTCCTTTGCATCCTCATGACCCTTCCCAAAGCTACCTGCATGCCTCTTCTTCAATGGCACCAGGTGTGTGCAGCTTGGAGTGCCACTGCTGTGACTGTCACTTTCCATACAGTCTTCCCTGGCTGTGATGGGCAACCCAGGTAGCTAGCAGCATAGGTGGAGCACTTGAACGCAAGTGGGTGTGAGAATGGCATGCATGCGGATGGCAGAGGAGGTATGCAGGGACAAAGGCAGTGGGCCCTGTCAGAAGCTCTGGGCCTTGGCAGATGCCCCACCTCAGGGTATGCTGACATCAGCCCTGGGAATGGGCCATTGGCTAGTGATCTCTACTGAGCGTTTATCCCCCCCCCCCCCCCATGGATTCATTCATGTGCTTGCTTCTCTGGCAGCATTGTGCACAAGTGGAAATACTTATCATGTTCTGGAAGAGCAGATACCTCTTTTTATTGATTGTAAATATTTCATACTACTTTATCCTGCGCCCAAGGCCATTTGCAGAAGCATTAGAACATAAAGTAAAGCCATAAAAGCAATCAAAATGTCATTTCCAACAATGCCTGATATCGTTTTGGCAGACAAAATCAGAGCTCCGTCTCAGAGGCCCACTGAAAGAGGAAAGTTACTTTGTCTGAGGAACCTGAGAAGGAACGTCGCTTTCTATACTTCCTCTGGAAGAAGATTCCGAGCGGCAGAACAAGCTCAGTGTCTTTTTTCCTGCTGTTTTGTCTTGACTTTGTGAGGACTCCACTGCAAGGCCTTTTCAGCTGGTCTCAGCTGGCACATGGACCAATGAAGAGCGGGCATTGCCTAGCAGGCATCCAGGGAGTAATCTGTGCCCTGATGTCAACTGGCAGTCCACCCTTAAACCCTTTGGGTTTAGGCCATAATCCCTTATTCATGGACCTCTGCATGTCTGGACAGGTAGTATCACCCCATAACTGACCCCTCTATCAATCACCTCTGCTTTCTTAGTTCTATATTGTGTGTGTGAACGCTTGATTTTATGTTTGTATGTTTAAGAATCCTTCAGTAAAGAAATCACTGCTTTAGTAAGATCTACTCTCAGCGTCTATTTCTAGGATTTGGATAAGTGGGACTCCAGTATATACAGGTCTGATCCTAGAGCTATGCCAATTGTTCATTAATATCATAACTCCCCAATCTATTATTAAGAAATAGTGCCATTTGGCTAACAAGGATATTGCCTGGCACGCACCCACGGTTGGCAGTAGAACCTGGTACAAGGGTAGCTGATGCCATGAATCCAAGTCAGATCAGATCTCTGTAAAGCCCGTGTTCAGCAGGCAGGCATGATACTTGTGAACCTCTCAGCTGAGAGCTGTCTTCACCTAGCCCGATGCAGTGGCCGGGAGACTGAGCTGTGAGACAGGAGATCCCCGGTTCGTATCTTGCCTTCAGTCTCTCAGCACATCCCTTTATAGGGATAATAATACCAACCCACCTTTATAGGGCTATCCTAGAGTTTGGTGGTGGAAAGTGCCATCAAGTCACAGTGAGTCCAAAAGGTTTTTCAAGACACGAGATGAACAGAAGGGGCTTTGCCATTGCCTGCCACTGAGTAGCAACCCTGGATTTCCTTGGTGGTCTCCTATCCAAGCACTAACCAGGGCCGACCCTTCTTAGATTTGAAGATCTGATGAGAGTGGGCTAGCCTGGGCAATTCAGGCTTACTGAGATAAATATATTTCAGTTTACTGAGCACTCTAAAGCAGGGATGTAATCCATCAACCATGCTACTGGAAAGCAGGTTTGGTGTAGTGGTTAAATTCACAGATTCTAATCTGGGAGAACCGGGTTTGATTCCCCATTCCTCCACACGCAGCTGACCTTGGGTCAGTCATAAATTCTTTCAGAGCTGTTCTATCAAGGGCCGTTTTCTCAGAGCTCTCTCAGCCCCACCTACCTCACAGGGTGTCTGCTGTGGGGAGGGGAGGGGAAGGGAAAGGAGATTGTAAACCACTCTGAGACTTCTTTGGGTAGTGAAGGGCGGGGTATAAATCCAACCTCCACCTCCACTTCCTCCTCCTCCTTCTCCACACCTCTGTTCCTCACTCATGGAGCACAACTGAGAACTTCCCAACTTTTGGAAGTATTCTGTCTGACTCCTTTTCAACATGATGTCCGAATGCGGGCATATCAACAAACTGGAGTTTCTTTCCCAAGTACACGATGAAGTATCTGAGGAAGTGAGCTTTAAGCCATGAAAGCTTACACCCTAGGAAGTTTTATTGGTCCTTAGGAAACTACTGGACTCAAATTTTATTTCCTAAGTACTGTGATTCTAAACTGGGGTTAAAGTCTGGCTTGTCCAGAATGTCTGGATGCAGGCTACCTCTATTAAAAATACAAATGCAGGTAAATGTAACACCAGTTCCAGCTTCCCTGCACAAGGACACCCTCAAAGCAAAATACAACAGCTCTGATATCAAAGACAACACCAGAAATGGTTTGCAGTGCAATCTGGGGTGGAGTTATGCCCTTCTAAACACATTGACTTCAATGGACTTAGAAAGGTGCAACTCTACTTAGGGTCGCTCCTCTGCTCTATTGGCAGTCTCACCTTTTTCAAAAGATAGCATAATTAGACACAAAACACACAGATCATTCCTGATCGCATCACCCTATCAGTCAGTCTTACGCCAGTAATATCCTGCAGCATTTATGGGTGATGTGAGCAGTAACCAGTGTAGGCGTTTCAGCATCAGGCCCACCGACATTTGCTCAAGGAAGGAAAGAGACATTTTACCTCTGTTCAAGTCAAGAGAGGCTTGTTAGCCAAGCACAGCAACTGCTGTGCCCACATTTCCAAATAAATCACTCCACTCCAAAACCGCATTGTCTACTACCTGGCGCTGCCAACTGGCTACGGCTTGCTTTCAGCAGAACAGTTTTGATCTTGGAATTCTGCACAGACAGTGATGGATCGAGCGAAGGCACCAGATTTCACGGTTTGTTACAGATGGGTCCCGACGTTTTACTGGGCACAAAACAAACTTCTGGCAACCCAACAAAAGAGAGGTCCTGATCCAAAGTACTGCACGCGCACCCTCCCCATCGCCACATCCCACTCGGCTCCCGAGGGTCTCCCAACCGAGGGTCTCCCAATTCCAGGGATGATGGCATTTAAACTTCCTTTTATTGAGATGCCCCTTTGAGTAGAGTTGAGGGTCTTAGCACCAGGAGACAATGAATGCCAGTTTCTCACTTTAAACTCCCCCTCTTCTTTTTTCTGTGTTTATCTTTCAGACTGCATCTGCCGGCCTTGATTATGAACAGAAGTATTCGTTTCCAAAGGAAGAGAAGACAATTGCCAGCACCAAGTTGGATGAAAACCTTGCCTAGGAGTTTTACAGTCAACAACATCAATGGAACCATCATAAATGTTTTCGGGGGTGAGGTTGACCACCCCCAGGTGGTGGCTGGAGATCTCCTGGAATTACAACTGATCCCTAGGTGACAGAGATCAGTTTCCCTGGACAAAATGGCCACATTGGAAGGTGGAATCTATGGCACCAAAGTTCCCCCTCTCCCCAAAACCCACCCTCCTCAGGCTCCACTCCCAAAATTTCCAGGCATTTCACAGCCTGGATCTGGCAACCCTTGGAGGGGAGGAATATATTTCTGACATCATGTGTTCATAGACAGAATTTAGAGCCAGTTTGGTGTAGTGGTTAAGTGCGCGGACTCTAATCTGGGAGAACCGGGATTAATTCCCCACTCCTCCACTTGCACCTGCTGGATGACGTTGGGCAACCCGTAGCTCTGTACCAGCTGTTCTCTCAAGGACAGTTGTCTTCGAGCTCTCTCAGGCCCACCTACCTCACAGGATGTCTGTTGTGGGGAGGGGAAGGGAAAGGAGTTTGTAAGCCGCTCTGAGACTACAAGTGAAGGGCGGGGTATAAATCCAATCTCCTCCTCCTCTTCCTCTTCTTCTTCTTTTAGAAATGTGAGGTGACTCGTTTAAACACATTATTTAAATTTGAACAAATCTGCTTGGTATTAAGAGCCAATGCAGAGGTTATTGCCGCTGGATAACTCCCTCTTAGGAGATGTGGATCACTGCCATCCCAAGACAGTGAAATAGGCCTATATCCTACTGAAATCAGTGGGGCAAGCAGCAGGGGTGTGCTCACATCCTGCATGTTTCAATGTGAACTAGGGTATTATCTTAATGAAGTCAGTTTATCTTCATGATACACCAATTCCGCTGCATACATGCAGAGGCTCCAGTACAGTCTGGAGTTCCACATGGAAATCAGTCAGTGCTGGAGATAATTCAGGTCTAGCCAATCCCTGCTTATAAAGGCACTTAGACTTGACAACCCCTAAGTGCCTTCCAGTGATTTTGATTCTATCTGTTACAGTCAGTAGTTGTTATCTGGTCAAGGGCCAGTTTGGTGTAGTGCTTAAGAGTGGCAGACACTTATCTGCAGAACCGGGTTCAATTCCCCACTCCTCCACATGAAGCCAGCTGGGTGACCTTGGGTCAGTCACAGTTCTCTCAGCCCAAAAAACAAACCTAGCTCACCGCAAAAAGAGCTAGCATTTCAGGCTGCTGGACAATATTGCACCCACTGCCATACGATAATAATAATAATAATTTATCTGGTGTGACAGAATGGTCAAGAGCTGTGTGTGATCCAGGACATCCCTGTTTCAAATCTCACCCCTGTCAGAAATTCTCAGGTGGCCTTAGACAAGCTGCTCTCTTGCAGCCTCAGCTCCCTCCTCTGCAATACAGGGATACTAATCCTGGCCTACCTTACAGGGCTGTGGTGAAAATTACTGGGATAAGCTAGATTTATTTATGAAAATATTCGTATCACACCATTCCTCTTTGCCCGGGGCAGCTCACAAGTCCTAATCAAAACCTTTCAAATAAAACCAAATAAAAATAAAACAACAGCTCCAAAAGTGAAGTGCTCTGAACGCTGAAAACTAACTAAATGCGAAGGATCGAGGATGCTCATCAGCAGAATGGTCCTCTGATTTGCCGTTCAAAGAAATGCAGACTTAAAACAGGGGGCATCGGTCACAGCGCCAGGGCAATGTTTCAAATTGCACACGGTAGCACAGAAGTTCTCATCAGCATTTCTATAAAATATGTCACCACAAAGGTTCATGGTTAGGGACAGACCGGGATGCTGAACCTTCTCAGGGGGGCACTGGAAACACTGCAGGGGTGGCTTGTCTTGGGTCTGGTTCTCAGCAGAAGAATGGAGGCAGGCAACCCGGGAGCTTGGGCTCATGGTTGCTGTCACTGGTTGAGTCCAAGCGCAGTGACTCATTGGAGGGGAGCATTACATCCCATGGGTTGAGATCTGTCCAAGGACAGTGCAGGAGGTGGTGTCAGTGAGAGACTAAACCAGTCATCAGTCACATCAGACGGGTCCAAGGCAAGGAGAACTTCTGGCTCTACCTGTCTGGCTAAGACTTGGTTTGACCCTGGCTGTCAGCAGCCCTCCAGAGTAGTGGCCCAACAGGACCTTTCCAGGTAGGCTAAAGGGCCAATTTGCTCCTGTCTTTAGATCAAGATGTCACTGACATAAAGTCATGCAAAATTAGCAAAATGAAGCAATCTGGCAGGGAAAGGAAAACTTCAGCTCCATGAAATTTGAACACACTGAACACTCTCTGAATGGCTTGACAGTGCAAAAAAAAAAGAAGAAGAAAGAAAGAAGGGAAATTAAAAATAAAAGCCTCCCTCCCCCAAGCGGCCTGGAATGGCAATTATACAGACATAAAATGACAACCATTCACTGAAAAGGGGAATTTTAAAATTCAGGAACATACTGTTTGTATGGTTCTCCACCCATCTATTGATTTGGCTGGCTACAGCTAGGTTTTGACTGAAATCTACATTTTCCACTTCAGCTTTAAAGTACTTTTTCATCAGCTGCAGGAATTTGTCACTGACGTGATATCCGTTCTGTACATAAAGGGAATTGGCAAGCTTCAGCACGTACTGGCTGTCCTCAGCAGTTGCCATGTCAGAAAGGTCCTTTAAGAACGAAAATTCTTCACCTGAAATCAGAGAAAACACGTCTGTCAGGGCAGGTAAATATATCCAGGGTTTAAAGTAGCCCAGTGTCCTCCCTGGAGGATATCACACAGGTATTTTATCTCTCAACAGAGAAGGTCACCATGAAATATCTTATAAAGTATGACTCTTCTTCTGAGACCTGAATACAGAAAACATTAGAAGCAACATCAGCTTCCCAAAATCCCGCAGTCAAAAAATGCTGCCCATCGAAACCAGATCAGCAGCCATTAACTTTGCTAAGAACTACACAGATTAACAATGAATGGTAAGTTAAGAAAAACCAAATACATTGTTTGCTTATACTTTCCTGCACAGAATATATTTATTATCATACAGAAATATATTATTGTTACTGTCAATTTAAACAACTACATGCCAGAGCAAATTGGGCGGTTATAGCATTACAGCAAATTGGGGAGATGCCTTCAGGCTGTATGTGAATGCAGGTGTACAAACCATCAGTTGTGCTCTACTGAAGTATTAGGAAGAAATAGTTGAAGCAACCTGCAGAATAGCCACAAATGGGTCAACAAATAGACAAATGGTCCACCCTCTCCCCAAAAAAGTCTCCCTGTCTGTAAGTAGTGAACAGAATGTGAGCCCAACAGACAGGTGTTCAAGCATCCTTACATGTGACTGGGGAAAAAACAAGTTTTTCCTGCACAGAATATATTTATTATCATACAGAAATGTCTTTCCAAATAGTACGCTTCAGCTGACAAATGCTTTTTAAAAATAAACAGACATTATCTGCCCATATGTTTCTGATTTTAATGGGAGGTTCCCAACCACTTTTGCTAAATATTTACACTGCTATGCCAGCTGCTTAGAACTTGGTCTATTATTCTAAAGATTTCCATCGAGCTCCTTCAAAGATCTCCCCCCCCCAAAAAAAGATGTACTAATGATGTTTACATAGGATTAGTGAATGCCACTTGCATGGAAAAACAAATAAATCTCAGCTTGTTGTAAATGTTATTACATCTTATAAATGCCGTTGGCCTGTCACAACGGCGCTAAAATAAAGATGCTTATTTTTAATTCTTCTAGCTTCATACTGTTCTGCCACATTTGCCAAATGTTTCAGAGGTTCAATCGGCAGTGTGAAAAAGCTTATGTCTGAAATGGGTAGACAGGAAATTCAATGAGAACTTCTGGGCTCATTGTGGGTGGTGGGGGTGTTAGCCTGACTGCTCTTTTATTTATCAATATTTGGGGGGAATATTAGCTCTTAACAATATGCAGCCGGCTTACAGGATCTAACCAGTGTATACAGAGGCGGCGCTAACCGATACTTCTGAGAAACTAACACAGACTCAATTTAAAGGTATAAAGATGATTTGTTTACAAAAGCATAATAAAAAGATTGTACAAAGCAATATGTTCAGTCATTCATACAAGCATTCAGTACTAGGAAATTAGATGGAAATTACAGAGACATGTGCATGAGCAGGTTATTGATGGTTTCCGTCAAGGGTGATATTTAACTCTATATGAAGCAGTAGAATCCGGTTGGAAAACAAGGGTGAGAAGTCCTTAGGAAGAGAATAAAGGATCGTGGCTCTGAACCAGCAGAAAGCCATGTGTCAGACCCCAGTGGTGCACCCAAGGGTCTGTGAGGGAGGATGGGAGACAAGGGAGGAACTAGAATAGAAACTAGACTAGAACTGGAACTAACTTGTGACTCTTGGGGAGCAGCTTTTATTGGGAGGTGGTACCTGGAAGGGTGGCAGGAGGATGGCATGATATGATGCCATCCCTAGAAAACCTATAGAAGGTCCGTTTGCTATCTCTAGCCACTATGGGGGTGCTAAAGGAGTGGTCAATATTCAAATCTATCTGATGGCCAGGGTAGGATGTCGCTGTCAGTGGGATCTGGCGCCGATCTTCTGGATCACAGGAACGCTGGCCATGGGAACCGATCTTTAGGAAGCACCCCGCTGTCTTCGCACCCAGGTGTGAAGTTCTTTGATGTAGCAAATGGAGATGAAGGCTGGCAGGAGGGGGCACAAGCATGCATACGTGCATGGAGTGTAGGTCTGTATGGAGTTGTGGGTGTAAGCCTGTAACCTCATGGCTTGTGTGAGAGAGTGTCTTTGTTCACTGTATCAACCTCCTGCCTGGAGGTGGCAACCTCAGAAAATGGTGTTCTGACCCTATTGTGTAGGTGTCTGTCCCCATCTTCCCACTGGTTACCTAGTGTGCTCTCAGGTCCCACATAACTGATATCATAGTCCATTTATTACCCCTATAAATCAGAAAAGTCCATAAGAATGCTGCGCAGCCTTACAGGGGTGGCAGTGCCTAGCCTGAGAATTTGCTCAAATTGGGGAATTGCATGTAGGAATGAGAAGTTTTCCACTACTCTATCTAATTTAGGGGCTGATCCCTTGCCACACCCCAGGCTTCAACATAAAGATCTTCTGCCGAAATTCAGAAACTTTGACAGAGTAGAACCCCAGCGGTGGAGAGCGAACAGTCCACCCTTTGCTTCCCCCTCATTTTTACCTGTTCCCCCATCAGAGAATGATCAAGATGGGCAGCCATGTTAGTCTGTCTGTAGAAGTAGAAAAGAGCAAG
The DNA here is from genome assembly GCA_029233225.1 of Lepidodactylus listeri. Lineage (NCBI taxonomy): Eukaryota > Metazoa > Chordata > Lepidosauria > Squamata > Gekkonidae > Lepidodactylus > Lepidodactylus listeri. The sequence continues at coordinate 24,342,652 of JARCFY010000005.1, forward strand.
AGTCCAACAGCACCTTAAAGACTAACAAAATTTGTGGTAGGGGGGGAGCTTTCGTTGAGTTACTGCTCCTACCCTGCCACAAATCTGGTTACTCTTTAAGGTGCTGCTGGACTCCTGCTCTTCCCAACATATTAGACAGCAGACACTGCTGGGGGAGGGGACTTCCAATCCAGATACTTACAGTATGTTCTCCAAGTTCCTGGATCAAGTCTCAGAGCTCATGTGTGTGCTCTTCTCAGCTTTTGGAAGAGATCCAGGCACAGACAACCCCTTCTGGCTAACTTCTGAAGGCATGACTCTGAGATTTGATCCAGGCCCTCAGGGAACTGACTTTGAAAGCCTAGAAGAGAAGAAGAAGAAGAAGAGATTGGATTTATACCCCGCCCTTCACTCCCCAAGGGAGTCTCAGAGTGGCTTCCAAACTCCTTTCCCTTCCCCTCCCCACAACAGACACCCTGTGAGGTAGGTGGGGCTGAGAGAGCTCTTTCCCAAGCTGTCCTTGAGGGAACAGCTGGTACAGAGCTGTGGCTTGCCCAAGGTCATCCAGCCAGGTGCAAGTGGAGGAGTGGGGAATCAAACCCGGTTCTCCCAGATTAGAGTCTGTGCACTTAACCACTACACCAAACTGGCTCTAGAATGACTCTCAGAACTACTTATTTTTATTTTGCAATTCCCCCCAAAAAGATTCCAGAGGCATACATTGGACTCTCTTCCTCATTTTATGTTACAGCTCTATCAAATAGATTCAATGTATATCACTGGTCAAAGGTCACCCAGAGAGCTTCATGTCTGAGCAGGGATTTGAACCTGGGTCACCCAAGGCCTCCCAATAGTCTAACCATTACAGCACAGTGGCTCTGTGGCAGCTATCACAGAGTTCCATTGTGTGCACTTTTAAAATTATGAATGGGGTGGAGAAAGTACAGAATGAGATTTTTTTTTTAATCTTCTACGATAATGCTAGAACTCTAGGGCACCTGATGAAGTTGATAGGCAATAGATTCAGGACAGACAAAAGAAAATATTTCATTGACATGGGCTGTGCTGACGGACATTCGTTTAGTTGGCTTTAAAAGCGAATTAGACAAGTTCAGGGAGGGCACTTCCATCAATGGCTATTAGCCATGAAGACTGAAGAGGACTTCCATGTTCAGAGGCAGAAAACCTCTGAAAATCATTACTGGGGGGCAACATCAGGGGAAGCTCTGGCCTCTATGCCCTGTTAATACGTCTCCTGAGGGTATCTAGTTGGGTACTGTGTAGAACAGGATGGGCCATTTGTCTGATCCAGCATAGCTGTTCTTATGATTTATCCTCAGCCCTGGTGGAACATGCTTCCATGTGAGATCAGGACCCCACGGGGCCTTTTACCATTCCTCGGGGCTTGTAAAAGGGAGCTGTTCCACCAGGCCTTTGGTTGAGGTGGCAGGCATCCACGAAAAACATCTCGGCCTCCCCTGCTGAAGAGACCATCTCCATGCGGCCTGGATTGAACCAACTCAGAGTCCAGTGGCACCAGTATCAGTGCAAATGGTTTTTAAATGCTGTTTTAATGTTTTAATTAACGATTTACTATTATGTTTTGTGTTGCCGAATGGCCTAACTATTGCTGTGATCCGCCCTGAGCCCGTTCATGGGGAGGGCGGACTATACATTTGGGAAACAAACAAACAAACAAATAAATAAATAAATATCATATGCAAGTACCACATTTGCCTTTATTCCCCAAATCATAATCCTAGCAGTAATAAATAAACAAAGTAATTTTTGTTCAAAAAGTAGAATATTAATCCACTGGTGGACCTCCTGATGGCACCTGGTATTTTTGGCCACTGTGTGACAGAGTGTTGGACTGGATGGGCCATTGGCCTGATCCAACATTGGCTTCTCTTATGTTCTTATGACTCCTGGCTATCAACCATTCAGCACCATGGATAGTTCCTTGCTGCTGAAAGCCTGGTAAAACATTCTATTTGCCACAGCTCTATCCAGGAGAGGAAAGGTAGGTTTCCCTGAACCCATTGAGGGTGCTTCCAAAATGGCCCTACTATTCTGAAGGCAATCATTCTGTCTTAACTCATAAAGGCTTCCATTAAACATGCATTAAAATCAATGTTAAACAATTGGGATGGCCCATTTTCTCTTCAGAAGACCATCCCTTCAAGCGTATGAGATCTTACCACCCTATTAAAATTTAGCTAAAAATAGGTTGTCAGCTCTGTCTGTCTAGTATGCTGCTGATTTACTAGCAGTCCATAAAGAAGAACACTTGACAATTTCAAGGTCAAACATTCCAAAGGGGAAACTATCTTAGCCACAGAAAACACTGGCTTCAATCCTGTGTAGAATTTTTGCTGAAAGAAGGTTGGACGATTTTTATGCATTCCCCCAGACCTCTGCCTTTCCCCTCATGCTGTCCCTGGGAGTCCCCTGTCACCCAGGAGTAGCATGTGGGGTGGGGGCATTTTCAGCAGCAGTGGGAAAAGGGAGTTGAGTCCCACTCCGGTGAAGGAAAAGGGAGTTGAGTCCCACTCCGGTGAAGGAAAATCTAGATTTGTTATGGCACATAAGACACTGTGGACTAGCTCTTCATCAGCTGCAGGATGGAACAGAGAAAAACAAATGCTAAGAAATGGGATTATAAAAGTGAAATGCAAGATGTATATTTTGCAATATTGTTTGCAAAGTTCAGACGCACACAGCAGAAGCACACTGACTATCTACAACAGCAGAAATGGATGATACTAGTTTTCTTAGTCTTGCTGAGCTAATTTAACAGCTACAAAAGTAAGAGGGAGCCATTGTCACATTTGAGATCCGAATGGATAACAGTAAATTCCTTGGCACATTTTAATTCAGCTATTTAATGCAGAACTCTTTGATGCTCTTTTGTGGAATAAATATGATACCTTCAAGGGCACATTCACCTGTGCATCATCAAACATTTGATATATCCCATCATATGTCAACAATGCCCAGAAACCAGTGGGAGAATATGTTAATCTCCCAGAATGCTTAAGAACATAAGAACAGCCTTGCTGGATCAGACCAGTGGTCCATCTAGTCCAGCATCCTGTTTCATACAGTGGCCAACCAGTTATTCTGGAGGGCCAATAACAGGGCGCCGAGGCCGAGGCCTTGCCTTTATCTTGTCCCCTAGCACTGATATTCAAAGGTTTACTACCAGCTTAGCAGCTGACTTGAATCATCATTATTCAACAACAGCACTTCAGAGGGAGATTCCTGAACTGCTCAGTTCAATATCTGTTTAGGCCTTAATCACAGTAATGGCACTGAACAGACTTACAGTGCCATCCTGAGCAGAATTACATGGTTATAAGCCCAGTGAAATGAATGGATTTAGTAAGGTATAACTCTGCTCAGGACTGCAGTGTTAGTGGGAAGCAGTAGATGAGGAAGATTGTGTGATCATCCATTACTTTTGTGCAATCACTTAAGAATATAAGAACACAAGAGAAGCCATGTTGGACCAGGCCAATGGCCCACTGAGACCAACACTCTGTGCCACACTATGGCTCAAACCCAGGTGCCATCAGGAGGTCCACTAGCAGGGCCAGAACTCCAGAAGCCCTCCACCTGTTGCCCCCCCAAGCACCAAGAATACAGTGCATCACTTGCCCCAGACACAGTGTTCTATCTATACCTTGTGGCTAATAGCCACTGATGGACCTCTGCTCTATACGTTTATCCAGTCCCCTCTTGAAGCTGTCTATGCTTGTAGCCACCACCACTTTTTGTAGCACATCTTCCTTTTCACTCTCTACATTTTTTTCTCTGCCCATGTATATCCATCTGCCAAGCACTCACTGCAAGCATCTGATTAAGTGGGTTGACAAAATTTTACGTGCCCAATCTGTTCACGTTTAAGCAACCTTCCTTTTTTTGTTGACATTTTCATATACCCTTGGTAGGCTGCAGTCCTGGACACAGCTGTTTGGGAACAAGTCTCATTAATCCCAGTGGGCCTCACTTCCAAACAAAGATGCACAGAAACCGGCTATCTTGGATCTCAGTAATGTTATCAAAGAAGTGCAGACTGATTTAAACACACATTACCATTTTTCAAGCCATCATATCCCATGGAGTGTCGGATTTCTTTCAAGGTGGAACCATGGGCTCCAAGTTCCATCATTCCCATGGCAATTGCAATTCCCAGTGGGGAGAATATAATGTTTTCATCTTCCCCTGTGGCTCTCAGCTGATTGTAAACGTTCACCGAAAATTCGGCAATGGTTTCATCGGGAAAACTAGTGCTGAAGGCCTCGCTTTGCAAAACGAACAGGGACAGCAGTCCAAGGAGGAACATGTTGAAAGAGTTTTTGATCTGCAAGGCAAGATAATGGACACGGCAAATGAATCTTACATTGTACAGTTGGGATCATTAAACTCTATAAAATCAATATATGAAAAATAGGGGTGTTGTTTTAAAAAAACAAGACATAATTAAAAACAACAGACACAAAATCAGATAAACATATTAGGATGATTATTTATTTATCCACCACCATCAAAGGGCAGAGAAGAGCACAAGCTGACGGATCCCTCTCCAGAGGAACTTTTAATCTAAAATTTGAGACAAGGGAGATAACAGAGGCAGGCAGGGGAGAAGGAGGTGGAGAAAATCAGAGGGAGAATGTGCATTTGTTCCGGTTTCATTCAGTTCAGATTCGGCAAGGTGTGTCTAATGCTTCATGATAAAAAGCTACTTTTGAGGTGGGTGTGAAGGAAATGAATACATAGGTGAATGCTACATGTCCCTAAAAAAAGCAAGTGCTGGGGGGTGGAGAGATAGATGGAACATAGCACATTGTGCTAGGGGAAAGGGGGATTTAACACTTCCCTCCATACTACTTTACCCTACGGTGCCGGTCTTTTCCCCCACTGGAGCATAATTCAGTTGTGGGAAAGCATTTTCACTATAGCTTTGATCCATATGAGATCCCCTCCAGCTGCTTTATAGGACAAATGACACATCTGGAGTTCCAATCATGGATATCCAGTATTACATATAGTTTGGTCCATACAGTTGGCAGGTTCACCTCCTAGACATGCCAGTAAACAAACCCACTGGCTCTCCTTCAGGAGAAGTTTCGTTGGCCAAATTCTGTCAAAGGAGGGTAAGTCTATTTTTGCCCATGGATCAATGGAAAGATGGACAGCAGCTAAAAAGGAAGAAAGAAAACGACCCAGAAGAAGAGTTGAATGGCCAGCTAGGAAATCAGACTGCAGAAAACTGGTAAATGCTAAAAGCAGCTGCTAGGGGACCAGTCTGGATCAGGACCATTATATGGTAGAACCAAACATTTAACCATTTCCTCAATTTCTCCAATGAAATCACCATATCTAAAACTGAAATTTATTCCCAGAAAGAAACATACAGGTTTACACACATGCAGCATCTGGAGATCTCCCACCATTACAACTGATCACCAGACACACAAGTTCCCCTGGAGAAAACGGCTGCATGGGAGGATGGATTCTATGGCATTATACCGTCTTCTCCCGTCTCCGTACCCTGGCTTCATCTCTAAGATCTCCAGGTATTTCCCATCTTAGAGCTGGTAACATTAGCTGCAGCCCTAAAGACACTTTCCTAGGAATAAGCCCTACTTAATAACCTAGGACTTACTTCTGAGTAGGAGGAAATACCATCTTTCTGAGGGATTTACAGATATGAAAACAGCACAGGGGAAAATCTGCTTGGGCCCCCCCAGTGGCTACTTTGAGTGCTTTAAGAAAATGGTAGCTCTGCACCAGATTTCATGTTAACTCTAAGAGATTCTATAGCACCCCCAGATTGAATTCTCCCCTTTGCCAGACGTCAAGAGACCCTCATTCAAAAGGGTCTCAAATGTCAATACCAAAAACTATCACATCCTTTTGTCAGGGAGACTTTTTGTCAGCAAAACATTACGCCAGGAAAAAACCCAACAACACTGCCATTATGCAAGAAGTGTCTAAATCGCTGCAGCGCCCCAGCCTAAAAGTTCGGTCTTGGCGTCTTGTTCGACCACGACATGGTTCATTTGGGCCTGTTTAATAGGTCATTTGCGTTCCTGTTTGCGGTGACCTTCTGAGATAATAACACTTAACATTTAGACGGTGTCTTGTTATTAGCACAGTGCTCTGCAAACATTATCCAATTAACTCCCCTGACAGCTCAGAGTGGTGCATAATTAAATATTATTAAGCCCATTTTATAGATGAAGAAACACAGAGTAATAGGCCGTTCTGTGTGTTTTGGCAACAGTACTGAAGGCCAGCTTCCCATGGTTGAGGTGTTCCTGAAATGTAAGATGTCAGACTGCAGGTGGGAGAAAGGCCTTGGTTGACTGCTTCCCACAAAAACAGTGACTGCCAAGTACAGAGTTCGCATCAGAAGAAGGCGGCTAGGCTAGAAATGTTCCCTTCAACATCTTGTTTTCTGCATGGGGAGAGGTTGTTTATTTTAAATAGAAGATCATCTCAGAATTTGATTTTTTTTCTCGTATTCTACAAGTCTGTAGTTCAGGAACAGGTATTTGTTTACTTGATTTATACCCCACATTTCTGCCCGCCAGGGGCCCAAGGGGGGGTTACATTGTTTTCTTCTTTTCCATTTTATCCTCACAACAACCCTGTGAGGTAGGTTAGGCTGAGAGAGTGTGACTGGCCCAAGGTCACCCAGAGAGCTTCCATGGCAGAGTGGGATTTCGAACCTGCATCTCTCAGATCCTAATCCAGCACTCTTAACCACTACACCACGCTGGCTCTCCAGCTTATATCTTAGCTGCTAAGGGACAAGAAAGATGCAACAACAGGAGAGCAGGAAGCAGATCACAGCCTTTTTTTTTTTAGAATGAAAACCCAATGGGGGGAGGGGCAGAGTTTGGATCAAGGCCCAGCATGGGAGGGTTTTTTAAACCCTTTCCTCCCTGTGTCATTTTCCTGACACAAGTCTCCCCATTACTACGGCTCAGGGGAAATACACACATGGTTAGAGTCACATCTCAGCCTCCCTCTACGTTGCCTGCTGGCCTTTGGGTTGTTGTTTTTTTTAAAGTCAGCATCATGCCATCATTTCATGTAAGCCACCTTGAACCACGACAAAAGGCAGCATATAAATGTTTTAATGACTAAATAAATACATTTCTGGCAAATACCTGGAAGTGACATCATGCTGCTGATGTGACGCCAATGTAACACTCTATGATTCAGCAAAACTCTATGGTAAAACCAGATCTTGTTTGAACCCTTGGAGCATCACATTGATGGCAAACCAGTGATGTGCTGGGGGGGGGGGATGGGGAGATGTTATGCTGGTATAATGGTTGAATGTCCCCTATATGGTTTACCTCATTAAAAACTGCTTTTAACTTGGCTTCATCCTAAACATTATTTGAGTAATAAGTCAAAATGCCAAAATTTCTTACAGAAGTTCTTAAAGTACAAAATTTTAGATAGCACTACTCTTGACAGTACCTAATTTATATGGAACCTTAGACCTTAATTTTTATGGTACAAAGTTCTAATTTGTTTTATGACTGATGATATGCCAATAAAGGTCTATGAATGAATGAATGAATGAATGAATGAATGAATGTTATGCTGATGGTACAACATCACTTCTAGCAAATACTCAGAAGTGGCACTCCACCACCAATGCAAAATCATTTCACCCCTTCCTCTCTCACTGGTTGTCATTGGCTGGCGACCCTACTCGTGGTTCAAGTTTTAGGCAAGTAAACAGATTAGGAGCCTATAAATTTAGCATTTTCTCAGAAGAACGAGGGTCCATTGAGAGAAGGCTGTCATGGAGAAACGCCAAGTGTAAAATGCTTATATTTATACTGGACTGCCAGCTATTATTCGATTAGCATTGAAACTGTGGTTTCAGAGGTGTTCCTTTCTTTGTTTAGCATGAGACTCCTCTCTTCTCGGGAAGCCCACGTTGCATAGACCTGTGCAACTCAGGATTAACACACATTTTGTGTTCACCGTGACACACACCACTTCAAGTGTTTCAGCTCCAACACCCAGTTTTGTTGAACCATTAAGGTCCTGTTTCTTCTGCTAGGATTTTTAAAATCACTCTATCCTTTTAAAATGAATAAATAAGAAGGTGGGCTTATAGCAAGTCAGATCACTGGCCCACCTAATTCAGTAGTCTTCAGAAATGGGATGAAACCTGCAGGTGGCTTGTGAGGGCCGATGCCAACTCCAGTCTGGGGAAATTCTGGAGATTTGAAGGTGGTGCCTGGAGAAGGTGCAGTTTGGGTAGGACAAGGAGCTCGGCAGGTATGCAATGCCATCAAATCCCATATAACAATAACAAAGCGATAATACAGTATACACAATAGTCCCAGACAAAGCACTGAAAATGACACAGATAACAAATGTACTGAATACCAAGTTTATATGCACATTGGAACTTTAAACATACTACAATCAGAGCACACCTAATATCAACTGGGATTCACAAAGTTTCTAAATGCAAACAAAAAAGTCTCTGAGCATGAACAAAGTTCACAAAAAATTTTCAAATGCAAACAAGATGAAGGCTCTAGATTCTGCTCTTCATTTCGTATTCTTCTTCAGGAAATTACTTCTACAGAAGATGGAGAGACTTCCACAAAAGAGACTTCAAGTGAGAAACATAGACAGATTTATAGGTTCTCCCCGACCTCTGGGGTATTTCCTATCAAATACAACTCGTCATAAATCTTGAAACTTTACTAATGGGCAACCGGTCACTAACACTGGAACTAATCTCCAAAGTTGGATGCCATCGAATCCACCTTCCAGAACCACCTTTTCTTCCAGGGAACCGATCTCTATAGACTGGAGATTTCAAGAGGGTCCAGGAGATTCCAAGAGAACTCCAGGCCTCCATTTTGAGGTCAGTAAACCTACTTGTGAACCTCTGCTGTATTGCTGTTGTTACCTTTTTAGAAAGATCTGCGGCTAGTAAGCATAAACAGAGAGTGCCTCCTGCTTTTCTACAGCACATGCTAAGAGGGCCCAACAGAATGGTAAGGAGAGGTCGTTCAACCTGGAAGTCCTTCTGGGACAGCCTTCTATTGTCATGCCTTGTGTTGTTAAACAGAGGCATACCTGGCCTGACGTGGCCACCTGGCCGCATATTTTTCTGCAAGTGCATACTCTGGGAGTTAAAGTCAAGTGAATGGCATTCGCACGCGGCACCAAGGGCTTTCCGGAATCTTTGTGTACCTATGAAATGCTTCTGCACTTTGTTCCTGGCATGCGCCCCTTCGTTTCTGAAGGAGAATAGCTCTGGTAACACAATTTCACAATCTGCATATCTGCACAAGCTAAGGATCAGGAAAGCAAAACCCCTTACCACCCAAATCTCTATCATCTGACTCGCTTTTGTTGCGGTAGAGCAAGAAAATAAACAAACAAAGGGCCTAAGCCCTAACCCCTGTTGGCTTTGAACGTTACTGGAAGCTCGTCTAGCTCTTTTAGCAGCATCGTAAAGCGATTCAACACTTTCCTAGAGGAGCTGGAGAAACATCTTCCACTCTGTGACGTACGACTGTCATTAGTTCTTTCAAGGGCTGTAAGGCAAACAATTCATCCAAATATAAACAGATACCTACACTTATTCATTCCTTGCCTCTTTTCGGTTTTATTCTTTACAGGGTGCTTGGAAAAAAAAAAGGGGGGGGATTTTAATCAAAGTCCTACTTCTGCCATGGACATCCAGGGTTGCCAGCCTCCAGATGGAGCCTGGAGATCTCCTGGAATTACAACTAAACTCCAGACAACAGAGATCAGTCCCCTTGAAGAAAAGGGCTGCTTTGGAGCATGCACCCTATGGTATTATACTCTGCCAAGGCCTCTCCCCAAACTCCACCCTACCCAGGCTCCACTCTCCGAATCTCCAGAAGTTTCTCAACCCAAGGTTGGTAACCCTATATTGCAGGGTTTGAGGGTGGAGCCTAGGCAGTGTGGGATTTGGGGAGGGAAGAAACCTCAACAAGGTATAACAGAATCCATCATAGAGTCCACCCTCCAAAGCAGCCATTTTCTCCAGGTGAACTGACCTCTGTTGTCTGGAGATGAGCTGTAATTCCAGGAGATCTCCAGGCCCCATCTGGAGGCTGGCAACCCTGAATAAGTCTATGGCAGAAGCAGGACTTAGATTAAAATCCCTTTAGCAGAGTCTGGTCTCTCCCCCCTCCCCTGTTTTCCAAGCACCCATTAAAGAATAAAACTGAAAAGAGGCAAGGAATGAATAAGTGTTGGTATCCATTTATATTTGGATGAATTGTTTGCCTTACAGCCCCTGAAAGAAATAATGACAGTCATACATCAGAGATCACTTCCACTGGAGAAAACGGCAACCCTGGCAGGTGGACTCTATGGCATAATACCCTGCCAAGTCCCTCGCCTTCCCAAACTCTGCCCTCCCCAGCCTTCACCCCCCCCCCCCCAAAAAATCTCCAGGTACTTCCCAACACAGAGTTGGCAACCCTACAGGGCAACGCACCATCAAGTTTCCAAATCATTATGTAAGTCGTAAGTAATGCCACTCGGTACTTTTTAACCCACCAGCTCTATCATCATTAAAGTATACTTGAAAATGCAACTTATCGATCTGATGCGCAAAAGGCTCAGGATAATTAGATGTTCAAACAGAAATGCTGCCTTTGCAGGGTAACGCTATCATAACTCTACACCCTTGGTTTGTTTGGGTTTTTTTTCTCCTCCCCCGCCTCATTTAAGCTTATAAATGCAAGGTCCGTGTCACAGAGCTGCTTTGCAAAGCCCCTGTCACCTCTCAAGAAATACAGGCATGCCTCCACATACAGCCTGCTTATCACGTTGACAGGCACTTTGTTAGTTTGATGTAGATAAGATTCAATGAGAGAGCATGCACAAGAGCATGCAATGATGTATCAGGCCTTTGCAGTGCAATCCTATGCAGAGTTCTTCCAGTTCAAGCTTCCTGAATAGGGGTGTACTAAAAAAAAAAAAAATCGGCCCGATTTGGATTCGGCCAAATTGGGCCAAATCTGATTCAGCCGGCCGAATGACCCCCAAATGCAACTTTCGGCAATGTATGTCGATTGGGGTGGCATTCAGCTGGCTGAATCAGATTCAGCTGTGCGGGGAAGCATTTAAATGCCTCCCCAGGGCTTCTCTGGAGTTCCCACTGAAGCGGGCACGCCAGAGAAGCCCAAGAGAGCCTCCCCCGCGCCCTTCCTAGCTTGCCCGCCAAGGCAGGTGAGCTAGGGAAGGCGCGGGGAGGGATTTAAATGCCTCCCTGTGCCTCCCTCCCACAGCTGCTTTTTGGCAGCCACCGAAATGCCGCTGAATTTTGGTGGCGGCTTTCGGCAGCAGGCCAAACCAGATTAGACAATCTGATTCGGCCTGCAGCTGCCCGAAAGGGGGCTGAATGGGCCATTTTCGGGGGGGCATTCGCTTCAGATGAACTGAATGCACATGCCTATTCCTGAAATAAACCCATCCAGCACAGGACTGCACTGTTAAATACCACCTCCTAGTCATAAGATTCCTAAGACAGCATCCAAGCTGACAATCTTCACAGAAAGCAATAAAAAGCAATAAAAAAACAAGGCAGAATTTCACTGAGGATATACTTAGATTTTAACCACATTCCTAGGGCTGCCTATTGCAGTTTGGGAAATACTGGAGATACTGATTTTCCCAAATGTAGGGTTGCCTTCCTCTTAAAGCAATAAAGAGAAAGTCATTACAAAAAGGATGGAAACAATATTACCAGGAATAATGAAACTCAGATCTTTCCACATTTGGGGCACGTCAAGCTGCTGCAATAGCCATGTTATTCTGGCGTGACACTTCACAAATTCTACCACTGTGTAAGTGACTGGGGGGCTTCTTAGTCCGGGAACAGATGATTTGTATCTACCCACCTGCACTAAAACTAAAGCTGTGACTGGTGGGCTGAGATATGGCCCCATCTCCCAAGAGTGGAATTTATCAGAGCTTTATTGTGCAGCAAGGAAACGTGATTGTGTAACACACTGAAAAAAACATTTACAGATGTTGGCGGTTTTCTCAAGGTAAAAACAACCTGTCAGGAAACGGGTTAGCACTTCTGAAATTGTGCAAAGGCTCAAATGTCAGCTCTCCCCCAGTCTTTACAGATGTGCTAACCTGAGCCTATGAATGTTCACCCAGAATAAAGGCATAGCAGATTTAATGTATCCTACTCCAAAGTGAGTGCGCATAGAATTTTGAACTAAATGATTTTGGGATACAATCCACACATGTATTATTTTCCTCTGAATGCTCCAATGAAAAGCCACTTCTGAGTCTGGGAACCCCAAGGAACATTAATCTAGTACAGGAGGTTACAGCAAGATCGGGAAATTGGCTAAAATTGCCCTCCCCGGTAAGAATTTTTGTTTTGTTCGTGGGATTTGCTCCACTTGCATATGAGTGAGGAGGAAATATTTCTGGTGGTTTCCTCTGCCCCCAGCAGACCCCTAACCAACATTTTGCATGATTCCTGAAGATCCCCAACCCTCAGAAATATTTGGAGGGGCAGTGTGCTGGGGGAAAAGTACTTAAAATCTCTTCTACAAACTTGCTGTATTTGTGGAACACATCATGGTGTAGTTTGTTAGAGAGTTGGCCTAGGATCTTGGCGAACCACGTTTGGATCCCCCTTTTCCCATGGAAACCTGTGAGATGACCTTGGACCAGTCATTCTCTCTCAGCCTAATCTGTCTCACAGGAAGTGTTGCTAACCCAGTGCTGGCAACTGGCAGGAGAGAATGAAGAGCAGGAACAGATAAATTGCTCTGGCTCCAACAGCACTTTCAGTATAAACTGGGAAGTGACTCCATCAAGTTGGGGCAACACTCTAGGGTTCCACTGAAACTCTATGGTAAAACCAGGTTCTGGGTTGTTCAAGAACTGATATTGTGACATCGGACATTGTGACCTGCCCAGTACTTTGATCCATCTCAGGCACACATACAGGGAACATCTTTGGTGTAGCAGTTAGTTTGGTGTAGTGGCTAGGAGTGTGGACTCTAATCTGGAAGAACCGGGTTTGTTTCCCCTTTCCTCCACATGCAGCTGCTGGAGGGGCCTTGGGTCAGTCACAAGTTCTTTCAGAGCTGTTGTCTCAAGAGCACTTCTCAAAAGAGCTCTCTCAGCCCTACCTTGCTCACAGGGTGTCTGTTGTGGGGAGGGGAAGGGGGAAGCAGATTATAAACTGCTCCAAGACTCCTTCAGGTAGTGAAGGGTGGGGTATAAATCGAATCTCTTCTTCTTCTCTTTTTCTTCTTTATCTGGGAGCACTTGTTAAACTGTCTGATCACCATCTTGTGACCTACATCATCTGGGCTTATATGGGTTTTAATTGCAATTATGCTGTAATTGTTTTTAACTGTTTTACCTCCTTGCTGTAACCCACCCTGAGCCCTGTGTGCAGGGGAGGGTGGGATAGAAACTCAATAAATGAAAAAATAAATGGTGAATCCCCCCCACCCATTTCCCCTCATTGCCCTACCAAGGATCAGTGCTGCTGGGCTGGAGGGGCTGCCAGAACAGAAAACCTGCCAGCCCCACCCACAGGCTTGCTGTCGTAAGGATCAGGGCCGGAGTCAGTATATCCTGAGGTGGGGGAGCTGCACTGCTGCTGATTGGTATGCCCAAATCCCACCTGCTGCTTGCAAACACTCCACCATCCATGCTCCCAGTACACACTGCCTGGCATAGGAAAGGACATGTGGGTGGTGGCAGGCATCTGTGAACATGGGAGGTGAGAGTGCGCATGAGGGGGTGGGGGAATGATGCACAGGTATGTGGGTTGGTGGGTGCAAAGGGAGACCTGAGCAGAGGAAAGGAGGGGGACCTCGGCACTCTCTGCTGCCGCCCCCCCCAAATCCAGAGCTGGCCCTGGTGAGGATAAAATGGAAGAGGTCGATGTTAGCCACTTTGGGCCCCAGTGGGGACAAAAGAGAGGGAGTGGATCCTACCAACAGTACACAGTAACAAACAACATTTCTACATAACAAAGGGTGCATTCAGACGGGCAGCTAATCCTGCCATTGGCCCGGCTGTAATTTGATCTAGATCTTTTTTATCCAGCGTTGCATGACCAGACAGCTCCCCCGTGAATTGTTTTACCGCATGTGACTCCTTGGTGGATTGTCTAGATGGCATTCACCTTAAGGAGCCATGCGGTCAACTTTTTTTTTTAAAAAAATCCTGTTCTCACATATGTGCCTCACCGTCTACTTGTTTTTCCACGCATCCATGGACTTAAATGATAAAAGCACCACCAGCGGTACCTTCCTTTAAGCGGTACCTTTAACGAAGTGCATAAATATCACGGGACCTTCAGAAACATTAAAATGTCCTGATAGTTTGAGTGGAGCTTTGCGGACGTTGCGTGTTTAAGCGGTTATGCGCCCATTGCTCAGACTTTTTTTAAAATGGCGGCCATTCGGGATGGTCCCTTGGGGAAGACGGCAATTTGCAGACAGACTGTGAACCAAGTTTTGATTTGAAGAAAAGGTACTAGCGCTCCCCATCTTGGTACTATTAATTTTATAGAGGTTTTTTTTTTACCTGGAGCATTAACAGAGAGTCTGGATACTATGGCAATAGGTACAGGCTGACTACTTAGGTTGGTGAAGTACCAGAAAACTGTCTGCAGCATTGTGGGTGTGTGCAGTTCCTTAGGAGAAGATGCCAATGAGGGCTTTGGGGGTCAGGGCAGGGTTTGGATGCAAGGGCATGGAAATGAGCATGCCACAATAACACCCACCCCTTGGCTTTCAAGTGTGCTTTGGGCATTCCATATTAATTTATTTGGGCATTTCTACACAGCTTGTCTCCCCAAAAGGACCTGAGGTGGCTTATAGGAAATCCCATAATACAATTACAATTTAAATATCCTAGGCATTGCTCCAGGTCCACCAGCTGGCCCAATGCAGGTTGTGAGCCATAAGCCAAGAGGCTAGGTTTGCCAGGTCCCCCTGGGCCAGCAGTGTGTGTAGGGGGTGGGTGGGGGGTCAGGGTTGCCAGATCCAGGTTGGGAAACTCCTGGAGATTTGGGGGGGGGAGCCTGGGGAGGACAAGGACCTCAGTGTGGCACAATGTCACAGAGTCCGCCCTCCAAAGCATCCATTTTTCTCCAGGGGAACTGGTCTCCGCAGTCTGGAGAGGAGCTGTAATTCTGGGGGATCCCCAGGTCCCACCTGGAGGCTGGCACCCCTACGAAGAGGCATCTTTTAAGGGGGTGAGGGAAGGAGAGATTCAGTTATTTCATTCTGGTTTTAATTTGGACTTCTTTTTTTTTTTAAATCTATTATTGTAAGCCACCTTGAACCGCAAAGAAAGGAAAGGTATTAATATTTTAAGAAATAAATAAGAGTCTTCTGGGTATTGCCTAAGGGCTCATGCCCAAGGGTTTTGTGCTTTTGGCGACAACGGGGCTAAGTGCCTGCAAGCACAGGAGAAGCAACTCTGTCCAGATGGTATTCAGCTGCTGCTAGCAAGACCCTCCCAGCTTCCTCACCTGCCTCCCATAGATCTCTGCCTGATCTGCCCTGACCCTAATCACAAAAAGGGAGGCAAAATAAGGTGGATACAGCCAGCCATGACCGGTAGTTCAAGGGTACTGCCTTGCACAATTGATGTCATGCCTATAACCATGTTTTTTGTGTTTCATCACCAGCCTCCTGCTTCCTGGCATCGCACCAGCTGGTAGCCCTAATGCGCATACAGCCAACTCCACACTTTTTAAACCCCTGAACGAAGAGCTCTTGGGAACATTTCAGCTCCCATCCTACCGACCCGAGAGGTCCAATAAAGGCTCATTGGTATCACTGTAAATGATGGTCTTCATTTCTCTTCCCATTTATCATCCGTATATGCCAATTTAACAAAAAAAGCCCACTGGGGGAAAATGCAAAGAGTTTAAAACCGAAAAAATGCTAATTCCACATTTTGTAGATTTGAGCAGAAAGCCCTGCGGAACGAGTCGGAGGTCTCTGCTGGCTCCTGCTGACTCTGCTGTGATGCTGTTGCTGCAACGGAAATTAAAAATAATTAGATTTGCCCTTTTAAGTCTCCTCAGCCCGGGTCAGACCCTCAGCTGCTGCAGAGATATGCGATTCCTCCGTTGTGCTTCAACAGCTGTAGGAATGCTAAAGAGATATGTGATTCCTTCGGTGTGCTTTAACAACTGCTGGAATGCCATGTCAGTCTTTTCTGCTTCTATCCCTTCTTGCTCAGGTCTCCATCCTGGTTTATTTTGTCCACACAGGTTCAGTCTAACAAAGAACAAAATCAATCTGCAAATGTTTTATTCTTGACTTCAAAATGTGAGTCACAGATACAGGAAGACCCTGTAAAAATCAGCCTTGATGGAAGCTCGTGCCACAAATTAAGATGACTCAATCCACCATAATCTTCTAGCATCGTTACCTTTCTGGCCTAACCCGTATAAGCCTGTTCCTGAGAGAACTGGTCTTGTTCCTGTTTCGTGAAACCACCGATTCTTTGTTAGCTACTTTCAAAATGGTAGGAGTACGAAATTATTTATAGACAGCGGCACCTGTCAAGCGCTTCGCATTTGGTGGACCGCTCTCCCTTTCCAGTTTTTATTCTCTATTTCAAGCTATTGCAATAAGCAATGGGAAGCCCCCCCCCCCCAAAAAAGAGCAGAAGGATCATGCCAGGCAGAAAATGAAGCAGTTGTCATTACTAATTCCAGCCACCCACCCTCTGGAGAAGACACTGATTGGAACCCTGCGCTTTTCAACCCCCACTGCAAACAGCAAGAAAAGAACACGTGATGGGGAAAAACAAAAAGAGGCAGCACAGTTGAGAATATTTCTATACCCAAGAAAAACATTAGATGGTTGTGTAAAAGGAGGGCATTCCTAGCTTGCGAGCACAGAAAACACACAGCTCAGTCTGTTTCAAGGGTTTTTATATAAGGAGCCTGCAACACGGCTCTGCAGCCGAATGTGGCTCAGTACAGAACCAAATGAGGCTCTTTAAAAGAGAAAATGAAATTTCCCCCCCCCCCATTGAAGTATATCGGGAGGGGTAGATGGGATGCTAGAATAACCAGTGTGCTACCGGAATGGCAGGTAACTTTTTAATGGGACAAACGAGCTTGTTGCTGGAGAGAAGGCAGCGTGGGATAGCCTGATCTCGTCAGATCTCAGAAACCCAGCAGGGTGGCTATGGCCAGTACTTGGATGGGAGACCATCAAGAAAGACTCTGCAGAAGAAGGAAACAGCAAACCACCTCTGCATCTCGCTTGCCTTGAAAGCCCCTTTGGTGGGGATGCCGTAAGTTGGTTGCAACTCGACAGCACTCATGCATGTGAGAGGCTCGTTAGAGAAGCTTTACAGAAAAGGAAATGAGAGAGGCGAACAGTTGCCAGTAACCCAGAAGCAAAACATGTGCAGACTTATGCCAGTGCATCAAAACCCACTGTGCAGGGTGCTCCTGTGTACATTTCAGTGCAATCCTAAGAACATTTGCCGAAGAGGAAGAGGAGGAGGAGGAGAAGGAGGAAGAGGAGTTGGCTTTATACCCCGCGCTTCACTATCCGAAGGAACCTCAGAGCAGCTTACACAATCACCTTCCCTTTCTCTCCCCACAACAGGTGAGGTATGTGTGTGTGTGGGGGGGGGGGGGCTGAGAGAGTTCTGAGAGAACTGTGACTGGCCCAAAGTCACCCAGCTGGCTTCATGCGGAGGAGTGGGGAGTCAAACCCAGTTCTCCCAATTAGAGTCCACTGCTCTTAACCATTATACCACACTGGCTCTGAATAGATCTGAGTGGGATTCTCAGCAGACCTGCTTAGGATAGCTCGCTTCATTATTTACTGGGCGATCTCGTGCTTGCCGCTTCCTAATAAAGGATGCACAACAACCAGAATTTGAGCTGCAGAGACTTGGATTCACACAGGCAAAGTTTGAAGCTGTGGCCAAGCAGGAGGGGAGAGGCGGCCTCGCCGGGCCTTCCTGCTTCCAGAGCTGGCTTCCCAAAGCCCCTCTCCCTCCCCTCCTGCTTGACTGCAATTGGAAACAGGGAGAGCCCCTCACCTTCACACCCAGATGCCTGTGCCAGCACACCTGCACCAGGGATGGAGGGGGCACTGCTCCTGCTAGCCGAGCCTGCCCAGGAGAAGCAGAGCCACCAGAAGCCTCCCAGCCACTGGCAGCCAGGTTAGCACAGCCGTCACCATATCCTTCCTTCCTTCCTTCCCTCGCTCCCTGGGGTGATGGTGGCTTCTGGGCTTCACTGATGGTTGCTGCAAAGGTGCTGCTGCAGCTGTTCTGCTGACAGGTCCTCAAGGGAGGGGAGGGGAGGCCAGCCGGGCCTGGGCAGCCGGGCGTGCTGGAGCCATGCAATGTAGCGCCAGAACAAACAGATGGTTTCTTCTCCCCCTGCTCAAACACAGGAAGCTTTGGGGATTACTTTAGAAGTTGTGATCTTTAATCCTAAATTTGCGGTTATCGGCTGCTCAGGGGAGAGCATGCTCTGCACATGCTCAGAGATAAGGGCACTTTAAAAGCAAACTTCCAGGGCATCCGAGGGGAAAGCGGGCTTTTTTCACCTCGGCTGGTTCTCTCCCTTAATTAGACTCCCACTAATTAGATGAGCCCCCCACAGAAAATTCCTAGCTATGGGGCTGAAGTACCCTAGGATTGCCATGCTTTTGATGGAAGGGACATCAGCCAACCCACACAACACTGGCATACCAGTTCCTGCCCCCTAAAGGCTCCTGGGGGTTGCTGGCTATGGCCTAGAAACCCTTAATCAGCAACATGAAAAAGAAAAGTTGGGCAGCAGACCTCTCCAAGGTGGAAAGATCTGGGTGGAAGCAGCTTGAGCAGATAAAATAAAATAGCCAAACTCAGTTTCTATGCCCAGACAGGTGTAGAAGTACAAGGCCTTCTCTCCCCTCAGCTCTCTTTCGAAACATCAACTTTGAGAAGAAAAAAAGAAGAAGCTTTTCCCTTCACTCCAATGGCTCAGAACCCAACAAATATAACCCAGGAACTGTCAGTTTTTTTAGAATAAAAACCTGAACAGTTACACTTCGTTCTGTGCACGCAAGGCCGCTCTGGAAGGCCGAGACCCTGTCAGTTGCCTTCAATACAGACCTGCCAAATAACACATCAGGCTGAAGACAAGCAGGAGCAAAACACCGTTAATGCCTGACTACCGTTATCTTACTTGAAGGTGAACAAGGGGACAGACTGGGAATGTAAAACCAACAAAACAGTTTTTGTGCTGCAAGAAATCTTTAATTCAATGCCCCGTGAGGAGAAAAGTTCCTCTGTGGGAGTATACCCAGCTGCTCAGAGGAAGGCAGGATTTTCCCTCCCTCCCTGGCTCCTTCAACAGCCGAAGATACAGAATTCAATAATTCTCCCATTTCAAGGTCATGGGAGCCTTGCCCTAGTTCTCGCCTTGCGGAGTTCAGCAGATCCAAATGATGTCCTCTTTACTCACGTAGCCACCGGCCACGGCACATACCAGAAGCATTATGTTCATCTCGGTTAACTACGTTCCCTCTAACTCTGGAACACAACGGCACAAGCAACAGAGCTGATGCATTCATGTAGACAGCCAAAATATGATGAAATTACAGTTATCTAATGGTTTGCAGTTTATGCTAATCACAAACTGTAGCAAAGACGGGCCATTCAAAAACAGAGCAGGTGTTCCTACGTACTCCAGGGACACCCTAAATACATGACTTTGTAAATTAACCAAAATGTATCTAACAGAAAATGACTTGAGAACTGTGTATGCTCCAGGAGGTATGGCAGCACAAAAGCAGCTGAGTCAGTTAAAGGAAAACACACACACAAACAAGTGCAGCAAAAAAGAAGAAAGGACCGGCCTGCGTCTCAGACAGCTAACAGAATTCGGGAGGGGAAGAAAACATTTCAAAATGCTTATCCTCGCCCCATGGTTTCTCATGGACTGTCCAGCTTCTTTGGGGTTTATTAATAATCCAGCAAATATCCTATCACATTCTATAGGTGGGGAGACAGATAGGCAACAGCCATGGGGTTAGTAAGTAACCAGCTCTGGGTAGGCCACTTCTGGCCACTGTATGACAGAATGTTGGACTGGATGGGCCACTAGTCTGATCCAACATTGGCTTCTCTTATATTCTTATGGAAATTCCAAGAGTTTGGGGGGGGGGAGTTGGAGCCTGGGGAGGGCAGGGTTTGGGGAGAGGAGGAAAACTCAGTTGGGTATAATGCTGTAGAGTCTACTCTCCAAAGCAGCCATTTTCTCCAGGGGAACTGACTGGAGATCAGTTGTAATTCTGGCAAGTCTCCAGGCTCCACCAGAGGTAGACAGCCCTACAGTAAGGTATGAGGTTGGGTCAGCTTGTGAAATGATCCCATAACAAATATAGCTCCAGACCATGGGGAAGAAGATAGGGAAACTTACTATCTCTCAGCTGAGAACCTATGTTCTTTCATGAACTAGACGGGGCAGGGGGGGTGTCCCACCTTCAGTGTACATCTCTTTCCCAGTAAACCATCATCAAGAGGAAAAGTAGAAAGAAGTAGAAGATTGGCAGAATGATGCAGCAGTTAGAGTGTTAGTCCTGGAATCTGGGAGATCTCGGTTCAAATTTCTCATTCTGCTGAGGAATCTTGCTGGGTAACCTTGGACTAGGCACTATCTCTCATCCCAACTTATCTCACAGGATTGTGACAGCAAATTGGAGGAAGGTAGAACAATATTTTGAGTTGTTTTGGATCCCTACTGGATTGGAGATAAATAATAAATCTACCATTATGAGATTCTACCATTATGAAATCTACCACTGAGAGCCAGCGTGGTATAGTGGTTAAGAGTGGTGGACTCCAATCTAGAGAACTGGGTTTGATTCCCTCACTCCTCCACATGAAGCCTGCTGGGTGACTTGGGCCAGTCACAGTTCTCTCAGAGCTCTCAGCCCCATCTACCTCACAGGGTGTTTGTTGTGGGGAGAGGAAGAGAAAGCGATCATAAGTCGCTTTGAGACACCTTTGGGTAGAGAAAAGTAGGGTATAAAAACCAACTCTTATGATGATCTTGATGATGATGTCCCTACTATGATGACTAGGCCGCTCACTGTCAAGGGCAATGGTAACTGTAGAATTTGTTGTCTTGTTCCACAGTGGTGTGGAATGTACACTGGGATACACCAGATACAGTGTTTTCTAATTATATCAGCTATCATCTTATTTGGAAGGAACTCACTTGGGAACACACTTCTGGAGCTTAAATGTGTTCCCTACTGCTAGCACCTCGGCCACTAAGTATCAAACTGGGATCTGTTAGCTTAATTTCATCCTGGCTTCTGTCTCTTAGTAGTGTGAGGGACTGTGGAGAGCCGGTTTCTTCAAATATCAATTGCGTAATAAATTAATTAACATATTGGCGAAGGCCCTAAGAACATTTTATTTGCATGTCTATATACAGGCTTCTGTATCTGAAGAAGTGAGCAGTGACTCACGAAAACTCATACCCTGCCACATATTTTGTTAGTCTTTAAGGTGCTACTGGACTCTTGTTCTTTTCTGCTGCTACAGACAGACTAACACGGCTACCCATCTTGATCTAAATCTAAAGTAGCACATGAGAGTAAAATAGTCACTGTGACAGAATGGGCCCACTCCAGCCTGCAGGCCCTGTTCCCCCCTGCTTTCCAAAGTTTTCCCAACATCTGGAGAGGTTTTTCTGGCAACCACTGACACCACCTGACCTTTGTAAGGCATTGCCCACTGGGAGGGTCAGGACGCCCAGCTTCCCTTCCAAGTTCTGAGGCCTTGCCTCTGTGTATCCTGCAGCCCAGTGTCTGGTCACCAAGGCAATAGTTTACTGCCTTATGCACCCCTGTAGGAATAACCACTTGCCAACTGCCTGCCTTCCCCCTGGCACTCCTTCTAAAATAGCATGCCCAAGACAGTGGAAGTCTATGTGGTACAGAGAACCACCAGCAGCCTCCAAAGTTATGAAGTATCTATTAAAAAGAAAATGTTCACAAGCGTATTTTTAGCACAGCACCAGACTGAGCAAGGGATTAAAAAGAAATGAGTAAAACAATATTACTCTGTCCCTCTCTATAGACATGCCCTATCAGATGTTAAAATACAGGACAGGCTACTTAGCTTAGGATATTGTAGGTCTCTGCCTTGCACCTTTCTCCAGCTCTTCAGGCCAGCACATGGTTAACTGCTGTTTCCTCCACATCTCAGTTAAGAGTTCTGTCTGCTCTGATTGACTCAGCACAAAAGAGACCTTCCCCCTTGCTCTCCTAAGTTTAATCACCTCTCTTTCCCCCACCCACTGACCAGGTCAGGCTAGGTCAAAGAAGCTTTTCTTGGAGATCACCAGTTCCTTCCTTTTTGAAGTCTCTCTAGTCTTTAATTCCTCCCAATCTCTGTTCCCTGTTTCAGGAGGAAGGTGGAGAGCCATTGACTAGAACTATTAGCATTTGTATGATGGTAAGCTGAGGTAAGTCTGGACAGCAATTGAACTGACCTCTTACCTTCCTGCCTGTTTTCTGCCCAGAGGGGGGAAGAAACTCCTGGAAAAAAGTTTTACTCTGGTCAGACCTCTATCCCCCCAAAAATGCATTTCTTCACAGTTACCAAAACCCTTTATGAGAAAAATACTGACAGAGAATTAATGGGCAGGAAATTTCAAACTAAACACAGTCATCAAAGCTCAACAGACCATATGTCCAGCTTTCAGCGGGCAATTAAATAAAATACTTTTCTAAACTGAAAAGTCTTCAGGCCCTGCAGAATGATAACAGCATTACAAGAGAAGCATCTTTCTTTAACAATCCAGTGACCCAGCGGCCTTTTGGTGGTGTTGTTCAGTCACACAGTCGAGTCCAACTCTTCGCAACCCCATGGACCACATCATGCCAGGCCCTCCTGACTTCTGTCGTGTTCCAGAGTTTGCTTAACGTCATGTTCATTGCATCAATAACACTGTCTAAGCATCTCATCCTTTGCCATCCTCTCCTTCTTTTACCTTCAAATACCTTCAGTGGCCTTGGACAGAACCAATCTTACAAATACCATCCTCTATTTCCATACCTGAGCAGAAGCCACTGCTGCCAGAAATTTAGTCACATCCAAAGAAACACCAGGGTCAGCACTGTCTAACACGGAAGACAAAAAACAGGAGAAACCTTGGAAACTATCGTTGGCTGTATCCACAGACCTCTCAGAGGGACAGCAATCCTAGAGATTTGGGGCTGCCACTGAAAAGGAATGCCACTTTGATTCAGTCGTACAAATTTTCTCAAGTTTGCCTATCGGGCAATTATCAACAGGCCTTTGGCTTACAAGGACTCCCACTGTGGTGAGGGACCTCCTGCCCTCCATATACTGTCCTCACCTCAAAGATCACAGAGACTAGGGGAGATATCCTAGAGCGTCATCCAGAAGTGGCATCACATCCTCTTCAAACTCCATCCTCAACAGGCACCACCTCCAAAATCCCTCAACATCTGCTGAGGCAGTTCTGGGAATCCTAATGTGGACTCAGTCAGTGATGTCCTTTGGCAACCACTGCAGACCCAAGTGCTTTGGAAGGCCCGCAGTGAATGAGCTGATGGAGCTCTTCCAGGCTGAGTGGCACATGCTGGATGAGGTGAAGGCTGGTGGTGAGCTATCATCAAGCGAACAAACAAAAAAAAACCCTGGGATTTCAGAAAAATCCCAGATCTGAATACCACACCGTTATTGGGATCCGGGATTTTGGGGGAAACCCATTTTTTTCACTGGTTCAATATACCCCAAATGAAAAAAAAAACAGGGGTGGGGGTTTGTACACCCCTACTACCAATCTTTTTCTATAACAGCATTGAGTCCAAAAGTACATGCAGTCTCCTTACTTAATGGGAGACAGTAATCAGCATAGTAAATCAACAGTAAATTAATCACTTTGTTCCCAGTTCATGTCACCTCCATCTAATCTGGGTTCACCTTTAGCTTGTTCTTTCTCAGCCATTTGTCCTACTGGAAACAGATGCACGCTACCTGAACAATGCAATTTGGGACCCCACTCTGTTCAGCAAGGCATTACCTGGAATTCCTAGCAATCTAAAGCCTTGAGAATTCCCCCCCCCCCAACACTTCTGCAGTGAAAAAGATATACATGATTTTTTAATGAATATACATTGGACTGAACTCCTGTGTGCTGCATAATAGCTACTGATGAAGATGGAAATGAAAATGTTTGGTAGCTCTTATTTGGGCCAAGGCGACTTCTAAAACAGAATAATCTCAGACTGTTTGAGTTGTAAATTATTGCTTCAAACATCAGCTATATTTGGAATTTTTCCATTGACTTGTTAGGTTTCATTTTGTTTCAGTTGTATGCCTGCATAAATTTATCAAAGATAGCTGGCTGACTTGGACAAATTAGCATTTGGGATTAGATCAATTTTCTTTGAACACAAGTCTGAGTTTTCAGATTGGGGGTTGGATCCCATGTAGAATTTCTATGCTTGGAGGGTTTCCCCCCCCCCCAAAAAACTTCACCCCTCCCTTAGCAGACCTCCAACTCCCACAAAGGTATTGGGGGGGGGGGGCTGTTCCCCATGAGTAGCATTTCAGGGGGCTGCAGCAGGAGGCGGGTGGCAAGAAGTCAACCTCCATGGATGGAAATCCATCCACGGAAATTTTATATGGGATCCAAGACTACCTTTATTTTACAAAGCATTAGCACAAAAGCATGGCAGGCTGTTTGACTGTGCCCTATGGACTATTGCAGCAAACATCAGCTTCCCTCCCCATGCTTTGCAAGAACATTTTGTCCTGGTCTATAATATCCCAGAGAGGTGAACGGAGTTATCCAAGCTTGTGACCTTGGCACACACAGTGTCCTTATGGCCATATGTCACACATTACATGTTTCTAGATTTGCTCCGTTTCCCTTAGTGCGGTTTAATCGTATGCGTGCTTCCGCGTGCAATGAGTGCCAATAACCCAAACTGCAGTATTTGAACACCAGCTGTTGATTCACCTACTTGCTTGTTTTCTGGAGCCAGGGAACCTTGACGTCGATTTCCATTTTGTTGGCAGCATGCTGTCCAATTTAGGAGGATAAATAAAGCGACAGCAAAGATGTCATCTCTGAGATTAGGAAGGGACAGCTCTTTATGCAAGCAATTACAGCCTGCTTACAGAGAAGTCTCCAAAAGCAGAAAGACTTCTTTTGGAAGGATGGCGCTGTGGCGGCGCTGCAAGCCGTGGCAAACAAAGCCCACGTGTGGCGGCCTACCAAGGACACGGCAAACCTCCTCCTTTAAATGTCTGCACAGATCTGCCACTCCAAGGAGGATGTCAGATACACGGCAGATTGCATGCAGGGCTACTGAGTTGCAAGTCAGTTCAGAGAAGAAGAAGAAACTGGATTTATACCCCGCCCTTCACTACCCAAGGGAGTCTCAGAGTGGCTGAGAGAGCTCTGATAGAAACTGCTCTTTTTCAAGAACAGCTGTGCCAGAATTACGGCTTGCCCAAGGTCATCCAGCAGGTGCAAATGGAGGAGTGGGGACTCAAACCTGGTTCTCCCAGATTAGAGTCTGCGCACTTAACCACTACACCAAACTGGCTCAACGAGAGGGTCACAAGTGGGGCAGGCTTTCCGGAAGCAAGCACACTGTGTCTCAGGGGTCCCAACCTCTTTTGAGCCTGCGGACACCTTCGGAATTCTCACACTGCATGGAAAGTGCAGCCACAAAATGGCTGCCACAAAGCAGCTGCTACCGCAGAGCCAGCCATAAAATAGCTGCCGCAGCTTACCCTCAGCCACACAATGAAGACCCTTGTGCCGTGCTGACAGCTGCTGCCAAGGCAAGCCCCCAACCCTCACCAAGCGCAGCAATGGTGAGGGGCCCCCGATTTGCCTCCTGGAGGCAAGGAGGGAAAGGAGGGGGCAGAGCCAGCTAGTTATAAGCTGGCTCCTCCCCAGGTTCAGGCCTCTTCGTCGGCGTGCTTGGCCCACACTCCCACCCTGTAGTGCAGGTCACACCGGTCGCCTTTTATGGGACCAGGTAGGAATTTTTTGCTCCTTCCTGACTGGCCGTATGGGCGGGGGTGTTTTTGCCTACCTTGCACTACATGTGGAGGGGTTATTGATAGATTTTGGGCGTCTTGGTGTTGTTGGACGGTCACTTATGTATGGGCAGGGTAGAGCGACCAGAAAGTAAAAAAACGGTGAGCACCTAAGCATTGTTATGATAATTAAGCAGGCATCCAGGAATGGCTCTCGAGCCTGGCAGCTCGGGAACGGGAAAAGAGGTCCTGCTTGAGAACAACCTGGTTCGGCTATCCCAGCAGGCTTTGGGGCCTCGGGGTGGTGGACCGGGTGTAGCAGCTACAATTGCCGAGCTGCTAGTCAAGAGTCTTGGTAAAAAGGCTCGAGATCAGGGCAGGTGCATCGCCCAATAGGATAAGAAGGAGGTCAGGAATATGGACACCTATGTGGTACGCAATACCCAACCCCTCGCCATAATGAAGAATGCAAAACTTAATTAATAAAAGTGGCCCATGTTCAAACCCAAAAAGCTTTGGTGTCTGTCTCTTTCTTGCCGGTTCAGGGGGCAAAGCAATGTTTTTAAAAATATGCATGGCCAATCAGATCTCCAAAAGCCAAACAGAAACCTTGCTGGGCACAAGCTTCACTTGGACCCGCCTACTTTATAAAACACGTGGCAGGTACAGGAAAAGTTTTGGCAGGCACCATAGCACCTATGGCCACGATGTTGGGGGACCCTGCTGTATCTCACTGGGCAGTTATCGTCAGCTGTTCCAGAACTGGGCCCACCTTTAATCCCCAGAAGGGCACGTCACATCACCGTGATAGGGTTATGACCTCATCAGAAGAAGAGAGAAGAGATTGGTTTTATACCCCACCCTTCACTTGGAGTCTCAGAGCAACTTACAGACTCCTTTCCCTTCCCCACCCCACAACAGACACCCTGTGAGGTAGCCAGGGATGAGAGAGCTCTTTCAAGAACTACTCTTTCAAGAACAGCTCTGACAGAGCTGTGGATTGCCCAAGGTCATCCAGCAGCTGCAAGTGGAGGAGTGGGGAATCAAACCTGGTACTCCCAGATTATAGTCCGTGCACTTAACCACTATACCAAACTAGCCAAGATAGAGAGGTGCTTCATCCCCTTGTTCATTTCCATTGCCATTTTCAGATCCTTCACCAGTTCTACAATATCCTTTTTGGAGATGGGATGAACAGTATCTCACCCTAGTATTTTAATTGTACTTGCACCATCAATTCATAGGATGGGATTATGGTATAACGTCTTTCTTTTTTTTGCGCATCCTCTCATCTCACCAACCGCAGGAGTTGTATATCCTGTATCTGACTGTGTAATCTGGCAATTTTGGTGCTGACTCCCAGAAGCTATTCCCCAGTTATAATTTAATTAAAAGGGCAGTAGCTAAGAGTCACCATATGTGACTGCCATCTGCAATAGCTGCAGTTCAAGTCTAAGGGCGGCATTATTGCATGTACTGAAGCATACTTTTATAAGCGACGAAAGCTGTCACTTACGGTGCAGAAAGCACTATTATGCCTCATGATATTATCGCATCAGTGGGCTATAAAAGCTATCATTGGTTTTATTTTCTTAACACGTTTAACAGCGGGGGATGGGGGAGGAGAAGAGTTTTAATTCACACACCACACAGGTACACATTAAGAAAACATTCCTAAAGAGCTACACATCTCCACACTCTGAAGCATCCCAGAATTCTTACCAAGAGTGGACGACATATTGGTAGCTTAGCAATTTAGACCCATGGAATGAACTCTAATGTTTGGCCTTAAGTCCAAGCATACCAGGCAGTCACCAACCATATGAAGACCAGCCCTATATGTGAAGCTACCATGCTGTCATGTGTTAGTTTCGGTATGTGTGAACCAGCCACTAGATTTTCCTGATTTCTGACTGTAGCACACCAAAGGTGCAACACATATGCAAAATGGTACATTCCCCCTGCTCAGAAAACATGATGACTGCATGTATCAGGAACGTTACTGGGAATGCAAGCTCCTGATAAATGCAGTTTGAATAAAGAATATGGCTGGAAAATGGGTTGCATCCAGTGCAAAATTCCTGCATTTGCTGCAGCTCTTGCACAAGTGGACATGCAAGAAAAAGACCGCCGTATCCACTTGCCCTAAGTCAAACTTATTGTATCCCCACTCATGTTTCTGCTTGCACAAGACATTGTGCAACCAATTTCTGCACACTATAGTATAGGAGTTGCAGTGGAACTGCCATTTATGTTTCTGCTTGCACATTACTGGATCCAAGCCATTCACTTTCTCTTTCTAATCTCAATCTCTTCTGGGTGAATATATTGCTGAGGGTTTTTCTTAAAAGCATAAACACTGGAAACTGGTCTTTTTCGTCCACAACACAGAATTTAATAGGAAAGGGATTTCTGCATAGTGAGGTGGGACCGGGTTTCTGGGAGTTGATGGCGGCTAGATCAGTCAGTCTCAGTGGGATCTTGAGTGGTGTGCATGATCCACTTTAGCTCCCTTTGATGCATGGTCATAACCAGGAAGAAGAAGGAGAAGACGAGGAGGAGGAGAAGTAGGAGGAGGAGACTGGATCTATACCCCACCCTTCACTACCTGAAGGAATCTCAGAGCAGCTAACAATCTCCACTCCCTTCTCCTCCCCACAACAGACATCCTGTGAGGTAGGTGGGGCTGAGAGAGCTCTCCCGAGAGCCCCTTGAGAGAACTTATGACTGACCCAAGGTCACACTGCATGTGGAGGAGTGAGGAATCAAACCCGGTTCTCCCAAATTCAAGTCCACACTCTTAACCCCTACACCAAACTGGTTCAACAGGCTTCCAACTGCGGCAACCTTGTACGGATACACAAAAAAACTGCCTTATACTGAGTCAGGGTACTGGTCCATCTCGGCAAAGTATTTGTCTGCTCCCATTGGCAGAAGATTATTATAATATGCTGCACTGGCGGTGGAGAGTGCCATCAAGTCACCGCTGACTTATGGCAACCCCCTAGGGTTTTAAGGCAAGAAACAGACATGTCATTGCCTGCCTCTGCATAGCAACCCTGGACTTCCTTGGTGCTCTCCCATCCAACTACTAAACAGGGCTGAAACCTGCTTAGCTTCTGAGATCTGAGGAGATGGAGCTAGCTTGGGCCATCCACATTATGGCCATTCACTACTACAAAATCTTTAATCAGAGATGCCAGCTTGGGACTGAACGTGGAACTTTCTACACGGTACTGAAACATGAGCTGGGGATGCCAGCTTCCAGGCGGGACCTGGGGATCCCCTGGAATTACAGTTCATCTCCAGAATACAGAGATCAGTTCCTCTGGAAAAAAACGGCTGCTTTGGAGAGTGGACTCTGTGGCACTGAGGTCCCTGTCCTTCCCAGCCTCCAGCCTCAAATCTTGAGGAGTTTTCCAACTTGGATCTGGCAACCTTACCCCATCCCCCAATCCCCTGCCAGTGGCCAAAGGGAACTGGCAGCCCTTGCCATGATGCTGCACGTCTCACAAGGCTATGGATCTGCCAAACATGCACAGTGGTGGCCATCCCCTGAAAGGGCCATGCTTTATTGCTGCAAAGGGAAAAACAGAAAAAGTCAACCTAAGACAGGGACCGGGGGGGGGGGGGGGGGGGGAGGCTCTCTTTCATGTCTCAGAAATCTGAATCTCACATAACCTTGTAGATCAGTCAGCTTGATGTGATTTGTGTCTTTGCCTCCTCTTGTATCTCAGTACTACTGCAAATAAATATGATTGTTAACCGTGTTCAAAATTCACAGGAGCAAGTTCTGTGAAACCCGGATTCCCCAAGTACGCAGGGGAAAGGATTTAATCTTACTAGCAGCATTGTCATGCAACACGTCTAGCCAAGAAGGCTGCAAATGCAAGATTCAGCAACGTTTAAAAAAAATTCTATTGAAAAGTCATCTTGCCCTCACCCTTAATAAACAATAGCCTATATAAGGCTGCCAATGTCAAAGGAGCCTGGAAATCTCCTAGAATTGCAAGTGATCTCCAGACTAAAAAGATCGATCCCCCTGGAGAAAATGGCTGTCTTGGGGGTGGACTCTATGGGATTATACCCTGCTGAAGTCCTCCCCTCCCCCAAACCCTGCCCTCCCCAGGCTCCACCCCCAAATATCCTGGATTTTCCCAACCTGGAGTTGCAATCCCACAATGTCATCAGCTGAAAGCAGGACATGTGTGTGTGTGTGTGTGTGTGTGTGTGTGTCTTGGAATCAGTTAGGGATGGCTACTAGGCCAATCACATGAAGCTGCCTTATACCGAATCAGACCACTGGTCCACTTATGTCAGTATTGTTCCCTCTGACTAATTGTGGCTCTCCAGGGTCACAGGGAGAGCCCTTCAACATTGTCCGCTACCTTATTCTTTTGACTGGAGATGCCAGGAATTGAACCTGCGCACTTCTGCATGAGAAGCAGATGCTCCGCCACTGGGCCACAGCCTGTTCCCTGAGATGATGTATCCCCAAACATCAGGTTGCTTTTTGTTAGGATTGCCAACTGCCCACAGACACCCATTTGTATACATGGAGGACCTTTGTGCTCTTTCAAGAGAACACAGCATACAATGGAAGCTTGATTTATTTCCTTCCATTTATATCCCGCCCTCCCCGCAAAGCAGGCTCAGGGAGGGTTCCAACCTATAACAATCTGCTGAGTGCAGATTTACACCATTTTACCCACAGTGCTGCCCTTTTTCTTAGGGTTGCCAGGTCCATTTGCTGGGGGGGGGGGAGTACTAGGAGTGGGACAGAGGCTCAGGCTACATTGCCATGTGTTGGAAGTGATGTCATCACATTGGGACATTGTGGTGTTGCTCTGGTATTTGGGCAAAAAACTCCATGGTAAAAATGATTCCTACCATAGAGGTTTTGCCCAAATACCAGATTGTTGCTGGGATGTCATTGGCGTGATGACGTCACTTCCAGTATATGCCATCCTGGGCCTTCCTCCAACTCCTGGTAAGTCCCTCACTGGCCAGGTGATTGGCATCGGGGGGCAGGGCCCAGGGATGGGGAATCCCCTGTATTGAGACGGGGGCTGGCAACTCTACTTTTTGTCTGTGTGACTTCAGTCTCCATGGATCTGCGTACAACTGTAAGCTTCCAATGGGCCTCTGAGAACAGGAGCTCTTGCTTCCACAGACTTCTCATTACTTCTTCTCAATGCATGACCAAGTCATATAGGAATTATAGCATTATTACGCTTCCCCTAGTATTATTAAATCCTATTATGACTCTCTCTGTGGTCGCACTGCAGCATTTGACACTGATGCCTCCTGCTGCGGTGTTTAATAGAGGGCACCACAAAGGCCCACACAGGAGGAGGAGACTTTAATTATTACCGGAGCTATTCCGTTGGCGATATTAAAGACCGTAACTGTGATTCTGCGAAGCAGCTGCTGTGACCTTTGGGTGCTGAAACATATTACGGTTGACAAGAACTTGGTTTTTCAAGAGAGATGTGCCGGGGTTCAAGTCTCAGTTGAAATAACATCCTCTGATCCAGAGGCCCTTCCCTCAATCCCTAATGTGTAGGAACGCTGTCCAGTCCCGTCGTGAAGGAAATGAACTCAGTATATGTTCTGAGGCACTTTAATCCATTATTCGCAGATCCAAGATCGATCCTTAGCATTGCAGGGAAGTTAACATTGAAAACTTCAGGGGGAGAATCACAGGCAACTTACTGACAAAAATGGAGTGCATCAACTAGCAGAATAAAAGCGTAATCCTGAACAGAGTTAATAGTAAAGGTTTCCCTTGCTTGAAAGCCAGTCAGATCTGACTCTAGGGGGCGGTGCTCATCTCCGTTTCCAAGCCGAAGAGCTAGCGCTGTCTGAAGATGTTTCCATGGTCATGTGGCCGGCATGACTAGACGCTGAGGCGCATGGAACGCTGTTACCTTCCCACCAAAGCGGTCCCTATTTATCTACTTGCAATTTCTTGCTTTCGAACTGCTAGGCTGGCAGGAGCTGGGACCGGAGACAGGAGCTCACTCCATCACACAGCACTTGGGTCTCGAACTGTTGAACTACCGATCTTCTGGTCTGCAGTTCAGCGTCTTAACCACTGAGCCACCGCAGCACCTGAACAGACTTACACCCTTCTAAATCCATTGATTTCAGTGGACTTGGAAGGGTATAATTTTGCTTACAACTGCAGCACACATTTCATTTCGAGGTAGAAAACCTCTGAATACCAGTGCTGGGGACCAACAGGGAGAGGTTTGTGCCCCCATGTCCTGCTTACCAACCTTCAGAGGCGGGGGGATTAGTTGGCAACCATGTGGGAATTAGGATTCTGGACTAGAAGGACCGCTGGTCTGATCCAGCAGATTAAAACAGATGCTAGGGATGAGCCTTGCTAACTCCTGGCACAACGCACAACATTACCGTACGGCAGTTTGGAGTAAGAACTGATTGTTCATTTGGAATCTTGGCTTGTCATTTACCAACGAGGACATTTGTCAAGTTAATTCATGATTTCCTTTCTTTTGCAGCCCAGGTGTGGACTGCAATATGTGAAACAAAATCTGGAATGCTGCCTCACCCGTAATAGTTTAAAAAATATGGCAACATGGCCCACTGCTGACTAAGCTTCAAGCCACCGAGAGTGCGTTCCTCTGCAGAATGACTCCAGTCTAAGCCCTCCGAAATCATAGGGCTTTGACTGGAGTCACAGCATTGCATTCTAAGAGACAGAATTAAAAAAAACAAAAACAAAACCCCAGACTACTTTAGTGAATGAACTGGCCTAACACAACATGTTGTAGAAGGAACAAACTGGGCAGGATTGACACTGTTTGACCAAATGCACCTTTCCAGTGAACTTGTAACACACAAGAGAACATCTCTGACATAATAAGCTGGAGAAAGCAATGAAGTCTTGAGATTTTTTAGAGAAGTTGTGTTGATGGATTAATAGGTTTCTAAGGGAGTAACCCTAAGCAGAACCAGGGGTCATTTCCCTGCTCGGGGGAGCGCAGCTCCGGGAGTCAGTGCCAGCCCCCCCCCCCCCCGGCGGGGGAATGCCTGCTTGTGTTATGGCTGCAGCAAAATGACCCCGTCCCCTGGAAAGGTCCTTGTTCCTCCGACTAGCCTTCTGAAGGCTTCAGCCACCACTGAACCTATCCTCCCAGAACAGTGGTATTTCTGAGGCTTAGATTAGTAGCTGTCCCCTCTCTGCCAGCTTGTGTTGGTCAGGCGGAATATAAATCTAAATAAATAAATAAATTCTTTCTCTCTCTCTCTCCTTTCTTTCTTGCCTTCTGACATACTTCCAGTGATGTCAGGTGGTGGAGCATATGCAAATAAGTTATGCTAATGAGCTCCTGCACCTCTTTTTCTACGAAATGAGCAGAAATACTCAGAAGTCCCATGTTATTCAACTCGGCTTTCTCCCACTGAAGTGTCCTTTGGCCACTTAACCAAAACCAGGTATTACTTGATCTGTTTAGTAGCATTCTATAAAATGTCCCCCTCCCCTAAATTCTCTCTCTCTAGGCCCACTGTTATGTGTTGTTGGGCAATAAAGAATTCAGGAGTTTCGAGAGATGAAGAAGATCTTCCAACAGACACTCAAAGACCTGCCACTTCAAAGGCGGCCCGAAAACACACATTCATTGTTACAAATTGCATGGATTTTGCCTGTGCATAAGTTGTGCCTTTTCTCTCTCTTCAAGGAATTCAGGTGAGCAATTACTGCATTCATCCGTCGGGTTCCACAAAGCTACACATCATTTTACGACAGCACAGGCTTAGATCGGAAAGAGACCCCATAATGCAGGTGACATTAAAATTATTGATCTCCTAAGGGTTCCATAATGAGGAAAACAGCTCCGTTGCACTGGTGGCTTTAGAGGAGGAAGAAGATGTTCCATTTCAGGAGGTGAGGAATGCTGATTTATCACGATCAAGGATTTGTTATTAACTCACGGCAGTTGCTTTTCCAATGTTTTCCAGCATTACAGCCAATTATAGCTGGGGAGATGAAAAACGGCAGCAGCAGTCAGCGCTGAGCTCCCAGTCAGGCTGTAATTACTCTTGGAAGAGGCCACATGAATCAACAGACAGTCACAATCGCCAGAAGGTTGACAGCCACCCAAGGAAAACTGTATTCAAAATGGAGCAGCTTCAGCTCCGAAACACATAATCAACCGGCCAACAAAGACCCAGCCGTTCTTGGCAGCTTGTAGACTAGCAATGGCTCTGGACTCAGATAAGGGGGCTGTGCTGGCAGCGAGGCTGATCTCAGAGCCATTCAGCTA
This sequence comes from Lepidodactylus listeri, assembly GCA_029233225.1. Classification (NCBI taxonomy): domain Eukaryota; kingdom Metazoa; phylum Chordata; class Lepidosauria; order Squamata; family Gekkonidae; genus Lepidodactylus; species Lepidodactylus listeri. Next base: position 24,377,037 of record JARCFY010000005.1, read on the forward strand.
ATGGAGATGTGCTGGCAGGGGATCTGATGCCGTCTCCGACCCCCCCCCCCCTTGAGAGTTTCCAAAGGGTGCTCTTTTGGCCACTGTCTTGAGCATGAACAGCTCACAGAGTGACTCTGGCTGGCAAGTTCTGAAATTAGCTCACAAAGGAAGATTAACTGAGTGCTTTAAAAAACACCTTTTGCATCATAGGATGCAGGGCTCTTTTTGTAGAAAAAGCCCAGCAGGAACTCATTAGCATATTAGGCCACACCCCTGACAGCACAGCTCATTAACATATTAGGCCACACCCGATGTTACCAGAAGTGTGGTCATCCAGCCACATCCACCTTTTGCTTATTATTCTGTTTACCTTGTTGTCAAAACAGTTTTGACAAAACCAATAAAAACATTATTTTCTGTCCCATCTATACAAAATCTTGCCTGAACCAATATTTTATCTCCAATAATTATTCCCACACTGGATTGAAATCAATTCCTAAAGGTTAGGTTGCCATGTAAGTCAGCTTGCCTTCCTGCAGAACTAGTACGCTGAATATGATTTTTTAGGGTTGCCAACCTACAGGTGGGGTCTGGAGATCTCCTGGAATTACAACTGAGCTCCAAACTACAGAGATCAGGTCAATGGCTGCTTTGGAAAGTGGAGTCCATGGCATTATGCCTTGCTTAGGTCCCTCCTTCCCCTAAACCCCATCCTCCACTCCCAAATCTCCAGGGATTTCCTCAACCTGGAGTTGGCAACCCTAGTTCACTGGCAGAACAACGCTAGGAGCCAGTTTGGTGTAGTGGTTAAGTGCGCGGACTCTAATCTGGGAGAACCGGGTTTGATTCCTAACTCCCCCCCTTGCACCTGCTGGATGACCTTGGGCAAGCCATAGCTCTGTACCAGCTGTTGTCTCAGAGCTCTCTCAGTCCCACCTATCTCACAGGGTGTCTGTTGTGGGGAGGGGAAGGGAAAGGAGTTTGTAAGCCACTCTGAGACTCCCTTGGGTAGTGAAGGGCAGGGTATAAATCCAATCTCTTCTTCTTCTAGGTTTGTGGATGCACTGGACGGGAGTAGTTTGTGGACTATTTCATGTGCCACCCACACTTCTTCAGATGGAAGAAGTGTGCATGCACACAAAACCTTATACCTTGGATGAAACTTTGGACTCCAACTTTGTTCTGCTGCTTCAGACCAACACAGCTACCTACCTGAATTATTACACTATAATACTTTTTACAAGCAATTATGTACCAGTGGAGTGGTTATCATGCAGAGTCTGTCCCACAGGTAAAATTATCCTGTCAACAGGTGGTCTTTACCACATAAAAGTATCACTACCATCACAAGATCACCAATCGTTGGAAGTCAACTCCTCAGAAGCAAAAATCTCTCTTATTAGGAGGTTTAAGAACATCAACTTTGCTGGCCCATTAAAGGCAGATGTCAGCCCAATGGCAGGAGAAGAGGGACAATCATCTTCATCAGAAACTCTGCCCACTTTTTAAATTTCACAAAACAGGCAATCTCCAAAGTGCTGCTGACCATGCTCATTTTTAGTTACATCTCTGTTTCTCTGCAGATGTCCCCCAAAGTCCCCCATGCAACAGTCAAGTGTTCTGCCAGCACACACTACAATGAAGCTACTTTTTCAGATGTTTTCTCTTGCATGGCAGTAAGTTACAGACTTTAGACACACATATATTTGCAAGCCATTCCCAACAAGACACAACAATGAACTCAGGCTTCAAACGTACTTTTCTTAAGCAGAAGATGCCATGAGAAAACAAAAGAGATGCTCAAAAATTAAAGATATTGTCAAAAGCAGCATTTCCTGGGCTCTCTGCTTTTTACATACCCCCCTTTTCAATAATTTTTTTAAATAAAAACACAAAGAACAAAATGAAACAAAAAGAAAGAAAGAAAGAAAGAAAGAAAGAAAGAAAGAAAGAGGTGGGGGAGAGAGAGAGAGAGAGAGAGAAAGAAAGAAAGAAAGAAAGAAAGAAAGAAAGAAAGAAAGAAAGAAAGAGGTGGGGGAGAGAGAGAGAGAGAAAGAAAGAAAGAAAGAAATGTAGGGGAGAGAGAAAAAGAAGGAAGGAAGGAAGGAAGGAAGGAAGGAAGGAAAGAGATAGATAGATAGATAGATTGATAGATAGATGGGAAGAGAGAGGAAGGAAGGAAGGTGGAAGAGAGAGAGAGAGAAAGGAAGGGGGAGGGAGAGAGAGAAAGAGAAAGAAAGAAAGGTGGGGACAGAGAGAGAGAGAGAGTCAGACAGACAGACAGACAGACAGATGAGAGAAAGGAAGGAAGGAAGGAAGGTAGAGGAGAGAGAAAGACAGACAGACAGAAAGACAGAAAGAAAGGTGGGGGAGAGAGAGAGAGAAGGAAAAGAGATGGGGGAGGCACTTACCAGAGCAGGGAGAGCAATGTGACGTTGGCAAGCCAAATGCAGAGCCAGGCCTTGCAGTGCAAAGAGCCTAGCCCCCTGCTTAATCTCTGGGAGGGCTTTCGCCTGCTGGCTCTCTGTACTTAAATGGAAAGCGCCGGGTGGGGCTTTTTCCTGCAGGCTGTCTGCAGGAACTTTTCCTTTAAGTGTAAACAGCTCAGGCCCGGCAGGGAGGGGGCAGGGCAGGCTCGGACGCCAGCCGGAACGGCGTTCCGGTGCGTTCCTGCTGAAAAAGAGCCCTGATAGGATGAAATAACCAGGGTGAAAAATTCGAAATAATAATTTATCAGACACTGGAATGCCCTAAGGTGACTCCCATTTTCTACACTAAAACTTAAATTAGACTAAAATTCTGTGATCTGCACCTTCTCCAGTTTACTATATCAAAGCAGCAGTAGGGGGCTGCTGATTTGGTTGGTAAAGCAGTGCTGGAGAGTGGTGGGCCAATCTTTTCCTGATCTTAGAACATAAGAAGAGTCTGGCCTGGATAAAACCAGTGGTCCATCTAGTCCAGCATTCTGTTTCTCACAGTGGACAACCACTTGTCCTGGAGAGTCAAGAAACAAGGCCTAAGGGCCTGATGTTGCCTCCTGCCACTGGTATTCAGAGGTTTACTGCCTCATATGGAGGTTCCCTTTACTTACCATGGCTAGTAGCCACTGGTGGGCCTATCCCTCTGTTTACTCCCCTTTTAGAGCCATCTATGCTAGCAGTCATCACCACACCCACTGACAGCAAATCTACCATTTAATTAATCGTTGAGTAAAGTAGTGCTCCTATTTGTCCAGCCTGAATCTATTGCCTATCAACCTATCAGGCACCCTTTAAATTCTAGTATTATTAGAAATGGAGAAAAAGTTCTTTTTCCATTTACTTTTTTTTTCTTTTGGTATTTTGTGTGTGTATTTGTGTGTATGTGCTTGCAAGCCTGGAAGTCAGGGTGACTTCTGGTGACCCCTAGTACAGCTAGGATGTTTCAGAGAGGTAGTGTTCCGGCCCTGGTATTCCTTTGAGGCCGCCCTTCCAAGTACTTGCCAGGGTTGGACCTAATTAGCTTACGAGATCTGACAAGATTGGACTTGCCAGGGCTATCCTTTGTCCACTTTCTTAACCCCAGGCATCATGTTATAAACTTCTATCATGACCCCCTTCGGTCACTTCCCCCCCTAAACTAGAAAGCCCTGGGGAAAGTGCTCCAACCTATTAATCGTCTTAGTTACATACATCCCCAAAAGTGGATATCAGCTCAGTGCAAGAAAAAAATGTACGTGTTACCCCTTCTCCCTGCACTGCTTCCATGATCAAGTCAGCAGCCCTACGCAACTGCTCTGAAGAAATGAAAAGATTTGTAGTGCCACAGAAAACTTCCCTAGAACAATGGCAATATAATGCTTTATTTATTGGCACGTACCAGAGTATCACAAAATAATGAGAACATCACAAAAAAAAATTCTCCAAAACAGCAGCAATGTAATTTCTTCTTATTAGGACACATAAGAATATAATAAAATAATAAGTGATAGCTTCCAGCTCCCTCAAAACTCTTCTATAGACTGGATATTGTCCCAAAAAGGAGAAGAGAGAGAGAATATTTCAGAGCAAAGATCCCCAACCATTTTGAGCCTGTGGGGCACCTTTGAAATTCTGACTCCTGGGGATGGGCACAAGCATACAATAGCTGCCAATGGGAGGCACAGTGAAACACAAAGAAGAGAAGAAGAAGAAAAGAGATTGGATTTATATCCCCGCCCTTCACTACCCGAAGGAGTCTCAGAGCGGCTTACAATCTCCTTTCCCTTCCCCTCCCCATAACAGACACCCTGTGAGGTAGGTGGGGCTGAGAGAGCTCTCTCGAGGACTGCTCTTGAGAGACCAGCTTGGAGGGAACTTGTGACTGACCCAAGATCACGCCAGCAGGTGTATGTGGAGGAGTGGGGAATCAAACCCGGTTCTCCCAGACTAGAGTCCACGCTTCTAACCATTTAGGGCTGCCAAGTCCAACTTGGGAAATATCTGGGGACTTTGGGGGTGGAGCCAGGAGACTTTGGGGGTGGAGCCAGGAGAAAGGAAGTGACATCATTTTGTGATGTCACATCCTGTGATGTTGCTTCCACATGCTGACACATGAACTCATGAAGTTTCCTAATCCTGAATCAGGCCATTGGTCCATCAAGGTCAGTATTGACTACTCAGACTGGTAGTGGCTCTCCAGGGTCTCAGGCTGAGATCTTTAATGTCACCTATTACCTGATCTTTTTTTAGCTGAAGAGGCTGATACCTCCTGCATGTCAAGCAGATGCTCTATCACTGAGCAACGGCCCTACTGAATCCTTCCTCATCTCGGCAGAATATGAAGCCCTAAGTGCTACACAAGTGCTAAATATGATTTTCATATCATAAGAACAGGAGAGAAGCCACAGTGGATCAGCCCATCCAGTACAGCCCATCCAGTACAACACTCTGTGTCACAACAGTGGCCAAAAATACCAGGTGCCCTCAGGAGGTCCAGCAGCGGGGCCAGAACTCCAGAAGCCCTCCCACTGTTGCCCCCCAAGCACCAAGAATGCAGAGCATCACTGCCCCAGACAAAGGGTTCCATTTGGACCTTGTGGCTAATAATAGCCACTGATAGACCTCTGCTGGATGGGGACAGAGAGAGAGAGAGAGAGAGAGACAGACAGACAGACAGTCAGCTTTTTCACTTACTCTTGCCCAATTCCCAGGCTTTATTTCTGGCCCTTGTTTCACCCAGCTGTTGTCCATGTAAGTCCCATAACTTCTCCCCCCCCCCCCCCAGCATAGGCTTTTTGGTGGCTAAAGAGGACCTTTGTCCTCCCCTTTTCGCCAGCAGAAAAGCTAGTTGGATCCATCCCTAACTTAAAATACCGGTTACTTGATGTACAAATGCTTTTAAAAATGCAGATTTTTACTGCTGGAGGGGGGGGGGGGGGACATGGTTGAAAGAAACAGCAAATTGGCATAAAAATGAGGAATCCCAACTTTTATTTGCAGAAGGGAAATGAGGATTGGGGGGACCCAAACAGCCACGACAAGACATTTTAAACAATCCCACTCCCAGACCTTCTACAGGCAACCTCTCCTTGTGATGTTTATCTCTTTGGAAGTGACAGTTTATTCCTTTGACAAAACCACAGTGGACAGACAGACAGAAAAAAAGAGGGGGAGGGGGAGAGACAGAGAAGGAAAAGAGCTCGCAGACACCAACTTACCCCAGCAGTTTACTCAGTAGCAACCTTGCACGGAAGCCCTTCAGTAGAAAGAGCTTAGTCCCTCCTTAATCTCTGGGCGGGGCTGTCTTGCTCGATCAGCTCTTAAAGGGGAAATTTCCCTTTTAAGAAGTTCAAGAGGCCAGCAGGGCAGGCTCCGAGGTTCCCCTGCTGGCAGCCATTTTGTCCCCCCGGTGGCCAATCTTGGAAAAGCGGGGGAAAGCTTTAAAAATCGGTGTTTCCCCCACTCAACCGGGGGACTTGGCAGCCCTATAACCATTACACAAAATGGCTGCCACAAGCGGCAGAGTCAACCACAGAATCTCAGGGAGGGAAGTTATGTATAACTGTAACAGTAACTCTTGAACATTTCAGGCAGACGCTCTGTTTAACAGGTTGCCTTGTAAAATGAACATATTGTTTAAAAATATTTCCTTGCATACGCACAGCTTTCCTTCAGTCGTGCAGCAAAGATCCTTCTGCTGCGGTGGCACCTGCTGCTGAAAGCAATTTCTTAATTTCTAAAAACACTTGGCAGGCACCGGGAAAGGTGCAATAGAGCCACAGGCACCTTGTTGGGGATCCATTTCAGAGAATACCAGCAAGACTTCAAGTCTGTACTTTGTTAACTTTCTCAAAATGGAGACTAGGACCCTTCCCGCATGCTCGACTTACTCCCAATTTTCTTGGCAATCAACCCACAAGCATTGGAATCGGACTGGGCATGGTTCTTCTGCGCACCTTATTAGTATGAAAAGAAGGTACACTGATGAGTGGCTTAAGCCTCATTCAGGGTATGCCCAGAACTATACACTTTGGGCACAGAAACAGTTGCAAAGGGCAGTTCTGGATATTCCCTGCTCATAGCAGGAGGAAAGTATGTATAATCTTTTTTTAAAAACCCTCAGTTTTTGCCAAAGAAGGATAAATAATTAAAAGGTCAAAAAGAAAACAAAATTACAGATGTAGGCTGAAGGGGAAAATAATATTACTCACCTAGGCTTAGATCCTCTAAATCATTTACACTGGCAGAACTTATCACCATCAGCAGAGTGGATTTCTCCTCACCTTTCCCCTGCTATCGTGAATTTCCCCCCAGTGCTGCTCCTGGAGGTCAGAAATACTATGGAAGGGAAGTTAGAGGTCTCCACAGGGAAGGAGAGTGACAAAACGCCCCCTCCATTGACAGAAATCCCCTACAGAATCCTCCCCCTGCTCTTTCACCATAAAAAGTGGCTCTCCCTAAAATGATATACCCAGATGAAGGGGGGAATAATGGGCCAATAATGGCCTTGGCAGGACTGCCAAGTCCCTGGTGGGTAGGGTTGCCAGTTCCAGGTTGGGAAATACCTGGAGATTTTGGGGGTGGAATCTGAAGAGGGCGTGGTTTGGGGAGGGGAGGGGAGGGACTTCAATGGGGTATAATGCCATAGAGACGACCTTCCAAAGGGGCCATTTTCTCCAGGTGAACTGATCTCTGTCGCCTGGATGAAGTTGCAATACCAGGAGATCTCAAGCTACTAGGGTTGCCAAGTGTGTAATACTCACTGGCGGGGGGGAGTCCCCCGTCCGCCGGGAGCTTCCTCGGCGCACGGAAGTGACATCAGCACGTTGGGGGCGTTGCCATGGTATCATAGAGTTTTGGGGCGATTGCCAGAGCGTTGCCCTGGCAATGCCCCCAATGTGATGACGTCACTTCTGGGTGACGTCATTATGTTTGAGAAGTCGTCCTGGCTGGATGACTTCGGGGGCGGGTTTCCCCCCTGTAGCGGGGGATTCCCTGCCCCCCGGGCTGACTTGGCAGCCCTACCAGCTACCACCTGGAGATTGGCAACCCTATGTGCTGGGGTTGGGGGATTCCACACCCCAAGGTCCTGTTGTTCACCAGCAAAGCACAGTAGCAGGGGGAAGATAAAGGGGGGGGGAAAGCAGCCTCGTGGACTTACTGAAGGTTGATACAGAAAGTTGATACTACAAGAGAGTTTCTAGGGATTCCTACAGCTATCCTTGCCACTTCCTGTATTAGCTTCTGGTGAGTGCATGAGGCTGTATTTTTTTTAAAATTCTGTCCCTCCCCCCCCCCCCCCCGGCCATTTGTCAGGCACTGTCTGGAAACACTAGGCCTTGGCGACCCTGAGCAGGGTGGAAGAGGAGAGAAGAGGAGATTGGATTTATACCCTGCCCTTCACTACCTGAAGGAGTCTCAGAGTGGCTTACAATCCCTTTCCCTTCCCCTCAACAGACACTCTGTGAGGTAGGTGGGGCTCAGAGAGCTCTCCCAAGAACTGCCCTTGAGAGAACAGCTCTGAAAGAACTTATGACTGACCCAAGGTCACACCAACAGCTGCCTTTGGAGGAGTGGGGAATCAAACCCAGTTCTCCCAGATTAGAGTCCACACTCTTAACCACTGCACCAAACTGTTTTAAATCAATAAAAGAAATACAAAACAAAATAAATAATGCTGCCTTTTGCCTACGAAACAAGTGTGAAGTATCACACCCATTTCCCTTCATAGGAATTGTCCAAAAGGCCCGTTTGGACTTTGATCTGACGGAAAGCACTGATGTGGCTGGACACCTAAGGGCACAATTGGGACCTGATCATGAAAACCCAAAGTATTTCTGCATCCCCCCCCAGATAGCTGGCACAAGTCATCTCAGGGCCAACAGAAATAGCACTAGCACGGCCTACATGTGTTCTGCAAGTTACATACTCCTCTCCCAAAGGCAACTGACTCTGTGAAGTGATCTCAGAAGTCCCTTAGGAATGGCACAAGGCTCACAACACCTATCATGCCTAGGACCAGCGTAAATGCCTCTGCCAGTTCACCAACTTTACATGCATTGCTAAGGATTAGGAAATCACTAAATTGCTAGTGTTGAAAGATCTGCAGCATTATTGTGCAATACAATGAGCATCGAGGAGAGTGTTTTCCTCTTTTTTATTTAAAGGCAATTTGGATGCATGTCAAAATCACATTGACAGACACCTTGAGGTCAGCTTTCCTCATGATCATTGCACTTCATGAAAAATAGCACCGATATCCTTTTAATTTTCTCCTCAGGTATGAGCATTTTGAGGAGGAATTGCTCTTTTCCACCACTGATTTCACAGCCTCTTTTTCCAGCTATTTCTACCAGCAATAGCCCCGTTTCCATTGTTTTCTGCAACGTCCTCTGTTGTTGAGAAACGAAGCGCTACGAAGGAAAAAGATAAAAGATCTGCTTGGGTAGTATACAATGCTAGCAGTGCCTGCAACTGCGATTAAGAGCAGAATGTGGTACCTATATCACAGCAGTCTGTCTGGCTCTGGTTACTTATCGCTCTCTCTCTCTCTCTTTTTAGGTTGTAAGCTTGGCAACGGACAATGGCTTTGTAATACTTTTCTGTCCAAGCATGCTGGGACTTCCAGGCACGGCAGAAGTCTCCAGGTTCTAGAACACCACAAAACTGGGAATAAACCAAGTATTTAGTCCTGAAGCTCAAATGTCTCTAGTACCTCAACTGCCAATTCAACGTCACTCTGTACAGAGGTTGGATCTGGGGTCCTCACCCTCCGTAACAGTCGGCCATGATTTGCAGGTGTCCCTCAGTCCCTACATGTGAGGTGCTTCATTCAGACTGGGACCACAATACCTTCCCACCCCGGCACCTGTGTGAACCAGCCTATATATATAATTCAAACGGGATGAGGTAGTTGTGCTAAGTAGGCAATAGGCCAAGGCTTACCCTTTAGATACCCATTGCTATAGGGTTGCCTCAACTCTGCTGCATGCGTGTGTGCAAGGAGAGAGACAACCTTCACCCTGCCTCCTAAATAATACAGTCTAATAAAAATGTTAAGCTGCTTCCTGGAAAGTACTGGTTTCATATATGACCATGGTCAAGTTATAGGCAACCAGTTGACTGGTCAACTCACAACATCTGACAGTTCCATTGACCAATGGTGCCTCCTCCATTAGAACTCCCAAAATACAAGTCACTGAGACTCTGGATGGAGCTACGCCGCTTTCCTATGAGGTCTTGGTCCTTCCAAACTACTGATTAGCATGTATACTAGGGGGCTTAATGCAGCACCAGTATTAATAATGGGGTGGATCCCACCATCCTCTAAGTGGCCTTTCTCTAATGTAGGTGGCTCTCCTTCCAATAGGAGAGCCACTTAAGTTGGAGGAAGGATCCTTAGACTGGAGGAAGATTAAAACTTGTCCCCAAAGGAAAGGTGGGTGTTGCGGGATAAGGAGCAGATGGCAGATACTCTGTGACAGTTGTGATGCGGGACAGGTTCAGGTGGAGCCCCAAAGATTGGCAGACCATGGGAACTGATTTACTCCACCAGATAAAGAGGGTTTCCACAACCCAAAGGGAAAACCTGCCATGTATTTGATGTATTAACTCTAATGGAGGGACATGTTCTGGCGGCCTTCGAGCTGCAGAACCTGGCACCCAGATTTGCTAATGCCCTACAAGCTCATGTGGGAAGAGATCTGAAAAGGGAACTGCACCTTTGTTAATAAATAATAAATAAATAATTTTTGTGTGTGGATTCAAAAGTGAACTGGCAAGGTCGATGCAAACGTGGACAAGTAAAACGTTGCTGCTTGTTTGTTGGTGTGGCCGGGTGGGCACACTGTGCACCCTTTGGTGGCGTATCTCTGGGCAGTATCAGGTGCAAGCAGCAGTTAACGAAACCAGGGGTGGTGGCAGCCTATTGAAGATAGGTTCCAATGCTCCATCTGGGAATTGGAAAGGGAAAAGAGCCACCTTTCTGCCCCAGCCTCCTAACGGAGTGGATCTTGCTGGGAAGTCTGGAGGGAAAGCCCCTGAGCCTCTACTGTGTATGTTTATGGGTGTGTTTGTTAACTGCTATCAAGTTGCTTCCAATTTATGGCGACCCCATGGTTCTGACATCCTGCCGTTACCAGCCTTGCTCAGGTCTTGCAAACTGAGGGCCTCAGCTTCCTTGATTGAGTCAATCCACCCCATGAAAGGTCTTCCTCTTTTCCTGCTGCCTTCAGTTTTTCCTAGCGTTTTTGACTTTTCCAAAGTGGGGTATAGATATTTTAATTAATAAATCAACTTTGCTCAGTGGAGTGGTAGGATTCGGGTAGGTTCCACCCCAATGCCCTGTTGTCTCATTTGGCTCTCTCTGGAAGAGCAGTTCCTTCCCCCACACACGGTTCCTGCACTGACTATCAAACCCATTGCACACTTCTTGCTGCCATCCTAATTCATTTAAATTCAAGCTTTATTGGGGGGGGGGGGGAGATGACTAATACACATCCGTATGTAACTTATACATTTTTGCTATATGCTCTGGCAGCCATGAAAATCTGAGAAAAAACATAATTTTAGACCTGGCAGCAAATTGCCACGGAGATGCACTAATCTGACAAGATTTTTAAATTATTGGTTGTTCAGGTTCTACCGTCTTAACACCATTAGTTTTTTAAAATCCCTTTTAATTTTGGATTTTATGGCTTCTTGTTTTCTCCTACTTGGTAACTTGCAATGGCCTTTGGTTAAAAGTGGTTAAGACTTTTGGACTATCCACACACAACACGTGTCACCTGGAAGGTAGCTTTAAACAACCTGGGACAAGTGACCAAGCATGGGTTGCCAGCCCCCCACTGGATGTGGGGGATCCCCCACCCTGAGTTCTGCCCCCTGCCACTGATGAGCTGGCAGGCCGGGAGACTTAACAGGAACAGGAGAGAGGCCCAGGCTACAGCACTGTCAACATGGCGATGCCACTTCTGACATGTACTGGAAGTGATGCCACTGTGTCAATGATTTCCAGGTGACACTCTGGTATTTGAGCAAAAACTCTATGGTAAAAGCCATTTTTACCATAGAGATTTTCAGGCCTGTAGCTACAGTAGGGCCCCCTAGGGCCCATCCCTGACTTCCTGCCAAGCCCACACTTCCTGTCTAACCCAGGCCCCCCGACACTCCAGGCTGCCCAGAGAACTGCCACCACTGCCCCTTCCCTTCCCAATAGCCCCACAGGCTCCACTGAAGCTGAGAGTTTTCTGCCTGCCCTTAGCGAGGCTGAGACCTGCGTTTGGACAGCAATGTCAGGAGCTGCAGAGGGAAGGAGAAGGACGTAGCACAGGTACCCAGGTGCCTTCCTGCTGCCTGCAGAAACTTGGGTGGAGTAGGCACAGAGGAGGCTGGATGGCTGAACCCATCAACTTGGTGTGCTCCCCGTGGTGGGCCCTCACTGCCCAAGCAGCCACGAGTGGAAAGTTCAACCAGCCCCCAGAGCGAGCCAAGCCGTCCTAGTCACCACTGCCCAGATCTGAGCCCAAAGCCCCAGGTGGCACCCCGCCTGGATCCTGGCCACAGGACCAGAGAGACCTTCGGGCTGACCCACTGGGGCTGCGCTTCTGTCTTCTGGCAGGGCTCAGCGGGGAGCCCATTCACTCTGCTGCCCTCGTTGCTGCTGGGTGGTGGTGGTGGGTAAAACAAAAGCATCTTCCTGTCACCCTGCTCTGGCCCGCTTGTCAGGGTGTCACTTGGACCAGGATCTGGGAGAGCCAGGTTCGAATCCCCACGGGAGGACCAGCTGGAGCAGGGGCCAGCCAGCGTACACGAGTGTTTTTAAGTTTTATTTTTATTTCAGTGCCCCTGGACTTATTTAAAGGGCACCCAGATTTTTAAAATCCTGGCTATGGGCCTGGAGGTTTTGTCCAAATGCCAGGGCACTGCTGAGATTTCCCAGTGTGATGATGTCACAAACTGAAAGTGACGTTGCCACATTGCCATGAACAAGGCCAGCCCCAGGCGAGGCTACCTTGTGGTGCTACCTTGTGGTGCACTAGGCGAGGCTACCTTGTGGTGCCCCCCCAGGTGAGGCTGCCTTGCAGCACCCCCCCACCGCAGAGCCACCCTTTCCACTACCGGAGACCCACCCACAGGAGACACCCCCCGGTCCTAGTGCCCACCCGCCTGCCTGGGCTCACAAGCTCTCCAGCCCCACCAACAGCCAGCAGGACCAGCTGGCCGCAGCACCTACCAGTCTATCTGCATTGGCCCAAGGCTAAGTTTGGTTCTTAGCCTGAATGGAAAGCTGCATTCAGACATAGCAGTAAATCATGGTTTGCATAAAGCACACTATCTCCTGGTTTGAGTCTCTCTCAGTCTCTCCGCCGCCCCGTTTGCCAGCTGTGCCCCTAGGCGGCCACCTAGTTGGCCTAGTGATAGAGCCAGCCCTGCTGGCGACGTAGTCTGGACCACCCTCCTGCTCCTAATAAGTCCCCCCACCCAGTTGTCAGGAGGGACCTGGCAACCCTCGACCATGCAGTCATTACACCAATTGCCCTGACAGCCAGCTCCTGCGCTCCTCTTTTCACCCCATCTAAATACCACCGAAATCCCTGCAGAAGTTAATGAGCCCATTGTGACAATAATGTCCCAACAGCCAATGCAAACAAGATTTTCGGGATCTAATCTTCAAAACACAATTGTTCGAAGAACAGACATTTTGGCGAGAGAAAGAAGGTTCTTTCTTTCCTTCCACCCCTCCCTCCCCTTCCCCCTCCCCAGTTTTGCTTTCTTAGCCTGGCACACAAGCAAGCAGGCGTCGATAAATATTTCAGGCTCCAAAAGCATTTATGATCTATTTATTTGGCAGTCAGAATGGCATCCCCAGAAACTGTCAGCCACCATTCATCAACATGATGGATGATATCCTCTCAACAATGCAGATTAGTTTGCTTGTCAGTCATTATAAGAGCCCTCGACTGCAGATGGCTGGCGTTCCGTGCTATTTGGTTATTTAGGATTATTGAGGGAAAGGGGGGGGGGTTAAAAGGTTTCCAAATTCACCTTCTCACAGAGTCATTTCAGACAAGAGGATCAAAGGGCTGTAATCCTTTTCGAGCCTGGGCCTTCGGCTTCTGAGAGGTGCTTTATGAAGGGGGCAGAATCTTCTACCTTGATCCCTCTCAGCTCCCAGGACTTAAGGACTAGAGGGGTGGATCCAGCCTCTCCGCTCAGCAAAGTCTGAAGCCTCCCTTGAACTGAAGTGGCTGTTCCTTCAGCAGTAGAGCCATTCATGCTGAAGGGAGGCTCCTTAGGCTAGAGCAGGGGTGGCCAACCTGTGGCTCGGGAGCCACATGCGGCTCTTTCACATATATTGTGCGGCTCCTGGCAGGGCGGCTGGGGAAGCAAAGGGGAGGCATGCTTTTTCTCTCCTTCTCCCTTCCTTCCTTCCTTCCCTCCTCCCTCCCATCTATTTGCTTTCCTAGTTTCTCTCTCTCTCTTTCTTTCCACTTCTTTAATTCTTTCTTTCCATTTCTCTCAATATCATTAGCAAACAAGTAATATCGTTATCAATAACTGGTTTTCCTCGTTTGTTTTTATTTTTGGCAGTCCCATTTAACGTTAATAAAAAGCAAATTTGCATATTTTAAAAAATAAAAACGTGTGTGTGATATTTGTTCCTGTCTTGCGGCTCTCAGACATCTGACGTTTATTCTATGTGGCTCTTACGTTAAGCAAGGTTGGCCACCCCTGGGCTAGAGGGAGGCTTCAAACGCTGCTGAGCAGAGTGTCTGTATCTATCCCAGTTTTTCTAGGCCAGGGCCCTAGTAAAGTGTACCCATTCCCTGCCCAGCCCATCAACAATTGCTTGCACGTATTAAGTGTTGGCTGGATCAGGAAAGTAGCTGGGAGTAGTGATGGCTAGGGCCATATTGGGCCAAGCCTGGCAACTGGAAGGAGGGTTGGGAGCAGGGATACGGTGGGGGATGGTGGAGTGATGATGTCACTTCTCGGAAAACCCAGAAGCAGCAACAGGAAACTCTAGGAATTGCTGGAAACTCTATGGTAAGAGTTTCCAGCAATTCCTAGAGCTACCTGCTGCCACTTCTGGGTTTTCCCTAGGTGAGGTTATCACACTGATGACCCTTTTTGTTGTTGTTCAGTCGTACAGTCGAGTCCGACTCTTTGTGACCCTATGGACCACATCACACCAGGCCCTCCTGTCTTCTGTCATGTTCCAGAGTCTGCTTAATTTCATGTTTGTTGCATCGATGACACTGGCTAACCATCTCATCCTTTGCCATCCCCTTCTTCTTTGAGCTTCAATCTTCCCCAGCATCAGGGTCTTCTCCAGTGAGTGCTCCCTTCTCATTTGGTGGCCAAAGTATTTGAGCTTCAGCTTCAGTATCTGGCCTTCCAGGGTTGATTTCTTTTAGGATTGACTGATTTGATCTCCTTGCAGTCCAAGGGACTCAAACCATAATTCAAAAGCATCTATTCTTCGGCGCTTGGCCTTCCTTATAGTCCAACTCTCACAGCCATACATTACTACTAGGAATACCATGGTTTTGACCATATGGACTTTTGTTGGCAGGGGGATGTCTATACTTTTTGTTATACTGTCTAGGTTTGCCATCGCTTTCCTCCCAAGGAGCAGGTGTCTTTTAATTTCATGGCTGCAGTCACCGTCTGCAGTGATCTTGGATCCCAGGGACATGAAGTCTGTCACTGCTTCCAGGATTTCCCCTTCTATTTGCCAAGGAGTGATGGAGCCGGATGCCATGATCTTAGTTTTTTTGATGTTGAGTTTCAAGCCAACTTTTGTGCTCTCCTCTTTCACCCTGAGCAAGAGGTCTTGAGGTCCTCTTCACCTTCTGCCACTGGAGTGGTATCGTCTGCACGACACTGGTGCACTTTTAAAAATTCCCTCCACTGCTTGGAGTGGCAACGGGAGATCCCCTGCCCCAACTGGGAGCTTGGGAGTCCTACTGATGCTCTATTCAAGGGGAAATCTAGTCAGTTCCCCTGTTCCAAGGGGAAATCTAGTCAGGAGGAAGCAGCCATTCTTTATATGAAATGTCATGCTAGTGTTTCAATTTCTGGTTATTTCCCAAAATGAGTGGGCTAGGAAAGGGTGTGTGTGTGTGAAACATTTGGGCCCTCAGAGCAGAGATGCACTAAGTCTGGCTAGAGAGTCCTTGCTGTGCTACTGGTTGTTTGGGGGCGTTTTTTGCCAGCCATCCCTACCCCTTGAACCACAGCTCTGAAAACTCTGAAAGATGGGGAGGGAGAAATGTTACAAAACAGTTCAAAACAAGACCCAACCCAAAAAGTAATCAGCCGTTTCATACAAGACTGGGTGTGGGACACTCACAACTGATGACAGCTTGGACTGGATCTTCTTTTGGTAATATCCCCATCCCATTTATGCTGTGCATACAAACTGGCCTGATTACGGTTTGGACTGGATCTTCTTTTGAACTTTTTTTTGTAACATCCCCATCCCATTTATGCTGTGCATATGAACTGGCCTCATGAATGTATAATTCATGCATGTGATAAGGTGAGTTCTGACTCAGAAATAGGTATGCTGAAATAAATTTTGTTAGCCCTTAAGGTCCACTGGACCTCTCTTTTTTTTCTGCTGCTACAGCACTACATGACTACCCATCTGCTTTAGAGTAATTATTCCTTTATTATTCAACGGGCCTGACCCAGAAGGCCCAAGTTAGCCTGATCTCATCAGCTCTCCGAAGCTAAGCAAAGTTGGCCCTGGTTAGTACTTGGATGGGAGACCCCCAAGGAAGCCCAGGGTTGCTACGCAGAGGCAGGCAATGGCAAACCTCCTCTATTTGTCTCTTGCCTTGAAAACCGGGGTCACAATAGGCTGGAAGTGGTTTGATGGCATTTTCTACCACAATTATTCAATGCCGGAAGCAGCTTTGTATTTATTTATTAATCTCATGCACACTTGGCCTTTCTCACCAATGGGGACCCAAAGCTGCTTACCTTGTTCTCGCTTCCATTTTACCCTCAATATAACCCTATGAGGTAGGTTAGACTGAGAAAGCATGTGACTGGCCCAAGGTCACCCAGCGACCTTCGATGGCAGAGGCAGAATTTGAACCAGGGTCTCCCAGATCCTAGTGTAACACTCTAGCCACTACATCACACTGATTCTCAATAAAGGGTTGTATGTAGAGCTGTACTGCCCAGAGAGCTGTACTGATTAGATTTTTTTTAACTTAGAGGCCCACGTGGCTCTCCTAACATTTGCAGAAGTACTGCTCAGTACAGGACTCACAAGCAAGCCTTCAGTTCCTTCTGTAGTCACCCTCTGCCTCCTTATCCCATCTCCCTTGTCTTCTTTGAGTTATGCCTATTTGGGATCAGAAGCTGAATTAAACCAGATCCGCATGCTTGCCAAGTAGCTCTTGGCCAATAAATCCTAGCTACGCAGCAAATCAAGATGGTGTGTTTGTGTGGGAAGAGGGGCGGAACAACACTGGAGTAAGACATGGTTCCTCCAAAGCTAGCCAAGAGGTGACACCTTGCAGTTGGGTTCTGTTGGGAGGTGAGCAAGTTCCTTTCCTGAAGTCATGTCATAGCGTATGCTAGTTCCTAGCTAGTTAGTTAGCTGAGGGACCAATAGAAAGGTCTGCATGAGGGTGACAATATGCATAATGAGGGTGCCAGAATGCCAGAATGAGGGTGACAATATGCATAATGAGTCGGTACTGGAATTGGCTATTGCCTAATCAATGGATCTGAGGATGTCCTGGGAGTGGAGGCTTAGAAAAGTTTTACTGCCTTTGCTCTAACTCTCACCAGGGGCTCAGACGCGAGATTAAAAAAGTTACAGAGACAAGATGTCGATTAGAAAAGCTAGGCAAGATGTTTATTGTTTTGAGCTCCCAGTTCCTTTCCCCCATAAGTAATTAGTAAACTCTACTTTTTAAAGCTAATATATGTGTGTGCCGTACTCCTCTTTTTGCTCTGCTACCTTAAACAACCCAACAGCTTCTGGAAGTCCAGAGGAAGCACAGGAGAACCTGCCCGTGAAGAAAACAGAGGATGGGGACCAGCCCAAGGGAGAAGGTCTGAGCGGATCTGCTAATGAACACAAGCCAGTGCTCCTATACCCAACAGCACATTCTTATCAGTTTAGTGCATTTTACTTGACTTATCTTAAAAACAAACAAACGAACCACTTGAAAACCCAAGCTGGCCCTCAGCAATTTTGTAAGGAACACCACTGATTTATAGATTTAATTTTGCTTCTTTTTAGACAGGTCCTGTCCCAAAAATAAATCCAAATGACTGCAAGTGCTTTCACTTCCTAAATTGAATGAACAGCAGCTACTCATTTCCAGCGGCATTACAGCTTCTGGAATAAATATCCCAGCCTATAGAGTGTGGCAAATCCTATTCACTGAATCCCATTCTTTGCTTATGCCATATCCTTAATATATCTACATATATCCAAGCCGATGCAACAGGATAAATTCAAGGGAGCCAGTATTATCTATTTAGTACATTTTTATCCCACTCTTCCCCCAAGAAGCTCAGAGGGGCGGAGTTTCCTCTTCTCCATTTTATCCTCACAGCCAACCTGTGAGGTGGATCAAGCCAAGAGAGTCTGGCCCCAAGGTCACCCAGTGAGATTTATGGCAGATCTGAACTTGGGTCTCTCAGAACGTGGTCTGACGGCCCTCAAACAGTGGTAAGCATTGGACTGGCAGCAGGGAGACCCAGCTCCAAATCTCCTCTTTGCCATAAAGCCAAACTGAACAGACCTTGGGCCAGCTACCGCTTTTCAGCCTACCTTCTTCACAGAGATGTTGTGAGGATACAACAGGAGGGAGAGACGATGCATACCATCCTGAGCTCTCATTGTGACCCCATGAAGTCCCACCTGATAAGGTTTTCAGGGCAGAAAAAGATCAGAGGTGGTTTGTCATTGTCTTCCTCTCCATAGCAGGCTCCATAGCAGGCCTCCATAGCAGGCCTCTCCATGCTATGGAGACTTCCTCTCCATAGTGGGCTCCATCCAAGTACTGACGCTGCTTAGCTTCCAAGCTCTGACAAGATCAGGCGGGTCTTGGCTATTATGGCTGCTACAAGCACACACATAAATATATAAAAATAGTCATAACAGAAGACATAATACAGGGGCAGGAGAGAAGGGAGGAAATGCCAGACACAACAAAAAAAGTCTTCACTGGCTGGTGGAACACGGTGATAGAGGGGAACAGAGAATCTCCCTGGGGAGGGAGAAGGGCAATTCTTTCTTTGTATTTTTCCTATGTGCATGTTTGTGTGCACATCTGAGTGTGTGTGCACATGGAAGTCATGGCGACTTCTGGTGGCTGACCCCTACTGGGGGGCTGGGGGATATTCAGAGAGACGGCTGAACAAAGCCTGCCCCTGCCTCCTGATTGCTGGTATTCCAAGGAGGTCTCCCATCCAAGTCCTTGCCAGAGTCGACCCTGCTTAGCTTCCAATATCTGATGAGACTGGGCTTGCCTGGGCTATCCAAGTCAGGGCGGAAAAGGGAAATTCTTTAGTGGATTCTTTACTGAAGAATAATTTTGAGTGAGTCACACAACCAGATCATGCAATCACCTTTCTGTGAAGGTTACAGTTCCTGCTTGGTCACACATACCTCTAAGATTACATGAAACAACTGAAAT
The DNA here is from genome assembly GCA_029233225.1 of Lepidodactylus listeri. Classification (NCBI taxonomy): domain Eukaryota; kingdom Metazoa; phylum Chordata; class Lepidosauria; order Squamata; family Gekkonidae; genus Lepidodactylus; species Lepidodactylus listeri. The sequence goes on from JARCFY010000005.1 coordinate 24,396,154, forward strand.
GACAGCCAGAAAGCACATAGATATGGCTGACAGCCCAGTGTGTGTATATAAGAGCCTGTTCTTGCATAAACTCCCTAATAGGGCTGTCCCTAATAGAATGCACACAAAATCCTTTGGACACATGAAAACATATTGTTATGCTGGAATGTGAAAGAGGAAAGAGAGAGGGATACTGTGGTTTTGGATTTCCTGGAGTTTGTTTCATGTGAGAGATAAAAGAGTCACAACAACCAACATGAACTCACATGAAGATGCTCATATGAAATATAGCCATAGGTAAGTTGATGCAAGCATAGCTATGTATGAAGATGTGTTTGGGGTTTCTAAACAATAACAACGCAGATGTGTAGCTGAACCTTTGGTAATTATAGGCCCCAATTCACCCCTCCTAGAGACATTATTAGCAGTGCATTCCTATGCAGAGTTATCCCTTTCTAAGTCATGTTCACTAAAAATCAATAGCCTTAGAAAGGGATAACTGTGTTTAGGATTGCTTCACAACTGCATCTTTGGATGAGCTGGGATTTGAACCCATACGGACATGTCGTCTTGTATTTTTTCTCCCTGGGTGAGCATACGGGGGGGGGGGGGGGGAATCTGTCAAGCCATCCAGCAAACTTCCCTTAAACAGGTCCAAGTGAATGGAAGTAAACCATTTTGTAAATAAATAAAATAAACTGAAACCATAGATCCCGTTTATTGGCTCGTTTTGAATCAACTGCACAGAACCGTTACAAATGGATCAGTCTCTATTTCTGCCTTCTGCAAAGGCTGAGGACATAATAGGGTATTTACTTGCTGCCCATTGACAATCAGACCCTGAAGAGTCTCACGTCTACGCTTATTTCATATTCCAGTTACTTCAGTAGGATACCGAATATTTGTGTGAACTTTATTCAAATACACCCTTTTGCAAGTCGGCCTTGGTCCCTTCAGGTCTCATCCTGCAATTTAAGAAGGATACACTGGTTGCCTGACCTCATAGCAGCAAACTCCAGCAGAGTTCACTCTTCTAGGACACCATATGTTTGCAAAGGTAGAAGGCTCAGACTGTGGCCACTCAATGGAACTTCTGCATAGGCTCCCAAGTCTGAGCACTTCCCCTTAAAATTACATTTTAAAGCATGACTTTGGCAATTATTAGATCCTGTGGGAGATATAAGGATTTGGTTAGACTGGAGTCCCCCATTTTCTTGAGCTTGAGGGCACATCTGGACTTCATGAAGTCAACTCTGACTGTACCTCATAACTGTCTCAACACCTGAATCTGTCCTAGTGTTGCCAGGTGAGGCTGACAAGTGGGTGGGGGACTTACCAGAAGGTTCTGGGAGAGGGAACTCCAAAGTGAGTTCTGGATGAGCTGCCATCACATTTAAAGGGACCACATTCCTTTAAAATGCTTTCCCTCCATTGGAAATAATGGAGGATGGGGGCACCTTCTTTTGGGGCTCATAGAATTGGATCCCATTGCCCAATTTTTTGAAACTTGGGCAGGGGGGTGAGGAGAGGCACCAGCAGCTATTTGGTGTCTCTAACTCAAAAAATACACTCCCAAGCCCCAGACCCCAATGGATCAGTTCTCCATTATACCCTATGGGGACTGGTCTCCACAGAGTATAATGGAACACCCAGCAACTATTCTCCCCCTTTCTGATAGCCCTGAAGTGGGGGGAGGGGCTCCAGACCAGGGAATCCCCTGCCCCCAAAGGGATTGGCAACCCTAATCTCTAGTTGCTTTTAACTGTTTGAAAACTGCTTCCCATTCCTGGATTCTCTCCTCATACCTTGCCCAGAATCCTGCAGGTTTTTAGCCCAGCAAAAAGAAGACAGAACTGGAACAAGTCTTCACATGCTACCAGTGTCAAGAGTTGGTGATCTAAAGGTACGCAGTATACTGAAGATGGCATAATCTAAGAGTTTAGAATAATAGAATCACAGAATATAGTTGCGTCTATAGCATCTGAGCAACAAGTTGCTCAGACTGAAGACCCAACCCACCCACCCCGAATCCACATTAATACTTTTTAATGGGACCAGATACAGAAGAGTATCCAAGCTTTCAAGAACTCTTTCTCCTACACATTAATAATACTGGAAATTAAATTTAATGTGTGGTGTCCAATAAGGCCAAACAGGGTAGATTTACATCATGTTTTGGTAAATTCCCATATGCACAATCTCTTGCTGGTTCATTTTCTTCCAGTTGACAGAATCCTCTTGGCTGAATTCAGGCTGAAGAGCCAGGGCACTGCTATAAATTTTACAAGGCCAGATGGAACTTGATTGGCTTCTTACATTATATGATTCCTGCTGAGAAGGTAGCTGCAGTACCACATGCTGGCCAGTTGCAGGGATGGCGCTGCAGAGCAACAAAAAGGAGTTCTATAGGAACCACTGCGTTGATATAAAGATTACAGCATCTGTAAGAGCCCCAGCTTGAGAAGTCTTAAAAATATAATTTTACATCAATAGTACCAGCACTATGCTGCACAATCCTCTATGGCGTGAAAGGCTTGATATTCCCAAAGAAGAAAATGCACACTGTACATGTGTAGAATCAAAGCCCACCAGTTTGCACGGCTTTAGAGAGCCATGCATTTCTTTCTCCTGTACTCAGCATCTTTAGTTATTCTAAAGGAAAGCAGGTGCTAATTCAGTTTGTGAAGCTGTTGCATCCCATTGAAGCATTTAACCTCAAGCAAGTCTGATTCACAGGTTCCGGCACAATGCTTTTTAGCACATGAAGCTTGATCAAATAAATAAATGAATTAAAACATTTGCCAGCGAGGGAAATAAATTATTTCCCCCGAATGCTTCTATAGCTTGCATAAAGACATCAATTACTGTAGCCTGTCTTGTAAGTTAATGATTCACAGTGATGGATTATTCATGCAAGTCAGGCCAGCCTAATGTTCTCCTTTGACTTTAAGGGGGGGGGGGAGGGTGAAATGTAGCATGTGTCGATTAATTATACTCTGCACAAGTTTGGAGACAGTCACTGAGTCTTAAATAATAAAAGTGTTTCCACCTGAGAGAACACAGAAAAAAAGATTTAGGATCGTCTTTGGAAAAAGAACCTTCAGAAGAGCGTGAATTACCTCGCTGGTTCAGACTGAAAGTTCATTTAGACTCAGATGTAGGCTTGCCAAATTCGGGTTGGGAAATTCCTGGAGATTTGGGGAGGTGGAGGCTTAGAGAAGGTGGGGGTTTGGAGAGGTGAGAGACCTCAGCATGGTTTGATGCCACCGAATCCACCTGTTTCCTCCAGGGAAACTGATCTCAGTAGGCGAGAGATCATTTGTAATTCCAGATCTTCAGGACTCACCTAGAGATTGGCAACCCTATCCAGAGGCCTCCAGAATTCAAAAGCAGGGCCTGGGAGTGATGGCCATTCTATGCATCTCCCTAGGGAGGGAAAGGAGTTTGTAAGCCGCTCTGAGACTCCAAGTGAGTGAAGAGCGGGGTATAAATCCAATCTCTTCTTCTCTTCTTCTTCTAGCAGGAGATACACTGCCTCTGAAGATGGAGGTTCCATTGAGCTAACACCTAGTGACAGACTTCTGAGGAAAAGGTTACCAATCACCCTACATTTATTTTATTTACAAAAAACTGTACTTCTGACAGACATTTAAAGGATGTTCAACACACATTAAATGCAGCCATCACAGTGAGCAGTGCCATTAAAACAAAAGCAGCAACACGAAACACAAAGTGACAACAGCTGTATTAATAAAAGGGCATTAATAAATAAAATCAAGATCTCCTCCGTGAATAATGTAACCTAAATGTGGACGATTCAGACAGATTCTTCATAAAGATGAATACATGCCTAATTTAAACCCTCGCATCTTATGGTTGTGAATTCCGTAAATTAATTGCAGGTTGAATGAAGCCGCCCGTTCTGGGATTGCACCTCAAAGCACGTCTATTCAGAAGTAAATCCCATTTTATTCAATTGGTCTTACTCTCAGGAAAGTGATATTGGGATTGCCACCTCTGTGCCCTACCCTGAACCTGCCAACAATATATTTCATTGGCTGTTCCAGAGTTCTAGTACAAGTCTTTCTATCTATCCTTGCTACAATTTATGTTATAAGAGAAGAAGAGAGAGAAGAGATTGGATTTATACCCCGCACTTCACTCACTTGGAGCCTCAGAGCGGCTTACAAACTCCTTTCCCTTCCCCTCCCCACAACAGGCACCCTGGGAGGTAGGTGGGGCTGAGAGAGCTCTTTCGCAAGCTGTCCTTGAGGCAACAGCTGGTACAGAGCTATGGCTTGCCCAAGGTCATCCAGCAGGTGCAAGTGGAGGAGTGGGGAATCAAACCCGGTTCTCCCAGATTAGAGTCCGCGCACTTAACCACTACACCGAACTGGCTCTCACTATAAAACTTCTGAGTCCCCAGCATGATGCCCGGGGGCACCACAGCACCTGCTAATACCTTTCCTGGCATCTGCAGCTACTAGTTGGGTCCCAGCCACATCCTGGAGATGCTGGCAGTGCCAATGGGGCTCGGCTTGTTCCAAGCATATCCAACTGAGCACAGCCCTCACCGTTCCCTTGCCCTTTATTTGCCACCGTACCAACACCTTCACAGGTAGGCCCTACAGTTTGGGAGCACTTGAGCCAAAAAGGTCGCCTAGCCTTGGACTTGATTCTCTCTGCGTCGCTAGCCCTGAGGTGCATCAGGTCCCTGCAGAACTGCTATTTATTCAGCACTGGTTCACTAGCCAAGCCACCCAGGCGAATGCTTGGACTGGCACGATTAGGAAGGTGCCAGCATACTGCAGATGCTCAGCTCACTCTCAGCCATCAGCAGCACAGGAGGCAGCTGCCTGCCACTTGTGGGACACATCATCAACCGAGTCCAAAGCAAACTCCTTCGGCAACACAATATGGGCGTGGCTTGGTTGTTTAGGGTAGTAGTTAAGTGCACGGACTTTGATCTGGGAGAACCAGGTTTGATTCCCCATTCCTCCACTTGCAGTTGCTGGATGACCTCGGGCAAGCCATAGCTCTGTCAGTGCTGTGCTCTCAGGGACAGCTCTGGAAAGAGCTCTCTCAGCCCCGCCTACCTCACAGGGTGTGTGTGGTGGGGAGGGGAAGGGAAGGGAAGGGAAAGGAGTTTGTAAGCCGCTCTGAGATTCCGAGTGAAGGGCGGGGTATAAATCCAATCCCCCTCTCTCCTTTCTTCTTCTTGCTGAAGGTTCCATGGGGCTCGGAGGGAGTGGGCATACCTTGCTTTTTAAGGGCAACAAAACACCTTGGGCCAACCCTGTATTTACCTACTTAAAAGGCCCAGGAGATCCAATTCAAGAATCTCCCCGCATCTTAACTAGTGTGACCCTAAACTAACCTCTTCTATGTTTTTTTTTAAAAACACTGCTTGGGGGTCAAAAGAGTGTGATGCAATAGTGTTCTGCCTTGAGCAAACCGGCAAAGGACATCTCAGATTACTGTTTCTTTAAAAAAAAAAAAATGTTTTATTCGGCAAATTGACTTCAGCTCTGTTCTACCAAAGCTTGATGAAGCAATTCAAATTGTATCCAATTCGGTCTGTCTCGTAGCGTTTCTGCTACGTTGCAAGACTGGAATTGCCTGCTTCCGGAGAATGGGAACCTAATTCTCCTGGACTTGCTCTGACCGAACTCAAGATAATGAAGTTTTGCATGGGTGACAATGTATTTCAGCCTCCTGTACGTTCTCAAAGCAAACACAACTGTGAAATGGCATTACCTTCACAGACAGCTGGTTCCTATAACACCTGTAGCCATGCAAAGTGTGGCACATGGAAATCACAGTTGAATTATATCCAGAAGCTCAGAGATCCAGTGTAGCACAGAGCTGGCAGAGTACCAGACTTAGAACAGGTAGACCTGAGCTTAGATTCTCATTCTCTCTCAAAGTTTGCTGTGTGATTTTGGGCCAGATATTCTTTCTCAGCCTAACCAACTTCACAGGGTTGTCGTGACGATACAATGAGGAACGGAGAACTATATCTGACCTCCTTGGAAGGAGACTGGGATAGAGATGTACAATATAAGAAAAAGAAAAAGAGCTGGATTTACCGTATTTTTCGCTCCATAAGACGCACCTGATCATAAGATGCACCTTGTTTTTAGAGGAGGAAAACAGGAAAAAATGAAATAGAAAGAAAGAGAGAGAGAGAGAGAGATAAAGGAAGAAAGAAAGGTGGGGACAGAGAGAGAAACAGAAAGACAGACAGACAGAAGGAAGGAAGGAAGGAAGAGAGAGAGACGTCGGCATGCCATGCAAAGCCAGGCCTTTCTGTGCAAAGTAGCCACAGAGCTTAATCTGTGGGCGGGGCTTTCTGCTGCTGGCTGTCTTAAAGGGGAAAAGCACTTAAAGGGAAAGAGTACTTAGCCTGGTGGGGTTTTTCCTGCCGTTTCCCTTTTAAGTGAGGAAAAAAAACTATTGTGGAAAATTGCACATAATGTGCAGGTTTTAAAACGGCAATGCAGGGAATTTCACTTCTGTGGAAATGGTCAGAGCAGCTTACAATCGCCTTCCCTTCCTCTCCCCACAACAGACACCCTATGAGGTAGATGGGGCTGAGAGAGCTCTGAGATAATTGCTCTTGAGAGAACAGCTCTGAAAGAACTGTGACTGATCCAAGGTCACCCAACTGCCTGTGGAGAAATGGGGAATCAAATCCAGTTCTCCTGATTAGAGTCCGCTTCTCTTAATCACTACACCAAACTGGCTCTCATACAGAAAGACGAACTGACAGATCAGGCAATAATTGTTCCCATTTTGCAGGTGGAGAGCTAGGGCTGAAAAACACCAATCCCCCCCCCCCCAAATAAAGCAATTCAAGGTGCTATTACTGACCTTTAAGCCCCTTCATCCCCTTTCATATGTCCCTGTGTGCCAACTACAGTCATCAGGCAGACATCTGTTGGTGGGGTTGCCAACCTCCAGGTGGGCCCTGGAGATCTCCAGTTGATATGAATCAGGTCCCCTGGAGAAAATGGCTGCTTTGGAGGGTGGACTCTTATGCCCCACTAAGGTCCCTCCAATCTCCACCCTCCCCAGGCTCCACTCCCCAAATTCCAGGAATTTCTCAAACCCAAGTGTCAACTCTGTCTTTTGGCTATACTACCACTCAGGTTACCCCTGTCTGGTACAAACCAGAGTCCAGCCCTTTTCCATTGTGGCTTGGGAATTGTGGAATGGGCTCCCTGAAGAGGTGGGGGTGGGGCCCCTTCCCTGGAGATCATTGGAAGGTGCTGTAAAGTCTGCCTGTTTGCCAGGGCTTTTGAGGGGGTTCGAACAGGCTTTTTCTTCCGGCAGGCTTTTCAATAGGCAGGCTTTTCAATTGGAGCCACATCTTACTAGCCATGCCCTGGGCTGACCTAGAGCCAGGAGTCATCTAGGGCCGACCTGGAGCCGGGGGTCATGTAGAGCGGCAGGTCAACCAACCATGTCGAAATGCACTCTATTCAGTGCACCACCGTTGATATAAGCTGTTTACTACGTAGCTTGTTCTGAAATGTATTTTATATTGAGATATATACTGTTTTTATTGTTTTACTGATTTTATGTAAGCTGCCCTGAGCCTACTTTGGTGGGGAGGGCAGGGTAGAAGTTTAAATAATCTTACCTATTATATAAAGCCATTTTAAAATTCCAAGGGGCAAGATTCCATGGGGCATCAAAATCAGTAGGCTGGACAGACTGCCACTCAAAAGGGGGACCCTGACCACTGGCTGCATTCTCTCCCTGCTTTGCCTCAGTCCCGCCCACAGAGCCACCGGCCAGCGTCCCAGCCTCAGTCTGGAGGGAGCCAGCGAAGGGGAAGGATCCACTCTTCTCCTCCTCCCACTGCCAGGTGGGTCTAACTGTCCCCTCAGTGGCCTGCTTCTGTCAGTGAAAAGACAATGGACTTTCACCATAACCCCCTCCCCCACACACTGCCAGCGTGCCCAGAATAAACTGTCAGAAACAGGGGGCATTTCACACAGCACCCCATAGCGCTTCAGGACCGGTACAAAGAACAGAAGAATGCTTGGGGGGAGGTTTCAAGGTAAACCGGCTCAGGAACACTTCCCCAACGGGAGAGGCACGTTTCTGTGTGAAAGGGCCAATATGTTCCGTTAGGGAACCGGCCCTAATACGGTCCCCTCAGTGCCCGTTGCTAGGCAACAGAGCTTGCTTCTCTGAAAGCCTCTTTCCACACCTATGTTGGGCTCTGGGAGAAAACTCATTGGGGCCAGCTGAACAGAATGCCATAGAGGCCACCCTCCAAAGCAGTCATTATCTCTGGGGGGGGGGATCTGTTGTCGGGAGTTCAATTGTGATATCTGGTGATCTTCAGGCTCCACCTGGAGGTTGGGTACCATAGGCGTAGCAGTAAGCGCTTCAGGGCAGGATCTGCTAGACCCAGGTTCCTGCTGAGTGGGTAATTTGGGGCCAGTCACAGACTTTAAGGCTAACCTACCTCACAGGGTTGTTGTGCAAGTCAAAAGGGGGAGAGGAGAATGATGTCAGTTGCTTCGGTCCCCATTGCAGAGAAAGACTACTTTTCCACAAGGGGAAGTATGGTTGTCAATCTCCAGTGCACTCCAGATGGCAGTGCACTCCATTTTCACTGGAGAAAATGGTGGACTCTATGTCATTATACCCTGCTGAGATGGACCTCTTATGACAGCCAATGTGACATAGCAGGCAGGGCTTCAGAGCACAGTGGAGGCTGTGGGGGGGGGGGGGGGATGGAAAGTTGAAGAGTGAGGTTGATGTTGGCTGGGAAGGAGATAGTGCTGCCAACTCCAGGTGGAAAATTCCTGGAGATTTGAGGGATGGAGCCTGGAGACGGTGAGGTTTGAGGAGGGGTGGGACCTCAGACAGGTACAATGCCATAGACTCCACCCTCCAAGCTAGCAAGTCCCTCATGGGGAACCACTGTTGCCAATCGCCAGGTGGGGACTGGAGATCACTCAGAATTACAATTGTTCTCTAGGGGGGAGGGGGAGGAGATAGAAAGCTGAAGCCAGGGGGGCAGATAATGATACATTGGCAGTTGGCTGGGAGGTAAGGTTGTCATCTCCAGGTTGGGAAATTCCTGGAGATTTGAGGGGTGGACACTGGAGAGGGTGAGGTTTCAGCAGGGGTGGGACCTCAGACAGGTTCAATGCCATAGACTCCACCCTTCAAACCACCCATTCCCTCATGGGAAACCATTGTTGCCAATCTCCAGGGGAGGGATGGGGATCACCCTGAATTACAACTGTTCTTCAGATGGTAGAGATCTTCCCCTGGTGGACTCTGTGTCATTATACCCTGCTGAGGTCGCCACAGCAAATTGACACTGAATGCCCAAGGCCAGGGCACTCTCCCAGAGCCTCTTTCTAGAGCCCATTGTATTTATTTCCACAACAGGCCTTATTCCTAGTAAATAAATAAATAAAATAACATCAGGCAACTTTTGAAGGGCAGAAGGATTTGTGGTTTCCTGGTGGCTCAGGGGTTAAGGCACTGAGCTGCCGACCAGAAGGTCGGTAGCTCGGCAGTTCGAGACCCGAGTGCCATGTGACGGAGTGAGCTCCCTTCTCTGGTCCCAGCTTCTGCCAGCCTAGCAGTTCGAAAGCAAGAAACTGCAAGTAGATAAATAGGTACCACTTCGGTGGGAAGGTAACAGCATTCCGTGCGCCTTGGTGTTTAGTAATGCTGGCCACATGACCACAGAAACATCCTTGGACAGCGCTGGCTCTTTGGCTTGGAAATGGAGATGAGCATCCCCCTTGAGTCGGATTCGACTGGCTTTCGAGCAAGGGAAACCTTTGTTTTATCTTTGGTTTTCTAGGGGTGTTTTTAATTATTGTTGTAAGCCACCGCCTTGAACTGAGGGGAAAGGTGGGAGATGAACGTTTAAATAAATAACATAAATAAATAAACCTGTGACCAAAACTTGAATCCAGATGCAGAGCACGCTTTATATCTACAGCAGCAGCCTAGGAGCTAGTGGTGGCCACCTGAGATGACACCCCCCCCCCCATCCAAGTAGTTTTCACTGTACAGATCTTTTTCCAGATCCATATTTCCACTCAAACAAAAGTGTTTTGAACGTGATTCTTATCCTAGGAAATTATGGGTTGGATCCAGACTGTATGCCACCAGCACAAAAGGATTTTCTTCCCTTCACTGATCTCCACAGAGCCTGAGGAACCACGTGAGGGACTCCAGCAAAAATGGGGCACAGGTGGAAATTGCCAGTTTAATCTGGGTCTAACCCTATGTGTGTCAGAGCAGACTAAACCCCAAAGGGCTTCTCGTAACACGGAGCTCTGTTTCAGCTCTGTTGTGCTCTTTGGATTTCCCACATGTTTATGACTGGGGTAAACAGTTGGCATTTTGATTAGTGCTTTAGTATTCCTTGTAGGTGCTTCCACAGAACTCATCCTGACCCATCAATACTAATCATCCCCTGTAGGGCATATGAAGATTGCAGGGCCTCCAAATTAAATAAGATTTCAATCAGATTGCTTCAACATATGTCTCCTGAGCATCCTTTCCTACTGTTAATGTCTGCTGCCCCGAAGTTTACCAAAGGTGCATGCTAGTTGCTGGTGTATGAACAGTGCAATCCCATGCAGAGTTACTCCAGTCTAAGCCCAGTGGTTTTCAGCTCTGGGCTGGGAAATTCCTGGAGATTTTTGGGGTGTAACCTGGGGAGGGCAAGGCACTGCCCACCCATTTACAAGGTTTCCATAGGTTTAGACTGCAGTAATGTCCCAGGATTGCACTGCAAGTGCAGAAACCAGCATTTAGTTTTGCCCTTTCTGGCAAAATAGGGTATTTATGACTCAGTAACAACAGCAGCAGCATAAATATAACTCTGTCAGTGTTCAAAGAACGTCATGTTGCATTCCCTTGTTGGAACCATCTAATTATCACCTGTCTGTTGCAAACAGGACCTGGGACTCAGAGAGTGACTTGACTAAGATTATCTAACTACCTTCTTCTGCCATCCTTCTGGGACAACATGAAGTCAGGCTTGTATCTAATCTCTTCCAAGATTACAAATGCTGAACTAAGGAACAAATTAATATCTTCCATAGTCTCTCTCTCTCTCACACACACACACACACATACTCACATACATGCACAAAGAAATTTAAAGTTTTGTTAAGGCTACTGTGGAAGATGGTAGGAGGATGATCATGAAACATGGGTTAAGTGGAAAGCTGAGATGATAAACAGACGCAATGCTCCCTCTAAGCTATCGAGTCCTGTGAGCAAAAATTCTACTTTGTGAGCTACTGGCATTAAAGTTGTGAACCAGCGATTTGGCTACTGCATAAATTAGTTTGCTCTGGAGCCATCCTTCCTGAGCTAAGACAAAAATGTGTGAGGTGGAGGCTAAAAAACTGAGCTAGCTCACATTAACTCAGCTTAGAGGGGACACTGCTGGGGAAGGAGAGGGACCTGTGCAACTGTAAATAACCTGCTCAGCATCACAATGTTGACATCCTTCGCAAGGCATGAGACATACACTTTCCTCTAAGACACCAGGATGGATCAGGGACCAGGAATTGTCCAGCCTAACACACTAAAATACCTCAGGCTTTGATCCTATGAATGAGTTCTGCATGCACGAGATAAGCACAGTCTGTGGCAGGGACTATCTAGCATGAGCTCGTTCACAGGATCCAAGTCTGAGTCAGAATTAGGGTTGCCAGGTCTCCTCATCGCACCGGCGGAGGGATTTGGGGGGCATTCTGGGATGCCCCCAACACAATGACATTACCGAGAAGTGACATCATTACATTGGGGACATCATGTGGCGACACTCTGGTTTGAGGGCAAAACTCTATGGTAAAACCAGCACCAAACCACATAGTTTTGCCCTCAACCCAGAGTGTTGTCACACAAAGCTCTTGATGTGATGACATCACTTCCAGGTGACATCATCATGTTGGGGATGTCATACAGCAATGTTGCTGTTTTTGGGTGGGATTTTCCCCACTGGCCAGCTGGTCAGCGGCAGGCAGAAGCCCCGAAATCTGGGGGAACCCCTGCCAGGACTTGGGGACTGGCAACCGTAGTCAGAATACTAAAAAGCAAGGGTAATGAAGTCCTGCAGATATAGGGACTTCCTGGATTCTCTCTTCCAGCACTATCGACAACTGCACATCTTGGCTTTAAGAACTCCCTCCACTGAGCTCTATGGCACTATACCTCCATTATGCCTCCATAATCATTAGTAGGGCTGCCAGCCTCCAAGTGGGCCTGGAGATCTCCCCAGATTTCAACTCATCTCCAGAATACAGAGACCTGTTCCCCTGGAGAAAATGGCAGCTCTGGAGGTATTATGAAGTTGCAGTTTCGTTTCTTATGGCTGAAGGCCAGCAGAATCAGATACATAATATCAAACAACTAGACATACCAACAAGTCAATTCTAAAAGTGATAGATAGATAGATAGATAGATAGATAGATAGATAGATAGATAGATAGATAGATCTAAAAGTTCTGTATATACAGATTCTTGCAACTGTGTCTGAGATTCCAGGCTCAAGGTCAGCTAGAAGAAAGGAGGTGTACATTCCTCCGATCTTCTTGGAATTTCATGGAGGATAGATGGAATAAAATACCCCACTGAGGTCTCTTCCCTACCTAATCTCCACCATCCCCAGACTCCACCTCCAGATCTCCAGGAATTTCCCAACCCGGAGCTGGCTGCCTCAAAGCCCCCAGTCATATCACAAACAGCCACAGAGAGACCCAGTGGAAACCACACACAGGCGCCCATCTGAACTATTCTTCATTTGTCATTTTTTTGGATATTGCTCGAGCCTTTGATGGCAGGTTTTGTTGCCAGGCCATGCTGCCTCTTTCTCTTGACTATGACTTTCCCTCTTCACTGTCTGGCAACTGTAGTCTCTATTATGCATAAATCAAACAAGGCATTCAACAAGCATATGTACATTTTGGCTTGTCACCCCCGCCCCCCCCCCTTTGCCAGCTCAATGTACCACTTTTCTCAAAAAAGAGAAGCTAAGATTTTTTGGGTGTGTGCATGTTGAATATCATGCCAGAGTTAGAGATGAATGAGATGTCATGTTCAAGAAAAAAGGATGTCCCATATTATGCCTGATTTGCATTTAAGGTTGTACTTCTCATGTCTAAATAGATCATACAAATGAGCAATTTGGAACCTGGTGAAGAATTAGTTATCCTCATTTATCTTTATTCTGAAAAGTAAGTTTGGAATTCAAGGGGAGGGGAAACAGCTTGTAAATGGATGGGCAGGGTCTGCTGCAGTCTACAGAACAAGGGCATAGGGCTTCTGTCGTGGTTGCCAATCTCCAGGCAGGGCCTGAACCGCTTCCAGAGTTGTAACCGATCACCAGACTACAGAGATCAGTTCCTCTGGAGAAAATAGTTGCTTTGGAGGGGGAACTCTATAGCATCATGCCTCATTGAGGTCACTCCCCATCCCAGACTCCACCCCCCACAGAGGATGAGGTGATGGCCACAGGCATAGATGGCTTTAAAAAGATATTAGACAGGTTCATGGTAGATTTATCAGCACATACTAGCCATGGTGACTAAAGGGAGCCTCCACATTCAGAGGCAGTCAACCTCTGAATCCCAGAGCCAGGAGGCAACATCAGAGGAAGGCTTTGGCTTTGATGCCCTGTTGTCAGCCCTCCAGAGGAACTGGTTGGCCACTGTACGGGACAGGATGCTGAACTAGATGGACCACTGGTTTTATCCACCAGGCCTCTTCTTATGTTCTTAGGCATGCATGTGTTCTGAACATGCTACAAAGCTGGGGTTGTTGTGAGCCAGAATGTGTGTGTGTGGATGAGGGGGAAATCACTGAATTCTCAAAAAGAATAATGAACTGTACACATCCCAAACCGCTGTGTGAAGTACAGAGCGACTGCATGTTTTAAACCCTACTTTAATGTGGATAGAGAGAGAGTATTCCAGAGGAACAGATTTACTGAACCAATTAAATTAAATATTAAAATATATTAGCTCTAGTTAGGCACGGTGTCTACTCTCTGGAAAGACACCAAGAGAGAGAACAGATAGCATCAGTCCCTTTCGCCCAGAAAATTAGAACGTCAAAAGAGACTGCTTGACTGTATATAGTCTCACTATATGCCAGATGATATTTGATAGTTATGCGGGAGGAAACAGAATAGTCCACAAAGGACATAAAATGTATTTAAAACCTATATAGGAACTTTGAAAACCAAAAGACTAATTAACATAAATTATAATTATCATTGACACAGAACTCATCCAGTGGCCTAGAGCCAGGTTCCACCATCCCTCCCTAGCAGGAAAATTTGCTGGGCATGGATCCCAGGATGAGATGCTGAAAATTCACAGTTGCATTAATCGCTTTTGTAGCTTAAATAAAACTTGCCTCTCCGAGACACTCACAAAAGACAGAATGCACTCAAATGCAGTCCCACCCCTCCAGTAACTGCAGCATTACAGCAATCAGACAGCCTCAAACTCCCTTGTAATGGTCAGGGAATGCGGGTTTATGGTTCTACCTCCCAGGCCTTCTGTACGCGGAGAGAGAACAAAGTAGCGGGTTTTCAAAATTGAGCCAGACTCTTGAGCCAGACTCGCAACAGCAACTTTACTCAGTATTGTTAGGCTAGAAGCAGTCACCACAGCTAAAGAATCCCAGGCTAAACCCCAGATTACACAAATGAGGCTCCCCCAGGCCCATAGCTATGAAGGGGCTTTTAGGGGCTCCACCCCCTTTCTTAAAGGCACAGCCCCACAAGAATTTCTCCTGTAAATACTTTTTTTCAATCATTTTAAAACATTTTAAAAAATGCATGCACTCCTTTAAGCAGAGTGTGGTGCTGTAGTTGACTAATTCCCACACTGAGCTAGGAGTTGGAGCAGGTGACCTCTAGGATCCCTTCTAACTCTGTGTCAAGAAACTGGTCTCCTTTAAGGAGAGGTTTTCTTCCTAAGTGTTAGTTTTCTTGACTATAGATGTTATCACCCCCACCTGCCAGCTTGTTATCAGAATTGTTGCTTAGGCTGTCAGAAGTGATTAACTTGCAGCAGCTGAGAACTGTCATCTAAAGTGGTTGACAGCTTGCAATTTAGAGAGATATCCAGGCTTTCTATTGGCTAAATGGCTTTCCCCCCTGTTCTGAGAACTTCAGTCCCACCAGAAAGAAATCTGCCCCACAAGATACAAAATCCTGGCTAAGGGCCTGGGCTCCTCTGGGTGAGAAGCCTCCAGGTGCCTGCAGCAGCTAGCACTTGGGTATTTGAAGTTACCTTATACCACTGGATCAGTCTACCTAGCTCTGTATTTTCTACTCTGACAGGCAGTGGATCTCCAGGGTCTCAGCAGGAATAGCAACTTGCCTGCAAGACCAGGTACCTAGGATCCTGTCAGCTGGAGATGACCATAACTGAGCCAGGGAGCCTCCTGTACATGCAAAACATATGCTTTACCAGTGGTCATAGCCCGTCCCCATTTTAACAGTTTCTGTTCCCCTACCACTTCTACCAGCTTACTCATCTTCTCACTAGTAGCATCTGCAGCAGAGAGAAACCAGGAAGTCCAGTCAAAAAGGGCACACTCTGGAGTAACCTTCTCATTTGTCCAAATAGACGGGAAGTGGGAATGCTGCTACCATCATGAAAAAGCAGCAAACTGTGCATGTAACTCAGTGCCAAGATGGAAACTTTTAGTATATTACACACAAATACACTTAGGATTCCACTGTAAATGAACTGGCTCTTCAGGGCTAGAGATTTTTTTAAAAAAATCAGTGTGTATTATTTATAAGCATGCAGGTAGTATTCAAACAGTCGTCTTACTTTTTAAATCTATGGAAAACTGAATTACAAAGACATTTCTATCACAAATGCCAGGTCACTCCCAAATTACTTCTGAATATCCAATGACTTTATATACACAGACTTTAAAGGACCAGAGAGCAGCCGCCCACACAGACCCAGTCTACAGAAAACTGGGGAGCGGCTGTGGCTCAGTGGAAGAGCTTCTGCTTTGCATGCACAAGGTCCTTGGTTCAATCCCTGGCATTGCCAGTTAAAGGGATCAAGCAGTGAGTGATGCGAAAGATCTCCTCCTGTGACTCTGAAGAGTTGCTGCCAATCTGAGTAGAAGGAAAGGGCCATAGCTCTCTGGCAGAGCATCTGCTTGGCACGCAGAAGGACCCAGGTTTAACCCCCAGCATCTCCAGGCTGAAAGTACCAGGGAGTAGGTGATGTGAAAGGCCTGCCCGAGACCCTGGAGAGCTGCTTCCAGTCAAGAGTAGATGATGCTGACCTTGATGGACCCACTGATGGTCTTGATGGGCCAATGGTCTAATTCCGTATAAGGCAGCGTTCATGTGTCTTTGGGTTGGGGAAGGCTGGAAGGCAACATATGTGCAAGAACTCTTCACTTGATGCATCTGCCCAAGCATCACAGAGACACAGGGCAGAAGTGCTGCACAGGTCCATGGGAGACCACAGAACAGAACCACACATCCTCAGTTATTATTTCATAGAATCAGAGAATCACAGAGTTGGAAGGGGTCATACAGGCCACCTAGTCCAACCCCTTGCTCAATGCAGGATCAGCCTAGAGCATCCCTGAGAGGTGTTTGTCCAGCGGTGCTTAAAGACTGCCAGTGAGGGGGAGCTCACCACCTCCGTAGGTAGTTGATTCCACTGTTGCACAACTCTTACTGTTTCCCAGGGCTCTTTTTCAGCAGGAACACACTAGAACACCGTCCGAGCCTGCCCCGCCCCCTCCCTGCCGGGCCTGAGCTGTTTACACTTAAAGAAAAAGTTCCTGCAGACAGCCGGCAGGAAAAAGCCCCACCCGGCACTTTCCCTTTAAGTACAGAGAGCCAGCAGGAGAAAGCCCCGCCCAGAGATTAAGCACAGGGCTAGGATCTTTGCACTGCAAGGCCTGGCTTTGCATTTGCTTGCCGACGTCGCGTCGCCCTCCCTGCTCCGGAAAGTGCCTCCCCCATCTCTTTTCCTTCTCTCTTTCCCCCCACCTTTCTTTCTGTCTTTCTTTCTTTCTGTCTGTCTTTCTCTCTCTCTCTGTCCCCACCTTTCTTTCATTCTTTCTCTTTCTCTCTCTTCCTCCCTTCTTTCTTTCTTTCTCTCTCCCTCCCTTTCTCTCTCTCTCTCTTCCACCTTCCTTCCTTCCTTCCTTCCTCTCTCCCCTATCTATCTAATCTATCTCTTTCCTTCCTTCTTTTTTTCTTTCTTTCTTTCTCTCTCTCTCCCTCTCTCCCACATCTCTCTCTTTCTTTCTGTTTCATTTTGTTCTTTGTGTTTTTATTTAAAAAATTATTGAAAAGGGGGGGGGATGTAAAAAAGCAGAGAGACCAGAAAATGCTGCTTTTGACAATATCTTTAATTTTTGAGCACCTCTTTCGTTTTCTCATGGCATCTTCTGCTTAAGAAAAGTACGTTTGAAGCCTGAGTTCATTGTTGTGTCTTGTTGGGAATGGCTTGCAAATATATGTGTGTCTAAAGTCTGTATTAAAGTGGTTTGGTGCTTACTGCCATTCAAGAGAAAATATCTGAAAAAGTAGCTTCATTGTTGTGTGTGTTGGCAGAACACTTGACTGTTGCATGAGGGACTTTGGGGGACATCTGCAGAGAAACAGAGATGTAACTAAAAATGAGCATGGTCAGCAGCACTTTGGAGATTGTCTGTTTTGTGAAATTTAAAAAGTGGGCAGAGTTTCTAATGAAGATGATTGTCCCTCTTCTCCTTCCACTGGGCTGACATCTGCCTTTAATGGGCCAGCAAAGTTGATGTTCTTAAACCTCCTAATAAGAGAGATTTCTGCTTCTGAGTTGACTTCCAACGATTGGTGATCTTGTGATGGTAGTGATACTTTTATGTGGTAAAGACCACCTGTTCACAGGATAATTTTACCTGTGGGACAGACTCGGCATGGTAACCACTCCACTGGTACATAATTGCTTGTAAAAAGTATTATAGTGTAATAATTCAGGTGGGTAGCCGTGTTGGTCTGAAGCAGCAGAACAAAGTTGGAGTCCAAAGTTTCATCCAAGGTATAAGCTTTTGTGTGCATGCACACTTCTTCCATCTGAAGAAGTGTGGGTGGCACATGAAATCTTATACCCTGAATAAAATTTTGTACCTTGAATAAAATAGTCCACAAACTACTCCCGTCCAGTGCATCCACAAACCTAGAAGAAGAAGAGATTGGATTTATACCCCGCCCTTCACTACCAAAGGGAGTCTCAGAGCATCTTACAAACTCCTTTCCCTTCCCCTCCCCACAACAGACACCCTGTGAGGTAGGTGGGGCTGAGAGAGTTTGAGACAACAGCTGGTACAGAGCTATGGCTTGCCCAAGGTCATCCAGCAGGTGCAAGGGGGGGGAGTGAGGAATCAAACCCAGTTCTCCCAGATTAGAGTCCACGCACTTAACCACTAAACCAAACTGGCTCCTAGCGTTGTTCTGCCAGTGAACTAGGGTTGCCAACTCCAGGTTGAGGAAATCCCTGGAGATTTGGGAGTGGAGTGTGGGGTTTAGGGGAAGGAGGCACCTAAGCAAGGCGTAATGCCATGGACTCCACTTTGCAAAGCAGCCATTGACCTGATCGCTGAGATCTCCAGACCCCACCTGTAGGTTGGCAACCCAAAAAAATCATATTCAGCGTACTAGTTCTGCAGGAAGGCAAGCTGATTTACATGGGAACCTAACCTTTAGGAATTGATTTCAATTCAGTGTGGGGATAATTGCTGGACATAAGATATTGATCCAGGCAAGATTTTGTATAGATGGGACAGAAAATAATGTTTTTATTGGTTTTGCCAAAACTGTTTTGACAACAAGGTAAACAGAATAAGAAGCAAAAGGTGGATGTGGCTGGATGACCACACTTCTGTAACATTGGGTGTGGCCTAATATGTTGATAAGCTGTGCTGTCAGGGGTGTGGCCTAATATGCTAATGAGTTCCTGCTGGGCTTTTTCTACAAAAAGAGCCCTGCTATTTCCTAATATCCAGCCGGTACCTTCCCGCCCTTAATTTAAACCCATTATGTTGAGTCCTCCCCTCTGCTACCAACCGGAACAGCTCCCCACCCTCCTCTAGGTGACAACCCTTCAAATACTTAAAAAGAGCAACCATGCCCCCCCCCAACCTCCTCTTCTCCAGACTGAACATTCCCAAGTCCCCCATCCAGTATGTGCATTCTTCATTTTTGTTACCCAGATGTAGAACTCGGCACCTACCCTTGTTAGATTGCATCTTGTATCCTTGTTAAACTGCACCTTTTCCAGCGTGTTCAAATCTTGTTGAATTCTAAGTCTATCTTCTGGTGTGTTCGCTGCTTCTCCCAGTTTGGTGCCATCTGCAAATTTAATGAGTTGCCCCTCCACACCCTCACCCAGACCATTTATAAAAGTACTGAAAAGTACCAGGCCCAGAACTGAGCCCCGTGGCACCCCACTGGACACCTCCGTCCATTCAAAAGAAATGCCATCAACAACTACTCTTTGAGTGCGGTTCTCTTTGAGTGTCGTTTGTTCTGAAAATCTGTGCTAGGTTTTTTTGTGGTGATGGGTAGAGAGGCAGGGCTGTTTTGTTGCCTTGACTGAAGTATACCTTCAGGATCCAGCAGCAATTCCTCCCTGTCCACCTCCTTATAGCAACAATTGTGAAAGATGGGAGGTAGTTTCAGAAGGTAGCCGTGTCGGTCTCTGCTAGAACAGCTAGATTCAAATCCAGTAGTGCCCTGGAGACCAAACAAGATTTTCACAGTAAAAGATTTCAAGAATCAAAACTCCCATCAGGAACCTTATACCCCCCTTGCTGGTCTTGAAAGTGCTACTGGACTTGAATCTAGAGAACGGAAGGAGTCACGAAAGTGATACAGCAATTTAGAGGCAAACAGAGGGCATTTTCAACATGGTTGGTAGCAAGGAGATGCCCATTTCCCTTTACTGAAGCATTGCTGATGCTCCAGTGTCAGGATCTGATGAATGCAAACAAAGTCACCCACACCACTGGCCAAGATACCCTCTCCACTAGGACTTCCAGATTCTAATTTCTCAGAGCTCTTTGATGTTAACTTAGCATGTGGTTCCAGTAAATCCATTTCAGTCCTCAGATCTGCCATGATCTTCTCCCTGCAGGGCATTCACTGATCTTCCAACATTTATCAGAGTGGTTGTAGAAGGAGCACACATCGCAGTGGCCCTCATTCTACTACAGCACAGGAACAGAAGACCACAGGAAAAAATTGGAAACGGTAAGCGTGTCTCAAGCGCCATCAAGTTGTGTACAACTTATGGTGACCTTCTGAATGAATGACCTCCAAAACAACCGATCCTTAAGAGCCTCGCTCAGGCCTTGCAAACGGAGGGCTGTGGCTTCCCTGACTGAATCAATCCATCTCAGGTTGGGTCTTCCTCTTTTCCTGCTGCCTTCAACTTTTCCTAGCATTATTGCCTTTCCCAGTGACTCTTGTCTTCTCAAAATGTGACCAAAGTTCGATAGCCTGAGTTTAGTCATTTTAGTTTCTAGGGAGAGGCCAGCCATGGAAACGGAAGACCACGGAAATCAATGTGCAAAGGGGAAGACACCATTTCTGATTACAGAGCCGCTGCCCTGACACTTTCAATGACTATCTAGGGCACATGCAAACAGAAGCTGCAACTTCATCAGAGTCTGCCTCTACGCAGTTGGGATGCTCCTCCTGAGTACTCTCCAGTACTCTTGAGTACTCAGAGTATTGGTGGGGCTGGGAGGTTTAGCTCCAGTCCCAAGCCTCCCCATTAACCATTAGAAAGAACTCTGGCAGGTCCTCGTCCGGTTGAGCTTTTAAGGGCAGGGCTTTAGCTGCATGGGCCTGGGTTTCCTGTGCAAAACCTCCTGAGATGAGGGTGGTGTCCTGCTGAAGGTTCCAGTATCCTCCCCCTCCATGGACAGGATGTCAAAGCAACATGGCTCCTTCCCAGCTGTTTAAAATCCCCATAATTCATTTATAGTGCTTAATAGCATTTTGCAGTGGGGGGGGGGGGTCATTATGCTGTATTCTTGTTTGCATTTGCCATGATCCATCTCCCAAGCAAGGACCCCTTAAAGGAGATGCGCCTCACTGCTAAAACTCCTGCAGCGGTCAGTGGTACAGACTGCCCGCTGCCATCAATGGAAACCCTCACTGAGCTCCCCTTCCCTGGCAGTCTTGAAGCAGCGGCTGGACAAACACTTGTCAGGGATGCTCTCGGCTGATCCTGCATTGAGCAGGGGGTTGGACTAGATGGCCTGTATGGCCCCTTCCAGCTCTGTGATTCTATGATACTAACCCCACGCTGGAATCCCCACCACCACCTGAGATGCCCCACCCACACCCCCAGTGTACAAGGAGGGAAGTGTGATGGGTTATTCACACCTGCCGCACAACTGTTGGCCAGCAAGGCACTTTTAGTGCTCTTATGAATTTTGAGATTCATAAGCCTGAACTTTGGGTTGCCTGTAATGGAAGGGCCATGTGCTTTCTTCATGAGGAGCCAGCTCCAGCCCATGCCAGGAGGCTGACACCCTAGACAGTTCACCTGAGACAGAGACAAAGCCATGAGGTTTCTTTCTGTTTCAGTACGCTGGTCAACCCCTGCCCCCTCCAACATACCTGCATAGTTATGCTAACGCAGTTGCTTAGCAACTAATGTTCAGGCCATCACCCAGTAGGCCAAAGTCATTGAATAACAATAGATGTGGCCAGGTGAGTCATCGGACCCCAGGCCAGGTGTCCACTTCCTGGTGAGATCATAGTTGTGCAACATGGTCCATCCCCTGGCCCTCCTCCTTTTGTTCACTTTTTAACCTATGGAAGGGTCCAAGAGGTACGGACCGCCTAGTAGGTGTGTTAGTGGGATGTGGTCTACGCAGCCCACCCCAAGACCCCCTAATAAAAGACCTTGCACAGAGGCATTCTCTCTCTTGAGCCTTCGTCTCCTGTCTGCTTTAAATACCTCTTCAGTCCAGCTTTCTGTACCCAACCCTTGCCTCCATCTTTAACCCTCTCTCTCTCTGGAATCGCGATCCAGGAGAACCACGTGGTCTCGCAGGTTCAAGCCTTGTGTCCCCATAGTCTTTCTATTTTCTCCCCATCCAATTCTGCTGTCGTTTGGACAACGCATCTAAGGTAAGGCACTGCTTCCCCACCAGCGATTACCTGCTCATGCAAACGTGCTATTTTCTGTCTTTATTTCTTAGGTCTGTGTGAGTGTGTGTGTGATTACGTTTTTGGTATGCTTGAGATACATTATTAAGTAAACAACATTTAACTTGCCATCTGCCTCACGTGCCTCTTTCCTTGAGAACTCCCGGGAGGGGTGGGACCCTGGTATAGTTGGCAAGAACCCAGTATTTTGCTGATTGCTAAACGTAAATTAAAGCAATTCGGCTAACACAACTGCTAGCTTTTCAGCTCTTTGTCCGAGTAGACTGAGACCTCGGACTGACTCACATGTCACCAGATGGGATTCTTTTACATGGGCGCCAGGAACTCCCCTCTGAGAACTTAATTCTCAGGCCCTATCTGGACTGAAAGCATGCTGTACAAGAAGAAGAGGCCTAAGTTGTCCCCCAGTGCCATTTTCCCAGACTTGAAATTGCCCCAAAGAATTCCTATTTTTCCTGATGGGAAAATTTACATGTAAGCCTTCAGTAGGTAAACTTTCCCAGGCAGGTCAAATAGTGGCTTCCTGGGGCCCTGTCTTGCTATCATGTGAATCAGCCCTGAGACTCAGTCGTGCAATTCTGGGCAGTACCACCTCCAGTGGCAGGTTGCACACTGGCCATTTAAAAAAACTGCTCCTCCATGTGAATTCCCTGCTTGTAGGAAAACAGCAAACACACCACAGAGTAAAGGACAGTGCTTGGCATACAGGGAACTTGTTACATGATGAGATTGTTTAAAATACATGTTCCATTTGCCTGTGAAGAGGGCACAATCCAGAATTTTATTGTCCTGCTTTTGTTTAATGTGCAGATGGCCTCTTAGAGTGTTCTAATGACTGAAGGGTCAACGTTTTCTTGCAAAGAGTCCATTAGGCGGGCATGACAAGAACGCTGCTCTGGTGAAAGTGTTCAGAGGTGCGGGTGTTGAGCCACCCAGGCAGAATAGAAAATACTCGTTTTAAAACCTCAGCAGTGTTGACATACTGATTTCAAGCAATGCAGGAATAAGAGAGCCACAAGCAGGGGTCATTTCGAGCAGGAACGTGCAGGAACACCATTCTGGGAGTAACAAGCCCAGGAGCGGGCACATATGGTGATGCGCTGTGGGAAAAAGCAAAAGCATACTAACTTGATCTGTATTTCCATGCTTGTTGTAGGGCAGCTTCCCTGCAAGAGCAAAGGAAACCTAAAGTGTCTTTAGTCAAAGTGTAAAGCTGGCCCGCCAGCTCTGAGTTGGGAAATACCTGGAGTTTTTGGAGTGGAGCCTGAGCAGTGGGTGTTGCCTTCTGACACACTTCCAGTGATGTCAGGGGGCGTGGCATATGCAAATACATTATGCGAATGAGTTATGCTAATAAGCTCCTGCACCTCTTTTTCTACGAAATGACCCCTGCCCACAAGTGTACATGTAGTGATGGTGTGTCTTATTACTCAGGCTTACAGTAAAGTTTATCAAGATGTTTGTCTGTAGCAGTAGAAAAAAGCCAGAGTCCGGGAGCACCATAAAGACTAACAAAATTTGTGGCAGGGGATGAGCCTTCGTGAGTCATTTCTTTAAGGGGCTACTGGACTCTTGCTCTTTCCTACAGCAAAGTCTATATTTCACTTACCTGATGACATTTTAGGGACTACAATTTGGCATCACACAGATTGAAAGAGGAAGAGGTTTCATTACATCATTCACACTAGGCAGAGAAAAAGTAAGATGAATGATGCTCTCTGGGAACTGTAAAGCCAGGCAACTTGCAGTTCATATTATTAAAATTTAGAGGAATTATCTTTTGGAGATCCCAAAACCTAGAATTCAGGTTCCATACTTCCTGCATAATAGTTCACTAATGTGGCCATTTTTGAAAAAAAGAAAGAAAGAAAGAAAGAAAGAAAGAAAGAAAGAAAGAAAGAAAGAAAGAAAGAAAGAAAGAAAGAAAGAGGCAGAAGGGAGCATACACACTGCAGCAGAGTAGAAAGTGGCCAAACCTTTTCAGCTTGAAAATCCTAGTGTTGCTCGTCCCTTGTGCAAACAAATCCATAAGCCTTCACTCTTGCACTGTTTTCCATTTCCTCATGCCAAATACTTCCCCATCCCTGTCAATTTACGCAATACCAACATTTCTTCGCATCATGTGGGAGGATAAAAGAAACATACACAACAGGAACTCCAGCCTCCAAAACGAGAGAGAAATGTAACAGTACCACCCTAAACAGCGTTACATCCTTCTAAGTCATTTTTTTTTTAGAGAAGCCATGTTAGATCAAGCCAATGGCCCATCCAGTCCAGCATTCTGTGTCACACAATGGCCAAATGGATAGAGCAGGTAGAGAAAGAAGTACTTTTCTCCCTTTCTCACAATACAAGAACTTAGGGGCACTCAATGAAATTGCTGAGCAGTTGGGTTAGAACGGATAAAAGGAAGTACTTTCACCCAAAGAGTGGTTAACACATGGAATTTACTGCCACAGGAGGTGGCAGCAGCGGCTACAAGCATGGACGGCTTCAAGAGGGAACTGGATAAACATATGGAGCAGAGGTCCATCAATGGCTATTAGCTACAAGGTACAGATAGGAACTCTCAATCTGGGGCAAGGGATGCACTGTACATTTTTTGGGGGGGGGCAACAGTGGGAGGGCTTCTGGTGTCCTGGCCCTACTGGTGGACTTCCTGAGGGCACCTGATGTTTTTGGCCACTGTGTGACAGAGTGTTGGACTGGATGGGCCGCTGGTCCGATCCAACATTGACCTCTCTTATGTTCTTATGTTCAAAACCAGGTATCATCACCAGAACTCCAGAAGCCCTCCCACTGTTCCCCCCAAGCACCAATGAAGTGAATCATTTTAGGAAAGGTCACTGTTTAGGATATCACCATAAGAGGCTCACAATGACAGTAGCCAAAAACAGAAACAAACCCTCCCCTATATTTGTGTGTGTGTTAAGTGCTGTCAAGTCGCTTCTGACATATGACAACCCTATGAATTAAAGCCCTCCAAAGCACCCTATCATTAATAGCCTTGCAAACTGAGCACCATGGATATATTTGGACACCCTTAAAGGGAGACCCAGACTGTGCTATGATGTTGATTGGATAGCCCTGGACAAGCCACTCCCTCCTTGCCCAATGCTTCGGAGGATTAAATGGAATGATCCCATATATGCCGCTCTGAGCTGCTTGGAGAATGAGCGCAATAAGTCGATAAGCCCCCAGCCACGATCAGAGGGGGTGATTCGCTAACCTTCATCTTTCATTTATCTGAGCCATTTATTTCCATTCTGCTAAGTATACAGCTTCACTTTATTAAATTAGTTGTACCATTAGAGCAACAGACAGTGGCTGCCCTTCATTCTGCTCCGTTCCAACAAACGGAACGGGGAAATGGCAAAGCTGCAAATGCGAGGAGGATGCGGCTGCTGCTGATGCACTTGTCGTGGCACCCAAATTAAGCAGCATTTAAAAATCTTCATTCTGGGCTTTCGGAGACGGGTGGTGACATTAAGCCAATACTTCTGATTCCAAAAATGAGCATCTGCCGGGGGGGCTTTCCCTTTGCAAAAGAACGAGCAACTGGGCAGCTGAATACGCTTATCAGTAGCAGGGGCAATAAGAGAAGGGGGCACCTAAACTGCATTTCCTTTGGCAAGAGAAAAGAAGGTGACAGATTTGGACTGGTAAAGCAAAATTGATTTCATTGGTTTCCAGGATGTATATGCTGCCTCTCCAGAGAACCAAGGTGGCTCATGAGTACAAACAGTACCATAAAATCATTAAAAACATAAATTGCCGGAATTAAAAATAAGCCATTAAAAATCAAGCCAAGGGTATAAAAAAGCATAAAGCAAACACTGAACAGCCTTATAAAAATGTTCATAAGATAGTCCTCAGGCCAAGCAGACCATAAGTCAATACCCTTTAGGGAAACCACCAGGTAAAGAAACCACACACACACACGTTTGGGCCGCGTGTTTAAAAAACAGAGAGGAAGTCACCAGGAAAGCCTCATTGGGGAGAGCTTGGCATGCAGAAGGTCCTGGTTCAATCTCCAGCATCGCCAATTAAAAGACCATCTCCCTCACTTTCTTTTACAATATCTAAGCCCCACCCGGAATATTTTTGAGTTCACCATTATACATTTGGTGAAAGACTACAGCTCAGAGGTAGAGCAGGTGCTTTGCATGCAGAAGGTCCTGGGTTCAATCCTGACATCTCCAGTTAAACCACACAGCAGGTGATGTGAAAGACCCCCCCATCCCATCTGAGATCCTGGAGAGTCACTGCCAGTCCGAGTAGGTACTACTGACCGTGAGAGACTAAATAGTCTGACTCAGTTGATGGCCGCTTCATGGGTGTGTGCAAATATACGCTTACGGTTAACAGATTTTCAGTATTTTACTAGTCCAAGTAATGAAAATAACATTTTATCAGACTAGGATATGGGAGATTTGGGTTTGAATCCCCACTTGTGTCACTTGCTGGGTGACCTTGTGTCAGTCACAGTCTCTCAGCATCACTTACCTCACAGAGTTGTTGTGAGGATTAAACGGAGGAGAGGAAAATGATGTACACCACTTTGGGTCCCCACTGGGAAGAAAGGTGGGGTAAAATGAAATATTTTTTTTAAAAAAATTATGAGGTAAACATTGTTGAAGCCAGTCAACTGGATTCCACCCATCTGCCTGGTTGTACCAAACATCCTAGCTCTGCTCTCGTCCCATCAAGCTTTACCCTGACCTGCTAAACACCTTCAAGCTCAATTCCCAATAAGCTAAATTTGGCCCTGGCTTTGTCCTTGACCTGCTCTGAGAGCCAGTTTGGTGCAGTGGTTAAGTGCATGGACTCTAATCCGGGAGAACCAGGTTTGATTCCCCACTCCTCACCTTGTAGCTGCTGGATGATCTTGGGCATGCCACAGTTCTGTCAGAGCTGTTCTCTCAGGAGCAGTCCTCAAAAGAGCTCTCTCAGCCCTGCCTACCTCACAGGACGCCTGTTGTGGGGAGGGGAAGGGAAAGGAGTTTGTAAGCTGCTCTGAGACTCCGAGTGAATGGCAGGGTATAAATCCGATCTCCTCTTCTTCCTCTTCCTCTGTTCCATTCTGGTATGGTAAGCCAGTGGGGTGTTAGTGGCTGGAATTTCAGATTCAAACTGAAACTCAGATTCAAATCTGTGAAACGCACAGGACAATTGTGAGGCAATCACTCCCTCTTAGCCGACCTGCCCAGCAAGGGGTGTTGAGAATAACACAGAGGACAAAAAACCTGAAGTGACCCTGAACTCCTAGGAGGAAGAGCAGGATAAAAACACAGACTGACTTCATCTGCCCTTGATCTAATGCACTGTGGTAAAAACACGTAGAGAACAATCTTCAGTACCTATTCCATGTTTGTTAAGGAACTCTCTAAAACTGTATTATCAGTTGGAAGGACTAGTAACAGCCTGTCTAGTCTTCACACATTCTATTGGGTTGGATCCAACAAGTCCCTCTGCCATTGCCAACTTAGGGTCAGGAAATTCCTGGAGATTTCAGCGGTGGAGTCTGGGGAGGGAGCTCATTTGAGTATCATGCCATAGAATCCACCCTCCAAAACAGCCATTATTCTCCAGGCAAATTCATCACTGACGTCTGGGAGATTTCCAGGCACCACCTGGAGGCTGGCAACCCCAGTTCCCTTCTGCTAAATCCCCCAGTGGAGAAAGATTTGGTGGAAGGGAGCCTTTAGGAATAACTCTTTGTGATCAGGAATTAAAACTGCTGCTTTAATGGCTTTGGTCAGAACCTACAGGTTGCTACTAAGCCCGGCTTATCTGTCAGCTTTACTGCCATTTTCACACATTGCTTCACAAGTGTTTTTTTTATTTTTTTAAAAAAAGATGTTCTTTTCTTGGATTTATTCTACATACAGCAGGACATAGTATTCAGTCTTATGTGACTGTTAATCAGCTCCTGGTCTGTAGACTATAACGGGTGTGTTACTTATAACAAAACATGCTGCCTTCAATCTGCAGGTGACAGCCAACTATTTATTTCTTTTAATTGCACATTTCTTATGTGCAGTGTTTTCCACTTTGGGAAACACATATGTAGTACAAAACACCAGCAATGGGGTTTACGCATGGCAGGTTTCCTCAGTTTCCCTGCTTCGTTCCCCTGACAGAAGCCATCCCCTTCCCCACACCACCGGGGGCCTTTTCAGTCTTCTTGAAAAAAATAAATAAATAGAAACTGCATATTGTTACATGAATATAATGTTGTACCATTGCATGTAACAGAACAAAGTCTGAGTCCAGTGGCACCTTTAAGACCAACAAAGTTTAATTCTGGATATAAGCTTTTGTGGGTGTGAACGAAGTTTCTGCATTCACAGCTTCCATTAAAAAAGAGTGAGTCTTTAGTGCCTTTCATTGTGGAGATACGCCTTTCCCATTATAACTCTGCAATGAAAGGGTGCTAGAGGCTTACTTAAAAAAAAAACACAAAAGCTGGGAATTCAAAAAACCCATGACACATCTTGTTATAATGTTCCATTCATGGCCAGCCCACGCTGTCCCCCTGCAGGGAGGCAAGACAGCACCCTCCTTGCAGGGAAGTGGGAACATGGCTCCCACCCCCTGGGATGCAGGAAAGATGGCACCCATTGCTGGGTTGCCAAGTCTGGGTGGGAAAATACCTGGAGACTTTGGGGGTGGATCCAGGAGAGGGCGGGGTTTGGGGAGGGGAGGGGCCTCAGCATGGTACAATGCCATAGAGTCCACCCTTCAAAGCAGCCATTTTCTCCAGGGTAGCTGATCTCTGTCAGCTGGAGATCAGTTGTAAAACCGGGAGATCCCCAGGCCCCACCTGGAGGCTGGCAACCCTAGTTCTCACCCCCCCCCCAGCTTTGGCAAAAAGCCGCTGCCCATTCTTCTTGTCCCCAAGGTGGCGGGGGGGGGGGGGAGAAGAAGAGGAGAAGGAGGAGGAGATTGGATTTATACCCCCCCCTTCACTTGGAGTCTCAGAGCAGCTTACAGACTCCTTTCCCTTCCCCTCCCCACAACAGACACCCTGTGAGGTAGGTGGGGCTGAGAGAGCTCTTTCAAGAACTGCCCTTTCAAGAACAGCTCTGACAGAACTATGGCTTGCCCAAGGCCATGCAGCAGCTGCAAGTGCAGAAGTGGGGAATCAAACCTGGTTCTCCCAGATTAGAGTCCGCGCACTTAACCACTACACCAAACTGGCTCTCAACACTGGCTCTTCCACTCCTCCTCCCACAGTAGCAGTGCAAAGGCCAGCAGTGGGGCACAGCAACGCCCACGCTCTTGCCCCACACAATGTGGCACGAAGTCAGCACCTGCCCCTTCATGGTCAGGTGAGGTGCAAAGCAGGGAAGGAGAGAGAGGGCCAGGCTGGGCCTGGCCCCTGACAGGGAGAGGGAAGGAGGGAAGCAAGCCCCCTGCTGGTCTATAACCAGCTCTTCCACTACAGATTTGACCATGCCTGGGTTCACAGGTAGCATCAGCAACTGACCCACAGTCTTGTGCCCACAGACTCTTCTACCCTTACTAATCACGTATCAGGAAGACCAAAGGATTGGAATTCCGTTTTTTTGTGTGTGTGTGCAATGAAAGAGAAACTTTACGGGACCAGGTTAAAAGAAACACATGAGAAGGTGCCAAGTGCAGAGCGAAACTTCCGAACCCTTCTACCATCTTTGACTTCGGCTTCTTACTCCACACAACATTCATCTCTCAAAACTTGGGGCGGGGAAACCTTCAGAAACATCCGTTCATGGAAGTCGAGAAACTGCAGGAGAAGATCTGCCGTGCGTGCCAATGCTTTGGGGGGCTTAAGTGGTTCTTTGGATCTCTCATAAATGGGAATGAAAGATAAGAGAATCGTAAAACTCAGCTGCGATGGAAGAGTTTTATTTTACTGTTAAACAATTGCAGTTTAGAATTCCAGAAGACCTGAATGAACATAGAAGCAAAGCCAGAGTGTGCTATAGCAAACTAGAGACTTAGCAGACGACTGTACAGCAGGGTTACTCCAGTCTAAAACTATTGATTTCAGTGAGTTTAGACTGAAGTAACTATGCACAGGATTGCACTGTGAAATGCATGCAACCCAGTAATGATCCATGTTTAAAGGTTTCCCTTGCTCAAAAGCCAGTTAAATCCAGCTCTAGGGGGCAGTGTTCATCTCCGTTTCCAAGCCAAAGACCCAGCGCTGTCCAAAGACTTCTCCGTGGTCATGTGGCCGGCATGAGTAGACACCAAGGCGCACGGAACGCTGTTACCTACCCACCGAAGCAGTATCTATTTATCTACTTGCAATTTCTTGCTCTCAAACTGCTAGGTTGTTTACTCTGAGACAAATCCTATTGCAATCCAGTAAGCTCTACTTCACAAAATGTACACATAGGATTTAAACTTTAGTTTACTGTAAAGCCAGATTCATCAATCAAGATCTCGTTGGTCAATTATAAAGGTGTCCCTTAAACTGGTCAGTCTTTTTCTTTAAAAAAAAGTTTATTGTAACACTACGTATAAAACCATGGGTGTAGGGTGCACATTTAGAAGAGGCATCCTTCCCTTCTTTCCTCCAGGGCTTCCAAGATGGAACCTGTCAGCACATGCCTTGCATAAAAAGAAGAAGAAGAACTGTAGATTTTGTTTTGAGATATGCAGATTTAGCTGATCAAAGCACTATTAATTTGTTAGGGGATTAGTTAATTGGGTGACAGCCCTAGTTCACTGGAGCAAAAGTTTTCATAAGAAAGAGGCTTTTCTGACATATGCATGAAATGCCAGAAAGTGCAAGCATTACTGTGTGCTCTGATCCAAGGAACAGCAGAAGGGAACACACCCACCATGGTTCTTATGGCTACTGCAGAAAGACTAGACCAAACTGAAGAGAGACACAGGTGGCTTTACAGGCAGAGACCCCCTGCTTGAGATTTTATTTCTTCTGAGCGCAGTGGGCACTTTATGCGTCCAGTATAGAACACTCTCATTTGGAAAAAAAATCAGCTCCGTGCATGGTTCCAGATTGCTGATTGGGGACCTGATGGGATGAAAGATGGTGGAGAATACACCGTTTTATCAAGGTGAGAACACCACGCTGTGGGAATGCAAGAGACATTCTCTCAGTCCTAAAACCATCCGACACCTGGACTTGCACACTTAGAACCGGCCATACGGATCGCTGAGGCCACCCAAGTGTCCTATCACACAGCTGCAAGTAAGGACAGAAGAACTGCAATTCACCAGCCAGTTACCCCAAAGTAATCCCATCAACTGCAACACATAGTTTGTAGGATTATGCACAAGCGTACCTTTTCTGCAGTGCGAAACCTCTATTATTAGAACCTGGCTGCATCCTAAAACACATTTACTACCGAGCAAGTCCCACTGAACCAGGTGGGACTTACTCCTAAGTAAGTGGGTTTCAGAATGCCTTGTTTCATGAACAGCTCCATTCAGAGAAAGCCCCAATCTTTTATTCCATTTCAATCTGCACAGATCACGCAGGCAAGAATATTATTTTCACAGAATCTGAATTAAGCAAAATGTCACCTGTAAGAAAGTCCTAGCACCTGTTCTTCCCAGCAATCGAAAGATCTGACATCGAGTCCCTACGACATTTTGAATTAGTTTTTTATACTGCTCCTAAAAATGTAATACAGTCAACCAAGCAAATTGAAAAGGCTTGCAGTCCTGTGCGTTCCCTTTATTATGCAATTGCTACAACTTCACTGGTTAGTGCCACAATACAGTATTTCTAGATCTGCTCCATCATAAGTGATGAGAACACGGGGAGTGGCAAATTGGAAAGCCCACCACGTTAAAAATATATACTTTTTTTTGTTAAAAGAAAACAAGAGGACAGATACACTCCATGGCATTCTTGCTTCTTCCCCCCCCCCCCCCCCCCACTGTAGCCAAGTGAAAAATTGATGGATGGTTGCACATTACACCACTGTTGGCTATACCTGAAATGTCATTCCCACAGTGCAGGAGCTTTAGAGGCACCAGCCCTGCTTCCCTGTACAGTGCCTCTTTGTTATCACCAATGGCTCCATCATCTAATGCAACTCATATGCAATAGAACAGAATTGGACCCGGGGGGGGGGGGCTTTGCTTTACAATGACAGCTTCTGCTTTCTCAATTCCAAATGAAGTATAAAACTTCCAAAGCCCTTATCATGTATTTATAAGCAATCCCATTATATGTGTCTAAGTGACACATGGTAAGCCATACATTCACAGGCAACCCGATCAGATAACCCCCAACAGACAAGGAGGAGTACATCGACATCAGACATCTTTGCACATTTACCTGAGAGTAAAAGCCCATTCAATTCATCAGACTACTTCTGAGCAAACATTTATAGGATTGGGTTATATAGCTGATTTCCTCAGCATCAGTGGAATCCTAACCAGCTACACCTCCTCTAAGTCTGTTGAAGTTGATGGGCTTAGAAGGGTGTAACTCTGTTTAGGACTGCGCTGCATGTGGACAATCTATGCACGCTGACTCTGAAGTAAATCCCACAGTGAATTCAATGAGATTTACTCCGAAGAAAGTGTGCACAGGGTTACAGCCTCTGTCACGCTGCACGTATCCTGTGAAAGACCATGCGCTACCCTAAATTTATGTGGCTTGTGCAACATTATTAGCCATTGTGTTTCAGATCTGACTCTTTCTCCTCTAAAATAAAAGAGAGGTATAAATACTAAACATCGACTCATTGGAGTCAGGGACCAAATTCAATTGAAAGCTTTCACCCTCTACGGAAACAAACAATGCCCAAAGGCTTAGCAATCATTTCACTAGGCTGACATTCAATTTAAAACTTTGTAACAGGGAGATTTCAGGAAAAGCACTTCCTTAAAAACCAAGAGAAAAGAAAATTTGAGGGAATTACAGGACTAGCACCACAGCATTAACTCACAAAGCACGCGTTTCCTTCCAAAAGGATACCATGAAGTACACCTAAACCGGTACTCCAGCAGTGTCTAACATCTATTATAAAGTACCTGTCTATTTTTAAGATACAATAATAACACATCCAGCTTTTTTTTTTAAAGGAGATTCTCAGTTGAACCCAAAATGGTATTTTTTAGCCTTAAGAGCTTGTATTTGTGAAGTTCTAACCATCTTTTAAGCTCTCCCCCCCCCCCCCCCAGCATTGTCTTACCACGTGAATCGGGGGAATATATAGGGTGGCAATAGGTGAAACCCAGTTCCCCCCACCCCTGATTAAAAGGATTTGTTTTCTTTTAGTGATCTTGCATTTAATCAAAATCTCCATAAGGAAAATCAATCTAATCCGGAATGGGGTGTGTGTGTGACAATGTACCCCGGTATCTAGCAACAGGGGGAAGAAATAATGGAATGCTCAGTGCCGAAGCATGCGAAAGGGATTCGTTAAAGCTCCTTTCTGAAACTGGGGAAGATTTTAAAAAGAAAACAAAATAACCTAAGAAGTGATTTCATTGTTTTTCTGGAACATCTGGCATCCAAGACAAAAACGAAAATCATTGTGCAAAAAAAAATCCTACAGGGTATTATTATAACGCCGCAACTCACTAGTGAAAGCGAAAATAAACGACACACATTTTTTTTTAAAAAAATGGGTGTGGAACTGTCCACTTCTCCCCCCCCCCCCCCCCCCCAGCTGAAGCTACGCTATTGCAGAAGTAACTGAGGGGCGCTTACCTGCCTCCCAAGCCCCGCGGAAGAGTGATGCTGGAGATGCAGCTGTTGCAGATGTGACTGGCTGCACCCCCTACTTAGCTCCACAATGGGACTGCTCCTTCTGCCGGCGCTGTCAAAAGAAGCAGCAGCCAGCGCGAGCACCGCCTCGGGGATTGTTTCTGTTGCGTCTTGCAGCGCCTGGAATACTTTCTCCCCCCCGCCCCCCCTCTCCCAGCCCCTCTCCTCCTTATTTGGGCATCGCCGCGCCCCGTTCTCCCATATCGCGCTCTGATTGGGCTGCTCCCCCCAATCACTCTCCCCCTCCTGCTTCTCCCTCTCTCCGGTTCCTTCCCCCCCCTCTCTTCCCGCTCCATCGCTCTGGCTCGTCGCTCCATCACGCAATCCTTGACGGGGGTTGTAGTCTTTCCGAAAAGCGGACTACACGTCCCATGGGCCCGCGCGGTCGCCGGCTAGTTCCGGACAACGCCTGGTGTGTGGTAACGGCGGCGGCGGCGGCGGCGGGCGGAGAGGGTGGCGAGGACGCTTCCTTTTCGGAGGGCACTTCCGGCAGCGGCGACGGCGGAGGAGCCCGCTCGGGAGCCCCGAAGGCTTCCAGGGGCGGGTGGGCAGGGAGGGGGAAGGTAAGGCGATGGCGGCGGCGCGCTCGTCAGGGTCGCCCGGGTAATGGCCGCAGGAGTCACCCGTCGGTTGGCGGAGGGGCCTAGTCGCGCCGCGGGCCCTGCGCCGCCCCGGAGGCGCAAAAGGGTTTCGAGAATCGGGTGTCTGGGAATGGACGGGCTATGGGGGCCGGGAAGGGCCTGGCGCCTCAGGCGGACGCCGCCCAGGAGCAGCGTCTCCGCGGCGACCTGGTTGCCCCCCGTGGCCTTGAGGGGGAAGGGCCTCCGCTCTCCCTGGCTCTCCAGACCGCGGGGTGTGGGAGGGGAATGGCGGGGGGGGGAGCCCCCCAAGAGGAGGCCCGAGGAGGCCGTGGAGAGGGATTCCTCCCACCCACCTACCCCGCGTGGAGGGGGGCCTTAGCCAAACGTAGCCTCGACCAGCGTTCCTTCTAAGCCGATGTTAGTGTGAGCTAGCTCACAGTTTGTTAGCCTCTGGCTCACGCATTTTAGTCTTAGCTCAGGAAGGATGGCTCCAGAGCAGACTGATTCACGCGAAAGCCAAATTGCCTGCTCACAACTTCAGGGCCAGTAGCTCAGAAAGTTGAATTTTTGCCCACGATTCCATAGTTCAGAGGGAGCATTGGCCTCGACCTTTCACATTTCTATCCCGCCGTTCCTTCAGGGGGCTCGGGGTGACTGACATGGTTCTCTCCCCTTCTCGCTCTGAAAGCACCCCAAGTCAGGTTTCAGGTGAAAGGAGGACAGGCCTCGGGTGACTATCTTCAGCGCCATAGAAAGGAGTGGGATTGGCATCTTGGGATCCTGGGTCCTAGTCCAGCGAGCCCCTGGACCGTAACACTGGCTCACAACAGCTTTCCCTTGAAAGGGGAAAAATGGGGGTGTGAGACCAGGAACGAGTGGTGGTGAAGGGTTGTGTTCCTGGGTTGGGTGGGTTTGATGGGGGTAACTGTGTGCTCCTGTAGAATTAAGCAGAAGTCCACAGGCACCTTAAAGGCTAATGAGGCTTACTCATATGTAAGTGTAACATAAGTTCTGACTCAATGCTTATGGAGGAGTATATCCTGTTAGCCTTTAATGTGCCACTGGGCTCCTGTTTAATTTCGATTGGGTGGAGGTAGCTTATCCCTGTTGGAATAAGCTGAGTGTATTTCTCCTGCCTGAACAATAGGAAAGGATGAGGCTTGAGTCAGGCCTTGTGTGCACAGATGAAACAACTCCTCCGGACCAGGAATGATAATGTTGATGGGTTCTAGGAAGTGGTGGGAAATCCCTGTCCACAGGAAGCTTAGCATGTCAGGGAGTTGACTAAGCGTCAGTCTTTCTCCCTGGATCTAGGTTTCTAAAAAACGAAATTCTTATAATAGAGGGAACGGGTTCACTCATGTGGTTCCTATCCTGCAGGTTGTAGGGGTAGAGGCCAGGAAGTCTTTTGCTGCCTCATCCATTGTTTGTGTAAACTGGGTCTTGGGGGGCCACACTGAGTAGGTGGTAGGTGTGCTTGTGAGGAAGAGGTGGTGGGTTAATGAGTAAAATGCAAACACAAATTTTAGGAGAGCGTGGGGTGAAGGGGATATCAGTACTGCTGTTTTAGGTAGGCTGTTGCTGTGATCCACCATAAAGGATGTTATAATCCTATAAAAGGAAGTGTTGCAGAAAGAGAGAGGGAGACAGGTAAACAGTTGGGGATAAGAGGAAAAAAGGTGCTGATTGATTATTGGTTGAGATATCATTATTGTGAGCCAGAAGCACTACATAGCAATTGGTGAGATGGGGTCAAGAAGGACAGTGTGGAACTAATAATCAGGGACTTAAAACAGGTTGCAGATACTGATGCCAAACAGGACCAAAATTCCATTGGTGAATCACACTAGTCAATAAATAAGATGTTTTGAGACTTTGAGAAGATAAAATTTTCAGTGTTTCTGGAGGAATTTCTCTATCTTTTCTTTCTCATCATGAGAATGTGCTGAACAGTTCAGGTGACCTCGGCCTATAGCTTGTCTTCAGGAAAAATAACTTTGCTGCATAATTTCACATTTTCATTGATACAGGAGATTCCCTTCCAATGTATTGCTAAGAATGGAAGATAAGTTGTCAGAAGATGAGCGGTTTGGTCATAACTATCCAGTCTCTGACCAGTTGACAGTATCCTGGATACAGCTCTTCATAGTAGACATGAGTAAAGTTCCCACAGAATAACATAGGTGTGGGACTTCATTCTTGCAGTTCGGGGGGTGGGGGTGGGGGTTGTGTAAGTGATGCATACCAAGTCGTAGGGTGAAGTGAAAGGCCAGGAGGAAGCATCCCTCCATCAAAACAAATTAGGGGGGGTCTGTGTTCCTGTGTGGAGTTTTTGAACTAAACTTCAGATACCTAATGGGCTCACATGTCTTGGTGCATTCATTGTTACAGTGTTTGAAAAATAGCAAATGAGACTGGTTGCTTTTTTTAAAATTCTCATCAACTGTAATAGAAAAAATAAAGCATTAAGGCTAGTGGCACCTTAAAGACAAACAAAACACTTATTCCAGCATGTTTTCAAGAGTCAGACTTCACTTCATCAGACTTAAACAAACAATATTAACAGGACAGTTGCTAAAGAAGGCTAAAGAAATAAAGTGCTAAGTGATCTATTATTTGAGATTATTTCTGGTGTCTAGTCTTTACAGACAGTAGTCAACTTTTGATCTCCCCCCCCTCGCCCCTTAGAGCAGAACTAGTGTTAGTCCTGATGAATGATAAAAGTTGATACTGTCCTTCATAAAAAAAAAAAAATGTTGCAACTGAAGAAGTAAATGGTTGTTGGCCACTTGTTCCATTGTCTGGTAGGAGATATCTGTTTCAGACCTTGCAAAAAATTGTTTTCAGAAAAGCACTTCATTTTGTGTATTCATTTACTTCATTTATACTCTAGCCGGCTCCACAATGGGGAGCCAAAGCGGCTTATGTCATTCTGCTTTGTTTTATCCTCTCAGAGGTAGGTTGGGTTCAGTGTGTACGACTGGCCCACAGTTACCCAGTACACTTGAGTGGCAGATTGAGGATCTGGACTTGGATGTCTCAGATTCTAGTCAAGCGCTCTAACCACTAGACCACAAGGAAAGGTCCCTGAAATTATTGAGCGTGGAATTAATTTTACTGGTGTTCATCAGCTTCTTAGTAAA
Source organism: Lepidodactylus listeri (assembly GCA_029233225.1). Classification (NCBI taxonomy): domain Eukaryota; kingdom Metazoa; phylum Chordata; class Lepidosauria; order Squamata; family Gekkonidae; genus Lepidodactylus; species Lepidodactylus listeri. The sequence continues at coordinate 24,433,831 of JARCFY010000005.1, forward strand.
AATAAATAATTAATAAAGCTACCCCAAAAAACTGGGGTATGTAGCAGTAGGCCCCGAGATTCTATCCAGCATGTCCAAATGGATACACTAATTGATGGAAGAATTGCACACTTCTGTGCTGTCAAGATATTTTGTTTATGTATGGGAAAAATGCAAAGACTTGGAATATAAATGCTACCCTTAAGGAAGACATGGCTGGATCTTCCACAACAAATTAGTAGCACCTGTATGTATGTAAACAACAACAACAACCCCCCCCCCCCCCCAAAAAATCTATTCTTGTTGCCTTTGGTGAAAACCTTAGGCCTATCTGTAGAATCATTCCTTGATGGAATGAATGGGTTGCTATTATTTCCTGTCAGAATTATTCTGAAATGAGTGGTGGGTAAAGAGGGAAGTAAAATCATGGCAGATGCCTTTGGGCCGTTTTACAAAACAAAAGTTAGACTGTTGTGGGGTTTTTTTTAAAAAAAAAATAACAATTTAATTTTATGTGTGCGTTAAGTACCATCAAGTCACTTGCCTGTTTCTAAACCTTTGAACACAAAAATAAGTGAGATATATAGTAAAACTGAATAATCAAATAGCAACCGTGCTGTATATAATTACAATAAAGAACAATAATAAATCAATTCCCCATGTTTGCTTATTATTTAAATATTGAACCAATTGCTTATTACAAGATAAGAAAAACTTTTTCAAAGTTTATACAAATAGGAACCTCTGAAGTTTATAATAGAAAAGCCAAAATAGTGGGAAAGTGGGCAGATGTGAACAAGGATGCAATTTAACAAGGGTAAGTGCCGAGTTCTACATCTGGGTAACAAAAATGTGGAACATGCATACTGGATAGGGGATACCCTTCTGGGTAGCAGTGTGTGTGAACAGGATCTTGAGGTACGGGTGGACTGTAAGTTAAATATGAGCAGCTAGTGTGATGTAGCGACAAAAAAGGCTAATGCAATCTTAGGGTATATCAACAGATCCATACCAGCCAAATGGGCACAGTGGGGACCAGTCTCTTGTAGGATACTGGATTATTTGTGGACATACAATGTTTTTGGAGACTCTCTTAGTATATCCAGCATCCGATTATGTATTTTGGCTTTTCTGTTATAGTCTTCAGAGGTTCCTATTTGTATCAACTTTGAAAAAGTTTTTCTTGTTGGTTCAATATTTAAGTAATAAGCAAACATGGGAAATTGATTTATTATTTTTCTTCACTGTAGTTATATACAGTGCAGTTGCTATTTCTAAACCTTAGTACTTAATGTTAATTTGGAAAGTGTTGAAGCTGTAGCTAAGTGTAAGCTTTACACAAGCTTATGTCAGGCCAACAGGAGCCTGAAGAGCAGATTTTATCACTGTTAAAAGATTCTCTAACTTTGTGAAACTTCAGAAAAACATCCTCTAGTGGTCGGTAAAATTTATTAATGAGTTTCTTTTTGGCACAAGAAGTACTTGTAAATAGCTGACTGGAGAAACGGAGTCTCATCAATGGATTTCTCACACTGTAGCAGTCAAGACCAACATCTTGACTTTTACCTACAGCCAAATGCCTTACAACCCTTGTGCTAAACTCCTGCCTAGTGTTTCAGTCACTTTCGTGTTAGCCAGGTTGATAAGATCTGACATAAAGATGAAACAGTCTGTTGCGGTTGGCATCTACACTATCAATTTCTGTTTCTGTTTATAGGAGTTCTACCTAGATATGGCTGTTTTTCTGTTACAGATAAGGGCAGAACAAGAGAAAATTACCACAGTTTCAGCTGCAGTCTTCCAATTTCCTGTTCAGCGTGCTGTCTTTTTGCACCGTACTAGCTTTTTAAGTGGATAGCATCCCTACTACAGAGACGGGGGGGGGGGGGGGGGGAATTCAACTACAGACATTGTTTCCTGTACCACATTTTAAGTATCTGTCATTGGTCACTGTCAGAAGTAGGAGACTGGCTTGTGATCTGATTCAGTTTGGCAGCACCTGCCCCAGGTGTTAAAACCCAATGAGTCACTCTTTAGTTGTCTTGATAAGATGAACTATCACAGTTAAATGGAAATGCTTCCCTCTTGGCTGAAAAGTGAACTCCATAAAGAAATCAAGGGAAGACGTTAACAGTTACTGGTAGTGTGTGTAAAATGTTAAGCCAGTATCTTTCTCTGTGGACATGTAGAGGGACACATGGAAAATAGGCATCCTTCATCTAGCGAGAGAGTTTTCACGTGGACTACATTAAGAGCAAGTAGTGCATTAAACTAAACTAGGTCATGAAGAAGTATGCTAAATATTATGGACCTAATTATAAAGGCTTCTGGGGTTGATGTATAGTTATGCAGACAGGTAGTTGTGTACGCAGGCAGGGGTAGGGTGTGTCCATGCCATTCTACACAAAAGTAGGAGACTTGCCTTTCTTTTGGACTGTCATAAGGGCTTCTGTTTAGTTATATGTAGAACATGGGTGAAACACCTTAGAGTTGGAACCTGTGGACTGCATTTTCAGTTGTGCTTATGGAGTGGGCGTTTCCCACCATCTCCTTCCCACCATCCTGCTTGTGAGGACTAGTGGATCTTAGGAAACTGAGGAGGCCTTCTGGAGGTTCCATAGTGGGAGGATGAGATTTATTTTATTTGTTTATTTACTTAGACTTTTATCCTGCCCTCCCGGAGATCTTGAACAAGGGGAAGTGCCTGCTTGTGTTTGTGGAACAAGGCCTAGGATCGAACTTTGAATTAATAAATCTAAATGCCAATCCGTAGTTTCACATGTTGTCAAATGTGCCAAACTCCACCTATTACAAGGATACTTCTGAACAGATAAAATCAAACTATACTATCTTTGTGGCTAACTATGACCTTCCTTATAGCCTGTTTAGATATTAGTTCTTCCCTTTTCCTTCCTCTAGACTTGGTGACAAGAGTTGTTCTTGGGCACGTACACTGCCTTTGTTTTGCCTAGAAGGAAGCATCCTAACTGGGAGGTCCTGAAAATTATTTGAACTCAGGATTCTTCTCTCTGTGTGTGTTGTTTTTAATCATAGAGAAGGCTGAATGGGGCTTGATGGAGATCCTCATTTCTTCTCCCCAGAGCTAGAAGACTATTTCTGACTTCTTGAAACTGATATGGAATATTCAGGTTCCATTTTTGTGTAAAGCTTTTAAAAATTATTCTAAGTACCTGGGACATTTTTTTTCTTTCCCTCTATGAGGAATAGTAAGAAGGTGATGAGGGCCAAACTGGCAGTCATGGGTTTATAGTAGCTGGGATCCGGTACTGATCCTAAGCAAACAAGGAGCTTGTGTAGCCTAACACTGATTCAGTTTTGAACAACAGACATCCATGCTGTATTACATCTGGCTTTGAAATGCTGTTTTGTTTCAAAAAGTCATTTGCCATGGTGGCTGCATTTCAAGAAATACAAATCCAGTGCTCTTTTGGGACATGGAACTAGTTGGATCCTGGCCACTGTGTGCATTGTGTGTTTTCTGTTTATATATATCTGGATTACATTTGGAAAGTTATAGTTCTTATATGCAACAATTTCATACTCAGACTTTGCTTTTAAGTCTTGACTACTGCAGAGCAAGGAGACTTTCACTGGCTTCTTTTAAATAGTGGGCTTTGTGCTCTTTCAGATGTAGACACTTGCAGTTTGTTAAGTAGTTTTTTGTACTGGCATTTTCTTAAGGTGGTGTAGCTGCTTATTTAGAAGCATGTTGCTGCTTCAAGAGATACACGGTGTTGTAGTGGGATAAGGTGTCATCAGTTGCACTCTCTGTCTGCTGGTGACACCTGTCTGTAGTTATTTTGGAGCTTAGTTGTTGAATGGAGTCTCGTTAGATACTCTACTGTCCAGCGGTGAGTAGGACACCACATGTTTCGTAAAGGGTTTTTTTTTTAAAACTAACTTGCATGTCTTGATATCATACAATAATGTCCATATCGTTTTTATAGCAATGCTAAGCTACCTTTGATGAACTGAAAACATTCCTACCTCTCTTTTATCCTTCTCCCTGCCAAATAGGCTTAGAGGTTGGGATTTAGAAGAGCTTTAGCCAAGACCTGGCAGTTGCTCTGTTCACACGCTATGACACAGGCATGGTGTAGATGCTTTCTAGGTAGGATGGTGTATTCTGAACTTAAACTCTTGGCAACCTTCCTGTGGATTTTTCTTCCTGCCCTCCGACAAGTGCCTGTTGCATTTTCATAAGATGTGAAACAAAGAATTCTCAGTGAACAGAGTATTTTATGCTGAGCCATCTTTTTTTATTATTATGCCGTAAACCTCAAATGTAGAATGGGAAAAGTTCTAGATACCTGGGAGTTCCAAGCTGGGGCATAGGAACAAAATACTAGCCTCGTTCCATAATTATTATAGGCATTGGCATATAATCATGCCGGAGGAAGTTCCTTCAGCCTAAGGCACCTCCTCCACCTTGAGCGGCTCCCCATTGGAGGAAGAGCCACTTAAGTTGGAGGAAGGGTTCCTTAGGCTGGAAGAAAGCTTCAGACCTTGCTCAGTGGAGAGGTAAGATAGATTCTGTTGTTTTCATGTGCCTAGAAAAGCTTATTTTCTGGTTCAACCTTGCTACTGAGGAGAGGGCTTGCTGTATAGTTGTGTGCTCAGTTGATGACTTTGAAATTTTTTCAAATACTACTTAGGTTAGATCTCAAAGATACTCTGAAAAGAGAATGGTAGTGAATGTAGAAGGGTCAATCACTACACAAATGTTCTGCCTTGGTACCAGAAGGGGAAACAAGCTTTTTAGCTTAAAACATTTATTGAATTCCACTTATACCTGTAGCTGGAAATCCAGACTAGAGACTGCAAAGTCTTCCTAAGCGTAAGCATGAATATTACTCCTGTCAAAAGCTAAGTGTAGAAATGGTATGTGCCAACTCGGCTTAACAGTGGGCTTGTGTTTTAGCCAAATACACAGCTGCCTGCTTCTATTTGTTTTTCTCTTTGGCATGCTCAGTGAGTTGAACGTGTTGGAAAATTGGTCAAGGTTAATTACCTTGTGGCTTCCCTTAAGCTTTAGGGTGTTCACTGAATTTGCTGCAGTGTAGCTAGATTGCTATCATCATACATCATCTTCCAAATCTGACCTCTTTTCTGTAGGAAAGATGCCAGATTCCATTTGAGGTTATTTAAAAGCAGCTTTGCAAACAAACGTGCACTTGACATGTTGGTTGCCCACCCATCTCTCCGGTCTCTCCTGATCTCCTCAGAGCTCAGAAGCTAAGCAGGGTCTAGTATTAAGCAGGCTAGTATTTGTATGGGAAGACCTCAAAGGAATACCAGGGGTCGTGATGCAGAGGCAGGCGATGGCAAACCATCTTTGAACATCTCTTGCCTCAAAAGCCCGACAGAGTCACCGTAAGTCAGCTGTGACTTGACAGCACTTTCCATCCCCAAGAGGCAATAGAAGCAATGGGCCGTTCCTTCACTGTGAAGGAGAGAAGCAGACTTTGTATTCAATCATTGGATGAAGCTGCTTTTGCTTTACTGCATGGCATGGTAGCATCAGGCTGGCTCAGGATGTGGCACAGGTAGTTAAGGTCTGGGCAGGGGTGGGGGGGTCCAGGAGACCTTGAGCTTTACACTGCTGCCTGCTCCCTAGACTGAGGGCTAAGCGACTTAGGCAGCAGGAGCTGTATTTTATATGCTACAGAATGGTGTGTACTCATATTTTAGACTGGATTTGCTCCTTGGGCTGGCTATAACTTAAGTACTTTCACTAGCTAGAAGTCATCTTTGTACTTAAATGTGCAGTAAGTGACGTTCAAACATTTGCCCTTCTGGGAATACTCCCTCTGTCCGTTTCCATGCCAAGGAAACCTCTGTTTGTTGCAGCATGTTCTTGGGTACATTGTAAGGTCACAGTAACTTACTATAACCCATGGCCCTGCTGTTGTGCATTTGAGAAGACTGGTAATGGGGGACACACTGTCTTGCAATGAAACTTCTCAGAAAGTCCCATAAAAGCTTTGAAGAGACCACTGGCCTAGTATACCTGTGGGAATGCTCCCTCTAAGCTGTGGAGTCTTGTGAGCAACTTCTACTTCATGAGCCACTGGCACTAAAGTTGCGAGTGAGCGTTTTGGCTACTGCATAAATTAGTTTGCTCTGGAGCCATCCTTCCTGAGCTAAGACAAAAATGTGTGAGCTGGAGGCTAAAAAACGGTGAGCTAGCTCACACTAACTCAGCTTAGAGGGAACACTGGTGGGAACCCTGTAACGTGCATTGGATCTGTTCCAGTCCAGCTAGCCATGGGATGGAAATGGCATTTCTTGTCTTGGCAGACAGTCTCCATAGGCAGTTGGATCGAGGCGGGTCGGCACTGTTACTAGATCTTACAGCAGCATTTGACGCTGTCAATTATGGTCTTTTGACCCACTGCCTCGCCGACGTGAGAGCTGATACGGTAGCCCTTCAGTGGCTTACCTCATTCCTCCATGGCCGGGGACAGAGGGTGGGACTTGGAGAGAATGTGTCCTCTAGATACCCCCTGGAATGTGGGGTTCCTAGGGGGCACTTCTCTCCCCGATGTTGTTTAACATTTATATGTGCCCCCTCGCCTGGCTGGCATGGAATTTCAGACTTGGGTGTCACCAATATGCTGATGATACCAGCTGTGTCTGCTTTTGTATGGACATCCAGAAGCTCCCCTACAAAATCTGGCCATGGGTTTGGAGGCCGTAGTGGGATGGTTAAAAAAGACCAGACTGAAACTGAATCTGACAATGACAGAGGTTCTGTGGCTTGGGGGGGGGGGGCTTCAGGGCTTGGGTTCAGCCTACCTGCTCTTGACAGGGCACCACTGATACTGTCACAGTCCGTCAAGAGCTTGGGTATGATCCTGGATGTCTCCTTAAATATGGAGGCCCAGGTCATGTGTACAGCCAAGCTGGCATTTTTCCATCTATGCCAGTCTTGGCAGCTAGCCCCTTTCCTCTCATGCCCCGACTTAGCCACAGTAATTCCAGGCTAGACTACTGTAACTTGCTTTACACTGGCCTGCTCTTGAGACTGACCCGGAAGCGCCAACTGATCCAGAATACGGCAGTGCGAGTCCTGACAGGGACACTGCAGACTACACATATTTGACCTGTGCTGCACCAGCTACGCTGGCTTCTGGTGGAGCTCCGAGTCAAGTTCAGGGTTTTGGTTTTGACCTTTAAGGCCCTGAGCGGTCTGGGACCAATGTATCTACAGGTCCGCCTTTGCCAGTATACCCCCAAGAGAGCCCTCCACTCTTCACAAAACAACTTGCTGGAGGTCCCTAGAGATATCTGGCTGGCCCCAACCTGGTGGAACTCTGCCAAAGGACATAGGGCCCTGCAGGATCCTTTGCCTGCAAGGCAGAGATGTACCGCCAGGCGTTTGGTTGAGGATGGTGACTGTTTACACCATGGCTGCCACCCTTCCTGGATCTCTGCCCCCTGAAGGATTTCACTTAATTCCCCCCCCCCCCCATGCTCATGAGGCAACATAAATCGAATAATGGGAGGGATTCACAAAATTTTGCCCCTTGATTTTTAACTATTGTATTACATATTTGTGATAATGACTGTATGCTTTTATTGTTTTTTTTAAATTTGAACATCGCCTAAGGCCCCACACCTGTGGAGAATAGGCGATTTAAAAAATGTAATTAAATAAATATATTTTGGATGTCATTGGGGCTGGAGCTTTTCAGCTGTCCTACTTGTTGTGGTCCCTTTGGTGCTTTCTTGAGGCAGCTTCCAGTTTGTAACAGATGGTTTGTCTGAGTTACTTGCCATAAGGAGGTGTAGTTTTTCATGCCACCAACAGACCTTCTCAGAATTTGCGTCTTCCTCAGTAAATGAAGTGTGCTTGCTCGTTCAAGCTTGGGTCAACAAGTTAATGATTTTTCCGGGTTCCGTTGCGTTCATGCATGACAGGAGTCAGTGACCTAAGTAAAGCATCTCTTGGACTTGCAGAGGAGCAGAGATTTTTTTTTCGTATCCCCTGAGAAGTGAAATAGTTAAGCCGAAGTACCTGGAGAATGTGATCAAGCATGTGTGGGTTCTTCTTTCTCCTGGTGTTTATAGGAATGACATCTAGAAATACAGGAACAAAAATCATTCCCGGCCAAGCCTCAGGGTGCTTCAGAATGGATAAAAAGCTCTTTGCATGTAGGACATTTGCCACCATAGTAGTTTTCTGCTCCAGAACACACAGAAATAATCCAGCTAATTAAACCCAGCTTGTAAGAGTTGGTGGTTTGGCTAGCGGGTGGGGGCAGAACTCCGTGGATGGTTTCCTATTAGCTGTCTGCGAGGTGGCACTTGAAATCTTGATATGGAGCAGAGAAGGATCTAGGGCAGTGGTGGCAAACCTATGGCACGCGTGCCAGAGGCGGCACTCAGAGCCCTCTCTGTGGGCACACACGCAGTTTGGGCACTCAGTCTCTAAAAGGAAAAAGACGACAGACACAGGCTCGAGGCTGGGCTGCTCTCAAACTTACAAAGTATGAGCCAAGGTTAGACAAATTATCAGCATGCATACAACAGCAAAAATCACATTAATTGTTCAAAAGCAGGCCAAATGCAAACTTTTACCTTTCAATAAAAAGTTGTTTGTATAACTGAAAGCTCTGTTATTGTGTTTTTCTTGTAAGACAAAAGATGTTAATGTATGAGTTCTTTTTTCTAAACTAAAACCTCAGTATTCAGGTTAAATTGTCATGCTGGCACTTTGCGATAAATAAGTGGGTTTTGGGTTGCAGTTTGGGCACTTGGGTCTCTAAAAGGTTCGCCATCACTGATCCTAGGGAATGCCTTGTGCTTTCCCTGTTTGTCTCTGTCTTCCCTGTTTTTCAGTATAGCCTCTTTCTGAAATGAGGTCTTGAGTCACAGCTGCTTTGATATAAGTGGGTAACGCCTGAGGAAGTTTCCCATGTCTCCCTCTCGATGAAGGCAGTGATGGTCTCACATGTTGGGGGGAGGCGGTAGAGAGGCAAGATCAAAGCACCGACTGAAGCAAAGTAACGGAAAGAGCAGATAGCGGCGCACCCACGTGAGGGAGCTTTGGAAGGTTTTGCTGAAATATAAAGCAGAACAATCCCAAGGGTTGTGATTTGGACCTCAAATTCAATAACTGTTCCTGGATTCTATGGTTAATGGTAAAACTTTGAAGTCTGGAGCTCCCAAGATTTGCCAGAGACTTTCTGATGCATGAAGCCTTTTATCTGGGATGCTGCTTTTCATCTCTTGCCGGAGTGGAGGGGACAATAATGCTACTCCCACATGACTTCTGTAAAACCTCTCCTGCTTAGTTCAGACTTGACTGGCCAGCTCATGAGGCGAGTGGAAAGGGGTGACGCTGCGTGTTATTGTTTCCGCCTCCAGACACTTAAGTCATTACACTTCCTGAACTGAGGACTTGTTGACTTAACCTAATCTGCATTTATATTTAGGGCTTGACACTGGGAGATCGTTGGGTTTCTTTAACAGAACTCTTAATTCTGATGTAGGGCTTAGCTTCGTTCATTTTTGATGTTATGAAGCAGACATGATATTCTAGAGGTTGTGTATGTAAAATTAATCTCAAAATTAGGTTTCTGTGCTGAAAAGGAGCAAATTAAAGCTGTTGAATACTGAAAGTTTGAACAGTGCTAGCTAAATCTCTCCAGAGGTTTGAAATAGACTACAGCAGCAGTCTGCATGCTGGTCTCTTTCCAGACCCTCATTTAGTCTTAAAAACACCAGACTTGATTCTAATTTTAATACCAATGTATTCTCTCACTTATCTGTCTCCTAATTTCTCACCTCTTTTTCTTCCCCTTCCTCTTTGCTGCCTCTTTCTGGTTACTTTTATTTCTTAACCCCGTTTTTTCCCCCCAAAGCAGCTTAGAGTATTCTCCACCTCCTCCATTTTTCCTCACAACAGCTCTGGGAGGTAGAGAGAGAGACCAGGAATGATTTGCCCAGGGTCACCCATCAGGCTTCCGTAACAGAGAGAGGGTTTGACCCTGGCTCTCCCAGATCCTTGACCAACCCTTAACTACGGTTCCGCCATCCGAAGCAAGAACCCTGAACCAGGGCTCCCCAATGCAGTGCCTGCCACTACTTCCCTTGCTGAGCATTTCAGAAAGTGGGCGGGTCTATTATAAGCCAAGGCTTTTTGTTGGCTGCCCTCAAGCGAAAGCATTTTCCACAGCTGCAGTAGCAGCCACTGGGGCATCAGGAGGACTGGTAAGCGCCTGGGCTTTCATTAGCTGGCGTGTGACTTCATTCCTCCTTCAAGCCTGACCTGCTCTTGCCATGAACTCTGTTTCCAAAGCAGAGGGAGCTTTATTCCAGAGTCCAGTGACCTGGGCTGTTGCATGAGGATGTTCAGCAGTAGAGGCCCACCCTCTGTCTCCTGGTGGCCGGACCATGCTCCCAGCCAGAGTACAGGTAACACTAACCTTGACAGCTTTGCCAAGGAAACTCCATGGGCAGTAACAGAAGGCTAAATGATGTGGTCCGTGGGGTCACAAAGAGTCAGACTCGACTGTGCAACTTCACAACAAAACAACTAACCTTGGCAGACTGATGGCCAGGCTCTGAATAAGGCGATTACGTGTGTTCAGTGTAGTTGCCATGCAATATGTTGCGAAGGCAAGAAGGGAGGTGGGAGGTGTTGCATTTGGCTTTGACTCCTGTGGCAGCCATTTTGGGGTGGTGCTCACCACTCTATCTCAAAATCCCAAGGGTGTTTGCAGCCCCAAAAGGTTGGGGACCCCTGCCCTGAACAAGCCACCTTTTTCATGCCCTGACCCATCTGGTGAGGTTCTGTAAGCTACCTTTTTTGTGTTAATGGGAAGACACATACAATGTCTTATGAATTGTTACCTCTTTTGCAGGTTTCTGAGAGGGCTGGAAAAATATTGGAAATGTATTAGGAACCAGCGTGTGAATTTAAAATACAAATTCCACCTGGGACCAAAAATAGTGAATGGTAGTTTCTCCAGTTTCTCGTATGCTGAATCAAAATAAGTTGCTGATACGTTTCGTGCCAATACTAGAAATTCCAGTCACTTTAAAATATTTTTTTAAGCTTAATGGGTTGGGCAGGGTGGAGAACCTCTCAGGCCAGATTCAGTCACTTGAGCTGCGTGTGCTGTTGAGCTAACATTTGCTGGCACACCCTGTATGGAAATGGAACATTAGACCACTGTTGATTTTAAAACAACTTCGGGTACAGAAGCTTGAATGGTTTCTCGTGTTTTATAAACTTACCACAATTCCAGTGTTGTCAAAGAATTCTCCTGTATTGAATCAAATAGCAAAATCTTCATACTTTTAGCTAGCATCTGTTAGTTGCCATTTGACATTCCAAGAGAGTAGCTATAGATGAATGAGGAAATTAACTTCCATTGGTGAATAATTCCTGTGCTAAGTGTAAAAATAGTTTTGACCTTTAGCATTTTAAAGGCACCATTTCTCACGTTCCGTAGCTCTTTACAAAAAAAAAGAAAAGAATGAATAAGAACTTGTGATAAATTTTCGAGGACTGCCTTAATTACATACGAATTATCAGCCAGCAGATCTGATTAGAGGGGGAACTGAGTGGAGGCAGTTCTGAATTTAAAGCCTTAAAATCTTGGTAGTGCTTCTTGAAACAGGGACTGGCTTTAATGGAGTCTCTTTTTCACCTTTCAGGTATATATATTTTTGAGTACTCTGAACTCTGGCACAAAAGGAGGAAAAAGAAGCCCTTTGGTGAATGAGGAGTCCTTGGCTTCGATAGCCTTTTTCCTTGAGAGTGGCTCTGTGAATGAGGATGACAATGGAAGAGATGAAGAATGAAGCAGAGACCGCTTCTATGGTTTCTATGCCCCTCTATGCCATTATGTATCCTGTCTTTAATGAGGTAACGTGCCTTCCTAGTTGATTTCTCCACATTATGGAGTTGGGAAACATGAGGTTGCCTTCAAAATGTCAAATAATACCCCAGCATGCATTATTTATGCTGATATGCTGAAGTTTTCTTTCTTGGCCTTCAAACAACCCTAATGAGTTCTATCTGCTTTTTTCCTCCCTGGAAGTAACATCTAAAACCTTTAGCGATTTGTTTGCCCCAATTTCTTCCTTAATTCTGGCTCTGTTTTCAGAAAATACAGGCTTGCAAGATGCTTCCAGCATTCAGCAAGTTTCTGAAATGTAAACTTGGTAGGTTTTAATTAGTGTCCCAGTTTAGAGCAGCCACAGGATAAGAAGGGAGAGTTAGTTCCTTGTGTTATGTGTCTGTGGTCACTGTAGGTTGACAGCAGTGACCTCTACTGAACATTGTGAAATCCAGAAACTAATGGCAATATGGGAAACTAGGACTTGGATTTGATTAATGTCAGTTTAGAGGGGGAACAGCCTGTCATTGGTAATCTTCCCAGAACGCCATATATCTACAAATGGTAAATTAACATATGTAAGTGTGAAAAAGTTCCTTTGCGGGTACAGCCATCTCAGTAATCTGACAGTCTGTTCAGAAATGCAAAATATAGAACCGGATTCCAATAGCCATTATTTTCTCTAACCTTTTCCACTCCTTTGACTCTTTCTTCTATCTGACTCGTTGTACTATCCCTTCGTCGCACTTGTGTGGGACGAAACACCCACTGTTGTGAAGGCCGTTCTTTGTTAGCGCTTAATATGTTAAATTCCAGCAGAATGTGGTGGTCAATAAATTTAAGGTCTTGGGACAGTTTGTGGAGCCCTTTTAGCATGTGAAAAAATCACTGCATGATTTTTTTTTCTTGAAAGTGGTCATGAATTGACCCTACATGATTTTTTTGTCTCAGAACAAAAACAGTGATTGTAGTCTTTGTTTTAATCTGTTTTTTAAATTGCAGCTAGAACGAGTAAATTTATCTGCAGCTCAGACGTTGAGAGCAGCATTTATTAAGGTAAGAATAATTGAAATAGTCTCTCTATGTGATGCTCATACAACACTGAAATCTAAAAATTAGATTAAACCATGTGGTGGATTCCGCTCCAGCTCTTCTGTTCTGAATCCATCACCGCTTCTTTTTCTCCTTCCCTCCTCCCTAGAGACTCTAAATAAAATTCCTGCTCTAATTAGCGAACAGCTTATTGAGACTAGCAGAAAGCCACCTATCTACCATGGGGCCATAGCTCAGTGGCAGAGAACACACTTTGCAAGCATAAGGTCCCCGGTGAAATCTCTGGCTATTAAAAGGATATTGGGTAAGATGACTGAAGACATTTTTCTGAGATCTTGGAAAACCTCTGCCAGTCAGAGTAGATAATGTTGAACTCAGTGGTCTACTGAAGTACAAGGCAGCTTTGTATATATTAAATGCCACTTGAGCTCAAAAACTATGCTACACATGTTCTTGTGTGCATACAGAAGTCTGTCCAGTATGGTACAGTGATGAGGTGCCAACCTTGCTGCCCATGTGCTTTACTCCTTCTGTTGTCTGGTCCTTAGTTTTTTCCTCAGCCAGCCCAGGAATGCCATGCAGGACCATCCTAGGTCCTTCTGACATCTTCAGAGCCAGCTTATGAAGTGGTGGTGGTAGCCATGAAGAGTCAGCCCCATCATTTGTGTGTATGTGTAGCCTGAAGAGGCAGATGGAAGAGTCCACAAGTCCTGTTTCTCCAAGATGAACACATGAAGCTGCCTTACACTGAATCAGACCATCAGTCTTATCAAAGTCAGTATTGTCTATTCGGACTGGCAGCAATTCTCCAGGGGCTCAGCTGAAGGTCTTTTACGTTCCCTGTTGCCTGAACCTTTGAACTGGAGGTGCAGGGATTGAACCTGGGACCTTCTGCATGCAAAGCTGATTCTCTACCACTGAGCCATGGCCCCTCCCCTAAAATGCAGATATTGCTTTGTGACTAGCCGAGCTTACATCCCTTAAGAGGCGAGAGATGCGGCTGTCATTTTCCCTTGGAACCCTTTCTTTCTTTCGGCAACAGAGCCAGAATTGTTGAAAGAGGAGTGAGATGAGCTGCTGTTGTTTCTTTCTAGGGCAATTGCTGCTTGGGTGTGAAGAAAATGGCAGCAGTAACTGCTGTCAAATTTACGTGTATAATTGCAACCATGTTTTCCATTCTGCCTGTGCAGGGGGATGGGAATTTTACTGATTCCCTCCTCCTGGATCCTCCAATTTGCCAGCTGTGCTGTGCCCAGAGATCCATCAACTCATAAGGTCCTGATTTCAGAGAACACAGGAAGCTGCAGTGTGAAGGTTTGCCTCCATGAGTGCTGCTCCACTTATTTAGGGTCCACCCTAATGTTACACTTTTCAGAAGTTTACAATACCCTTTAATCTTTTGCTTCCTAGCTGTAGCCCTCACGGCTATGCATTGCACAACACTTGTACTTAGCATAAATCTGGTGCACATTTTGTCAGCTAGTGGAGGTAGGCTTCCTTTTGCTTATGAATAAGAAGTTGCTACATTTATGGCATTACATGGACAAGAGTGTACATCTAGATGTTCTGATTGTGTTATGTTTTTTGAACGCTGGAGAGGATAACTTGGTAGACTTGATACCCTACATTCTGTCACCTTGGCAGTTAGAATTACTGGAGCGTGAATTTGCCATCATAGGCAGTTTCAGCCAAGTTTCTCTCCCCCCTCCCCTTGTTGGTAGCTGTGCAGTGGTTTCTAGAAGGCTTTGGCTTCCAGGGTCAAATTACAGCCTTATTTGGCAATTACAGGTTTGGTTTTAAAAATACTGCCTAGGTATCGTACCTCAGAAAGGATTACGGTAAATGAGAAAGAAAGGACTTAGATGAGTTAGAAGGGTTAAAAAGAATGACTTCAAGTGAAAGGTACGAGGAACTTATGAATAAAATGACTTGTGTCCATCTGGAGGCAGGGAGGAGAAATGTTGAGGGTTGACAGTTGGCTTGTTGTATAGTACGAATAGACCCTTGCCATTGGTGGTTCACAGTTTTACTTACTTGGGGTCCAATCACATGAGGTGGTCTCCAGTTTTTGTTTACTCCCATTGTTCAATCTTCAGAATGATTACAAAGTTAAATTATGTGGGAAACTTTGTTGTTTTGCTCGTGGGAGGCAGCAGAGCTCTGCCTGTCAGTGTTCATGGATATTGCCATTTGCAGTGATCCAGGGAATGGATCCTCCAGTGAATGAAAAGGGTCTAATATACTGGAGAGTGCTGTTGAAAAAGGGGAAAAAGAAAGTCAAGATGCGCTCAACACTTTGCAGCTAGTCATCTGGATCTCTGGACTGAGGCTTATAAAGGGCAATTAAGTTGAGGAATTGGCTGTCTAGAAAAATCTTCTTTTATGTTGTTGGAAAAAGAACAGGCAGGGATTTTTCAAGTATGCTGACCATGGAGGCCTCAAGCAAATTCGTCAGTAAATGGTGCTAATAAGATGTCACTTCTGAGCTGGCAGAGCCCTTGGTAGAGGAGGCCTCTCTTGGGTCATTTTCCTTTCCCCTGAATCAAGGATAAGAGGCAATTTCTTGAGCCTGGAGGGATGGTCCTCCCATGGCTAAGCTCTTGGAGTTGCCTCGTTGGCTTTTCTTGGTGCAGGATATCCTGCCTAGTGCAGAATTTTGGTGTCATTCACCACCTCAGACCTTCAAACTCTAATTCTGTGATGAGAAACAAGTATGCGACGTGAAGAGGAGAATTTCCCATTTTTGGATGGATAAAAATTAAATAGGGACATATGTGCAGAGCATTCCTGTTCAAAATAGCGTGAATCTTAATCTTTCCTTTGAAGTATAGCCTTTACTAATGTACTTGGCTTTTAGTGCTTCCTGTTATGTTGGTACTTCATGTGTTTTAGCTTTTGGGAGAAAGAAATCAATACTATAAAAGCACTTGGAAGAACGTGCGAGATGTAAGAGTGAAATGGGAAGTAGGAAAATTGAGGTTTTGCAGCTCCCTTTGACATTTTGTGGAGTATATTATCTCTTCTTGAAAGATAAATGTTTTGCTAGCTGTAGAAAAAGTAAATCTCCTGTATCTTGAAAGATGAGTAAAAACTATGATGACAAGCTGAGTGTCCCTAATCCTGTGTAGCTTGTAACGTATTTAATACGGCTGCGGTCACACTGGAGGCTTGGCATAATCTGGCTGCACCTCTGTTTTCGGCGGTTCAGATAGTTGTGGGAAGGTTTGATCAGACATCCCACCCTGAACCGACTTCACTGCTCACTCGCCCCATGGTCCATCATTCAGATTGTTGTGGAAGTCTTTGTTGTTGCTATCTTTCACTCATGTGCAGAAGCGTGAATCTGAAGCTCCAGCTCCTTTCTGACAGCTCCACAATCTCTCCACCAAGTACTCCGGCCCCTCTCAGTCCCATTCCCTTTGCCTCTCTTCCATGAAATACATGAGGGGGACGGTAAAGTGCAGATTTGCATGAGAGTACTCCCATGGACTTCAGTGCATTTACCCTTGTGTCAGTCATGGGATGTTCTCAGACTCTGATGCAGAAACAGAGGACTTGCGGGGGGGGGGGGGATTTGTTGCTTGAAAATGACTCTTCTGGGGACTCTCAATCCAGAATGACTACTTGGCTGGGGGATTGACAGTGCCAGGGGATGATTATGCGCTTATGTGAACATCATTAACTGATTTTTTAAAAAAGCAGTGGAAATGGAAGGGAAGGTTCACACTTCCCAAATGGCTTGACTTCGCAAGAAGGGAGTTCAGACAGACAGAAACTCAGAGTGGAAGTGCTGGCATCCCTGAATACCATACTTTCCACCGTGCCTGATTACTCTGCTTCCAAATTGAGGCAAAGTGGGGTACTGGCAACTGGGGCATGGAAGGCAGATGTTGCTGTCTGATCATGCTCTTTAAATCTACTAAGGTAGCACAACTATATCGGTGCGAACTGCTTGTGTGATCGCAGCCTACAAGTGTATAAATCTGCTCCCTTAATTCTTAACACCAAAAAGGAAAGGCTGTGTCTGGTACACAGTATGGCCCTGAAGAATGAGTGAAATCCCTTTCGGGGCAAAAGTTGTCAATGAAAAATATTGGTGTCTTCCAAGAGAGAAGCGTTTCCCTTCAGGGGAGAAATGCTGTATACAATGGCATGCTTCTGATGAACCAGTTCTTTTAAGTTAGCTTGTAAAATCATTATCTTGAAACGACAGCTTGTTTTTAAGTTGCTTTCATTTGCCTCCAGAAAGTCCATTTGCACACTAAATAAACTGTTCTCGGAAATGCAGGCTGAAAAGGAAAATCCGGGTCTCACGCAAGACATCATCATAAAAATATTGGAGAAAAAAAGCGTTGAAGTTAATTTTACTGAGTCTCTTCTGCGCATGGCCGCTGATGATGTAGAAGGTAATTCCTGTAAATGGTTATAAACCTGTTGCTCGGTGGTGTTTTGTCCCCAAACCAAGGTTTCAAATCTTTGACCAAAGATATTGAGGCCAGCACTTTGTCCTGCAAAGAGAGGTGAATCTTTGCCAAATGCCAGTTGTTGTTGCCCCCTCCCCCCATATACTTGCGGTGTGAAGAATGTTTCTATCAGAACTCCCAAGTTTTAAATGTTTACAGTCCATCTTGCATGGCAGGTGTGTAATATACTGGTGGCTGGAAAAAAAGGTGGAAGATAAGCCTCTTGCCAGTGTGCAAGTGAAAGTCTTTGTTAAAAAAGAAGAGTAAAATTTTCCAGATAAATATAATTCACACTTTAAGGCTGAAAGAATTGTACCCGGTGGCCATACAGAGTGTCCATTTTAAAGAGGTGGGGCTTGAGCCCAAGACTCATGTCATGCATTGCCTTCACCAGCTCTCAAGTATCTCTCACACCCCTGTGTAATCTCTTGCGCTATACAAGTTCTGAGTCAAAGGTATTCAACTGTCAGAATGCGATTTTCAGGCCTCGCTTATATATGTAGTCCTTTCCTGTGCAAGCTTGGAATCAGTTTATTGCTCGGTTTTTACGTACCACTTACCGTATTTTTCGGACCATAAGACGCACTTTTTCTCCCCAAAAAAGGGGGGGGGGGAAGTGTGTGCGTCTTATGGAGCGAAGACTGCACGTTGCTGCCGGCTCCTGTTGCTGCCGCCACTCTCCTGTTCCTCTTCCTTTTGCTGCTACCGGCTCGCACGAGGCCGCTGCCGGCTCCTGTCCCTCTTCCCGGCTCGCGCGAGGCCGGCGGCGGCGGCTCCTGTCCCACTTTCTCTTCCTGCTGCCGGCTCGCGCGAGGCCGCCGCCTGTTCCCGGCTCGCGCGAGGCCGCTGCTGACCAGCGCGGAAGGCGCGAGCCTCCTCCGCGTCTAATGGTCAGGTGCGTCCTATGGTCCGTAAAATACGGTACTTAGAGCATGCTTGGAATTGATGGAGTTTGCCCAGTGTTTTTTAGTGTCTTTTGAAATCTTCTTCAAACCAGTGCTTTTATTCCTTCGTCAGAATATATGATTGAAAGGCCAGAACCAGAATTCCAAGATCTAAATGAAAAGGCACGAGCACTTAAACAGATCCTCAGTAAGATTCCAGATGAAATCAATGACAGAGTGAGGTTTCTTCAGACAATCAAGTAAGTGCTTCTTCTTAAACCGATTTGCTGATCAAAGTAAATGGTTTGCAGCATCTACTGCTGGGGATTCTTATCAGTTGACAGGTCAAATATTGTCTAACGCTCCTTGAAGTCAAGAATGTCCTTGTGTCACTAAGCGCCTATTTTTTCCCCCTCCTAGGGTAATAGGATGATAAGAATGAAACCCCTTTGCTCCCCAATCTTGCAGGAATCATGGATTCATACGCCCTTCATTTAGGAGCAGAAGTCCCCTCTCCCATGTATCTTTCTGCAAGGAATTCCTCCCGCATGTTCTGTTCCCAGTTAAGCCACATGACTGGTGGCTTGTTTAAGCCCGTGTGGTGTGGAGGAATCTAATCTGGAGGGCCAAGTTTGATTCCCCACTCTTCCACATGAAGCCTGCTGGGTGACCTCTCAGAACTCTCTCTGCCTCACCAGGTGCCTGTTGTGGGGAAAGGAAGGGAATGGCAATCGTAAGCCTCTTGGAGACTCCATAGGGTAGAGAAAAGTGGGATATAAAAGCCTACTCTTCTTTTGCTCTTCTAATTGCAGGTCCCTCTTGGATGGATTTCTAGAGGTAACATGAAGCAAATATGCAGAGCTATCAAATCTAGCATTGACAAAGATAGCACAAAATTACATGGAGGTAGTTGCTGTACTTATAAAGTACTGCACATATATATATATACACATTGCCTCCCCATAGGTTCACTCATATCATTTTGTGGGGTATGTTTGGCAAGACTGTGTGTGGTGGTTTCCTAGACGCTGTACAGAGCTTCTGACCTTTTGGTCTAATGAGCTTATACTTTAAATACTCAACCAGTATTTGACCATTGAATTGAACATGATTGGGTAGTCTTCACGGCGGCACAAACTTTCAGGGCTCGAGAGGACCTCAGCTGCATGTGCGGTTCTTTTGTAAATGATCCATAACACAGTATGACTAGTGAGTGTCCTGGGAAAATTCCAAGCAGGTGTTCAGATAGGCACCTGCTGCAAAACGCTGTGTTACCCTCTAATGTGTGATTAGCACACTGTGTGAGATGCATAAAACTGTTCCAGATTGTCAAGATCTTGGATCCTTCTGTTCCGGCTCAGGGAATAATAAAGAATTCAGTTAGGAAATAATGTCTTGGGTACTGTAAGAGGCCTTGATCTTTCTTAGGAGCTCAAGTTTTACAGCCTCTGTGTAACTCTCCTAGATCATGACAATTGTCCACAACACCAGATGACTAATTATACTTGTCGGTAGTAACTACGTGCACAGTCGGGTCTTTCTGTGAAGTTGTTATGGCACAGCTTGCTTTGGCAGCGCCTCAGAAAGCCCCGATGGCAGACGAAGGGCCTGTCAGTCCGCATTCATACCTCCTTTGGGGTTTTGTCATTGCCTAAGAGTGTCTCCTGTGATGTCGAGACATGCAATTCTTCAGCCTCTGATTTATGACCTCTAATTAAAAAAAAAAACACTTCGAGATATTTATTGTTGGAGCACCCTGGTGCTGAGGCTTCAGCATTTCCAAGTAGAGAATTAGTTTTTTACGGCTCTCTGCCTTTGTAGAAAATCTCACTTGCCCCACAGCCCAGTACAAAGTTGTACACCTATTGCAGTCAGTGGTTTAAGTCTGTGTAATTCTGAACTAGGATTGCAGCCACTCTTTTTAAGGTTCAGATTAATATTGAAGGCTGCCTTGAAAATAAGCCTCCAAACAGTTAGGGTGTGCCTACTCAATTTCAGAACAGTATATCTGTGTTGTGTATAAACTGCTGCTGTTGACACCCCATGAACTGTCAGCTTGTAGAAGCACTTCAGAGCTCTTCTTGTGCAGAACCCAGAAATGCTCAGAGCTGATATTTATAACTTTTCAGCGTAGGCAGCATTCCATTGTTCTCAGTATAACTCGACCAAAGCTGGCTTTGCACTCAGAATGGCTTGGAGGGAACTATCCCTTGAGCATTTCTCATCACTGTAATTGAAAGCTTGATTGGGGTCCCTTGTGATGGCTAAATCTGGAAGATTTGGGCAAGACATGAGTCAGTTTCTATTTTAAAGCTTCCAGAGTTTTGTCAGTACAGGCTGATGGACCAAATTACGATCTTGATTTTTGTGTGTGATGTTGGGTTCATCATGGTAATTTAACGCTGCTTCTTAATTGACCACATCTGGACATGGCACATGAGTTACAATAAAACTGAAGTAGGCTTCTTGTTCTTACTTGTTTGGAAAGCTGAAAATGTGAATATGCTACGGGATTCTTGGAACAGGCCTATTTTATGTAGAGATACTTGTCTGGGTCTTTCCTTCCGTATAACTTTAATCTTGAAAAGGATTGTTGGCAGGGCTTTTTCGGTTTAATTGTAATTGTGGGAAACATCAGCGTGGCATGCAAAGAATGTGGCATTCACTAACTTCTTTCCCTTTTGACCTCTCGGCCCACTAAAAGAGTTGTTTCACCTTGTTATAAAGTGACCTTAAATCCCTCCCAGGTTAAAAACTAGATGAGATTGTCTCCATTGCTCCTGAGAGGAAACTACTGACATCAGATTGCCTCTAAGGATACTTGCTGTGACAGTTTTCTTCCAGGTGGTTTACTTTTATTTAAATGTCTAGAGACTGCAGTTAGGACGAGAGAGCTCATGAGATCAGTGCTTACAAAACAGTTCAAGACAATTCAAGGGTCATTTTTTTCTTACTGGCAGTGAAATACCATTTGTGTGTGTGTGTGTCTCTGTAATTTTCAAGGTTGCTCTGAGGGAAGAATTCGATTGTAAAAGTAGGCAGGAGACCCTGCGGTTTAATGGGTGCTGCATGGCATAGATTTCCATATTGGGCAGGTGCCGGCTCTCTGCATACGAAGACTGCATTAAACCTAATTTGGACTCTGAAGTGCCACATAATCTAATTAGTTCTCAGTGTTCAGCCTTGCTGTGCCGTATCTAAAACTCATTCTGTAAAAACAGCCAATCCTTTAGAAAAAAAAATACATGTCAGACATAATTTTGGAAGTGATTAAAATTCTGCATTGAGTGAGTCTCATTTTAAAAGATGTTGCAATTATCTTTTCATTGCCAAACAGGGACATTGCCAGCGCAATAAAGGAACTTCTTGACACAGTAAATAACGTCTTCAAGAAATATCAATACCAGAACCGGAGGGTATGTGAATTACACTCTTATCTATGGTGCTGTCTTGTCAGAAATATAAACGTATTAACTTTAAATATTAAAGATTCTGCAGGCTTAATGCTTAGACGGTGGGAGTGGTATATCATTTCGACACTAATAACTGGCAGCCGAGACAAATTTGTCAGATGAAGAAGCAAATAGAATGAAAATCAATCTTCTGTCACTAAGCTGATAGTTTTTAAGGCTTTGTTTGGAATATGTGGATTCTCTAATTTGCAATGGCCACATTAAGGCTTAGTAGAATGTTAAAAAGCTGTGTTGATTATGTGAGCGTTACGCTTTTATGTGTGCACGCAAAGTTGGCCACAGCTTCTGTGCAAGGAAATGTAGTTCATTTCTTAAATGGATGGATTCCGCTACCTTGGAATTCTAGACTCGTTTCCTTGGCTTGTCTCCTTAGCCTTTTGATTGTAGTCCCTAAAGTAGGATGTTCTGGGAAGGGACCGTGTGAGATTTTGACTGAATGACTCTTCACACATGCATCTTTCAGGCACTTGAGCACCAAAAGAAAGAATTTGTAAAATACTCCAAAAGTTTCAGCGACACTTTGAAAACCTATTTTAAAGATGGAAAGTGAGTATTTTTTAAAAAAGAAATGAAATTGGTTCAGCTTTGATTCTTTTCCTTTCTTCCTGCTTCCTGCCAGCCAAGTGTATCCTTAGCGCTGGTTATTGCTCATTAGCTCTCAGTTAGGGCAGCCGGGGAGGGGGGTGGAATTGTGCCATCCCGCTTGTAAAGCGGTCGCTTTTCTTTTGGCTCGCCCAGTAACCACGCTTTATTTCCCCCCTGAATCCCGAAGGAACCCAGAGTCTTGTTTCTGTGCGTCGCATACGGTTGGTCCCAGTCCATCATACCAGCCACTTTGTGGCTGGCTCTGCCCACTTCCCTGGCAGCCATTTTATGGTTGCACCCACTACCTGGTTTCACAGTCCAAAAGTTCCCACAGGCTCAGCTAAGTTGGCATTTGTTGCCATGCATGGTCAAGTAAGTGATCGTCTCCCTGACTATTAACTGTCATAGCTGAATGGAACCTCCATGTACAGAGGCAGTGTGCTTCTCTATCCCAGATCGAACTAGTAGGAAAGCAATCACTGTCAAGTTGGGCTTGTTGAGCACCTCGAAGTATCAGCCTGGTTATTGCTGGAAGGAGTGTTAGTGGACTTCATCTGATTCTGCAAAGGACGCACTTACGGCCAGGCTAAAGCATTTTTTAACATACCCTCTCTGCTGTCTCTTGCACATACATGATGATGAAGGATATGCTTGCAAGTGGAATGATCCCCCCCGTGGCTGGGGGGTGTGTGAATCAAATGCACAGGTGCAGAGAGAGTGGTGCAGGACTTTCCCACCAGATCAGTGCTTCGGGAAACACTTGGCCTCCACACATAGGGCTGCTTGATCCCAGCATCATGGGATCACCCAGTCAGGGCCATACCACTGTATGAGCATGAGAAAGGGGTCCACAAGCAATGACTGGCTTTTGTGCAGCTGTCATGTAGAACTAGGCTCATTGCAACTTTCCCAAAGGCAGCACTAAAAGAAGCCACTGAGCAGCAGTTTTAGCTCTGAGAAGTGAAGAGGAAGTAATCCCATTTGTTCCTTGACCTGGTTCGTGGTCCTTAAAGCTAACCCAGCCGTGCTAATACACAGACCTTTCTAGTGTTCCACACTGAGCAGTTTATTTACAGTTTATGTTAAGGCATTCTTCTGATTAAGCCCTGGGTAGCCCAGAACTTAAGCAGTCAACAGAAACAAAATCAACATATGCTCTGACCAAGGATAATCGCAAGCCAGAAAGGGTGCCGTGGGTTAGCAGAGTTGATGAAATGCTGAAAGCAAAATAGATGCTCAGTCGGGCTACTTCCAGTGGCAGCCGTGGAGGGTGGGAAAGCTCAAGGCAGCAGTTGGCAGATTTGCATTTGTCCTATATTAGCTGCTGTTTTGATTCCAGCAGTACTTAAAACACACAGGCTACATTTCAGGCGTGCCATTCCAGTTATAGGCAGTTTGTACACAAATTTTAGCTGCATAACTAGCTCTGTACATGTAAAGAAGCTTTGGGCTCTTGTTCCCTACACAGGACGCCATCGTACCATGGTACATTGATTTTGAACCTCAGGGTCATTGCAAAAGTGTGTGGGTTGGGAGTGTTGCTATTGTGGGTCAAAAAGTCCAGTAAGTAGCCCGCAAGCAAGCCCTTGGACCAATATGGCTGTCTGGATCCAAGCCCTTGTGTTTGACTACGGAGCTCTGTATTGTAGAGTGCATTACTGTAGCACACTGTGCATGGGATGGTCCTTGCAGACTGTTCTGCTGATTCAGTGGGTACAGACTCAAATGTCTCTTCTTATGGGCAGCAGAATGTGCTGGTACATTCCACCCATTTTGTGCTGGATGTGCCCGGGCCAAATTCCAGGAACTGTGCAGCCCATCATGGCTTGGGTCCTGCATGCTTAATGGACAGTCTCTCCTTATATTTTGCTTTGCTTTGTATTCTCCCCCCCCCCCCTGATTTGCAAGAGGGGAGAACCCTGACCATGAGAAATGGAGCTCTTGCTGTCATGGTTCTCGGACTTGGGAATGACGTGACTTCAGATACGTGGAGAAGCCCCTGCCTGTCTTCTGCGAGGGTCTCCCAACCTCTTATTTTGGCAGGAGTTTGACTGACTAGTTTTTGGTCTGGTTTATGATTATTTGTTGTTTTGGTGTTTGATTATCTGACTGTGGGGTTTAAAATGACATATGATGCCCTGACCTGGATAGCCCAGGCCAGCCAGATCTCGGAAGCTAAAAGCAGGGTCGACTCTGGCAAGTACTTGGATGGGAGGCCTCCTTGGAATACCAGCAGTCGGGAGCCGGGGGCAGGCTTTATTCAGCCGTCTCTCTGAATATCTTCCAGGCCCCCCAGTAGGGGTCAGCCACCAGAGGTCGCCATGACTTCCAGGTGCACACACACTGTCACACACATATGAAAAATACAAAAAAATCCCCCCCCCCGTACAATAAAATGACATAAAAGCAGCTTTTGAGTACTCTAAATATAAATGCAAGGAGGTGTTTGATTTTGGTTTCAGGTGGGGGGGGGAGGCGTGCATTCCAGTAGAGCAGCACAGTGAGGCCACCTTCTTTCCGCACCTGCCGTTAAGAGGGGAAGTGCTCGTCATCGTGTCCTCGCCTTGCGGAGAATCTCATTCCGCATTCCACATGAATGAGAACCTCTTATTTCAGAGGCGGAGGCATTTGAGAGGTCTGCTAATGCCTGCCGTGTCTGAACCTTTGTTCCGCTGTTTTTGCATGTCACCTGTCCAGTTGATCTAGTGATAGAGAAACTAGCATTTGGACATTTGAAAAATAAAACAAATTACCGTCGGGATCGGTTAAAACGGTAGTGCTGAAGAGAAGAGGCACCGCAATCACTCGATAGCACTCCTGCGCTTGAAGTATTAATTTTAAAAGTAGGAGCTGCGGGGAAGTCACTGTTTCCGGTGGGTGGCCGTGTTCGTGTGCACGGGTGGTGGAAAGTGCCGTCAAGTCACAGCTGGCCTGTGGTGACCCCCGTAGGGTGTTCAAGGCAAGAGACACTCAGAGGCCATGGCCTGCCTCTGCGCAGTGACACTGGTATTCTTGGTGGTCTCCCACCCAAATACTAGCCAGGGCTGACTCTGCTTAGCTTTTGAGATCTGATGAGATCAGGCTAGCCTAGGCTACCCAGATCAGTAGTAGTAGAACAAAATTCCATTAGCACCAGGGTGTAATCTGTCACGAGTCATAGCTCACTAGGTCCCTTGGTATCTCATGCTAAAAGACTTGAATCTCGTTCTCATGCTAGTATGGTTCTCCTTGAATGCAGGACAGTTGTTAGTTGCAAGCTGAAAGAGGCCGCAGAGCGTTGTCTGGGTTGGATCCCAAACGCCACCAGTGTCGTGAAGCAGGCAGAATGGGACTTCCCAGCCTCCCCCTTCCTTTTGCAGCTCACTGATCCCCCCCTGAAATTATCCTAGGTGGTTAAGGAACTCTGTGGGGAGAAGTGGGGATGGAGGGGGTGCTAACCCCTGTGGCTACCCCCATGGGGTTTTTAAAGCAAGAGACTTCAGAGGTGGTTTGCCACTGCCTGCCTCTGTTGGGATCCTGGACTTCCCTCGTGGTCTCGCATCCTAGTACTAACCAGGGCTGATCCTGATTAGCTTCCAAGATCAGGCTAGTCCGGGGCCATCCGGGTCATGGTGTGGGTCTGTTGTAGGAAGGGAGAAATCTGCCAAAATCGCCCTTCTCATTCCCTTGGGGGTGCGTGGCACATTCGAACCCTGTCCCCTGCTTATTGTGGAGTCCAAACGCATGCATCTCTGTGGGTCTAGATTTACGATGGGCTACACTCGAAAGTCATCTGATGGTTTCATGGTCTCTGTCTCGCTGCTGAGTTATGTTTTGTTTTTCTTACCACAGGGCAATAAATGTGTTCATAAGTGCCAACCGACTAATTCATCAAACCAACTTGATACTCCAGACCTTCAAAACTGTGGCCTGAAAAAAAAATAATAAAAAAAAAACTGTATATGTCGAGAGCTGTACTTTTCAATGGTGGATAGGATACCTTTATATGTAAACTTTAAAGTTTTGACTGTATAAATTATCAGTCCCACTTGGAGGGACCTAATGCAGGATTTTGAATGGGATTTATTGCCATCTTACACCATATTTTTGTAAAAACATTGTAGCTTAATCATAATCTCACGATGAAGATTTTGCATCACTTTTTTGCTATTATCATTCTTTTCAGAATTATAAGCCAAAAGAATTTACGCCTTAATGTGTCATTATGTAACATTCCTTATAAGAATTGTAAATATTTGGTGTTCTGTTTCTGACATTTTAACTTGAAAGCGAAAAACTGCAAGATTATGTATTTAATAATATTGGTGGCAAATATTCAATAAATAGTTTACATCTGTTACATTATCTGTGTGGTCTGTTCCCTTGCAAGCGTGGGGGGAAGGGCAGATGTTCCCTGTGTCTTCTGCAACCCACAAAGGCTTTCAGTCTTTCCTCCTAAGGCCTGTAGCTGTGGAAAGTCAGACTCCTTAAAGCAGGGAGGGTGGACGGGGAGCGATGTTGCTGCCAGTGGTCACATTGAGGCTGAGCTTTTGTTAGCTCTTCCTGTCTCCAGGTATAAAGTTTGGCTGTGGTCAGGGGCATTGAGCACTTTGGCAGGAGCCGAACCA
This sequence comes from Lepidodactylus listeri, assembly GCA_029233225.1. Lineage (NCBI taxonomy): Eukaryota > Metazoa > Chordata > Lepidosauria > Squamata > Gekkonidae > Lepidodactylus > Lepidodactylus listeri. Next base: position 24,460,751 of record JARCFY010000005.1, read on the forward strand.
GCTCTTGGCTCATAGCCTTTGGCTTATGCTCTGTGGCCTTGGAACCTGGCCCATTGGATCCAGGACTGGCCCAAGATATACCTCTGTCTACTGGGTACTATCTAGATTATATATAATTTTTTACTGTATTAGTTCTCCTGTTACCCACTTTGGGTCCCTTCAGAGAGAAAGCAAGCAAATATTCTAAGGTTCTTGAGTATATAACAGTTAATGTTTGGGGGGGAGGAGAAATACAGAAGCCACATTTTCTGCAAAAGAGCTAAAATTCAGTCTTACAGGATGACACAAGAGGCGCTTCTGTTGGTGGAGACAGAGAAGGCTGCAACTGTTTCTTCTGATTTCCCACTCGTGCGTTCCTCCAGTTTGCTCCTTGCACTGTACGTGAGGATCTGGAAGCTCACAGGAACAGAATTTTTTTTTTGGGGGGGGGGGGCTCAGTGGTCTTGGAGTGGTAGGTAAAGTCTCCTGAGTCTTGGCTTGTGCCAGGCAGCAGAGGAGGAGGAGGAGGGTTCTTTCAAATCTTTGTACTAATGAAGGAAGGCTATGGGCACAAGCACCTCCCTTTATGGGTAACTGATGAGTGGGAGAGCCCAGGGAGAGGACCAAGCCCTGCACTTACCGAAATAGCTCTGCGCTGGGCAGGGGAAATCAGTGTGCCCATGCAGGCAGGTGCATGCTACAGGGAACCTTCATTCCACTCCATTTGAAAGATCTCTTAGAAAAATCAAGCTATTATGATGGCTGGCATATATGCTGGCAGTGAGCTTGGGTACTGCAAGGATCCCTAGAAAATACGGGATGTGCCTTTGCATAGATTCACCTTGCACACCTTTGTAGCAGGTTCAAATAATTCCTTGTGGATCAGACTCAAGGGTTGCTATTAGGAACCAGTTATCCCTGTGGAATTCCACAAGGTGCAGTTCCTTTACCCCATGCTTTTCAATCTCTATCCAAAGCCCTTTGGGCAAATAATTCACAGCTTTGGGGCTGGTTGTCATCAATATGCAGATGATGTCTGGTTCTGTATATCCTTATCCCAATCTCTTGGTGATGCAGTGAAGGTCCTAAATCACTGCCTGGCTGCTGTGGTAAATTAGCTAAGAGTGAACGAATTGAAACGAATCCCTGAAAAGTCAGAGGTAATGCTGGTTGGGAAGGTGGAGATCATAAGGACATTGTGCTCCCCCTTTTTTGCAGTTCAGCTGATCCTTGCTGACTTGGGTAAGAGTCTTGGGGTTGTACTGGACCCAGCGTTATTACTGGGGAAGCAAGTTAGTGCAGCTGTGAAAAAGGCTTTCTTCCAACTCAGCCTGTCCCAAAAGATGGCCACAACCTTGAAAAGGCTGACCTGGCCACCTGGACCCCACACCACAGTATTTATTAATTTATTTGGATTTATATCCTGCCCTCCCCTTGACGGGCTCAGGACGGGTTCCAACAGTATAAATAATGCAACAATAAATACAGTACAGTTAAAACCACAATAAAAACATATAAAACATACAACTCTAGTAAAACCAGTGACCTCAATAAATTTCCCAGAGATCTATAGAGTTTAGAATCACAGACCCAGGCCATAAATAAATGGGGCTGATCCAAGGAGGGAGGGGGGATGCCCGCTGCCTCAACCAAAAGCCCGGTGGATGAGCTCCGTCTTGCAAGCCCTGCAGAATTGTAATAAATCCCGCAGGGCCCTGATCTCACCCAGGAGCTCCTTCCACCAGGCAGGGGCCAGGGCCGAAAAAGCCCTGGCCTTGGTCAAGGCAAGTTGGACATCCCTGGGGCCGGGGACCACCAAAAGATGTTGACTGGCCGACCTCGGTGCTCTACGGGGCTCATATCAAAATCAGTGCAGAAACTCCAGTTGGTGCAGAATGCTGAGGCTGAGCTATTATCGGAAGCTAGACAGAGCATGCATGTTATTCCTATTCTACAGATCAGTTACTGGGCTCAGTTTAAAGTACTGGCCATCCTATACAAAGCCCTTCATGGCCTTGGACCCTCCTATCTGTGAGATGGCCTCTCCCCCTCCACACCGCCACAAGAGCTTCGCTCATCTGAGCAAGGTCAATGGGCAAAAGCGACAAGTCCAGCCCACACACAGGCCTTCTCCATTCCAGCCCCCACCTTGTGGAACGTCCTGTCTGAGGCGGTCAGGAAGGCCCAAACTCTCTCCTGGCTTTCTGCAAACTGCAAAACATGAATCCAAGAGGGCTTTTCTACGCAGGCAATGGAGTTGTTCTGTACTAAATGATTCCCAAAGTTACATGGATAAATAATGAAGGACTGTGATCCATACGATTGTGTTTAGCTTGCTGAAACAAGGATCCTGCTATGTAATGCTTGCATCATTTATGTATTTATTTATTCAGCTTCTATCCTGCCCTATCCTGCAAGGGGGCTCAGGGCAGCTCACAGCAAAATAATAAACAGTAAATTCATTAAAACCGTCACAATTCCATCTAGATAAAATTACTTAAAATGGTCCCTAATGGCAGCTTAATAGTTTCTAACTTCAGTGCCTCCTGCGATAGGGTGTCGTGCTCTGCTTCAGTTCTGTTTTTAGAGATCTGATTGGTTCTACAGCCCTAATCCTATTGTGCTGTTCGTTGAATCTCCTATCCTGTAGATTACATCGACTCACTTTGTGTAATCTGCCTTGGATTCAAGTGAGAAAGGAGGTAAAGGTTTCCCTTGCTCAAAAGCCAGTCAAATCTGACTCTAGGGTTGCGGTGCTCATCTCTGTTTCCAAGCCGAAGAGCCAGTGCTGTCCAAAGATGTCTCTGCGGTCATGGGGCATGCATGACTAGACACCGAGGCGCACGGAACGCCGTTACCTTCCCACCGAAGTGGTACCTATTTATCTACTTGCAGTTTCTTGCTTTTGAACTGCTAGGTTGGCAGGAGCTGGGGCCAGAGACCGGAGCTCACTCCATCATGCAGCACTCGGGTCTCGAACTGCCAAGCTACCGATCTTCCGATCTGCAACTCAGCATCTTAACCTCTGAGCCACTGTGGCCCTGGAGAAAGGGAGACTAAAATGCAAATCAATAAATGGCTTTACTTGAACACTATTATAATTTAGGAGGCTGCTAATGCTCCCTGGCCATTGAATAACAAACTAACCTCATAGCACTACTCGTGTGTTCTCTTTCTTAGTGCGATAGAATGCTGAGAACTGGCTTCGTTGCATATATACATGGTCCTTTACAATGTAACATAAGCAAAACGATTGGTCCCTGTCCCCAAGAGTGTACAGTCTTTAAATATGGACAGTCGGAAGAGGAAGGATTGATCAGCCATGACAAACAACTTGTCCACCAACATTACATTCCTAGAAATGCACCCTGATAACAATATTGCAAGTTCCATTAATGTAACAAATCGAGCAAAACTTCTTTTGCGATAATACGGCTCAGGATCAAAGTCAATGGGCAGATACATCATCTCTGTCTGTGCTTACATCCAGAGATTACTTTCCTGAGCAGGCATCTTCAGAATTTTTTTTTCTCTTGCTTATGGCAGTAAACAACTTGTATTACCTTTAGCGCTTGCTTTAAAAAGCATTTCTTCTTCCTCTGAAGTACTGCTAAAACACTTGAAAGTCAATGGTGTGTAAACTACCTAGTTTCAAAATGTTCTGTATCCTCGATTGCAGTTGAGGAACTAGACTTCGGGTGCAGCAGGGGAGATGCCTGTCTCTTCGTACGAAAAATCTGATCGCACGGATCTGACAGATGCACAGGACTTGAGAGGTGATTAAAGTTTGGTATAGAGAAGCAGTTTGGTGTAGTGGTTAAGAGCGGCAGGACTCGAATCTGGAGAACTGGGTTCGATTCCCCACTCCTCCACATGAAGCCAGCTGAGTGACCTTGGGTCAGTCACAGTTCTCTCAGGGAACTACCTCTGAGGTGTCTCAGAGGTACCTACCTCACAAGGTGTCTGTTGTGGGGAGTGGAGGGGAAGGCGATTGTAAGCCACTCCACTCCTCAAATGCCCAGTCTGGGATACCTCACAAGGTGTCTGTTGTGGGGAGTGGAGGGGAAGGCGACTGTAAGCCACTCCACTCCTCAAATGCCCAGTCTGGGATACCTGGTTTGAGGAATCCTGCTGAAGAAACTGATAATCAAATTGAATGTAGATGTGAAGCTGATTTAGGATGTTCAGCCTTCCCAAATTTCATTTAAAGAACCTGCCCACTGAAAACTGCCACCGGTACAGGGAATACTGGAAATTCTGCAGTGGGAATACAGAAGAGCACCAATGGCCACCTAATGTGGGCACTCTGGGTTGGATTCCATCTAAATCTTCCACGTATCAAAGGTCTTCTGTGCATGGAAGGGCAACTTCTCTGCCTGCTCTTTCTTTGTGCCATGTACCCCTCCCCATTGTTGCTCCTGGAGGATGAGGGACCCCTAGAAAAAACATGGGGAGTTAGAGGACTGCCGTAGGAGGAGGGAATTGCAAAAACTGCCCCTCCCTTGCATTCATGGATCTTTTTTTCATGGGATCCAGACTTAAATATTTAAGTTTTATTCCATTCACATTGTTCAAGGATGCATGCATGGTCCCTCTCCTATCTCTAAAAAACCCTGTGGCTCTGGCTGAGAGAGTGTTCGTGGCCCAAACGTCAGAGGGAGAATGGAAGCTTGTCCTGAGATGACTGTGTGAGTTTGGAACTTTAGCCACGATACCATGCTGGTTTATGGAGCCATGTTGGTGTTACAGTGTTTGGTTTCAGTCGGGTGAGATGCATGCTGGGACTTCAAGAGTCACAGGATGTTCAGGTCTATTTTAAAGCAATGTTTTTTTTTTTCATGTTCTTCTTGTGCTTTGGATAGAATCTCCCAGAAGAGGGAGGGGATTCATCTCCTGATGGGGTTGAAGGAGTCAACCCTTTATTATCGGTTGCTCTCCTACCATCAGAATCAAAGCAAATTGCAGTAAGACTAATTTCCCTTTTTGCTTTGACCAAAATTGATTGTGGGGGGAGAGTAGGGGGTTCATGGAGTTGTCGATCCTGACCTAAGTATCCTTGCTTTGTGTGTAAAGCTTTGATTCCTGAGACTATTGCTTTTTTCTGTTTTGTTTTTGAACATCCACAAAGCCTTGGATTGCTCTCCGCAGCGGGCCAGAAATTGATCCCGACTCTAGACTTCTGAGGAAGGATTAACCTTTAAAGGCCATCTTGAGCAGGGCAAGTATGATGGAGGAACCCATCATGTGTTTTTAGTATCATGTGTATGTCCGATATGTTGGGCAGGATAGGATCAAAGCATTCTGTTTAAGTCTAAATGTCGCTCTCAGAGACTGTTGAGCCACTGCATCCTTCTGGTTTGAAGCAATGAGTTGGAAGGGGCCTTATAGACTATCTAGCCCAACCCTCTGCTCAATGCAAGTAATCCAAAACTACAGCATTCCCCACTGGTGGAAGTCCTGCCTCTGCTTAAAGATCTCCAGCAAGAGAGACCTCACCAAACCTAGGAAATTGGTTCCCTTGTCAAACTCTTATTGTGATTAGGAAGATCCTCTTAAAGTACTAATTAGATGAGATTTTCAAGTAAGCCTTCTAATGTCTATTGTCCAAGCTCCTTTGTTTAGGTGCCGAAGCACATGTACCACCTAGGCCCTGTTTGCTCAAAAGTAAATCCCCTTGCTTTCAGTGAGCCTTGCCCCCAAGTTCGCAGAGGACCGCAGCCTTGATCAAGCAAGTGCTGATTATGTATCTCAACTAGGGATGGGCACAAACTGGGGAAATGTGGCTCAGTTCATGGTTCATGGCATGCCTGGTTTGCAAACCACAAGCTGTCATGAACTTTTAGGAGCTAAACGAACTAGTTTGGTTTGTGAGGTTTGTGTTGTGGTAGAACAGAATCCGGCAAGCTAGAAACACCAAACTTGCAGGGGATCTCTGGCCGACTCTCCTTTACTTGCCCTCCAAGTTTGGTGAGGATTGGATTTATGGGGTCCAAGTTACGGCCCCCCAAAGAAGGTACTCTATCCTCCATTGTTTCCAGAGTAGAAGTCTGGATTCAGTCATCCCCGTTCTAACCACCCTCTGACACCCTCTGTTTTTCATCAGGGGCCAGGAAACCACACCGTCTTGTGTCCTGCTTGTGCACACACACACACACACACACTAATGTCCTATGTCAAGTGTATGCACACAGGAACACCATGCTTGGAAACAGAAAAGAGACTATCCAATTATTATTATAATGGTGCTTTTCTGGGGATATACCTAAATCAATCTCAAAGTTAATGGGCTTAAGGTGTAACTACTACTATTGCTCACGTTACCATTCACTTGACCAATGTCATGAACAGGACTTTCCATGTAACACTTGGTTGGAAGAAACTAGGGTTGCCAACTAGAGGTTGGGCAGTTCTTGTAGATATGAGGCTGGTGCTTGGGAAAAGGTGGCATTTGGAGAGGGGGCTCAGTGGGGATGTAATGCTCTGAAGTGGCCATTTCCTCAGGGGAATGGATCTCAGCAGTCTGCAGATAGGTTGTTATTCTGGGAGAGCTCCAGGCCCCACCTTGAAGTTGGCAATCCTAGATGGTACTGTAAGTCTCTGCCTCTTCCCTTGTGCTGACCACAGGGGAGAAAAAACAAGGTGACAATTCTAGCATGAAGCTTGCTCTTCCTTTGCTCTCTGACTACTTAGCAGGCTGTGATGGATGGTGCTTTGAAAGCTCATAAGTGCTGTATACACATATGTGACGGACTGTAAAGGGTTAATGCCTCACAGAGCCAGAGAACCTTTGAGTGACAGGCTGCTCCAATGGATTTCATTGGATCGCGTCAGTTGAGAAGAAAGAGTTGGGAACTGACTGCTGAAGAGAATTCAGTTTAGAAATGACTGAGGACTGGGGTGGCTGGCAAGGAGGAGTGGGAGGATTGCTAAAGACCCCCATTCAGGCCAGAAAAGGGACAGAGCTTCAACTATAGAGAAGTAATTCCCTGCCCAGTTGAGAAGGGAGATAGCTCTAAAGAGTAGAGTGATCTCTAGTTTGCTTCAAGAGAAGGGATTTGGGTACTTGGCAATGCTCCCTCTAAGATGTGGAATCCTGAGAACAAAAATTCTACTTTCTGAGCTGCCAGCATTAAAGTTGTGAGCAGGTGATTTGGCTACTGCATGTTTGCTCTGGAGCCCTCCTTCCTGAGTTAAGACAAAAATGTGTGAGCCGGAGGCTAAAAAACTGTGAGCTAGCTCACACTAACTCAGCTTAGAGGGAACACTGATACTTGGTAGTGTGTCCCCACGTTCTGAAACCTGAAGAGTCAGTTAAACTCAAGAACTTATACTAGAGTGTCTAGCAGACACTGAAACCTCTCATCTCAAGGATTCTAAGACCTTTGGAAAAGCTGAAAACGCTTACTTGCTGGAAATATATGAACTGGAGTTTGTGAAATTACTAAGGTACTTCAGAGTTATTCTGATTTACTTCAGACATTTTACTTCTGATTCTAACTGACCTTTCCCCCTCTACACTGAATAAAATATTTTGTTTATTTTTGAAATTTCAAAAGCCTCTTGTGTGCCATTTTCAGAACTATAAATTAAGAAGGAGATACTGTGTCTTCCCTCAAGTCCCTACGCTGAGCCAGCATCTATATATCTAATTCCCATCTGTGCCCCCATGTGCAGATACTTTTTTCCGCAGATGGGGACACTTGGAAGGTAAAGAGTTTTTTTGGCACACTTGGGGTACTCCTCAGGGTTGCAGAAAAATACAAAAAAAAAATCTAAAAATACACTGGGGGGTTAAAGAGAGCCAGTTTGGTGTAGTGGTTAAGAGAGTGGACTGTAATCTGGGAGAACTGGGTTGGATTCCCCACTCTTCCATATTCAGCTGCTGGTGTGACCTTGGGTCAGTCATAAGTCCTTTCAGAGCTGTTCTCTCAAGGGCAGTTCTTGAAAGAGCTCTCTCAGGCCCACCTACCTCACAGGGTGTCTGTTGTGGAGAAAGAAAGGGATAGGGATTATAAACTGCTCTGAGACTCCTTTGGGTAGCGAAGGGCGAGGTATAAATACAATCTCTTCTTCTATTCCTCCAGATTTTAAAAAACCTGAGTTGTCTGTGCATATGCACTCTCTGGACTCGGCATCCCCCAGTGGCCGACCTCCCCACAGCTAGCAAGGCGGCCCTGGAGCCACAGCAAAAGATGCCACCCCCACCAGGTCCCTTCCCAGCGACTGGCCTCCTCACAGCCTGAAAAGCAACGCTGAAGCTGCAGAAAGGGTAGCGGGCATCACCTGGCCTTGCCCAGCCGGGGACTCCCGACCCATGGAGTACTGATGCTCTGCCTCCCGGAGTCTCATGGAGCTCACCCTGGGTATCCAAATTGGTACAGGGCGGGACTCTTGAGACTCCAAGGCAGAGGTTGGGGGCTATGGCGGTCACCAGAGCCTGGGTAAGGGAGCAGGCAGCCAAAAACAACCTGAAGACTTAACCTCTGCAGAAGTCAGGACTTGGAATAGAAGACAGAAGATCACCAAATGCCGACACATCCACACACATGCAGAGAAAACTAACATGCCTGGGAAACTTGGAAGAGGAGCAAAGAACCATGGGGTTTAACAGGGCAGTCAGGGGTAGCCAGTGGGAAAGCAAAGAAAGGAGACAGACTGGAGAAGACACCAATCACTGTAGGTGGGTGGTGGGGCTTGGAATTGTGATGGGGGGAAGAGATGGCATTTTCTCCCCCTACCCCCACAAGTCTTGCAGGCCTCCCACAGGCACCACCACTGGTAGGGAAAAAGAAGGGAGAGAGATTGGCTCAGTGGGGTGAAAGAGCAACAAAGGGGATTGTCTGAAGGAGGGGGAGAGAAAGAGAAGCGGGATTGGTTTGAGGGGGAGAAGAACAGAAACAAAAGGGGATTGTCTGAGGGAGAGAAACAGAAAGAAGGAGGGTTGTCTGAGAGGGGAGAGAGAAAGAGAAAGAATCGGGGATTGTCTGTTGGGGGAGAGAGAGAAAGAATGGGATTGTCTGAGGGGGAAAGAAGAGGGAGAGATTGTCTTGGGGGGAAGAGAAACAGGGGAGAGAAGAGCAGGCCAGACTGAGAAGGGGTGGGGGAAAGAGGACATTGTTTGAGAAGGGCTGGGGTCAGAGAGGGGTGAAACATAGAAGGGGTGAGAGGAGAAAGGGGGTAAGAAAGGATTGCTAGAGAAGGGGGTAGGGAGGAAAACTGACATAGATGGGGTGAGGAGAAGGGGAGGTGAGGGAAGATTGATAGGTAAGGGGCGGGTGCGGAAAGAGGAGAGAGATTTGACAGAGAAGGGGGGAGAGGGAAGCAAAGGTGAGGGCTCGCCCCCTAGCCACAAGTTTCTTGTGGGTCTCCCCTTGTCAAAATATAATAATGTGACAGGGTGGGACAGCCATAAACCTTCAAATAAGAAGAAAATAGTTAGGGGCTGCTCAGCCAGGAAGAAAGAAAAAAACAAAGGGAAAATCCTGCGTGGGAGGGAGGGAAGAGGGCAAGATCCCCATATAGGTCTAAAAGGTTTGTGCTAGCTCAGAGTTACTAGTCTGTACACTAGTCTGCATTGGTGCCGTTCAGCTACACTGGAGATCAAAAGATCATGAGGGTTCCATTAGCAGTAAGTCCACATTGTGTGTGTGCATGCATGCATGCATGCATATCCGCGCAAAATGTAATCTCCCTCTTTGTTGTGCTGAAACTCCTATTCTTGAAGGATCTGGCTCCAAGTCTTTTAATTTGCTACGTCTCAGCCTTTCCTGGCTTGTTTTACAAAATTCTCCCCGAGGATAGCTCAGCCCATTCTTTAATTTGACCACTGACTGGGAGAGAGAGGGAGCTGGTGTTGTGTCAGGTTGCTAAGAAACACTTGCAAGCTCTACGGAAAGGAAATCCAGTTCCCCAAACTGTCCCATAAATACCCGGAGTGCAAACTTTTTAGTAGTTGAGTTAAAAGGAGCGTTGGAGCTAATCAAGCATGTTCTGAAAATAGAATTTTAATCAGAGTAAATAACAAGTTAGCAGTGACAAGGTAAGCAAAATGGATTTTCTGTGGGTGAATAGCCTCTATTACATTTACAGGAACAAATTGTAAATTATTATAAATTTGCTTGATTCTGTTTGCTTATTATTACTGTGAGTCACTTGCTTTCTCCACTTTACACAGCCTGGTCCAAATCCAGTGTTCAATCCAGGCGAAGTAAGAATTAAAAGATCCTGCTTGAAACTTGCAGTTATCTCTTCTGTTTGTTTTCCCCCATGAAATCCCTTTTGACCTTCCAGAGGCTTTATCCCATAATTTGGGTTAACCGTTGTGCCAAGCAAGATCTTGGGAACGATACAAAAGAGCAACTTGGAGACTTAGCAATGTACGCAAAAGCCAACTAGACCTTAGCAACAAACATGCCGTTCACGCTAAGAAAAGCCGTGGTTGCTACTGAAGATCAGCTGCTCAACACTACTGAAGATGAAAGCTCTGTGAGAAGTATGGAACAGCTTGAAGACAGATTGACTATTCACGATTTTATGAAAATGGAAGAGCTTTTTCTGGTGAGTGTGTTTACAAGTAAAGTGGAAGGGTTTTGTTGTTGTTGTTGCTTTTGAAATGTCACCTTATGAAAGATCACACATCCTCCCACTCACAGGGGAAACAGCAGCTCAAAGAGAGCCTACTGGGAAACTTGCAAATACTTATTTGTCAGCGCATCCATTTGCCCATCAATGTGTCAGAAATGCATATGATCTAGAAAGCTATTACTAACTTGGGGCTAACAACAATTAGTACTTTGCTGCATATGGGGAATGGGAGAATTCAGACAGTGTGTGTGTGTATTAAGTGTCCTTAAGTCTCTTCCGACTTATTGGGACCCTGTGAATGAATGATCCCCAAAATGCCCTGTTGTTAACAGGCTTGCTCAGGTCTTCCAGAGAGAGTGCTACTGCTTCTTTGATGGAATCAATCCTTTTCACGTTGGGTCTTCCTCCTCCAACTTTCCCTGGAATTATTGTATTGCCCAGTGACTCTTGCCTTCTCATAATGTGAACAAAGTACGATAGCCTGAGTTTAGTCATTGTAGCTTCCAGGGAGAGTTCAGGCGTGATTTGATCTCGAACCCTCTTATTTGCCTTTTTGGTGATCCATAGGGTTGCCAAGTCTTATGGACTCACCGGCGGGAGGGAGTCCTCCTGTGGCCGGGAGTCTCTTCTGGCGCGCGCGCAAAGCACGCACACCCGGCAGCATCACCGGAAGTGACGTCAGCACGTTGGGGGCATTGCCAGGGCGTCATAGAGTTTTGGAGCGATTGCCAGAGCGTCGCGCTGGCAACGCCCCCAACGTGCCGACGTCACTTCCGGTGACGACATTACGTCGTCCTCGCCGGACGACTTCGGGGGTGGGGTTCCCCCTGCCGGCTGAATGCTGGCCGGCAGATCGGGAACCCCTTTAGCGGGGGATCCCCCGCCCCCTGGGCTGACTTGGCAGTCCTAGTGGTATCTGTAAAACTCTCCTCCAACACCACATTTCAAATGAACTTGCGGCTACATTGTGCTTATTCTACAGTATCTTTCTACAATATCTTTTTTTAAAAAGTTACCCTCCAGAAGCATGATAGGTCAATGAGACACTGCTGGAAGTGAATAGTGTCGGTTGTTGGCTGCGTCCATGTCATTGGCTTTGGCACTATCATTGGCAGGGCTCATTTTGTAGCAGGAGCTCCTTTGCATATTAGGCCACACACCCCTGATGTAGCCAGTCCTCCAAGAGCTTATAGTAGCCCCTGTAAGAAGAGCTCTGTAAGCTCTTGGAGGATTGGCTACATTAGGGGTGTGTGGCCTAATATGCAAAGGAGCTCCTGCTACAAAATGAGCCCTGATCATTGGGCTACTGCAGTCATTTGCAACTACATGGACTTTTCTACAGAAGACAATCCAGTTGTGAATTATTGCTATAGATCTGCTGTCACAGGAAGATAGCCCTGCTGGTCTGCAGTAGAAGAGCTAGATGTGAGTCTAGTAGCACCTTAGAGACAAACAAGATCCCCAAAATATTGCTGACCTCTAATCTTGTTGATCACAAACATCTTGTTGGTCACTAAGGTACTACTGGACTTCAATCTGGCTCTTCTGTTGAGCAATGATAGCACAATATCTGACAATGTGGGATGTGTGGGACTTGTGGATGGGTGTGGGATTTGTGGCTGATCTTTCCCTTTGAGCATGATTGGAACATGTGTCCTGCTCCATTAATGACTACAGTAGCTCCCTGCTGCCCCCACCTCCTCATACACCTAGGATTAGGGGAAAGGGTCGTGGATTCAAGAGGTAGTAGAGCACCTGCTTGGCATGCAGAAGGTTCCAGGTTCAACTCCTGGCATGTCCAGTTAAAAGGATCAGGTAACAGGTAACATGAAAGACCTCTGCTTGAGAACTTGGAGAGCTGATGCCAGTCTGAGTAGACAATACTGACCTTGATTAACCAAGGGTCAGATTCAGTATAAAGCAGCTTCATGTGTTCATATGTGGTAGAAAGAATTAAAAAAATGCACATCTGTCTGCATGTTTGTCTGTCTATCCATCCATCCATCCATCCGATAATATGCAGCACCATTTCCCTCCCTCTTGATGCCCCATCTTGTTCCTTGGCAGACTGCTGCTTTTTTATATGCATTTTCAGATATTGTATTGGAGATCATGCATCATTTCTATCATGTGAAGAATAATGGTCCACTGTTATATCACTGGCAACTAATGGCATTGTCATAATTTTAAGTATTGTTTGCGGGCTGCAGGTAGTTTGTGTGATAATTACACACACCTATGCACCACAGCCTTCTGTGCTTTGTACTTTGCTTTTTGCCTTTGAAAGGTTTCCTTTCTTTGGGCGGGGGGAGGCTTGCTGCGGATCCAACTCAATAAAACTATAAAGATGCCCATAAACAAATGTTAGTCTGGATCCAGCTCCCCCAAACAATAAATATAACAATACAAGTCCAATACTAACGCTACTGTCAACAACCTCATAACACCATAAAACTATAGACAAAAGAAGATGAAGTTTTGCCCCTCCAGGTAGGTCTTGGAGCAGGGCAGTAGCCAGGATTTTTTAGTTTGTGGGGCAATTTTTTTTTCTTGTGGGGCACACACACACACTGTCTTCAGCCAGAATAAACAATGCACTCTCCATTCCCACACAGCTTGGCATGGCATGGGACCGTGCTTTTCACTTTGGAGGAAGCCTTGAGCTCACTAAGAGACACTTTTTGCAGCGTTCAGTGGTGAAAATTTGGATAAATATTTTGGTATTTGGCAACCTTATGCCTGAAAAAAATCTTTTAAACTCCCTGAGGAAGACCTGGAAACAGGAGGATATCTGGTCCATCAGTGGCTATTAGCCACAAAGTATAGATAGGAACTCTCAATCTGGGGCAAGTGATGCTCTGTATTCTTGGTGCTTGATGGGGCTTCTGGTGTCCTGCCCCCACTGCTGGACCTTCTGAGGGCACCTGGTGTTTTTGGCCACTGTGTGACAGAATGTTGGACTGAATGGGCCACTGGCCTGATCCAACATTGGCTTCTCTTATGTTCTTGTTCTTATGACCTCTGTTGGAGGAGGAGGAAGAACAAATACTTACTGGACTTAAAGGAGTCCTTCAAAAAAATTTTTGTATTATTTAGGAGAACTGACACTTATATAGGGGTTGTGCAATATCTTTAGTTATATTATTGGATGATACTTAGTATTTTGAGATTTATAACTCTTTCTATGTGTTTGTAATAATTAATATGATAGTGAATTATTAATTAAAAATGAAACAATATATATATAATATTTAAAAATTAAAAAAATATTTTTGAGATACTTTGTAAATTTTCTACAGCACGGTATTTTCTGATTTTTGGTATTTCCTTCTTACCATGGGTCCTATTTTGGTTTTGTGAGCGTCCAGGTAGGGTCTGGAGCAGGGTGGTAGCCAGGATTTTTTAGTTTGTGGGGCATTTTTTTTTCCTTGTGGGGCATGCACACACACTGTCTTCAGCCAGAATAAACAATGCACCCTCCATTCCCACACAGTTTGGCGTGGCATGGGAATGCCACGGGGCTTGCCAGCCATGAGAGAGAGAGGTGCAAAAAATAAAACAAAAAATGGGAAGTCAGGGGGGCCTTGGCAGTAAGACCAGGAGGCTGGGCCCCAAGAGGCCTCACTGTAGCTACGGGTCCGGCCTGGAATTCTCCTGGAATTACAACTGATCTTCAGCCTACAGAGATCAGCTCCCCTGGCAAAAAATGGCCACTTCTGAGGGAAACTGTATGGTCTGCCATAGTGTCTAGGTGAAATCCCTCCCAAGATTCCACCCTCCACAGGCACTGCCCCCAAATCTCCAGAAATTTCCTGGTCCAGAATTGGCAGCCCTAGACACTGTCCATAATGGCAAGGCAGAGCAAAGCAAGAAACAGCAAACAGAAGATATCAAAGCATGGCATAAATCAGTCAAAGGAAAGCTGGAACAATCATCCAGCAGAGAGAAAGGAGGAGGACATTCCCCAGCCAAGGGGCAGTCACCGAAAAGACCCTCGTGACCGTAGACTGCATGTCTGACAGTCAGATTATGTGAAGGACCTCGATAAAAAATGCAACGTCTGGGCAGGATTATACATATCATGTCTCTGTAGTTATGGGGAACAGATGCCAGGTTGAGAGGGTATGGTTTCCAAGCCAGTTTTCAACCCAAGTGATCAGAGGACAGTGACAGATAGTCCGAAAATGAGCGGGTGATTGTGGTTTGTAATCTAAACACACCCAATAAGAGTCCAGCGGCTGGCCCAATGAAAATAAATGGCTGCTTTCGCTTGTACTTCGTGCCAGGAAGAAAAAACGGCATCCATCTATTTTAAAGGGTTGCAAAAGCCAGAGAAGCAGAACGGTCTGAAAGCAAAAAAAATAAATAAAAATCTGAAGTGTGCCTCTGAGCAAAGATTGCTGCACAACACAGAATGGCAGATCGACACTAACAGAGCAGTGCTCTAAAAATGGACGGGGTGGAGGTGGGGGGGCATCTGCCCTGAATGCTCTCTTCAGAGGGCCCACGGGTACCATTTGCTCTAAAAGCAGGAACAAGCCCTCGGAGGAAGCTTTTACAGCCTGCGGAATTGAAAAGCAGCGATGCCGTCGTACTCGCAGGCACTCAGTAATGAGTCCCTGAACAGACCGAGTGACGGAAATGTGTCTGGCTTTGCCTCTTCTCATCCTGGCAATCAGCCAAGAGGGTAAAATTCTGACCCGACCTATAAAACTGGCCTGCTGCCACCTCCCCCCCCCCCAAGCTTCCTAGAAACCATCCTGCTGCCGGGTGCTGTTTTACTGGCTGTTCTAAGCTTCCCTTCTTTTCAAATGGAAAGGGAACAAACACAAGAGTTCAGTCCTGCTGTAGATGTTGAGATGATCTGGAAATAGGGATGCCAGCCTCCAGGTGGGACCTGGGTATTCCCCGGAATTACAGCTCATCTCCAGACTACAAAGATCAGTTCCCCTGGAGAAAATGGGTGCTTTGGAGGGTGGACTCTGTGGCCTTGTGCCCCATTTATTTATTCATTATTTATTTATTTGTTGAGGTCCCTGTCTTCCCCAGGCTCCATCCCCGAATCTTCGGGAGTTTCCCAACCTGGATTTGGCAGCCCTATGCCTCCATCCCCCGCCAGGAGTCAAGAGGACCACCTGGCAACACTATCTGGGATTAGATTCTGTGATCTGCCAGCACAAGGTGCTTACAGTCACCCTCGTTTCCAGCATTCCCTTCCCAACACCAGTCAGTCCAATCGCTTCTTCTTTGTCGTCATCAGGGGTCCGTTGGAGCGGGAGCGCACAGGAGCGCAGCTCCGGGAGTGAGGAGCCCAGGGGGCGGGCACATGACCAAGCCCCGCCCCCTCCTCGGCTTCCCCGAGCAGTGCAGAGGCGCAGCGCCCCGGGGAAAGCCCTGCTAGGGTCTTTATTGTTTTTAATGTTTTGTTTTAATACTGATAATTTTATCATTGTTGCTTTTATGACTGTGTGCTGCTTTTCCAGAGACTTGCTCAAGGTAGCATATAAATTTTCTAAGTATACCATTTTTTATCTGGGCACATGGCACATAAGTACTGGAGAAATGTCACCAACCCTTCAGCAGCTTCCACCCCATCAGTTTGGTGTAGTGGTCAGGAGTTGGACTCTAATCTGGGAGAACCGGGTTTGATTCCCCACTCCTCCACATGCAGCTGCTGGTGTGACCTTGGGCTAGTCACAAGTTCTCTCAGAGCTGTTTTCTCATGAGCAGTTCTCAAAAGACCTCTCTCAGTCCCACCTACCTCACAGGGTGTCTTGTTGTGGAGAGGGGAAGGGGAAGGGATGGGTGGTGCACATGTCCTGGGTATCTCAAGTCTACTTGAAACCTGGTGGTTTCAAGGGAACAGGAAGAGAATGAGGGTGTGTTCTTTACGCTTATTTTTATTGCACAAAGTATTGGATGGGGAAGGGAACGGAGGAAGAGCAGGTCAGTTTCACTCACCTGTGGAGTGGAGCTTGAGGGGCGGGTGTTGCCCTCTGACACAATTCCGGTATGTTAGGGGGTGTGGCATATGCAAATGAGTTATGCTAATGAGTTATGCTAATGAGCTCCTGCACCTCTTTTTCTACAAAATGACCGCTGGTCGTCATTTCCAACTCCAGAAAGGTTTATTCCTGGGATGGCGGCACCCATGAGGATTAACAGCTATACAGGCTTCTTCCATTGGAAAAGGGAGCAATTTTACTCTCTAGCACCATCCACAGCGTCTTGTCCACAGCGTCTTGTCCAAACTCATATGGCTTTTAGTCCATGTGAGCCTCTGTTAGCCATGTGAGCCTCTGACCCTGGGAATAAACTTTCTGAGAAATGGAAAAGACTGTTGGGGGAGGGGATACAGGGTTGCAGGAAAGACCCACCACAACCCTTGCAGTTTGGGGGATCCAACTCAAGGATCCGTTACGCATTCACTGAACGAACATTGCATTAGGGAACTGGAAATCTGCATTTGCAGCAATACCGGGTAACACTGTTGCGCGTACTCTAATTTATCTTGGTTTTATCTTACCCTTCTTCCAAGGAGTTCAGTGAAAAATACACAGCTCTTCCCCTTCTTCACTTTTTTAAATCCTCACAACAATCCAGTCAGGTAAGTTAGGTTGATAGAGTGTGACTGATCCAAGGTCACCCAGCAAACTTCATGGCAGAGTGGAGGTTGGAACCCAGGCATCCCCAGACTGAACACTAACCTCTACACCACCCTGATTTCTAATGTAAAAATATACATGAGATAAAATAGAAAGCTGTACTTCCTAGACACCCAAGAACAAGTAGGAAATCTAGCGTTTAGCCACAAATCATGGCTCTCCGGGGAGGGAAAAAAATGTTACTGAAGTTTTTCCAGAAGACATCATAAGGAGACTCAGTGGGGCAAGAGGTGGTGGGGCTTGGCCAATAACAGGGGAGGGGGCTGAAGGATGGCAGAAGAAGGCAAACGTCTTGCAGGAGGAGCAGCAAGACAGTGTGTGTTTCTTTAAGAAGACCAGGACAGCCCACTTCCTAAAGCCAGTCTGGTGTAGTGGTTAAGTGCGCGGACTCTAATCTGGGAGAACTGGGTTTGATTCCCCACTCCTCCACTTGCACCTGGCTGGATTACCTTGGGCAAGCCATAGCTCTGTACCAGCTGTTCTCTCAAGGACAATTGTCTCAGAGCTCTCTCAGCCCCACCTACCTCACAGGGTGTCTGTTGTGGGGAGGGGAAGGGAAAAGGAGTTTGTAAGCCGCTCTGAGACTCCCTTGGGGAGTGGAGGGCGGGGTATAAATCCAATCTCTTCTTCTTCTTCTTCTGCTTCTTCTAGATTACTACCCCTCTCTCACAGTCAGCCATTTTCTAGGGTTGGGTTGTGATTAGAATCATGGCTGTTCTTTAACCAGAGCAGTGCTGTCTCCAGAAACTGCAAGGGCCTTGGCAAGAAGCCCTTAATGAGTCCTCCTCCTCCCTAACAAGCTTTCATTTGCCCTTCCCATTTTGACCTGATCTTCTTGGGGGGAGGAGGGGATGGACGGTCACAGCTGCTCCTCTCTCTTGGCTCTGCTTGTTCACCCAGAGAAGGCAGGCAGCACTGGTGAAAAACAAAGAGACTCAACAGAGCCAAGGGGCTTGTAATGCTTCTCCCAATGAGGAATCATCATAAGAATGAAATAAGAACCTGCTGTATTAGACCAGTGATTCGTCTGCTTGGCAACCTGTTTCACACAATGGCCGCCCAGTTACTGTCAATGGCCAACAAGTAGGGTTTAGAGGTTAAGGATGTTGTTTCCTAGCCTAGGTCTTCAGAGGTTTGCTGCCTCTGGATATGGATGTTTCCTGTAGTCATCATGGCTAGTAAGCTTTGATGGGCCTCCCCTCCATGAATCTGTCCAGGAAGTTTCAAGCAATCCCTTAGCTCAGGGCATCGGCTTAAGTGACCTGAGTGCTGATGCCAAGGACTGACTTGATAGGGAACTGTATCCTCCTACCCGGATACATATATCAGTGAAGCTACTGGATGGTGTCAGGGTGGAATGTTTCACCCTTCTTAAAAATATGCTCACATGTTCATGAAAGGGAAGCAAATGGTAGGCGCAGCTCATATACCTGGATTAGGAAGTGCCGTAGAGAACAGTGAGGAGCATCAGAGTGGAGGAATGGAGTAGACACTTACATAGGCGGATTTCTGGGGTGGTGGAAAGTGCTGTCAAGTCGAAGCCATCATGGTGACTCCAAAGGGTTTTCAAGGCAAGAGACAAAAGCGGTGTTCCTTCTAAGCTGAGTTAGCATGAGCAAGCTCACAGTTTTTCAGCCTCCGGCTCACACATTTTTGTCTTTGCTCAGGAAGGATGGCTCCAGAGCAAACTGATTTATGCAGTAGCCAAGTCGCTGGGTCACAACTTTAATGCCAGCAGCTCACAAAGTAGAACTTTTGCTCACAAGACTCCACAGCTTAGAGGGAGCATTGGAACAGAGATGTTTTGCCATTGCCTGCCACTGTGTAGCAAGCAGCCCTGGACTTTCTTGGTGGTCGCCCATCCAACTACTAACCCAGAGCCAACCCTGCCTAGCTTCCTAGATCTGACAAGATTGGACTAGCCTGGGCCCATCCAGGTCTGAATTACTACACAGACCTGGCATCTAGCCTTAACTCAGCCTTTCTATACTTGCCTTCTCATTACTGGGTTGGCTCTTAACCAGCTTTTTTTCTACACCATCCCCTTTTGACACCCCCCCCCCCCCGACTATTCAGGGGAGACTTGTGTAGATATAAAGTCATGCGGCATGGGAAGGGGCCTGCGGTGAAGAGGGGAACTGGGTAAGTCCACTTTTCCTAGAAGACAGCTGGTAAGATCCAGTCCTCTGTCACACCAACAGTCATACTTACAGAGTTGCCCAGGAAGGGCTGTGGTTCAGCGATGAAGCATCTGCGTGGCGTACAGAAGATCTCAGGTTCAATATCTGGCATTTCCAGTTAATAAGAACATAAGCCAATGTTGGATCAGGCCAATGGCTCATCCAGTCCAACACACTGTCACACAGTGGCCAAAAACACCAGGTGCCCTCAGGAGGTCCAGCAGTGGGGCCAGGACACTAGAAGCCCTCCCACTGTTGCCCCCCCCAGCACAAAGAATACAGTACATCACTTGCCCCTGACTGAGAGTTCCTATCTATACCTTGTGGCTAATAGCCACTGATGGACCTCTGCTCCGTATGTTTATCTAATTCCCTCTTGAAGCTGTCCATGCTTGCAGCCACCACCACCTCCTGTGGCAGTGAATTCCATGTGTTAATCACTCTTTGGGTGAAGAAGTACTTCCTTTTATCTGTTCTAACCCGACTGCTCAGCAATTCCCTTGAGTGTCCCCAAGTTCTTGTATTGTGAGAAAGGGAGGAAAGTACTTCTTTCTCTACCTGCTCTATCCCATGCATAATTTTATAAACTGCGATCATGTCACCCTTCAGCTGTCGTTTCTCCAAGCTAAAGAGCCCCAAGAGCTTCAACCTTTCTTCATAGGGAAGGTGTTCCAACCCTTTTATCATTCTAGTTGCCCTTTTCTGCACTTTTTCCAATGCTGTAATATCTGTTTTGAGGTGTGGTGACCAGAACTGTACACAATACTCCAAATGAGGTCGCACCATTGATTTATACAGGGGCATTATGATACTGGCTGATCTGTTTTCAATTCCCTTCCTAATAATTCCCTTCCTAATAATAGTTATAGAACCAGACAGGAAGTGATGTGAGTGCCTGAGACCCTGGAGAGCCACTGCCAGTCTGAATAGACAATGTAGACTTTGATGGGGCTGAACTAGTCAATGCCCCACAAGGTGTGAAAGCCCTTAGCATGCTTGCTAACATGTTTGTCAATGTTTGCCACTATTACATTTCTGCCCCACCTCTTGTCTGTGAAAGTCTAGGCATGTCAGGCTCCTAAGAAGTCTCCCATCCAGGCACAGACCAGACCTAGACCATCTTAAATTGACAAGCCTATTGCATTATGTACTTCCAGACCCTACCTTCTTATGTAGCATGGGGGCACAACAGGCACAGATACGGCATTATAATGTTACTGGCAAAACTCAAGTTTTGGGAACATGTACTAAAGAGCTGGACCCTTCCAGAATGGCCCAGGCTAGCCTGATCTTGTCATATCTTGGAAGCTTAGCACAGCTGGCCCTGGTTAGTACTTGCATGGGAGACCACCAAGGAGATCCAGGGTTAATACAGAGAGGCAGGCAATAGCCAACCCCGTCCGTTCGCCTCTTGACTTGAAAGCCCTATGGGGCTATGCAGGGGTCATTTCGAGCAGGAGCTCAGGGGAGCGCAGCTCCGGGAATTAGTGCCAGCCCACCCACCCCCACGGGGGAATGCTTGCTTGTGTCATGGCTGCAGCAAAATGAGCCCGTCCCCTGGAAAGGTCCTTGTTCCTCTGACCAGCCTTCTGAAGGCTTCAGCCACCACTGAAGATATCCTCCCAGAATAGTGATTTTCCTCCCTCCCTCCCTCCCTCCCTCTCTCTCTCTCTCTCTTTCTTTCTTTCTTTCTTTCTTTCTTTTTCTCTCCTTCTCTCTCTCTCTCTCCCCCTCCTTTCTTGCCTTCTGACGTACCTCCGGTGATGTCAGGCGGTGTAGCATATGCAAATAAGTTATGCTAATGAGTTATGCTAATGAGTTATGCTAATGAGCTCCTGCAGCTCTTTTTCTACAAAATGACCCCTGGGGCTATGATACATCGGCTGCAACTTGATGGCCCTTTCCATCACCACCACAGAGTTGATGACCACTACTGCTTGCGCACAGTGGTGGGGCTGACACAGCCATACTTTGGGGTGGAAATCTGGGTTATCGACCCAGCAGAGGGTTCCGCAAAACCCAGCTGTAGCTTTGTTTTTGGAGCATCCATTACGATGTATAAGATGGGACTGCATAAGACCATGAAGGCCAGAGTCTAAAATTATCCAGAGCTGTACCACTGTGTATAAAGAGGCGTGTCCGGCCTTTCACAGCCACAGCACAGATGAAACGCTCTGGTGAGAAGACCTCAGATGTTAACCTACACCTCAGCAAGAGAGATGAGAGAGGGAGAGAGAGAGAATGAACATGAGCAGGGCAAACATAACTTTTGATCTGTAATTACTGCAGCATGTCAGGCCCGTGGTTTAAATTGGGTCTAATTGAGATGATTGCCATCACAATAGCTTACCTTCTATGAATTGCCCTTTTCCCCTCTGTGAGCTGGCCTGCTAATGGGAGCTGACGGCGTCCAGATATCACGGACTGTATCTTGGCAGGAAATGAGGGGAATGAGGTTTGCATCCTTTGCTGAGCAGCAGCCCCGGACAAAGCCAGGTCAAGGAGGTGCTGATCCTTCCCACATCAGCTTCATCTTCCAGATACCTTATTCCTTTGGCACAGTAAAGGAAGCCTCTTCAACTGAGCAGAGAGAAAACTAATAGGCCGCAAGAGGTCTTGTTTCTGAGCTGTAATAAAGTGTCATTTCCTCCCTGGCATATCGCCTGCCAAATTCTGGTTCAAGTGCTCCCGTCACAGAATTTCTCAGTGGGAACAGAAGTAGTTGAGTGTGTTTGCTAATACGAAATCTCAGCTCTACCACTGGCACCCAAAATGGCTTATTCTGGAATGCTTTAGTGGGAATTAGGGGGGACACGTTATTATTTGTTTTTATGAGAGCTCTTTTGCTGTGCAGCAAGAAAACCAGTAGACAACACTTTTCGCCCCAGGGATATGTGACAATAGAAAAGAAACCTGGCCTGCTAAATTTTTCCTTGATGTATAGCTGTTGACAAGGCATAGGAGCCCTGCCAGAGAGAAATGTTGGCCACCTTTCCCAGGACTTTATTTCTTTGTTTATGTAACCTCAGCTTGTGGGTTCCGTGGGGCAGAACTTGGAATGAATCTTGCAATAAATGAAAAAAAATGAAACAGTTTTACTTTTCACTTGTTCTCATGTAACAAAAACATAGAACTTAGTAATACAACAGAACAGTGGTCTTTTAAAGTCCAAACAATTAACTCCCACCCCCTCACAGCTTGCCACCCACAAAGTCCATTCTTTTCCTCTTGTTGGTGGCCCAGGAAGTCTCCAGCTGAACACTCCATGAATAGGGCTGCCACGTCAGCCCGGGGGGCGGGGAATCCCCCGCTACAGGGGTTCCTGATCCTCCGGCCAGCATTCGGCTGGCGGGGGAAACCCCGCCCCCGAAGTTGTTCAGCCTGGATGACTTCCCTCACGTAATGACGTCACCTGGAAGTGACGTCAGCACGTTGGGGGCATTGCCAGGGCGACGCTCTGGCAATTGCCCCAAAACTCTATGATACCATAGAGTTTGGGGGCGATTGCCAGAGCGTCACCCTGGCAATGCCCCCAACGTGCTGACGTCACTTCTGGTGACGTCAGCCGGCGCGAAGCTCCCGGCCAGCAGAGGACTCCCCCCTGCCGGTAAGCTCGAGGGACTTGGCAACCCTATCCATGCACCAGCTTCGAAGATGAGGGTCCCAAATGAACTCCCTATTAGATAACACAACCCTGAAACAATAATTCTTAAAATTTACAATTTTGACAAAAGTCTCCCTTCCTTAACAGTGTCCATCCATAAATCACAGTTACCTTAAACCAGGTGTTAAGAGCCTATGATTAAGGTTCAAGCTCCCCAGCAGGGCAGCTTGCCTTCCCTCCTCTGCTTTCCACACAGAGTGTACTCCTTTGCATCTAGAGGCTCCACCCCTTCCTGGCTCATTCCATTCCTAGCTCGGGGGTTACATTTACACCCCACCTCTCTCCCTAGTGGGGCCTCAAAGAGGTATACATTGCTCTCCCCTCTTCCATTTTATTTGTGTGGTTTAGAGGTTTCCATTTAGTTTGTTAAAAGTCTGATCTTCTTCCTCCAAAGCCTTCCTTTCCCAAATCTAGGGGAGTAAAGAAGATGTCAGTTTCACAATGCATCTGTCCATGACAGCCACATGTTCTGTGCTTGCCCACCAATATGCCAGCATCCTGTAATTATTGTACTGCATTGTTTTCTACTTCTGGAATACTAGCTTCTGCTAGGGTTGCCAGGTCCCTACCTTTTGCCTGGGGGGAGGGGAGAGAAGCTCCTCTCCCAGGATCTTCTGGCACAGGCGCTATGCATGTGTGCCATGATGACATCACCTGGAAGTGATGTCATCATGCTAGGCATGTTGCTAAGGGGACACTCTAGCATTCAGCTAGAAACTCTATGATACCATAGAGTTTTCAGGCCAAATGCTAGAGCGTCCCCCCCCCAACAACATGCCCGGCATGATGATGTCACCTCCGGGTGACAGCTTTGTTCTCTCTTCGTTTGTGGCTTTATTTGTTTATTTAAATATGTATGTCCCACTTCCTCCCCAATGGATATTCAAAGCAGTTTACAGGATTGTTCTCTCCTCCTAAATTTGATCCTCTCAATGGTCACGCTGTGAAGTAGGTTAAGTTGAGAGAGAATTTCTTGCCCAAAGCAATCTTCCATGGCAGAATGGAAGATTTGAACCTGGGTCCCTCACATGCTAGGCCAGTGCTATAACCACTACACCACAGCAGCTCTTGAGAGAGTACCCATTGCTGCTCTGTCCCAGGGTTCTGTGGTGCAAACTGTGTTTTGTGCTGTGCCTAATCTATTTTTAATCTACAAATAACTTCTGGTAATAGAACTCAGGCAGAATTTCTGTTCTGCTCTCTAGAAGGAACATCTTCTTCACCAGTCCCTTTTCTTCCTTTTGTTTAACATGAACAAAATTTGGTGGGTCAAAGATATTGGGATATTTGGTTATATAGAAGTTCTGCCCAGTCATAAAAGCATGATACTGAGTGCAGTAAATGAATCTCCCAAGAAGTACATTGCAAAAACCCACAAACCTACATTTATTCAAGTAGATCCAGCTCACATTCAGTTTGCAGTGAAAAGAAGAGACAGAAGCCTAATCTGAAGAGTACTCTCCCTACCACAAATGGCCAGCTTGTCTGGCATCATGTGTGTGGGAATAGGAGGGCATTGCCTCTACAGGAGAGACTTGCAGAGACATGTGTCTCCATGGAAGGCCATGTAGAGAGAGTGAAAGGGCAAAGCGAGGGAGAGGAGGGGTCAGAGGGCAGCTCCCAGGTTAAGACAAAGAGTGACATCCCATTCAAGGAGACAACACCTATAAACACTTAGAGTGATGTAATGCCCGTGCCCCCCAGTGTCCAGGCACACTGAGTTGCTCACTTCAAAAAAATAATCGTTTCCTGAAGTCCCAAGGAAGGGACACTCTATATCTAGTCTCTCTTCAGTTTGGTGTAGTGGTTAAGAGCCAGTTTGGTGTAGTGGTTAAGTGCACGGACTCTAATCCGGGAGAACAGGGTTTGATTCCCCACTCCTTCACTTGCACCTGCTGGATGACCTTGGGGAACGCATAGCTCTGGCACAGCTGTTCTTGGAAAAAAGAGCAGTTTCTGTCAGAGCTCTCTCAGCCCCACCTACCTCACAGGGTGTCTGTTGTGGGGAGGGGAGGGGAAGGGAAGGGAGTTTGTAAACTGCTCTGAGACTACCAGTGAAGGGCAGGGTATAAATCCAATCTCTTCTTCTTCTTCTTCTTCACCCCCCACCCCAAGTCTCTTCTAGGTGTCAGCTTCAAACTGGTGGTGTGAGCTGACCGTTTCATTGGACGATTCTGCATCTAGTATTTGCTCCACATTCTCTCAACTGGGAGGGAAAAGTGCAGCCCAAAACCACATTCAAATACCTCAGGGAAACGCCGCCACTGCAAAGTCACCCCTGAACGGCCATAAAATGGCCATAAATCTATGCAGAAGGTACAATAAAATCTGATGATTGAACAGAGCGAAAGTGGCATGGAGTGTGGTGGAGGCTACCATAAAATTCAATGATCAAATGAAATGAAAGCAGCATGCAATGCAGAAGGGAATTTCTGTTCCAACATGGGTTTCGTAAAACAAGGGAGGGGAAAGCCGATGCAGAATCAGCCATTGTCTCTGGCCAGGGAAGTCCATTTGCAGTTCTAAGCACTGAAAAGTCGGTGCTTGGTGAGGCTTGAGAGCAACTGACTCCCCCCCCCCCCTTTTGTCCTCTGCTTAGGAAAGAGAAAAACTTTTTTAAAAATGAAATACGAAGGTTTTGTTCGCCCCAAACCTCCAAATTAAAATGCATCTCTTCGCACAGTCAAACTGTGATTTCTGTTAAGCTGTGATTTTTAATTGGTCCTAACTGGGTTCTGCAACTCTGCTGGGATTCTCCCTCACATTTTCATCTTACCCTTCCTCTGAGGAGCTCAGGATGGTGTGCATCGTTCTGCCGGCTCCATTTTATTATGACACTGTCTCAGTCGGTATTTTTCCTCCCTGTTCCTATAATAAAAAGCATTCCCACCCCCACCCCCCATCTCCTTTCCCCTCTCTGCACAGGCAGGACGGGGGATTGCTTATTCAATCAATTGCTGTAAGGGGATAACTGTGAAGTCTCAGCATGCTTGCATTTGGAGAATGATCACTCTTGGCCAGATGAATTCTATGGCTTCTGAATATGATAGACAGTCTCACTGGCGGGACAAAGCAGTTCCCCCTGTTAATCCATGGGTGGATGCAAAAGCAAGTCCCTCGCTGGTAACGGTAGCTGCGAGCAAGAGGAAAACAGAGAGCAGAATGTTTTCTCAAAAGGTCTGATTTACTGTGCATAGCCTTTTCACCATATTTATAGTTGCCGAAAGAAGTGGCCCATCATTCCTCCTTGGGAAGCTGCCGCTCTTCTTCCTGTCATTCAAGCCAATGTAGGGTTGCCAGCCTCCAGGTGGGGCCTGGGGATTCCCCGCTTTTACAACTGATCTCCAGCTAGGGTTGCCAAGTCTGGGTTGGAAAATACCTGGAGACTTTGGGGGTGGAGCCAGGAGAGGGTGGGGTTTGGGGAGAGGAGGGGCCTCAGCATGGTACAATGCCATAGAGTCCACCCTTCAAAGCAGCCATTTTCTCCAGGGGAGCTGATCTCTGTCAGCTGGAGATCAGTTGTAAAAGCAGGAGATCCCCAGGCCCCACCTGTGGGTTGGCAGCCCTATCTCCAGCTGAGAGAAAACTCTGAGTTGGTGTCTCTCACAGATGTCCCACAGAGGTTCTTTGGAAAAGCTCATCATCTGCGCGCAGGGCTCATTTCGTAGCAGGAGCTCCTTTGCATATTAGGCCACACCCCCCTAATGTAGCCAATCCTCCAAGAGCTTACAGAGCTCTTCGTACAGGGGCTACTGTAAGCTCTTGAAGGATTGGCTACATCAGGGGTGTGTGGCCTAATATGCAAAGGAGCTTCTGCTACGAAATGAACCCTGTGCCGCTACCCAAAAGAAGAGCTTCTTGCTGGTGGCTCAGTTGTGGATCTTCCTTCCCTCAGTTATTGATAAGGCATTCAGTCTAAGATAAATAAAAAAAGATATCCTTGGAATGATTTTGATTGGTTAGTGGGATATTAGGGTTGCCAGCCTTCAGCTGGTACCTGGGGATCCTCTGTAATTAAAACTCATCTCAAGACTAGAGAGATCAGTTCCCTTGGAGAAAATGGCTGCTTTGGAAGGTGGAAGTACAGTATAGTACTGTACCCCACTGAGGTCCCTGCCCTCCCCAGGCTCTATTTCCAAATCTCCAGGAGTTCCCCAGCTTGGATCTGGCAACTGTACCCCCCCCCAATTCCCTGCCAGTGGCTGGGGGGGGGGGCGGCGACCCTAGAGGGATTGTCCATGTGTGTTTTTCCTTCTCTTGTTTGTGTGTTGTCCTGAAACGTACTTTATCAATTGCCAAGGCTTTAACGGCATTGTCTATTTACTGTATTGCTTTTAATTCACATTTTAATTAAAATTTAATTCACATTTTAATTAACATTCACCTCAGAAACCTTTGGTTGGGAGGTGGGGGGCGGGTACAGTGCTTTTGTACATTCAAACAAATATTGCCTTTGTTTTCTTAGTACTGTGGATTTTAATTGTTTGTTAGCCACCCAGATCAAAAGCCAGGGCCAAAGTACATCCAATTAGATAGATATGGATATGCCGCATCAAATGCTCTCTAGCCTAACAGCAATATAAAGGGGCATGGGAATGTAAAGTAACAGAGAGCTCATGCCGAGAAGCAAATACCTCTGAGCCCCAGTGCAAACTTTCTAGCAGTATCTTAATGGCTGTGTTTTATGCCAAATGCAAATTAAAATGACTTTCCAATCTGGCAACAACTTGCATCTGGAAACAACAATTTTCAGTGTTGAGATTTCAGAAGCATAAACTGAGATGACAGGTTGATTCATGATCTCCCCCCCCTAAATTCATTTCTAGATGCATTTCAGAGTTTTCACAAACAGAGTCTTGTAGCCAATCTAATTCAAACTGGGTGAGTGAAAGGGCAGAATTCTAGATTGTACCACTTCTGGACTGGGAGCATCCCGTTTTTGAATGTGTCTCCATGTCAAAACCTCCCAGTATGTCATAAGTCAGCACATGAAAGAGAAAACTTTGCAACACAGTTCTATGGACTGCAAGAAAAAAACTATCGGAGGAAAGCCCCTTGCCCTTAATGGCTAATCTGCCACTACTTGGAGGTGTTAGTTTACTTCCAGTTTCCCCAGTGTGGTGCTCATGGGTGGCACAGTGCTGGCCAGTACTTCTCTTGGCACCCCTAAGTCTTTTCATAAGGTGGGTGGTGTCATTGGAGAGCCAAGATTTTTCCTTGGAGTGCTGGTAAGCACTCTGGTTTTCCTTAGGTCAAATCTACATCTGACTTTCCTGCTGGAATCATTCTAGTTTCAAAAAACCCAGTCTATACCTGTTTCTAGTTTCAAACCATACTTGTTCTAGTTTAAAAATCACTGTCTACATTCGTTAATTGCCCATTTGTGGTCAAGCTAGCATTACACTGCTTTAAACAGATCCTGTTGCTTACTGCTCTTCAGACCCAGGGGGAAAAAAATTGAAATTTTGAAACCAGTGTGAAATAAGTGTAGGAAAAGACAGCAGTCAAATTACTTCAGAGGGGAGGTGTAGATTTGGCCTTAGTCAGTTTGTGGTTCTGTTTCCCTTTCAGGCTTTCTTTCTCCCCAGGAGATATGAGGGAGGAGTAGGGATGGGCATGAACCAGCTGACGAACCAAAGTTCATCATAAATTTTGGTCTGTTTGGGGTTTGCAAAACAGAGTTTATGAACTGAAGAACTGGGACAAACTACTATGAAGTTTGGTGTGATTCATGGTGGTTCGTGATGGTTCATGAAGAACAGAAAGCAGGGGTTTACCCCTGCTTTCTGCTCTTCGTGAGAAACAGCTGAGCAGCAGGAAGCTCCCCACTACTCAC
This sequence comes from Lepidodactylus listeri, assembly GCA_029233225.1. Taxonomy (NCBI): domain Eukaryota; kingdom Metazoa; phylum Chordata; class Lepidosauria; order Squamata; family Gekkonidae; genus Lepidodactylus; species Lepidodactylus listeri. Next base: position 24,489,659 of record JARCFY010000005.1, read on the forward strand.
TTTCAGACACTCACAGCTTTTTGCTGGAGCAGAGAGCAGGGTTTAAATGGCTCAGAGTAATTTAAACCACCACTGCTTTCTGCTACCTGCAGCTATCTGCCAGGAGCAGAAAACAGGGGTGTAAATGGCCCTTCTTGGTGCTGTCCTAGAAAAGCAATGGGAAGCAGAAAGGAGGGCTTAAATGGCTTGTAGCCATTTAAACCCTGCTTTTAGCTTCCCGTGGCTCTTCCCAGGGAGCAGACAGCAGGTTTTAAATGGAAGGGGTGAAGTGCCTTCCCAGGGGCACTTCACCCCCACCTTTCTGCTGGCTGTGGCTCACCATTCTGCTGGCAGAAAGGAGGAAGGGAAGCCCCTTCCTGGGAGATCACCCCCTTTCTCCTGGCTACGGCTTGCCCCAGCCAGGAGAAAGGTGGAAGGAAAGTTCATTCCCCAGAGATCCCCCCCCCTTTCTCCTGGCTCGCCATATCAGCTGTTTTTTGGGCTGTCTTCTGCAGTCCATTTAAAGTTTAAAGGGACTGCAGAAGACAACCTGAAGCAGCTGCATGGCAACTGTTTTTCAGGCTTTTTGCAAACCCCATTTAAAAGGACTGCGGTCTCTTTCAATGGGATTTGCAGGGCCACAAACCACACAAACCAGTTCAGTTAGTAAACAAGCCTCCTGGTTTGGTTCGGGGTTTGCTTTGTGGTTCAGCCCATCCCTAGGAGGGAGTTATTCTTTAAGCTCAGCTTCCTGTGGCAGCCATATTGTGGTGGCGTTCACCAGCCCCTCTCAAAATTCCAACTATGCCCACAGGCTTAAAAAGGTTGGGGGTCCCTGGTTTATCAGAGGAACATTTTATAATGGCATTTCCCCTTTTGTACTTTACCGAGTTCACTGGATGGGTCTGGCGTCCCCACCTTCTGTCCTGAATAACAGTCACGAATGATTTGCTCGTTCTCCTCTATTCTTGTGTGGGCAATGCCCAGTTTGGGTCACGAATGCTGCTCTTTTCCTGACCTAAAACAATCAAGGGCAAGAGGGGGAGTGTGTCAGAGACCAACTGAAAATAATGAGCAAATTCTGTATGCTCTAAAAGAAGTACTCATCCTGTCTAACTCCACTATTCTCTTTTTCAAAAGAGAAATGGCTGCAACTTTACCAAACTCCTGCAGGGTTTCCGTTTTTACTCCTTGCATCCTTATTTTTCAACAATAAGCTGGAACCGTGTGGTCCCATAATGATCTTGCTTTACTCTGGCTAATAGCCCAAAAGCATCTAGTGAAAAGAATAACCTTCGCTCTCATATTCCTAGCCTGGAGCCAGGCATATGCCTCCAGCGATCTTAAGGCAAGTTCTTCCCCCAGAGCAGTACCAGAAATGTAATTTGGAAGCCCCCGGATCCTTTTCACAAACAGAGGTTGATCCGTTTTCTCATTCACTTCCTCAACACATATTTCTGCACCGTAAGTTATTTGCAGAGTTATTTTAACCCAAAATACAGTCAATGCTGAAAAGACATAACATCCCCACTCTTTATTACAAAATCTTACAATAGCATTAGCTCTTATTCTGGCCTTCTCTAGCACTGACGTCTGATGGTATTTTCACCTTCAGTTATACCTGAAAGGGATCCCTAGGGACTTAAATTACCTCATCCGGAGTCTAACCATCTGCAAACCAATTAACTTTATTAGGTAGGGTTGCCAGACCCCCTGGTGGAGGTAGGGCCCCCCTGCTGCCAGGCCCTACCTCCCCACCGCCAATCAGCTGGCCAGTAGGGAGGAACTTACCTCAAAAAAGAGGGAGATCGATCCAATGTGCAGCAACATTTCTACATCATTGCCCATGTGACCCGGAAGTGACATAATCAAATCTGGGACATTGAGGCTATGCTCTGATATTTGGGAAAACCCTCTACGGTCGAAGCCAAATTTACCATAGAGTTTTTGCCCAAATACCAGAGTGTCACCCCAATATCCCAAATGTGATGATGTCACTTCCTGGTCATGTGGGCAGTGACGTGGACATGCTCCTGTACATTGGATGGGCTTCCTGCTGCTCTAGTAAGTAAGCCCCCTCCATCCCCTGCTGGTTGCCAGAAGGGACCTGGGATGTGAAAGATGTTATTGTAGCACCTGGTGTCCGTTGCTCCTTCTCTTTAGGTAGCTTTAGCTTGGATACCAGAGAACCTTGAACACATAAAGCTGCATTATACTGTGTCAGACCCTTGGTCTCTTGAGGTCATTATTGTCTACTCTAGCTGGCAGTGGCAGTCCAGGCTCTCAGGCAGAGGTCTTTCACGTCACTGACTACCTGATCCCTGTCTGAGTCCAGTGGCACCTTTAAGACCGACGAAGCTTATGTTCAGAATCAAACATTGTTGGTCTGAAAGGTGCCACTGGACTCAAACTTTGTTCTATTGCTTCAGACCAACATGGCTACCCACTTGAATCTACCTGATCCCTTTAACTGGAGATGCCGGGGATGGAACCTGGGACCTTCTACCTGCAAAGCAGATGGTCTACCACAGAACCACAGCTCCTCCAAGGATACTTTACATGGGGAAAGTATTCACAAAGTGAGGTGTTACTGCAGATGAGTTACCTCCCCGTGTGGTGAAGTGGTTCAGTTCTGGATGTTCCACTCCCCATTCTGCCATAAAGCTCACCTGGTGACATTGGCCAGTCACACTGTCTCTGAGCCTCATCTGCTTCACAGAATTGTGGTGAGGATGCTCCCTCTAAGCTGTGGAGTCCTGTAGGCAAACATTCTACTTTGTGAGCTACTGGCATTAAAGTTGTGAGCGAGCGATTTGGCTACTGCATAAATTATTTTGCTCTGGAGCCATCCTTCTTGAGCTAAGACAATAATGTGTGAGCCGGAGGCTAAAAAACTGTGAGCTAGCTCACACTAAATCAGCTTAGAGGGAACACTGGATGAGGACAGGATAAAGGTGGGGAGAACAGTTCCAAGCACCCTTAGCATTCCCAATTCTGGGTTGGGAAATTCCTGGAGATTTAAAGGGTGGAGCCTGGGCAAAGCTTGGAGAAGGGAATGGAACTCAGCAGGCAAGTGATGCCAGTCTGAACGCCAAAGCTACTGTTTTCTCTAGGGGAACCAATCCCTACAGTCTAGGGTTGCCAGGTCTGGGTTGGAAAATACCTGGAGACTTTGGGGGTGGATTCAAGAGAGGGCAGGGTTTGGGGATGGGTGGGGCCTCAGCATGGTACAATGCCATAGAGTCCACCCTTCAAAGCAGCCATTTTTCCCATGGGAGCTGATCTCTGTCAGCCGGAGATCAGTTTTAATAGCGGGAGATCCCCAGGTCCCACCTGGAGGCTGGCAACCCTATGACAGTCTGGAGATCAAATGTAATTCCAGGAGCTCTCCAGGCCCCACCTGGAAGTTGGCAACCCTATTGGAGGATGGATGAAGAAATTAAACAGGGCTAGAAGGCCCCCCCTCCTGGCAGTCCCCTGCCTAACCTTGGAATGCACTGGCACTTAGAAGAAGGCTTTTAGAGCACTGGTGCATTGAAAATTAACTCCATGCGGAGGCCACTTTAAATGGCTCCTCGACTGTCTCCTCTTATTAAGTGTGCAGTGACTGGCCTCAATGGCCGAAGCATTTTCTGAGGGGAAAATTTTTGTTATATCTGGAAGCTACTGCATGGTGCTGAGGCAGCCACTGTGGTAAAGGGCAGGGAAGAACTCCCTTCTGACATATTGCGGGATAATTCAGACTCAGTTATAAATCACCGCCGTGATCTGCCATGGAAAATGCTTTTGCATTTTATGCGCCCTTGCTGCATTTGTGACTAGACGTGGAAGTGCTGGGTGTCATTGTGGCATAATGGTTACTGTGTCAGACTAGGATCTGGGAGACCCAGGTTTGAATCCCCACTCCGCCATGGAAAGGCTGCTGGATGACTGCCAGCCAGGAGGAGGAAGAAGAGGAAGAGGAAGAGGAGGAGACTGGATTTCTACCCTGCCCTTCACTTGGAGTCTCAGAGTGGCTTAAAACTGCTTTTCCTTCCCCTCCCCACAACAGACACCCTGTGAGGTAGGTGGGGCTGAGAGAGCTCTTTCAAGAATTGCCCTTTCAAGAACAGCTCTGACAGAAATGTGGCTTGCCCAAGGTCATCCAGCAGCTGCAAGTGGGGGAGTGAGGAATCAAACCTGGTTCTCCCAGATAAGAGTCTGTGTGCTCAAGTGGTTAAGATGCTGAACTGCAGACCAGAAGGTCGGTAGTTCAGCAGTTAAAGACCCAAGTGTTTCATGATGGAGTGAGTTCCCGTCTCTGGTCCCAGCTCCTGCCAACCTAGCAGTTCGAAAGCAAGAAATTGCTAGTAGATAAATAGGTACCACTGGCTCTTCGGCTTGGAAAGAGAGATGAGCACTGCATCCCTAGAGTCGTATTCGACTGGCTTTCGAGCAAGAGAAACCTTTACCTTACTTAACCACTACACCAAATGGCTTTCTATCTGACCTACCTCACAGGGTTCTTGTGAGGATAAATGGAAGAGAGAAAATCATGTAAGCTGCTGCAGGTCCTCATCAGGGAGAAAAGCCTGGTATAATTTGTTAAATGAAAATAATCAATGCTCCCTCTAAACTGTGGAGTCCTGTGAGTGAAAATTCTACTTTGTGAGCTACTGGCATTAAAGTTGTGAGCAAGTGATTTGGCCACTGCATAGATTAGTTTGCTCTGGAGCCATCCTTCCTGAGCTAGGACAAATATGTGTGAGCCGGAGGCTAAAAAAACTGTGAGCTAGATCACACTAACTCAGCTTAGAGGGAACACTGAATAAAATACACATCTGCACTGCAATGCGCATACAGCATGAGGTAACTGACACAGTCTCCATGTGCACTATTTGGTTATGGCTGCCAGGCCTCTGCTGCCAGCAACCCTAGTTCTCCGCCTTTGGTTCAAGTGGCAGTGTGTGTGGGGGAAGGGCAATATTGGCTGCATTGCTACATTACTGCAGGGAAAACCCGGAAGCAGAAGCCATAGAGGTATTTGTGAATTTCCTGTATTGTGCATGGGGTTGGACTAGACGACCCTGGAGGTCCCTTCCAACTCTATGATTCTATGATTCTGGCAATTTCTGGAGCTACCCTATGTAATGACACAGCTGATGTTGTCCCTGCCCCGACCTTTCCAGGCTCAGCAATCCTATATACGATGAAGATGGGGAATGCATTTCCAGCAGTGGGAAGGCACCTCTCCAATTGCTTTGTGGGATTGCCTGTGCCTTGTTGCCCCCAGCTATCCAGGCTGTGGTCCATGAATGGTTTGTGTCTGTAAGTCTTACCATAAATGTCCTCCCCTCTGCATCATAGTGATAAACACGTAAGCAGTTTGATTGACTTGAGAGCAGGCTGGTGGTCCCCTTTGTGCGAGAATCACTCCCACAGCTAGCCTTCTTAGTACCTTGCTGCCCAGGGAACAAATGGTTTAAATGCAAGACAGTTCACCGGCCTCTCTCATCTCCACGAGGATTCTAAAAAAATAATTCAGGGGGAGAAACTGTTCTCTATTAGCTCGGAGATTAGTGCTGCATTTGTATGTAAATGTGCAGTTCTGCAGCTGGAATGACCGCAGGGAGGCAGAGGAGAATATTATTCCGCCTTATTTTATTCTTAAATGATGGGGTTACATTCACATTTGCCAATATTAGCCGCTGCTTGACTTATCGGAGTTATGACTACGAAAAGACTGTAGCTTCTCCCTGTGTGGACCCCTGTCTAGCCTCTCCTATATTCAAGGAGAAAGAAGGACCAGATGTGGTTTTTTTTATCATGTAGGACACCACAGGTCAGTGGGATGCAGTGGGTGAGACTCCTCTAAACTGGAGGTACCAGGGACTGAACCTGGAACATTCTGCATGCAAAAGAGGTACTCAGCCACTGAGCCAAAGCTATGCTTGCCAACTTCCAGGGGACACCTGGAGATCTCTCATTACAATCAATCTCCAGACGATAGAGATCAGCTCCCTTGGAGAAAATGGCTGCTTTGAAGAGTGGACTTTATGGCACTGCACCTTGCTGGGGTCCCTCCTCTGCCCAAACCCTGCAGGTCCCATGATCCACCCCCCAAATCTCCAGGTATTTCACAGCCCAAAGATGGCAACCCTAGCCACAGCCCCTTCCCTTTTTCTTTTAGAAATACTAATGTATTGTTTTTCAGAAAGTAATTCAGTTAGACTTGACTTTTGTCAATTTCTGGAGCCTATTTTTTATTTGGGTGGTATCTTTTCACCATGGCGTAAGGTGGCCAACCTCCAGGTAGGGCCTGGAAATCTCCTGGAATTACAACTGATCTCCAGACTCCCCTGGAGAAAATGGTTGCTTTGGAGGGTGGGCTCCATAGCATTAGACCCCACTGAGATCCCTGCCCACCTCAAACCCCACTCTACCTAAAGCCCACCTTCCAGTCTCCAGATGTCCCCCAGCCTGGAGTTGGCAACCCTGGTGTGAGATCAGTTGTTAGGAATAATATTCTGCATATTATAAAAAGTAACCTCAACAAATTCTCTTAAAATGCACCATTTCTTCTTCAGGCTGCCCAGTTCGGGCCTGGTTTAAACAAGCCGCTTACTTGGAACAATGGGGTCTCATTTCATGTGAGATAGTGGTTCTTTCAATGTGCAGTTTTAGCAAGGCAGGAGGTTGTACGGTTGGGCAAGTCCGCATGCGTGGGCACCAGAGACCCAGCTTCAGTGAGACACTGGCCATGTGGAACCTCTCAAGGGCCTGTTTTCTTTAACATACCCAACGTTCACATTTAAACCAGCCATCAGCTTTGACTATCTCTAAGAACAGGCCTTTGAACTAGAAATAGCACCACTGTTCCGGCTCCACTGAACAACTGTGGTGCTTGGAAAATGTAGGGTATATCATACGAAACCTGTCAAACAGGCGGCTTTAAACAGATGGACAATACAAATCATTTTTTTTAAAAGGAGCTCTTTGAAAAGCTCAAGGAAGGATCGCTTGAAATTTCAAAGGCAGAGGTAACAAAGTGAGGAAAATCAGAAGGAAAAAAAATACCTCTTCAATCTGTAGCTGTGTCTCAGATTCCTTCTGATGTTTGGGTGAGTGGAACAAGCAGTGAAAGATCTTGGCCCGGATCCAAAGGGTAGTGTGTATCGGAGATTTTCCCTCTCCACTTCCTGATGCCAGTGGCTTCCTCTTTCCCCTGCAGGCCCCCCAAAGTGTGTGTGTGGGGGATCCTTGAGAGCAGCATTCCATGAGCCACAAGGAGGTGTTGCTGGAAGAAGAAGAAAAAGTCAGATCTTCCTCCTGTAATGTTCGCAGTAGGGTGCAGAATGTAGAATTGTCATTCACCAGATATTATATTAGTTCATTCAGAATGTTTTTTCCTGTGGTTTTATTACATAGCTGGTTGATAAGGTTGCCAGCCCTGGCTTGAGAAATTCCTGGAGATTTGGAAGTGGAGGTTGGAGAGGAAGGGAGGGGGGCCTGAGGAAGGGAGGGACCTCAGTGGGGTATAAATGCCATACAGTCAACCCACCAAAGTAGCCATTTTCTCCAGGAGAGCTGCTGTCTGGAGATGAATTGGAATTAGGGTTGCGGGCTGCCAGGTCCCCTGGGGGGCAGGGGTTGGCTCGCTCAAAGGGTCCCTGACCCGCCGGCCCGAATCTAGCCGGCTGTGGAAACCCTGCCCCAAATTGCCCGGATCTGGCATGACGTGGCATCACCAGCCAAATGCTAGAGTGTCCTCTGGCGATGTGCCTAGTGTGATGATGTCACTTCCAGGGACATCATCGTGGCGCACATGTGTGAATGTCCTGGACCAGGACCTACTCTCTCCTGCCACAACAGGTAAGTGACCTGGCAGCCCTATAGGGTTGCCATTCCCCAGATTGGGTGGGGTTCCCCCTCTTTTGGGATCCCCCAGTCCACCAACAGCCAGCTGACTGGTGGGAGAGCCCTGCCTCCGAAGAGCCCCATTGCACCCGATGTGCCTGGCATGATGTTGTCACCTGGAGGTGATGTCATTGCACTGGGCATGTCATGCAAGGACACTCTAGCAATTGGGTTAAAACTCTGTGGTGGCCATAGATCTTTTGGGGGGTCCAAATGTTGGAGTGTCCCCTGAACGATGTGCCCAGCGTGGTGATGTCACCTCCAGGTGACATCATCGTGGCATGCATGCTTTGTATGCGCACCAGAAGAACCCGGGACCAGGCAGGAGCACTCCCCCAACAGCCAGGTAAGACCTGGCAACTCTAATTGTCATTCCAGGAGATCTCCAGGCCCCACCTGTAGGATGGCCTACTTATTGAATAAACCAGGTATTTTGAATTGGAGGGGGTTAACTTGTTTCTGTTAACTCCACCCCTTGATCTTCTCTGCATTAAAAATCTCTTGCCAAAAACTGTGAAGTGCCATCAAATTGTAGCCAACTTATGGTGATCCCACAGGGCTTTCAAGGCAAGAGACAAATAGATGTGGTTTGGAAGTTTTCAAACAGAGGCTAGACAACCATCTGACAGCAGTGCTGATTCTGTGAACTTAGGCAGGTCATGAGAGTGAGGGCAGGGAGGGTTGCCTCAGTGCTTAGTTCTTGTGGCCATTTCTTATACGCCCAGGGAAATGATGATTACCACTTTGGGGTCAGGAAGCAATTTTTCTCCAAGCCAGTTTGGCCAGGGATCCTGGAGGGTTTTTTGTTATCTTCTGGGCTTGGAACAGAAGTCACTGCGGGTGTGGAGGGGGAGGTATTTGTTAATTTCGTGCATTATGCAGGTGGTTGGACAACTAAATGACCCTGGAGATCCCTTCCAACTCTATGATTCTATGATTTTCTCCATCTGTGTAGTAACTCTGGACTTTCTCGGTGGTCTACCATCCAGATACTAATGGGAGGCAACCCTGCTTAACTTCCAAGATCTGACACAATCACGCTAGCCTAGGCTGTCCAGGGCAGGGCAGGTTCCATCAGTAACCAATCCCAAACCACCAGTCTCCTCCCCCAACCTGCCCCAAACTTACTAGGTTCCACCTCTATACCAGACTAAACCTTTCCCTTTTTATGCCTACTGATCCACCTTTGGCTCCACACCCTGAGGAGGCATTTTAAAAAATAATCACAAATCGGCAACATGACACATCAGCTCCTTGCACATATGCCATCCACAGATAATCTAAAGTTCCTTTCTTGGTTTTAGTGCTCAGAGGTTTGCCTTTGTGCAAGATTCTTGTAGGCTCAGCTCACCATTTTGATGATGGATTGCTTTAATGGATTGAGTTTAATATTTCTCTGAAAGATTTCTGCTACGTAACTTGGGAGACTCATCAATCATCATCTGTGCCTAAGTTTCAGCCAGTGTCTTTCATAAGGAAGCAAAGCTTACTTTGAACACATGAAACCGCCATACTGAACCAGACCCTTGGTTCATCCAAGTCGGTATTGTCCACACAGACTGGCAGTGGTTCTCCAAAGTCTCAGGTAGAGGTCTTTCACATCACCTAATGCCAGATCTTTTAACTGGAGATACTGGGAACTGAACCTGGGACCTTTTGCATGCCAAGCAGATGCTCTACCGCTGAGCCGCAGCCCCTCCAGTTTGAGCCAGTTTGGTGTAGTGGTTAAGTGTGCGGACTCTAATCTGGGAGAACCGGGTTTGATTCCCCACTCCTCCACTTGCACCTGGCTGGATGACCTTGGGCAAGCCATAGCTCTGTACCAGCTGTTCTCTCAAGGACAGCTTGGGAAAGAGCTCTCTCAGCCCCACCTACCTCACAGGGTGTCTGTTGTGGGGAGGGGAAGGGAAAGGAGTTTGTAAGCCACTCTGAGGCTACAAGTGAAGGGCGGGGTATAAATCCAATTTCTTCTTCTTCTTCTTCTTCTGCTTCTGCTTCTGCTTCTTCTCCCTTGTTTAGTACACACAGGTAATAGGTTTTCTGTTGTTATCAGAATGACAATTGTGTTGGCTGTGATAAAGAGCACTGGGCCTCATCAAAAAGATCTGCATGAGCAAGGGAGTGTGATTTTTGCCAGTTTGCTCCTTCTGTAGCAACTCTCCCTTCATGCTGTTCTCCTGTTTCCCAGGACCAGGGGACGTTTAGGCTGCAGGGGGAGGGTCAGATGAGGAAGATTTAAATGAGATTCAGCCTAATCTCATAACCAACAACCCTCATGACTTAAAATTCATAACCACCAAGGCAGCCATTCTGATGGTGACAGAAAAGCTAGTGCTTATGAACCAGAGAATGTTATTTGCCTTCTTCAAGGAATGCCTGAAACGATTCTGCATCTGGCATTCACTCCAGATTTTCTCAACAATGAGGAAAAGGAGCAGCTCAAAACCACGTTTTGAATACCTCAGGGCACTACCATACTGACTGCGAAGTCACCCCTGAATGGTGATAAATCTATGCAGAAGGTACCATAAAACCTGATGATCAAAGAAAGTGAAAGTAGCTTGCAGTGCAGAGGGTACCATAAAATCTGATTATCACAGGCTGAGTTCAGACTGGCAGTTTGGCCCAATATAGGCACATTTCTCAAGCAGATTAAGTGGGCTGGTTCACACAGCCACAGCTGTCTGGCATTGCTGCGCCGTACTCACCCCATCCTGAAGCATTTTGATCCCGCTTTAAAAAGGTATTTGGTGTCAAGCCATTTGGGTGCGCATTGATCCCGCTCCCTGGAAGTGTGGACGTAAATAAGCCACAATCAAGTGGCACCGGTAATGTGAACCCACTGATCTTGCATAACTGCCCATGTGTGCTGTGCACTTGAGCGCACTACTGCCCGTGGGGATGCTCCCGGCTCGTGAAGTTAAAGCTCCCAGCCATGGGATCCTGCCCCAATTGCTGCTGCACCCATGCGCCCATGTGCCTAAATGCAGGTTGGTGAAATGGACCAAAGCTGTGTGCAAATGGGGCACCGCTGCTGGGGGCGCCCCGCAGTGTGAACGCTCCATTCTGCCTCCTCCCCAGTATGGTCCCGCATCAGTCCATGCAATGTGACCGGAAAGCCCCGTGACAACTTAGCCCGGGTCTTTTTGCCCCGATTCCCTTGTGCTTCATTCTGCCAGTCTGTCCTCTGCCAAAGAAAGTGAAAGCAGCATGCAATGCAGGGGGGAATTTCTGTTCCAAGGCGGGTTTGGTAAAACAACGGAGGGAAAAGCCAATGCAGAATCGCCCAAGAAGCCTCTCCCAGTTCTGTTACCTGAGAATCTTTCAATTGGCAGTGCCAGAGGATGAAATCTGGTAATTTCTAGATGCAAAACCCGGGCTCTACCACTGGACAATGGCCCCTTGTCCCCAAAGTAGGACGCTTCAACCATTACCAAAATTAATTTGAGGGGCTATGGCTCAGTGGCAGAGCATCAGGTTTGCATTCAGAAGGTCCCAGTTTCAGTCCCCAGTATCTCCAGTTAAAATGATTAGAAGAAGAAGAAGAGATTGGATTTATACCCCGCCCTTCACTTGTAGTCTTAGAGCGGCTTACAGACTCCTTTTCCCTTCCCCTCCCCACAACAGACACCCTGTGAGGTAGGTGGGGCTGAGAGAACTCTTTCCCAAGCTGTCCTTGAGGGAACAGCTGGTACAGAGCTATGGCTTGCCCAAGGTCATCCAGCCAGGTGCAAGTGGAGAAGTGGGGAATCAAACCCGGTTCTCCCAGATTAGAGTCCGCACACTTAACCACTACACCAAACTGGCTCTCTAGGTAGCTGGTGGTGTGAAAGACCTCTGGCTATGACCTTGGTGAGCTGCTAGTCAGAGTCAACATTACTGATGTGACGGACGGGAGGCTGTCTTGCCCCCGAGAGGAAAAACAACCACTCGGCTGTTCCATCCCTGAGTTTAGGGGAGGGGGCATGGCTCCAGCACCCAATCATCTTTCAGACCAGGAGATGAAATGTAGGAGGGAAACACAGCAGGGGTAGTTCAGGACAGGTCTGCCTCAGGGAGAGGACAGTGATAGTCTGGAAAAGAGCAGGCAGTGGCTGTGATCACACACACTAAACAATCCGCTTCAGTCCACTTTCCAACTGGATTTTGCCATTTCACACAGTAAAATCCAATTGGAAAGTGCACTGAAAGCGGATTGAAAGTGGATTATTTAGTGTGTGTGACCGCAGCCAGTGTGATGGATAGCTCTGCTTGGTAATGTTGCAAAGTGGCAGTCTCTGCCTCTAGGAGAGGTACCCAGTTGTGAGGCTCGTCTCTGGTGATGAGCAGACCATGTACCATTTAGTTTGACCCTTTGGAAAGGGCAGGCTGGTGTGGGTGGAATCCTCTCTCTCTGTGTGTGTGAAAGAATCCAACCTAGTGGCTAATCAGTGAAAAGCCTGTTTGAACCTGCCAGCGTTACAGAGAATCCAAACCACCATCTGAAGCCAAAGGATCTTAACCTTGTGCGCTTCAGCCAGGATTCTCCTTTCACTAGCTGGAGACCTGTGTGGCTGATCTGCTCTTTAAAAACAAGCTGTAAATAAATCAATCTTCTTTGTTATTTTACATAGAACTCCTGCCTCAGTGACCTCCATGTTCCTCTCATTCGCCACAAAACTTACCTCGAGGCAGTGAATTCAAAGTCTTTACAGTTGCTGCCCTAATAATATCTTGTAACTGAGGGGAAGGTTTACAGTTCTAAACAAACCTGGTTCCCCAGATTCAGGAGAGGCTGTGTGGGTCCCTCGGTTCCGAGAAAGGGCCTGTCACCACTGGCCTTGATTAACCAAAGGTCTGACTCAATAAAAAGCAACTTCATGTACATGTATGTGCCTTTGGATCCAGACATGAAGTTTTGCAAAGCAAGTTTAATTACTCACTTTTGCTGAGATTTATGTGACTTCTCTTTCTTGAATGTTTCTGAAGAGGAGGAGCTTTCACTGCCTGAGCTAATTTAAAAAATAATATTTATAAAGAGGAGATTTTGCTGTCTGAGCTAATTTTTCTATGAAAGAGACAGCACGGGAATCTTATGTAATTTTTGTAATATTTGCTTTATTTACCAACAAATAAGGCGATCAGAGATAGGGTCACAGAGGTCCTTCTACGGCTAGCAGAATCTCTAATGCACATCACCTCCCCAGGAAAAGAGAGATCCTGCACCCCCAAGTGCTTCACTTTATGGCCCTTCGACCACGGTGTTTACAATTTTTCTCTTTATCACCTCGCATATAAATGCCTGTCTAGTGAACACCCGCTGCTTGGATCAGATGAAGTGGGCTTTAGTCCGCAAAAGTTTATGTGGGAATAAAATCTTGTCAGTCAAGAAGGTGCCACAAGAGTCCTGTTTGTTTTTACCTTCATCCAGTTTACAGATCCCTGTCTGCATCCTCTGATTCCAAGTAAAAATAATGCTGCTGCTTTGCTTTTTTGCTCACAAACACACACGACTCTCCTCCACAACTTGGGTTGGGGAGTCACCTTCTCCAAACTCTAGTGGGTATTTGAACAGGGCAGTCTGGACGCTGTCTCCTAACCAAGAGCACCCGAGGAAGAAACATCAACTGCTATTTTTTGTTTTGTAAATAGATGACATTATTTTGTCATAGGACTAGTTACTCACCAGGTGTGTCACTTCCAACTAACTGGAAAAAGCCCAGCAGGATCTCATTAGCACAATAGGCTACACCCAACAGCAGAAACTCATTAGCATATCAGGCCACACCCCTGACAACACAGCTCTCTCCCAGGATTGGCTTCCCCAGGTGCCTCGCGGCTTGCGGGGCGCGTGGGGAACCCAAGGGAAGGAAGGCAGTTTCTGGATCAGCCTCCCCAGGCGTCCCACAGCCTGTGAGGCACATTGGGAACCCGGGGAAAGGCTGTAGGCGTGGCCAACTCAGAAGCCAGCCGGAACTCCGTTCCTGTGCATTCCTGCCCAAAAATAGCCCTGCCAACGAACGTATACAGATAGATCCATTCAAAGGACTTAGATAGCAAGCTCACAATGCCAGGTTTTACTCCACAAAGACCATGTTTCCAAGGTGTGGTTTGTAGTGGGCCAAAACATAACTTGGGGTGGGGTTGCCAACCTCCATGTAGGGGCTCAAAATCTTCTGAAATTGTGACTGACCTCCAGACTACCCACATCATTTATTTATGCATTATTTATTTATTTAAAACATTTATTCCACTTCTCCTGGTGAAAATGGCTACTTTGGAAGGTGGACTGCATGACATTATACCCTACCAAGGTCCCTCCCCTCCCCAAACTCCTCCCTCCTCAGGCTCCACCCTCAAAACTCCCGGTATTTCCAAACCCGGAGTCGGCAACCCTAACTAGGGGTGTGTTCTGGAGTCATGGTCAAAAGCCCACAGGTTGAATCTTACCAATATTTCCACTTGATCTCTCACCATATTTCCCTCTCACAGCAGCTCCCATCCACGTAGGTCTCACGATTTCCAGCGTGGCTCTTTCTGTGGTCAAAAACGGGACTTGCTTTCTGCTTTCACTAGTAGAAAACTGATTCGCTCCCAACCCCCCAAATGTAATTTTTTAAAATGGTAAAAAATAACAGTGACTCAGTACAGATGCCTGTTTCTTAGTTTTTTAAAAAGCCCCGTAATAGAATTTAAGAGTCAGAGCGTGATTTCCATTCTAAGACATTGTTTCATTAAAGTACTATATGGAACAGTGGGATATAGAGAGTGTTGAAATAATAATGGGATTTTTATGTGAAAATTAATTAAACTTGATTTTCTGCAAAGTTATCATGGCGTTACACTTTAGATTCCACCCCCTTCTCTGCATTAAGTATAAAAATGGAAGTTCCTTTTTAATGTCTGCTATTCAGTTAACTAATTACAACGGTGGATCGGGATGAGACGTTCTATACATAACAACATGTCCCTTCCCCCTCCCCTAAATGCTTTCGTGTGTTTTTTTAATATGAGAAAATGTAAGGAAATTTTCTTTTATAAAAAAAAAATGCCCCGAGGAAAAAAATGGATAGGATGATTATTAAACAGGATAAAGAGTCTTGCTTCTAGCCAAAATCATTATTCCCTCAGTTTACGAAATCAGTTTGTGGCCTCGGGTCTTTGCAACAGCAGAAAGTCCTTTATAATCAGCTACCAAAGTGGCGGGAGGCTATTCATTATTGCATTTCGCTGAAGGGAGGCAGCAGTTACTTGAGTTGGACACCCGATTGTGATTTAGATCGCCGTACGTCTATAAGTTTTCAAGACTGTTCATATTTGGGGTGTTCTGCCCATAATGGGAAAAATAGGGGTTGGATCCTACTCACTTTTCTACTGGTGCAAGTGGGAGGAGAGGGAATAGTACCCGGAGCCAAAGTAGCGGCCCAGTGTCGGATCAGGGTCTTGGAAACCCAGGTTTGTATCCCCACTTTGCCATGGAAGCTCTCTGGGTGATGCTGGGCCAGTCACTGTCTCTCAGCTTAACTTACCTCTTAGAGTGGTGGTTATGGTAAAATGGTGAAGGGCAGAATGATGTCACGAGCTGGTTTGGATCTCCCCCGGAGAGAAAAGCAGGGTATAAAGAGCTAAATAAATCAAGCAAGCAATGCTCTGGAGAGGTGGCATATTCATTCCCATAACAATGAAGGATGATAACAACGGCAACTACCATAAGAAAATGCTTCCTGCCCCATTCTGCATGGCTCTTTGCCCACATGGGTCTCACAATCGCTGGGATAGTCTTTTGGGAACTCAAAAAAACACTCCTTCTTCATAGCACCAGCAGAAAAGCTAGTACGATCCCAAACCTTTGTGGGCAATGTTAACTCCCTCTTTTTTGTTTGTGTGTCTGGAGGGTAGTGCTTTTTGAGGGGAATTTACAATCCTATCCACACTTACTGTGGAGCATGCTGAGATTAGTTCTGAATAAATAAGCATAAAATCAGGCTGTAAGGATAATGATAAGCATGTTTTTTGGGGGAACACCTTGATCTTGGGCACAAAAAAATCTTGAGCAAAAGAACCAGTGTGGTGTAGATGTTAGAGTGTCAAACTAGGACTGGAGATACCTAGTCTCAAAGCCCATAGAATTCACTGGAGATCTTGGATCAGTCGCTAACTCAGTCTGACCCATACTGTTATCTAGATAAAATGGTATTGGGTGTTGGGTGGGGGTGGGGTTGAGAGGAGAGCCATGTATGCAATGCTGTATTTGTTGGAGGAAGGGGTAGGATGAAATTCAAATAAATAAATGTGTACATAGATTCTTGGTTGCTTTTACCTATCAGCAAGTCAATCCCACTGAAATCTGTGCTAAATCCCTATTCAAAATGACTGGCTTTCCATTACTAGTTTAGGATGAGATCCAGACCGCAGTGCTACACAGAAACCGAAGTTTTGCAGAGTTCTGCTTTGATATCACCACTTATTTTTCAGAGGGCTTATCTGAGTCATCTACCAACCTGCTCTGCTTTGTTCTAGCCATTTCTGTACTTTTGAAAATGCCATGTGAAACTTCCAGTTATCTGTAGTTTAAGATTCTTTAATGAAGGTATAACTAAAACAAGAGAGTCCAGCGATCGTACTGAAAACCAGGTGCTTTTTGGAGTGCTGATATGATTTCACAGATGTGATGCAGTGTTTAGAGTGTCAGGCTAGAAATGAGGAGACTTTGGTTCAGGTTCCCATTCAGCCCTGAAACTCACTCAGAGACTTGGGGCAAGTCATTCTGTTTCACCTACAGAAAATCTCCACACACCGCAAGTCCACACTGGTGATCTCCTACCATTTATTCCTCATCTGGACGTTTTACCCCCTCCCCTGCATTACGGAGATAACAAACCTTCCGGCAATTGCCCTGGTCAGAAAGTTGTGTTCCCCTGCTCTTTTGTTCAGTTTCAGAGTGCTCCCCATTAGTGTTGTTATTAGTGTTGTTATATGTTTTATATAGCCATCGATTCTTCTTACTCGCTGTTATTCTCTTTTAAAAGAGGGGTCCCTTTGTCATTTCTTTTTGTAGAGAAATCAATGCACCTTTTTGTAACTTCAGCCCTTGCAGTTGTTTTATGTTTACATTCCACAGGATGATGGTCTAGCAGGAAGACAGGAAAGTTTGGGAAGATATTGCTAGCCTCTGAATATCTATGCTGCAGAGGTGTCAAACTCATTTGTCACGAGGGCCAGCTCTGACATAAGTGTCACTTTGTCAGATGGGCCATCTGTACCATAAAATGTAATGACAGGTACCAGAGATCTAAACTGTAGAAAGGACAGCAGCTGCTCAGCTCCGAGTTGTATCCTCACTGCAAGGCCTCATGGGCTGGGAGGGGGGGTGCAAAGGAAAACCCATATGGGCGAACTGGAGAGTCAGTTGGGCAGGACTGGGCAGGTGCTCTCACGCTGCTTGACTGCAGCAGATGAGGTCGTTCCACCATACTGAAGCCAGCTTTGCCCACTCCTCCCCTGAACAGTCTGCTGTTTCTTCCCTTGCACTAGTCGCTTACAGGCTGCATAAGAGCCCTGGACGGGCCAGTCCGGGCCCCTGGGCCTTATGTTTGACACCCCTGGTCTATAGAGTGAAATTCTGAAATTTTGCAGAACTTCTCTTCCCACCCCTCCTCTGTTCAAAATTCTCTTAGATTAGAACAGAATTGACTCCAGATTCCTAAAATGAGGAAGATAAAGGGACTGCAAGATTTCAGAGAAAAACTGAGTAAAGAAGAATTAAGAGAATTTCTCTTAATGCTACTGTTCCTTTACCTCCAAAACAATGACATGTATCCTACTTTAGGATGGAGGAAGTTCCTCTGGTCTAAGGTGCTTTCCTTCGACTTTGGGTGGTTCTTCTTTTGGAGGAAGTACCACTTAAGCTGGAGGATGGCTTCAGACTTTGCTCCTGGAGTGGGAGGATACATGCCATTATGATTTCATGCATTCATTTTCCTATGAAAGTGTGGGGATATGGCCTAGGACTGTCCGGTCTCAGGCTCTGGCCCTGAGATTCAAGTTTTAGGGCTCATTTTCAAGACTGTAGCGAAGATAAAATGGAAGGAGGTCTATGCACTCTGTTTCAGCTCTTTGGAGGCACAGTGAGGTAAAAATACATTTATCTCATGGTGAATATACTATCAGCCATTGATTTGTCCATGGGGAGCAACCACCACAGAGCTTTCAGGTTACCTCAGACAATTTTTTTTTTGCTGTGGTTAGTCTTTATTTTAAATATCAACTAGAAAAAGACATTGGAGTTAACACAGCAGTGATGAGTTCCTCTGCATCTGGAATTATCATACGGTACGTTCTATGAAAACAAAAAAATAGGCACTAAAGACTCCAGTGCTTTAAAGCAGACAAGCATATTTGTGGGGAAATTTCAGACCAGAATATAATGATGAGATTAGAAGCAAATAATTGTCCATACACTCAGGAAAGGCCAAGGGTCTTCTTTTGGTGGGGCCATATTTATTCCATATTTCTCCTTCAAGAGTTTCAGCTGTTCTTCCTTTTTTTCATGTCCATTTTTTGAATGCCCGGTTTGCATTCTAGTATGAGACCACAAGGTATCTGTTGGACACACTAAATCCTGACAGATGATCACATGCATTTTTGGCATCAAAGAGATCTTCATAGACAACATAAGTTGTTCCTGTAATCTCAGGAGTACTTCCTAATCAGTTTATCAAATGGGTCCATGTTTTCCAAAAATATCATACATTTTTTCAGCTACGACTTTATATGGCAAATTTCTGATACACAAACTCTGTTGACTTCAAGGGGCAGAGGAATCTTCATGCGTTTTGCCGCTTGCATTGCCCAGGTTACCTCAGACATGATGCAATGAAGGTAGTTCATACATTCAGTTGAGAGTTGCTGAGTGATAGAGGTGAAAATGAAACTTTAGCAAGTTTGTGGACTTATGTTTTCACAATTTTCTTCTTTCAAGTCCCCAGAGTTAAATGAGAACATCAGTATGACTAGAGAAGAATTCGTGGAGAAAATGTCTACAGTGGTTAGACAAGGCACCAAGGAAGAATATGGTGACCTGTTTGATAAGATAGATTTGGCCCGAGACGGTCTTATTAGTTGGGACAAACTGACCTCCTTTGTGCTCCTCGAGCTGTATGAAAGAGATGAACGGACCAAGTTATCAGTCATCCCACAGTGGAAGGATCTCCGTCTGATCTCATCAATCCATAAAGACACTGTTGAAAACATAACATTTTTGAAAAGCCTCGGTGACTACCTGACTGTGAGTAGGAGTGGAGTGCTTGGAATCTGGTCAGAGAGTTTAACGTTACAGAAGACTCTTCAGATCACTACAGAAGCTGTCAAACCAAAAGACCTCTGGGTGACTTCTCTTGTTGCGCTACCAAATGTTAACAAGGTGTGTACATGTACTGGTGAAAGTAGGATAATGCTGTTGGAATTTTAGAAGAACTTTCCACAGCTTGTCTTAGGTGATTTCCACTGGCATAGCAGAAAAACAGCGCAGTAATGTTTGCTAATATTTCCTCCCCCTTAGACCCCAGCTTCAAGGCAAAGACAAACCATCTCTGCTTCTCGCTTGCCTTGAAGGCCCTTTGCTGGAGTCACCATAAGTCAGCTGCAACTTGACAGCACTTTACACGCACCCACAGACCCCCCCACTTCACCCCCATGCCATTCCCAGGGATCCATGATCCTCTAGGAGCTGGATTTGGGGGTTTGCAGTGGCCTGCAGGGTAAAGGGGAAGGAGAGAGGGTGAAGACCCGGATCCTTATTTAGAATACTGAAGACCCGGATCCTTAGTTAGAATCCCACAAACTGCCTTTCTCTTTCTCCACTTTGGAGTTACTGGTGCCTTGCTCCTGTGTCAGCCCAAAGGTGCAGTAATTTTCAAACTGTATGGTGCCATGGAGATTACATGTTGCAAGAGGGGCTGCAGTAGATCTTGAAAAGTCATCGTGTTGGATGCACCCATGATCATAGCAGGGAGAACAAATATGGCATTTGTTCTTCTTCCCTCTTCTGATAAATGGGCCATGACACCATCTTAGGAAAAGGAGGAAGGGCGCACCAGGATTCTCTGATCCAGCCCATAGTACATCTGACAGTCATGTAGGGCTCCAGAATCTTCACAGCTACCTAGGTCATAGATCCAGAGGAGTCAGCCATGTTAGTTTGTTGCTGCAAAATAGTGAAAAGCCCAGTAGCACCTTTAAGACTAACAAACTCTGTTGTAGCATAAGCTTTCGAGAAACACAGCTCTCTTCATCAGATGCATCTGAAGAAGAGAGCTGTGTTTCTTGAAAGCTTATGCTACAACAGAGTTTGTTAGCCTTAAAGGTGCTACTGGGCTTTTTACAACGACCTAAAAATCACTGACCTGAATTCTGACCAACTCAGCAGGGGAAGAATGAGATACAACAAGGCATTACTAATTAAGGCAATCATACAAGTAAGTTGGATGTCTGCCAGTTTTGTATAAATATTATAAAAATACAGTGTTGGTTGCATTGATGTTATAGTACGGGATTTGAGACAGATGTGGCAACATGGGAGAATGAACAAGCCTTTTTAGAAACCTTTGGGTGACTTAGGCTGGAGGAGCTCTCCCCCTTCCCCCCCACATTAACTTTTTTTTTTCATTCTTCTAGGTAGCTGTTGCATTTACAAGCAAAGAGGTTTACTTTGCTGAGCTGAATTCCAAGCAAGGGTTCTCTTGTCAGTACAGACTTCAAGGCCTGGAAGGAACAGTGATATGCATGAACTATTGGTACAATCCTCATGATGAAAATGAAGCCATTTTGACTCTGGGGGATGTCTGTGGGCAGGCAAGTACAGCACAAAACCTAACAAAGACTGAAGATACAATGTTACTTTATATCAAGTCAGATCATTAGTCTTCTTTGATTGCCGGGACTCTCCAGCGGCCGGTCTTTCCTAACATCTGCTTCTTGAGATCATTTATATTAACAATGCCCAACATGGTACCAATAGTGTCTGCTAGTGGGTTTCCTGGCACTCATTTACTTCTTCCCCAAAGCAAACAGCCACTCCTGGCTTTTCTCCACAGGGAGGAGCTTCAGGAAAATCCAGGAGGCATCGCCTTTGCGTTTCCAGGGAGCACCTATTTTGAAATGGCTGCTTTCATCATAGGAGGATGCTACACTCGTTATCTCTCGGCCCCAGCACTTTATGGCAGCCATTTTGTGAGTCGCTCCAGCTCCATTTGGTGATGGTACCCACTTCCTGTTGTTGACATTCCAAAAGTGCCACCAGGCTCACCAGTAGGCTTGCCAGCCTCCAGGTTGGCCCCAGAGAGCTCCCACTTTTACAACTGATCTCCCACTTTTACAACTGATCTCCAGTTCCCCCGGAGAAAATGGCTGCCTTGGAGGATGGACTCTATGGCACTGTAGCCTGCTGGGGTCCCTCCCCTCCCCAAACCCCACCCTCCCCAGGCTCCACCCCCAAAATCTCCAGGTATTTCCCAACTCAAAGCTGGCAACCCTCCTAACTAAGGCTGGATCTCAGCTCTACATAGAGGTGCTGGGGATTGAATCTGAAATCTTCTGCATGCAATGCATATGCTCTGCCTTTGAACATGGCCCTTCCCTTCAGAAAAAATCACTGGAGGGCTCAAACCAGGATATTAGTAGATTAGACACAGTCTCTTTGCTCCATTGGGGCTGCTAAGTATACAGTGGAGAAACATTCCATTGTACAAGTCTTAGATAAAATGGGAAATGAAAAAATTCTGCACAAAAGTTCAGCCAATCCAGTTCAGACAAAAAAGTAAAACACAATGCAAGAAACTTATTATAAGGATCTTCTAGGTTTTTTTTTTTAACAAAGCCCAAAAGAGCCTCAGGGAGTATCACTTTGGATTGGGGCCATGGCACAGACGGCAAATTTTTCAATACTTTTCCTTTGAGAGGGACCCAGAAAATTTTAAGGATATGCTAGTCATCATTACCAAAGCAATTTAGGGACTGCTCATTGTTCAATGGTACAGAATGTGGTTTGCAAGCATTTCAACCTCAATCCTTTCAACTAAAAAGATCCCAGATTGAAGGGCTCGGAGAACTATTGCCATTCAAAGGAGACAAAACTGACTCAGAGGGAATGGCCTGAATCAAAACAAGCCATCTTCTTATGTATAGTGGGGAACACATTTCATTGATCAGGCCTCCCTTTTATGCTAACTAAAAAGCAGCCATGAAGGGCTCCAAATTGGAATGGAGCAGCAGTTAGAGCCCTGACCTGGATAGCCCAGGTTAGTCCAGTCCTGTCAGATCTCAGAAGCTAAGCAGAGCTGGCCTTAGCTAGTATTTGGAAGGAATACCAGGGCTGCGATGCAGAGCCAGGCAATGACAAACCACCTCTGAAATGACTCTTGCCTGAAAAATAAGCTTTGCTCGCCACCTAGTGGTGCATCATGCTATAAGAGCTAACGTCTCACTGCCAGACAGTCTTAGGCTCTCCTGGCTATTTTACACACAATGCTATATAATAAGGATTAATTATTATTAGTTAGTCTGAACAGAAGCTGTTTACCTTTTACCCCATCATTTTCTTAATCTAAATTATCTAAGGGTCACAAACAGCACTATGTTTGCAGAATGGAACCTTCCCACTTTCCCTTTCCTGCCACAGCCTGCTGTTCTTCTTAAAATGCAGCTGGCAGGGGGGGATATCAGCAGAGCCTTGGGAACAGTTATTGGGGGGGGGGGGCGCTGAAGAGGGAGTGGGAATTGGCAGGAATCTTGTGTGAGCAGAAATGTCCCTTCCGTAACACTGCAATGTTGATCCAACTCAGAACTCCCTCTGGCTGCTTTTCTTAGAAATGAAAAAAATATCTCTTGTGTGTATCTCTTGGCCCTCAGAAGTCCAGGTCTGGAGAGACTTTAAAAGTGGAAGGAGTCATAGGATCCAGCTTGCTAAATCTCCACCTATATTATTCACTGCAGCATAGTGGGAAAACACTATTTGGTTGGGTCCTATGAACCATAAGCAGAAAGCGGCTTGTGAACATGGACATATTGCACCTCTTCCATCTCCCAGAAGCCTCCTGAGATATCTGAAAAGTTGCTATGAATGAAATAATATAGGACACATGAGGATGTATGGAGGAGGAATTCAACAACACCTTTCCTCTTTCTTCCATTGGTGGAGTTTCTGCTAATCCAAAAGGCTCAGTCTTTGCAAGAGGAAAATGGGGGAGTTCTCACCAATTCCCCATGTGCCTTAATTTATGTCCATGGGCAGCCCATGACTTCAAGCACCAGCTTTTCTGAGATCTCAGAATGCTCCTGAATGTGTATGTGCGGAGGATGTGGAACACAAATGCCAGTAGCTCATCATTCATAGAATCCAACAGACTGTTTTCCCACTGTGGGGTTAATAGTTTGGGTGGATACTTAGACTGGAAAAAACAGCATGTTGTGATGGGGAGATTAATCCACGTTCTATCACTGCTGCGGCTTTGCTTTAATTCAGACCCACCAGTGGCTGCTTCTTTTAGAAATGAACATATTAGGAGATGCTCCTGATCTCCTGTCTGTGTCCTTTGTCATTTGGCCATCAGAAGCCTGGCTTGGGCAAGATTTCTTCCCCCTGTTGAAATAAAAGTCCATTGTATCTCACTTCTCTGTTTCATATTCATGAATTCCACAAAAGTATTTCTAACTGTCCCGGGCTTTGCTCCCTTCATTTCCCTTTAGATTGGGTCATCCTCCTCTTTGTCAAATTCATACCCTTGCCAAGCTATACATATTGCCAAGCCATACCTATTTAACTGATGTCCATTGTCCCTTCCTAAGCAAATCCCGGCAGCCTCATTAACGAAAATAGCCATCGCAGTGGCTGTGAAATTTAAATGCCTGCACGTTATGAATTTATAACAAAGTAGAGGCTTTGTGCGATAGTCCGGCTATTGCCTTCAGTAATAGGTTGCTTTGAAATGTCGAGAGTGGTAAAAATACAGCTTTTTTTTTTTTTTAAAAAAATATTAATTCTTTCCCTCTCAGGTTCAAGCAATTGTCTTCAACACAGCCCTGATCTCATTGTTTGAACGACCTTCCAACTCCCATGAAGATGAAAATGTGACAATGACAATTAATTGGCAAGAGCTGGTCTCTGGATATCACAGATGCTGCTACGTATTAAGGCACAGACTTCATGACAAAGAATGGGTTAGACAAGGTACTTGGGCTGAGAAACAACACAGGGAGGGGGCTTTGAATCCTCTGCACCAGCCTTTTGTTGTATGTTGTGGGCACTGGGCAAAATATTGAAACAAGGGGTATCCTGCTCCTATTCTTGGATTCTGGAACTCTTAGCCCCAGCAGCTCATAATTCAAGTCAGGCCCTGCGACTTCTCTGAACGAGTCTTATTTATTCACTATTGGTATTCATACCCTGCTTTTCTCCCCAGTGGGGACTCAGAGTAGCTTATAATATTGTTACCCCTTCCTACATTTTATCCTTGCAACAACAACCCTGTAAGGTAGGCTATGCTGAGAGAGTTTGCCGTCCCAAGCTTGCCCAGCAAGTTTCCATGGGAGTGTGGGGCTTCAGACCTGGATATCCCAGATCCTTCTTCTTGTTATTATTTAGATTCTTATACCACCCTCCCTGCAAGGTGGGCTCAGCAGATAACATAATAATTTAAACTGTTAAAATTAAGAGCTACGTAACAACAAGGTCCCAAATCCTAAAGTGCCATAATTTACAGATGTGAATATTTCTCAGTTATCTAGCAAAGTAGTGAAAGGGTGATACCCCCTACACGAAAACTTTACATGCATTGTGATCTTATTCCTATGTATTAGCGGTTATAATAACCATGGAATAGTGGAGCCTTCATTTCAGTTTATATTGAATCAAACTGTACTCTAACTTAAAGAGGTGACTGTAATTTGTATTTGTGGTTTTAAAATCCATCTTGTTTTAGACTTACTTAAAGCACAATGTGAAGTCTGAGGTTAGAGGTTAGAACGAGAAGTGTATCCTCTGTTGGTAGACGTGTGTGTGTGTGTGCAAGCACATATAAAATCAGACAATCAGACACAAGGGTCAAGAGAGAAATATTGAGAGACAAGGGTGCGCACGCTGAGTAGCTGGTATAGAGAATCCTCAGGGCTGATACAAAGAGAAAAGGGGAGATCTGAGAATCTGTAATAAGCAGAAGAGGAGGGCATTTTTGGCAGGAACAGCTTGCCTGGAACAAGGTGAGCCCATGCTTTTTCTACACAACTATGAATGCTTATATAGAGTTATAAGCTATGTGAGAATAGAGGCTTTATAAACTACCGAATGATGTGAAGTAAAATATGTTCTTTAATAATCCCGTTCCTTTTCCTTTAATATTTCCTACCTAACGAACAAATATTACTCTGTTCACAGTAATAGGAAGCCAAGTGATTTGTTTCGTTGTGATATTTGTTTTGGATCAGGGTCATGGGGGCAGGGCCAGATGGAATTCTTGTCAGGGGGCCCATGGTGGCTCTCGGCCGTACTGGATGGCGCCCCCTCATGTCTGCAGCTCCATGACTCACGCAACCCTGGAACAGAAGGATCCAGTGAAAAGGGAAGGCATGGAAACAGCGTGACTCCGCTTGCGCTAATTAAGATCCAAGCCTAAGTACCTGCTTTAATGTCCTGCTCCCCACACATACTGAACACATTCATTTACAGTCTCTTTCATACTCATTGCCAAGCAGTTTAAACTCTGAAATCAAAACTGCAGGAAATGATCACAATTGTTTCGAGATCTAAGCCCGTGTCATGTCTCATGAAGATCGGCTCTTTAATTTTAAAAATGATAAAGTGTTCTGCATGCATGGCATGCCTCTGACTATTCAGGTCTGAATAATTGATGGACTTCTTTGCCTGATGGGAAGAAGAGCTCCCTTTTCTGCCACACCAGTGCTCTGGCCTTATATAACATTCAATAGCAGAACATCAATACTGGCGTTGGTAGGCTGAACTCCTCCCCCCCGTCTTGTAATCTTCCCCTTAAAGTGGGATTCCCAGTTTAATTTCCACTTATCTTAAGAAGTGAGCAGTGACTCACATTGAAATAAGTGTTGTTAGTCTTTACGGTGCCCCTGGAGTTTTGTTTTATTTTGCTACAAGAGACAAAACACGGCGACACCTTTGAAAACCAAAGACATGTCCCGCCAAGAATTGTTGAGGGGGCCTCTGGAGCAATTTCCCATTTCCTGATTGGAGAGGTGTTGGAGGGAGCAAAGTAGCAGAGTGACGGATTTTAAGGTGGGGCCTGGAGTTACTCAACCAATTTCCAGAGATCAGTTCCCTTGGAGGAAATGGTGACTTCAGAGATTGGACTCTATGGTATACTGTAGAGTCTAGGAGAAATGACAGTCCTTGATTCCCATCGCATCCCTGCTGAGCTCTCTCCCCAAATCTCCAGGAATTTCCCGAGCTGGAGTTTGCAACCCTAAGAGAGCAGCAACTATTTCTGGCTCTCATTAGCCCTTCTGGCACGGATCCCAGGCAAGTACACAGGATGTGTGAGAGCATATGTATAAGGGGAACAGGCGAAGAGGGGTCAGTAGCATACTTTTGTGGAAGATTGCTGGCTGGCATCTTGCCCAGGAAAGGCTATGAAGTGCCTCGTATCCCCATCTCAGAGGCTCATGGAGTGGGGTTTGGTAGTGTCACAATGAATAGTAACAGTAAGGCAGCTCTTCCACTACACCCCATTGTATCTGTGAATTACTATAGTCCCAACCATGTGGCTTTGGAAAGATGGAGAATTTACCACAGAAACCATTTTTTTCTAAAGAAAACTGAAGATAACGATGAGCTAAACACTCAGCTCTTAGTGCCAGATTATTGTCTCCCATCTCCAGCCTACTGGTGCAATAGTTATCACAAGCAGATGTGCATAGGAGTGTAGAAGGAAGCCTTAAAATGTGTGGGTGTAATGTATGTAATGGCAGCGGCCCCATGGCCCTGCAGAGCACATGGCCCAGCTAAGCCCTGAGCTTGGGGCCAGAGAACAATAGTACACTAGGATCCCAATTGTCTCCCTATCAGAGGCTTAGGATATTTAAATAGTCCTGTGATAGCCTCTGGTGGGAAACTTATCCAATCACCTTGTTTGGGCAAGGTCAGGGGTGCGGCTTACCTGTGCATATATAAGCAGGCCCCCTGACCTCCGTCCTGCATGCCTCATATGATCCTGCTCAATAAAATGTATGCTGATTTCACTGCAACTGTACTCCGCTTCCAGTACTTTTCTTTTAATGTTTTAATGAAACATCCTGAGATTTCAAGCTGCTGTCCTGAACATGAATGGGCATGGACCGAAAAAGGCTTCCCTTCCTCCTTTCTCCTGGCCGTGGCTTACTGCAGCCAGGTGGAAAGGGGGTGATCACCCAGGAAGAGGCTTCCCTTCTCTCTTTCTCCTGGCATTGGTGAGCTGCAGCCAGGAGAAAGGGAGGAGGGGATAGCCTGGAAAGGGGCTTCCCTACTCTCTTTCTCCTGGCCACAATGAGCTGTGGCCAGGAGAAAGGATTGTCCAGAAAGGGGGTTCCCTTTTCCCTTTCTCCTGGTTGTTGTGAGCCATGGCCAGGAGAAGGGGGGGGGATACCCAGGGAAGAGGCTTCCCTTCTGCCTTTCTCCTGGCCATAGGAATGTCCAGGAAGGGGTTGCATTTAACCATCTGGTTTTGCTCCCCCCTCAAATGGCTACGAGCCATTTAAACCTAACAGCTGAGGTGCAGACCCTGCTGCTCAGCTGTTAGGTTTCAATGGCTACCAGCTATTTAACCTTTTGGTTTTGCTCCTCACCACTTTGAAGGCGAGGGGAGCAAAATCAGAGGGTTAAATATGGGGGGAAGTGCCTCCCAGGGGGCATTTCACCTCCTCCTTTCTGCTGACTTGGGTTTCCTCCCACAGCCTGTTTAAAGGGGTGGCATGAGGGAGCCGAAGACAGCTGAGCCTAGGGAGAGAGGCCGAATAGCCCCTAAGGGATGAACCAAACAGACCAAAGTTTGGTAAATGTTTGGGGAGTGCATCTTTCCTGAACATCACTTCCTGAGTCCCACTTTGGCCCGAATTTTGGCTCATGAGCCGGTTCATGCCCATCCCTAGTCCTGAAGCTCTAAAAATGAGTTCCAAAATGTGCAATTTTGGGCCAAAGTTACAAAGTCTGTGCCCAGCCCTTCCCTTGAAAGCCCTGGAGCTAGCTCAGAATTGGTGGTTGAAGCCCTACCTGTTGCATTTCCTAAACCTCTAGTTGTAGCCTGGCCATTCTACTCACTCTTTATTATGAGGAGAGAGGTATCAGGTATTGTTTCATGCCTATCTGATTCCTTTGATTATATAAACTTCATATTAGAGAGTCAACATGTCCGTTAAGGGTAATTGAAGCTCAAGTGATTACAGTCCTTCACGGCTTTTACAGTGATCTACAAGTAAGTGCTTTAAATCATGCTTTCTGTCGCTTGCTCCCACTTGGTGAACTACTCGTCATCAGTGAGTTATCATGCAAATTGTCGCCAGGGTTCCTAACTTCCAGGTGGGGCCTGGAGTTCTCAGCTATCCTGAGTACAGACACCAGTTCCACTGGAGGAAATGGCAGCTTCGGAAAATAAAACTCTATGGCATGGGTGGCCAAACTTGCTTAACGTAAGAGCCACGTAGAATAAACGTCAGATGTTTGGAAGCTGCATGACATGAACAAACATTACAAACATATTTTTACTGGAAAATATACAGATTTGCTTTTTATTAACCATTAAATGAGACTGCCAAAAATAAAAACAAAAAGGGTAAAAATAGATATTGATAATGATATTTATTTGTCCAATGATATTTGTAGGCTTGGGCGGGGCGGGGGTGGGGGTCTTTGAGAATGCATTTAAAGTTAAAGTTGCTTTCTTTCTCTGCTCCCCCTGCCTCAAGCCTACCCAGGGAGGGGAACACTGGGAACATTCCCCTTTGCTTCCCCAGCTGCCCTGCGGGGAGCCACATAATATGTGTGAAAGAGCCGCACGTGGCTCCCGAGCCACAGTTTGGCCACCCCTGCTATATGGCACCACATTGCAAACCCACTGAGCTCCCTTCCAGGCACCACCTTCAAATCTCCAAGAATTTCCCAAGCTGGGGAGTCATTGGATCTCTTTATTGCTCTATTACAAATGTCTGCTAGGAAAGGTATAGAGAGGTCAGTTCTCCTGCTTTAGCGGGAGACCTCCCATCCCTTGCCAGCTCTGCTTGCCACCATTCAGCTAAGTAGCGGTGGGGAAATGGGAAGGCATTGGTGTTTCGCCAACACTATGATGTCACTTCTGGCATGACTCAAAAGTGACATCATCAGTTCTGGCAACAGACTAGCATTTGCCCCAAACTCTGTGGTTGAACCATAGAGTTTTGGGCAAATGCTGTAGCATCACCTCCCCATGATGATGTCACTGTCAGATCATGCCAGAAATGATGATGTCACTGTGTCATCAGTGAAGTGGGCCCCCAATGGTTGCTAGCTTTGGGCAGCTGCTAGCTTTGGGCAGGCAGCCATAGAAAGCTATGGAGTGCTTTCACAGACAGCGGTGATAATCTGTATCTGAGCTGTACTACCTCAGGCTGCAGATGGGGGCTCACGTCCCTGAATGCTCCCCCCCCCCCCAATCTTCCCAGCCTACTGTCTTCCTGACATGCTAACTTTGTATATGCAGGGTTTAAAAATAAATAAATAAAAGTAGGTGCATTCAACGATGTGAGCCCTCTACCCACCACAAAGATGTGAGCCTGAGGCAGCCCAGTCCGGACACAAGTGTGCTGTCTCAGTGGCAATGACTTTTTTTGTCTGGTTTACTTAACTTATTTGCATAATGTACATGCTGCCCTCCAGAGACTTGCTTAAAGCAGCTTACAGCTAGGGGTTACTGTTTACCTGGTAATGATGGGGGCCTTCCTGTCCCCCACCCTCACTCAAGTTACAAGACAGAAAAAACCCTTTGTTAAAAGCCTAGATAAAAATGGATGCTTTGGCTTGGCATGTTAAAAGACTGTCAGGTAGACATCAGGTGAGTCTGTAGGGGAGTGGCATTCCAAAGGCAAGGCGTCATCACTTCAAAAGCCTTATCTCTGGTCAACACCTGCCAAAGGTTGCCAGCCTCCAGGGGGGCCTGGAAAACTCCTGGAATTACGACTCATCTCCATACTACACAGATCAGTTCCCTGGGAGGAAAGGGCAGCTTTGGAGGGTGGACTCTATGCATGATACTCTCTTAAGATCCCTCCCCTTCCCAAACTCTACCCTCCCCAGGCTCCACCTCCAAATCCCCAGGAATCCAAAAGGAAGTACTTCTTCATCCAAAGACTAATTAACATGTGGAATTCACTGCCGCAAGAAGCGGTGGTGGCTACAAGCATAGGCAACTTCGAGAGGGGACTGGATAAACATATGGAGCAGAGGTCCATCAGTGGCTATTACCCACAAGGTATGGCTCAGTGGTTAAGATGCTCAGTGGTTAAGATGCTGAGTTGCAGACCAAAAGGTTGGTAGCTCGGCAGTTCGATACCCTAGTGCTGTGTTTTGGAGTGAGCTCCTATCTCTGGCCCCAGCTTCTGTCAGCCTAGCAGTTCGAAAGCAAGAAACTGCAAGCAGACGAATAGGTACTGCTTCGGTGGGAAGGTAACAGTGTTCTGTCATGCTGGCCACATAACCACGGAGAAGTCTTCAGACAGTGCTTGCCCTTTGGTTTGGAAACGGAGATGAGCACTGCCCCCTAGAGTTGGATTCGACTAGCTTTCAAGCAAGGGAAACCTTTATAGATGGAACACTATGTCTGGGGCAGTGATGCTCTGTATTCTTGATGCTTGGGGGGCTTCTGGAGTTCTGGCCCCGCTGGTGGACCTCGTGATGGCACCTGGATTTGGGCCACTGTGTGACACAGAATGTTGGACTGGATGGGCCATTGGCCTGACCCAACATGTTCTTCTGTTCTTCTTCTGTTCTTAAATTCCCAACTTGGATCTGGCCACCCTACTCACCCCTGCAGTGTGTGTGAGGGAAAGAGACAAAGAGCATGGGTTTAGAAGAGGATTTTAACTGGCATGCTGGACAATATGAGTGTTGTGGTCGTCTCCTCCTTTTGAAATGCATGTAAGGTGGGAACTTCCATTTGACAGCTTTTAGGCCCAAGCTTGGCCCCTGAAGTGGTTTTATTTTGGCTCCAAGTTTGGTTTACAGGCTTTAATTAAAGTGGGGGTAGAACATTTGCTCCGTTTCCTTGAGGGGATTAAGTTGGGTGGCAAAAAAAATGCTCCCCCCCTCCCCATTGCCAGCAGCCTGGAGAAAAATGATCTTGCTCCTTTCACAGAGGCATAATGGGATGTCCTTTACCTCCATTGTATGAAAAGTTTCAATTGCCCATTTCCACATACTAAACCTCTGTTAAAGCAGCATCGTTTTTTTTCTCTTCTCCAGGCTATTGGCAACCTTCTGCCCTATCTCTCTCCCCATCCTACCATCTTGAGAACACAAAGGCCTCAAGAATACAGAAGTGGGGAAATCTCTGATGTAAGGAACGCCATAGTGATAAACACATCAGCAGACTGCGTACCTACAGCAAATCCATAAAAAGGGGATGCTATTTCTTTTCCTCAGACTGAAAGCCAGTAATTGTTAGTGTTTTGATCTTGGATGTGTTGTCGAATGTCTTTTATTTTTAAAAACCAACCAAGTAGAAGCTGATGAACAATTATGCCTATTTAAGGGTCATCAAGTGTGTGTGAGGGAGCTCGTGCAGATACGTGGCTGAGAGACAGAAGAAAATATAGTTGACACAAAACCAGTTTCAAAACAACACAGTATGGGCAGATTCTAGAAGTAGCAGAATTGCTACGAGGATGAAAACAAAGTTTAAAAAAAGCCTTTGTAATTTTTTGTAAAGGAGATGAGATTAAATCAACAGCCTTTATCATTCTTGTGCTCTGATTATCAGAGGTCAAAGAGAAGCAGAAAACGAGAAATGATTAAGGCTGCTAACTTTTTTAATTGGTTCCTTTGCCTTTGAGAGCAGCTACATTTGCAGGTATTGGAAGCTGATAATGCTTACTGTAATGCTGGCAAAAGCATACTGTTTATTTCTCGAAATAAGGCTTCTGATAAGGGAGAAGGGATGCCACCCTCCAGGTGGGGCCTGTGTTCCCCTGGAATTACAGCTCATCTCCAGACTACTGAGATCAGTTCTCCTGGAGAAAATGGATGCTTTGGAGGGTGGACTTTATGGCATTGTACCCCACTGAGGTCCCTGTCCTCCCCACGCTCCACCCCCACTGCTTGAGGTAGGGTTGCTAGCACCCACTGCGTGCTTCCTGTAACTGCTCAGAGCAGTGGCTGAAGGAAAATGTAAAAAAGGGGGGGGGCTATTAGGCCAGTGGCATGATGGCTTTCAGGGGGGGGAAATCAGAAGTAGAGTGTACATTGAGAAAAAAAATCATAATAATTTTGGATCTGGGATGGGGAGGGCAGGACATCACTGTGATTGGAGATTTAGGGTAGGACATTACTGATTCAGAATTCAAATCTATGTGGGGTTTTTGTTTTGTTTTGTGTGGGCTTGTAGCGTTTCGGGAACATTATTTTTTCTGGGGAAGTTGTTTGAGGGTCTGGGGCATAGTGGTGCCAGGTCTAGATTGGGAAATACCTGGAGACTTTGGGGGTAGATCTGGGAGAGGGAGGGGTTTGTGGAGTGGAGGGGCCTCAGCATAGTATAATGCCATAGAATCCACCCTTCAAAGCAGCCATTTTCTCCAGGGGAGCTGATCTCTGTCAGCTGGAGATCACTTGTAAAAGCGGGAGATCCCCAGGCCCCACCTGGGGCAGCTGTTTTTAAAGATAATGACAACACATATGCACAGAACATAGACCTCCCTCTAATCTAAAGTCCCTCAAAGTTTCAAGTGAATCAGACAAGTGGGTCCAATCCTACACACCCCTGTACAAGGTGCCTCCAGCCATCCTACTTGAGCGGCAGTCTGTGAGGAAAAAAACGGCCTCACCCCACAAAGGAGGGAGCGAAAGAGAAGGACCCAGCCAGACTCACAGCTCTGCCAGGCCCTGTACCCGACTTGTGCCAGCCAGGAGCCATCCTACCCAGGATGCTGCCTGGAAAATTATGAGATTCAAAGAAGAGATGGCTGCTGATGGTAAGCATCCAAACATAAGAAACTGTACAGTTGCCCACGAGTTGTTACGCCATGCTGAGGCCCTCAAGAACCTTTCCTCTGAATGTGGAGCTTCCGTTTAGCCATCACAGTGAGTGGACCTGTCCTCCATGCCTTAATGTAAATAGTGGGTGCCTGCTGTGTCTCTGTATGATTTCTGTTTATAGCTTTCTCTTCTTCCAGTCAGCCTCTATTGTAATCTCACCTGAGGCAACAGAACTGCTCACTTTCTGAGGAAGCTGCCGATAGCACTGCTGTATCACTCGGCTCAGGTTTTGCCTCCTTCCAGTCAGGAGGGCCCATGAAGAGACTCATGCAGAAACCCAGTGGGTGGGCTTTATTGAGGGTAAGCCCATTGCACATTCCAAAAATTAAGTTTCCTGGGTAAAAAAAGAATGGGGGGGCGCCCTCCAATTTTAAGCCAGGAGTAGGGTTGCCAGCCTCCAGGTGGGGCCTGGGGATCTCCCGCTTTTACAACTGATCTCCAGCTGACAAAAATCAGCTCCCCTGGAGAAAATGGCTGCTTTGAAGGGTGAACTCTCTGGCATTATACTATGCTGAGGCCCCTCTCCTCCCCAAACCCCGCCCTCTTCTGGCTCCACCTCCAAAGTCTCCAGGTACTTTCCAATCCACACTTGGCAACCCTAGCCAGGAGAGAGTTGCCTTAGGAATCTGAACAGCAATCTGTTAAAGTTTTTAAAATTTATTTATTTGGTTAGATTTGTATCCCGCCTAACTGGCATAGCTGGTTACCAAAGGTAAAGAGACCCAGTTCTCTCTGGCTTCTGATTTCCTTCAAACATCCCATCAGCATTTGGAAACACATTCTGGAACTTAAACAATGCTGAGACCTACTTCATATGAAGCTTTGACTGATGGCTTCTGCTGAGATTCCTCCCCCTTCTTTGGTAGTTTTAATTTTTGCTTCATTCTTTAAATATTAGAAATGAACAGACCATTCCTGTCTCAACTCTTCTACTCCCTTTCATCTCTTCTTCATGCAACAGAACACTTTAATTTGTTATATATCTTCCTGATACGGAAATTACTCTAACATTACCTTTTTTCAGTCTGACATCCTCCAAGGAACTTGACTTACAATATAATTTAGTCAGAAACAACTTTATGTCTTTGTTACGAACTGTGAAGATTACTTGGCTTCTAAACCTCATAATATTTCTCTTTCATTAATGTCCCTGCAGCCCAAAGAGTCTGGTCATGAAGCAAAGACTCTGAGGTGCTTTTTTAAAAAAAAGATATTCTAATCTGTCTTTCCAGATGGACTGCGAAGCAAAACTTACCACAGAATATAACCAACCAATTTCCCAGACAATTATGGTTTTGATTTTTTTTAAATAGTAATTTAGTGTAGGATTATTGGGTGTTTGTGGAGGAATAACAGCTAATTTTGTATTTCACCATTCTTTTATCTAGGGCTATTTTCACACATTTTAAAGTAAGCCCATAACACCATTTAGAAGTACACAGAAAAATGTAATGTATGATTCCACAGAGGTACAGGAACCAGTGCTTTGAACTGTGCCTGGAAAAGGGCAGCAATGCAGATTTTTCAGCAGCAGGTTGATAAAATCCCTGTATCCAGCCTCTGACAATAGTCTGCCCACTATATTTGGGATCAGATTGCCATTCAAGTCTACATTTTAATGCTTGATTTTAATTAACAGCTTTTAATGTTTTATGTTTTTGTTAGGTTCTATTTCTGTAAGCTGCCTGGGGCATGTTCCATGGAGAACTAGCATTTTCCCCCCTAAGCAAATAATCACCTCCTGGCTTTTCTGATTAGGATAATTTTTGCATTTGCCTTTTCAGTGGAAGGTAATTGAATCACTAAAGGCCAAACAACTCTGGATACAGTTGCCAGCAATTCTCAGGAGACTGGGAGTGGAGACTTACACAAATGGCATCTTGTAATGCCATGTTGTCACATCCTGGAGTGTTTGGCGATGTGGTGACATCACTTCTAGTTACCAGGTTGGAACTGATGTTGTTCCCCTCCCATTTTTCGAGGCAAAGGGCAGGAGGTTGCCCACTAAAGCAGGCCAAAGCAGGCAACTTCTTGAGGAACCTGATTTATATGACCCTGGTTTCAGGCCTGGGTTTGGAACTGAAACTTTCCTTGTTAACAGCCTAGTGTAGAAGAAATCTAGTGCTTCTATGGAATCTCCTAGACCAGGGGTGTTAAACTCATTTGTTATGAGGGCCAGATCCGACATAAATGGGACTTTGTCAGGCCGGGCCATATGTGCCATAAATGTAATTCCAGGTACCAGAGATATAAACTGTATAAAGGACAGCAGCTCAAAGGGTCTGAGTTGGTGTATCCTCACTGCAAGGTCTCATAGGCTGGGAAGGGAGGGCAAAGGAAACCCACATGGGCAGACTGGAGAGCCAGCGGTGCAGCACAGGGCAGATGCTCCCACACTGCTTGACTGCTGCAGGCGAGGTTATTCCACCATGCTGAAGCCACAGTTGGAATGGTTCTGCCCACTCCCTCCCCGACAATCTCCTGTTCCCTCCCTTCCAGTAGTTGCTTGCAGGCCACACAAGAGCCCTGGATGGGCCGGTTCTGGCCCCCGGGACTTATGTTTGACACCCCTGTCCTAGACTTTTCAGCTGCTTTCAGTGCTGTTTACTGTGGTTCCCTTCTAGATTGCTCGTGTAGTTGGAGGAGAAAAGAGCAAGAGTCTAGGAGCACCTTAAAGACTCACAAAATTTGTGGCAGGGTATGAGCTTTCATGAGCCACTGCTCCCCTTCTTCAGATACAGCACCCCTTTGCAATGGTTCCATTCCTCTCTGGAGGATAGATTCCAGAAAGTGGGGCTGGGGAGACTGTTGTTCCCAGTGTTGTTCTGCAAGTTGTTCTGTGAAGTTCCTTAATGTTCAGTTTTGCTGCCACCCATCTATGTGAAACTGTTGGAAGAGGCTATCTGGGAATATGGGCAGGGTTTTATCAGCATGCTGATGACACCCAGTTCCATTTTGCTTTTTCTTCAGATCCAGGATAAGCATTCATAGTGACAATGAACCAGCCACATGGAAGTTTCCCCCACATTTTCATTGCTGTATCACTCCATGACTGTTGTTTCCTCCTGCCAACAGAGGTTTTTAAAAAGTGGTAGTAGCCATATCACTGTTATTGGTAATAGCTATCATTGGTAATAGCTATATCAATGTTATAACATTATAACAATCTTTTGCAGCAACTTATTAATTCTAAGCTTTTGTTTAAGAAAAAAAGTAAGTCTCTTGCCCTTTTTGATGCAAAGTTATAATGAGAAATATGCAGCCCAGTTCCTTTCCCCTTATAATTCTGCAATGTAAACAGCTGGGGACTTTATTTAAAAAATGAACACTGAGAACTAATACATTATTGCAAATAGACTGTAATAATATTATAACTCTATAGCAATACAGCTATTACCTGTTTTAAAGAAAAAGCCCTCTGATGATGGAAGGTATGGTTTGACTGAAGGAAGACAAATGTTGCCATTGTGAGAGGGTCATGAAAATATGCATACCTTCCTGCCCACACAGCATCCAAAGATACATTTTTCTAAAAGGAGCATATCTAACCAGGAAGGGAGATCACAAAGGCAGGACAAAAATGGGTGGTCATGTGGATATTCTCCCAGACAACACTGCAGAAAAGGAAGCCAAGGTGGAACAAAATGTCTGTGTGGAAACAGCCCAGATCAGGTTGTAAGAACACCTTCATGTTTATGTGGAAAATTTCCTCTCAAAGGGAAGACATCCACTTAAAAAAAAAAGATTCTGGTGGGTAGCCATGTTGGTCTGAAGTAGCAGAACAAAGTTTGAATCCAGAGGCCAAAGAGAGAGAGAGAGGCCCCGTCCACACGAGTGAGATAAGCTGGACGGGAAGTGACACAAATTTGTGCTGGTGCAATTTGCGCCGCTTTTGCAGGATCACACAGGTCCAATGACCTGTGAGGGCGAACCGCCGCTGCGTGATCATACACAGCTGCGGGCAAGTTGGGGTTTTTTTTCCAGCTGTTTTCAGAGCACTTATCTGCTTCTGCAAGGGATCAATGACTTGCCTCTCTACCCTCGGGGTCATCTGATGATGCGCATACCGGGATGGGAGGGAAACCCCCCCCCCCAAAAGCCCGCTCCCCAACGCCACTTGTTTGCACTGGCGCGATCACACCAGGAAAGATCACTTCTGGGCCGTTGCAAACCATTTGAGACTGCCTTTTCACTGGTAGCTAAATAAGCCGATTCCCCACCAGCTCAAAGTGGTTTGCGACACTTTGACACCAGCTGCAGGACGCTTCCCAGATGTGCTTGTGTGATCACGCCACTTTGAGCCGGCGGGGAATCGTCCTTCTTGTGTCGCAAATGGGTGCGTATGATCGTGCCCAGAGATTCATATTTGACCTACCTGTTACTTTGTGTTGAATTTAATTCAAATGCCCTCTCTTTCCCATTTCCAATTTCAGTTGCATACAGCTCCTCTTTAGATGTCTTTATTTCTGTTACAACGAGTAGTACGGACACTCTAGTACTGGCCTGGAGAGAGAAATTAAGTCCTCGTCTTACAATGACAACCTTTCATGTCACCCAAGGTGTTAATGCTTTTGACTTCCATCCCCGGCTCAACTTAATAGGTATGTAACTAATGATTTCTGCTTTATTGTAAGATGTAATATGACAACCAAGTGTCTGAAGGTACGTCTACACAGCAGATCTAAGCTGCAGTAGCAGCCATTTTATCTCCTCAGGGAACCCTTTGAGTTGTCAACTTATTAGGGGTGGGGGAGTAGGAATCTCTATCGCTCCCAGGATTTTTTGGGAGAAACAATGATGTTTGCAGCACCATCCAAAGTGGAGGGACACTTTTCAAAGTCCAGTGAAGGGCTTAGTCAGTGGGCATAGGTGGGGTCGCTCTTCTTCAGAAGGCAGTGGAAAACTGCTCTACAATCAGTAAATAATTTTGCAGTTTAGATATATCCTCCATATATGTTTGGCATGGCATGTGCATTTAAGAACTTGGCTTTGGATTGGGTGTCAGATCAAATGGGGCACACAATGCAAGGCCCATGGGCTGCATCTGCCCTACCAAAGATTCTCCTTCCTTCCTCCCCTCCCATGTGCCAGTTCAACAGCATAGAATCATAGAACCAAAGATTTGGAAGGGGCCATACAGGCCATCTAGTCCAACCAGCCCCCAGGTGGGGCCTGGAGATCTCCTGCTTTTACAACTGATCTCCAGCTGACAGAGGTCAGTTCCCCTGGAGAAAATGGCTGCTTTGAAGCGTGGACTCTACGGCATGGTATCATGCTGAGGCCCCTCCCCTCCCCAAACCCCACCCTCTCCTGGCTCCACCCCCAAAGTCTCCAGGTATTTTCCAACCCAGACCTGGCAACCCACCCCTTGCTCAATGCAGGATCAAGAGCATCCCTGACAAGTGTTTCTCCAGCCGCTGCTTAAAGACTGCCAGTGAGGGAGAGCTCACCACCTCCCTAGGCAGGTGATTCCACTGTTGCACAATGTTCATTTTCAAGAAAAGCTTTTCCTTGACGAGAAGGACCAATGATCCAAATATGGCTGGCAGGCCTTCCATTTCCTGTCCTTCACATGTCCTTTTTCTACTCTGTTACAAGTGGAGACCTCTATTTGCATTCAAGGAGCTCATAAATGAGCATGGCCAAGTTCTAATGGCTGAATTTTTGTGCTCGGTTAACATTTGGATATTATATTTAGTATTTACCTTCCAGCAAAACAGTGGTAAATCAACTCACAATTTTTCCCCTGATGATTTCCCATTGGTCCTTACAAGCTGGTGATAATATTATGGTACTGGGTTGTCAAAGTCTCCCCCCCCCCCCTTCCATCTACAGCAAGGAGATTTGATTTTTGCAAATCAGTCACTTATTGAACTTAACTTGCTTTGCAATGCCTGTTTACCTGGAACTCAGCATCTCATATAAGTATCTGTTCACAATTTTGTGTAATTTGGCATCTGTCTAGTGGCAGCCTTCAATACGATGGCTAAGTGGACAGATGCAGTAGGGGCTTACTGTCAGTGAACAGTTTTCCTGGGCTTATGTGCGTCCTGGAGTCCTCACAAGCAGACCAGGCGTCCTTTAAAAACAACACTGCAGATTTATGTGATGCTTTTGCACCTGCCAAGTCAGTAACAGCATTCATCATGATGCTGCATGCTCAACATTTACTGGACTAATTAGGGTTTTTTTTTTTGGCGGTTCTTTTACCTGAAGGGACCCAGAGCACTTACAACAGTAGCAAATATAATAGAAACACACAGAGATCATTTAAATAAAACAAACAGAAAGTAACCAACTAAAATCCGAGCCTGTCTTGAATCCAGTGATCCAGCTTTAAGGGCATGAGTCATAGTTGGCTCCTGCCCTTCAGTTCCTGCGTGACGGCTCATGCCTCTGGCCGTGGTCAAGATAGGAAGAGCAGAAAAAGCACAGCTGGCAATGCAGGTAGCAGCAGTGATGTGCTCTTTCACTCTGCCCTCCCTCTTCTCTGAGCCTCTGGCCACTCCCAAGCTGGTGGCAGTGCAGAAATGTGATCGAATTCCAGACCCTTGATTAACATAAACATGCACAGCTTTGGAAGTCAGGCAGGCAATATGGGCAAAATTTAAGAATACTAAAGAGACAAGCCAGGTACCACTGCCTTCCCCAAAGATAACCAGGAAAACCCTTCTTTGGTTAGTTGAGTCCCCCCCCTCCCCCGGTCAAGTGAGTTAGAAAGAAGAAGAAGAGACTGGATTTATACTTCGCCCTTCACTACCCGAAGGCATCTCAGAGCAGCTTACAATCTCCTTTCCCTTTTCCTTCCACAACAAACACCCTGTGAGGTAGGTGGGACTGAGAGAGCTCTTTTGAGAACTGCTCGTGAGAGAACAGCTCTGAAATAACTTGTGACGGACCCAAGGTCACACCAGCAGCTGCATGTGGAGGCGTGGGGAATCAAACCCGGTTCTCCCAGGTTAGAGTCCATGCTCCTAACCACTACACCAAACTCGCACTCCAAAGATGGAGAATGGGTAACAGAGACAGTCATGGGTAAACAGTGTAAGAGTACATGTGTGAACACGATTTGGGGGAACAATGCAGAAGAATCTTAAGTGTTTGAAAATGTGGACATCTTTTTTGAGAGTCTGAGAATGCTGCTTGTAATCTGCAACTGAATTTGTGAACCATTCACCAGGGCATCAGAAATTGCTCTGAAACTAATCAGCAAAATATATTGTCAATTGAAATAAAATAAAAATCTTGGACACAGACAGCACTGTTGTCATTATATTTCCAAAACTCCCACAGTAAATAGGTACAGTATATAAATAACAATAATCATATAGATCTAGGGTTGCCAGGACTGGGATGGAAAATACCTGGAGACTTTGGGGCTGGATTCAAGAGAGGGCAGGGTTTGGGGAGGGGAGAGGCCTCAGCATAGTGCAATGCCATACAGTCCACCCTTCAAAGCAGCCATTTTCTCCAGGGGAGCTGATCTCTGTCAGCTGGAGATCAGTGGTAAAAGTAGGAGATCCCCAGGCCCCTCCTGAAGGCTGGCAACCCTATATAGACCTTGACTATATGCCTGTAAGCTAAAAAAAACTAGGGTGTAAACTTTAACAGTATTATGCCTTTCTATGGTCCCTTCCACATTTGCCTGCCACTCCGGATTTTCTCAATGTTCAAGTCGAGGCAATTTAAGTCCATGGCAAAACAGCATCCAAATAACCCAGGGCAACAGCAGGCTGAAACCGGGCTGAACACTGAAGGGAGGTAATGTAATACAGAATGCAGGAAAAAACTGGAATAAAACGAAGGTTGAACTTGATTTTAGTGTAGAATGGGGAGGGGGGGGGGGAGAGAACCTGGATTAAAAAGAAGTTGAATTTGATTTTAGTGCAGAATTGCTTGGAGGACACAGCGGTGAACATGGATTAAAAGGAAAGTCCAGAAAGGGCCTCTGTCCGTTAATGGGCTTATAAGGGTGGGACTCTGCTTAGAATGTCGCTGTAGATGCCAAGAATGGTAAAAAGTGGGGTGCCAGGGTATTTTTTCCTCAGGCATTTAAATCCAGCTGTGACCAGACTCAGGGTTGCTATCTGCCTGGATAAAAATAATAGACCTGTCCCTTGAATAGAGACCTAGTGTGAAGTTATTTTCCCGGTGATTTTATTTACCACCCTGCCATGAAAACCTTCAGCTACCCATTTCCATACATTAAGCCTTTATTAAAGGGACAAGAATTTTTTTCTGTTGGCAACCCTGCCAGACTTATCATGCTTACTGGTGTTCTTTATAAGAGGGGCACACACTCCCAGCAAGCCTGTCCAGAGAAAGTGGCAATACTGGAGCGGTTATCATATGGAACATAAGTGTGATAAAATGAGGGTGTCATTTTCTAGGGCTGCATTTCCTACAGCAAATTGTAGTAAATTGTGGTGCGGTTATAAAATACAGCATTTACCTAGTAGTGATCAGGTCTTCAATTTTCTAAATGCCTACAAATTTATATATCTCTTTTATGTTTATGTCATCCTCCCTCCAAGGAGCTCATGGCAGCATACCTCCATTTCCCCCCTCACAACAATCCTGATAGTGATGATGGCCCTTTCCTCACTCTCACAGAGTGCCGGCCATCCTCCCCAATCTCTCTTCCACAGGTTTCAGGGTAACAGGTAGGTCAGAAAGTCAAATGTTGCTACCTGTCTTGCCTCATTTAAAATATAGAGAGAGGCATGAGCATTTCAAATACCAGGTCCTCCCTCTTACTCACAGAGACAGCAACAGACACAGTAGCCCAATCCCCTTTAATAATAGTCCTTCACTCAAGCTGCGGTCAGAAATGCCTTTTGATCCGACTCAGCTGCAAATGCCTGACAGATCTAAAGGGCACAATCAGACAGCAACATCTGGGAAAGGTCCTGCAGCCATCAGCATCCTGTGCTGTCCCGCCATGGAAGTGGAGTTAAAAGACACTGAGGAAAGTCTGGTCCTAATGCTTGCTGATGGGACTTTACTCTGGATGGACTTTACTCTGTCAGATCACTCACGCATGCACTCAAGCTGTTGGGATGGTCTGCTCATTCCATCCTGACTCAGTGCTGTCCCCCCCCTCTTGCTTAGCAGTATGCGCATTATCACATACTCCATGGGAAACCCTCAGTGAAGAGGTGTGATTCCTTGTTTATGCACATGGGAAACAAAAGGCAACCTTCCCCACTCGGCCAAATGTGCTGTCTGATCGGGCAGTGATGGGCTGAGCCCTCAGCTACAAAGGATGTGTGATCACACAACGCCATGTCAATTTCAGCTGGGGAAATAGGCTTGCTTCCCCTCCACACCAAATGGTACATCTGACCACAGCCTCAGACACCCAGAGATTTTTGGTGTTGGGGACTCAAACACTGTTTCATTCACATGCTGCCACCATTTATTCATGTCCTAAAATATATAGAGACTGAGATCTTTGCTTGTGTGTGTCTCTCTTTCCATGAGACAACCAGCGTACAGGGTTAAACAAACAAGGAGTTAACTTTTATTTTGGGTTTAAGACAACATTGAAGAAAGTCAGGTAGAAGTTACAAAGTTTGTTTTCAATTGAATTTTTTTAACTGTTTCCCTGTTCCAGCTCTTGAGATCCTTCATTATAAATTTACCATTTTCAGTCAGCTTTAAGCAGTACTTCTCCACATTAACTATAATCTCTCTAACTCCTGCCTTCAATTCTCTGGGCACTGTGATCTCCCAGCCCTAGCTCAGCATGCTAACCAGCACATCACATAGCATGATATTACTGTGCTACAAATGTGAGTAGATTTTTAGATAACTATAACCAGTGTGGCTTTCCTAGAGGAGTTCTACAAGCTTTTGTCTTGCAGGGGCTCTGAGGAATCTTATATCCTTCATAAAATTCCAGTTCTCTATATTTCTGAGGGGGGGAAAACCATAATAGTTCCTCCAGTGTTGGGGCTGATGTATGAATTGCTGCTCCTATTTTCTCACCACTGTTTCGGCAGCTCAGAAATGCCCAGAGGATACTCTCTCTGTTGCGCCCTTCATGAATCAGATACAAATGTAAGAGCATGTTGAGAGGAACACCCGCTGACAGGAGGAATCTAAGTTTAGTGCTAAAAAAAAGAAGAAACTCATAAAACCATACAGTGAGTTGGAGTTCAGCTCCATACAGATGTGAAATGGGGACGATAGTTAAGAAATGGAACAAAGGGAGCCTGAGGGTCTCAGAATGGGGTGCTGATGATGTATGGATAGAAAAGCCAATAAAGAGATATTGCCAGGGATCAGAGAGGAGGCTGCAAAGTGTGAAAGCTTATCTAGTATAGAGCATCCTATACAGTTCAAGATAGTTTTGAAGAGCAGGAAGATGGCTGATATGTTACACAAAGCAAATTGCAGGAGGGGAGAGGGTGCGTGGAGCCTATTCAAACATTTAAAGGCTTGCACAGTGGAGAACTGTTAAACATCCATCTCTGAACAGAAGCGTATCAGGGCTGTTCAGAATCTCACAGGCTCAGGGAATCTTTTTTTGTTTGTTTTGAGAATTGTAAGCAGTGTTCCCTCTAAGCGGCCGCTCATTAGTACAGGAAGCTCTGTTCAGCAGCCGTGCAGGGTCTTGCACTGCCCAGTGCTCATTTTAAAATTACAGCAATTATATTCTGCTCAGAATGTGAACGGCTCCACTCAGTAGAGGGGAAAATTCAGAGGGAACATTGACCATAACCCCCGGATATCACCAGAACCAAAGAGAACATTGCATGGAAACAAGTCACATGACTTCCTCAGCTTCACAGACACAGGGTGACCAATGCTCCCACTAAGCTGTGGAGTCTTCTGAGCAAAACTTCTCCTGTGTGAGCTATTGGCATTAAAGTTGTGAGCGAGTGATTTGGCTTCTGCATAAATTAGTTGGCTCTGGAGCCATCCTTCCTGAGCAAAGCAAAAATGTATGAGCTGGAGGCTAAAAAACTGAGCTAGCTCACACTATCTCAGCTTAGAGGGAGCACTGAGAGTGACCAGGTGCCTTGGAATTTTGTTCCCCTACTCCCCCCTCTCATTGGCTGTCACACTACATGCACATATCAGTTGTAAACAAATTAACTGG
Source organism: Lepidodactylus listeri (assembly GCA_029233225.1). Taxonomy (NCBI): domain Eukaryota; kingdom Metazoa; phylum Chordata; class Lepidosauria; order Squamata; family Gekkonidae; genus Lepidodactylus; species Lepidodactylus listeri. The sequence continues at coordinate 24,533,893 of JARCFY010000005.1, forward strand.
TGTAAATCCTGGCAGTTTGGGGAGGATGGGGAGATTTTTCCACGACAGAACTTAGAGCCAGACTAGAGGAAAGGCTGGGAGATTCACAAATGGTTTTTAATTTCTGAGGGGTTATAACTGATAAACAGTTACAGGGTTAGGTCAGGCCTGGCTTGGCACATGGCCAGTGGTGAGGGGGCTAACCCTTTGCTACTGCACCAGTCTCCTGACTTGAAGTAGCCCCTGGAATTGCCACTGGCCCTGCTGCAGAATCATCCAGGTTGCCTACTGTTTCCCCTAAAGTGGCAAATATCAGCTCCAAGGGGCAGGAGGGAAGGGATTAAACTCCCCTCCTCCTGTGATCCTGGTCCAAATCATTCTGCTCTTGGTGGATGTTTGCCAGTGAAAACCACTGGGGAGATCTAGACTCAGATCTCTTTTAGTGTCTTGTGCTGTTTGACCCTATGGTTGACAGGTTTCCCCAAGGAAGAGGGAATGACTACTGAACCAATTTATGGTTTAAATGTGCAGAGATCGGGGAGAGAGGCAGAGAAACATTGTTTGTTGCTTCTTCACTGTGGAATGATTTCTTTTGGAGGCTTGCCAGTTGCAAGCATCAGAAAAGCAAGGTTTTATTTATTAGAATGAGATTCATTTTAGATAGGTTTTGCATTTTTAGGGTGTTTTTTTTTTTTAAAAAAAAACATGAATAAGCAATAGGGCAAGGAAGCAATTTCAATAATGCATTAAATATTGTGCATCTTTCCATGCAGTATTTTTGATTTGCAAGGCCTTTACTGGAACTTTCTTTCCGAACTCTGAGAGATCATTAGGATTATTCTGCTGAAACAGAGCTTCCACAGGGCATAGAGTTGACTCCCTAGCAGAGATGGAATTTGAAACTTAGTTTCCCCCAGTCTTGTGTGCTTTTCTTCTATGGATCATGCTAATTCTAAATAAAACTAAGTACTGCAAAAAATAGCAGGCTAGTTTTTAGGATGGCAGTAAATAACCCACTTGGACGTTTACAAAATATACATGTGATCAGATCTGGAAGGGAATAAAGCTGGTGTGTTGCAGTGCTTTGGGTGTCACACACTGGGCAGACCAAAGTTCAAATCTGTCCTCAACTGTGTGAAACTTACTGAGTGACACCGAGGGATTTTCTACATTTTTTTTGTTTTCTAATTTGTTTTTAATCCCCTAATTTCTGCACATATTTTTGTGTCTTTAGTTTTCACTTCATTTTTTTTGCCTGTCCCGCCCCGCTGTTTTTTCGCATTCTTTTTGAGACCACTTTTTCCTCAGTCTTTTTCTGGAAGCCGATTTCGAGTTGCCTTTTTGCTCATGCATAATGTTTCTTTGTCTTGCTCTTCATGCCCACCTCCAGCCCACTTTTTTATGAATGGCCTGTCAAAATCATCAAAACACTCCTGCCCCCTGCCTGCACTGAAGATGAGTAGTTGTGACACTAAAATATTGATATTTCGATATAGCATTGTAAGGATAAGTCAAACAGGGTTTCTGAATTCCCAACTTTCATTTTTTAAAAGGAGGAAATCTCTAACCCCTCCCTTCATGGAGATATAAGGAAAAAAGCATATCTCCACATGGGAGGGGGATAGAGACTTTCCTAAAGAAGAAGCAGGCAGGGAATTCAGAGAATGTGCTTGACCTATCAACATTTTAGTGCTATTTTTTTAAGGCAGCTATATTATGGATATATCGATACAAGCATGTTCAAAAAAAGCTTGTGTGTGTGCTGTGATTCCACCCATGATGCCAGAGACGAGCACTCTCGCTTGAAAATCCTGATTATTTAAGGCATGTGTGAAAGAAAATAAACTGACCGCACACCTGTGAAAACGCAGAGGAAGGGCAGATGTGCAAAAGAACCCAAACTGATTCTAATGTGAAGTAAACTATGCATGCTCCTTGAAACAATGTGGGATAAATATGTGAGAATCCCTTTTTGTTTTTTGTTTTTACAGTTACTACAGCTGAGGTTTATTTATTGATTTAGTAAGAATCAATCCCCCCCCCCCCAATTTTGTGGCTTTGAACAGCAACTGCAGGAGTTAATCGCCGGGTTTGCCTTTGGAATCCTTATGTCACCTCCAAATCCGCTGGAGTCCTGGAAGGCCATTCAGACAGTGTCATAGCAGTCCAGTTCATTACTGAGCGTAAACTGCTTCTCAGCTTTGCAAAGGATAAGGTGAGTAGGAATCAATCAGAGATAGTTAGTTCTGGATCTCTAAGCAAGGCTAATAAAATGAAACCCAAAGGGCCACAGTTCCCCAGTTCAATAGCTGTTCCGCTTTGCAGCAGTTTAGACTAAATCGAGGGATGCTTGATCACCCAACATCCTGTTTGCTGGTTGCAAACAGGGAGCCAGTTTTCGATGATTGATTTAACTGTTCACCAACCTGTTTATACCTGTTTGGCAGGTTGCTTCCCTGTATTCCTTCCTAATCCCAAGCACATTACAATTGGCCTTCTATGCCTGTGATTTCTCACACAGCTTGACTGAGCTCTATTACCATCCCCTGTCCTTGCTGCATAATGGCTCTGCTTAGCAGGCATTTCTTAAATAATAGACAATACTTTTGCATATTATATAAATAAATGCTGGGCTTTAATAAAATCCTACCTTTCTGTGTTCAACTATATAGTCCCTAGTGACACTAATGTAGGATTGCCAGCCCCTAACTGGCACCCTGGAAAGAGAACTTAATTTTTCCTCCCACCGCCCTGTTGGAAAGTGGTTTGGAACAGGAGTTTAGGCTGCGAGGTTTCCTGCTGTAGCAGGAAATCTGGCCTCTCTAATACAAAGGCAATGCCTGCCACATGTGGACTGTTGAAAAAAACACAGTGGAAGCCTCTTGGGCAGGCATTTGTGGCTGTTCAGCGTGAACCTAACAGACTGGGTGATGGACTCATGAATGACTGACACCTTCAAACGTGGTAAGTTTGACTGCTGATCATGTTCCTGGTGAAGTTTGCAGCATCCCTAACTAATTGATTATTTTCATTTATTTATACCCCACCTTTCTGCCCAATGGGGAACCAAAGTGGCTGACATCATTCTCCTCTCCTCCATTTTGTCCTCGCAACAACCCTGTACAGTAGGTTAGGCTGAGAGTGTGTGACTGGCCCAAGGTCACCCAGCCAGCTTCCATGGCAGAGTGGGGATTTGAACCTGGGTTTCCCAGATCCTAATCCAACATTTTTAACCAGTACACCACACTGGCTCTCAATCTCTCGCTGGAATATACCAAGTCAAGTGTACAAAAGGCGTCCGCTCCTTCAGGGTGCAGCAAAGGAGCAAGCCTAGTTAGATAGAGATAGGGGTGCTTCCCTTCTTTCTCCTCCACTAAATGCTATTTCCTTGTTTGTTTCAGAATGCAGTTCTCAGACTGACTTCCTTCTTCTGCCCCGCTCCTCTTCCTGTCAGCCATTTAGCTAGAATCTTAAACCTCTCCTTTTCTTTATCTAGTAATAATTTCCTAAATAAATTCTTTCTGCTCTCTGTAACTGGGTATGCCTCACATTATGATTCAGGAAAAAAAAAACACAATCTTCAGTTGGCCAATATCTATATTGTACAAATAGAACCGATTTCTCACTTAGAGCCTTTACGTGAAATGAAACCTCTAAGGAGGCAATTAAAATGCATTTTAGTCTACATCTTTATTTAAAAAATCTCCTAGTATTTAAGTATATTAAATTTCACACCAACCTTTAGAAATGCCATTTAAGCTGTCCCCCCAGAACCGATTCACATATTATGAAGTCCTTCCTCACGTGTCCCATGTGGTTGCCGCAAGGACTTTCAATCAGAACTGCAGTGGAAATTCCATGGCTATTCCAAAGTGGCTATTTTCTCCAGGTGAACTAATCTCTGTTGCCTGAAGATCAGTTGTATTCCCAGGAGATCTCCAGCTACCACCTGGAGGCTAGCAGCCCTAGCTGTAGTTCCGATCCAAATCAGGCCTGTGCACACATTTCTAAGCACAAACCATGTCTGTTGGCTGAACGTGGTGGTGGTGGTGGAGGTGGTGGTGGGGAAATTAAGATTTGTTTCTGGGGAAAGGGTAGGGTTGCCAACCTCTGGGTGGGGCTTGGAGAGCCTGCAGAATTACAGTTGAACTCCAGAGATCAGCTTTCCTGAATTAACCATAAAGTCTAGGAGAAATGGAAATCCTAGAGTAGCTACAGAGAATGGATGTTCTGAGACTTCCATTTCTTCTATGGCTTACCTTAGAAGCTAGGAAAAACTGAATGATAGCTGCCTGTGAAGACATTAAAGGCTAGAGGCTGGTGATTAAGACAGTGATGGAGCTGCTGGTGGCCGCCATCATCCTGTGGGTTTTCAAACTGGATAATGTCTCCTTAACCCTGAGAAAAACCTGAAATTAATTAGAAAATATTCTTCAGGTTGAGTGATACAAGGCAGGACATTTACATGGCTTGGGTAGAGTTGGAGGAGCTGACCATTGACCTGCTGAGCTCCCTCCCCTCCCCCAAATTCACCTCCTGAAGGCACCACCCCCAAACCTCCAGGAATTTCCCAAGCCAGAGCTGGCAACCCTGAATAGTGGAAATTATTCAGCTGATGACATTTGAGTGCAATCAAGGCTGTTGGTATCCTTCTAGAACCATGACCAAGGTGTGTCACAGCTGCTGTACTTCCAGAAGACTAGCACTGAATGAGATCTTAGGGTATCCTACATGTGGACATATTTCTGTAAAGCTGTTATTCAGTATTTGTATCTCTTCTTTGCCTTTTGGTGTGTTCCGTCTGTTCTTTGGCTAACAGTACAGTAGGTCACACAGAGAGAAAGAGAGCAGAATTACTGAGTCTCAAAAAGGACCATTTCCTTATCTCCCCACACCAGCAGCCTAAGCAGGAGGGCTATCTTTAGGTGTCTCTGCTTTTGTCCTTTCAGCAATGGCTTTTCCCAACCATAGGCCTATTTGGTTTGAGTGGAGGAAGCTCTTTCCCAATGCTTGCTGCCTAAGACTCAGTGAGGTGTAGTGGTTAGGACTGTTGGACCAGTATTTGGGAAAGCCCGGTTCAAATCCCCACTCATGCTATGGAAGCTTGCTGGGTGACTGTCTCCATCTAACCTACCTCACAGGGTTGTTAGGATAAAATGGAGGGGAGGAGAATGATGTAAGCAGCCTTGGGTCCCCACTGGGGAACAAGGCAGGCTATAAATGAATTAAATAAATACATAGATCATACCAGGGAATGTACCTGGGACCTTCTGCATATGAAGCATATGCTTTACCAATAAGCCACAGCCACTCTCTGTACCTATGTGTCTTAATGGAACCTTAAGCCTAGCCCCCTTGTAGAGATGGGCACAAATAAAAAAAAATGTGGCTGGCCTCGGTTTGTGGCTGAACCACAAACAAAACCTGGAGGTTTGTTCACAACCGGTTTGTGGTTCATGGACCCACAAACCCTGTTGAAAGGAACCATAGTCCCTTTAAATGGAGTTTGCAGAAAGCCTGAAAAGCAGCTGAGTGGTAGGGAGCAGTCTGCTCCACACTGCTCAGCTGTTTCTGGCTGTCCTGTGCAGTTCCTTTAACTTTAAAGGGACTTTTCACAAGAAAGACCAAAAACAGCTGAGTGCTGGGGAGTTTAAAGGGACTGCACAATACATCTCAAAACAACTGAGCAACGGGTAGCAGACTGTTCACCACAGCTTAGCTGTTTTTGCATATTTTGTGGGGAACAGAAAGTAGGAGTTTAAAGGGACTCAGAGTCCCTTTAAACTCCTGCTTTCTGCTCTGTCCAAACTGCCACGAACGGCTTTAAAAGTTCATGGAAGTTTATGATGGTAGACCCATCACGAACTTCATCATGAATTTTGCTTTGTGGTTCGGTTCATGCCCATCCCTTTCCCCTTGCTCTTTCTTGTTCCCTGTTCACATCTGATACTGCAACATAGATTTACATCCCAAGAACCAAGACAATATCTCCTCATTCAGATTTGAGCAGATTGCATTAGCTGGCTGTGAAGACTCTCAGTGGCTTTGCTAACGTTGTTTTCCCTCTGTTTGCTTGACCATTATTTTTTTTTACAAACAGCCCTGTGTTGTTCTTGGCACAAGCATGGATTTGTTTCACTTTGATGGATGAGCAGGCACCTGAGCTGGTTTAGGTATTTGCATACAATGCCCTTCTGCTCTGCTACAGCAATCTCTAAACGACTGCCAGCCAAGCCAAATCAAATGTCTACTATTGCAGTGCCATGTTGGACAAGTAACGAAACCAGAAAGATAAAAGGCTTCCATTTTCAAAAGCCTTGGGTTGACAACTCAGGAGAAGCAGTACTATACATTAGTGATTGGCTGATGCCTTCGTTGGAAAGAGGATGACTGCCTATTTTAATGTGGCCACCTCCATGTTAAGAAACAAGGGTACATTTCAGTCTAGGAATTTAAAAACGAGGATTTCCATGAAGCATACATAGGGGTGCCAATGGGGGTGGAGAAAAATGTCCTCGCCCTTTAATACAGGCTTAAAGTGTGGAAATGGACTGCCAAAGCTTTTCATGGCATAGAGATAAGTAACATCACCTGGTAAATAACACCCCATTAAGCCACTGTAATTCTAGGAGAGCACAAGGCCTCATCTAAAGGCTGGTAACCCTTGCCAGTAGGGCAAAAGTATAATGCAAGAAGGAAGACAGAGATACAGATATGCTCGATCTCTTTCCAACTTTCATCCCATCCTGAGACATGTTGGTAGTGGGGCTAGGGAAACAAACCTTTCTCTGACACTGATGTTGCGCAGTGCCAAGTCCATCAATAATAAGACTGCAACACTCCAAATTTACTTTGCAATGCGAAAGGGGGACTTGGCATGCATGACCAAGACCTGGGTGAGGGAAGGTGAGACTGTCATCTTGAAAGACCTGACCTCCCCCCCCCTGCGGACTACTCAGTCCTCCATCAGTCCTGGACAAAGGAATGGGAGGTGGCGATACGCATCCAAGAGTCTTTCTACTTCAGTTCACTCCCCACCCCTGAGATCCTTGGCATTGATTTTGTAGGCCTAGTGTGGGGTGCTGAAGAGAGTTTGGCTATCTAGCTGGTGTACTCACTGCCTAGTGTACCAGCAGATACCCTGCTGAATGTGTTGGAGGTGATAGTGGCCTGGGTCTTGGAATACCCCCGACTGATAGTCTTGGGGGACTTCAATGTCCATGTCAATGATGTTGCATCCACACAGGCTATGGACCTGGCCGCACTGGGACTCTCAGATTGTATCAGGTCCCACGCATCAAGCAGGCCATCCACTGGATTTGATCTTTGGGTTGGGATGGATGCAGTCTTGAATGTTGCTGATGCAGTGCCATGGTCAGACTACTTTGTTCTAATGGCCCGGCTTATTATGCCAGGTCCTCTCTGCTTAGGCGACAAGCTGATTTATGCTTCACTACAGAGACTAATGGATCCAGTTGGTTTCCAGAATGCTCTGCAATACCCGATGCCCCCTGATGACTCGTTAGATGTGCTGATGGAAGACTGGCATAGCCATCTTTCTGAAGCCATCAACAGAATTGCCCCCCAATTCCCTTTTTCACCCCCGCTCCAAACTAGCACCTTGGTATACTTTGGAGCTTCAGAGGATGAAGCAGGAGCTTAAACAGCTAGATCCAGTTTGGCGACGGACTCATGTCAAAGCTGCAAGAACATCTTATAGGACCTTTATGAAATCCTATGAGATGGCAGTGAAATCTGCAAAAAAAGGAATTTTATGCTGTGCCCACTGCATCCACCAGCTCTTGCCTGGTGCAATTATTTAGGGTAATTAGGGCATTAACTTCCCTTTCAGAAGAAGCATCCCCAAAATAGTATTTTAGAAATAAGCGATGAGCTGATTTTGATGCTCTTGTCAGGACCTTCCTGCCTATATATTGGGCAAGCCATAGCTCTGTACCAGCTGTTCTCTCGAGGACAGTTGCCTCAGAGCTCTCTCAGCCCCACCTATCTCACAGGGTGTCTGTTGTGGGGAGGGGAGGGGAAGGGAAAGGAGTTTGTAAGCTGCTCTGAGACTCCGAGTGAGTGAAGGGTGGGATATAAATCCAATCTCTTCTTTTCTTCTTCTTCTCTTCTATATTGATACAGTATGAGAACTGGAGGCCCGTGGCTGTCTTTGGATCTAGTAATGGTCTGATTCAGCCAACTCTTTAGGGTTGAGGTTAACAGGACTCTAAATGCTGTGAAGTCCACCACTTGCCTCCTGGACCTGTGTCTGTCATGGCTGGTGAAAGCCAGTGATGAGGGAGTACGGGCCCTACTGGCAGATATTATAAATTTGTCCCTGAGTTCAGGGATCTTCCTAATGAGGCCACTCTTAAAGAACCATTGCTGGATTCCCTCAGATCTGTCCAACCACTGTCCAGTGTTGAATCTTTCGTTCCTGGGTAAAGTAGTTGAGAGAGTGGCAGCTGAGCAGCTCTAGGTATTTTTGGATGATACTTTGGATGACACCCTGGCAACGAGACAGAGACGGCTCTAGTTGCCCTCACAGATGACCTATGTAGACACCTGGATCAAGGCGGGTCAGCACCTCTGGTTCTTCTAGATCTTACAGCAGCATTTGACATAGTCAACTACAACCTAATGACCCACCACTTTGCTGATGTAGGGATCCTTGGGACTGCCTTACAATGGCTTGGCTCATTTCTCCATGGTTGGGGACAGAGGGTGGGGCTTGGGGAGAAGGTGTCACTGTGATACCCTTTGGTATGTGGTGCCCCACAAGGAGTAATCCTCTTCCCAATGCTATTTAACATCTATATGTGGCCCCTCGCCCAGTTGACATGGAGGTTTGGGCTGGGTTTTCACCAATAGGCAGATGACACCCAGCTATATCTGTTGATGGCTGGCTGGCTGAATACCACTCCTGATACCTTGGCCGAGGGCTTGGAGGTTGAGGTTGGCTGGTTGAAACAGAGCCGGCTGAAATTAAATCTATCAAAGACAGAGAGCATGTGGCTGAACTGAGGGGACCCTAGGTTGGGGTGCCATCTCCTGACTCTTGACAATGTATTGTTAACACCAATGCCAGTTGTGAAGAACCTGGGTGTGATTCTGGATGCCTCCCTTCCAATGGACGCCCAGATCACAAATGTTGCCAGACTGCATTTTTCCACCTATTCCAGTTCAGGCAATTGGTCCCCCTCCTATCTCGCCCTGATTTAGCCATGGTGGTCCATGCAATGGTCACCTCCAGACTAGACTACTGCAACTCACTCTATGTAGGGTTACCCCTGAGATAGACCCAGAAGCTTCAATTGGTCCAGAATGCAGTGATGCACCTTCTTACAGGAACATCATCTAGAGCCCATATATGGCTGGTGCTCCACCAGTTGCACTGGCTCCAACTTAAATACTGGATCAGATTTAAGGTTTTGGTTCTGATTTTTAAAGCCCTACATGGTCTGGGAGTCTGGGACCAACATACCTGCAGGACCATCTCTCCTGGTATGTTCCCCAAAGTGCATTACACTCAATGGGCAATAATCTCCTGGTGGTTCCTGGCCCAAAAATCATCTGTCTGGCTCCAATCTAGAGCTTCTTCGGCTCTAGCTCCAGTCTGGTGGAACACTTTACCAGATGAGATCCAGGCCTTGTGGGATCTGATGCAGTTTTGCAGGGCCTGTAAAACCGAAATGTTTTGCCACGTGTATGGCTGATGCCAAAGACAATAGGGAACCCTTAGCATGCAAGTATAGCCACAAATAACACCCACCAAGAGAAGACCATCAACAATTACAACTATATATGATTAAAACTGTATATTACATTCATTAAAGTACAAAGATGGGTTAGTAGTCACAACCCAATAGAATGTATAAGCACATATCCAACAGATTGCTCATAACAATTAAGTATTATTTACAAAAAGAACGTGTTCAAAACCAACGGTAGGCTCCTCTGTAATTCCATACATAAATAGTGTCTATAGACCTCCAAACAGAAAGTAACTGTGGCAGAAGACGCTCACTGTGGAAAGAATAACAGCTGTAACGTCTCTCCCAGGTATAAATCAAGACGTTTCAGTGATCTTTAACAGTGGCTGGTAAAACAGAGCCCGATCTCTAAAACAACATAGGCACAGCTCCAGTAGCTTCAATGGAGTCCTAGGGTTTTCTACAGGGACCTCAGTGGAGTACACTGCCATTGAGTCCACCCTCCAAAGGATCCGTTTTCTGAAAGGGAACTGATCTCTAGTCTGGAGATTAGCTGTAATTCTGGGGGGTTCCCAGGGCCCATAAGGAGGATGGCATCCCTTTCTCGCCCTACCTGGAGATATTGCCATCTTGCCTAGTCAGGAAACCTAGCATTGGTCCTAGGGATATAAACAGGTATGTAGATTACTCAGAGCCACCATAGTACCAATTAGTTTCTAGGTATCTGTACAGTGGCTCTGCTATTTGATGCTAGGTTTGTTGGAGGTAAGCCTATATAAAGAATTGAGTCAGATAACTCAGACTAACCCAGTCTCTTCAGATCTGGAAGCTAAGAGGGGTCAGCCCTGATCAGTATTTGGAGGGGAGACCACCAAGGAAGTTTAGGGTTGCTACGCAAGAGACAGGCAACCCGCAAACGACCTCTGAACATCTCTTGCCTTGAAAACTCTACGGGGTATAAGCTTTCAAGAGTCAAAGTTCCCTTCATCAGAGAGCTTTGACTTTCTCAGAGGGATTTATCTCTTTGAATCTAGATCTTCTGCTACAGACCAACACGGCTGCCCTCCAGAAACGATTTCCAAGTTATTTTACCACTGATGCCAGAGGCTGCACTATTTATCTTTTCCCCTCTGGCTGCCAGCCTCCCTCCCAACCTGAAACAATGGCTGCGCCATGGAAGTCTATGCAACTCCTTGTGACACCTTCCCTTCTTCCAGGAAGTCAATTCAAAGCAATCCCCATAAGTAGTTACAGTCCCTGAGATGACAATAAGAAAAATGAATTTGGATTCTATCAGATATCCTTTTCTACACTCTCTGAATTTAAAACCCCCCAAAATTTGACTGTCAGTTTGGAAACTTGGCTCTGATTACTCCTCCTTTGTTGTCCAGTGCAGGTGTTAAGGATCTGGGATATTCAGCATCAGCTTTGCATCCAGAGGATTGCCGGCTCCTTTCCCAAAAGCCTCGACTTCCATTCTGTGCTTTACTTCGATGAACCTCGTGGGCGTCTGTTCATCTCATTTAACAACCAATTGACTTTACTGGAAATGGAGCCGGAGACGGGCAAGAGCAGAGTGGCGAGTCACAGGAAAGCTGTTACTTGTGTTCTTTACAATTCGGTTTTCAAGCAGGTAAAAAAAAAAAAAAGGAAAACCTTCTTTTGCATTAGTCAGATAAGCTGTTTGGGTATCCGATTCGCTTTAATGAGATTTCGGCAAGCACTGAACTGGGAAGAGAAATGATTTTGTCCTGATGTATACTCATTATTGGTTTTCTGTGCACTTGCTGGAAAGAAGTAGGAGCCTTGTGGATTCCCAAGAGTTTTATTTTCCTGGCAAATGTCAGTGAATTCAATATATCTCAGGTCAATTGACTTCGACTCAGATCAAGACACTGATATATGACATAAATACTGCCAAAATGCAAGAAAGAAGGACTAGGAGCCCTTCCCTTCCCAAATGGGAGAGGTAGCAGGTGGCAGTGTTTACTCTTCCGTAGCTTCCTTGCCATTAACAGAGAGATAGTGCAATCCTGTGCAGAGTCACACCCTCCGAAATCCATTAAAATCAATGAGCTTAGGTGGGTGTAACTCTGCTGAGGACTGCACAGGATATACTTTGCGACGTAAACCAACACGCGCATTTGACAGCAATTTGTTAGGATTCATAATTCAGTCTTTCTGGTGCAAGGTGCAGTTTACTTGGTATATAATTCATGCAGAGCAATAGTAATATGTTGCACCTATAGAGCATTTGCAGGGTTTCAGAAATGTGATCTTTACAACCACCCTATAAAGTAGGTCAGTATTACAACCCCCCATACTACAGATGGGGATGTCTGAAGCTTGCCTAAGTATGCATTGCAGGGGTGAGATCTGAATGGGTGGTCTCCTAATATGTAGTAGCTCATGGATGCTACACTACGCCAGACAATAGGTAGCTTTGATGCTCACTGGGAATTGCATATACTCTTGTAGTGGTTAGAGTGTCAGACTGGAAACTGGGAGGTTGACCCAAGTTCAAATCCCCACTCTGCCCTGGAGGCTTACTGGGTGACCCTGGGCAAGTGATACATGCTCAGCCTCACCTACCTCGCACAGTGGTTGATGTAAGGTTAACATGGAAGAAGGAAGAATATTGTAAGCCACTTTGGGTCTCTGGTGGGGAGAAGGGTGGCTTATAAATGAAGTAAATACTTAAACTGTCACCACTGGACAAGTTCTGGCTCTAGTTATAGCTGATGTTTTTCCCGGGAGCCAGGGTTGCCAGCTCCAGTTTGGGAAATTCCTGGATATTTGGGGGGTGGAGCCTGGGGAGGGCAGGGTTTGGTGAGGGGACGAAACCCAGTTGAGTATAACGCCATAGAGTCCGCCTTCCAAGGCATGCATTTTCTCCGGGGGATCTGATCTCGGTTGTCCGGAGATCAGTTGTAATTTTGGGAGATATCCAGGCCTCACCTGGAGGTTGGTAACCCTAGTGCAGATTACCAACCCTTTTCAATTCTCTGATTAATCCTCCACACACATACCCCAAACTCCGAGTGCTAATTAAAGGATCGCCTTTATTCTCACTTTCAGGTTCACATGAACCTGGCTTTGGAAACTTTCTGAGAAGCCACCACCTGGGGACGCCTGTCTGGATATAGTTGGGAAACATGCATGCAGCATAACTAGGCCAGAGCCTCATTTCTGCAGGCACCTTTCCCCTAAAGTGACCTTGCAGCATGGTGGCCGAGGATCATGATGACGTATTTTTAATAATATAACATGTTGGTTAAATGCAAGGCCACTTGGTATGCATGTGGAATGCTGTTTGTCTGCACAGTGCTGTGGCCTATGCGATCGGAGCACTATCTGAATCTCAATGAAGAGACACCCTCGACAGACAGGGAAAGGCTTGTGTGATTGATTTCCCTCCCCCCCCTTCTCCTTTAGCTGTGCCCAAGTAACATCTTCTAATCTCCGGATTGAGATTCATCTAAAACAGACGTCTCGGTAACACACACTGCAGGGTGATATCGAAGATCATCAACATTTCCTTAACAAAAACACACAAAACCCTGTAATCTTTTATTTGGTATGGATGAGTGCAGAAATCTTACAGTCAGCTGGACCAAAGTAATAGGTACATTGTGTGTTGTCAAAGAAACAGCTCTGCGGATTAATAGGTTAAGCTCTAATTTTGGCTACAGTCCTGTGTATGTTCAGTTGGGAATAAGCGCCGTTGAACTGAGTGAAAATTAAGGCTGAACAATACGTTACGGGTTTCCAAGGGCTGTGTCTGGATTCCCCAAACTTACTTTTAGTCAGTCACATAGGATTGTCAGGTTTACTCCTTGCTCTGGTGGGGGATTGGGGGGGTGTTCCGGTGGTGGCTGGGGATGCCCCCAAGCAACCACCCACCCACCCACCGACCCCTCTCCCTCTCCTCCTGTCCAATTTAAAGGGCTTCAGCTGATCGACAGGGACCATGTGGCTTGCTGACCAGCTGGAGGGCCCTTTAAATCTAGCAGGAGGGAGGGAGAGGGGCAGTAGCAGACCTCATGCTCGGCTTGCAAAAAGACCCTTTAAAGAGTCTTTTTGTGAGCAAGGTGGGGGCTGTGGCACACGGAGCAGGGGAAATCAGCCTCGCATGCTGTAGCCCCCATTCCATTAGCAAAAAGACCCTTTAGAAGGTCTTTTTATGAGCTGAGCGTGTGGCCTGTGACCGCTCCTCTCCCTTCCTCCTGCTAGATTTAAAGGGCCCTCTAGCTGGTCGGTAGGCCACATGGTCCCTGCTGATCAGCTGAAGCCCTTTAAATCAGGCAGGAGGGGAGTGAGAGGGGTGGCTGGGTGGGTGGTCACAATTGGGGGCGGGGCTTGGGGCAGAGCTTCTCCTCCCAGCCAGCTGGCCGGGGGCAGATTGAAGCCTCCAGAAGTGGGGAACCCCTTGCCCGGACCTGGGGGCTGGCAATCTTACAGTCACATGTAGGTCTCCCAGGCCTCCTGCTGTGGCAGGTGGCATCCCACCAGCAAGCATCACTGCCTGCTCCTGCTCCAAGCAGATAATTAAAAAAAAAACAGCAATGGCACAAATGTTGCTATATCACTTCTGGGTGACGTAGGATAGTTTAGGAATGGCTGGAAACTCTATGGTTTCCCCATAGTATTTCCAGCAATCCCTAGAACTACCCGTTGTTACTTCTGAGTTTTACCTGGAAGTGATGTAGCAACATTGAAGATGTTGTGTGCACTCCCATGTCCCTGTCCTTCCTGTCAGTTGGCAGGTAACCCTAGACATGTCACCTGCAAGTTACCTTGATGGCAACTCAATTTCCAAGCATATATGGGACCCAGTTTGGATTGGGACCATGGCATATGGGGAGAAGGGGCATCTGCCTTCTTGCAGGTACCATTTTACAGATGTGATATTGCCTGGAGGTGCTATGCAACCCATAGGGCTGGGGTTGTAGGCATAGCTCATCAGTGCACATGCAGACCCCTAATGGGACCAGGGTTGAACAAGGAAAGAATGAAGGGCTGCACCAATAGGAGCAAAGAGACAAAGAAAAAATGGTGCAATGGGAAAAGAATTCTTTATTCCAAATAACTAGACCAGCTGGTTTAGCAGAAGCGCTGCTGCATGTTCATTTTGCAGAGCCCCCCCCAAAAAAAGCTTGGTGTGAAGCATGTAGGGGTATTATTATTGGGACTAGGGTTGCCAGCTAGGGTTTGGAGAGTGGAGGAACCTCAGCAGGGTATGATACCATAGAGTCCACCCTCCAAAGGAGCCATTTTTTCCCCTAGGGAACTGATCTCTGTAGTCTGGAGATCAGTTGTAATTCCAGGAGATCTCCACCCACAAATAGTGTCCTTAAAATGAATTATTATTTTCTATTACAATCCTTTTTCACAGAAGTTATCAACCACTCCCTCTTTGTCTCTAAACATGGTCACAAAAGAAGCAGCTACGGATCGCCTAGGTTGTTATCCGTTTCCTCTGGCTCTTGACTTTTTCAGGTCACTGTCGCAGTGGTGGAGCTCTGAATACATATTGGTGTTTATAAACAAATTCCATACTATATAAAATAGATCATGTGTACATATGCAAAATACAATCTTACCCCCATCAATATGTATCCACAGCTCCACCACTGAGACAGCGGTCTGAAGAAGTCAGAGAAAACAGACAGCAACCTAGCAATCCGTAGCTGCTTCTTCTGTGACTATGTTTAGAGACAAAGAGGGAATGGTTGATAACTTCTGTGAAAAAGGATTGTAACAGAAAATAAGAATTCATTTTAAGGACACTATTTGTTGTCTAATACTTTTGTACAGTTTTGTTTGGTGGCTTGCATACTTGCATACACAATGCACTGTACATCCATTGGCAGTTGATTCACAGCTGGAGGTTGGCAACCCTAAATAGGATGTATAGCACCTCTGGGACCATTTCAGGTTGGAACAATGGGACATTTGGGAAGGCTTGAAGCCCCTTCACTCTGCATGCCACATTCTTGACCTGAATTGGGCCCCTGCACATTTGGGGAATTGAGTTCTCTGTAGGGTGGCCATTCCCCCCATGGGGGCTGGGTTTTCCCCTCTTTTGGCTCCCCAATTTGCTGATGGCCAGCTGGCCAGTGGGGGGAGCACCACCCCCCAAAAGCCCCATCACACTGGGCACTTCATGCAGGGGACACACTAACTTTTGGGTAAAAACTCTATGGTGACCATAGAGGTTTTTTTTACCCAAATGCTAGAGTGTCCCCTGAATGACATGCCTGGCACGAGGACATCACCTTTGGGTGACATCATCATGGTGTGTGTGTGCAAAGACCCAGGAGCCAGGCTGGAGCCTCCCGCTGGGACAAAGGTAAGACCTGGCAACCCTTTTTTTCTGTGGGAAACTCTCAGTTGACCTCTGACTGAGGTCTTTGGGGTAGATCTAGGGGAAGATACATGGAAAACATGACATGTAGTTAGGAAACTGAAACAAGTTTTTCCACCCTAACTGACAAACTTTGCTGTGGAAAACACAGATTACGATCCTTTTGATTCTCTAGAAACTCCCATAGACTTTGGTCACAAAGGGCCAGCTAAAGCCATTGGTGGTGGGTTGTGCTCCCCATAGCTCTTTTGGCATTTTAAAAGGTGTGGCAAACAGCAGAAAGAGCTCTCAGCTGTGGGCCCGATCCTTTAACCACTTTAAAATGATGATGGCAAACTTATGGCAGCCCACAACTTTTCTGTCGTGTTTAGTTTGGCTCCAAGAGCCACTGTTCTGCTGCTGAGCTTTTTGTAGTAGTTAGTTCTGTGATTTATGCTGATAGATTTTTTTTATTGGATTTTATGCTGCTGCTTTATTTGGGGGGATAATTTTATTGGCATGTTGCTATTTTAGTACATCAGAAAGCCCTCTTGCAGACCGTCTCTTAAGTGGTTCGATATCTTAAAGATCAGAAGAGATTCTCCTTAAGAACCAAGTTATACACCAGGAGATCCGTGATTAGGATCCCCTGCAGTTTTTTTTAAGGCACTAAAAGCAGTCACAGAAGGAAGGAGGAGCTGATCTTGACTGAGAGCACAGCACAGGGGTGGATTTATCCCCTCCCCGCCCAACCTCCATCTCCCTGTCCTTGAGCTACAATTTACCCTGCCTGAAAGTGTATACAGATGTACATTGGCCCCATAAAGCTTTAAAGATCAATGATGGGGCTTTGAATTGGGCCAGGAAGGATAGAGATAGGCAGCTGAGCTAGAAGGGATGCAGTGTTCTCTTTGCACCTCAACCCAGCAAGGAAACGGGCTGTGGTATTCTTCACCAGTTTCCCAATGGTCTGCAGAATCAGCCCTGCACAGACTACTTTGCAAGAGCCAAAGCAGCAAGCCTAATCCTCTCACAAGCATTAAGTAGTTAATGGAATCTCTTGAAGAAATGTTGCTTAACTTAGCCATCTTTGTCTACTTGGCTTTGTCTCCACTTTGCTGCTTCTGCCTGTTTATCTTGGGGACTCTGAGCTGTGGAGTATTTCCCCTTCCTGCTGTGTACTGAGGCCAGTAAGATCCCCCCCCCCCCCACAAGTCCTGTGGTTTGTTTCCACTACAAGTTGTGCCTTCGTTTCTGTCAAAGAAGGGAAAAAAATCACCTGTTCTTTATATTCTGGTTTTGTGAAAAATCCCTCAAGGATTCTTCTAGACTAAAAGATCGAGGTGTGATTGATTTTATATACCAATCAAACGTACCAGAGCACAAGCTGTTATTGTAGCTTGCTTGTGGCCAGTGAAACCAGAAGAGAAAGAAGGATCCCAAGGTGCGAGTTAATGTCTCTGATAGAGATACTGGAGAGACCCCGAGGGAGTCCTCGGTGAAGAAATCAATGGAGGGAGATAGACAAAAAAAACTCGTGCAGAGCCCACGAGGGAGGAACAGATCAAGACTAAGCCGGGAGATGTAGGGAGTGAGCAAGCTAGTAATGAAGATATTTTATGAGGACCCTGTGCATTACATGCATGTTTCTCTTTGGGCAATGACAGAAAATGGACACATTCAGCGTCCCTTTTTACATTACACACTGTAGGCACCAAGGGCCTTTCCAGACACTTTGGCTGTTCTGGGAAGACCCCATTTTCCAAGACTAATGGGACTTGCAGGACCTAGAAGAATTAAATAGCAAGAACATGCATGGTTGGTCCTGGTGATTTTGATAGTGAAGGAGGCACAGCCAGTGAGGATTTCCCTAGTGGATTCTCTGCTCTGCACTCTTAGTAAGTCATGGGAGGAGGAGAAGAAACCGAATGTTGTCTTAAGCTTCTAATGCTCAATCAGAGATTGATAAAACTCCAGCAACTGCATCAGGGCTTGACCGTGGTTTCACCTCAGTGGCTAGGTCAAAGGATTTATGAGATGTATGTGTACTGAAGAACTCTATGGCTCAGTTCAATCATCATGACCAGCCATGGTCAATGAGGCTTGGTGTGATGCCTGGGTTTGTTTGTTTGCTTTGCCATCATGTCACAGCTGACTTATGGTGACCTCATGGGGTTTTCAAGGCATGAGACATTCAGAGGTGGTTTGCCATTGCCTGCTTCCACATCAAGACCCTGATATTCCTTGGTGTTCTTCCTTCCAAATACTAACCAGGGCTGATCCTGGTTAGCTTCCAAGATCTGATCAGGCTAGCCTGGGCTTCCAGGCTTTCTGGTATTATAAACCATATCTTCTGAAAGATGTGGGACCATGGGTTACTGTGATGTCTAAACTGACAAACATTATATGGCATTTACTCCACATTTAAAGACTTTTAACTCACAGAGAGTAGAGTAAATTTTTGAACATATGAAGCTAAGTGCTGAAAAGATGGAAAATAAAAGCAGAAAACCTACTCTAAACTATGCTGGGTATGTGAGGCGCAAATAATGTGCTGAGATCTGAAACACAAGCTTTTATCCTAGCACTCACCAGCACAATGAGGTTCTTCTCTGCATTCTTCATCTTCCAAGAGTAGCTGTTGATGCCTGAAAAGGTCTTGCTAGAGTCTGAAAGACCCACATGGACAAAAGCCACTTATATTTGAGGCTACAATAAGGAAGAATTGAGTGTGACTGTTCCCTCCAGCCAGCAGAACCTCAAAAGTCCCCTGAGGCAGGAGAGGGCAATTTCTCCCAGTGTCTCTTCTTCACTCAAACCCCTGCCTTGAACTTGAATGTTTTTTTTGTTAACGGGTACACATAAACTCATAAAGCTGCCTTATACCATTGATCTGTCCCTTCAGTTTATTCTCAGCAGAAGTGTCCATGAAATACAGTGGCTTGTTTGGCTTACATAGGATAGGCCCAACACAAACGTTCAGTAACATGCAATACAACTATAAATACAATCCAGAACCTACAGATTCACATAATAAAAGGGTAGTTACATTGGACTCCAGTAGTACCTTAGAGACCAACAAAAGTTTTGAGGCATGAGCTTTCTAGAATCAAAGATCCCTTGGACAGATGCAGATAGCTACTTGTATCTGAGGAAGGGAGTTTTGACTTTTGAAAGCTTTATACCCTGAAAATCTTGTGGATATCTACTGGACTTTAAGCCTTGCTTTTCTACTGTAGACCAACGTGACTACCTCCTGAAATAATAAAAGGATAGAACTATTTTTTTTAAATAATTTATTACATTAGATTTATTAGGCTGCCCTTCCATTAGATTTATTAGGCTGCAAGCAGGGCTCAGGGTGGCTTACAACAAAACAAATACAAGAAATAGTTTAATTTAAAACCAGCATTAAAAATACCTAAAACATATCAACAAGTAAAACAGTACAAATTCCAAGATGGTGGAAGGAAAGATTTCAGCTTCCACAGGCCTCCTAAGGGGTGGGGGCGGTTACGGAGGGTGGAGGGGAGGGGAGAGTGCCAGATTTCATACTGTCCCATCACTGTCCTCAAACAAATCCCTGGGGGAACATCTCTGCTTTGCATGCCCTGCGGAAAGGCAATAACATTTTTTAAGTTATCTGAAATGTCAGCATGCCTACTACCTGATTCTTTCAGCTAGAGATGCTGGGGATTGAACCTGGAATGCTGTGTATGCAGAGCAGATTATCACTAAGTCACAGCCTCTGCCCCCTCTCCCACTCGCAGTTGGTACAATGCAACTGATAGTTGGGACAAGCCATAGTTTGACATGAGGTCTGAACTGAGCCTCTGGCTTTTGAATCACCCAGAGTTCCTATACAGTAGAAAGGCAGCTAATAAATGTTGTGATTTTTAAAAAAATACACCATATCATAAAAGCAAGGAGCTCAGTGAAGGAACAAATTCTCTTGTACTTGGTTAGTAAAAATGTATACTAGATATGGGCAACTGTGCTATACATCATATTTCTAGGCTTAGCATGATCTTTTGATTTTCCAGGCAGAGAGAGAGAGAATTTATGGCTTCCTAAAAGCAGATGGAATGCTAAAGAAATACATTTCACTAATAGAAGAAATGGAATCTGGATCTGCTGCTTCATTGCGCATAATGTCCGAGCGGTCCAAAAATTAAATGCGGAAATCGAGCTTAGACAAAGATCAGTTTGGGGGCCAATGATATCCAATTATGTAATTAGCAAAATAGCATGGGGGTCGATGAGAGAATTGGACAACCGGTTGGAGATGGGTCCGAACTGGATAGATATAACACATATTGCAGATATAGCACATATTGAATTGTAGCGCTGGCATGGGGCCCTCTGGAACGACAAAACACTGTAATTCAGTATGAAATGATGGTGTGAGTTTGGGGTTTTTGTCCATGTGAATCTAAGTCAGGTGGCTTTTTGTCCACGTGAGTCTCACTGAGAAGTATTGGAGTCTGGAGTCCATGGAACAGTGAAACAGCTAGATCTTTATTGCTGGTCCGGATGAAGCATACAACCCAGGGCTCTGAGCCCTTCTTTTATGCTGGTCAGGGATAATCCCCTGACCTCGCCCAACTGGCCTGATAGGCTATTATCAGTCTATTTACATCTCATAGGTTCCCTGGGAGAAACCTAGGTATATGATTGGTGGCCGGTTTGAATCCACCTGGCCTTTGTTCTACCTGGCTGAAGCTCAGGTAGTTTCTTGGCCATGTGCTCTGGCCACATGGCGGTCGCCATTACTGGAGCACTTGGCGACCGCATGGTCAATACATAACACTCACCAAATCTACTATCGTCTTTTCAGGAGTCAGAAAGGGCTTCTGGGAAAAGAGTGAAAGGGAAGATCCTCACTGTGCTTGTAGTTGCTAGGAAAAACCTTATGATTTACATCTGGAGCCATGGCTTGTGCTTCATATGCAAACCAAGTTTTACAGTTACTTGTCTTCTTGCATTTTCAAAGCATTCAGCATCAGTTAAGAGGGGTTGTGGAATGGTATAGTACAGCCTGATCACGTCAGATCTTGGAAGCTAAGCAGGGTCAGTACTTGGATGGGAGACCACCAAGGAAAGCTTTGGAGAAGGAGGCAATAGCAAACCAGCTCCCTTGAAAACCCCTTGCTTGGGTCACCCTAAGTCAGCTGTGACTTGATAAGACTTTACAAACACATCAGTTAAGAATTTTTACATGCTTCCTCCAACTCCCTCCCCCAAATGGCAGTGCAGTAAAAGCCAGTGCCTGGTGTGTGTGTGTGAAATTCTGTATGACTACAGTTTGTCTGGTATTCTTGTGTGTATCAAGCACCTGGCATCTGAATAAGTGCAACAGTAAAAGATGAAATATGGCTGCAAATTTTTAGGCTAAAGTTTCCCTTACTACAGACAGGATAAGATCATAGATGAGAGACTGCAAAAAGACCTGGATATTGTTATAACTGTGCCCAAAGATAAAAGCCACAGGTCACTTCACAAGTTATGTGTACACCTATGATGTCTTAAATATAGTCTGAAAAATGTGAAATGGGCCAAATGTATTTGCAAATGTCCACATTACATGTATTCTCATCAGAGACCTGTGATTGTCCTCAGCTCCCTGCTGAGCGTGTGCCCTGTGCCATACTTGGTTTTGCCTCTGCTTAATGTGCAGAGAGCCACCAAGTCACCAGAAGAAGCCCAAACAGGACATTTAAAGTTGATCAAGTGTGTTCCTGGTGTGACAGTGGCTGGCTGGTGCCATCAGTATCAGTGAGTGAGCAGCTCTTGAACTGGAAGCATTAAAGAAGCAGCAGCTGAACAGGATGGAAACGATGAAGGAAGATGTTAACAGCAGTTTTGCAGAAGAAAAGTGGGAAATGTACAGCAGTCAAAAAGGTCATGGCTCTAACAAGCACCCCGAACTGGAAATAGCAGCAATAATGAATGCCAGGGGTTGGCTCTATAAGGGAGGAATTGTGGATGGCCAAAACAGAGAGAGTATGTACACACAATAGATGTGTGCCTTCTATAGGTCACAAGTTCTCCCTGAGAAGAGGGAGGCAAAGAGGCAGGGAAAATAATAATCTCTCAAACAAATAATTCCCATGTGTTTTCTGTATTTAGGTATAAATCCTGTCCCATCTCAAACAGCTCAGAGTTGGTGACAAATCCAAAGTGATCCTAGTGGAATCATTGAATTAGAGGAAATGTCTCCTCTCCTCCCTTTTCCGACTCATCCTTAAACTATAAAGTTCAGCCAAATGCTCATAATACTTCTGAAAGGTGTTTAGGCTTGGGCATTGGTGAGTCTATAATGGGGTGTGGGTCATGTAGGGTTGTCAACCTCCAGGTGGGCCCTGGAGATCTTCCAGAATTACAGTTGATTTCCAGATGACAGAGATCTGTGCCCCTAGAGAAAATGGCTGCTTTGGAGGCTGAAGTCTTTCCCCTCCCCTCCCCAAACCCCACCCTCCCCAGACTCCATGGCAAAATCTTAAGGAATTCCTCAGCCTAAGTGCTATAAAATAGGAAATGTGGGTGCTATAAAATAAGAAATAGCCCCAGTACACCTCCCTCAAAGGAAAGCATAATTCCCATGTCACCTAAAGCCTCTTTCTTCCTTTTAAGGAAAGTATGGTCATAAAAGCAAGATTTGAGTCCAGGAGCAGCTTAAAGACCAACAAGATTACCAGGCTGTATGCTTTTAAGAGTCAAAGCTCCCCTCATCTGTCTGACTAAGGGATCTTTAATTCTTGAAAGCTTATACCACTGCAAATCTTGTTAGTCTTTAAAGTGCGACTGAACTTGATTCTTGCTCTTCTGCAAAGGACCAACATGGCTACCCACCTGATACAATCATGAGGGCAGTCAGTCCCATCATAAAATACTATTCAGTCTTGGTGAGTATACTGACTCTTGGCCCTCCTTCAACCAAGGCTGGATGCTGAGATATTCTCTGGCTTTCCAAGCTGATATTGGCTGCGATTGTATGCACAATTAGACCCAACATAAGTGTGAATGCCGGCGGATTTAAAGGGAGTGATCAGACAACAACCTCTTGGAAGTGTCCCGCAGCCATCGGCAACCTGTTCTGCTCCACCGCAGAAGTGAAGTTAAAAGACACCAGGGAAAATACGGTAGAAAACGGGTTGTGACGTGCCACGGATGGACTTTCCCCTGTCTAATTGCTCCAGCACACTCTCATGGCATTGGGATATTCTGATCAGGCCATCCCGACTCCTTGCCATTGTTCCCCCCCCTTCTCAGTATGTGCATCATCACAAACTCCATAGGGAGCCCTCAGTGCGGAGGTGCAGTTCATCGATTCTGTGTTTAAGCACATGGGAAACAAATGGCAAAAAATCCCTTACTCACCTGCAGTTGCGTCTGATCACACACTGATGGGCTGCTTCAAAGGGAGGTGTGATCTCGCAACTGTGGGTCAAATTCCTCCAGAGGAAATAGCCTTGCTTTACCCCAACTTTACCTGGTGCGTGTGACCACAACCATAATCTATTTCTCTCAAACTTCTCATCCCCATTGATAAGAAGTGGTGCTGTCTCCCTTTGACTTTAAATACCCAGACAGAAAAAGAAGGAAGAAGGCTGTTGGAAAAACAAAACAACAAGCCCTTCATGCTGGGCCTGAGTGATCACACAGTGAAGGATACCCTTTGGTACAAGCTTCAGGTTGGTCCTTTTCAGTCACTGCCAAGGGCAAGACACAGGTGATTTAATTTTGACTATCTTGGTGCAACGGCTGCACGCTTTCATCGCAGTGCAACGGCTGCATGCTTTCATCGCAGTCTCCTTACACCTTTGAAGGAGAGTCTGTAATAGAAGGGACCACTGGTAACACTTCTATTATTAAAAGCACTTTGGGTTGCAATTAAAATTCTACTTGGGCACCATTTGTAATGATGCTTTTAGGGCTTGAGAGGAGCACAGCTAATTTAACATAATAAGTATGCAGCGTATCGCCGCTTAGCAAGGCAGATTCATTTAATTACCCAGGTTGAAGGCCAGCTGACTCCTTTCCCTTATCTAGGTTTTTGGAGGTATTTTTACATTCAGGTGATATCTGTTGACCTTAGAGGACAAGCTTGTAAAAATCAAAATGCCCAAATGCAACCTGCCAACTTTCTTCTGGAACAGTGGGTTGGATCCAGTGCAGCTGCTCTACTGGAGGAGGCACTTTCCCTCAGCACAAGGAGATTTTCCCTGACAAGAGGCTTAAAGAATCTCTCGCGTCAATGGAAATTTCTTTGCACCAGGGGAAAATGTCACCTCTAGCAGGATGGATCCATGAGATTCATCCCGATGTTATAATGGGCTGGCTCCAACTAGATTTTCAGCAGGTTAAAAAAAAGGAAGAAGGGGGTCCTCTTTTATCACAAAAAAGAAAAGAAACAACCCTATGCTGGGGTACATGACACCTGCATAGACAAAGCCATGTTAGAGGGGGAATGTAGTATGGAGGGGAACTGGGTGGGACTGAGTGGGAAAGTATGTGGATTCAACCCAATATGTTAAGTAGATAGCATACGTATTGTATAAGATAGCCCAGGCTAACTCAGTCTCAGCAGATCTCAGAAACTAAGCAGGGTTGGCCCTGGTTGGTACTTGGATGAGAGACCACCGAGGAAGTCCAGGGTTGTTATGCAGAGACAGGCAATGGCAAACCATCTATGTTCTCTCTTACCTTGAAAATCCTACGGGGTCATCATTAATCGGCTGCAACTTGACGGTACTTTCCACCACCATTGATTATGATTTCAGGCAGTTTCTATAAACTTGCCACCATTTTGGAAGGAAGGGCACTTGACTCATGATGTTCAAACTTATTTCAAAATGTATGCTTCTCCAAGATGGAGCTGTTTACCACCATTCCATTAAATTGAACAAAACACCAGTTTATCATAAAAAATTCAAATCCCAGGAACTAGCAACCCAAACAAGTTCAATAACAAAGTAACACCAGTTCCATTAAAAGTACAACTTTGCATGTGGTCCAGAATAATGAGAGAGCATTCCAGACATCTGAAAGGACATTCTACAGTGCTGGAGTAACAATGGAGAAAGATCAGGCTCTCACTCTCTCTGAAGGAACTACCAACAAAGTTTTATGAGCTGATCTAAGCTAGCAAGAGTTGTGACCTGGATAGCTCAAGCTAGCCTGATCTTGTCACATCTCAGAAACTAAGGAGGGTCAGCCCTGATTATTATTTGGATGGGAATGAGGCACACAAAGTCAAGGATTGAGGCACACAATGGCAAACCATGTCTGAATGTCTCTTAACTAGAAAACCCTATGGGATCAATGTAATTCAGCTGCAACTTGGTGGCAACTCCCCCCCTTCCCAACAACCTAGCAAGAATGTACTGCTCTTCCAGTACATAGATCTCAGACTGTCAAGGAAATTCTGAGTCTAAACTAGCACCTTGAATGGACATCAGAAGTATTCAAGTAGTCAAAGGTCTTTTAACTATGGCTGATTTTACATCTGACTTTCCCGCTGGAATCATTCTAGTTCCAAAAAAACCTGCCCACACCTCTGTGCAGTGTGAAACCGTGCTGCTACTGAAATGTCCATATCTACTAATTGCCCTCCTGTGGTCAAGCTAGTATAATACCACTTTATTCTGCTTTAAACAATTGTGGTTTCTTAGTGCACTAAGACCCCCTGGAGTGAAATTTCACACCACTGTGAAATCAGCACAGGAAAAGACAGCAGTCAAACTACTTTAGAGGGGAGGTGTAAAATCAGCCTATGTCATAATGTGCTCACAACATAAAACTCTTGACAAAAAGTGGGCTGCCACCTTTTGTACTAATTGAATTTCTTGAGATAATTTCAATGGAAGCACCACTGTAGTCTAGCTGAAAAGTTTAGAGATGCATGTATCACTGTGGCAAAGTTAACAGAGAAGCGTTTTACGGACCATTTGTGAGCGGCAAATGTACCACCTTGAGTCTCCAACAATAGGGCAAAATCATGACGCATCCCATAGCTCTTAACAGGCTCTGGCAAGGATAACTTTATTCCACCAACAAAGGCAGATCTAACCTAATGACTCTTTCTTTCCCATCACTGTCATCAAAGCCAGTTTGATGTAGTGGTTAAGAGCGGTGGACTGTAATCTGGAGGTTTGATTCCCCACTCCTCCACATGAAACCAGCTGGGTGACCTTGGGTCAATAACAGTTCTCTCAGATAGTTCCAGGTGGTCAGCTGTGTTGGTCTAAAGCAGTAGAACAAATTTAGAGTCCATTTCCCCCTTAATTAAATCAAAACAACTGTTGTCCTTATAACTTTAGCTCGTTATTTAGTTTGGTTTTTGCATAACTTAAAACTTCTTCATCATGTTACATGTAAGTTCTCTCAGAGCAGTTCTCTCAGAGCTCTCTCAGCCCCAGCTACCTCACAGGGTGTCTGTTGCAGGGAGAGGAAGGGTACTGTAAGCCACTCTTAGACTCTGAGCTAAATACCATCCTGTAGAGTTCTGTAAGACGTAAGCTCCTCAGAGATTCATTTTAAGATGGTTAGGAATGCCTTCGTTGGAGCGGAAGGAGTGTTCTGTTACTCATTTCACTGATTAGAATTTGAATCTAACCTTAAATATATTTGAAAAATGTAAAAATAGCCTTCAGTGAGTAGGAAACCTTATCACTGACCTAGTTAAATGGACCAGAAAAGAAGTCTATTAATTTAAGAATGGAAGACTCTTTTGCTTAATATCATGGGTGCCCTTGAAACCACTTTCCCATTCTAGTCCTGTAACATCTGTAAAGGGGAACTTTAGGTACTGAGCTATGATGTGGTTCTTTATAAATGTTAGCAGAATGGCATAGGACCCTACCACATGGAAGCAGCTCCCTTGCAGCTCTGCTAGTGTCTGAGTCAGTCCTTACAGATCATATATTTCGTGTATGTGCTAGTGCAAACCACCTTGGGCCCCCTTTTTGGCAGGGATATAATGTGTGAATAAATAAATACCAGATATGGCTGGTGGGAATTGACGGTAATAATAAATCATGCAAGACATGGCAAGAAGTAGATGCGTTTTCATGAGCAATGAAAAATGCCACAGATATCAGCAGGGACAGAGTGTTATCTATCCAGATGGTCTTTCTTCCAGTTCATAGTATCTGACTACATGGTTAAAATTCCAAATCGAAACTAATGGATTCTGAGACATTCCCTTGATCATCTTTTAAGATCCATTACTCAATGGATCGATTTACTAAGATAAGTCGGGATGGCTTATCTCGCCACAGACTGCGGAGCAGTTTGTCTAGCATACTCTCCAAAGACCTGTTGGAAAGGCACTGCATTCTCAACGCGAAGGGCACTTTGTCCCCCTCTGAATCCCAATTATTATCTTTTGAGGGACCAAGGCTCTCCTCCGTTGAACGATAACAGCAGTGAAATCATTACTCTTTCGTTAAATGGCACTCTCTGCGAAGGCAGGTATTTAAAGATGGGATAAGAATCAGCCCATAAACTTTAATAGGGAAAGAAGATAAATCTTCTAATGAGCTGGAAGAAAGAAGATGAGAAAATCAATGTCCATTTCCCCCTGCCCTTGTTTGGATTTGCATTTCAGCCATGGGCAATTATATAAGTGAAGTGCACATACATCTGCTATTGTAATGAAGGAACAAGAAGTAAACAAGACTTTAATGTTTGTTTGTTTGTTTATTATTTATTTATTTATTTATTTCACTGATACCCTGCCTTTCTCTCAGATCCCAAATCCGATGCTCTAACCACTGTGCCATATTGACTCTTAAGAGAATTTTATGTATGTGTGTGTGTTTACTTTTTCTTAGGTAATCACCTCCGATACAGGATCGACTGTTATCTTCTGGCTGATTGATACGGGGCAGAAAACCAAAGAATTTACACGTTGCCATGGGAATGCTGAGATCAGCACCATGGCTCTGGATGGGAGTGAGACAAGACTCTTCACTGGAAGCACCGACGGGACAGTGAAGGTATGGAAAAGAGCCATTTCAGAGCACAGAGGTGCCATGTTGCAAAACAGATGTGCGCACAGTGGGAGGTGTATCTGTGACAGAAGTGGCAGGGAATGTATTATGGTTTGGTTCCTATCCTCCTTTTCAGCTTGTAGAAAGCATTTCTGCCTGCTGAAGAGGGGAGGGTGATTATCAGCAGTTCTCTCTTCCAATGTAGCTCTCATACCCCTCATACTATTCTCAGGGGTCCACTGACGACAATGATGACATCATCATCATCATCATCTTTTAAAAAATTCTGAATTGCCCAATCCCTGCTAAGGGCTCTGGGTGATGTACAACATTCAGTTAAAAATATTGAAGACCATAGAATAAAATACATAAATAGGACTAATACAAAAAAATCTAAAAGAATCAGATGGTGAATTTCATATTACTTCCCATTCCGGCTGGCCGGCCACCTCATAGGTAGGGGGGGAGGAGGAATAGAGCAAGTCTGGAGAGCAAGGAAAGGGTGCCAGCCAGAATGGAAACCATTGCCATCCTCAACCAAAAGCCTGGCAAAACATCTCCATCTTACAGGCCCTGTGGAATTGCACAAGATCCCGCAGGGCCCTGATGGTATTCGGCAGAGAGTTCCACCAGGTCAGCGCCAGGACCAAAAAGGGCCCAGCCCTGGTCAAGGATAGCTGGACATCTTTAGGGCCAGGGACTACCAGCAGATTGCTCTCCAAAGGAGCATAATGCTTCTCGGGGACATACCGGAGGAGACGGTCCCATAGTGATTTTGATGGGGGCACATCAGGCTGCTGTGGGGGGCAGGAGGTTTTCCCTCCACTGAGGGCATCTCCACTTGCACTGAACAGGAGTCAAGAGCAATCTGCTGCTGACATTGTAAAACTGTAGGAAAAGGACACACTGCTTGGTGTAGTGGTTAAAGTGTCGGGCTAGGATCTGGGAAACCCAGGTTCAGATCCTCACTTTGCCACGGAAGCTGGCTGGGTGACCTTGGACTAGTCATACTCTCTCAGACTAACCTACCTCACAGGGTTGTTGTAAGGATAAAATGGAGGAGATAATAATAATGTAAGCCACATTGGTGCACCATTGGGGGGTGAGGAGCAGGATATAAGTAAAGTAAATAAACTGTTATTGAGAGCGAGTGTGGTGTAGTGCTCAGAGTGTCGGGCTAAGATCTGGGGGGCCCAGATTCAAATCCCCGCTCTGCCATGGAAGAATGCTGGGATGCCTTTGGGCTAGTCACCCTCACTAATCCTAACCTACCTCACAGGGTTGCTGTGAGGTTAAAATGGAGGAGGGGAGAATGATGTAAGTGGCTCGAGGGGAAAAAAGTGGATTATAAATGAAGGAAATGAATAGACAACAAGCTGATCCACATATTGCGTAAAACATACAGCATCACCTTCTGAGACTGGACAGAATGCCACAGGGGATTCCATTTCTAAAGGTCACCACTTTAAAAACTCCCTGAATGTAGGAAATTGACACATCAGAGAGAATTTATTCCATTTTTAAGCTTGATCTTCCTCCAAGGAGCTCAAGCTGGTTTACATGGTTCACCCCTCCTCCATGCCCTTGCAGAAAAGGCTAGACCAAGGGAAAGTGACTGCCCCTGCATCTCCCAGTACATTTCATAGCAAGCAGGAATTTGAATCTGGCCACTCCCAACTCTTGCCCACTGCTCTAACCACTACACCATACTGGTTAAGCTAAGGTGCAGTTTTCGCCCAAGATGCTCATTATCCATGCATAGTAAGGGGTTTGGGTTTGTTGGTTTGGTTTTTTTATTTGCTGCGGACGTGCATTGAGTCCTGCAACCAACCATCTACAGTCTTTTCTTGTCTGCGAAAGGAAGGTGATGTTTTTTGACCTCTGGTTCACGGTGCCTTAAAGGCTATGCAGATGTGCAACTGCAGTTCAAGCATTTGGATGATCTTTGCTTAATACAGCAGTTAATTCCATCGGATGTTCAGAAACCTTTTCTAGTTTTAATTGGATGCAATTAGAAAGACCTTGGGGTTCCAATGCTCAAGCAGGTTTATGTATGAGATGTAATTTCATGCGCCCTCTTAGCAAAGGACCAAAAAAGAAATCTAAACAAACGATAAATGCCAGTTATTTATTTCCAGTTTGTCAGCTACTATAGCAGGCAATTTAGAGTTGTAATATTGCAAAAAACTAGGATTTATCACAATGAAGAAGATAAAATATGCCCCATGTTAGTTTTTACAGGGTGGATGCACAAGTCTCATTTCAAAGGCAGGAGTGTGGTGTTGTTAATTCTAGCTTTCTGTTTATGGCTATATTGTTAAACAGGGTCACTAATCTCCAGGTGGTGCCTGGAGATCTCCCAGAATCACAACTGATCAGCTAATGACAGAAATCACTTCCCCTGAAGAAAATGGCAGCTTTGTAGGGCGGACTGTATGGATTTATACAGGGCTCATTTTGTAGCAGGAGCTCCTTTGCATATTAGGCCACACCCACCTAATGTAGCCAATCCCCCAAGAGCTTACAGAGCTCTTCTTACAGGGGCTACTGTAAGCTCCTGAAGGATTGGCTACATCAGGGGTGTGTGGCCTAATATGCAGAGGAGCTCCTGCTACGAAATGAGCCCTGGATTTATACTCTGCTAAGGTCCCTCCCCCTTCCCTCCCCTGTCCAGACTCTACCCCAAAATTCTCCAGGGATTTGCTAACTTAGAGTTCGCAACCCTATGTTTTGTGCCATTTTGTTCCCATTTCTTTAGTCATGCTATCTCTGATAAAACCAGTGATGAGATCCAAGTACGGAAAGGACCATCTGATTGACCGTTGATCCCTAGATGATTTTGCTGATGACATCACAGGGCTAATTTGATGTGATATCAAATAAAAGATGTTGGGTCTAGAAGTGAGATATTTCACCAAACAGCAACAAATGAGTGAAAAATAGCTATAGGTTCACAATAACACAGGATTCTCAAGCGTTTCCCCAGGGCAGATTGGGGTCATGATATTCAGTCTTAAAATCTAACTGGTTTCTCCCCCCAAAAAACAACAACAACAGAGCTTTATCTTAAATTGATTTTATTTAATTTACTTCATTTATTCTTTCCCCAAAATGGTGACACAAAGCAGCTTATATCATTCTTTTCTCCTTCATTTTTAAAAATTAGTATTTACCTACAACACACAAAATTAAGTGTTCTGTTCTATGGAACTTGCCTCCCCAGTGTTTTGTTACTGGGGATAACATATTTAGATGTTGACCAATATGTTTTCTACTTCTTATTTTTATATGACTAGTTGTTGTATCTACAGACAGTGTTTTGTGTGGACATTGTGGAGCATACAGTTCAAACATGGTATTACACAAAGTAGTCTGGATCCTGTGACATCAGTCTCCTCACTGTATCCAAAGTCCGCACACGTGGTCGGGCAAAGTGTCCGAGCTTTGCACACTTAGACAATAGACTGAGAGGATCCTGGTGAGGTCCAATTGGGGGAGTCGGATCCTTAGGGGAACCTATGATCTAAGAGTACACTGTAAATAGCAAATCACGGGTGTTGGGTGTGTGCGTGGGTGTGGTCGAGAACAGGGATAAAAAGCGGAACTGCGAGTCCAGCTAACCAGTCGTGTTCAGACCTCTTAATAAAGTATGAGCTGTTTTTACTCGACGCGTCTCTGACCTCAGTACTTTTCACTCACACTTCTCTCCAGCTATTGTGGAGACTGCCTCAGAACTCACATCCTTTGTTATTAGCATTTCTGCACATGCAAAGACTGCATTAAAAAAAAACCCCACATTGTTCTTTTGCATAAGAAGTCAGCTCCACAGCAGAAGACACCACCCACAGTGGACAGACAAAGGGTGAGAGGAACAATATCATAGGGCCACTATCCTGGGCTAGGAGAACTGGCATTGTATGAACATGCCACAAATCCAGTTAAAATTAGTTGCGGCTGTCATGCAGCAAGAAAGAGTCATTAAGTTAGACATGACTACTAATCCGTTCCGTTGATTTCTGAACGGGACTTATTCTTGATTAATTTCATCTCAACTGGGTCCTGTAAATATGTTGTTGTTAGCCATTCAGTCGTGTCCGACTCTTGGCAATTCTATGGGCCAGCTCTCTGTAAAGATATTATTTTCTAATCCTGTCATTTCATACTTGCCTTAAATGAAATTAATCTGTTTTCTGTCAGTGGGTCACATCCAAGCTCTCATGAATACAGAGAGTTTGTAGAAATGGTCTGTACTGTTTTTCCTTCTCCATCATGTTCTCTCTAAATCTGCCCCTGAAAGTCCAGGAACCCACCCAGAAGTATGCCATATGCTGTGTGTGTGTGTTCTGTAGCGAAAACATAGAATTCACTAACGCTTGCATTAGTGCAACAAATCAGGGGTAGAATTCTAACTCAAAAAGATTGGATCCCACAGATAGTATGAAGACATTACTCTCAACCTGCCATAATTCAGATGAGTACAATATGCCACAACAATTAGAAATGTCTGCATAGTCAATAACAGTAGTATATTTAATTGTGTGTGTGTGTGTGAGGCTTGGCAACTCCAGGTTGGGAGATTCCTGGAGATTTGGGGGTGGAACCTGGGAAGAGAGCCCTTGGCAGGGTATAATACCAGAGAATCCACCCTCCAAAGCAGCCATCCCCCCCCCCCCGGGAACTGATCTCTGTTGTCTGGAGATCTGGGAGGCTGACAACCCTAGCGTATCTGTCTGCCTATTAAAATACAAAAAAAATGAAATTCAATTTTCCAAACCTGTTGTTTTCTGTTAACCTGTCCCAAGTTAAAGGTTCAAATTTGACAATTTAAAATATCAGGTTAAATGAAACTTCAAGATATTAATAACTGGGTGGGCCTGGCCTAATTATCATTACTGATTTTTAAAATTTGAATTACAGATTTGGGACTTCAATGGACACTGTCACCATCAACTTAATGCTGGGAGGGACCGAGCCGTTGAAATTTCCCAGATCTTGGTGTTAAGCCGAACAATATTAGTTCTAGGCTGGGACAGGTACGTAGATGTTATACTATGGTCTACAGAAGTTTGCAAGTTGTGAAAGTGTGTTGTGAAACTGTGTTCCTTGCTTCCATTTCCTGGAGACAAAATCTTTTAATGCTTATCTTTCCGGGCTGTCGAACTAATTCACGGGCTTTTTGATAACTGAATCTAAGAAAAGATTTAGTAGTGGTTGGATGTCCCTTGAGGAAGGATGTGCTATTCAAAGGTGCAACGTAGCGAGAAAGGATTTCATCTGTCTTGATCAGGGCCACCATTTTAGAATGCAGCATGGCGGGGCAGCAAGATTATTTGCAAGATTTAATAGACTCAAGATTAAATTGTAAAAATAGAAGGGGTATATTTTATGAGCTCTTGTTACGGTTGCTGTTTTGCACTTCATCATCCCTGAAATGGTGCTACCAACTGAGATTGAATTGAATATGCCATGACTTTTTGTCTGAAAATAGTGGGTAAATATGAGGAGACAGCCAGTGAAGGGGTGGGTACAAAGGAGTAATGTGAACTGAACAATAAGCAGAAAATATAAATAAATGGTGTCTTCAACCTTGGTACATCTCCCCCCCCCCCCCCGAAGGATGGCGTCCTAATATTACTATGCCACACATTTCATTAATCTTATTCAGATAATTTCAATTTACTTCAAATTTTGTAGACATCTCTCACTTGAAGGGGACCCTCCAAATTCACCTCATGTTTCACTGTGGCTAAAAACTGACAGCAGTTCTGGAAAAGGCAAAAAGCTCTCCCGAGTGACATCATTCATCATGTCAAGTTTCTTTTGCCTTCCCTTGAAACTCCTCACATACTTTGTCTGAAAAGGACCCTACACATTTGTCTTGAATTTCTCCTGGGCTGCAATTTAGTGGCAAATCTAAAGGTCAAATGGGATGTCTTTCCAATCATGCAGGTAGATAAACCACAACTCATGCTTCTCTTCTCTGTTAATTGGTCAGAATTATGTGGTTTGTGAATCTGATTAGGACGCTGGCCTTAAAATGAAACCGCATGAGGATTAGCCCAGGCATAGCTACCCAACTGGTCATGAGGGTTCTTTGTTTCAAGGAAGTTCAGTCCTTCGGATTACAACTGCCAGGCCCTCCCCTGCGATTCCTGGGACCTCTTTGGGAATGGGGCCTGGGAGGAGGAAGACCTAGAAGTGACACCACTGCTCCCCACATTGTTCTAGGAATCCCCCAGTCTCTTTGGTAAATGGAGTTCCTAGAGCACTGGGGAGGGTCTGACACCATCCGCTCCCCTCCATTTTCCTCCAGCCACCTTTTATATTGAGGGTCGGCCATACAGGTCAGGAATGGGAGTTCCTCCAGCTGCAGTGACCATCTGGCAGCCTTACTTGGCCTCCTTAGCTAGAAAGAATAGGTGGAGAAAAAAACATTATTTGCCTGAGAACTTAAGGCAAGCTGCTGCCTGTTGGAGTGGGCAATCCTAAGCTTGATAAACCGATGGTCTGACTCAGCAGAAGGCAGTTTTATACTACTCTTCATATGGTGAAAAAATAGAACAACAACAAATAGAATAAATCCCCCTCTGTCTCACTTAGTTATAGAAGGGGATGTTCCATGTTGTTGCCTGATCATATGGGTACCTGATTTATACCGACTTTCTCCTGTTTTTGAGATGGAAAGAATTTTGCAGATCAGGCATTCGTACATGTTACTGGCATGGTATAGAGGTTGGGATGTGCATACTTTTTCTCCACATGAAATCTTTATGAATCAGATCCCAGTCTTAGGTTGATGTCAGACAGATTTTGTCACACACTGGTGTCTAAACATCTTTTCTGTTTGATGACACTTAGTGGTCAGGAGTCAGATACTTGTGTTCAAAAATGCTGGCTGGATGTGGTCCTTGGGCTGTTCTCTAAAATGGGTGTCTAGCTATAGTCTTGTGAACTGTGGCCAAAGCAGCCCCAGTTGTGCATTGATGTTGCTCCCAATGTTACACTGTCCAAAGTGGAGACTTAGGGTCATTTTACACCTCCCCTCTAAAGTAGTTTGACTGCTGTCTTTTCCTGTGCTGATTTCACAGTGGTGTGAAATTTCACTCCAGGGGGTCTAAGTGCACTAATCAACAGCAATTGTTTAAAGCAGAATAAAGCTGGTTGAATACTAGCTTGACCACAGGAGGGCAATTAGTAGATGTGGACATTTCAGTAGCAGCACGGTTTCACACCGCACAGAGGTGTGGGCAGGTTTTTTTGGAACTAGAATGATTCCAGCGGGAAAGTCAGATGTAAAAACAGCCTTAGGGAAGCTTCTGTTGGACGAGGGATTGCGATGTTGACAACAGCGTTGCTTGATTTTATGAGGCCCCATGGATCCTTTTTGCCGCTGGAAGCTGAAAAATCATTAAAAACATTAGAGAGTCTGTGAGGAAGGGCTTGTATTTTCTGCACCAAGATGTTCTGCAGATGCTGAGGAAGAAATTATAGCAGACTTAATTAGAAATCCTTCTGTCCATAAATTTGAAAATGTAGACAACACACAGAAACGGCTTCCTCTGTAGAGGTAATTTTCATTGCCTGTTGTTCACTGTAAAATTATGCTGAGGAGTTGGAAATTAGGATGAAATAAATTGCTTTTGTGTATTTCCCTCTCCTTTGAAACTCCAAGAACTGAATGCTTTTTTGTTTTACAGAACCACCACTGCAGTAATAAAAAAAATCTCAATTATAATAGATAATGCTATTTACAGAACCAAAATTTTGGAACAATGTAGTTTAAAATGTCAAGGTTGCCTCGTGAAATTTGATGAGCTGGTAATTATCAGAAACACTTAAAGCTTACTTTTATACATTATCTTATTCACATGATAATTGTACATATCATTTCATAAACAGGATGTGTGAAGCTTCTACTGTCAGTTAATATGGATCATTACCTCTTATTGTACTGTGTGATTATCTTACAATAGGTGCCAAACTGGCGATAAGATTATCAAGTGTATTCTATCACCTCTGCTTAAACTGAAGATGTAAACTCATCCCTCAAACTCATCTCTGCTGAAGGATACTGTCTCCATCTAATAAAGAAGCTGTAGCAGTTTGCTTGATATAGGCTGTGTTAAGCATTTATTAAATGGTGGTTACATTAAATGGTGGTTTACAGTTATCATATGATGATCTCATGGCTATGGGAATTGCCTCATAATCAAAACAAAATAAGACATTATTAACTAATAAGAGATTAAGGAACCATTCGATATTTTAGAAACACAGCTGCTTTGTTGAGTCTATAAAGCTTTTGCAACGTGAAAATCTGCTTTACTAGATATATGTTATTGGTGCTTTACCGGGGGGGGGGGGGGGGGGGACAGTGGGAGGGCTTCTGGTGTCCTGCCCCCACTGCTGGACTTTCTGATGGCAGCTGGTGTTTTTGGCCACTGTGTGATGGAGTGTTGGACTGGATGGGCCGCTGGCCTGATCCAACATTGGCTTCTGTTATGTTCTTATGTACCATGCTGAGGTCCCTTCTCTCCCCAACCCCCCTTCCCCAGGTTCTGCCCCCCCAATCTCCAGGTATTTCACATCCTTGAGCTGGCAACCCTAGGTTAATGCCATATAGTACACCCTTTGAAGCTGTTGTTTTCTTCAGGGGAACTCATCTACATTGTCTGGAGATCACTTGTAAACCTGGGAGATCTTCAGCCCCACCTGGACACTGAAAAGCCTGTGGGTAAAGATACATACTTGAAATGTTTGTGCATTAGAATCAGGGTTAAATGGTGACAATAACAGTACCAAAGTTAATGGTTCCTTCTGTCAGGCCCTTTCCTTCCTGATTTTGCCCAGCTGCTACCACTGATTCTTTCTCTTTTATATTTGAACAAATTTTATTGGCAAAGGAAATAGAAAATCAATGTAAATACATGAAATGTCCCTGTGCTGGCTATGACACAAAGCCTGCTTTAGCTAGGGCAAGTGTTGTGGTTTATAAACTATAGATCAGATAGGATTAAAGGACTTCAGTCTCTCTTTTGGAAATCTCCGTTCTCTCCGCAGGCTGATAAAAAATTCTTCTTTTCAAAGTAAGGTTCTTTTTCTCTAAGTTTTATTTTTTAGAAAGACATATTCAGGGCTCAGTTTGGATATAACAAGACTCGGGGTGGGGGGAAAGAAAGAAAAATGCATACAGATTTTGCAAGAAAGACCTGCAGTTAGAGTTGCCAGCTCTAGGTTGGGAAATTCTTGGAGAACTGAGGGCAGAGCTTTGGGAGAGCTGGGGTTTCAGGAGGGGAGGGACCTCAGCAAGGTATAACGCCATACAGGCTACTCTCCAAAGTGGCTGTTTTCTCCCTGGAGAAAATTCTAGTAGAACTCCAGTTGCAATTGCAGGAGATTTCCAGGCCCCACCTAGAGGTTGGTAACACTACCTGGTGTTCGAGGTGGCTCCACTGTTTGTGTGGTCCCTCTACATTGTAATCCTAACAACAACAACCCCCCTGTGTGGTAGGTTAGATTGAGAGTCAGTGACTGGCCTAAGGTCACCCAGCGAGCTTTCGTGGCAGAGTGGGGATTCAAACGTACATCTCCATTTACTAGTCTGACATTGTGACTGTTATAATATGCTGTCTCTCTTGCCCCAGGTCTAGTGGCATTTTAGTTTCTGGAAAGCCTTTCTGTCCCTCTCCTCACTTAGGGTTGCCAGTCTTCAGTTGGTGGCTGGACATCCCTCCGAATTACAACTGGTCTCCAGGTTACAGAGATCAGTTCCCCTGGAGAAAACGACTGCTTTGGGTGGTAGACTCTGTGTCATTATACCCTACTGAGGACCCTCCCTTCCCTAAACCATCCCCTCCCCAGACTCCACCCCTAAAATCTCCAGGAATTTCCCAACATAGACCTGGTAACCCTATTTCTCACTGGAAATACAATTAATTAGCAAGTGTGAGGAGACAGCGCCAATGTGCATATGCAGACTTAAGTAATCTGATAAGTGGGCCTAGGGCTGTCAAATCCTAGTGGAGAAATTGTTGGAGAGTTTGGGGTGGAGCTTGAGAAGGCCAACGATTGGAACATCAGCAGTCTATCATTCCATATGTCCACCCTCTAAAGCAGCCATGTTCTCCAAGGGAACTGACCTCTGTAGTCTGAAGATCAGGACTGATTTCCCACAAGCTGCTGCTTCACCCTCACTCTTCTCTTTCCCCCAGCTGCATTGGTCAATTTCCCACTATTTGCTGCGTGGCCGCATTTTGACCTGCAGCTTCGTCTGATTTTCCATGCATCTTCTAGATTCTCAAAAAATAGGATCGAGAAGACATGGGGTAAATCGGGCGAAAGTGTGTGTCAAGATGTAGCCACACAGTGGGAAATTGACCATTGCAACTGGGGGAAAGGGAAGAGTAAGGGTGGAGCAGTGGCGTGTGGGAAATTGGTCCAGCTATAGTTCTGGGAGCTCCTCAGGTTGCCAACCCTAAATCAGTCTAAGCTGCCCACAATCAATTTATATATGGATAAGGTTGCCAGCCCCCAGGTCCTGGTGGGGATTCCCCTACTTTTGGGGGCTCCAATCACGCCAGCCCCACACCCAAGAATGACGACCCACCCAGCCACCCTCTCCTTCCCCTTCTGCCAGATTTAAAGGGCTTCAGCTGATTGGCGGGCACATTGCGCAGAAGGGAGGGGGAGTGGTGGCCCACGATCACCCCTCTCCCTTCCCCCCTGCTTGATTTAAAAGGCCCTCCAGCTGATCGACGGGCCACATAGTCCCTGTCGATCAGCTGAAGCCCTTTAAATCTGGCAGGAGGAGAGGGGTGGCCGGATGGGTGGTTGCTTTTGGGGGCATGGCTTGGGGAGGGGCTTGGGGGCATCCTCAGAACACTCCCCGAATCCCACCACTGGAGCAACAAGGGGACCTGGCAACCCAATGCATGGAACTCTCTCCCTTTAATGTAGTTTTAACGGTATATCCCTCCCCACAAGCCCAATTTGACTTCTATATTGAACAAATTTAGATGTACACTTTCCAAAATAAAAAGACACAGAACAAGATGTAGGCCCTTGGGTGAAGGATAAAGTGTCTGACTGGTACTCCTACTACTGTTGGGAGTGATCAGGCCTAGTCAGCTGTCAATATGCCTGAGGCAGGTCATCTTTCTGTGGTGCTTTGAAGAATGCAGGATTGCCAGTTTTGGATTAGGAAATTTCTGGGGATTTGGGGGTGGAGTCTGGGGACAGGCAGGACTTCTGTGAGGTATAATGCCATAGACTCTGCCCTCGATTTTTTCCAGCAGAACTGATCTCTGTCACCTGGAGATCAGTTATAATTCCAGGAGATCTCCAGGCTCCACCTGAAGGTTGGCAACCCTAAAAATGAAGATTGTTCAACTACTTCCAATATACTGAAAACCATTGTTGTGGTTGTGGAGAGCTTGTGGTTACTCAGGGTTTTCCCATAATTGTCCCAGAACGGGGATGTAGATATCACCTGTTAGCCGAATTGCTTTAATTTACGTTTAGCAATCAGCAAAATACTGGGTTCTTGCCAACTATACCAGGGTCCCACCCCTCCCGGGAGTTCTCAAGGAAAGAGGCATGTGAGGCAGATGGCGAATTCAATGCAGTTTACTGAATGATGTTGTTCACTCACACAAAACAGATTCACACACATATACACACAGGCCTAAGAAATAAAGACAGAAAATAGCACTGTTACATTAGCAGGAGTTTCATTGATGAATGATACTTTACCTATCCTGGAGATGGATCCTTGTTCCAACAGAAGATTAGAGGGATTGAAAAGGCAAGCTGGACATAAGGGGGGGGGGGTTAAAGCAGATAGGGGACGATGGCTCAAGAGACCGAATGC
Source organism: Lepidodactylus listeri (assembly GCA_029233225.1). Taxonomy (NCBI): domain Eukaryota; kingdom Metazoa; phylum Chordata; class Lepidosauria; order Squamata; family Gekkonidae; genus Lepidodactylus; species Lepidodactylus listeri. The sequence goes on from JARCFY010000005.1 coordinate 24,573,799, forward strand.
CTCTGCTCAAGGTCTATTATTAGGTGGTCTTGTGGCGGGCTGCACAGACCACTTCCCACTAACACACCTCTTAGACCAGGGGTCCTCAAACTACGGCCCGCGGGCCACATGCGGCCCGCCGAGGGCATTTTTCTGGCCCACCGGGTCTGCCGCTGCCTGTCCTCCAATTCCCAGCAGCACACAAAGCAGCGGAAAAATTGCAGCAGACTCGTCCCGGGCCACATGACAAAGCCCCGCCCCCCTGCTTCCAGTCAGCCAGGAGGAGGCAAAAGGAAGACTAGAAGAGGGTAAGTGTGGGGTGGCAGGCGCTCCGGCTGGCCCCAAGTCTCCTAGCCGGCTGAGAGGCCTCTCAGCCGGCTAGGAGACCTGCGCCAGTCCCAAGAGCCGGGCGGGGGTCTTTTTCGAGGCTTTTTGTGCTGCTGGGAATTGGAGGGGGAGAGAGAAAGAGAGAGGTTTCTCTTTCCCATCATGATGCCTGCAGTAGTGGAGTTTCAGGGAGAAGCAGCTGGGGGCTTGCTGCCTTAAAAAGTTTGTGAGGATGCCGAGTTCTTTGTTTCTTCAGAGAGGGAAAGAAAACAGCCCCATCAAGGGTGCCTTGCTTGTGCGCACCCCCCCCCCCCCCGTGCACCTTCCCTACCCGCAAAATAACATCTGAAATCTCCACCCAGATCTAGACTAACTTATGCACACTTGCATCACTTGTTACGACTAGCAGTGACAAATATGGAACCGGACATTGACCATCTCATTAGCCAAAAGCAGGCCCATAGTTCCCATTGAAATACTGGTAAGTTTGTTGATTTAACTTTACTTGTTCTTCATTTTAAAGATTGTATTTGTTCCCATTTTGTTTTTTTTACTTCAAAATAAGATATGTGCAGTGTGCATAGGAATTTGTTCATAGTTGTTGTTTTTTTTAAACTATAGTCCGGCCCTCCAACGGTCTGAGGGACAGTGAACTGGCCCCCTGTTTAAAAAGTTTGAGGACCCCTGGCTTAGACGGTCTGTCCCTCTTGGACCCTTCCATAAGTTAAAGGTGGACAAAAGGAGGAGGGCAGGGGGATAGACAATATTGCAAAACTATGATCTCACCAGGAAGTGGACACTTGGGCAGGGTCCGATGACTCACCTGGGCCACATCTATTGTTAGTCAATGACTCTGGCCGACTGGGTGATGGCCCAAACATTAGTTGCTAGGCAGCTGCGTTAGCATAACTATGCAGGTATGTTGGAGGGGGCAGGGGTTGACCAGCGTGCTGAAACAGAGAGAGAGAAACCTCATGGCAAGAGGAGTCCTTTGTCTCTGTCCCAGGGGAACTGTCTAGGGTGTCAGCCTCCTGGCATGGGCTGGAGCTGGCTCCTATCATGAAGAAAGCACATGGCCCTTCCATTACGGGCAGCCCAAAGTTCAGGCTTATGAATATCATAATTCATAAGAGCACTAGCAGTGCCTTGCTGGCCAACACACCCTCTGGATCCCCTTACATAGAGAACATGAGACATAAAAACCACCCACCCCCATACATTGTTGGATCTGTTAATGTGATCTGTTGGTTCTTCTGTTGGCAGGGTTATGAGGACACATCTTTCCCCCTTTAGAATGCCAGCAGCAGAATAGCAGCAGCCAGTTTTCATTGAGAAAACTCAGTAGGAGTGGAAGGGTTAAACTTAGGGCTGCTAACCTCCAGGTGTTGGCTGGAGATCTCCTGGGAATACAACTGATCTCCAGGCGACAGAGATCAGTTCACCTGGAGAAAATGGCCGCTTTGAAAGGACGACTCTATGACATTATACCCCATTCAAGTCCCTCCCCAAACCCCACCCTCCTCAGGCTTCATCCCCCAAATCTCCAGGTATTTCCCAATCTGGAGCTGGCAATCCTAGTTAAACCTCATGTTAAATCTCCTCTTTCTTTCCCAAATCTTTCTTCCATAGACGGATGGAGATGTATGATCTTTGAGCCCTTCAGTCATGGGTTATCCTTAAGTCATGCCCTTTCTTCCAGCTCAGCCCTCCCACATGCAGGGCTCTTTTTCTAGGAGGAACTCCTTTGCATATTAGGCGACACGTCCCTAATGTAGCCAGTCCTCCAAGAGCTTACAGTAGCCCCTGTAAGAAGAGCTCTGTAATCTCTTGGAGGATTGGCTACATTAGGGGTGTGTCGCCTAATATGCAAAGGAATTCCTCCTAGAAAAAGAGCCCTGCCCACATGGTTGTTATTAGGACAAAAGAGGGGCAAGGGACCATGTACACTGTCCAGAGGAGGAAGTCTGGGATGAAAACATGAGAAATCCAGGAACAGCGATCCAGCAAGGAGGGGGGAATCTTTAAGCAGCTGCTAGTGATTACAGATAGTTCATTAAGTAAGTGATAATGTACCACTAATTGCAACTTCCCTTTACCCTTTCTCTAGGGGAGCTCCGTTGAGTTAATACCACAAGAATCCAGCATATGCATATATCCAGGGCATTTGTCATTTTCAAAGTTATGCCAGTGGGGTGTTAAAGACCTTCTATTTATCCCAGTATATAACTCGGGTTGTTGAAGAATCCCACATTTTTAAACCTGTTTTTATATGCTGTTGGGTGTGTTTTTTTTTTTAAAAAAAATCATCTACACAACTCATCATAACACCACTGTGAGGAGAAGAGTGCAGTAATTATCCCCCTCATCTTCTAGCATGGCAGGAAACAATGTGCGCTGCGATGGAGACAGTTGCCATTATGTTTTGGCAGCAAAGAAGTACAAAGGAACAATGGGTGATGAAAAAGCCGCAGAATGATACTTGCAATACAGTCTTTGTGCAAAAAAAAAAAAATCAATAAAGAAAATAAAAAAGGAACAAGAATAAACCTTAAAACGTTCCCCTTCATGTTACAAAGATTCCCATTAGTAAGAGTGAGCTGGATCCCACTGATACCCAATGCTACTGGCAATGTTTTCATTCCATTTGATGAGCCCTCCTCTGCTGCAGGTGTATCAGGGCAATGACCCATTTGGGAAGCTGCTAGTGGAACAGATCCGAGGGATCCACCCCAAGTCTTGAACATTATTCCTTTTCTCGCCCGTTGGGTCTGCTTCCTTGCTTTGAAGAAGAAGAGTTGGTCCCTGCTCTCCACTACCCAAAGGAGTCTTGGAGTGGTTTACGATTGCCTTCCCTTTCTCTCCCCACAACAGACACCCTGTGAGGTAGGTGGGGCTCGGGGAATTCCGAGAAAACCGTGACTGCCCAAGGTCACCCCAGGCAGCTGGCTTCATGTGGAGGAAGAGTAGAGAATCAAACCCGGTTCTCCAGATTAAAGTCCACCGCTCTTAACCATTATACCAAGCTGGCTCTGGGATTCCATACATGTTGCATTATTTAGACAAGGAGACCATGCCGCTAGGTTTGGCTAGCCAGAAAGGTCTGGAGGATGGAGTAGGCGGGGACTCACCGCCTGGACTAGGCAGGCTCTGCAGTGTCATGCAGAAAAGAAATGGGACTAGAATCTGGCAAATCCCAACGGTTGTATTTTTGTTTTTCTTTTTGTAAGCAACAGTATGGTCTGCCTCCTTCCCTGCTTTCTCTTCACACCCGTGCACGAAGCTTTTAATTACTCTGTATATGTGGCATTGGGCAGATTTACAAGTTCTCTCCGTAATGGAGCCAGCATGGTGTTGTGGTTAAAGGGCTGGACTAGGACCAGGGAAATCCGGGTTTGAATCCCCACTGGTGTCATGGAAGCTTGCTGGGTGACCTTGGGCCAGTCATGCACTCTCGGCCTAACCTACCTCACAGGATTGTTGTGAGGATGAAATGGAGGGGAGGAGAATGATATAAGCTGTCCCCACTGGGAAGGAAGGTAGAATACAAGTAAAGTAAATATATCAGTAAATAAAAGGCTCGAATGGGCAATATGTGCACTGAACGAAGGTGAAGGGCTGAATAAATAGCATGCTCTAGGGGAGTCTTCGTGTGAGTGAGGACTGAAAACTCTGTTTGTAGAGAACCTGTAGTAGTTAAGGTATTAAGACCTGGGATCAAGGCACCACATGGTCTGTGACTTTGTGCAAGGAATTCTACCTTGGTCTAACCTTACAGTGTTGATATGAGGGGAAAAAAAGATTTTCTAGTGTTACTCTCAGCTTCTTGGAGAATGAGTGGCATGTACCTTAGGGATGGGCCATGAACATGCGGTTTGGTTCGTGGTTTGTGGTGTGCCTGGTTTGCGAACCACGAACCACCACGAACTTCTAGTTGCCAGATGAACTGGTTCAATTCATGTGGTTTGTGACATGGTAGAACACACACACACACACACACACACACACACACACAGTATGCTAGAGACACCAAACTCACAGGGAATCTCTGGTTGACTCTCCTCTACCTGCCCTCCAAGTTTAATGAGGATTGGATTTACGGAGTCCAAGTTACGGCATCCCAAAGAAAGTGCCACCAGGAAAGTGCTTTCTGGGGAATTGACAGGTGCAGGTTCAGGAGGTTCTGTTGTGTATAGAACAGATCCTGTGCAAGCTAGAGACACCAAACTTGCCGGGGACCTCCCCTGGATGCTCCTGTACATGCCCTCAAAGTTCTGCCCCCCCCCATTGCTTTGAATTTTGGTAAACATTTAGATTGAGCAGAGACAGTCTGTTTGGAAATGTAACCATTCACGCATCACCACGAACTGCCATGAAAAGCTTGAAAGTTCATGCTGGTTTACTTTACTCTGTGAGCCGGCTCGTGCCCATCCCTACATGTACATATAACAAATGAATGCTTGGGGGGTGCTTTCTCCTCTTTCCCTATATGCAGGCAAATTTGCTCAGTTAGAGTGATATATACAGGTCACAGGATTCAGTTTTATTGGGTTCTGAGTTCTGATGGAATGCTGATGTTTACAATATCCATGGCAGAAGATGCTGTATCACTGCATACATGCATACAGAAGGACAGCTTCTTGTGGCCTTAGGGCTTCTTGTGACTTTACTGTGTGCCTACCCAGGAGTGTGCAAAGCAGATGGAGCTGTTTTCTCCACGCATGACTTCTGTCTTGCAAACTGTGAGTCCTATGCCAGCCTTGCCAAAAATGCCACCTGTAGTATGGGATACAGATGGAGAGATATGCACATGTACACCCACTCTTCCTTCCAAACAAACATATTATATGTGTTGAGAAAAAAGTTCTGAAACGCAGAGGCAGTGGGATTTGGCTAGATCCTACTTCCACTTTTTAGTGAATACATCTGATCCAGCCAAATCCCACTGCCTATGCAGTTCAAAACTTTTTCCTCAACACACTTGAGGGCTGGAAACCTCACTTTTATTCAATTACACTGTAAAGATTCCCGAGAGTATATCTGGGCCTCCGGATATCTGAACCTGAGATATATAGAATATATAGACCTCTGTCTATGACAAGGCATTGCGCTTTGTGAAAGGGAGTCAGAAATGAGAGGAGATTCCTGTTGTGTTTGTGCTTGTTTCTCCTCTTAGGATGATTACCGTCTTCCACCTGAGCAGCTTGACCCAGAGTCTTGTTCAGCCCTCAGACTGGAAAGGAGGAGTTCAGCACCAGGATGACATCTTGTGTGCAGCATTTTTACCTCCTCAAACTCTAGCTACAGGTAGAGGGAACGTTTATTGCCTAATACATCACCCTGAGATTGGAACGAGGGCCTTCATCATCTATATGCATGGCTGGGTCTACTGCTGCCTGGGCAGGCTTAGCTAATATGCTCTTGGCAGAGCGGAATTACTTAAGAGACATGGACAAATTAGGGCTTCCTAAGGAGACAAAGAAAGATCCTGGTAAGAATGAGAGTTGTAAAACTATGGGTTTGATCCTTTTGCTCTCGAGCATGGGAGTTTCCTGGGGGAACTAGGATTACCAACTCTGGGTTGGGAAATTCCTAGAGATTTGGGGGTGGAGCCTGAGGAGAAGGGGTGGGATCTCAGAAGGGTATAATGCCAAAGAGTCCATCCTCCAAGATCAGTTATAATTCCAGGAGATCTCCCGGGTCCACCTGGAGGTTGGCCAACCCTTGGGGCACCTGACTTAGAGTAGAAACACGGAAAGTCCAAGAGAGTCAGTGTTTTTTCATAGAGGTAATATTAAGGCTGGTGTCAAGAGTCAGCATGGTGCCATGCTTTGGAAGAGGGTCCATTGTTGATCAGTAATGTTTGGCTCATCCAGTTTGGCGTAGTGGTTAAGTGCGCGGACTCTAATCTGGAAGAACCGGGTTTGCTTCCCCACTCTTCTACTTGCAGTTTGTAATGTAGTATGCTCTGTGTAGCAACCAGCCTGCCATGTGCTCCCAGGTAATGGCGCCCGCCGCATGGCCAGAGCACATGGTCAGGCAGAGAGGGGAGCTTGAATCTGGAGGAACAATAGACATCCGGATTGAAAGCCTCCACCAATGTGGGACCTAGGTTCTCCCTGGGGAGCCAATGCGGCCAAAGGCTCCTCCAGGGAACCTATGACAAACATGCGCCTATGTTAAGCCCCTATCAGGTCTTTTGGGTGTGGCCGGAGGTGTGGCTCCGGCCAGCATATAATGAGGGCCCTGGAGCCCTGGAAGCATGCTTGTTCTGACCATCTACTGGGCATGCTGAATCACTCAATAAAGGCTTCATGATTTCACCGTTCCTGGTCTCCCGAGTCCAGTACTCTTCAAGTTGCTGGATGACCTTGGGCAAGTCATAATTCTGTCAGAGCTGTACTTGAAAGAGCAGTTCTTGAAAGAGCTCTCTCAGCCCCACCTACCTCACAGGGTGTCTGTTGTGGGGAGGAAAAGGGAAAGGAGTTTGTAAGCCCCTCTTGAGTGAAGGGCGGGGTATAAACCCCAATCTTCTTCTCCTTTTCCTGCTCCTCCTCCTCCTTCCAGAAATGGGAAATCTTCATTTTATGCTGGAAAAGATACCTGGAGGAAGCCTGCCCTGAATTTAAGCCCTGGGTGTGGGTACACAGAAGGTATCTTTCAGCTGCCTCTCTTCAGTCAGTATGAAACTGTCATGCGACTTAAAGTTTATGTGATCCCAAACCCCACAGCTGGCAAGGTGACATAGTGCTCTGCTCTAAGATGGACTCCATGAGAGAACTTTCCATTTGCACATAACTTTCTCTTGCTTATTAACCTTGCTGACAGCTTCAGGATGTACCCTGGAAAGCCAATGAGGTTTGAGATTAGTTTTGAAAGTGAAAAACTGAGTGAATGTTTCCTACCATGTGAGTGGCACAGCACGTTCTGGTTAAGCTACTGAGTCCATTAACCTGTTTTCATTGCAGAATCTGTTTGTGAATGAACAGGAAGTTGATTGATATTCAGTGGCTGAACCTGTGTTTGCTGCCAAGAGGGAGTGGGATTCTGGGAAACCAGGTAGACATGAAGCTTGGGGATGGGGGGGGGGCAAACATTTAAGAAACTCTGCTGAAATGAGCCCTATGTATTGGAACCACACAGGCAGTAAGTTTGGCTGACACTCTGATGTGCGACTTGGATAGATTTCCTTTTGTTACACCTGTGGTTGGTTTTTACAGCTGTTTGAGCAGTACTGATTTGCATTCCTCTGTGGAGCTAGCAGAGTGGGTTTCGGCAACATCTTCCCCTCTTGAAAAGAAAAGAAACAAAATGAAAAGAAAATATGTAATACAAAGTCAAATGTTTGCACACACAGCCCTCCTTAATAGCATGTTGACTTTTTGTCTGATACAGGTAGTTCTGGTGGTGAAATCGTTGTATGGAATAACAGTACAGAAAATGCCTACATTAAACTGAACCTGAATCCAGGAAAAACTGTAACGTGCAGTTCAGGTTAGTGTAAATCATTACTGGATGTGTGTTAGAGAGCTGAGGACTCCCTTGCTCTATGGAGAAGCAGGAAAAGCACCCAGACCCAGGAGGATACTGAAGATTTTTCCTGGGGAGTGAGGGGTTGGCATGTGAATATAAGGTTGCCAACTGCCAGGTGGTGGGGTCTGGTGTTCTTCTGGAATTACAACTGGTCTGCAGACAATAAAGATCAGTTCCTCTGTGGGAAATGGCAACTTTGGAGGGGGTGACCTCCCCATTTAGCTCTCTCCTGTCTCCACACTGCACCCTCTCCAGGCTTTGCCCCCAAATCCCCAGGGATTTCCCAAGGTGTAATTGGGAACCTATAAAAGGTTCACACCCTAGACTCTGCTAAATAGAAGGTTGCCGATGGGGTGGTGGTGCTAGTGGTAACAAACCTCAGGCATCTCTCAAGGTTACATAATATTTGTTTACATGACTGAGCTGGTGGGGGACAGGGAGAGGTTGGAGTATCCCAAGGGGTACCAGCTTTAACTTGAGGCAGAAGTTAGGAGAATACAGGTCAGATAATGGGTAAGTTGTCACACTGGGGGGGACATAGTACAGGTAGTGCTGGAGTTCCATGATCAGAACCCCAGATGTGTGATTCAGCCTCAGGAAGCTGCAAGAGAGCCAGTTTGGTGTAGTGGTTAAGAGCATGGACTCTAATCTGGGAGAACTGGTTTGATTCCCCACTCCTCTACATGCAGGTGCTGGCATGACCTTGGGTCAGTCATAAGTTCTTTCAGAGCTGTTCTCTCAAGGGCAGTTCTCAAGAGAGTTGTCTCAGCCTCACCTACCTCACAGGGAGGGGAAGGAGATTGTAGGCCACTCTGAGACTCCGAGTGAAGTGCAGGGTACACATACAATCTCCTCCTCCTCCTCCTTTGTTAACTTTTTCTCATTTCCCCAATAATGAATGCTCCCAGGCAGTTTCAAGACCCTGGAAAGTAAAGTTGGCAGGCAGGGCATGGCAACCATCAGGAAGGTTGTGGAGGGGGCACAGGGATACTAGCGAAAGACTAAAAATACAGCCTTGTGTACCTACCAGATGTTGGCACAGGAGCGGACAAAGGATAGCTCTAGGAACCACCAGAAACTCTATGATAAACTCTATAGTGTTTCCAGCAATTCCTAGACCTACCCCAGAAGACAGCCCTAGGCATCACCAAAAACTTTATGGTAAACCCACAGAGTTTTGGCTGATTCTAGAGCTACCCTTTGTCGCTTCTTGTATCTTCTTGTAATTATATGAGGGTTCTTTTTTTAAAAAAATTCCCCGCTGCCACTCAGAGAAGTGGCATACAACAGGACGAGGAGCCAAGGTTTCCCCACCAAGGATGTGGCAGCCCTATTGGTTTGTGTGGGGGAAGTATAGCATTTGAAGAGCATGTAAATTTGGGGAAGAGGGCTGGAAAAAGTTAGGACTCCATCCTTCAAGAAATGCAGTCCTGAGCCACATTTGCCTTTCCCTACAACTGCATTATGGAGCCACAATACACATCTGCATTTCTGATAATGAAATCCCAGTATCACATGTATTTTCGCCCGAGGAGCTGACTGCCTGTAGTGTTAGCTCACGCAGTGAGGCTAATTTTAGCCAATCAGAAATCTGGGGGAGCATAGGGGAGGGGTCCTGTGGACAGACAACTCCAGACCACTAACTCCTTAGGCATTCATAAACCCCCCTGCCTGTAAAAGCTGCTGCATGGTGAATGGCTGTTTTCTATCCCAAGCAGCTCCTTCTGTCTCTCATTCCGTGGGATCAACAAGGCTAGGGAAACTTTGATCTATGAAATTACTAATAATGAGTTTCCAGCTAGGGGGTTGTTTATGCCTTTCCCTTATCAAAGTGACAAAGGGCCGGTGGGGGTATCGGTCTTCCTTGATAATCTTCCCTCGCTCTCAAGGCTATTGCTTCTGTTTATTGTCCCGGATGCGCATCAGCATTTTAAAAAATATATTATTACCTTCAGCAGGGAGCATTCCCTTAATTTTTGCCTTGTTTTGGTGCAGAGTGATAAATAATGGCAGGCAGCCCTCCTACCACTGAGCCTCCCCTCGAGGCCGTTCATAACCTGAAAAATTTCATTTGGTTGAGAGTCTTCACACACTAATGGTTATCATATATTAAGCACCACGCCGGCAGGCAATTCGTAATTGTTCCCTACTCTACAAACTGCCGCTTCCATTACGGAAGAAATACGGGTGTGTATGAGGTGGGGAGGGGAGAAAGGGTGTATTATGGTAGGGAAAGAAACATATTTTAGTATGTTCGCAGAAGGGCTTGGCAAACTGGTTTTATGTTTCTCAGGGAGCTTGCTTGAGGTTTCTTTCCCCAAGACAAGTTTTAAAGGGACCGTATATTTAATCTTCCGAAATCCTGCTATCTAGAATGCCTATAAAACAGTAGTCAGAAAGATAAGAAAAAAGGGGTCTTTTGATCTACTGCTCCTGCATCAGCCCAGGGAAGGGAGGGTCCCCCCCCCCCCCGGAAAGTCACAAATTGGAGGGTGACTAATTTTCACTGGATAAATAACCCCTAGATCTAGATGGGCTCAAAAAGCTTCTGATGGGTATGACTGAAATGCTGTACAGAGATTTCTGAAAGTGGAAAGGACTAACACTCAAAGTATATTGTTGGAGAGGAATAGGGGGAAAAAATCTCTCTGTCACATTGTTATACTGCCCTTTCTCCAAGGAGCTTAGCAATGCCTCATGTGGTTCTCCCCTTCTCTATTTTATCTGCACAACAATCCAGTGAAGAAGGTTAGACTAGGGTTGCCAATATCCAGGTGGTGGCTTAGAAATCCTGCTATTACAACTGATCTCCAAGCAACAGAGATCATTATATCACACTGAGGTCCCTCCCCTCCTCACATCCCGTCCTCCCCAGGCTCCACCCCCCCAAATCTCCAGGTATTTTCCAACCACAGAGTCAGTTAGGGTTGCCAACCTCCAACTGGAGACTGGAGATCTCCTGGGATTTCAAGTGGTCACCAGGTAACAAAGCAGTTCACCTGGAGAAAATGGCTGCTTTGGAATGTGTGCTGTATGGCATTATATCATGCTGAGGTCCCTCGCCTTCCCAACCCTACCCTCTCCTGGATCTACCCTAGAAATCTCCCGGTATTTCCCAACCTGGACCTGGCAACCCTAGGTTTGAGAGAGAGAGAATGTGAGATTTTGGGCTGAGATCACCCAATGGCTATGATCTGAACTGAATCTAAGTATCCCAAACCCTAGTCTGAGGCATTTACCACAATATATCCCAAAAGTAGCATTAATGAATAACAAAAAAGTAGGAAATGTATAGCATTAGAAGATAGTGAAAAACAGAAAAATTATAGCATTAAATGGTACCCCAAAAGGCAGGAGAAACAACCAAAAAAGAGGACAGGAAGATCCAACTAGGAGTACTGGTGAGAGATGGTGGGGGGCAGTAGGGTTGCCAGTTCTAGGCTGGGAAACTCCTGGAGATTTGGGGATGGAACCTGGGGTGGACAGGGACAGTGGAGTGTGATGCCATAGAGTCCCCCCTCCAAATCATCCATTTTCTCCAGGGGAACTGGTCTCTGTAGTATGGAGATGAGCTGTAATTCTGGGAGATCCCCCAGTCCCACTTGGATTGCTGGCATTCCTACCAATAGGGTAAGAAAGGGAGGTAACAGAGAGGTCAAACTTTTCAGGAACCATCTGCTCTCATTGTGGAATATCCTACTCCCATTGCACCTCATTTTGGATTAATTTCCTTGGTGGCTTTCAGAATTTTGAATTCAAATTTTATGCTTCAACAGATTTAGGAAATTCATCTTTTTAATCTTTTTAAAGCCGGTCTCAGCTTTGCTCCTTCTGTTTATTTGCTTATGAGCAAGAAATCTCAAAAGGCTTCCTTCTTCTTCCTTTCTCACTCAGGCTGTGTATTAATTAGCACTCTGCATCATCAGAATGATGACTGCGTGTTTACTTGTGGGGCTGGTAATCCTCACTGGCTGGAGTCCAGAGAACGGGGCAAGTATTTGTGCTGTCAAAGGGAGTGGGGGGGGGGGTATGCATTTTGCAAACTGCCCCCTCCCCTTATGCATATCAAACCATTTTTGAAATGTAGGGTTCTGGGCATGAGATTCTACTGTCCAGTTTTTAGTTCTATTGTTTGTAAAAGAATTTCACCAGGTGCACCCAAGCCCTTGGAAGTGCTGAAAGTCACTCTTTAAATCCTGGCCGTAACATTAAATGCACATGTGAGCGCATGTAGCAGAATATGGTCCTCAGTCAAATTGCAGGAAATAGAATCCAAGCATCTCTCTCTACAAGACAGTGGAACTCAAAAGGCTTTTAAAAAAGAAAATAAAAGAGTAGCCATTTGCTATTATTGGGAGGCATGCACATGCAAAATTCATGGATTTTTCTGAGAGTTTCCTTCTCAGAATAGGCCTCCGACAGAATTCTAAACAAACTTGCCTACTTTTAAAAAAGGCTTCTTGAAGAGCTGCTGGTTTAATTTGTCTTCTAACAAGGCCATGTTTATAAGCTTTTATCCTGATTCATGAGGCAGCGGCAATCATAAAATTTATTGGTTTGACCCATAGGCCACAGTGGAACTGAATGAACATATAAAAACAGAATTCTGCACAAACAACTGAAACCACATTAGAACTGAATAAATATCTAAGCAACATGCAAATGATTAAAACCGAAAGCATGTTTTGCAATGTAGATTTCTCACGAGCTGCAATAATTGGATGTCACAGCAAGCTGTCATGAGGCCAGGATGTGCATGAATTTAGCTCGTTGCCAGGTGTGCGCAGGCATCTTACTCTTCCCCACTCAAAGTGTGAGGAAGAAATCCTGGTTTAAAGTTAGCTCTGGTTATCTATGGGGTACACATGCAGATGCACAGGTTAACTGGCATTTCCCCCACAGAAACACAATTCTTAACTGTCTAATCTAGGTTTGGAATCCTGTTTGGGGGGTGGGTGGGTGAAGAGTACTGGACTCAGGAGACCAGGAATGGTGAAATCATGAAGCCTTTATTGAGTGATTCAGCATGCCCAGTAGATGGTCAGAACAAGCATGCTTCCAGGGCTCCAGGGCCCTCATTATATGCTGGCCAGAGCCACATCTCTGGCCGCACCCAAAAGACCTGATAGGGGCTTAACATATGCGCATGTTTGTCATAGGTTCCCTGGAGGAGCCTTTGATTGCACTGGCTCTTCAGAGAGAACCTAGGTCCCACATTGGTGGAGGCTTTCAATCTGGATGTCTATTCTTCCTCCAGATTCAAGCTCCCCTCTCTGCCTGACCATGTGCTCTGGCCATGTGGCGGGCACCATTACCTGGGAGCATATGGCAGGCTGGTTGCTACACAGAGCATACTACATTACAGTGGGTGAGGGCAGCAAAGCTAATTTCAGTTAACCTGTGTGCCAGCATTCATACAGTGTTGCTATGATGGTAGTCGCTCACCTCTAAAATCATAAGGTTTTGTGGACTGCACTCACTTTATCAATATTTTTATGTATGTAACTGGTGGTAGTGATGGAAAGTGGGTTTTCAAGATAAGAAATGTTCAGAGATAGTTTGCCATTGCCTGACTCTGCATCATGACCCTTGTATTCCATGGAAGTCTCCCATCCATATACTAGCCAGGGCTGACCTTCAGAGCTATCTCCCTGCTTTGATTGGGTAGGGGAATTCTTCTCTCACTAGAAGATCTATCCCATTTCCAAATGGGAGTCTTCACTTAATTACCCACTCTTCCTTGCCAACCTCTCCAGTACTCCATCTGTGTTAAACTGCTCCCAATCAGGGCTGAATTCAGATTGAATTTCTCCTCAGCTCTCAAGTCTTTCTATGCTCAGTTGATGCTAACCAATCAGATTCCTTGTAGCAGCATGTCACTCAAGGTTCTCTGTTGCTGTAAAGAATTAACGCTTCACAGTCTATATCTGTTTATACAACACTTCTAAGCTTTTAAAAGTGCAGTCCATCACCTGTCCCACCCTTTGAGTTCATTGCTTCAGGGGAGCTTCTCACAAGCCTCTCCTGTGCAAAGGGTTAGGCATGTGGATGCATGTTACATTGTTGTTTACTTTAATACCAAAAGGTAAACTTTATATACCATTATATATACACGTACAACATTCAAAATGCTTTTAACAACCTGTTTTAATGATCTCCACCCTTAGGTGGTTCTGGAGCATGCATCTGCAATGACATTCTCCTTCCCTCTTATGTGCACTATGTCAAAATTGAAATCCTGAAACTGAAGACTACATCTTATCAGTTTGCTGTTTATACTCTTCACCTGGTTTAACCAGCGTAATGGTGAATGGTCAGTGCACAAACTGAATTTCCTCCCCCATAGGTATGGTTTCAGCTTACCTATGGTCCACACTATCACCAAATAATTCCCTCTCAATTCCAGAGAGGTGTTGCTGTCTTTCCACCCACTTCCTACTCAAGTAAAGGATGGGATGTTGATTTCCATCCTCCCCAGTCTCCACTCTGACTTAACATGGTTAGATGCATCGGTGTAGAGGGTTAAAAGGTATCATGAGGTCAAGAGCTTCTGAGATCTGAAACAATCAGGTTAGCCTGTGCCATCCAGGTCAGTGCAGTGTAACTGGGGTTAGTTTTAAACCAGGATTCTTTCCTCAGGATCTGCAGAAAAAGGCAGGAGAAGTGAAATGCATGCATGTGCACAGCTGAGTTAATTCACATCTTTGTTTGCTCTCCAAAGGGAACTTGTGTTGAGCATACTGTCGAAACCTAACTTTATATTTTTAAATACATCCTCCCTGTTTATCTGTTGTCTGTGTTGAAATAGGCACTAGTTTCCTCAGAGGGATGAAGGTGGGTTGCCAGATTTGCCAGACGTAGGTTGGGAAATTCCTGGAGATTTGGTGAGCTTGGAGAGAGCAGGGTTTGGAGAAGGACCTCAGCGGGGTATAATGCTAAAGATTCCACCCTTTGAAGCAGCCATTTTCTCCAGGGTAACTGATCACTGTTGTCTGAAGATCACGTGTAATTCCAGGTCTCCAGCTACCACCTGGAGACTGGCAACCCTAGTTGGAGCAGCTGATGTTTGTGTTACATTATTTGCCCTGCTCTCCTCTCTGGTAAACAAGTTTTTGTGGGGAGGTTATATCAAAGACCTGTGAGTGCCGCGTGACGGAGTGAGCTCCCGTCTCTGGTCCCAGCTCCTGCCAACCTAGCAGTTCGAAAGTAAGAAATTGCAAGTAGATAAATAGGTATCACTTTGGTGGGAAGGTAACAGCATTCCGTGCGCCTCGGCATCTAGTCATGCCAGCCACATGACCACAGAAACGTCTTCAGACAGTGCTGGCTCTTCGGCTTGGAAATGGAGATGAGCATCATATTCCTAGAGTCGTATTCGACTGGCTTTCGAGCAAGGGAATACTTTCGAGCAAGGGCTTTACCTTTCGAGCAAGGGCTTTACCTTTACCTAACAGTAGGGCAAAAAATGTTCGCGCAGCAGGGGAAGCAATGCCTCTCTCAAACCATTTTCAGCATCCTTAAACTATCATTACCCAAGAGCCAAAAAAAATTAATGTGTTTCCCTTTCTAATCTCAGAAAGAAAATGCAAGATCTTGACCAAATCGTGTGCGCCTTTACACAAGCTAATAGTCCTTTTGAATGTTTAATGCAAGCATGCCTTGATTTCTGTCACATTGTATGCACAGTTTCTGAGAGCATGTGTATTGTATGAACTATTAATTGATTATTTATTCCTATAATGTGTTTCACATTGTTCCCCTTTGGAAATTTTACTTGTAGATAGAAACTGATGTAAAAACAGATGCCTTGCATTGTTTAAACCACCAATGTAGCTTTTACTTGTATTTAGATTTTTGTATACTTCTTCATATATTTTTTCAAAGTAAATGGTTTGTGCATTGAATTTGCATATTTCCCAAAAATGCATATCTTGGATCCATGGAAGTTTATGCTAAAATGTCACTAAAAATGTGTTATTCTTTATGTCATCACGAGACTCCTTTTGGTTTATGCAATGACTGGAACACTTTCTACTGATTTTTGTAATAATAAGCCTAACTCTTGAAGGTCTTAGATTCCATTAAAAATGTGCAAGTCCCGAGTCCTCATGGCTGTATTTATTTGCCTTTGGGGGAAAGAATTAACTGAAAAGGAAATTGTTGCTGGCTCGCCTATGTTTTCCTCCCCAGGTTTTCCATTCAGCATGCTAACCTCTCTGAACAGGCTTTTCAGCGCAGAGGAGCACAAAAGCTTATTTGGGATTCTGGGAAGGCGGCTGCTGAAAGAGAAGCTTGCATAGCCTTATAGATTGTAGGCATTGTTGGCGTCATGAAAAAGTGTATTTCTTTTCCAGACTCTAATCGTGAATTTCCTCTGTAGATTCAAAGAAAGGGAGTCCTACAGGCAGGCTGTCCTCTAGAAGACACACATTATCTGTGCCGTGCTCCTCTACCTCTGGTTCAGAGAACTGCTGTGCTGTTACCAGGCTCTTCTTTCTGGAGGCCCAGGAGAATATGGCAGTAACAGGTATGGGATATTTTCAGGTGGGCAACTATACTGGTCTGCAGTAGAAGAGCAAGATTCGAGTCCAGTAGCACCTTAAAGACCAACAAGAGTTTCAGGGTATGAGCTTTCGAGAGTGTCTGACAAAAGGAGCTTTGACTCCTGAAAGCTTGCACCCTGGAAATCTTGTTGGTCTTTAAGGAGCTACTGGACTGGACTCTTGCTCAGATATGCGTAATATTCTTCAGCTCCAGGGCTGCCAAGCCAGCGTGGGCCCCTGGACAAAGATTCCCCATATGACCCTGATCCAAATCATGCGTCTAATTTTGTAAGTTTATATTTGCATACACATATAATGTGTGCACCAATACAGGACATGCTTCTTACATCTGCTGAAGTGGGCTGTAGTTTGCAAAAAACTTCATATCACAATAAATGAGGGAGAGCCAGTTTGGTGTAGTGGTTAGGAGTGGTGGACTCGAATCTGGGAAAACCGGGTTTGATTCCCCTTTCTTCCACATACAGCTGCTGGGTGACCTTGGGTCAGTCAAAGTTATCTCAGAGCTGTTCTCTCAAGAGCAGTTCTCTCAAAGCTTTCTCAGCCCCACCTACCTCACAGGGTGTCTGTTGTAGGGAGAGGAAGGGAAGGAGATTATAAAATGCTCTGAGACTCCCAATCTCTTCCCTTCTTCTCTAAATCTTTAGTAAGTGAATAAGTAAGAATAAGTTTACTTTTACATGTAACACAAAAGCAAGGGCAAATTGTTTATGTAGTCTTTATAAAAAGTTCTGGGATCATTGGGGACAGACATATTTTCTAAAAAGATTGTTATTTATCATATAACGTGAAGCTTAATGTCTATAGTAGCAAAGTAGCATTTACAATGGGATATTAAATGTCCCACCAGTATAACAACAATCCACTGATTGAACAGTGTTTAAAATATAGCTAAATATAACTGCTTCTGTTTAGAATACTAACCAGAGTTTGCTGCTATACTACTTCTAAGTTGCCAGTCAGGGATGAGAAGGAGTTGAGACCAACCTGACAGTAAGGGGGAAGGATTAGAAGAGGGGAGAAAGAAATTAAGACATATAATGAAAGGAAGAGGGGAGAAATTAAGACCTATAATTAAAGGAAGAGGGGAGAAATTAAGACATATAATGAAAGGAAGAGAGGAGAAAAGTGTGAAGAAGAGGAAAAGATACTAACAAGGAACCCGAGTGGGTTGTTTGTCTGTCTGTCTATCCAGGGGCATAGACTTTTGTAAAATCCGGAGGGGGCTCGCTGGGGCGATGTCCCCCCCCACCGCCGGGAAACCTCTGCGCCTCCCGGGCCCTTCTGAGGCCCACCAGCCGCTGCTGCTGGGGCCTCTCTCTCCCCCCCTCACTCCTTCCCTCTCCCTTCACCAGGAAAAGAGGAAGGGAGAGGGAAGGATGGAAGAGTGGAAGAGTGGCCAGGCGGGGGGGGGAGAGGCACCAGTGGCAGCAGCAGCTGCCGGCCTCGGAAGGGCCCCGGGAGGTGCGGCGGCAGGCACTATGTTTTCCCGGGGGGCTCAGTCCCCCCGGGAAATTTCGGGGAAGGCTCGAGCCCTCGAGCCCCCCCGTAGTCTACGCCTATGTGTCTATCTGTCATCTGTCATAAAGTAAATTTCTATACAGCACCAGCAGTCAAAACTCTTAATGGGGTACAGGTCCATGAACTATTTATAAGGGAGACAGAATGAAAGATTTAAAAAAGCAAAACTCAAAGTATGGGAAAACCACTTTATTTCTTAAAATGGGACTAGAAGCTCAATAGGCTTGATGGACTGTGGAGAGAATGGCAGTCCATTTCTGTGAAGAAGACCCTTCTCCTGATGGCAACTTGTGTTATCCCAAAGAATGAATGAAGGTAAAGGTGTCTGATGAAGTGGGCAGTCCTTCCAGTATCCTAGTCCCTAAGCTTCTGAAACATTCCTTATGCTTTTTGTGGGGTTACCAGGCCAAGCCTGGAAACCAGTGGGAGGGTTGAAGGTGGAGACGTGGGGTTGTGTGTGACATTAGTGATGTTGCTGCTATGACACTTCTGGGTAGCTCTAGGAATTGCCAGAAACTCTATGGAAGTTAAATTACCCCCAGGATAAGTACACAGCTGCGGGATGCCCAGGTATTATTTTTATCACATAAGGAACTGATATTGCTTAATGTGTCATTGTGTCAATGCTGGAAAAGTTTAGTCTGGACATACTGGATCCATGTGTTTTGGGAGATCCAAAGCTTCTGCTTGGGCAGTGAAATGGACAAATTCTAGATAGCTTCTCCTTCCAGCAACCTTGATTTAGTCCAGAAAAATCTCTGTATGGATTTCAGGTTTCTATAGTCATGGGTCCAAAACAGGGCATCTCCTGCCACTGTATGCCTCTTTTTTTCACATCTTCTATGCAATTTTACTTCGAGCAAACAGCACTTTGGAACAATTAAGGTTTCCTAGGCTAAATGGTGGCTAGGGTTATGGGAAGCCTGCCATTGCATACTAAAGGTTAATATGGGCTGGTATTCTCACTTGGGATCCCAGCAATAATTTTGTTCATGTGCATGCTTTGGTGTTGGTTGTCATCCCATTTGGAGATGGGCATTACTGGCATGCTGTAGGGGACATCCAGTTAATGGGCAAACAAACACAAAGGTAAAACAAATGTATCTGAATTTCTGCACTTTGCTTTCTATGTGAGCAAAGAGGGCCTGCTGATAGCTGAGATCTTTTCCCACAGGGGGAAAAAACAGGCTCCGTAGAGGCATTTGAGATGTACGGTCTGTAGCGAATGAGAGCCCCTTCTTATTTTGGCCAGGATTGAGTTGACTGTGCCCGATATTGACAGCTAGTTCCAGTAACCCAAATGAACAAGGCTGTAGGGGAAGGCTGCTCACACGCAGAAAGTCAGAGTATTGATTTATATCCCGCGTGAGCTAGCAAGGCACTGCAGGATGTTAAGTCATGGCGAAATTTGGTTCGGCTGGGGAGTTTCACAGCTGCTAATCCTGAGTGTATAAAATCATTTCT
Source organism: Lepidodactylus listeri (assembly GCA_029233225.1). NCBI lineage: Eukaryota > Metazoa > Chordata > Lepidosauria > Squamata > Gekkonidae > Lepidodactylus > Lepidodactylus listeri. Next base: position 24,593,181 of record JARCFY010000005.1, read on the forward strand.
CAGCTGCGTTTCCTAGATGTTTTTCTGAATCAAATTATTGGGTTTTCCCCCCCTCCAAGGCAAATTGGAATCTTTCTACGGATTTATCTTCTAAGATTTGGGAAATCTGGTGCCCTAAAGGGCTTATTTAGGGTTCTTCGTTGTTTCTAAAGCACATGGAAATGACAAGCGGATGTTTGGTTTGCCAAGCATTTGCATAATGATTTACAATCTCATAAATTCCCAGGTTGCCCTGGACCATTTTCTTATTTCTAGAACTTTGGTAAGTTTGGTGACTCCATGGACTGAGCCATATTTCACTCCATTGGAAAGGTGCAGTAGGAACACTAAAGTTAAATGAAGAAATGCACAATCTAAAGAGTTCACACATAATGTATGTTCACACATAATGTACTTCTGATTCCATAAGAACTATTGCATTTAGTAAGGTGAGCTAAGGAAAGAGCACAAGTTGTACCACTCTTGTGTAGGACATGCTACTAGACTCAAGATTCAGGTTGCAGTCCTTTGTGAATTTACATGGGAACAAGTTCTGTTGAATATAGTGAGACTTAATTCCAAGTCAACATGTGTAGGATTGGGCTCATTAGAATGGAAGTTCATGTTTCCATCAGCTCTAGGGCATGTGGAACTGTTTATTCTTGCTACTAAGGGAGCTGACACCTGCCAACCACATGTATCCTAAACTGATTCTTACCCCCCTGCAAGACGTCAAAGTGATGTGGGTTTACCCCACCCTATCTACTTTTGAAGGGAACATGTCTCAGACATGCACCAGCCGAGTGCTTCAAGTGTTATTATTTCCCCACCACAACTCTTACGGCTAGTTAGTACATTCATGCACATTACTAACTATTATATTTTTTTTATTCTGCCTCTCCTCAAATGAATTTAGAGAGGTATGCACAGTTCTTCCCAGTCCATTTTGTCCTACTAGCAATCTTGGGAGGCAGGTTAGGCTGAGAGATAGTGCCTGACCCATCCCAAGGCCATCCCAAGTGTGCTTTAGGGCTGAGCGAGGAATTACATTCACATATCCCTAAAGTCTATCGCTCTCCAATATTAATAGGAAACTGTTTGCTGTTCAGATTCAGAGTGCAACTAAATGACATCAAGAGGTCAGTGATTGGATCTTCTGTACCCCCCCCCCTTTAAAAAATGCTAATAATAGATGGGTGTGTATGTAGATCAGATTAGAGATGTAGCATGGGGGAATGGAAGAAATTAACTCCTCTGTCATCATACATGTACCATATAGGGGCTGTGGCTCAGTGGCAAATCATCTACTGCATCATCACCACCACCATCACTTGTATTTATAGCCATCTCGCGAGTGGGCTCAGGGCGGGTAACATCATAAAACAATACAATAAATACAATTCAAATTAAACAATTTGCATGTGGAATGACCCAGGTTCAGTCCCTGACATCCCCTGGTAAATGAATCAGGTGATGTGAAGGACCTCCACCTTAGACAGCCACTCTTCAGAGAAGACAACGCTGACCCGGCTAGACTGATGATGGCCTGACAGTATAAAATAGCTTAATCTTCATACCTTTAGAATTAAGGGAGAGGAAGGGGCTTATAAACGATTGCCGATCTATGCCAGTTGCGCAGCAGTTGACCAGCAGACCCTGATCAGTCCTGTCTACCTTCCCTTGCATTCTGTAATGCTGCAATTTGTAGCCATTTGCCTTCTGCAATTGTCTTAAGGGTAGGGAGAAGTTAGAGAGTGACCTACCGATTTTAATTTGATTCCAGCCGCCACGGTTTTAGATGAAATGTTCCTGGAAGTCCTCCAACTAATTCACCATTCTTGTTTTAGGAGGAGCAAATTTAGTGTCTTGTGGAGCTGCTGGTTATGTTAGGTTTTGGAATATACAGAAAAGCCGGCTGCTGGGAGAGTTTGAAGCTCATGGCGGAATGGGATCCATTATCATGACAATTGATAAAGCAAGCCAGTACCTGATAACAGGGGATCTGGCTGGATGGGTGAAAATATGGAACATAGAGGTAAGTGGAACGATTTGAAAAGAGATAAAGCTGAGATTCAAATAATGGCCCAACAGTGAGCATTTGGTTTCATACTTAATAATACAGATGTTGAAATGCGGTTGGAAAAAAATGAATGGAGGGTGCAGAGCTGGTGTATATGCAAAAGATTCCATATTTGATCCTTCAGAAATGTCCAGTTAATGTGTCTTAGGTAACAAATCTAGGAAAATCCTCTTCTCGAGACCTTGGAAGCCTGCTGCCAGTCAAAGGTGCCAGTTCTATTCAATAGCAGCAATGGGGTTGGATCCAGAAATCCTTTTTATTCAGTCCAGTTCTGTTCCCCTTACTATTACAGTCTCTGTCTTCCATGGCTTTTGTCTATACCAGTTCCATGATTTCTGGCATTCCCTTTTCTGGAATACCCCTCTTTCCTTTTTTCACCAGCAGAAAAGCTGGTTGGATCCAATGCAAGGTCTAGATGAGGGGTCCACAACCTTTTCAGACAGTGAGTGCCTTTGGGATTCTGGCACAGGGCGGTGGGCACAACCACAAAATGGCTGCCAGAAGAGGTAGTCACCCATAAAATCTCAGGCATACTGCTAATAGTAATTCTCTAACACTTCAGGCAGAAGCTCTGTTTAACAGGATACCTTTTAAAATGATATTGTTTATTGATATTTTCTTGAATACACACATCTTCAGTCTGCTGCTGACGCACCTTTTAAAAACCTGAATCCTGCTTTTACAGTTGCTCTCCAGCTGAAAGAGATCAGCTCCCCTGGAGAAAATGGCTGAAGGGTGGACTCTGTGGCATTGTACCATGCTGAGTCCCCTCCCCTCCCCAAACCCCGCCCTCTCCTGGATCCACCCCTAAAGTCTCCAGGTGTTTTCCAACCCAGACCTGGCAACCCTACTGAACAGCTAATGAGAGTTTCAGTGGCCAATCAGAAGCGCTGCTGGGCAAAAGCCCCACCTGGTCCCATCCACTTTCTAAAAATATTTGGTGGGTGCCAGGAAAGCTGTTGGTGGGCACCATGACAGAGCCCCCTGGTCTAGATGAACCAGTGTAATTCTGTCTCTCAGGTTCAGGAGAGGCATGCTATATGGTGATGGCTGCTTATGTACATGACGTTCAAAAGTGATATGACCTGCTCATTGAGGACAGTAAAACAGAAATCTAGTGACACGTTTAAGATTAACAAAATTTACCCCATTATAAAGCTTTTATGAATCAGACTTCATTTCCTCAGATGCATTTATTTGAAGAAAGGAACTCTTGAGTCCCAAAAGCTGATGCTGTAATAAATGTTGTTAGGCTTTAAGGTGCCACTACTGCTTTATTTTGATGTAACAGACCGGTATGACTCCTCTTCTTAAAGGATTGTAATTGAGGACAGGTTTGTCATGGCTCTTGGTTACGAGGCCTCTTCTGAATAGTCAGCCTCTGAATGCCAGGATTAGGAACAGGGGACATCTTTGTGCCTTATTTATGGCCTTCCTAGAAGCATCTTGCTTGCCTCTGAGGGAAACAGAATGCAGGATTAGATGGACCTCTGTCTGATCCATCAGAGCTCCTCTTCTATACCACACCGTGGGTGGGTGGGGCTGATAAACCGGGTCTTTCCCATTCACTTTCTTTTCCTATCATGAAGGCAACATTTGATTAGGAAAGAGCCATCTAAGTGGCATTGCTCTCATAGTTCGTCCTCATACTGCAGCCTTGTCAGATAGCACAATGGGGAACTGAAGTGTGGCTATGGATATCTGCAAAGGCGATTATAGTGGGATTGCCAACTCCAGGTTGGAAAATTCATGGAGGCTAGGGAGGGTGGAGTTTGGGGAGTGGAGAGACCGCAGTAGTGTACAATACCATGCACTCCACCCTCCAAAGCTGTCATTTTCTGCAGGGGATCTGGTCTCTGTTCTCTGAAGGTCAGTTGCAATTCCAGGAGACCTCCAGCCCCTACAAGTTGTTTCCCTCTGTGTGTCTGACCATGACTCAATAGGCCACTTTAGAGTGGCAACACAGCTCCCAGACAAAAAAAGGTTCCCAACTCTCATCCTTTTCCTCTGATATCTTCAGGACTTGTCTCTTTTGCACTTTCCACTAGAACTATTGCCTTTCTCCTGCTGAAAACATGGTAACAATCCAGCTGCCCCCTGTGATAAGATCATTCCAGCCCCATGAGGACTGTATCACTTATCTGGAAACCTGCACGCGAAACAGTTGCCTTTTCATCCTGTCATCCTCGACGGACTGCAGTGTTGTTCTGAGTGACATTTCTGGTGTACCTTTCGGAACATTTGGGCAGGTACGAAGGCTGCTGCTGTGTCCTGTTTATTTGCATTCGTCTTCTAATCATTGTTTAAGAATAACCTGTTGTCATGGATGTCCTTTAGCAATTTTTCCCTAGGGGAGAAATATGAAGATGATTACAAGGTAAAGTGTGCCATGTCCTTTGTCCATAAATTTATGTGCGACAACCCACATATTCGCCCTTTGAATGTGCTGGAGGCATCATCGAGAATCACAGAGAGGTACAATCTTTCCTCAAAGCACAGGCAGACAACTTAGCGAAATAATATTGGGAAGACCATAATTTGTCTAAGCAAACAGACTTGCAAAACTTGAATCTCAAATGTGTGTTTGGGTAAAGTGTTGTCAAGTTGCAACTGACATCATCCACCTCCCAGAATTTCCTCCCCATGGGGATGGGAGTCACAGATAGTAGCCTCAGTACGGAGTAGTGGTTAGAGTGTCAGACTAAAATCAGGATATTTGGGGTTAAATCTCCTCTCAGCTATGAAGCTTCTTGGGTGAACTTGGACTAATCACTTTCTCTGCCTCCCAGTCTAACATAACTGAGTTTTGGTGAGAACAAAAGGGAAGAAGAAAGAACTGCATATACCACTCTAAACTCCTTAGAGGAAGGGTAGGGTAAAAATATACTAGATAGACACATTCAGGACATGTACTAACAATTATAAAACACGTCAAACGTACAGAACACAGAAATAACCTCATTCTTAACTGCAGCCAATGCTCCTTCTAAGCTGTGGAGTCTTGTTAGCAAAAATCCTACTTTGTGAGTTACTGTCATTAAAGTTGTGAGCAAGAAATTTGGCTACTGCATAAAATAGTTTGCTCTGGAGCCATCCTTCATGAGCTAAGACAAAAATGTGTGAGCCGGAGGCTAAAAGACTGCGAGCTAGCTCACACTAACTCACCTTAGAGGGAACACTGACAGCAACTACTTTAATTCTTAATCCTGCGTTACAGCTGCTACCTGTTCCATGCATGCTTCCTAGTCATATCTAAAGTGTGGTGAACCTCTGTAGCATCTAAAACATGGAGAAGCTCCTAGTGGTTTCTTCATTGACTTTTTAGGTGACAATGTGGGCTATTTGGATTGCAGAAAGCAGGTAACCAGAAGCCAGAGTACTGTCGATTCTAAAGCATGGGTTAAACACCACACAGCTGTACCGGCTCTGTTCTCCAAACAGTCATCAAGGGCTGCCCCACAGAGAATATACAAGAACAATTAAATGACTTTTAATGATGTTTCAGAATAATGTGGGAAATACTGTGCCAATCCCCACCCTTGGGGTTTCAAAACACTGGCACCAGATTGATGTAATCAAGAAGTACTTATGTGGAAAAGTATTGATATCAAACACAGTATACTAGCTTGCAGGCTCTGAGTATCAGGTGCCAGAAGTCAGGCAAAGCAGAGTTGTTCAGTCTAAGGTCAGGGGTCCAGAAGCCAGGCAGGGCAAAGTCAGTGGCTTAGCATCTATTGTACATGTTGCATCCACACCTAACAGCCTCTCTTAACTGGTTTTATCGCCCCATGCATGAGGGACATGCTTGCAACCAGTTACTCAGTAGAAATCCTGCAACTACTCATCGTCATTATCAGCAAGCAGCTGGCATTGGGAAAGGAGGCGTGCCCTTTGCTGTCTTGTCTGTAGCTCTGTTCTCAGCCTCCATTTGGAAGGTATCATGGCTCTGCACGAGCGGTAAGCTGTGAATCCTGACAAGCCTGCAGCTCATTTTCCTGCTGGTCAGCTTCTGTTAACTCAAGGCTGGCTACACAGAGCTCCTCTTCTCCTGAGGATACCTTGCGGTCGCTAAACCCTGGCTGACTCATGACACACAGAAAGGTATCAGGTCAACAGAAAAGAGAAGAGGGGAAGGGGACAACAATTAATATAGTAATAACTGCACAACTGTCCCTTGATACATTAAAGATCCCTGAGGAATGAAAAGAGAAAGAGCATGATGGACTGCAGCTTCTGGGGGACAGTAGCAGCATGGGTGAGGAGGCAGCAGTGGCACAGAAGGAAGCTTTCTTCCCAAATTTGCCGCTGGAGGCCTCTGTCTCCTCTTGCTTCTCTCTAGAGCACCTTCTCTACAGTACCTACTACCATGCCTCTGACGGTTGTTAGTAAGCTCCCTTGGTTCCCTAGGTTACACTTTGTACATTGCAAAATTATGAAATGTTTCTATTTATTTGATTTTTTCCTAAAACATGTCAGTTCCCCCCCCCCCTTTTTTGCTCAGGATAATGTAATGAAATATGTAACAGTCCATTGATGATAATGTTGAAACGGAAAAGTATGACTAATAGTACTTTATTAGTATATAGTATAAAATGTTCTTTTTGTCCAACAACCATTTGGGACTCTAAATTCTGGTAAGCCTCATTGCTGCCCTAGCCTGGCATGAGCAACCATCTGCTTGCCATTCTGTGGGCCTCTGACTGACTATGGATTTACTATAGAGTTTCCAGCAATTCCTAGAACTACCCAATGCCATTTCTGGGTTTCCCCTGGAAGTGATGCCATGGCACACACGATGCCACCATTAAAAATTCTCCCACAGCTGCTCGTAGCAGTGGGAGGCAATACACATTACCAGTGAGATGCCATAGAAACAAGCCTAGCAAACCTAATAAAAAGGTGTGGATATAAGTATAGTATTTAGCAACTGTATAGCCTTCAAGGTGTGCTTTACACACATTATCACAGCAGTCCTGACACCAGTCCTGTATAAAGGAGGCTCATACTATTCCCATTTTACTGATGGGAGACTGACAGTGCCATCCTATGCAGAGTTACACCCTTATAAGTCCCTTGACTTTAATGGATTCAGGATGGTGCAACTCTACCTAGGATGGAACTGCTAACTGCACACATGAGCACATGAAGCTGCCTTACACTGAATTAGACTCTTGGTCCATCAAGGACAGTATTGTCTGCTCATACTGGCAGTGAATCTCCAGGGTCTCAGGCAGAGGTCTTTCATACCACCTACTGCCAGATTCTTTAACTGGAGATGCCAGGGATTGAACCTAGGACCTTCTGTGTGCCAAGCAGATGCTCTACCACTGAACCATGGCTCCTTTCCAAATACAATAGCCTCAGTTTAGTCCTTTTACCTTCTAGGGAGAGTCCCAACATGATTTGATCTAGAACCCAGTGATTTGTCCTTTTGGAAGTCCAATGTCTCTATAAAACTCTCCTCCACCATGCCATTTGAGAGGAATCACTTTCTTCCAGACAGCTTTTTTCATTGCCCAACTTTCAAACCCATCACTTCCTATCTGATCCTTGTAAGTGGAGGTGGTGGGGTTTGAACCTGGGGACTTCTGCAGCCTGGCTCTAACAATTCTGTGACAGAGAAGAGGTTAGAATTGGGATTTACTGGATTACAACTCATTCTCAAACCCCAAGGATGCATGACACTACAACATATGGGCTTTATACTCTGTTCCTTTTAAGGAAGGACACTGGAGGATTGGAAATTATGTCCCATCCTTCCCCAGAGGTGAAAACAAGGACCAGACAGAAGAGGAGGATGCCATAAAAGAGAACAGCTCTGTCTCTGTGCCTTTTGTGGAGGAGGAGAAGCCTCCTAATCTAGTGGAACAAGATGTACCTGTTACAGAGGATAAAGAAGACTTCTCATACACGTAAGTAATTTCTCTAAAAGGTGATTTACTGTGACACATTTTGAGAGAGTAGGCTATTAAGAATGAGCCACACTAGTGTTATTATCTTTAGCTTTCTCTCTGGAGATAATATTTTACTTTTTTTTTTAAAAAAATATCCTATTCTTCCTTAATGTGGCCAACAACCTGGAGAAGGAGCCTTGCCCTTTTAACGGTGGCTTGATGGGTTGCTGTTTACCAGATGATGTCATTTACCTCAATGCCATGAAAAGCTTCAGTTGCCCATTTTCACACATTCAGCCTCTATTAAATGGGCAAGATATATTTTTTTCTCCAGGCTGTTGGCAACCCTACTTGTCCTCCAAGAAGCAGGGTGTGCCATTCTCACAGCAACTCGATGAGGTAGGCCAGGTTGAGTGCAACTGACACAATCACCTCACAGAATGAAATCCTGACATGTCCATTTCTAGTCCAGATCTTTTAACTGCCACAGCACACTGTCTTTTAAAAATTGGGGCTGGCTAAGAAATTAATCTTATGTCATGACAAAAACCCTGACATCAATTTTTAAAGGTCCTGAATCAGAAAGTAGAAGGCAGAGGAAAAGATGGTGGAAGATTTGGCATGGTAGTGCTGTACTGGTCAAAGGAAGGGGTGTGCTTTTCTCTCAGCACATGTTTAGCTCATTGCTCCAGATATTTCCTTGATGGACACTGAGGGCTAGGAGAGACTTGCTTAAGTTGATAGCTGGTAGGAGGAAAAGGAAGAAGAGGAAGAATTGGTTTTTATACCCCATTTTTCACTACCCAGAGGAGTATTGGAGCGAATTACAATTGCCTTCCCTTCTTCTCCCCACAACATACATCCTGTGAGGTAGGTGTGGCTGAGAGTGCTCTGAGAGAACAGTGACCGATCCAAGGTCACCGATCTGGCTTCATGTGGAGGAGTGGGGAATCAAACCTGGTTCTCCAGATTAGAATCCACCTCTCTTAACCGCTGCACCAAACTGGCTCTCCACATGCTCAGATTGTTTATATATTTACTTCATTTGGCGGTGGAAAGTGCTGTCGAGTTGCAGCTGATTTATGGTGACCCCATAAGGTTTTCAAGACACGAGCCAAACAGAGGCGGTTTGGCATTATCTGTCTCTGTGTAGTGACTTTTCACTTCCTTATGTGTGTTTTGAAAAGTTAAAAACCAGACTCTTAAATCATGCTACATCCCTGTGGTGGACTTGGGGACATGGTATGGTCTAGTTTGGCCAACAGTTAAAAATATGGGAACCCAACTTGCAGCTGCAGCAGCCTGAATAGCCCTGAGGAGCTTATCAGAGCTTGGGAGCTGTGCAGAGTTAGTTAGTATTTGGATGGGAGACCACCAAGGAAGTCCAGGGTTGCTATGCAGAGGCAGGCCATGGCACACCACCCCTGTTCATCTCTTGGCTTGAAAATCCCATGAGGGCTTGCCATAAGCTGGATGTGGCTTGACAGTATTATTATTATTATTATTATTCCAGTTTGGTGTAGTGGTTAAGTGTGCAGACTCTAATCTGGGAGAACCGGGTTTGATTCCCCACTCCTCCACTTGCACCTGGCTGGATGACCTTGGAAAAGCCATAGCTCTGTACCAGCTGTTCTCTCAAGGACAGCTTGGGAAAGAGCTCTCTCAGCCCCACCTACCTCACAGGGTGTCTGTTGTGGGGAGGGGAGGGGAAAGGAGTTTGTAAGCCACTCTGAGACTACAAGTGAAGGGCGGGGTATAAATCCAATCTCCTCCTCCTCCTCCCCCCCTCCTCCTTCTTCTTCGTGGAGGACAACTGGGTTCCTTAACTCCATTCATCCCCTTAGCTTCGTGCATTCATTGGCTTGGTGCTGACTGAGACAATGCATGGATGGAGGAGGGGAACTGGGATAATTTTGCTGGGATAATTTGCTGGAACCGGGATAATATCTGCTCCCCTCCTTGTTTTTTGTAGCCCATGGTTTCCAGCTGTGTGGAAAGAGGTTATAAGTAATACAGCTGAAAGCTACAGGGCAGCTCATAACACGTTGGGCAGCATGATATAAATACATTTTATTACAAATTGTTCTAATTTTGCGCTTCCGACACTGAGAAGTTAGAGGTGTAAGGCTGATTCTGAGTAAGCTCATATATTGCGAAATGCATAAATCTTGCATGAGTCTTTGTAATGTATACTATTCCAAGCATAAAAACAGTAAAATTAAACTCCAGCTAAGTGCTTCCTCAGTTTTAAATAACTTCCTTGATGTAACCTAATGAAGCTTTTGTATTATTAAACATTTTTAATAACCTTGGCCAAAAGAATGTAACCTTCACACGCAGATGTAATGCTCATGAGGATAATTCCGATGACCCGTCTGCCATGAGTGTGGTGCAGTTGGGCAGATCAAATATCTAGCCAGATCCGCAATGCAGGATTGGTACCGCAGGCCAGTAAGACTGCCAGTTTCAGGAGCAGCATTTGCTCTGGGTATTGCCACACCCTGCCTTCTAAGATTATAACTTGACGGATCTGTGGGTTGATTCAGAAATAATGGATCCTGGAATCCACACTGTTTTTGCAGCAAATCCTAGAATGTGAGGAGGGGCTCAGAGGAGCTGTGGGTTGCCATACCCAAATCTTGACCTCTGAGGTATGTTCTCCAAAGGCTTGCCAACTCTGGCTTGGGGAATTCCTGGAGATTTGAGGGTGGTGAACACAAGAAGCTGCCTTATCCTGACCCATCATGGTCAGTATTGTCTACTCAGATTGGCAGTGGGTATCCGAGGCCTTTCACATCACCTACTACCTGATCCTTTTAACTGTAGATGCCAGGGATTGAATTTGGGACATCCTGCATGCCAAGCAGATATTCTACCACTGAGCCACTGCCTCTTCCTTAGGGAGGGAAGAGTTTGGGGAAGGAACTCAGCAGGGGTGTGAAGCCATAAAGTACACCCTCTGAAGCTGCCATTTTCTCAGGGGAACTGATACCTGTAGGTTGGGAATCAGTTGCAATTCTGGGAGAGAACTCCAGGCCCAACCTGTGGGCTGGCAACCCTAATTCTCCAGGTTAGGATCCACAAGGCCAGGTATTAGCTTGAGCGAGGATCTCAAGTACAGCAGAGAGAAGATACTGCTCTGTTGACCAGGCAAGGGAAAAAGGCCTTTAAGGGTTAGATCTAACCAGTTCTTCTGCATGGGCAATGATGAAGGCTCATTCTCATCAGGACTTCATATGAAGAGTGATGAAGAGATGAAGAGTGATGAAGAGATATGAAGAGTCCTGTTGGATCAGATCTCATATAACAGTCAGTCAGTCCAATAGTTCATCTAGCATAGGATTCTGTTTCCTACAGTGGTTGACATGATGCCCAGGATGATCTGTGGGCGAGAACACAAAAAAGGCAAAGCCTGCCCCTGTTGTAGCACCCAGCAGCTGGAATTCAGACATATTCTACTTCTAGGGTTTCCAGGCCCCTGGTGGAGGCAGGGATCCCCCTCCATCAGGCTCCGCCTCCCCATTGATCAGCTGGTCGGTGGGGGGGGGATATACCAGGAGAGAGAGGGAGGTCCAGGTTACATCGCCAGAGACATTATCATGTCAGTGACGTCCAGGCAACACTCTGGTATTTGGGGAAAAATTCTATGGTAGAAGTCATTTCTATGGTACATTCTATGGTACAACCCGGTAACATTGCCAAGGCTTCCCTCCCACTTCTAGTAAGTCCCTCCCATCCCTTGCTGGTTGCCAGGAGGAACCTCTAGCTACTTCTGAAAATACAGGTTCTGTTTAGCCATGTCACCCACTGACATTGATGAATTTATGTTGCGCCTGTTATAACAGGTCATCTATTTCATACATTTACCATATAGTTTGCCCCTGATTGAGATCCTTTTTTTCAGTTGCTATTCTCACTGGCTCTTCTTTCCACCTCTCTAAAATAAGAGCTGATTCTCAAAATGTGTTGGGCGCATCTGTTCGGATCTCTCTTTAAAATAAATAAATAAACAATTATATTTAAAACTACATCTATCTACCGTCAAACTTCAGAGACTGGTTGAGGTGTGGATAGGAATAAATTAACAAATGGGAACCTGGTAAATATAGCTCCAACCCCATTCCAGTATGGCATGCTTTTTTTTTTCCTCCAACAATCTCTCCAAAGAGATATGTAAATATGTCAAATATCGTGAACAGATGAGTTGATTTTCATCTTGAGTATAAAATAAGAAGGCACTAAATCTATTTCCGGTAGAATATATTTGTGCTGTTTCACACTTGCAACATACCAGTCTTTTGCTAATGCAACTTTGGGCCAAACCAGCTAAAATGGTACAGAGTTCCATACATGGAGTGTCCATAGGCCCCTGATTTGACTGGGACCAGAGTGTGGGGGAGGGGCTAATCCTTCCCTCGTTCACCATTTCCCTAAACCTAAATAAGCCCAATTGGACACATATACAAATTAGGGGTTGGGCATTCTCTGGGACCTGTTTCCATTGCCTATCACCTCTCTGAGCGGCGGCAAGAGAAAAATGAAAAAAAAAAAACATTGTCACATTCAGCACTACATCACTTCCAGTAAAAAAAAAAGTGACATAGGGTAGCTCTAGAAATTGCTGGAAACTCTATGGTTTCTAATTCCTAGAGATACCCATGTCAATGCTCCCTCTAAGCTGTGGAGTCTTGTGAGCAAAAAATTCTACTTTGCGAGCTACTGGCATTAAAGTTGTGAGCAAGCGATTTGGCTACTGCATGAATTCGTTTGTTCTGGAGCCATCCTTCCTGAGCTAAGACAAAAACGTGTGAGCTGGAGGCTAAAAAACTGTGAGCTAGCTCACACTAACTCAGCTTAGAGGGAACACTGCTTCTGGTGAGTTCTTTTAACCAGAAGTGACATGGTGCCACAGCCAGCATTATCCCCCCCCTCCCCCAGTATCCCAATCCACAAGCCTCTTGCTGTCAACCTTAATACAAATTCTGTTGAATGCATGTATGTTTGCAGGCCCGGGGAGGGGGTATGTTGGAGAAGGCAAATGGCATGGGGAAGAAGGCTTAACCTCCCCGCCCCATGTTGTGGTATTGATCCAGTTTGAGGCACTGTGAGCCAGCTATTTAAAAGGCAGCTCCGTACGTAGAATTCTGAGCATCTTCTCCAGCTTAGTCCTGTCACTCTGCCATCTTCTTAAATTTCTTCTCAAAGACCGTTTGGCTAGTCAAATGATGATAGAATGTTTTAGTTAATTAATCACTCACCTTTTAACTGGTGGGTTAAATGTACACTCTCAATCTGTTACCAAAACCTCAGTACCAGCATCTTTGCGGGATACATAAGTTCACTTTAAAGCCCAATAAAGAAAAGCTACCTCCTGTTGTCTTCAACAGAGGGCACATCGTCTTCAATGTTCTTTCATTCCCTATTTCAGTCACATACTAGAACCAAAAATATGCACCTGTGCCCTTAACTAGCAGCCCTGCCAATGAACAGTTGCCTTCAGAGATTAAAGTTACCCCCAAAAGTGTCTGTAGTAGGGCAAGGAGGGCAGTTGCCTCTGCACCAGGAACCCTAAATTTACTAGCACACAGACTGCAAGTAGTCAGCTGATTTGCAATTGCACTTAACAGGCTGTGCCCGCTTATATGGATGCCTGTCATCCCCCTCCCCTTTCTTGATGGACGATGCAAAAATATACATTTTATTTACTTCATTGTACCCACTTTCCTCTCAGTGGGGATCCAAAGTGGCAGACAACATTCTGCCTCACAACAACCCTGCAAGGTAGGTTAGCCTGAGTGTGTAAGCCTGGCCCAAGCCCAGCCAGTGTGCATGGTCAAGCAGTGATTCAAACCTGGGTCTCCCAGATCCTAGCCTACTCTCTAACCAGTACAACATGCTGACTATGCAAGGTTATTCTATTCTAACCCGTTCATTTAAACGGGCTTCAGATTGGAGTAATTTAGCACTGGATTGCACTGTAAACTACTAATTACATCAATTACAGACTGGAGGAGGAGGAGGAGGTTGGATTTATACCCCGCCCTTTACTTGTAGTCTCAGAGCGGCTTACAAACTCCTTTCCCTTCCCCTCCCCACAACAGACACCCTGTGAGGTAGGTGGGGCTGAGAGAGCTCTGAGACAACTGTCCTTGAGAGAACAGCTGGTACAGAGCTATGGCTTTTCCAAGGTCACCCAGCAGGTGCAAATGGAGGAGTGGGGAATCAAACCCGGTTCTCCCAGATTAGAGTCCGTGCACTAAACCACTACACCAAACTGACTGCTACTTCTTCAGTTAGTAACTCGGCAGTTTGATTTCCCTATATTTAGTATGAACTATAACGTGTTATCATACAATGTTGGATGCTATCCCACTGTATCCCAATGCCATCTGACTGGCCCTTATGAAGTAATTTGCAGCAGTCAGAAGTGGTGCTCTAAAGTATTATCTTTGGTTGTTTCATTTGATTAATTCATCTGTCTTATTCAGCCCAGCTGAATCGATTGAAGTGCGTGGATAGTGAACTCCACTTCAGGGTAAATGTTCCATTTGGTTTCTGATCCTGCTGCTCTGTTATCCTGGTTAGCAGTAAACATTGAATGTGTGGGTTTTTTAAGTTGTGATCCTTTGTATAGAAGAGAAGATCTCCAGCTAAAGGCAGAATCTTTCAGTGAAACGTCAGTTTTCATTTTGTTTATGTTCACCTAGGGGGAATATATGGGACAACACAATATTGGGTAAAAAGTATAAAGAGAAGCATAACCAGAAAGGAAGAAAAACTACCCTCTTCCAGAAAACAGCTGGGATAAAACCAACAGGTATGCAATGTTTTCAACATATTCAGTGATGTCTGGACTTCATTGTTGTGACCCAGAACCTCACACGTGCCCTGTTGAACATGTGGAACTCCTGAATACATGATTTTTCTCATTCATTCCAGTCAAGAGGAATTCATGCAAAGATCCTCAAAAATTAATGGAGTTGCCATAACAAGTCAGGATACTCTGTGGGATGTCTGACACCAAGTCTGGGATGATGAAGAAGAGTTGGTTTTTATACCCCACTCCTCTCTATCCTAAGGAGTCTCAAACTGGCTTACAGTTGCCTTCCCTTCTTCTCTCCACAACGGCTACCTTGTGAGGCAGGTGGGGCTGAGAGGGTTCTGAGAGAACCATGACCGGCCCAAGGTCATCCAGCAGGCTTCATGTGAAGGAATCAAACCTAGTTCTCCACATTAGAGTCTGCCACTCTTAACCAGGGGTCCTTTAGTAGAAAAAGAGGTGCAGGAGCTCATTAGCATAACTCATTAGCATAACTCATTAGCATATGCCACATCCCCTGACATCACCAGAGGCGCATCAGAAAGGGAATGTCAGTTTCAGCCCCATTATATCCTATGGGCTATTGAAATCAATGGCAAAAACTCATAGGGTATATGAGGGGCTGGAGGAAAGGGGGTTTGAGGGAGAGGCTCCAAACTTGCAGGGTAGCTGCTGGGGCCTGTCCTCGAAATACCCACTAAGTTTCAAGAAGATTGGACCACGGGGTCCAATTCTGTGGGTCCCCAAACAGATTGTTCCATCCCCTCCATTGTTCTCTATGGAGGGAAAAAATGTTAACTTTTTTCCTACCATAGAGAACAATGGAGGGAATGGGGGCAACCTGTTTGGGGGCCTGTAGAATTGGACCCCCTGGTCCAATCTTCTTGAAACTTGGTGGGTATTTGGGGGAGAGGTCCCAGCAGCTACCCTGCACGTTTGGAGCCTCTCCCTCAAACCCCCTCCCCTCCAGTGGCTTTTAAAGTTGCCGCTGAATTTCAGCGACAATTCAGTGGCGAGCTGAATCATATTAGAGAATCTGATTCAGCCCATGGCTGCCCTACTGGCCAGTCCTGAGCTAGCGGAGCTTCGCTCCCCCTCGCTCTGGCCCCAACAGACCCCTGCTCTTAACTACTACCCCATGGTGGCTCCAGTAGGAACCAGTGTAGTATAGTGGTTAGAATGTCAGACTAGGATCTTAGAGACCCAAATTTGAATCCCTTCCCATCCATGAAAGCTTGCTAGATGACCTTGGGCGAGTCACACTTTGTAAGCCTAACCTACCTCACAGGTTTGTGGGGATAAAATAGAGGAGAAGAGAATGATGTAAGCTGTTTTGGGTCCCTATTGGGGAAAAAAGATGGGTATAAAAATAAAAAAATATTCATGTACCGCAGAAAGGGAACGTTTCTGATTTTTCTTTCCAGTTGCAAATGCTTGCAGTTAAATGGAATGCCATCGAAGCTCCCCTTGCCCTTTGAAAATGGTTTTAGGTTGGTCAGGGAACAGCTACTGGAAGGAAATGGCCCCCAAAAGGTGGCCAGATAAGTATGGTAGCCCCTGTGTGATCAGCTGAAACCAACCTAGGAATGCCAGAGAATGTTCTTGATGGCGAGGAATGCTTGCAGGAGTCTTATTCACTCTGATACCAGATACACCTTTTTGTTCCTGCACTGCACCAAAGTGCCGGAACCCTTTGTATTGTTTTGAATACTAGCTATATGGAAATAACACTGCAGTCCTAAGCAGAGTTATATCTTTCTAAGCCCATTGAAGTCAATGAGTATAACTCTGCTTAGGATGGCATATGTAAATTGTTTTTTTCCCCCCACATACCTTGTGACAGCGTCTTACTGTTACTTATGCACTTCATTTGGGACAAATAAATACGATTGGATCCTGCAGCTCCATTCCCCTACAAGTGGCACTTTCTTCTGGCTCAAGCAGTCTTCCCCTGAAGCAAAAAAGCTTGGCTGCAGAATGGAGCCACAGGAGCCTGCTCAAAGTGTACAGAGAAATCAGACATTGAATGTAAAAAACAAAAAAAATCCAAACAGCACAAATGAAAGAACACATTCCAAGTGAGCAGGAATGGAACACTGACAAAATGAGAAATGGGTAACGAATCAAAACAAAACATAAAATATAGGGTTGCTAGATCCCCCCTGGCAAATGGCAGGGGGTACCCCTGATGGTGGTGGAAAGTGCCATCATGTCACAGCTGACTTAGGCCCAATTCACACCTCCCCTCTGAAGTAGTTTGACTGCTGTCTTTTCTCAAGCTCATTTCACGCTGGTTTCAAATTTCACTCCAGGGGGTCTGAAGAGTACTAAGCAACAGCATTTGTTTAAAGCAGTATAATGCTAGCTTGACCACAGGAGGGCAATTAATGAATGTAAACAATAATTTATAAACTAGAACAAGTATGGTTTGAAACTAGAAACAGGTATAGACAGGGTTTTTTGAAACTTGAATGATTCTTGCAGGAAAGTCAGATGTAAATTTGACCTTAAAGCAACCTGTAGGGTTTCCAAGGAAAGAGATGAACAAAGGTGGTTTGCCACTGCCTGCCTCTGTGTAGCGACCCTTGACTTCCATGGTGGCCTCCCATCCACATACTAACCAGAGCCAACCCTGCTTAGCTTCTGAGATCCAACATCCAGGTCAGGGCAGTATATTGCTATTGATGGCAAAAACCTGCACAAAAACTAGTGGCCTGTACCTAATGAACAGTGTAGAAGGTATATTGAGACTTTCCTGCTTCCCATTCCTGCTGTAGCCTTGTGCCCCCTGAAATACTGCTGCTAGGGTTCATGAACCCAGCAGTGCAGCTGGTACCATGGGGGGGGGGGAGGGTTGCAGTGGGACAAGGTGGGACGGACTAAATTTAAAATGCTATTTCATAATGCAGTAAAATCACAGAAGGGAGGTGAATAGTTAACTCGGCTCTAGAATGTTGAGTTTGAGTGACTCTGATTGGCCAGCTGAGGGAAATATAAAATCAGCTGTGTGCTGAAGGGAGAGTTAGTTCATTTTGAGTTCAGCAGCAGTTACTGTTCAGTAAAGTAAAAGTTCAGCTACAAGAGTGGATGTCTGAAGAGTCTGACTAAAAGTCTGACAGACAGCTTCACCTTTTGAATAAAGGGAGAGACTCCTGGTCTTAGCTGTGTTAAACATAACCTGAGAAGGAATTCCACCTAAGAACTCAGAGTCTAGTGTCAGCTAAAGCTGAAGTACATTTTCACACAGATGCCAAGAACTGGGATTTGAGATTTTGGTAAAGAGCGACTGAGTAGGCATGTTCTAGGAGTGTCTCATCCAAATCCTCTGCCTGGCTTGGTGATTTCAGAAAAGAGGAAAGATTACAAAGTTCTCAAAGAGAGAGGACACGGTGGCCATGGGAGATTTCAGTTACCCAGATATCTGTTGGAAGTTCAACTCTGCTAAAAATGAAAGGTCAAATAAATTCCTGACTTGTCTTGCTGACAACTTCATTTTCCAGAAAGTGGAGAGGGAAACAAGTGGATCTGATATCTTGGGCTTGATTCTCACCGACAGGGAAGAACTGGTTAACAAGGTGAAAGTAGTGGGCGTCCTGGGTAGTAATGGACATGTGATTTTGGAATTTACCTTCTTGGCCAAGGAAAAAGCTGTACATAGTCAGACATATAAGTTGGACTTCAGAAAAGCAAATTTTGACAAACAAAATTTTGGCATCCTGGGTAGTAATGGACATGTGATTTTGGAATTTACCTTCTTGGCCAAGGAAAAAGCTGTACATAGTCAGACATATAAGTTGGACTTCAGAAAAGCAAATTTTGACAAACTTAAAATTATGCTGGGTAGAATCCCATGGTCAGAAATACTTAAAGAGAAGGGAGTTCAAGAGGGGTGGGAGTTTTCTTAAAAGTGAAATATTGAAGGCACAATCACAAACGATTCCTATGAGAAGGAAAAATGGGAGGAGCCTAAAAAAGCCAAGCTTTCTGAAGAATTGAGAAATAATAAAGACTCATTTAGGAAATGGAAGGAGGGCGTTATAACCAAGGATGAATATAAACAAATAACCAGTGCTTGCAGAGAGAGAGTTAGGAATGCTAAAGCTCAGTATGAGCTTAGGCTAGTGAGAGATGCTAAAAACAACAAAAGAAGGGTTCTTATGTTCAACATAAGAAAAAGAGCAAAAACATGGTAGGCCCACTGAGGGGACAGGACAGTGAAATTGGTGTGGTGAAGAGAGGGCTGAACTGCTCAATTCCTACTTTTCCTCAGTCTTCTCTTGTGAAGGAAAAGGTGCTCAACATGGCAAAAACAGAACACATGATGAGGGAAGGGAGTTGCAGCCTAGGATTGGCGTAGGGGTAGTACATAAACACCCAGTTTTTAAAAAATGAAACTCAGTTTTTAAAAAATGAATCCTCGGGGCCAAATGAACTGCATCCAAGGGTACTAAAAGAACTCGTGGATGTAGTTTCTGAGCCTCTGGCTATTATTTTTGAGAATTCTTGGAGAACAAGTAAGGTGCCAGAAGACTGGAGGTAAGCAAATGTTTTCCCCATCTTCAAGAAGAGAAAAAGGAAGATCCGAGTAACTACTGACCCGTCAGCTTGATATCTATACCAGAAAAAGTTTTAGAACAAATCATCAAACAGATAGTCCTTGAACAATTAGAAAGGATGGCTGTGATTACTAAGAGCAAGCATGGGTTTCTCAAGAACAAGTCATGTCTGACTAACCTTATCTATTTTTTCCTGAAAAAGTTACTGCCTTGCTGGATCAGGAGAATGCAGTAGACATAGTTTATCTTGATTTCAGTAAGGCTTTTGATAAGGTTCAACATAATATTCTTGTTGACAAGTTGATAAAATGTGGTTTGGATCCTATGACTGTTAGGTGGATCTGTAACTGGTTGACAGATTGTACCCAAAGAGTGCTTGTGAATGGTTCCTCATCTTCTTGGAGAGGAGTGACAAGTGGAGTGCCTCAGGGATCTGTCGTGGGGCCTGTTTTCTTCAACATCTTTAGAAATTATTTAAATGAAGGAACAGAGGGAATGCTTATTGAATTTGCAGATTATACTAAATTGGGAGGGATAGCAAATACAGTAGAAGACAGACTCATGATACAGGATGATATTGACAGCCTGGAAAACTGGGCTAAAGCAAATAAAGTGAATGTCAATGGGGATAAATGTAAAGATCTGCATTTAGGTAGGAAAAATCAAACACATAATTATAGGATGGGGGAGACTTGTCTTGGCTGCAGTATGTGTGAAAAGGATCAGGGGTCTTAGTGGGCCATATACTGAACATGAGTCAGCAGTGTAATGTGGTAGCTTTGGCCTGTATCAACAGAAGTATAGTGTCCAGATCACAGAAATTGATGGCATCACTTTACTCTGTTCTGGTTAGACCTCACCTAGGCTGTGAATATGGTGTGAACTGGCCAAAATCTAGCTGGAAAGTGGATTGAAAGTGGATTATTTAGTGTGTATGATCACAGCTCTAGAGTATTGTGTTCAGTTTTGGGCACCACAATTTAAGAAGGATGTAGACAAGCTAGAATGTGTCCAGAGGAGGGCAATGAAGATGGTGAGGGGTCTGGAGACCAAGTCCTATGAAGAAAGGCTCATTTCTTCATTTAGCTTGGGTATATTTAGCTTGGAGCGGAGACGACTGAGAGGTAGTATGATAACCATCTTCAAGTACTTGAAGGGCTATCATATAGAGGATGGTGCAGAGTTGTTTTCTGTTGCCCCAGAAGGTCGGACCAGAACCAGTGGGTTGAAATTAAATCAGAAGAGTTTTCAGCTGAACATTAGGAAGAACTTCCTGATAGAGCGATTCCTCAGTGGAACAGGCTTTCTTGGGAGGTGGTGGGCTCTCCTTCTTTGGAGGTTTTCAGATGCTAGATGGCTGTCTGACAGCAATGCTGATTCTGTGAACTTAGGCAGATCAGGAAAGGGATGCATCGGTACTTAGTTCTCATGGCCCTTTCTTACACACCCAGGGAAATGCTGATTGCCACTTTGGGGTCAGGAAGCAATTTTTCTCCAGGCCAATTTGGCCAGGGATCCTGGAGGGGTTTTTTTTTTGCCATCTTCTGGGCATGGAGCAGGGGGTCACTCTGTGTGTGTGTGTGTGTGTGTGTGTGGGTATTTGTGAATTTCTTGCATTGTGTTAGGGGTTGAACTAGATGACCCTGGAGGACCCTTCCAACTTTATGATTCTGTGATTCTAAAAAAAATATGCAGAGGATTGTGAGCTCTTTCCTGGGCTGTACCTAATTTTTTTTTTTTTTGAAAAATGCAATTGACTCTCTGCATAGATATCTGTATTTACTCAGCTCTCTGGATATTTCTCAGCTGTACAAATGGAATAGCATGATTAGGTGAGAAAAAATTAACTTTGCTTCAGTTGCAATTGTGAAACGATTTTCTGCATCTGAAATAATCCTCTCATCTTGTTTTTTTTAACCTTAAAAAAAGTGGTATTTAGGTCATTAAATACTGAAGCCCTGAAGGACATGACAGAAATGAAGAAGCTCGACTTTCTCGTGCACCCTGATAAATACTTTGGGGAAAAGTCAGTGGAGAAACGCTTGGAAGATTTAAAGCTGCCTACCCTTTCAGCGAGTAAGTAGACCTTCATTATATTCTCATTACTCTAGCTCTTGCTATCGAGAGGCAAAAATAAAGGTTACTGGCTTATCGGTGGTAAAAGGAGGGAAAGGTAATAGGAAACACAGAATTTATTTCTTGGCTGCTAGCAGACCCTTTGAAAAAAAGGAGCAAGGCCTAAAGTTACAAGTAGCAAGAATTTCAAAGTTGTAAACAAGGTTTGCCATGTTAAATTTATAGCTTGTCATGGCCAAACAGGCCATCCAGTTGCGATGCACTCCTACAAGCCATGAGTTCAAGAGTTCACCACAACTATTCTGAGTAGAGATTCACTAAAATGAGGGGTGTGTTACTCACAACAGCAGAACTTCAGAGCAAGCTTTCCCCCAGATTTGTTGAGCCATTCTTGGAACCTGTGTTACATACATATGTAAGATTAGGGATGCCAGCCTCGGGGGGATGGGACCTGGGATCCCCTGGAATTACAGCTTATCTCCAGACCACAGAGATCAGTTTCCCTGGAGCTCATGGAAGCTTTGGAGGGTGGACTCCATGGTGTTGTATCCCATTGAGGTCTTTGTCCTCCTCAGGCTCCACTCCAAAATCTCCAGGAATTTCCCAACCTGAAGCTGGCAACCCTACCCCAACCCCCTGCCAGTGGCCAGGGAGGACCTGGCAACCCTATTCTGTCAAGCTGCAATTGACCAATGGTGACCCCAACAAGGGGCTTTCAAGGAAAGGGAGGAGTTTCCTGTCCAAGTAGGAACCCTGCTTAGCTGCTGAGATCTGATAAAATCAAGTTATACTAAGCTGTCTTCCCTTCAAGAACCTGCATTGCACTGCCTTAAAGTTAAAGATAATCCTGTCCCACATCAGCATGGGACAGCATGTGGATAATAAAAGTGTCATGTGCTGATGTCAGTCCATAATGTGGTTGATTAGCATGCTCCATTGGGCTTTTCTTTCAATAAGGGTCTCAATGTCTAATAATTGGCTAAATTGCTAAGAATACTTGGAAGTATTTGTGAATTTCCTGCATTGTGCCGGGGGTTGGACTTGATGACCTTGGAGGTCCCTTCCAACTTTATGATTCTATGATTCTAAGTAGGAGACCCTGTTTTGGGCAGTAAGGCTGCCATCTTTTATCCTGGCAAATTTTGGATAGTCTAGCTATTATCCTATCAGGATGGCAAGACAAATGAGGGCAACAAAGAACTTAAGCCTACAGTTCTAAGAACACTTTCCTAGGAGTAAGCCTAGCTGAATAAAATGGAACTTACTTCTGAGTAGTCCTAGTTATGATTATATGGTACCAGCCTTGTTTCTGTAAACTAGTGCAGGGCTCTGGAGAAAGGATGGACTCCTATCTCCCTGTGTGATGATCTGTGTCCCCCCCACCAGTTCAGGGAAAATGGGGGAGAAGGGAATGCTGGAAGTTCCCAAAATCCGGAGGAGACCCTCAAGCGAGGCATTGCTCCCCAGTCCAGGGGATGTGTTCTGAGTGTCACCCAAGACTAAGGAGTCTGTCATGCACAGAAGAAGAGAGAGAAAATAAATCAAAGATTAGCCCTCGTTTTGCCTCTAGGATAGCTTTGCAGATCTGTTTCAGAGTACATGTAAAAGTAAAAAAAAGGTTTACCTTGTTCGAAAGCCAGTCGAATATGACTCTAGGGATGCAGTGCGAGTTGATTCAGGTGCTTTAAAAACATGATAAAGAAATGGGGGGGGGGGTTGCAATGAGCAAACTGGATTAGGAGTCAAGGTAGCATGCAGATTCCACTGAAGGCAACAACCGAAAAGAATGCTTAAAGTACTTTCCTAGGCTGCTAAGTTGGCTTTCACCGGAGTCTCTCTCTCGGCGGTCCCGGCTTCCTTGGATCAATGGCGCACCCAATGATTGAACTTGAATTCATCTTCCAAATGAAGAAAACTATCAAAAGATGGTCTCAGCTTTTATAACTTCTTCAAGCCTTAAAACCACATTGTTATATCGGCTTATTTTTCATGCAGCTTAACTTTCCATTGAAGTTTCCCTTCTGACCCTTTTCAGCTGTAGGGCAGTGGGCTGTTGTGAAGCTCATCTTGAAGAAAGAATCAATGCCAGTGGCTATTGTTCTGATAATAATAGTGCGCTGTTGAGTTGTAACCAACTCATGGTGACCCCATGACCACGGAGTTTTCAAGGGAAGAGAGGAGCAGTCAGAGGTGATTTGCTGTTGCTTTCCTCTGCATAGGAATCCCAGCCCTCCTTGGTGGTCTCCTGTCCAAGTACTTACCATGGCCAACTCTGTTCAGTTTTGAAGTTCTGATGAGATTGGCCTAAGCAGGGAACTGGGTTAATCTTTTGCACCCCTGCTGTTGCCTTGCCAACTGGTACATCCTGGGATTTTTTGGTCCTTGCCAGAACTGACATATGTTTCACACACAGGGAAGGAATTTTGGCAGGGGGCTTGTCTCAAAGATCCCTAGTTTGCCACACCTTGCAACCTGTTATCCCTAGAAATCGTATCTTGTCCTCTTTGTGCAAACCGGTGCTCTGCTTCTTGTGCCAAGGGAAATCTCCCATCCGGCTTCAAGTCGACGTGAGGTTGATGGTGATGTCGGTTGCACTGTACCAATTAAAGATGTATTATTTAAACACAGAATACATCATCTGTGAGTCACCGTTCATGTGAAATTTATTCTTCTCCTTGGGGATTGTGTTTCGTATGAGGAAATAAGGACAAACTCCATCCATAATAAGTTTTCTGTTTATTATGGACAAACCTTCCGCAATGCAAACAGTTCACAAAAATTATGAACAGGTGGCAACTCTGCTGGGTGATGGGTTTTGGCAAGGATAGGAGTAGATAAAGCAAGGCACGTGGGACACATCCAGTCTGCTTCCCCCCTCCCTGGAATGGCTTTCTCTCCCTATTCTCTTTCTCCAGTGTGCAGGTAAACCATAAGGTAGTGGCATGGGTCCTATTCTACTGCCCCCTTTTAAGACCCCAATTTTAGGGTCTTTCCTATTTTTGCACTAGTCCTGTTCTAAATCTGGGCAGAACCAACACATAAGAAAGGGATCAAATCTTGCCTGCTGGCCCTTCTCCTGTACATTCATTTGAAGTTGTGCATATAGAGCTGATGCACATAGTCGCATGCATGTAGGCTCTGGGTTGTTGACACAGAGCCCACAAAGGGTAGCATTGGTTGTTTGCAAACCTTTAGATGAGCATGTGGAAGAGCAGGGCCAATCACATCTCCATCCGTTGATTCTCCCCAAATTTAGAAGGTCCAAACACAGATACAGTCCCCCTGAGTACTATACTCAAATTGAATACTGGCTCAAATCCCAGTCTTTATTTTGCACAAGGTGATGGCATGTCAGAAGTTTAAATAAATCAATTCTAGGGCACCCCTATAATTTGCAGCCCAATCCTGAGGACCACTGCAATGGTGGTAACAGTGGTGCTGGTTGGATCCCTGTGGCCATTCTATGGTGGTGGTGGGGAGACCTTTGCCCTTCCACAAGATGCAGACTGCATATCAAACAAGCTGGAGTCCGTTGCCACCCAGGTAACACCCATCAATCAGGCAGTGGTGTCTGATGACATTTCTCTAAGTAGCACACATGAGGGCAGCCAGTCACTGCCTCTGATGCAGCTGCTGTCCCTCAACACCACCCCAGCAGGAGTCTGGGGAGGGGACATGTGGGGACCATCAGTGGAAAACCACAGAGTTTCTGGCAGTTCCTAGAGTGGCACGACATCACTGGAAATGATGTGACACTATTGCTCCAATGGTGATTTTTTTCTTTAGTTTATTTTTCTCCCACCGGCTGACAAAATGGCAGCTTGCAGTGGGGGTTGCCAGTGGAGACGTGGCAGCCTAGCCCTCCCCCTGAGTGGAAGAGGAGAGGGATGAAAGAAGCAGTCACAGCACAATCCCAAAAGAGGCATGTGGCCTGAGTGTCTCCCCAGTAGCCCACAGGGGAAAGGGCAGATGCAGAACTGTTCTCTAGCAAGGATCTGACTGGCAGCAAAAGTGTGGGCTGCACACAACCATCTCTGGAGATGAGCTATAATTCCAGCAGATTCTAGGGCTCGTGTAACGTTCGTGCCATGATGATGTCACCCAGAAGACATCACCTGCAGGTGACATCATCACATCGGGCATGTTGCCGCTATCCTGGCACTTTGGGGGTGGGGTTCCCCCCACTGGCCAGATCCAGGCTGGCAGATTGGGGGCCCCTAAAGTGGGCAACCCCCCCCCCCAAGGGGGAATGGCAAGCTTACCAGATCCCCAGGTCCCACCTGGAGGCTGGCATCCCTATTAATATATCCCTGAGGAAGCCAGCAGTAACTTACGAAAGCTCATACCCTGCCACAAATTTTGTTAGTCTCTAAGGTGCTACTGGACTCTTGCTCTTTTCTACCACAACATAGACATAGTTATGTGTGGAGGCCCTTCAGAGACTCAAAAGAGGCTCCTTGAGGTGCTACCAGACTGTAAAATAAAAGGAGGTGGTCGGTGCATTCTTAAACATCTAAAAGGCCTCAGGAAACACCTGGTGGCCTCTCCTTGGCTAGAAGCAAGACACAGTCATATCTTCTAACAGGCCTTGTGTAGATATCACACAGCAGGGGTCTCCCACTCTGGTACCTGCAGGCACCATGATGCTTTTCAAAACCTTTCCTGGCACTTATGATTAGATTTATGCATGACCTCACTTCCTGACACGTGGCTGGCTCCAACTCCTGTGGCAGCCATCCTATAGAGACTTTCCAGCTAACAGATCCCCCCACCAAGTAGCTGTTCCCTGGGCAAGTTGGAACAGGAACCTCTTTCCCCACCCCAGGGAGGCTGAGGGAGAAGTGAGTGGCCTGACCCTGGAGTGAAGAAATGAACCCAGCTCCAATGTCTGATGAACAACTTCAGTGATGCCCACCAGAACAAACTGCAGCTCTGGTACGAACTGTGGCAACTAGAATCCTGATGGACTTTGCTAAAATGTAAAGCCAGTGCTTTTCCAACAGCACTGGCTTCCTGCTAGGGTTGGCAGGTCCTTGCTGGCCACTGGTGGGGGATGGGGGGAGATGGTTGCCAGATCTAGGTTGGGAAACTCCTGGAGATCTGGGGATGGAGCCTGGGGATTACAACAGGGATATCAGTGCAGTGCAATACTATGGAGTTACTGAAGCTGGTGGTGGAAAGTGCTGTCAAGTTGCAGCTGGCTTATGGCAGCCTCATAGGGTTTTCAAGGCATGAGACCTTCAGAGGTGGTTTGCCATTGCCTACCTCTGCGTAGAGACCCTGGACTTCCTTGGATGTCTCCCATCCAAAGAGTAACCATGGCTGACCCTGCTTAGCTTCCAAGTTCTAAAGACGTTGGACTAACCCAGCAAAGCTGGTGTCACACGAAGGCATCAGCCTTTGCATCAGCCCGTCTCTCACTTGATATTCAGACAGCCATTTCGTTTCTCCAAGCTGGATAACAAGAAGCAAACTGAGTATTAGATGGAAAGCCCCTAGAGAAACAAAGAGAGAATTAAATGGGGAGCTTACGCTGATGATTCAGCATCACCAAATGACAGCCCCACACGGCTCCAAAAGCAATTAAAAAAATTAAAATATAATCCTTTTTGAGGCAGGATCAATTCCCAGAGAGCTTTCTTGACTAGCCAGGTGCATGATCTCAGTTGGCAATAATGCCTATCTTCTTCCCTGCTGTTAATCTTGCCAGACTGCTGGATCTCTCCTCCTTTCCCAGGAGCATTAGATATAAAATGCTATTATTAAATTTATATGAAGCACTTCAGAAATTTCTCATTAATCTTCCTGAAACTCCTATTTGGGACAATGGACAAGATATAAACTAGGTAAGCTTTCATTTTAACTCTTTCAATAAGGAGTTAGCAGATGTTTAAATTTCAAAGGGCCCTTGTTTTAACAGTCAGGGCAGGATTGGACGAGACCACGGCATTTCTTCCTGTTGAATGAAATAGGTGTGTGGGGGGGTCCAGTTTTAATCAGAGCTGAAATGCAAGGGGAAATGAGGAAAAATAAATTTCCCTCCAGGCTGGTTTCCCAATATGAAATAGCTCAGTAGAGCTTCTGTTTTCCCCACTGGGGCAAACTTGCAGGTCCTGCATCAGTAACTGAGTGCTAGGGTTTCCAAGTTCCTCCTGGCCGCCAGGAGGAGAAGGGGAAGGGGTAGGGTTGCTCCAGTTTGGGAAATTCCTAGGGATTTGGGGATGATGCCTGGAGAGGACAGGGACCTCAGTGGGGTACAATACCATAGAGTCCACCCTCCAAAGCATCTATTTTCTCCAGAGGAACTGATCTCCATTGTCTGGAGATGAGCAGTAATGCCAAGGGATCCCCACCTCCCACCTGGAGGCTGGCATCCTTACTGTGTGCCCTAGAGTGGTAAATGGGGGTCCTATGGGAGCCCTCTCATTTCATTTATTTATTATTTCAATTTATATCCCGCCCTTCCTGTGAATGGGCTCAGGGCGTCTAACAGCAATAAACAATACAATCTAAAACAGTAGTCAAATAATGCAATAAAACCAGTTTAAAGCATTTAAAATGGGCACTGCAGTGCATTTAATTCCAATTTCTACAGCAGGAAAAATAAGTGGGCAGATGCCAAGCCGTGATGGGCTCATGTAGTAGCAGCAGGGAAGCCAGCCGGGAGATGCCCGCTGCATCAGCCAAAGGTCTGGCGGAACAGCTCTGTTTTACCGGCCCTGCGGAACTGTAACTGATCTTGCAGGGTCCTGGTCTCAATTGGAAGCATGTTCCACCAGGCTGGGGCCAGGACCGAAAAAGCCCTGGCCCTGGTTGAGGCTAGATGGGCATATTTCGGGTTGGGAACAGCCAGCAGATGGCTGTCCGCAGAGTGCAAGGCTCTCTGGGTAAGGAAAACAGTGCAGGGAGGGATTCTTAACCCCTCCCTCTCTTACTATGTACTTTGGTCCAAATTGGAATTCATTCCCTGCATGCCCTGATTTTTAAAGGGAAAAAAGTACTGGGAGCTCCAGTCATAAAACTAAGACAGTTTCGAAGACAATTAAATGACAGATGTTAGTATGATAAAATTAAGTAATAAATGTTAATAAAGGCCTGTGTTTGAGAGGCCTATAACTGCAAATACCCCAT
Source organism: Lepidodactylus listeri (assembly GCA_029233225.1). Classification (NCBI taxonomy): domain Eukaryota; kingdom Metazoa; phylum Chordata; class Lepidosauria; order Squamata; family Gekkonidae; genus Lepidodactylus; species Lepidodactylus listeri. The sequence goes on from JARCFY010000005.1 coordinate 24,621,717, forward strand.
TGCTAACAGACGTCAAGGCACCGTCCCATACACAGGAAAGGCTCTTGCTCTTTCACACACCACTGGATATTGCCCAAGTGTTATGCTATAGCAAACATTTGCAGTTGGATTGGAGTTGTCTGCACAGGATGATCCAGTTGAGAATGGTTGCTGTTGTGCAATGATTCCCGTTAGGGTTGCCAGGTCCCCTTGCCGTCACAGAGGGAGCATCGTTGGGGGGCATTCTGGGGGTGGGAAGTGGCATCATCTTGTTGGCAATGTTGCACATGCCATTCTGGTTTTGGGTAAAAACTCTAACGTTTTTTGGCTTCGTAATCATAGAGTTTGCCCTCAAACCAGAATGTCGCCAATGTGATGACATCACTTCCGGGTGACATCATCACATGGGAGGCATAGCCCGACAATTTCCCTATTTGGGGGTGGGGCTTCCCCCAGCAGCCAGCTGGCCAACGGCGGATCACAGCCCCCAAAAGCGGGGGACCTGTGGGCTGGTAACCCTAATTCCACTATATTCAAGAATGTGTGGACGCAGCTGTCCAAAGGGCTTAATTGTTCAGAATGAAGAGATAGGACAAGCACCTCTAGTTTTTCCTTTTGCCTTGTGATACATCTGAATCTGGATGGTGTTGCCCTCATTGTTGGTGAGGCTACTGCCGGACTGCCAAGCTCTTCCTCTATCTCCACCATCTTATGCACAGATTTTTCTACCTGTGGTATTTTGCAATCATGGGCTTTAGTACATTCTCTATGTATTCTGCAAGCAGAAAGGCCAGTTCTGAGATTTTACAAAAGCAGGCAATTAAATGACAGAAGGAATAAAAGCCACTGGAACATTTTATTGTTATTGCCAACACCTGAACAGGCATAGTTCTTGTGAATCTAACTCAAGAGACTTTCTGTTGTAAGTGTATATGTATGCAATTGAGCAGCATCTTTGTTTAGTTGTAAACTCCATCAGTAACAGTCTAATTCTCTTGTTTCTTGATGTAACAATTTGAGAATAAGATCTGGTGGACCATGAACAGAGGAAAAGGAATTAAAATGAATTAAAAGAGCTGCCTTAAATGAAGCAACAAAACCCCACAGACCTTTTCTCCTTCTTCTCTTATATTTCTTGTATGTTGTGCTGCTAAAGGAATTGAAAGGCCTGTGGCATCCTTGGGTCTTATGTGTGTTGGTTTCCCCACAGCTGTGCATGGAGAAGGAGGTGTTCTTTGCACACCCTGTGAATATACAGAAGTCTTTTTCATCCGTTGTGAAATTTAGCAAATGTGTGTAGTCTTAATATTTAGATTTTTGGTGCTAACTAAAGAGCTGCTTACCACACATAAGCTATCACTCCTATATCTAAAACTGTCTTAAAATGTAATGACCCTTAATAAGATCTCCGGTTTCCTCTAGAGAAGACGTCTCTATTGAAAACATAAAAATATAAGAAGAGCCTTGTTGGATCAGGCCAGTGATCCATCTAGTCCAGCATACCGTCTCACACAGTGGACAATCAGTTCCTTTCAAGGGCCAATGACAGGGCATAGTGACTGAAGCCTACCCCTGATGTTGCCTCATGGCATTGGGATTCATACGTTCACTGCCTCTGAACATGGAGGTTCCCTTTAGTCACCACGGCTAGTAGCCACTGATAGACATATCCTCCATGAATCTTTCCAATCCCGTTTTAAAGCTGTCTATGCCTGCGGCCATCACTACATCCTCTGGCAGTGAATTCCACACTTGCTGTGTAAATAAGTATTTCCTTTTTCCTCTATTACATTTCTACCCCACCTTTCCTTCAAGGAGCTCAGGATATTCAAATAGAATTCCCTCCAAACAACTGTTGAGGCTGCAAGTGACTAATTATCCAATGAACTTCATTGTTAAGTGGGGATTGAACTGAGGTCTCTCCAGTTCTAGTCAGACACTAAGCATTATAAAACACTGAGATCATGTCCACATAACAAATAATTTAAAATAAGATATACGGTTGCCTCTGGGAAAATATCTATTACATTTCTATCTCTTCTTTCCTTCAAGGAGCTCCGGGGGGGGGGGGGGGTCATGTGGTACATCCCTCCTCCATTTTGTTTTCCTAACAACCCCTGAAGTGGATAGTCCTGATCATCTTCTAAATTGGGATGGGCAGGAAGCACATTTTGTGGTTCGGTTCGTGGCTGAACCACATACTGAACCATAAACCTATACGAACCGAAAGGCTGGTTCACGAAGCAAACTAGTTCATATGGGTTTTTGACACCTGCTTTCTGCTCTCCACTGTTTTTTCAGGGAGCAGAAAGCAGGGGTTTAAATAGCCCAGAGCCATTTAAACCAAGCAGCTGAGCAGCGGTCCTCTGTTCAGCTGTTTGGTTTAATTGGCTCAGAGCTGAACCCAAGAAAGCAAAACTGTTTTGGTGGGTTTTGCAGGGAGGAGGAAGCAGAGGTTTAAATACCTGTTTTTGCTCCGTCGAACCTCCACAAACTGCCTTGGAAGTTTGTGGGAGTATGTGGGCAGGCTGCAGTTTACGAACAATGAGCTGCCCAAAATTCATCGCAAACAAAGGTTCGTGAGCCAGTTGGTGCCCATCCATACTTCTAAACCTGTGTTCAAGTTGGATTTTAAGCCAGTTCTCTCCAGTTCTGGTCTGACGCTGTAACCACTTTACCACACTGGTTCTCTGAGAAACAGTATGAGTACATAATACTTCACACATAGTTATTCTTGCAGCAAACATGTAACTGGCCAAAGGTTATCCAGGAAGGCTGAACAGGAATTTGAACCCAGGTCTTCCTGATCCATCATGTGGGATTTATATGGTGTACATAAAGTTCTTGTACTCAAATAGGTTTGCGCATTTAACATGAAGGTAGGTTGAAAAGCAAAGAATAATGACAAGCATTTTGCTAGTTCAAAATAGTGTACAGTAATTTCTGTTAAGAACTTACAAAATACCTTCTGGGGAGATGCCTGACTAGAACACTTATATATTTTGAGGATCCTTGGGGAGTGCAGTTAATCTCCAGGGACCCCTGTGCTCGTCGGAGAAGATGTGCAGCTCCCTGCGAGAGGCAGCGGCCGGTGAGATTGGAACATAAGTACGGGAGAGGTGTGTGCCTTGTAGACTGCCGAGGGAGTCTCTCCACACTTCCCAGTCTTGTCTCTGGTCAGGGGGAAGAGGTTCGTCCCAATCTTTGGTTCCCTGGGAGAGTGTGCATAAGAGATGCTTCCCTTGGATCGTCACTGGAGCTGCAAACCCCAAGGGGTCGAAAAGGCTGTTCACCATCGACAGAACCCAACTTAGACCGAGGCTGCATTGGATGAGGGGGGTGTCGGGAGCGCTGGGACAGAATAACCCCATGTATCGAGAGATGTTGCAACTGCTCCAGAAGGATGCAGTCCTGGAGAATCAACATCAGAGAAAGCCAGACTGTCTCATGTCAAAAATACTGGGGGGGGGGGGGGTTGTTGTTGTTGTTGCTGTTGCTGTTTGGGGAGACTGTTCCCAAGGAAGGAAATGTCATTTCTTTAGTATTCTATTCATTTTTGTTTTGTTTCATTATTGCATTACTTGTTTCAATGGAAAAAGCATTATACCAGTACTCTGTCCTGAGAAATTCCAGGAGATTTGGAGGCAGTGACTAGGGTTGCCTATTTTGACCTGGGAAATTCCTGGAGATTTGGAAGCAATGCCTGTGGGGGGATGGGGGAAGAGATTTCACCTGGAATCTAGGGTATACCCTACAGTCATCCCTCGGAAGCTGCCTTTCTCCAGGGGAACTATAACCTAGAGATCAGTTGTAATTCCAAGAGAACTCTAAGCCCTACCCAGAGGTTGCCATCTAGAGTTACCAATCACCTCCCATTTCCCACCATTGCTTGGAGTGGCAGTAGAAGAAAAAATAGAAAATAGCTGTCAGGCTAATGGCTTTTATGTCATTTGGGGGGAAAACCCGGCAGTGATGTCATGCCTCTGTAGGAATTGTCTGTATAGTAAAACATAAGATTTCTCAGTGATACTAGAGAGGACTCATGCCACTTCAAAGGAAAACCCGGCAGTGATGTCTGTCCTTTTTAGGAATCACTTACCATATTTACCATAGAGTTTCTGGTGATTCCTAGATAATCATGACATCACTTCCAGTTTTTTCACAGGTGTGACATCATACTAAGGTTGCCACGTCCCTCCTGGCAACCGGCAGGCAGTGAGGGGGGGACATAACAGGAGTGGGAGGAAGGCCCAGCTGAAGTTGCAGCGACATGTCTACGTCACTTCCAGCATGACCCAGCAGTGATGTCAGGCAAAAGTCTGGTATTTGGGCAAAAACTCTATGGTGTATTTGGCTTCTACCATAGAGTTTTTACCCAAATACCAGAGCATCACCCCTGATGTCGCTGACATGATGACGTCACTTCCAGGTCACATTGGAAGTGATGTAGACATGTCTCTGCAATTTGGTTGGGCCTCCTCTTTTTTTGGGAAAGTTTCCCTCCCCCACTGGCCAGCTAATTGGTGGGGCCTGGCAGCAGGGGACCCCTGCCTCTATTGGGGGATCTGGCAAACCTATGTAACTCTGTCACTGAAGCTGCCCCCCTTGTACCCCCAGTCTCCCACTGGTTGCCAGGCTGGGCCTGGCAAGCCTATAAAATGGCAAGTTTCATGGTGCCTGGGGAGGGGAGGGTTTGGGGGGGGGGTCTCAGCCAGGATGTGATATCATAGAGTCCACCCTCTGAAGCTGCCATTTTTTCTAGGGGAATTGTAGTTTTAATATCAGTAGTAATTCTGAGAGAACTCCAGGTTCCAGCTGGCGGCTAGCTCTCCTGGCCAAGACCAACATTTTGCATTCCCCCCCAAAGAAACTAACTTATCCAGCAGGCTAAGAGTCTTCCATTAGGCAGTCTAGGAATTAGATAATGTTTGGCACCTCAAGGAGTACAGCTAGTTGTGGTGGTTCAGGCACAGAGACCTGCATTGCTTAGACAGTATGCGAGCAACCCTAAACAAGTCTACTCAGAAGTAAGTATCATTTTATTCAGTGAAGCTTATTTAAGTGTTCTTAGAATTGGAGTCTTTGTGTCCTTCATGAAAAATCAGACTACAGTATTACTGTTTGGTGTAAATCACTTTGATTGTGCATGTATCCTCTGCGACAGCACACAAGGAAATAGTACTTTTGTGCATTGCAGAGAATCACAGTCCCACACAAAGAGATTAACAGACAGATTTACACTAGAACTAATCTTTAATGTATACGGGTAAATCTCACAGACTAGCTCATTTTGGGAAATTCTCTTGATCTCTGTCTCTCTGTCTGTCTCTCTCTTTCTCTCTCACATACACACCAGTCATGCAAATTACCATTAAAAATGTGAAGCATATCATTCTTAAAGAAAACCGAAGTAGCTGTGGTTATGAGATGTTGGCTCTGTTTGTGTGTGTGGGAATGTTGCTTATATAAAATCATGACAACCTTTCTCTAGCCAGTGAGGAGTGGTGGAAATACTGTGAAAGATACAGCCTATCAGGAAGCCTGGTCACTGTCCTGGAACGGTGCAGGGATAATTTTTGCTCCTGCTATGCTAGGAAATGGGCTGGGCTGGTGTATGGCTTACAGCTGTATGTGCTCCGGGCCAATCAGTGACTAGCCCATTTTAAACCTGGTGTAATGTAGTATGCTCTGTGTAGCAACCAGCCTGCCATGTGCTCCCAGGTAATGGCGCCCGCCGCATGGCCAGAGCACATGGTCAGGCAGAGAGGGGAGCTTGAATCTGGAGGAACAAGACATCCGGATTGAAAGCCTCCACCAATGTGGGACCTAGGTTCTCCCTGAGGAGCCAATGCAATCAAAGGCTCCTCCAGGGAACCTATGACAAACATGTGCATATGTTAAGCCCCTATCAGGTCTTTTGGGTGCGGCCGGAGATGTGGCTCCGGCCAGCATATAATGGAGGCCCTGGAGCCCTGGAAGCATGCTTGTTCTGACCATCTACTGGGCATGCTGAATCACTCAATAAAGGCTTCATGATTTCACCGTTCCTGGTCTCCTGAGTCCAGTACTCTTCAAACCTGGTGCTCTTCCTGCATGCTTTTGTAATGGGAGCATGACTCTTCAGAATGGTGGTGTTGGGATTAGCTGGTCACTTTGGGACCAGGGAAATATACCTATTTTGCATACGGATTCACTTCTCATTCTACAGGCCTGAAAGCTCCATTCAGTGAAAAGAATCTATTCCCCAAAGAAATTCTGGACCGTGAAAAAAAATCAAGGCAGCTGTGGGAAGATATGAGCCATGAAGCCAGGATAAAAAATGGGAGAAAGCCAGGGAAGCCAAAAGGAAAATGAATCTAATGCTGCTTCAAAAAAAAAAAGAAGGTATGTACCAAGAATTCTGCGCTTTGTGAGGCTGACTTTACCCTGTGTCTATGGAGAAGTGATCAAAGGACTTGGAAAGGATTTAGAGATCTTATGAGAAACACACACGCATACAAAGCTGCCCTATACTGAATCAGGCCACTGGTCCATCCAAACAGTATTGCCACTGGTAAAGGATATGCAGGGACGCAGACAGGGGTCTTTTGCATCACATGTGACCTGATGCGTTATTTAACAAGAGATGCTGGGGGTTGAATCAGGCACCTTCTGCAGGCCAAGCAAATGTTTTACCACTGAGCCCTGACTCCTCCCTGACTCAAGGGACTCAAGAAACTGATAACGGCACAACCCAATGTGGACTGGAGCTACTACATTTTAGTGTAGCGCACCTAGGAGAAATCCCCGGTGTGCTGTGTTGTAAGAATTCTAGAAGTTTGGGTCAGAAGATTGAATCCTTTTATATAAAGAAATCATTTTGTATTCTCTGTCTCTGTAACTAACAAGCAGTTTTTAGCCCACTGAACCAACCTCCCAAAATGCAATGCTGTTTCTTTGTTTCAAGCACATCCTCTCTCTGTCACATACTCAGGAGAGGACCCACATTCTTTCCCATAGTTTAAATCACCCTGCATGGCCACAGGTGTGAACGATTTAAAACCATCAAGTAATAAAATATTCTTATAGGGCAACCATTTGGTCAAGCAAGCCTGAGCCTTAGCAAACTAAATGACTGTAGAAATGTAACAATTCTGACTCCCTGATACATCCTACAGACAGCATAATGTCTGGTTTATCTCAAAACACTGGAAACACAAAGAACAACCTGAACATCGAGGAGCACAAACATCTTCATGGTTGTCATTCAGAATTTAAGGTGTTATCTCTTGTTGTTTTGTTAAGGAAATACTTGGAACATTGTAAACCTTGGAATGTGTGGGCAAGATGGTCCCACCACTCTCAAAGCATTTTATTTCAGTTGATGTAATTTACAATTGCAGTAGCCTTTGTGAAATTACTGATCGATTTTGTATAAATTCAGGCTTCTTTTGCCAGTTCAGGGCTGACTCTTTGAATCTCAGTGAGACCCAGGGGTCATTTCGTAGAAAAAGAGGTGCCGGAGCTCATTAGCATAACTCATTAGCATAACTCATTTGAATATGCCACCCCCCCTAACATACCGGAAGTGTGTCAGAAGGCAACACCCACCCCTCAGGCTCTACTCCACAGGTGAGTGAAACTGACCTGCTCTTCCTCCATTCCCTTCCCCATCCAATACTTTGTGCAATAAAAATAAGCGTCAAGAACACACCCTCATTCTCTTCCTGCTCCCTTGAAACCACCAGGTTTCAAGTAGACTTGAGATACCCAGGACATGTGCACCACCCATCCCTTCCCCTTCCCCTCCCCACAACAAGACACCCTGTGAGGTAGGTGGGGCTGAGAGAGGTCTTTTGAGAACTTCTCATGAGAGAACAGCTCTGAGAGAACTTGTGACTGGCCCAAGGTCACACCAGCCACTGCATGTGGAGGAGTGGGGAATCAAACCCGGTTCTCCCAGATTAGAGTCCAACTCCTGACCACTGCACCAAACTGATGGGGGGGAAGCTGCTGAAGGGTTGGTGACATTTCTCCAGTACTTATGTGCCATGTGCCCAGATAAAAAATGGTATACTTAGAAAATTTATATGCCACCTTGAGCAAGTCTCTGGAAAAGCAGCACACAGTCATAAAAGGAACAATGATAAAATTATCAATATTAAAACAATATTAAAACAATAAAGACCCTAGCAGGGCTTTCCCCGGGGCGCTGCGCCTCTGCACTGCTCGGGGAAGCTGAGGAGGGGGCGGGGCTTGGTCATGTGCCCGCCCCCTGGGCTCCTCACTCCTGGAGCTGCGCTCCTGTGCGCTCCCGCTCCAACAGACCCCTGGTGAGACCTTAAACCTCCTGAAAGTCACTGGGTCTGCCTGGGAGCTCCCATGCATGCTAGGGGGAAACTGTCTGTTTTTAGTCTCGCTTATCTTCTTCGTTAGGAAATAAACTTGTGTATTGTTTAAGAATCCAGCCAAAAGCCTAGCTGGCTTCACGCCTGGCTGTGTTTAACCTTGATTATCATAATAAAGTCAATATTGTTTAAAGTAACCTTGCAGTGTATCTTAGCGAGCTTTGGCTGGCTCACTCATGCCTTTGGTAAGGGGGCAACACCATAGTGATCAAACAAACCGAGTGGAAGAGGGCTCACAGTTCCTGTTCAGGGTTAGCCCTAGACACGTGTACACACATTCACACAACATGGTACTGATGGCAGTCTTCAACTATTGGAAAGAAGGTCCAAAAGAAAAGAAAGAACAAGGGTCCACTGAGAAAGAAAGGAGAATCAGCAATGGACTGCCATGACATCAGCAGTTTTCCAGTTGTCAGTCTTCAGGCAACTCTCTCCACATTGACTTGCCAGCTAGGACTAGTTGGTTCCATGGTTGCCCCATATGAACTAAAAATGCTGGATCCTGCAAATCTATTCTGCCAGCAGTAGTGACTTCCTCCAGTGCAAGGAATGCTCTGCATGGGTATAATGCTCATCCTCTGATGGAACATCTTCTTGCATCAGTGGAAGTTTCCTGGTCTGGAGAAAAGCTCCCCCATTTGCAGAATGGATCCACAGGATCCAACCCAAAGCATGCCCTAGAAAATATTTCCCTGTGGCCGTATCTTTCAGTGGAAGATTGATGTAATGGGCGAACCATGTCTTTCGGGATTGCTTGTTGGTTTTTATTGATTTTTCTCATGGAAAAACCCCTACTGAGCTCCCGAGGAACCTCACGGTGTCCTGGAGCATAATATGGGAACTGCTCAGTTTAATGATAGAAAGAATGTCCTACCATTCAGCTGTCATCCCTGTAATCTGCTGTTATCTGATCCTCTTTCATGCTCTTTACTGTGCGCAGGTGAATATGGTTAATACAAGAATCAGTTTTTATATACAAGAACTGGCTGTACAGGTTTTAAAGTTCTAGGAAATACAGGCTTTTAAGCTTCAGAAGCAAAAGTGCCCAGGGGGATTCAGCAGTGGGAGAAACATTCCCAGCTCACCCAGGGTAGTTTCAGAGCGCCCCTCCCTGATTTCCTACAAAAGGGAGCTGGATAAACACCAGTCAGGTATTTATTTTATTTAAAATATTTGTTAGCTGCCTTTTTCACTATGGGGCTCAAGGTGGCTTGCAATATTAAGGTGGCTTACAGTGTTAACAAAATTTTTAAAAATAAAGCCAAAAGATTTCTTTTAACACCCATCCTAGGACCGCTTTAATTAAACGCAGTCCTTCTGCTGCCTCCTAAAGATTGAAAGCAGGGGGGCTAGGCACACCTCCCTCAGAAGGTTGTTCCATAATTGCAGGGCTGCTACTGAAAAGGCCCTCTCGCATGTACCTGCCAGATGAGCATCTTTGATTGATGGGACAGTCAGGAGGGCCTCTCCCTGAGATCTTAATTCCCAGGCACAAACATATGGGAGAAGATGGTCCCTCAGATACCCTGGTCCTGAAGCCATATATGGCTTTAGAGAATAAAACCCAACACCTTGACTTGGGCATGGTTGCAGATCGGTAACCAGAGTAATTGTTGTAAAATTGGGGTCACATGCTCCCAATAGCTGGCCCCAACCATCTGTCTAGCCACAGCATTCTGCACTAGCTGTAGTTTATGAACACTTTTCAAGGGTAGCTGCAAGTACAACGCATTGCAGTAGTCCAGTCTAGATGTAACTAAGGCATGGGTCACTGTGGCTAGAGCTGACTGAACCAGTAACAAATAAAGTTGATGCACCAGCCGAAGCTGGGCAGAAGCACTCCGGACCACCACAGCCACCTGGTTTTCTATGGCAACCACTGTGTCTAAGCAGCACTTCCAGCTGGGGAACCTGGCTTTTCAAGTATGGGAGTCTAACCCCATGCAAGACAGGAGAGATCTGAAATCCTTGGTCTGCCTTTCTACTGACCCAGAGAACCTCTGTCTTGTCAGGATTAAATCTCATCTCGTTCACCCTCATCCAGCCCATTACTGACTCCAAGAATTGGTTCAGAACATTTATTTATTTATTTATTTTTATCCCACCCTCCCAGCCAAGGCCGGCTTACAAAAACAAGGTAAAAGTTCTATATAAAAGCACAACAGCAATTAGTATTTATTTATTTAGTTAGTTGTTCGATTTATAGGCCACTCTCCCCGCTATTTGCAGGCCCAGATTGGCTAACAAGTCTTGGCAAACCAAGATTCATACGTACATTAAAAATTTAAAACAGTTAAACAGTTATAAAACAATTATAAACCTTCCCAATTCAGCATTACAATTTGGAATAGAGTGCTCAGTACTTACCGTATTTTTCACTCCATAAGACGCACTTTTCCTCCCCCAAAAAGTGGGGGGGGAAAGTGTGTGCGTCTTATGGAGTGAATATGGAGCTTTTCTTACCTGTAACAGGGCTCTTTCTTCAGCAGGAACGCAGGGGAACGCCATTCAGGCTGGAATCCCAGCCTTCCCCGCCCCTCCCTGCTGGGCCTGAGCTGTTAAGACTTAAAAGGGAAACGGCAGGAAAACCCCCACCAGGCTAAGTACTCTTTCCCTTTAAGTGCTTTTCCCCTTTAAGACAGCCAGCAGCAGAAAGCCCCGCCCACAGATTAAGCTCCGTGGCTACTTTGCACAGAAAGGCCTGGCTTTGCATGGCATGCCGACGTCTCTCTTCTTTCCTTTCTCTATCTTCCTTCCTTCCTTCCTTTCCTTTTTTCTGTCTGTCTGTCTGTCTGTCTGTCTCTCTCTCTGTCCCCACCTTTCTTTCTTCCTTTCTCTTTTTCTCTCTCTCCTCTTCCTTCCTTCCTTTATCTCTCTCTCTCTCTTTCTTTCTGTTTCATTTTTTCCTGTTTTCCTCCTCTAAAAACAAGGTGCGTCTTATGATCAGGTGCGTCTTATGGAGCGAAAAATACGGTAATACAATCTGATGGCGTGTCATATACCCCCACGTTTCCAGGCTCCGGTGTCAAAGAGCTCTGGAGTCAGCTGGTAATCTCTGAGGCCGATCGGTGGTCACAAGGTGGGGGCAGAGGAGGAATGGCCGCGGCCCCTATTCATAGGCCTGGTGGAAGAGCTCCGTCTTGCAGGCCCTGCGGAACTGCATCAGGTCCCACAGGGCCCTGATCTCCTCCGGGAGCTCATTCGACCAGTAAGGGGCCACCACTGAGAAAGCTCTCCCCCTAGTGGCGGCGAACCTGGTCTCTCTGGGGCCTGGTATGACCAAGCGATGTTGGGCCCCAGACTGTAGTGCTCTCTGGGGTACATACGAGGAAAGGCGGTCCCTTAGGTAAGTTGGACCCAGGCCATTTAGGGGCTTAAAGGCAAGCACCAGCACCTTGAAGCAAATTCGGTACGCTATAGGCAGCCAGTGCAGTGCCTCCAGCACTGGTCGGATGTGTTCCCATCTAGGGAGACGCATCAGCAACCTCGCCGCAGCATTCTACACCAGCTGCAGCCTCCAGATTTGCAACAAAGGCAGACCCATGTAGAGAGCGTTACAATAGTCTAGCCTCGAGGTGACTGTTGCGTGGATCACTGTTGCCAAGTCGGCGCAATGTTAAAACCAAACATAATAATAAAGTGTTAGCATGTGTTTCTCAGTTTCTTAACGTCAGCCAATGGTCTGCTTCAGTTGTCTCAGGGATACCACATCAGTGGTATCCTTGGAATTAGGTGGAAAAGAAAGGTAGAGCTGGGTGTCACCCAAATATTGGCGACACCGTGGCCCAAACCTCCTAATGATCTCTCCCAGCAGTTTCATGAAATCCTGAGCCACTCCTGACATTCTGGCCTCAGCATGGATGTTACCCACCCAAGACCACCAGCCCTGGGGTCTCCGCCAGCCCACCCAAGACCAGTTCAGCTAGTTCAGGAAGAGAGACCACCTGAGCAGTGCATTGAATGGTGCGCCAGCAGAATCACTACCCTGTCCCAGTCTCCTACCTTCAGGAGCACCCACTCAAAACTGACAGACTGTTGGAAGAGGCGTCTTGGTAGATAGATGGAATCATAATAGGGACTGCTATGACCCTCCTTCCTGTTCCCCTGGCCTACCCTGTTGCTATTCAGAGAAACCTGGTATGCTTTCAGTACGAGATACATAGGGGCAAAGAATTAGACAAGGGCCTGCTTTGTACAGTTACCAGGACTATAGATCTGAGATATTTCATGTATATGCCTAAATACATAAACTATAAATGTGTCAACACGCTATCTGAAAATAGCCCTTTTCAGAAGGTACATTTTATCATGTGTACCTTATGCACCATCTTCCTGATACACACAATTGCCTTTTTGTCTAAAAGGGATAACACCTGTATTATCAGCCTTGCTACAGGAGAACCCTGATTTTGGTTTGCATGTACTGAAGCTGAAAATACTTTTAGACGAAATAACCCTCAGGTATCAGGAGGATTCGATGTAGTGCAGGCTTCCAGTACGTGTGGATGCCAGGCGCTAAGTACACACGGCGGTAATAATTGAAAAGGACTTTTTTCTTTCCTTTTTCTTTTTTTTTTTTTAGAAATACAGTAGTCACGGAGGAACATTTAGCTGTGGCTCCCTGCTGAGCATGCTCTTAAGTTTCAATCCCAATGTGTGAAATGGTCCTATGGCTTTAAAAGAAGGCATTTTCAATCTGCCTCTCCCTTCCAAACTTCTTTGCATATGATACCAATTAATACTCCATTTGACCTTATTTTAAATTACTGAAGGTGGGGATTGTAAGAAAATGGTTTTTGTCTGGCATGTATCTTAGTTGATTTACTCCAGGAAAGGAAGTAATTGTTTTCTTTAAAGCAATAATACATTGTGGGGGGACGGGGGGGGGGGGGACGGGGACGGGGGACGGGGGGGGGGACGACAACGACTAATGCAGTCTTCATGTACCATTAGCAAAGCCTAAAGAATCTGCTCTGTTTTCCAATTGACAGCAACACAAAGACTAATTTTGCACCAGAGTTTCCCTTTACATGTTTTTCATGACTCACAAACCACTTTGTGTGAGTAATCACTATGTATTTAGATCTAATCAGATGCGAAGTGCTCTGTTTTAATTTCTTTTAGCTGTCACACTCAAGTTTTCCTTTTGCATTTCCAGGTAAGTAAGGTATTAAAGCAGATATTATGATACCCTCTTGAGCTATATTATATATTATACATGAGCTGTATTATACATTTTGCATTATTTCAAAAATATGGGAAGCTGATCTGGCAACTCTGACTGTATGGTGGAGAGCCATACAAACTCTGGGGCTGTGGAGGGGGATAATATTGCCGACGGGTTGAAAAACAACCATAACAACCTGGCTCCCTCCTATAGTATCCTCAGGAATCAGCAAGTAGGCTTTTCACAGCATGGAAATAAAAACATGGCCACTTGCTGATTGCTACAGATCAAACTGTGGTTAAAGGCAGGCCCGTAGGGCGTAGTTCAGAGTTGTTAATCTTGGCAGGTGGGAACATCAATACTTCCTGAGAAGTGTGCAAACAAGGCAGGGAGAGGAGACCTCAGATGTTTATGGTCTCTGTCTATGTAGGTACATGTACGTTAGAAGAATATTAAAAAGCTTTATTCTCCCCTAGGAATGAGCAAAAGTTTCCTGTTTGTTTTTAAGAAAATGAGAACACTAGCGCTGGATCAGACCAGTGGCCCCACTAGTTCATCACTGTGTTTCACTCAGCATTCAATCTCATGCTCCAGAATGGGCATGCTGGAGGGCACAGAATCCAATAGCAACTCCTATTGTTGCCCTGGCAATTGGTATCCAGGGGTCTACTTTATTTGAATGTGGAGGCTGAACTGAGGTCCACCAGTGGCTCTTAGCATGATAGCTGGCATCCATTAATGTCTTTTTTTGGTATACCCCCTGAGTGAAGGGCAGGGTATGAATCCAACTCTTCTTCTTCCTCTTCCTCCTACATCAGGGAAGATGAGGGATAAAGAACCAAAAGAAACAATGGGAGAGAGGGAGGGAAAGCCAAGCTCAAGCCAGAGGGGAGAGTGGGGAATGATAGTAGGCAGAATGTGATACTCCCCTCTCCTGTGAGTTGTTGCAAGTCAGTGGTCCTTGTGGTTCAATGGTAGAGCACCTGCTCGGCATGCAGAAGTTCCCAGGTTCAATCCTCAACATCTCTAGTTAAAAGATCTGGCAGCAGGCAGTGTGAAAGACCTCGGCCTGAGACCTTGGAGAGCCACTGCCAGTCTACTCAGACAATACTGACTTGGATGAACCAAGGGTCTGATTCAGTATAAGGAGGGTTCATGTGTTCCAGCATGGGTTCGAGTCAGACTGTCAGACTGATTTTCAGCTCAAAACATGAGTAGTGAGAACTTGTTGCTGCTCCCCCACTCCGGTTGTGAAAGATACCCACCCGTGCTAGCTGTTTCGTTAGTGCCTTTAGCAGCACGGATACCATTGCTTTACCTTCCAGTTTAGTTGGGAGAGCTTTCATTTTCAGAGCACCCCCCCCCCCAAAATCTGGATTTCAAAACCACAGGTTTTATTTTATTGACCTGGCTTAGAACATAGCTTCTAGTGAGGCAACACTTTCAAAGTTAGGGGAGGGTCCGTAGCTCAGTGGTAGAACATCTGACTTGCATACAGAAGGTCCCAGGTTCAATCCCGGTTAAAAGGATAATGCAATAGGTGATGCCGCCTCAGAAAGCTGCTGCCAGTCTGACTAGACAGGACTGACACTGATGGGCCAGCAGCTTCATGTATAAAGTTATATATAAACATTTTCAGTCTTGATATCTTTGGCTTATTGTATCCGGTGCCAGTGTATAAGTTCTCACTGAAGGTAAAGCAAAGAAAAGGGAAAGCTTGTGTTTTTAAATGCAAATACTGGACACCCCCCCCCCCAACGTTCATCCCTAACAACTTACTGCTACATGGTTATTAGATGCTACTACTATTGGCCAGATAATTCTGCTTCCTCACACCTGCTGGAAGAGGGGAAGGTGGAAGTGAAGGGCAGAGAATGAGAAAAGGAATGGAAGCGCCACATCTGGTGGGGGTTTTTTAGCTCAAGTTTCTAGGCGTGAAGGTAGAGAGCAGAAGGTGGAGGCTTTGGAGTCGGAGCTGGGTTGATAAGAGTCTGTTTCCTATTCCTGTATACGATCGTCCTGTCCCCTCCCCCTACCTGCTGTTCATGTTTTGGAACTTGGAATATAAACCTCATCAGCTCACATCAAAGTCAGAGAAGAATTCTCCTCCCTTCCTACCTCAACATAAAAACCTGTCCGCCTGCGGAGGCTACAGCAGCAGCTACAGTCGGGATACTGGAGGGGAAAGCCCCTCTTGATATCTGCTTGTCTCTCCTTTCTCAGGCTCTTTCAAGACCCTTGAATGTTGCCTTGACAACATCTGGGGAACAGTGAATTCTGTGAAGCATAATCCCTAGGACTTCTGACATAAGACTCCCGCATTATAGATCTATTCCAATATTTAATTTAACTCCTGCCATTAAGCAATTGTACAGCGCTGCCTTTATAATTTATGCTCTTTTCTTCCTTGATTTGTATATTATTAATTTATTGCTATTTAATTATTCATTTTTTTTTACCATTTACTGCCTTTTTTGAGGGAGGAAATCAAACATATTTGAAACATGAAAAATTTAAAAGTGTCTTTTTCCATTGTACTGGCAATTTATTTTTTAAAGGGCACCTTCATTTTTGTGTGTGTGAAGGAGCTGCTTGAAGGAAGAAGGTTGGGAAGAGAGGAGGCCAGGAATTGATTTTTTTTTATCTTGGTAGAGAGAGAGCTGTCTGTAGGCTCAGTCCTTGCGATGAAAACTGTCTGGCCATTTGCTACTGAATTCTAAGTGTGCAGGTTGAAAGCTTTGAAACAACTTATTCAGCCATTAAGAGACCTATTTTCTGCACATGGGCAGTGGTACTATTCTTCTCTATTCCACTGCTGCCATGAAAAACAGATTCCTGGGTTTAGTCCTGTCCCAAATGACGTCTGGGGGAAAATAAAGATGCTTGCTGTGGAGAAATGGCTCTTGCAAGCACTAGTTTGTTGCCCATTGAGAACGAGAAAGTTATGCAGATCATAAAATCATAGAGTTGGAAGGAACCTCCAGGGTCATCTAGTCCAACCCCCTGCATAATACAGGAAATTCACAAATCCCCCCCCCCCCCGGTGACTCCTGCTCTATGCTCAGAAGAGGGCAACCCCCCCCCCCCCGATCCCTGGCCAAACTGGCCTGGAGAAAAATTACTTCCTAACGCCCAAAGTGGAGACCAGCATTTCCATGGGCGTGTAAGAAAGGGCCGCAAGAACTAAGCACTGAGGCAACCCTCCCTGCCCTCCCTCTCATGATCTGCCTCAGTTCACAGACTCAGCATTGCTGTCAGGTGACCATCTAGCCACTCTGTTTGAAAACCTCCAAACAACTGAGTCAGCTGCCCAGCCAGGCTTCTCTCTCTCCACTCCCTAATTCATTCTCATTCTCTCTGTGTATGCCTTGATGTTGCTTCTGCCATCAAGCCAATTGCTGGGATACATTCCACCTGAGGGCTTGGGCTCAGGCACCCTCTGCCGCTTTTTTGTTAAAGACTCCACTCTGTGTTTTCTCTCCCACTTTCTTTGCACCTCTTACCTATTTCTACCTTTATGAGAGTAGGGTCAACTGCTGCCCCCTCTCCTGTCTGTTCTGGTTATGCATGGACTGAAGAGGGGCTTTAACATGGGTCACAGAGATCAGGTGTAGAAAATGGCTAAGAGCAAGAGAAACTAGGTCTTGTACTCGGGGGTCATCTGCTTGCCGGAAAGCCCTCTCTCCCAGCTGTGACTTCTCTCTCCCAGCTGTGACTATGCTATTAGATGGGCCTGTTGTCCTTGTTAGGGTCATCTACATTTCTGCAGCACAGGAAGGAAAATTTTCCTCATTCCTTGGGTCAGCCACAAGTTATTTCAGGAGCTGTTCTCTCAAGAGCTCTCTCAGCCCCACCTACCTCACAGGGTGTCTGTTGTGTAGAGAGGAAGGGAAAGGAGAAGAAGAGAAGAGATTGGATTTATACCCTGCCCTTCACTACCCTAAGGAGTCTCAGAGCAGTTTACAATCTCCTTTCCCTCCCCAAACAGACAGCCTGTGAGGTAGGTGGGGGAGGAGTGGGGAATCAAACCCGGTTCTCCCAGTCCGTGCACTTAACCACTACATCACACTGGTAAACTGCTCTGAGACTCCAAGTGAAGGGTAGGGTACAAATCCAGTCATCTCCATCTCCTCCTCCCCCTCCCAGCCAGCCAGCGAAAGGTATTTATAAACTATGAGCCTGTACAGAGTGCAGAAACAATTACACTTTTTGCATTGTGAATTTTGGCACTATCCCGGGGTTTTAAGGCATTTCACCACACTTACCAATAACAAGAAAAGTAGTGGTAGCTGGAGAGGAGGGCTGAAGTTGGCAATAACCCTGACAGAAACAAACTTCCCCCCTTTCTGCATGACTTCTAAAGACAGGAAAAATCCAGTGTAGGGAGTTGCAAGCTTCAGACCATATTGGGATGTGAACCCCAAGTGAAGAGCATTTCTCCAGAGGGGCATGCAAGGGGTGTTAAACTAGCCAGTATGTTGTCACCCCAGCACTTAAAAAAAAAAGATACTGCCTGCCTCAAAGGAACTCTGAATCTTACATTCATTAAATAATACATGATATATAACTTCCACTTCAGTCCTTTACTGTTGCATTTTGTTCTATGACAATATTACATTTACAATATGGAAATCCTGAATTGCCATTTTTCAAGTGGATGGACGTTGCCGAGGGCTGATCCAGGACTCCTTCTCTTCCCTATCCTTTGAACCCAGCGTCCTTCCTTTTTCAGTTCTCTCTTTCCCTCCTCAAATAAGGCATATTTATATATTGTTTTGGTCTACTCATAGGATATTCACTTTGGCCCACTTTGGCTTGACCTTGGGGTATGTGAATCCCCGAAGCAGTTAGTCATTATCCTTTTGCTGTTGGACTTTCTGATCTCTTCTATAAATGGAGACAGGTCTTAAAACAACTGTGGGTGGCACTTTAAACATTAATTTGTCACCTAAACCCAAAGGGGGCCAACTACACTCTGGTTTTGGGGTAAAACTCTATGGTTAGAAGCTAATTTTATCCTTGGGTTTTGCCTACAAACCAGAGTACCGCCTTCCTATGTCCCTGACATGCCTACGTCAATTCCGGGTGATGTAGGCATGTCACATTTATTTCCAGCTTCTTTCCTCCCCACTCCCGGAAAGTTCACCCTTGTCCCCTGCCTGCTGCTCCAACGGACCTGGCAACTGTACTTCAAGTCAGTGTATTGCAACTGACAAAAGAACTTATTTTTATTAAGGCTTATTCACGTTGCAGTGTAGTATGCTCTGTGTAGCAACTAGCCTGCCATGTGCTCCCAGGTAATGGCGCCCGCCACATGGCCAGAGCACATGGTCAGGCAGAGAGGGGAGCTTGAATCTGGAGGAACAATAGACATCCGGATTGAAAGCTTCCACCAATGTGGGACCTAGGTTCTTCCTGGGGAGCCAATGCAATCAAAGGCTCCTCCAGGGAACCTATGACAAACATGCGCCTATGTTAAGCCCCTATCAGGTCTTTTGGGTGCAGCCGGAGGTGTGGCTCTGGCCAGCATATAATGAGGGCCCTGGAGCCCTGGAAGCATGCTTGTTTTGACCATCTACTGGGCATGCTGAATCACTCAATAAAGGCTTCATGATTTCACCGTTCCTGGTCTCCTGAGTCCAGTACTCTTCACACATGTAATTTGTAGTGTAAGAAGAAACAGAAGCCAAATCTAAATAATACTATTCCCTATTAAAAGTGGGCAGCCGATTCAGCTGCATGTGTGTGGAAGGAGATCATGGGTGCGCCCCAGCTTGCTTGTACAGGAGAGATCTACAGAAGCCTCTTGCCTCCTGTAAGACCATGAGAACAGAGAAGCTTCTAGCACAGACAAAGAGAGGCATCACACTTCCACACTGTCTGGTCCTAGTGCAAAGGGAAATATAGTGCCCCCCCCCCCCAGTGTCCAGGCATGCTGAATCATCTGTGCTCCAACAGTTCGTTGGGGGGGGGGGAGGCCTTTATCAGCACTTGCTACCCTAGATTCTTTAACTGAAGAGGTCAGGGACTGAATTTGGAACCTTCTACATACAAAGCCCTGTGGAGCCATGACTGAGCCATGAAAAAACTTTAGTACAGCAATTATTTGAATATAGGAGACTGGAGTGCATTGAGTCTTAACTGGTAATACCAGGGATTGAATCCAGAGTCTTCTGCAGGCAAAGCATGTGCTCCCCCCCCCATATTTGCTTTATTTATTAAAATCTTGTTTACAATATTTCTCTCCATGCAAGGAAGCTCAAAACAGCTATGGTTCTTCACAAGCTTGATGCCACCAGTATGAATTACATATACAAGCAAACAGCATGCAGGAGTTTAGTAAACCGAGTCCATCTAACGTTACTTTAATTAGAATATATTGGATGAGTTAGTCCACAGCTCTCATTGATTTCATTGGCAGTTAAAGCAGAGTATATTCTATGGACTGGTGTTATCTGAAGGTGCCCCACCGAGAACAGAAGGTGCTTCGGCTAGTGCAGAGGGAGAATTTGCTAAGTTCTCTGTTCAAGGTGCAGCCTTCCACATCACAGTTCTCGTCATGCCCTCGGGGGCCCCCACCTTCAGAAGCAGCTCTTTCAGTAGTGCAGAAGACAGGCAGTGATGAAAAGGATCTGTTTCACCTCTGGAGCTGTAGTCCTTGTTCTTTAGATCCACCCCGTGGTCTTCATGCTGTGCTAAGTCTCTTACAGTGCAGTGGGCCATTGTAGTCAGTGGGATTTAAAGGATTTAACTTTGTTTGGGATTGCATTGCTGGTTGTGATGCTACCCTTCTCATAAATGCAACAGTGAATAATTATGAGGAATTTCACATTACCCTTTAAAACCCGCTATTGTACCGTTATTGTACAACCGCTATTGTACAACCGCTATTGTTCCACTATTGGAATAAACCGGGACAGGGACGGCCATTTCACACAGCCTTTCCCCTACTGGTAAGGAGCCGTCTCTGGTTTGTCATTTCAGACTGTGCCACTTTGTTTTCCCGCCCCTTTTTGCCCACATGGGCGATCTCTATCTTTTTTTTAAGTTCTTTTAAGAGCGCTATGGCACTGTATAAATAGGGAGCTGCCCAAAAAGACTGACACAACCACTTTTAACTTTAAAAGGGGTAACTTCTCTGATATGAGGAGATATGTGAGGAGAAAACTGAAAGGAAAAGTAGGAATGGTCAAAACCATTGGGGAAGCTTGGAGACTATTTAAAATGACAATCCTAGAGGCTCAGAGGAAATATATACCACGAGTTAGGAAAGGCACAAATAGGTATAGAAAAAAGCCTGCATGGTTAACAAACAAAGTAATGGAAGCTGTAAAAGGTAAGAAAGATTCCTTTAAGCAGTGGAAGCTAGTCTCAGTGAGGCTGATAAAAGGGAACACAGGCTGTGGCAAATAAAATGCAAGTCTGTGATCAGACAGGCAAAAAGGGAATATGAGGAGCATATAGCAAAAAACATAAAGACCAACAATAAAACTTTCTTCAAATACATTAGAAGTAGGAAACCAGCCAGGGAAGCAGTGGGGCCCTTGGATGACCAAGAGGTAAAAGGTGTAGTGAAGGATGATAGGGTAATGGCTGAGAAGCTGAATGCATTTTTTGCCTCTGTCTTCACTGTGGAAGATGAGAAGTGCCTGCCCACTCCAGAACCACTGATTTCGGAAGGGGGGTTGAAAGACCTGAGTCAGATTGAGGTGACAAGAGAGGAGGTCCTACGACTGATAGACAACTTAAAAACAAATAGATCACTGGGCCCGGATGGCATACTTCCGAGAGTTCTGAGAGAACTCAAAAGTGAACTTGTGGATCTCCTGACAAAAATATGTAATCTTTCCTTAAAATCTGCCTCCATTCCTGAGGATTAGAAGGTAGCAAATGTCACTCCTATTTTTAAAAAGTGTTCCAGAGGAGATCCAGGAAATTACAGGCCAGTCAGTCTGATGTCGATACTGGGTAAGTTGGTGGAAACTGTTATTAAGGAAAAAATTAGTAGGCACACTGATGAACAAAATCTATTGAGGAAGACTCAGCATGGGTTCTGTAAGGGAAGATCTTGTCTCACTAACCTGTCAGTGTTCTTTGAGAGAGTAAACAAACATGTGGACAAGGGGGACCCAATAGATGTCGTATACCTTGACTTCCAGAAAACTTTTGATAAAGTTCCTCATCAAAGGCTCCTAAGTAAGCTCAATAGTCATGGGATAAAAGGGCAAATCCTTTTGTGGATCAAAAACTGGCTAATTAAAAGGAAACAGAGGGTGAGTATAAATGGGCAATTTTCTCGGTGGAGGGAGGTAAGCAGTGGGGTATCGCAGGGATCAGTACTCGGTCCAATGCTTTTTAACTTGTTTATTAATGATTTGGAGTTGGGAGTAAGTAGCGAAGTGGCTAAATTTGCAGATGACACAAAGTTGTTCAGGGTGGTGAGAACCAGGGAGGATTGTGAGGCACTCCAAAGGGATCTGTCGAGGATGGGCGAGTCGGCATCAACGTGGCAAATGGGGTTTAAAGTGAAGCACATTGGAGCCAAAAATCCTAACTATAAATACACGTTGATGGGGTCCGAACTGGCGGAGACTGACCAAGAGAGAGATCTTGGAGTCGTAGTAGTTAACTCAATGAAAATGTCAAGACAGTGTGTGACTGCAATGAAAAAGGCCAACGCTATGCTGGGCGTTATTAGGAAGGGAATTGAAAACAAATCAGCCAGTATCATAATGCCCCTGTATAAATCGATGGTGCAACCTCATTTGGAGTACTGTGTACAGTTCTGGTCGCCACACCTCAAGAAAGATATTATAACATTGGAAAAAGTGCAGAAAAGGGCAACTAGAATGATAAAAGGGTTGGAACACTTTTCCTATGAAGAAAGGTTGAAGCACTTGGGGCTCTTTAGCTTGGAGAAACGACAGCTGAAGGGTGACATGATTGAGGTTTATAAGATTATGCATGGGATAGAGCAGGTAGAGAAAGAAGTCCTTTTCTCCCTTTCTCACAATACAAGAACTCGTGGGCACTCCATGAAATTGCTGAGCAGTCGGGTTAGAACAGATAAAAGGAAATACTTCTTCACCCAAAGGGTGATTAACACATGGAATTCACTGCCACAGGAGGTGGTGGCGGCTACAAGTATGGACGGCTTCAAGAGGGAATTAGATAAACATATGGAGCAGAAGTCCATCAGTGGCTATTAGCCACAAGGTATAGATGGGAACTCTCAGTCTGGGGCAAGTGACGCTCTGTATTCTTGGTGCTTGACGGGGGGGGGGGGGGGGCAGCAACAGTGGGAGGGCTTCCTGCCCCCACTGCTGGACCTCCTGATGGCACCTGGTGTTTTTGGCCACTGTGTGACAGAGTGTTGGACTGGATGGGCCACTGGCCTGATCCAGCACTGGCTTCTCTTATGTTCTTAACACAACCCCAAAACAGTGCAACAGAGATCTCATTGGGATGCCTGGACCACTGAGATACATGAGATTGCTACATCTGCCACCTGGAAACAAGTGGAAGCTCAGGCATGCACACACTTCTGGATTTGATTTCTGGAATGTCCTGTCACACACACACCCCTTCCCTCACCGTGACTGCACTCTCTTTCAGGCTGCCTGGAATTTAAAAATTTCTTCCTTTAACTTTTCTCCTTCAGGCACCTTAAATCAAACTGCTTCCCCCCCCCCCCCCACCCACCCCACGCAGTATTTAGGGACAGGATAACAGGCTGCTTTTTTGTTCCCCTCTTTCCCAGCATCTGTTTTACAAGTAGCTATCTTGCCCAAGGAGAATCCCAGGAACTCAAAACCTGTGGCAGGATTTTAAGATTCCCCCCTCCTGCTTTTCCAAGCCACACTAGCTCCTTCCAGCCTTGCAAACAGCAGCATCCTCTTGATGGCCAGCATGTAGGGATGCCATGCCTCCAGGTGGGACCTGGGGATCCCCTGCACTTACAGCCAGTGTTCCCTCTAAGCTGAGTTAGTGTGAGCTAGCTCACAGTTGTTTAGCCTCTGGCTTACATGTTTCGGTCTTAGCTCAGGAAGGATGGCCCCGGAGCAAATTAACCGATGCAGTAGCCAAATCACCGGCTCACAACTTTAATGCCAGTAGCTCACAAAGTCGCCTTTTTGCTCACAAGACTCCATATCTTAGAGGGAGCAATTATTGGAATGTTCAGTGTCATTTGGATTGTCATCATCAGGCTAAAAAATGCCAGTAGCTCACAGAGTGGAATTTTTGCTCACAGGACTCCACAGCTTAGAGGGAGCATTGCAGAGTTACAGCTTATCTTCTGCCTACAGATATCAGTTCCCAGGCATAAAGTGAATGCTGTGGAAGGAGGACTCCATGGCACTGCACTCCACCGAAATCACTGTTCTCCCCAGATGTAGTGATCTCATGCATCTCAGTGGTCCAGGCATCCCAATGGGGTTGCTATTGTGCTGTTTTGGAGTTGTGTTACAGAGCCATCGCGCTCTAAATCAAATGTTAAATAAAAAGATGGAGATTGCCCACACGGGCAAAAAAAGGTGCAAAAACCTTGTCATTGGAGGAAGCGCTACAGGGGCATTTTACACAGCAGCCCGTAGCGCTTCAGGGCCGGTAGAAGAAATTGAAGACCGTTTGGAAGCAGTTTGCAGGTAAAATGGCTCAGGAACACTTCCCTAATGGGACAGAGGCGTTTGTGTCTGAAAGGGGAAATATATTCCGTCAGAGAACCGTTACTAAAATGGTTCTGTCTGAAATGACAGACAGAAACCGTTAGTGAACAGTTCCTGAAACGGAACATATCGGCTGTCTGAAATTCCTCTATGTTTCACAAGAATGAGAAGCTGCTGTGTAGCCAGAATGTTGGATCCCCATTAATTCAACATTGTTTTGTTTTCTTTTTCTAGAGAGAGATTTTGCACTTTGTTGGTGGAGCCAGAGAGGAAGGCATGAATTTGAAGAAACAACCATGAGAACCTTAAAACTGAACGATGGGAGAACCCACTGGTGTCTTACAGTAGCAGTTTCATTTCTTTACTTCCATTTTATGCTGTCATTCAGGGCTATTTTGGGGCAGGAACGCACAGGAATGGAGTTCCAGCTGGCTTCCAAGTTGGCCACGGCCACAGCCTCCCCCCCCTCAGGTTCCCCAGTTGCCTCATGGGGCGCCTGGGGAAGCCAATCCAATCCAGGGAGGGAAGGCAGTTTAAACTGTCTCCCCCCCCCTCAGGTTCCCCAGGCATCCCACAGCTGTGGGGCACCTGGGGAAGCTGATCCTGGGAGGGAGCTGCGCTGTCGGGGGTGTGGCCTAATATGCTAATGAGTTTCTGCTGCTGGGTATGGTCTGTTATGCTAATGACCTCATGCTGTGCTTTTTCTACACAAAAAAAAGCCCTGCCATTATTAATACAAATAACTGTATGTTTCTAACTGGGAATATTTGACCTACTACCAGATTTGTATTAAGAGCATTGACACTGTAGGGTTGAACGCTCCGTAAATCCTACCTCTTATGTACTTGTGGAAAAACCTGACGCACAAGGCTCAAAAGCCATTTTTCAAGTTATCTTCCTTACCTGACATAGTCAATAAAGAAATGTATGTAGTTCCTCCAATGATATCAACATGCAACCATTCTGAAAACATTAAAAAGGTTCAAATAAGTGTTATCTGATCACTCCTTGTGGCTCAACAGCTTCCAAAAGTTTATTTAGGGTCTTCTGGATTTTGTATAAACCAGAGGTTTTCAGACTTCCTGTGGTTGAGGAACTCATGCTATGAATCTGTCGTCTTGACCTGGATGGTCCAGGCTAGCCTGATTTTGTCAGATCTCAGAAGTTAAGCAGAGTTAGCCTTGGTTAGTACTTGGATGGGAGATGACCAAGAAAGCCTGGGGTTGCTACACAGAGACAGGCAATGGGAAACCATCTCTTGCCTTGAAAACCCTTGGGGCTCACTATAAGTCGGCTGCAACCTTTTTGTTTTGTATTTTTATGTGTGAGTGTGTGTGTGCACCTGGAAATCATGGCGACCTCTGGTGACTGACCCCTACTGGGGGTCCTGGAGGATATTCAGAGAGGTGGCTGAATAAAGCCTGCCCCTGTCCTCCCGACTGCTGGTATTTCAAGGAGGTCTCTCATCCAAGTAATTGCCAGAGTCAGCCCTGCTTAGTTTCCAAGATCTGACAAGATCGGACTTGCCTGGGCTATCCAGGTCAGGGCAAGCTGGCTGCAATGTGACAGCCCTTTCTGCCACCATGAATCTGTCATGGGACTCCATGATGTTACAAAAGAAACCCAGGAATGAATTCTAAAAGCCCAACCCAAGCTGCCAGTACCCTGGAAATAGAACGGGCTCCTGTGCCTGGGTATTGAAGGCAGTGAGCCGATACTATGAAACCATTTGCTAGCAGTCACCAAGTGGCAAAGATGGCCGTTTATTACCCAGCATTCACTTTGGGAATAATTCATAAAAAATAACTTTTTTCAGTCAATGGTGCCCTCATTAAGCAACAGCAAATCGGAATGGGCTCCGCGGTTTCTCATTTGATTTACACGGTCCTTCCTTCTCGCTCAGCCGGAACTTTTAAATGTTAGGCCATTACAGCCTCTCCGAAGCCAAGGCCGCTGGGTTCATATATAATACCGCCACGGCTGTGAGAAAAAAAGCAGCCTCTCACAACAAAATTTGGTGACCACCTGTTATGTGCCTGCCCCATTAATCAAGCTGCTTTTCCTGATAAATGCTGCCGAATAAACACCCTTAGCCTTCCCCTTGTCCTTTGTAGTTACCAGACGGCCTAAGCTGGGTGCAGGGCCACGCTCTGAATGGTGACAGTGTTGCTCTTCCCAGGTATGTCCTTTTTTATATGCATCGATAAAGCACTGAAAAGCATGTGAGGGAAAGCAAATGCATTTGTGACAGCTATTTACGCAAACCGGCTAACTTTTCTAAAGAACGTTTTTACCTCAGCGTCGCCCTTTCGTTCTGTGCTTTTCTAATCTGCTCTCTGCATTGCATTTACCACACAGAAAGTGATCGCAGTCCTAAATAAGTGATGAAGATGTCCTAGCCAGCATTGTAAGATCCTGGGTCTGTTTGCTCTGCCTGAGACATCTAAATGGCCTCCCTTGTGTATAAAAACCAGGAAGCGAAGGCAGGCAATTGTTCTGAAGGGGGAGCCAATTTTAGTTCCATCGGCCAAGATAAAGAGTTGAAGGCTAGCAATGCATTTTTTTCTTCCTCTTTCACTGCCGCCTGTATTTTCCTATCTAATTTTTATCCCACACTCCTGAGGAACTTGGGGCAAATTTTAGTAGTGGTTTTTTTTTGTCCCTTGCTTTAGCTCCACAATAACCCCATGAGGTAGATAAGATTTAGAGGTTGTGGTTAGGGTTGCCCAGTACACCCAGGCCACTGGCCTGGGGGGTTAAGGTTGCTAGATCCAGGTTGGGAAACTCCTGGAGATTTGGGGATGGAAGCTGGGGAAGACAAGGACCTGAGTAGGGTAGAGTGTCATAGAGCCCACCCTCTAAAGCACCCATTTTCTCCAGGGGGACTGATCTCATTAGTCTGAAGTTGAGCTGTAATTCCAGGGGGTTCCCCAGCTCCCACCTGGAGGCTGGCATCCCTGTGTGGCCTACAGGCACCTATGGAAGAGTGAGGATTTGAACCTGGGTCCTCCCGTATTCCCATTTGATTCTCTAACTGCTGTACTGGACTGATTCACCGTAGAGCTTGTATAAAATAGTGCATTCATGTCTAACAGGAGCCCAATAACCCTTTATCCATTTCCAAGCACTTTCTGGTATGTGCTGCTGTATCTTAAAAAGCCCCTTTCCCATTAGTTCAAGATGTGGGGCTCTCCATGCCTCTGCCATCTGATCTGCTATATGAGAATAACCGTACTTTCACAGTTCTGTGTTGCAGGAAGTGCTTTGAATGCTCTGCAGTCCTTTATCAGTGTTGGCATTTACAAGGTGTTATTACTGTATAATTCCCTCCCTACACACACACACACCAGCATGTAGTTTGGCCAAGTTTAGACCTCGAGAGAGCTTCTTTGCCTTTCAGATTGCATAGAAAAGGGAAATAGCCCATGAGATACAGCGCTGAAGAAGAGTGTATGTTTAGCAGCCCTGGGTGATGCAGGATTGCCAGGTCCCCCTGGCTACCGGTGGTAGATGTGGGGAGGAGAGTCACCAGATCCCGGTTGGGAAGCTCCTGGAAATTTGGAGATGGAGGCTGGGGAGGACAGGGACCTCAGTGGGGTACAATGTCATTAGGGTTGCCAGGTCCTCCCTGTAATTCCAGGGGATCCTGAAGTCCCGCCTGGAGACTCGCACCACTACATAGAGTCCACCTTCCAAAGCATCCATTTTCTCCAAGAGACCTGATCTCTGTAGTCTGAGGACAAGCTGTAATTCTGGGGGATCCCCAGGTCCCACCTGGAGGCTGGCATCCCTGGGTGCCTGAGCCACAGATATCCTGCTTCGGGCAGCTGACTGTAGCCTTTGGGGGGATGAACCAGTGTGTGAGCCAGTGTAGTGGTTAGAATGGTGGACCAAGTTCTGGATCCCCACTCTACTCTAGAAGCTTGCCGGGTGACCATGTACTAGTCATATACCCTTAGACAGACCTAAGATAAGATGGAGGAGAAGTTAAGAAAGGTGTCTGCTGTTTTGGAGGCAAGGTATAAATAAATAAATACTGTTTGCAGACAATACAATTTGTGTGCAGGTGGTCTCCTGCTAGTCCAGGCTTTTTGAAATATTGATAAATTAATGCTGTTTGCATAATTTGATTATTTGCAAGCTGCCTCAAGCAGCTCTCTGGATTTTCCTAAATGAATCTCATCTGGTGACCTTTAATCGCTGGCGACCCTGGGGAATTAATGCCAGATTGGATCCACAAATAACTAGGTGTTGTTTTAGCATATTTTTCCTTTTCATTCTGGGTTTATTTCTGGCCGTACAAGAAAATGCAGTAAATGTCTGGATTCTATGCCAGTCAGAGTAGAAAATAATGAGCTGGACAGACAATGGTCTGACTCGATAAAAGGCAGAGCCAGATGTTCAGGTGCACCTGCCAGTATTCTCCATTCTGTGCGGTTGTTACAGCCCGAGCCTATGCAGTCGAGTACTGGATCCAGTTCAAGGTCTCGGTGTTAACCTTTAAAGCCCTATGTGGCCAGGAACCTGCAAATCTTTGGGACTGCCTCTCCCAAATGTCCCTCACAGAGCATTGCGCTCAACTGATCAACGTCTTCTGGTTGTCCCTGGCCTCAAGGATGTCTGGCTGGCCTGCAAGACAGAGCTGTTCCACTGGGCTTTTGGATGAGGTGGTGGACATCCAAAGCCAGTTTGGTGTAGTGGTTTGGAGCATGGACTCTGTCCTGGGAGAACTGGGTTGGATTCCCCACTGCTCCACATGCAGCTGCTGGTGTGACCTTGGTTCAGTCACAAGTTCTTTCAGAGCTATTCTCTCAAGGACAGCTCTCTCAGAGCTCTCTCAGCCCCACCTACCTCACAGGGTGTCTGTTGTGGGGAGGGGAGGGAATGGGAAAGGAGATTGTAAGCTGCTCTGAGACTCCTTTGGGTATAGGGTTGCCAAGTCTGGGTTGGAAAATACCTGGAGACTTTGGGGGTGGAGCCAGGAGAGGGTGGGGTTTGGGGAGGGGAGGGGCCTCAGCAGGGTACAATGCCATAGAGTCCACCCTTCAAAGCTGCCATTGTCTCCAGGGGAGCTGATCTCTGTCAGCTGGAGGTCAGTTGTAGAAGCGGGAGATCCCCAGGCCCCACCTGGGGGCTGGCAGCCCTATTTGGGTAGTGAAGTGTGGGGTATAAATCCAGTTTCCTCCTCCTCCTCCTTTTATCTCGGCCTCCCCTGCTGACAATGCTGGCTAAACAGAACCAGCCCAAACTGAGCATTGTTGTTGAGGTGAATCTACCCTGATTGTGTTTGGTTGGATTTTAACAGATATATAGTTTTAATTGTCTAAATTATATTGTTGTCTTGTGACTGTAACCCGCCCTGAGCTTGCTTGTGAGAAGGGTGGGATACAAATTGAACTAAATAAATAATGTTTACCCAGAAGTAAGCTCTGGTGGTGGAAAGGGCTCTCAAGACATAACTGACTTAAGGCAACCCCGTAGGGTTTTCAAGGCAAGAGACATTCAGAGGAGATTTGCCATTGCCTGCCTCTGGATTGTGACCCTGGACTTCCTTGGTGGTCTCTCACCCAAATACAAACCAGGGCTGACCCTGCTTAGCTTCCAACATCGGATCAGATCAGCTAGAGACTGGGCTATCCGGGTCAGGGATGGGGCTTACTCCCAAGTAAACCACCTTAAATCCTTATTGGGAAAAAGATGGGATAACGAAAAAACACAAATAAATATTTAGGCCGAATATATTCGCTTGGAAGTAAATCCTACTGAAATGGACAGAACTTACGCCATAGTAAACGGGATTGGGACCTGACTACAGAACTGCAAAGAATCCTCTCAGATGCTGCGTCTTGGAATCTTATCTGTCTGGAGAGGGAGGGGAAAGCAGAAGAAAGAAGGCTAATTGCTTTTGCAAAGATCAGTGACCTGCAAGCTGCACAGAGCTGACTTAATGTCATTTAGTGTTAGGACCAGCGTCAGTTTGGCATTTGATCGGAAAAGCTACAGATGATATTACCTCTTCTAGGCAATACTTAAAAGTGTACTCTAATGGCCTAGCTTGACATTACACACACAGTACCGATAATGATATTATGCACATTATACAGGTAACCTTGCTGGCCCTGGTTACCATTTGGAAAGAAGAAGATAACAGATTGGATTTATACCCCGCCCTTCACTACCCAAGGAAGTCTCAGAGCAGCTTACAAATTCCTTTCCCTTCCCCGCCCCACATCAGACACCCTGGGAGGTAGGTGGGGCTGAGAGAGCTCTGACAGAAGCTGCTCTCTCTCTTTTTTAAAGATTTTATTGATTTTCCAAGCTACACTATCACCTACAAAAACAAACAAACTACATAACTAAAATCTAAACTACCCATATAATGACAGGTTTCCAGATAATTATGAGTCTATGCTTAACAAAACTTTCTAAAAAGAATAGTTATATAATTCAGGCTATATCTTATTCTTTTCTAAATTCTAATCAGGTTATATAAAACAAACCTTTGAGATTCAGTGTATACAAACAAGACAATCAAACTCTAGAGAGATAAACATAACAGCTTATTTAAAACTATTTCTCCTTTGGTTTTTCTTTCTTCTGCGTCTTCTTCTTTCCCGTTTCCGGGATCTTGGGACCTGCAGCACCCAGTTCAGACTCCGAATCACCTTCTTCAAGTCCCAAATTTTCTGAGGATGAACTTTCTAGTCCATAAATACTTTCTTGCTGATCCAGTGAGTCCTCTGAGGAAGATTCTTTTCCTTTCTTTTCTTCTTTCTTCTTGCAGTAAACCAGAAAAGCATCTGCCTTGGCAACAGTATCTATCTTCTTCTTCTTGTCTTTAAAGCTGAATGTTAGGCCCTCTGGATAAATCCAGCGATAAGAAATATTGGCAGAAGCTGCTCTTTTTGAAGAACAGCTGTGTCAGAACTATGGCTTGCCCGAGGTCATCCAGCAGGTGCAAGTGGAGGAGTGGAGAATCAAACCCGGTTCTCCCAGATTAGAGTCCGCACACTTAACCACTACACCACTACACACACTTAACCACTACATTAAGGAAGTCCAGGGTTGTTATGCAGATGCAAACAACCCCTGAACATCTCTTGCCTTAAAAACCATAAGGGGTGGTCGTAAATTTCCTGTGACTTGATGGTACTTTCCACCCCCATGGGTAACCTCTGCTTTATTTTTTAATTTATTATCAAATTTATATCTCATCATCCCAGCCAAGGCTGGCTTAGGCTTTTTACCCCCTGAAAAAGCACCTTTGGGAGGGGGACAATTAAAAGTGGTGGGATATGTATGTGGGATTCCTTTCTCTACCTGTCATTCTAAGTTCTACACTGCCCCCCTGCCTGTGTTCCTTCTGCCCCCTCCCCCCAGGTTAGATTGTTGGAGTACAATCTGAAGGACCCAGATTCAAATCCCCAGTCTGCCCGTGAAGCAAGCTTGGTGGCTTTGGGACAGTCACTCTGAGCCAAATTTACCATACAGGGCTGTTGTGAAGTTAAGATGATTTGGGATCCTCACTGGAGAGAAATGTGTGGTATAAACGAGATAAATAAATGCTCTGACTATGCCCAGGCTGCTCATTCAAGTGCCATGGACAATTTTTGTTGCCCTGTACAAAAACCTGCAACTTTTCTATATGATACTTGAAGTGACAGGAGCCCCATATTCTTCAACATAGGTCATGCGGGAGTGCTGGTTTTATTGGCCCTGGGAAGTGGACTTTTCAATTTTCAGTGCTTTCCACAGCTGCATCTATTAATGGCCACAAAACCATCAATTACCGGCAGTGAACTTACACGAGTAATCATTAGTGTCAGGGACTCCAGCATAGTAATTTCTGTCTTTGGGGTAGAAAATGAGTGGAGAGTGTTGTTGTTTTTTAAATGACCAAAATAAAAATTGCTGATCATAAGCAGTTGTGTAGAAGAGCTGTACATGAGAATGTGAAGTTGCTTCCATCAGTTTTACATTTGCCTAGTAAGTTTGGGCTGGTCCCATCTTTTCAATGGGTTTTTAATTTATGGATGCAATAAAGACATGTGGCAATGGAAATGAGGGGTTTATGTTGTTGGAGGCACAGGGGACTTCCTGGAGGGGGACTGTGATTACTCCAAAGATGAATAAATGGTATCTTCTATGCCAAAGTAAATCATACAAAAACCCCCCCAATCAGGCTTCACTCATAGCAAGAGGTATTTAGGATTGCAATAGCAGATTATATAATCTGAAGTCCAGGCCTTGGACCGTAAACCTTGCTTCTCTTTGTGCTGCACTGCGGCAGAGCACATTCATCCAGCACTTGTTGCTTCTGCTCATGCAAGACTTCTGGCAAATCTTGCTGCCTCCATTTATGGCCAGCCCATCCATGGAATACTGAGTTACATTACCTCTTCATGATTTATACGCTGTCCCTCAGCTATCAGGTGCTTGGGATGTTAAACAACAATCTAAAATCCAACCATATAAAAATATTTTCATGGTAATGAAACAATCTAAAATCAAAAGAATAAAAACAGTCAACAGCCATAAGGTCAGTGGAACAGCCGTAAAACACCATTGAAATGCATGCAACACTTGCTTTCCTATCAAATCTAAACACCATAAAACACACTGCTTGTAACTTAGTTAACATACAAAATTGTACTATTTAGCATATTTATGGGATTTAATGTTATTCCCCTCACCCCAATATTTCTGGGAGCTAGCGGGGAGGCCTTCACATCTCTAGTCTCATCTCTGCTGTGAGAACAACAATCTCTTTCATGCAGTTATTTTGACGTCACATCAAGGAAAAATGCCACAGAGAAGTAATAGTGCCAAACTTAAGGTAATTTGTCTCCGTGTTAGCCAACTTCATGTCCAGTCATTTGACGGCAAAAGGACCAGCTGAGCGTACTGCTGCAATGGGGAAAGTTTCCTTTCTGAAACTTCTCCTGACCGTGTTGAGGATTTGCTTGACCAGCAGCCACGCCCCTAACCCAACGGCTGATGGAACGACCCAGTTTGCTGTGGATCTCTACCGAGTTCTTCGTTCATCCCAGCGAAGTGAGAACATTCTCTGCTCCCCACTCGGGGCTGCATCCACTCTGGGAATGGTACATCTGGGGACAAAGGGGAAAGCACAAAACGAGATAAGCCGGCTTTTGAACCTGAAAAACCATGTCCGTAAGTATCTGTGTCTATACTTTGTAAGCCTGGCATACCCCCAATAACTGTTATTTGCCCACCTCCCTGTTTTTTTTTAAATGTGTCTTATTGAATTATTTTATATATGATTTTAAATGCTGTTTTAATGTTCAAATGTTTCATTGTTCTTATGGTCACTGCCTTGGGGATCCTAGGGTTGGCAGGTGGTCCTCCTTGTCCAACAATGGGAGGTGGGAAGGTAGGATTGCCAGCACCAGGTTGGGAAACTTCAGTGGGGTACAGTTGCATAGAGTCTACCCTCCAAAGCATCCATTTGCACTGATCTCTGCAGTCTGGAGATCAGTTGTAATTCTAGGGGATCCTCAGGTCCCACCTAGAGGTTGGCATCCCTATAGAGCCAGTTTGGTGTAGTGGTTAAGTGCGTGGACTCTAATCTGGGAGAACCGGGTTTGATTCCCCACTCCTCCACTTGCACCTGCTGGATGACCTTGGGCGAGCCATAGCTCTGTATCAGCTGTTCTCTCAAGGACAGTTGTCTCAGAGCTCTCTCAGCCCCACCTACCTCACAGGGTGTCTGTTGTGGGGAAGGGAAAGGACTTTGTAAGCTGCTCTGAGACTCCAAGTGAGTGAAGGGCAGGATATAAATCCAATCTCTTCTCTTCTTCAGTAGTCAAGAGGAAAGGTGGCATAAAAATGTTTTAAATATTTTAAATAAAACAAACAAACACAATAATAATAGTTACCTAGCCCAGAGGTCCCCAACTTTGTTGAGCTTGGAGGTGCTTTAGGAATTTTGAGAACAGGGAGTTGGTGCCATCACAAAATGCTGCCATGGAAGAGTGGTTGGAACCCACAGCAAAATACCAGGAGGCATCCCAAAATGTTAGGCGTTTCCAAGCCAAGCACACCCCCAGGATGAGGTTGCTATCAAAAAATAATGCCCTCTGGGCTGTTCTGAAGAACTTCCTACTCCAGTGAAGTAGAGAAAAAGCCAAGATTTGTTCTTTGCTTTGGGGAAGGGGCAAATGGGAGCCAGGAAATACATCGGTGGACACTGAGGGTACCATGTTGGGGGACGCCGATCTAGCCAGTTATCTGGCTGAGCAATTACCAAAGCCATATAACACAGGCTGTGAGCACCCATAACTCCATAACTGTGCAGTATGGTTTAGAACTCTCTGAAACACTATCGTTCTGAACTCTGGTTACTTTGGGATTTACTTATTCCATATCCCACGTGTTTCGTGAAAGTCTGCTCAACTAAATGCAGATTTTTAAAGGAAGCTGTCTTTCATATTTGTCCTCACTGTGAATGCCTCACAGAGCAAGGAAGGCAAAGCTATTATCTCCTGTCTATTGGCAACATGATATTTTGATTTTTGTGTCTTGTGCGCCAATGTATATGTGTGCGTGTGTGTATAAAGGCTGCCTTTTACACAGCTAAAAGAGAAGGCAATTGAAGGCTGCTTTTCAACTGCGGTTGACATAATTATGCACCGTTCCAATGCAATCTGGGCAAAACACAATCTACTGCTCAAAGTGAATGTACGAGGAACATACCCGACAGCGTGCCATGTGTTTTTTGTGCTTATATAATGCAGGCGCATACGCAGAGACACAGAGACAGAGAGAGGTTTTTTTTTAATCCCTTGTCTTCAAATGAGAGAGAGAAAGATGAGAGTTTTTTTTTCAGACCCTTCACAAATGATGTAAATCCATCCATTCGAGCAGATGATTGCCTGCCATTATGGTTCAATTTTCCTTTTAGAGGGAAGACGTTCCCTTTCCTAATGTATTTTCCAAATTCCATCAAATGCCTTGCTGTCGGTCACGTGCAAGACGAAAGTTCTTTGGAACATCCGTCAGGTACATGCATTTGCAGCATCCAGTGGACACCCACAGTCTCATTCCTGAATCGATTTCCCTAGCACTGTGCTGGAAAAATGTAGCACCCAGTGGTATAAGAAAGAAATAAGATGAGCTTGGGGCACGAGGGAAAAAAGAGGTCAGTCTCAAAGACATCCGTTTGTTAATAGGGTCATGTTTTGAATGTCACAGAGGTTGCGTGGCCAGCATCAGTGGTGCCACCTGTTGATTGGTTTCCTGCACAAGTCAGCTACAACCAAAGTGCTCTTTGTCTCTCTCCTTCTGGAACCAGCCAATGATTAAGCAGAGCCCTCCACTTCTTAGATACCTCAGCTGTTGGTTCCCAATTGCCTGTGCCTTGATTCACATTCAAAGAAGCAGGTAGCTGCCAATTGAATCTTTCTGGGTCCTCAGGTAAAGGCTTCTAGTTTAATCTGGTGCACTCCCCCATGCTCCACTTCTGACACCATATAATCTTTCTGTGTCCACAGGAATGGCTTAAAACAGGGTTGATATGAACAGCGATGGATGTATCTTGCACAGCAGTCTCTAAGACTTTTTTCCTAAAACAAACAAAGGTCATGGGATCTTAGGGTGTGTTCACAAATCACCGGTTTCTTAATACTGTAAAACAGAAGCAAAGGTTTCTAATTGCACATTGTGCCACTATAGTCAAAGCTTCCATTGATGCTATTAACAGGGGCTTCTCTCCTATGAATGAGTTCCATGCACTGCAGGTATCCTCTGCTAGAGAGCTCCCTTCTTCTCCCACTAAACTTTCCACTTGTGCTAGATTAGTAGTTTCCAGTGGGCTCTCATGCAAACAAAAGTGTTAGTGGAAAAGGAAGTGTTCTGAACACCAGAGATACTGCACTGCTCTTTCAGAGGATCCAAGCCAGTTTGTGTTGTGCTTTAAAGAGCTTTTGTCTGAAGGTCCATGCTAGACCTTTTTCTCCATCACTGAAGTGAGGAATTCAGGAAGTTATTATAGATATTTGCTTCCATGTCACTGAACCCCAATATTCTCTCTGATGTTGTCCCTTCTTTATAAAGACCTGCTGTATAACAACCTTTCTGTCTTTGAACAGAGTTGTAGTAGGGATGTGCATTCAGATGTTAACTAATCAAAATTCTGAATTCTGAATGCCTTCCTTAATAATTGTCACTAACCAAATTGAAATGTTAACAACAATTGGTAATATTCAGAAATTTTCAGATCCGATGTCATTCTGGAAAAAGAGTTTTAGAAAGTTAGAGGGAAAGGAGAGAGTGGCTCAGTAGATATGTAACTGACAGGGAGGATTTCCACTCAGCAGAGCTGCACACAGGTCTTGCTATAGCTGAAAACTGCATTGATGGCCGAGCTCTTCTAAAGCACTGTTTGCACCAGTCATAGGCTTAGTGAGGGGGTTTGATTCTATACAAAAAACCGGCTCAAAATACATGATCATAGAAGGGAGAGCAGAACTGAGTATTATGATCCTGTCCTCATGCACATTCTTCTTATTGTATGTTTGTAGGCTTTATCCCCACGTTCAGGAATTCAGGTTTTCAAATGTTCCTAATCACAAGGATGGAACCAGTTTGTACATACATGAGCCCTCTTGTAGTGTTTGAATGAATGCATGCAGGCAAAGGGCAGGAACAACAGGCACAGCTAGTGATGAGGCCAGCATGTTTGATTCTGTTCCCAAAGATGCTGGTGAAAGTAATACCTGGAGAAGATCCTGGGATGGATGAAGGCAAATAAATGGAAGCTCAGTCCTGGCAAGACAGAGGTGCTGTTAGTCAATGGAGAAGCTGCTCAGGGACTGCAGAGTCATTCTGTCCTGGATGGGGTTGCACTCCCTCTGATGGGAGCAGGTTCATATTACTGGGGGTGTTACTGGATCCTGCCTACTGGGGTTCTACTGGATCCTGGAGAGGCTCAGGTCTCCTCTATGGCACATAGCACCTTTTAATCAGCTTTGGATGATTCACCAGCTATGACATTCCTTGAAAAGTTGTGATCTGGCCAAAGTAATCCATGTTCTATGTTAGGTCTCTGCAAGGCGCTCTATGGGTGTGTTCAGATGCACCATTTAATCAGGTTTAAATGGCCCCATTCTGTTGTGATTATTTTTACTCTGGACAATCGCGATCACATGGGAGCATGTGTCAGTTTTTTTTATTTTTTTCCTAAGTTTGCACATCTGCATAACTGCTCATCTGTAGAATTGGAAAAACTTTATCGTTGCGCATGCGCAGAACCACTAGGGCGAATCATGGCTTTCGTATGACAATTCCGCAGAGCACCATGATTTCACCACTGTGACAGAAGACTCCCCTTTAAACTTTTCACCCGAAACTGGCCTCTTTGGGATCTTGAACTCAAAACTAGTGCCTGTTTAAATGTCGGTTTTATAAACGCGGGAGTAGAGCTCCATTTATGCGCATACCACCGACGCACAAAAAAAATGGCAGGCGAAAAGCGGAAGAGGGTTTAAACTATTGAAAGTGGCTTGACACCGGAGGAGTGATCACACAGGGTAAAATGTGGCTTTAAACAGGAGAGCTGAGAAAATACCACTTGGGGCCCAGTAACAAAATATTCCGGCTGAAGGGGGGTTTTGAGCAGGAAACCAACGGATTGGGACAGGCGGCAGATGTTGCCGTGTGAACGTGCACATAAAATCCATTGTTGATCAGTCACGAAACCTGATTAAATGGCACATCTGAACGCACCCTTTGTGGGGCTACCTTTGAAAATGGTCCAGAAACTTCAGCTTGTCTCAAACACAGTAGCCCAGTCTGAATGATTTGTTACTGGGCACAATTCAAAGTGCTTGTTCTTAACTTTAAGTAGAGTTGCCAGCCTCTAGGTGGTAGACAACACAAGGGGGAAAACACAGTGTGCCAATTATAAAAAACAGATGAACACTGTGAATGCAATTGACAAGACTTTTATCAATGCCTTTAAATAAATATTTTGAAATACCAAACAAGTGTATAGTCTTAATATATATTTGAAAAAGTGTATGGAAACATGTTTATATGCCTAAGATACATGTGCTGCATAACTTCCAATTGTTGATCTGTTATATAAATTTGTCATATTGAGAGCTTTGAAACTAGTACTGTGTACACCTCAGAAAGGATATTATAGTATTGGGAAAAGTGCAGAAAAGGGCAACTAGGGTGATAAAAGGGTTGGAACACCTTCCCTATGAAGAAAGTTTAAAGCGCTTGGGGGTCTTTAGCTTGGAGAAATGACGGCTGAGGGGTGACATGATAGAGGTTTACAAGATTATGCATGGGATAGAGCAGGTAGAGAAAGAAGTACTTTTCTCCCTTTCTCACAATACAAGAACTTGTGGGCACTCCATGAAATTGCTGAGCAGTCAGGTTAGAATGGATAAAAGGAAGAACTTCTTCATCCAAAGGGTGATTAACACAGGGAATTCACTGCCACAGGAGGTGGTGGCGGCTACAAGCATGGACGGCTTCAAGAGAAGAAGAAGAAGAAGAAGAAGAGATTGGATTTATATCCTGCCCTTCACTCACTTGGAGTCTCAGAGCGGCTTACAAACTCCTTTCCCTTCCCCTCCCCACAACAGACACCCTGTGAGGGAACTGGATAAACACATGGAGCAGAGGTCCATCAGTGGCTATTAGCCGCAAGTTATAGATAGAAACTCTCGGTCTGGGGCAAGTGGTGCTCTGTATTCTTGGTGCTTGGGGGTGGGGGGCAACAGTGGGAGGGCTTCTAGTGTCCTGGCCCCACTGCTGGACCTCCTGATGGCACCTGGTGTTTTTGGCCACTGTGTGACACAGAGTGTTAGACTGGATGGGCCACTGGCCTGACCCAACATTGGCTCCTCTTATGTTCTTAGTAGTGTTACATTGTAAACTTGATCTATAGCTCATGATTGTTGCATTTTGAGAATTTGGGAACTTTATGTGTTACATTGTAATTCTGGCTTGGAGCTTTTGACTTTGTAGTAAATACTTTTGGAGTTGGTATAAGAAAATGTTGATAACTGAATATATACTAAGACTATACACTCATTTGGTATTTCTAAATATTTATTTAAAGGCGTAGATATAAGACTTGTTACTTGCATTCACAGTGTTCATTTGTTTTTTATAACCTCTGGGTGGTGGCTGGAAATCTCCTGGGATTACAACTGATTTCCAGGCAACAGAGAACCATTCACCTGGAGAAAATGGCCACTCTGGAATGTGGACTCTTTGGCATTATACCTCATTAAAATCCCTCCTCTCCCCAAACCCCGCCCTCCTCAGGCTCCACCCTCAGAGCTGGCAACCCTACATTTAATACCCTAAACAGCTTGGGGCCAGGGTACCCAAAAGACCATGGCTTCCCATGCAATCTATCCCACCAATTAAGATGTGCCTCTCCAGCTCTGTTCTCTGTGCCTTCAGAGGTGAGGCAGGCAGTGACTAAAAACAGGGAATTTTCCAGAGGCACCTTTGTCTGGAACACCCTTCCCCACGATGCTTCCCTGGCACCTATTTTACTTATGTTTAGCTGCCAAGCCAACATACATCTTTTTACCCAGGCTTTCAATCAGGAGTTTAATCTTACCAGCTTTTTAATTGTTTCCTTCTGCTTTACAGTTAGTTTTGTGCTAATTATGTCCAATAGCTTGTTTTTAATAGCTCGTTTTTAATATTTTAATTGCAAGCCACCTCAAGCAGGACTCTGAAGAGGTGGTATAGAAATATCCTGAATAAATAAACACATGCTGCAAAATTAGATTGTATAGAGAGAAACTAGCAAATCATGTTACCTCCAGGGCCAGCCCGCCTACAAGGCACACCAAGGTGATTGCCTAGGGCATCAGAGATGGAGGGGCACCGACCAACTAGGGTTCCCAGGTGGTAGCTGGGGATCCCCTGGGATTATAACCGATGTTCCCGCTAAGCTGTGGAGTCTTGTGAGCAAAAATTCAACTTTGTGAGCTACTGGCATTAAAGTTGTGAGCTACTGCATAAAGTAGTTTGCTCTGGAGCCTTCCTTCCTGAGCTAAGACAAGCATGGTTGAGCTGGAAGCTAAAAAACTGTGAGCTATCTCACACTAACTCAGCTTAGAGGGAACACTGATTAGAACTGATCTCCAGGAGGCAGAGATCAGTTCACTTGGAGAAAACGGCCACTTTGGAAGGTGGACTATTTGGCATTACACCCCACTCAAGTCCCTCCCCTCCCCAAATCCCTCTCTTCTCAGGCTCCACCCCTAAAATCCCCAGGTATTTCCTAATCAGCCATGTGAAGTGACAGACTTGGGAGGTGGTAACTTTGGCCCTTTGGGCACCAAAAATCCTTGGGCTAGCCTTAGTAGCTCTTCAAATGAAAATATAAAATGAAAGCTCAGATGGCCTGCCAGCATATGCTAGCTTTAACTGGCCCCTTCCCTAGTTCTTGTTGGAGAAATGAGTATGTAACACAAGGCCTGAGAAATTCAGTCATTATAGGGTTAACCTATGAAACTTGTTTGTTTACCTTTGTTAGCCTGGAAGTGATACCTGGTGGCTGACCAACTAATTCTAAGCCCAGGAAACCTAGCAGTCTACTATTGTGCTAATTGGTAACTGATATCAGGTGTTTCCTTTCAGGGGTCAAGAAGAAGGAGAGATCCTCCATTGTTATCTCTCTCACTCTCTAGTAGGATGTCTTAGTGAGCAGACACAGCACAATGCTGCTTAGGAAGCATGTTTTGTTTATTTGTAGCTAATCCCGTTTCCCTTTTTCCTTTAGTAATAAAGTTCTTTTAAACTAAAAGAAGCAATCTCTTCTTTCCAGAAAAGCAAGATCCATTACCCTGAATTTTCTTGATTATTGGACAAAAGTCCTCACAGTTCTTGGAGGCAAAATACAGCAGGGGCACATCAGCACTACTAGATTTTGCTTCCCGGAGTAAAACCTGGTAGGGAGACATATTTAGGTGTTACACTCAAAGTTATTTGCTGAGGACGAAACTGTGTGTAATAGGCACGGTCCGCAAAGTTTCTCTCTGAACCCTCTTACTCTGCCTGGATCCAACCAAAACATAGTATGAAAAACGATAATCACATGATTTCCCCACTCCATGGACGCCCAGAATTTTGTCCCTCCCTCTTGGTAATAGGTCCTTGACTCTTTATTGGCTTCCTAACCTTAACATCACAGGGAATTAGCAAGATTCGTTGGGTGGGATATGATGTCAAACTTCTCCATTGCCAATCAGTTTCCTGCCAGTAACCCTTTCCTCTCCACCAGCTCCTGCTGCAGGGGAAAACTATGAGGAGAGAAGAGAGGTGGGAGGATCAGCTACCAAGAGAACATTTCACCACCATCATACACAAAGGCTGCGGTCACACACCCAAAACAATCCACTTTCAAAACACTTTCAATACCCTTTCGAATCGGATTTTGCCAGTTCACACAGTAAAAATCCAGTTGGAAAGTGCACTGAAAGTGGATTGACACTGGATTATTTAGGGTGTGTGACTGCAGCCAAACACATGAATCTGCCTTTCAGTCAGGCCCGTGGTCCATCAAAGTCAGTATTGTCTACTCAGACTGGCAGTCACTCTCCAAGGTCTCAGGCAGAGGTCTTTCACACCACTTACTGCCAGATCCTTTAACTGGAGATATTGGGGACTCAGCCTGGGACTTTTTGCATGCCAAGCAAGTGCTCTACCACTGAGCCACAGCCCCTCCCTAAATCATCCTGCCCCATACATTACCCACCCTGTCCTACTCTGGAAAACATATTTGCCAGAGGTTACATGCCCGTTCCACCCTCCAAGTGGTTAGGCACAGATGAAACATTAGTGGAGCTTATTCCAAGACGTTATTTAGACACCAGTAGGGTGTGTGTGTGTGGGGTGGGGATACAAATAAGAAAGCAATGAAGTTGTTGCTTTAAAAGGTCTGTCCTTAGCAGGAGGGCCCTCTTTATGTTCTGTACACAGAATAACTTTCAAGATAGATAAGGAGAGCTAAAACACCCTGGAGTGAATTAAAGAACTATCTCTAGCATATGTCCTGTACTACCAGTTCTGAAACGCATGCAGAGAAACACATGCATTGAAAGCAGACTTTGTGCCATCAGCACAATGCTCAGATCAGTCTCTCTTTTATTTTTTTTACAAATAACAGATCTCGCTTTCTCTTTATTCAAGTCCATTTTAATCCCTGCTGGAGCTCCCAAGACCTTCCATCAATGCAGAAATCCGATATCTTATCTCTCCGTAGCAAAGCAACAGACAATAATTTAAATGTCGTGGATTGTAAAACAGGATGCACCTCAGCCTTGATCCTATGCAGTCATTGCACAACAATGCTGGAGATGCTTGTGGCACGGATCTCAAGGGAGAAGTTCAACTTTGGAAGCCTTGATGCGGATGGCCCCGGCTAGTCTGATTTTGTCAGATCTCAGAAGCTAAACTGGTTCTTACCTATAAAGCCCTACATGGCCAGGTCCCCTGTTTTAAATACTTAGGGATCTGATTTGACCACAAATTAACTTGGTCAGTGCAAGCTCATGTTAGAAGATAGGCTACAGTGACATTAGTATATCCCAGCTGCCCTCAAACCATTTAACGCCAAGGTGGAC
This sequence comes from Lepidodactylus listeri, assembly GCA_029233225.1. NCBI lineage: Eukaryota > Metazoa > Chordata > Lepidosauria > Squamata > Gekkonidae > Lepidodactylus > Lepidodactylus listeri. The sequence continues at coordinate 24,664,543 of JARCFY010000005.1, forward strand.
ACGTAAAGTTTACATGGAGTTGGTATGTGGATTGACAAAATAGGGACTCCTTTGATTCAATTCTGCTTAAATCCCTATATTCCATCTGTTGAATTCTGAATTGTGAAGTGGGGGTAGCCCTCCAAGCTGAATTGGGGCAACCATCTCTTGTGGCTCAGGCCTGGTTGAAGATTCCCCCCCTTAAAGTTAAATTTTATACTCTGACATCCAAGAGGGCTACCTTGTCTTAGTCAGAGATGACTCATGTTTCCCACTGGGATAAACTTGTCCAGCAATGACTACAGTTCCTCAATCTTTCCTTGGGCTCCCTTTATTCAGTTACCAGACTGGAAGCCATAAGAGTGATCAAGAAATGTCTATTTACATACGATTATAACAGTACAAATCTGTAGAGCACAATGTGTTTGTTCTACTCAGTTTGTTGGTATTCTTCCACCTGGAGAGCTCCCAGGTCGCTGCTCATGTTTGACAGTTCCTCATGTATATCCATGTCTTTATGCCGGCATGCCTTAATGCCCTACCATCTAGAATTCTGCAAGGGAGATGTCTTAAACTACCATACTCTGACAGAGTATGCAACTGTGGTGCAGGTAGTGTAGACACCTTGTATCACATGACCTTTGAATGCAATCATTTTTCTGAGCCTAGAAATCTTTTAACTCTTCCTTCACTTCAAAATATAGATCATATGGAGACATTATTTCTTTCATTAGAAGAGAATAACAGACCTATCACAACTTTAAACTGCAAAATTTTATGCATCTGTGATAGATTTTTGCAGCCATTCCAACGGGGTCCAGCTTTTTCTATGTTTTAGTAATCTGCTTAAAACTAATAAGTTAAGAAGCAGTATGAGGTAGAGACAGAGCTTTCTCACAGCAGCCACCTCCCCTCTTCTCATATCTGGTGCTCCCAAATTCCATTTATCACTGTTAAAAATAGGCAACCCCCCCCTCCCCACACACACACATTTTTTAAAGCATTTTGTATCGAGATGTGGCAGTGTGCCTTTTATTTGACAGTGTAACTCGCAGGCTGTTAATAGCTGCTGAGCTGTCCAGATCAATTCAAGCTTCTACATTTTCACACATTTCCCTCCACATCCATTACAAAAAAAAACACAAACCCTCTTGGTTTTAAAACTTTAACTATTAAAAGGGATGTGTCTCATGGCTTGCTGTAAGTCTGTGTCTTGGCACATGGCGAGAGTAACCCGGTGCTTGAAATGTAGGTTGCTTTGATGGCCCAGCTTTGATCCCAGTGGACACCTGAAATCTTCTCTAGTGATCGAGAAGATGGAGTTCCCTGACCATGCAGGTGAATAAGCAGCTGCAAGCAACAACACAGAATTAAACACAAACTTACCCAATAAGGCACAACCAAGCTATGGCTCTGTAGTAGAAGTGACTGTTGTGTAGCCACAGAGTTGCTTGGTGCAGCATTGGAGCTGGTCATCAGACGCCAGCATTGAGACTTTCCAGTGAAGGCGCTCAAAGGAGAAGGTTGATCAAGGTAAGCTTGGCTTCCAGTGGTGTTTGTGCTGAACTTCTCTCTGCCTTCCCTGGCCTCTACCACTGCCTCCTGGTATAGTCGAAGCACCATTCAGACCCTTCCTACCACTCTGGGTTGTTTAACTGGGAAGTTATTCTAACCACCCACTTGCTACTTCAATGAGGGTTCTCAGATCTGATGGCATACGAGCTGCTACCACCATGTGCATCCCATGTCCCTTTTAAACAATCAACCTGCTTGTGCGCATGAATTGTATTTTGAATGGTTTTGACTATGGGGACAAGGCTAAGGCCTTCCAGTCTCATTCGCCCCTTCTGTCTTCTTGAGCCAGTGTGGTGTGGCGGTTTAAGTATCAGACTAGGATTTGGGAAATCCAGGTTCGAATATCCATTTGTGCCATGGAAGCTTGCTGGGTGACCTTAGGCCAGTCACACACTCTCAGCCTAACCTACCTCACGGGGTTGCTGTGAGGATAAACTGGAGGAGAGGAGAGTGATGTAAGCTGATTTGGGTCCCCACTGGGCATGAAGGCAGGATATGAATACATTAAATAAAATAAATAAACTTCAGTAGCGCCACTGATGTTCAGGGCTGATGTGAAGTTTGTCATGTGTTCCCCAGAGAGACTGGCACCCTGTGGCAGGCCGCCCAGAAGTGAACTGCCTGGCAGGGCAGGACAAGCCCTTGAGCCCAGCAGGAAGGCTCACCTGGATGAAGCAGGGAACAGGGGCAGGAAGGGGCACTCAGCCTCAGCCACAGGGCAGCCTTGGCAGTCTGTCCCAGAGAAGCTCAAACAGTGTGGAGGCAGTGAACAGTCCTGAGAAGGAGAACAATGGCTCTCGAGGCCCAGGTGTTTTAAGGCACGGCGTGGCTGGAGAGCAGGGAACAGAGAGAAGGAGGGCAGAGCTCAGCTCAAGGTCCAGATGGGAAGCTGGGAGGAAGGGGAAATGGGAAGAAGCTGGCTGCCTGAAGAAGATGAAGGACGCGTGTCGTAGTGCTGGGACTCCTCTCCAACCATTACCCTGAGGTGGATGAAGTGAACCACAGCTTCAGATGTGTGGACTGATGAATAAAACAATCGGCCCATGGAAATAGTGACTGAGCTGGTGATCTCAAGACCCCCATAGACTCTAGGTATGATGTACCCCTGCCCCCTAGAGGATGCTACACAACCATATACCCAGGGTTGCCAGCCTCCAGGTGGGGCCTGGGGATCTCCCGCTTTTACAACTGATCTCCAGCTGACAGAGATCAGCTCCCTTGGAGAAAATGGCTGCTTTGGAGGGTGGACTCTATGGCATTGTACCATGCTGAGGCCACTCCCCTCTCCCAACCCCGCCCTCTTCTGGATCCACCCCCAAAGCCTCCAGGTATTTTCCAACCCAGACCTGGCAGCCCTACATATACCAGCTGCTGGTCCCCATGGAGAACTGTCTGTAAAAGCACAGTAGGGCCCCAATTATTTGCTTGTTTGTTTATTAAATTAGACTTCTAGGCCCGTCTCCCCTGAAAAACAGGGCCCAGGGCAGATACAACAGTGATACAATTACAATCCTGCAAAAAAATTCAGAATTAAAATAACACATAAAATACAATTTACATCAGGCTAAGCTGCTCTGATGGCAATCATTTCTGGAATATAATTGCCTCTAGAGGAGGGAGGTGGGGAAGAAAGAGGAGGAAGAGTGCCGGACTAGATGGAAGGCCATTGCTGTCCTCAACTGAATGCCTGGTGGAACATCTCTGTCTTACATACCCCGCAGAATGGCAACAAGTCCTGCAAGGTATGGATGTTATTCAGCAGAGAGCTCCACCAGGTAAAGGCCAAGGCCAGAGAAAGCCCTGGCCCTAGCTGCGGACAGCCGGATGTCTCTCAGGCCGGGGACCACCAGGAAGTTCTTATCTCCAGAGCGTAAAGTTCTTCTGGGGGTGTACCAGGAGAGGTGGTCCCGAAGGTATGTGGGTCACAGGCAGTGGTCAGCATTGTGGCATGGGGGGAGGACGTGCTCCTGCCTCCCCCCTCACCATTTCCCAAACATGAAACATCCCTGGGAAGTGTCATTTGCCCCTTGGGAACTGTGTATGCATAGGCAGCTGCTGGATGGCACAGTTAATGCATCCCAGTGCCATTTCAGGTCAGGAAAATGAGGCTGGGTAGGAGGGAGCACTTCCTCCCCCTGCATCATTGTACCAACCAGAATTGGGTTGTGGCTCTTTTGGAGGGAGTTCTTAATGAGACCAGCAGCTGGCCTAAGGCTGCCAGTCCTGGAGGAGGAGGAGTCTGGATTTATACCCCACCCTTCACTACCCAAAGGAGTCTCAGAGAAGCTTACAAACTCCTTTCCCTTCCCCTCTCCACAACAGACACCCTGTGGGTAGGTGGGGCTGAGAGAGCTCTTGAGAACTGCCCTTGAGAGAACAGCTCTGAGAGAACCGTGACTGACCCAAGGTCACACCAGCAGCTGCATGTAGAGGAGTGGGGAATCAAACCTGGTTCTCCCAGGTTAGAGTCCATGCACTTAACCACTGCACCAAACTGTAGGAGAACAGGTGACAAACAAGTCTTGTTTGGCCCCCGAGGACTCCTGTGCATGCACATATTTCAAGCCTCACATTGAGGAGAAAACGCATTAGGCACACAGCCTGATGACCTTTTAATATAAATATAAAGGTGCTTTTACTAGGTGTGAGGAACTTTATCCTGCCATAAAAAGGAGGAAACTTTAAGATTATTAAGAATATAGACACTCTTGCAATAATTAAATGGTACCAGAGGATATGGTCAATAGCTTTTACATCCTAAGTTGGAAGCATTTTATTAAGAGCACATAAAAGACAGCAAAGTAATATGGTTATTGAAAACTGGACTGTTTTCCATTATATATTGGCAGGGTAAATGTGATGATGTTTGCTCATATGCTAGGCTTTCAGCACAGTATCGGTAATGAGACTTTTCAGTGCAAAAGGAGATCTGTGCCTGGACACCTAGCATCAGTGAAGTTTATGCTGTCCTGCTACTCAGACTCCTCCTGTAGCTCTGGCATAATCAGGGCTATGAATGGAGCAGGAGCAACAATGGAAGAGTTGAATCATGCCAACTAGAGGCATATGCCAAGTCTGGGCAGGGCTGGGGGGGGGGGGGGTTGGCCGCTAATGCTTATTGACAGTCAAGACCAGCTACAAATATTCTCCCCACCTGCCTGGCTGCACAAAACTGTAGAAAGAGATTTAGACCGCAAAACAACCCCCAAGGGACACCGATGGTAGAGTAGCACGTATTTATTATTATTATTATTTATTTTATTGATTTTTACCCTGCCCATTCTGGCCTAGGCTGGGTAGGAGGTAAAGAGAAATGGGAGCATCTGTCTCTCCTTGATCAACAGACTAGGCAATTCATAACTAGTCAACTCAGTGTGTTACTCAAAGGTATGCGCACACTCCCTGAAGGGAACATGGGTTCTTAGTGGGGACAGGCCCCTAAGTGGAGGAGGATGGCTTCATATGCAGAAGGCCCCCAGATTCAATGAGTGGCATCTCCAGTTGAAAGGTAATGTGAAAGATCTCCATCCAAGACCCTGGAGAGCTGCTGCCAGTCAGAGTAGATAGTCATCATGACCTCGATGGACCAAATGTCTGAGTCAGGCAAAGGTAGTTTCCTGAGTTCCTGTGTATTATGGGGCCTTTGCACGAATGGCAGATTTCTTTCTGGCACAGTTGTATCCATGGCTGCTTCAGCACCAGTGCGTGTGACCATGTGCTACCACGAAAGTACAAGCTCTGACATTAGACTGGGGTTGGGGTGGAATGGGGTGGAGATGAGTAGTATCAGTGCTGATCACTCTGGGAGTGGATTGCATATTATTTCACCAAGCCTGTTTGCCTCAAATTCTACAATGCAGGACTGATCTGTTTGTTAACTTGGAGGACAAACGCTTTAGCACCCAAACTCTCACGAAGCTGCCTTATACTGAATCAGATCCATCAAGGCCAGTATTGTCTACTCAGATTAGCAGTGGCTCTCCAGGAAGGGTTCTTTCACCTCACCTACTACCTGGTCTTTTCAACTGGAGATGCTGGAGATTGAACCTGCAAAGCAGCTGCTCTACCACTAAGCCACAGCCTCCCCAAGTTATTAGGGTTAGGGAATAGTTCAGTAGTAATACAATACCAGGGCTTTTTTTCTGGGGGAACGCACCGGATTCATGAGTTTTCAGTATACAGATTGAAAACTTCATTTCCATCTTGAGAGCTCTGGCACCTCTTTCTCTAGAAAAAGAGCCCTGTACAATACTATGGCATGCCCACCTCCCAACTTCTTCTTCCTCCGTGGACTTTAAAACCCCCTCACACTGGAAAAGAAAACAAGGCAGACAAATAGAAGGTGCCTATCTTTTTTCTCTTCCAAAGCTAAAAACAGCATGAGAAGTGGTAGACCTCAGGTTTGTTACAGCTGGTAAATCCCTCTCTCCTCCAAATCAGGGCTCTGCACAGCTGCTCTTGCCTTTTTGAAGTCTAGGAGAGGATTCAAGTAGAGGTCTCCAGGCAACCCAACTTGTTAGGCCCCTCAGTTCTTAGAAAAGAGCTTCAGGCTTGGGACATTACCATCTTTATCTAGGCTGCACAGTCAACTTGGGTGTCACGTTAAATACACAAGATCTGTTCCCTGGAGAATTTATTCCGCCATTCATATTCTTTCTCGTGCTTTCTCCAAACATAACGGTCACAGTTATCACACATACATCAGAAATAACTACCTATCCTCTGCACAGCAACCTGACTTCAGAGAGCACCTGACACTCCAGGGGGGCTTAGGAGAAGAAAAAAATTTATATTGGATAACTACCTATTACCCAGCTGCTTTTGTGTTCTTCAAATAAAGGTGTTCACTCTTAACGCTTATTTTCTGCAGGTGAAGGCTTCGCTCCACTCCAGACACTTTCCTCCATCACCTCCAAAAGAAAAGAATTTACATTTAATCTTGCCAATGCCCTTTACCTTCAAGAAGGATTCATGGTGAAAGAACAGTATCTCCATAGCAACAAGGAATTCTTTCAGACGGCTGTAAAGCTGGTGAATTTCCAAGATACTAAAGCTTCCGCAGAGGCCATAAGTACTTGGGTAGAAAACAAAACAGATGGTAAAAACTCTCTCTGCAGCTTCCCCTCATTGTTTGCTTCGCCGCGCTGGCTGGTTAAAGTCTGGTTGCTTTCTTCCAAGCCCAGGGGTGGTAGCTAGGAGGGCATTTGTCTGAGAAATGTTGGGTTGGCATGCATTCATCCGGTACAGTTTCATTTTGGGGGTTATATCTCCGTAAAGAGGGCTGGCATCAGGGGTAGGCATCGTTGGGCAGCTGTACCCTGGTCTTGGGAGGGTCTGCCACTGTACGGGTGCATCAGTCACACAACCTGCATACTTTCTCTTTGGGGGCAGGTATCCTTCTGGAAGGATTGAGCCTCCCAAGTTGCCTTGAATTTTGTACAAAACGAGACCGAGTTGGCAGCATTGGTTGTCACCTGTTAGATGGAGCCTGCGTGTTTAATAGGGGACTGGGTAGCAGGATAATCATCTGGAAGAACTTTTCCAGGACCAGCTCAGGGATTCTGCATGCTGCTGTGTTAGTTCTTTTCTCCGGTACTGGCACTATTGACCTACTTGTCGATCCCTGGGAATCCATGTGGTGCCCGTCCTAAACGGTCGTATTTCGGTGTGTTCTCCCAATGTTATTTCTCAAGTGCCGATTCACTGTGATTTTCTAGAAAATCTTCCATCACAGCCAGTGTTCCCTCTAAGCTGAGTTAGTGTGACCTAGCTCGCAGTTTCTTAGCCTCCAACTCACACATTTTTTGTCTTAGCTCAGGAGGGATGGCTCCGGAGCAAACTAACTGATGCAGCAGCCAAATGGCTTGCTCACAACTTTAATGCCAGAAGCTCACAAAGAAGAATTTCCGCCCGCAAGACACAGCTTAGAGGGAGCATCAATCACAACGACAGCCATTTCCTTGTATGAACTGACTGTACTCCCCTGGGGTGGAGGAGAGGCATATGACATTGCAGGTGATGGATAGCTCTCTTCTTTGGCCCATCCCCTGCAGCCAGCAGGGACCCAGGGAAGCCCATGTTGGTCAGGTTCACATGAAGTTGACAAATGGGCTGTTTGGACTCCTGGCAGTGGCGGTGCCCAGCCTCCTCCATTGCCCCACTGAGCCCTCTTATGGATAAGAACATAAGAACATAAGAGAAGTCCATGTTGGATCAGGCCAGTGGCCCATCCAGTCCAACACTCTGTCACACAGTGGCCAAAAACACCAGGTGCCCTCAGGAGGTCCAGCAGTGGGGGCAGGATGGATGGTCACCACTGGGCAGATGGATTTCTTCTCTTCCAGGGTGTTTCCTTCTTTTTCTCACAGGGAATAGATAAAAGGCATAGGAGCATAATATGAAGCTGCCTTATACTGAGTTGGATCATCCATCTGTCTGGCTCAGTTTTGTCTACTGTGGCTGTCTGTGGATCTCCAGCGCTTCAGGCAGCAAAAGATCTTTCTCAGTGCCTGCTGTCCAAGATCTGTTCACTGGAATGTCGGGAACTGAACCTGGACTTTCTGCATCCAAGCTGGTATATTATGTGACTTCCTGTGCAGCTGGTCACTTTTTCCATGACTTCACCACAGCCACATTGCAGCTGCAAGTCACTGTAGCAACTTGAGTGTGAAAAGCACAAGGGGAGCATGATTCTGATCAGAACAGCATTGAACACCTACTTTTTTTCTACTGAAGCTGCAAGATTGGACTGATTCAGATCACGACAGCGGCTCAGGGGAGGAGGGGCTCCTGCCTCCCCTCCCCCAGTGCCTTTTTTGGCAGCTGAAATGTCGAGGGTTGGTGTTATTGATTCGCTAACAAAAAATGGCCCAGGGAGGGAGGCAGAAGCCCCTCCTCCCCTGAGCCGCTGTCGTGATCTGAATCAGTCCAATCTTGCAGCTGCAGTAGAAAAAAAGTAGGTTTTTATGCTGCACTTTTCTCTACCTTAAGGAATCTCAGGCTGCAGTCACACACTCTAAAAAATCCACTTTCAGTCCACTTTTCAGTGTACCTTCCAACTGGATTTTACTATGTGAACTGGCAAAATCCAGTGGGAAAGAGCATTGAAAGTGGATTATTTAGTGTGTGTGATCGCAGCCTCAAAGTGGCTTACAATCACCTTCCCTTCCTCTCCCCACAGGAGGCACCTTGTGAGGCAGGTGGGGCTGAGAGAGTTCTGAGAGAACCTTGACTGGCCCAAGGTCACCCAGCAGGCTTCACATGGAGGAGTGGAGAATCAGTCCCAGTTCTCCAGATTAGAACGCCTAACCACTATACCACACTTGGCTCAGTAGGGTTACAAGAAGTCACCGTGTCAAACTCGTGAAAGAAGTAATGCCTAGCTTGTCTGTAAATGTTACAAAACCACCAATGAGCAGGGCTAGTGCTAATATAACATTCCTTCTCCTCCCCCAGTTGCTTTTTTTGTTGCTGTGATCTGTAAGTTGCACTTATTGATTTTCTGCCTCTCATGAACTTATTAAAGATGCAGAGTCTCTCTGTACAAAATCACGGCATTCCTTGATATTCAACTCTGCCCCTAAAAATTTAAACTACTAAAGCGGTCCTATTCTGGTTTGTAGCTGAAAATCATTGTAGGATATCTATCCTTTCCAAGTAGAAAGGAGGTGGATGTTTAATCTGTCAGATACAACTGCTGCATTTTTTTTTCATATTTAGAGGGAAATCATTACTAACGTGATACATTTTTTTAAAAAAAGAATTTGTCTTTGTTTGGCAACACGTATCAATAAACAATATAAACATTGTCAGTTAATGTTGGCAGTCTCATCCACCAATGGGATGTTTCTCTAGAGTCACAAAGGGAGGGGCTGTGGCTTGATGGAAGAACATCTGCTTTGCATGCAGGAGGTTCGGTTCCCGGTATCGCCAGTAAAAAGGATCAGGTAGGAGGCGATGAGATCCTGGAGAACTGCTGACAGTCAGAATACTGTAGATAATACTGACTGTGATAGACCGATGGGCTGACTTAATATCAACAGAGGCATAACATCCAAATTGCAAGATGTCATAGTCCCGCTCTGCATTGCATTGGTCAGGCCACACCTGGAGTATTGTATGCAGTTCTGGAGGCCTCACTTCAGAAATAATGTGGACAGAATGGAGCGGGTGCAGAGGAGAGTGACAAGAATGATTGGGGGCCTGGAGACCAAGCCCCATGAGGAAAGGCTGAGGGACTTGGGAATGTTCAGTCTGGAGAAGAGGAGGTTGAGGGGGGACACAGATTGCCCTCTTTAAGTATTTGAAGGGCTGTCACTTAGAGGAGGGCAAGGAGCTGTTCCTGTTGGCAGCAGAAGATAGGACTTGCAATAATGGTTTTAAATTAAGGGTGGGAAGGTACCGGTTGGATATTAGGAAAAACTTTCTTACAGTAAGAGTGGTTCAGCAGTGGCATCAGCTGCCTAGGGAGGTGGTGAGCTCCCCCTCACTGGCAGTCTTTAAGCAGCAGCTGGACAAACACTTGTGAGGGATGCTCTAGGCTGATCCTGCATTGAGCAGGGGGTTTGACTTGATGGCCTGCATGGCCCCCTCCAACTCTGTGATTCTATGATTCTAAGATATCTTCATGTGGTCAAGGAAAAAGCTGTACATCCTCTTCCTGCCTCCCCTTTAACCATGCATGACATGACATCATCAAGTTGTGAGTCTCTCCACTCTGGCAAACAGGGGTCAGTCATGTAAACTGGAGGATCATAAAACTCAGACACACACACTTGAACACCCGAAGCTGCCTTATACTGAATCAGACTGTTAGTCCATCGAGCCCTGGTTAGTTTTTGGATGGGAGACCACCAAGGAAGTCCAGGGTCACTATGCGGAGGCAGGCAATGGCAAAGCACCTCTGAACATCTCTTGCCTTGAAAAACCTATGGGGTTGCTATAAATCAGCTGCAACTTGAGGGCACTTTCCACCACCATCAGATCTCGGGTACATGTATGCTGACCTGAGTATTTTGGAGGAAGAACTGAATGGGAAAAGATGTATGGTGGCATGATGAGAACAAACTCTTAGCCAATTAATGCTTACAGCAAATGACAGGATTTATTTTGATACGATGTTTGGGCTGGGTCTGGATGGTGTGAGGGAACATTCATCTCAGGTCTCTTGGCCGCCATTGTTATGAGGGAGAGAGACAGGGTGGAGACTTGGGGCTGCTGCCTCTGGTGGCCACTGACCATGTTCCATAACATCTTACCTCAGCCTGTGAGGGAATTTGACTCCAGTCTCCCAACCGCAAGTCTAGCCCTCAGCTTCACACTTATGACGGGGTTTTTTTAGCACCCTGAAGCCGATTATTTTTTTGTCTGATATTGTAACCTCTTCTCAGCAAATGTATCTTAACCGATTAAGGAGGCAGCTGAATGTGCTGATGATCTTTTTCCATATAGGTCAGATAAAGAATTTCATTTCGAGTGAAGACCTTGGTCCCCTCACTCGACTTCTTCTGGTGAATGCCATTTACTTCAAGGGAAACTGGAAACAACAGTTCAAAGCAGAGAGCACCAATCTGATGGATTTCACTAAATGTGATGGCTCCGTCGTCAATATACCCATGATGCATTTTCAGCTCAGAACAAGGCTTGGTAATTCATATATATTTTTCTTCTTGCAGGCTGGATTGTTCTGTTCCATTCCATTGGCGCCAGCGTATTCCTCTGAGGCTAGGAGTCTGCCACTGAAACAAGAGGCTCTTCTATCTGTAGAGGCCCATAGTCATTTTCATGGTGAAACAGGGATCTAAAACCAAGTCTCTTCAGGCAAAGTGTAGCACTCTAGCCACTAAACTACACTGCCTCTCTTACTATACCTTCCAAGGGAGATATTGAGGAATAAAACTAGCTCAGAGTGGGATGAGCTGCTCAACTCAAAACCCAGCCCCAAATTGCCTTTAGATTGCCTCTTGAACGGATTTACCTCAGGGATTCATTCGTCTTTGGGCTCAGTCCAGTTTTGGCTTGTACTTTCCCCATGAGTTTGGTTGGCTGTGTGCCAGAGCAGACATTTTCGTGGCCTGTTGATGGAGATTTCCTGTGACAGGCAACTCCTTTCTTCCTGCAGAATTTTATACCTTCCTTTTTCAGTTTTATTTTTCATTTATTTTAATCCATTAGTGGCACAGCCCTTCCCATTATGAGCCCCACCATCGGAACACTCCATGTGACACTATATGTTTAAAATGTACTTTATGTTGGACATTTTCATACAAACACAGATCGTTTTAAAACCTAAATGGCAGAGTACATCAACGACACTTTTGTCAAAATAGTAAAGTGGTATCGGCGGCATTCCAATTAAATTGCCTGTTCCCATACATGTCAAATAATTTCCAAGTCTCAAGACCTCAGCTTGTTACCTCTCTCTTTCCCCTGAATCGAACCAGAAGTGTGAAATGATAAGGCACAAAGTATATTGAACTTAAAAAAAAAAACTGAATCAGGAGGCCATTTGTGGATTTCTGTTGACTACACCACTCAGTTCTAGCTGGCCCTCTGTGGTGAGATTGCCTTGGGGTAGGGGGCTGCTCTTTGCAATGGCTGCTGGCCCCCCAGATTCCATGGGGCCTCTTTCCTGCTTAGATTTCACAAACTGTTTAAGGTGATGTAACTTCTAGGGGCTTTAAAAAATTTAACTTGATAGTGCTCGTGTATTGATGGATTAACAGTGTAATCGTAAACAAAGAGTTACACTCTTCTAAATCTGTAACCCCCTGACCTGGATAGCCCAGGCTAGGCTGATCTTATCAGATCTCAGAAACTATGCAGGGTGGACCCTTGCTAGCATTCAGATGGGAGACCTCCAAGGAATACCAGGGTCATGATGTAGAGGCAAGCAATGGCAAACCACCTCTGGATGTCTCTTGCTTTGAAAACCCTATGGGGTTACTATAAGCCAGCTGTGAGGTGACAGCACTTTCCACCACCACCGACTGTCTTGGGGTGATTCTGCATCTGGCATTTGCTCCACATTTTCTCAGCTGAGGAAAAGGTGCAGCCCAAAACCACATTCAAATACTTTGGAGCAATGCTGTTCTGACTGCAAAGCTACCCCTGAACGACCATAAATCTATGCAGAAGGTGCCGTAAAACCCGATGATCAAAGGAAGCGAAAGTGGTATGCAATGCCGAGGAGGATTTCTGTTCCAAGGTGGGTTTTGGTAAAACAATGGAGGGAAAAGCCAACACAGAATCACTTGAGGACTGCACCAAGAATAATGTTTAGGCTGTTGCTATTGCGGTGTTAAACTTATTTTAAATATTGTATGGTTTTTAATCAAGTGGCTAGCTCCTTCAAATGTACAGAAGAAGGTGTATGTACACATGCGCATATAGATAAGTATCAGTCAACTTTGCCAGCTGAGACTTCTTATATTCTTATCCTTTGTTTCAGGTCATTTTTCTGATTGTAACGTGAGCTACCAGGTTTTGGAGCTGCCCTACAAAGGGGACGAATTCAGTTTCGTTCTAATCCTTCCTGCGGAAGACGTGCCTATCGAAGAGGTAGAAAACCTCATTACAGTGGAGCTGATAAAAGACTGGTTTGCCAAGATGGAAGAGGATGATGAAGTAGAAATCAGCCTTCCTAGGTGTGTAATGAACTCGTCGGTGCTCTGTGCTTTCTCATTATCCCCTTTGATCTTAAATCCCACTAGTGGGAGAGCTGGGGAATTAAGACACTGAAAAGGGCAAATAGATTTACTGACCTTGGAGCTTTGCACTTATTTAAACTAATAGCCATTTATGCTTAGTAATTTCTCCAGTGAGTGTCGGTGAGGCGAAGACCTATATTAGAGCTGTCAGGTACCAATTTCTGTGCTGAGGGACACTATGAAACTGGAGTCTGGGATGTTAGAACAGCTACACTGGTTCCAGAAAACGAGAAATATATTCCTACCGTCTGTTTACAAGTGGAAGTTCCTCTTTCCTGCAAGCTTGTTTCGGCTGTATTCAGACACAACAATAAACCGTGGTTTGACCAAACCCTGATTATTTGACATGCCTGGTAACTGTTGGTTGGCATTACACCAAAATACTAAACTACCATTTGTGACTGGTTTGTCGATCACAGTGAGAAAAAGGAGGAGGCTGAGGGCTGAAGCCAGCTTCTTTGCCATCTGTCTTCTCTCTCCCTCCCAGTGACTGCTACTGCTGATCCCTTCTTCCCAGTCCAGCTAATATATTTTGGGGGTTGCTAGGCCACTCAGAAGATCTTGCAACATAGAATCATCATATCTCTTTTTTTCCTGTAACTTCTGGGTTTTTAAAATCCCCATCGCTTTTGTTTTTTGCCTTTCAGATTTCTCTGTAAACCTGGTCTCCCAGGTTTGTAGCACAAAAACCTGTTTTATTTGTACATGGTCCCATCGTGTGGATTTTTTGAACTGCACTCTGGGGACATTTTCAGAATTTGATGTACTGAGAATCTGGACCCGTGTTTTTCAAGTTTGTCCTGGGCCCAAGGAAATTGTGTGTGTTCTTTTCAATATGAGATCGGCTCAGAAAAGGAAGCTTTGACTGAGAAGGAATCTTTCCCTCAGAGGGTAAAGTTGACTGAGGGTCTAGTTCTTTGTGGCTCTGATTGCAGAGTGAAGCACCTGATGGAGGATGTTACTAGACTGGTTCTCATCTATCAACCCCTCAAAAAAGAGTTAATCTGTAGAAAGGATGAGGCGCCTAGACTACGATCACTTATAATAAAATGAAAATTGTTACAATAATAGAAGTGTATCCCTTGTTTCCACTGTGAATTGTTGGAGAGTATGGAAACAGAACAAATGAGGCTACAGCTTTTGCAAGATTCATTTGTCTTGAAAATGTGGGAAACAGGACTTGGAGAAATACCACTGATGATCAGACCCAAAGTCAGAGGTCAGGGCAAGTCTCATAGATGTTGGCACACTAGCCTCCCTGGGGTTGCGAACCTCCAGGTGGCGGCTGGAGCTCTCCCAGAATTACAACTGATCACCACACAGTGGAGAGAAATGACAACTTTGGTGGGTAGACTATATGGCATCACACCCCTGCTGAACTCCCTCCCTTCAGTTTGGTGTAGTGGTTAAGTGCGCAAACTCTAATCTGGGAGAACCAGGTTTGATTCCCCACTCCTCCACTTGCACCTGCTGGATGACCTTGGGCAAGCCATAGCTCTGTACCAGCTGTTCTCTAAGGGACAGTTGTCTCAGAGCTCTCTCAGCCCCACCTACCCCACAGGGAGTCTGTTGTGGGAAGGGGAAGGGGAAGGAGTTTTTAAGCCGCTCTGAGACTACAAGTGAAGGGCGAGGTAAAAATCCAGTCTCTTCTTCTTCTTCTTCTTCTTCTTCCTCTTCCTCCTTCTCCTCCTCCGGCTCTGCCTCCAAATATCCAGGAACCTGAACTTGTCACCCCACCCCAATCTCTCAAAATATAAGCAGAGAAACAATGTTGATCTACGGCAATTAATATTGTCTACACACACAGTTGAGGCAATTTATTGCAATACATTGCTTCCAATGAAATTGACAAACTGTGGCTGTCCTTACTGTTGTATAATGTTTACAAAAGCGTGGGGGGGGGGGAATCCAGATTTGTCCTATACTAGTAAATCAGCTTAATATCATTAGAGCTGCCAAAGCTGAACTTCATTAAAAATGCCATAAAATCTCCATAGACATACCGATATATTTTCCGCAGGGATGTTAATGTGCTGGTTCCCGTCTCAGAAAAACAAAACAGTGGCTCACCTAAGATTGTAGCTATCTGAGCCCCTTTGTGTGGTCAGCCAAGCTGTGAGTTTGGAGTCCATTGACTGTGAATGGGTGTGTCCTGTGGGTTTGGACCTCAGGGGCAAGATGCGGGGGGCGGGGGGGGGGGGGGCGGAGAGAATGCTGATGTTCTTCATGTCTTGTTGTTAGGAAGTACCCATTAGAGGTTGGTTAAAAAAAGGTGATGGGAAAGGAAGATATATGCCTGTGTGTGGAGAAAGAGCAATTTAGATTCTGGCCGAGATTGTTGCGAATGGGGATCCAGACTAAATGTTCTGCTCGTGGAAGGCACTTGTCAGTGGAACAAAATGTCCCTGCCTCACCCCCTCCTACTGCCACCCACTGATCTCCTTGACATCCTGTGGCTGGTGGGCAAGCAGGCCCGTAGCCAGGATTTTGAGGTTTGTGGAGCAATTTTTTGGGGGTGGGGCTGAATTTTACAGTAAAATAAATAAATAAATAAACCCAGCTCCCTGCAGTCTTCTCACCCCACCACTCTTTTGTCTGTAATTTCTCTTTTAAAAGCATTTACAGGAGAAAATCATGTGGTGCTGTCCCTTTAAGAAAGGGGGTGGAGCTATGGGCCTGGGGACAAGGGACTCCCAGGAGTAGCATGAGAGGCAAACTGGGGGGTTCCATATCAGGAAGAGGGAATGGGTGAAAATTCCCCTTTCCTTCTGTTAGTGGTAAATTTAGATCCAGCTAATAATCTCTTTCTGCAGGTTCTGTTGTGGGGTAGCTGCCTTGTACAAACATATCTTTACCTTTACCTGCGCACTAATTTTATACTGGTAATTAGAAAAAAAATTCTCCAAAACATCATCATCATCATAAAATGCAATCAAGCCACGACCAACTTATAGTGGCTCCTTCGGGTATTGAAGGGCGGGGTATAAATCCAATCTCTTCTCTTCTTCTTCTTCTTCTTAAAGTCAGATGGATAGCAGTGCTCCCTCTAAGCTGAGTTAGTGTGAGCTGGCTCACAGTTTTTTAGCTTTTGGCTCTCACATTTTTGTCTTCGCTCAGGAAGGATGGCTCCAGAGCAAACTAATTTAAGCAGTAGCCAATTTGCTCACTCACAACTTTAATGCCAGTAGCTCACAAAGTAGAATTTTTGCTCACGAGACTCCACAACTTAGAGGGAGCATTGGTGGGTAGCTGAGTTGGTCTGAAGCAGTAGAACAAAGTTGGAGTCCAGTGTCACCTTTAAGACCAACAATGAAAGTTTACACCCAGAATTAAACTTTGTTGGTCTTAAAGGTGCCACCGGATTCCAACTTTGTTCTGTTCCCTCATGGGGTTGTCAAAGCAAGGGATGAGCAGAGGTGATTTGACATTACCTTTCTCTGCATAGCAATCCTGGTCTTCCTTGGTGATCTCCTGTCCAACTACTAACCACAGCTTACCCAGATTTGCTTCCAAGTTCCAACAAGCCCAGGCTACTTTGGGCTTCAAAATACTGGACATCTACAGTACTGTCTTTTCTAAAAGGAACCAACCCCAGGGAACGGTCCCTGAAGTGTCTCAGCACCAGCAGGAAATACATAAGAACAGGATGATTACCTGCTGCAATAGGCCAAAAAACAAGAACAAAACCCAACAAAAGAAATCATCCAAGATCCAACCCAAAATATAGTCAGAAAAAAAGAAACTGGTCTTTAACAATTAATACTGGGTTTTTGGTAAATCACTGATCAGAAGAAGAAGAAGAAGAAGAGATTGGATTTATACCCCGCCCTCCACTCCCCAAGGGAGTCTCAGAGCGGCTTACAAACTCCTTTCCCCTTCCCCTCCCCTCAACAGACACCCTGTGAGGTAGGTGGGGCTGAGAGAGCTCTTTCGCAAGCTGTCCTTGAGGCAACAGCTGGTACAGAGCTATGGCTTGCCCAAGGTCATCCAGCAGGTGCAAGTGGAGGAGTGGGGAATCAAACCCGGTTCTCCCAGATTAGAGTCTGTGCACTTAACCACTACACCAAACTGGCTCTCTCAGCAGTTAGTACTGCCTACTTGGAGGTGGCAGTTTGATGGGCGTGGGCCCTGTATGCTGCCATGGTCTGCTGCCACATCCCATTGCCACACATGTCACTCAACCTTACACACACCATTTGCATTTGGGTGTGGCAGCTGTGGACCAAATGGGAACGCTCAGGGAACACAGATTTGGCCCTGGGCTCACCAGATTGCTCGTTTAAGGGTAACCCATAAGCTAAAAAGGGAAAATTACCAAAATGACATCATTGGTCCACAGAAGAGTTTGCTGCTACATGGGATCAGAATGCAAACAACCCTGTCTTCTAGGGTTGCCAACCTCCAGGTGGTGGCTGGAGATCTCCTT
Source organism: Lepidodactylus listeri (assembly GCA_029233225.1). NCBI lineage: Eukaryota > Metazoa > Chordata > Lepidosauria > Squamata > Gekkonidae > Lepidodactylus > Lepidodactylus listeri. The sequence continues at coordinate 24,682,231 of JARCFY010000005.1, forward strand.
TCAACTGATCTGCAGGTGACAGAGATCAGTTCCCCTGAAGATGGCTGCTTTGGGACTTGGACTCTCTATGGCATTATACCCTACTGAAGCCCCTGCCCACCCCCCAAATCTCCAGGTATTTCCCAACCTGGAGCTGGCAACCCTACCTTAGTCATGGACGTGTATGGATATGTACAAAACTGATGTACACAGATACACAATTTCTACATCTGTGATTGGGGTCATGGACACTGCTGTGAGTGGCACGTCAACAGTATCCATGAACATCTAATCCACATATTATATTGTCTGCACACATATTGTCTGTGTAGAGTGCCGTCCCAAAGTATGTCATATTAAGGGCTTGATTTCCTCCCATTTTAGCCAATGCCCCCCTGAATGCTCCACATCATGCCCACAGCATGGCAGATCAACAGGTTTCTTGTGTAACCATCTTCTAAATTTTCAATTCTTCCAGGTTTAAAATAGAGCAAAAACTGGATTTGAAAGAAACTCTCCAGGCTCTTGGTGTCATCGAGATATTTAATAATGGATGTGACCTTTCTGGATTAACAGGTGCTTTGATTCATTGTGCTGATGTTGCTATTGTAAAAGTTTTATCTCTGTTTTCAGTCCTCATTGCCTGCTATAATAATGTACTTTTAACGAAGTGTGTTTCAGGTTTGCTCAAGGACATAGCAAAGCCCTGTGTTTTCATATGTGTGTGTGTGTTTGTGTGTGTGTGTGATGTGTGAATGTGTAGTGCAGCTTTTTACTCTGCATTAGAACATTTGCTTCCTTTAGACTTCAAGTTAAAATATGAAAATAAACTGAGTTCAGAACACGACAATCACTGATTTTTTCAGTAAAATCCTAAACAGATTTGTGGACTCCTAATTGATGGCAGAATTTTGAGAGAAACCAAACCATTTTAATAAGACGAATGAATACCCTCACAGGATTCTGTTCGTTGTCACAGAAGTCACAGGTGTCAACTACGGGGGGGCTCGAGCCACCCCCGAAAGTTCCCGGGGGGGACTGAGCCCCCCTGGGAAAATGGAGTGCCTGCCGCCGTGCATCCCCAGGCCCTTCCTAGGGCTGCCGCCGCCTCTCTTTCTCCCCACCCCCCACCCTGGCTGCCTCCATCCCTCCCTCCCTCTGTCTGTCCAGGGGCCAGCTAAGCAACTGCCCAGCTGGCCCCTGGATGGAGGGAGGGAGGGACGGAAGCAGGAGTGGCCAGGCAGGGGGGGGAGGCAGCGGTGGCGGGTACATGGTCCCAGCGTGAGCCCCCACAAGCCCCCCCCCCCCGGGATTTTAAAACTTGATGCTCCTGACAGAAGTTATTCTTTAAAGTGACATTCAAACCAAATTTGGGAGGTCATTCCCTTCTTAGGCTTCATCTGAAGAAGCTGGAGGAAACAAAGAAATGTATGTTCAGGATTAGTTCAATTTCTCATGAATGTCTTTCATACCTTAAGGTTGTCACTGGATACAATGGAAAGCAAATTGGGGCTTCTTCCTCAGGAAAACCTCCTGAAGAACTTTGAAGGAAAACATATAGCCTCACTATGAAATTCCTGAAGGAGGTTTCACAGTCTTTTGGCCTAAAACTGTGAGGGCCAAACCAGGCAACACAGTGTCCCCAGGGACAACACTGCCATTTTACTGCAAGAATCCCATCACTTTACAAATGATGCAGGGGCCTGATCATGCTTGGGACTGTGGCATGGGGGGGGGGGGATGAGCTCCCATACCTCCTCCACCATTGTCAAGAGTTAAAATATTATGTGGAGGGTTGGTGTCTTGAAAATGTTGGGTGGATAGGAGCCCCTCCTGCCTGTATTGTGGTTTTGAGCAAGAACAGGCCCCCATGGCATCTGTACAGTGAGGCAATTCTTGAGGTAAAATGGTGATAATGTCATCAAGGCATCCCTGGGGACACCATAACATCCAGTTTGACCCTCGCAGTTGGGATAGTAAACAATCAGTGGTAAGAAGGCTTTTCTTGTGGCTACTGTGTGCAAAAGTGATAATGGCAACAGTCCTTTTGACATCATGCGTCTTGAAATAGGACTTGGGAAGGTGTAATCACAGAAACATAGAGTTGGAAGGGGCTGTACAGGCCATCTAGTCCAACTTAATCTAATGTAGGCATGTGTTGAGGGTCTTGTTCCACATGCCCACATGTGGTGGAAATCCATTCCTCACAACGTCGCCATGTTCTAATCTGTCTTCACCTCTTTCTTCTGGGCCCTTTGTGGTGAACTGGGGAACAACAGAAGAGATTCTCATTTTTAACAATCTGTGTTTTCGCTAAGGGCGTTTGTGTTGAAAAGAATTAAACGGATCCTTGCATTTCTGCCATGTACCAACTCTTCATTGTTCCTTTCGCCAATCAGATTCTGCTGACGTACACATTTCTCAGGCTATTCAAAAAGTCTGCATTGAGGTAAATGAAAATGGGAGTGAAGCAGCAGCATCGACTGGTAAGGCCATGACAGAGTGCTTATTCAGCCTATCAGGGTTGATGCTAATCAATGTGTCATTCTCGCCATCGATGGAGCCTGTGGCTAGTGAGAAAGAAGAAGGAAGCTGTCCAGCACAAGACAGGTAGTTGGGGCTAAGGCCAGGCCCTGTTATGAGACTGCTGAATTTGCAGCGGAGCTGTCCACACAGAAGTAGAAGAGGAAGAGGAGGAGGAGGAGGAGGAAGAGGAGATTGGATTTATACCCTGCCCTTCATTACCTGAAGGATTCTCAAAGCAGCTTACAATCCCTTCCCCTTCCCCTCCCCACAACAGACACCCTGTGAGGTAGGTGGGGCTGAGAAAGCTTTTTTGAGAACTGCTCTTGAGAGAACGGCACTGAGAGATTTGTGACTGACCCAAGGTCACACCAGCAGCTGACGGTGGAGGAGTGGGGAATCAAACCCAGTTCTCCCAGATTAGAGTCCACACTCCTAACCACTTCACCAAACTGGAAGAACCAGGTAGAATAAAGGTTGTGTCATCAGCAACAGAAGAACCCCGTAGTTTAGTGGAAGTCCAGATCTTAGGAGCCCGAAAATTGGAAACTCATGTTCACCAGGGGAGCTTAGTGTCATGCCTACAGGAGAGATCCATGATAAGGATTAAATCCCTCTGATTGTCAGGTTTAACTAGCATGTCACCAACCTCTTTTCCCATACAGATATCCCTCTACCAGGTAAGGCAAAAATCCGGGTATCTTCATGTTCACAAGTAAAAAAAGGTATGTGTGTTTTTAAGTCAAGCCAGAACAAGCAGGCAAGGAGAGCTAAATACTGGCCATCCTATATTGAACTTCATGGCTTTAGGCATTTTCCCAGCTGGGAAAAGAAGTATCAAAAACATAAGAGTGAAATAAGGTATGCGCTGGGGAAGGTGCATGTGCTCAAAGTTTATATCTATTCTTTTGCGGACTCTCTTTATTGCTAAAGTAATAGACCTTTTTACCTACTGCTTCAGCATCCTAGGAAAGGAAGAAAAACTAGCTTACTCGGATATCGGTACCCTCACAGCTTCCTGTAGACATTTCCCCTTTTATCTCCACAACATAAAGGGCTAGACAATTTTAAGAATGAAAGCTTCAGAATTGAGAGAAGTGAATGTATCATGACAATAGATCATACGAATGTCAGTATGAAATAGCAAGGGCCACTATACAAAAAACAACACCCAACCCGAAAAAGCTCTCTGGTACTGGGGGTGGGGAAGGAGCAAACTATTTAGACAATTGCCTACTCAGTTGGGCTGTATAAGATGGTACATGTGCAAAAAGCCCACTGAGCTGTGCTGTTAGAAATATGGTGAAGATCCTTACCATGAATGGAACAATGAATGGTCAGACAAAAAACTCCCAGCTCCCTGTTCATGACTGGCAAAATACCATGAGCTGAACCAATGGGTGTTCAAACATCCCTAGTTCTCTCTTGAGGTGGAAAGGGCTGTCAAGTCACTGCTGACTTATGGTGACCCCTCATGGGGTTTTCAAGGCAAGAGACAAGCAGAGGTGGTTTGTCAATGCCTGCCTCTGCATAGTAACCCTAAACTTCCTCAGTGGTCTCCCATCCAAGTACTAGCTAGGGCCAACCCTGCTTAGCTTCCAATATGTGATTAAATTGGCCTAGATTGGGCCAATCGGGTTAGGGCCTAGTTCTCTCTACAGGGTGGCAGTTCTGGCCCTAGCAGGAAGGGGGGCTTACATGCGGCTCTCTGTCCTCTTCTAAGGAGGAAGTGGTAGGTCTTCACAGTCACATTGACCTATTCTGTTGCAGGAGAGTGGTGGGAGCAGAATGGGGTCTGCTTGTACATGGGAAATTTATGAAGATTGTTTTTTGTAACAGTGAGAGGACAGCTGAAACCACACAGAAGTCCTGGTATGGACACATCCTAAACTTTTCCCTCAAGTAGGGCTATGAGGCCAACCAATTGAGATATGATATGGAAGAATTTTAAAAACAGACACCTCACTGAAGACTGGGAAAAGTGGCCTTGAAATGGGGATGTAAGCCCTTTAATTCTATGCCATTTCCCTAATCTAACCCCCCCACATGCATTTAGACCAGAGGTGCAGAGCAGCTGCATTGGATACTTGATGTTAAACAAATAATTATTTTAAAGAGAGCCAGTATGGTGTAGTGGTTAGCAGCAGCAGACTCTAATCTGGAGAACCGGGTTTGATTCCACAGTCTTCCACATAAATAAATAAATAAATAAATAAAGCCTGCTGGGTGACCTTGGGCCAATCACAGTTCTCCCATGAGCAGTTTTCTCAGAGTTCTCTCAGCCCCACCTACCTCACAGGGTGCCTGTGGTGTGGAGAGGAAACCACTTTGTGGGTGTGTTCAGATGGCTTGCTGGCGGTGATTTAAATGGTCCCCACTCGGTTGTGATTATTTTTACTCTGCACAATTGCAATCACATGAGAGCATTTGTTGGGGTTTTGTTGTTGTTTTTCTAAGTTTGCGCATGCACACAAGTGCTCATCTGTATAACTAAAAAACCTTATCCTCGCACATGCGCAGAACCATTGGGGCGAATCACGGCTTTCATCTGACAGTCCCACAGAGCACTGTGATTTCACCGCTGTGACAGAAGACTTCCCTTTAAACTTTTCACCCAAAACTGGCCTCTTCGGGATCCCAAACTCAAAACTAGTGCCCGTTTAAATGTTGGTTTTATAAACATGGGAGTGGAGCTCCACTTATGCACATACCTGACACACACACCAAAAATATGGTGGGCAAAAAGTGGAAGCCTCAGGCTTCCGAGCAGGGAGGGGGTTTAAACCATCAGAAGTGGCTTGACACTGGAGGAGCGATCACAAAAAGGAAACTGTGGCTTTAAACAGAAGAGCTGAGAAAACACCACTTGGGACCCAGTAACAAAATACTCCGGCTGAAGGGGGGTTTTGAGCAGGAAACCAACGGATCTGGATGGGAGGCAGATGTTGCTGTGTGAACGTGCATATAAAATCCGTTGTTGATCAGCCATCAAATCTGATTAAATGTCTGAAAGCACCCTGTGACTCCTTAAGGTAGAGAAAAGCAGATTGATTATAAAAAAATCAACTATTCTTCCTCTTCTTCTTTTAAGTGGAAGAGCCTGATAATCAAGTTGTACCTGATTTGATCTTTAAAAGGAAGGTTTGTCCCAGAGAAAGTGAGAGGAAAAATCCACACCAGGATGATGTTCATATGAGAAATGGATCCCTGTTTAAGATGAGACAGTCACTGATGTTATCTCTGAAGCCTTCTGTTTTGATCAGCAGTTAATTTAGGCAGAACACATTCTCCCCAAACTGAAAGGTTCTAAAGGTCAGGACCCAGAGGGAGCTGTTTTTGCAAAAGGGTTTTGATAATTAATGACTTTGTACCCATACAGACACATCACACTATGTTTAGTGCTTCTCAGCAGTCTGGGACAGCACAAAATATGTTGTCTGAATATCTAAGTTGTCAGGCTGCCGCTGTATAGATACAGTGATGGAGAGCATGCACTGAGAACCAGAGTGGTATAGAGGTTAGAGGGGTGCATTAGGATCTAGCTCACTCGGGTTTGAATCCCCACTCTGCCGTGGAAGCTGGTTGAGTGACCTTGGGCCAGTCACACTCTCACAGCCTAACCTACCTCACAGGGTTGTTGTGAGGGCAGAATGGAGCAAAGGAGAACGATGCAAACCAATTTGGGGCCCCCACTGGGAAGAAAGGTGAATTATAAATGAAGTAAATAAATACTGTTTGGGAGTCGGCCCCACCAACCATGGCAGGATTTCTGCTTAGGGTTGATTGTGACTTTGTTGCATCTCCTGTATACAAAGCAAATCCACAGTTCTTTATTTCTGTACCATTTTCCGCACTGAGCTTTCCCCCACCGAGCACGTGCAATTTTCCAGTGCTATCTGTGCACCAAAACATCAGCATTTATACTTACGTTATATGTGTAAATGTGTTGCATATACAAACATTGTTTAAATAACATAAATGGATATAGAGTGTGTGTATGGAATACAAAACTAATCTGCAAAACCAACAGCAAAAAAAAGAAAGAAAAAGATCAGAGAACTGAAATGTTGGATGGAAACATTAGCCAATATAAAAAGAAGCATTTTTTTAAAAAAGCAAAGCAAAGAATATTCACACATTCCTAGCTGTGGGATGTAATTGTTCTAAGTCACAGTCTTTTGAGAATTTCATTTCCAGAAACTTGGAAGAAATGACTAGCAGTTGCCCCAAAGTAGCACAATCCACAAGGAAGTCCTCCGGTCCAATTCAAAGTAATGAGGACAGCAGAAGAACAGGCAGATTGTTTTTATGAGACTGGCTGGCTAGGTATAGGATACAATATTATTCTCCATGAATAGGCAGCAGTGCAAAAACTGTATTAACTGTACTGAGATAAGAATATAATAGCAGTCATGCGGGATCAGAGCAATGGCCCGGCATCTTGTTTCACACCGTGGCTAACCAGATATTCTCCTGGAGGTATGCAAGAAGGGCCTAGAGGCCAACACTTGTTGTTGTCTCCCCCCAGCATTGGTATTTGAAGGGCTACTTGCCTCTGAACATGGAGGCTGCCTTTAGTTACCATAGCTAGTAGCCACTGATAGACCTCTCCTCCAGGATTCTGCCCTTTTCAAGCCATCTATGCCTGTGGCCATCACTTCCTCCTCTGGCAGCAAATTCCACATTTTAATCATAGAATACCAGTGCCAGGGGGCAAAATCAGGGGAAGGCCTTGGTTCTTAACTCCTTATGTTCTTAACTCTGTGAAATAGGTTACACTGACTGGGCCAAGGTCACTTCATGGCTGAGTGAGGATATTTGAACCTAGATCCCCAGTCCTCCCTAACTACGGATTCTCCACTGGGTGACACACAAGTTCTGTTTGCCATGGCTATCAGATGATGGACATCCATGGGTGAACCACCATCCCTATAATTCATTGATTCAGCACAGCAAGTACTCCAAGACTTTGTAAATACTGGTGAGACTCCATATCTAAGCCCTGGCTCTTCTCAAGACACAATTTGTCTCAGGGACTAAATAAGCCTCATTTTTATTTATTTTTAATTTAATTTTATTAGATTTATTGTATCTCACCCTCCCTGCATAGCAGGCTTAGGGTGGGTTCCATCAGATATAAGATACAAACAGTTAAAAACAATTAAAATGCATCAAATAAAATACAATAAGAATCCCTATATTTCTAACCAAAGCCTCAAAGGTATGAGAATCTGGACTGAATCTCTTCAGGCTGCACATACATGCATGGGAGGATGGAAGCACAATTTTGGAATATTTCCCTATCCCTCTGAAGGGCAGGGGCTGTGGTTCAGGGGGTGACCCACATGCTTTGCATACAGAAGTCCCAGGCACCTCTTGTTTATGGATCTCAACTAGCAGGTATTCAGAAAGACGAGCACCACTCCCTAGAGTTAGATTTGACTGGCTTTCGAGCAAGGGAAACCTTACCTTTTAGTACCTTTAAGACCAACAAAGGTTTATTCAACGTATGAGCTTTTGTGTGCATGCACGCTTTTTCAAATACATTGGAAAGGAAGTTAGAGTTCAGACTTATAGACAGAGGCGGAACAGCAAATTAACATGTAACATGATGCAGATGCAAAGTCAAAACTAAATAACAAGCTAAGGTTATAAGGTCAACAGTTGTTTTGATTTAATTAAGGGGGGGGGAAGGACAGCAAAGTAATAAATATGTCAAAATAGGGGATAAATGTGAAAAGGCAACTTTTCTTATTGGGAAGTAAATTGAGAATCCTCCGTCCCACCGCAGTACCACTCAAGTTTTCTTCTTCAGGGTTCAGAAGACCCTTACGATGTGATGGATGTGATGTCTGCCTGCTCTGATGGCTATTTTGTATTGTTTCTTTTGTATATAAGTGGCACAGGCATGGTGCAATTTGCAAACCCCTCATTACAAATTATCCCCAGACTTAGCAAAGGTGTTAATAAAAAACCTGGAAATATGCTGATTTTATTTTAAATCTGCCGGCGTCGTAGCTTTTCCTCCTCCTTACGGCCATGTATTTAAGCCACTCTTCCCAAGCACATTCTGGAGTTTATGTGGCCCATTTCCAACTTTCTGCTTGACAAATGCCTGCGGGGAAGGTAATAACTATAGTTAACAGCGAATGTAGTCACAAATATGCCCTTGAAACGAGCTTCAAAATGGAGAGTCACATCTTGAGATTTCGACTTCTTCAGCTGAATGCATCTCTAGCAGGTTATTATCCTTGATAGCTTTTGCTAAATCCCCAAAGAAAATACCATATTATAAAACAACGACACGGTGCACGAGAATTTTCTCGTAATGGCTCAATTGCCTTTTGATGATTTGTAACGAAAGAGGAAGGGAACAAAAGGACTGCCGTAATTCATTTCCCACTTGCTAAGAGCCAGTTGAGGACAGTGGGTGATCTGTAGAGTGAAAGGCGTTTAACAGGATTTAACATCTGTTGCTCTTCTACGTCATATTTCGGATATCAGGCTGATGGCACGCTGTGATCTGATCTATTACAGGAAATCTTCTTGGTTAATAATAATAATATATATATAAACAGTCGAAACTAATCGGTGACAAATTCAGTTAGTTTATTACACAGCCATCAGAGTCCCCATGGCAATGAATTCAATACAGGGCAAAAATGTGATGGGTGACTATTTAGACTATGAAATACTTTTGCCACTGGAGTATCCCATCTTGGAATGGAAGAAGGCTTTGCACATAGTTCAACCGGCCCACGTGGTGTGAGCTAGAGCGGTCTCATAATGTGTTGTAGTATGCTTGGGGAGACACCAGTTCAAATACTTAATTGCCATGAAGGACTCCCTGGCTGACCTTGGGCCTCTCTCAGTTTGGTTTACTCCATTTTCTCCTACTTTCTATGAGAATAAAACGGAGAACTGGAGAACCATGTCTTGGTAGGGCTCTGTATCTTCCTCTTGGAAGAGTTGTGTGGTAAATATCTTAAAATAAGTGTTTACTCAGAAGTAAGTCCTACCTATTTCATTATTTCTTACTCCCAAATAAGTGCACTGCAGATAGGACTGCTGTCTAAGTAATATCCATGTTCCATTTTTCTTAACTATGATGTTCGCTATTGTCTCTTCGTTGACAGTATTTTGGCTTTTTTACTGCCTGCACCAAATTTGTGCAGTGGTATATTGCCCATAAGCCCCATCCCTATATACTATATAGTCCAAACACTCATGCACAGCACCAAGGGATCAACCCCTTCTCCAACCTCTTGGGACCGTTCAGCCATTAGTGGTCGATATGGAGGCTGCCCCCTTCACCGAAGGAAGTCTCCTGCTGATTGCTAGCCTCATGCTGGCAATCTTATGCTAACCCCATTTAATGCCCTCACTGATTGCTCAGGATTAGGCCTGGTTATATAACCCAAGCCTGAAACAATAGCAGGACAGAAAAGGTCCATCATTTTCCTGCACAGGCCTGGAAGTGACCAGCTGATCCCTCACTGATCCTAGAGGGAGGGGAGGGGGAGAAGCTCTGCCACAAAAGTATCCCAAATAGAAAAGGAAGGTTTTGAATAGGGGTGGCAACCTCCAGGTGCACCCTGGAGGTCTCCCAGAATTACAACTGATCTTCAGACTACCAAGATCAGTTCTCCTGGAGAAAATGGCTGCTTTGGAGGGTGGATTCCAATATATTATACCCCATTGATGTCCCTCCCTGTCTGAAACCCCACCTTCCCCAGGCCCCACCCCCAAAAGTCCAGGAATTCCCACACTCGGAGCCAGCAACCCTAATTTTGAATGGCCTTCTCTCCTGAACTTCTCTCATTGGCTGCACTTGTGCTGTCTTTATTTCTCCCTCACTCCCAATCAACGCTCTCTCTAAGCCAGCTCACACTAACTCAACTTAGAGGGAACACTGCTCCCAATCACCGGTGCCTCCAATGGTCTGAGGAGATGTGGTACAACATTGTATGTTTGAGTTTAAAGAGTGCTTCAGTGCCCTGCACCCAGCCAGGCAGGGCCGTCACCCTTGAAAAACGTTCTGTATTCAGGCAACACCTCAAATTCTCCTTTTTAGGTAGCTCACACTTTAGAAAATGTGTCTGATTTCAAAATGACCCTGTTCTATAAAACACACAGTCCTAGATCGGTAAAATTCTATGGGATGCATAAAAATTCACAGCTCACTATAAATCACTGCTTGAGTTCATAAGCCCGAGACTTCACTGCACATTTCCCCTCCCAAATCTTCCCTGCCTCCATTGCTTTTCATATTCATAGGAAACATCATCATCCAACTTCTTGAAACTTTGATTTTATCTTTGGTTTCTCAGTCTTTTCTTGCTCTCCATATTCAATCTGTTGTCAAACCATACTGTGACTTACTGCTCTCTGCACAGCATTAGTAAAACCCATCTATGGATTCCATAACTCAAACTCCTGTATATTCCCCAGTCCTCTTCCCACCTTGACTACTGCTGTCTTCTTGCCTGTCATCTTCTCTTATGCCTTCATCCATGTTACTTCTTTCCAGCTGTCTACTGCCCAAATTACTTACATAAACCATGCAAGGAGGCAACATCATGCCCTGTTGTTGAGCCGCCAGAGGAACTGGTTAGCCACTCTGTGAGACAGGATGTTAAACTAGATGGACCACTGGTCTGATCCAACAGGGCTCTTCTTATGTTCTTAACTCCCTCTACAAATCTCTGCTACCTTTGCATCCACATCTCCTTAGCTCAATGATCCCCAGTCTTACTGAGCCCATGGGCACCCTTGAGAAGGAGGAGTAGTTGCTACCACAAGATGGCTGCCATGGGATGCAAGGGCCAATTATAAATTGTTGAGAGGTTGGAAGTTAACCATCCTCCTATGATAGAAGCAACTATATCTGAATGGGTGCTCCCTGCAGACACAAAGGTGATGTCTCTGGAAATACCGCTGTGTGAATTGGTATAAGGCAGCTTCATGTCATGTCATGTGATCCTCGAGCAGGCATGAAAGGCCTGGTAAACAGTTTGGAGCTGGTTTTGCAGGTAATTTGAGGCTGAGCTTGTCCAAAGGTGTGCACTTTTGGTGCATGACCAAGGTGGACAAGTCCAAGGGCAAGAGCCAAAGGGTTCTTAGCCCTTGGCTTTCAATCTGGGGCTTGCCCCCTTGTGTGGTCCCTGTTGCCAGAATCCACATCAGTCCAGGATGACTTCATTTCCTACTGCTTCCTGCAAGGGAATCCTAGGTACCTTTTTCTACTAACTCTATTTCATAGGCATCAACTACGGGGGGGCTCGAGGGCTCGAGCCTCCCCCGAAATTTCCCGGGGGGGGCTCAGCCTCCCCCGGGAAAATGGAGCACCCGCCCATGGGGGAGGCGGGGAGGGCCGCCGGGAGCCCGGCAGAAGGCAGCTGCGGAGGAGGGGGGGTGGAGGGAGGGCAAGAGCCGGCGCGATGGGCGGGCCCAGGATCCTGTACCCAGCGTGCAGCGGCTGCGTCCTTCGCCCAAAGCCAGGCGCCCTCTGGGGGAATGTCAGGCACGCGTCACTGCCTGCCTGAGCGCAGTGGGGGCCCTCCAGGGCGCAGGGTTCAGGGAAGCTAGAAGTGGAAGCAAGCCCGAACCTCCCCGACCCCATCCCAGCACCCACGTGGGAAGCTGGGTCAGCGCTGCTCTCCCCGCCCGCTCCCCCGCGGCCAGCATTATGCACGGAGCGCGCATGGAGAGCTAGGTCCCCTCTGCGCCCTCGGGGGGAATTTTCCTTCCCAGCCGGGCTCCCCTCCTTACCTCCAGCGCGGGCTCTGGGGCTGGGGCAGCAGCCGGGCAGCCTGGCGTTGGCTCTGGGCTGCGGGCAGCCTGGCGTTGGGGGGAAGTGCGCCGCCACGGCCCGCTGGCTCAGCGACCGCCCCAAGCAGTCGGTAAATAACCAGGCCTGCCGGGCGGGGGGGCAAAAAAAGCGCGGCCGGGACATGGTCCCGTGCGTGCGCGCGCGCGAAGCGCGCGCGCACGAAAGAGCCCCCGCCCCCCCCGGGGATTTAAAAACTCAACGCCCCTGCTCTATTTTAATTGTGTATTTTTGTCAGTTTTGTATGTAAGTCTCCTTGAATCCCCTGTGTAGGAGGCAAGCAGAGTATAAATGTCCAAAATAAATCATTAGAGGATACACTTTGGAGTAAGAGAAGAATGTAGGCTTTACAGTTAAGCTAGTATGGCAGTGTTGTTTACAATTATTATTATTTTTTTAAACTTTATATTTTGCAGGAATGCATGTGGCAGCAATCATGAGCATGACACGGAACCAGTTTGTGGCTAACCGACCGTTCCTCTTTATCTTGAAGCATAATTTGACAGGTATGTTGCTACAAGTCACAGTTCCCTGAGATTAGGTAACAGAGAAATATATTAAACAAGGGAAGAAAGGAAGTAATGGAATCGAATACATGGCCCAAATGTCTCGGCATGGGTGTCCATTTTGGTATGTACAAAAGCCATGTGGGATACAGGCGGTATGGAGGGGAATTGAGTAAGACCAGGGCTCTTTTTGTAGAAAAAGCCCAGCAGGAACTCACTAGCATAATAGGCCACACCCAACAGCAGAATCTCATTAGCATGTTAGGCCACACCCCTGACAGCGCAGAAAGAGAGAGGGAGAAGGGAAGAAGGAGGAAAAGAGGGAAAGAAAGAGGGAAGGAAAGAAGGAAGGAAAGGGGGGAAAAGAGAGAAGGAAAGAGGGAAAGAGAGAATGAAAGAAGGAGGGAAAGAAAGAGGCCAAAGAGATGGGGACGGAAAGAGACTATCCCACCACCGCTCAAGTCCCTGCCACCCCCCTCCACCAGCAAGGCCAGCTCCCTTCACTTAAAGGGAGCCCCTTTAAGTGCAGGAAGTCGGAAGGCGTGTGGGGCCCTTTCCCTCCAGCTACCTGCACTTAAAGGGAGCTGAGGAAAAGGAAGGCAGAGGAAGCCCCAGGGAGGCATTTAAATGCCTCTCTGCACCCCCTGCCTCTCCTAGCTTGTGTGCCTCAGCGCACGAGCTAGGAATGGTGTGGGGGGGGGGGGGCTCTGCCAGACCAGCACTTACTGGGAGCTGAAAGGCACCAGATGCCCAATCTCCACATGGAGACTGGGCACGCAAGGTCCTTTCCCGCCGGTGGGGAGGGGAGGGGTGGGGTGGGGCAGGCTGGATGCCAGCCGGAATGCCGCTCTGGTGTGTTTTGCCCCCAAAATAGACCTTAGTAAGACTGAGTGAAAAAGTTGGTTGGATTTCAACCCGGTGTCTTCATCTCCATGACTTTTAACCATTGTTCCCAGTCATGAGGATGGAACTTGTACATGCATGGGTGCTGTGTCCACATTTAGGGAAAAGGGCAGGGCCAGAATGTTCATTTCTACTCCCTGGTTAACTATACAGGGATGTATCATGTGTCAAGAGAGCTAAAGTCAAGGGAGAGCAGACGTCCAGAGAAGCAGTTGACTTATAACTGGGAAGGAGAAGGCAAAGCGAATCATCTAAAAATCTGCCTCAGGGCTCTTTCACACCTTGTGTAGTAAGGTTTGTCCCCAAATATATACTTCAGAGGGAGCAGCACCTGTTCCCTGATATTTTTGTGGCATTCATACTTAATTTTTCTTTTTAAAAGATGAGTACTTAGAAAATGGCAGCCAAAATAGCCCTGATTAGCCACAGCTGGTAAGCTTAAGCAGGGTCAGCCATGGTTAGTACTTGGATGGGAGACCACCAAGGAAGACTGAGGTTGCTACACAGAGACAGCCGACGGTAAACCACTTCTGCTCATCTGTCGCCTTGAAAACCCCATGAGCAGTCGCCATAACTGGGTTGCAACTTGAAAGCACTTGACTGTTAATTATTATACCTAAAAAAGTAACGTGTGAATATCGGTTCTCAGTGAGAGGCCAGACAACGGTGGCAAAGGGCATAACTCTACTCCAGGAAACCATTCCGTAGCAAGCAGGGAGGCTGCTGTAGTACAACTACTACCACCAATATTATTAGACAATGGTTAGTTAACACAAACTTACCCTACACTGCATGCTTGTGGTGCTCATCCTAGAGATATCAGGATGCAGCCCACCTATCTGATTCTTCTCACTGCACACATTTAAACATGTAATGCTTAAAACGACATGTGCTATAGACACACACCCCAGGAAACTTCTGGTTGGCTGTGGACCCCTAAGAAATATGCCATTTTTGGGAAGACTAATGGCTTCTGTGGATATTTTGTGAAGGAAGAGGATATTTTGTGAAGAAATGACCTCTCATTGGACTCTAAATAGATCCTGCAGCCACGTGGCTGCCATTGGCATAATATCCTTAGGAGAAAACAGGGAAGAAAATCCCTTTTTATTGGCTCTATAACATTTAACAGCCAGTGCTTAGTGCAAAAAAAGGGGGGGGATTTCCTGCTTTACTGTTTTATGATCTCTGCTAAAATCAAATTGTCTAAACTAACCTGCTGCTTTAAATTGGGGATTAGGATGAGTGACAGCTCATTTTCAGGAAAGAATAGTGGCTGCAATAAAGAAGGGGAAATTACTGTTATTTTTAGCAATTACACAATCAGTATTTTTGTTACAGAAACTTCCACATCACATTACTGATAATTTGCCATAATGGTAGACAAACCTTAGCAAAGCTCTTGGTAACCTGCAGGTAATACAATCAGGGACTCAGGAGCCAACATTTTGTCTGCATTTGAGGGTTGCCAATTCTGGGTTGGGCAACTCCTGGAGATTTGAGGGTGGAGGCTTGGAGAAGGTGGGGTTTGGAGAGGGGAGGGACGTCAGCAGGGTGCCCCAGCCTCTACCCTCCAACGCAGCCGTTTTTCCCCAGAGAAATTCATCTCTGTAGTCTAGAGTTCAGTTGTAATTCCGGGAGCACTCGAGGCCTCACCTGGAGGTTGCTAACCCTAATTTTAAGTGAGCCATGTTTTATGTTTTGGCACCTGGAAGGGAAAGTTAGAATTTATTTTGAGGGCCCCCCACCTCCATCACCATAGTTTTCAAGCAGGAGTGTTTGGCATGCTTGAGATGTCATGCAGAAGTATGGTTTCTCTTAGCTACCATTTGTGAAACCAGGATTTGCCTTGTGGGTGACACTAGGGTTGCCAGACACCCCCCCCCCAGTTTGGCAGGGGTTACCCGCTTTGGGGGGGGCTCTACCCACTGCCTGGCCAGTCAGCCGGTGGGGGAAGCCCCGCCCACAAGTCCCAACACCCGCAGCCACCCCTCTCTCTTCTCTCTGCAGGCGGTGGGCCCGATCTCCGAGCTGCATTGCTGCTCAGAGATCGGGTGTGTGGGCACTCTGGCTGTGGGCACTTAAAGGGGTCCCTTTAAGTGCCTGCAGCCAGAGGGTCCAGTGGGGGCAGGGCTTGGAGCTGGGACATCCCCAATGTGATGTTGTCATGTTGGGGATGCCCCGCCCCCTCCAGGAATGCCCCCCAAAGTCCTCCGCTGGGAACGAAGAGGGACCTGGCAACCCTAGGTGGCACTCAGATCCTGGGTTGCCTTGACAAAGGCTGTTTTGGTCAACTTAGCTCTGACCTGGTGTGCCAGCAGCCCGAGAGTATGTGAGTGGGCGCCAGGAAAAAGCCAGCGAAGCCAAGATGTCTGCATTTACAACATGTGTGAAGCAATAGTTGAGACTAATTTGGGCTCATAAATCCAACTTCAAACCATGGTTTCAGATCCTGGTTTGACAGACTCTATGTGATCCGGCATCCAGCGGTCCAACCTGTGGGTGGCACCTTGGCTTTAAAGAGATTAAAAATGCCCCAAGGGAATGTGACAGGCAGAGGGTGCTCTTTTCCAACCGCACACCTTTTCAAGAACCAGAACAGCTGTGGGGTGGGTACAGCTATTTTAGCACTTGAAAAGGCATGGGAGGGGCAAGAGCACCTCAGCCCCACTGCACAGCAGACCCAATTTGTAGCATTTTTAGATCTCTTTAAAATGGAGGCTGTGTCCACAAGTTGGACCCATGGAAGCTGTCACATCCAGTTTGGCTCTAACTAACTAACTGAGTGGCCCGTGGCCCGATGATCTCACTAAGGACGGTTAGCTTAATTAAATCATAGTTCTGCATTATGTCTGAATGGGGCCTTTGTGTTTGTGTACATGGGGTGGGGGGTGGGACATGGCCCAAACAAAAACCGAGCAGCCTTTCACCTTGCAGCCGAAAGGATATGTTCTCCAGTGCCAGTTCCCTCCCAGTGTGTGTGTGTTAAGTGCCCTGGAGTTGCTTCTGACTTATGGTGACCCTATGAACTAATGACCTCTCAAGTATCCTATCGTTAACAGCCTTGCTCAGGTCTTGCAAACGGAGGGCCCTGGCCTCCCTGGTTGTCAATCCATCTCATGTTGGGTCTTCCTCTTTCCCTGCTGCCTTCAACTGTTCCTAGCATTAGTCTTTTCCAGTTACCTCCCTAAAGTCCTTTAAATTGCAAGCATGCTTTCCTTTGCATATATATGAAGATGAAGGCACTAAGAACAAAAATTATAATGTTTTTTTGTCACTGAAAATATTATGAGGCTTTAAGCTGTAGCTTTCCTAATTTATCCCTAAATCCAGCCGGGAAGGGGGTGCATTGATAAGGACTAGGGTTGCCAGCCTCCACATGGGGATTGGAGATCTTCTGGAATTATACAGCTGATCTCAGGGATCAGTTCCCCTAGGGAAAAATGTCTGCTTTGGAGGGTGAACTCTATGGTATTATATAGGGTTTCCAGTCTACCGGTGGGGGCGGGGGAACCCCTGCTATTGCTGGGCTCTTGCCCATTGCTGGTCAGCTGGCTGGCAGGGGGAAATCCCACCCCCAACTGACCTTTCCAAATGACTTCCAGTAAAACTGGAAGTTCAGGCTCTGATGTGATGACAGCATTCAGTAGTGACATCATCATGTAGGGGATGTCAGGGGGGACTCTCTGGTTTGTGGGCAAAACTCTAGGGTTCGAAGCCAAATTTACCATAGAGTTTTGCCCAAAAACCAGAGTGTCACCCCCAACATCCCCGGTGTAATGATGTCATTTCTGGGTGATGTCATCATGCTGGGGCTTACACTTAACAGTTTTATTGGATGTCACCTGATATCACTTCCGGTCTCCCAGAAGGCCATTGGGAGCCCCCTGCCAGCCAGGTAAGTGGACCTGGCAACCTTAGTATTATATCCTGTTAAAGTTGAGGTCGCTCTCCAAACCCTGCCCTTCCCAGGCTCCACACACTAATCTCCATGAATTTCTGAATCCAGAGCTGGCAAACCTTATTAGGACCCAAGTGCCGTTCCTCCTTAAGGAATGCCCACTTTTGTCCACACTTAGCAAGTACCAGAGGCCTTTAGCTCATGGGTTTTTTTAAAATTATTTTTTTCTGCTCAAGAAGAAAGGGCAGTGCCATGGCAACTGCAGGAGCCCTCTCACACCCACAGTATTTAAATATGTTCAAGCCACACGCAGTGTAGAATTATCTATTGGCAAAAGTTACTGATACAAAGGTATGCTCTGGGAAACAGATAGGTACTTTCTTGCAAGGATAAAAAGGGGCCTGTCTAGTTAATGTGAGGGTCAAGCTGAAATGCCCCTTGGCTATCTGATCTGGAGATAGAAGGGGGAATATAAATAGGACCACCTTTTGTGTTAAAATGGCACCAATATGGCAAGGGAGATGCATTTGGAGAAGCTGAGCAGGCCAAACGGGCCTTGACTTTGCCATTGGAAGGCCTTGCCAGCACACTGATGACTGTATGACCATTAAAGTCTACCTCATCTAATGCCCAGTTTCTTGTAATAGTACTATACCAATGTGATGTCTGCCCAGTGCTCTCTGAGCATTGAAGTGAAGAAATCCAGTGTCCCTTGGTGAGCACAGGCAGTCACATACACACAAAAATTAAGGAATTGTGCCTGAGGCAAGGTCAACAGTCTCTTGCAGTAAAAGACAAAGTCCTCCAAGCCTGCCTTGCGCAAAACTACCTCTGAGTATATGATGCATGCTCCGAGCCTCCCATAATTAGAAAGCAGTGGGGGAGAAAGTCAAAACCAAGTAAACAACAACACATTACAGGTATTTCATGCAACCCGCAATGTCACAAGCTGACGTGACTTGGAGATTAATGGTTAGACTTTAGTACTGAATTAAGAAAAAGGAGCATTATTCAAGATGTGGTCTCTGGCATGCTGGATAGCGCCTCTCACAAAGCAATGGTTAAACCAACTTGAGAGAAACTACAAGTTAACCAGTGGGAGAATGCTTCATAGTTATGACTGAGACTCAGGATCATGCAAATGTAAGAGGTACCCAACCCCCCTCCCAAAACAGAAAATGGTAAGAAGTTATTTTACCATTGGTCTATGTCAGTATTGCCTGCTGTGGCTGGCAGCTGCTCAGGCAAGTCTTTCCAATACGACTTGGCATGCAGAAGGTCCCAGGTTCAATCCTCGATATCTCCTGTTAAAAGGATCGGGTGGTTGGTGATGAGAAAGACCTTAGCCTGAGACCCTGGAGAACCACTACCAGTCTGAGTGGACAACAGTGTCCTTGATGGATCAAAGGTCTGATTCAGTATAAGGCAGCTTCATGTATTCATGGAGACACAAAGAACTGAACCTTGGACCTTCTACATGCAAAGTATATACTCTACCATGGAGCTATAGCTTCCTCCTTGGTAGGCTAAGCCAAAATCCATCTAGTCCAGCATTCTAACAGTCAGCCAGCCAGATAAACATTGAAGGCTGACAAGGAGTACCTGAAGCCCACAGACAGGATTGCCTTGCCACCCACCACTGCATATTTAGAATACTTCTGTGGATAGAATTTTCACCTAACTGTCATGATCCACAGCTGATGACAGGTCTGTTCTCTATAAATCTGCCTAATCCTTTAAAAAATCCTAACTAATGACCTTTACCATATCCAAACTGATTACCAAAATCTGAACTAATGACCATTACCATAGAGATCCACAAGTTAGTTGTTATCTTGTGCAAAAGAAATATTTCCTGACAATTGGTGGATAACCCTTGAATTCAGTATTATCAGAAAGGGAGATTTCCCCCTGCCTGCCCCCACACCTTTCATAATTCTCCACACTAAGGCACAATTAGACCTGACATAGGTGCGAATGCCGGGCGAATTTAAAGGGCATGATCAGACAGCAACATCTGGGTTGGTAACCTGTTCTGCCCTGCCGCAGAAGCGGAGTTAAAAGACACCGGGGGAAATCTGGTAGTAAACGGGTTGCAAGAGGTCACGGGCAGACTTTCCCCTGTCTGATTGCTCCAGTGCACTCTCATGGTGTCCGGATGGTCTGAGCAGGCCATCCCAACTCCGTGCTGTTGTCCCCCCCCCCCTTTGCAGTATGCGTATCATTGGTGCAGAGGTGCGATTCATCGATCCCTTGTTTAAGTGCATGGGGAAAAAAACAGGACAAAAAAACCAGACTCACCCACAGTGGCGTCTGATCACACACTGACAGACTGTGTCCACAGCTTCAAAGGGAGGTGTGATAGTGCAACTGTGGGTCAAATTCCTCTGGAGGAAATAGCCTTGCTCCCCCCCCCCCTGTTTTTTCTGGCACGTGTGACCGCAACCTAGAGTTGCCAGGTCCCTCCTAGTCACCAGCAGGGGATGGGAGATAGGACTGCCAGATCCAGGTTTGGAAACTCCTTATGATTTGGGGAGGGCGGGGACCTCAATAGGGTACAGTGCCATAGAGTCCACCTTTTAAAGTATCCATTTTCTCCAGGGGAATTGCTGTCTGTAGTCTGGAGATGAGCTGTAATTCTGGGGGATTTTCAGGTCTTACCTGGAAGCTGGCATCCCCATTCCACACCAGTGATACGATAAGGTTGTGTTTGGGCAAGGCCATAATTTAGACAATGAAATCCAAACGCAGAAAAGGGGACTGAAGAATGGTCCATCGTGTAGTGGTTAAGAGTGTTGGACTACTAACCAGGATGAACAGAACTCACTTTACTAAGGAAACTTTGAGTTTAGAGTACAAAAGCAAACAAACAGGGCTGCTACCATCTGGCCCTGATCCAAAATAAATCTCAAAGGGAAAAAAAATCTGTGAACAGAGTCATATTTGTTCATTGGGTAGGAAATGTTAAAGGGAAAGGAACAGGTTTATTAAAGAATAGATTTCACTTTACATCATTCAGTAGTTTATAAAGCCTCTATTCTTACACAGCTTATATTTCTATATATGCAGTTAAAATTGCGCAGCAGAAGCATGCTGAGCCTTCCTCACATTTTCCCACCAAAGCTGTTCCTGCCCCAAACGCCCTCCTCTTCTGCTTATTACAGATTCTCAGATCTCCCCTGTTCTCTTCGTATCAGCCCTGAGGATTCTCTATATCAACTACTCAGCGGGCAGACCCTTGTCTCTCCATATTTCTCTCTTGGCCTTGTGTCTGATTGTGTATTTTATATTTGTGCGCGTGCACACACGTCTACCAGCATAGGATACACTTCTCGTTCTAACCTCTAACCTCAGACTTCACATGTGCTTTAACTAAGTCTGAAATAAGATGTGTTTTAAAACTACAAATACAAATTACAGTCAGCTCTTTAAGCTAGTAGGGCTGCGGTGGCTCAGAGGTTAAGATGCTGAGTTGTAGACCAGAAGACTGGTAGCTCGGTAGTTCAAGACCTGAGTGCTGCGTGACGGAGTGAGCTCCCGTCTCTGGCCCCAGCTCCTGCCAACCTAGCAGTTCGAACGCAAGAAATTGCAAGTAGATAAATAGCTACCGCTTCGGTGGGAAGGTAACAGCGTTCTGTGCACCTCGGTGTTTAGTCATGTTGGCCACATGACCGCAGAAACGTCTTCAGACAACGCTGGCTCTTTGGCTTGGAAACAGAGATAAGCACCGCCCCCTAGAGTTGGATTCAGCAAGGGGAACTTTTACCTTTTTATTTAAGCTAGAGGATTGTTTGCATTGATATAAACTGATGCTAAGGCGTCCACTATTTCCCATTTATAACCTCTAATATAAATCAATAAGATCACAATGCATGTAAAGTGTTTGTGTGTGTGTGTGGTGGGGGAAATCACCCTTGCACTACTGTGATAGATATTTGGGAAATATCAACCTGACACACATACACATGGTTCATTATGAACAGAGCTCCCCTGTTCTGCTATTAAGTATGCTTTAATTCACCAGCCAGAGTAGGAATGAGAAGGAATGAAGCCGGGAAGGGGGAGGAGGCAAACACAGAAAACATAGATGGTGGGAGGAGAAAGGAACAAAGGCCTACTAGGTTGGTGGATGTGTTCAGCAACATCTCACGGTAGGTAAATTTTTGCCTCAGCCTTGTACGTAAAAAGTTTGTAGCCACAGTTTTCTTTCAAAAAGCTGCTAAAAAAAGGTGGCAGACATCACCAGGAAGCCATGCCATCTGTTTAGACAGCCAGTTTGGTGTAGTGGTTAAGTGGCACGGATTCTAATCTGGGAGAACTGGGTTTGATTCCCCACTCCTCCACATGCAGCTGCTGGTGTGACCTTGGGTCAGTTACAAGTTCTATCAGAGCTGTTCTCTCAAGAG
The DNA here is from genome assembly GCA_029233225.1 of Lepidodactylus listeri. Classification (NCBI taxonomy): domain Eukaryota; kingdom Metazoa; phylum Chordata; class Lepidosauria; order Squamata; family Gekkonidae; genus Lepidodactylus; species Lepidodactylus listeri. The sequence goes on from JARCFY010000005.1 coordinate 24,704,278, forward strand.
CTCTCTCAGCCCCACCCACCTCACAGGGTGTCTGTTGTGGGGAGGGGAGGGGAAAGGAGATTGTAAACCACTTTGAGTGAAGGGCAGGGTATAAATCCAATCTCTTGTCTCTTGCTTCTTCTCTTCTGCTCTGCCTTTCTCATGTCTCTAGCGGCTGCAGTGCAACAGAGATGCACTGGATGATTCCAGTTTCACTGGGCCCTCAAGTTGACTTGGGCCCTGGGAATTTTATACCCCCTCCCCTCCTCAGGGTTGCCAGCTCTGAGTTGGGAAATCTCTGGAGTTTGGGGGAGGTGGAGTTTGGGGGAGGTAGAGTCTGGGGAGAGTGGGGTTTGAGGATGGGAGGGACCTTAGCAGCATATAAAGCTATACCTTCCAAAGCACCCATCCATGAGATCTTCAGCCACCACCTGGAGGTTGGCAACCTTAACCCCCTGCTGGCATTCCTGCAAACAGATGTTGGTGACAGAGTTACAGTCCATAATAGGGAAGGAAGGTGAGGCCACACATCTCTTGTGTTCCTAGGGTTGCCAGTTCTGGGCTGGGAAATACCTGGAGATTTGGGGGGTGGAGCCTGAGGAGGGTGGAGCTTGGGGGGGAGGAACCTCAGCAGAGTATAATGTCATAGACTCCTCCTTCCAAAGTGGCCATTTCCTTCAGGTGAACTGATCTCTGTCACCTGGAGATCAGTTGTAATCCTGGAAGATCTTCAGCCACCACTTTCAACTCCTCCCTTCCAGGGGCCTTAACCACACGAGAGTCTATTTTTCCCTTGCTAATTTCCACCTAACAATCCTTTTTAAGAAAAACTTTATAGGTGTCTAATGGGACCCAGCCAAATTACAACTATCAGAATACTGTGGTTTAAGACAGGAACTGGGAAACTATCAGATACTACAGGATTAACACAGTACATGGTTTATGTGTCTGACCTGTCTGTCCCAGAGTCACACAATATTTTGCTGACTTGAAATGGCATCAGGAAATCACCATTTGCTCTGTTGGGCAAATGTAGCCCATCAGTACATGGACTACCCTTGAACTCTGTAACACAAAGTGCTAAACTCCAGGTAAATTAATGGAAATGAATGAACTATTTAATTGGTTGTTTTCCCCATTCATTTTCATTATCCAAAAGTCAGAAACAAGGGTTAAAAAAATGAATAAACCTCAGAAGGGAGGACTATGATGTTCCAGAAGTCATAGACTCCTACAGACTCCTACAGAGCAAACTAAGGGCTCCAAGTCAGCTCTAAGCAATAAAACAATTGCTGTAGCACATCCATTGACCTGGATATAAATGTATTTTAATGATTTTTTGTTCTGTAATGGAAGAGAATTTATTATAACCCCAGCATTTGGCACCTGAATGTCAGTAATGTCAAAACATTTCTTTGGCATAATTAGGCGTATGACAAGGAAAGGGGTACAGAGAGATTAAAAATGAAAATAGGCTCATTGTCTTATTCCGGTCTTGGGGGACTAAAATCTTACATATCCTGCTTCATACTAGCCAAACCAGTTTTTTTGCTTTTGAGTGGAGTTCACCTGATGGATGTTGGCAAACTACACTCTCAGCCTTAGCCATCCCAGATGACATAGTTGTTTTAAGGATTACATAAGTATGCAAGTGCTGTCAAGTCATAGACAACTTATGGGCAACCCTGGGAAAGGGTTTTAAGGCAACTGAGAAGCAGAGGTGGTTTGCCAGTGGCTTCCTTGGGGGTCCCCTATCAAAGTACCAGCCCTGCTTAGCTTCTGAGATCTGACCAGATCAAGCTATATCATGCTGTCTTCCCTCCTGTTTTAAGGTTTGCAACCAAATAGTAAGGGTAACAAAGATTGTTGGAAGTCTGAGAAACAGGTCTTTCAGAAATGTTGATGGAACAGGGTTTCTGGAAGAAAAATTAGTAGGGATATGATTGTACTTGTCATGTTAAAGGGCAAGCCTGATATTTACTGAACATGGGCCTCCAGAATGTACACACAGTTATAATCAAGCAAACAAATCTCACATTCAGGGCAGAGCCTGACACCTTTTACTCTACCCAGGGTTTCCAGGAGACACAAATGCAAACACAACAATTCAAGGAAAGCAATAAGAGCAAGGTCAACAAACCAGCATAGAGTCAGAAAGCCAAAGGTTCCATCCACAGGTCTGGGGAGACAGGGAAGTCAGGGGTTCAGGGTCAAAGCTTGGGATTCAAGGCAGAAGACAGGGTCCAGGTTCCTAGTTGAAAAGCAAATACAAGTTAGCAGAACAGGATTCAAGGTGGCAAGGCAGAAGTTTGTTTGCTGAATAACCGGTTCACAGGGAGGTGACAAGCAGGGCTGCTTCCACACTGAGACTTGGTCAGTGTCTTCGTTTTATCAGCCTAATTAGCTGTCTCATCCTCAAAGCACAGGTATCACTTCTCACTGACTTGTGACTTTGACAATGGAACCAGTTACTTGAAGCAAAGAGAACTCTCCCCTTATTGGAAGTCTAGACAGCCATCTGTTGGGAATACTTTCACTTAGGATTTCTGGCATTGCATTTCTTTCACTAAAAGTAGTAACTTGATGCTTATATTATTAAACTGACATCTGAACAACATATTTTTTCTTCTTTATGTTTAGGGTCCATTATATTTATGGGGAGATTGGCCAGTCCTGATGTCCAGTCCAAAAAGAAAAGAGATATAGACTCACTGTAAGGAGAAGAATCACTCTGAAAGCAAATATGAGCACGCGTGCGGGGGGGGGGGGGGGGTATACGTGTAGGAAGTCTTCTGTCTCTTAATACAGCTTCCTGTCTGCAGTTCATTCTTGCTGTCTCAATATATAAAGGATTTAAGGATTTCCAAATAAATCTTTCTACACTACCTGCTTCTGTCTTCTCTGTAAATTATGATTGAAAGTTTGCTGTCTGATCAGTGTGAATTGGGCCTCTCAGTATGGTTTGGCCTGAAGTGCCTGGGAACTGACTGTTCTTTAATGGCTCTAGATGTTTTATCAGTGGGACCAAATTATTAGGAAATGGTACTTCACCCAAAGAGTGATTGACACATGGAATTCACTGCCACAGTAGGTGGTGGCGGCTACAAGCATGGATGGCTTCCAGAGGGAATTGGATAAACATATGGAGCAGAGGTCAATCAGTGACTATTAGCCACAAAGTATAGATAGGAACTCTCAGTCTGGGGCAAGTGATGCTCTGTATTCTTGGTGCTTGGGGGGGGGCAACAGTGGGAGGGCTTCTCGTGTCCTGGCCCCACTGCTGGACCTCCTGATGGCACCTGGTATTTTTGGCCATTGTGTGACAGAGTGCTGGACTGGATGGGCCATGGGCCTGATCCGACATTGGCTTCTCTTATGTTATGTTCTTATGTACCTTGAATTGGGATGCCTTTCAGAATGTGGCAAAGTGTCATCCCCTCCAGTGGGATACTAGGGTTGCCAGTCCAGCAATAGCACCGGGTGGGAGACAGAACAGGGTAGGGATGTACCTAAACAACACTGTACTGTCATTAGGATTAGGGATGTGAATTCGGTTCGTTCTAACTGAATGCACCCCCCAAAAATGGCCAATTCAGCCCCCTTTCGGGCAGCCATGGGCCAAATCAGATTCTCTGATCTGATTCGGCCCGCTGCTGAATTGCCGCCAACAATTAACATTTATTCCCACCAAAGAGAACAATGGAGGGGATGGGGCAACTTGTTTGGGGGCCTGTAGAATTGGACCCTGTGGTCCAATCTTCTTGAATTGGTGGGTATTTCAGGGAGAGGCCCCAGCAGCTACTCTGCAAGATTGGAGCCTCTCCCTCAAAATCTGTCCCCTCCAGCCTCTCATATACCCTATGAGTTTTTACCATTGACTTCAATGGCCCATAGGATATAATGGGGCTGAAACTGGCATTCAGAAGGCTGGTCGGAGGAACAAGGCCCATCCAGTCCAATACTTTATTGTTACACAATGGCCAAAACCCAGGTGCCATCAGGAGGTCCAGCCACTGTTGCCCTGTAAGCACCAAGAATACAGAGCATCACTGCCCCAGACATAATGTGTCATCTATTCTATACCTTGTGGCTAATAGCCACTGATGGACCCCTGCTCCATGTGGGATTTATCTGCTGTCCATCTATATACTAATAGCCAGGTGTCCCCTGTGCATGCGGATGTCTAAATCCGCACATCAAGAGTACTTGGGGGGCAGAGGGATTTCCCTACATACTTGGGGGACTCCCCAGGTATTCAGAAAAATCTGAAAACTTAAAAAAAAAGATACGAGGGATATTTAAATCCCCTCAAAAGTAAAAGAGCATTCCCTGCGCATGCGCAGAGAACACACTGGGAACTCTGCAGTGGGCCCGACAGCTGGGAGGTGCCCAGGCCTCACCACCGGTGCCCATGGGTAGGGGAGCTTACCTGTGGCCACTTCCTCCCCAGCTGTGAGGTCCTCCCCCCCACGAGTATTGTGGGTTACTCTTCTTGTGTGTGTGTGTGTGTGTGTATACCCCTCATCGCTCCCCTTACAGGTGGCAATTTGTTAACACAGCAGAGTCAGAAACAGGTGTGATCCCAAAATGTGTACAAATCACTCTGGAGAGAGCTCAGGTCATCGCAAGTCCAAACAAACATGGCTTTTTTTTTAAAGGTACGACTGCTGAAATTGCTGTGCTATGAGATTATGCAGCCTCTCTCCTTTTGGTATGACATGGTCGTTACTAAACAATGGGGAGGTCTGGAGCGAGTTGCCCCTCTCAGCAATTTCTGCACATAATCTGCTAAGGAGTCATCAAGAGCAGTAAGTGGACACCGGTTCCAGCAACAGTGCACCGTCGGCAGTTCTGTGCACATCCCTAATGACTGTATTCACACATAAAAATCCAAATTCTTGGAGAGTTCCCCCTCTCATCTCCTTTACCCCTTTCTGAAGCAGCAGCAACAACAGCAAACCATTTCCATTTTTTCCCTTTATTAACGCTGTTTGACGGAAAGCCTCATGCAATGGAGGCTGCTCATAAGGGATATTTATTTATAATATAATCTCTCTTTATGAAGGCACTCGAGTCTCACTCACTGGTTATTAAAATTGTAAATATGCTTCCACACAATACACAGAAAGCAGACATTTCATGCATACTTTGTCCATTTCTGGTTAAGAGTTTGAAAGGGGGACTATTAGGCTATCTTTCCCTCCAATCTGAGGGTACAAACCTATCCATCTTTTAAACCTCTATCTCGTCTTCCCTCCAAGGAGTACAGGATGCTGTACATGGCTGTCCCTTTCTCCTTTTATTTTCACAACAACCCTGTGAGGATGGACAGTGCACGAGGTCCCTTAGCAAGCTCCGTGGCACAGTGGGGAACTGAACTCTGGTCTCCCAGATTCTAGCCTGCCATTCTAACTACCACAAGACCACAATAGCATTGAAATGTCTCCTGAAGTGGCAAGGGTTTGGTTCGGGGTCAGACTTCCCACCCCACACATGTCCCAGGGGACAGGGTCTTCCAGACCATGCTAAAACAACCGTCCAAGGAGGACTGCAGAAGTCCAATGCGATGCTGTAGGAGCAGCTTCCAAACTTGCTACAAAGCCCAGAAATGCCAGGCAGGCCAGGGGCTGGCATGAGGCAACAAGGTGGCAGAGGGGCAGCAGAACCCACCACAAGCGATGTCTCTTTCCTCATCTGTTGGGGGAGCCTGGAAGGCTTCTTTGGAAGGGCAGGGCAGGAAACAGGCTGCAGTGACCTCCTTAGGCCAGCAGGGGACAGAGGAGAAGCCGCAAGGGAAATGGGATCCCAGGCAGGCAGCTGCCCATTGGGCCTAGGACCCGCCACTTCCATAGGCCCATCCCCCAGGATGGAGGGAATAGGGTTGCCAGGTCCTCTCATCACTCCAGCAGGGGGATTTGGGGGGGGGGGCATTCAAGGACATCCCTGATGTGATGACATCATGCCAGGGACATCAAGTGGGGCTGCTCTGGTTTAAGGGCAAAACACTACGCTAAAACCAGCTTAAAACCATAGAGTTTTGCCCTTAAAGCAGAGTGCCCCTGCACAATGTCCCCTGTGTGATGTTATCACTTCCAGGTGACATCATCATGTCAGGGAAGTCACGCAGGGATGTGGCTGTTTGGGGGTGGGAAGAAGCCCCCAAAACTGAGGGAACCCCCACCTCAGCTAATGGTTGCCAGCCTCCAGGTGAGGCCTGGAGTCCTCCCAAAATTACAACTGCTCTCCAGATGACAGAGATCAGGTTCCCTGGTGAAAATGGCTGCTTTGCAGAGTAGGTAGAGGTCCCTCCCTCTCCCAAACTCTGTCCTCCCCAGGCTCCACTCCAGGAATTTCCCAACCCAGAGCTGGTGTTCCTAAAGAGAAGGGATTCTCTGGTCTGAGTCATTCTGATCATGACAGAATTCCTTTTAGGTATTCTTTACATTACATGGGAAGGGACCCTCACTTGGCAACTGAGTCAAAGGGGGGAAATCTGATCATGTCTTGGAAAGTTGGCTGGTTAACAATCTGCTCCTGCAGCATCCAGGAGGATAAACATATCAAAACTCTCTCTTTAGACACCCACAGTTAAAATATACTGAATCCTTAGACCTCCATGACACCACCTCTCTTTGGGGCTAATTGGTGGGAGAGCTGGAAGCATCATGAACGGTGCTGGGGATGTACCCGAGGGTCTAATGCCAGGTGGCCATCCGGATTCAGAAGCTAGGAACATTCGGGCTTCGGCTCACACTGTAATAGATAAACCAGACTTTCTGTACTGGCAGGGAGAAATTCATCCCAGTCTGCCTACTCCTTAACAGATGACTTGGTGTGGAGGTGGAAAATTTTTGCTGATACAGATTTTTTTTCCGAGAGGCACTCTATTTTAGGCCTCCAGAACTGAAATGTAGTTTCTCATGCTCATTAATCATGGCAGCTGGATTTGTCAAGATTTAGAGTTCGGAGAGGCCTCTGGAAGTTCAGTTAGGGCACGTCACATGGAATTTGCCCTCGTCCCCCAGTCCTGATGGGTTTGCATAAATAGGATCTCGTGTTGTGACATTTGGAATATCTGATATCAAAGCCAGCAGCATCACTGTGCCTTGAGAGCTTCTCGTCTGCTGATCACTCTGCTGAAGTCTGGTCCTTTCCAAGCACAGTGAGGTGACATTAAAGCTTGATAACAGGCACCATCTTACACTGTAAAAAAAGCAGTAGCAGATCATGGCTGGCCTCAGTCATTTCAGAGCCATTAGCATTGTGAATAAACATCGAAGCTGAGAAAAAAGGTTTCCTATCTCTTTTTTTGGTTAAACATCAAAGCTACCTTATAAGAAGCTGAACCGTTGGTCAATCCAACTCAGTATGGTTCATTCTGATTGGTAGTAGTTCTCTCTCTCTATAAAAGGCTAGCTGTGTTCCCGACGAGTCACCTTCTACATGATTGGGCCAGCCTTTCAAGGTCATTTGCATATGCAGGCTGATTGGGCCTCATTCCATTCCATAAAAAATCCCCCCCCCCCGGCCAGTTGGAACACAGAGGCTGTTAGAATATGTGGCCTGATTGGCCCTCGCCTTAAACATTCAAAACAGTTTGCTGTTGCTGTTGGGAGTCATTGAATGTGTCTTGAGGTAAAATGCAGCTCCCAATCTTCCCCTAAACATTAACTGGGGTTGCCAATCTCCCTGTGGGGCCTGGAGATCTCCAGGAAATCACTGTGTCCCGCAACCACAGCACATCATTTCCCCTGCAGAAAATGGGTGGCTGGATGCACAAACTCTACAGTAGCCCATAATAAAAGCATGCCACACCAAAAAAAGATGGAGCCCACCATAAGCACGCACTGATGCTAAACACCACAAGGCAGAAAATGACAGGGAAAGGCGCCAGCAACACGCTGCAGATGAAAGGAATACTGAGCTGCAACGTCTGCATAATTGTCATCATGCTATGATGCCACAGCAAAGAGATGCTGAATCTAATGTGAGCTTTTAGTAAAAACAGATCTTTATCATTCAGTGAACATTGTAAATCTCTTAGCCATGTTTAAGACCAACAACGTTTTATTCAGGGTGGAAAAAAGGGCTGTAAACACTAGCTGTCTGTGGAACATTTATCAAAACTGATCAGTCAATTAGGGTTGCCAGCTCTGTGTTGGGAAATTACTCGAGATTTGGTGGTGGAGCAGTGAGGGGAGAGACTTCAGTGGCTTACAATGCCATTGGGCCTACCCATCAAAGCAGCCATTTTCTTTTCTTTCTTTTTTTTTTTAATATAAATTTTTATTGATTTTTCCCTATAACTACAACTATAACGCTACAATCTAAGCTACATATACCTTATACAGAGAGTACTTTATCATTTACTTAATACTACCTTATTACATAATATAATTATGAAGCATTTAGAACCTTGGATAAATTTCAATTACTTTGTTACTGCTACTATAAAAAATATCAAAACTATTTGGCAGGCACGCCCACCTAGAGAAATACGGTTAATTAAACAATTTATAATACATAAGTGCAATGCTTAATAAAACAGTTTAATCACTATTTCTTCTTTCGTCCTCTTCTTGTCTTAACAGTCTCAACTACTTTTGGAGCTGCAGCTCCTTTTTCCGAGTCAGGCACTTCTTCTTCACTCTTTGAGCTATCAAATCCATACATACTTTCTTGCGAGGCCAGTGAACCATCTGAGTCTCTCCTAGTTTTCTGCTCTTTGCTTTTTTCCAGAAATTTTTTCGCTTGTTGAACAGAGTCAATCTTATACTTCTTATCTTTGATGCTGAAGCATAGTCCTTCTGGAGTATTCCAACGATAGATGATAGACTCAGACTGGAGCCAAGATGTCAATTTTCCATAGGCTTTCCTTCTTTTCCTTATTTCAAATGGGATATCCTTCATCACTTTTACTTCTTCTCCCAGGATCTTCAGAGCTGCTTTGTTTGTGGTCCTAAGCACCACGTCTCTTGTAGATTTTTTGGAGAACCTTATCATAATTTCACCAGGCAGGCTTTTCTTTTTAGTATAATCTGGATAGGTTCTGTAAACCATATCCATATCGCTTTTTATATCCGCTGCTTTCATGCCTGTCACTGGTTCAAGTGCTTCACTTAGCAAATTTTTAAGGTCTTCTCCTGTGTTTTCTGGCACATTCTGAAATCTTAGGAAAAAATTCGATCTTTCCATTTGTAATTTCAAAAGCTGATCGTGGTGGAAGGCCTTCTCCTTCTCTGCCTTTTGTAGTCTTGCGTCTTGGTTTTTTACTGAAGTTTTTACTTCCAGAAGTTCTCGCTGCAGCTTCTCTGTGGATTTATTCGACTCTTTTAGTTCTAGCTGCATTTTGTCCATCTTAACGTTGAGAGCTGTCATTTGATCCACTAGAGGTCGCAATAACGAGGAGAACACCGCACTCATCTCCGTGGTATCAACCTTTGAACTCGGAGCTGTACTTTCTAGTTTGGGGGAAGGTTTCGGTTTCCCCGTCATTGTTGAGGCTACGCTCTTTGTTTATAGATAGATAAGATGAACGAAAGGAGCAAATTTTCAAACAGCACTTATGTCCTTCTAAAGTTTATATCTCCAAGTGAGCGATGCTGCCATCTAGCAAGGCGGATGGGCTTTTATTCCTGCAGTAACGCCACGTAAAGAGTCTCGTAAGTACGCTAGTCCCGGAGAGGGGGTGGGTGGGTTTCACTCCTCCCACCGTCTTCCCGCTATGTTCTGCTTTTCTTACTTCAGACTCACGTTTTCTCCATGCGTAACTGTCAGTTCCAGCCTCATTGCTTCGCACTCTCTGCTGCTTCACGGATTTGCGCTTTCAGCCATACGGCTCCCACGGTGGGGGAACCTATGGGGGTGATGAAAAGGGATCTCTATCCCTCGGTCGCCACCGTAGGGAGAGATCCCCTTCGTGCCACCCCAGGCAGAGCCCCCTCACTGGGGTCTCTGGGGGCTTGGCACCAGTCCAGAGCCCCTTCTTCCCGCCGGGTACGGATCGCGCTCCCCACAGTTGCGGAGGAGAGCGTCCGCCATTATCGCAAGTCTTGCCGGAAGTCCAAAGCAGCCATTTTCTCTAGGGGGTTTTCTGCTGGCTGGGTCATCAAAACTTAGGGATGCTAGCCTCCAGGTGGGGCGTAGAGATCCCCTGGAATTACAGGTTGTCTCCAGACAACAGAGAGCAGTTCCCTTGGAGAAAATGGATGTTTCAGAAGGTGAACTTTATAGCACTGTACCCAATGGTCACTGCTCACCCAGTTAAAGAGTCTGGGAGCTATCCTGGACCCAGCATTATTCCTGCAGAAGCATGTCAGTTCTGTTGCAAATAATGTTTTCTTCCATCTTAGCCTGGAGAATGGCTCCCTACCATGACCTGGCCACATGGATCCATGCCAAAGTAACCTCGAGGTATTGTAATGCACACTACATGAGTATGCCCTGGAAGACATCTTGGAAACTCCAACTCTTGCAGGTCCTATTGCACTCACCCAGAGCCTCTTTCTAGAGCCCATGGTATTTATTCCCACAACGGGCCTTATTCCTAGTCTGAGATAATTTAACAAGAGATTCTAAGGATGGAATCTTTTGTATCCAAAGCAAACACTCTGCCATTGAGCCCCTCTCATTCACCGAAATGTCAGAATCCCCATCCCCCAGCCCTTAATCTTAACTTGGCTCTGCTTGCTCTTGGCTGCCCATGGTCCAGGGTTGCCAGCTCTGGGTTGGAAAATACCTGGCGATTTTGGGAGCAGAGCCTGGAGAGCACAGGGACTGGGGAAGTGAGGGTCCTCGGCAGGTCTTTTAATGCCACAGAATCTACTCTCCAAAGCAGCCATTTTCTCCAGGGGAACTGATCTTTATCATCCGGAGATCAATAGTAATAGTGGGGGGAGGTCCTCCATGTGCTACCTGGAGGTTGGCAGCCCTACCATAGCCCTCCAGAGCTGCAGTCCATTGGGAACTTCCCCAGTCAGTTGGACAGCCAGTCTGATCCCCACGTGGATACCACCGGAAATGGCACCCTTGGGTGAGTTCTTCATGCCACAGCTGCATTGTGAAGGGTTTCGATCTGAGAAGCCTCATGGCAAGCTCTGAAATGGGGGAGGGAGAGAGGGTGGAAGGGAAAGACTGGCCTCAGGTCTTCTGGTGACTCTTTCCCATTCTTCACAGTGGTCGATAACCCAGTGGAGAATCCACCACAGCTTCGCAATAAAGCAGCTGCTTGAATCAGTTTCAAAAATACTTTTGTCAATTTCAGGATGTATTTTTTAGACTTCGCCTGCTTTCCTTTGTTCCCTTTCATTCCAGGAACTGAAACCAGGAGGATTTGAATGGAAGGCGCTTACTTGATGCTACTGCAATTGGGCAATTGTGTAACTTAAAAAAAAACAATTTTAAAAACCTTTGGATGCCACTCCCCCCACCCCCAAGCACAAGTGATGTTCCCACCCCTATTAAGGAACACTGCAGGTTTTGGTTGCAGCTGCAGAATAAATACACAGAATACCGAATAAATACATTGGAGAAAAAAGAACGGTGTGTACAGCAGGAACATGAAGCTGAAGTCAAGCTTAAAGCTTAAAAGGCTTGACTGCTTGGATTCTCTGCAGTAAGCTGTGCGTGTGTAATGGGCCCAGGTCCATGGACCAAACATGTGGGTCATGCAAGGACTTTGTATAATGTACACAGCAGCCCTTGTAAGAGTTACATGTCATGTATCTGATTCAGTTAGTGTTGCCAACCTCCAGGTGGCACCTGGAGATTTCCCCACTATTACAGTTGATCTCCAGACAACCAAGACCAGTTCCCCCGGAGAAAGTGGCTGCTTTGGAGGGTGGACTCTGTGGTATTATATCCCACTAAGGACCCTACCCTTTTTAAACCCTTCCCCTCCTCAGGCTCCACCCCCCCAAACCTCCAGGTATTTCCCAACCCAGACGTGCCAACCATAGATTCAGTTAAGGCTGCTAACCTCCAACCGGTGGCTGGAGATCTCTTGGATTACAAGTGATCTCTAGGTAACAGTTCTCCGGGAGAAAAGGGCAGCTTTGGAAGGTGGACTCTATGGAATTGTACCCTGCCGAAGTCCCTCCCCTCCCCAAACCCCACCCTTTGCAAACTCCACCCCCAAAATCACTTGTGACTTGATGGCAAAAACAACAACAAAAAGCCTAATGCTCTAAGCACTGTGAAGAAGGAGGAGGAGGAGGAGATTGGATTTATACCCCGCCCTTCACTTGGAGTCTCAGAGTGGCTTACAATCTCCTTTCCCTTCCCCTCCCCACATCAGACACCCTGTGAGGTAGGTGGGGCTGAGAGAGCTCTCAGAGAACTGCTTGAAGGAAACAGTTTTGCAAAAACTGTGGCTGACCCAAGGTCACCCAGCAGCTGCATGTGGGAGCATGGGGAATCAAACCCAGTTCTCCCAATTAGAGTCGGCTACTCTTAACCTCTACACCAAACTGGCGACACCAAACTGCAATGGCACCATGTCTTATTCATGCTGGACGTGACATCGTGGTGTTGGTATGATGCTGACCAGGCAGGTCCCCACCCCCTGCAGTCTCTCACACTGGGGACCAGCACTGGGCCGGCAACCCTAGCTAATCTACCTCCCAAAGTTGTTATGAGGATAAAATGGAAGAGAGAACAACTAAGGCTGCCTTAAGTTAACCACTTGATGAGTCAGATGATCCCATGGATCCATTCCACTAGTGGACACAATATCCTCTGGAAGAGGAGCTTACCCTGATGCAAAAAGCTCTGCCTTTCCTTCCATTGGAAGACAGCCTCTGCCGAGCAGAATAATAGACAGATCCAGCCCAATGAGTTTGTGAATAAGGTGGGATTTGAATTCGAGTCCAGCAAACCCAGCTGTCTCATCACTGTACCACATCAGGTGTCTGGACCCTTGTGATGCATTCAGTTATTTGTTTAGCATATTTTTACCCTGCTTACAAAAATACTGATACAATTTTAACTGAATTGTTTCCTGGGTTAGTCCATCAGGCCACGGATTGAGAGTCATTCCCTAAGAGCCAAGGGCCAAGACCCCTTTGCTTTTTGCCCTCGGACTCATGCCCCCATGTGTGCCCAGTCTTGAAGTACCTGCAACCAAAAAATGACTAGATCTGCTGGTAGCCATCTTTCCACAATTCCTCCTCCTTAGAATACACACTCACAAATTCTTGCTTTCGGTCCCACTAAATCTGGGGCAGTCAAGTATATTGCGTTATAACTGCTGTACTGAGATTCCCTTTTCCAGAACACCATGCATTCCTAATAGACTCCTGCACGAATTATATTCATCACCTTGTCCCTGTTCCATAATGTGACTTCCTCAAATGTACTCCAAGTCAAAGCTGCATGTGCCCTGAAAATTCTCTAGCTGGCATATTAAAGGAAGGGGCAGCTTAGCCTAGCAACAAAAGGCCAACTGAGGACATCTTGCTATTCAGCTCTTTGCATGTAAACCAATTCAATTCGTCTTTCATGATCCTAAAAATCCAGCATAGGGTTGGTGCAGAGACACCCCCGCCACTCACTTTTGACTTCATAACAGTATAGTTCACCAGAATTATGAACCTTTCAACCTTTGTATGCGTGAGCGCTTTTGAACCCAAGACCAGAGAGTTCTTCCAAGGAGATACCCCTTAGGCTACGGAACTCTCTCCAGCAAGAAAAGAAGAAAACAAGGTACTCTTCTGGGTCTTCATCAAAACCCATCTCTTGTTCTTCATTTTCCATCTCCACAAAATGTCACCAGCTGTTTCTTTTATGCCCCCCAAAGAGGCAGGAAATATATAATTGGTACTGGGATTTTATATAATTGGTGGCTACTGATTTGAAGTGTGTCGTTGATTAGAAATGAACCGATACTTCAAAGAATGGGATAGATGGAATATCGTCCTGATAGCCAATGAGCCTTAAGCTAATAGGCAAAGAAGACTAAAGGAGCTGAGAAAAATACCTATTCAATGTGTTTTAAATAATGTAAAATATGGAATTTTCCTGGAACCCTTGTTGGTTTGGCTCAGGCTGAAATAAACACTGCATTTTAAGAAAGAATCTTACCATTCAGTGTTTGTCGAAGCAGTGCTTAGCAACATTAATGGCTGTTTCTGTTTGAATCGGAAGCGTTTTCACAAGTGTACAGCTTTGAGAAAAAACAGTGCAAACCTGTTTGGCAGGCATTCAATTTATTCAGCGTGAACCCAACAGACTGAGTGATTGGCTCATGTCCGAACATCACAATTGATGTCAATTGATGGTCAGTTCAACTACTGGGCATGTTCATAACTTGATTTGTTGTTGGGAATCAAAGAGTGTTCATAGGAGAGGCAGAATCAGCCAGTTGGAACCTCATGGGTGCAGTGCCCAGAAGATAGGGCTGCCAAGTCCAACTTGGGAAATATCTGGGGACTTTGGGGGTGGAGCCAGGAGACTTTGGGGGTGGAGCCAGGAGAAAGGAAGTGACATCATTTTGTGATGTCACATCCTGTGATGTTGCTTCCACATGCTGACACATGAACTCATGAAGTTTCCTAATACTGAATCAGGCCATTGGTCCATCAAGGTCAGTATTGACTACTCAGACTGGTAGTGGCTCTCCAGGGTCTCAGGCTGAGATCTTTAATGTCACCTATTACCTGATCCTTTTTTAGCTGAAGAGGCTGATACCTCCTGCATGTCAAGCAGATGCTCTATCACTGAGCAACGGCCCTACTGAATCCTTCCTCATCTCGGCAGAATATGAAGCCCTAAGTGCTACACAAGTGCTAAATATGATTTTCATATCATAAGAACAGGAGAGAAGCCACAGTGGATCGGCCCATCCAGTACAACACTCTGTGTCACAACAGTGGCCAAAAATACCAGGTGCCCTCAGGAGGTCCAGCAGCGGGGCCAGAACTCCAGAAGCCCTCCCACTGTTGCCCCCCAAGCACCAAGAATGCAGAGCATCACTGCCCCAGACAAAGGGCTCCATTTAGACCTTGTGGCTATAATAGCCACTGATAGACCTCTGCTGGATGGGGACAGAGAGAGAGAGACACAGACAGACAGACAGACAGCTTTTTCACTTACTCTTGCCCAATTCCCAGGCTTTATTTCTGGCCCTTGTTTCACCCAGCTGTTGTCCATGTAAGTCCCATAACTTCTCCCCCCCCCCCCCCCCCAGCATAGGCTTTTTGGTGGCTAAAGAGGACCTTTGTCCTCCCCTTTTCGCCAGCAGAAAAGCTAGTTGGATCCATCCCTAACTTAAAATACCGGTTACTTGATGTACAAATGCTTTTAAAAATGCAGATTTTTACTGCCGGAGGGGGGGGGGGGGACACATGGTTGAAAGAAACAGAAAATTGGCATAAAAATGAGGAATCCCAACTTTTATTTGCAGAAGGGAAATGAGGATTGGGGGGACCCAAACAGCCACGACAAGACATTTTAAACAATCCCACTCCCAGACCTTCTACAGGTAACCTCTCCTTGTGATGTTTACCTCTTTGGAAGTGACAGTTTATTCCTTTGACAAAACCACAGTGGACAGACAGACAGCAAAAAGAAAGAGGGGGAGGGGGAGAGACAGAGAAGGAAAAGAGCTCGCAGACCCCAGCACCTTACGCAGCTTACTCCAGCAGCAACCTTGCACGGAAGCCCTTCAGTAGAAAGAGCTTAGTCCCTCCTTAATCTCTGGGCGGGGCTGTCTTGCTCGATCAGCTCTTAAAGGGGAAATTTCCCTTTTAAGAAGTTCAAGAGGCCAGCAGGGCAGGCTCCGAGGTTCCCCTGCTGGCAGCCATTTTGTCCCCCCGGTGGCCAATTTTGGAAAAGCGGGGGAAAGCTTTAAAAATCGGTGTTTTCCCCGCTCTACAGGGGGACTTGGCAGCCCTACCAGAAGATCCATTCGATCACCAGTGTGCTTTCAGGCTACTGAAAATCCAAAACCTTTGTCTGAGATCACCAGGACCTTCAGTGTGGGTTGTCACCAACATGTGGATCAGATTCATGCATTACCGTCTAGGCCTCCAGAAGCACTTGTGAAAGACCTGAGCCAGTGCCTTCAGGCTGTGGTCGTGTGGCCGAGGGTGAACAATAGGGTCGCCAACTCCCAAGTAGTGGCTGGAGATCTGCTGGGTTAACAACTGATCTCCAGGCGACAGAGATCAGTTCACCTGGAGAAAATGGCTGCTTTGGAAGGTGGACTCTATGGCATTATACCCCACTGAAGTCCCTCCCCTCCCCTCCCCTCCCCTCCCCAAACCCTGCCCTCCTCAGTCTCCACCCGAAAAATCTCCAGGTATTCCCCAACCAGAAGCTGGCAAACGGACACTCACCACCCCTTCCAGTTTGGAATGTCTCTTCCTTCTGCTTCTGTGTGCTTCCCGCTGCCTAATTCCCTTCAGTCTCAAATCTTTTCATTGCGTGTCATTGAAGGACCCCGGTCCATCCAAAGGCTTATTCATAATTAATGGATAAGATTATGATTAGGTATTAAGGCTCTTTTTTAAAAAGCCGTTGCCGCTCAGCCAGAGAGATAAAACACGCTTCCGATGTGGAGGCCTTAAGAGGAGCTCTCTTTATGGCTCTAATTTTTAAAAATCTGTGCTGAGAGAACAAACAGAACTCTACCTCAACAAGCAAATCCACAGGAAGCCTTAAAGATAATCTTGTACATCTTATTTTCTTTTGAAAAGTTCAATCCTTCGTATGTTGACTGGACCATTCGTTCCTTGAAGTCACTGTTAAGTAAGCTGATGTTTCATTCCAGTAGTTAAGCCATCATAATACAGAATATAGATTTTTACAAGATGCCACACAGAAGAATAGATGACTGAATTATCAGGATGCAACAGCAGGGGACGGCCTTGGCTTCCATGCCATTTCTTGGCCCTCCAGGTCAATCAGCTGGCCACTGTATGGAACAGGAAGATGGACTAAAATAGACTATGGGAGTGATCTACCAGCACAGTTCTTATTATATATTTGAAGCATGCCTGGCTATGGCAGCAAAGCTCAAATGAGCACTGGTGCCACAAATATCCCCACGTAGTGGACTGCCGGATGTGGGAGCTGCTGTGTTTGGGTACAGGTTAGAGATGCCAACTCTGGGTTTTGGGAATACTTAAGAGATTGGAGGGTGGAGCTTAGGAGCATGCAGTTTAGGGAGGGGAGGGACCTCAGTAGGGTATTATGCCATCAGTCCCCCTTTCAAAGTAGCCATTTTCTCCAGGAGAAGGGGAATGAATGTTATAAATATACATAAATAAATAAAGTGAATGAACGAATGAATAAGTGAGGTAAATAAGTGATCTATGTAGTCTGCAGATCATTTGTAATTCTGGGAGATCTCCAGCTCCCACCTGGAGGATGGCAGCCGTTCCTGCAATAGGGTAGTCATTGTGAAGGAAAGCAGAGATGACTATTTAAGTATGTTTCTGCAAACTGCCCCGGGAGGTCTCTAAAAGAGAAAAGGAGAGGAGGAGAGATTGGATTTATACCCCACCCTTCACTACCCAAAGGAGTCTCAGAGCAGCTTACAAACTCCTTTCCCTTCTCCTCCCCACAACAGACACACTGTGAGGTAGGTGGGGCTGAGAGAGCTCTGACAGAAACGGCTCTTTTTCAAGAACAGCTGTGCCAGAACTATGGCTTGCCCAAGGTCATCCAGCAGGTGCAAGTGGAGGAGTGGGGAATCAAACCTGGTTCTCTCAGATTAAAGTCCACACACTTAACCACTACACCAAACTTCCTTCTCCAAACCATTCCTTTCCTTCCTGTTACATCCTGAGAAGTTGTAAAACTGGTGACATTCCCTTATTGTATTGTACAGTTATTGTAACTGGATCCCTTAAAGGAAAAGCCTTTGCTTTAGTTGCAGTTCTCACTTGTGGACAGCTGAGGCTGCTTATAGCCTAGCAGAGCCCAGCCTGGGCTTTGCCTACATCCTAATAATGTTCTGATCGGTCTTGGCACTGGGTGCTGTGAAGTTATTACACTTTCTTCATCAGTTTCACATGAAAGCAAAGCAGTCCTTCAAGAATTGCTCCCTGAATCTTGAAATAGACAATATTTGGAGGTAGAAAGAAGAGGGGAGGGCAGAGGAATAACTATAGCTTTTCCTTTAAAAAAATAACATTGGCTGATCACCTTGGCATACTGAACGCACACCCACCACTGGGTCCAACGAATTCTGAAGTGAAAGAGCTCATAGAACACATTTCACCCCGTTGTGTCCACTGAGCGCCTCTTGGGGGCTAGCAACTTTAATCCCGAGCTTGGTCCCTGAACACAATAGGGGCCAAGGATCCTAGCAAACACCAGTAGGACGCCAATGGGAAATTCAAACCCTCCAGTAGGACAGTGGGGTGTGGTTAAGCATTGTTGTGGGTCTGTATATATGTTGGCCATTTGCCATGGGCTTTGTCTTTGTTAGTGTGCCATAAACTTGAGCTGTTCACTATACTGGATCACTGTTTCTACGTACAAGAACCCAGTATTTAGCACTGGCGACGAGGATGGGATCCTGCTGAGCAAGCCGGGCTGTCAGGCCCAAGGGAAGAAGGATGTCCTCTGCTGCTCCCGCAGATGAGCACCGCCGGACCCCAGTCCGCTTCCCCACCTCAACCGAACAGCACAATGGCTGTCGCTCTGGAATCAGGACTCATTTCTCCATTCGACCCAGCCCATCCGCAGTAGTGGAGAGTGTGGATCGTGGGACTCAAGTCCATCCTGATCTTCTACCAGGTGACTGAAGAGGAGAGGAAGAAGGGTCTCCTCATCGGCTCATGCGGACCCGCCACTGTCCCTGGTGTTTAGCAACTCCATTTCCCCTGAAACCCCTTCACCCCACAAATCTGCTTCTGTGGGTCAGGGGACCATTAAAACATAGTGGGCTGCAGTGCAGAGTCTCTGCCTGGAGGGAAATTGGCTGAGATCCTTCCCTGCTTCCTGAAGCATTTCCAACAAAAGCTTATGCAACTGTGCTTGTGGGAGAGGGGCATTGCTGGCAAAGTCATTAAGACAGCAAAGCTGCACAACCTTTATTTAGGAACTAACATGCTTGATAGTGAAGAGGAGAGGCAGACATAGTGTCCTAACAACATCACTAGCTGAGAGAGTGTGCTTGTATGGAATGTCCAAGAAGGAGGAGGCTATTGCCCTAAGAGGAGCAATCTGGAGACAGACAAGGAATGACACTTAACAGAAGAGAAGGTGCTGCTGACCTCACAATCCTATCTAATTGTCTTCTTTCTGCTCCCTGCAGGGACATCTTCTTTTCTTCGTATACCATGACATCACCCATTCCAAAAGACATTCCTGCCAATCCCACCTTCTTGCTGCAGCCCACTCTGTTTTCAAGGGTCTCCCAACCTGCAGAATCAACTTTTTGAAGGTCACAGCAGGCTGCAGGGGGGAAGGGGGGAGGTAGATCTGTTCCTTGAACACCTACTGTTCACAAGTCAAATGCATGTTTTTTAAAAGCCTTGAATTATTCCAGGGCCTCTTCCTCTCTTGCTCAGTATTAGAGGCACCTCACAATAACTGAGAATATTATACTACAGCAGGCACTGATTGACAATGTCCAATGGAGGGACAGTGGAGGAGGAATAAAGAGGAGAACCCAATAATTTGTCTACAAATCCACTCCAAGGGATGGATTCTGCGTATAGTGGACGGGATCCAGACAGGGTTGGGTTTTTTTGCAGGAGGTCACTCTCACCCAGTTCCCCTCCTTACTACAGTCCCTGTCCCACATGGCTTGGTCCATACCGATCACAAGATCCTCAGTAGTGCCTTTTGGGGATGGCCAAATGGAACCCCGTGCTCAGCTTCAGCAAGGTTGATGCATCATGTGGCTTCCAACCATGCCCTGGGATTTGTTCCAGCTCTGACCCCCACATGCTCATTTGAAGTAGGCTTGCCAGTCTCACTGTTGGCCACCACTGCCCACCACCACTCCCAGCAGAAACAGAAGGAAATTAAAAAACAACAACAACAACATTGTCATTGTCTGCATTGAAGTGACATGGGTAGCTCTAAGAATCGCCGGAAGCTCTGTGACACTCTCAGGTTTTCACTGGAAGTGATGTAAGGGTACACGTGATGTCACAGCCCCCCCATGTCCCTACCCCCCAAATGAAACCCTCCTCCTAAGTGCTTTGAAAGATCACCTGACTCTGAACTCCCCTGAAATTGTTGTGTGAAGTAGACCTCTGTCAGAACTACCATCTCTGTTTGCAGACTTTGTGGCTTACGTAGCTGTTTCCAACGCAGCTTTCAAAATTTCACTCCCATCATGGCTTGAACATATAATTTTCTAGATTGCTGTCTGCCAGCATCCATGTCAGGACAACTCTATTATGTGAGTAGCTCCTTAAAGTGAGGGGGGGGGGAGAATTGCAGCAAGAAACTGAATCTTATTTAAAAATCTCCTCCTCTGCCACACCCCAAGAACATTTGATCCATTCCATTGCTGAAAGAAGGAAATATCACTGGTTAAGAAGCCCAGTAGTAATGTATGGCTGCGAGAGTTGGACTATAAGGAAGGCCAAGTGCCAAAGAATAGATTCTTTTGAATTATGGTGCTGGAGAAGACTCTCGAGAGTCCCTTGGACTGCAAGGAGATCCAACCAGTCAATCCTAAAAGAAATCAACCCTGACTGTTCCCTGGAAGGCCAGATACTGAAGCTGAAACTCAAATACTTTGACCACCAAATGAGAAGGGAGCATTCACTGGAGAAGACCCTGATGCTGGGAAAGACTGAAGGTCAAAGAAGAAGGGGACGGCAAAGGATGAGATGGTTAGACAGTGTTATCAATGCAACAAACATGAAATCAAGCAAACTCCGGAGCATGATGGAAGACAGGAGGGCCTGGCGTGATGTGGTCCATGGGGTCACGAAGAGTCGGACTCGACTGCGCGACTGAACAACAACAACAACAAAGGAAAATAGAAGACAAGGGCCACACTAGATGAGACTGTTTGGGGACCCATGAATGAATTACCCAATTTCGACAGGACTCCTGGTGGGTAATTTTTTTTTTTTTACCAGTGTCATTCTCCCAACCACATACGGGCTACCAAACCTATTACTTAACCCCATGGGGGAAACACAGGCACCCATATGTTTCTCTAGTGGGGCAAATAACAGCTCTGGGGTCACTTGATGCCAGGAAAATGGCATGGGGAAAGGATTAACTCCCTTCCTTCTCCATGTGTGAGGTAGGGCAGTGCCACCCCTGCTATACGATTGGCATTTGTTGCCCACCTTCTGTGAGTCTTATCAGAATGAGGAGGAAGTGTGTTATGTAGAGTTGCAACCTCCATGTGGGACTTGGAGAGCTCCCAGAATTAAAACTGATGTCCAAACTCCCCTGGAGCAAATGGCTGATTTGGCAGGTGAACTCTATGGCATTATACCCCACTAGGGTCCCTCCGTTCCTCAAACCCCACCCTGCCCGGGCTGTACCCCCAAATTTCAAAGAATTTCCCAGTCTGGAGATAGGCCCCACCCAAATACTCTCCTCTTCTTAGCCTTGCTCCTTCTGGCTAAGAGACAAGGGCTGAAGCCTTCTTACTGGTCTCTTCCAGCCTTTCAAACCCAGCCTGGTACTCTACCCAGGCCCTGCCCTTCCACCTGCCTTCCCACAGCATCTTGGTACTGGCTCCCCATAGGCCAATCACCTATCTCCCCCCCCCCCCACAAGCCCTGCCCCAGGGCCTGGCCCTTCCTGGGTGTCTGGCAAGCAGTTGCCTTCCCAGCCCCCCCCATCTGTGGTTAGGGATGCCAGCCTCCAGGTGGGATCTGGGGATCCCCTGGAATTACAGCTCATCATCTCCAGACTATGGAGGTCAGTTCCCCTGGAGAAAATGGATGTTTTGGAGAGTGGACTCTATGGTCATTGTACCTTACTGAGGTCCTTGTCCTCCCCAGGCCCCATCCCCAAATCGCCAGGAGTTTCTCAACCTGGATCTGGCAACCCTCCCCTGACGGTGGAACATGGAAACCCTATCTGTGGTTGGGTCAGTTCTCCCCCTCGGTCCACAGCTGCTGCTCAGCTGATGAACGGCTGGGGATTTAAAGGCTGACAAAGGTGCAGACGGATCCACCCACCCTCACCTTATGGCACTGGAAGATATGGGAAATGTACATAATGGGGAAACATAACATATCAAATTAATCAGTATGACTTAAACTCACCCCAAGCTGATTTTGTGGAAGTGTGGTCTATTACATTGGATTATTTGTCGCAGTTTGTAGTAGTTCCAAAAAGCTTAAAATCTTTAATCCTATTATAATATGTGCACTGTATATACGGTATAAGCACCATTTTATGCTATCATATTTTCTTAATGGGAATTGCATTTGATTTATGCAATAATTTCAAATTTATACTCTGACATTCTGTTTATAGCTTTCTGGTCGTTTGTATACTTTGTGGTGTCTGTTTTAGTGTTTTGCTGACGGTGATGATTTTGTTGAATTACAGTATGTTTAAAACGAAATAAATTTTTAAAAGAAAACGTTCTGACAAATCATTCCCGGATCTCCCAGCATCTCAATTAGTTTGGCCCTCTGTTAAATTGCTTTGTGTGTTTAAGGAGCCAGGGGCAAAATCTGGGTGCACTTTTTAAAGTGCAGTAATTCTTGCGAAGTCCAGTCATGGTCGGCATCTGGTCCCCAGCCTGCCTGTGCAGTGATTAACGGCCGCAGGGTCAACACAGATAGTGAAGTCTCCGCACCACCCCTGATGTGTGATCAACCTCGAGTTCCTCTGCTCCACATTGTCCCTGCCACCGCTTGTATTTTTAGCTTTGCGCTGAAGCACCAAACTGTGAGTACAGGATGTCCTATCACCCATATGCTGTAGAAGTGATGAATAGTTTAAAACACCGACCTTCCAGGATAGATTGCTTTGCTTTCAGAATGGATCTAAGATGTGCCAGTCAAAGAAGTAGCCTGGATTTATTTTCGCTCTGGAGTTTCGGGAGCAGAAACAAAATGATTCAGATTTTTAGATGTCTTGTGCAGCTATGGCTTCATTATGGAACAAAGCATGGCCATCAAAATGACAAACAAGTTCTTCTTCTTTTTTTTTTTTAACATCGCTAGTCTTCACGCTATATGTTCTGCAAAGTTCTGCGATTCCCACAGGGGTGAAAAGGCAATTTGGGGAGGGTGATTCTTCAGCGGGAAATGAACCATAAGGGAGAGTTAAGCTGCCTCTCTCCAAATCCGTTTTCTCCTTCTTTTAGGCAAAAATAGTGGAAGAGTCATAGTATTCCATGTAACGTATAGCTGGTGCCAAAGACAGATTTCTCATTTGTATACCCTGAAATGAATTCTGGTCATGTTCAGCCAATTCTGTTTTTCAAAGGCTTGTGTGAAATCTGTCCCATTATTTCCTCAAAGATGTCCTCTTTTTGGCATGGGCACGATGCACACATCTGCAAAAGCGGTTATACAGTTTCTTTGCAATGCAGATACGAAGGGCTGTTTCACATCTCATGCATTCCATTATCAGCAGTTGACTCAGGTGCACATCATGTTCCCCGCTGAGCAGCACTGACATCTCTCTCTCTCTTAGCGATTTGATGCAGATTGGAACCACTGTTGCACATATTATGGGAATTACTCTGCACAGGTGCCTTGAACTGCGCAACCAGTCATTGCATTTATGTACTTGTGTGCATACAATGACAATAGTCTCAGGTCTATTACTTGTCTGAGATATTTATCAGGAATGTCAAATAATGTGCTTCCATAATGCATGTGGAAGAATAGGGGATAGTCACACACCCCTGATACTATGGCCTGATAAACACTCTCTCTTTGCAACTTAACTTGGCTTGCATTGTACAGTCCAGGGGCTTGGCTTCAGATTAACATTTTCGTGGATGCAGGGACGTGTACCTGTGGAGTGCAATCTTTCCCGCTTCTCCTCCTGGGCAGCCTGGAATGCCACTGGGGGGGGGCATTTGGGGCTGCCATGGGAGGAGAAAATACTGTTCCATGGGTGGAAGCCCTACAATCTTGGAAGTGTTAAGTTTACATACAACCTAGGCTTTACAAATTTACAGACTTGCTCGGTGGTATCTCACCACTGACAATGAAGCCTTGATTTATTTGATGGTAACCACACATGTAGTTTCCCAAATTTAATTTATATGTGAGATTGCCTGGTCCCCCTACCAGCTCTTTAAAAACTAGAGCTAATTTTGCATAATTAGAGGAACTAGAAACAGCTCAAAGGGTTTCAGGTGATACCCCAAGCAGAGATTCTTGCAAACCGTTCCCCTTTTTTTATAATTCAGGGTGTTCAGAGTCAGAACAGAGGAAGACAGAGGCGGTTTCTGGCCTTTGTACTGACAGCCTTGAAAGGTTTTTTTTTTTTTTTTTTTTAAATGCTAAGCATGAAACAATATTTTGACAACGCAGTGCTCCCTGTTCTTACCAGCATACGAAAAGCAAAAGCAGATAATAGAGGCCCAGGTGAATCTTGTGAAATGTGGAATTTTTATAACTTATAGCACAACTCCACCAAATGGATTTTTGTTGAATTTCAGGTCTTTTGCTGAATGTGGATTTTTATATGTGGGGAGAGGAAGAGGGAGAGAGAGAGAGGGAGAGAGAGAGAGAAGTAAATTGGAAGAAATGGGCACAAATAGATGTTAGTCGTTCAAACAGTGACGGCATTCATATTAATCAAAGCATGACAATCTTAAAAGGCATGGAAAGGGAAGGTGGGGTGGAGATACAGGATGTATAATGTCTCATCATGGTATGTGTGCACATACCCATGCACATATGCAGGAGGGGGGCTGTGGCTCAGAGGTAGAGCACCAGCTTTGCACACAGAAGGGACCAGGTTCAATCCCCATCATCTCCAATTAAAAGGATCGGATAGCCAGTAATATGGAAGACAGAGAGCCTCGACACCCATTGCCAGTCTGAGTAGACAATACTGACCTTGATGGATCCATGATCTGACATGGTACAAGGTGGCTTCATGTGGTTTAGGTAGGCTGGGGCAGGGGGAGACAGTGAATAGCTGCCTCTCCGATAGTACTAGCACTTGGGGAACAAAGAAGTTAACCGGCAATGGATTCAGGACAAAAGAAAATATGTCTGTACTTAATCTGTAATTAAATTGCACAAGTCAGATGGCTTTGAACAGGGGTTAGACAGGCTCATGGAGGAAAGGTCTATCACTAGCTACTAGCTGTGGTGATCATAGGAAACCTCCATTTTCAAAGACAGTTTCTAAATACCAGTGCCGGAAGGCAGCATCAGGGGAAGGCCTTGGCCTCTATGCCAGAGTTATCAAACTCATTTGTTACAAGGGCCAGATGTGACACCAATGTCACTCTGAGAGCCAGTTTGGTGGAGTGGTTAGGAGGGCGGACTCTAATCTGGGAGGACCGGGTTTCATTCCCCACTCCTCCACATGCAGCTGCTGGTGTGACCTTGGGCCAGTCACAATTCTCTCAGAGCTGCTCTCTCAAGAGCAGTTCTCAAAAAAGCTCTCTCAGCCCCACCTACCTCACAGAGTGTCTGTTGTGGGAAGCAGAAGGGAAAGGAGATTGTAAGCCACTCAAGTAGTGAAGGGCGGGGCATAAATCCAATCTCTTCTTCTTCTTTATCTGGCTGGACCATGTGTACCATAAAATGTCATGCCAGGTACCTGAGATATAAACTTTATAAAGGACGGAGGCAAACCCAATTAATGATATTATTTTTACTCAAAACACAAACATGCTTAAAACTTTAACACTCTTACAGTATTTCTTTACAGTATCTCCCTGATGCCCGTCCTCCCACTTCCACCGCTTGTTATGCATTAGCACCGGCACAGTATACAGGAACATAATGCACAGCCTCGGTCATCCAGCAGTAAAGGCAGCCGGTTGCTCACGGGATGGATAAGAGCCCTGGAAGGGCCAGTTCCGGCCTGCGGGCCTTTTGTTTGACACCCCTGCTCTATGCCATGTTTCTTGGCCCTCCACGATAACTGGTTGGCCACTGTGTGAAACAGGTTGTTGGACTAGATGGACCACTGGTCTGATCCCACAGGGCTCTTTCTATATTCTTATCAGTATCCTGCCTGTACATACTGCCTATAGTGCAAACAGATCATGCCTCAAGTCAAAAGGGAAACTTGTAGCTCACCTTATGTTTATTAAAGATGATGGTGTGGAGCCTCTGAAACAGTTCTGGTAATGGCACAGCCTGCCTGTTGACAAGGAGGCTTCCTGTAGGGGAAACATGTCTGGAGGAAGGATCCACCGTTAGCAGAACAGATTCTGACGATCCAACCCCATGACTGTGGTCCTACTTCATTAAAGAGAAGCTCCATTCAGACATCATGGCAAGCTACAATTACACTGAGATGAACATCTAGCTGCTATCAGGGGTAAAAGCGACACACATTTCTTGCCAGCACTGTCTCTCTTAGGGGACCTTGAAGCAGAAGGGGAGCGATGCCACTTGGGAGCCTTTCATGCCAGTACTCAGTTCATGTATGTCTCTGTGTTAGGTGCCATCGAGTCACTTCCAACTTACAGAGACCCAATGAATGAATGACCTCCAAAACGTCCTATCGTTAGAAGCCTTGCTCAGGTCTTACAAACTGAAGGCTATAGCTTCCTTGATTGAGTCAATCTATCTCCTGGTGGGTCTTCCTCTTTTCCTGCTGCCTTCAACTTTTCCTAGCATTACTGTCTTCCAGGGACTTTCGTCTTCTCATAATGTGACCAAAGTATGATAGCCTCAGTTTAGTCATTTTAGCTTCTAGGGAGAGTTCAGGCTTGATTTGACCTAGAACCCACTTATTTGTTTTTTTGGCAGTCCACCATAGTATCCATAAAACTCTCCTCCAACACCACATTTAATTTGAATAAACTTTCTTCTGGTCAGCTTTCTTCATTGTCCAACTTTTAAACCCATATATAGTAATCGGTATGAATTATCTTGATCTTGGTTGATTGGGGTTGCCAGGTACCTCTTGGCAACTGGTGGAGGATGGGAAAGGGACTTACCAGGAGACAGAGGCCCAGGCCACATCGACAGAGTCACGCAGGAAGTGATGTCATCATGCCAGTGACTTTCAGGTGAGGCTCTGGTATTTGGGTAAAACTCTATGGTAAAACTGACTTCTACCGTAGAGTTTTTGCCCAAATACCAGTGTGTCACCCGAAAGTCGCTGGTGTGCTGATGTCACTTCTTGCGCGATGCCACCAACATAGTCTGGGCCTTCTTTTTCAACTGGTAATTCTCCCCTGCTGGCCAGCTGATTGGCGGCTGGGGGGAAGGTCCTGGTGGCGAAGGACCATGCCTCTACTGGGTCTGGCAACATTATGGCTGTCAGCAACACATTCTTACACTTTAGAATCTTTTTGTGGCTCCTTCATGGCTGTCCTTCCCAGTCTCAACCTCCTTCTGATTTCTTGGTTCAGGTGCGTCCTTATTGCACAGAGGTTGATGAAAAAGATTCCTATTTTGATCTCACTCCAATTCATCATGACATCCAAATCCAGGTTGTTCAGTGAACTGGAATTGGTTTGCTTCACACAAACATGGATTCTAAAACCCAGTTTAATCCTAAACTAGAAAATCCCAGTTTGCATGGAATAAACAAGCCTTTCATCTGAATAGAAGCCTTTATGGGAATCTTGCTACCAACTCAAACTGTAGGCAGGATTGCACCCTTTGAGCACAGGACGCCAAACTGCCTCTTGCATTCCGAAACAGTACCTTCTTCATAAAGCCCGTTTCCCCCCAAAGATACAGCAATTATAAATAATAAGAGTCTGCTTAGCAAAACTGGCCAGGCAAGGCTGGAAGCAAATATCATTTTGAAGGACGTCTAGTTTAAAAATAAATGTCTTTAGCATACACTTTCGCTGTCGCTTTATTAAATGCCTTGAGGCAGTCAGTTATTGGGAGGACTGAGTTGGGGATTTTGCTTTACTGTGACGGCAATCGGGATCATAGAAAAGTAGTTATAATGGTTAGTTATGAAAGGAACTTCCACCTTCTTCCCACCCCCATCCCCACCCCCAGTTGGGTTGCCAGGTCATCCCTGGCCACTGGTGAGGGATGGGGGGGAGAAGGTAGCCAGATCCAGGTTGAGAAACTCCTGGAGATTTGGGTACGGAGCCTGGGTCGGACAGCGACATCTGTGGGGTACGAGGCCACAGAGTCCACCTTCCAAAGGATCCATTTTCTTCAGGGGAAGTGGTCTCTGTAGTCTAGAGATGAGCTGTAATTCTGGGTAATTCCCCAGTCTTCCTCCTGTATATAACAACGCGATAACAGAAACTGAACAGTGAAGGGTTTGTGTTTTTTTTAAAAAAAAAAAAATCAGAGAAGTGGTGAGGAAGCTTTTCATCACCCATATGGTTGCCAGCTATGGGTTGGGAAATTCTTGGAGATTTGGGGAGTGGGGCCTGAGGAGGGCAGGGTTTGGGGAAGGCAGGAACTTCTGCTGGGTGTAATGCCCTACAGTCCACCTTCCAAAGCAGCCATTTTCCCCAGGGGAACTGATCTGTTTTGCCCGGAGATCAGTTGAAATAACAGGCTATCTCCAGCCACCACCCGGAAGTTGTCAACCCTCAGCACCCGCTTAATTAAGAGATCTAACATGCCAAAAGGTGGGGAGGGTGGGGTATAAATCGAATGAAGGAAGGAAGGAAGGAAGGAAGGAAGGAAGGAAGGAAGGAAGGAAGAAAGAAAGAAAGAAAGAAAGAAAGAAAGAAAGAAAGAAAGAAAGAAAGAAAGAAAGAAAGAAAGAAAGAAAGAAAGAAAGAAAGGCTAAGAGACTGACCTATGATTTGGAAGGTCTTGCATTCAAATTCAGTTTCCGCCACAAGTTCACTAAGTGGCCTTAGGCAAGCCCCTCGTTCTTTCCTGAAGCAACGGATTTAAAAGGCTGGCCTACTTTGCAGCGCTCTTGTCACAGTCGCCGAGGGAAGCGCTTTAACAAACTTTTTCCTGAGGACATTTTTTTTTTTAAATTCACAGCTGAGCCAGTGTCCCTTTCACCATAGCTCAGCTGGGAAAGTAGAAAGGTGAACCCCTGCTGGGGGAAGGGGTGTGTGATGCATAGGCGTCAACTACGGGAGGCTTGAGGGCTCGAGCCTCCCCCCGAAATTTCCCGGGGGGGGGCTCAGACACCCCCGGCAAAATGGAGCGCCCGCCGGTGGGGGAGGTGGGGAGGGCCGCCGGGAGCCCAGGGGGTGCCGGGCGCGGCAAAAGGCAGCCGCCGAGGAGGGGGGTGGAGGGAGGGCGAGAGCCGGCGCGATGGGCGGGCACAGGGACTCCGCCGTGCCGGCTGGCCCCCTGACCCAGCCGGTGAGCGGGCTCTGGGGCTGGGGCAGCAGCTGGGCGGCCTGGCGTTGGATCTGGGCGGCGGGCAGCTGCAGCGTTGGGGGGAAGCGTGCCGCCATGGCCCGCTGGCTCCGCGACCGCCTGCTCTTCCGCAGCGCCAAGCTGGCGCCGCCGCAGCCCGACTACACACTGGCGAGGCCCGAGCAGCCCGACCTCCTGGCCGCCTACCGGCTGCAGCGGGAGCGCGACTTCGAGGACCCTGCCGCTGCCCCCCGCTCGCCCCGCCGCCGTCGCCTCATCCGTGTGGAAGCCGCCGCCGAGACGGAGCTTGCGGAGCGCCCACAGCAGGAGAAGGTCTGCAGGGGGGGGGGAGAGGCAGCGGGGACATGGTCCCGTGTGTGCGTGCGCGCGCTTTGCGCGTGCGCACAAAAGAGCCCCCCCCCGGGGATTTACAAAGTCTATGCCCCTGGTGTGATGGTTGTCACCTTGGCACTTCTGTGCTGATGTGATGAATTACATGTTGGAGTGACTCAGCATGCCTGGACATTGGAGGGGGGGCGCTATAGCACCCTAAGTATTTATAGGTGTTATCTCCTTGAATGGGATGCCTCTCTTTAATCTGGGAGCTGCCCTCTGACCCCTCCTCTTCCTCGCTTTGTCCTCTCTCTCTCTGCACATGGCCTTCCATGGAGACACAAGTCTCTACAGGTCTCTCCTGTACAGACAATGCCCTCATACTCCCACACACATGAATGGGATGCCTCTCTTTGTCTTAATCTGGGAGCTGCCCTCTGACCCCTCCCCTCCCTCGCTTTGTCCTCTCTCCCTCTGCACATGGCCTTCCATGGAGACACAAGTCTCTACAGGTCTCTCCTGTACAGACAATGCCCTCGTACTCCCACACACATGATGCCGGACAAGCTGGCCATTTGCGACAGAGAAAGTACTCTTTAGGTTAGGCTTCTTTCTCTTCTTTTCATTGCAATTTGAATGTGAATTGGATCTACCTGAATTGATGTCAGTTTACCTTTTTTGCAATATACTACTTGGGCGATTTATTTACTGCACTCAGTATCATACTTCTATGACTGGGCAAAACTCTGCTATAGTAACCAAATCTCCCAATATTACAAAAGGGTGTGTGTGTGTGGGGGGGGGGGGGGGGGAAGGTCAGCACATGGTTTGGGGACCCAGCCACATCGACCCTGTCCCTTCTGAGTCCCCACTGACCACTGCTTCCAAAGCGAGGTGCCATTTCTTGCCTTCACATGGAATGCCTCACATCCGACCAAACGATTTTCATTCTGGATTATCCCAGAATGCAGCCTTCGTGCTATTTTCTCTAGACTACTAATTAGGAGGATTTCAGTTTATATTGATTATTCTGGTGCAGTTCAAAGGTCAGCATATCACTTGTGAGATGAAAAGTATAGAGCTGCCCCCTCCGGTATTCAGCTGAGCAAAACTAGATTAGTTGAACAGACCTTTGACCAGACCATTATCTGGCCACAGAAGCAAATGCCAGCAGCCCGTTCAAGATTTCAAGGCTCTCACATTTATAAGGAACAGGGGTCCGTTGGGGCCGGAGCGAGGCGGAGCAAAGCTCCGCCAGCTCAGGAGTGGCCACTAGGGCAGCCAGGGGCCGAATCAGATTCTCTGATCTGATTCGGCCTGCTGCCAAATTGCTGCCAAAATTCGGTGGCAACTTTAAAAGCGACTGGAGGGGAGGGGGTTTGAGGGAGAGGCTCCAATCTTGCAGGGTAGCTGCTGGGGCCTCTCCTCGAAATACCCACCAAGTTTCAAGAAGATTGGACCAGAGGGTCCAATTCTACGGGCCCCCAAACAGGTTGCCCCCATTCCCTCCATTGTTCTCTATGGCAGGAAAAAAGTAACGCTTTTTCCCGCAATAGAGAACAATGGAGGGGATGGGACTACCTGTTTGGGGGCCCGTAGAATTGGACCCTGTGGTCCAATCTTCTTGAAACTTGGTGGGTATTTCGAGGAGAGGCCCCAGCAGCTACCCTGCAAGTTTGGGGCCTCTCCCTCAAACCCCCTTTCCTCCAGCCCCTCATATACCCTATGAGTTTTTGCCATTGATTTCAATAGCCCATAAGGTATAATGGGGCTGAACCTGACATTTCCTTTCTGACACACTTCTGGTGATGTCAGGGGACGTGGCATATGCTAATGAGTTATGCTAATGAGCTCCTGCACCTCTTTTTCTACGAAAGGACCCCTGATAAGGAACATACGCAATGGAGAAGAACATGCACTGAATTGGGAGCGGAAATTGCCATCAAGTCACAGCTGACGCATGGTGGTTTACCGTTGCCTTCCTCTGCATCAAGACCCTGCTATTCCTTGGTGGTCTCCCATCCAAGTGCTAGCCAGGGCTGACTTGGTTTAGCTTCCAAGGTCCGATGAAATCAGGCTAGCTTGGGTCATGGCAGATTCCATTACAGTCGCATACATCAAGTGATCAGTCCACGTCCCGCAGATGTCAATGGAACAGTTTTGCCGCTGATTTGAGCAGAGCTGGCCTGACTTCCAAGGCAGTGCGCATACAGACAGGGACTGAATGTACTATAGTTTAGCGGAATTACAAGGAGGATATGAAGAACTGGGTTGTAATCCAAGGAAAAAAATAGCATGTATGATCATTGGTCAGTTTCAGACTAGGATCTGGGAGATTCAGGTTCAGATCCCCCCCCCCCCCGCCATGGAGGCCTGCTGGGTGACCTTGGGCCAGTCACATAATTTGAGTTTGACCTACCTCACTGGATTGTTGCCAGGATAAAATAGTGGAGAGAATAATGTAAGCTGCTTTGGGTGTCAAGTGGGGAGAAAAGCTGGGTATAAATGAGGTAAAATGAAATCAAAAATAAATCAATGGATTGACCAATCAAATCAATATAAATGTGCTTTCGGTCTCTCTCTCACACACGTGATCCTTAATTTATAAAATGAGAAATGTCAGGATTCAAGACCTGGGCTAAAGCATGCCTGAAAAGTGCTAGATACTTTTCTTCCCCCCTCCATACTTGTGGGAGAAATGCACTCTGCACACACTCAGAGGCACTTTTTGTTTAGGTTTAGAGTGTCCAGCAGCACCTTAGAGACCAACAAGAGTTTCAAGGTCAGGTAGGAGATCTCTTGAGTCCTTTTATCTCAGAGAGCCAGTCTGGTGTAGTGGTTAGGAGCACAGACTCTAATCTGGGAGAACTGGGTTTGATTCCCCACTCCTCCACATGCAGCTGCTGGTGTGACCTTGAGTCAGTCACAAGTTCTTTCAGAGCTGTTCTCTCATGAGCAGTTCTCTCAGAGCTCTCTTGGCCCCACCTACCTCACAGGGTGCCTATTGTGGGGAGGGGAAGGAAAAGGAGATTGTAAGCCACTCTGAGACTCCTCTGGGTAGTGAAGGATGGAGTATAAATCCAATCTCTTATCCTCTTCTTCTCAGTCAGAAGGTGGGAGGGGTGTTGTAAAGGAGGCTTGAAAAGGTTGAAGAGATACAATGCATACAATAATAATCTTGATCAGAGGGGAAACCTTTGTACCTTTATTTGGGAGTCGACTACATTGAACCCAGTGGGTCTCCCCCCTGCCCCGTACCCATGAAACATTTTTGAGCCGGTTCGCCTTGAGCCAGTTCGCTGGCAAGGTGGGATATAAATATAACAAATAAATAAATAAATAAAATAAACAAACATTTTAGGAACTTTTGAAAAGCTCCTTTCTGTTGCTTAAAGGTAAACAAAGCTCGAGACTGGGGTTTTTTTTTTTAGCGGAGAAACTGAGCCATCAAGGATTGGTGTGTTTCGGTAAGTGTAAACCAGGCACATTGATCCAAGTTTTGTTCAGATTCATACTTTAAACAGATAACTCTCTTTGTCTTAATCTTAATTACGGAGCCATCCAAATAGTGTTTATTTTGTGTTTATTGAACATTGGCAATTTCATAGGAATTTTTGTTGTGGGTCTACTAATTACATCTTTTTCAATTTCCCTCTTGTATTATATATGTGTAAGTTTATGATTATTTCTTGCGGGATTCATCTCTCTGGTAAAATTATGTCTCTGAGCCACCACCATTTAAAATTCTTGCTTTATTGCACTGGCCAGCCTTTTATAGTTTGTATTGATCTGTTGCTTTAGGCCATTTTAAAGAAAAGTGCTTGCAAAATTTTAATAAATAAAAGGGGGGGGGGTGAAGGGGGGGGGAGTGTGTGCTTTCCAAGACTAAGTTTATGCAGTTAGTCTAGTCCAAGACTATTTAATTCTGCTACCAATTAACAATCCTAAACAGGTCTACTCAGAATTCTACTCAGGCCTATTCAGTGGGACTTGCTGTTAGCAAAGCCAGGCCACTGTGGTGTGGCCTACACCACTGGACTAGGACCTGGGTTCAAGTCCCTGTTCAGCCAGGAAGCTCTCTGAGTGACTTTGGGCCAGTCACTCTTCTACCGCATAGTGTTGTTGTGAAAATAAAAAAGGAGACACAGAGCTCCTTGGTGGAAGGACAGAATAGAAAGATATGGGCCATGCACTCTGTAATAATTCTGGATGGGCTGCCGCCTTCTTATGCAGAAGCAAAACAAACACAACAGTTAGGGTTGCCAGCCTCCAGGTGGGGTCTGTAGATCTCCCAGAATTAGAAGTGTTCTCCAAGTGACAGAAATCAGTTCCTCTTGAGAAAATGGCTGCTTTTGCATGGTGGACTCTCTGCCACTCTATGTCATTATTCCACACAGAGGTTCTGCCCCTCCCCAAACTCCTCCCTCCCCAGGCTCCACTCCCAAGATCTCCAGGTATGTCCCAAGCCAGAGCTGGCAACCCTAGCCCCACACCTTCCCTCCTTCCGTTATCTGCAGCACTGTGTACAAATGGCCCTCTGCCTAGTGCGGTAACACTTCATGCATAGGGTTACCTTACCAGCTCTGGGCTGGGAGATTCCTGGAGATCTTGGGGGCGGAACCTGAGGAGGGTGGGGCTCCGGGTTCGCCAGGAACACAGGTGGATTTTTAAATTAAATACCCTGATCCCCAATGGTCTGAACCCTGAATTTGATTTAAGCTGTTTCTTATAAATTTGTGTAAGTCTTTTGTAAACATGTGGTTCCAGGTCAGTTTTCCTTCCTTTAGTTTATACACCAGTTTCATGAAAAACTTCACTATTTGAAATGTACATGTCAAAATGTAAAATAGGACATTAGGTACTGATGTAAGTCTTGTCAGAATGTTGTTACTCCAGGCTGTCACTACATACTTAGTGGTGAATCCTGACTACTAGCCACCATCATTATTGCAGAAGCCTGAATGGCAGAAAGAAAACATGTTAGTGGGTTTGGAAAACTTGTTCAAGGAGTTTTGTTAAATTTTCATCCCAGTAAGTATGTATGTTCTGGCAACCTGGAGGGTAGTAAATATGGTGTAAACAGTAGATATGACATAGAAGTCAAGTATATATTTTTAGTTTCACAGCCAACTATCTGAAGAAGCGAAAGGTGAACGTGGCATTGAAGCCAGCCGTGCATAGTTGCTGCTCCTGTTGGCATGGAACTTTTGTTCTCCTAAAGCTCTACATACAAAGGATTAGTGGACTTTCTTTAGTTTTTCCTTTGTACGTTTGACCCTAGCCCTTTAAGAAAATATAAGGGTGTTCGTTGAACTTGATAAGAATTTTGAACTATCTGAATTGATTTATACAACATAATATTTCTGCTTTTGTTCGTAATTTATTCATGGAGCGTTTTGCATTGATACAACCTCCTCCTGTGCACTTTGATATACCACCCGGAGGTTGGCAATTAGGGTTGCCAGTCTTGGTTGGAAAATGCCTGGAGACGTTGGTGCTGGATCCAGGAGAGTGTGGGGTTTGGGGAGGGAAGGGGCCTCAGCAGGGTACAATGCCATAAAGTTTCCCCTTCAAAGCAGTCATTTTCCCCAGGGGAGCTGATCTCTCAGCTGGAGATGAGTTGTAAAAGCGGGGGATGCCCAGGCCCCACCGGGAGGCTGGCAACCCTACTTCATACATGCACGGAATTGTGCTCTGACTCAAGACAGCTAATAATGTGCGATAAAATTTTTAAGTTTTTCAAATGTTACAAATCTTCTTGTTTCTGATACCGAAGTAAAAGGCACTGTGGAAGGGAAGGGAAGGGAAGGGAAGGGAAAAGGAAAGGAAAGGAAAGGAAAGGAAAGGAAGAAAGAAAGGAAGGAAGAAAGAAAGAAAGAAAGAAAGAAAGAAAGAAAGAAAGAAAGAAAGAAAGAAAGAAAATTTTTGCTATTGTCTAGGCGCGGGCGGGGATAAAAGCCCTGTCGGATCTCCGCGGGAGAGTCAACGTTCCTGGAACCCGCAGGTCCGAAGCGACTCCGACGCGACAGCCGCCCCTGCAGCTCCGCCCGCGACCCCCCTTTCTCCCTCTCCCTCCCCCGCGCTCTACAATGGAACCTTCCTGAGAGCGGAACCCTCCCTTCGCCTCTCCAGTGGGAAGCGCCGCGGCGCCCCGTTGCTAGGGGAACGGCGAGCTCGGGTTCTGCGCGTCTGGCTGGGCCGGCCGGCCTCGGGATTCGGAGGCCGCGGGAGGTTCGAGGCGGGCCAGGCGGTCTTGAGGGGGAGCCTGCGGGTGACGCGGGGAGCGGAGGGGGCGGCGGCGGTGGCCGCCAGAGGGGCGAAGGTGTCAATTGATTTTATTTCTGACCCTTTATTTAAAATGGGGGGGGGGGGGAGGACTTCGGGGCCCTTCCTTCTTCCCCCACTCGTGCCGCTTCACCTGCGCCTCGAACAGCAGCCTGGCAGGGGGCCGTGTCACAGGTGGAACTTTTTGTGGTTGTTGTTCCTGATCAGGAAGTCGCTGGGATGGGGCAGGAAGCACTCTCGGGCTTTTATGCTGTGGCTGGGGGGAAAGGTCCCCATT
This sequence comes from Lepidodactylus listeri, assembly GCA_029233225.1. NCBI lineage: Eukaryota > Metazoa > Chordata > Lepidosauria > Squamata > Gekkonidae > Lepidodactylus > Lepidodactylus listeri. The sequence goes on from JARCFY010000005.1 coordinate 24,740,503, forward strand.
TTTAAAAAAAGCCAGGAAAGGGACAGAGGCATCTTAAAATCATCTGCTAAACAAGTAAAATTAGCTTGGCTTTCTCCCGTCGAACAGGTTTTTTTACTTGCACGATTGCAAGGATGGACTTCATGTTAGTAATTCCTAGGGTTGCTACCCGCCACGAGGTACCTGGAGATCGCCCACTTTTGCAGTTGATCTCCAGGTGACCAAGATGGGTTCCCCTGAAGGAAATGGCTGCTTTGGAGGGGGGACCCCATGGCATTATACCCCAATGGGTAACCCCACTGAAGTCCTTCCCCAGACCCCATCCACCACCCCTCAAATCTCCAGGAATTTCTTACCCCAGAGCTGGCAACCCTGTTAATTCCAGAGAGGCAAGACACGTTGGTCTATAAAACTAATAAAATAAAACAGGGGTTCAGTGCTGCCTTTAAGACTAACAGAATCTATTCCAGCATGAGCTTTTATGAGTCAGAGCTATTTTTGCCAACTCTAGGCAGGGAAATTCCTGGAGATGTGGGGGAAGAGCCTGGAGAGGGCAGAGTTTGGGAAGGGGAAGGACATCAGTGGGTATGATGCCATAGAGTCGACTTTCCAAAGCAGCTGTTTTCTTCTAGGAAATCTCCAGTCCCCCCACCTGGAAGCTGGCAACCCAGAGCTCACTTCATCAAACACACTGGAGTTTACAAGGATGTCCTTAAAGGTGCCACTGGGTTTGGGTTGCATTTTAATCCCAGAAGGGTAGCCCCTGTGATTCTGTCACAGCTAAAATGAATAAGAGTCTTGTGGTAGACCCACTGTTTTTTATTCTGGTGTAGTAATTTAAAGGGTTCTAGTTCACAGAAGAAGAAGAAGAGATTGGATTTATATCCCGCCCTTCACTCACTTGGAGTCTCAGAGTGGCTTACAAACTCCCTTCCTCTCCCACAACAGACACCCTGTGAGGTAGGTGGGGCTGAGAGAGCTCTGAGACAACTGTCCTTGAGAGAACAGCTGGTACAGAGCTATGGCTTGCCCAAGGTCATCCAGCAGGTGCAAGCGGAGGAGTGGGGAATCAAACCCGGTTCTCCCAGATTAGAGTCCACGCACTTAACCACTACATCAAACTGGCTCTCTTCCATACTCATCTGCCCCTTTGATTTGTAAAAACTCAATAACTAATAACAACTAGAGAAACGGGAGTCTTATGGTACCGTTTTGCTCTAGCACAATCTCTCGTGAGGTCTTGTCCTCAAAAGCTTATTCAAGAATAAAAAAAGAAGAAGAGTTGTCGCAAGACTCTTTAGCTAAATATTACAAAATACTGATTTTTGCATATCAAAGAACAATTATAGGCACTAGTTTAAAAAATAGCAGTTTATGTTAAGCTGGCAACTTACTTAGGTTGCATAGTCTCGAATATCTAATTGGCCAACAATAGGTGTTTAAAAAGAGGGGGGGAACCGACTCCTAAAATATCCAATTAAAATAGCAAAACATATTCCTGTAACTTCAATGAACTTGGCATATCAATGGGGTGAGAAGTACAACCATCTTCCTATAACAAATGGCAATAAAAAAGAATGCCTAATAAAAGAATTCCCCAGTCTACGGAATGGCACACGGACAAAGATTTTCCCGATTTGAATTGTATTCATTCAATGATGTGTAATCCCACCCTGAGTAATAACTCCTCTGTCTTTTCTCATGATCATTTTCTGCATTGCTTTTCTAGGGTTGCAGTCCTGTTCTATGCACTTGGGAGAAAGTCACATTGAAATTGGCTTAGTGCACAGCTACAGTTCTCTTAGGGGCAGAATGGTACTTCGAAGATTGTTGCCTGAAAAGGGATTATCAAAAATTGCTTGCAGATGGTCTTTACATTTTTAACAAAATAGGCTTCAGTATGGAAGCATACCCCTGCGGTCAGAATGTAGGTCTTCGGAGTCTTGCACCATGTTCGTTCTGTCCTATATTTTCACACTGTCTGTTTCCTTCTGTAGCTAGGGCTGCCAGTTTTTCACAGGCCCTGCTCTTATTCCTCTAACAGTGGCTTTATATGCAGGCATGAGCAGATAATAACACTTGTTGCCTGCCCTGGAAAGTTTTACCTGTTGATCTCTCTCTCTCTCTCTCTCTCTCTCTCTCTCTCATTTTAAGCACAGCGTCTGAAGTAGCAACTGCATCGGTGCCTCAGAAAGCTGAATTGTTTTGGCCTGCACAAAAGCTTGTGTTGGAATTTCTTTTTAAAGTGTCTTTACAGTGCCATAACACTCTTTGATTTTTTTTCCCTTTGTGCCTACTTCTGTTGTGTAGCAACTACAGTGCTGTATCAGAATACTGACGGCATTTCCAAAATGTTTCTTTTAAATTGTTACATAGCTGTTTTGCCCAATTCTTCTCCTTACTACAGGCGTTGTCCCACATGACTTTTATCTGTGCAGGCCCTGTAGTCTCCAGCACAGCCTTTTTTGATGGTTAAAAGAAGGCTCCTCCTTCCACTTCTGCCAGCTAAAGACCTGATTGGATCTAACCCAGTAACATTTTTTTTAGCCTGGTGGGCTGGGCTCTCTGCCAGGGGTTGGGGGGAGGCTCTGACCATGTTGTTATTGCTTCCTTTGTGGTGTGGGCTGAAGAACACAACAAATGGCCCTATCGCAGTATGAAGAGCAGCGGTGTGCTAACCAAACTCAGCGGAAGAGAGAAACTTGCATGGTGTTTCCGGCATTCTGTGGAAAATGGAGGGACTGGGTTTAGAATTCGCTGCCAGAGGGTATAGTGATGGTCAGAGCCACAGATAGCTTTAAAAGGGGATTAGACAGATTTCATGGAGGATAGGTCTAACAGTAGCTGCTAGCCATGGTGACTAAAGGGAACCTCCATGTTCAGAGGTAGTTAGCTTCTGAATCCCAGGAGCAGGAGGCAACATGAGGGGAAGGCCTTGGCCTCTGTGTCCAGTTGTTGGGCCTCAAGGAACCGGTTGGCCCCCGTGTGAGACCGGATGCTGGACTAGGTGGACCACTGATCTGATCCAGCAGGGCTCTAATTATGTTCTTAGAAGAAAATTTAGAAGAGGTGGCTTTGTTTGCTTTTATTTTTTTAATTGGTTGAGTTAATAAATACACACTCAAAATCCCTTTTCTCTATAAACACGCTGTAAATACATAGATATTAACTAACTAAACTAATTCAGGCTGCAAACATTCAATTGCTGGAGACAAGCTTTGATCCACCTGTTTAGTTCATCTAAAGTGTTGCAGAACAGTCAGCATAATCTCGTTTGTTGTATCCCACACATTAGATAATAATTTCCATTTATTTGGAAACTGTTGGGGTTTCCGGTACCTTGCAAACAATATCCTTGCGACGGTCAACATATTTAACATCATTTTTGAATCCAGGATCTGTACTAAAACTGTGCAGTTCAAAAGGAAACTCCCTAATGCCCAGTATTCCATATACCAAATATTAAGGTAAAGGATAAGGGATTGTAGATCGTTATACCCCACTTTTCTTCCTAGCAGCTTACAACAGCATTCTTCCTGCTTCCATTTTATCCTCACAACAACTATGTGAGGTGGATAGGCTGAAGGAGAGGGTAACTGGCCCAAGGTCACCCCGTGAGCTTCTGTGGCAGAGTGGGAATTTGAACTGGGGTCTCCCAGATCCTAGTCTGACACTCTTCCACTACCCTGTGCTGCTCGATCAGTTGGTCAGCTCTGTGCTAATGGACTGCTATGCTAACAAATGGTTGTGTCTTTTTTTTTTTTGTAAAGAAATTTTTATTTTTCAAAAAAAAAAACATCGAAAATAATACATTTAACCTTATACAAATCCCTTTTTCCATATTAAATAACATTTTGTTCTATTTGTACATTCTATTTTTATCTTGTTTTGGTGGTTTCCCACCACATCTGAAGCATAACACATTTTCCATTTTATTCAAAATAGTAATACTTATATCTATGTTTCGTTTCTGGTAACGGTTATATAGCTTTAAAATACTTATACTTATACACCAATTCTTATTTTCTATACTCTTATGTATTTCTAAATAAAAACAGTTTCATTGTCTAATTTTAACTAAAACATTCATATAATATATTTCTATTCCTTTATGCTATTATAACCATGTATAGATATAGTTTTTCATATCCCAATACTTTTCAACATATTCTTTCAAATCTTTCCAGTCTTCCAGAAAGGTCTCTGAGTAAAGATTATTCAATTTTCTAGTCCACTTATCCATTTCAGCCATATATAACAGTTTTTTCAACCATTCCCACACCTCTGGTATTTTTTCATTTTTCCAGTTTTGTGCATACACCATTCTTGCTGTTGTAATCATATACCATATTATTGTCCTTTTCTTTACATTTATCTCTTCTAGTTTAAGTCCTAGCAATAACATTTCAGGCAACTTCTTAAATGTACATTTCAAGATTTTTTCCATTTCTGCATGTATTTTTGACCAATAAGTCTTTGCTTTATCACAAGTCCACCACATATGATAAAAAGACCCTTCTTTCTTTTTACACTTCCAACATTTGTTAGACATATTTTGACCAATATTTGCAATTTTTTTTGGTGTCATATACCATCTATACATCATTTTAAAACAATTTTCTTTTAAGTTATAACACGTAGATATACTCATAGCATTTTTCCATAAAAATTCCCAAGATTCCATTTCAATGTCTTTGTTAAAGTTTATCGCCCATTTTACCATTTGTTCTTTTACCATTTCATCAGCATTAAACCATTTTAGCAAGACTTTATACATTTTAGAAATCATTTTTTTCCCACCTTCCTCCCAAACTTGTTCTATTTCATTATTTTTTCCCCTGAAACCGTGTTTTTTATCACTTCTATACAAGTCATATATTTGTCTATATCTTAACCAACCATAATCAAAGTCAATCTGATGCTGCTCCTTCAGTTTAAAATCCTTGCCATGTCTTATTAATAAGTCTCTATACTTCAGCCAATCTTGTCCTTTATATCTTGATGTTGGATGTAAGACTTCTGCGGGTACAATCCACATGGGTATCTCTTCTGAAAAAAAGTTTTTATATCTTGTCCACGTATCCATTAGTGTTCTTCTCAAATAATGATGTTTAAACATATTGTCCATTTTTGTTTTGCCATAATACAAATATGCATGCCACCCAAATCTACAATCATGACCTTCCAGGGACAATAACATTCTATCTTGTAACATAGTCCATGCCCCTACCCAGGTCAAACATATTGCATCATGGTATAACCTTAGATTTGGTAGTTGAAACCCTCCTCTTTCTTTGGCATCACACATTATTTTCATCTTAATTCTTGGTTTTTTCCCTCCCCACACAAATTTAGACAGCTCCTTCTGCCAACATTTGAATGTTTTTACATCTTTCACAATTGGAATAGTTTGAAACAAAAACATTAATCGTGGTAACACATTCATCTTGACCACCGCAATTCTACCCAGCAATGACAAATTCAATACATTCCACTTTTTAATATCCTGCATAATTTGCAACCATAATTTTTCATAATTATTTTTATAAAGATCAATATTTTTCATAGTTAGGTTTACACCCAGATATTTTGTCTTTTTCACCACCTCACATTCTGTAAGTTTTTGTAACTCGTTTTGTTTCTTATTTGACATATTTTTGCACATTACTTTCGATTTGTTTTTATTTACATAAAATCCTGCTAAGTCACCAAACTCTTTTACTCTCTGTAACAAATGTGGTAATGTGGATAAGGGGTCTTCCACTATAAACATCACATCATCTGCAAAGGCCCTATATTTGAAAGAAAAACCTTTAGTTGTTAAGCCTTTAATATCTTTGTCTTCCTTCACATTTAACAGTAGAACTTCTAAAATCCAAATAAATAGCAGCGGCGAAAGCGGGCATCCTTGTCTTGTTCCTTTTTCAACTTTAAAATCGTCTGTCTTTTCGGTATTAATTATTATTGAGGATTTCTGTTCTTTATATATTGCTTTAATGAAGTTAAGCATATATTCACCGATCTCAAGATGTTCTAAAACTTCAAACATAAAATCCCAATTTAAATTATCAAACGCTTTCTCCGCATCTAAAAAGAAAAAGCCCACTTCCTTTTCAGGATGTTTATCGTAGTATTCTATAGCGTCCACTACTACTCTTAGATTGTCCCTTATTTGTCGATTAGGTAAGAACCCTGCTTGTTCTGTTTGTATAGTCTCTTTAAGGTGCTCTTTTAGTCTATCCGCTATAATCTTAGCAAAAATCTTATAATCATTATTCAGTAAAGAGATCGGTCTATAATTCTTAACATTGGTCAAATCCTGATTTTCTTTCGGGATCAGTGAGATGGATGCATCTTTCCAGGTTTCTGGTACCTCTCCAGTAACTCTTATATCGTTCATCAATAGCAGTAACACCGGTGAAACTGACTCCTGTAACGTTTTGTAGAACTTCGCTGTAAATCCATCCGGTCCAGGTGCTTTACCTAATTTTGAGTCATTTATTGCATTTTTGATCTCTTGTAATGATACTGGATTATTAAATAGTTCTTTAATTTTCTCTGTTGGTTTTGGTAACTTTAATGTTTGCAGGTATTCTTTAATCTTTCTTCTGTCTTTGTTTTCCTTCTTAAAAAGTTTTGCGTAGTATTTAAAAAATTCTCTTTTTATTCCTTTGTTATCTATTATCTCAATATTATCTCTTATCACTTTAGTGATAAATTTATTTTCACGTTTTTTCTTTAATTGCCATGCTAAGTATTTTCCGGGTTTATTTGCACCTTCAAATGCTTTTTGTTGAAGTTTTTTTAAGTTCCAGTACATCTCCTGGTTCAAAATGGCTTTTGCTTGGTCTTGTAGCATCCAAATTTCCTTTTGCAGTTTCTTTTTCCCTGGTTTCTTCTTCAGTTCTTCTTCCTTTGTTTTAATGGCTTGTAAAATATTTTCATATTGCTCTTTTTTCTTTTTATTATCTTTAGCATTTAACGATATCAATAGTCCTCTCATCACTGCTTTATATGCATCCCATACTGTTTGAATTTTAACTTCTTTCTGCATGTTTACTTGGAAGTATAGGTCTGTTTCTTCAAGTAATTTTTTAATTATTTCTTGATTATCTAATAAGTCCTCGTTTATTCTCCATCTCTTTTGTTTTTTAATCTGCCCAGCTGTCCATAAACACAGATTGTGATCTGAGATTATTCTGGGTAAAATTTCCACTTTTCTTGTCTTGAAGGTTAGGTTAGTAGTCATCCAAATCATGTCAATTCTTGAATGTGAGTCATGTCTGTTAAAGTAAAAGGTAAAGTCTTTTCCTTGTGGGTTAGCTTTCCTCCAAATATCTTCCAACTTTTCTTGTTTTATCAGTTCAAAAAAGTTTTTTGGAAGCTTCCCTAACGTCTCATCCTTTCTTTTAGAGCGCCTGTCTAGTTTATTATCTACAGTTCCGTTGAAGTCTCCTAACATCATAATTTGATCATAGTTTACATTGTCCAATTCCATTTGAAGTTCTTTAAAAAAAATTTCTTTAGCTCCATTCGGAGCATAAATGTTCACAATCAAAGTTTTCACTCCTTGCAGTAAAATTTCAATAGCTAAATATCTTCCATCTTTGTCTTTGAATATTACTTTGGGTTCCAAATCTTTTTTGACATATGTTACAACACCATTTTTTTTGTTACTTGCTAAAGAATAAAATTCTTCTCCCAATTTTTTCCTTATTAAATATTTATGGTCTTGGTTTTTAAGATGAGCTTCTTGCAAGCAAATTATATTACATTTTTGTTTTTCCAACCAATGACCTACCATTCTACGTTTTTGGGGTGAATTTAGTCCATTTACATTCCATGTAAGTATTTTGTAATCCATTTTGATATATTCTTAAGTATCTCCAAAATCATCTTTATTCTCTCCCAGGAATGCATACATTTCTTCTGTGCTTTTAATCACTACTCTGGAGTTGCCATAATAAAAACTTAGTCCTTGAGGTATTTCCCAACGAAATCTGATTTTTTTCTCCTTCAGTTTATCCGTCAGACGCTTGAATTTTTTCCTTTCTTACAGTATTGCTCTAGGCAATTCTTTCATTACTATGATTTTCTTTCCATCTATTACAAAGGGGTCAGTAAAGCACTTCCTGTAGATTTGTTCTTTTGTTCTTTTCATTGTAAATTGGACAACCACGTCTCTTGGTATGTTTTTGTCTCTTGCATATGTAGAGTTAACTCTATAAACAAGATCCATGTGTTCTTTAACAACTTCTTCCTGTTCTTGTAAAAAATCTGCTATTGCTTCTTGCATTCTTGTAAAAATATCCTCATTCAATTTTTCCTCAATCCCTCGAAATCTCAGGTGGTTTTGCATATCTTTATAATGCATCATCTTTTCCATCCTCTCGTTCTCTCTCATTGTCTTATGGGTGTTTTCTTCCAGTTCTTTTACTTTAGTTTCTATATCTTGTGTTCTTGTGGATAATTTTTGAAATTCTGCTTTTAATTCCATGCAATTTTTATCTGCTTGAGCCGCTATATTATTCATTTTAACATTTACCTCTCCTATAGCGTCTAACATTTTCTTTTCCATTGCTTCCATAACGGCTAATAGCTCTTTTTCTTTTTTTGCTGCCATTGTAGGAGAGGACCATGTGGCTGCTTTCGATCTTAGTCCGCGGTCCGTTTTGCCTCTTTAAAAAGATCGATTTTATCTTGTCTTCCAAATCAAACACCAATTAGTGCATTCAAACAAGCTAATCTTGCCAAGTCAAATTATGTTGGTTTCAGCCTTCTACGTTATATAATCTTTGAGATATTGCAGTTTAAAAATTTTATAAATCCAAAATGGCGGGCGCGACTTCTCTATGGTTAATGTCAAAGGTTATAGTCTTTTTACCTTGCTTCTGGCTTGCCGTAGTTTCCTTTTGTCCCTTCCTTTTCTTTACTTGTCTGCTCTCTGCACGTCACTTCCTGTTATGGTCTTTCTGGTCCGGCAGTATTTAGAGTCCCCTTTCTGGTCCGGCAGTATTTAGAGTCCCCTTTACCTTCTTCCGGTTCTTCTCCTTTTTCCTTCTTGTCTGCTCTTCTAGCCGTCACTTCCTGATTCAGTCCTCATGTCTTAATCTCGCGATGCTTGGTTCCCTTCTCCCTCTTTGTCTCGCGATGCTTGGCTTCCCCTCCCGACTCCTCTTAACCGCAGGAATGTTAAACAACTTGTTTTTTTGGCTTTTTAAGTTCAAATTCGGTTTTTTAGCACTTCAAAACTGCTCTCATCCAATCAACATCAGTCTATTGCTTCACCCGATCTGTTTTTCATCTTTCAAAACGCGGCAATGGTAAGGCAAAAAACTTTTTTCCGTTACCTTTTGTTGTTACTTCGCTTCAGATGTGGTCCCAACGTTTAAACTTTGTCTTCTTTGTTAAGGAACCAGGGGAATTGGAGGTTTTATGCTGAATTTTTCAGCTCAGCTCGGCTCCTTAGAGATACTCGCAAGAATCCTCTTCGGCTGCAGTGCTCAAGGTGTTGGAAAAGTCTCCTCCGAGACTTTCCCTTCACCGAGGTTGCTCAAACCTGGATTATATTGCTTGCTGGTCCTCACACTACCTGTGTGAGGTTGCGTCGGGTGGATTAACCCACCCAAGCTGTCAGGAAGAGCCGCTGTCCGTCTTGCGCATTTGCAAAGCGTGTCAGACCTCCATTCTCCCAACCGGAAACTCCACAAATGGTTGTGTCTTGAAAGATGCTTGCTGTTAGAAGCTTTAGGATGTTTCTGTATTTATAATTCTGAGCAGAAGAGACAGCTTGCATCTGGCTGAAGCAAAATGGCAGCTCTCTGCATCAAGTTGCAGCTTTTAGTGTTGCAAGATGTGGTTAGCAAAATTAATGCATTATTGAATGCTAAGAAGCCACAAAGTCTAGATGAAAAACCATGTTAAGTCAGTTGCAGCAAAACCCAGGAAAACTCGTGCGGTGTGAGCTTCCAAAAGCAAGTGCAAGTTTTATCAGAGGTATGACACCCACATAAGAGGTTATGTAGCAGGTTTACTTGTGTTCAGCAGAGAATAGAACTTAACCTAAACTTTTATGGAATTGTTTTCAGGCTTGACTCCTGTGGACGTTTGCCTAGGAGGAAGACCCACTGAACTTGGTGGGGCTGACTCCTGAGTGATATGTACGTTTCTGTAGCAGTCCAGTGTTGCCCTGTGTGCAAAAATGACTTCCCTAGGCACCCGATCCTCCGTATTATAATACAATTGGTCATAGATTATGATACCACCCTAGTTGCAGTTACAATTGTTGTTTAAATTTCTACTTTTTTTTTCTTTTTTGCATCAGGCTGTCAAGTCTGCACGAACTGACAGATCACTGTAATTTTGTAAATTGGCAATCATGAACGTCAATGACTTCGTGATACTCCCTGGTGCTAAGACGGGGATATCTGTAAAACTGAAGGCAAAGTAAGTTCATTTCCTGTGATTTTCACTAAGAAGCTTTAATGCCTAGTGGCTTTCTGTATGCATCTGTAATGATTTCCTGTTTTGGTGTGTGTGTTTCTTTAAATGTTTGACAGCAGTAATGTAAGAAGAATGATAGAGGGAGATCAGTGTGATGTGACTGGCTGATGACTGAGAGTGTGGGAGGAGGAGTGTCTTTGGGGTGATTCAGTGTTCTTGAAGAGACAAGTGTAGAGAGTTGTGGAAAAAGTTTAGCCCGTGTGGTTATGAGCAGGAAAGTTTAGCTTGTGTGGCTATGAGTGGAAAGAGTTCAGCTTGTGTGGCTAAGAGAGGCAGAGTTTAGCCTGTGTGGCTAACACAAACAGTTCAGCCTGTGTGGCTATATGAGAGAGAGAGATAAGCCTGTCAGAGTTGAGTTTTGGTGTTTGAGAGACTGTGTGTGACACCAAGCTTTGTCAGTTATATTTTCTTTCTTCAACACCAGTTCAAAAATAGAAACCTATTTTGTTCTTTTGTAAATAAATTATTATTTGTTTAAACTTATCCCAGCAGTCATAACAGTCCTTCCTCAGGGCCACATAGTCCTCTGAAGTGCCTAGACACTGGGTCATTCCACCAAAATAGAAAGAGTTGGAATTTTTAATTCCTGGTGGCAGCAGAAATCTACTAAGTTCATGTACACAGAGTATTTTTTAAAGGAGAAACAGTATCCCCAATAAGCGAGGATGTCACAGCATCTTTAAAATATTGTTTATTTCTTCATTGCCACTAAAGCTTCAAGCTTGAAAGTACTGCCTTGGAAGTTAGTTCTGTTAAAATCGATGGAACTTCCTTCCAAGTGAAGGTTTTTGGCGTTTGGGGTGCCAGTAACTTCTCTGTTAATGCTTTATAATGTCTCCTTATGCTCCGGAATCTCTTTAGCAGAAGGGGTGTGTTATGTAGGGCGTAAAGAAAAGTTACTGGAACCACATTGTTCTCTTCCTTGGGCCTAGACTGCACATGTATAGTGGAAGGTGCCATCAAGTCGCAGCTGGTTTTTGGCGACCCCGTAGAGTTTTCAAGGCAAGAGACATTCAGAGATGGTTTGCCATTGTTTGCCTCTGCGTAGTGACCCTGGATTTCCTCAATGGTCTCCCATCCAAGTGCTAGTCAGGGGTGACTCTGTGTAGCTTCCAAGACTGAGCTAGCCTGGGCTATCCAGGTCAGGGCGTAAAAGCATAGACCAGTCTGTAAACACCGGACGATAACGCCTCTCTTCCCTTCCTGCTTACTGTGTCTTTCAAGTTTTTCATGTGGAATAAGAAAACCACATTTGGGTGCCGCGATTTGTTCATGTGTACGTTTAAATTTAATCTCTTCAGAAGTGTGCGAGAGCTGCAGCTGGAGAAGGTTCAGCTGGAACTTGACAATAAAGAAATGGAAAGGAGATTGCAGCAGCTCCAGTCAAACATGAGCAGAGAGAAGCTCGAGAGAGAGTAAGTGGCATTGGGAGTGATGATTCTGGTGAAGATATTTTTTACCGAGGGAACTAGCAATGGGTAAAGCCAACTGAGGCGGCCCAGGGCTTTGTTTTCTCTGCGTTCTTTCCTTTTCTTTATGCTGGACTATTTTCTGTTCTGTTGTACCTTACGAACAAAAAGAAGAAAAGGGCTGCACCCAGCAATGTGCCAACAGAACAAAAAGGAAAAAAATACCAGGCGGTAGTTGATTGATTTATTATTCTACAAAGTCCCTATACGTTTATTGTACAAAGTCCCTGTGTGCTTCACCATGCAGGCTTTGTCAGGGGAAATCAGAGCATTCACCTAGCGCTGGAACTGTCCACAGCAATTGGCAAAAGATATTGGCATTTTTTTCCTTTTTGTTCTGTTGGTACCTTATGAACCCCATCATTTTAATATTTGTCGATCTGTTTTGCTTAACTAATTGCTGTCCGGCCCTTAGCCCTCTCTCTCTCTCTCTTCCTTTCTCTCTTTCACTTCATGCTAGGGTCTGGGAGACCCAGGTTCAAATCACCGGTCAGCCATGGAAGCTCACTAGGTGATGTAGAGCCAGTCACAGACTCTTAGCCTAACCTACCTCACTGGGTTGTTGTGAGAATAAAAAGGAGAATGATGTAAAATGCTTTGGTCCCTGCTGTGGAGAAAGGCAGGGTATACATGAAGAAAAGAAATAATATAGATGAAGCTGGGAGGTAAATTGAAGATTCTCTACCACACAAGTCGGCCTGGCCCAGCAGCCAGGGCCACAGAACTGGGCCATAGTTTTTGTAGGCAGAGGCTGCTGGGGGCGGGGGGGGGGGGGACAGATAAAAGTAGGTTGGCTGTTGTGTGGGAAGGAGAGAAAGGAAAAGGGGAGAAGAAGAAGAAGAGATTGGATTTATACCCCGCCCTTCACTCACTTGGAGTCTTAGAGCGGCTTACAAACTCCTTTTCCCTTCCCCTCCCCACAACAGACACCCTGTGAGGTAGGTGGGGCTGAGAGAACTCTTTCCCAAGCTGTCCTTGAGGGAACAGCTGGTACAGAGCTATGGCTTGCCCAAGGTCATCCAGCCAGGTGAAAGTGGAGGAGTGGGGAATCAAACCCGGTTCTCCCAGATTAGAGTCCGCGCACTTAACCACTACACCAAACTGGCTCTACACCAAACTGGAGAGGCTATGGGGCTGCCAGGGAAGAAGAAGAGATTGGATTTATACCCCGCCCTTCACTTGGAGTCTCAGAGCAGCTTACAAACTCCTTTCCCTTCCCCTCCTAACAACAGACACCCTGTGAGGTAGGTGGGGCTGAGAGAGCTCTGACAGAAACTGCTCTTTTCAAGAACAGCTCTGTGAGAACTATGGCTTGCCCAAGGTCATCCAGCCGGTGCAAGTGGAGGCATGGGGAATCAAACCCGGTTCTCCCAGATTAGAGTCCGCGCACTTATCCACTACACCAAACTGGAAGGGGATTGAAGATGACATCCCCTCCCACTGCAAGTCCTTGTGGGTTCCTATTTGTTTAAATCTAATAGCAAAAACTCCTAGTAAGACAAAAATGCAGTTAGGCTGAGATTGTAGAACGGTCGAAGAAACGCGAACAATACATGCAAATGAATCTGTTTAAGGCAACAGGACAATCAGTGTAGGATGCAAATGTATCTGTTTAAGGCAGCAAGATGGTCTGTGTAGGAAAATGATACCCTTGATAAAAGTCACCTCCTGAGCTGAACCCTTACACCAGCAGCTTTGCTTCTTATAGGTGAAAGCCCACCTGAACAATCCTGCAGGTTTTGTGAATCAACAGAAGCATGGATTCCCTCCTAATAGGCAGACCGCTCCACAGTGTAGGAGCCACCATATTTGGCTTACTGCTTGCCCAGGGACTCAAGGGGCTTTTTGAAGAGAGTTACTAGGCAACAGTGACAACCGTCCAGGGCTCCTGCAAATTCTAGCAAGGGTACTGGGTGCAGAGAAGGAACCTCATGGGGAAGGTGGGGCTTCCTTCACCTGACACCAGTCCTCTGGACAAACTTGGCTCTCTCTCTCCCAGCTCACTGGCTTCTTGTAAAGGTGGGGGGGCTTCATGGGGCTGGGAAGCGATGCTTAGGAAACCAGTATTATGATAGCCACCCACTGGTTCCCCTTTTGCTCTTGATGTGCTTTTTCCTTTCATCTCTGCATAATGTGATATACCTCTGTCCATATGGCTTTATTCATTTTAAAGGTTTATATCCCACTTCACCACTGAGGTCTTCAAAGGCCAGTTTGGTGTAGTGGTTAAGTGCGCGGACTCTAGTCTGGGAGAACCGGGTTTGATTCCCCACTCCTCCACTTGCACCTGGCTGGATGACCTTGGGCAAGCCATAGCTCTGTACCAGCTGTTCCCTCAAGGACAGCTTGGGAAAGAGCTCTCTCAGCCCCACCTACCTCACAGGGTGTCTGTTGTGGGGAGGGGAAGGGAAAAGGAGTTTGTAAGCCGCTCTGAGACTCCCTTGGGGAGTGGAGGGCGGGGTATAAATCCAATCTCTTCTCTTCTTCTTCTTCTTCATTGGAGACAGACTTCCAAATGTAGGTGTTCCATTCCTGAGGATGGGCTGGGGGGGGGGGTTACAGGAACACAGGGATGAATCCCCCCCGCGTTTCTGCTGGTACAAGGAGGCCTGAGCCAATCTCGCCTTTGACCTTAACTCTCTGCCGCTCAGTTTCACGCGACCCGTCTCACGATCCCTAGCAAAATGTTTTAGAAGGGTCAAAAGAATCCCCTCTTCCATTTTAGCCCAGCAGAAATTTGATAAGATGCAACCTATTTGTCTTACGGGCTGAAGCAGAGAGGAACCCCTTTTCCCAGAAACACCGTTCCTTGAACTGGTTCGGGAGCAGAGCAGAGTGGCGCCAGTAACTTCGCTGACAGGTGTCTGGGTTACTCTTGCCATGCAGTTCCTCCCACAGCCACTAGGCTTGATGGCCATTTCAGATGGTAGCCACGTTGGTCTGCAGTAGAAAAGTTGGCTCTGAGTCCAGTAGCACCCACGAGATTTTCAGGGCGTGAGCTTTCCAGAGCCCAATCTCACTTTTCTCCAGACATGACTAGGAATGGAGATCTCTGCGTCTTTTTTACCCCAGCCAGAAGGCAGAGGCACCATGCATATTGTAATCAGCTTGGTTGGAGGAGAGGGGAAATGCTTGGGGGCAGACAATTAGCATCTGTAGCGAGGTAAGAATTCTGTGTCCCTGTTCAGCAGGGGTGGTGGGTGGTGGGGGTGTCCCATTTTTCTGAACGCGTAAATGAGCTCCAGGCTTGATGGCAGTTTGAATCTTCTCAAGGAGGCTTCACTGGGTTATTCCCTCTCTGATGTTGTTGCCTGTTCTTGCTGCATTTCTCATCTTTGGCTGCAAACCCACAAAGTTTCATTGTGTCTGTTGGGATTTGCAAGTTCCCTCTCTCTCTGTCGTCATGAAAGAATTTACTGTTTGTTTATGCATGCTGATGTCTTAGCAAGTTTGACTTTGCAGGGGAGGGGAACCCAGCACGTAGTTGCTGTCGGAGCAAGGTGACAAAATGCATACTTAGTATTGGGATTCTCCAATTGGGTAGTTGGAGGGGTGGACTACTTTGGGGGGAGTGGACGAGAGAGTAAGCATTGGGTCTCAGCTTCACTGCTCTTTGTCCTTCATCTCTAGTTCGTCCTGACAAGGGGGCTGATGTTGGTTCCTTATCCGCAGTTCCTTATTCATTCTTTATTTGTGACTTATTCGTGACTTCATCCAGAAACACTGAGGAGAGTTGGAAAGCTCTGAACCCCAAAAGGAGGTCTGGACCACAACATATCATATACCCCCAGGTTCATAGGACTCTCCCCTTCAAGAAGATATATCCTGTTTCCTGATCTAAAGCGTGGCTCTTGTGCCAGCGGCTTCAAAGTGAGGTGCCCCTAGGCAGACACTGGGCCCTGGCTGCACCCACAAAACAATCTTTGGACCACCCCAAATGACACATCACCGCCCTCTGGGGACTGCTCTCAGCAAGGAGACATACAGCACAGCTTGGTTCAAACACTGGTTCTGGCACCACAAGCTTCTATTTGGCGTGCCTCCAAGAGGCCTCTGTTTCTAAAGAGATTTGAATAAGGAACTGGTTGCCATTTACAACCCAAAATAAGGTTTGGACCACCACACTTCATACACCCTCATGATCAGCGGTCTCTCTCCTTCGAGGGGACATAAGCAATTAATAAGGAATTGTGGATAAGGGACCCACTTCAGTCTCCTGTCCTGACACGAGGTTTAGAAGTCTCTAAGTAAAGACGTAGAATAGAGCAGCTGGACAGGATTATTTTTCCTGTATTGTCTTGTTACTTTCAACTCCCAGTGAACCCTCGCTCTTCAGTAAAGTGAAGTATCTTTTTAAAAGCTAATACAAGTGTTCTGCCGCATTTATTAACTCTGCATTTACATAGAAATCCCTGACAGTGTCATAGCCACCTTGAACCACAAGGAAGGCAGGGTATAAGTGTTTTAATGAATAAACAGTATATCCAAAAGTTTAGTGTGAAATACATTCACAAAATGTTTCTGCCATAAAACTAATCGCCCATGTTGTTTATTAGTGCTGACAGTATCATTGCAGCTTTTCTCCGGGTTTGTTTACATATTCCAGGAGGCTATGAATGGGTGCCAGTCTTCTGTAAATACCTTCATGGCCCTAGTCCTACTTATCCACAGTTGGATACTGGCCAGAAGTTTGTACATTAGATGCCAAGTCTTCCTGCAGTACTCCACAACAGATGCCTTCTTACTGTGCTTCCAGTTTCTTCATTATGATCATTATGGCAGATGACAAGCTGATTTCCTGCTAATGCTTTCATGCGCTCCTAGGGAGTGGGACTGCATGTTCACTTGTAAGTTAGTAGACACGCCAGTTGCTTCTCAAATGGCTGAACAGGCAAAGCTGATCTGAAACCAGAAAGCAGGTTGCCTGTTCATCTGTGCAAGCAACTGAGGTAGAAACGTCAGACGCAACCCAGTGTGCAGGCCTGTAAGCCAGGCCTGTAAGCCTGGATTTTGTGGCTTGTGGGGTGATTTTTTTTTTCTGGTGGGGCTGGAGTTCTCAGTGCAGAAAGAAAAGCCAGAGTTCTGAGGATTATAACTCAGCTACCCTTCTCTCTCTCTGAGTCTTCTCAAGGTTTCTATTCTACATAGGTGTTCTTATGCTAGCAAGCACCCTTAGCTTATTAACAGTTTAGCCCAAAGAAAGCTGTTAACCAGGATAGATCTCTAAATTGCGAGCTGTCAGCCACTTTAGATGACAGTTCTCAGCTGCTGCAAGTTAATCACTTCTGCCAGCCTAAGCAACAATTCTGATAACAAGCTGGCAGGTGGGGGTGCCAGTCAAGAAATTAGGCAGAAAAGCTCTCTTAAAGGAGACCAGTTTCCTGACACAAAGAAGGGATCTTAGAGGTCACTTACTCCAGTCCCCTTGCTCAGTGCAGGAATTAGTCAACAGCAGCGCCCCACTCTGCTTAAAGGATCACACTCCTTTTAAAAAAAAGTTTTTAAGTGACTGAAAACAGCCTTTACAGGAGAAATTCTTGTGGGACTGTGCCTTTAAGAAAGGGGGCAGAGGCCACCAAAGCCCCACTGTAGCTGCCGGCCTGCACGGTTCTGTCCTGTGCAAGCACATCACTTTTTAGGATTGCACGCTTTGGTCCTCCCCCCCCCCCCCCCCAATCAGCATTTTGAGATCAGAATTCATTTTAACCCCCCCTCTCACCCACTGAAGTTCACTTTGTGTTCTCTTGGAGTTCTTCATTGTTCTTTTTTTTAAAGTAGTTATCTTTTAATAGAATCTTAGTCCTATATGAGGTTTAAGTGCATATGCATGCATTTACAAGAAAACCCAAGAAGGTTGTAATTGTTCTGTGTTTGATAGAAACCATTTAGGAAGTCAGAATGTTCTGCAGACAAAGCAGAACCCCGAATATCTGTAATTCTTTTCATTTCCATTCTTTATTAACCTTTCTGTATCTGTTTCCTTTTCTCACTAAAGTGAATAATAATGCTAACATTCCACCCTCGGAAGAGCTTTGTGAGGGTGCAGCCATTAGTGTTCTGCCGCACTTAACAAGATATATAGTCCTATTTAAGTGTTAAGTGTTGCTAATTGCCTTGGATCATCACCATTAATTTCTGCATCCTTTCCTCAAAACATTCTAGCTTTGAGAAGCTCGGTGGTTAGCCTCCCCCCCCCCTTCCCTTTAAGCAACAGCTCTTCAATTCCTTGTTTTAATAAGTTGCTTTGCTCGTAGCTTGCAATGAAGCGAAATAGTATTGGAATTGGAAACAAGTGCAATTTCGTAGGATGGGATTTTCCCCAGCATGTTGCCATAGCTCTGGAAGTTGGAAAATGCCCGGCTTCGTGGGCCTTGTAACCTGCAACAGTCACTGGACAAGCTCCAAGAGAATAGCCGAGAAGCCTTCCTACCCCCTTGGGATGGGAGTGGTGAAAAGTGCCCTCAAGTCACAGCTGACCTATGGCGACTCTGTGGGGGCGTCTCAAGGCAAGAGGCATTCAGAGGAAGTTTGCCATTGCCTGCTTCCATGTCATGACCCTGGTATTCCTTAGAGGTCTCCCATCCAAATGCCAGCCAACCCTGCTTAGCTTCCGAGATTTGATGAGATCGGGCTAGCCTGGGCTATCCAGGTCAGGGCACCCTTGGGATGTCTTACTTTCTTATTCCAGAAAGGCCTCCTAGTTTTGCTGGTGTTGGCAGGATGAAGCAGTTGCAGAAGGCGCCTCTCTTGGTTTGAGTTCTTCTCTATTAAAAAGGGACAACACGTATCTGAATGAAAAGACACTAGCCCTGAATTCCCCCCCCCCCCCAGTTTGTTGTATTTGGGCTTTTCAGTGTGTCTGTTTGCTAGTGGGGGAGCGTTCCATTAGGTGACCTATTACCCGTGCAGTGAAATGGTACAATCGTTCATGGGTTTACTAGCTCCTCTGCCGTTTAGGAACATGTGTGAGCTAACTGCGTGTTTCACGTACCCCTGCAACAGAATCGTCATATGGTTTGATGGTTTGTTTGTTTTTGGAGAGAAGTTTAGCACCACAGGAGGAGATTTAGAGTTGAGAAGCACCCCATGACACTTCTCCACTCCAAATTGTCCACTACTAAAGCTGCATTTCTTCTTCGTCGTCTTCTTCTTCTTCTTCTTTTTAAAATAATATTTGGAATTGGATAAGTTTGCATGAAATGTGTAGTGAGCCCCACTGTTGCTGCCAAAACGCCCTTGGAGGAAGGCTGCCTTCGGTCTGGACTGGTCTGGTCCTGTAGACCTTGTAATGGGTTGTCAGGGCTGGCATCGGGCTCCGCGTCTGTCCCTAGCCCGTATGAAAGAAGCTGCTCCCTGATCACAGTTGCGTCGGGACTGTGGGGCCCCAGTCCAGCCTGCGTCATAGCTGCAAGTAGATGAATCCTTTATCTACCCCCCCCCCTCCGGCTCTACTCTGCTCTTCCTCTTGCCTAGAAGAGATTTATGAGTTTATTTTTATTCAAGGTAGGTACGGATTCACAAAACAACTGGCAATAAGCTCAAAATGACATGATAATAATGCAAAAATGGGACACAGTGAAAGATTTCAGCAGGATGTGTTAGCAAATGGTTCTTTCCTCTAATAAAGTGACCACTGTAAGTGTCCATAGTCAGTTTAATGCGCCACAAGCTTGGATACGCGTCTGCTCATTCAAGAGGGAGGGGCACTTCTACTTGCCCTCCTTTTACTGATTTGTTGTTATTTGAAATATTAAAAAAAACAATTTTCACGCTTTTGCACGGCGTCTCTTCCCCCCCCCCCCCCCGCAATGTTCAGTGCTGTTTCCCGTGGTCCTCCAACCCTCGGGACCTACTGCTCAGGCAGCGCATTGGGCTACAGGCAAGAAAAGCACATTTCACAAATGGGCTCGGCACACAGTTTAGATCCGCGCCAGGATGGAGTGCTTGCAAGTCCCTTTGATTCCGACCTTTGACACGTCTGTTGAGATCCGTGGGATTTAAGGGAGCCCCTTGCGTTTTTCTCATGCAGCACAGCACATCAATTTTAACTGGTGAATTTGTGCCAGTCAAATCCGTCTGCCAGATGTTTCTGAGCTCCTTCCCCTGCTTTTCAAAAGCTTGCTTTGCACATTAGGGGAGGGAGATGCAGGGGGGGGGGGAAAGTACGCGTCAAAGCAAGTAAACTGATTCTGTTGTTGGAACTTTTTGTAGAAGAGCAAATGGATATCACTGGAAGTCTGGCCAGGGAGGCCTGGGCCTGCAGCCCCAGTTGTCACAAAGCAAAGAGAACACTGCGAAGGTAAGAGCATTGCTGAGATTCTAGGCGGGCTCCCAGAATTTGGCTGCTTAGCTGATTTTTCATTTTGCTCCTATGGTTGCAGTAATGGCGATAATAAAAATAAGAGCTGTGACATTTCTCCCCATCCCGTATGTCCCCCTTAAAAAAAAAACTGAACGGCAGAGAAATATGTCTTCCTATACAGAAAGTTTGCTTTGGAGTCAGCATTGTAAAAGGAATGCAAGGCCGACTTAGTTAACTCCGTCTAAGTCAGTTAAAACCCTTGGGGTCATACTGGCTCCAGCTCTCTTCCTGGAGAAGCAAGTTAATACAGCTGCAAAAAAGCCTTTCTTCCAACTCAGCCTCGTCCGTAAAATGGTCCCGTACCTTGCTACACCTGGCCTGGCCGTCTGGATCTAGACCACAGTAACATCGAGACTAGACTACTGTAATGCTCTGTACATTGGTCTCCCCTCAAAATCAAATTGGAAATCCCAACTGGCCCAGAGTACCGCAGTTTGACTGTTAGTGGGAGCTAGACGGAGCATGCACATTAACTCCCGTTCTGCAAACCCTCCATTGGTTGCCCATTTGCTATCCCAAATAAAGCCCTTCATTCTCTTATTTGCGGGCCCCTCTTATTTACGGGACTGCCTATCGCTCTGTGTTCCGCCACAACAACTCCCCTCATGTCAGCAGGGAAGAAGAAGAAGAGGAGATTGGATTTATACCCCGCCCTCCCTAAGGGAGTCTCAGAGTGGCTTATAAACTCCTTTCCCTTCCCCTCCCCACAACAGACACCCTGTGAGGTGGGTGGGGCTGAGAGAGCTCTTTCCCAAGCTGTCCTTGAGGGAACAGCTGGTACAGAGCTATGGCTTGCCCAAGGACATCCAAGCCAGGTGCAAGTGGAGGAGTGGGGAATCAAACCCGGTTCTCCCAGATTAGAGTCCGTGCACTTAACCATTACACCAAACTGGATTTCTGCAGGTGCTAGCCTGCAATTGGGCAAAACCAGCAACTGCTTGTTCATGTGTTTTCCTCTGTTGTGGCTCCCACTTTGTGGAGTGGCCTGTGTCAGAAGAGGTCTGGAAGGCTTCGATGCAAAGCGGAACTACTACTGAGCAGATAATAAGGGTGCACGGTACAGAATGGTTTCACAAACTTACTTGGATAGACTATTCTGACCTGTGGTCTTTACTGCTGTATGTAGCATTTTGTAAGTAGGATCCTATTATGTCAGTTATGTACCCCTTTATCTGTCATGCTGACACGTATGCAGTGCTTCTTTCTGGTGACTTCTAATATCCAAAGGCATTAGTTATTGAATGTCCCATTTTGTTGCTTGTACTGACTCACTATGTGTAATCCACCTTGAGTCCATGTGAGAAAGGTGGACCCTAAATAATGTAAATAAATAGATAAATGAAAAGGTTCTGCTTTGTTCCCTTGTGGAATTTCATGATGGCAGCTCAGGTTGATTTTGTGGGGGTTTTTTTGCTCACTAGAAGGGCTTCAGAATTGTTATAGCTTCATGCTTCCGCATGCCTGTTGAGGGGTTTGTATTGTGAGTGGTTTTGGCTTTAATTTTGTCCTTGGAGGGTTGTGTTTATTTCCTTGCCACTTTACCATTGTCCACCAGCTGCTTTTGAATTTATACTGTAAAACACGAGATGGTGCAAAGCTCTTGTGTATGCAAGGCCAGGAGTGTGTGTGTCCGGGGGGGGGGGGGAGCACTTGTTTTTCATGTCAGAGCTGTTCTAAATGATATTTCCTCTCTCCGCTCCTAAGATGACTTTATTAATGGCTTTGGAGGATTTTTAAGAATCCATGTTGCCTTTTTTAAAAAGAAAAAAAAATCTGTTTGCGTGGAGTGTGAACATGATTTGGAACAGCCTGCTGAACAAAATGTTTTTTGGGGAAAAGTCTGCATGACCTTGGGGTACGACGGAGGGCTTGAACTACTGTTTCTGATTTGTTTTTAACCAAAATTTGGTATGGCTGTCTAGAAATCCAAAATGCAATAATAGGAATCCATCCTACTGGAAGCACAACCCCTTCTTCTTCCTTTTTCTTTCAACAGATTTCTTCAGGCAAAGTCAAGCTGAGAGTACTTAAGGAACAAACTCAAGGTAATGAGTTGTCAGTATTTGAAAACTGTTGACCAAGTATGGGAACTTGGGTTGCATGTTAAGTTGGGCTTTTAGGGAGGCTTTGGTTGAGCTATAATAACCTGGAGAATTGGGGCCATCAGAGGGAGTGGGAGCAGCAGCTATACACCCCACAGTTGTTTCTGGACCCAGCTCCGGCTGAGGCTCCTCTCTTGCCAGCTTTTGTGTTTACAATAGAAATGAAGGATTCGTTTGAGAAAGTATCCTAGAGTAGTCTCTCCTCCACGCACCTCACCCCACCTCTTCTTCCTAACAAGTAGTATTCACCTAATTAATATGTCAAACCGCCTGCCTATGAAGGAAGGCTACCAAAAGATATTACCGAGACCATTGAATACGGAAGATCATTTTCTCATCACAGTGTTAAACAACAAAATTGTCAGTTGAAACCTTCATAATAGAAATGGGAGTCCTCCCTCTTTCCTTCGAATAGAAGTGAGCTCCTAATTTTTTATTTCACGCTCTAATTGGAATAAAAAAAACATTCACCCCAGTGCTTTGCTGTGTCCAGATGTTTCCACATTAACAGCTGTTCAAGCAGCTTCGAGTTTTATTTGTGTCAGTGTTTCCCTTCCCCGTGCCATTCAGCGCGGTGCAATAATCTGTGCTTCCCGCAGTTTATAACTTTTTATCTCTGCAGTTCCAGAGCCGCCTAAGCAGTTCATTGCTCCTAGAGTTGCGAGTGCTGCATCCACAGAAAAGCCAAAAGTTAAGGGAAAGCCATGTGGCCAGTGTGAGACAAAGAGTGCCTTGCTGGTAAGTGGGGGAGGGAGGGAAGGCTAGTCTGACTCTGACTCTGGGTAGAGATCTGTAAGAACGTCGGGGCGGGGGGGGGGATGGCCAGGCTCACTGTTTAGTACACTCTGGTGGGTCGTTTCAGCACTGAAATAGTAAAGGATACTTGTACCCACAAAAGATAGCAAGTGTTGGATTGAAAAAAATTCTTCTAGAAGAATTCAAATGTGTGTGTTATTGGTTAAGCCCCTACCTGGACGGCCCAAGATCTCATTAGATCTCGGAAGCTAAGCAGGGTCAGCCCTGGTTAAGTACTTGGGTGGGAGACTACCAGGAAAGTCCAGGGTTGCTACGCAGAGGCAGGCAATTGAAAAAACCTTGCCTTGATGATCCTGTAGGGTCACGGAACCTCGGCTGCAGCTTGACAGCCCTTTCTAACCACACCGTTATTTGTTGAACACTGGTTGTGATAACTGGTAAATTGGGTATTCCACCATCTTGTTTAATGGTGACCAAGTAGAAATATGGAGGAACAGGGCTCATGTGTGCCCATCTCCCCTCTGTTCCTCCAGAGATGGGGTACAGGGAGTTCACATACGAGCTGAGCAACAAGCTGGAATTGCGCATCCTTGTTCTCACACTGAGATTTTAGAAAGAAGAACTGTGGATCACTTCTTCCATGTAGGGTACACTTACAGGGTACACTTACAAGACGATTCTCCATCATTCATATACAGAGAGAAGAGATTTGTGTATGTATGTACCTCTCTTGATCGAGTTGGAGATAGGAATTGTAGATTTGCTTATTGAATGGTCTTGGACCACAGCAATCAGAATTTTCTGTGGGAATATCACATAAACTAGGAAGCTAGTGATCGCAGCATGAAGTTACATGGGGGCATATGCAGCAACTAGCATCTGGTTGATGATGTCTTGTTTGGTTAATGAAACAGAACAAAAGTCCAGTCTTTGCTACGTGTGAGAGAGGCGAGAACTTCTGACCTTTTCCAGCATCCATTAAACTACCCTGGCATTTCAAATCCTCAGACAGGGAATTTCACCTGATTTATTATACTAGGTCTCTCTCCCCCAAACTCCCTGCCCTTCCATAATTTTCTGTAAAAACAAGGCAAATCATTTTCTTTCTTCCCATTGTATCTGAAGACGTGAGCTCTGATTCATGGGAATCCATACTTCCTTCTCTGCCTGTATTCATCTTGCTTCCCCAGCATCAATTCACATAGTTGCTGCATATTAAGAACTAAAAGAAGGGGACCTGAGAATCCTTCCTGTCAAATAGTTTGGCATCCTTTGGCACAAATGGTCTCCAAAGACTGCAAACTACCTGGCTTTGGGTTCATCCTCTTGACAAGTGGAAAATCAATTCAACTTGGTTATTGGTTTCAAGCACTCTGATGTCTGGATGTTCTTTATTTATTTGTGTTAATATTCTGCCCCCCTCATCTGTGAGAAAACTGGTTCCCATGCCATTACATTATTGCTTCCTCACCTCTTTAAAATTCATGCTAGTTTTATCATTAACTTCCTCCAGGCAACTATAGTTGACGTTGGTCCTCTTTTTGTGTCGATAGTGGTCTGAGAAGTTATAATTAACAAAAGCATCATTGAACACCATTTGTGTACTGGCTTCCACTCACAACTGCTGCCTCCCCCAAACCCCCCCGGTCTCAAATGGTTTTGTGGGATGAGCAAGAGACAAGCAGAAACTTGGTTTGCTTTTACAACTTCATTTCTGCCCTTTTTCTCAAGGTGTGCTTGGACTGTGGAGAAGACTATTGTCTGAGCTGCTTTGCCAGAGTCCACCAGAAGGGGGCACTGAAGCTCCATAGAACGACTTGTTTGCAGGTGCGAGTGGGTTTTTTGTGTTTGCCTATACAAGGCTCTAGTTTATAACTGTAAGATCTTTCTGCCTAAGAAGCCGTGATCATTTTACAATTTCATAAGTTCTTTTAATTATCTTATGTAGATACTTTTTAAAAAAATAAATATCATGGCGGGATCGTCTTCATTTATCCTTAGCGGAGGTATTATTTATTCTGAAACGTTTTGTGAGTCAGCAGGAAAAACAACAGAAGTCTGGCTGAGCTTGTAAAATGCCGTAGCTGCTTTTAGGATCTGAAGTGAAAACAAATGATTGTCAACATGTTCCGAGTCTGAGACAGCTCTGTGTCGCTTACAGGATCGTGGCAGTGAAGATTTCATCCCCGGGTGGCTCACCCAGAGATGATCTCTACTCCCCATCCATGGCAGCAGAAAGCTCACATGTCGTGAGGCTGTCACTGTATAAACAGTTTTGCAAACCATTTGCCCGAAGCCAGGTAGCACGGCAGGGCTTCATGTCCGTTTTTGTGAGTCTCCGTGTCTGTGACGAAACCATTAACATTGCAGGATTGCTTGGCCGTTCCTGTCGGCAGAATGCTTTCTTTCTCCTGGATTTTGAGCAAATGCTGAGGCTGATCAATGTGCTTTGGGTAGTATGGATTTTTTCGAACGCTCACAGATTCCTACACTGTGTCTATTTTTCCCCCCTTCCTGGGCATGGTGCAAATTTAGTTCATCAGTAATTGCTCTTCCAGTGGGGGTGGGCCTCCTTGTGGATTCTTCACACATCACTGCAGTAAACGTTTGAAAGCTAGAACTGCATAGGGTCCTCCTCACCTAATTGCTGCCCTTCGTGCTAAAGGGGCAATTGTAGGCTAAGAGGGACCTTTGGCACCTGAACATACAGTAGCATTTTCTAAACATTGTTGCTGTGGCATGAGAAGACTCCCATAAGCTTTAGCCTGAGTTAATTTGGGGGGGAAGTGTGGGGCATTTTCTTTCTCCTTGAATTTCTGAATCCTGCTTCGTCAAGTGTACGTAAACCATCTCCCCGTTGGATGTTTGCGGTTTTCTTTCCTTACAGAGCAGTGCCTTGCTCATAATGGTTTCTTCTTTAAAATAACCTTAAGAGGAAAAAGTGAGCGTTGTATTGTCATGCGACTTGTCCGATAAACATTTATTTATGTATTTACTTTATTTATACGCTGCCTTTTTCCCCAGTGGGGACTCAAAGTGCCTTACATTCTACGCCTTGCCTCCATTTTTTCCTTTAAACAACCCTTTGTTGTAGGTTAGGTTGCAAGTGTGTAGCCGGCCCAAAGTCACCCAGTGAGCTTCCATGGTAGAGTGGGTCTCCCAGATCCTAGGCTTAATCTCTAGCCACTGTACCACACTGGCTCTTGTATCAGTGATACATTGCTGGTTAAATTGTACATGTCAGAGTACAACCCTGAACATTATCAAGACGCACACACACAGGTTATACAGCTGAAAGATGACATCACAGAAGGAAAGTGCCTAAGGTGAAATTTTGTCATCTTCTGGCTAATAGACAATTTGGTTGTCAATCATATGCAGTTGTTGTTGTTTGTTTCTAGCCCATGTCAAACAGAATCTTTGGAAGCTTTCCTAAAGAGAAGAAAAACTCCTGCTGAGTAGCAGGGTTCATCTGATTTCCCTCCTCCTTGCCCCCATGTCAGTCAGAATTTGTAAATACGGAATGATGCGATAAGGGGAGGAGTGTAGTGTTTTACATTTAGAAATATTTTCATTCATAAATTTCAGCACGTTGGCAAAGGGAAGATTCAAAAGTGAAAGTTGAGACCTTCTGTATGCTACCTGAGTGCAAGGGAAAATACATTTAGTGCGCACTGTGTGAGCTTTATGGAAGAGTCCATTTTAACAGGTGTGTATATGTATGCTTGGAAATTGTAAGCGCTGCTTGCAGATACATGGATCATACAACAGAACAGAAGTACTATTATTATGTTCGGCAGCAGTCGGTTTGGCCTTTCGTCAGTATTCATCCAGAGGTTCTGAAATTAAAGGACTGGAATGTTAGTTTTACTGGGGGTGTGCTAAAAAACAACAATGGTATTTTTTGGGTTCAGGTATATTGAACTCCAAAAATATTGGTCTGATATTCCCAAATCCCAATACTTGTACAATATTCAAATTCAGGATTTTTCGGAGATCCCACATTTTTTCAGCTTTATTATACCCTATGGGTACCATTATAGTCAATGGTCCCCAAAGGGTATAATGGAGACTCAATATGGGGGTATCTGGGGCTGTTTTTTGAGGTAGAGGCACCAGATTTGCAGCATAGCTGCTGGTGGCTCTCCTCAAATCCCAAGTTTCCAAAAGATTGGACCAGGGGGTGCCCCCATCCTCTATTGGTTTTAGTGAAAGAAAAAAAGGTGTTTAAAGGGATTGTGATCTCTTTAAATGCCTTCTCAAGTTGCAAGTCCATGAGAGAACTCCGAAGGCATTCAAAGGGCTTGCAGTCGCCTTAAACAACTCCAAGTGGTGACTTCACCCTGAAGGTGTTTAAAAGGACTGCAAGCCCTTTAAACACCCTTTAACTTTGACTATCCCTTAAAATCCCGAAATTTGGGGATTTTTCGGGGTCAGCCATTTCAGATAGCTGAAAAATAGTTAAACCTATATCCAGCTGAAATAGTATCTAGAAAATAGTGACAAGGTATTTTCTGATATTTTCTGGCTCAGATTTAGCATGATGTGACTAGGGTTGTAAACTTGAAAATATCCAGTCCAAATATGTACCAGAAAAATCCCATATTAGTATTTTCCAATGTATTCAGTATCCAGATTGATATTTGGGGATCTCAGGAATACTGGTATCCTGATCCTGAATATTCAGGTATTCAGGAATATTTAGAGCCAGTGTTCTAAAGCTCCAAACTTAAAACAAACAAACAAACAAAAAACCTGATGACTTTTCTGAGAAACAGGAAGGAGGGGGAGAGAGGCAGCTCTCATAAGCAAATGGGATCACACTTTACAGGGAGCTTGCCAAATTGTTTCTGGAGGGATTCTCCAGTCTGGCATTGGTTATGTTGAGCTTGTGCTGCCACATTGGCCCTGGGTACTGCTTGTCTTATGTGGTTCAACATTGGTCCTATTAGGCTAGACTCCCTTCCCTGGCTTCAGTTGGCTTGGATTTTCTGGTTTGACATTCGATGTGTTGGGCTTGCCACACTAACCTGTTGTTCTGCTGGGATTCCCTGGTTTGGCATTGGTTCTGTTGAGCTTGTTGGTACTTTTGGTGTTGGGAGGCTTTTGGCTAGTGGTTGTTTGCTCTTGTGTGTGGCTGTTCTTTGCCTTGGATAAAGCATGGATTTTATTCCCCTCTTGGAAAAAATCCCCCCCCCCAAATTAATTTTAAAATAAAAGTGGGAAGGTACTTCCTGAATCATAGGAAAAACCTTTTTTACAGTAGGAGTTGTGCAGCAGTGGAATCTGTTGTGGGGAGGGGAAAGGAAAGGAGTTTGTAAGCCGCTCTGAGTGAAGGGCGGGGTATAAATCCAAGCTCTTCTTCTCTTAAACTACCTGCACACCCTTCTGAGGTTAACAAATTCAGTGGGTTTAGAGGAGTGTAATTCTGCTTAGGGTGGCACTGTAAGTTAAAGAGGGGAGCAGGTGTGCACATTGTGGTAGTGGCTAAGAAAGGCAAACATTGAACATGCAAGAGGCAATGCAAAGCTGTTCGGCTGCCTCTTTATAAACATAAGCACATTCCCTAATTCTTGCAGAAGGTCGGTGGATTTGCATAGAGTATTACAAAGGTTGTTGATTCTGGAGCATCTGTTAAGTGAACCACTTTCCAAGCAGGGAAGAGACATTGCCAGTGGTACAGGTGCCTCATCTGCTTAAAACAGAAGCAACAAGGAGCATAATTTAAATAAGAAAAAAAAGGTAAACTACATTGAGCAGTCTCCCATTTTTGTATTAGATATTTGCAGTTTTGATGGGTAGATTTTTTTTCCTTGAAAAAATGCATTCCAAATACTCACTTTTGGAGGGGGGCTGTTTGAAGAGGAAGTGAGAATAAAGTGTGTGTGTGAGAGAGAAAGGGAAGTTGTATTAAGAAAAGCAAACACCGGCGGGCAGGGAAAAGGAGAGACTGTCTGTTCCTGGAGAAAAGGGTTCTAGTAGTCTGATGACTGACAGAGAGCTTTTGGGGAAGGGGAACAACTAAGAAGGGAAAAGATCTGCTCAACTAGCCTGTAACGTGTGTGTGTGTGTGTGCACCTTTCCTGGTCATTTGATTGTGAGGCGAGAATTACCTCATCTTTGACTACTCTGTGGGAGGTGTTTTCTTCATTGTTTGAGAGTTTATTGTTACGTTCTCCTGCAGTGCCGTTCTAAGAATACTTTCCTGGAAGTAAACTTCACTGAATAGAACTGAGTAGGATTCTGAGTAAACCTGCTTCACAACTGCTCTCGATGTGCTTTGTAGAGATTCAAGGGTCTGAGAATTATCTGCCAAGAATTTATCCTTGGCGTTCTTTTGCAAGATGCTTCCATTTCCTGCGAGCTCCTGAGAACTTTCCCAGCTAATTTCCTTTGTGTCGTTCAAATGAAGGAATAATTTCATTGACACCGAGATTCCTTATCTAAGTTTCGGGATGAGGCCCTGGGGTCACTAAATACCTTAGCCTGAGGGGATATACCATATCCTAATTTATTAAACACAATTCCTTATTGGAGTTTAAAATTATGCTTTTCCCCGCCCCATCCCTTAACATGTTATGGTTTGGGATGTTCAGAAGAGCAATACCTCCAATGCTAGAGGCTCTTCAAGGGCCCTTTTCTTTGGAAGAAGGTTCCTTGAGAGAGCTCCTTATTTTTTTGTCTGCATTTGTAGTCTGTTTCATGACTTCATTGCAAAATGTGTATGCATAATTCATCCCTGCCATATCAGACAAGAGATTTGTATGTCAGGTTCTATGAATATCAACTCATATGTAAGCTAATAAAAGTAGATTTCCCCACTCAGCTGTAGAATCATCTTAATTTTAAGATTAACCAAAATAGACTAACAACAAGAAGTACCGATGCGCACCAGTTCTGGGCAGCCCATGCTGCAGTCCTAAGCAAAGTTACACCTTTCTAAATCTAGTAACCTTGCTGGATTTCGGATTAGGATTAGTTTCCCAGTAGGGCCAGCCAGCTTTGAAAGTGAAGATGAACTATTCGGTCTCTTTGTTTCAGCTGTTGAGTGGATAGCTGAGTAGGTTGCCCATGGTATATGGCACCACACAGGTTTGGCCCTCGAGTCTCCTGTTGCCGATAATGCAAAAGCCTCAAATGTTCTTTGTTTTCTTCTGAATTCGGTATATGATTCCTCATTTTCCCATAGGCAAAAGCCCATGTTCCAGTTGAGAAACTGCAGGCTGCTCAGCAGTTCTTGAAAAAAATCTATCCTGATGAATCTAACGGCAAGATAAATTATGAACAGAAGAAAGAAGTTAATCTCTTGGAGGATCCGTCAGACCTTCCTTCATCTTTACCGAAAATGCCAACACATGGTGTAGAGGTGTTCCAAGACGTATGTTATCAGAACTGTTCTTTCTCTTATGTTAGCAAGTTGAGAGCCAGCATGGTGTGGTGGTTAAGAACAGCAGACTCTAATCTGGAGAACCAAGTTTGATTCCCCACTCCTCCCCACACCTTCACGAAGACT
Organism: Lepidodactylus listeri; assembly: GCA_029233225.1. Classification (NCBI taxonomy): domain Eukaryota; kingdom Metazoa; phylum Chordata; class Lepidosauria; order Squamata; family Gekkonidae; genus Lepidodactylus; species Lepidodactylus listeri. The sequence continues at coordinate 24,771,187 of JARCFY010000005.1, forward strand.
GACCTTGGGCCCAGTCACAGTTCTTTCAGAACTCTTTCAGCCCCACATGCCTCACAAGTTGCCTGTTGTGAGAAGAGGAAGGGAAAGGTGATTGTCAGCTGCTTTGAGACTCCTTCGGGTAGTGAAGGGCAGGGTATAAAAACCAGCCCTTCTCTTCTTCTTCTCTAATCCAAAGGTTCATTTGTTGAGGATGCTATCCAGTCAGAGTGCATTACAGTTATGTTCCACTGATTTCAGTGGCCTTGGCTTTCCCTCTCCTCCTGAAATCAGTGTGTGAGGCAAAGCACCCTGTCTCCTCCCAAGGGTTAATGTGAACATTAGTAGACCTTTTCCTGCACTTCAGGGGTTGGTAATTAGTCTGTTGTCCACAGGCTCTTATTTCCTTCAAGGCAGGAGCCAAGAAAGTGACATCTAGTTTTTCTTGAAGACCTGGGCTCATTAAAGAAGGAGGGTGGGGTAGGAGTAGGAATGTTGATGCAATCTTCCAGAGCGTTCCTATGAAAGTGGGCCCTGATTAGATGTGGGGCATCATCTGATGCCAGAGGGCCATAAAGTATAATTGAGCTAGAGATTAAGGAAAGGGGATGGCTGACTTGGAGATTTTGCTGAACAGAGGGAGGGCTTCTAGTGTCCTGGCCCCACTGGGGGACCTCCTGGTGGCACCTGGTATTTTTGGCCACTGTGTGACAGAGTGTTGGACTGGATGGGCCATTGGCCTGATCCAACATTGGCTTCTCTTATGTTCTTATGACTCTGTTGAATTGTAAAAGAACACATAAGACTCTGTTTTTTTGGATTCTGACATTCTGGGACTGCGCCATCTAATATCAGGTATCCATGTACTAGATAGAAAAGTCAGCTTTTATTGCTTTCTGGTGTTTAATCAAGCAGACAGTGTTGCCTAATGGTATTCTTTCCTTTTTTTGTTTGTTGTTTAATAAACCTCTTCCTATTTTTTTTAAAGAAAAGCTCTGGTTTCTTGTGTGCATGAAACTTCAAGGACCCTCATCTCTGACCACTGCCGACCTATCAGAGGGGCAGTAGCTCAGGGGGACCCAGATCTGGGGCTTGACACAGTGGGACTAAGTACTTAATTTTGGCTGGATTGTTAGATTATAACCTGTATAAAATCAAAGTTATACATCTTTTCAAGTCTGATCCTGGCCGTCAAAAATAAGTCAGACGGAAGGCCCTTTTGGCCTTTGGTGAGTATATTCAAGGTGGTGTAGGACCCTAGTTGTGTATCTTTATATGCACTTTCTAGATTTACACCGCTCTTCAACCAGTAGTAAGATGTGTGTTTGGAGGTGGCGTCTACATATGAATTAAGTTTTTTCAGAATCCTTTTTTTTTTTGAAAAATTTTATTAGTTTTCCATAGTGATGATAATACATTAAGTCACATCTTATCAACAAAGAGCCATATAATTACTTCAAACAATCATATAACTTAGCCCAGACCGCTCCTACATCCCATTTTGCTTGTGGGTTCAAAAGATAACTTAACTTATCTAATTCCGCCCAATTCAACAAAATTTTGATTATATCCTCTTTACTCGGTAAATTCATTGATTTCCAGGATTTTGCCCGTACAATTCGTGCTGCCGTTGTTATATACACTAACAATCTCTGGTTTTCCTTAGTTAAACCATCCGGAACTAGATTTAACAAAAATATCTCTGGATCCAAAGGAATATCTATTTCCATGATCTCATTTAACATAGTTTTGATCATTGACCAATATATTTTTAACTTTTTTACACGTCCACCACATATGCAAATACGTTCCCCTTTTTGTACCACAGGTCCAACATTTATTAGAAATATTTTTATAACACCTATTCAACTTCTCTGGAGTCCAATGCCAGCGGTAAAACATTTTATATATGTTTTCCTTATAATTTACGGCTTTTAAGTATTTTATTGTGTTCCAAATCTTTGCCCATCTATCTATATTGATGCTATTACCAAAGTCCTTCATCCATTTTATCATGGTCGGCTTAACCATTTCATCTTGCATCTCATAGTTTATTAAGAACTTATATATTTTGTTAATTAATTTTTCATTTGTTTTCAGCCAAATCTCATCTAGCTCATTAGGTTTAATATTAATGCCCGTTTTTATATCTTTTTGATACCTAGATTGAAGTTGCACAGTTTCCTACCAAGTCAGTTGTAATCCTAGTTCTTCTCGTAGTTGTGTTTCTTTTTTAATTACTCCCTTATCATCTAATAATTTGTTGTAGCTTATTATTTTGTTGGCATTGAGAAGCGTTGGTTTTATAAATGCTTCCAGTGGCGAAACCCACCCAGGGATTTCCTGATAGAATTTGTTTTTTAGATCTAGCCATATATTCAGTAGTGCTGCTCTCAGTTTGTGCACCTTAAAATTAGAATGGATTTTATATTTCTCGTACCAAATATATGCGTGCCAACCCATAAATAAGTCGTGTCCTTCTAATAGTAATACTCTTCGATTTTCCAATGTCAACCAATCTTTTATCCACACAACTGCCGCTGCTTTACCATAAAGTTCCCAGTTTGGTAACCCTGTGCCACCTTTATCTTTCTGGTCTTGTAATAGTTTCCATCTGATACGAGGCTTACCTGATGACCAAATAAATTTCCTGGTTATTTTGTTCAGTTCCTTATAGAATAGGGCATTCTGTTTTAATAAAGGAATCGTCTGTGCCAGAAATAGAAATTTTGGCAAGATATTCATTTTAATAGCTGCTACCTTCCCGAGCCATGACAAATTCATGTCCTTCCATCTATTTAAATCTTCTTTAATCTTTTTCAAGAGTACAATATAATTATCTTCAATTAGAGAGCTTATTTTATTAGTACACATGATTCCTAAATACTTAATCTTTTTTACCACTTCAATACCGGATTTATCTTGTATTTTATCTTTCATCTGTTCTGAGCAGTTTTTAACTAGTATTTTTGTCTTTTGAATATTTATTTTGAGACCTGCTACTTTACCATAATCTTTGATAACTTCCAACAACTTTTCCAGTGATTCTAGGGGATCTTCTATAATAAACATCAAATCATCCGCATATGCGCAGAGCTTGTATTCCTGTTCTTTACATTTCAAACCTTTAATATCTTTGTCTTCTCTCACTTGCTCGCAAAGAAATTCTAATGCGAAGATGAAAAGCAACGGGGATAGAGGACAACCTTGTCTTGTGCCTTTCTCTATATTAAATTCCTGGGAGATATCTCCATTAATCCTTACTCTTGCCACTTGTTTCCTATATATTGATTCTATCATTGTCCTGAAGTAAACCCCCGGATCGCATTCTCTCAGTGTTGCTAACATAAATTTCCAGGATAAGTTATCAAAGGCTTTCTCTGCATCCATAAACATCAAAGCCACCTCTTTATCCGGATGTGCTTCATAATATTCTAATGCGTTGATGAGGGTTCTAATATTTTCCCTAAGTTGCCTTTTTGGAAGAAATCCCACTTGGTCTCTCTTAATTATTTGATTAAGAACCTTTTTAAACCTCTCGGCCAATAAACTTGCGAAAATTTTATAATCGGCATTAAGAAGTGAAATTGGTCTATAATTATCAATTGAATCTAATTTCTCCTTACTCTTTGGAATTAAGGTTATTAAGGCTGCGTTCCATGATTCTGGTATCTTGCCAGTCTGACTGATAGATTTTAACAGGTCTTTATATATTACTGAGATTTGCCCTTCAAATATCTTATAAAATTCACCCGGCAGACCATCTGGTCCTTCTCACTTTCTTCTTTCCTCTCCTCATCTTCCTCATCGCTTTCAGACTTTGATTCATTGTCTTCTTCTGCTAGACCCAGACCTACGCCATATGAGTCCAAAAAGTTATCCAGTTTGAATACTGAGGCCGAGGACAGACTGGCAATCTGAAGCGGGGCAGGCACGCTTCGCAAACGGAGGAAAGGAGCCCGTTCAGACATGCGCATCTGCCCATCGGCTCCGTTGCGTACTTACCCGTCTCCCAGCCGCTTTCCTTCCGCTTTACCCGGACACCGGTTTTTCCCGGTGTTCAGGGGCCTTCCTCCGCATGCCTCCCGCTTCCAAACAGTGTGAACTGGAAGAAGCGGGAGGCATCCGGAGGAAGTGTGAACGCACGGCAAAAAGTTTTGCGCATATGCGCATATGCGCATATGCAAATATGCGCATATGCGCATATGCGAAAAACATCAAAGGAAAACAAAAAAAAAGTGCAGCAGCACGCGCGAGCCCCGCGCGCTGGCTATGCGGCAGTCTGAACTCTCCGTGGCAGTCTGAATGCTCCGTATCGCCGCTGATCCGCATTGCTCTGGCCAGTGTGAACGGCCAGCTCCGTGAGTTTTTTCCCCCGCTCCAGTTCCCTCCGCTTTGCCTCCGCTTCAGATTGCCAGTCTGTCTTCGGCCTGAGTCTAGCTTATGTCTTCTCCCCTTGTATTCGAAGATCAGACCTTCTGGGATGTTCCACTTGAAGACGATGTTATGTTCCCGCAACACGTTAGCTAGTTATTGATATGACCTCCTCTTCTCACGGACTCTCCAAGGAATGCCTCTCAAGAATTTTACCTCATTTCCTTGTATGATGACTTTGGATTCATATGCAGCTTTCAAAATTTTATCACGTATATGTCTTTTGTTAAACCTAATCTGAACTTCACGTGGGACCTTGAACTTTTTTGCATATGCTGTATTCCTCCTGAACATAAGCTCTATTTCAGATGTAATTTCTTGCTTAGTACCCACTTTAAGTTGTTCTTCCAATGCTGTAACAATCTCCTCCTTCCAGTCCGTACTTAAATTCTCTGGGACGTTTTGACATCTTATCAGCAACGCTGATCTGTCCATCTCCAAGCCAATCAGAGCTTCCTCTAAATTCTCATTTTTAGCCTTCATCTCTTGTAAGTCAAGGTCCAGCTCTCTCACTCTGGCATAAGTCTGTCTTCCTCCGTTCGTTAATTTTTGTATGTCAGTTTTATTGCTTGCGACCTGCATCTTAACCTCTTCAATTTCAGTCTTGAATTGTGAAGCCAAATCATCAATCTTCTTATGTATTGGTTCTAATTCTTTTTGGATAATTGGTGGAAGCCTTTCTTCTACTTTATCCAGTACCGCTGGTAATGTACTTTCTAAGACCGCCTTGACTGCCGCTGAGACAGAGTCGTCTATCATGTTCTTAATCTCTTTGCTCGTGTACGCAGCACTTGATGCAGACTTCAGTTGACTCATGGTATTCAAGTTTGAGGGCGACGGTATGGAGCTCTTCCTTAAGTTGCCTGGGTTGCCTGATGCCATAAACCCTAAACTGCTCGTATTATGGAACAACTAATGCCTTATTATTCAATCAATTTAGCGTGTATTAATTTGTATTGGTATAAGTTGTTAACCTATTTTATTTATTTATTTATTTATTGTAATTTTAATTAGAAATTTAATTAGAACCCCAAATTTGCAATTTACCCTCTTACAGTTTTAACTCTAATCAATTTATACAATTTATACAGACACTGATTAACTAATTAATTAGGTAATTAATGAATTAATTAGATAATTGGATAATGAACTCCGCTAAATTAATTATTTATTTTACAGAAGTTTTTATTAAATCAATAAACTTTAATCAATTTTAGTGTATATTGCTAGCTATTAATCTCTTATTACACCCCTACAGTGACTTAATTAATTTCCCAAAATTTAATGAATTTAATTGGGTAAGTTAGTTTCCCAAAATTTCCCCACTACTTATGTTGATTTGAAATTAGTTTATTATTATTAATCCACTTAATCTAATCCCTAGTAGTTACTTAGTTACTTAGAAAATTAACCGCTGGCAAAGGCTATTAAATTCTATCCATGAATCAGTTAATTAGCCAGGGGACCCAATCAGTCTTTAAACACCAATATGATTAGCGCAATTAACACAGCTAGTACAATGTCTTACACAGAATATATCTCTTCAATCGCCCCCTACACAGTTGCAGCCGCCAATCACCCCCTACACACTTTACAACCCAATAGTTCAATTCCCCCTATGCTGCCCACACAATGTGACTTCAGCGACTTCAGCGAGTTTCTAAGTACTTAATTAGCCGTATGGCCGTCTTCTCCGCTTCAAACGCGTTTAGCAGTTCCCTTCATGGCACAGTCCGTCGCTCCTCCTCTTCGGAAGTACGCTCTGAACGTTCGTTGTTGCCTTGCCAGTTGCTCTTCTCCTACGTTTATAGCGTACTCCTGTGGAATCCCCCGCCGTAGATTTCTCCTCTCTCTCTCTATCTCCACGCATGCGCCGCCTCGCCGTCTCGTCTCCGCCCTGGCTGCACTTTCTCTCGAGTTGACCCTCCGCGCCGACGTCGAGCCGTAGAGGGGCCTCTCCCCAATTAGAACAAGTATTCCGCAAAAGGAAGCAAGAAAATAAGGAAAAAAAAAACACAGGTTAGTGCAGCACCTCGCGTCTTAAGTTCCTCTCCCCCGGACCTTCCCTGCCGCGTTTCTTTAACTGGCCGCTTCCCCCGGGGCTCTAGCTAGTTACTATCCACTGCTATACAAGGGCAAAATAATTTGTAATTTGTAATTAAATATATAATAAGTTTTGACCCGTACTCAACTTCTTTCCTGGGTCTCTCCGGATCTTCCCGGTCTTCTTTGGCTCCATTTGGTTCCTTTCCCTTCCCTTCGGTCCGAGGCCGCTGGTCCCGCGGTGACGGCTCACCTCCTAGGACTCCGCACAGAACTGGGGAAAAAGGACAAACCACTGCCCAGGGAAGGCAGCCAGCCTCCCGAGGCAGCCCCCAAGCTCTTTGGTTCTTTCTCCTCTACAAGAAAAAAGAAAGGCAGACGTTTAGCCTGGAAATTCTAGGCGTATATCACAGTGAACTCAGGAGCTCACACTCCTTGCGTCCACTGTTCGGGTGGGCGGAACCGGAACCAAGTTTTTTTCAGAATCCTGTGAGGTAGTAGAGCTGTGTGATGTTCCTAGTATTTCTATCCTTGGACTTATCCATCACATTTGGGAGGGGAAGGACTTTGGGAAGGCATACAGCTTTTTACTGTTCTATACCATGCTACAGAAAGGTGTAGTCTGAAACCCTTCCCCCGATTTGCTAGCTTTCTATGTGCAGAGAAGCGTGTGTGTGTGCACAATAGAATTTGCATGGAGCAAAATTTAACTTTGCAATCAATATTGTATAAACCAGTCCCTCTGGACTTTATTAGGGGGAAATATTGCTTGTTGCAAGCATCTCTGTTGAAAAAGCTTGGGGGGGGGGGTTGTGAGTGGTCCTCGGTGATGTTTTCAAATGTACATATTTGCCCCCTCCTTTGCTTACCTCCCTCTTCATGAGCAAAACCCCCTTCCTCTTTGTGAAATGAGTCAGGGGGAGGAACTGGAAGAGTGTGGGGTAGTTGAACACAGGAGGGACACTTTGTCATATTTTTTACCTGCTGAGGAATGGTAAGAACTGTCATTTTCTCAGCTAGCTATAGCTTCAAGCCAGGGACTGAGAGCTCCTTGAGTAAAGAAGGCTTTTGTTTGTTTGTTTCTTAAAGTAAAACTTTACAAGACCAAACAAACTATATGCTTTGCAAACAGAAGGTCCCAATTTTAATCTCTGGCCTTCTCGTAACAAAGCATCTCCACTTCCAGAACTGGGGGAGACCTCTGGCCTGGGAGTTTGGAGAGGCCCTGCCTGAAGAGTTAGACTGCACAGTACTAGGTTGACCAATGGTCTGACAAGTTCATACAAGGCAACTTCATATTTTTGTATTATTTTAGAGAAAGGAAGGTACTCTGCCTTCATATTGTGGTGTTTTTTTCATTTGTAGATCTTGGAGTACTTTGCAAAATGCTTCTGTTTCTAAGTTTTCTTTAAAAAGCCTTAATTTGGAGTGAAGAATGGGTAACAGGCTTCTCTTAAAAACATGTCTAAATATAGTTCAGTACGGTGTTGTTACATAATACACGGTTAGGTAGAGCAGGCATCATTTCTGGGGAGAAAAGGGAAGGAAAAATAACGGTCTGCTGCTGTGTGGTAGAAGAAGTTTTTAAGATGCCTCACAGAATCCAGTCACTGGCTCTGCAGTGAGAGTTAACAATAGCTAGCATTATTGTTGGCTTAATACTATTGATATTTTAATCTTAGGGGGGTTGTCTCTAGGATCCTGAGATCTTCTTGTCCCTGAAGATATGTTTTTGAGAAGATGAGTTTATGTATAACCTTTATCTCCTATGCTCTCCACCAAAGCAGCTGAGGTGTTTTGTAATGTGTGATTCAGCACCTCCATACCAACAATTGTTAATAGTAGACATGTCTTCTACACAGCTACGTCCACAATTACCACAGTATTCTTTTCAGGCATTCCTTGTTTCTCTATGTGTGATGATTTCATGTTTTGGCGTGTGTGTTTCTTTAAATGGTTAGTGTGCAGTAATGCAAGAAGAATGGTAGAGGGAGACAAGTGTGATGTGATTGGCTGATGACTGAGAGTGCGGGAGGAGAGATGTCTCTGAGGAGATTCTGTATTCAGTGTTTAGGAAGAGAAGGGTGTGGAGAGTTTGTGAGAGAGTCTGTATGGCAGAAGAAGCAGTTTGAGTCTATTCTGTGCGACTAAGACAAACAGTTCAGCCTGTGTGGCTAAGAGAGACAAATAGTTCAACCTGTGTGGCTATATATATGAACAAGAAAGTTAAGCTTGTGCTATATGAGAGAGAGATAAGCCTATTAGAGTTGAGTTTTGGTGTTTGAGTGACTGTGTGTGACACCAAGCTTTGTCAGTTATATTTTCTTTCTTCAGCAACAGTTCTCTCTTTGATCCAGATTTCCTGAACCATAATGATATGGAAACTTGATACATAGGTTTTAACAGCAGGGTCCTTCATCCTACAGCTCTATCCTGTGATATTCCACGATAGCATTTTTATATGGACATTTGATACAACAACAGTTCAAAAATACCCAGAAACTTATTTTGTTCTTGTATAAATAAATCCTTATTTGTTTAAACTTATCCCAGCAATCAGATCAGTCCTTCTTCAGAGCCACATAGTCCTCTGAAGTGCCCAGGCACTGGGCCATTCTACCAAAATAGAGAGATTTGGAATTTTTAATTCCTGGTGGCAGCAGAAATCTACCAAGTTCATGTACACAGAGTGTGTTTTAAAGGAGAAACAGCCTCCCCAATAAGTGAGGAAGTCACACTATGTCTGTTGTAATGCCAGTAAAGGTCTGTGAACTGTGAATTGCCTATCCAGTACATTTTTAAAAATCCTGTCTTTCTTCTAAAGAGCTCAGGGTGGTATACATGGTTATCCCCTCCTTTTTATCCACATAACAAGTTCTGTGTGGTGAGCTACAGTGAGAGACAGCGACTGGCCCAAAGTCATCCAGCAAGTTTAGGGGGGGGGGTTTGATTTTGGGTCTCCTAGATGCCTAACCACTACACCACACTGGTTTCTAGAGAGCTGTGGCTGTTATCTGTGAGATGCCTGGGTTGTGCTATATGTGAGTGCATCCTCATGGGATACTTGGAGGAAGGTTTTGACTTCATTAGTTAATTCACAGGCGATGTAAAAGGCCTCTGCCTGAGATCCCGGAGGGCTGCTGCTGGTCTGAGTAGACAATATTGACCTTGACAGACTGATAATCTGGTTCAGTATAAGGCAGCTTTGTGCGTTCATTGTTTCCCTTGAGTAATATTTGAGTAATGTGGAGTGTGTGATTTCCTTTACCGCAATTCAACACATTGTTTGCTTATGTTCCATTGGGTTTCCAAGTGTTTTTAGTTATGTATTGCACCCAGTGTAGTCAGACAGATCTATTTTTTTAAAAAAAAATATGGACTTGAGTTACCTTATACCTTGCTGGCTTGGGGCATTCTGTGCTTTTGTTACAGATCGTAATTGTACACTGATTATTGTTTTGATCATTTTACTCTGTGGGTTACTGTGCAGGTTTGTTCTAGAGTGGTGGCTAAGAAATGTATTAAAGAAATCCCTGACTGTTGCATTCTTCTGTTCTGTTAAAACCTGATTTTTTTTAAAATGAAGAAAACTGTGTGTGTGTGTGTTTGTATTTAGTGTAGGTTTGTGACTTATCCATGTTTTTAGGGTATATTGGAATTAATTGAGTTCAACTAGTCACAGGTAATTCTTGAACTTAATCCAGGAGGCTTTTACCGAACCAACAGGAGTCACATCCAGGTGGCAGAACGGTGGGTCTTTACTGCATGGTACCTATAATGAAGAAGAGTCTGCAAAGTTTTTCCAGGAAGCACTAAATCAGTGGAGAAGCAGCAGTTCCCTCCGAAAGCAGACGGAAGAACGTTGTTGTCAGTCTGAGCCAGGTATAGAACAATAGCTGCTAACTATTGTTTGAGGGGAAAACATGCTTTGCGTAGCAGTGCATTCTTCAGTCTGAACAAATAAGCAGAGCCCTAATTTACACTGGGCTTTCAAGCTAAGTGCGGTTAACGACGGATAACACTTCCAAACAAGATACCGAATATAACAATTTATTGTGTTATTCTAAAAACAGAACGTCAGAAATAACAAAATGCAGCTGCAGATTCTCTCTTCGGCATATGGCAGCCACAGCTGTTCCATACAAAGGGTTGGATCCAGACTAAATTTTCCACTAACCTGGTTTTGTTCATTAGTTTCCCCCTTCCCACTGTAGACCCTCTCCCCACCAGAAGGGGTATCTTGTGGAGAACATTGGGCTGCAGTAGAAGGGGGGGGGGGGGAAGCAGGAAGGTTCCATTTAGCAATGGGGAACTTAATCTGGATCCACCCCAGAGATGAGTGAAGGATAAGAACTCAAGAAAAATCTGGCTGGATCAGATCAATAGTTCATCTAGTCCAGCATCCTGTCTCTCACAGTGGCAAACCAGTTCCTCTGGATAGCCAACAACAGGTGATAGAGGGCAAGGCCTTCCCCTGATGTTTCCCCTTGGCTCTGGGGTTCAGAGTCTTAGTGCCTCTGAACGTGGTGGTTTCCCTCATCCGCCATGGCTAGTAGCCATTGATAGACTTATCCTCCATGAATCTATCTAGTCCCCTTTTAAAGCTGTTTATTCCTGGGCCATCACTACATCATCTGTTAGTGATTTCCACATTTTAATCACTCTCTGTGTAAAGTAGTATTTCCTTTTGTCTTTCTTGAATGTACTGCCCATCAGTTTCATTGGATGCTTTCGCGTTCTAGTGTTTTGGGAGGGAGAAAATTATCTTTGTCAACTTTCTCCACCCCATGCATAATTTTATAAGCCTCTATCATGTCCCCCCTTAGTCGTCTCTTTTCTAAACTGAAAAGTCCCAGACGCTTCAGCCTTTCCTCATAGGGAAGGTGCCCTCCTCTGTACTTTTTCGAGCTCTGCAATGTCCTTTTTGAGATACGGTGACCAGAACTTTACACAGTATTCCAAATGAGGCCGCACCATAGATCTATACAGGGGCATTACAATATTGGTTGTTTTATTCCCAGTCTCTTTTCTAATAATTCCTACGATAGAGTTTGCCGGTTTCACTGCTATAGCACACAGTACTCTTAGGATACTCTTAGGAGCATTATTAGCTACCGAAATAGGATTGTCTTCATTCAGTTGTATATGTCGAATAACGTGTGTCTGGCTTGGAGAGTGGAGATAGACATTCTGAGATGGCATTGCCCTGGTTGCTAGCGTTGGGTCTGCTGAATGTGCACCTACACTGGTAACTTAACGAGCACCAATTGTTGATCAGTGAAGCATCCGCAGTGGCTGCATAGCCAGGGCTGGGCTCAATGTTCCCTCTAAGCTGTGGAGTCTTGTGAGCAAAAATTCTACTTTGTGAGCTACTGGCGTTAAAGTGAGTGAGCGATTTGGCTGCTGCATGAATTAGTTTGCTCTGGAGCCATCCTTCCTGAGCCAAGACAAAAACGTGCGTGCCGGAGGCTAAAAGACTGTGAACTAGCTCACACTAACTCAGCTTAGAGGGAACACTGGTTGGGCTTACACTGCATGGGTTGTGCATGTATACCAGGAGACAATCAGTTAGACCCTTAGAATTTTTTTCCTGAGCTTCTCGCCCCCCTCCCCCTCCCCTCTACTTATGTTGTTGGAACTTAAGACTCACTACTGACGATAAGATGTGGTTAATACATTTGAATGGTAGCTAATGTATTTTTCTGTATTCTTACAGAAAATACAGAAACCTGTGAGGCACAAACAAGTCCTCCAATTGTGAAAAAAACGATGGAAATTCAATTCAAAGAGGATAGCTTGAAATATATGGAAAGATTATGGCTTAGGAAATATAAAAGGTATTCATGAAGCTACCTACATACATGAAAGAAACTGTTTTCCTGATCTAGTTGCCTCTTTTATTGCGGTGTTTTTTTTACAACTCTAAAGTATCTGTACAATGATATTGGAAATTATTGCTTTATAGTTAAGTATGTTACCACTATTAAATAGAATAATTTAATTTTAGGGGATTATATTGTTAGTTAGCAAGCAGCTGAAATCTTTTTTACTTGCTCTGTTCATAGAAGAAACTACGGGTATAAATTCTAGTATTGAAAAGAGCCGCCGTTTAGTATCGACCCAACTTTAGTCGCAGTGTGCGGACAAAAAGGATTTGCAGTATATTACTGCAGTCTTGAAGCATTTGTTTCTTTTTTTTACTTGCATAGAACTCCACTTGAGATGTTGCCAGATGTTCTAGAAGAAGAACTTAAACCTGCCAGATCCCCGATAAATGAAGCTCATGATACTTGGGTTGGAGAAGAGGAAGACGAGGATGAGGAAATTGTAAATGCTCATTTAGCAGGTTTGCTGGCCTTCTCAATCCATTATATAGAGTACTTTAGAATTCCCAGAGGGAAGACATTATAAGAATCTGATCGGTTAATCAGGTTTTTAGGAGGATGAATATCAGAGCTCAGTTTACAAGGCCATATTAAGATCTGTTGCACATGCGTGTTGTGTGGCCACATGTTGGTACACTACAACTGAAGCTAAGGATTTGCAGCGGAGTGGACAGCTGCAGCAAGGTATGTGTGTCTGCTAAGCATTCACACAGCTAGTCAAATCCATTATCTGAATATGATTAAGTGAACCAACACTAAAAGATTGCATGTATAGAGAAGACTTCAGTGGCCGTGAAACATTGTTCAGGTTGGAGGCTGTAGCAGAATCTCTGAGCTGCAGATGCCTCTCTGCTCCCTATGCTTTCCATGCTTTTGACACACAACAGGCAGTCATTGTTTTGTTTTTATGACAAGATTGCATTTCAGTCTTGGGTCCAGGAGTACATCGGTCTAGCCGAGTACTCGGTGATCAACACTGAGTAGCTCTCACGCCGAACCAAACAAAGATGGTTTGTTTGGTTCAGTGGAGAGCATATTTACTACATGGAAAATGTATTTACTACATGGAAAGTGTATTGGCGTTCTTCTTGCTTCTTACCAACACTGAATCAGAAATAGCAGATATTTCTTCTTTTCTTGAAAATGGGACAAAGGATGTTCTGAGAGGAAGGAAACATGATGATAGATAAAAACTAACTATGTTAAACACAAGAGTAGGAAACAAAGAAGAATCAAATATAGTTAGAAGATTTGGGATAGGACCACAATTTATTTATTTATTTATTTTATTGATTTCTACCCCGCCCATTCCAGCCTAGGCATGCTTAGGGTGGCTCACAACAAGATAAAACTTTCAAATACATAAAACATATACATCATATTTAAAACAACATTAAAATCAACAATAATAAAGTGCTACTAATTCCAATGTTTACAGTCATTCTGTTGGTCCGCTTCAGTTTGCTTCAGTTGTGAGGGAGGGGGGGCTACCACCACAGCTGTCAGATCTAACTAATAGCGCTCCCGCTAGTTATAGCTGTAGTGGTAATGGTGGCGGCTCCAAAGGCCTGGCGGAAGAGCTCCATTTTGCAGGCCCTGCGGAACTGTAAAAGGTCCCGCAGGGCCCTGATCTCCTCTGCTAGCTCATTCCAGCAGAGTGGATCCGCCACTAAAAACGCCCTGGCCCTAGTTGTTGCCAATCTGGCCTCCTTGATACTCGGGAGGACCAGTCAGCTCTAGTTCCCTAAACGCAGTGCTCTCTGGGGCATATACAGGGAAAGGCGATCACTCAGGTATGCTGGACCCTGGCCAAAATGAACAGTTCATAGAATTCTGTGTAGACAAGTGTTTGTTCATCACAAAACAAATGTTTCAGGCAACAAAACAGAGGATTGTATATATGGACATCACTGGAAGACCACTACAGAAATCAATAAATTAGAGACTTCCAGTTTCGGCGGCTCCAAGAATCGCGGCCCAGACTCGGTGGCTTAGAAGGGGTATCAAGTAGGACTTGAACCCCCAGGGACCCTTGGAGGGGGACCCTGCCTGGGGTGCGAGGGGTTAGCCTCTCCTGGGATGGCGATCTCAGGATTGAGGCTCCCCTTTGTCCCGAAAGGTTCAGCCGCCGCAGCGCCTCCAGGCATTGCAGAGTGCACACTGGATGGCTGCAGGAGTCAAATAAGCTGAAAAGAAAAAATCAGCTTAACTGGAATGCATGGTGAAATTGTGAGTGTTGGATGTATGGCAAGATTCTCTATTTTTAACAAGTTGGAGAGTGTGGAATTTAAACTTTAAATCCCCCCCTTTTAAAGAAGTGGCGCTGTATTAACGTTAGAGAATCTTCTTGGTCAGCTGGATAGCTTTGGGCTCCTTATCTTAAACTAAATAAAAAGCAATGGCGGGAAGGGGAGAAAAGATGGCGGGGAAATCCAGACCTTCTCCAAAAGCTCCCTTTTCTCTTCCGGTTTCAAAAACCAAGACTAGTACAGACCTAAATACTGTATTAGCGACTGCATTGTGCCCTCTAATGGATCAGCTGACTGCAGTTAATATAAAACTGGATAACTTGCAGAAAAATGTAACAGAAGCCAGCAAGAGATCTGAAAGAATGGAAAAGGACTTGCTGGAAGTTAAATCCAAAACAGGAAAGAATGATTCAAGATTGCACAAAATGGAAAAAGAAAGAGCCTCTGATAAGGACAATTTACTAAAATTACAGATGGAACGTTCAAACTTTTTTTTGAGATTCCAGGGTGTTCCACAAAACCAAAGTGAGAATCTCAAGCAGTTGTTGAGTGAAGCTTTAACTCCTGTGACAGGTATGGAAGCAGTTACATTACGAAGCAATATGGATATGGTTTACAGAACCTATCCGGATTTTGTTAAGAAAAATAACCTGCCAGGAGAAGTTATGGTTAAATTCTCTAAAAGATCAATGAGAGATGTGGTGCTCAAGGCCACAAACAGAACTACCCTCAAGATCCAAGAGGAGGAGATTAAGGTATTAAAAGACATTCCATTTGAGATTAGGAAGAAGAGGAAATCCTACAAAAATTTAACAACGATGCTGCAATCAGAGAACATTCCATATAGATGGCTTAATCCTGAAGGATTGACCTTCAGTTACAAGGATAAGAAGCAAAAGATTGACTCTGTGGCGAAAGCAAAGGCTTTTTTGGACTCATGCAAGAAGCAAGGCAGTACTTCTACAGAGGATTCATTAGAGCTGCAGGAAAGCATTTATGGACTGGAAAGCTTGAAGTCTAAAAGCAGTGGAACTGAAGAAGAAGAGTCTGAGTCAGAATTAGGTGCAGCTGCCCCTAAACTCCCCGGAGAAGAAAAGAAGAAGAGAAGATTAAAGAAAAAATAATTTGTGTTTTCTTTAAAACAGGTTTTGAATGTTCTCTATGTTTTTGTTATTGTACTCTCTTTGAGTTTCAGTGAACTAGCTTGGTTAGTAAGTAATGAATTATCACTTTAAGCAATTTTGTTAGCCTGGATTTAAAAAGTATTTCTTGAATTATTGAAATAATAGCTTAACATATCTCTTTTTTTACTTCTGTATACCTTATGGTAGACTAGGATTTTAGTTATTGTAGTGTTTTTAGTAGATGTAGTGGATAAAATCAATAAAAATATTCAAAAAAAAAAGAAATCAATAAATTACATAATTGGAAGCAGAAGATGGAGAAGCTCTGTTCTGTCTGCTAAAACAACACCGGGGCTGATTGTGGTTCAGACCATGAAGTCTTAATATGGAAGGTCAGAAAGCTGAAGAAAGAAACCAAAACATTTATTGTGCCAAAATATAATCTAAGCAACATTTTTGAAGAGTTTAAAGACCATGTGAATAACAGATTTGCTTTACTAAGTGCAAGTGAACATGAACCAGAAGAACTGTGGTTTGAAACCAGAGATATTATTAGAGAAGAATGTGCATTCTTTTGATTCCTGTAATCAAAAGAAATGAAAGGCCTTGATGGATGACTGATGAAACTCTTAAAATTGCTAAAGATAGATGAGAAGCAAAAGTAAAAGGTGACAGAAGAAGAATCAAAAGTCTAAATGCAGTGTTCCAGTGACTGGTACATAGAGACAAAGAGAACTATTATAATGGCCAGTGTAAATAAATAGAACAACAGAAAAGGAAGAACATGAGATCTGTTCCACAAGATCCAAGAAATCAAAGGGAAATTTAAAGCATAGTCAGGCATGCTGAAAGATCAACATGGAAATACATTAGCTGAACAGGACAAAATAAAGCAAAGATGGGAACAGTACATTGAAGAACTACATTAAAGAGATGAAAGTATGACAGATTCCTTCCAAGAAGCATCTTTTGAAGAAGAGCTTTCAGTTTTAGGGAAGTGAAAGCTGTACTGAGAGCAATTTGGAGAAATAGAGATATTCCAAGTCACAAAAATGGAGTCCATCAAAATCTTGATAAGAATATGTCAACAAATATGAAAAACAAAACAATGGCCCAAAGACTGGAAACAGCCAATTTACATTCTAATTCCTGAAACCGGGGGCATCAAAGATTGCAGCAACTATTGGACCATCTCATTAATTACCCATGTGAGTAAAGCAATGCTCAAAGTCTTACAATAAAGACTGTTACCATATCTGGAACAAGAAATGCCAAATGTTCAAGCTTGATTCAGAAAAGAGGAACTAGAGATCATATTATAAATATAAGTTGGTTACTGGAGTATACAAGAGAATTTCAGAAGAAAATCAGCTTGTGTTTCATAGATCACAACAGAGGTCTTGACTATTGTGGGTCATGAAAAGCTATGGCTAGTTTTAAAACAAAAGGGATATTCCACAGCATCTGATTGTTTTGCTGTGCAACCAGTACTCTGGACAAGAGGCTACTGTTGGGACAGAATGTGGAGAAACAGAATGGTTTCCAATTAGCAAAAGTATCAGATAAGGATGTATTTTATCTCAACAACAGCAAGAGTTTAATAGGGTCAAAGATCAATCAAATAACATACACAATGTGAGGTATTATATCTCCTTGTCTCTTCAATCTATATGCAGAATATATCATAAGGAAAGCTGGGATAAGGAAAGCTGAAGTAGAAAGTGCCAAAGTAGGATTACATCTGAACAGCAAGAAGACAAAAGTAATGACTACTGGGGAATTATGCAACTTTAAGGATGATGTTGAAGAAACTGAAATTGTTCAAGATTTTCTGTTCCTTGGCTTTGTCATCAAGCAAAAGGGAGACTGCAACCAAGAAATCAGAGGGAGATTGAGAGGACAGCCATGAAGGAACTAGAGAATATTCTTGAGTGTAAGGATGTGTCACCGGTGACCAAGGTCAAGTTAATTCATGCTATAGCATTCCTGATTACTATGTATAGGTGTGAAAGTTGGACAATGAAGAAAGCTAATAATAATAATAATAAATAATAATAATAATATGTTGGAGGAGAGTCATACTGATACTGAGGACTGCCAGAAAGAAAATCATTGGGTTCTTCACCACTCCCTAGAAGCTAAGATGTGGCCATTGTACTTTGGTCACATTCTAAGAAGACAAAGAGTCACTGGAAAAGACAGTAATGCTAGGAAAAGTTGAAGGGAGCAGGAAAAGAGGAAGACCCAACGTGAGATGGATTGACTCTATAAAGGAAGCCATGGCTCTCTGTTTGTAAGACCGAAGCAACGATAGGACATTTTGGAGGACTTTATTTCGTAGCATTACCATAAGTCGGAAGCAACTTGAAGGCATTTTACACACCTATACAGCTACCTTAATTTATTTTACTTGAAGGTTGTGTCTGGAATACTTTAACTCAGGGGACCCTGTGTACTCTTTCAGTGCCTTTAGTCCTCAAAGCCCAGATGTACGGTGTACTTCAGCCCCTTCTGTTTCTCTGTCAGTCAGTACAGCAGAGGAGGGCTGATTGAGATACCAGTGAAATCCATGGGGTATCCCTGTTACCAGATGTTAAGTGGTCTTTCTGTGCCTTTTTCACAGGAATGTCTCAAACTGTTGGTGCATAGCACTGTAAATGTGGGAGTCTGAACCTCTTTTTTCCCCCTTGCAAATAATCCCTGCTTGTATCTCATCCTCTTTTCTCCTTCTATTTCTGGAATGTTATGCTGTGTTGGTATTCTCAGTTTACTCCTGAGATTGCCTAAATACTATTGTCTCAGAGATCTGAAATAACCATAAAAGCTCACTTTATTTTAGGATTTTCCAATTTAGCATAAATTGTGTTATCCTAACGAGATAGCTCAACTGCTCACTCCTAGAATATGAAACTAGAGAGTGTCCTTTTCACGTCTGGTGTTTCCTTAATCTGGAGGTGTTTGTCTGCATGAGTATTTCACAGGGGTATGCATTAGTACAAGTCTTTAAAAAAAAACTGGCAGGATTTTTTTTTTTAATTCCAGCTGAAGAGATGAAAAAATTCTGGGCAGATGTTAGGAAAGAAGAGCCTGAGGCAGTTCCTGTAAACCTTGAGTCTTCTCTGAAAATTGAGATCCTTGAAGATGTAAGTACGTATTGCACGGTCTGTTCTATTCTGTTTTATTTGTTGCAGCTAAAAGCTCTTATAAGCCTATATAATATGATCTTGCACAGTATCCATTAAAAAAATGAAAACTGGGAATTCAGACAACCTCCTAAGCCTGTTGTTACAATGCTTAAGTAATATATCAATATCTTAGTGCCATAAGGGGGGGAACAGTGGTTTGACCACGACCAACCACTGAACAGTGGGTTGGAGGTGGGTGGGAGTGGGTGAGATAAAGAAAACTGACATGACCATTGCACATGAGGGAAAAGCCACCTCAAAACCGGCTTCCAGAAAAACACTGGAGTCAAAGTGGTTTCTAAAGAACTGGGGGAAAAGGGGGAAAACAAAAATCCCAAAGTGAAAACTAAAAATGTGTACAGAAATCTGGGGATAAACTGAGGCAGTATTGCACCAGAACTGACAAGAAGACCCCATGCAGAGAGGCCCTGAATGAATGGGAGCCTGCGTGTTATAAGTGGTTAATGTTGAACTGGGAGGCCTGTGTTCAAATCCCCCTCTGCCATGAAGCTCATTTGGGTAGCTTAAGGCCAACCAGTCAGTCTTGGTTTAACCTGCCTCACAGAGGTGTTATGAGGATAAAATGGGGAGTGGAGAACCATGCACATGCCACCTTGAACTCCTTAAGGAAGGAAGGGTGGGATTAAAAATGTGTCACACAGAATACGCTCAACACATGTTTTCCTGGATTTCCCGGCATGATGTGTCTGCCCACATTTTGTCCAGTGTATTGTTCTATTTTGAGACAGCTTCATGGAGGAGAGGTCCCATCTGTGGCTGCTAGCCATGGTGAGTAAAGGGAGCCTCCATATTCAGAGGCAATAAACCTTCTGAATCCTAGTGCTAGTAGGCAACGTCGGTGGGAGGACCTGGATCTCTGTGCCCTCTTTGTTGGCCTTCTAGTGCAACCGGTTGGTTGGCCACTGTGAGAGAAGATGCTGGACTAGGTGGACCTCTGGTTTTATTTCCAAGAACTTGCTGGAGTATTTCCAAGAACTTGCTTTCTACACCAGAGCTCAGCCTTGAGATACGGAAGGTGATGATGCAGAAAGTGTGCCTTTGAGTTTATCCTTAGTAGCTTAGCTTTGTCAGCCAGTAAGCATAATGCTGCCACCGCAAATCTGGAATTAGGAAGGTAACAAAGGGTATCTCGGAATCTTGGCACCTCTCCTTTTAGCGATCAAGGTCTGTTGGCACAATAGACTATGCGTAGCTGTCTGTGCTGGATGACAACTGGTCATTTGATATCAGCAGCAACAAATAAGGATTCTGCTCACTCCATTCATACTGCGTAAAAGGAAAGGCGTGGCGAGCAATTAGACTCCATATGGCTCCTCCTTGCCCTATTGTAGGAGAAAGAGGAAAGCAGGGGAGGAGCAATTTTACACTGACATTTGGGCAACCATAAGAGCATAGTGTCTTATGCTCATTCGTAATAAAGCCCCTTTATAGATTCCAGGAGGCAACACAGTTGTATGTTTGAGCCTTCAGGATGGAACGATCTGATTTTTTTTTAAAAAAATAACATATTTGTTTTTTATAAGACTTGCAAGGAGGAGCCAGAAGAGTCTGCCAACGTTGTGATTGTGGAAGCTGGATCTGAAGAGTTTGATGACTACAGGTGATGATTTTGATCTGGTTATGAAGGATGGGTGCACACGGCTGCCCAGGCCAATTTTGGTCAGCATCCCTGATAGTGTTTTGGGAATATCCCTTGCGGACAGCCCAGATCTTTGCTGCTTAGCAAGCGAATTAACTTCATGTTTCCCCATAAAATAATACATTTCAAGAATAAAAGGCGAAACATGGTTTCATTTTATAGTTTTTCTTCTCTTTTCTAAATATGTAGCTGATATTTATGTTTCCATGCTGTCTTTCCCAGTCAGTTGAATGCATGCTGTGTCAATGAAATGGCTCCAGTATAAAATCAGCATGACAGGTGACTTGCAGAGTGCCAAAGGCCTCCTGAACTAAAAATATCTCAATATGTAGTTCATACGTATTTTCAACTCATGCAAATCTGTAGGAGGAGACTTTTTCGTGTGACAGTCTGTTCATTTTTTTTTTCCTGTTCCAATTTTTGCCATATATATCAAGCGGTACCATGTCAGAAAATCACAAAACTGAACCAGACATTTTTCTGGCACAAGCTGTCAACGTTCCCACGAGGTCATCTCTTTCCTCTGCAGCTGACAAAGAAAATGATTTAACTTTTCTTCGTAATAAACATGAAGAAACTCCTAGAGGTAAGCTTGAAACATCCGTTTTTGTTGTCGGAGAACTTGTGTCAACATTGTTTTTTTGCCTATAGTTACGTTATCTGGTGCTTGTTCACACTTCAAAAGCACCGAGTTTTATCACTTGGATCTAGCATTAAGAGGCAGTTTCTATGTTTGCTCTCAAAGGCACATCATCTTGGCAGCTGCTGGTGTGCCTAGCTGAGCAATGTTTTGTAGAACTACAAGTTGGTGAAACTGGGTTGGAAAAGGGTTCACCTCTGGACCTCGCACAGATTGTTGCCGTAGGTGATGTGGACGGGCATGAAGCTGTCTCTGTTGAAATCGGAAGTGCTAGATGAGCACTGAAATGGATGTTACACAGATGTTATCCAAGCATCGGCCATCAAGTAAAAGCATCTCTAATGAAAACAAGATTGGATGAAATGTAACAGAAAATAATGAGGGGGGGAAAGTAACAACTGCTCCTGCTTTTAGGCTTGGATGAAGGAGTTCTTCAGTGGCCTGAACTTAGTAGTGTTTTTGATTATCTTTAAAAATGATTTCTGAATACGGAAATAGCCAAATTAAGGGAGGAGACAGTAACCAGCCATTTGTGTAATGGCAACAGCTCCTGTCTAAATTCAGATCCCTGGTTTTATGTGTGAGCTGACATAACTTGTGTGTTTAATGGGCTGTTTTAAGATAATGATTTGAGAGTCTGCATGCAGGGATTTAAATTGACATAATGTCTGTTTGTCCCCCCCCCCTCCCCCTTAGGAAGCTCAACTTCTGTACAGTCGGAAAGAACGAATGTTCTTTGTGATCCTTCCAGTACCGAAGAAGTTTCCAGCATTCCTTATGAAAGAGCTGCAACAAAAGAAAAACCCCTTGTAGTGAAAAAGAATTGCTCCTGCATGTCAGCGGGGCAGATTTCTAGTCCTCCTGAGTTGGCTCCTTGTGAATCTTCCCCTCTGATGGAATTCCTTAAGGACTGCGAGAGAGCACCAGAGTTGAGGGAAGCGTTGCCAGTAACTACCAAGTGTTCCACGGTAAAAAAGGAAGAATTGTTCCCCATCGCTTTTCACTGAACTGCGTTTCAAATTAGCAGTAAGAATACATTCCCGGCTCACAAGGCATGTTGCCCTTTTAGCCTAACTCATAGAATAAGACCATTTTTTTTCACCATGGGAGCTAAAGGAATGTGTCTGTGCAGGGACATCAGATGGTGGAGAGGAGGAAAAGTGAGAAAAGTGACAGCACAGGCGGGGGCTGTGGCTCACTGGAAGAACCTCTGTTTTGCATGTGGAAGGTCCCAGGTTCAGTCCCCAGCATCTCCAGTTAAAAAAGACCAGGCAGTAGATGATATGAAGGGCCTCTACCTGAGACCCTGGAGAGCTGGTGTTGGTCAGAATGGACATTGATGGACTGATGGTTTGATTCTATATAAGGCAGCTTCATATGTGTTCATGTGCCAGATGCTTCCTCCAATAGCTCTGAAGAGGGTTGATACTTCTTTACCTTTGCCCTGTTTCCTTTTCAGATAAAATATGTTTTTTAGAAAATGTATACGACACCTCTCCAGGCCTTTTCCATTCACCCACTGACTTTTCAAAGGGATCCTGTCACCGCATACACATGGAGGCACCTTCCTTGGACGGTTCTGTGAGCGGAAGCCAACAGGGAACTCGGATGGCCTGTTGCAGTTTGCTCATGAGCCCTTTCATAAAGTTGCCGTGCAAACAGTCAATATTAGATTGGGATTGCATTGTTAATTCACCCAACTTCTTTCACCATTGCCATTCTGATGCCTGCACAGACGGTTTGTGACTCGCATTCAATACATAAGTCGTATACAGTATTCATATGAACTCCTCCGCCTTCTTCCAGGGTAAAACCGGAAAGCAGACGCTAAGTCAGAGAAGCTGTTACGTGCTTGCCCAGCTATAGCCACTGCTCCTACTTAATAAATTGACAGAAGAGAGGAGTACAAAGAAGGCTGCCTAGAGCCTTGAGTCAGTTGTGGAGCTCTGTCAATGCTGTTACCCGATATTGAAGGAAAACTGGTTTGCTCTGTGATAAGATAATTTTCAGTTATTCCTTGAAGTTTGATGGGTATTGAGAACGCAAGAGGTGGTTTTTCCTTCTTGCTTCCCTTCCAAGGTAGGCATTGTTTCTACGTTTAGAATAGTGGAGGCATTCCAGTTCTTGTGACCTTTTGAAAAATCTGTGCTTCATTGTAATGCATCAAGGCAATCCTAAGTAACTAAGCAAATTTCAATATCTCCAAATTTACTTAAACTATCTGTGCTGCATGAGAGGGGCCAAGATAATACATGTGGATAATTTTTGACTTTTTCCTTATGACATTTTAAAGAACAGTTATATTGAGCTCATATGCTTTATAGGCCCTGTGCAGACATTAAACTTATTGACAGTTTGTTTCCTTTTACCATAGTTGTACCTTAGTTATGTGCACATAATACTTAACTGTGATCAGGGGTCTTTTTTGTAGCAGGAGCTCCTTTGCATATTAGGCCACGCATCCTTGATGTAGCCAGTCCTCCAAGAGCTTACAGTAGCCCCTCTGTAGCTCTTGGAGGATTGGCTACATAGGGGTGTGTGGCCTAATATGCAAAGGAGCTCCTGCTACAAAAAGAGCCCATGATTAATGCAAATGTATGACTCAAGAACCCACTTCAAGACTAATTTCTATATGCTGGTTTTTACATGTTACATGTACATTGAGCAAAACTATAATTTTCTTGCCTCTCTGGCCTTTGTACCTGTAAAGTCACAGGTAGTTCAGATAGGTGGTCTTGATTTCATTGTTCATTTGGGATCTTGGACCAGAGTTAAGGCAGAAAACCTTGGTTAAACTTTATCTGCACAGGCTCATAGGCTTTATAGTTTTAAAATTCAGCCTGCTGTGGAGGTCCACACAGTGTGGTCTCAAAATGGCCAACCGTTTGACCTTTCCAATCCCTTTTGTGTCATCCCAGTTGTTGCAAGAAGTGGCCTTAAAAGAGAAACCCATTTGTACCCCATATCAAGGACTTGAGGGATTCTTTGCAATGAGTACAAGCTCTCAGGAAGTCACGGCAGACTTGTTTCCTTCCCCGTGCACAGGCGGGCAGTCTCCAAGCAACGGCCTTTCGTTTTCAGGTAGGAATGGAAAACTAAAGTTCCTCACTTCCGTATGTGTCAGTTACTGAGCACACATGCCTTTAGGGCTTGGTATCCTCCATTACAGCTTAAGGTATAAAGCGGTATATTTATCTGCTTGTGCCAAGTCTAGGGTATAATTCGTGTGTGAGTGAATCAAGCGTGCATGGGCATAGGTGCGAGCAAACAGACATGAGCCTTTCCCCCATTTAAGCTATATTATGTAAAGGGGAAATGCAGTGATTTCGGTCACCTTAAAATTTGATGTTTTTTTCTCTTGAGCTAAGCTTTGAGGAAGGCCTGCTTTCTATTTTAATAGTAATATTTGTATTAAGCTGTTTTGGAACAGCCCAGTTGATGAACCGTTAGTGGCGAGAAATCATCGTCTGAGTGAACAAGCTAGCTTAGTTTTTATTGAACAAGCTGGCTTATGTAGCCATTTAAAATATATTTGTACTTTTTTGGAGGGGGGAGGTCTTCTATGGCAAACTTTTGCAATAGAAGTGTGGATGACGGGATTGGCCTTTCCAGGTCACTCAGATTTACAGTCTGGAACTACTAGTTGCAGCTGTTGATTAGCAAGACTTACCACTGCCATTCCATCTGGTGAGAGGATGGTGACCCAGTTTGATGAAAGTATCCTCTTATACCAATCCTGGCATAGTTTACTGTGTTAATCTGCCTCCTGTGTCCTTTTATTTATTTATTTTATTGCATTTTTGAATCAGCTAATCCCCACAAACGTGGGACTCTAGGCAATGGACAAATTTAGGAACAATAAAATCATAAAACCATCATCAAAACATGTAACTCATTAATTAAAATCAAGTGATGAAATTTTATGGTTCCCTCCAGTTTCTGGTCTGTGGGTGCTTCATAGGTATGGGGGAGGGGGAGGAATAGATCCCTCAGGGGATAGAGATTCAGGAAGCGTGCCAGCCATGGTGTAAACCATAGCTGTCTTCTCTTAGACAGCAGTCCTGGCAGTGCAGTCCTAAGAACACTTTCCTAGGAGTAAGTCCTATTGAGTAGCCATCAGTAGGACTCTGAATAGACCTGTTAAGGATGACACTGTACAGGTGCTGTTTTCAAGCATACTGTCAGTCCCCATCTTTGTCCAAATGGCATATAGAAAGGAATTGTGAGTGTGCAGTATAGCACTGTTAAAAGCGTTGGAATGGTACAGATGCTATGATGGCCCCATCCAGTTCCCTCCCTTAGAGGCAAGTTTTTCCTTCTGTTTTTCTTTCCCTTTCTGACTGAGCAGCCCTAGTGGTCTGTTTTCTTCTTTCCTGGAGAACTCTGGCTGTCCCACCCTGTGTCTGTATGATATTTTACTGCTTGCTCAGCCCAGGAACCTGAGGGAAGGGCCGGGATCGCCCTTTAACTTAAACCACTGAAAATGGCACTTGAGACATTTTGAAGTTCAAAATTAACAACAAATAAAATTCAGCATAGAGGGGAAAGGTCATGTGAAATCAGGAGTTGAAAATTCTGTGGTAATTCAGTATAGGTAACCGAGGTTAAACCAGTACATTCACAGATTTTAGTTCTTATGTTTCAGGCTAATGAGAGTTTCTTAAGCTATTCAGTGACTTAAAATCTTTATGTTGAAAGGCTTTTGTTCCAGCATTCCCAAACACTCCGGTACACTTTCTTTGAGTATTCACTGACTTGATTAGTTTCCAGAAGGCTAGTACTCTTTCCAGTATCCAAACCCCTTTTTGTGAAACACTAGTACTCATCTTGAGTTTTTAACTGACTCTTAAAGTTCCTACAGGCAGTTTCTAACCACCCAGACCAGGGATCTCTCCAGAGCTAACTCCCTGTTTGACTGGGTAGGGAAATCCTCCTCTCATTAGGTCTGTCCTCTTTCTTTGGCCTGAATGAAAGCCTTCGCCTACTTCCCAAACTTCCTTGCCAACTTTTCCCCAGTTCTCCATCTGTGTTAAACTACTCTCAGCCAAGGCTGAAATCAGACTCAACTCAGTCAAGGCAGAAATCTGACTGACTCCTCAGCATACAGCTCTCAAGACTTTCTTTGCTCAGCCAATGCTAACCAATCAGATTTCTTGAAGCAGCTGTCACTCTGGGTTTCTGTGAAGAATTAACTCTTCACAGTCCTTTAGCTGTTTGTGCAGCACTTCCAAGCTTTTAAAAAGTGCAGACTGTCACAGATACCAATGCATGATCACTATGGATGCATTCTAAGGCAGAGGTATGTCACCAGCATACATAATTGCATTGCCAGTAGGTTCTAATTGTCATAATTATGTCTGTCTTCCCAACTCCAGGGTCTGACAAATGGATAAGGGACTTCAGCTTTAGTGAGTGTGCTGATGAAACTGTAGTGCAGGATGTCCTGAGCCTGGAGCTTGCCAGGCCGTCTAGCAGATTGCGACGACGGAGCCCACATACTAATGTTTTGCTTTCAATCTCACCCAGTGGTAAGAGCATTGCTAAAGCCACATGTTTGACTTGCAATTGGACACTGGGCCCAGCATGTTATTTTTTTTTCATTTTATATCTAGAGAGATCTGTTTGCTGTGCCAGATCTCTTCCAAACGCAACAACTAAAGACGTGGGAAGTGAAGTTAAGCTAGAATACTTTGACTAAATTATCATACATTATGGTGTGAAGAGTTACAAAAGTCAACACCATTCCTGTTTGTTGAGCATTGTGAGCACAGTCTGTAGCAGTCACGTCTGGGTATGGCTTCTTGGGTTTTTCTGTTGCGCTTCAGTCCTGACGAATGAGCAGTGCTGAGCAATACCTTGGTGATATGGGTGGTGGCTTGTAGAACTTAAGTAAGCCAGATTTGTTTGGGGCCTGCTGCATGAGTTTCCTCTCCAGTCTGTTCTGTAATGGAAGAAGGCTTTCTCTGTAGCATTTGGGTGTGTCCGTGCCCTCTTCTAGTTGTGTGCTCAGTGCAGCATGCACAGGCCCATTGCTGCTATTTAGTAAGTGCTCCATTTTTCTTTCTCAGATTGCTTCAGATTCTTTCAGATTGCTTCAGAGCTATTTAGGTCTTCCCTCTTCCTCAGGCAAGGGAAGGGGTATTCATCACAATATGTCTTAAAGGAGTTCATTAATTGATTGAATATCTTTTAACAACAATTACCCTATTAATATTTTCTCTGATGCAGTGCCAACGTGGTATGCGTTGAGCAGCAGATCCTGATTTGCCAATGAATATATGCTTACCGTAGGCTTATCTTCAAGCGTTCTGATACGATGCACGTGTTTTTTGAATGCTTATTTTTTGTATTCGCACCTCTAGATATTTGGCCCAGTTAAAAATATTTATCTAAGAAATGTTATATCTTGCCTTTCTGGCATGTGGCTTCCAAGGCAGCTCAGAAATAAAAATCAAGTACATTTCCATAGCTAATGAAACTAGATCAATGGCACCAGAGCAATAACAATAAATCCCATAAAAGAAATTTGGAGAGCATAGCTTGATTTTCACCGAGAGGCTCAAAGAAATGTAAGAAGGGAATGCCAAGCAAATTTATTTGTGAGGGATAATGGCACTAAAGCGGAGAAGGGTTGCCTCAGAGAGCAGCCACCCAGTGACTCTCTGAAGGTGAGGAGGCACATCCTTGGTGTATTTAAAAGGCACGTCTAAAAATAAAAACAGACGTATGATGAGGCTATTAACAATGTAATCCCAAGTACAGTTTGACCTTTCAGTGGAAAAAAAAGATGCAACTCTGTTTAAGAAGGCACCAAATCACTATATATGGCTGACTTGAGGGACAGGTTTCATTTAAGAACATAAGAGAAGCCAATGTTGGATCAGGCCAGTGGCCCATCCAGCCCAACACTCTGTCACACAGCGGCCAAAAACACCAGGTGCCATCAGGAGGTCCAGCAGTGGGGCCAGGACACTAGAAGCCCTCCCACTGTTGCTCCGCCCCACCCCCCCGATCAAGCACCAAGATTACAGAGCATCACTTGCCCCAGACTGAGAGTTCCTATCTATACTTTGTGGTTAATAGCCACTGATGGACCTCTGCTCCATATCTCTATATCTAATTCCCAAGTGCCCCCCCTCGCGTGCGGATACTTAAATCTGCGCCGGGGAGGCACTTGGAGGGCGGGGGGGGGGGGGGTTCTGCAGGTGGGGGGTAACCCCCCCGCTTGCAGAAAAATCCAAAATCTATCAAAAACTTTTCGGGGGATCTTTAAATCTCCCGAAAAGTAAAAGAGCGTCCCCTGCGCATGCGTGGGGAACGCTTTTGGAATGGCAGCGGCCTGGCAAGAGTCGCCGAGGCCAGCCGACAGCCCGCGGAGGAGGAGGAAGGGGGCAAGCGGCGGGCCCGGCGAGAGGCGCCGAGGCCCGCCGGGAGTCTCGGGGGTGGGGGGAAGGGGGCAAGCGGTGGGCCCGGCGAGAGCCGCCGAGGCCTGCCGGGAGTCTCGGGGGGGAAGGGGGCGAGCGGCTGGCCCGGCGAGAGCCGGCGAGGCCCGCCGGGAGTCTCGGGGGGGAGGGGGCGGAGGAAGGAGGAGCAGCTGTCAGCTTCTCCCCCCCACGAATATCGCGGCCCCCCCCCCCTTGTGTTTATCTAATTCCCTCTTGAAGCCGTCCATGCTTGTAGCCGCCACCACCTCCTGTGGCAGTGAATTCCATGTGTTAATCAATCTTTGGGTGAAGAAGTACTTCCTTTTATCCGTTCTAACCTGACTGCTCAGCAGTACGGATTGAACATGTTTCCAGGTATGGAAGTACACTGGTTAGTGTGCTGAAAAGCACTTTGGTACCTGTGATGTATTTTCTAGAGTAAAGAAGGAATTGAAAGAAAAGGGAAATTTCTAGATGACAGGATTTTTGTATCGTGTGCTTAACAAAAAATATGTGTGTATGTTTCAGAAAAGGATATTCCAAGGCCTGTTTCGTCAAGCAAGCCCTGCTACAGAACTGCTGTGGAGGACAGCTCTCGTCCTTCTTCAGCCCTTCAGAGAGGACCCAGAAGTTCACTTACTACACCTTTGTCTCGAGCTGCTTCTGAAATTTCAGAAATTGAAGACATCGATGTCACCGAGCACGATGACCCCTTCTTGGAAGACAGCATTGATCAGCAAGCTTTAGCAGATCTAGAAAGTGAATTGCAAACTAATGCAGGTGCTTATGCAGTATTACCCATTCTAAAAGATGTATTTTCAGTAGCTTGATTAGCTATGTTTTGTGTGTGTGTGCATGTGCGTGCACGCGCATGTACTCAACTTGGCATTTTCATGTCCCATATTTTTTTTAAAGTACTAAATAATTCAGAACATTGGAATAAAGGCAACACTACCCCTCTAATCCTCTTGCTTTGGCATACAGTTGCTGAAAGAGTAGACGCATAAGAGCTGTCAGTCCAGATGTAGTGTTGCTATGCAGTCTTCCTGCTTCTTTCTCCATTGGGGCTTAGAGAGGAAGGAGGCACTGCTGATCGGGTCATTGTCCTGCCCAAGCACAGCTTTCCTTTTCCCCCTCCCATCTCCTCAAAGGAGACTAGAGAACTGGGGAAAGGTGTTTGGGGTGGACACAAAATACACCTTTTAGAATCTGCACACAGCCAGGGCGCATTCTAGGCTCAAGGAAAGCGAGGCCATCCTCATGAAGGAAGATTGCATACAAGCCTGCTAAATATGGTATCTTTTTTCCTGTATTGCTCCTGGCACTTCCAATTTAGCTCTAAAGTGCTGAACCAGCTCCCCGGGGAAAAGATGCTTAATAGAGGCAGTTAGATAGTAAGGGCTTATGCTACGGAGGGTTTCCAGCACTGTTTCAACATGGAGGATGGTTTCTCATTGGTAATGCACAAGATGTTCCACTTTTTTGCTTTAAAAAAAAGCAAATTAAAATAATGCCTGTCTCTGTCTCTTGCTGTATGACAATTTCAGATGTCTTAGTGCTTCCATTGCCTGCTGCTAAAAAATGTATATAAAATTTCAGATCTTCAGGAGAAACTCAATGGAGTCTTGTCAGATTCACCTGCCCTCAACAGACATTCAGAGGTGACAAGTCACCATTGTACAGCCCTTCGTAATAACCATGAAATAAAAGACTACAGTAAAAGTGATACTATAAGGTAAGGTTAAGTTTGCCTTCGCTTTATAAAGAACCAGGCATCAGGCAGGCTTCCTTGTGTAAAAACTGCCTGCTATTTGAGTGCCAGAATTTCTCTGCAAGCACTGTAGCAGGTCTCCATGGTTGTCGGAGGAATGGTGCTCACATGAAGGCTGATTTGTCCTAATTATTTGCTAATGTAATATAGTTTTCTAATTATCGCCTCATCTTCCTTTCACTGAGATGTATTAAACCATACAAGCTTCAAAATCAACCTCTTCTTCTTCTTGTTTTTTTTTTTTAAAAATCTTGTCTTTTCAGAAGAACTTTGCACAGGATACTTTTTTTCCTCCTACTTTATCAAAGCCGGCTGTTTTTCACAAGAATTGCACCAGAGGCTTTTGCAGACCCAGGTCCTATGCCCCAAAAGTATGGGGCCTTCTACCCACCAAAAAGACAAATTTAAGAAGGGCCAATAATCAGTGGAGGGAGCCATCCATAGGAACTGGGAACTTGAGAAACCAGCGAGGAGATCGTCAGGGCTCTGGACACCTAGAGCCCACTCAGCTTTGTGCCCTCTTCATGAACAGTACGAGGTTACTGAATATCCCAGGCGTCCGGGTGTGCACTCCTCCTCCTCCTCACACTTACACCACTGTTTTTGATCTTGGGCCAGTTCAGTGTAGTGGTTCAGTGAGCAGACTCTAATCTGGGAGAACCGGGTTTGATTCCCCACTCCTCCACTTGCAGCTCCTGGATGACCTTGGGCAAGCCATAGTTCTGTCAGAGCTGTTCTCTCAAGGACAGTTCTTGAAAGAGCTCTCTCAGCCCCACCCACCTCACAGGGTGTCTGTTGTGGGGAGGGAAAGGGAAAAGGAGTTTGTAAGCCGCTCTGAGACTCCGAGTGAAGGGTGGGGTATAAATTCAATCTCCTCCTCCTCTTCCTCTTTTTCTTCCAGATGGGGTTCAGTCCATGGGTTCCTGGTTCTCCATCTGCTCTGCCTCCCTAGATAGAGGCTGCTGTTGCATGCTGGGTTTGCTGATTTCTTCTGGGGTCTTAAGATGCCTGGAATCTCTGGTGTGACGTGGTCTATTAGGTAGGGGGTAATCCTCCTTCTCTAAGGAGATTCCATTCCACTTTAACAGTGGTGGTGAGATCTTGACTTCACGAGTGAGCTTCATGGCTGGGTGGTGATTTTTAACCCAGGTCTCCCAGATCCTGTTCTGATGCTCTAGTCTCTACATTTCAGAAGAGAAGAAAAAGAGGAGATTGGATTTATACCCCACCCTTCAATACCCGAAGGAGTCTCAGAGCGGCTTACAAACTCCTTTCCCTTCCCCTCCCCACGACAGACACCCTGTGAGGTAGGCGGGGCTGAGAGAGCTATGACAGAAACTGCTCTTTTTCAAGAACAGCTGTGCCAGAACTATGGCTTGCCCAAGGTCATCCAGCAGGTGCAAGTGGAGAACCAAACCCGGTTCTCTTAGAGTAGAGTCCGCGCAGTTAACCACTACATCGAACTTGCTCACTTCACTGGCTTTCCTGTGAGCAGATCTTCTGAACAGAATGGTACCTTTTGGGTGGAAGCCTAAAAAAGGAAGCGAGAAATGCCTTGATCCATCTATAAAGATGTAGGTCTGCACAATGAGAATTGTGGTGGTGGTGGTTAAACAGGGATTAATTTGTGTTTTACTCAGATTAGCTGTTTGTTTGTAGTTGTTCAGTGAAACAGAAAGATAATTGCAGGGATGTAGTTGTTGCCTATTAAGTATTAGTCATGTTATCCCGTGTAGAACATTTGTGTGTGTTTATTTGTGTGCATTGGCTCAGTAGTTGGTTAAAAGTCTGCAGGAATTTGGACTTTCCAGCCTAAAAAATCCCCAATTTATGGGTAGCTATTCCGTGATTGTACCAGCCCACAAAGAGCTGCAGTATTTGCTTATGTCTTTTTGGTATTGCATAATTCATCATGTATCAGTATCACAACCTTGCTTGAGATTGGGTTTCTGGAGACAAACAAGTGAACCGTTTTTTGATTTATTTATTTTTCAGAGTATATGATGGTCATACAGAAGATGAGGAAGACCTTTGGCAGGACAAGCAGCAGGTGATGGAGTTACGCTAAAAGTGTAGGACTCCACTCTGCCAACATCTCTTCTTTCCATTCCATAAAATCATCAGGTCAAAGTGCTGGTCTTGAGTCCGATGGAGTAACTTGAGCTCACGCACAAACAAATCCACTCAGTACAAATAAAATATATGTTGAAACAAAACAAAACAAAAAAAACAAACGCTTGCTTTTCCTGTTTCAGTTCTCCTTATGGCCTTTCTTTGTAAAAGACAATCCGTTTCCCCCTAGGGTTAGCATGTCCTGACCCGGATGGCCCAGGCTAGCCCAGTCTCATCAGATCCGGGAAGCTAAGCAAGGTCGGCCATTTGGATGGGGGACCTCCGAGGAAGACCAGGGTCGCTATGCAAAGGCAGGTAATTGGTAAACTACCTCTGAACATCTCTTGCCTTGAAAACCCCATGGGGTTGGCCTAAGTCACCTGTGGCTTGACGGCACTTTACACCACCAGGGTTGGCACGCTGGTCAATTTCCAGGTCAAATCTTGCTGCATTTTCCATGAAGCCAACAATTCATTTTGCAGCTTGCTTTTTTATTTCATTACGGTTTCATATGTTAGCAAGGGCAGGCATAAGGGGTTGCTTGCCTTCTAGCCTTGCAGGAGTAGGCGGGAGCAAACTTAGCAACATGACAAAAAGACAGTGATTCAAGTCCAGTAGCACCTGAAAGACCAACAAGATTTCCAGGTACCTGGTGAAGGTATTTGGTGAAGGGAACTTTGACTCTTGAAAGCTTATACCCTGCAATGTAAGCTTATACCCTGGAAATCTTGATGGTCTTGAAGAAGAAGAGTTGGTTTTTATTCCCTGCTTTTCTCTACCTTAAGGAGTCTCAAAGTGGCTTACAATTGCCTTCCCTTCCTCTCCCTACAACGGGCACCTTGTGAAGAGATTGTACTTCAAGTGTGTCCGTGGATGTTAAGATGGTATTAGCACATGTGGGACTGCCCTTGAAGACAACTCCAGACCTTCAGCTATTGTAGAATAAATACAGCTACTTGTCTCTTGTCTATGGCCAGGGTTCCAGGAACGTATTCCACCTGTCTTATAGAACTGGTTACTAATTTGCTTTCAGGTACTATTTTTTAAATCTTTATTTCTTAAAACGTTTCTATCCTGCCTTTCCCCGTAGTTCAAGGCAGCTTTAAGGTGATGGCCCTGAAGACTCTGTTTACAAGTCCGAATTCCTGCTGTGGTTATATTAGAAGTCACTATAGACCAGGTGCCTCCAAACTTTTTGAGCCGGTGGGCACCTTTGGAATTCTTATGTAGTGTGGTGGGCACAGTCACAAGATGGTTGCCACAGCTTACGTTCGGTCACACAGTGAAGATCGTTGCACTGTGGTGGCAGCTACTGCCAAAGCAACATTTTTAAAAAAATCTGCACTGCCAATCAAATCTCCAAAGGTCATTCAGAAACCTTACTGGGCAGAAGCCCCACCTGGCCCCTCCCACTCTCTAAAAACACTTAGTGGGCGCTATGGTGCCCATGGAAACCACGCTGGAGACCCCTTGCTATAGACTATCCCTTTTCACTGTCAGATTGAAATGATGACTGCAGGAAGCAGCATTTCCAAAGATTTTACCTGTCTTATGGTATCGGCTTTCTACAAGGCAATACCATTACTAAGTTTTTGTACAGGACATGCAGCCTTCCTATTTTAATTGAGCTTTCAACTTGAAAGTGGGATGGTAAGATTTTTTTTTTTTTACATCAGATGCTTCTGGAGTGAGTTATTACTATTTAATTGCTGCAAATTCTAACTTTTAAGTATTGGATGGCTTTCTAAATTGGATGTGTGTGTTTAAAATCGTACTGTATTTATAGTTCTGTTTTGTGAGCTATCTTCAGCATAGGCGTGCACATGAAATACAGCTCATAAGTGTTGTCACATGACGTGCTCACATCACCAGTAGTGATGCTGTGCAGCATGCCTACGGCACCCGGAAGTGACATAGGCATGTTGTGACGACACTCTGGTTTTTGGGCAAAACTCTATGGTAAATTCAGCCTCAAGCCATAGAGTTTTGCCCCAAAACCAGAGTGTTACCCCTCAACGTCACCGACGTGCCTACATCCCTTCCAGGTGACAGGCACGTCACGTTTATTTCTGGCAACATCGCTGTTTTTTGCGGGGATGAATTTCCTTCTGCTGGCCAGGTGGCCGGTGGCAGAGAGAACCCCCAAAACCAGGGGGTACCCCACCCCCAACTGGGGAATGGCAACCCTAGAGGAGCCATGTTAGGGTGGTGGTGGCTCTCAGCAGCTCTTGTCATGCTATCCCAATGAGTTTAGTGTTCTGTGTACCATTAAACAGTGCTACTGTCAAAATTAGTCAAACAGTCTTGTGGCACATCTCACTCTGCCACCAAAACATGTTTTATTGATGTCAAGTTAATTCATCAGCTAAAGTTAATGCTGTTGAGAAATACAGCGAAAGTTCCCTGAATTGGGATAGCTCTGTAATGAGAACTGTGAAGGGATCATGAATCACTTTCATGTTCTGTGAATGTGAATACAAACCTAATCTTCACATTTATGTAGTTTCCCAGATCATCTTGAGTTTGCTACCAAGTTTAACTCTCCTTTGTTGTTGTAATTGTTCTCATTTTCCTGTCAGCCATGCCTGGATTCATTTAGATGTGTCATTAAAATATTAATCTCCACTGACAGACAAGGTCTGACGTGCAGCTCATGTTGATAAGTGTTTACCTTCTTTTAGCCTCTTGCAGTAAAAAAAAAAGAGGACTTTTCTGATTACAATTAAGACATTGGCTGCATGTTAGTGAGAACAAAGAAAACTTTTACATAAGTTGTGAAATGGATAGAGTAGTAATGGTTCCCTTTCCTTGCAGTCATTAACCTTTCCCAGATTGCTTCCTTCAGCTCTGCTGGGTGTATTTTTCAACTTTAATGAGAGTTGTTTATACAAAGATTTCCTCAGATATTTTTTATTTATTTATTGCATCTATTTATCACATTCTTAACAAAGTTTCCTGTGGCCTTGTGAATGTAAGTTGTTTATAACTCCTAAATGACTTTAAAAACAACCCCCCCCCAACAAAAAGCTCTCCTTTCCATTCAGGCCTTGTGACCAACCAGGCTGAATACCGTAAGCCACTCATGTATTGTGGCTTATTTGTGTGCTTGAAAACATGGTGTTAACTGTATATATATGCCAGGGGCCATTAGAGGGTGATGTACAAGGAGCTTGATTGTTTGAGGAGGATCATAAAGCTGAGATGTTGCATGGAGAACTGGCTCTCTGGGATCACCCAACATGGTGGTTGCGGGCTCTATGGTGCCCACCAAAACCTTTCATGGGGCCCAAATGTTTGCAGAACTTAGGCAGGGCTAGGTTATCTCCTTAAAACAGCGCACCATGAGCAGTCATGAAAACAAAGGCCTTGCAGTTTTTTCTCCTCAACCCCTTTCTCCCAAATTCAGGTTGGGATGGTGGGACAATCAATGCAGATTAGCAAGAATGTGTTAGAAGATATTCTATCTACACCCCCCCCCTTTTCCCCCTTCATCTCTTTGTATAGTGGCGGAAGGTCTCAGCAATCTCAAATCCACACTGGAACAGCACCTGCCAGAAGCTTCCTGTACTCTTCCACTTGGAGGAGCCATGTCTCTGGACAATGTGGGTTGGTTTTTGGGTCCCTTTACCTGAGTTTCACTCTGGAAGTTATGAAACAGCAGTGAGTTCCCTGCTGACAACTTATTTAATGTGTGTTTATGGGTTATGTCTGTAGCTCCTCAATGGGCCAAATAGCATCCCTGGGCTGTTTTCAGATTGGGGGAAATGGCGCGAAGCCCCTTTTTCCTCTGCCCCATGGTCCTAATCTGAATTGCAGGCTGAAGGTCAGAGAACCCACATCCAACCCATGAAACACTGTACTGTGTAGTCTGCTCCAGTGTTCCCTCTAAGCTGAGTTAGTGTGAGCTAGCTCACAGTTTTTTAGCCTCCAGCTCACACATTTTTCTCTTAGCTCAGGAAGGATGGCTCCAGAGCAAACTAAGTTATGCAGCAGCCAAATCGCTTGCTCACATCTTTAATGCCAGTATCTCACCAAGTAGAATTTTTGCTCACAAGACTCTACAGCTTAGAGGGAATTGGTTGGCCCATTTTTTAGACCTAACAGGATTGTCATTGGAATATAATTGGCTGTTTTGAGTAGGGAAACCATTTCACATATATCAACAAAGAAAGACTGCAGAGTTTGAGATGTTTCAGACTAGGAAAAAAGACAACTAAGGGGAAAATATGAGAGGTTTATAAAATTATGCATGGGGTGGATAAAGTGGATAGAGGGAGCTTTTTTCTCCCTTCTCCCATATTACTAGAACTCAGGGGCACCCAGTGAAGAGGTTGAAAAATAGGTTCAGGATAGAAAAAATAATATTTACTTAAGTCAATGACTAATTAAACTGTGCAATTCACTGCCTATGGAGGTAGAGAGAACCACAAACATAGATAGCTTTAAAGGAGGTTGAAAGGTTTTATCTACAGTAGACCTCTGAATGCCGGTGCTGGGAGGCAGTAGCTGGAGAGGGCCTTAATCTCTAGGCTCTGTTTGGCCCTCCAGGGAAACTGGCTGGCAGCTGTGTGAAACAGTATGCTCGACTAGATGGACTGATCCAGCAGGGCTCCGTTTGCTTTCTTAACAATCCCCTGTTGTTGGATGTTGTGTTGTTGGATGTTGTGTGGTTGGGAGTGTTGTTGGATGTTGTGTGGTTGGGAGTGACGTTGGATGTTCTGTGGTTGAGAGTGACGTTGGATGTTCTGTGGTTGAGAGTGACTGTCTTGTCAATAAAGGCAGTGGTAAGATCTGAACTTGACTTGCTTGCTCACAGCCTCTTTGTATACCATGATACTTCAGTTTACGTGAGGTAGTAGTGATCATGCCTCTGAACATGTGTAAAGAGCTTCTTCCTCCCCTCCATAGCCAATCTCTGCTTTGGAAGAACAGCTGCCAGGCTCTCTCGTTCTTGTATAACCAGCAGTTCAGTACGCAGCCCAGATCTGTGAACAGCAAATTTACTTACTTCTGCTACCAATTAGTTTCTCAGGTTTGGCTTGATGTTGCCAAGGGCAGAGATTAGACAATTCTAGACCATGCTTGGTTAGCTCTCATTTTGTGTGTGTCTCTCTTCCCAAGTTGCTTTCTGTTTAGCATTTGGATTCTGACAGAACGTCATTTGTTTGCCACTTTGCAATGGCAAAACCTACTTTCCGTCCTGATGGGACGTGGCAGAAAACCATTATCTGCATGTGGAGATTAAGTACACTAATTAGTAAAGTGCTCCTTCCCTTGCCTTCTAGCTACACAATTGTTTTATTCACTGAGGCATATGGGCAAGGGTTACCACTGAAATATAGAGTCTGCGTATAATTAGCCATTTACCTGTCTGAAAGAAGCACAATACAGCCGCTGGCTGTGACACTTGCAACTGTGCTAGGAAGCAAACTGTTGGAAGAAGTCTTGTTCTGGCCTGGTGGCAGAAAAGCAGCATCTGGTCTCTGAAATGGTGATTTCCCATAACAATCTTAACTTCTTTTTTTTAAAAAAATCAAGTTGCTAGCCCACACGATGGTAGAAAATTTTTTGCAGATATAATGCAGGTATCAGAACTGTGTCCATAGAGGTGTTTACTCAGGGCTCAGATGTGTCTGTGTTAAGATAATGAATGGGATTAAAAAAAAAACCCACCCCCCAAAAAACTTCAGGTACAGGAGATGCTCAGCTTGTAGTTCCCACTGCCAAAGAGACTGGTTTCCATTTTGAAGAGAGGAGGAGATTGGATTTATACCCTGCCCTTCACTACCCAAAGGAATCTCAGAGTGGCTTACAAACTCCTTTCCCTTCCCCTCCCCACAACAGACACCCTGTGAGGTAGATGGGGCTGAGCATAGGTGTAGACTACGGGGGGGGGGGGGGCTCGAGCCACCCCCAAAATTTCCCGGGGGGGACCCACCCACCCCCCGAAAACGTAGCGCCTGCTGCCGCACCTCCCTGGGTCCTTCTGAGGCCCAGCAGCCGCTGCTGCTGGTGCCTCTCTCCCTCCCCCCCCCCGGCCTGGCCACTCCTCCGTCCTTCCCTCTCCCTCTCCCTCCCTCTTTTCCGGGCGAAATGCTCAGCGTGGTGGCGTCACCTGGAAGTGATGCCACCACGCTGGGCATTTCACCCAGAAAAGAGGGAGGGAGAGGGAAGGAGTGGCCAGGGCGGGGGGGGGGGAGAGAGGCACCGGCAGCAGTGGCTGGTGGGCCTCGGAAGAGCCCGGGGAGGTGCAGTGGTTTCCCAGGGGGGGACATCGCCCCAGCAAGCATGCGTGCGAAAGAGCCCCCCCCCCCCGAATTTTCAAATCTCTACACCCCTGGAGCTGAGAGAGCTCTCTTGAGAACTGTCCTTGAGAGAACGGCTCTGATAGAACTTATGACTGATCCAAGGTCACACCAGCAGCTGCATGTGGAGGGGTGGGGAATCAAACCCAGTTCTCCCAGATTAGAGTCCGCGCTCTTAACCACTACACCAAACTGGCTCTCTTAAAAGTCCCTTCTGTGTCATCTCATGGTTCTTTCTCTCTCAGGTGGGATTCTTTATTGTGAGATGTCACAAATGCAATGGACCTTTAGGTAGCCTGTCATCAAGCCTCTTAAGGACTTGAAATGGCAGGACTACCACTGCAGAAACTTGTCTGCACTGTGTTTCTGCTCTATTACCCCTATCAGTAGATGGCCTGCTAGTCCTTTGTCAGCTGAAGGATCTCAGCTTTCATCACTGGAGGACTATGGTGCAGCAATCTAACTTACAAGGTTATGGAAGTATAAATAAGCAGCAACAAGGCTTAAGTTGAAATAATCAAAATATTCTAAAATAACAGTAGCAGAAGCACCAGATGCGGCTCAACCTTGGTTTTTTTAAAAATACAAGCGTTAAGTAAATTATTATAATTGCATGCAACATAAGCAAATCAGCAGTGGCCTTCTAGTTAATTATATTTCTGGTGTGGACCTGCAGGCTGCAGAGGCTGTTGAAACCTTGCGTCAGTCCTAAAACGACTTTGTGGAAACGAGGTCTGGCAATTTAACTCCCATGAAATAAATACTAAAAGTTCTCAAAAGGGAGGGGATTAATTCCTCTGGGCTGTATCTGTGCACCCTCATTGCCGGGAAAAACACACACATGGAAACGGGGTGAGAGGGAAGTGACTTTTTTTGAGGGGGATTGATTGGACGGGTAGGAGAAGGAGGAAATGGGTAATTTGGCAGGTTGGGGAAAGGGAAGGTTAGTTCTTAGTACAAGAGGAAGAAGTATGGACTGGAGGGTGGTGGGTGGGTTGCCCCAGACAGTGGCGATCACACGGTAAATGTCATATACAAAGCCCAAAAGAACTGCGTACCAAGACGCTAAATGCACTGTTTACTGCAACATAATATACAATATACAATAACTGCATAAGCAGTATACACAGAACAACAAGGAAGCTTACCAGCATAATGAGGTTACGAAGGTTTCCCCTACAGATGCTGTCTGGTTGCCCTATTGAATGTTGTGGAAGCTGTAGCTGTTGTGAACTGTGAAAGTTTGATGAGTCTAGACAAAAGGTTCCTGTCAGCCTCAACTGAAGAAGACTGATTGAAACGAACTACTATCCGGAGTCTTCATCTCATCTGGACTTACCTGACTCAGCTTAGACATGTTGCTTTTGTAGACCTATTGGTCTTTTGTAATAATTTTTGTCAGCATTAATGTTAGTTATAGACCTATTGGTCTCAGTAAATGCATATATTGGGAATGGTATTGTATTGAATACTTACCTGTTAATATATACTTACCTGTTGGATTGCTCTACAACCTTGATACTTAGTAGTTTTTGTAAGTTTCCTTGTTATTCTGTATATACTGCTCATTCAGTTATTGTGTATTGTATATTATGTTGTAGTAAATTGTGCATTTAGCATCTTGGTACACAGTTCTTTTGGGCTTTGTATAGGATGGGTTTCCCCCTCACAGGTCCTGTTCTTGTACTAGCAAGACCTCTATCATTGCAAAAATTTGGGGATGTGGAAGAATGGCCTTTGGAGGGATATGCTGCATCTTGCATGTTGTGCTGCCAGCAACATTCGCACAGTCGTTAAGAAGCCCAAGCCAGCCAGCCTCAGCAGAAGAGGGCAGGTATTGTTCTTCTCATTATCCAAACATAAATGTCTTTAAAAAAAAAAAAAAAATCAAGGCCATTGTCTGAAAGAAATTCAGGCAGGTAACCATGTTGGTCTGAAGCCACAGAACAAAGTCTGAGTCGGAGAAGTATACACGCACAGAAAAGCTTATGCCCAGAATTAAACTTTGTTGCTCTTAAAGATGCCACTGGACTCAAACTTCATTCTATTGTCTGGAAAAGTTTGTGTTAAAAAAAATGTATTCATGTCATTAAGATGTATTATGTAACTGTCATGATTGTGTATTAATTTCTGTGTTGATCTAGCACCGTGCAGTACCTTTGAAAATTTAGCAGACATTTATAAGTGCCAATACTTCAAAAGGCACCCTTCTCTCGTGTATACAGCTCCCTTCTACATTGCAAATTAAATATTTTTTAACAGACCTAAGCATCACCAGCTTACATTTCATCTGCTGCAAAAGATGGGGGGGAGTCTGTTTTGCAAATTAGAATAACTTTCCTTCCGCATATTTGAGTACAAATTTTTCTTCTACTGAACATGTTCAAAGCACTATAATTTTTGTGGCGATTATACTCCATATAACTTTGAAAGAGGTAGCATGTTAATAAATCAGTGATACTTGATTATTCCCACATTTCCTTTCCTGGACTTGTGTGGGCTCCTCTTTATAGAAGCGGTGTAAACCTTTCAAGAATGAGTGACTGTGTGCACATAAAATTTTGTAGGGATGGGAGAGGAAAGCTGTGTTTCTCATTACAAATAATGTCACAGACACTGTCCAATAGGTGCTCCTGATATTTGCCCATCCAAATCTCATGTAGCACTTCACAAAGGCAATGGAGTCAGTTGTTTTGGTAGGGACAGTGGGGAGGAATCACATTTCTCCAGTGAACTTTGAGTGCTAGGAAGTGAGAGCCTTTCAAAACACCTACAGCCATGGTGAAAAATACCTAGATTAGGGGAAATCAGAGTTGCCAGTTCTAGATACGGGGTAACTGGTACTTATGATGGGGCTGGGAATCTAACTGTTGTGGGTCAAGGACTGTGGCGGAGTCCAGCATTTCAGGGAATGTCCTTGGTAAACCCCAGTGTTTTAAGTGGCTACAAAGAGTTTGGCAGTTTATGGTCCAATCTGCATTGGTATTTCGCACTGTTGTGCCAACGATCTCACATTGTCTCACAGATTTCTGTCTGCATTTCATGCCGCACCCACCCTCCTATTGTTTCATCTCAGCATCGGCTGTCTGCATCATTTTATTGCCAACTCCGGGCTCACTACGGTGTCTCATTGCCTTATCTGGATTTGGTTTTAAGGTGCTACAATTGCTCCTCCCCACCCTCGAGCCGCTGTGAGCAAAAAACAGACAACTGGAGCCAAATTCTCCCCCCCCCCATCTTTTCTAAGGAGATACGGAAATTGTCACAAAGGAAACAAGTCAGCTGAAAATCCAGTCATCTGAGTATAAAAGCATCCAGGGAACATTCTTCTGTGATCGTATTGAGGGAGGGGGGTGGAAGCATGCCCACCCCTGAACCATTTGTTATTTCCTGAGGCCACTCCTCCCCCCTCTCTCACATGCTCTCCCTAAACAACTTGTGTCCTGACAGAGGAGAGCTTTATACTGAGCCAAATGGGAAACCGGCGCCACAGCAGCACAGAACAGCTTTACATGGCAAACGCAGATTGGACCTATGGAGACATTGGCTGGGCAACAGAGCAACCTGTTCATTTCGAGGGTACAAAAAAAATCACTTTAAGTTTTGCTTAAATACCTGGGGACTTTGTGGGTGGAGCCAGGAAAGGGTGGGGTTTGGGGAGGGGAGAGGCCTCAACATGGTACGATGCCATAGAGTCCACCCTTCAAAGTAGACATTTTCTCCTGGGGAGCTGATATCTGTCAACTGGAGATGAGTTGTAAAAGCGGGAGATCCCCAGGCCCCACCTGGAGGCTGGCAACCCTACAATGGGGAGGTGGGGATTAGGGCCACTGAAATCAGTGGGACTCAGTGCTTACCTTTTCGCTATACTGGTATTGTTTATTTATTTATTGTATTTATAGCCTGCCCATCCCGCAAGAGGGCTCAGGGTGGGTAACGTAGCAAACAATACAATAAATAACAGTTAAAAATTTTAAAACACAATAATAACCATTAAAATTGGTGGTTACAGCTCAAAACAAAAAATTAGCTGGCTGCGAAAGGTTCCCTGGCCTGTTGGTAACTGATGAATAATGGCTAGTTTTCAGTGGGTGGGTGAAAACAACCTCCAAGAGGCCATACATGGATGCCCGCTGCCTCAGCCAAAGGCCTGGTGGAACAGCTCCATCTTGTAGGCCCTGCGGAACTGAAGAGGATCCCGCAGGGCCCAGGTCTCAGTAGGGAGCGTGTTCCACCAGGCGGGCCAGGGCAGAAAAAGCCCTGGCTCTGGTTGAGGCAAGACAGACATCCTTTAGGTCAAGCACCACCAGGAGATGTTGATCCATACAGTGTAATGCTCTCCAAGATGTATACGGGAAGAGGTGGTCCCTCAGATATGTTGGTCCCAGGCCGTGTAAGTCTTTGAAGATTATTACCAACACCTTGAAGTTAATCTGGAACTCAACCAGTATCCAATAGAGATGGTGGAGCACATGCCGAATGTGAGCCCACACAGGCGCTGATGTTAGCAGGCGCGCCACTGCATTTTGCGCCAACTGTAATTTCCGGGTCAGCCTCAAGGGTAAGCCTGCATAGAGCAAACTGCAGTAATTAAGCCTGGAAGTGACCATTGCATGAGCCACCATAGGTAAGTCCTGGGGGGAGAGAGAGGGTTTCATTAACCTAGGCCAATTCTGCATCTAGCATTCACTCCATTGTTTTACCAAACCCACACTGGAACAGAAAAAGATGTGGCTCAACACCATGTTCAAATACCCCCGGCCAATGCTGTACTGACTGCAGAGTCACCCCTGAATGGCCATAAAATGGTCATAAATATATGCAGACACTACCATAAATTATACCAAGAGATCAAAGGAAGTGAAAGCAGCAGGCAGTCTGGACACTGCCATAAAATCCAACAATCAGTCAAAGTGAAAGTGGCATGCAATGTAGAGGGGAAATTCTTTTCCAGCGTGGGTTTGGTAAAAAAGCAGAGCGAATGCTAGATGCAGAATGGGCCTTAATCTGCCCGAGATGGAAAAATGCAGATCTGGCGACTGCAGTAACCTGGGCCTTTGGTATCACCAATTTCCTCTTGTACAATATGACCATTTTCTTTCCGGAGGAGCTGAAAAGGCTGCTATACAAGACTTCATATACCCCATTAATTTATTCCTTCTACCTATAAATCAAAGGCTATTCTCTGAAGCATTACATCTGAGCTAAAATGAAAGCTATTAACCTGAATCTATACTGGGTAAAATAAATATATATCTTCTATGAACATGATTAATAGCCAAAATTCCAGTAATATTGGGATGTTTCCTCATAGCTATTCCCCCACTTTATAATGACACTTATGTCTCGTCTACAGCTATTCTAGATAATTAATTTACTAATGTGGTTGCTATTGGGACAGGAGATATTTCTTAGATCCTTCAGAAGCCTGACACATGGTAGAGAAAATCACGTCTGAGCCTCTCGGAGAAGATCAAGTATATAATACTCATTATAAAACCTCTCATCTTGTGTATAGTTAAGAAACCTGGAACTTGCCAGAGCTGGAAGTGGGGGGGAAATGGATGCTTTTTATCAAAGATGCTTATGGAGTACTATTACACAGGAAGGTATGAAGTAAGTGGTAAGACTGCAAAGTACCAGTCATTCAGTGGGACACTTTTTAAGGTTTGGTGCTTTTGTTGAGAAGTTTGAATTGGGTGGGATCAGCTAATTTCTGCCCCAGACTAATATGCATTGCATGTCATAGAGCGGCCTTAACACATTCCAGCTTGCATC
Source organism: Lepidodactylus listeri (assembly GCA_029233225.1). Lineage (NCBI taxonomy): Eukaryota > Metazoa > Chordata > Lepidosauria > Squamata > Gekkonidae > Lepidodactylus > Lepidodactylus listeri. The sequence continues at coordinate 24,815,773 of JARCFY010000005.1, forward strand.
TTGTAGTCTGGTGTCAAGTGCAATCAAATGCAGGTCTGCAGAACCCAGATGAATGCCAGCCGTGAATGGCAAACTACCGGCATCTCAAACTCTGTTTTACCTGCTTGGCCAGGCTGGCAAACAGCTGGATGTTGTGGTGGGATTGTTGTGAAGCCCTTAGCAGGATACGGATGGTAAACTGTGTGCTGCTTGGGTCACAAGTTGTATATTCTATTGAACGAAGTTTTCCACCTGAGAGGTTTGGATTCCTATCCTACTGCTGCCATGAGCTTGCGAAGGTATATGCAAGTGGCAGTGACATCTTGAATTTAGGTAAAGGTTTCCCTTGCTCGAAAGCCAGTCGAATCTGACTCTAGGGTTGCGGTGCTCATCTCTGTTTCCAAGCCAAAGAGCCAGCATTGTCCGAAGACATCTCCGCGGTCACGCTGTCACCTTCCCACCAAAGCGGTACCTCTTTATCTACTGTCAATTTCTTGCTTTCGAACTGCTCGGTTGGCGGGAGCTGGGGCCAGAGATGGGAGCTCACTCCGTCATGCGGCACTCGGGTCTCCTGCAAAATGTGGATGGTAGGCTTGGATTTAGGTGACCTGATTTTGCATCCTTCTTTTGCATAGCAACTCTGGAATTCCTTGGTGGCCTCCCACCCAAGTACTAATCAGGGATGACCCTGATTTAGGGATGCCAGATGCCCCTCCATGTGCAAGGCAGCGGGTGCCAGGCCCCACCTTTCCACCACTGATCAGCTGACTAGTGGGGGAACTTACCCCCCCCCCCAAAGGGAGGAACACCCGACATTTCAGTGGCATTCCTATGTGACTTCAACGTGACCCAGAAATGATGTTGGCACATAGGGGATGCTGGGGTGAGGCTCTGTCTTTTGCCCAAAAATCAGAGCATTGCCTCAATGTCCCCAGTGTGCCTACATAACTTCTGGTTTGTGTTGGAAGTCATGTGGGCACATGGCTGAAACGTGGGATGAAATTCCCTGCTCCCAGTAAGCCCAGCCCCTGTCACCCGCCTGCTGCTCAAAGGGACTTGTCAACCTTACCTACCCTGCTTAGCTTTTGAGATCTGATGAGATCAGGGTAGCCTTGGCCATCCTGGTCAAGACTAAGATTGGGGGTAGGGGGGTTTAAAAAGTAACCCTTATGGCACTTCTAGGTGCCTTTTTTTTTTTTTTTTTTGCAGTAGTCCCTTGGGAATTCAGATCATGGTTGTGAAATATGTTTGCAGCAGTGAGAGTCTTAATTGCTTAATCTTGGGGGTGGGGAACATTTTGCCAGATATGAACGAATGGCTTTGGAAAATATGATATCTGATGTTAATGAATAAAATAATAGCAGGTAAATATTTAAGAGAAAAGAAAGAGTTTAGGCAAGAACCATTTGCAGAACAATGGTATCCTTTCATTAATTATCGGAAACAGACACGCGAGTTTCATGAAGCTTAACAAGAGATTCTACTTTATGCTCAAGATGGCTTGTAGGTATGATAGGTGTTATTAACTAATAATAAATTCTTGTATCTACTATTTAATGAACTGTGACGGTACTGTGTATTCTTGTATATTTCATCTTCTTAATATAGTCTTGTGTATCTTTTATAGATTTGTAAAAATAAAATGAATTACAAAAAAAAAATGAGAGAAAGATAAGCCTCGTATGAGACAAAGACAGAAATAAACACAAAAACAGAGTAATTAAGACAGACTATCTCACAAAGAAAGTTATGCATATAAATGAATACATCAGAGTATTAAAGTCCCACTGCGTAAATCATACAAAACACATTACTAAGCATGCCTCCATAATCTAAACTCACAACAAGAAAAAATTAATACACTCGACAATGTCAATCAACTGGTTGTAGTAGCTACTCCCACTAAAAGTCGCCTCTGAAGAAGGTCTAACATAATCAGGACTTTGGTTAACATCAGGATGTTTACTCTCTTTCAATAAAATATAAACCTTCAATTTTTAAATTATTTTTTAATTTTTCCCCGACAACGATAATAAAACAATTCAATCAACAATAACAGAGTATTCAACAACGCCATAACAAAAAAATATAGTTATATTAACAATGAGGTATAAGAGGTGGCTCAGAGGTTCACTGAGTTGCAGACTGGAAGATCAGTAGCTCAGCAGTTCAAGACCCGAGTGCCACGTGATGGAGTGAGCTCCCGTCTCTTGTCCCAGCTCCTGCCAACCTAGCAGTTCAAAAGCAAGAAATTGCAAGTAGATAAATAGGTACCACTTTGGGGGGAAGGTAACAGCGTTCCATGCACCTTGGCATCTAGTCATGCCAGCCACATGACCATGGAGATGTCTTCGAACAATGCTGGCTCTTCGGCTTGGAAACGGAGATGAGCACCGCCCCCTAGAACTGGACTCGACTAGCTTTCGAGCAAGGGAAACCTTTACCTTTATAAGAGGCATCTTAGATTGGAAAACCAAAATATATGACTGGTGGGGTGCCTTAGGGTTTGGGCATCCAGGCTTGCTGCTGGAAGGTTGCTGGGTATTTTCCTAGGACATGCTTTCGATTCACATGGAGTAACTGTCAGGCCCAGATGGTATGATAAGGGGCCGGCATAACCTGAATACTGTGACATGCAGAATTCTCTACAATGTACAGGGTTTCCATGGCAGACATGCAAGGGTTTGTCAGTAAAGAGATCAATGGGAAAAGATGTCCCTGAAGAAAGAAGGTTGAAACTTCTACTCTAGTCAATAATTTGATAAATTTAGTGTTTGGTGTGGTCTTCTTCTTGCCCTGACCCAGATAACCTAGGCTAGCCTGAGCTAATCAGATCTCAGAAGCTAAGCAGGGTCAGTGCTGGTCAACACTGGAAGGAGAGACCACCAAGGAAGTCCAGGGTCACTACGCAGAGGCAGGCAAGGGTGAACCACCTTGCCATATGTTGGGTATGACTTGATGGCCAAAAAAAATGGTCTTTTTGCTAAACTTTCTGTTCTTATTTTTGTGTTTTGAGGGCTACTCCCTCGATTGTCATACAAAAAAACTGGAGGAGAATACAAATGATTCTTCCTGTGTAACTCTGAATATGTTTGAGTGCGGGCAGTGATGTGCTGTGACTTTTTTGTGTGCTGTGTCATGCAACAGGAAACATGATTCTGCCATAAGCTGAACCCCAGGTGAGATCAATTTGTGAAGAACAGATAGCATACCTAGTGGGAGGCCTGGGAACAGGTGCCGGCTCTCTTGTTTTATATCGTGATCACGCAGCGTTACTAAGAGAGCATGAAAAGTGCTTCTGCTGGATACCAAAGATGATTAGAAAGCAAAACAACTTGAATGCGCACCAGCCTCAGAGTCCTGAAGAGAATCAAAGCAGATATGAGGCTTACAGTAGCTAAAGGGGTGGCAGCAGCCAATATTTTTTTTATTAAAAGCATACAGTAGTGCCTTGTGAACTGAAAAGCAAGAAGTAAAGATACGGTATTACAGGGGTGGCCAAACTTGCTCAACGTAAGAGCCACATAGAATAAACACCAGATGTTTGAGAGCCACAAGACATGAACAAATATTTTTTTTTATTTTAAAAATATGCAGGTTTGCTTTTTATTAACATTAAATTAGACTGCCAGAAATAAAAACAAAAGGGGGGGGGAACAGATATTGATAATGATATTTATATGTCCAGTGATATTTATTTATTTGCTAATGATATTTATTTGTCTAAGAGAGAGAGAGAAAGAGAGAGAGGTGGAAAGAAAGAATGAAAGAGGTGGAAAGAGAGAGAGAAAGAAAGTAAATAGATGGGGGAGGGAGAAAAAGTATGCCCCCCTCGCTTCCCCAGCTGCTCTGCAGGGAGCCGCACAATATGTATGAAAGAGCCGCATGTGGCTTCCAAGCCACAGTTTGGCCACCCCTGCGGTATTACTTTAAAAGGCAACAATAGAAACCTGGGCACAGAGAGAACAGTAGACCAAATTTCTGTTATTGAAAGGAATGGGAGGTATAGTGTAGTGAGATGGGAAGACCATGGTTTGAATCTCATCTCAGCTGTAAACTTACTAAGGGGACTTTGGCAAGCTGCTGAAACTCCATCCCCTCATTACTGTCTTCAGTAGGGATCAGCTGACTGTTTAACTCGCTTGGAAAGGTCCTTGTGGGCTACTGTTCTGTTGGGCCACAAGCAAGCTGAGGTGAGCCCAGTGTTCAGGAGCTGCTTGGTCCTGACCGACCACCCTGTGTAAGATGTTGGTTTGTATTGGGGCTGCTTGGCTTGAATGTGACTGACAGCAAGGCTTCCACCGTATTGTGCTCTGATGTGAGATAAGTGGGCCCTCCTGAGGTGATGGGTATGTCACCTGTTGCCTCCACTGCAAGGGTCACTTCATCCAGACCTTGATGGTAGGAATACAAGAGGAGGCAATGAGTGAACCCTCACTGATGGTCCTCTACAGCTAGCCTGGTGAGCCATGCACACCTGCCCTTGGACATGATTCTAAAAGATTGTTGGAAGGACTACTGAACTAAAGAAGGAAATGTACCTTGGATACACAAAAAAGGGCACATTCATGAGTAGTAGTCCCCAGTGGAAGATCGATGATTACCTGGGCCTACTGCTGGAGTTGATCTAGAGTTTCCAAGCACAGCAGCAACTCAGGAAGTTTCTTGTTCAAATCCCTGCTCTGCCATTCATGGAGGGGGAGTGGGGAATCAACCCCCCTTCTCCAGATTAGACTGTACCGCTCTTAACCCCTGGCTCTTCTGAAAACTATAGAAGAAAGTAAGCAACAACTCAGGAAGTCCTTATTTTGATGTAAAGGTGCATATAAATGTTTTAAATAAATATAAGAGCCAATTCAGGTTTAATTAGGTTTGCCAGTTCAGGGTTGGGAAATACCTGGAGACTTTGGGGGTGGAGTCTGAGGAGGACGGGTTTTGATTAGGGGAGGGACTTCAGTGTGGTATAATGCCATAGAGTCCACCTTCCAAAGCAGCCATTTTCTCCAGGGGAACTGATCTCTGTGGCCTGCAGATCACTTGTAATCCTAGGAGATTTTCAGCTACCACCTGGAGATTGCAACCCTAGATTTAATACAGGGCTCCCTCTGGCATAGTTAAATGCTCACTGTCGATTGCTCTTGCTTCTTAACACCAGGGAAGGAGAGAGGTTTGTAGCCGTGAACTATTCCGAGAAACACCAATTCTTTACCGGCCCTGCTTTGCCTTTTCTACTAAATATATATTTATAAGTTTGTAAGAGGAGCGAAGGAATCCCGCAGGACAAGAGCTGCCTTCACTTCACTGAAGATATTTCCCCCCCACCTTGAAATCTTTTGAAGACAGAGTCCCTTTCACAGATGTGAAGTCTTTGATGTCATGCTGTTTAATTTTCCCATTAGCATATAAGGATGTAAAATGTGCTGGGCCTGGGTGGGGGGGTGGGGACGGGTGACTTGCTGAAACGGCAAGGAAGAAACCAAAAGTACGCATCCAAAAAAAGCCCTTTAAAAAGGGTTATGGGCTTGGTGGCTTTCTTGATACATGAATCACAGTGGTCATAGAGTTGATACGCTACTATGGGGTTGCAGGATGAGGAGTCTGGAGACCAAGTCCTATGAGGAAAGGCTGAAGGAGCTAGAAGAAGAAGAAGAAGAAGAAGAGATTGGATTTATACCCTGCCCTTCACTACCCGAAGGAGTCTCAGAGTGGCTTACAAACTCCTTTCCCCTCCCCTCCCCACAACAGACACCCTGGGAGGTAGGCGGGGCTGAGAGAGCTCTTTTCAGATCTGTCCTTGAAAGAACAGCTCTGACAGAACTATGGCTTGCCCAAGGTCATCCAGCAGCTGCAAGTGGAGAAGTGGGGAATCAAACCTGGTTCTCCCAGATTAGAGTCCGCGCACTTAACCACTACATCAAAGTGGCTCTCGGGTAGGTATGTTTAGTCTGGAGTGGAGACAACTGAGAGGTGATATGATCACCATCTTCAAGTACTTGAATGGCTGTCATATAGAGGATGGTGTAGAGTTGTTTTCTGTTGCCCCAGAAGGTCGGACCAGAACCAACGGGTTGAAATTAAATCATAAGAGTTTTTGACTAAACATTAGGAAGAACTTCGTGACAGTTAGGGTGGTTCCTCAGTAAAACAGGCTTCCTGGAGCGGTGGTGGGCTCTCCTTCTTTGGAGATTTTCAAACAGAGGCTAGATGGCCAACTGACATCAGTGCTGATTGTGTGAACTGAGGCAGATCATGAGAGGGAGGGCAGGAAGGGTTGCCTCAGTGCTTAGTACTTGTGGCCCTTTCTTACACACCCAGGGAAATGCTGATCACCACTTTGGGGTCAGGAAGCAATTGTTCTCCAGGCCAATTTGGCTGGAGATCCTGGAGGGGTTTTTTTGTGTCATCTTCTGGGAGTGGAACAGTGGTTACTGGGCATGTGGGAGGGGAGGTATTTATGAATTTCCTGCATTGTGCAGGGGGGTGGTCTAGATGGTCGTGGAGGCCCCTTCCAACTCTTATGATTCTGAGAGACTGTTTTCACTCTGTTGCCTTCAGTTGCAGTTTGTTTGCCCCCATCCTCTGCAGCAAGCCTAGATCATGGAAAGCAAAGCAGGCGGGGCCCAGGGTTATGTCAGCCTTGCACACAGGCTTGTGGAAGCTATGTAAGGGTAAGTTTGACCAGTGCTAAAACATGAGACTCCCTGGGAACTCCTCTGACTGTCTCCTTCAGTGAGAGAAAGGCTAGCTATATATGAAACAAAGAAATAAACTGCCATGCAAAAAGAGTATGAATAAGGGAGCAAGAGAAAGAACAGCACTCCTGCAGAAATCTTTAATATCCCCTCGTCCCAGTTTTCAGACTCTTATGTGCAGTGGTAGGACACGTTGCTGCTAATGAGAACCTCATATGAAGCAGTCCTTTATTAAACTAACCGATTATTCTACTTCATTCAGTGTGTGTGCTCTGTGTACTGGCAGCTCCCTGAAATCCCTGGAAGAGATCATTTCTGTTCTTGCTACCAGGGATTGTTTTAACTTGAAATGCTAGAGACTTTTCCACGTGCAGATGCTGTGCGCTAGCGCTGAAATACAGATCTTCACATTTTAAAGGATACTACCGTCTTCCAGTTCCACAGGCACATCTGGGATCTGAACTTGGGATTTCTTATACCCGATGGGAGAATCATGCCACTGGACTTTGACTCTTGTCACTGAAATATTTAATCTTCCCACTGGCGCTCAAAGGTGAACCAGTCAAAAATCCTACGCCTTGTCACGTGTGATTTGTAAATGCGGGTCTAACTTCTTGCTGAATAATCCACAGGGCACAACCGCAGCAGTAATCAATAAGAGGTTTGCAGATGATGCCTGTTCTGTGAATTCGATTGCAAGGGAGGAGGCAAAATGCTGATCCTGAAAACTGTAGTGTCAGTGCCTCTGAAGATCTGTTAATAAAGTAGATTCAGCAATTACAGTAACTAACTTTGCCTAGAAATGTGCTGTTAGCAGGATTGTCAGACGTGGCAATGGTGAAGGAGGGGGGAAAAACCTTATAAATTAGGTCCTGGGAGACTTGTGGATTATTCAAAAGTATCCTCAGCTGTGTTCATTAAATATCTCCCAGGCTGTTGGAATTGCTATTGGATGTGCCCTTGTTGCTTTAAGGGTTGTGTGTTATTGCTGAGCAGGGGTAGCCCTGGTTAGTACTTGGATGAGAGACCACCAAGTCCAGGGTGGCTGCACAGAGGCAGGCAATAACAAACCATCTATGTTCATCCTTTGCCTTGACAATCCTCTGGGGTTGCCATAAATTGGCTGCAACTTTATAGCACGTTCTACGTCCACTACCAGGTGACTTATTCTTCGGGGAGCAGAGAGATCATGGAGGAGGTTCACTGCTCAGTAGTAGACCATGCCTTGTAAACAGATTTTCATTGCAGTCCCTCATGTCACGGGGTGAGAAAGACCCTCTGCCTGAGACTCTAGAGAGCTGCTGGTAGCCCACGGAGATAATAATAGGCTAGATGGGACAATGACCACATGGTGCTTTCCCATCATCATGCAAAGTTAGCCTTACAATTAGCCTACTTTGGGCAGGAAATCCCCATGTGTCTGGGCTACTGGGAGAAATGTTGGTGGGAGAGAAGCGATGTTACACAGTGTGCAACCTTTCCTCTGAAAATGTCGACAGAATAGCAGGCAACACTCTGGAATTTACTTGAAACTCTATGGTATTACCAGAGAGTGTTGAGGAAATTCAAGCGCATTGCCTGACACACTGACATTAGATCCAAGATGTCACCCAGAAAGGATGACACTCTGGAATTATTTGAAACTCTATAGTATTACCAGAGAGTGTTGGGGAAAGTCAAGTGCATTGCCTGAAACCATATCCAGGTTTTCACCCAAGAAACTGTGGCTGAGGACAGACTGGGAGTATAAGGCGGAAGGGAGGCAGGGCAAAAGGATCTGGGCCAAGTTGTAGTGGGGATTCCCAGTTACAGTCCACAGATTAATGCAGCACCATACCGGGGAGGAGGCGGAATAGAGTGGTCACACTATGGGGTGGCCCCTGCTGGTTGCATGGCTGTGCGTGGGTTTGGCCCGCCTCACCGACCTGTGCATAGGCACATGGACGCATAGGCGCAGCAGCAATCAGGGCAGGATCTCATGGTGCCTGCCCCCACCCTGCCCTTTTCCAGAATGCTCCTCGCATGCCTGCCATTTTATTGGACTGTCTCCCAGGAGGCTGTGGGCTGGGAGCTTTAACTCTGTGAGCTGGAAGCATCCCCGTAGGCGGTTGTGCGCTCAAGCACACAGTACGCATGGGCAGTTATGCAGATTCTTGCTGGATCAGCAGGTTCACATTACTAGCACCACTTGATTGCAGCTTATTTGTGTCCACACTTCCAGGAAGCGGGAGCAATGCACACCCAAATGGCTTGCCCCGGCTTTCACCTGGTACTTTTAAAAAGCGGGATCAAAACACTTCAGGACGGGGTGAGTACGGCACGGGAACGCCAGACAGCTGTGGCTTAATCCGCTTGAGAAACGTGCCTATATCGGTCCAAACTGCCAGTCTAAACTCAGCCAATGTCAATTTATCATGCAATGCTCCCTCTAAGCTGTGGAGTTTTGTGAGCAAAAATTCTACTTTGTAAATTGGGCCTAAGATTTGAGTCTAGTAGCACCTTAGAGACCAAAAAGATTTTTTGGAGAAATAATAACCGGACAAAGGAAGTTTTGTCTCTTGAAAGCTTACACCCCCAAAATTTTGTTGGTCTCTAAGGTGTGACTAGACTTGAATCTAATTGCTCTGCTGTGGCTCAACACAGCTACCCTCTGGATCCGGATGCAGTGTCCCTTCCCTTCCCTTGTGGCCTCTTTTCTCCAGATGTCACTGTTGCCTAGCAGATAGGAAACACTTCTTTTAATGACGATAGGGAGGACATGCAAATTGGAAGCAAGCTGTGAACTGATTTACTCGGCCGCTGGTTGTCATATCAGCAATAAGGTTTCCCCGGCAACTCTCTGAATAAATTATTTTAAAAGATTTATTTATGTAATCTACATAAAAATGGACGTTGCATAAGACATATGTTGTTTCCTCTTGATGGTTATGGGGGTAATTAAAGGCAGCATCTTGCGCCTTTCCCACTTTAATACCAATGATTCTAAATGAGTTTTGTTAATATAATTGATGCCAATGGAATTAAGGAAGATTTGCCACTTGCTCCAGAGTGTTGCTGTTTGCCATCCCAACAATTTACACATTTCTAAGTGTTTGCTTGATTTCTGAGAGAGAGCATAAATTATTACTGTACATTTGTTTGACAGGATAAACCTTCAGCACCAGATATAGAGGATTATGTATGCAAATTCTGCAAGAGAGAGACTTAATATATTTCCCATGCAGGTCTACTGTCAGGTTCTTCTGGGCCCCTTACCTGTTTGGATTCAGACCTTCTTGGGAAAGAGTGTGATTCTTGGCCACCTGAATTCAGCTGCTTCCAGATTTTGGGAGTCCCCTCCATGATGATACCCAGTGATCCAGAAGAAGATAAGGAATCACTGTCTCTGTGATGGTGGCATCCACACCAAGGGAGGCATGAAGGATGGCCAGGATACCTCTAGGGGCCAGTGCCATCAGTCAGAGGGGGCAGTCCCTTATTACTACTCTGGCACAGTGGGACATCCTCCCAAAGCCAAGGGACCTCAATAATGCCTACTAGGGATGGGCACAAACCCGAACACCAAGCTAAAGTTCAGCCCAGATTTTGGCCTGTTTGAGGTTTGGGTGGCTCGGTCTGAAGGTCACGTGTTGTTAATTCCCAGAAGTCTCTGAGCTTCCAGCTCAGCTCAGAGGCAATCAGATGCTCTAGGCTAAGAAAACCCCCACCCTTGTAGTTTTGCATCGAAAAGTTGGTGTGGGTGGGATTTTCCAGCAACTGAAAGATCTTGAACATTCTAAAAAGGTCAGTTGGCAGCATTTATATTTACAGGAATTGCTGCACTGCTCCTTGCTTTCTAACCAGACTTGTCTGATTAGCTTTAAGAAGAAGACTATATGAAGAGCCAATTATTTTGGCATCTATCCTTGATAGCTGGTATTGAACAGAGTGACTGGGAAGGGCTCTTCGTCTCTTTGTTCAAGAAAGACTTGAAATCATATCTGAGGAAGGGGAAAAGATAACCATTGATCAAAAGTATAAGAATAGTGTCTGCAATTTCATGAGCTTGGGGGGGGGGGGAGGGGAAGGACTATTAATCCTTTCACTTCAGGACATAAGCAGGTCATTAGAGGTGGGGCTGAGAAATTAACAGAACCAGAATTCCCCAGTAAGATATGAAGCCGCTCTGCTAATGTCAAGTCAAACTGTTATGTAATCAGTGCAAAAGAGAGACTCTCTGTGGTCTCTCCAATTAAATACATTCATAGTCTGATATACACTGAATTCTCCCATTTTGTGAGTGTTAACATTTGCATGACAATCCAGGATGGATTTTGTGAATACCCCAAAATAAAATATATAGTCAGAAGGGCCATTGTTCAGTGACAAAGCCCATGCACAACAAGTGTAACCCCTTTACCATTAAAAGGATCAGTTTTAGGCTTGCTAACCTTCAGGAGATCTTGGAGATCTTCCAGAATTACAACTGATCTCCAGACTACATAGATCAGTTCCTCTGGAAAAAATGGCAGCTTTGGATGGTGGATTGTATGGCATTATAACCTGCTGAGGTCCCTCCCCTCCCCAAGCCCCACCCTCCCTGGGGCTCATTCCTTGGAGTTGTTAAACCGTAGCCTGGTTACTGGACACAGAGTTGTGGATGCTATATTAAAAATCTGAGCAGCACTTAAACAGCCTTTATTTAAAGGTGGGGAAACTGCCACATTTGTATTACAACACTGCTAGCACTTTATGATATTAAATTGTTTTTAATAGACTGTTTTTAGATGGTGACCTGCTGTGGGGCCGCCACACCTCATGCCAGGCCACTGTGGGCCCCCCTGAGGGCCCAGAGCGGCAGACACCAAGGCTGACAGGGAAGCCCCGGATGAGACCAGGACCCTGGAGCCACATCCAGGGGCCAGACCAGCGACAATACCTCCACTCCTGCTGAAGGGCAGCCTGCCTTGGACAGTCCCCAAGGTGCGAGCCTGTGTGTGAGAACAGGCACCGCACCTGGAGGCCCCGTGGAGGACATCGGGACAGGGGCAAGAAGAAGCACTGCAGGGAGGAGTCCTGCTGAAGAGGGAGCCTCCCGGACCCACCCCACCCAGCTCTTGAGACTGGGACTGGCAGATGGCACAGCCAGGACGTGCCCATTCGCACCCCAAAGGAGAAAGGGTTGGCCTGGGCATACTGAAGAGAGGCGAGACCAACTCACCATAGTTGATGCGACGGCAACCCAGGGGCGGGAGGAGTGCAGTGAAACAAGCCTGAGCCCAACAAGGCCAGTCTGTGAGGGAGAAACAGCCAGGAGAGTATGTGAGGGTGGGGCAGGGCTAGCACATAATCACACCAAGGGGAGGACCAATGGGAGGAAAGGCACAAGAGACTGACAAAGGAGGGAACCAATGACACACGGGGGGGGGGGGAGGGAGGCTGAAGGGAGGCAGCAATAAAAGGGGGAGAAAATGCCAGAGCTGGGGAGGAAGGAAAGGAGAAGGAGCGGTTGAGGTCCTTGGAGACAGAGAGATGCAAAGCAGGCCAGTGACTGTCAACTCCTGAGTGGGAGAGGTGTTCTAAGGGTGAAGCTAACCCAGGACCCCTCCCTCATCTGAGGCTCCAGGCGGAACCCTAAGTGGCTACCTCCAACACGCCAACATCGTCCAACCCAGGACTCAACAGATGGTTTTATGATAAATGTAACTGTTATTTATGTATTTACTTCTTATGTAAGCTGCCCTAAATCTGCCTCGGCGGGGAGGGCAGGGTATAAGTTGAGGAAAGAAAGAAAGAAAGAAAGAAAGAAAGAAAGAAAGAAAGAAAGAAAGAAAGAAAGAAAGAAAGTTAGTTATAGGTCAAATGAAGTCTGAACTTTCCCGAGAAGGTAAAATGATGCTATTGTACTTTGGTCATATTGTGAGAAGACTAGAGTTACAGCAAAGACAATAATGCTAGGTAAAATTGAAGGCAGCAGGAGAACACCCAAACTGAGATGGATTGTCTCAATAAAATAAGCCATGGCCCTCAGTTTGCAAGACCTGAGAATGGCTTTTAACGATAGGATGTTTCAGAGGACATTAATTCAAAGAGCTGCTGTAAATTAGAAGCAGCTTGACAGCATTTAACATTCACGGATGAAATTTTTGAATATTCAGACATTCGGCAATTGAATCTAATTGTCAATGTTGATGTGAGAATGCTGAGAGTCACCAGTTCATGACATTCCTATTCATGTGTCTTTTCTTGCATCAGTTTCCTAAACAAAATAGTGCATTAACATCACATACCAAAGAGGAGAGACTGGGGAACAGCAAAGCTATGGGATGAATGATTTATTAGAAATGACTTTCCTTCAACTCACTCAAATGGCAATCACAGAAATTGCTCAACCTCATTCAAGATGAAACTGGAACACATACAAATAAATATATGTTTTTTTAAAAATTAAAACATTCCCTCTTAAAACCTTTGGAAAGAGAAAATGAAATCATGGTGTGTAAAAGCATGGGTTGAAAAGTCATGTTCGAAAATGACTTTGTATTTTCCTTCCAAAAAGTATAACATCAAAAAAACCAGGGCTCTTTTTGTAGAACAAGTCCCGCAGGAACTCATTAGCATAATAGGCCACACCCAACAGCAGAAACTCAGTATATTAGGCCACACCCCTGACAGCATGGCTGTCTCCCAGGATCAGCTTCCCCAGGTGCCCCACAACTTGTGGGGTGTCTGGGGAACCCGAGGGAAGGAAGGCAGTTTCTGGATTGGCTTCCCCAGGTGCCCCGCAGCTGCAGGGCACCTGGAGAACCAGAGGAGGGGAGGCAGTTTAAACTGCCTTCCCTCCCTGGATCGATTTGGCTTCCCCAGGCACCCTGTGGCTTGCGAGGTACCTGGGGAACCCGAGGGGGAGTAGGTGTGGCCAACTCGGAAACCAGCCGGAACTCCATTCCTGTGCATTCCTGCCCAAAAATAGCCCCGAAAAACCCCCCCACACTAAGTATGTCCATGTGGCAACTACATTTTCCTGGGAGAGACTGTTTCTTGCATAGTCTCCTTGATATTAGGGCTCTCCACTTGGAGAGCATGCCTTACTTTCTACAAATTATACGGAATGCAGTTAGGGATGCTGAGAACTTCATGCTGAACATGTTTGACAAACATACTTTTAAAAGCTGTCATTATCAGATGTGAGCTCCTCAGATCTCCTTGCCTTGCTGTTATCCAGCCTGAGCAGCAGCCAAACCAGTCTGCAGCAATGCAGTAGAGGAGGTTGCTCCCTTTAGGTTTTTTGGGACTCATTTGTAATTGAAAGGATTGCTTCACTTTCTTTTTATTTAAACCACTGGCTGTAGAGCAGTGTGCAGGAACAACAGTTGTGTGAGGCGTGACAATTAGAGCTCTCATTGGGTTTTGCAAAAACGCTCATGAGCAAAATGCTGCCACTCATATTGTAATATTCTGTTTGAATACTATGATATACCTGTCCATTTCACTTCCTCAGAGGCAAGATATTCCCCCTGTTTTTCTTTCCCTTTGTGACTGAGCTGCCCTAGTTGTCTGTTTTCTTCTTTCCTAAAGAACTCTGGCTGTCCCACCCTATCACAGTATAATATTTTGGCTGTATGCTCAGCCCAGGAACCTGAGGGAAGAAATGGGAGCCCCCTTTAACTTAAACTACTGAAAATGGCATCCAAGAAGTTTTTATATTCCAAATTAACAAAATATTTTATTCAACATAGAGGGGAAAGCTTCGGTGAAATCAGGGGTAATATTTCTGAGGTACCTCAATATAGCTAACTGAGGTAAAATCAGTACATGCACAGACTTTATTCATATGTTTCAGGCTGATGGGAATTTCTTAAGTTTTTTACAGTGACTTAAATTTTTATGTTGAGAAGCTTTTGTTCCAGAATTTCCCAAACACCCCAGTACACTTTCTTTAAGCATTCACTGACTCTTTTGGCTTCCAGAAGGCTGGTACACTCTATCCAATGCCCAAACCCCATTTCTAAACTCACCAGTACTCTTCTTGAGTTTTTAACTGACTCTTAAGATTTCACAAGGCAGTCTCTAACCACACCAGACCATGGATCTCTATACACTTCAGAGCTATCTCCCTGTTTGACTGGGTAGGGAAATTTTTCTTTCTTTACAAGATTTGTCCCCTTTCCTTGGCCGGAATGTGAGTCTTTGACTAACTACCCACTCTTCCTTGCCAATCTCCCCAGTACTCTATCTGTGTTAAATTGCTCTCAGTCAAGGTTAAATTCAGACACTGTCAGTACTTAACTCTTCTCAGCTAGGGCTTAAACCTGACTGAATTTCTCCTCAGCATTCAGCTCTCAAGTCTTTCTCTGCTCAGCTGATGCTAACCAATCAGATTCCTTGGAGCAGCCTGCCACTCAGGGCTGTTTCTGCAAAGAATTAACCCTTCACAGTCCTGCATCTGTTTATATAACACTTCTAAGCTTTTAAAAGTGCAGTTCATCTCAAATACACTGAAAAAGTAACCCATCAAACATGTGTTGCTCACAAACAGCTATATAGTTAGTTGAAAAACTAGTTCCCTCTCATGACCAATGAGCAGAACAACTCAAGCATCCCTTAATGCAAATGTCTCTATGATGATAAATTCCTAGCATTTTCTGCTAGATACCTTAATTCTGCATCTCCAAAGCTTTCTAGTACATGAGAACCCTTTGGGACTTAATTCTATTTTTCCCCATTATGTGCATGGAAACCATTTATTCTAGCCTCTCTTAACTGTGTGCAGACAGCAAGTGTCTCCCTAACCTGGTGTCAGTGATTGGTCTTAAATACAGGATGTAGTTACGTTAATAAGAGCTGTTATACCAAGATAACATGAGGCTATTTATCCTTCTGTCTTCCACAGCCATTGTTTTTTCATGTAGCTACTTTTTACGACTCCGTCCTTTCTTAAAAGATACAAGGAGAAATTATATTTTCCAGTTTTGCAAAGGGCATTCTTCTATAACTTTCATTTGCTTTTATCTTTGCAATTCCACAATATACTCAGGAATGACATGTCTGGCCTGCCTATAGGCTTAATAGACTTTTTTTTGCAACTTGTGATGTACCTCTAGGGATTCTTTACTAGCTTGGATAATGTCTCCTAACCAGGTGCCATGACAAATGTTTTAATGGATGCTGGCAGTGGCTTAAATGAGATTTTCAGAATTCTCCAGTATAGTCATAACTTGATATGTTTGAAGACATGAATAAATGGCTAAAGTAACTGAGCTTTCTGGCCCTCAAATGTTGAGGTAGCATAGTTGCATGCAGTTGCCATGGGAACCAATGCTCCCTCTAAGCTGTGGAGTCTTGTGAGTGAAAATTCTACTTTCTGAGCTACTGGCCTTAAAGTTGTGAGCGAGTGATTTGACTACTGCATAAATCAGTTTGCTTTGGAGCTATTCTTCCTGAGCTAAGACAAAAATCTGTGAGCCGGAGGCTAAAAAACTGTGAGCTAGCTCACACTAACTTAGCTTAGGGGGAACAGTGATGGGAACCATAAACTCCTCCAGGACATCCTTCCAGCTCAGTGCCTAGAATCCAAGGAGCTTGTTGTGGGGAGCCTCCCGACTCCAATACTTTCCAGAGCTATTTTAGGTGGGTCTAGGCCTTCAGTGCACTCAGTGGTGTTCGGACTATTTGACTTCCATACTTGCACCACAGAATGCTACTGAACCTCCTCTCAGTTTTGAAAATGGTTGGCCTATGGCCATGTCTTGATTCCATCATAGGCTGTTTCTAGATTGGGATGGAAAATACAACACTGGCACAGCAGAAGAAGCAGTTGGCATGGGAAGAGGGGGAATAGCATCCACATGATTGGTTCCCATGCCGCATGCTCTGCTGCTAGTCTCCACCCCTTTTCCCTCCCTGTCCCACCTGCATATTGTGCAAGACTCCACTACATAGCTCCCAACCCCCTTTTGAAGAGTTTCTTTCTTTTCCCCAGCTACTCTGTAGATCTACAGCATGGCTCAGCAAAGAAAAGAAAAAACCCTTTAAAGGTCTGAAAGGAGGGAGAGCTTAGTTTCTTTCCCCTCCCCATGGCAGCTAGGAGGGATGCTCCACCTGTAGCCAACCCCCTATTTTCCCCTTTACTTCAGAGAAAAGTAGGTTTGTATTTTCTCTGAAGTAGACAAAGGAAGAGCCAAATGAGTTATGCCCAAACTCCCCTGAACACTCCCCTTTACTGCAGGTAGGCTTGCCAACTCTGGGAGGGGGAGCCCGGGAAGGGGGGGAGGGGAGGGGAGGAAGAGGAGGAGGAAAGTTGGATTTATACCCCGCCCTTCATTCAGTCTCAGAGCAGCTTGCAGTCTCCTTTCCCTTCCCACGACAGACACCCTGTGAGGTAGGTCGGGCTGAGAGAGCTCTGAGAGAACTACTGTCAGAGAACTGTGACTGACCCAAGGTCACCCGTCAGCTGCATGTGGAGGAGTGGGGAATCAAACCCAGTTCTCCAAATTAGAGTCTGCTGCTTTTAACCACTACGGGAGGGACCTAAGTGGAGTTTAATGCCATAAAGTCCACCCTACAAAGCAGCCATTTCCTCCAGGGGAACTATTCTCTGTGGTCTGGAGACCAGCTGCCATTCCAGGCGATCTCCAGAACCCACCTGGAAGTTGGTAATCCTAGCTGTAGGGGCTCCTGCTGTTCATGTGGGAAAATGGAAAACATGGAGGATGAGCTTGCATTTGCTGGGTGCCCAGGAAATCTCCCATCTAGGTACTGACCAGTCCCATTGCTGCCTGGCTTCAGTAGGGCTAGGGTTGCAATGTATCATGGACCTTTCAGAGGCTTAGCATTACAGAGCAGTTTTCATGAGGGCAGAGAAGTAATCATCAGCTTGCCATATTCCTCCTTCTGCCTCCTTATGGGGGGAGGGGCAAAGGAGAGGGGCAGGAGCTGCCTACCGAGGAGAGCAACATGGCCATCCTAGAATCAGGCGTTGCTGCACTTGGGGAAGGAGGTTCCCCACAGCTGTCATCTGGCTACAGGGAATACAAGTCAGGTCTGGAGAAACATCTCATGTACTGCACTCCCAAGTGACTGAGAAAGGTAGAAGGAGGAGCTCTGTGTGTGTGTAAAGTGCTGTCAAGTCACAGCAGACTTATGGTGACCTTAGAGGGTTTGCCTCCTTCTGCATCGACTTCCTTGGTGGTTTCCCTTCCAACCACCAATCCTGCTTAGCGTCTGAGATCTGGTGAGACTGGGCTGTACTATGCCACCTTCCCTCCCCAGAGGAGCTGTAGGGTTGCTCTTTTCAGCAGCTGCCATGTGTCCACCCTTACCTGGTGCTTGCTTTTGTCTAACCAGGACTAGACTGAGAGCCAGTTTGGGGTAGTAGTTAAATGTGCAGACTCTAATCAGGGAGAACTGGGTTTGACTCCCCACTCCTCCACTTGCAGCTGCTGGATGATCTTGGGCAAGCCATAGTTCTGACAGAGCCGTTCCCTCAAGGACAGTTCTTGAAAGAGCTCTCTCAGCCCCACCTACTGCACAGGGTGTCTGTTGTGCGGAGGGGAAGGGAAAGGAGATTGTAAGACGCTCTGAGACTTCCAGTGAAGGGTGGGGTATAAATCCAATCTCCTCCTCCTCCTTCTTTTCTTCTACTATTGTCCTTCTTGCCTTTGGCTATCTAACTTGATGGCTGTGAAGAACTGCTTTTGTCACCTGCGTTAGTGTAGAATGACTTTTTAAAAAAACTTTTCATAGGACTTGCTTCGCTCAGAGAGAATATCCTTTTAAGTTTTTTTTTTTGTTTTGGAACCTCTCATATTTCACACCAACATTGTTTTAGCAGAACAGAACATTTTGAAACACAAAATGCAGATAAGTTTTGGCCTCATGTCAAAGTAATTTACTGAAGTAATGTAATTTTTCTTAATATGCAAGAGATGAAAAGAATGCGTTTTGGCCTTTCCCACGAATGCGCAGCTCACTAGAGAACAAAGGAAAGAACTGCGGCACATGATTTTCCGAGTTGTAACTATTCTACAGGGGGAAAGAAAAAACAACAGCAACAACCATACAAGTTTTTCTGTGGATGCTTTTGTGAAGAGATAACACAAAATAAAAATACACATTTACAGCAGAATGAAAAGACAAATTGCGTTGTGATTTTTTTGCCCCCTGACTAAAAAATTTTTGAAAGACTACAACTAGGATTGCCAGGTCCAAATGACTAGCTGGCGGGGGACTTACTGGGACACTCTGGGAGAGGGGAGGGAAGAAGCAGTGACATCGGGGGTGACATTCTGGTTTTTGGGCAAAACTCTATGGTTTGAAGCTAATTCTAGCATAGTGTTTTACCCAAAAACCAGAGTACTGCCTCCCAACATCACCCATGTGCTTATGTCACTTCCGGGTGACATAGGAACATCACGTTGGGAGCAGAAAATCTCTCCTGCAGGCCAGTGCCAGGGGGAAGTGCTGGAAACTGGGGGATCCCTCACGTACCAGGGGGACCTAGCAACCCTAACTGCAACTGTGGTCATATCTGTTTAAATGGTAAGAGTTTGCACACGCACAAATACGTCTGTGTGTGCTTAAGTAAGAAAAACATTCTGAGACAAAACATGTAAGACTTTGGCCTGTATCCTACCATGCAAATCAGCAAAGTTTGAAGGTTTCTTCAAGCCTTCCAATTTAAACAGCCTTCCACCGGAGGGAGGTCCCTTTAAAGCGGAGCAAAGCCCCTTAGGCTGGAGGAAGGCTTCAGACTTTGCAGTGAGTCTTGGTAGGATGTAGGCCATAACTCGTTCTTCCTGTGTGAGGAGCTTGCCCTGACCTGAATAGCCCAGTTTAGCCTGATCTTGTCAGATTTCAGAAGCCAAGCAGGATCAGCCCTGGAAGACCACAAGGGTTGCCTGTTCTGGTTTGGTAATTTCCTGGAGATTTGGGTTGCCCAACTCCAGGTGGGGCCTGGAGATCTCCTGCTATTACAATTGATCTTCAGGCAATCAAAATAAGTTCCCTTGGATAAAATGGCTGCTTTGGAGCGTGGACTCTGTGGCATTGTATCCTGCTGAAGTCCTCCCCTTCCCCAAACTCCACCCTCCCCATTCTCTACCACCAAAATCTCCAAGTAATTCCCCACCCAGAGCTGGTAACCTTAGGGTAGAAGCTGGAGAGGGCAGACTTGGGAGAGGGGAGGGACTTCAGCAAGGTCCACCCATCAAAGCAGCCATTTTCTCTAGGGGAACTCATTTCTATGGTCTGGCAATCAGTTGTAATGCTGAGAGATCTCCAGGTCCTACCTGGGGGTTGGCAACCCTCAAGTCAAATGTTGCTACAGAGAGGCAGGCAATGGCAAACGACTTCTGTATGTCTCTTGCCTTGAACACTTTTGGGGGTCTGCAACTTGACAACAGAAAAAAATAATAGAAAAACTAGAGAAAAATCCATTTAGAGTTGGTGAGGTGGAGAAATGAGATATTCTGAGATAAAGGCTTTGAATGTTACCTTTTATTAGGATAAGACTGTTGTCTAATTAAAGAAATCTTAGCCAATTAATCATATGTGTCTTAAATAATCAATTAAATGTGTGTGAATTTGCATATGAAAAAAAATAATGCTGAAGGATAAAAGGATGCTTTCTTTGATTTTAGATAATGCATACAAATATCCCAGCAAGTTGTTCCACGCTGTGTTTGAAATATGAGCAAAAAGGAAGGGGGTGAGCTTAATTGTGTACTGGTTTTAACTTATTGCTGGATGTTCGGGATGCTGCGTCCTTGCAGCTCTTGCTGTTTTGTTAGCAGCCTTGAGTTTGAGGAGATGAGGTGAGGAATAAAAATATTTTAAATAAAAATAATATTACACACAGTTAATGAAGTCCATAAGCACAATCCTTTGACTCACTTCAGTTTCAGCCCTAGGCTTGTCAGGCTGGAACTTGGAATCCCTGGGAGCATTTAGGGGGCAGGGACAGGCACACTGGCTTCACAGTGGAGTGTGACAACACTTCCAGCAACAACCAGAAGTTACATCATGACATTGGGATGCACTCTAGGATTCACAAAAACTCTATGGTTCAACCATAGATTGTTTGGCAGATCCTAGTGAGTCCCACACCCGACAGCATGATCTCAGAAGCTAAGCAGAGCTGACCCTGGCAAGTATTTGGATGGGAGACCTCCAAAGAATACCAGGGCCGGGAAGCAGAGGCAGGCTATCAAGGCGCTTCTCTGAATTTCTTCCATGCCCCATAAGAACATAAGAGAAGTCAATGTTGGATCAGATCAATGGCCCATCTAGTCCAACACTCTGTCACACAGTGGCCAAAAATACCAGGTGCCATCAGGAGGTCTACCAATGGGGCCAGGACACTAGAAGCCCTCCAATTGTCCCCCTCCCCAAGCACCAAGAATACAGAGCATCACTTGCCCCAGACCAAGAGTTCCTATCTATACCTTGTGGCTAACAGCCACTGATGGACCTCTCCTCCATATGTTTATCCAGTTCCCTCTTGAAGCTGTCCATGCTTGTAGCCGCCACCACCTCCTGTGGCAGTGAATTCCATGTGTTAATCACTCTTTGGGTGAAAAAGCACTTCCTTTCATCAGTTCTAACCCGACTGCTCAGCAATTTCATTGAGTGCCCACGAGTTCTTGTATTGTGAGAAAGGGAGAAAAGTACTTCTTTCTCTAACTGCTCTATCATCATGACTTTCAGACACAAGCACACATGCATACACACATACACACGCACACAAATGCAAAAATGCCAAAAAACCCCCCATAATATCCTAGGAAGCCTTCATACATTTGTAGCTGAAATTGCAGGAAAGTAAGTTTAGCTTAATCACTGAAGTTCAAAAAATCACACCCTCAAGCAACCCCCTAATTATAAGAACAGTTCATTAATGGAATAAACTTCTCAAAGATACTGTAGAATTACATTCCCAAGAGTTTTTTTTTAAGGAAAGGATGTTTCTTTTTATAAAGTACTGGGAAAAATTCCTGAAATCCTGCATATGAAATGACAAATCGAATGTATTTGACAAACTTCACAAGCATTGCAAATTTGAATTAGCGGATCCAGTGAAGTGCACGAATGAGCACATTTGATTCGAGAATACCAAGTTCCTGCTTTACTGTAGGTTTAATTTTGACCCCCAGAGCAAAAAGGCCTACTGGGTCCAAACAAGATGCATCAAGCATTTAAAATGGGCAGAAGCCATTTTCCGCCTGTTACATGAAATGAAGCATAAGAAAAGTGTGTGGCTTTGGCGCTTCCAAAGCATTTGTACATCCAAGTTGCTATTGCAACTGGCTCCTTTAGTTTACTAAACAAGATTTAAATTCGGGTTATAACAAAAAGATATTTTGTTCTGTTTCATATTTCTTTCATAGCCTTGTTATAATAAAGTGATCCATTCACCATCCTTCCAATGATTTGCTGCCCAGTTCATCCTGAACACTGGGTATATTTTGATGCACATCTTGTATGTGTTACAATGTGCACTTCCATTCTGATAATCACTAGGGTTACCAACTCTGGGCTGGCACATTCCTGGAGATTTGGAGAGTGAAGACTGGAATGGGTGGGACCCAGCAGGGTATAATGCCATATAGTCCACCCTCTAAGGTAGCCATTTTCTCCAAGGGAACTGATCTTTGTACATTGGTAATCTGTTGTAATTTTGGGAGGTGTCCAGGCAACCCTACTGATCACAGAGTTGGAAGGTTCCTTCTCCTGGCAAGAAATCCAGAGTAGACGGCTGTCTGTTGTTGTTCAATTGCACAATTGAGTCTGACTCTTTGCAACCCCATGGACCACATCACACCAGGCCCTCCTGTCTTCTGCTGTCCTCCAGAGTTTGCTCAGCTTCATGTTCATTGCATCAATAACAGTGTCTAACCATCTCATCCTTTGCTGTCCCCTTCTTCTTTGACCTTCAATCCTTCCCAGCGTCAGGGTTTTCTCCAGTGAGTGCTCCCTTCTCATTTGGTGGCCAAAGTATTTGAGCTTCAGTTTCAGTATCTGGCCTTCCGGGGAACAGTCAGAGTTGATTTCTTTTAGGATTGAATGATTTGATCTCCTTGCAGTCCAAGGGACTCTCAAGAGTCTTCTCCAGCACTATAATTTGAAAGCATCTATTCTTCGGTGCTTGGCCTTCCTTATGGTCCAACTCTCGCAGCCATACATAACTACTGGGAATAGCACCTCTTTGATTATACAGACTTTTGTTGGCAGGGTGATGTCTCTACTTTTTTATTATGCTGTCTAGATTTGCCTTCGCTTTCCTCCCAAGGAGCAGGCATCTTTCAGTTTCATGGCTGCAGTCACCATCTACAGTGATCTTGGATCCCAAAAACGTGAAGTCTGTCACTGCTTCCATGACTTCCCCTTCTATTTGCTAAGGAGTGATGGAGCCGGATGCCATGATCTTAGGTTTTTTTTTTTTTTAATGTTGAGTTTCAAGCCAACTTTTGTGCTTTTCTCTTTCATCCTTAGTAAGTGGCTCTTTAGGTCCTCTAGCCTATGCTTGGAAACTTCCAACAATGGAAAGCACCCAACGAAGTAGTGGGTTCCGTTGCTAAATTGCTCTTACTGTTGGGAAGTATCTCCTAATGTGTATTTAGTGTTTGTTCCCCTCTAAATGATATGGGGCACTCAAACAGAAAATGGATGCAAAGAATAACACATGGAGTTCTCTTCTGCGAGGTAGACAATGTGATTGAAACAGTGTATTCCAGGGTGGGATCTGGCAGCCTCTTTAATTGAAATACCTTGGAATCTCCTTGCATATCTTTAGGAGATAATCCACCTGATTTCAAAAGAACTTTCAAGAAAGTGTATTGTAGTTCTGGGGGGCCACGTTACAAACAAATTATTAGGTGCTCTGTAGTAACCTGGCCTCCCATTAGGAAACCTAGGAGTTGTAATTGCAAGGAGGCTGGAGGAGATACTTCAGATCAATTTATACAGACTTACCATTTTATGTATGTGGATAATTGTTTTGCACTCATCATTAGGGTGGTTCTATTTACTTAGTTTTCTCCCATTCATCGTCCAAGCTCAGCACCCACGGTTTGCTCTCTTCTGTCCCCACAATGATGCTGTAAAGTAGATCAGGCTGAGGAATTGTTATGACTAGCCTGAATTCATGCCTAAAATGCTTTGCGACTAAGTGGAAATTTGCCCCAAAGACTTCCCAGTTCAAGGCCAACCATAGCACATCACCAGCTTTTGCAGACTGGTTATAGATTTACAAAGAACTAGATGCCCCCCTCATTCTTTCAGAACATGCCTATGTAGGAAGTGGATGTTGTTAATATGGGACCAGTAATAACTGTGGTGCCCTGATAGGGAGGCCAGCCTCCAGGTGGGACCTGGGGTTCCCCTGGAATTACAGCTCCTCTCCAGACTACAGAGAGAAAATGGATGCTTTGGAGGGTGGACTCTATGTCATTGTACCCCACTGAGGTCCCTGTCCTCCCCAGGGTCCACCCACAAATCCCCAGAAATTTCCCAATCTGGATCTGGCAACCCTATCACCCCATCCCCCCCCGGTGGTCATGGGTAACCGGGCAACCCTATGCCCTGACCTGGATGGCCCAGGCTAGGCCAGTCCCATCAGATCTCAGAAGCTAAGCAGGTTCAGCCCTGCTTAGTATTTGGATGGAAGACCACTCAAGAAACCCAGGGTTGCTGTGCAGCATCAGGCAATGGCAAACCATCTCTGTCCATCGTTTGCCTTAAAAATCTTATGAGGTTACCGCAAGTGAGCTGTGACTGGACGGCCCTTTCCACCACTAATAATTGTGAGATGGATAGTTTAATCTGTACATCTGTTTCTCAAGTGGGGCCCCCACCTGTGGTGGGCCTGGTGGCAGCTGCATTGGAGCCTGGGAGCCCAGGAGCCACGGCAGGTACAGCAGTGGCTGCAGTGGAGCCTGGAAGCCATGACAAGCTCAATGGCTGCTGCAGCAGAACCAGGGAGCTGGAGCAGGACTGACAGCAGTCATAGTGGAGTTTGGGAGCTGCAGTAGGGTTGTCAGCCTCCAGGTGCGGCCTGGAGATAACCTGCTTTTATAACTGATCTTCAGTGGACAGGGATCAGCTCCCCTGGAGAAAATGAATGGTGGACTACATGGTATTGTTCCATGCTGAGCCTTCCCCAAACCCCGTCCTCTCCCAGATCCACCCCTAAAGTCTCCAGATATTTTCCAACCCAGACCTGGCAACCCTACAGTGGACCCAGCAAGAAAGTGTGCAGTGGGCAGATACGGCTTCTCCATGTGAGTCTCATGGGCCTACTTTGGTCCAGAATAAAATGCCTGGTTTACAGCATATTCCTTTAAGAGGGAACATTGAGACCCCCCCCACCTGCCTTGGTGGAGAGAGCGGGATATAAATTTAACAAATAAATAAAAAAATAAAATAAAAGCCAGGATGGTTCTCTATGATGTACTAGTTTCCAGTCTGCAGGGTGTTTTCTACATGGGGGAAGATATAAAATCCATTGTTTCCTTTCTTCCTCACTGTGCTACTGGTGTAGCCCCAAACTAGTATGGTCCTCATTTCTGAACTCCCTTCTGTGCCTGGGTTTTTGTTTTTGGTGGCTGTGAAATCTCCCTGCTTCTCTCTTGTCTTCCTGGGCTTTCTTTGGATTTTGCTGGTATAACAGGCTGTCCACCTCGGCTGGCCCTACTTGCTGCATGCATCTAATCTAATTTGGTCTGCCCTAATCTCTTGGCCAACAACTTCGGCAGATAGAATTTGGAAGAAGATGTGGGAATGATGCTTGATAGTTTTGCTTCACAGAGTGCTCAGATCTTCTCGTAACTTCTGCCTACTCTTTTTTTTAAATAGCTTTTTTATTATTGTTGTTATTTTAAATTAAAATAGGGATACAGAAAAACAAGGGAAAAGGGAAAACAAGGGATATTATAATAATCTATAATTTGTTCATAAGAAGGACAAATCAACATCAGTGTAAATATAGGGCATTTAACATAAACATTTAAAATACATAGTATTATGAAGGTTTTTACATACTGTATACAATTATTATTAAAGCCTAGACTTTATTACCATTAGTTACCATTAATATTAACTGTTAGACATTGATTATTACATTATATCTTCCATTATCTTAATACCACTACAGTTGTTGTAATCAAACTATAATCAAAGAGTACATTTTAAGAGCGTTTCTAAAAATGAAAAAGATAATAAGAAACTAGGTTCCTATATACATCAAAAACTATTTTTATGGTCTTGAATATAGCATTATTTCAAAGAACACTTATATTTATGCTGTTGTAGTATTATCTTTAACAACCTTAATTATATTAGGACAATTATATTATTGCCTAAGCTATCATTATACTGATTAAAAATAAAAATAAAAAAGCATTACCCTTGATCATCCGCCTTACTTGCTCTTTCCGTTAAACTTTCCAAAAAGTTGCAGTCTGCCTATTAGTATCCTTTGCAGTTTGGCTGGCTTGCTGGTTTTGGTGTTCAGGATATGACCCTGGCTCACCTCTTCTTTGAAGTCCTGTCTAGTTCTGAGCCTGTCATGCCTGTTCCCTTGCTCAGGTGATCCTGGTTTGCATGTCCCATTTCAGATACCTAATTATTACAGGTAGAGTTGCCAGGTCCAATCTTCTCCTTGGCGGGGGGATTTGGGTGTGTGTGCCAAGACGGGGAGGGGCCACCCTCCACATGATGATGTCACACAGAGTCTTCATACTTGGTAGTATTCATACTTGGCAACCTCTTTCCCCTAATTTTGCAGCCCCAGCTGAGCAGCAAAACCAGAATGATTTATTTGGAAAATTTCTATGCAACCTCTCCAGGGAACCTGCCTGAAGTTCATAGCAATCGGACCCCCTCCTTCCACTGAGGAGCAGTTTATAGGTTAAAAGAGCCAGAAACACCCTTCTTAGTATCACCCCAATACCTTAAGTGCAGGGCAGTGCTTGGGCCAAAATGGATGTCAGCCAGGCATCAGCCTGGGAAATCAGTTTCAAGACGTGAGTCTGGGTGGCTGGCTGGTTATCACTCACTCCTTACTCTGGAGGGATGCAGAACTTTAGAACAATGGTTCATGTATTGATTCACTTAGTATAATCCCATCAAAACCCAAGTCCAATTTCCCCTTCACCTATTACCCTTGATTAAGAGGTGATCAATCAACACTTAAGTCTATTCACCTTCCCAATTACCCTTTCCATCTGGTACTTGCAGAGCCATCAAGCATCTCGCATCTCTTTGTCTATCTCTGATAAAACCATTAAGTTCTTTGTTTTCTGGTAAGTGTGTCAACCTGCCTCTGGGTACGTTTGCCCTTTAACTATGGCACCTTGCTACCCAGCAGTGCGTGTGTGTTCTTGGATCCCTCACATATCCCTGCTTGTGTGTGGGCCTCCTTTCTCTCATTTCCTGAAACGCTGACCATTTCCCTCCTTGACTTGGTGCCTCTGTGAACCTCTTCAGGATTGGTAATTATCACCCTTTCCTAAAAATTTCTCCCCTTTCCTCCTTGTCTTTCTTTTTTTTTAATTTTAATAATTTTTATTAAATGACTATAAAACAATTGATACAGAGAATCCCAAACAATACAAACTATTTAACATTAATAGTCTTCTTGAAATTCTATTCAGTATATCTATCTAAAACTTAGCTATTTAAAACTTTTAACATGTTTTCTTGGGTTAGCAACCATCTTATCTAAATGAAAGAATTTGAGTTCAATTAGCTAGTATTTACTGATCAACATTAAAACATAGTCCAAGTCTGGGGTTTATAGAATAAACACTTCAGATGAAACTAAGTAATCAGGAACAATTCCATTCTGTGCCATGTGATTTATGACCGGAAACCATTTTTCAACTTTCTTGGTTAGCTCTTGTGTTTGCTGTGTGCATTGTTTTCTTTTTGTTTTTAATAAAAGCCCTACTGGTTGAACATCTGCATGGTTATTTCCAAGAGTTCTCATAGGGACAAATTCCCATATACAAAAGTGGAGATTCCAGTTTCCCCAAATTAAGTGGAGTCCGCCTATTTCGGATAACAAAGTGGCTGACAATATAAAATCTAATAAAATCACAGAAGGGATTACAACCAAGCATTCAAAAACCCAGCCATATCATTAAGCAACATAAAACATGGACCAACTTATCAACGGTCTCATGTATTTCTCATGCCAAAACAGACTAAAAATATTTTTTTAAAGAAATCAATTAATTAAAAGCCTATATTGAAAGGTAAATAAAATGTTTTGGCCTGCCACCTAAATAAAGTAGTATAAGTGCCAGGCAAGCCTCAAGGGATGGGCATTCCACAGCTGAGGTGCCACCACTGAAAAAGCCCTGTCTCTGGTTTCCGCTTAGGTCACCTCTGAGGGTCGGGGCACATACAGCAGCACTTTAGAATATCTTGCTGGCTAGGCGAGGTATAAATCCAAACAAATAAATAATTGGTTCATCAGACTGCCAGTGAGCCAGTGTACCCTACTGATGTGATTGCCTTTGGAGTGGAGAATTACAAGATGGCAGGTGAACCACAATGGTGACAAAACGGTATATCTTCCCAGTGATACATATCTTACAAGTCAGCTAAAAACCTCAGCTCGGGAGACTAGAGCTGTATAAAAAACTGGCCAGTTGTAGGCTGTCATGATTATGTTAGCTTAACTGAGAAATATGCAGAGTGGTAAGATATTCAGGGCACTGCATACTGTGATTACAATTTAACTCAACTTTCTGAGCCCAAATGTGCGTAATAACATGATAAATGGTTATATAGCATTTCCTCTGCTGCACATTGAAAGCCTGAGGTAGCCTTGGGTGCCAGTGGTTTAGTCCTTGATGGGGTTTTGTTCATAACTATAAATAAGTAGTTGGAGAAAGAGACAGGAAGGCAAACAAGGGGGAAAATGAGAATAACAAGGAAGGAATCACTAATGGGGTGTTCATGGGTAAGTTTGATTTCTTAATATTGGAAGCCTGCGTTTGACATCAGTGCCAGAGGAAACTATATTTCAAGAACTGGAATGAAGTGTAAAGACCTCAGTTTCAGATAAAAAAGTGATGGGCCAAGGGACCAGGAAGTTTTGGCTAGAAAGCTGATAGGAGAACACCAACAGAACACAATGAAATGTGAAGACCTGTCTCTTCCTCTGTTGCCCTGGCCACTAAATTTGGTCAGCCAAATTTCTGCTGGAGGTACTCTCCTTAAAAGATGTTGTGGCCAGCCAGATATTACAAGGCAGAGAGCTCAAAAAAGAGGAGGCTGTGACAGAGAAAAGTGGTAATTGGATTAGTGCAGTTTTGACTAGACTTACCAGTTGCTCACTCATGGTAGGCGACCTCCTGTTCCTGCCTCCCATCCAGGCTTGCCAAGTAACTGCCCAGGAGACACATGAAACTGGCAGTAAGACAAACAGCCCTCCTGTCACAGCCATTTCTACTAGCAAAAGCACACAGGGTAGAAGGGAGGGAATGACAAAGCTCCTCCTACCACTATGGATATTCGGGAATAGGGATGGATATGAACCGAAACACGAAGCAAAATTAATCACATTTTTTCCCTTTTTGTGATTTGTGGACTAAAGTTCATGATCGGTCTACTGTTATGAACTTCCATGGACTTCTAAAGCAATTTGTTGATAGAGCAGAAAGCAAGGGTTTAGAGGGACTCTGAGTCCCTTTATACCATTGCTTTCTGTTCCCAGCAAAAGCTGCAAAAAAGCTGAGCAGCGAGGAGTGCCTCTCTGCTGCTCAGCTGTTTTTTGGGCTTTTTGTGAACCCCGTTGAAAGGGACTTTGGTCCCTTTCAATGGGGTTTGTGAGGCCACGATCCACAACCTGGTTTGGTTTGTGGTTTGACCATGAAACATGAACCAACACGAACAGCACTTTTCCGGTTCATGCCCATCCCTATTCAGAAACTGACTCCCTCATTTTAAAGGGGAGTGTCGGGTCAAACATGAGTTGGATTGGGATTGTCCTCAACCCAATTCATATTTAATATATCGTCTAATCATACCCTGAGATAGAATTAAAACAGATATCCAAAGGGAAGTTTTTTATTTCCAAACTTCATTAAAATTATATACCAACCTATCCAGAAGGGGGAAACGGAATATATGCAAGGCAGAAGAAAGATAAAGCTGGCCTTAGTTCTCCCCAGTGCATCTCACTGCTCTATGCCATCATTTTCTACTTATTATATTTTATTCGCCCTC
This sequence comes from Lepidodactylus listeri, assembly GCA_029233225.1. Taxonomy (NCBI): domain Eukaryota; kingdom Metazoa; phylum Chordata; class Lepidosauria; order Squamata; family Gekkonidae; genus Lepidodactylus; species Lepidodactylus listeri. The sequence continues at coordinate 24,845,658 of JARCFY010000005.1, forward strand.
TCTTTTAATGTAACAAACTAAATCTTATGAGATATTTTCTAAAAAACCACAAATGCACCAAATACAAAGCTGGTTAATAGCCTGCTCTCTGTCATTTGAAGCCTAACATTATTTTTAGGTAAATTGAATGTGGATAAAAGATTTTACGGTTTGCTTTTTTAATACATTTATTTACTTTTTCTTTTGGATGGTGCTTTGGCTTTAAATCCAGTGAGCAAAGAGGAAGTATATAGTTCATAAACTAAACTAAAAACAAAACAGCCCAGTAACTTAAGAATTTCCCACTGTAAAGGCATAATTTTAATCAGGAGCAATGCTCCCTCTAAGATGTGGACTCTTGTGAGCAAAAATTCTACTTTGTGAGCTAATGGCATTGAAGTTGTGAGCAAGGGATTTGGCTGCTGCATAAATTAGTTTGTTCTAGAGCCATCCTTCCTGAGCGAAGACAAAAATGTGTGAGCCGGAGGCTAAAAAACTGTGAGCTAGCTCACACTAACTCAGCTTAGAGGGAACACTGATCAGGAGATCTTATTTTCTTCTTTTTAAAAAATCTGCTTTCTTCTAGAAGAATGAGCAACATCTCAGTTGGAGCTTGAGGGATGGACTCCTGATGGCCATTGTGCCTTTGATGGCTTTGGAAGGTTTTCCCTTCCAACCTTACTGTATTCTTCCAGTCTGGGGAAGGGCTGTGGCTCAGTGGCAGAGCAGAACATCTGTTTTGCATGTAGAAGGTTCCTAGATCAATCTCCAGCATCTCCAAGTAAAGCACCATGTAGCAGGTGATGGAAAAGACCTCTGCCTGAAACAGCAGACAGCTATTGCCGGTCTGAGTAGACAGTACTGAGCCTGATGGATCAATGGTCTGATTCAGTGTTAGGCAGCTTCATGCGTTCAAGTGTTCTATTTATATATCATGTATTCACTCAAAACAGATTAATTCCAAATCAGCATGCATATATTGCTTTCATTTTACTCAGGCCCATAGCTACGTGGGGCTATTGAGGGCTCCACCCCTTCCTTAAAAGGCCAGCCCCACAAGGTTTCCTTTTAAAATTATTTTAAAAACTATTTTAAAAAAGATTTTTAAAAGGCACCTTGCCACAGCCAAACAGACCCTCCACAGCTCTACTGTTTCCCACGCCCTTGGCCTGAGTTCGGGGCTTGGCTCAGCCTCAGATCAGTGTGGCTTGGCTCAGCTGTAATTGACAAGACAGTGAGCCCCCAGCAGCTGCCCTTTTTACAACTCTGCTCCCTCACACCCCTGGCCAGGAAGGGGGCAGCTCAGACTGGTAGTGTGTGTGCTGGCAGATTCTCTCCCCTAGGGGTAACCTGCTGCCAGCCGGAGCCAATGTGGACTGGACAAGACACTGCTACCTGGGTGAGCCCTGGTGCTGGAGCCGTTCTGGAGCCTCCTCACCTCACCCTGATCACCTCCCTCCTCCACCAGGACATGCCTTGCAAACCTGTGGGGGCACCTTAGCAAGGCAGCAGGGGGAGCGGCTGTTCCAGCATGACAGGCACGTGAAGTGGAGCTCTGCCTTGGAGAAGCGCCTCTGGGTCAGCCAGGAAGGGAATTGGGGGAGGGTGGGGTGGATTGGGAAGGGGCTGGAGGGATAGAGCAGGGGGAGAAGAGGAGGAAATTGGCTGCAAGCATTGGGAGGGCAGGGATTGGAGCTGGGGACCCCCCTAGATGGGAAGGTGCACCAACTGAGACCATGGCAAATAATGGCAGCCCCACCAGAAAAAAAAATTTGCCCCACAAGGCACAAAATCCTGGCTACAGCCCTGATTTTACTATTGCTGTTGTTCCACTTTGGACTGGGTAATCAATCTATATTGTCTTGTGATCATAGATTCTCCAGACAGTGTAAAAAACAAGTGATAACATGTCACACAATCAGTAAAATCCCAAGAAAACTAGCAGCAGGAACATCACCATTAAATCAATAAAAGTAATAAAATATACAGAGGTTCAAAATGTTAAAAGGTTTTGAAGTAGCAGTAATAAAACAAAGGGATTATGTGTGTGTAGGGATACCAGACCCCCTGGTGGGGGCAGGGGACTTTTGCTTTCAGTCCCCACCTCTCTTCCACCAGCCAGCTGGTCAGAGGGGAATTACCCTCCAAAAGGGAGAAATATCAGAAATTAACGTGATGTGCCTATGTGACCCAGAAGTGATGTAGGCACATCTGGGATTTCGGGGGGGGGGTGACCTATGGTTTTTGGGCAAAACCAGGGGCGTAGACTTTGTAGATCCCCGGGGGGGGGGCGGGGGCTCTCTTGTGCACATGTGCGCACGCATGGGAGCATGTCCCCTCCGCTCCTCCCCCCCGCCCTAGGGAGGCAGACCCGCGCTCGGGGTGCAGTCGTGGCGGCGGCAGCCAGCTGGCCGGCTGACTGCTGCGTGCGGGAGCATGTCCCCGCCGCCTCTCTCCCCCCCCCAGCCCCAGGGAGGCAGGACGGCAGGCCGGGGGTGGGGGGGAAGGAGAGGTGGCGATGGCCAGCTGGCCGGCTGACTGGCCACCTGCGGGCGCTCCCTTCTTCCGGGGGTGGCTGAGCCCCCCCGGGAAATTTCAGGGGAGGCTCGAGCCCTCGAGCCCCCCCCGTAGTTGACGCCCATGGGCAAAACTCTATGATAGAAGCTAATTTTAGTAATGTAATTGATTGATTTTAGGAATGTAGGCCAGAGTGAACTCCTATAAAGAAGGCTGTAATGCAAATGTGATAGAAAAGCTCATAGGAATATCAATGTAACCTGGCACATAAAACTTAACAGAGAAGATGCCAGGCATGTAATGACAATGAAGGAATTCCACAACCAAAGTTCCCCGTGGGAAATGCTGTGTCCCTTGAAGACACCCACCTCAGGCTCTGTAAACAAAGCACGTTGTACAAGGCCACTGAAGATATTTGTCATGATATGGCTGACAACTATCTAGCAAGCTTAAGGTTCTGGTTAGGATAACAACAACAACAATTATCGTATGGCATTGTGCGTAGTATAGCCAGGAGATCCTAAGGTTGTCTGGCAGTCATAAATTCTAGTTCTTTTAGTGTTATGTAGCACTAGGCAAGAGATGATTTAGAGGTGGTTTGCCATTGCCTGCTTCTGCGCCACGACTCTGGCATTCCTTGGAGGTCACCCTTCCAATTCCTAGCCACTGCTGATCCTGATTAGCTTCCATGATCTGATGAGAGCAGGCTAGCCTGGGCTATCCAGGTCAGGATTCTAATACTGCCAGAGGACCCAAGATGGATCCTAAGTGGCTGACTTCCTATTGGGTGGCAATTGTTCTCCTCTTTCTCTTGATTCCAGATATGTCGTTACCTGCAATCACCCACTCATGAAGCAAAGTTACTCTGTACATATTTTAAGGCTTCTCTTATTTACCTTTACCTTACATGTCCACCATGAGCCAAGAGGAAAGACAGGGTATAAATATTACATAAATAAAGCTTCAGAAATACAGGCAGGATATGGACAAGGTTTGTGCGACAACAGGAGATCAAAACTGCAATCCCTAAATCTGTGTAACTATAGGCTCTGGGAATCCTTTTTGAACTGTTGTCATGACTGTTAGCTAGCTAATCCCAAGGCTTGGCACAGAGGGGTAATTAGAACACATCAGACTAAAAGGCTGTCTTCAAGCAGAGTATATTGTAAGAGAACGGGGTACTCCCAAGTTTCAACCATAGGGCTGATGTGTATAATTCTCTTCTCTGCCATTTTGTCCCTACAAGTAGGTCAGGCTGAACGAGAGAGATTGGCCCAAGGTCAGCCAATGAGCTTCACGGCTGACTGGAAATTTGACCTTGCGTTTATAAACTAACCGCTGAACCATGAACTAACCTTAGACATGTTTCACTCATTATTTTTCTCAGTGTATGTTTTCAGGAGAGGGGAATGCTTTGACTCCAAGAGTCATTTTATGTTGCACTGCATGATCACCTATCTGTAAAGAAAAGGGCCTGGACCAATTGAGTTGGAAAGTCACAAGATTCAGGGTTTGATTTTGGGCACTTCACTGAGTTCTGAAATGTTGCCTCAGGCCGCCTCAGGCCTCATGACTGCCTAACCTTTCCTCTTGGTCACCTTGCCAACTGAGCCAATACCTCTCTTACGTATATAATAAACAGAGACATGTGAGGAAAATAGATTTTGCCTGAGGGAGCCCTTGAGGTGAATTTATAGTCAATTTACTCCAGCAGAACCAACATAAAATGGTCCCATAAAAGTAGCCCCAGGAAGAGGCTGATACCAGAGGAAGTAGCAGCTTTGGAATTATATCAGCCGGGGCCAAGTATGCATGATGACTGTCATGAGTATGGATCAACTGGAAGGGAACTACTCCAGTGACAAGGCACTGTAAATCAATCAAGCCATCTGATTTAAAGAATAAAAAGGCAGGAAATTGTGTTGCTGAACCTGGCCCAATGCCACGGAGGATTCTTCTTGGGAAAACAGAGGAAGCACTTATTACCATATTTACTACTCGTTTACCATGGTAGCAATGCTACTGAGTTTTTTACCTCTCATTCTCAGCCTGATGTGTGATCATGGAGAAGATTTTAGTGGATAAGATTTCAGTAGTGGTGGTGGTGATAGACAGTGCCATCAAATTGCTGATGACTTGTGGTGTCCCTGATAGGATTTTCAAGGCAAGAGACAAACAGAAATAGTTTGCCATTGCCTGCCTCTGCGTAGTGACCCTGGACTTCCATGGTGGTCTCCCATCCAAGTACTAACCAGGGCCAACCCTGCTTAGTTTCTGAGATCTGATGAGATACGGCCAGCCTGTTTCTGAGATCTGATGAGATAGGACTAGCCTGGGCCATCCAGGTCAGTGAAAAGATTTCAGTAAGATATAGAATGTACGATGTGGGTATATCAGTCCCAGGTATGACAGTACAACATGTGATGCAATAACCTTGCTGACCTTGCATAACCTTGCTTGATAACACTGGTCAGCATCTGGAGGGAGACCTCTGTATGCAACTCCGATGATGGAAGGGATCATAACATAAATATAACAAATACACATGAAAACCCTGTAAGATCTGTTCAGGTGAGTAGCTGTGTTGGTCTGAAGCAACAGAACAAAGTTTGAGTCCAGTGGCACGTTTAAGACTAACAAAGTTTAATTCTGGGTATAAGCTTTCGTGTGCATAATGCATATCTGAAGACGTGTACATGCACATGAAAGCTTATACCCAGGATTAAACTTTGTTTACCCTGATGTCATGAACTCTCCAGCATCTCAGGTACATCTTTTTTAGACCTACTGCCTGAAATCCTTTTCACTGGAGATACCATGGAGGGAACCCAATACCTTCTACATGCAAGACATGCACTTTATCACTGAGCTATGCCCTATGTATGACTTTACATCTGCCTATTGGTATATTCCTGATCTCAGAATGCCCTCCTGTACTCTGTCTGTGTTTCTACCATGCAGAGACACAAGTAAAGGACTCTTCTACCCTCTCCTTGACACCCAGTGAGTATAACCAAACCTTGTGACCCTTCGATGAATCATCAGTTCTAAAACAATGGCCAAATCCTAGACCTGTTTACTTACAAGCCCCAGAGTTCAAAGACACTTAACCCTAAACAGATAAGTGTAGCAGGACTGAATTTTAGAGCAGGACACCCAGGGGTGCTGGGCTTGAGAGTCCAGGCTCAGGGGCTGCCTGTTATTCAGCAGCTGAAACAGCTCACCTTCGCTAGTAAAACTGGAAAGGCTGACCTGCATGGTTAGCATAGCATTAACTTTTTTTAATTGGTGAGAAAGTTGACAGCATCAGCATCCATCTCACCAACTATCTACATGTGAGTGACTGTGAGATTGCTAATACCATAACACAATCAGTTACCATAACCCTGGTAAATAGGGTTGTCAGTGACCAGATGGCAGCTGGAGATCTCCCGCTTTTACGATTGATCTCCAGCTGATCAAGCTCATTAGGACATAAGAGCATAAGAGAAGCCAATGGCCCATCCAGTCCAACACTCTGTCACACAGTGGCCATCAGGAGGTTCATAAGTGGAGCCAGGACAGAACAGTAGAAGCTCTCCCACTGTTGTCCCCCCCAGCACCAAGAATACAGATCATCACTTGCCCCAGACTGAGAGCTCCTATCTATACCTTGTGGCTAATAGCCGCTGATGGACCTCTGCTCCATATGTTTATCTAATTCCCTCTTGAAGCCATCCATGCTTATAGCTGCCACCTCCTCCTGTGGCAGAGAATTCCATGTGTTAATCCCTCTTTGGGTGAAGATCAGTTCCCCTGGAGAAAATGGCTGCTTTGGAGGGTGGACTCTATGGCATTATACCCTGCTGAAGTATCTCCCCTCCCCAGATCCTGCCCCCCCCCCGGCTCCATCCCCTAAATTTCTGGGTATTTCCCAGTCCCGAGCTGGCAACCCTACAGTAAATATAAAACCTACATTAAAGCAGCATTCATTGTATTGCTTGTAAAAAAATTTATAAATTCACACCAATTGCTTCATGAACACTCTGCTTTGTTGTGAAATAGGCTACAAATATGATGAAAAATATGGCATTCAAATACCTAGCAGGTGCCGGTGGATGCCAAAAATGCTTCTGATCTAGAGTGCCCTTTGATCTAGAGCCAGCCTCAATGCACAGGACTACAGCCTTAAAACCAGAAGCCAAACCTTCTTTTGATATGACTTGCTTGGACAATTTGATAGAGACTGGCCTTGGCAAGAGTGTTATCATAGATTTTCAGATTGTGGGTCTAGTGCTGCTAATAATTAGCTCCAAAGACTGTTCTATAAAGCAAGAAACATATTTTTAATCTTTTTACTTTTAAGCTAGGATGGGTGAACCTGGAATGCTGTGTAAACCTTGAATGTCCCCTGCTGGAGCTGTAGATTTGCTTTTTAGCTCGCCTAAGAGGTAGCAGGAGATTCTCGCCAAGTTGGCTTAATGCGTTCTGTCTTGTTGACTTCTTTCCTTAGACTTTCTGCAAAGTAAATGGCTCTGAAACATTAATGATTCCTTATGAGAGATATGCTTTGTTCTATGGCCCAATGAAGCTTTGGGTTTAAAACAAAAGATTAGTGGGCGGTGGCCATCTTAACTGGACCACATGATGGGGATGCAGTTGTTTCAGTGCTTATTATAACTGTCCTGTCAAATCATGGCCAACTGATGGCTGTTAGGATTGCAATAGCAATGGATCCCTATAGCTATTCATGGGGAGCAGAAAGCAGGGGCTTTCCCTGTGAAAAGCTGCAGGGAGCAGAAAGCAGCAGTGGTTTAAATGGCTCTGAGCCACTTAAACCAAACAGCTGAGTGGTGGAGAGCTTCCAGCCACTCAGCTGTTTCTCCTGAAGAGCAGAAAACAGGGATAAACCCTTGCTTTCTTCTTTTCACAAACCATCATGAGCCACCACAAACGGTGACAAAAGTCATGGAAGTTCATTGTGGTTTTTCAGTTCACGAACTTTGGTTCATAAACCATGAACAGGCTAAAATTTTTGATGAACTTTAGTTTATCAGCCAGTTCCTGCCCATCATGGAATCATAGAATCACAGAGTTGGAAGGGTCCAGACAGACCCTCTAGTCCAACACTCTGCTCAGTGCAGGATCAGCCTATAGCATCCCTGACAAGTGTTTGTCTAGACACTGGTTAAAGACTGCCAGTGAGGGGGAGCTCACTACCTCCATAGGCAGCTCGTTCCACTGTAAGGATTCCATCCCCACAGAGCAGCTTACAAGATGGTATGATGACCTATTCCCACCCCCTAACTCAGACACAGGATTTTCTATCCATTTTTTCCTTCCTTTTTGGCTGAGCAACCCCTTTATCTATTTTCTTCTTTTCTGAAGATCTATTGCTGTCCCACCCTATCACTATTGTATTTTGCTGTTGGCTCAGTGTAGGAACCTGAGGAAAAAGACAAGATTACCTCTTTAACTTAAACTTCTGAAAATGGCACGTGAGAGGCTTTAGAATGTTCAAAAATAAACAAGATATTTTATTCAACTAAGGTCAAATCTACATCTGACTTTCCCTGTTTCTAGTTTCAAACCATACTTGTTCTAGTTTAAAAATTACTGTTTACATTCGTTAATTGCCCTCCTGTGGCTAGCACTATACTGCTTTAAACAAATCCTGTTGCTTACTCTTCAGACCCAGGGAGTGAAATCTGAAACCAGCGTGAAATGAGCATAGGAAAAGACAGCAGTCAAACTACTTCAGAGGGGAGGTGTAAATTGGGCCATAGAGGGGAAAAGGTCAGGTGAAATCAGGGATAAAATGACTGAGGTAAATCAGTAATGAACTCTGAGATAACTTAATAATTTAACACTCATATGTTTCCAGTTAGTGAGAGTTTTTAAGTGTTTCACAAAGTCTTAGAATCTTAGAGATTTGGCTTTGGTTTCAGTGTTTCCTATACACTCCAGTTCACTTTCTTGAGTTTAACTGACTCTTCAGATTTCTGATGGCAGGGATATACTACCAAGAAACCAAATCCCTTCTCTAAATACACCAGAGCAATCACTCCACTCTTTGAGCTATCTCCTTTTCCAACTGGTCAGGGAATCACTTTTTTCACTAGAAGATCTATCACTTTTTTCTGGACCAGATGGGGGCCTTCAACAAATCCTCCCACTCCTCCTTGCCAACCTTCCTAGTCCTCAGTCAGTGCTAAACTCTCCTCAGTTAGGGCTAAACTGCTCCAGTTATCAGTCAGAGCTTAAACTGAGTTCTCTTCAGCAGTCAGTTCCCAAGCCTTTCTGCTCAACTGATGCTAAGCAATCAAATCCCTCTGAGCAGCCTGTCACTCAAGGCTCTCTGGTTCTTTTTTAAAAATTTTAATTGGTTTTCTACTACTACATACATCACTAAAACTACCACACTAACTAAAAAAAAAGTATACTACCCTAAAGTATACAGAGTCAGTTTGCTAAACTAGTGTTACATTCTTGCCAAGACTTTAGCCGTCTGCTCAGATCTCATGCTTGCATCTGTAACTTGCTTTTTTTTGCAAAGAGTCTAGTTTTTGATTCACAGAAGTCAGCTGGTCCATCAGGGGGCGCAACACCCCCCCCCCCCCGCATCCAGTTAAAATCAGAGAACAAACAAAGCCAAGCTCCAGTATCCATACCATCACCTCAGGAACCATGTGGCTCAGGCACTTCACTGGTCCCTTCTAAACTATTAATGACAAACTTCTTCTATTTACCTCTCTTGCCAGTGGTATGGAACAAGAATGTTCAGATGTTTCCTTTCCTAAACACGTCCAAATGTTCTTGGGGCATTTCAGCTACTACTACTGCTATGGCTGCTTTGCCACTGGTGACAAGCAGGAGGCAAAGACAGTTGTGGTACCATTATGGTGAGCCCTTGATCACTAGATGTCCATCATAATAGTTCTTCATTGTCTGGGGTCAAAAAAGCTGATGGGACTCACCATATTTAAGGCTATGGCTGCCTGCAATTAATTAACATGCTAATCCTTCTATTTTGCAGATCAGTAGACCAGGACACAATTGAATTAAACGTATTATTCCAAGAAAATGGGAGATACTAAAATTCTATTTTTATCCAGCTGTATCATTTCTGGCTTGAATATGGGAGAAAGGATCTCATGAACCATGAAAACACATCCCCTGAAGTGAAAGACAGTTCCCCCACTGAGCAAAAACTCTGCCCCCCAACAAACAAAAAGTGCCTGGAAGACTAAAGTTATTTTCCCAATGAAATGTCTAGCTATTTATTACTGACCTGATGGTTGAATGTAATCTGAGCAGGCATCACAGCCCTTGTTGCAGAACTGGCAGGATTTCTTTTTTTAATATCAATATTATTCAAAAGTCCAGCTCCAGTCCCCGTCGCTATGATGATATTATTGATCTCTTTGTCCAAGTCCATTGCAAACTTCAGAAGAAGTTGAACTTTAAAAAATATTGGAAGAGCGTAGAGAGCCAAAGTCTTTTTTTATATATGAAATGTTTGAAGTCAGACATAAATATGTGAGCGATGCGAGTTACCCAGCAAAGAGAAGTTTATGGCTTAGCTGAGAACCATCCATCTCATCAAAAGCCAGTCTTGGTGTATGGTTCTATATTTCAGTTAGACAGCACTGCTGTTTGATGACAGTTGTGAGTTTTAGTGGAGCCGAATTGCGTCTTTGACGCAAATTATTCAGAATGTAAACAGGCTTCATTTCAATGGGCGGTTGACTTACTTGGGAGGAAAAAAGTTTCCCTTTCCATGAAATTTCTGGGGAAATTCAACATTGGAAGAATGTTCTGGGAGCGGGAAGAACACTTGCACCTTGTGTGTGTGCAGGGTGTGGGGGGATATATCCATTTCTGACCTTTGACAAGGCCTGAAAATACATGGAGAGATCTCATGATTCCCCCATTCTTCTCCTGTCTGATTCGTCCAAAGCCACTTCAGTTAAGACCATCAGCCAGTTTGATGTAGTGAGAGCCAGTTTGGTGTAGTGGTTAAGTACATGGACTTTAATATGGGAGGACTGGGTTTAATTCCCCACTCCTCCACTTGCAGCTGCTGGATGACCCTGGACAAGCCATAGTTCTGTCAGAGCTGTTCTTGAAAGAGCAGTTCTTTAAAGAGATCTCTCAGCCCCACCTACCTCACAGAAAGTCTGTTGTGGGAAAGGGAAGGGAAGGAGTTTGTAAGCCACTCCGAGTGAAGGGCCGGGTATAAATCCAGTCTCCTCCTCCGAGCATGTCTCTAAATGATGTCAGAGTCCAATAATTTAGGATTGTTGCTGAACATACGGTTGGAATCTCACCAGTATAAGATGTCCCAGATCTTTTATTTTAACTTTTGATGAGCTGAACGTCTTGTGCTAAATTTTCATGAAACATGCTCAGAGAGGACTAAATATTTCAGGGACTGTCAACACAACATACCTTGGGTTGGATCCCACAGAAGATTTCCACAAGCAGAAAGCCTAAAACCATGTAGCAAAGCTATTTTTTCCTGGCATAATCACAAAGGCAAATTAAATAAATTCATGTTAACCATATGTTGTACATTTGATTGATCTAGATTCACACAGTTATTTCATTAAAAATTAAAGAGCTGTGGGTCACTACAGCTGTAGAGATACTACTTGTGGAAGTGGAATGGTGCTAATTGTTGTTTTCCTTCCTGCTCCTGCATTGCTAGTTCCAAACACTTCAGCCAAATAAACAAATGGGGCATAACATCGGTAACATGTATATTACACTGCTGAAAGGCATGGGGAAACAAAAATCCAGAGGCACCTTAAAGACTAAGAACATTTATTTCAGTATGAACCCCTGTAAGTCACTCACAGCTCACTTCTTTAGATTGACATGTAAAGAGAAAATTGTACGGGGAAATCTTATGAGAAGTTTGGGAGAGAGGAACCAAGACTTGGTGTGAATTACATCAGCAATCTTTCAAGTGTAAATTTTCCATGTAAAGAGAAAAGGGAGGACTTGATGTATCTGAAGAAGTGACCCATGAAAGCTCACACTGAAATAAGTGTCAGCAGGGCCAGTGCCAGGCTTTTTTGCACCCTAGGCAAGGCTAACGACTTGCGCCCCCCCTCCCCCCCCCGCTAACCAATTATCAAAAACAGATGAATTCTAGGGAAAATTAAAAGCACAAAACTTGACCCGGCTAATTTTTTTTTTAATTCTGCAGGCTTGGGCAGGCAGGGTGCGAGGCAAAGCTGAAGCGAGCTGCTGCTGCAGCAGCAGCTGCCATGACTTTCTGGAGGAGGAAAAGCATGGGAGAGCCGGGGCTGGTGAGTGAGTGAGTTTGAGAGCCTGTGGCCGGTTGGAGGGGTGCTGATTGTCCATTTCTGCACTCCTCTGAGGTCTGTGCCCTAGGCGGTTGCCTAACTTGGCCTAATGGTAGCACTGGCCCCGAGTGTCAGTCCCCGAGGTCCTACCCTGACCTGGATAGCCCAAGTTCACCTGATCTCATCAGATGTTGGAAGCTACACAGGGGCAGCACTGCCTAGTATTTGGATGGGAGACCTCCAAGGAATTCCAGGGTCATGATGTGGAGGCAGGCAATGGCAAACCACCTCTGGATGTCTCTTGCCTTAAAAACCCTTTGGGGTCGCCATAAGTCACCTGTGACTTGATGACACTTTTTACCCTCACCAAGGAGCTACTGGGCTGCTGCTTCACCTTGCTATGGTAGACCAACATGGCTATCCCTTTGTAATTAAACGCCATTAACCGCAAAAGGTATCATCTGTTAAATAACAGGCATTGGTATCTATTAAAAATAATTGCACCATGTGTTTAAATAGAATTTCGGTTGAACTTCATAATTAGATCAGCCTTTCTCTTTTGTAAAACGAGGATGGTAAAAATGATGGCAAAGCCTTTCAAATGAACACGGAATGATAATGAATGTGAATGAACAAGTGGTGAAAAAACGAGGGAAACAAAGACACTAATAACCTTTCATGGAGAATTAATACAGGCCTGCAGAATAGAAAAGTAGCTTATGCAAATTGTTTATTGCGGTGGATTTTGCAGCATTAGACCTTCAGCTCTGCGGAGTGGGGATTGGGGGTAAGAATAACTCTAAATGTGAAGAGAAAAGCATTCCGTGCTATTAATCACAGCAGAATGCTTAAAATGAATACTTCTCTCCTGCATTAGCTTTCCTTATTTATAGATTTCCCCCTAAGACTTGGGCAAAAACACCTTTCAACTCTTTACTTGTCATACACCTTAGCTAGGAATTTAGGGAGAGGGTATTGTGGTGTTTGGCTCCTCTGTGAAGGTGGGTAAATGGTCTGCCCTAAGGACACAGAGATGCAGCAGGCAGGATGTCTTCAAAACTTTCTTCAGGCCAGGAACAACTTATACTTAACGAGGGCTGGAGTCCTAACTACCAAAAACCCAGTTCTAACTAATATATTCCAGAAGACAAACCCATTCATGTGAAGAGAGGGAGTTCCACTTAGGACCTATGCCTGTCTCTTAAAGAGACAGGTTCCATATACTACATAAGAACATAAGAGAAGCCAATGTTGGATCAGGCCAGTGGCCCATCCAGTCCAACACTCTGTCACACAGTGGCCAAAAACACCAGGTGCCCTCAGGAGGTCCACCAGTGGGGCCAGGGCACTAGAAGCTCTCCCACTGTTGCCCCCCCATCAAGCACCAAGAATACAGAGCATCACTTGCCCCAGACTGAGAGTTCCTATTTATACTTTGTGGCTAATAGCCACTGATGGACCTCTGTTCCATATGTTTATCTAACTCCCTCTTGAAGCCGTCCATGCTTGTAACCACCACCACTTCCTGTGGCAGCGAAGTCCATGTATTAATCACTCTTTGGGTGAAGAAGTACTTCCTTTTATCTGTTCTAACCTGACTGCTCAGCAATTTCGTGGAGTGCCCACGAGTTCTTGTATTGTGAGAAAGGGAGAAAAGGACTTCTTTCTCTGCTCTATCCCATGCATAATCTTATAAACCTCAATCATGTCACCCCTCAGCCATCATTTCTCCAAGCTAAAGCGCCCCAAGCACTTCAACCTGTCTTCATAGGGAAAGTGTTCCAACTCTTTTATCATTCTAGTTGCCCTTTATTGCACTTTTTCCAATGCTATATCTTTTTTGAGGTGTGGCAACCAGAACTGTAAACGGTACTCCAAATGAGGTCACACCATCGATTTATACAGAGGCATTATGATAATGGCTGATTTGTTTTCAATTCCCTTCCTAATAACCCCCAGCATAGCGTTGGCCTTTTTCATTGCAGTCGCACACTGTCTTGACATTTTCATTGAGTTATCTACTACAACTCCAAGATCTCTCTCTTAGTCAGTCTCTGCTGGTTCCTAATTCAAAGTACCTTGAATGGAACCCATAGCGGGTGGGCAGCCAGTGGTAATTGTGGTATCCAGTATTGCTTACAGCCAATGTGGTGTAATGGCGGGGATGCTGGGAGATAACGCTTCCCGGGTGACCTTGAGCCGGTTACTAACTGTAACTGGTTTCACAAAGGGAAAGGTATGTATGCCACTCAGAGCTCCTTGGAAGTAAAAGGATGGGATAACAATGTACTAGATAGATAGAATGGAGTGACTGAAGGTTGACTACTATATCACATGGATCATTTTCAGTTCCTGTATGAATGGACAAAAGCATGTACTCATAAATGGGAGTAATGCAGCAATTTATTTGCTGGAAATATCTATTTGTTCTCTTTGTAGAGCTTGAAAGACACATTCCCTGACATGGATTGCCCAGGCTAGCTTGATCTTGTTAGATCCGGGAAGCTAATCAGGGTGTGTCCTGGTTGGTACTTGAATGGAACCCATAGCGGGTGGGCAGCCAGTGGTAATTGTGGTATCCAGTTTGGTATCCAGAGAGCCAGTTTGGTGTAGTGGTTAAGTGCACGGACTCTAATCTGGGAGAACCGGGTTTGATTCCCCACTCCTCCACTTGCACCTGGCTGGATGACCTTGGGCAAGCCATGACTCTGTACCAGCTGTTCCCTCAAGGACAGCTTGGGAAAGAGCTCTCTCAGCCCCACCCACCTCACAGGGTGTCTGTTGTGGGGAGGGGAAAGGAAAGGAGTTTGTAAGCCGCTCTGAGACTCTGAGTGAAGGGCGGGATATAAATCCAATCTCTTCTCTTCTCTTCTTCTCTTCTCTTCTACTTGGATGGGAGACCATCAAGCAAGCCCAGGCTCGTAAACAGAGGTAAACAAACTACCTCTGTTCATCTCTTTAAAACCCCATGAGGGTTTGCCATAAGTCATCTGCAGCTTGACAGCATTCTACTGCCATGTGGAAAAGAACTTCTTTAGTATCCCTGGTGCTGGAACATGAAATTATGTACGCTGAGTTCTGTGTGATACTAAATCAGTTGGTTTAGCAGGCAGCTCAAGATATCTACATCAACAGTACATAACACAGTCTTTGCTCTTTAGCCAGAATAAACCATGCGTCATGTTCAAAGATTTCTACAACCATGTGGCACATTCAAAGGTTTCTTCTTCTTTCGGGCAATTGTAATAACATTTCCTCAGGGAAAAAGCACAAGTACCCTTTTGTTCTCTTTAATTCCGCATTGTGAACCTTAATACACAAACACTTTACAAAAACTCAGAAATCTCAAAGTGGAACCACACAGCAAGCTTCTGTGTACATACTTTTCACTGAATATAGAATTGTGCGTGCAAATGACTGTTACATGCACAGTTCACTAACCTAATTCGTCAACCAGAGCTATACACACAGGTCTGGTTGAACATCTTAAGCCCTGACCTGGGTGGCCCAAGCAAGCCTGATATCATATCGAAGAAGAGTAGTAGTAGTAGTAGTAGTAGTTTGGATTTATACCCCACTCTTCACGACCCGAAGGAGTCTCAGAGCGGCTGACAATCTCCTTTCCCATCCCTTCCCCACCACAGATACCCAGTGAGGTAGGTGGGGCTGAGAGAGCTCTTTCAAGGACTGCTCTTGAGAGAACTGTGACTGACCCAAAGTCACACCAGCAGCTGCATGTGGAGGAGTGGGGAATCAAACCTGGTTCTCCCAGATCAGAGTCTGCGCTCCTAACTACTACACCAAACTGGCTCAGAAGTTAAGCAGTACTTGGATGGGAGTCTACTCAGAAAATCCAAAGTTGCTACAGAGGCAGGCGATGGCAAACTACCTTTTGAATGCCTTGGAACCCCTGTGGGGTCGCCATAAGTTGGCTGTGACTTGGTGGCACTACACACATACACAAATACTCTTAAGGCCAGAATAAACACTGGATCTCAAGTAGCAGGGTTGAGAACAGCCTTGAAGAGCCACTGCCAGTCAGAATTCACAGGACTGAGCTATAAGCGCCGGTTGGTTACCTCAGCATAAGCTTGATTTGCATTTATAATCCTGTGAATATTGTCTGAAATAAGTGCTGAACAACTGATCCCTGCTAAAGAGCTTATCAGTGACTGAGGCTAGGCATACTTATGATGTTGGAACTGGGACACAGTGCCTTGTTAATATATCACTTTATGAGGATGTGAAGCATCTTTCCTCAGACACAGTATGTCTAACTTTACTGCTAATGCCTGAATTAATGCTGTCTGATAAATTAATCTTTATTTATTGTTTTTATTGTATTTTACTGTTTTATACTTGGTGTAAACCGCCCAGAGAGCTTTGGCTATGGATGGTATAGAAATAATCATCATCATCATCATCGTCGTCGTCGTCGTCGTCACCACCGTCACCACCACGACCACGACCACCACGACCACCACCACCACTGATCCTAGTCTATCTGTAGCAGTAGAAAAGAGTAAGAGTCCGGGGGCACCTTAAAGACTAACAAAATTTGTGGTAGGGTGTAAGCTCTCATGAGTCACTGCTCACTTCTTCAGACACCTGAAGAATCTGAAGAAGTGGCTCATGAAAGCTCATACCCTGCCACAAATTTTGTTACACTTTAAGGTGCTACTGGACTCTTACTCTTTTCTGATAAGATATAAGTTAGTCATCATCAGCAGTTTTGAAGCAGAAACGCTTGTTGGGGCCAAACAGCACTGATATCATGGATCAAATTGCAACTTCATGTAGTCATGATCTGACTCAAGGCTGGAAGGGGCAGAGAAAGGAAGTTTAAGCCTTCACCAATGCTCCCTCTAAGCTGTGGGGTCTTGTGAGCATAAACTCTACTTTGTGAGCTACTGGCATTAAAGTTGTGAGCGAGCGATTTGGCTACTGCATAATGGAGCCTTCCTTCCTGAGCAAAGACAAAAATGAGTGCGCCAAAGGCTAAAATACTGTGAGCTAGCTCACACTGGCTCATCTCAGAGGAAACACTATCCTTCACCATTTACACATATGCACAAATCAAGACCCCCCCCCCCGTTATGATTTCCTTAAAGTGAAAAAAATAAGGGCCCTGTCTATTCTCCTTGACGACACTAATAACACCATGGGTGGCAATTTTGATTAGCCAAGCTGAACAAAGATTTTTCTTCCATCCCCAAAGCAACCCTGATCCGAATCCAAGCCACATGTTCTTGCAGTTTGCCTTTACAGATGACTAGCTACCCCTGTTCTTTGCTGCGATCTTTACCCTTATGCTTCACTCCAGGAAAATAAATGAATCTTACGTACACGCTTTTCTTTTCCAAAACATACCCCCCCCCCCCCCCCCCCGTTTTAAACCAACCAGTTAAATGCATGAAATCTGAACTGTGGAGGAACTCCTATATATATTTTTGTTCCCTAAAGACTTTTGTGAGGTTTTGCGGATATTAATGTCAATAGAAATATCATGGAAACCTGACTGCTTGTGGTATTTTCAGGGGAAATACCAAACGGAGGGACTATTCAAATATTACTTCTCTTGTAAATATCATAAGGATATTTGCTGCTAAGAGGAAAAGAGTGGTGGGGATGGGAAGGTAGGAGGGAGAGAGATAGAAACGGTGACTCAGTTCGCGATCATTGTGAATACATAGTTTAATTAAACTAACTAGTTAGCATGACTGTCTGAATGCAGGGTGCTCCACAAACTACAGCTAGTTAAGGTATGACAAATCAAGATGAGATACAATGGTTTTCCATTGGGATATCACCTATTATTTGTGTTTAACGGTGGTTTCGTGTGATATATAGACACAGATATCACTGCTGCTCCATTATATAAATTATCGATTGTTTGGACACAGACACAGCTAAATTCTAGCTCGTTGCCTTTGCAGGCCGCCACCTTTGTGGGCTGACATGTTGGCCAGTTCTTTGTAGATGAGGTGGGTCACAGGGAAGGTAATAAAAACCAGTATTTGCTGAGGCAAACCAGGATTTGTATGATTATTCTCAAGGCAAATTCCAGTAGCACGTGGAATGTGTGTGCAGCTGCCGGGACACCACTTGGAAGTGGTGCCCGGCTGCTGTGGGAGGACTGCGCCGCCAGACAAGTTAAGTCTGAGGCACCTCTGCGGGGCAGATGTGGCAGTCTGGACGCCCACTCTGGCTCCACTTTTAAAGCGGAGGCAGAGCGGTCCAGACTGTCCTCAGCCCTTGTCTTACAAAGCATTTCACTCATTCCCAGTATAGTGGTGGTGGAAAGCGTTTTCAGGTCACAGCTGACTTATGGCGACCCCTTGGGGTTTTCAAAGCAAGAGATGTTCAAAGGTGGTTTGCCATTGCCTGCCTCTGTGTAATGACCTCAGACTTTCCTGGTGGTCTCCCATCCAAATACTAACCACAGCCAACCCTGCTTAGCTTCTGAGATTTGAAGGGATAAAGTTACCCTGGGCCATCCAGGTCAGGGTCTTTTCCTAATATGTAGCATGAAAAAGTCTGAGGATTTTCACAGTTTTTCCAATGGGAAAATGTGGAAATTTGAGGGAATGCTGAAAAATAAAATTATATAATGTTTTAGTAGGACAAACAGGGCAAACCCTACACCAGAGGATAAATGGACACAAATCTGACATCAGGAATCACAAGATTGAGAAACCTGCAGGAGCATACTTCAGCCTTCCAGGGCATTCAGTGGGTGACCTCAAAGTAGCTGTTTTATTACAAAGGAACTTCAGGAACAGAATGGAAAGAGAAATTGCTGAATTACAAGTTATTGCAACAGGGATATTGGTTTCTTATCTCCTTACATATGCTAACTCATTCAGTTCTCATGTATGTATTCTCGACAAGAAGGACTATACTTCCTCTGTATTTTAGTGTATTTCTTTTCCAGAATAGTATATTAGAATACTGAATGCAGTGCAAGGAATATTGGGATGTTTTGCTGCATCCACCTCAAAAAAAGAGAGAAAAAAATGCTGTTAAGTGACCTCCACGCCTGAGAGGAGAAAATGGAGAGTATCAGTTTACTTCCCACAATTAGAAAAGATACCTTTACACATTTATTTGCTATTTTGACATATTTATTGCTTTATAACTGTTGACCTTATTACTTTAGCTTGTTATTTTGTTTTGTCTTTGCACATCTTCATCATGTTACATTTTAATTTGCTGTTCAGCCCATCTAAAGGTTTGAACCTTACCTGCCATTCCAATGCATTTGAAAAAGTGGGCACGCACATGGAAGCTCAGACCTTGAATAAAACTTTGTTGGTCTTAAAGGTGCCACTGGACTCTTAATTTGTTTTAATGCTACGGATCAACATGGCTGACCATCTGGATCTACATTATTAAATAGTGTAGTGTTTTCAGTGTTACACAGTTTACTTTAATATCATGCTTGCAGTCCTATCTATTGAGAGCAGTGATGTACTGTATTCCTGGTGCTTGGGGGGTCAACAGTGGGAGGGCTTCTGGAGTCTGGACCTCCTGATGGCACCTGGATTTTGGCCACTGTGTGACACAGAGTGTTGGACTGTATGGGCCATTGGCCTGATCCAATATGGCTTCTCTTATGTTCTTATATATATATATTTATTCCTTTGGGCTTCTTTACTGAGTTTCTTGAGAGTCCCTTGGACTGCAAGGAGATCAAATCAGTCAATCCTAAAAGAAATCAACCCTGACTGTTCCCTGGAAGGCCAGATACTGAAACTGAAGCTCAAATACTTTGGCCACCAAATGAGAAGGAAGCATTCACTGGAGAAGACCCTGATGCTGGGAAAGATTGAAGGTCAAAGAAGAAGGGGACGGCAAAGGATGAGATGGTTAGACTGTGTGATCGATGCAACAAACATAAAATTCAGCAAAGTCTGGAGCACGATGGAAGACAGGAGGGCCTAGTGTGATGTAGTCCATGGGGTCGCAAAGAGTCAGACTCGACTGTGCGACTGAACAACAACTGTTTTTTAAGTTCAAGCAAAGCTGTTTTCCTCATCCCAGCAATCTTTTTCCAGCATGTGTTCCCCTAATATATTTGTTGCTGATTTTTATTGTTTTCTTGCATGGTTTTGTTAGTTGATAGATATTTTAATGGCTGTTACCTATTATTATTTTATCTTTGTGATCCACTTTGATCACTTGTATTAGAAAATGTTGTAAAAATAGCCTCAGTAAATAAATGAAACATAAGTAAATGGATGCCCAGTATTGCCAGCTCTGGGTTGGGAAATACCAGGGGATTTGGGGGATGGAGTCTGGAGAGGGTGGGGTTTAGGGAGGGGAGGGTCCTCAGCAGGGTATAAGGCCATACAGTTCACCTTCCAAAGCAGCCATTTTCTCCAGGGAAATTAACCTCTGTCATCTGGAGACCACTTTAATTCTGGGAGATCTCCAGGCACCACCTGGATCGTGGCAACCTTAGAATTGCAGACTGCACAGAAATCTACTTATGTCATATACTGGCCCTCAGTCCATGCAGCACACCTGCTGTGATGGGCAGTTTGCTAGGATGCCAATAAGCTCACGAACAATCTGTAATACAACACTTGTAAGCATTTTATTCTCTACTTGCAAGACAGTATATTGGGAGTAAGTAATGAAGTTGTTTGAGTCACCATTATGCTACTTTTAGAGTCGTACAAGTCCATTAACATATTTTATCTGGGCTCGAGGCTACTGTTTCTAAGGTAAACAATGATTCACACTTTCTTGATTCGTTTCCAGGCCTCATGGGATATCATGGAAGATTCTGCACCCATTATGAAAATCATGTTTGTTCTGTGTTATGTAAATGCTTTGAAATGATTGTCCCTCGGAGACTTAAGAAAGGATGTTAAAGAATGAATTAGCTGTTAATTCTAGACAAGGACAAATTCTGTGATGCTTCCATCTTACCTGATTTCAGGGGCTGTCCCAATTAGGAACATCAACAAACGAATGTGGGGGTTTTGTACTATAATGCTATGTTTTCAGTGCCATCTTAAGCCCCATTGAACAGACCTGATTAGGATTCCAAGTGGACCTGTTTAGCATTGGTCTCTTTGTGTTATTATGCCCCTACAGACTATGGCATCTGGGGATTTTTAGTTTCAAAGAAAGATGACAGTGGGCCATGATAGAGAAGGCTATTACAATTATTAATGGTATGGGCCGAATAAATTCTTTTCCTTCTCTCATAATACTAGATTTTGGGGAGCCAAGTGAAGAAATTGATTGGTTATAGGTTCAAGGCACACAATAGAAAGAACTTCACTTAGCACACAATTAGCTTATGGAAGTCACTGCTACACAATGTAGTAAGAGTCACTGGCTTAAACAAATTTCACATTTAAAGGAGATCATGGAAAAGAGGACTGTGAATGGCTATCAAATAGGATTTCCTGGTCTGGGTTGGGGAATACCTGGAGATTTTGGGGGTGGAGCCTGAGGGTGGTGGGGTTTGGTTACTTCAATGGGATATAATGCCATAGAGTTCACCTCCCAGAGTGGCCATTTTCTATAGGTGTTGCCTGGAGATCAGTTGTAATAGTGGGAGATCTCCAGCCACCATCTGGAGGCTGGCAACCCTTCTATTAAAAGTGATTGCCGAGTAGAGCCTCCATGTTCAGAGGCACTACACTAGATGCAATACACAGTATACTAGATGCAGGGCAAACAAAATAAGGGGACGCCTTCAGACATTCCCTGTAAACTTATCAGAAGTACTAGCTATTTTTAAAAAAACAGAATGCTGGATTAGATGGACCATTACTTCAGCCAGTTTGGTGTAGTGGTTAAGAGTGGTGGACTCTAATCTGAAGAACTGGGTTTGATTCCCCACTCCTCCACAGGAAGCCAGCTTGGTGACCTTGGGTCAGTCACAGTTCTCTCAGAGCTCTCTCAGTCCCACCTACCTCACAGGGTGTCTGTTGCGGGGATAGGAAGGGAAGGTGATTGTGAGCCACTCTGAGACTCCTTTGGGTAGTGAAGGGTGGGGTATAAAACCAATTCCTCCTCCCCCTCCCCTCCTCCTTCTTCTTCCCAGCAGAACTCTTCTTCTTCGTCGTCATCTTGTATTACTTCTGGTATATGGAAATATGCATCTCATGTAGGGATGTGCATTCCCCCCCCCCCCCCCGAATACTGCCTCTTCAGCATTATTTGGGCATGACGAAAACTGGATCAGATTCTCTAGTCTGATTCTGCTGGTCGAATGGGAATTCCCCAAGTGAATGCTGAATCTATGCTGGCTGGGGAGGGGAATCTTGGCAGGCTGGCTGGGGAGGGGAAGCAAAGGGGAGCATTTAAAGATGCCTCCCTGACCTGCCTTTGCTTCCCCAGTTGGCCTGCGGCTGTGGGCCAGCTGAGGACACTCAGTGGAGGGAGACTTTGGAAGCAGAGGGGGAGCGAAACTGATATGCTCTACTGGCAAGCCAAATATTTTCAGCACTGCCGAGTATTTCCTGAATTCCAGCTTCAGGAATATCGTCATTAAAAAAAAAAAAACACATTTATTTTTTATTTAATACAAGCAAGTACATATAACATCAGAAATATAGCTTAACTGGTATATGTGATAAAACTTACGTAACAGTGTTGATATGACTAACAAAAAAAAAGTTTGACATAGAATGTCATTAAATTGAAACATCCCATGAAATGCATCAGTACAACAGATTTATAGTATCCAAAATTGAAGAATACTCAGGTTTAGTGGCTAAATAGTCCAGGAAGGGGAACCAGATGGAGGTGAATTTAGAATCAAACTATTCTGTAGCCTTAGAAAGACAAGACTTGTTGCTATCTTTATGGGAAAATTGTAATTTACCAAATATAAACAAAATACTATTCGACTTCTTACTTGCAGCAGCCGCAGCCTGTATTGCCATCAAATGGAAAAATAAACAACCCCCATCAATCTTGCTCTGGTATGATAGGATTTGGCAAATTTACGTGATGGAATTGATTGCCTTTAAGAATGTTCTAAATGACAATGCAAAACTGAAAGCTCAATTCCCAGCAATCTGGTACCCATTTTTAGAACACATGACAACTACTGATAAAGTGCCGAAAGATGTTTACCCTATAGACTTGTTACAATTGTAAGCCTAAATTATCTTTGCAATCTGTTAGTAAGCTGTAGCTCTTTCTTTCTTTCAAACCAATGGTAACTGAAAATTTTTTTATTCTTTATTGTAATGATTATATTGATTGTTTGCTTGTTTAATAAAAATGCCTTCAATTAAAAGAAAAGAAAAGAAAGAAGAAAATCAGTAAGTTTGTCCATCAGGCAGAAATCACAGACTTTATGTAGCCAGGCTGATAATGTAATGTAACTATTATTTTTCCAGGATTTTGCAATTAAAAGCCTGGTGGCTGAGCATGGGTTCAGTTTACCTGAGCCCTAAAAATACCAATTCCCCCCCCCCCCCATGCACACCCCTAATCTCATGTGCATTTGGATGCATGGTGGTGATCCTGATTCATGAAACCCCTTTTGCCATAGTGGATGCACATTTGAAGCTATCCTTAAGACCCTTCCAAATCAAAGTATTTTGAGATGCACAGACTTGCATATTGTCAGTGCTTTTAAGGCCAGCCTATGCTTGAAGAATCTAATTTCTTCTTCTTCTTCTTCTTCTTCTTCTTATTATTATTATTATTATTATTATTATTATCATCATCAGAGTTGGGCTATTTTGCTGAACTTTAGTCAACTGGTTTATGGGTATAATTTTTAGTGTTCAGCACCTTTTTGCTTTATTAATGTGCCCTGATGTGTCAGTTGCATAAATTCTGAAACAAAACAGATTGCCCCAGCTTGCATCCTTGGGATTTATTTCCAGTGTATTTCCACAGTCAGGCTCTAGACAAACAATGTGAAATGAAATAGCATAGTTCATTCTTACCAGTGGGTATTAGTATGTGGCAGAGGACATCAGCAGAATTGTAATAGTCATCTGGCATTTGTATATAAGTTCTTGTAGTGACACAGCTCTGTTGCACACTTGCCAGCTCTGAAGATTAATCATTTATAACAAAGAGCAATATTTTGTTTCAATTTAATGCAACGATTTGTTTCTCATATTGACTTTTATCACTAAGGTATCAAATCCATAAATGAAAAGGTCTGTTAGCAATGATGTTTGGCTTGTAACGTGCAACATTTCCACATTCGTTGACGTGAATGGATGCCAGGTAATTATTACAAATTAGTGCATGCAAATCCATCGTTATTAATTTCATTACAGCTAATTCCTGTTGAGCTAACAAAATGCTTCTTTGATGTTCATCCAAAATTGATTTGGCTAGGCATGTCCCAATAGTGCCTATGAGATGACAAAATCCTCAAGACTATGAAAGAATTCACATGGAAATCAAGTGCACAGAGAAAAATGGCTGTTGTTTATGTGTGAAAATGTTTCTTCATGTTTATTTCTTTGCCTGTGATCTTTTGGTGTAGTGGTTAAGAGTGGTTAATCTGCAGAACCAGGTTTGATTCCCCACTCTTCCACATGCAGCCAGCTGGGTGACCTTGGGTCAGTCACAGTTCTTTCAGAGCTGTTCTCTCAGAGCTCTCACAGTCCCACCTACCTTGCAGGGTTGTTAGCTGAACTGCTCTGGTTTTAAGATTAGCAAATGGCAAATAACTGGGTTACAGCCAACTATACCAAGGTCCCGCCCCTTTCAGGAGTTCCCAGTAAGTAGGCACTGAGGCAGAGGTCAGTTTAAATGGTTTTTACTGAATAATATTCTCAGTCACACAAAACAGATACATGCACACTAACACACAGTTCCTAAGAAACTTAGATAGAGAGATAGCACTTTCTCATGAGCAGGAGATTCGCTGGTTGGGAAATACTTTACTTGTCCTGGAGATGGGTTGTCCATTCCAAAGGAAGAATTGAGGGACTGAAAGGAAAATAGGGAATGTGTTCTGAACTGGCAGAAACACACTTCTCTCTGACTGCACAGACCAGAGATCAAAGATGGAGGGAGGGTATTGGGATAGCAAGCTGGACTTGAGAGGAGTAAAAGCAGATAGGGGTCATGGAAGCTCAAGACCACATGGTAGGCGACCTCTTTTATTAGGTGATTTGGGGGCTGGCAGTGCTGGCCACATCCCCCTAACACACCTACCAGGTAGTCCGTTCCTACAAACCCTACCATTGGTTAAAGGAGAAAGAGGAGGAGATGCTGGGGGGTGGTCAATATTGAGACTCTAGGAGCTAGACAGCTAGACACCTGGGCAAGCTTGTGATGAGTCACCGAGCCATCCTATTGTCTCTTGATGGCCCTAGCTCGGCCAGTTGATGGGTTGAGGATTAGTTGCCAAGCAACCTCATTCACAGTCCAAAGTTCAGCATCTCTCTGGAATGTGTGGAATCCCACGGGTATGTTGGGGGTGGGGTGGGGTTGCCTAGCGCGAGATGACAGGAGAACCCTTGTACAATGGGATCCTTGTCTCCATCTTTGTGTGAACCATGGCAGGTGTGTGCTTCTTGGAATAGACTGGGACCTCTTACAGCAGTGAAGAGGGCATGTAGTCCTTCAAAGCATAACAGCCCAAAGTTCAAAATTATGAACATTATGAGTCCATAAGAGCATGTGATGTGCCTTGCTAGGCAACAGGGTGTCTGTTGTGGGGAGAGGAAGGGAAGGAAATTGTAAGCCACTCTGAGACTCCAAGTGAAGGGCAGGGTATAAATACAACTCCTCTTCCTCCTCCTCCTCCCTGCACAACTTGTGATCCACTGTACTGAATGGAGCCCACTGACCAAGTATGGTGGCCTATCAGGGATTTAGTTAGCTTCCTGGTTTTTGCTGACTGTAGGGGTATGCGGAACAATTTGAAAAGCCAAAATGATAGGCTGCATTTAGTTTGATCACTAGTTGTTGTTCAGGTGCAGACTCAGACTATGTTTTGCTCCAGGCCTTAGCAAAGCTTTCTGCTGGGTTGACAGGCAGACACTGAAGACACACAGAGATATAAATAGTAAATCTCAACTCAAAAATATCCCCCCAAAAATCACTTTTTATTCTGTATTCTTTAAAAATTGGAGTTTGCTGAAGCAACAGACCAGAGGCAGCAGCAAGAAAATCTAATTGTGCAAAAAAAGAGGCACATCTGAATTTATTTGGATACATCCAAATACCTCACTGAACAACTAGATTCCTGGTCACAACTGCCAAATGGGACATCAGCTGAACTGGCAGGTGCTGAAGCATAATGTTGACTGCCACTCACTGTGCCATCACAAGCCCACACAAACTAATGGTTGTTTTAAATTGCAAATAAATCATCAATGCAATCACATCAGGCATACTGCTGAAAGGAAAGCAGGCACTGTGAGCATGGTAAAATCAGTTTTCATGAATCTGCTTTGTAAAAATTGAGCATCTTAACACACTTTCAAAGACTTCTCCCAAGTTAGCAATGATTTTGTTAAATATGGAACTATTATAAGGTGATTTGCATCATCTCAGATGTTGAACAGCTCTTGCTTTAGGAAGGAAGTCATCTGTTACCAAGAAACAATTTGGTTGTGACAATGGAAATAAGATTTAGTCATATGATGAAATTACATCCTTGTTTTACAGATCAAACACCTTGGTTTGGATCTAACCCATTTTTCTGCTGCCAGAAAAGGGAAGGCAAAGTTCTCTTTGAACAACAAAAAAGCTGTGCTGGTGACCATGAGACCAGCATGAACAAAAGCCATGTAGGATGGAACTGTGATAAGGAACTCAACTGGGCAAGGTTGTGTGCAAAAGCTGGCTGGATCCAACCCTTATGAAGAGGCATGCCTAGTAAAAACAGCTCAGCTCAGGGTATTTTGATTCCTGTTCCCCAAAGATTTGCTAAAAGTCATTTCTGAGCATTTGTGAAAGTATAAGACTCTGCCTCCATGCCCTTGTTTGCCAACAGATGGAGTCAAAGTAAAATCATATGAGATGCAAACTAATAAATAAGAAGAATTACAATAAAGCGCAACGTTGTTGCAAGATTTTCTTATCAACGCCTTTCCATATGCTGTCACTGTCATTTAGTCCATGCCAAGGATTGGGGTTTTGCCAGCCTAATAAAAAGTTCGTTCCACTTCTCTCCCCTTCGGTTTCCCAGTTGGCCTAAACATGATTGGACATATTAGAATTATTAAACTAATCTTCTAAGATGTGTCTTAGTTGGTTTGTAAGCTGGTGTTGTCCCAATGGTGTATTAGTGTGGGGGAAACCAACGTGTTTCGTTTTGTTTTATTTTTTTAAAAAACCCCATTGAGATAAACAGAATACAGTTATTTTTGTATGGTATCCAGTGTTTGCTTGGCAGACAAATATAGTTAATATTTCTTTTCTTGAAGCAAAGGGTTTAGGGAGACATTTAAAAGTGCAGACATGAGGATGAGATTTCCCCCCCGATGTTCCAGAAGTTCTCTCCCTGGTGTACATTCTACTTCCCTTTATTTTTTTAATATAAAATCAGTTTCAGAATCGGAGCCTATACAGTTTGTTGTATCATCCAGTTCCTTTACACCATTTTAAAAAGAATGTTGAAAAAGGTGCTCAGGGTTCAGGGATGCTCAGGGGAGCTGGAAAACAAGCCATGTGGGTAAGGTTGCCAACCTTCAGGTTGTGGCTGGAGATCTCCTGGAATTACAACTGAGCTTCAGGAGATAGAGATCAGTTCTGTGATCTAAGAGGGTTACGCTAACAAAATAAGTTATTCTAAAAATACAAATATTTACTATGGTGTACACATTAATGAAAGATAAAATAGGTTAAAAGAAATGGTCCAAATATCAGACTAGACGTCTAGAAGTCAAACACACAATCTCCTGGAATTACAATTGGGCTCCAGGAGATGGAGATCAGTTCACCTGGAGAAATTGGCCACTTTGGTAGGTGGACTCTGTGGCATTATACCCTGTTGAAGTCCCTCTCTTCCCCAAACTCTTCCCTCTTCAGGCTCCACCCCCCCTCCCCAAATCTCCAGGTATTCCCCAACTTGGAGCTAGCAGCTCTACCTACAAGGACACACTGGATTAACTTGAATGTTTGTCCTGGAGAAGTAAGAATACCTAAAGAGAGAATATCTTCAAGTACCTGAAGGACTATCTAACAGAAATGACCAAGGACTTGTTCTCTACTTCTCCAGAAGACAAAACTCAACCTCCTAGGATTATGCTACTGAACAGCAGGTTTCAGCTGAACATCTTAATCCTAAAAACAATTTGACAACAGCCTTGATGTGAGTGGGCTCTACTTCTCTGGAGTTTTTTTTTTAAAGGGTGGACAACCATCTTTCAGGAATGCTCTGATCTGGATGGCTTATAATGCCCCTTCCAACTTTACAATTCTATAATTTGTCACTGTCAGTGGGCGTATGTGCTTTGACAAAATACTGTAGAAAGACAGCCTTGATGGGATCTTGTGTATGACTGTGTCAAGCTGGCTGTTTTTGTTCACACCCATTCACGCCAGCGTACTGGTTAACAGAAATCTTGATACATTCAGATTTATTGTCACGCCAAGATTGCTTTTTTGCAGTGTTCACTCAGTGTACACATGCATATCAATCATGGAAAGGAAGGAGGAAAGAGCCAATAAACTGAAGGGATGACAATGTGTGCAAACATCCAATTTTGCTTCAGCTACCAAAGTGCTGCAAAGACAGTAGTAAACAGGGTGGACTCAACTCCTGAAATCGCACTCTCTGATACAAGGTGGTTCCTGAGGATGAAGAACCTGTACTTCTAGGAGCAGAGCCAACAGGAAATATTCTGTAATTGCACATGTTTATAAATTCCTTATAAATATACACAATCATCCATTCATGGTATCAGGGCTCCAGAAATCACAGCACAATCTCGACTGCCTTTGCTACAATCAGACATCATGCAGAGCAGATACCTAAAAAACAGAACTAAACCATCGACTGCAGATTATATTTTACAGCTGGGGAACTCCGAGGCTGAAACTATCCAAAGGGCCATCAGTAAATCCAAGTTACGCACATGCATTGTATGGTGAAGGAATGAAGCCTGCAGAAAACAAACAGGGTTTATTCCCCTCAGGGAACCACTCTCAAGTAATTCAATATGTAAGACATTCTGTCGCTCTCTCAGCCTGATCTTGTACATGTTTACGTAGAAGGAAGTCCCACCACATTCAGCAGTGTTATAAGGAAAGACAGCTTGAGGAGCATTAGTGCAGCCAGAGTGTCACAACTGCTGCTGTTTCCAGAAGGGAGGATGAATGGTTCCTTAGGTTAGGCAATGAACAGAACAGTCAGTGAAACAGACATTGCAAAGGATGAGAAATGTCCCATTTAATTGCAATAATGTGGCGACATAAAATCCAATTACCTAATAAAAGGTTGAGTGAATGAAAGTCACAGCCTGTTTTAAAACAACACTTACTGATGATGATGTAAAATGGAGCAGTTCCTTCCCACTCTGGGTGTTTGATTGTATGCTATTGTTATATATGGACACCAGGTGACATTCCGCTCTTTTGTAAACACCAGCCCCCAGTCTCTGGAATAGCCTATAACTTGCTCATCACCTACTGTGCCTAGCCCTAAGCATTCGTCACCCAGATGCAAT
Source organism: Lepidodactylus listeri (assembly GCA_029233225.1). NCBI lineage: Eukaryota > Metazoa > Chordata > Lepidosauria > Squamata > Gekkonidae > Lepidodactylus > Lepidodactylus listeri. The sequence continues at coordinate 24,875,074 of JARCFY010000005.1, forward strand.
ATTCTGCAGAACTTTGAAGACAACAGTTAGTGTGAGTCTGTGGAAGATGAGAAGGAATCCAGTTTTCAGAATGCAGTGACTTCATATATGCCTTTGTCCCAAGATCCAGCTTTTCAAAGATGGTGGACCATTTTTGGGAAAGGATTTTCAGGAGATTATAGGGGGGTGGGATTCAAAGACAATGGGATGTTGATGGCTCCTGCTCTGATAATGATGGAACTGTTTGAAGTACTTTTCTCCCTTTCTCACAACACAAGAACTCATGGCCACGCAATGAAATTGCTGAGCAGTTGGGTTAGAACGGATAAAAGGAAGTACTTCTTCACCCAAAGAGTGATTAACGCAAGGAATTCACTGCCACAGGAGGTGGTGGCAGCTACAAGCATGGATGGCTTCAAGAGGGAGTTAGATAAACATATGGAGCAGAGGTCCATCAGTGGCTATTAGCCAAAAAGTATAGATAGGAACTCTCAATCTGGGGCAAGTGATGCACTGTATTCTTGGTGCTTGGGGTGGGCAACAGTGGGAGGGCTTCGAGTGTCCTGGCCCCACTGGTGGACCTCCTGATGGCACCTGGTGTTTTTGGCCACTATGTGACAGAGTGCTGGACTGGATGAGCCATTGGCCTAATCCAACACTGGCTTCTCTTATGTTCTTACATTATATAAGTATTTCTGGACATTAGAGAAGCTGCTTCATGAGCTTTGTTACCCTGCTCATTTGAGGGAACGTCCAAGGAAAAGAAATGAGCATTTGGGTTACCAGGGGCTGTTGACACTGAGACAAACCCTGGGCTGATGTCCAAGTGCTGCAGCTCCTAGCTAAATTTTGATAGTGAGAGGGAAGGCAGGAAGGGAAGAGCCAGTGCTCAGCTCTTTCTTGTATGCCTAGGGTAATGCTGATCATCACTTTGGGCTCAGAAAGGAATTCTCCGCCCAGGGATCCTGGAGGTTTTTCCCCTTCCTCTGTACATGCAGCAGGGGTCACTTGGGATGCAGGGCAGAGGCAGCGGTGACTCTCTTTCTTTGCATTGTCCAGGGGGTTGGACTAGATGACACTTGGGCTCCCTTCCAGCTCTATGTTTATGTGTTTAGCTCTGCTGCCATTAACAGCAGTAGCAGGAAAGGTGAGGCATAGAGTGGGGCAGATGTTCTTCAGAGTCTTCTCCCCACCCCTCCAGCTCTGGTCACCACTGACACATCTTTGAGCAGATGACATCAGTGGCTCCCAGCTCTCAGAACTCCCATTGGTGATGGTTGTTGAAAGTGCTGTGAAGACAAGATAAAGCCACTGGTCTTCTTGCTGATATTGGTGCCTGATTAGGTCTGCAGTGGGGGCTGTATGTGTTTGTGTGTGTGGGAAATTCCCAACTCAGCAGGTTGTCAGGCATATGCTCAACAGCTGGATGTTTTGGGTCTCTTTGGGCCTGAGCTTCCTCATCTAAGAGGATGTCCACCTTGCTTCTACTGGATCTGGAACAGAGTGTGCATTCAACAAGCATTTGCTGTGTGCTCAGAAGTCTGATTCTGCATGCAGATTGATCTCTTGCTGGGTTGTTGTCTTCAGGTGGGCTAGAGGCCCCATAGATTAGGTGGAGGACACCACAAATTTGTCCTCTCTGGCTTCCATATCTTTACCAGATTGTGCTCCCATTTTCTGCAGAAACCATAAAGGCATAAAGTCATTTTTTAAAATGACTCTCTGAATGTTTGGTCCTACAATAGATGTTATAATTTAATTGCATTAATGGGAAAAGATTGAGGGAACACGTTGGATATGATGTTTCTTTACATTGAGTCAGAACTGCTTTGCCTGGCAGTAGCTCCCTAAGGTCTCATGCAGAGTTCTTTCTCAGTCCTTCTTACTTATGATCCTTTCAATGGAGATGTCCAGAGCTGAACCTTATGCAAGGAAAACACACACTTCATCACTAACAGGGTTCGGCAAGTGGTGAACTCCTAGAAGGTCACCTCTGTTGCTTTCCATTAAATTAACAGATTAAAAAATATTGAGAGCCCAACTACTACTATGGGGCTGATTAGGTCCCGAGCGAATCCCGAGTCTATGAGGGCCCGGACCTTAACGTGGGTGCCCTTCCCTGGAGCCATTACAGTCACTATTACATATAAGAGGGGGCAGGGGAGCTCACCGCTTTCAGCGCTGAGCACCCTCTAGAACAGGTCCCCATCGTTTCCCACCAGTGGGGTGGGTTCGGCTGATGCCTCCTTCCCTCCTTCCAGAGTGGAGTTGAGTTGGAGCACTCACGGTTTTCCCCTGTGGGGTCCCTTCACTGGTCTTGGAGTGGAAGTGGAAGGGGCAGACAATCCCTTTGGTGAAGAAGCTGCACAGGATGAGGCGTAATGCCCGGCCTCCCCACATCACATGCACATCCCCTTCTTCATGCACAGGTCTTGGATGTCTTTCTGTGGTGCCTTGGCTTTGGGTTTTGCCAGGGCAGCCATAGCGCTGGTCCCTTTCAGAGTCCCCGACGGGGTGTGGAGTTTGATCAGAGTGAACCAGGATTCCGCTTCCTCAGCCACCCGCACCCATGCCACCAGAGAGGTGGGGTTGACAGAATAGTCTCGTAAAGCTCCATGTTCAACCCCTGTTGGTATTGCTCTATCAGGACCTCCTCCGGCTAACCCCGGATTCTTGCCGCGTATCGTTTGAAGGTGGTGGTATACTCACGGACTGTGTCTCGCCCTTGGGTGAGGCATCACAGCTGGTTCCGGGCCTTTTCCTCACTCATGGGGTCTTCATACTGCCTCCTCAGGGCCCACATGAATTCCTCCACTCGGTCAAGCTCCAGCCCGGGAGGGTTGTGGAGGCTCATGTACCAGTCAGCTGCCTCCTCCCAAAGGCGTGATCCAATGTAGCCTACCCTATCCCACTCAATGGGGAACAGGTGGCCCCAGGTTTGCAAAAAGTGGCCCGTCTCGATGATGAAGAACTGGAGTTTAGCAGGGTCCCCATTGAAGGTGGCCGTCAAGAGCTCGTGGGGAGCTGGTCATCTATCAACGGGGGCAACCGGGGCTGCAGGCACTGGCTGCACGGGTCCCAGAGTGGGGAGCCTCAGTCCCGCTAGCTGTGGGACAGGAGGCAGTGCGGGCAGCGTTCTTCCGCCTCCAGCTGGCCCAGCGGCTCCTTGCACGCCAACCACTCTCTGGACTATCTCCAGTAGTCCTTCTAGCAGAACGGTCATCTCTCGGTGCAGAAGCTGCTCCATCGCCTCCAAATGGCGATCCAATTGGACCACATGTCCCCGAAGTCAGGACATATATTTATCTAATCCCCTCTTGAAGCTGTTTACATTTCTGGCCTTCACCACTTGTTGCAGTGAATTTCACATGTTAGTTACTCTCTGGGTGAAGAAGTACTTCCTTTTATCTGTTGTAGGCTTACTGCTCATTAATTTCATTGAGTGCCAAGGAGTTGTTGTATTGTGAGAAAGAGAGAAAAGTACTTATTTCTCTGTCTTCTCTATCCCATACATAATTGTGTAAACCTCTACCATGTCAACCCTCAGTTGTCATTCCTCCAAGTTAAAGAGCCCTAACCTCTATAACCTTTCTTCATAGGGAAAGTGTTCCATCCCCTTAATCATTTTAGTTGCCCTTTTCTGCACTTTCCCCAATGCTATAATATTTTAAAATAAAGGGCAGGGAATAAAATATTTGACTTGTAATATATAATTTAGGTGCCAAAAATCTGAATTGCGTGAGATTTGGATAAAAAACATACATATATATACATACAGAAAAAGCTCTTGAATTTTCTACAACCATAATACCACAGACTTAGAACAGGCTGCCCATTTTCTCCTCTGGACATCTTGATCAGGGATGGGTCTTTTCTCAAGTTATGTGTAATTTTCTTTGTTCTGAGCTTGGATCTTGGACTGCCAATAATATTGGTCAAAGGGGAAGGCAGAAACACGGCTGGTGCCACACGAAGGGAACATAATGAATATGGCCTGCCGTGAAGGTTCCTCTGTGCATCTCAGAAGATTTCTTTCCTTGTCTGTTTATACTGCATGAATGTGCCTAAGGAATACAACAGGTGTTATAGCCGGCTTTCAAACCAGATACAGCATGGAACAACCATCCCTCAGCTGAGGTTTTTCTTTTTACACAGATGTAAAGGTGTTTTAGAAACCAAGAATTCCCAGCAGTCTTGCGGGGCACTCTGCCAGGCTCAAACCATAACAACAGGTAAACACCTAACTGTGTAGGTGTGATTAAAAAAAAAAGTCCTTTGTGAATGCAATTCAAGATGGTGTTTTGTATGTCCTATTTGGAGTTTGGCACCTGCCTCTCCGTCTCCACCCCCTCTCATTTTTTCATGAGCTACTGAGTGGAATGCCAACCATGTAAATGCCTTGCAAAGAATAGAGGCATTTGAGGCAAATATAGATATAGGTATGTGTGATTCTGTTATAAAGCTTAGCTCTCCAAGCTTCAGTGGGATACCCCTTTGGAATGGATGTACAGTGGTAATGGGAGGGAAAGTGTCATGGTATGGACCACGGTTCTCCAACCTTTCTGAGCCCGTGGGCACCTTTCGGATTCTGACACAGTGTGGTGGGCACAACAACAAAATAGCTGCCGTGGGAGGCAGAGCCAGCTACAAAATGATTGCCACAGCATAACTTCAGTCACACTATGAAGGTCTTTAGGCTGTGGTGGCAGCTATTGCCAAAGGAACATTCTAAAAAAGCTGCAAAGCCGATGAAATCTTGAAAGCTTTGCTGGTCAAAACCCCCATTTGGCCCTGCCCACTTTCTAAAAAACACTTGGCAGATACCAGAAAAGGTAATGGTAAGCAATGCTCCCTCTAAGCTGTGGAGTCTTGTGAGCAAAAATTCTACTTTGTGAGCTACTGGCATTAAACTTGTGAGCGAGCGATTTGGCTACTGCATAAATTAGTTTGTTCTGGAGCCCTCCTTCCTGAGCTAAGACAAAAATGGGTGAGCTGAAGGCTAAAAAGCTAGCTCACACTAACTCAGTTTAGAGGGAACACTGCTAGCATAGTCCAACCTCATCAGAACTCAGAAGCTAAGCAGGGAGATCACCAAGGAATGAAAGACCACCAAGGAAGGCTCTGCAGAGGAAAGAAATGAAAACCCATCTCTGCTTCTGTCTCACCTAGAACACCCCTTGTTGGGAGTTTACCATAAGCTGGTTGCAACATGATGGAACTTTATCACTTTGCCTTTGCTTCCAGCTTCCTGTCTATGTTTTTTGGAGGCTGGAGCAATGAACTCCTTCTGTGATGACTATGGCTGGCTGGCTGGCGACCACTTGAAAGAGCTAGGAAAGAACGTTGCACCATTTCTTGATTGGCAGAAGAGAGCTTGGGGTTTGGGCATCCTCATAACAAAGAATCCCTGTTATTGTTCATTACAGGGGTTCCATCCTTTAGTTATCACTGTCATAGTTGCCATTTGAACATCAAGCACAAACCATAAAGAGTGGCATGATCCCCTAAGGGTTCCTTGAAGCAGTTTAGAAGGATGGTCTTCTACGCTTGCCTATGCCATGGACCAGCAACATACAGTTGATACTATCTGCTGTCTCAAACCATTCTCTGCTCCTTGGTGGGCTGGAGTATTTTTTTTTTTATCATCAATAGATGATCTAGTGGAACTTGAAGGCTAAGATAATAAGGTCTAATCTACATGATACATTCACTGTGGGGAGTTTTATTTTATTTATTTATTTATTAATTAATTATATTTGTATCCTGCCTTGCCAGTGAACCGGCTCAAGGCGGCTAACACACATAAAATACCCTGAAAGGTTTACAATGTAAAAACACACATAAAACACAGCCATGTCCTACCCAAAAACTCTAAAAAGATGGCGACTTCACTTATACAGAGTCCTCTTGGTGAAGAGAGATAATAAAGGGGTGCGGCTAACAGGACCAGGGCGATGTTACATGTTTTCTGTTTTTATGTGACATGCTTGTTCATTACGAAAGGTCTCCACATGCCTTTGGCATGTAGAGTCATTAGCATGTCCGAAATCCACTTCAAGAATTCCATGATGAGTTTTTTTGGCCTGTGGCAATTAGTATTGTCACCTTAGTATTGTCACCTCGGATGGTCTTCCTGGTGCAATCTGGGAAATATAGTCCTAGGGTGCCTTCAGTTGTTTATATTAGGTGCCCCGGGACAATGGGATACTGCACCTCATATCTGTCAAAACAAGTATCTGAGGCACCAGGAGAGGCAAGGAGAGGAAGAGATTCTCTTTCTTTTTTTTTTAACTTTATTTTTAAAGTAGTTTTTTATACATTATAAGTTAAACACTTATAACAAAAAGAGAAACATATACATAATTTTTGGAGCCACACATCTTAGTTTAACCAAGCATAAAATTTGGACCATATCTTCATCGGATTTGTCCTGTCATTCATATTCAAAAGAAAACCTAGTTTGCTCATCTCTGCCCAATCCAGAAGTTTAGCAATCACAGCATCTTCACCCGGAAGCGTTGCAGATTTCCACGCGCTAGCCCGAACTATCCGGGCTGCTGTCAGTATAAAAGCCAATAATCTTTGTTCATGGCTAAGCAGACCTTCAGGAAGTATATTTAGCAGAAAGATTTCTGGAGCTAATGATATTTCCGATCCCATTATCTCCTTAATCATATTATGCACCATTAACCAATATCTTTGCATTTTTTTACATTTCCACCACATATGATAGTATGTTCCTATTTCCACCTCACACATCCAACATCTATTTGTTACATTTTTGTAGCATTTATGAAGCCTATCAGGGGACCAGTGCCACCGGTAGAAGAGTTTATAGATATTTTCTTTATAATTTATCACACCCAAAAATTTAATTGTTTTCCAGATTTTTGTCCACTGATCAACCTGAATATTATAGCCAAAGTCTTGCATCCATTTCACCATTGAGGGTCTTATCTTTTCATCCTGCATTTCATAAGCTAGGATTATTTTATAAATTTTATTAAGTTTGTTTTTATTCATCCAATTTAGATCTAATCCATTCGGAACATCATAAAAATCAACCATTTTATCCAGATGATACCTAGAATTTAATTGATTACATTCCCACCACGATAAGTGCAAATTTAGTTCACTTTTTAGCTGATCATTGCACTTTAATTTCCCCTTATTATCCAACAATTTATCATAACTCACTAAATTTTTTGAGTTTATCAGCGATGGCTTAATAAAGGCCTCCAGTGGGGAGACCCATCTGGGCGTTTTTAAATAAAATTTTTCTTTTATACTTAGCCAATTTTTCATGAGTGCTGCTCTTAGAGTATGAGTACTAAAATTTGCATGGATTTTGTGCTTATTATACCATACATAGGCATGCCATCCCATGTAAAGGTCATGCCCTTCTAATGCCAGAATTCTGGCGTTGTCTAACAGTACCCATTCTCTCAACCAAACTAGGGCTGCGGCTTTCCCATAGATTTCCCAATTTGGTATGGCAATCCCTCCTTCCTCCTTCTGATCTTGTAAAATTTTCCACTTTACTCTAGGTTTTTTGGGGAACCAGATGAATTTTTTTGTTAATTCATTAATATTCTTATAGAATTTAGCACTTTCTGCCAACAGTGGAATTGTTTGTGCCAAGAATAGGAATTTCGGGAGGATATTCATTTTAATCGCCGCTACCCTGCCTAGCCAAGACAGCTTTAGATTTTTCCAGATATCCAATTCTTTTTTAATCTTTTTTAATAATGTGTCGTAGTTATCCTCTATCAAAGAGCTAGTCTTACTGGTACATATTACTCCCAGGTATTTCACTCTTTTCACTACCTCAATTCCAAATTTATTCTGTATTTTTATCTGTTCCTGAGTAGGGTAATTTTTAACAAGAATCTTTGTTTTATGTATATTGATCTTTAATCCCGAAACCTCGCCATAGTCTTTGATCTTTTCTAATAGTCTACCTAGAGATATTTCTGGATCTTCTAAAATAAACATTACATCGTCGGCATATGCGCATAACTTATATTCTTGCCCCTTACATTTAAGGCCTTTAATAGTTTTATCCTCCCTAACTTGATCGCATAGGGTTTCCAGAGCAAATATGAACAATAATGGAGATAAGGGACACCCCTGCCTAGAACCCTTTTCAATTTTAATCTCTTGTGTAGTGTCTGAGTTAATTCTTACTCTAGCCGTTTGTTTATTATATATTGCTTTGATCATGGATTCGAATTTTTCTTCCGCCTCATATTCCTTTCAGGAGAGGAAGAGATTCTCAGACAGTGTTACCCTTCCATCTTGGCTAGGCTAGGGCAGCAGCAGCAATGGTCCAAACACCTGTCCTAGCAGCAGCCTGGGCCATGCAGTAAAAGAGGGAGATAGTAAAAAGGAAGAGGGAAGATCAATGAATAAGAAGTAAGCAATGACTGGGAACACTAATTGAGTAAGCAAAATAAGCAATGAACAAAAAATAGGCAATAATTGGCATAACGAAAAATATTGAACACAAGTAAAAGATCTGTAAATGAAGATGAACTGAAAGCAAATATTGTTCTCGTGAGCTCCCATATTACATTCAGTCATGAAATTACAGCAGATCCGTTGGTTGCTTACATTGCATCGTTCAGTATTGTTAAGGATCGGATTGAATGGCTTCTTACAGGATTTGCCCAGGCTTGTGGTTACTCCAATTTACAAACTCTGTTCTAGGTCCAGAATAGGATATTCAACTGTCTTAGAGGATTTCTGCATCCTCAGTATTCTGAACACCACGAATGCTGATCAGCTAGAAGAGGATGCATTAGGTCAGTGGACAGTCCGAAAGGACTAAGAATCGGCTTTCTCCGTTTCGTTTTATTCATTCAAATTCAGCAGCACTGAGTGCAGGCCGAAGTGCACGGCGTACTTGAGTTTCCCCAAAGATGCTTTCAAAAGGCTGATTGGCAGTGGGCCTTTTGCTTTCCCAGAATGTGCAGGAGAGATAGCAATACTATAAAATGTATTTAAAATATATTCTGTGCGTTGTTACTTTTCAGAGTAGCTATCAGTCAAGATAGGGCATTCATACCCCTAAAGAGAGAGAGACAGAGAGATGTTATATTAGAATATAGATTATCTGCATAGAACAGTCTTCAGATGCAGGTGTAGAAGAACAGTGAGCAGGGTTTTTGTTTCTGTGCTATTAAAAATGGGTAGAATTTGTAGAGGACAGGTAAAATGGCTTGGTTCAGGGGACAGGTAAACTCATCCTTCTTCCTTGGTCCTTTCTGATGTAGCAGAACCTGCCTTCAGCCAGGATAGCCTGTTATACTAAACCCTCTTCCCTTGTCATATTGATCTTCTCAGAATTTAAGCCAGAACTCCCCAGGGTTAGTCCCTGGCACCAGATCATGAAGACTGGAAAGAACACCACTCTGTTTAAATCACAGTTTAATCGTGGATTGTTAACTGCAAATTCAAATGCTCCAAAAATGTTTCCAACATAGGTCTAAATTGTACAGCCAAACTTTTTGCACATGTGCAGTCGCTCACAATTGAAGTTGCTTAGTTCAAATTGTTCTACTTGATAAGAGGCATGTCAGATTTAGAGATGCCAGCCTCCAGGAGGGACCTGGGGATCTCCAGGAATTATGATAGTCTCCAGACCACAGAGATTAGTTCCCCTGGAGAAAATGGAGGGTGTACCCCACTGAGGTCCCTGTCCTCCCCAGGCTCCATCCTCAAACCTCCAAGAGTTTCCCACACACACACACACTGCTCTTCTTTCTGTGGCTCAGTGTAGCTTACATATAGGCTTGAAAGCAACATGAATGGCAACTGGAACAGAGTTTGCTGAAACAGATTTCCCCCTCCTCTTCCCCCTTTCTTTCTTGCTGTATCCCAGAGGGCTTCCTGAAATGTTGGCCCTGGGGATTAGGGACCACCTAAACCAGTGCTGGATAGGGTGTGTGTGTGGGGGGCTGCCATGGTAATCAGCAGAAACTGCTCTCTTCCTCCATTGGGGAAAGTATCCTTCTGATACTGCTGTTGGATATAAGCCTTGATTCCCAAGCAGACTATTGTGAGGCCAAGCACCCTAATCTCCCCTCATGCGCTAACATGAATATTAGAGGGCCTAGTCCAGCTCACAGATGTTCATGATTTCCACATCTCTACAGTTACCATCCTTACCTCTTTCAAGGTCATACTCAAGAATGTGGTAATTGGTTAATCATGGGAACCTGTGCTCAGTTGTACAACCAGATGGGAGGGGGGAATTAGGAGCAGTTACCAGCATTCTCTGAAAAGTTCCAACGAAGAAGAGTCTTGATTGGATTTGAAAGACCTCCTGATGCCAATAAGGGTACAGGCCATAGAGGGTTATGCTAACATAATGCTAACACCACACTAGTGTGCTTAGATATGATATGCTTCATCTTGATGGACTGCAATGTATAGATCACTTTTGTACTGTGTGGATTTTATGCTGCAAGAGACTGACCATCTAATACGAAGGTCCTCAACATATTAGATATTGTTTTCTTCTTGCTAAGCCATAAAGACTGTATTGCACAGTCAATTCATTTAATAATTTAATAAACCTTTATATATTGTTACAAGGTCTGGTTTTCTTGTGTGCATCCAACCTCAAGGACCCACAGGTCTGGGAAGTTGTTCAGGGGTTCCACATGGGACCAGGAGCAATAACCCCGGGTGTGTGTGTGTGTGTGTGTGGAACCCGGGCTTGAGTCTCTAACTAGGCAGCAGCACACTTTCATCATCTGCCTTTATACCAGTGCTCTCCAGTGTGATACCCATGGGTGCTAAGATATCTGCCAGTGTTTCCTGGTGCCCACTTCCTTCTTCCCCAAGGTGTCTCTTCCCTAAAGCAAAGGTGGTTTCTTTCACCTCGTCATAGGAGGTGCATCAGAAGACTCCAGGAGGCGTCATCTTCAAGTCTGCAGGGAGCCCCCATTTCAATTGAGTGTCCCAATTCATAGAAGGCTTGAAATATGTCTCATCAGCTCTCCAAAGCTAAGTCGGCTCAGTACTTGAATGGGAGACCACCAAGGAAGGTTCTGCAGAGGAAGGCAATGGCAAATCACCTCTGCTTCTCCCTTGCCTTGACAACCCCTTTTTGGAGTGGCCATACGTCGGTTGCAACTTCACAGCACACACATACATAATCTCCCAGAATTTTGTGGCTGTTCCCAAAGCGATAGCAGCTCCATTCCCAGCTCTCAAAGTTATGAAGTATCCTCAAACTCACCAAAATTGGGCCTCCCTGCTTTATACCATTTTTCAAAGGTGTATGAAAAAAAAAATGGTGAAAGGAATAAAATGGAGCGTTTGGCTGTCCCAGAACAAGATCAATGCATTTTAAAAACTTATTATTTACTGAAGTATACTTCTTCCAAAATGCACACAAATAACCCAAAGAAAGTGATTCAGTCTCTGTTGCTGTTAATGCAGAAAGTAGCAAAAGCAATCGAGTTTTTATCTCAAGGAGGATAGGGGACAGAGCGGGAGTTTGATCCCATCTCGGTTCCCATTACCTTTTGCGAAGGATATCATTATTTCATCTTCGGATCTTCCTATACAAAATTAATTTAAATCGACTCATGGAGCCTCCATTTACTACCTTCTCAGAGAGATTAATAGAAATCAAATGGCACAGGTCTTTCCTGATAAAGCAACGTCGGCAATTATTCATTATTAAATACGTACGTGCAAATTTCAGTCGCATCTGAAATGATGGCTTCAGCTTAATTAGCTTTGATTTATGAACTAGCAAGCAAAGACTGTGTGAGTGGGCAGATTATTTAGTTAGATAACATCTCTCCCCCCCTTGCCTGGGAATAGGGAGCAGTAAAATATTGAGTACCTCAGTCGTGTAAGAACATAAAAAAAGCCCTGCTGGATAAAACCAGTGGTCCATCTAGTCCAGCATCTTCTCCCACACAATGACAAACCATTGCCCTGAAGGGGCAGAAAACAGGGCATAGAGGCCAAGGCCTTCTGTTGATCTTGACTCCTAGCACTGGCATTCAGGGGATTACTTCCTGCACATATGAAGGCTCCTTTTTATTTACCATAGCTACTAGTAGCCATGGATGGGCCTCTTCTCCAAGAATCTGTCTAATCCATTTTTAAAGAGAAGAAGAAGAAGGGGAGGATGAGGATGAGGATGAGGATTTATTCCTTGCCCTTCACTTGGAGTCTCAGAGGGGTTCCCTCTCTTCCCCTCCCCACAACCTATACCCTGTGAGGTAGGTGGGGCTGAGAGAGCTCTGAGAGAACTGCTCTTAAAAGAACAGCTCTGAGAGAACTGTGACTGACCAAAGGCCACCCAGCTGGCTGCATGTGGAGGAGTGGGGAATCAAACCCCAGTTCTCCCAGATTAGAGTCCATGCTCTTAAGCACTACACCAAATTGGCATGAGAAAGTATATGACTAACGCCAAGCTGAGGGTGTATGGCTGTGATGCATCTGCCTGGGATGAGCTCTATCCCAACCAGATGGCAGGGAGCAACCTGAAGGCCTTTGTTCCCCCTCCCCCCTGTTCCATTTAATACCCTTTGGAATTTGCCTCCAAGTTCCAAGGAGCGAGTGGAAACCAAGAAATATACACCCAGTGGTGTGGCCCAATAATGCTATCAGCAGGTGCCTTTGAAGGCCCTCTAGTGGTGCCTATGCAGTGCAGACCAGGTTCAGTCCTGGCTCTGCCACTGCTAAGTGCTGCCCTCTGGTAAGACAGGTCCCCCTCCCCTGTCTTGGCCACTACTCAGCAGTGGTGATCAAGTCCTGCTTCCAGTATTCTTCTGAAACCCTGAAATAGGGCTTCCTGCTTGGGAACGGGGATCAAATGGGGTGGTTTCAAAGCAGCCTCCAAGTGGCACCTGTATGTATATCTGTCTTCCGTTGTATGTTTGAAAGGAACATGAATCATTGATGCATGAATAGTAGTCACGGGATATCTGATGGATCAAAATGGCCATTAGTACAGACATACCGATTAAAGGACCTTCTTATTTCAGTTTTACGTTCTACAGAATCCATTCTGAAAGTTACTTGGAACATTCCCATCATACAGTCTGCAGTCAGGATTAGAAGGGTCACATGTTTACAAGCCACAGACACAACTGTATCTCTCCCTCCCCCAAGATCTTATCTCCAGCTTGGCTTCTTTATTTGGAGGCCACAAAAGTAAAACATCAACTCCACCCAAGAAAGCTTACTAGGGTGCAATGTTCCCTCTGAGCTGTGGAGTCTTGTGAGCAAAAATTCCACTTTGTGAGCTACTGGCATTAAAGTCATGAGCAGGTGATTTGGCTGCTGCCTAAATTAGTTTGCTCTGGAGCCCTCCTTCCTGAGTGGAGACAAAAATGTGTGAGCCAGGGGCTATAAAACTGTGAGCTAGCTCACACCAGCTCAGCTTAGAGGGAACACTGGTTGCCAGTCCCTCCTGGCAACCAGTGGGGGATGGTGGGACTTACTGGGAGCAGCAGGGAGGCCCATCTATGTCACTGCCCATGTGACCTGGAAGTGATGGCATCACTTCTGGGACATTGGGGCAATGCTCTGGTATTTGAACAAAAACTCTATGGTAAATTTGGCTTCTACCATAGAATTTTTGGCCAAATACCAGAGCTTCCAGGTCATGTGGGCAGTGATATAGACACATCATTGCATCTCCGTTTTTTCAAGGTAAGTCCCCCCCCCCCCCCCCGCTGGCCAGCTGATCAGCAGCAGGAAGGTGGGGCCTGAGAGCAGGGGACCCCGTCTCCACCAGGGGTCTGACAACCGTAAGAGTTGCAAACCACCAGGTGGGGCCTGGAGTACTTTTGTAATTACAATTCATTTCCAGACTGCAGAGATTAGTTCCCCTGGGGAACATGGCAGCTTCCCAGGATGGACATTACCCTGCTGAGGCCCCTCTTCAAACTCTGCTGTTGCCAAGCTCCACACTACAAATCTCTGGGAATTTCTTTATTCAGAGTTGGCAACCCTACCACAGAGTCCCATAAGAAGTTTTATGGACAGTAGCTTACCCATGATTTCATTCACTTCTGTAAGGAAATCCCCCCCCACACACACAGAGGTACTCACTTCACCCATTTTTGTTGCTCATATTACTAGAGTTGCCAGCTCTGAGTTGAGAAATACTTGGAGAGTTTTGGAGTGGAGCCTAAGGAGGTTGGGGTTTGTGAGAAAAGAAACCTCAGTGGGGTATACTGCCATGCAGTCCACCCAGCAAAGTAGCCATTTTCTCCAGGGGAACTGATCTCTGTTGTCTGGAGGTCAGGTGTAATATTGGGAGATCTCCAGGCTCCACTTGGAGGTTGGCAACCCTACACATTATGATTTGTTTGCTGCTTTAATACCATTCAACTAGGGTTATGAGCTCTGACTCAGGAAATTCCAGGAGATTTGGAGTGGTGCCTGGGGAGAGAAAAGCATGGGAAGGGGAGGAAGCTCAGTGGAAATAAGATGCGATAAAAGTCCACCCTCCATAGCTGCCTTTTCCTCCAAGGGAACTATGCTCTATAGCCTGAGGAACAGCAGTACTTCCAGGAGAACTCCAGGCTCCACCTTGAGGTAGCCCTATATGAAATGCAATTTGTACATCATTTTATATTATTACTATATTACATACCATTTACACACAATACATACAGGTATATATGGAACTGCTCTAAAGGGTATTTTTTTTATAAAGAGATGGGGTAAAACAGAATTGTGTAGTAGAGTTGTTGGTTTAATTATCTGTGGAAATTTTAGAATGTCTCCCTCTCCCCCATATTGCACTGTTCACTGTATGTATTATATTGTCTTGGTTTCATTATTCCATAATTGTACAACTCAGTTTATTGGATGCCTTATACTGTTTTAATTTCTCTGTTCTCTAACCATGTAATCCACTGTTACAATATTGTCTGTGTTTACTGGTCTTTATTACAGTGCTTTGTAATTTTGTATTCCTCCTTGGGCCTCAGAGAGTGTCATGATCCTCTCTGACCAGCTCAGCAACTCAAGAGGCCTCAGAGAAAGAGCCCCAGGAGTCAAAGCCACCAGCCGAGGAGGGCCAAGGAAAGCCTAACATGGCTGAGGCACCTGCTGACAATGGTCCAGCAACATCAGAGGCCATCCTGCTTAAGTATTCCAGGGAGGCCTCAGCCTCACCACTGGCCCTTGAAATAGTCACCAGGCCTCCCCTGGGCAGGATGCAGACCTGGGCCCATAACTCCCCAGTGGACAATTTCACTCTGCAGGAGTGGCAATGGAAGAAGGTCTGGGCTGAGGCGGCCTAAAGGATGCGAAGTGCTCAGCTGGCTGCACATAACCCCATCCCAAAACCAGGCAGTGAGAACAGTAATTCTTTGCAGGATCCTGGCCAAGGCACAGTGAAGTCACAGGAGCGCCACACCTGCCTTTAGGAGATTACTTCCCAGTCTATTTTGGCTGAGGCTTCAGAACTAGGCTTCTTGCTGGATCAGCAGGTCCACAAGGTACAAGACTGTGTGGCAGCACTTGGCTTCCAGCACCTGTTTATGTTCCCAAGCCTTGCTGTCTAGACCTGAGGGCACCGATCCAGATGATACCTGACTGGGCCAGCCTGCAGAGTGCAAAATAGTGAGAAAGGTAGATGACGAAGTAAAATAAATAAATTGATACAACTGGGAATAGGAAGAATTTGGCACAAGAAAACAAAGCATGGCATAATAAACATCTGCAGTTTTGATTTGCCCAAGAGGAACTGAGATTTTTCAAGCCAGAACAGTGATACAGTAAAATTTGGTAGCATCCATATCCATAAATGGGTTTTACTGTGGGTTTTACTGAGAAGTATGCTCTGAGAAATTGTAATTTTGGATCTGGGATGCAGGGAGGATAACATTACGGTTTATTCCGGATTTTCAGGTAGGACATTACCAGTTCAGGATTCAAATCTGTGGGTTGGGTTTCTTCTTCTTCTTCTTTTTTGTTTCAGAATTTTGGGACCATTATTTTCAAAGGGAGAAACAATTTGAGGGTCTGGTGCAGTTGTTTTTATGGATAATATTGCTACATTTCTACAGAATAGCCTCTTTCCTCTAATCTAAATACCGCTAAGTTTCAAGCAGGACGGACAAAATTCAGTTCCACAGACTTCTGAAGCAGGTAACTCTTGGCTCACTTCTCTGCACTGTTTCCTATGTGAACAAATGACAGCAACCCAGCAGGCAAATGCTAGCCATCAATGTTGTTTAACAACAACAACAACATCCTGGCTGCAACCATGTTCTTTATGTAATCACAATATTTTTTTTTCTGCCGACAACTCTATATCTGCCATCTTTCCTTGCTGAGGTTTATCTTCCTTCACACACTAAGGTAAACTCCCCCCCCCCCCCCATTACTGCAGACTTTGAATTAAGAAAAGGATGTGTGTGTGTATGACTGTGTATGATGAATAAATTATCCACCTGCTATAAGACATGTCTTTATGCTGGGTGTCCAACGTTGGGATACCTTAACAGTTACTACTATTTAAGGAGTTCCTGATGGTTGGAATCTCCCATTCCTCAGAAAAATATTATCTGGCTCAGAGCAACATCTGTTGGCCTTAAAATACTTCTCTGGGGCTTATCTCCAATGGTGATTGGCTGGGAGCACCTTTCTGATCTCTTGCAAAGGCCCAGTTGGAAGGGAGAAGTACCGTTGCCTGGGAAATCAAGAGAATGAAAGAAGAACAAGATGCCTGTTGCTGGTGAAAATGATAAGCACCCCCAAAACAAAACAAACCACTGAGTTTTTTTTGCAGGCTGTTCTTCTTAATGCCTAAGAATCCCATAATTGTGTTTACCACTCTGGGAATCATGGTAATGGTCTAAAGCTGCAATTTTCTTGTATTTTTCAATTTGGGAATTATCCAACCATTTTAGTAACCATGGGTGCATAATCATGTAACCATGGGTGCATAATCACAAAATCACATATCAAACATCCGAGAGCAATTGTTTTCAGAGGACAATCTCCAGAGGCAACCCATTTAGAAATTTCTGGAGGGACTCTGGGTCAGTCTCCTGGGCTTCTAATCACTGCACAATCACTTATTTTGTCTTCTAAAGATGACAGAAGTAGAATGGATATTCCAGATGGTCATCGTAAATGGATCCAAATCCTGCACAGATGCATCAACATAATCCATCAGGTGTCATTGTAAAATAATTTTGCTTTAGAGGACTGTGACCAAATCAATGAAGTCAACTCATGGCTAATCACAAGCATGTGAAGATTCCCCATCCCCCCAATCCATAAACATCACCATTGTCAGTCTCCCCCCACCATGGGTTACATATAAGAACATAAGAGAAACCAATGTTGGATCAGGCCAGTGGCCCATCCAGTCCAACATTCTGTCACACGGTGGCCAAAAATAGCAGGTGCCATCAAGAGGTCCACCAGTGGGGCCAGGACACTAGAAGCCCTCTCACTGTTGCCCCCCCCCCCCCAAGCACCAAGAATACAGAAGAAGAAGAAGAAGAAGAAGAAGAGATTGAATTTATATCCCACCCTTCACTCACTTGGAGTCTCAGAGCAGCTTACAAACTCCTTTCCCTCCCCCTCCCCTCCCCTCCCCACAACAGACACCCTGTGAGGTAGGTGGGGCTGAGAGAGCTCTTTCTCAAGCTGTCCTTGAGAGAACAGTTGGTACAGAGCTATGGCTTGCCCAAGGTCATCCAGCAGGCAGAAGTGGAAGAGTGGGGAATCAAACCCGGTTCTCCCAGATTAGAGTCTGTGCACTTAACCACTACACCAGACTGGCTCTCAGAGCATCACTTGCCCCAGACTGAGAGTTCCTACCTATACCCACATTTTGTGGGGAAGATGGGGAGATACTGGGATTTCACTCTTTAAGGAGCTGAGCATCCAGAAAGCGTTGCACTTGGACAATGTTTTCGTAGGACATCTGCATTTCTACCCATAACTCCATAGAAACAAAATCCCAGATGTTATTTGTTGTGTTTCATCTGATTTTACCAGGCTACTGGTTTACATGCAGTTGTGGAGGGAAGCAAGAAGGCAGAAAGAGAAACCTCAAAGGTAAATTTGAGCTTTATCTCAGCTTTTGTGGGGCTGTTTATACGTAAAGTGGTTGAAACGATGACAGCTGAGTGGCTCTATCAGCAGAGTGACCTGCTTCTCATGACCTCTTTTCATCTTCAGATTTCATAGATGGAACTATGAACATGACACGAGATATTCTGAAAGTTGGCAGTGAATCAGAAATTGAATTTGTTCACTGTGTTTCTCCAGTTGTGTCTGTTTGGGAGTACACATTGCGCTCACTGAAGTTGGTACGTTTTCATCTGAGATTTACTCCAAAGATTGAACTTTCCCCTGGCGTTAATTTTTTTATTTGTTTAGTTGGTGGGTGGCTGATCCAGTCAGAGAGAGGTGGGAATACACTGCAACAAAGCCGAAGACTGGCAAAAAAAACCCCAGGCGCACACATCAGGGAATTCTGTTCCAGCACGAGTCTGGTTTTCAGTGGCATCGACAACTTCAAGAGCTATCACCCAACAATGCTTGATATTCCTCTGATATCCGAGTTGCAAAACACGAAACCATTATAAAGGAAGCACACTTCAATGCCTTACCCACCAGGATTTGAAAAGCCATTCATTGCTGAGAAAGGAATCCTTGGGATTTCTTTCTTTCTTTCTTTCTTTCTTTCTTTCTTTCTTTCTTTCTTTCTTTCTTTCTTTCTTTCTTTCTTTCTTTCTTTCTTTCTTTCTTTCTTTCTTTCTCTCTCTCTCTCTCTCTCTCTCTCTCTCTCTCTCTCTCTCTTCTCCTCCCCTTCCTCAAGGCGGACTCTTCTCAACATGGCATTCTGGGCTTGATAAAGTCTTGATCACACTTTCCCCAAAAGTCCATTTCAAAAAGTGGGTTCTCATGTCATGTTTACATAACTGAGAAACAACTTGTAAGCTCATAATCCATTTATTGTAAGTCTCAGTGCTGTAAATGTGATGTAATAATCTTTGCCTAATCAACTCATGTTTTCTAGGGCATTTTAGCCCTCTCCCCCTTTGCATACTACTTAGAGGTATTTACATATTACTTTGTGTTAACCATTACATTATGGGTGTGCCATTTTCTTGTGGTTCCATTCCATGATTTTTATGTATTGTAGGAATGAAGAGCCCTGACCTGGATAGCCCAGGTGAGCCTGATCTCATCAGATCTTGGACGCTAAGCGTGGTCAGCCCTGGCTAGTATTTGGATGGGAAACCACCAAGGAAGTCCAGGATTGTGATGCAGAGGCAGGCAATGGCAAATCACCTCTGAACAGTCTCTTGCTTTGAAAACCCTATGGGATCACCATAAGTCAGCTGTGACTTGAGGGCAAACAAAAGAAAACAAAAAAGGAATGAAGAAACCAACTGGGAGAGCCACGATGATAAACTCTGCTCCAAACCAACCAGTTTCTGATATTAGTGTGCCTTCTTCTATGTGATCTTGACCTCATTAATGTAGTTTCCACATTTCTACATTTTTAAGAGACACGGCGTCCAAGAATCACAGAATAGTTGCATAGCGTAAGATGGTGAGAGCCTGTACTAAGGGCAATTCTGCACTGGCTTTTCCCTCCATTGTTTTACCAAACCCACACTGGAACAGAAATTCCCATCTGTGTTGCATGACACTTTCATTTCTTTTGACCATCGGATTTTATGGTACCCTCTACACTGCATGCCACTTTCACTTTCTTTGGTCATCAACTTGAATGGTACCTTCTGCATAGATTTATGGACATTCAGGGGTGACTTTGCAGTCAGTACAGGGTTGCCCCTGGGTATTTGAATGTGGTTTTGAGCTGCAACTTTGGTAAAACAATGGAGGGAAAAGCCAATGCAGAATCGCCCTAAGTGTGAGCTGTTGGAATTATGGCTGTTGACAACTAGTCTGACTAGTTGCAGTTTTGAAGAGGCACGAAGTACAGAAGTTTAAATGGATGACTTCAGTGAATAGTCTAGGAGCATTGTTGAAATGGAGCAGAACCAGGCTGGGAGATCCCTGGGAGCCCCAATATGTACTACATTGAACTTCCTAAGGAAGAGAACAATATGACAAGAAATCTGTGTTGCCAATTATCATTCAGACTCATTGACTCCACCATCCTAAACTGGTATTTTGCCCACTCAGTTTGAAAATGAACATAATAAAGTAAGCACTGTAAGTTATCCTTCTGTGTGGCGTCCAAGAAGCTGTAGTTTTTGGAACACAAAATATTTTTGCCATCTGGTCACAAAGAAAGATGAGATTTAAATGCTAATCTTCTTTGGCATTGCCACCACAATTGCAAAAGTGTGGCACAGAGCCGCGAGCACCGGAAGACAGCGAGTGAAGGGACATTCTTGGATTCTGGTCTCATTTCCTGAGCTACCCAGTCAATTGACTACCCATTTTTAGGGTGCTCGAAATTACCATACTTAGAAGCTTGTAATGCTCACCCTCAGTCTGAGGGTGCACTATGGCCCCGAGAGTTTTTCTCCAGCTTAGATCAGAATCTAAACTCAAGACAAAATCCCCTGTACCAACCTGCTGATCTGCAAATGGGAAAAGTCCACAACTGCCTGCACACGTGGCTTCTCTGTGGTGGCCCCCACCTTGTGGAACGGCCTGCCTGCGTTCAGGAATGCTCCCACTCTTATGGCTTTCTGCAAACTGTGCAAAAATAAATTAGTCAAGGGTGGTTTTCTGTGCAGGAAATAGAGTTGCGCTGCACTAAATGATTCACAAAGTAACTTGGAAAAAGTATTAGGGACTGTGGTCTGCACTACTTTGTATAGCTTGCCGAAACGAGAACCCTACCATGGGATTTTGCATCGTTTCAAATGTCCTGCTAATGTTTTCCTTCATTTCTGTTTTTAGACTTCTAGTTGGTTCTACAGCGAGTCCTATTGCGTTGTTTATTGAATGCCCCATCCATCAATTGTGTTGACTGTGTAATACGCCTTGAATCCAAACGAGAAAGGCAGACTATAAATAATATAAATAAATACGTTGCTACCTGTTTCATTTTCCACCAAACATACCAGGCAGTAGGACAGGAAAAGAAGCAAGGACAGCCACAGTCTCTCTCTCTCTCTCTCATCCTTCCTTTCTCTCCCATCCTCTCTCCCTCCCTCCCTCTCAACAGCACCATCCAGGAAAGTTGGGTTCTCCAGAGTGTCCAAGTCCATATGAAGGTGAGTGTCAAGGGTATTAGAGACATTTCCCCACCATTGTCACTTGTTAAATTTTTGGAGGAAAGGACCAGGGAACAGCTGAGAGTTTAAGAAGATGAGAACATAAGGTAAACCATGTTGGATCAGGCCAATGGCCCATCCTGTCCAACAGTTTGTGTCACACAGTGGCCAAAAACTAAATGGAAGAAGAAGAGTTGGGTTTATACCCTGCCCTTCACTTGGAGTCTCAGAGCAGCTTACAATCTCCTTCCCTTTCTCTCCCCACAACAGACACCCTGTGAGGTAGGTGAGGCTGAGAGAGCTCTGAGAGAACTGCTCTTGAGAGAATGACTCTGAGAGACTTGTGACTGACTCGTCACCCAGCTGGCTGCATGTGGAAGAGTAGGGAATCAAACCCGGCACTCCAGTTTAGAGTCTGCCACTCTTAACAACTACACCAAACTGGTTCCACAGGTCCACTAGTGGGGCCAGAACTTCAGAAGCCCTCCCACTGTTGCCCCCCCAAGCACCAAGAATACAGAGCATCACTTGCCTCAGACTGAGAGATGCTATCTATAACTTGTGGCTAATAGCCACTGATGGACCTCTGCTCCATATGTTTATCCAGTCCCCTCTTGAAGCTGCCTATGCCTGTAGCCGCCACCACTTCCTGTGGCAGTGAATTCCACGTGTTAATTACTCTTTGGGTGAAGAAGTACTTCCTTTTATCTATTCTAAAGCCAGTTTGGTGTAGTGGTTAAGTGCACGGACTCTAATCTGGGAGAACTGGGTTTGATTCCCCACTCCTCCACTTGCACCTGGCTGGATGACCTTGGGCAAGCCATAGCTCTGTACCAGCTGTTCTCTCAAGGACAGCTTGGGAAAAAGCTCTCTCAGCCCCACCTACCTCACAGGGTGTCTGTTGTGGGGAGGGGAAGGGAAAGGAGTTTGTAAACCACTCTGAGACTCCAAGTGAGTGAAGGGCAGGGTATAAATCTAATCTCTTCTTCTTCTTCTTCTAAGATTACTGTTCATTAATTTCATTGAGTATCCACACGTTCTTGTATTGTGAGAAAGGGAGAAAATTACTTCTTTCTCTACCATCTCTATCCCATGCATCATTTTGTAAACCTCTCTCATGTCACTCTTCAATCTTCATTTCTCCAAGCTAGAGAGCCATAACCTCTTTAATCTTTCTTCATAGGAAAGGTGTTCCATCCCCTTAATTGTTTTAGTTGGCCTTTTCTGCACTTTTTCCAATGCTGTATAATATCTTTTTTTGAGGTGCGGTGAACAGAACTGTACACAATATTCCAAATGAGGCTGCACTATAGATTTTTACAGGGGTTCATTGAGGTTGGATTGTAGGGCAAGCCGGAGGTGGTGGTGGTGGTGGTAGAACTTAGGCCCTACTATGGTCTTGATGACATCACTGAGAACACAACAGGTTTTCCAAAATTTGGAATTAGGTTCAAGAAAACTGAGCAATTTCCCAACTTTTAAACTTTCCAAGTGTAATTAACATGAAAGTAGATAATTTTTGTTCTCTTTTTTTTAACCCCAACTGAGCACACTAGGCATAGGGAATTATACAGGAAGTAAAAAAAATGGCTTTCCAGCATCTTCCCATTTTAGGTAGCGGTCGCTGTCAACAGTTGCCCTTTAGCTCGCACAGGTGTTTATTCAAGCCAAAAGCAGGCTTGTGAAAAACACACCAATTTATTAATTGAGAAGAAGAGTTGATTTTTATACCCCACTTTTCTCTACCTTAAGGTGTCTCAAAGAGGCTTTGAGATGTGGAGGCTTTCCCTTCCTTTCCCCACAACAGGCACACTGTAAGGTAGGTGGGGCTGAGAGTTCTGAGAGAACTGTGACTGGCCCAAGGTCCCCCAGCAGGCTTCATATAGAGGAGGAGTGGGGAATCAAACCCCTGCTCTCCAGATCAGAGTCCGCTGCTTTTAGCCACTACACCATGCTGGATCTCAAACTTAACTGTTGAGAATTCGAGTGCTTCTTAGGTTACATCCCCATTCTTCAGGGTAGTATCTTGAAAAGGAGTGATAGTATCCTTCTAAAGATTATCACAGGAAACTAACTTATTATCTTTGTGCAATTTTAGAGTGTTGAATTGAGCCGTCTATTACACAAGGATAATAAATCAGTCTTATATATCCTTATTAAAAATCTTTCTTCCTAAATTGGCAAAGGCTTTTAAAATATTCACTGTAAAAAAAAAAGAGTTTCAAAAGCCTAAATGGTTACAAGCACGATAATGTACAGAGCACCTCAGAAAATACAGTTCATCACAGAGGATTTGCAGTCTCTCATGAATGCATTATTGAAACTTGGGTGGGATGAGATTAATTTTGCATAAAACATGTTTGAATGTGATATTCAGACATGAGCTGATCGCCTCATCTCTTTGATTGGCATCCAACAACTTGAACATCAGCTGAACAGGTTAGTATCTTTTCCTCCTAAAAACTTCACATGTGATACAAACTGATTGGCAGCCATTAACGTCACTAAGGACTACTCAGACAAACAACAAATGGTAGGTTTTTTTCCCCCCTCACAGCATTTATTTATGACTGAGTTATGTGACTTGTGAGTGATGTAACTATGTATGGCTGAATCTGTGCAGTGAGTCACCATGTTTCCTGCATGTTTTCCCTGCCATACCACTAGAGGGCTTTCTGAGTTTTTTAAAAAAATAGTAATTACTATTCCACTTCGGTGGGAAGGTAACAGTGTTCCGAGCGCCTCGGCGTCTAGTCACACTGGCCACATGACCACGAAAAAGTCCTTGGACAGCGCTGGCTCTTTGGCATGGAAACGGAGATGAGCACCGCATCCCTAGAGTCATATTCTACTGGCTTTCGAGCAAGGGAAACCTTTACCTAATTACTATTGCTCAACAGTATTACTATTGCACTACTGTACACTAACAATCTAACAGTTTGGTGTAGTAGTTAAGTGCACGGACTCTAATCTGGAAGAACCGGGTTTGATCCACACTCCTCCATTTGCACCTGCTGGATGACCTTGGGCAAGCCATAGCTCTGTACCAGCTGTTCTCTCAAGGACAGTTGTCTCAGAGCTCTCTCAGCCCCACCTACCTCACAGGGTGCCTGTTGTGGGGAGGGGAAGGGAAAGGAGTTTGTAAGCCGCTCTGAGACTCCAAGTGAGTGAAGGGTGGGATATAAATCTAATCTCCTCCTCCTCCTCCTCCTAAACATCTCAATTTTTCAAAAGTAAGTTGCTATCTCTTTTCATTGCCAAGTTGTAAGGGAAAAATGTAGGCTGCACATTTAGACATCAGTAGGGTTACCTGGTCGTATTCCCCCCCCCCCAGCGGGGGGATTTGGGGGGCGTGCTGGGAGGGGGAGGGGCTGCCCCAATACGATGATGTCACATGGAGTGCCATCATCATGTAAGAGATGCTGGGCCATGTGCGCATCCCCCCTGCTTTCCTCCAACCATTTAAAGGGAGCCTTCCCTTTAAATGGCTGGGTGAAAGCGGGGATCACCGGTGCCTGCCCTGCAAGCCTTTGCTGCATGCAGGGCAAGCATGAGAAGGTGCCACTCGTGCCTGCCCTGTGAGCCACGAGATCACCACTTGCAAGGCAAGTGCAAGCGGCCCCCCACTTCAAAAGAGTATGTGCCTCTCATGCCTGCCCTGAGAGCCACAAGATCGCTGCTTGCAGGGCAGGCACGGGCGGCCTCTGCTTTAAAAGAGCAGGTGCCGCTCATGCCTGCCCTGCAAGCCCTGAGCTGGCGACAACTTTTGGGTGCACAACCCACCTTTCCCGAACAGTGTCTCTTTAAATGCTGTTTGGAAGAGCTGGAGGGGGGTGCAGGCATGTGCGGCCACCCCTCTTCTTCCTTCTACAAGATTTAAAGGGCCAGCTGGAAGGCCCTTTAAATCTTGTAGTAGGGGGTTGCTGGGTGATCACTCTTGGGGGTGGGGCTTCCCCCCGCTGGCCAGTTGGCTGGGAGTGGGAAGGAGCCCCCCCAAATCAGGAAACCCCTGTGGGACTGGGGGATCTAGCAACCCTAGTCATTAGAGAAGTGATTCTGCAACTGGAGGAAGATAACGCTCAAATGAGACTTTGTTCACATGGAAGGCTACTTGGCAATACTTGGCCAACCACTAGGCAATACTTCCCTAGTTGACTTCTGGTAATTAATTACCTAAATTTAACACCTACACATAATCCACAGCTTCTCATGACTACCATGCTTTTCTCTTGGCCTCTGCTTTGCAATGGACCCAACAGCTGCTCAGGGTGCAAGAAATACCCCAGCCTTTGCTATTGTTTGTTGTTTAATGGAGAGTAAAAGGCTGTGATATTAAGGAGGGCAATGAGAAGTGGCCACATAGCTGTGCTGACCACAGCTGGAGTGCAGCTTCTGAGAGGCTAATGGCACCAGATGCTGAGAAGTGATTTCATCACTCTGCATCCAGACAGAGTTCTGTTAGGCAGCTGTGGTCCTGTTAACGTAGCTGTTTCAGTTAACCAGGAAGTGGGAATCTGCACAAAAAGCTTCACAGACTGTGTCCATCGTCGTTCTGTGCAGATGACCCATCCTTGTGCTGACACACTGAGTGAGGAAAAGTGAGGACAAGCACACTGGTCCCTCCTCCTGTCTCCAAGCGATCACTGAGTTGTCTACACAATGTGGATATGAGGGAAAAATTGGGAAAGCAGTGTCACTGGTCACAGGGAGGGGGTCATACGTGTGGGCCCTTCCTCTGTGTGTTTGCATCGTGCAGACAAATTGTTGATAGGGGGCAGGGAGCAGGGCCAATACACTTGTGCCCGATCTTCCTCCCCATGTGGGCTTCGGTCACACCGAAAATAATCCACTTTCAATCCACCTTCCAACTGGATTTTGCCAGTTCACTGAGAGTGTGTTCAGACAGGCAGCTAACCCTGCCATTGGCCCGGCTGTAATTTGAGCTAGATCTTTTTGATCCAGTGTTGCATGACCAGACAGCCTGCCTGTGAAGCGCCTCACTGCACATGACTCCCCCGGTGGATTGTCTAGATGGCATCCATCATGAGGAGCCGTGTGGTCAGCTTTTTTTTTTTAAAAAAAATTCCTGTCTGCACATGCAGCTAGGCGCCTCACCATATACTTGTTTCTCCGAACATGCATGCACTAAAAATGGTAAAAACACCACCAGTGGTACCTTCCTCTAGGTACCGTTTCACTTAATAAAGTTGACAAAGTTCAGGGGACCATCAGAAACATAACATTAAGGTCTGGATGTGCACTTTAAATCCACCAGGCACTTGTGCCTGGCACAGCTCAAAAGAGCCATCTGAACGCACCCACAGTAAAATCCAGTTGGAAAGTGCACCAAAAGTGGATTGAAAGTGGATTTTTTTTGTATGTGTGTGACTGCAGCCATAGTCCATTGCAACATTTATTGTGTGTATCACCTCATGATGAGTCAATGCACTGACAGTCCATCTGCACTGAGCTCTGGTCCCTACAACAACCCAGAGGCCGCATGAGAGCCAGTTTGGTGTAGTGGTTAAGTGCGCAGACTCTAATCTGATTCCCCACTCCTCCACTTGTAGCTGCTGGATGACCTTGGGCAAGCCATACTTCTATCAGAGCTGCTCTCACAAGGACAGCTCTAGAAACAGCTCTGTCAGCCTCACCTACCTCACAGGGTGTCTGATGTGGAGAGGGGAAGGGAAAGGAGTTTGTAAACTGCTCTGTGAAGGACGGGATATAAATCCAATCTCCTCCTCCTCCTCCAAGCAAATTCACAGTGTGCCCATCACTTTTTTCTGCACTACCAACAGCTGATGATGAGCTGAGAGTGATGGGACACAGTTGGTGGTGGCATAGGTCCAGGAGATGAGGCCTGTTATCTGCTGCACTGCCAATAGCTGGGAGGGAACTGAGCACTTATGGTCTGACAGTCTCCTCATTTTGCAGCTCCAAACAGTGTGTGGAGATAGGGATGCTAGGTTCTCCCTAGCAACAACAAACAGAGGCCTAGGCTGATGTCACTGTTGATGTGAAGATATCAGTTCTGGTGTGTCCAGGAAGTGATGTCATCACATTGCTGGTATTGTGGGGATGCTCTGCTATTTGAGCAAGTACTCTATGGTAGAAATCATTTTTACCATAGAGTTTTTGTCCGAATACCAGAATGTCCCCCACATCATTGGTGATGTGAGGACATCACTTTTGGTGCACATTGGAAGTGATGTGGCTGCATCCACAGCAATGGTGGCCTCAGCCTCCCTTTTCTGCCAGGAAGTCCCCCTGCTGGCCAGCTGATTGATGGTGCATGAGGACCTCCAGAGCAGGGGATCCTTGCCCTTGGAGGGGTCATGGGAGCCCTAACTGGAGAACCTGCCCCGTAATTACTGGGCATTCTGAGCATTCCTCTGGGGTCTTTCACAATCAACAGTCCCTATTGTTGATTTTGATGAAAAAAAGGTAAAGCTATGATTCATTGTGGCATTTAATAGAACACAGTTTACTTTCCATCAGTGGGGAATTCATATTTTCTCCATCGTGGCTTCTTCACAATTGTAGCACAGAAATGCTGTTCCCCTGTACCTCATACACAAAGACTTGCAAGTCCGCTTGGAAATGTAGGTCAGTTGTCAGTAGATGGCATAAGAGTACTTCTAAGCACAAAAGGTATGCTGGAAAGAGTGCTGTTATTCTACAGTGGCCTGGCCAATATCAGCAATGTGGCATTCTTGTGTAGGAGTAATGTTTTGATTTAGATTCAGGCAAACAATCTTCATATTGGTACTAGGAATGTGGATCAAAACCTAAGTTTAAAAAGCCCCATTGGTTTATTCACACCCACCCACCCACATAAATCAAAACTGAATAAATAATATTTGGAGATCTTGGGATCTGGGCAATATTTTGGCACCTGGCTGGTCAAAAAACTCAAAAGGAAGGGATACATTCCAGTCTACAGCAGTACACACAGATTGTGCCACCAATGAGCATGGTAAAGGTCTGTCTATCTTTCTGAAGTGTTTATACCAATGACATCACTGGCTCACAAGTGTGGGAAGGGCTTTGGTTGAGTTCTGTATAAGCACACACACACTATTCTGTTGGCTTTCTGTCATGTTCTCTCTGATACTGTAACGTACCAGCCAGTCTCACTTCTGTTATCAAAGCTAGGTGGGGAAAATGTTTGAAGCCCAGGTTTTAGCTACCCTCACCTGCATGAACCACTTTGCTTTTAAAACATACACCACCCCTTTCTTTCTTTGGTGGACTGAAACAAATATTGTAATAGAATTACAGAGGGACCACATTCCCCATCAGCCCTAACTCTGACCTAAGTAACAGTTGCCTTTGTCTAGAGGGGTGGAATAGGGTTGCCAGCCTCCAGGTGGGGCCTGGGGATCTCCCGCTTTTACAACTGATCTCCAGCTGACAGAGATCAGCTCCCCTGGAGAAAATGGCTGGTTTGGAGGGTGGACTCTGTGGCATTCTACCATGCGGAGGCCCCTCCCTTTCACAAACCCCACCCTCTCCTGGCTCCACCCCCAATGATAAGTATTGGAGTCGGGAGTCCATGGAATAGTGAAACAGCTAGATCTTTATTGCTGGTCCGGATGAAGCATACAACCCAGGGCTCGAGGCCCTCCTTTTATGCTGGTCAGGGACAATCCCCTGACCTCACCCAACTGGCCTGATAGGCTATTAGAAGTCTATTTACATTTCATAGGTTCCCTGGGAGAAACCTAGGTACAGGATTGGTGGCCGGTTTGAATCCACCTGGCCTTTGTTCTACCTGGCTGAAGCTCAGGTAGTTTCTTGGCCATGTGCTCTGGCCATGCTCTGGCCATGTGCTCTGGCCATGCGGTCGCAATTAAGAGAGCACATGGCGACCGCATGGTCAATACATAACACCCAAAGTCTCCAGGTATTTTACCACCCAGACTTGGCAACCCTAGGGTGGAAGGAGAGGGCAGAGAAAAGTGGAGGGAAGGGAGAGAGTGGAGGTCTGAGGGAAAAACTGCAGGAGAGATGGGCCTATCAGAGCTGCAAGGACCACAGTGGGACCTGTGGTAGTTGAGGGAAAGCATTTGGACTTCTGAAGCTCCAGGTAGGGACGTGTTGTATTGACTGTGTCAGGAGAGCCCTGGGAAGAAGGGCCTGGAACCTGGGAAGGCAGCTTTACGGGCAGGTTGTCAGCTCCAGTTTGGGATATTCCTGGACATTTGAGGGGGTGGATCCTGGAGCAGGCAGGGCTTGGGAAGAGAAGGGAGCTCAGCAGGACACAATGCTGTACAATCCACCCTCCAAAGTGACCATTTTCTCCAGGGGAACAGCTCTCTCTCATCAGCAGAGAGAGCAGTTGTAATTCCAGGAGCTCCCAGGTCCCATCTCAGGGTTGCCAGCTCTTGGTTGGGAAATACCTGGAGATTTTGAGGGTGGAGCCTGAGACCAGTGGGTTTTGGGGAGGGGAGGGAGCTCAGCAGGGTACAGTGCCATAGAATCTACTTTCCAAAGTGGCCATTTTCTCCAGGGGAATTGATCTCTGTCGCCTGGAGATCAGTTGTAATGGTGGAGGATATTCAGGTACCACCTGGAGATTAGCAATGTTACTAGTTAACACAAAAGGCCTAGTAAAAGACTTGTCTTTGGGACCCAGACATGACTTCCCACCCCCTCTCAGTTGCAGCTTCCCTATTTTTTTTATCTCATTAAAATTCTTATTGTTATTAAGTGTGTCACTACAATTGCTGGAACCCACCAGGGTTAGGGCTGCCAAACCCGCAATGGGGGTGTGTTTTTCCCACTTTTGGGGCCCCCAATCTGCCACTGGCCAGCTGGCCAGTGGGGGAGCCCTGCCCCCAAAGAGCCTCATAGTGCCCAATGTGCCTGGTGCAATGACTTCACCCAGAGGTGACATCATTGCGCCGAGTACATCATGTGGAGGATGCTCTAGCATTTGGGCAAAAAACTCTATGGTCACCATAGAGTTTTTTTTTAAACTTAAATGCTAGAGCGTCCCCTGCACAATGTGGCCAGCCTGATGAAATCATTTCCAGGTAACGTTATTGTGGCGTGCGCACAAAGTGCACGCAGAAGACTTCAGGAGCCAGGCTGGAGCACCCCACTGGGACACAGGTAAGACCTGGCAACCATAACCAGGCTTGATAATAGAAGTGCCACCCTGAAGTGCCTTTTGCATTTGACTTCATGCTTATTTGCCCAGACAAGCTACTAATTTGTAGTGATACTGCAATATGCATGCATCACCCTTTTTAGCATTCAGGCCCACAACCTCCTATGATGGATCATGAAAGACCACCCTGTGCCCATTTGGCAAAGAAAATTCAATGGCTTATAAAAGGAGGGTATTTCCCCCTGACATTTGGTGGGGGGTGTTCCTTGGCTAGGGCTGTCAGCTTCCTGCAGGGGCCTGGAGGTATCCTGGTATTGCAACTGATCTCCAGATTGCAGAGAAAATGGCAGCTGTAGAGGGTGGACTCTATGGTATTATACTGCACTGAGGTTGCCCCTCCCCATATCCTGTCCTCCCCAGTCTCCACCCCCAAATCTTCAAGAATTTCCCATCATGGAATTGGCAACCCTAAGCTGAGGGCTCCAATCCATGAGAATTGCAAACGGCATAACTAAAACAAATACTAACTGATGGAATGGAAGCAAGCTTTTAAAAAAAGACAATGAAGGGCATCAAAAAAATTGCACAGATCCCTTATTGACAAAGTAAGTAAACAGCTATCAAGTCCCCATCAACTTTATATAAGAACATAAGAAGAGCCCTGCTGGATCAGACCAGTGGTCCATCTAACCCAGCATCCTGTCTCACACAGTGGCCAACCTCTGGAGGGCCAATACCAGGGCATAGAGGGTAAAGCCTTCCTCTGATGTTGCCTTCTGGCACTGGTGATCAGAGGTTTAGTGCCTCTGAATGTGGAGGTTCCCCTCAGTCACCATGGCTAGTAGCCATTGATAGACTTATCCTTCATGAATCTATCAAATCCCCTCTTCAAGCTGTTTATTCCTGTGGCCATCACTGCATCCTCTGGCAGTGAATCCCACATTTTAATCACTCTCTGTGCAAATCCATACTTCATGTTGTCCATCCATTCTGAATCTACTGCCCATCAGTTTCACTGGATGCCCTCAAGTTCCAGTATTTTGGGAGAAGGAGAAAAAGTTCCCTTTGTCAACTCTCTACATCCCATGTTAGTGCAACACGTTGGGGCAAAAAAACAGTTTCTAAAACTTCAGTTTACAAGCAGCTTCCATCCAACACAAACAAACTGAAAAACCTGAACAAAGCTCTTCTGTTCTGGCAAACGCTTAAAAGAATCTTGTTTCTCCTGTCATGTTGAAGGAGTGAGGCAAAAGATGCTAGAAAATGAGGGTGGTTGAACCAGCCGCATTTGCTAAAAAAGAGGACTGGCTTTTTAATCCTATATCTTGAAAGGCCTGGAAAGTGCTCATTATCCGATGCTGGTCCAATAACAGACATTACCAATCCTACTTTGGGCCTTTCATCCTGACAGATACATCCCAACACACTGACTTTGTACTGTGAGATGTTTGTGTGAGAGAGACACTCCCCCCCACCCCCCCAGGTCATTTAGTCGGCTGCAAACATTTGGCATAAACATGGCGAATTCCATGGGGGGATATTTTACTTATTTATTTATTTGTTATTTATACAACAAAGCAAGGCAGGAAAAAAGTCAATAAAAACAAATCATACCTATAAAACAAATCAATAAAACAAGCCAAGCCAATAAAATAAGATCAGTAAAAGCAAGCAATAAAGGCAAGCCAGGACCTATACATACATAAAACATTTTTTTTTTGCTGTCAAGTCACAGTCACAGCTCCCCCTGATGACCCCTTGGGATTTTCTAGGCAAGAGATGTTCAGAGGTGGTTTGCCATTGCTTGCCTCTGCATCATGACCCTGGACTTCCTTGGTAGTCTCAGACAGCTAATAGAGCTGTCTAATACTGGCTCTTGTTTAGAAAGGCCCCAGAAAACTAGCCTTTAGGACTCTGGCCCTTTGATCAACCAAGAGAGATCTACATGCATGAAAGGAGATTTTGTCTGCAATGCTTTTGTTGGGTCATGAATTGCATGCATCAATTATGCACCAACGTGTACTCAAATTCAGATCTGCCTAGCAATTCACAATGGTGCTAGAGGTATTTTATTCATTAATGTATTGATTTATTTTTCTTCATTTATACCCTGCCTTTCTCCTCTACAGGGAGCCCCCAAGCGGCTTACATCATTCTCTTCTCTTCCATTTTATCATCACAATGATGCCATGGGGTAGTTTAGGTTGAGAGAGCGTGATCATCTCGAGGTCACCCAGTGAACTTTTGTGGCAAGAGTGTGGATTTGAATTTGGGTCTCCCAGATTCTAGTCCACTGTACCGCACTTGCTATCTGATGCAGCCTACGTCCATTCTTCTGGGAAAGCAGTCGTACATAGCAATCATGGTCATATAAAGTTGCATCGGGTCTGATGTTTGGGAATTCTTCCTGAAAGTTCATTTCCCAGTCGTAAAATTCGGCTACTTTACACAGAGGACTGGAGAAGATGCTTGCAAAGCCGATAAATATATGGGCTACAGAACACAAACTGCTTATTTCAGAGTATTACTGCAAGTTTCAATGGGACTTCCAAGAAACTATTCCCAAATAAGTGTCTTGTGGTTTTGAGAATTGTATAAATCAACAGACAGAGGTTTACCTAGCCTCTGCTTTATAAAGTGGAGTGAAAAAGCGGATGGAAAATAAAAGGGGAGGGGGGGAGCTAATACTAAGGATTTTACTGCATCTTGTCTCTCTCTTCCTTGAAGTACTACTCAAGCATAATGTTTCCTGAAATAAGAGCCATTTTAATTAACATTTTGACTCAGAGAAAGGTTGGCCTTTTTTGCTGTTGTTTTGTTTTAAATATCTCATGCATTTCTCATTGTTTATGGTCCAGCAGTGTTCTTCCAACAGCAACAACAAATTGTGCAAAACACGGAAATACAATTCTATTATGTGGTGTTGGAACAGATAATTAATATGAATAAAATATGATTTTATGCAATTATATTTTTATAGCC
The DNA here is from genome assembly GCA_029233225.1 of Lepidodactylus listeri. Taxonomy (NCBI): domain Eukaryota; kingdom Metazoa; phylum Chordata; class Lepidosauria; order Squamata; family Gekkonidae; genus Lepidodactylus; species Lepidodactylus listeri. The sequence continues at coordinate 24,908,371 of JARCFY010000005.1, forward strand.
ATTGTAATTGGTTTTCTTGGTGAGAAAAATGATAAGGAATGGTTCATGCTTGAATTTGCGGTGGCATCAGAGTAGGGAAAGGTATGCATTCATCTTTCCTGTTTTTTTTTTAAAGTGCTCTTTTCATAGAATTGGAAAACCACCACTGCTAATAGCCATTGCCTCAAAGAGAGGCAGCGGAACACGGAGGGAATAGCAAAACTCAAAGCCCTTCTTCTTTTCTCTTGGTCCCCAAAGGCCAAAGCAGTGACACTCATACTGGCCCTAGAGGACAGTTGGAAGGTATCTGGTGCAGTGGCCTTGCCAAAAGGTAAGCAAGCTTTGGTCTGCTCAGGGCCTGAATGGGAGATCTCCTAGGATTCTATATAAGCTGTTTGAAGTTCCACGGTGGAAGTAAAGTGGGATATAAACAAATTAAATAAGCAAGTCAAGAGAAATCCTTTGTATATTTTAGAATAGGGGCAGATAGCATTCATGGTGCTCCTCCCCCACCATTACATTCACAAACTGGCTGCCCATTCAGAGCCTTTGCCCACCCCAGAAGTAGAAGATTCATTCCTAATTTTATTTCTAATGTATTCTAACTTCTACAGGACTGCTGTACTCTGGACTGAGGGCAAGTTATTTTTGAAGAAGGGACTCCTAGAATGATATAATCTACTTATAATGATATAAGCCAGTCTGGTGTAGTGGTTAAGTGCGCGGACTCTAATCTGGGAGAACCGGGTTTGATTCCCCACTCCTCCACTTGCACCTGGCTGGATGACCTTGGGCAAGCCATAGCTCTGTACCAGCTGTTCCCTCAAGGACAGCTTGGGAAAGAGTTCTCTCAGCCCCACCTACCTCACAGGGTGTCTGTTGTAAGGAGGGGAGGGGAAAGGAGTTTGTAAGCCGCTCTGAGACTCTTAAGTGAGTGAAGGGCGGGATATAAATCCAATCTCTTCTTCTTCTTCTTCTTCTTCTGGCTGAAGGAAAAGTCTGTTGAAGTGTTTTTGAGCAGGAAAAAACAACAACAGACAGACATAATGGCTTAGCTCCCCACAGGTTTTCCGCTAGTAGAAGGATATCCACTCTGAGAGTGCAACTTTCTCACCTCCCCCCCCCTCCAGCAGCCTGAAATGCCCCCCCCCATTCCCTCTGAGAGCAGAAATCCTTTCATCTTCAGAAAACTTCCAGAGGATCAAAGTCATTACCTCTGATCCATCTCTAATCATGCATAGTCAAATGAATCAACTAGGGCCAGTTCACACAGTAAAATCCAGTTGGGAAGTGCACTGAAAGTGGATTGAAAGTGGATTATTTAGTGTGTGTGATCGCAGCCTAAGGTCACTTTGTGTGCTTTTTATGGCTGAGTGGGGGTTTGAACTTGCACCTGCTCAGGCTTACCTGGAATATAATGCAATACAAGAACCATACAGAAGAAAAATACACATATACCTTTGAATAGAACATATCTAAATAACATATATAATTAAAAATCTGATTCATAATCCCCTACCACACTCCTTATCTTATTTCTTGCAAAAAATATTATAACTGAAAATATACCAAGGGATAGTGAATAATGGCAATTTATGTTTTTGATACATTCAAATAAATTAATGGTACTGTGAACACTATGTTCTACAAGCATAGTGCTATATAAGCAGTGAACAGAACCATTACAGACCCTGAAATTTAAGAAACCCAAGTGGCGGTTTAAAACGTTGCATACCTGTAAATGAACAAATGAATGTAATTCTGTTTGGTAGGTGCTTTTTAAAGTAATTGTCTTTGTCACTTACCTATGTTGTTCACAAGGGAAAGCTATAATTACAGGCACAATACATTATTTCCATCACCGCAACACTCCACCGCAGAAGAGAGGCAGGATATGATGTCAGTTGTTAAACAGGCAGGTCTGTGTATTAGCTTGACAAAGAACTTAACGAGAGGTAATCATAAACAGCATTTAAAAATGTACTTAATGTCTGGGTCTTCATAACTCTAATTGGTGCCCTGGTCCAAAGATGGGGATCAGTGAGAAGAGGTTAAAGGAACTCGGCACGTTTGGCTTGGAGAAGACTGGGCTTGGGGAACATGACCACACTCTTCCAATACCTAAAGGCTGTCATATGGGACAAGACAAGAGGTTGTTCTCAGATGCTCCAGAAGCCAAAACTAGATCTTCTGGTTGCAGGAGGGTAGAGCTCAACTGAACTTCAGGAGAGACTTCCTAATGGAAGAGCAATTTGACAAAGGAACTATTGGCATAGACCGGTGGGAGAGCTGTCTCGCACATGGATGTCTTGCAGCCAAGGTTGGAGAGCAACCAGACAGGGATGCTCTGGATCTGGATTTCCTGCACTGAACAGAAGGATGCTCAAGAAGAACTAGATGGCCCCTTGCAACTCTATAATTCTGTGACACTGGCCTGGATCCTAAATGGCAGAAAAGGAGGCCTTGTTTTCCTTGACTGAGAACAGACTGGCAATCTGCCCCGGGACAGTTTTGCTTGGGAAGTGGGGGAAGGGAGCCCGTTCAGACATGCGCAGCTGTCCCTCGGCTCCCTTCCACACTTACTCGCTTTGAAGCCGGGTTTCTTGCGCTTTAGAAGGACACTGGGAGAAACCGGTGTCCAGAGGCCGTCTTGCACTTGCCTCCCGCTTCCAGGTAGTGTGAACCGGAAGACGGCGGGAGGCAAGCGGAGGCGGCAGTGCGAACACAGCGTTTTGCCAGTTTGCGCATGAGCGCTCATGCGCACATGCGCAAATTGCCGAAACAGCCCTATCACGAGCTGCGGAGGCCGGCCCACCTGAGGCCACTCCGCAGCAGTCTGAAAGCTCCATAACAGCATCCTTGCGCAATACACTGGCCAGTGTGAACCGCCAGCCCCGGGGAGTTTTTCCCCCGCAGTAGTTGCCTCCGCATTCATCCCGCTCCAGATTGCCAGTCTGTCCTCAGCCCTTGATTCTCTCCTCCGCCTGCAGATGATTATCTCACCTGTTCTCTTCCCAGGGGTTCACAACAAGCTTCAATGGGGTGCAGCAGGTGGCAGCACAAGTGTGGAGCTCACTCTCCACCAGGCATTGCACTGTCTCACTGAAGGTAGGTTCCTTCACCTGCATGCTCAATTTGTAAAAGACAGACCCCACCCATCTGCCGCTCGAGTCTTCTGGGTGAGGAAGGAAGAAATGACTTGACTATCAAGCCTGCCTCTCTATCTGCTGGGCGAATGAGAATCCGACAGTGCTGTCCTAAGCAGAGTTTTGCCTTTTGTAAGCACGTCGACTTCAGTGGACTTAGAAAAGCATATGTCTGCTGGGGGTTTTTTACCTGTAAAATGGTCATGGTTTCTCCTGTTACCCTGAAATTTGGGAAGGAAGCTTCCTTGGAGGATGAGTGCAGTCTCCGAGAATTGTATTTCAGTAAGGCGGAATGAGAACAATTTATACCTGGAAATGTGTTTCCTATTGGAACCACTGTCGGCAACTATAAGTTTGCTTTCCTAACATAATGAGCTTTCATACTGATATTAAAGAAGAAGAAGAAGAAGAGATTGGATAGTGAAGGGCAGGGTATAAATCCAAAGGTCTCAGAGCAGCTTACCATCCCTTTTGCTTCCCCTCCCCACAACAGACACCTTGTGAGGTAGGTGGGGCTGAGAGAGCTCTTTTGAGAACTGCTTGTGAGAGAACAGCTCTGAAAGAACTTGTGACTGACCCAAGGTCACACCAGCAGCTGCATGTGGAGGCATGGGGAACCAAACCCAGTTCTCCCAGATTAGAGTTCACATTGCTAACCACCACACCAAACTGGCTCTCAACTCAAGTTTTTAAAACAAAATCTTAAGACTCCCAACCTGAATTTTCCTTTTTTTCACATTCCAAATGCTGTACAAAGTTATGGTATAGCCCAATCTTGTTAGATCTCAGAAGTTAAGAAGGGTCATTACTTGGATGGGAGACCACCGAGGAAGACTCAGCAGAGGAAGGCAATGGAAAACCACCTTTGCTTCTCACTTACCTTGAGAACCCCTTGCTGGGGTCTCTATAGGTGACTTGAAGGTGCCTATGTATGTAATGATACAGAATTTATTAATGTCATATACAGACATTTAGAAGGTTACACACAAGTGATGTTCCAATTTTAATATATGTGCTGCCAAAGGGAGCACACAAAAGTGATATATTAACCTGCATTGGGGAAGAGGCTATTATATATCCAAGCAATGAGAATTAGCCCACCTGTTTCTTCAGTAAGACTATGGTTTCAGCCTGGCCCTATGAAGCAATGGTTGACCCACACAGCTGAATGTATGATCCAGGATATACAAATGAAGGCCAAACTGTTTATCTGGAAAAGATGCTCCTAATGAAATCAAGATATGAAGGATTCTTGGGTGTTGCAAAGGAACAGACTGATGTTATTAGCTTGGGCTAAAGTGAGCACTACAGATTTATGGGCTTCTTATCTGGCAGTTCCAGAACTGATGTACAGCCTGCGGGCTCACTTATATTGGCAGAAAATGGTATCCAGCTGGGAACAGTGGAAGGATTTTCAGGAGGGACTGGATTATCTAATAATAGCTTAGGGCAGGAAACAAAGTATATATCAGAGGGTACACAGTGGCCACAAGAAGAGACTGACCAGTGACTTCTAGTTTTAGAGATGTTGCCAATGCATCACCAAAAGGATGCAGAATCATTTGTACGCTGCATAGACTCAGATTCATATCTCTCTCTGTATTGTTAGTGCTTTGGAGTTTTGAAGGCAGAGATGGCTTGGAAAGTGGCTGTGGCTGGGTCTGGGAAAATGGGGTTCAGTTTGCTTTGGGGTTTGTGGTGTGCTTGGTTTGCGAACCACAAACCGTTATGAGCTTTTTGACACTAAGGCTGTGGTCACATGGCCCCTTTAAATCCGGGAGCCCTCCCGGATTAAAGGGGCTGCGTTCCCAACCCCTGCAGCTGCGGGCGGAGGAGGCGGCGGCGGGCGGCGGCAGGCGGAGGAGGAGGCAAAGGAGGTGGTGGAGGAGGCAGTGGAAGAAGCGGCGGCAGTGTTCTCAAGCGTTTTGCAGCAGAGGAGGTGGCTGGCGGCGGCTTTTCTTTGGTGGTGGTGGCTGGCAGCGGCGGCTGGGGGAGGCACCCTTCCCCAAGCCCCACCAGCTGCCTGGTAAGTTTGGGGTTCCCCCCCCTTTACACTTGGGCGCTTGAGTGGCCAAGCACCCAAGTGTAAAAGGGGAAAAAAATGGTGGACGGGACCATCTGGACAGCCCTGCTCTCACAATGATTGCGAAAGAGGGCTATCCAGATGGCTCAAATGCGGGCTCCTCGCACAACTCCCAGGAAAACACTTGATTTTCCCGGGGTCGGAAAACGTGGGAGGAACCTGCATTTGAGCCCGCTTTGGCATGGGAGTTGTCCCGGCTGTTGTAGACGGTCCCTTTAAATGTGAGAGGAAACAGCCCTTCCTCCCGCATTAAAGGGCCGTGTGACAGCAGCCTAAATGAACTGGTTCAATTCATGAGGTTCGTGATGCAGTAAACAACCTCTTGGCATACTAGAGACACCAAACTCACAGGGGATCTTTGGATAACTCTCCTCTACCTGTTCTCCAAGTTTGGTAATGATTGAATTTACGGGGTCCAAGTTACAGTCTCCCAAAGAAAAGTGCCCCAGGAAAGTGCTTTTGGGGAAATGACAGGCACAGGTTCAAGAGGTTCAGGAATATACAGAATGGATCCTGTGCAAGCTAGAGACACCAAACTCACAGTAGATCTCCAGCTGACACTCCTCTACCTGCTCTCCAAGTTTGGTGAGGATTGGATTTACAGGGACCAAGATCAGGTCTCATAAAGAAGGTGTCCCCATCCTCCATTGTTTTCAATGAAGGGTGGAAAAGCAGCAAAACCAGCAAAGGCAACAGAAGCCCTGCAGAAAAGAATCAATGTCCCAGTGAGCCTCTGCAGTAGAAACTAAAGATGGGGGGCATTTTTGTAAGCCCAGCAGAACCAGTGCAATGTGCCCAGCAGAACCAGTGCCACTGTGGCATTGCAAACCCAACAGGACTAAAGTCAAACTAGGAAAGTGCTTTTGGGGAAAATGTCAGGCACAAGTTCAAAAGTGTAACAGGGGTCATTTAGAGCAGGAAAACTGTTCCGGGAGTAACAAGCCCAGGAGCGGGCACATATGGTTATGTGCTGTGGAAAAAAGCAAAAGCATACTAACTTGATCTGTATTTTCATGCTTGTTGTAGGGCAGCTTCCCTGCAAGAGCAAAGGAAACCTAAAGTGTCTTTAGTCAAAGTGTAAAGCTGGCTCGCCAGCTCTGAGTTGGGAAATACCTGGAAATTTTTGGGGTGGAGCCTGAGTGGTGGGTGTTGCCTTCTGACACTCTTTCGGTGATGGCAGGGGGTGTGGCATATGCAAATAAGTTATGCTAAGGAGTTATGCTAATGAGCTCCTGCACCTCTTTTTCTACAAAATGACCCCTGTGTACCCCCTGCAAGCTACACCCAGAACATGCAAGGATCCTCACCTTGCTGCCCACTCCTCTACAATCCCTCCAAGTTGGGGGCAGATTACATTTCTGGGGTCCCAGTTGTGGACCTCCCCAAAAGGTCTCCCCGGTGCTGTCTCAGCTGCAATTACAGGAGTCTATGCAATGGCTCAGGAACAAGCCAGTGACACCAAACTCACAGGGAAACTTCACCTGGGCAGACTCCCCAACCCCTCCACCAGACACTGGAAGCAAGGCAAGCATTTCCCCAGCCAGCTGTGGCTACATGGTCATGGATGCTGGTGCCAACATGCTGGCAGAGGTGAAGCATGTGTGCCTCAAGGGTATCGTCTGCCTGGTGCATGTGCTTCACCTAGTGGTGAAAGATGCTCTGGGAATGGGAAGCACTGTCAAGGTCACTGGGGATGCTGGCCCCCTTGAGATGTGGCCTTTGCCCGAGACGTGCTGGCTCCTGGCCACCCACTTCTCACACAGAATCAAGTCTGCCCATCTGCTACATGAGAGGCAGGGGGAAGGGGATGAGGAACTCCACCTGTGCCATGATTGCAGTGGAACGGAAGAGTGCCAACCAGGATGTAATCTCTTCCTTGACCATCCTGCATGGGAAAGAGGATCTCAGAATCAGCTACAATTACTGGCTAACCCCCTCTCAAATGGGGTGTGTCCTCAAGCTCTTCCAGGACACTACCGATGTGCTGTGCACTTATGTGGCCAGCCTGGGGGCAAGACATCCCCCTGATTCAAGGGCTGGACTGAGGCCAGCAGTTCTCTCATGGGTCAGGTCCTTGACAGAGAGGTTGCAGGTGGGCATCACCACCAGGTTGCATCCTCTCTGCAGGGAAGGGGAGCGAATTTCACAACCAGGAGGGTAGAAGGTGTGAGTCTTCACTCCGCCAAGGTACCCAGTAGCTAAGCCCCACCGCTCAGTGTGAGCAAAGAGACAGCATGGCTCAGAGTTCTGAGTCCACTTAACACACAAACCCCAGCAGGGGAGAGAAGTTCACAATCAAGAGGTCATAACGTGGGTCTTCCATCAGCCATGGCACCCAGTCACGGAGCCCCTCTGTTCAGCATGAGCAGGGAGATGGGGGTGGCTTCAGAGCCCTGCATCCACCTAACACCCAAGCCGTAGCAGGGGAGAGGTGTTCACAATCAGAAATAAATGATGAATGTGCTCTTTTTTTTTTAACTAGTTCACTGACTCTCTAACTGCCAGCAGCGAACAGCCAACAGAGGAGAGGCTGTGGAGTTGAGCTGATCTATAGCATTCTGATCTCACAGAGCAGAATGGGAACTCTATTACTGGCAGTTGCTTTGGAGTTTTGTAAACAATTTAATTGAGCAGAGACAGTCAGTCTAGAAATGTATCAATTCACGCACCACCACAAACAGCAAACACCACCACAAACACCAAAAAAAAAAGGTGAAATGTGGGTAGCAGTTTCCCTTCCATCAACATCGCTTTGTGAAGCATGAACCAGTCACAATTCATGATGAACTTTACTTCATGAGCTGGTTTTTGCCCATCCTTAGCTGTGGGTTCATGGTTGAGCACCTGCTTTGCATGCAGAAGCTCACAGGTTCAGTCCCTGGCACCTGCACTTAAAATGATCAGGAAGTAGATGATGCCGGAGACCCTGAAGAGGTGCTACCAGTCAGAATAGACAACTCTGACCTTGAGAGACCAATGGCGTAGCTCAAGATTCGATAGCTTCAGGTGTTCACGACTTGAAAGCGCGTGACAGAAAGTGTGTCTGAACTTTCTTAAAAAAACACAGCAAGGCAGGAAATATATGCAAGATGTGCTTCCCCTCTCCTCCTCTCTCCATAGATTCAAGGAAGATAAGTATCAATGGCTACTAGCCATAGCGAGTGAAGAGGACCTCCACATTCAGAGGCTCTATGCCTCTGAGCCAGGAAGCAACATCTGGGAAGGGCCTCGGCATCTATGCCTCGTTGTTGGCTCTCCAGAGGACCTGGTTGGCCACTGTGTGAGACAGGATGCTGGACTAGATGGACCACTGGTCTGATCCAGCAGGAGTCTTCTTATGTTCTCATGCTTCCGAATTTCACCCAAAGTGGAAGAGGTGTACATGTCTCACATAAAGAAATGTGCATTCTCCTAAAGCAGGCAGAATTATCCTTGCAAATAATAAGTTATCTGAAGAAGTGAGCAGTGACACACAAAAGCTCACCCCCTGCCACAAATGTTGTTACTCTTTAAGGTGCTACTGAACTCTTGCTCTTTTCTGCTGCTGCAAAGAGACTAACATGGCTACCCGTCTTGATCTATCTCCTTGCAAAGAATATACCCATGTCCTTTCGCTGGACAAGACCTAAAAGCATAAAGAAAAGAAACTCTACCCATTTTTGGGGGGAGAGGGAATAATTGGGGGGCATGACAAAGGTGTGAAATTATGCATGGAGTGGAGAAAGTGATCTGAGAAAACTTTTTCTCCCTCCCATAAGACCGGAACTTGGGGGCACTCAATGAAATTGATGGGCAGAAAATTCTGAATGGATAAAAGTATTCTTAACTTAACCAGTGGGTGTAGTGATGAGCACGAGCATAGATGGCTTTAACAAGGGATTCGACAGATTCATGGAGGGTGGGTCCATCATGGTGACCAAAGGCAACCTTCACATCCTGAAGCATTAAACCTCTGACTAACAATGCTATGAGGTAACATTGGGGGAAGCCTTCCCTTCTATGACTGAGGACAGACTGGCAATGTAAAGCGGGACAGCCCCGCGTTGGAAGTGGAAGAAGGGAGCGTGTTCAGACATGCGCATCTGTCCGTCGGCTCCGTTTCGCACTTACCCGTCTCCCACTCGCTTTCCATCCGCTTTAACAGGACACCGGGAGAAACTGGTGTCCAGGGGCCGTCTTGCGCTTGCCTCCCGCTTCCAGGCAGTGTGAACCGGAAGAAGGTGGGAGGCAAGCGGAGGCGGCAGTGTGAATGCGGCGTTTTGCCAGTTTGTGCATGAATGCACATGCGCACATGCGTACATGCACAAATTGCCAAAACAGCCCTATCACGAGCTGCGGAGGCCGGCCCACGTGGGGCCACTCCGCAGCAGTCTGAACGCTCTGTATCGGCACTGTTGCGCAATACACCGGCCGGTGTGAACGGCCAGCCCCGGGGAGTTTTTCCTCCACAGCAGTTTCCTCCGCATTCATCTTGCTCCAGATTGCCAGTCTGTCCTCAGCCTTTGTTTGTTGACCATCCAATGCATCTGGTTGGCTACTGTGTGATAGAGAATGATGAACTATATGGACCACTGGTTAGATCCATCAGGGCACCTCTTATGTTCTTACACCCCAGGAGCTTTAGTTCTATTGCTGAATGTAAATTGTTCTGACCCTTTTTCTTAGGAAGTCATACCCTCTGGGAAGTCACTGGAAGCCAGTGTAGTTTAGTGGTTGGAGTGCTCGATTAAGACTGAGAAGAGCCAGCATTAAATCCTCACTCAACCATAAAGGTTGTCAGGTGACCTTGGGCCAATCAGTGGCTGTTGTGAGCCTAAATGGAGGATGGCAGAACCATGTATGTGTCCTCTGTGCCATCAGTCACCTCTGGTACCTATGAACTAATAATACTGACAATCCCTTTAATATGTGCAGATTCCCTCTAGCTCAGTAGTGTGTAACTTACATTTCACAGCTGCACCTTTGGAATTAAGGGCTTCAGTCAGACAAGTCTGAGGGGATTTTAAAAAATTATACCGGGCCATGGGATATAAAAACATAAGATTTGCTTTACCTTGGCTCAGAGAAACTGAATTTTAAATGTGTACTCAGCGTGTCTGTCAACTGTAACATAGGCTGAGGACAGACTGGCAAAATGAAGCGCAAGAGAAGTGGGGCAAAAAGATTCAGGCTGAGTTGCCGTAGGGCTTTCTGTTCGCACTGTGTAGACTGATGCGGGACCATACTGGGGAGGAGGCAGAATGGAGTGTTCACACTGTGGGGCGGCCCCGGGCGCCACTGCTGCAGTGGTGCATGACTTTGGTCCATTTTGCTGACCTGCATGTAGGCGCATGGGCACATAGGCGCATGGGCACAGCAACCGGATCAGTGGGTTCACATTACCGGCGCCACTTGATGTGCAGCTTATTTGTGTCCACCCTGTCAGGAAGCGGGATGAACGCGCTCCCAGACGGCTTGACACCGGTTTCACCAGGTACCTTTTTAAAGTGGGATGAAAGCACTTCAGGACAGGGTGAGTGTGGCACGGCAACGCCAGGCAGCTGTGGCTGTCTGAACGGGCTCTCTTAATCCGCTTGCAAAGTGGGCCTATATCGGGCCAAACTGCCAGTCTGAACTCAGCCCTATTGTGGAAATCAGAACAGGGTTGCATGCTAGACAATAGAAAGTGATTCTCACATAAGTTCTGAGTGCCTCTTAGAAAATGGTGAAGAGCCCTGAGCTGTGAAAGGCCTTAATCAGTATGATTGGCAGACATTTCTGAATATTGCTTTATCTAGGTCCTTGCCAAATAATTGACTCCATATTTCCTTCCTTTCTTATTAATCAGCAAGTTATTGTGCCTTTGAGAACAATAAGAGGAATACATTGACAAAATATTATTGCTTTAGGAGTGCATCGAAATCAGTATTCTAGCCCTTAAGTAGGGTTGCCACTCTCCAGGTGGGGCCTGGTGATCTACTGGTATTACAGCAGATCTCCAGATGGTAGAGATCAATTCTCCTAGAGAAAACGGCTGCTTTGGAAGGTGGACTCTGTGGCATTATACCCCGTTGAGGTCCCTCAATATGTATATTTCTTTTAAGCATTAGTGCTTCAATAAGTTATATTGAGACCTATGCCTTTAAGTAAAACTTTGTGTTATTAGACCTTGAGCTGTTTGGTATTTCCACGGGATATTTTGTTTTGTCATTGTATTCAGTGTCTCCCCGTGGTCCCACTGTGTTCAGAGAAGTGGTCATATGGCAGGCCGAGTTGCAACCCCTTTATCATAGGGCTGCCAAGTCAGCCCGGGGTGCGGGGGATTCCCCGCTATAGGGGTTCCCGATCTGCCGGCCGGCATTCGGCCGGCGGGGGGAACCCCGCCCCAGAAGTCGTCCGGTGAGGACGACTTCCCTCGTGTAATGACGTCACCCGGAGGTGACGTCATCACGTTGGGGGCATTGCCAGGGCAACGCTGTTGCCAGGGCAACTCCCCCTGCCGGTAAGTCGCCGGTACTTGGCAACCCTCCTTTATCATGATATAGACTAGGGACGACATGTAAGAAATAAAGTAGAAGGCTCCTCCCCATGATTCATGATATTGTATGTACACGATAGCCCTGGACCAGGAAGAAGGGGTGCGTATTACAACTTTGTCCAAGAATTAGAGCACTGGTACTTGGGCTCTGCATTAATGTATCTGTTCTGAATAAAGGGGAAGCTGTTGGCTTTCATAGCAAGTCTGCTTTGGCTACTAGGCCCAAGGAACTGTGTACCTTTGTTCTCTCCCTTATCAGCAACTCCCCAATGCATAGAGATGTGGTAGATGCTGGCAGAGTTTAAACATTCAGAGAAACAGAGCATCAATTGCTTATAGGAAATAACTCAGTTTATTAAAGAAGAAACAAACTCTGGTACAACAGAGGAGAGGGAGAGAGGCTTAATTAACTGACAAACTGCTGTGAGAGACAGGAATGATGGGGGAGGACTCAGTTGGAGCAGGAAGTCTCCAAAGAGCCAGTCAGGAGGCAAGAAGGACATAACTTGAAACTGTGGGAAGTCCCTAATCTAGCTGTGCTAACTAGCAGTCCTTCAGCTGTCCCCTATAGGCTGATTTTCTTCAAGTAGGTGGACTAATAGACCTCTTGTATTTAGGGTTGCCAGCCTCCAGGTGGGGCCTGGGGATCTCCTGCTTTTACAACTGATCTCCAGCTGACAGAGATCAGCTCCCCTGGAGAAAATGGCTGCTTTGAAGGGTGGACTCTATGGCACTGTACCATGCTGAGGCTCCTCCCCTCCCCAAACCCCACCTTCTCCTAGCTCCACCCCCAAAGTCCCCAGGTATTTTCCAACCCGGATTTAGCAACCCTACTTGTATTCCAACCACAGAAACCATCACTGCACTCCTCTTCATACCTTACAAACTACATTTTTTTTGTCTAATACAAAGATTAATCTTCACATTGACCCCAAGTTTCTTCTGTTGTTCTACGTCTTCAGCTGTATTCAGAACATAGGCATAAGTAAAACAAGGTTCAGAGCAGGCTTTTCGTTTGCTTTAAAGCCCAATTACATATTCCGTTGATGTAATTTGAAATTTGGCAACATCTTAAACCTTTTATCTGGGTGAATTGCTTGATTGGTTGTTTTGGCAAGTCAGCGGTAATAACATTGTCTTCCAAATAACGTATCTTGATGTCTACAAGCTCCTTTTTATTTTCGGACTTAATTTTTGTTGTTGTTCTTTGAGGGTGGCATGCCTGAAGCTATGAATAAGATGCACAATTAATTTCCAATAAAGTTTCATGATGGTTTTCAGTCCCTGGACGAAAGGGTTTTGTGACCTTTCAGTTTCATAAATATTTGGGCTTAAACTGATATTTCTGATGTTGAATCTTCTGAACACAAGAAAGGAATTCTCCTGGTAATTAAATCATGCAAGCGGTGTGAGGTCATTATTTAGTGTAACAGTAGAAAATGATTCATTTTTCAGATGTTTTTCTATTCTGTAATGTAAATGTATTGCAATTATATTATCAAATACATTACTAGGGTTGCTAGCCTCTAGGTGGGACCTGGGGATCTCCTGTTTTTACAACTGATCTCCAGCTGACAGAGATCAGCTCCCCTGGAGAAAATGGCTGCTTTGAAAGGTGGACTCTATGGTACTGTGCCATGCTGAGGCCCCTCCCCAAACCCCGCCCTCTTCTGGCTCCACCCCAAAAGTCTCGAGGTATTTTCCAACCCAGACCTGGCAACCCAGGTATGGTTATTTATCCTGTGTCATGTTAATTGTTAGGAATTTTTTTTGTATTTATGTATTTTTACTCTGCTTTTCTGTCCAGGGGGGACCCGAAGTGGCTTATAAAAATACCATGTAAACAAACAAACAGAAAAACAAGAAGAGAGAGAGAAGAGATTGGATTCATACCCAGCCCTTCACTTGTAGTCTCAGATCAGCTTACAAACTTCTTTCCCTTCCCCTCCTCACAACAAACACCCTGTGAGGTAGGTGGGGCTGAGAGAGCTCTGAGGCAACTGTCCTTGAGAGAACAGCTGGTACAGAACTATGGCTTGCCCAAGGTCATCCAGCAGCTGCAAGTGGAGGAGTGGGGAATCAAACCCGGTTCTCCCAGACTAGAGTCCGCACACTTAACCACTACACCAAACAGGCAAGACCCAATAAACTACACCCTGGGCTGGTCCCAGCATCTACTAGTTTGTTGGTGGAAAGTGTCCTCAAGTTGTGGAAGACTTATGGAGACCCTGTATGGTTTTGAAGGCAAGAGACGTTCAGAGGTGGTTTGTCATTTATTGCCTCTATCTACTAGGTTGGCTCACTCAAAGCTATGGGTGAAGAGTCAACATTCAAGAGCTCTTTGGCTCTTGACAAAAGGCTTATGCCCACTGGCCACACCCAGACTATAATACCAGGAACAACAACAAAAAAGGAAAATTAAACTCAGCCCAGAATTTAGATAGCAGATATGTATTCCACCCTCCTTTGCAAGAAGAGCCTCTGGCTATTCTCAGGCTATAACACCTGAAGCAAACAGGGAAACAGAAGCTTAACCCAGATCTTAAAAGTAGGTGGCAGATATGTTCCCAAGAAGAACCATCCAGTGATCAGGGCTTGTCCTGGAACGGGGGCGCTCTGGTCATAGGCTGGAATCTCTCACCGTAATTACAATTTTCCGTAATCTCTCACCGTAATTACACCGTCTACAACTTTCTCCATTGAGATTGGTTGCCAAAGCTTTGAATGCCCATGGATTTCCTGGATATTTGGAAGGCAAGGTCAGCTAGGTGACCAGGGTTCCCAGCCTATAGGTGGTGGCTGGAGATCTCCTGCTATTACAATTGATCTCAGTTCACCTGGAGAAAATGGCCGCTTTGAAGGTAGACTTTGTGGAATTATATCCCATTAAGTCCCACCCCTCCCCAAACCCCACCCTCCTCAGGTTCCGCCCCCCAAGTCTCCAGGTATTTCCAAGACTGGCGCGGGAAACCCTCTCAGGAATATAGGCTTTAAAGTCACTGCTGTTAAATACTGGGCTCTGGATGCATTGCAGTGATCAGCTCTTGTTTATTTAGTGATTTCAGGAACACTACAAACACAAAATCCAGGGCTGGCTGCCCTGTTTATAAAACATGCAAAGACCACAGCCTAACACACCCCACTCCCAACAACAGGCTATTTACATAATACTACTTCTCTGTTGGCTCACTCCTGAATCCTGGTAGGCCATTGTCCTGGGGCAGGGGTGGGCAAACTGTGGCTCGGGAGCCGCATGCGGCTCTTTCACAAATATTATGTGGCTCCCGGCAGGGCAGCTGGGGAAGCTAAATATTATTAGCAAACAAATATCATTGGACAAATTAATATAATTATCAATATCTGCTTTTACCCCTTTTGTTACTATTTTTGGCAGTCTCATTTAATGTTAATAAAAAGCAAATTTGCTTATTTTCCAATAAAAGCAGGTAATATTTGTTCATGTCTTGTGGCTCTCAAACATCTGATGTTTATTCTATGCGGCTCTTACGTTAAGCAAGTTTGGCCACCCCTGTTCTAGGTGGCTCTTAACGTTAAGCAAGTTTGGCCACCCCTGTTCTAGGTGGCTCTTACGTTAAGTAGGTTTGGCCACCCCTGTTCTAGGTGGCTCTTACGCTGAGCAAGTTTACCCACCCTTGTCCTGGGGTAACAAGCTCAACTCGTTCTAGGTGCTAGCTAAGGGATGACTCATGCTCAGTACACCACCACCACCATCTATAACTGTGATCCTTAATCTGTGATTGCCAGCCTTCAATGGCAATCTACAAACCTTGCACAGCATTAAGAACTTTTAGAGGCATACTAGGGCATTTAGGCAGCCTTGGGTTGCCAACTCCTGGCTCACAAATTCCTGGAGATTTGAGGGTCAGTCCTGGGAGAATGGGGTTTAGGGAGGGGAGGGACATCAGTGAGGTATAAAACTATGCAGTCCACCTTCCAAAGTAGCCATTTGCTCCAGGAGAACTGGAATAAATGTTTTAAATAAATAAATAATAAGCACTTTACTTACTCTGGAGATCAGCTGTAATTCTGGGAGATCTCTCAGAACTCTCTCAGCCTCACCTACCTCACAAGGTGCCTGCTATGGGGAGAAGAAGGGAAGGCAATTGTAAGCCAGTCTGAGGTCAAATTTATATCTGACTTTCCCACTAGAATCATTCTAGTTTTTTAAAAAACTGTCTATACCTGTTTCTAGTTTCAAACCATACTTGTTCTAGTTTACAAATTATTGTTTACATTTCTTAATTGCCCTCCTGTGGTCAAGCTAGCATTATACTGCTTTAAACAAATGCTGTTGCTTAGTACTCTTCAGACCCCCTGGAATGAAATTTGAAACCAGCGTGAAATGAGCTTGGGAAAAGACAGCAGTCAAACTACTTCAGAGGGGACGTGTAAATTTGGCCTGAGACTCCTTAGGGTAGAGAAAAATGGAGTATAAATCCTCTCCTTTTCTTCTCTTCTTCTCCCTCCTCTCTTTGAATTTTTCTTTGATTAGAAACTGATGCCAAATTCCTAAAAAGAGGAAAAGAGATAGGTGGTTGGATTTCAAGAAGAAATTAGGTAAAGAGGAACTAAGAGGATATCTCTTAACAACCTTGGTCCAGCCTCCATTGTGCACATATTGGATGGAGTCACTGATTATGTGGGAATATGTACATCTTCTATCCATTGGCTGGTACTCCTGTGATAGTATTATGATCTGGAAACTCAACTCAAAAGTGTACCCTTTACTGATTCTGTGACATCACACCACTGAACCCACATGTTTATATACCACATACAGAATATGACAAAGGTTTCCCGTTTATTAGTCCCATGCAAAGTGAGCATGCATTGATTGCCCAGCCCAAAAGTGGCCACTGGAGTTCGAAGCCTAGATAGCAACATGGGAACACCTACCATAGGACTGTGCCTATTCCCATCCCATCATTATGGGTCTCTTCCATCAACAGCCAATGTTCTTGCATTCAGCATCTACTATGTAACCCCATGCACTATAAGAATATGGTGTTTTGCATTGGGATTCTCAACACTCGCACTGCCTGGACAGCTTATGGGAGGGCTGGATCATAGCTAATGGCATTTTTACTTGCCCCTCATAGCTACCTGATTTACGATATATCTCTAGGTATTCTGATATTAGCTGCCTGCTTGTAGTGGAAAGGCAGTGGAAATGGAGAGCTGTATGTTTGCTTGGCAGATTGACATATTATTCAGCAGCGCCGGTGATAGATACGTCTCACATTCATCATCAGTTGTCTCGATACCTGATCATAAGCCTACAGCATTAAAAAAATTATCCCCTTTCTGTTTGCTCTCGATGCTCTTTGGAAAGCAAATATATGTATTTTTGGTTCCCAAGCACAGAAAAGCATATTAAAGATTTAGATAAATTACACCGGCTATGGCCACGAGTGTCCCCTGCAGTGGTGTAAAAAAGCCCATTTAGAATGAAAACAAGGAGCAGATGTTATTTTACAGGGACTGTTCGAGCTGCAGTTCATTCAGAGAGTTTTCCCAGCGCTCTTTTAACTCTTCATAGAGATTATGTCTTATGTGTTTATGGTCTCTGGGAAATGATGGACAGTACAGCGGTGGATAATAATTTGGCTTCCAATAATGCTCTGTAATAGTACGAGGGGAAGAGATTGGCTTCTTGGGGATGTGATTAGCTTAAATGTAAAAATGCATAGAAATGACTTGCAGATGAGATCCCAGCAGCAGGAACTCCACGTCCCGTATTAATAGGCTGAGAAGACAGAAAGACGACTTCTTCGTCCACTCTGCGACCACGGAATGCTACTGACCTTCTGATCAGGGTTCTTATATGATAACCTTATCCCAGGCATCTCAGTCAGCCCATGAAAGTGACTAACCCCACAGTTCAAGAACATCAGAAGGCCCCAGCTGGGTAAGACCAATGTTCCAGACTAGGAGCAAACCGCCACTGATTTCGGTAGGATTCTGACTAGATTTGCTTAAGGCTGCACTATAATACGCTTGCCTTCGTTCGAGCCCATTTTAGCATTTCTAAAAAACAGGTAATAGGAGCTGCAGTGTTTCTTGAAATCTGATAACAAATGGCCTTTGTTTCTAGTAACATTCTGAAAAAAATTTTTTATTGCACTTAAAGGGGAAAATGAAATTTGAGAGAGAGAGAGAGAGAGAGAGAGAGAGAGAGAGAGAGAGAGAGATGCCTTTACAAATGATGTGACCCAGCTTCTCCCACTGATGGATTTCATATTTGCTAAGAAAGTCCGTATGTCATTTGTAGGCCTTTCTTTGTCAGGTTAATGGGTGTCACAAAACAAAGAAGTTAAATCTCTTTTACAGGGAAGGCAAGCCTGTGTGGAGGGGTAGGGGAGGTCTTTCAGCATCGCTGATTAAGGATGCTTGAACTCCTGTGGGTTCAAATTGCTTTGCAGTTACCAAGTGAAAATATATCCTTGATTTATCAGCTGCTTGGATTGACTAATTGGGGAGCTGTTCATTGGCGTTTGCTGGTGGCGGGTGGCTGCACAATAGCATTTCCACCCACTCAGCTTTCAAGTAGCTATGGGCCATTCTGCATCTGGCATTCACTCCACATTTTCTCATCACTTGACCTGGTTCCCCCTTGCCTCGGGATATCTGTTTTCATTCAATTTGATATGCAGATTTTCCTGTGTCAGTACTTGCCTCACTGGTCATTAGCCTCCTGAGCCAAGTAATTCATGGTGAGGTGATAAATATACAGGGGAAATAGGGACAAGGGAACTGGCAGAGATCAATGAAGCCATGTCAAGTTGTCTGCTTATTGTTTCATTTGAATCAGAAGCAGAGGAAGGAAAAGATGCCGCTGAAACCACTTTCAGATACTCCGGGGCAATGCCGTACTGACTGCGAAGTCATCCCTGAATGGCCATACATCTATGCAGAAGGTACCATAAAACCTGATGAACAAAGAAAGTGAGAGCGGCATGCAGGGTAGAGGGAGACGAACCTCCTGATGTGGCTGTGAAAAACTGCGAAGAAACAGATGGGTGCAGAATCAGGCTGTGTTGCCGCTTACATCCTGATGTCACTACTGCACAGACATAATTGTTTACCTTGCAAACATGTTTAGACCCATCTTCCAAAATGGATTTGTTTGAAAGACGATTCTACTTTTTGTTCTTCTCATTAATGAATTCTGAGCATAACCTGCCAGCATGGTTGTTTTTTTTCTTAAGTTTATTTTTTTTAAATTAATAAACATTACAATTTTAACGGACACAATATCAGACTCTTTCTTTCATACAGTCCTTCCTGGGAGCAACCTCACTGAACAGAGGCCCTTTCTGCACTCTCCTTTTAGTTCGTGTCCACTGCAGTGTCCTCTAAGCAATTCTGCACTAAAATCGAATTCAACCTTCTTTTTAATCCAGGTTCCCCCACCACCCCAATTCTGCACTAAAATTGAGTTCAACCTTCTTTTTATTCCATCCCCTCCCCATTCTGCATTACCTTACCTCCCTTCACTGGTCAGCTGTTTTCAGCCTGCTGTTGCTCTGGGTTATTTGGATGCTGTTTTGCTGCTTAAATTGCCTTGACTCATAGGCGTCAACTATGGGGGGCTCGAGGGCTTGAGCCCCCCCCCCCGAAATTTCCCGGGGGGGGGGCTCAGCCTCCCCTGGCAAAATGGAGCATCCACCAGGCCTGCCTGCTCACTTGCCTGCCCGCCCACCCACCTGCCTGCCGGCCGGCCGGCCGGCTGCTGCCACTGCTGCCACCACCGCCTCTCCCCCTTCCCGGGCCTGGCCCGGCCTGGCCACTCCTGCCTCCGTGGGGCCAGCTGGGCAAATGCCCAGCGTGCTGGTGTCACCCGGAAGTGACGCCAGCACGCTGGGCTTGTTGCCGGGGCGACGCTCTGGCAATCGCCCTGAAACACTATGGTGCCACATAAGAGCTCTGGATGGGCCAGTTCCGGCCCCTGGGCCTTATGTTTGATACCCCCCTGTTAAAGCGTGCAAGGGTAAAGGTTCTTTGATTTTTGGAGATCTAAGGGATCTAAGACAATCTGCTGGTTGGAAGCATTTGGTATGCTGTAGAACAATTGGGTATTCCTATGCCTCTACCCTGTCTGGCTGTAGGGTGTGATCCCAGAGCCACTGCTGAGTGAAAAGGTTTCCTGCATCAAGAAAAGATTCTTTCCACTAGAGGAGATTGCCTCAACTAGTAGCACAGATCCACGGCATTCAACCCACTGTCCTTAGGTTGAAAGTCTGAAAACCATTGTTGTTGCCCTTCTTTGAACAGGGGAACAATGTGTACATTACCGTGTTTGTTTTGCAATTGTAAAAGAACAGACAACTATAAAAGTGATGCAGCAAATAAATGAACAAGGCTACCCTCCAAGCGGGATGGTAAAATTACAGCAAACCATAAGTTATAAACCATGCCTGGCACATCCGTTACTTGCCTTTGCAACATCTTGTGTTTACAGTATCATCTTTATGATCCTTTAATTAAAGATTCATTGCCACTTCCATTGTAAACCTACTTGGGCAGAAGTTCATAACTCAGTCCTCTTAATTTGCAGCATGCTGAAACTTGGCATACTAACTGTCACTATGAATGCAAATTAATGTAAAAGAATGGCTGTGATGGTTTATGCCTTCTTTTTGCTCTTTTTGTTTGGAAGAAACTGCACAGTGGCAAACAGATTCAAACTTTCAGGGGCTACTTCCAAGTATTCATGAAGCTGCCTTTTACTGAGTCAGACCACTGGTATAGCATCTACTCTGACAGCCAGTTCTGTGTAGTGGTTAAGTGCGTGGACTCTAATCTGGGATAACCAGGTTTGATTCCCCACTCCTCCACATGCTGCTGGTGTGGCCTTGGGTCAGCCACAAGTTCTCTCAGAGCTGTTCTCTCAAGGGCAGTTCTCAGGAGAGCTCTTTCAGCCCCACCTACCTCATAGGAGGTCTGTTGTGGGGAGGGGGATTGTAAACCACTCTAAGACTCCTCCAGGTAGAGAAGGGTGGGATATAAATCCAATCTCTTCTCTTCTGACTGGCAGTGGCTCTCCAGGCCCTCAGGTAAAAGCTTTTCCACATCACTTTCTACATGACCCTTTTAAATGGAGACATGGGGGGGGTTGGATATGGAATCTTCTGCATGTAAACAGATAAATACTTGAATACATAAAATTGCCGTATACTAAATCATACCATCAGTCCATCAAAGTCCGTATTCTCTACTCAGACTGGCAGCAGCTGTCCAGAGTTTCACACAAAGTCTTTCCCATCATCTACTTACAGATCCTTTTAACTGGAGATGCTGGGGATTGAACCTGGGACTTTCTGCATGCCAAGTAGATGCTCTGTTACTGAGCCATGCTTCCTATTTCTTTATTTAAAAATCACCTATTAAGCTTAAGCATTTTGCCCCCACTCTGTGCCTGCATTCAAAGCACTTTTTGCCAATTTTGAACAAATATTGTGCCTAAAATTCAACCCTGAACCTCCACCACAAGAAGAAGAGGAGATTGGATTTATATCCTGCCCATCACTCAGAATCTCAGAGCAGCTTACAAACTCTTTTCCCTTCCCCTCCCCACAACAGACACCCTGTGAAGTAGGTGGGGCTGAGAGAGCTCTTTCAAGAACTGCTCTTTCAAGAACAGCTCTGACAGAACTATGGCTTACCCAAGGTCATCCAGCAGCTGCAAGTGGAGGAGTGGGGAATAAACCCGGTTCTCCCAGATTGGAGTCTGCACACTTAACCACTACACCAAACAAAGGAAGCTCCTGATGACTTGTCTCAATGGCATTCTGCCTGTCCCAGCTATGTGACAGCCAATGCTCCCTCTAAACTGTGGAGTCTTGTGAGCAAAAATCTACTTTGTGAGCTAGTGGCATTAAAGTTGTAAATGAGTAATTTGGCTACTGCATAAATTAGTTTGCTCTGGAGCCATATTTCCTGAGCTAAGACAAAAATGTGTGAGCCAGAGGCTAAAAAGCTGTGAGCTAGCTCACACTAACTCAGCTTAGAGGGAACACTGGTGACAGCTGATGGTGATGGGGGAGAGTGGAAACACAAATATTTCTGGAAGGTGCAGCCCTCTCCTGATGTGGTGGGATCATGGGGAGGTCTGCTGTGCCTATGGAAGTAGCTAGTGAGCATTTGAAGCTTGCTGAGTGTGCTTGATTCAGGAAAGACTCCCCCATGAGCCTTGGAGGATACATAGCTTAAGAACAGAAGAGAAGCCAATACTGGATCAGGCCAGTGGCCCATCCAGTCCAACATTCTGTCACACAGTGGCCGAAAATACCAGGTGCCCTCAGGAGGTCCAGCAGTGGGGCCAGGACACTAGAAGCCCTCCCACTGTTGCCCCCCCCAAGCACCAAGAATACAGAGCATCACTTGCCCCAGACTGAGAGTTCCTAGCTATACTTTGTGGCTAATAACCACTGAGGGACCTCTGCTTCATGTTTATCTAATTCCCTCTTGAAGTCGCCCATGCTTGTAGCTGCCACCACCTCCTGTGCTTGAGAGCATAGAGGGCAGGAGGAAGAAGATTAAACCTTCTGTCCTCTGATCTGAGGGTAAAAGGGATGCCCTTCCACTGGAATTTTGGGAGGAAGAGGTGTGAAGGAATGCATTTTCTCCCAGGAGGCTGGCAAGGAGCAACTTGGCGCTTTAGCTTTTTTTCTTTCTAGGCAGAGGTGAAAGTCAGTTCGCTTGTACTTCAGCCCACCTTTTTACAAATGCTAATGGGTCTAGACAAAAGGGAGGGTCAAGCTCCCTCCTGTCCCCTTCAGCCAGGGAACAGAGAGTTGGGGGTGTCAAATTCAAGAAAGGCTTGAGGAAGGAACTTGTTGGAGATTACAGGAAACCTGGGCTGACCAGTGTCAATGGGGTGGATTATCGGAGGTGATAAAATCTCCATGCAAGAGGATGGCAGTCTCTTTCTTTGGAATGCTGTGTTCAGGAGAACTCTGAGTGGAGGTGTGCAAGCAGGTGGCCACTGACCATGTGTTCGCCTGGGAGAGTTGAAGCAAGCTTTGAGGTAATGGTAGCTCTGTACAGATCTAGAACATCTAAGCTAAAGAGCCTGTACTATATTTTAACAGCTGATAGAGCATATATAGAGAAAGGGACAGAGGTTTGGCATTTTACTCCTTGCTCAATTTGGTGCTGTGCTAAAAGTATGCTTGCAAACAGGGGCGTAGACTTTTTAAATCCCGGGGGGGTGGGGGCTCTCTCGTGCGTGCGCTCGGGACCATGTCCCCGCCGCTCTCCCCCCCCCCCCAGGGAGCCGCCGCTGCCACTTCCCTCCCCCGGGCCATGCCCACCCGCCCGCCACGCTCCCCGCCCCCCTCCCTCCCTCTCCCCGCTCACCTCGGGTGCCGGCAGCGGCGTAGGGGCGTGCGGGGGTGGCGCAGATGAGCGCCGCCTCTCTCCCCCCCGCCCCAGGGAGGCAGGAGGGCAGGCCGGGGGTGGGGGGAAGGAGAGGCGGCGACGGCCGGCTGACTGGCCACCAGGTGCTCCATTTTCCCGGGGGTGACTGAGCCCCCCCCCCGGAAATTTCGGGGGGGGGCTCGAGCCCTCAAGCCCCCCCGTAGTTGACGCCCATGCTTGCAAATGTTTTCTTTTCAATAACTACTTTATAATTTTTAATGCTGGGAGCAGTTCTCTACCACATAGACCTCCCCTGTCTCGGACACAGTCAGCAAGCTACTATTCCTCCAAGGGTGCCCAAGGCATGAATCTGTCCTCATGGTGGCCAGGTGCTGGGCAGTGGGAGACACTGAGGTAAGACCCCTAAACTTGAAAAGGGAAACTGCCTCCCACTGTGGTACACTACCCTAAACCTACTATCTTTTCAATATAACCAGTCAGCAAGAGTTTCCTCATCAGCAGATGATTGTATGTAGGCACATCATGTTAAAATGTTGTGACAAAACCCTGATCATTACCATCCTGACTGAAAATATTCTTGTGATGCCAGTCAAGTCCAAGGTCTTCCTTGGTTTTTTAAAAAAACAAACTTAGGTTGTTTTTATGTAAGTGTGTCTTTTTTGATTGACATGGGAAAACGTTAACTGAACAGGACAAAATAAAGAAAAAGATGGGAACAATAAACTGAAGAACTATACAGAAGAGATGAAAGGATGACAGATTCTTTCAAAGAAGTATCGTTTGAAGAAGAACCTGCAGTTTTAGAAAGTGAAGAGAGAGCTGCAATCAAAGCAATTGGCAGAAACAAATCACCAGGAGTAGATGGGATATCGGTAGAGCTGTTTCAAGGCGCAGAAATGGAGTCCATCAAAATATTAACAATAATATGCCAACAAATATGGAAAACAAAGCAATGGCCCACAGACTGGAAACACTCAATCTTTATGTTCCAGTTCTGGGGGGAAAAGATATGCCAAAGACTGCAGCAACTATCAGACCACCACATTAATTTCTCATGTGAGTAAAGTCATGCTCAAAATCTAACAATAAAAAATGTTATCATATCTGGAATGAGAAATGCCAGATGTTAACACTGGATTCAAAAGGCACTAGAGATCCTATAGCAAATCTGCGTCGGTTATTGGAATATACAAGAGAATTTCAGAAGAAATTGTGCTTGTGTTGCATAGATTAGGGCAAAACTTTTGACTGTGGATCATGAAAAGTTATGGTTGCAATCACATGCCCAATTAGTCCCAACATAGGTGCGAATGCCAGGCGGATTAAAGGAGTGCGATCAGACAACAACATCTGGGAAGCACCCCACAGCTGTCGGCAACCCATTTTGCTTCACCACACAAGCAGATTAAAAAGATACCTCAGAAAGTCCAGTAGCAAACGGATTGCTATGGGCCACAGATTGACTTTCCCATGTCTGATCGCACCAGCGCACCCTTATGGCGTCAGGATGGTCTGATCAGGCCATCCCCACTCCATGCTGTTGTTTTTTGCCCTTCTCAGTATGTGCATCATCACATACTCCATAGGAAGCCCTCAAGGCTGTGGGAATCATTGATCCCTCATTTAAGCGCTTCAGAGACGAATGGCAAAAAAACCCACACCTGACTCACCTGCGATTGTGTCTGATCATGCAGTGATGGGCTGTGCCCGCAGCTTCAAAAGACTGTGAGATTGCACAGCTGTGGGTCAACTTCTGCGGGAGGAAATAGCCTCTCCCCCCCTTATCTAAGAAACCTGATTTTGAAACTTATATTCTTACTTTGTTTGTATATTTTAATTTTATGCACTGCCAATCTTGGTACTATTTTTATATTTTATATTGTGATGGCCAATGGCTATATGCAATAAACTTTTGATTGGATTGGATATTTGAAGTGACTAATCCCACTTCAAAATAAGAAGATGGTGGCCATCTTGCGACCAGTCAAGTGGCTGCCTTTGTTCTTAGGCATTCCCCACTGAGTGACAAAGAGATAGCAGTGGCAAATGCAACCAAATGTAATGAATGCTGATATCAGTGGTGAAATTGTTTAGCGAATGTGAGTTTTTTCAGGACAGAGGAGCCAAAACAGGCAAGATGCTTGGAATTTTAATCAGTAAATTGACAGCATTTTGTTCTTTTCACTAGCACAGGGTCTGAATTCACATTAGGATTATGGCCAGGGTGGTGGTGGTGGAGGAGGGGTTTAAGCCCTTCCTCCTACACCAAGCTGATGCAGTTCCTGCAGGGGTGCAACAGGCCCTGTTGGACAACCATGCTGGTCCTGAAAGAACGGCCTTTATGTTAGCATCAGTGGGGCAAATGTCAACTCAATGGGGTTGGGTAGAATTCAAAAAATGGTATGGGGTGAAGGCTTAACCTGCTTCATCCCCTGCCCTGTATTACTGTTCCAGCCGTAATTGGATCCTGCACACTAGTTAGGAAGAAGAAGGAGAAAAGTGGATTTATACCCCACCCTTCAGTCAGAGCGGCTAACAATCTCCTTTCCCTTCCCCTCCCCACAACAGACACCCTGTGAGGTAGGTGGGGCTGAGAGAGCTCTGAGAGAGCTGCTCTTGAGAGACCAGCTGTGACAGAACTATGGCTTTCCCAAGGTCATCCAGCAGGTGCAAGTGGAGGAGTGGGGAATCAAACCTGGTTCTCCTAGATTAGAGTCCGCGCACTTAACCACTACACCAAACTGGCTCTGGGAGCTCCCTATATGGAATCCTCTAGCAACCAGACTTGCAGCCATTTGTAACATTGGGGGAACTAAAACTCCCAAGTTCTCCAGGGTCCAATTCAGCTTAAGATAATGGCATTTTTTTGGGGGGGGGGGAAGAAGCTTTAACTTTCCCTCCCTCGCTGTTTTACTGGAAGACCTTAGAGAGGCAGGAAAAGATGTTACCACTTCTGCTGTTCTTGAGCCAGTTTGGTGTAGTAGTTAAGTGTGGGGACTCTAATCTGGGAGAACCGGGTTTGATTCCCCACTCCTCCACTTGCACCTGCTGGATGACCTTGGGCAAGCCATAGCTGTGCACCAGCTATTCTCTCAAGGACAGTTGTCTCTGAGCTCTCTCAGCCCCACCTACCTCACAGGGTCTGTTGTGGGGAGGGGAAGGGAAAGGAGTTTGTAAAACGCTCTGAGACTACAAGTGAAGGGCGGGGTATAATCCAATCTCTTCTTCTTCTTCATACGAATTGTGTTGCCTCAGTCTGAGTTTTCCTATACGTGTGTCCTATGTTACCTACCCATTTCCCCTTTGTTGAATAAACCATGTTTGTATTTTTGAGTTCTGGTTGAGAAGGGTAAAGGGCAATTAGAGGGTTTGTGGAGTTGTTTCAAAATTTTATTTTTCTTTATTTTTTGCCTACTGGAAATCCCACCCTTGGTTAAAAACAATGGAAGCCAGGGGGCTGGAGACACACCGATACCTTGTCTTCTTCATACTCCACTTCATTTAATAGGGATTCCAATTCTGTGCTGGAAAATAACTGGAGATTTTGGGGTTGGAGACTGGGGAGGAGAGGGACCTCAGCAAGGTACATTGCCCTTGGGTCTACCCTCCAAAGCAGCCATTTTGTATTGTCTGGAGATCAGCTGCAAAAGCAGGAGATCCCCAGCCCCCACCTGGAAGTTGGTAACCCTATCATTAATAAACCCTGGTTCCACACTTCCTTCCCTGAACTGGGGTCAGTAGGACAAACTGGGTTGCATAACCTTAAGTGGTGCAGTCCAGAAACAGGTTTATTGCCTTATGATGGGGTAAACTATACCTCCTTGGTAAGTACCCAACAATTTAAGACACCTGCCATGCTAATGCATGTACATCATCGCCTTGTTCTTTGCATATTGCATTATATTATTCTGAGTCATACTTTGCATTTTGCAGTACATCATTGTAAGACGAATTGTCAGTGTGGCACTCACAGCTTCGCTCAGGATGCTGTCGTGAATGATAAATGAGTGGAAGATTCTTCTTGTTCACCATACGCAACATTTCTGGGCTTTTGTGCATGCGTGTGTATTTAATTGCCTCCTCCTTTAATCTCTGGATATCACTGGCAAATGAGCTCAGATATCATTAGGCTTTTGGGGGGGGAGAGAGTAAAAATCCCATATCAAGAAGATTTACTGTGGCTTGCGTGTTCTTGTGTGATCCCACTAGTTCCCTTTTCACAAGGGTTTCTGCGTGCCTTAATCCATGAGAATTAAATGCCTCCCTTTGGATGGATGACGCTTGAAGTGTGTTTGCACTGCCCACAGACCGTAATTGAAAGGGAATGAAAGCAACAGAATTCAATTTTAAAGGAGGAAGGATCTGTGCGGAACAGTTGATATACTCATGTACCATATGCATTAGACACAACAGTATTTAAGTAGCTTAAATTTACATCATATAGACAGCCCACTCCTATTCAATACTTTCCTTTAACTAAGCAGAATTAAGGAGAATTAAGGAATCTTTTAAACATTGCATGTGAAGATGCCTTACACTGAGTCAGGCCAAGGTCAGTATTGTTTACTCTAATTGACACAGGCTGTCGAGGAGCTCAAGAAAAAGTCCTTCACATTGCCTACTGTGTGTGTAAAGAGTCATGAAGTTGCACATGACTTACGGCAACCCCATAGAGTTTTCTAGGCAACCGGTGAACAGAGTTGGTTTGCTATTGCCTACCTCCATGCAGCAACCCTGGACTTCCTTGGTGGTCTCCCAGCCAAGTATCAATCAGAGCCAACACTGCTTAGCTTCTGAGATCTGGACTTCCTTGCTGGTCTCCCAGCCAAGTCTCAACCAGGGGCAATTCTGCTTAGCTTCGGAGATATGCTTAGCTTCTGAGATCAGTCTAGCCTGGACCATCCATTACCTGCTACCTGATCTTTTTAACTGGAGATGCTGGAGATTGAACCTGGGATCTTCTGCGTGCAAAGCAGATGCTCTATGAATAAGCCATAATCTTCCCTATTGCAGTATTTGTCTGATGAATTTCAGCAAGCCGCATCATCTGTTCATCTTGTCTGTCTACCGCGCTACCTATTGTAACATCTCTATCTTGTATGCAGTGCAGAATGTTTACGAGGTGGCTTCCAAGTAAAATGGAAAACAACAACAATTTCATTATAAAACCTCCACCACATCATAAAGAAATATACCAGCAATAAAACTATACAGCAATCTTTGGAAATAACAGTTAAAATAGATCAATGTTAAAAGCCAGCAGCAACAATTAAAAATTAGAAACCAGTCACAGGCGAGAAACAAATTGTTATATACTGTGGAGTCAACTTCCTCTGAAATAAAGAACAGTGGGCAATCTAGCATCCCCCCACCGCTTTGGCATCCCAAAACCCTGGGTTTGATTCCCCACTCCTCCACATGCAGCTGCTGGTGTGACCTTAGGTCAGTTACAAATTCTATCAGAGCTGTTCTCTCAACAGCAGTCCTTGAAAGAGCTCTCTCAGCCCCACCTACTTCATAGGGTGTCTGTTGTGGGGAGGCGAAGGGAAAGGGATTGTAAGCCACTCTGAGACTCCTTCAGGTAGTGAACTGTAGGATGTAAAACCAACTCTCCTCTCCTTCTCCTCCTCCTCCTCCTCCTTTTTCTTCTTCTTTCATTTTCTCCAGGGTCTCTTTAATCTAGAGACCAGTTGTAATATTGGGAGATCCCCAACTACCACCTGGGGACTTGCAACCCTACTGGGATCCAACAGAAGTATATACAAAGTAAGCATAGAACAGACCATACAATATATTAGCCCCATTAGATCACTATTTGCTGCTTGGAGCAGCAGAAAATAGATCTTTGTCCTCTTCTGGGTTGAGAGAACTTTCCCTAAATACCTGCCATCAACTTGTTGACTTAATTTACCTTGCAGGGTTTAGATTCACCTGGCACAGGATGTCACCATATGGATTTCAGTTGTGTGGAATACAATTCCTAACTCTATAAAGGGCCAGACTCTAAGCAGCATTTTTCTGTACCCAGAAGCAATTTGTAACACGGGCCACTCTATGGACATGTATCATAAAACACTCTATTGTGGTAATGAACATGGAGCCTTGATCCTTGGTCCTCACAAAGTGAACCATTTCTCACTGCAGTACTTCAGCCTTTCAAGGGGTCCAAAGGTTTGTTCCTTAACTGTGCAGTTATCGGTGTCTCTTCCTCAACAACTCACCTGTGTGTGTGTGTGTGTCTGAAAATGATACCTTTGAAGTTAATAGATACAACCTCCCTGGTCTCCGAGGCCAAGCTTGCCTGCTAGAGTGTCTGGGCAGATACTGAAGGCTGAAGTATGTTTTATAACATTTTCCTCTTCCCGATAAGTGGATGCAATTTCAGCTTATCAGGCAGGAGCAAATATGGCAGGAGGAAGCATAAATGTCAACGTTGTACAACAGGAAACAGGTGACTCTTCAGCACTGATACACGGCTCCTCACATGTTCCAGTACCGTGATATGTCCAAGAAGATTAATCTCGCCCAGTTCACAAGGGGAAAAAAACAGCTGTACTGTGCAGATAGGGGGTGGTGAATGCTAGAGGTAGGTTCAGGCTTAGCACATGGAAAACCAAACCCTTTCCTGCTGAAAGACTGAAATGACACTGTTCGGATTGCTGGAAACTCTTTCAAAATTTGGGTAGGCAGCTGGGCAGCTTTCAGACTTCCAACCTGCAAGGTGTGCCTTTCTGCCAATGATCCTCTACTTATGACCCCCCTCCCCACGTTCAGTCAATGTTCAGAGAGGGGGAACTGGGTACACAAGCATGCTAGCCCTGCACCCCACCTCCACCAGACTGGCAGCTCATGAGCATAGCGCCTACACGTGGAGGAAGTGTGCACATGTATGCCTCTTCCCCATGATTTACCAGAGAATCATCACTTTGGCACATTTCAGTGCCTTGCCCTCAGCTTTGCTGAAAGACAGATATCTTCTCATTCCTTCTTCCCAATGGGTCTGCCCTTGTCAAATGAGAAAGGTTGAGACAGTTGATCATGTATTATTAGACTGTCCCTACTAAAATGATCTACTTTCCCAATATATTATGCCAATTATAATACATTCCCCAGGGAGATCAGAGCAATTCTACTCTTCCCTTCTTGTTTCAGACTTCTCGAAAGAAATTATTTGTAACAAAATTTTGTATAATGGCATGCACAATATGAAGCCAAGAAGGCAATGTTCTGCAACAATTGCACTTCTTATTCACATTAAAGGCCATGTATTCTCAAGATACTATATGTAATATATTTTCCCATTAATTACTATAATCCATATATTCAGTGGAATATTCACAAAATTTAACAACAATACAAGAGGTTGCTTTTAAACAATTTGCTTAATATTTAATACAAATGTATCTAGGAATGAACAAGGAATACATCAAGAGCACACATCAATAGTACTCTTATAATTTTCCAAGCATGACAAAATGCAACTTTCATTCCAAAAAAACAGTTTGGTGTAGTGGTTAAGTGCGCGGACTCTAATCTGGGAAAACCGGGTTTGATTCCCTACTCCTCCACTTGCAGCTGCTGGATGACCTTGGGCAAGCCATGGTTCTGTCAGAGCTGTTCTTGAAAGAGCAGTTTTCTCAGATCTCTCTCAGCCCCATCTACCTCACAGGGAGTCTATAGTGGGGAGGGGAAGTGAAAGGAGATTGTAAGCCACTCTGAGACTCCTTCAGGTAGTGAAGGGTGATATAAATCCAATCTCCTCCTCCTCCTCTTCCTCCTCCTCCTCCTCCTCTTCTTCTTTTTCTTCTTCTTCTTCTTCTCCTCGTCTATTCAAGTAACAATGCAGGTTTTTCAAGTAGCAACAAAGGAAGAATTAGCAACAACATGCACCCAAGATTTTACGCATGTTTCCGGATTTTCTTCATGGTCGCAATAACAGATGGATCCACCGCTCACTGGAAATTTCTCTTTCTAGGAGTAAAATGCCATCACACACTTTGCCATGGCATGTTGGTTTTCAACAATCTCTTGAGAATACATGATTTTTAATGTGAATAAGAACTGCATTTGTATAACATTGCCTTCTTGGCTGCACACGGTGTTATTTTTGTTCTTGGTGACGAGTTCCTACACTGTGTTTCCCATTGTTTTTTCTAATGCATAATATGAAGGCAGATGGCTGAGTCTTCAAAAAACTGACCCCCTCTATTGTCAAATGTGTGCAAGAATTTTGACATGCTGGATTATAAGGACACATATAAGTCCTTTTTGTTGGTCTTGGTATTGTCCATGGCAGTTCTATTGTTTTTATCAATACTTTTCAAGCTGATTTTGAAATAAACTAAACTGAACTTCCCCATGATCAGGGATGCTGCTCTCCAAATATCCTTGATCACGGGGATGGTGCCAGTGTGCATACACTTCTTCCGTATATAGTGCTGTGCTCAGGATCTAGCAGTTGTGGTGAGGCAGGAGAGAGGAGCAGCACAGTGTTGCCGGCTCTCCCTCTCTGCAGAGCAACTGTGCATAGGGAGAGGTTGTGTTCAGCAGGCTATTGACAAAAATGGAACTCCTAAATACCTACCACGGGAACTGGATTTGCTGGAAAAGATCAAGGCTAGGTTAAGGTAGTTTGCTGCTTCACAGTAGTTTTCTTGGCATGGCCACTGCCTCCTGCTGGGCCACTACTGTCTGTGCATTTTGCTCCATGGCCTTGAGTCAGACACAGCTGGTGGTAGTGTGGCTCCAGAAGGCAAGGACTAGGAGTGCTGCAAGTCCCTATGGCACATTGTAACACTGATCATTGTGCCACCCCAAACAGTGATATGAGTGGTTTGGCTGGAGAATCAGCCCTGCAGAAGATTGAGTAATGTGTTTTAAGGCCTATGTGTATTCCACACAGGGCACTGGTCAGGCCACTAAGGATGATTTTGCGTTTCTTATTCCACCTGTTTTACACTGGAGACCCTCAGTTTGGTTTTGCCTCTCCCTAGTGTGAATTGAATGTGCAATTATTTGGTTTTGTGCCATTATCTGATACCTCACCCCATTTACCTTCTGTAAAAGACATGCATTTTCAATATTATTTGAGCATCAATAAACCAGCATTATGTATATGTAGGCATATATCTGTCTAATGTGTGAATGTATCTATTTGGCTTCTCTGTGGACATAGCATGTTGAATGCATGGGGATGCTTCTTACTGATGGGGGACAGTTTGGGGGATGCTTCTTACTGATTCTGGGGACAGTTTTAATCTGGAGCAGGATATATGATGAATGTAGTGTTTCAACGCATATGGCAGCTGGTAGGTATGTCAGTATCTGCATAGAACCAGTGTTGAGAAGTGATGAGCTTCACCTGCTTTGTCCTTGGTGGACAGCAGCTAGAGTTCAGCTGATGCTGCCCATCTCCAAGGGCATCCCTCCTCCCCAACCATCTCTAGCCATGATAGCCAATAAGCAGCAGTGAACTTCCTTCCTTATTAGGTGCCTTCGGGTGCATGCCAAATTTTCCTACCAATGATACAGCAACCCAACCCATTCCTAGGTGTGGCCCTTTGCAGTAGGTGAAAATGGAATCCCATCACAGCCAATCAGATGGAACGCCAAGAACTCCTGTACGCGGAGTCCAATTAAATGCATCTTCAATATCCCTCCCTCCAGTGTTCAGAGCATGAATTACTCAGCCAGTACATGACATGCCTTGGCCTTCCTTCCCTTCAAAGAGGATTTCCTCAAAGCCGTCCCTCACACTTGTTCATGGCATGGAGCATAATTATTGGGCATAATTGTTAGTGCTTTTGATCTCTTCATCAGTAAACTTTGTTCCCTTCCCCACTTTGGATCTTCTCATGGAGGAACCTCCTGGGACCATACTAGATTGGGGAAATGGTGCTAGAGGAAGGCTTAGAACCCTTCTCCCCTAGTGCCATGGTCCCAATCTGAATTGGGCCCGTGTACCAGGAAGGAACATAACAAAACAAACCTACACTGGAAACTCTTGACACAAAACTCTCAGTATATCGTCCAGTTACACCCTAAACCCCAGATACCTCAGAAACTAAACTTCACAACTCATTCTCTGCACAGGATGATGGAAATAAGAGTGGCTGTTAAATATCAGAAGTGATTCCATTTCAGAGGGGTCGTGTTGCTTGTTCTAGTAAAACAGTCAAGTTGCCTTAGCAAACAATATTCAAGAAAAGTGTGTATCTAAGCAAACAAAATGCCATCTGGTGGACAAAGCACAGATTTGAATTTAATTCAATGCGAACACTTATCCCATGTGTGGTGCTGTTTCGACTGGCTCGCTGTTGGTTCCCATAGTCTTTGTCCCCATGGACTTCAGCAAAAGTAAAAATAGTTACGTGCCTTCTATACTACTCATTGGCCTCCCTGTTGTGGTGGTGCTTGCTTATGACAGGCACCAGGGATATGGTAACTGATAGGCCTGGTTCTTGTTGGCCCCAGTATGAGTGCACTGGGCTGCTCAAGGGCTAGTGTACTAGCCAGGGTTTCACCAGTTCTAGCTCTGCAAACCTCTACCTCCTTGTATGGGGTGGTCATGGATGCTTGATCATCTCCCATATATGGATACATTTCTAGGGTACATTTTCTGCACAGCAGGCTAGTAAGGAAGTTTCCATTCCTGGTGCAGCAATCATGGTGGACCTTTTGGAGTACTATTTGCAGCTCAAAAAATACCTTCTGTTCAGACTTGCTTATGCACCATGTTTTGTCCTGTTTTGGATAACCGTAATTTTTGTGTTGTTCCTGAAAAATTATAATAACGAGGTTGTTTAAAAAACAACATCAACCATATATATATATTTAAATGACAAGATTAGAGGTTTAAAAGCGCACAGAATTTTTTTTAATGAGCAAATCTAAAAACACAGACTTAAAATGAAAGCAGCCGAATCTACCAAAATAGTTTAACCTCTGCCAAATGCTTTCTCAGAGCAAAAATAAATAAATAAATAAATAAAAATAAAGCATAAAAGGAAGCAAAATGGAGAACGTTTGCTCATCCCTGCTCAGAATCCATCCCATTGCATTGTTTTTCTTAAAATTCTTAATCTTTGCTCCACCACATCTAGATTACTAATGAGACTAGCCAAATGGTGGTTCGTTCTGAAATGCTTCCTGTATGCAGTTGCCAGCTCTGGGTTGGAAAATACCTGGAGATTTGGTTGGGGAGGGGGTGGAGCCAGGAGAGGGTGGGGTTTGGGGAGCGGAGGGGAGAGTCCTCAGCAGGGTAGAATGCCATAGAGTCTGCCCTCCGAAGCAGCCATTTTCTCCAGGGGAAGTGATCTTGGTTGTCTGGAGATCTATTGTAATAGTGGGAGACCTCCAGATGCTACCTGGAGGTTGGCAATCCTGTCCCCACATCATCCACTGCAGAGGAGAAGGGAAAGGTGAGAAGAGTAATGCTCCATGACTCTGATATGGAGAATGGATTCTAGTCTACCAAGGGAAAATGTCCCATTTCAACGGCTGATGTGATGTTGAATGGGGCACTCGTGGAGAACACTGTGTTCTCCTTTCATTGCTCCAAAAGGGGGAAAACTCCCATTGGCATTTATGAAGAGCTCAACAGTTTCAAGTGATGGGTGAAAGTCTCTTAATGAGAATTCAAACTGTAAAGGGGAATGACTAAAGCCCTGTCAGAGATGACCTTCATCGCACCTTCAACATTGCCAGTGAAGCGCAAATCTATGAAAAGGATTTTTATATGCACTTCCATCACTAACAAGCATATTACCTGCTGAAGAATATTGGAAAGTGTGTTTCTTTTCCCTCTATTGCAGAGAGTAATGTATAAAGCATAGCAATGGTAATAGCTTTTATTGGAGTTACTTCTACCGGCATTCAGAATATGCACAGTATCAGGTTACACAGAACTGTTCATTCGGCAGGAATGAAAGGGAGCTGAGAGTTTATAAAAATATTTTAAATGATTTGTAACCACTGCAACTTACTACTTTCAGTGAGTATCAACAAGAGAAAGAAATATGTAAGCTCCTGGAGAACTTGAATGCAAAAATGACAACATATGAACTCCCAGTGAAGTGAAAATAGCCGGAATGGCTCATCTGTAGTACTGGTAAATATTGTGTGAATTCAGGGGTCCTTTGGGGCCGGAGCTAGGCAGAGCGAAGCTCCGCCAGCTCAGGAGTGGCCACTAGGGCAGCCACGGGTGGAATCAGATTCTCTGATCTGATTCGGCCCGCTGCTGAATTGCTGCCGAAATTTGGTGGCAACTTTAAAAGCAACTGGAGGGGTGGGGGTTTGAGGGAGAGGCTCCAACCTTGTAGGGTAGCTGCTGGGGCCTCTCCTCAAAATACCCACCAAGTTTCAAGAAAATTGGACCAGGGTGTCCAATTCTATGGGCCCCCAAACAGGTTGCCCCCATTCCCTCCATTGTTCTCTATGGTAGGAAAAAAAGTAACACTTTTTCCCACCATAGAGAACAATGGAGGGGATGGAACAACCTGTTTGGAGGCCCATAGAATTGGACCCCGTGGTCCAATCTTCTTGAAACTTGGTGGGTATTTTGAAGAGAGGTCCCAGCAGCTACCCTGCAAGTTTGGAGCCTCTCTCTCAAACCCCCTTTCCTCCAGCCCCTCATATACCCTATGAGTTTTTGCCATTGATTTCAATGGCCCATAGGGTATAATGGGGCTGAAATTGACATTCCCTTTCTGACACACTTCCAGTGATGTCAGGGGACGTGGCATATGCTAATGAGGTATGCTAATGAGCTCCTGCACCTCTTTTTCTATGAAAGGACCCCTGTGTGAATTAGTTATACTGTCACAGGCTCTGATTGTTAATGGTAGATGACTGAGCAAAAGCAGGCTTGACGTGACAGTTTCTGCAAAACACGTCTTTGCTCAGTTAGCAAAGTTCTCATTGTTACATCTTTGGGAGGGATAATTCTCCATCACTGGATGAAAGCCCAGAAATAAATCTTGCAGTGTGGAGAATGAACAGATCTCCGGTTTGCAACATGTAGCTCTATGGGAAAGTTAGCCCTGAACTCAGAACTGCTTACATCATAGAGTCAAAGGAGATAATTAAAATGATTCTGATAGAATCATGTGAATTTCATGTAATTGGGCCTATATAAGATAGCCACATCCAAAACACCTCTGAATCTCTCAGATATGGGTTGCGTGAGACTATGCAATCCTTTGGAAGTGCTGTGGTGTGCTCCTTCATCTAAATCTGGGAGAACGGGAAAACATGGAGAATGTGAGCATACACTGGGTAATCTAGACAGAGTAATATGTTTTGCCAATTACCCTACTTCCCTGACCTCTATCCACATCTGTGCAAGCCATGGGTAAATTTGGTGATGAGCAACAGTGGACTCAGTTTCCAAAATCATGCATCTGTCAACAAGTCATACTTGGATGTAATCATATATCTTGTTGGGTTACCACTGAATTTCATCTAAAGTGAAATTTAAATACAAATATAGATTTTTCTGCCCTGACCCCAGGTAGCCTGATTTCATTAGAGCCTGGAAGGTAAGCAAGGTCAGCCCTGCCTTGGATGACCAGGCAAAACCAAACCACCTTTGAATGTCTCTTGCCTTGAAAATCTTACAGGGTCTCTGTAAGTCAGCTGCAACCTGATGACAAAAAAAAAATGGTTTGTGATTGGGAATTTCAAGCAAAACAAACTCTGAAAGCATTTCTAAGTGGGATTCAATACAGCTTTAGCGAATGGCTGCTGCTTCTAAATGACCCATAACAGGAATTTATTATTGATATGTCTATAGTGAAATTTGTACAAGAAAAACTCCACACTGTCTTCCTACCTAATCCATTGTTCCATCTATTTATGTGCATGGCTACATACAGGGCTATTTTGGGGCAGGAACGCACAGGAATGGAGTTCCAGCTGGCTCCTGAGCTGGCCACGCCTACAACCAAAACCTCTGGCATGTGTGGCTACAGAGCACGCTGCCCTCCGCACGTTACACAAAAGAGGGAAAGGCCGCATGTTAAAATGCCCTCTTTCCCTCTGGGGGGTCCATTGGGATTTCCTTGTCAATTCCACTCCCTGCCAGTCAGCTGAGAGTGAAATTGACAAGGAAAAGCCTCTCTCTGCCTTCCCTTCTCTAGCTGACACATTGCTGGAAAAGGGCAGGCAAGGAACCCAGGCCCGTTGAAAATGCCTTTCTTTCCCTCCCCAATCTGGAGGGAAACCCATGCCCCCCCCCCACTTCCCCGAGTCTCTCTGCAAAAGTGGAGAGGCTCAGGGAAAGAATGGGGCATGTTTGCCTGCCTGCCCTCGGTCTTCCCAGCCTGCGTGCCTTGGCAGGCTGGCTGGGGAGACCGAGGGCGGCCAGGCAAACATGCCTGCTTCCCTTCCCAATCTTTTGGAAGGGGTTTAGGAGACTAGAAAGGCGACGATGAAGTTCCTGGGATCTCTCAGATCCCAGGCACTTCAGCACTGCCTTTCCCTGGCCGTCTGGCTGGGGTGGGGTAGGAGACTAGAAAGGCGATGCTGGAGTGGGATGGAGAAGCTCGAGGGGGGGAGAGGCAAGCTTCCATGCCTGCCCTGTGCTTTCCCAGCCCCCTGCCTAATATGCTAATGAGCTCCACTGGCAGGGGTGTGGCCTAATATGCTAATGAGTTTGTGCTGCTGGATGTGGCCTATTATGCTAATGAGTTCCAGCTGGGCTTTTTCTGCCAAAAACCCCTGGCTACATACATATATTCCTTTCATGGAGGACTGTAGGAAGTTGAATGGATTGAAAAATAAGCATCTCCTGCATTTTTTAAACTTCCGTTTGCAGCTTTTCAAGGTCTCAGTTTATATCTGACGGATAGCACTGAGGGAGGGATGTTTCAAGTGACTGCATACTGCCTGGGGGGAAGACTACTTCCATCAAGGGTACAGCTGTTACCATTGGCTCGGCCCCGCTCTCTACCCCATTGATGGCTCATAGTTGTGTTCTTCAGTAACTTGTGTTTGTGGAATGTGATGAATTTCTCTTGTTGTACAAATGTGTGTCTGTGTGTGCGTGAAGGGGTGACATTGTAAGCTGCTTTGAAACTGCATTAAATGAAGAGAAGCAGATTTCAAAGGCCCAAGTTTCTCCCGTTTTGTGGCATTCTCTCAATCTGAATCGTTCCCTAGAGCTGTTGTATTCCTTGGAAAGGTAATCATGTAGATACAGCCTACAACACCTGTAGGTTTTTTGGCACAGAAAAAAAAAGTCAGTTTCTGGAAAGAGAGGGGAGATTCAGTTAGTTGAAAGGGCACAATCCCTTCTTTAGCACTGTGCAGTGGTTAGGAGCAGTGGACAGTAATCTGGAGAATGGGGTTGATTCCCCACTTCTCCACATGGAGTCGGCTGGGTGACCTTGGGCCAGCCACAGTTTTCTCAGAACTCTCTCAGCTCTCACCTACTTCACAAGGTTGTGAAGGCTTATGGCCATATACAATAAAATGATACCTACTTACCTACTTCACAAGGTGCCTGTTGTGGGGAGAGGAAGGGAAGGTGACTGTAAGTCACTTTAAGTGCTGAGACTCCTTAAGGTGGAGAAAAGAGGGGTATCACAACCTTTTCTTCTTGCAGGACAGCAGGGAGAGTGATAGCTGCAAGTGATTGTTCTTGGGGGCAGGGCTTAGGGAGATGCCCTGCCCCCTGCAGAAAAGCCCCCCAAAGTCCCCCGCTGGGGATGAAGACCAACCTGGCAACCCTATTGGTGCCACTTCTCACAGCAGCCATTTTGTTATTGGTTTCCAGGTGTTTCTCCACCCAGGGATTCTTCACACTACAGTGGAGTTGTTGCAGTTAGGGCCTGTACACCCAAGTTTTATATATGAATGAACTTATTGAGTTCATTAAAAAAAACTGGGATTAGTTCCTTGGGGAACCTGGAGGTTCTTCCTAAATTCCCATTATAACAGGAATCATAAAGCTAGACCATGTATTTTCCCCAATTTCCTGGTCCACCTTGGCCCTAGAAGACAGACTTTGGTGCAAAGCCCCAAAATTCAGTTTTGCAGTTGGAGTGTTTTCTCCAGTTTGCTTGTGCCTAGAGTTTCCAGACATCTTTATGTAGCAAGTGGTCTTGTCAGCAGATATTCCTATATTTGCATAATCTCTTCTAAAATTCCAGCCTTCGTGTAGAACCACAATCATTTTGCATCTCTAATCGTCCTTGTTTCTATAGCATTTTAGTATACTTTGCATAAAGACTGACTCATCTATATAATATATTCTTCCTGCTTTGGACACTTAATGTGGACAAAAAAAACTATGACTTAGTCTTTAGCTAACTGTTGCTTGATTAGTTTAATCTTGATTTTTGCATGTGTGTGTATGTGTGGTACAACAGATATATGCTATAACCTTCTAGGCCTGGCCTCTATTTTTTTGACTGCATTAGATATCCAACATGCAATGTTATCTGACAATATTTAATAGATGACAGTTTATGAGAGTTCATAGTTGACACCTGTCATTTCTTAAAAATAATCCAGATTAGAGTTGCCTAATTTCTAGAGACAGAGACCTAGAAAACAGTATTGCCAACACTATGGCATCATTTCTGGGTGAAAACTTGGAAGTGACATCAAATTCCACCTCCCATAATGTTTTAAGAATTCCACAACTACCCATGACAAAAACCATTGAGACTGTCAGAATTCCTAGAGTGTAGTGTGGGGGGGATGACATCACTTCTGAGTGTCATGGGGGGATGACATCCAAAATGACATCATGACATCAGTGATGCTGTTTCTTCCCCCTTCCCCCTCCCACCACTGAATTGATCAGTGGCAGACTCTCGAGTGTAGCAGAAGCAGATTGCCCACTACCTGGCAACCCTAATCCAAATGTCTGCCCAGGCAGTGTTAGTATGCCAGACATCTGTAGCATCATAGGTGAGCATAGTACTAGTGTACATTGAAGAGCTAATTGCATACATTGAGGAATTAATTGCACAGTTTAAGAAAAAGAGAATCCTCCCCCTTTCTCTACCTGAAGGAGTCTCAAAGTGGGCCGTTCCCTTCTCCTCTCCCCAACAGGCACCTCGTGAGGTAGGTGGGGATGAGAGATTTCTGAGAGAACTGTGACTGGCCCAAGGTCACCCAGCAGGCTTCATGTGGTAGAAGAGTGGGGAATCAAACCACGTTCTACCAGATTAGAGTCTGCCTCTCTTAACCACTGCACCATGCTGGCTTCACATGCTGAAGTGAGTTCAGCCAGCAATTCAAAGTGCTGATTCTTACCATTAAGGGCCTAAATGGCTTGGGAACCGGGTACTTGATGGACTGCTTCCTCCCACCAGATAAGATGCTCACAGACCCTTCTCTCAGTGTTTCCACCTGCAGAGGTAAGGTGGGTGGCAGTCAGGGTCAGGGCAGAGACACCTCACCTCACCTTTGGTGCCAGTCTGAAACATTTCTTTTTACCCAGGCTTTCAGCTGAGGGGGTCTGATCTTTTAAAAATTGTTTTTAGTGTTATTTTATCTTGAAGACTGTATTATGACAATAATTTAGTCTGCTAAAATGTTTTATGCTCCCCCTGTTGGGTTTTTAATGGCTTGTTAATGTTAATTTCATGCAGTTTTTATGATTTTACCATGTTTTACTTTCTAAGCAGCCTTGAATAGCTCTCTAGAGCAGTGGCATATGCATTTTATATTAAACTAGGAATAAGGCCTGTTGTGGAAATAAAAACAACGGGCTCTAGAAAGAGGCTCTGGAAGGCTGCCCCAGCTTTGGGCACTTGGCATCAATTTGCTGTGGCAACCTCAGCAGGGTATAATGACACAGAGTCCATCATTTTCTCCAGGGGAACTGATCTCTGCCACCTGAGGAGCAGTTGTACTTCTGAGTGATCTCCAGCCCTCACCTGGAGATTGGCAGCAATGGTTCCCCAGGAGGAAATGGCTGGTTTGAGTCTATGCCAGTGTACATGGCTGATGTCCCACCCCTCCTCAAACCCCACCCTCTCCAGGCTCCTCCCCTCAAATCTCCAGGAATTTCCCAACTTGGCAACCCTATCTGCTTCCCCACCAACCATCAACCTACTTTTATCTGCTCCTCTGATTTCAGCTTCCCATCTCCTCCCCCTCCCTGCAGCCTCTACCTAGGAAGATTACAGTCTTTCTCTGCAATGGGGACCAAAGCAGCTGACATCATTCTCCTCTTCCCCTTTTGATCTGCACAATAACCCTGTGAAGTAAGTTAGGCTGAAAGTCTGTGACTGGTCCAAAATCAATCACTCAGCTTCCATAGCAAGAGCCTGGGTTTGGCAGATCCTGCTCTGAAGTGCTAACTGCTATGCCACACTGCTATGCCTATGTTATTGCCTGGTATCACAACTGAACTACAGACAACAGATCTCTCTTTCCCCCTGGAGATAATAACTGCTTTGGAGGGTGGACTTTATGGCATGCTATTCAGCTGAGGCCTCTCTCCTTCTCAAACTCTGGCTTCCATAGACTCCACCACAAAATCTCCGGGAATTTACCAACTGGAGATGGCAACCCTAGTCAGGGCTGGCTCCAATGAGTTCCCCACAAAGGCCAAAGTGGGCCTGGAAATGGCCTCCTGCCTTTGCCAAGCATGGTTACCTAGCAACAGCAACTGAGGGAAAAGTGAGCCGCACAGCAGTTTTCGCAGTTCATTCAGACCAGAGCGCACAGCAAAGCCAATAGGAGAGCCAGAAAGTGCCAATACATTGGAATTTTATATATATAAGATGCTGGGCACAGGCAGGTAAGTTTTTCTCTGTCAGCAGCATCACATTTAAATCAGATTTGAATGGATCCTTACCCTAAGGATCTTACCATGTTCCTTGTCCATAGGGATGGGTATGAACCAAATTACGAACCAAAATTCGTCATGAACCAAGCCTGATTTGTGGTTTGTGAACCTCAGTTCATGCCATCACGCCCCCATGAACCTCCCATAAACCTCATAGGTGGCTTTGGAAGGTTCATGTGGTTCATGTCGATGGATACACCAGCGGTGGGGCTTGGAGAAGGCATTTAAAGATACCACGGTCTCTTTAAATGCCTTCTCCAAACTGTGCCTGGCAGCAGCACGACTCAACAAGGGAACTCAGAAGGCATTTAAATGCCTTCTGAGTTCACCTGTGAGTTGCGCCTGGCAATGTCTTTTGCAAGCCGCGCTGCAACACGAGCCTCAGACTGGTTTGTTAAATGCAAACGTCCACTTTCCTGGTTCGTGGCCATCCCGAAGAGAGACACCTGAAGCCTGCAGAACAAAATGGACTCAGAATATTGTATCACTGCTTAGGATTGCACCGTTAGTTGTCTTACTTCTGGCGCACTGAACCAATATGTGGGAGAAATACTATAAGAACAGGAACAGGAATATGAACACAGATGGCAATGTGTTCTCCCAAAAGGTATGTAAGAAATCAGGGGTCAAACTACTCTTAGTTATGGCAGTCTGCTTTGATGATGTATCATGCAATCTAACATATTCCAAAACTTAAAAAAGAAGTGCTTTTTTTAAAAAAAACGTTTACACAATACCATATTATTACAAAATAACAGAAAAAAAGTATTTTGTCCAATAGTCGGTCCACCTGGTACCGATCCAGGTGACCTTCATTCAGAATGCTCTTTTTAATGTAGCATAAAGAAGATACATCACAATTGGAACTTGTGGCTAAGAGGACACAGGGGAGACTCAAATTTAGACCTGGTGCAAAAGGGTATAACTTTGCTGGCAGACATCCCAGGTTTCATTCAGCCTCATTGCTTTCAGATGAAATGCTATAATTGAAGCTCTATTAGAGGGAACTAGACTAAGAAATGAAAGCGCAGACTATGGAAGTGCAAAGGGTGGTGTTCTTGCTGAGTGAGACAGCACACCTTACAGGCAGCTGTCGTTAGTTTTATTGTGTTTATTACAACATACATACAAAACAAGAACACATCAGTATCGTACAACCTTGTGATAAGAATGATACAGAACATATAAGATGCATAGAATGTCATACAAAAATACTTTTCTACTATGTTGCATTAGAGAAGTGGGTCATAACTCTGAATTTCAATCAACCAACTGCCTAACATAGCGTACAACCTTTTTAATGTTGAGATCTTGTTGGTTTTATTCATTTATGCCCTACTTTTCATCTATGGAACTGGAGTAGCATGCGTTATGATTTCCTTCCCAGTTGCTTTCCCATTCAGACAGTGCATCTAGGGTTGCCAGGTCTGGGCTGGAAAATACCTGGAGGCTTTAGGGGTGGATCCAGGAGAGGGTGGGGTTTAGGGAGGGGAGGGGCCTCAGCATGGTACAATGCCATAGAGCCCACCCTTCAAAGCAGCCATTTTCTCCAGGGGAGCTGATCTCTGTCAGCTGGAGATCAGTTGTAAAAGCAGGAGATCTCCAGGCCCCACCTGGAGACTAGCAACCCTAGTTGCATCATATGCCTGCAGTAGAACTGGATTCAGAGTTCCATGGATCCTTGACAAAATGAAGTCTACGACAGTCTCTGTCACATCTCTCTTGTCCCCTCCACCATGGGCAGCTTTCCTTTCCCATCATCATGGCTCATTTCTTGTAGAAGAGGACATAATGTTCCTAGTGCCAGTGGGTCTCCATGGAGTATAAACATATTCTTCTCTCTCTAGCATTCTTTCCAAAAGAATGTGGGAGGCAGTTATCATGAGTCTCATGTGTTGTTGCAAGGGCCTCTAAGCAGATTGAAAAGGATACTTGTGGGAAGCCACAAAGCTCACTTCTTGATTCTTCAAAACCAAGTTTGAGTCCAGTGGCCCCTAAGACGACCAAAGTTTTACTCTGGGTATAAGCTTTCACATGCTTGAAGAACGCTTATACCCAGAATTAAAGTTTGTTGGTCTTAAAGGGGCTCAAACTTTGTTCTGCTGCTTCAGACCCACACATCTACCCATCTGAATCTCTCTTCATTTTTCAAGTCATTCTTTACAATTCCTTGGTAGTATTTCTTTCCTAGATCCTTGGAAAATTAAATGGCTCCACATATTCACCCAGGAAGCAGGGTGCTAGTGGGAATCAGGGCCACAAAAGAACTTGTCTGGCTTCTCTATGTTAAATTAACTTCTGCCCTTTGTTGGACATAACGGAATAGTGATAGCTTTTGGCTCTGATCTCTGTTGTTTCAGTGTTATCAGTGCAGTGAACTGAGTTTAGGGCGGGGGAACCGGGATCATCTACACTCCTGGCAAATGAGTTGGCAGACCCCCTAGGTAATTAGCAACAGCAGGAGTGGCTCTTCTGCTATAAAGCACTGACGGGCCAGAGCGAAAAGCAAGAGAGGTGCATCCTTGAACATTTTCCTTTGCAATCCATCATACAGACCTTGGCATGCTTAATGATAATGCTGGCAGCTTCTGGCTGTAGCCACTTTGGTAGCAGGTGGGAAGAAGACTATGAATCTAAATGGGCCATGGACAAATTCTGGGTCTTCTGTTTTTATGAAAAGTCACTGAGTGCTTTGTACATTGGCACTGCTGAGACTGAATGGATGGTGTGGAACAAGAAGTTGACCAGTTCAGATGTTGTACTGTTTTGTATTGGTTTCATAGGGATTGGTTGGGTGCCTGTTGCTCGGCAGATGGGATGAAATGATATAATGCAGACAGTCTGGGCACGAGCATGGGGAATACTCTGGAAGGAAGGAAGGTCAGAACTTTGAACTTCAACTTTGTATGCTGGGGTTCCCTTCATTTGAGTAAAGTTTGCTCCTGTTATGGCTGAAGCC
The DNA here is from genome assembly GCA_029233225.1 of Lepidodactylus listeri. Lineage (NCBI taxonomy): Eukaryota > Metazoa > Chordata > Lepidosauria > Squamata > Gekkonidae > Lepidodactylus > Lepidodactylus listeri. The sequence continues at coordinate 24,953,266 of JARCFY010000005.1, forward strand.
TCACCAGGGTTCCGGTCATATAAGTGAGAAAATCCGGGGGGGGGGGGGACAAGGCTTTTTGTGCTGGGGCAAATGGAAGTGTGGTCCCGCGATCTCATGTTCCCCTGATGCTCCGTGCGCAGCCCGTCAGTTCCTGATCACACAGTGTTGGTGTGGTGTAGCAAAGGGGGGCTGGAGAATGGAATAATTATAATGAAAAATATAGACATTTATTAGAGTGTACACATAAATAAAACAAAATAAAATTAAAAGAGACAGTCCAAATATCAGACATATAAAACTAGGTTCATAAAGAACTAATAGCAATACATATCAAGCATATCAGTACATACCATGGGCCTTCCTCAGTGGTCAATATTCCTTATAAAGTGACACACTTGTCTATATTTTTCATTATAATTATTCTGTTGTTAGCTTGACCTTCTTGGTTCGCAGCTATTTGCTGGGTTGAGTCCCCCCCCCCCCTTTTTCGCCTTCTGGGCTGGAGAATACTTGGAGACTTTGGGGGTGGATCCAGGAGAGGGTGGGGTTTGGGGAGAGGAGCGGCCTCAGCATGGTGCAGTGCCATAGAGAGTCCACCCTCCAAAGCAGCCATCTTCTCCAGAGGAACTGATCTCTGTCAGCTGGGGATCAGTTGTAAAAGTGGGGGATCTCCAGGCCCCACCTGGAGGCTGGCAACCATGTGCATCACTCGAATTGTAACTCTTCAGTATTTCAGGGAAAAGCTTTGTCTAACAGGGACCTATTGTTTTCAACTATTTTCTTGCTTCCCTTCAGTTGTATGAATAACCATGTGCTGGGGCAGCAGCTGCTGCTAAAGCAACTTTAAAAAATCTGCACAGCCAATCAGATCTCCAATGGCCAATCAGAGGCCCTGCTGGGCAAAAGATCAACCTGTCTACGCTCCCTCTCCAAAAACACTTGGCAGGCGCTAGGAAAGGTGTTGGCACTGGGCAGGTTCCATGGGGACTCCTGGGCTGGAAGCAATGGTAGGTTCTGAATTCTGTAAATCAGCAAATCCCAGGGTGGGTGATTCCTCTCGAGTCCCTATAGTCACTATCTGTATGTGCTTCATATTTTCCTGTCCTGGAGACTCCCCAACTCTCTGCTGTAGTATAAGAGGAGGCACTGAGGACCACCAGCTAACCTGTACCGCTGATGTGACAGCATTTTTAAAAACTTCTTTTCTCAGGCTGGGGGGCAGGAAAGTTTCCCGATTAATTCAGGCTTGCTCCACAGCTTCTATTTCTATATTAATCTGGGTCAATGTTCACTTTACATTTGTTCTCAAGCATTTGAAGATAAAAGGACACACACTTCCTATCAAGTTGGACAGGTCTGTGCATGGATAATGCGCAGTGTGTCCTTGAAAAGGCTCAGAAACAATAGGGAGAGTGTTGAGTGGGCCTTGGAATAGCATTAAAAATTCTTGTAATATTAACAGGTTTATCTAACAACAACAAAAATTGCTAAGGGCCAGGTGTGAGACTCTCACTTAACGTTACTGGAGTTCTAGAGCCTTCCATTGCCCTATCTCCTATTAAATGAAGCAAAAAAAAAAATCATGGGGTGAATGATTTAAATGAGGCCTCTTGCGTGCGCAATCAAATAACACTCCCCAGTTTTGAAGAAGAGTGAGATTTTAAGGAGATCGTCACGGGAAGACCACAGGTTGTGCCAACTTGAACATTCCGTGAACAATGAGAGGTTTTCACATTTCTGTGCTTAACGCTGAACTGCTAAAGGAAATGTGAGCAGCTGCCAAGCAGGAAAGCCACACAAAGGGAAACAAGGGTCTTGAATGCTGACTTGATAGCACATTCAGAACGTAATTGAGATGTTGAGCCGTCTGGTTTTTCACGGAGAGAATTGGGTTATCAAGGGAGGTGGCAACGAAGTGCCTGAGAAAAGAATGAGCTGGGATTCTAACAAACAGGTTCACCAATGTTGTCGAGAGCTGGTCTTTCCTGTGCATGGATGCCTTTTGTTTTGAATAGTGCCTGTCTGGATTAGTTAGGTTCCACAAACGAAAGGGTGGGGGAGAGAAGAAGCAGAAGAAGCAGAAGCAGAAGAGGAGGAGGAGGAGGAGTAGGAGATTGGATTTATACCCCGCCCTTCACTACCCGAAGGAATCCAAGAGCGGCTAATAATCCTTTCCCCTTCCTCTTCCCACAACAGACACCTGTGAGGTACGTGGGGCTGAGAGAGCTCTGAGAAAACTGCCCTTGAGAGAACAGCTCTGAAAGAACTTGTGACTGTGAAAGAACTGTTCTCCCAGATTAGAGTCCGTGTTCCTAACCACTACACCAAACTGGCTCTTCAGGAGGAGCTAACAGATGAATTACTCAGATAAACATAATCAAAACCAAACTGACCCTATATTGCTTGATTTATAGTCTGCCTTTCTCAGTGAAACACAAGGACGATTACAACATTTTTAAAGGTGCAACTGGAACAGTATAAGATGTACAGTGGAGGTGGGAGTCCCCTGCTGCCAGACCTGGCCCCCCAGCCACCAATCAGCTGGCCAACAGGGGTACTTATTAGTAGAAAGAAGAAGATCTAGGCCACATGACCAGTGTTGAACAGGAAGTGATGCCATCATGACAGTGACTTCTGGGTGATAATCTGGTATTTGGGCAAAAACTCTATGGTAGAGGCCCATTTTGCCATAGAGTTTTTGCCCAAATACCAGGGTGTCACTCCCAAAGTCACTGGCATGATCCAGTTCAATGTAGTTGTTAGGAGCACAGACTCTAATCTGGGAGAACTGGGTTTGATTCCCCTCTCCTCCACCTGCAACTGCTGGGTAACCTTGGGCAAGCCACAGGTCTCTCAGAGCTGTTCTCTCAAGAGCAGTTCTAAAAGAGCTCTCTCAGCCCCACCTATCTCATGGGGTGTCTGTTATGGGGAGAAGAAGAGAAGGAGATTTTAAGTCCCTCTGAGGCTCCGAGTGAAGAGCAGGGTATAAATCCAACTCTTCTTCTTCTTCTCTTCCTGTGTGACACCAGTGACATATCCCAGGCCTTCTTCTTTCTACTGGTAAGTCCCCCAATTCTGTGCCAGTTGCCAGGAGGGATCTGGCAACCCTACATACAATAAACAGTGTGTAAGAAGACTGGATTACAAAGTTAGGATATAATACAACACTAAGAGTACAGTACAGTACAGCACAACACAATACAATACAATACAACAAAACAGTATAAGACATGACCTATAATAAATGCAAAAAAATGATTACAGAAATTCAAAAACAATGAGAACAAGATAATGCATACAATCAAGCCGTCCACGAACTATAGTCCTTGTCCTTTTGTAAAAGCATCCTCCCGAACAACTCCATTCACTACCACCCTGTGATGCCCTCCTGAGCAGTTCTGTTTTTCATCCGTTGTAGAATGGCCTTGCTGACCTCCCCAGGCAGGCTGTTCTGTAAGGTGGGGGCCATAACAGAGCATGCTCAGTTTGCTCAGCAGCCGCTGATCTCACGAGTTTGCAGAGTGGCCCCTTCAGAAGGCTTTGCTCAGAGGCATGCAGCTGTCATGTAACGTTCGCTTACCAATGATGAACTCCCCCATTTTTCTTGCATTGGAATTTTATTCATTTTCCATTAAAAAAAAGAATGGACATCTAATACCGATAGCAAGGAAGCCACAGCCCTCTGTTTGCCAGAGCTCAGCAAGGCTGTTAACGACAGGACATGCTGGGGATCCTTCATTCATAGGATGATCATAAGGTGGAAGCCCCTTGAGGACACTTTACATACACACCACTGGTAACGATCACTTAAATAATAAAGAACAAGACTGCAATGACCAGTCAATTCAAATATCGTCTACCTGGCACCTCAGTGGCAGCGGAGGCCCTGAGCCGGCCTTGGCTGGGAGGGCGGGGTAGAAATTTGACAAAGAAATAAAATAAATAAATACAATTATTTTCCAAAGTCTCATTAACGGTCAGGATCTGCCACCTGACTTGTAAGACAGAATCTGATTCAGATTTCTACCATGACCATCTTCAGATGCCCTTGCATGCATTCACTCAACAGGCCTCAAAGGGAGGTGGACTATGACCACTGTCCCTACCCCCGTGCCTGCGTAATCAGCTGCATGACTGCCGCAGCCCCTGATGTGCATACAAGTGTTTTGGCTGCGTGTGCAAAAGCCAGTCCAATCATACAAAGGAATCTGTGTGCATTCACTTATACTGTACAAATGAAGGGGCTCACTGCGGACGTCAGGCTGAGCAGGCAAGATCCTCTCTCTGTGTGTTCAGTGATTAGAGAGACGGATCCCTGAAGAGGACTGATACAATTGACATGTAGAGTCGAGAGTCCTTGTTACCTTCTTCAGAATCACACCCAGCGGTCTAGGAGCCACTTCTCAGCGGAGTATTTCCATGTTGTTAGGAAGTGTATACAAATTCAGCAGAAGTGAACATGGCCAGTCGCATAGCTCCTTCCCATCTGATCAGAAGCAGAAGGAAGGGTGCTGAATAGGCGGGGAATAGGGATGCTTGCCTACCTGCCAGTTTGGCTCATGTCCTATTTGCCATTCATCCAGCCGTTTGGCTGTTCCCAGCCTATGTCTATTCACAAGAGCAGAACTTGACTCCCAGCTAATGAGGGGTCAGGTAGAAGTTGGCTTCTGATCTCCTGCTGAGAAACTTTTGCTCTGTATCCAGAAAAACATTTTTGGGCAGTCAGGTGCCAATTCCCAGCTGATGTTGGTGGAGAGACAATCAGAAACCGAACTGATTTCCTTCACTTCTCCCTACATTGGGCTGCAGAGAAAAGAGTTGTTTTTCCTGTTTCTTTCCACAATGGAGCTGCCATAAAGTTTACAGCAATTCCTAGAGCTACCCTATGTAACTCCTGGGTTTTGACTAGGGCCCATTCTGCATCTAGAAGAAGAGAAGAAGAGATTGGATTTATACCCCAACCTTCACTACTCAAGGGAGTCTCAGAGCTGCTTACAAACTCCTTTCCCTTCCCCTCCCCACAACAGACACCCTGTGGGGTAGGTGGGGCTGAGAGAGCTCTGACAGAAACTGCTTTTTTTTCAAGAACAGCTGTGCCAGAACTATGGCTTGCCCAAGGTCATCCAGCAGCTGCAAGTGGAGGAGTGGGGAATCAAACCCAGTTCTCCCAGATTAGAGTCCACGCACTTAACCACTACACCAAACTGGTTCTCAAGTATTCCCTCTGTTGTTTTACCAGACCCACACTGGAACAGAAAAAAAAATGTGGCTCAAAACCACAATCAAATACCCCAGGCCAACACAATACTGACTGCAAAGTCACCCCTGAATGGTCATAAAACAGTAATAAATCTATGCAGACAGTACCATAAAACCAAAAGACCAAAGGAAGTGAAAGCGGCATGCAGTCTGGACGCTGCCATAAAATCCAACACTCAATCAAAGTGAAAGTGGCCTGCAATGCAGAGGGGAGTTTCTGTTCCAACGTAGGTTTGGTAAAACAGTGGAGCAAATGCTAGATGCAGAATGGACCTAGAAGTGATGTAGAGCAGCACATGATATTGCTGGGGGCCTGAGAGCCCTACTATACAGCGGGGTGGGTTGTTGTTTTTTTTGCCAAGGTGGAGGATCAGACATGCACTGCCAGCTGATAACCCCCTGCCAGCTTTGGATTTCCTCTGACGCTTTCCTGTGTTGCGAGGGAAGTGCTGGGAGATCATTAACTGCATCGCTGATCCCCCCCCCCCCCCAGCTGTGAGTTGGCTTTTAAGTTAACCACTAGGCAACTGCAAACTTTTTGCCAGCTGTTTGAATTCTTTGATGTGAGCCGGACATATTCTTGACTGTGTTGACAAACATACCCACTGGGAAACTCATGGCCTCCCTAGGAGAAAACCTACATGGGCATTTAATTCACACAGAACAACAGTGAAGCCACCTGGAGCCAAGAGGAAAGGCAGGGTATAAATATATAAATTAAAAAATGAAAAGGAGGAGGAGAAGAGATTGGATTTATACTCTGCCCTTCACTACCTGAAGGAGTCTCAGAATTGGAACCACTGTCGGCAACTATAAGATTGTTTCCCTAACATAATGAGCTTTCATACTGATATTAAAGAAGAGATTGGATTTATACCCTGCCTTTCACTACCCGAAGGTGTCTCAGAGCAGTTTACAATCCCTTTCCCTTCCCCTCCCCACAGCACACACCCTGTGAGGTAGGTGGGGCTGAGAGAGCTCTTTTGAAGACTGCTCTTGAGAGAACAGCTCTGAAAGAACTTGTGACTGAACCAAGGTCATGCCAGCAGCTGCATGTGGAGCAGTGGGGAATCAAACCGGTTCTCCCAGATTAGAGTCCATGCTACCTAACCACTACACCAAACTATAGCAATTCAGACCATTGATCTCACTAACTCAGCACTGTTTTCTGTGACTGGCAGCAGCTCTCCAGGGTCTCAGGCAGACAGAGGCTTTTCCCATCACATGTAATGCTGTTAACTGGAGACTGGAACTGAACCTGGGATCTTCTGCATGCAAGCAGTACTGAGTAACAGTCAGAGAAGTGCTTTCTGTACTATTGCATCAGTAGAAAAGAGTCTAGTAGCACCTTAAAGACTAACAAAATTTGTGGTAGGGTATGAACTTTCACGAGTCACTATTCACTTCTTTAGAAGTGTGTATTCACTTGTGTATTAGCGCATGAGGCCAGAATATGCCATATACCTCCACGGCGGCTCCTCTCTACAGGGTGAAAGGTTTGTAAAGAAACTTGTCTAATGGGAAACCATTTGGTAAACTAAAAAAGATGTTCAGCTGACAAAAGCATTCCCTGTGCTTTGGTTTCAGCTTATTTAGAGAGCTGTCACCCTCCGTCTCACCGTACGGTTGTGTCTTTGGAAACAGGAATGGAGGAGATCTGTGTTATTTGTCGCATTGCCTGCTAGCTGCCAAAAACAGACATGATGTGTGGTATGGCTTTTGTTGGGCAGGTTTTCTTTTGTTTCCCCATAAAATACTATTTATTTTCATGGCAATATGGCTCCCCAAAACTGGCACACCTGCCACATTTTCTGTTGTGGCAGCTAATACCAGAGATCAGAATGCAGCTGATATTTTCCAATGGTTTAATTCACTGGCTAATTTATTTCCAGTGTTGATTTTGATTTTTTTTTGGTCTTTGGCTTTGGCATTTGTTACATTCATTCAGTGACCTGTATAGGAGAGGAGGAGGAGGAGGAGAAGAAGAAAAAGAAAAAGAAGAGGAGGAGGAGGAGATTGGGTTTATACCCCACTCTTCACTACCCCAAGGAGTCTCAGAGCGGCTTACAATCTCCTTCCCCTTCCCCTCCATAGACACTGGGCACGATCATACGCATCCATGAACCATGCGAGAGGGATGACTCACCGGCAGATCAAAGCAGCATGATCACACCAGCACATCTGGGAGGCATCCTGCAACCGTCGGCAAGCTGTCACAAGCCGTTTTGATCTGCCGGAGAAGCGGAGTAAAAACTACTAGGGAAAATGCAGTAGCAAACGGTTTGCCACAGCCAGACTTTCCGTGTGATCACTCCAGTGCAAACTTGTGGCATCGGGGATAGTCTGATCAGGCTATCCCAACGCCATGCCGTTGTCCCCCCCCCCCCGCCCTTCTCAGTATGCGCATCATCACATACTGCGATTGGAAGCCCTGGGTGGAGAAGCAATTCATTGATCTCCCGTTTAAGCGAATCAGAAACCAACAACAACAACAAAAACAACCCAACTCGCCCGCAGTTGCATCTGATCACACAGCAGCTGGTTGTGCCGGCAGCTTCACTGACCTGTGTGATTGTGCAACTGTGGATCAAATTGCTCCAGAGCAAAATAGCCTCGCTTCCCCCCCAGATTATCTCGCTCGTGTGGCCGCGGCCACACTGTGAGGTAGGTGAGGTTGAGAGAGCTTTCTTGAGAATTGCCCTTGAAAGAATAGCTCTGAAAGAGCTTGTAACTAAGCCAAGGTCACACCAGCAGCTGAATGGGGAGGAGTGGGGAATCAAACCTGGTTGTCCCAGATTAGAGTCCATGCTCCTAACCACTACACCAAACTGAAGAATACCATAAAGAAAAGCACTGCACTGAATTTTTGGAAATTATTTCAGTTGTCCTTCTATTCTTATGTGAGGCACAGGATCCTGATAACACACATGAGGGCTGCTAGAGCCAGCCCTAGAATAGGATAAAAACCTTCCTTTCAGAAAAGGATCTCCCACCGCAGTCAAAGACTTTCTGATGGGGACTTCCAGAAGGAAACTACAAGGCAATCATCCAGAAGAAAATGCGATTCAGTGCACTTGCAAAGCTGGGGAATCAAGAGCCTCGTACATGGTTCCTTCCACCTCACAATTTGCACAATCATCTCTGGGGCCCTCAAACAATAGTACGGTTGATCTTTGCTGAAAACTGGCCCAGATGGTCCTCACTGAAGGACCAAGATGGCAATCCAGTACCCCTGTCTGGGAAGAACAAACTGACCTTGTCAGGGTCTGAGGCCCTCTGAGGACATTATACCCTCCCCTCTCCAAGCCCCATCAACCCCAGGATCCACCCCCAAATCTCCTGGGATTTCTCAAGTCAGAGCTGGCAACCCTAACCACCCCTGGTTCCTCAATGCATCATTTGCAACTTACTTGAATCCCCCCACACACTGAAAAACCCCTAAAAGCTAATGGTCAGCATGAAAACAAGGTAAGGCTTTCCACTGGGTGAACATTCCTATGTTATTTATTTTGTCCAGTTCCCTTTCAGTCTATATGTGAAGGGTGAAAAAGGAACAGAAAAAGAGTTTTAGATATCACATTTGTCATATATCAAGCAAAGCTACATCGTTTTAAAGTTATGGATTGGATACAAGTTCTCATAAAAGGACTGTATCAGCAAAACAGACCTCTCCTGCCACGTTTCCTGTGAGGCAGTGCTGGGGGGGGGGGGGGGTTGGCGGCTCAAGAACAGTAGGCCATGAAGCATGGGGAGTCAATCATTCTCTTCACTTTTCCTCAGCGAGTACAGCAAAAGTTTAGGCAAACGTGATGGGAGATTGTTTTGGTTGACTCCCATAGTTGCTGCTATGCCACCATGCCACATGATCTACTGTTCTTGAGGGTTTCTCAGTCCTTACCTTTATGGGGGAGGGTCAGGGCTACACAGAGGGAGGGAAGGTAGCAAAGTCCCTCTGTTCTCAGGTGCTTGGATCCTACCCAAGTGATGGTATCACTTTACTCTGCTCTGGTTAGATCTTGCCTAGAGTATTGTGTCCAGTTTGGGGCACCATAAGAATGACATAGACAAGCTGGAACATGTCCAGAGGAGGGCAATGAAGATGCTGTTTGCAAGAAGGAGGTGCCCCCTCCCTTAGAAGGGCACTCAAGAGTGGTACCTTCAATACATCTCCAACAATCCCCCTATCTACTAGTCCACTCCTGCTGTATAGCACCTAGGTCATGGTGAGCCGTTCAAAAGCATCCCCATGAGCCTCTGGAGACCAAGTCCTATGAACAAAGGTTGAAGGAGCTGGATATGTTTAGCCTGGAAAGGAGATGTTTAAGAGGTGATACGATAACCATCTTCAAGTACTTGAAGGGCTGTCATTTAGAGGATGGTACGGAATTGTTTTCTTTTGCCCCAGAAGGTTGGACTAGAACCAATGGGTTGAAATTAAATCAGAAGAGTTTTCGGCTAAACATTAGGAAGAACTTCCTGACAGTTAGAGCAGTTCCTCAATGGGCTCTCGTTCTTTGGAGTTTTTCAAACAGAAGCTAGATGGCCATCTAACAGCAATACTGATTGTGTGAACTTAGGCAGAGCATGAGAGGGAGGGCAGGAAGGGTTCCATCAGTGCTTAGTTCTTGTGGCCCTTTCTTACCCGCCCAAGGAAATGCTGATCACCACTTTGGGGTCAGGACACAATTTTTCTCCAGGCCAGTTTGGTCAGGGAGCCTGGTTTTTTTTTTGTCATCTTCTGGGCATGGAGCAGGGATCACTGGGGGTATGGAGAGGGAGGTATTTGTGAATTTCCTGCATTGTGCAGGGGGTTGGACTAGATGGTCCTGGAGGCCCCTTCCAACTCTGTGAGTCTATGATTCAGTATATCAGCAACTTGATAGCTACAGAGAATGGTTACGCACACCTTAAGCATCTATGAAAAGATTATCATCAGTTCTATAGATTCTGTAGTCCCCCCTCTTCCCCCATGAATTTAACAGATAACTAGAGTTTCAAGCAACTGGAACTGACTCCACACGTAGATAACGATTATAATACATTGGCTTGCAATCCCCCCCCCCTAAACCTAAGAAGCTACAGCTGTAACTTTTATATAAAAGTATGATTTCCCTTCCCTGAATAGAAATATGATTAAACAGAATAAAAGACAGTACTGCATGAATGCCTTTTCCTTTTAGCCCTCTTTTTTTTGTCCTGAAGCTGTTGTCCCAGGAGAGAGTCATATACAATAATCTAGATTCAGTCTTATGTTTAAGTAATCTTTATTTCACGTACCCTGTTTGGAGGGAGTAAAAGCATAACTAGGAAGAAAAGGAGAGTGGGAACATTGTGACGTCTCCAGTTAAAACAAAATCTTGATAAGCAAACCTCCTTGGAGAGAATGTGGCTTATTCAGAACACAGCTGTTTGATGTCACTCTTTCGATTAAACCTTTGATCCATCTATCCTGGGGTGATCTTTGCACAAAGCCCATGTGTGATGGTCTTTCAGCCATCCCCAGTTCTGGTCCACAGAGCTCTGAACAGCTACATGTGCACAGGACAGCTGCTTCTGGAGGAAACCTTCCTGTGTCCTCTTGCAAATGGGATCCATCATTACAGTTCCTGCAAAGCGGCAGAGTAAAAGAATATCTGGACATTCAGCAGATGTCCTTTCAATTAGGCCAGTATGCTCAACTTAATTAAGAACTGCAAATGGGTGAGTCCGCAGAGATGCTTTATCTGTGCACCAAGAAGTAACAGTATCAGGCAATATATAATGGGTTGGATCCTACCACTCTGCTCAGTTTGAAGTTTTACTCCAGCCAAGGGGCATTGATCCAGTTTAGGTGGCTCTCCTACCAACGCTCCTCCAGTGAAAGAGTCGCTTAAGAGGGAGGAAAGTTCCTCAGGGTGAAGTAGGGTTGCCAGCAGGAGGTGGCCAGCTGGTGGGAGACTGACTTGTGCAAGTGACATAATGACATCATTGGCAACATGATGACATCACTTCTGGCACAAAAATAAATGATGTCACTGCGTCACTGGTGACAGTTGAACCATAAAATTTTGACTGAGTGTTGGAGTGTCACTGGTGATGCAGTGACATTGCTTCCAGTCACATTGGAAGTACTGTGATCACCAGGGGTTATTTCATAGAAAAAGAGGTGCAGGAGCTCATTAGCATACCTATTAGTAGAACTCATTAGCATATACCACGCCCCCTGACATCACCAGAAGTGTGTCAGAATGGGAAGCAAAGGGGGGCATCTTCAAAAGCCTCCCTTCCCCTTCCCTTCCCTTCCCCAGCTGGCCTGCCAAGGCGGGCGGCTGGGGGGGGGGAGTGAAGCGAGAAGGGCTCCATAGAATACAATGGAAAGATCATGCCGCCGCCGCATAACTCTAAACAGAAGGGGTTTAAACTTTAAACCCCTTCTCACTTCGCTTCCTCCACAGGCCTGCTGGGAGCTGGGGGAAGGGCTTGCCATCACTGCCATTTGTGCCCACTAGGGGTGTGCAAATAATTTTTTTTTGGCCCAATTCAGATCGGGCCAAATCAGGCCACATCTGTTCTGGCTGCCGAAAGTTCTGGTTGGAGATCCTGGAGGTTTTTTGTCATCTTCTGGGCATGAAACAGCGGTCACTGGGGATGTGTGGGGGAGGTATTTATGAATTTTCTGCATTGTGCAGGGGGTTGGGCTAGATTACCTTGGAGGTCCCTTCCAACTCTATGATTCTATGATTCTACAGATGTCAAGCTTTGAAATTCAACCTCTTGTAGAGAACAGAGCCCAGAGCAAGAAGCAGAGTAAGCTTACCATTTACCCACTGGCATATGGCAATCTCCTGACTCGGCCCTGGAATCAATGGGGATGCTTTAGGAATTTCTGCTAATCTCTATGGTTTTTAAGGAGATATTAGGAAAGATTCCAAGTGACCTCACATCCTCTTGAAACTCTACCCTCCTGAGGCACCATCCCCAAAATTCCAAAGTCAGGAAACTCTAACCTTACAGATTTCGGCAGCCTGGAGGTGCTGCTCACTTTTTTTTTTTTTTAGCAAGTACACAGGCAGACTCTAGCACTGTGTACTTTTTAAAGTACTAACTTTTTAGGAGGGGAAACAGCTGATGGAAAAATGATTTTACCCCCTTGTTTTCCTGGGAGCTGGACTGAAAGGAAACAAATACAGACAGATCGGATTTGCCCATTGCAACTCTAATTGTAGAGGTAAGGACTGTGACTGTCTCAAAATATCAATGCATAAAACCCTTGGTTATGATTTTCCTTCAAAAAAAAGCTGCCACAAGGAGCTTTCATACATTTAAATTTGCTACATCACTAGTTTGTGATTCAGTAATAACGGGAAAAAGCTTTTTATATCTGACTTCAGCAAAAACAACCTCAAACTCTTAATGAAAATAGTTTGGGCACCATGAATGATTCAAAGATACTACCATTACAAGCATTTGAAAGAGAAATTATGGGGAAAATATCTTTCAATAGGAACATTTCTACTTGCAGTGGATTTAGGTGATCAATTCAATTTGCTTTGTATTTTAAAGAAAAAATTGCTAAACTTTTTTCAAGGGGTGGTGGTGGAGTGGCTGTTTTTAAACCAAATGACACCAAGATTGCAGCATACCCAAATTTCAAACAAAGTAGACCACATTATCCAATTATATACAGCCCTAAACAAGATGCCCCATAGCCATCATACTTGTAGAGAAAAAAAGGGCCCCACCCTCACATAGGAGGGGTGAGAGAAGAAGCAACAAACCAGAGCCACAGTTCTGCCAAGCCCTGTGTTTGGCTTGCCCTTGCCAGGACCTGCATTTCCCCAGCCTCTGTCTGGGAAATCCAGAGAATCAAAGAAAAACAAGATCCCTGCTGTTGTTGGTGGTAAGCACCTGAACTATGGGGATTTCTTGGAGTGTATGCGTTTTTTGTAATGCTCAAGAATTCCAAATTTGTAACCATTCCAGAAAATCATGGTAGTGACCTGAAACAGTAAGGTTCATTTCTGTTTTCAACTCCAGCATTCCGGTATGCATACCCCTAGTGATCACAGCATAGATACCACTAGCCAGGTATCACTTTTCAAGATAGTGCAAGGGCTGGCATGTTAATCAAAATGGGTTAAATGCTCATATGATACCTGACCATTCATCTACAGGCATGGATCTACACCTCTTTTAGAAGCAGAATATCATAATCTAGAGCAGGCTGACCCCTCACTCAGCTTTATTACCGACTTTATTACTGACTGACAGCAGCTCTGAGTTTAGAATGCAATGAGTTGGCCATCATTTAACCCCCTCCCGCAACAACATGCTCAAGACTTCCATTGACACACACAACTTTGTTGACAAGAATATGTAAAGTGTTCATCAGCACATAGATACCTCAAATCTCCAGATAGCCCCTTGCAAAGGTTTCTTATAAACATTAAGTAGCTTAGGGTACAAGATGGAACTCTGTTGGACACCTCCCAGCACCATCTTCTGGTACTGATGAGTCAAATTGGAACAAAATGGAGTGCAGTTCCTGACACCTAATTTAGCTACCTGGTACAAAAGAATATAACAGTCAACGGCAAAGATGGCCACTGAGACATGCGGGAGAATCAACATTCTCACACGTACCCTCTCTCTCTCTCCAGGCAAAGGTGATCAAAGGGTGTTTCATTTCCAAAACTAGGCCAGAGACTGGATTAAACTGAATCCACATCACCTGCCTCATCCAAGATAGCGTGGATTTATATACCTACTTGGACATCTTATATATACCTACTTGGACATCATCCAAGAAAAGATTTTGCAGATTTTGCAGTTGGTTTTTGTTAACATCTTTAAACAAAAATTATGCTCACTTACTTCTTGATATGATATGATAACCCTGGTTGAAGCCAACCAGGTCTGGTTCCCTTTTGGATGGAAGAATTCTGAAAACCCTATGTGCTCCACACCAAACCCGAGTTCTCAGACCAGTACTATAGAACTACTGTTTATGCACTACAAGACATATGTTGTAGTTTGGCTATTCAGGGTGATAAACCCGCACTCTGCCCCCTACATATTTTGATTCTGATTCTCTTGTGTTTAGAATTTCTCACTCTGTTGTTTATAGCTGAAGTGAAAGCAGATCATTTATCTATCTATCATCTATCTATTGATCATCCATCCATCATCTATCTATCTGATTTATAGACCACCCTCCCCTAGGCATAGGACTCAGGGTGGTGAACAGCATTTCAATAAATACACTTACAATCCGATTAAAACCATTAAAACAAGTAAAACCATTTGCCAAGTAAAACTGTTAATACAGCATTCATCTAAAACAATGGAAATACATCTTAGGTTTCCTCACTCCCTCAACCCACCTTGTCTTTGCTTTTTTCCACTAGTCTGTCACCATATCTCACCCTATTATGGGCTCTGCTCCTGCATAATTATTTAAAACCAACGTGAACTTGATCAGCCCCCTTAACGAGAGCCAAAGCTCATGCTCATGCAAGGATAGATGTTAATTCCAGAAACAGTGTCAAATTGAGTGGGCCAATCAATGGGAACAGGGAACATTTTGCATACCCACTGTGCAAATAGTAGTGGCAGGTGGCAGTGGTGCTATTTTCAGGCAATAACTGTTACTGTGTCCAACTGTGAGTTAACCTGGCCACTGTGACAATAGTTCCCAAAGCAAACAGCAGCTTGCTTAGTGCAGCAGGAGATAAGACCTTGCCAGCAGCAGTCACCGAGCTGCAGACTGCTATTGTCCCTGTAACCTGTACGCAGCCTCCAGTCCTGTACGAAAGCCTTCCCTGATGTCCTTTTCGACCAGAGGTACGGCAATATTACCAGGATTTCCACTCATAACTTAAAGTGACCCTGACTCGTTGCTTAATAGCAATTTTAGTAATGCACATCAGGCATTTTTTTTTCCTAATTGGTCACTAAGTGCAACAATTAGCAGAGTCAGCCATCTGGTGATGCCATGCAAAGATAACATGGATCACAGTTCACTCTTAATGATGAAGTCAATTCATGTTATTTATTTGTAGGCAAAAGTGGATAGCTGTCAGAGTCCACAACAAGGTTCCCTCCCCCAAAGGATCTAGATAACTTTCATGCAGTTTGGACCCTTAAAAGAACCGGACCTGTGTGTGTGCCTTCAAATCACTTCCAGCTTAGGGTGACCCTATGAATCAATGACGTCTCAAGAGTCCTGTTGTTAACAGCCTTGCTCAGGTCTTGCAAACTGAGGATTATGGCATTCTTGATTAAATCGATCTATCTTACGTTGGGTCTTCCTCTCTTTTTCCCGAATTTTTTGTATTTTTCGTGTGTGTGTGTGTGTGTGTGTGCACATGTGTATGTGTGCACCTGGAAGTCATGGCAACCTCTGGTGACTGACCCCTTCTGGGGGCCTGGAGGATATTCAGAGAGGTGGCTGAATAAAGCCTGCCCCTGCCTCCCAATTGCTGGTATTCCAAGGAGGTTTCCCATCCAAGCACTTGCCAGAGTTGACCCTGCTTAGCTTTTGAAATCTGATGTGATCCGGCTTGCCTGGGCTGTCCAGGTCAGGGCATGTTGGGACTTCCTCTTTTCCTGCTGCCTTCAACTTTTCCTAGCATTCTTATCTTTTCCAGTGGCTCTTGTATTCTCATCACGTGACCAAAGCGCGATAGCCTCAGTTTGGCCATTTTAGCTTCTAGGGAAAGTCCAGGCTGGATTTGATCTGGAACCCACTGGTTAGTCTTTTTCACAGTCCAGGGTATCCGTAAAACTCTCATCCAACACCACATTTCAAATAAATCTTTCATCATGGTCCAACTTTCATACCCATGCATAGCAATGGGGAATACTATGGCATGAATTAACTTGATCTTGGTCACATCCTTACACTTATTACTCTTTTCTAACTCCTTCATGGCTGCCCTTCCCAATCTCAATTTCCTTCTGATTTCTGGGTTTCAGTCTCCCTTTTGGTTGATGATGGAGCCAAGGCATAGAAAATCTTGAACAATTTCAATTTCTTTGTTTTCAACTTTAAAATTGTATAATAATCCAGTAGTCATTACTTTTGCCCTTTCCAGCTATAATCGTGCTTTGGTACTTTATGCTTTAACCTTCATCAGTAGGTGAAGGTTAAATTCTAGCAGAGTTCAAAGTCAGTGTGGTGTGGTGTTTAAAGAAATGATCTGAAAAGTAGACCTGAATTTATAGTATGGAGAAGAAACACAACCAGTACCTAGTTTGTGCAGTGTATGGGAAACTGGAGCTGCCTAGAACATTTGCTATTTTTGGTCCTAGGCAGAAGTGGTACATAAAATTCATATGCTGGTTCTTATTCATTAGACTTCACGTTCCTGGGATCCAAGATCACTGCAGATGGTGACTGTAGCCATGAAATTAAAAGACACCTGCTCCTTGGGAGGAAAGCTATGGCAAACTTAGACAGCATGATAAAAAGTAGGGACATCACCTTGCCAACAAAAGTCTGTATGATCAAAAAGCAATGGTATTCTTAGTAGTAATATATGGTTGAGAGAGTTGGAGTATAAGGAAGGCCAAGCGCTGAAGAATAGATGCTTTTGGATTATGGTGCTGGAGAAGACTCTTGAGAGTCCCTTGGATTGCAAGGAGATCAGATCAGTCAATCCTAAAAGAAATCAACCCTGACTGTTCCCTGGAAGGCCAGATACTGAAGCTGAAGTTCAAATATTCTGGCCACTAAATGAGAAGGGAGCACTCACTGGAGAAGACCCTGATGCTGAGAAGGATTGAAGGTAAAAGAAGACGGGGATGGCAAAGGATGAAATGGTTAGACAGTATCATCGATACAACAAACATGAAATTAAGCAAATTCTGGAGCACGACAGAAGATAGAAGGGCCTGGCGTTATGTGGTTCATGGGGTCACGAAGAGTTGGACTCGACTGTGCGACTGAACAACAGCAACAAAAAATTCATTAGAAATATTTCCAGCCATTTGAGAAATCTGCAGATGATACAGCAGTTTCAAACATTTTGTATGCACCTTTCTATTAACTGAAAACAGTAGCTTATTCTAGCCCATTTACCCTTAATGGTGGGCCAGGCCATGCAAGAGTGTTGCACACCAATCTGAAGTGAATTTAGGGTCGTTGTTGTTGTTGGTATAGTGGTTAGAATGTTGGGCTCTGGGATTCACAGGTTCAGTTCCTCACTCTGTCATGGAACTGGCTGGGTGACTTTGGGCCAGTTGCTTTCTCTTTGCCTAACCTACCTCACAAGGTTGTTTTGGGGAAGATAACATGAGGGAGAGAAAAGAGTATATGTATTTAAATAAAATAATGCTACTCAATTTCACACATTATTCCTCTTTTTTGTAATTTTACTTATTCCTATGGTATCAGTGAGATATGACAATACCAACTTCAACAGGAAAGCTGTTCACATTTACCCAATTTCCCACATTATTCCTCTTTTTTGTAATTTTACTTATTCCTATGGTATCAGTGAGATATCACAATGTCAACTTCAACAGTAAAGCTGTTCACATTTAATTAGGAGTAAGTTCCTTTGAGCTCTCTGTGATTGACAGTGCAATGCTAAGCAGAGTTACACCCTTCTGAACCCACTGACTTAAATGGACTTAGGAGTGTAACTCTACTGGGATGGTACTGCTAGTACTGCTTAAACATGCACAAGACTGTTCTGCATACCATCGCAGAGGATCTTTAATCTCACCTAAATTTCTCCGTCAAATCTAATGAAACTATGCAGCACAAATCTAATGAAACTAATGAAGCACTAAGACTATAAAATCTATGATGCAATGTGACTGTGAGCAAAATATACCAAGGAACTCTGCACTACATGATTCTCCATGTATATACATTCCAAGAAGACTGTACCCGGTGGTATCTCCTTATATGTGACTGTGTTTTTTCGTATAGTGAAATTCCTTTCAGCTATACCACTTGAGCTAACATTACAGAAGCTCTGCCAGCTGTGAAAGTTTTAATTGAGCATAATTAAAATTAAATTAACAGTGTTCAGGGACCAAGTGGTGACTTCAAGAAATAGAAGTAAATAGTACAGCATCCTTTGCTTTCTTAATATATTAGTTCTTTCTTTGGGGAATAGCTATTTTGACTTATGGGCTACTGAGTTAATGACTATGTTGGATATGAATCTCTGAATGTGCAAAATGGCAAAATCACTGTCATTAACTCAACACTGTAAAGTTACTGATGACCGCACACATGCTGACATGGTGGATTTTCTTAATTTTATAAATGACTTTCCATTAATAAAGTGCTTTCTTTTTGTTTGTGGGTCTGTGGCACAGGAGCACAGTTGACTTATGTGGGCAAACAATTGGTTGGATCCAGCCAGTGTTTTCACTCAGTCCTGCTCAATTCCTCTCCTCACTACAGCTCCAATCCCATATAGTTTTCCACTATGAAGATCCTAACAGCATAACCTTTTCTGATGGCCAAAAGGAACCTTTCCTTCAATTTTTGCCAACAAAAATCTGGTTGGATCCAACTTAGTGTTTCTTTATAAGCTGTCAAATTCATGTTTGAACCTATTGAAGCATAGTTTCATGGAATTTAATGGAATCCCACCAAAGTAGAGAAGATGGCCTTCTGCAACAATAGTAGCAATGACACAATGATCAGCTGAGATTCTCTGCTTAGCTCATGCAAAACTTTTGAAGTACTCACTTCTACAGGGAGGCCCAGGGAGGCATGGGTTGGCACATGTTGTGTGAATTTTCCCTCTTTGGGGCGCCTTAAGCAGGAGTGAGAGAGGAGAGTTTGTTTTCCTGATCTGTTCACACTTCTTAAATGTACATTTATGTTTAGTTTGTGTGTGTGTGTGTGTGTGTATGTAGAGGGGTAAATCCCATCTCTGTTCCATTGAGGTATGAAGAGGGGCTGCTTATCCCCAGGAAGAGACAAATTTAGGCTCTCAGACCTTGGTTTATAGCTTACGGCTCACAGCACATGCCTTTGGATGAACCAGCCAGTGAGGTGAGGACAGGCCCAGGACGTAGTCTGTTGTAAGCTGCTTTGGGTCCCTTTGAGGAGACAAGCAGGCTGGGGGTGGGGGGAGATTTTCCCCTATTTTCTGCAGCCCTGCTTGCCAGAATGTGTAAGAAAAGCTTCTGTCCTCTGCAGAGCTGTAGGCTGGCTGCCAATCATGCCCATGAGGCGGGTGGGGGTGGGGGTCAGCTTCTACTTCACTTCTCCCCAAATCTGGATAAGCTACACAGAATGGTTGAAAGAAGTCCTACCGTATCCCTCCGTCCCGTATCAGCTCTACCTGTCTGCCAGCACGTGTGAGCAGATGCAACCCCGAAAGATGAAATGTGGCTGATAGGATTCAGGAGTCAACAATAATAAGGCTACACTCTTCGTAGTGTACGGACAGTTTTTTAACACATTGCTTTGAGCTCACCTGGAGTCATAGGAATCATGGTCCAGTCATTCTTTGGAAGTAGTGAATCCTTCAGAATTTCATCAGCTGATTTGGTGTGTGCCCACTGCTGCGGTGATTCTTATTTCACAAGCCGAATCACGTTACAGTTACCTACTGAATCGTACCAAAGATGCCCTCGATTATTTGCTTCTGTTCATCATGCTGGGTCCACCTTGAACAATGAATATCACTGAATTGCGATATTACTGTCAGGGGATTTGAGGCAAAATTTGTAGATAGAAACTTTCCATTCACTGACCTTAAAACAATTTAAGCAGCACTTTCTGCCATTATGGAATTTAGTGTGCTCTTTTCCCAGAGAGGAAAATAACATCCATTGAATGCAGAGCGATAAAAATCAACTAGCAAGTATACTCATGATAATAGAGAGAATCCTCTCGCATGTTATCCTCTTTTATTTTCCTGCCACAAAAAATAAAGGACAAGCCTTAAATCTAACTGAAGTATAATGTAAAAAAGTGGAGGAGTTATCATTTTTATTTTGGCTGACTTCGCAGGAGATTTCTACAGATGATGTGTGAAGCTGTTGCCTCAGATGTACGAACCAAAAGAGTTGGTGGCCCCAGGACCTATCGGAGGGGAGGGGGCAGTGAAGGCGAGGACCCCCTCACAATCGCCCCCCCCCCCAATAAACACAATCACACACAGTGTTTTTGGAATAAATGTGGAATAAAATGGCCACAACTTTATTGGTTACAGCTGTAAGCAGCATTGGCACAGCATGGGTCCACCAGATCTGGTACTGACTGTCCCCTCCCATCAGTCAATGTGCCCCACTCCACCCAACCTGGAATGGCATGTTTCTGGATTCAAGAAAGCTGTGTATGTGCTGCTACAAATTTTTATACATATACATAAATAAAATTATAAATCTATACAAAGTACACTGTTGTAAACATATTGGTATAAATCCGACGAGAATCGGACGAGATATTATTCCGGAGATTCTCGTCAGACTTATGCCAATATATTTACAATAGTGTACTTTGTATAGGTTTATAATTTGTAGTAGTGATGTTAGTTTGTATAAGGTTTATGCGTAAAACTTTGTAGCAGCATGTCCACAGCTTTCTTGTTCCTTTCCCCCCTTATATTTGTGGCTGTGATTCTCTAATGTGTATGTTTCTGGATTCCACAAGGACGATCACCACTAAGTGGTCTCCCCTGCCATCTGAGTGTGAGGGCAACCCGTGGGCAGCCCCCAAGCTGAACATGCCCCCTGTACCCTCACCCCAAGATCCTTTAAGAGAGGGTCTCCATATGCTGGGAAATGGCACACAGGCCCCCAAATGGATCTGATCCCATGCTGATACCGCCCTGAGGTTGTGACAAAGAAGTGCACAGTTCCCCACTCCCAGAGGTGGTACCCACTAACCATTCAACATTTCCTGTCTAGCACTAACACATAGAGAGGGATAGGTGGGCTAGCCAGGGGAGGAGGGGCAGGGGAGGAGGGGCAGATGATGCAGCGTGCTCCCCCCCCCAGTGGTCCATCCAGTTCCCCTGAGCCCAGATCAGGTCCAGCCATTGGCCCTGTAGGTAAGGGGAGGGACAGTTTTTCCCACTGCTGCAGCTGCCCATCCTCTTGACCACCCCTGTAGCCCTTCTTTCTTACTGGATGTTGCCATTATGACTGCCTGCCACCCCACTGATTCCCTTGCGTGTGGGAATGCAAACAGGGCCAACAGTGAGTCATGGCCCCACATTTAGAGATTTTCCTTAATGTCTACTGTGGATGCCGAAGATGGTATAATTACACCTAATTTGTCTCAATTATATTGAGTGTCATGCTTCTTGAATTAGCACTAATACAACAACATGTTGTTTAATGTCTGATCCTGGAATTCTCAGCAAAAGCCTGTTATAGGTAGCAGGGCTGCACACAATAGCTTCTGTGGCACCCTTCTGATTGGCTGGTCAACATGAGGGAGCCAATAGAGCTCTCATGCCTTATTTGAAGTTGTTAGTGGTGCAAAACCCTGACTTGGATGACCCAGGCTAGCCTAGTCTCATCACATCTCAGAAGCTAAGGAGGGTTGCCTCTGGTTAGTAATTGGATGGGAGACCACCAAGGAAGTCCATCTTAGTTGGCCTCCCTGCTTTAGTTCCCAACCCACTGAAAGGGCCAATTCTCATTCCACCTTGTGGCCCCAACGGCTTTATATTGTTGCTACCAATTTTATTATTTGTTGTTTTAATGATTTTAATGTGATTATTGTAATGAGTCTGACTCGATTTGTTGTGATCCGCCCTGAGCCTGCTTTGGGGTGGGCGGAATAAAAACCCCAAAATAAAATAAATAAAATAAATAAATATGCAGAGGTAGGCGGTGGCAAACCACCTCTGAATTACTCTTACCTTGAAAACCCTCTGGTTGTAACTTGATGGCTCTTTCCACCAGCACAAAGCAATGCCCCAGTACTATCGGCTGGGAACAAAATTATAGCTGGTGTGATCTGCATCATGACTCTGTAATCCTGAAAGGAGAATTAAAGACTCAGCATTAGGGGAAGGGGTAATCGGTTGGCCGTTTACAACTTGAGATCTTTCAGGCCAGTTTGACCAGGGATCCTGGAGATTTTTTGTCATCTTCTGGGTGTGGAACAGCGGTCACTGGGGGCATGGGGGTGGAGGTAGTTGTGAATTTCCTGCATTGTGCAGGGGATTGGACTAGATAATTCGGGAGGTCCCTTCCAACTCTATGGTAATATGATTCTATGATTCTTTCTTTTTGGGAATAAGTCTGATATTTATCCTTTTGTGGAGCATAAATCTCACTAACGTGTTCAGATCCACTTACGACTGGGAGAGCCATCTGTCTAGCTTCCAGCACTCCATTGTACTTGGACAGCTCTTGTTGATAGAATTCTTCATTCTATTTTCCAGCTGCAGTCAGTGGAACCATCAGAGGGTAGGCAAGAAATACTTAGTCATCCTTCCTTTATGCCTTAACTGAGTTCAGCTGAAAATCTTCCACCTGAGAAACAGCAGGAAGCTGGCATGGTAGAGTGGTTACAGTTTTTGATTAGGATTTGGTAGACCCAGGTTCAAGTCCCCAGTCTGCCTTGGGAGCTCACAGAATGGCCTTGGGTGAATACCTGAAGTGAGGTCACTGTATGGCCAGCAACGTTATCTATCTATCTATCTATCTATCTATCTGTCTGTCTGTCTGTCTGTCTGTCTGTCTGTCTGTCTGTCTGTCCGTCCGTCCGTCCGTCTGTCCGTCCGTCTATCGGCTGCTCTCCCCACACGCAGGCTCAGAGCGGCTTACATAGCCTGGCTGGAAGCCAAGGTGCGTATATATATTAAAATCAATTAAAACACAATTAAAAACAGAACAGTCATGACAATAACAATAAAGTGCTCAGTGGCATAATGTGTATACCCAACGTTCTCCAGCTCTAGATATCAGGCTTGGTGATAACCACGGCCAGTCGCAGCCCATGTAGAGTATGATGGTCATGGGATTGGGGGGTGGGGGGTGGCTCCTATTTATAAGCCTGGCGGAAGAGCTTCGTCTTGCAGGCCCTGCGGAACTGCATGAGGTCCTACAGGGCCCTGATCTCCTCTGGGAGCTCGGTCCACCAGTAAGGAGCAGCCACCGAAAAAGCCCTCGCCCTGGTAGCAGTGAGCCTGGCTTCTCTGGGGCCTGGGATAACCAGACAATGTTGTGCCCCAGACTGTAGTGCCCTCTGGGGTATATATGGGGAAAGGTGGTCCCTCAGGTATATCGGACCCTGGCTGTTTAGGGCTTTAAAGGCAAGCACCAGCACCTTGAAACAAATCCAGTATGCTATAGGTAGCCAGTGCAGTGCCTTTAGCATCGGCTGGATGTGCTCCCATCTAGGAAGACACATCAATGGCCTCGCCATGGCATTCTGCATCAGCTGCAACCTCTGGATTTGCAACAAGGGCAGCCCCATGTAGAAAGCATTACAATAGTCTAGCCTCGAGGTGACTATTGCATGGATCACTGTAGCCAGATCATCACAATCCAGGAAGGGAGCCAACTGCCGCACCAGCTGCAGGTGGTAAAAGGCCGACTTGGCAGTGGCTGCTACCTGGGCCTCCATTGTTAAGGAGGGATCCAGGAGCACTCCCAGACTCCTAACCACTGGCGCAGGCACCACTGGTGCCCCATCAAAGGTCGGGAGTGGCAGCCCCAACCTTGGACGGCCCCGACCCAGGCACAGGACCTCCATCTTCACTGGGTTCAGCTTCAGCCTACTCAGCCTAAGCCATCCAGCCACAGTGTGTAATGCCCAGTCCAGGTCATCCAGTCCAGAGCCCTGGGATGCCCCTGCCACCAGTTAGCATCCCCCTGCTGCCCACTGGTTGCCAGGGGGAACTTGGCAACCCTAAATAACTGGCAGTACTAAGACAGTCAAACATATGCTAGGTAAAGTAGAATGAAGGAGAAAACACTATTTTAAAAGTTTTAAAAAACTATCAGGGCTATTTTTGGGCAGGAACGCACAGGAATGGAGTTCCAGCTGGCTTCTGAGTTGGCCATGCCTACAGGCCCCCCCCCCACTGGGTTCCCCGGGCACTTCGCAAACCATGGGGCATCCTGGGTAAACCAAGCCAATCCAGGGAGGGAAGGCAGTTTAAACTGCCTCGCCTCCTCGGGTTCCCCAGGCACCCTGCAGCCGCAGGGCACCTGGGGAAGCCGATCCTGGGAGGGAGCTGCACTGTCTGGGGTGTGGCCTAATATGCTAATGTGTTTCTGCTATTCTCCTCAGGTTTGGCTTATTATGCTAATGAGTTCCTGCTGGGCTTTTTCTACAAAAAAAGCCCTGAAAACTATAATGTTCAAATGCTTCCTTAACAAGTAACTCTGAGGAGAATATTAGACTGGAAATTTGCGCTAGAGGTTATAGGGACATATGACCCATGTTTACTTCGAGATCTGGGTTGTTGAGGTAATTTTCATTCCATATAGCCACACATGGAGAAAGTGTTACATGGGGATGTTCAATTTAATTATTCAGCGTGGTATAGTGAAAAATAGGATATGATGTGGAAACTAGCACAGTAGATTGGCCTAGACACAATATGGACTCTGCAGTCTCCTAGCTCCATCTTTCCCCTCACTAAATGGTAGAAAAGGCTACTTTTGAAGGACCTCAAAGGCAAGGGACTGAGGCCAAGTTCAGACTGGCAGTTTGGCCCGATATAGGCCTGCTTTGCCAGCAGATTAAGAGAGCCCGTTCACACAGCCACAGCTGCCTGGCATTGCCATGCCGCACTCACCCCGTCCTGAAGCACTTTTATCCCACTTTAAAAAGGTACCTGGTGAAACCGGTGTCAAGCCATTTGGATGCGTGTTCATCCCACTTCCTGGCAGTGTGGACAAAAATAAGCTGTACATCAAGCGGTACCGATAATGTGAACCTGCTGATCCGGCTGCTGCACCCATGCACCTATGCGCCCATGCACCTACGCACAGGTCAGCAAAATGGACCAAAGCCACACGCCACTGTGGTGCTGCCGCCAGGGGCCGCCCCACAATGTGAACGCTCCATTCTGCCTCCTCCCCGGTATGGTCCCACCTCAGTCCACGCAGTGTGACCGGAAAGCCCCACAACAACTCGGCCCAGGTCTTTTTGCCCTGCTTCCCTTGTGCTTCATTTTGCCAATCTGTCCTCAGCCTGAGTGAAGACTGGAGATTCAGTCTGCTTAGTGAGGCAGAGATGAAACTGGTCATAAACTCAGTCTCACTTTCCCCCCTCACACCCTAGAAGCATAAAAGAAGGGAAAGCAACTTTTCTACTCTTGGTCTCTTGGCACATCCTGGTAACATCCAAAGCTACTCTATGCATCATAATTCTGTTCTCTCAAGATTGGTTCACTTCAGTGAATTTATTAACTAAGGGTTGTGTGCGCTGAACAATGGCTTCTCTTTTTTATTGAAGCCTTTCTGAACTGAGTTTGGTGTTATAAAAACAGTGTCGTGCTGAGTATGTAGAAAAACATTGTGCAAGCTAGCCTGAATGATTTCTACAATCAGAAATGAAATGGTGCTGATGTTGAGCTTTAAAGCCTTGTATGGCTTGGGACCAGCATACCTGAAGGACTGCCTACACCCTTATGAACCTACCCAACCACAATGGTCATCTTCTGAGGCCCTGCTTTGGATGCATGAGGCAGGTATCAAGTTGGAGAGGGCCTTCTAGGTCATGGAACCAAAATTCTGGAACTCTCCCCAGGGAGACTGGTCTGTCCCCTTCTGTTACCATCTTCCATCAATAGCTAAAGATGTTGTTGCTGTTGTTTTGTCTGGCGTTCCCTCTGTAATCCCTCCTACCTGCACTATGTTTTAATTGTTCTATGTTTTTGTATCTGAATTTTAGTTTGGTTTTAATGATAAGTTTTTGTTTGGCTTTAGGGGTTTTTAAGACATATTTTTTTCATTACGTGTGTTTTTAATCTGTTAGCTGTCTTGGTGTCCCTGATGGGGCAGAAAGGCAGAGTATACATTTCGTAAATAAATCAATAGATTATATCCATTACATCACAATAGTCACAGTTGCTAAAAATGGCTTCTGGTTTTCCTTGAACACTTCAGTTTCAAGCAATTTTGTCACCTCAATTCCAGTGCTGATACTATCCTCCTGGGTCTCCCTGCCAATAAATTCCAGTAATAGTAATAGCAAGTACTAATGGATTCTGGGAATTTTTAAAAAGCAGAATACAATTTTTAGAATAACATTGTCAAACTAATGGCTGGGTCAGTGTGATGTCATAGAGATCTGGGTTCATATCCCTACTCAGAGCCAGTTTGGTGTAGTGGTTAAGTGCGCGGACTCTAATCTGGGAGAACCGGGTTTGATTCCCCACTCCTCCACTTGCACCTGCTGGATGACCTTGGGCAAGCCATAGCTCTGTACCAGCTGTTCCCTCAAGGACAGCTTGGGAAAGAGCTCTCTCAGCCCCACCTACCTCACAGAGTGTCTGTTGTGGGGAGGGGAAGGGAAAGGAGATTGTAAGCCGCTCTGAGACTCCCTTGGGGAGTGGAGGGCGGGGTATAAATCCAATCTCTTCTTCTCTTCTTCTTCTTATAGGGTTGCCAACTGCCTGGAGGGAAAAAAAGGCCTATCCCTTTAAGTAGAGCCTTAAGGTAAAGGTTTCCCTTGCTCGAAAGCCAGTTGAATATGACTCTAGAGATGTGGTGCTCCTCTCTGTTTCCAAGCTGAAGAGTCAGCGCTGTCCAAAGACTTCTCTGTGGTCACATGGCAGGCATGACTAGACACCAAGTCACACTGAAGTGGTACCTCTTTATCTACTTGCAATTTCTTGCTTTCGAACTGCTAGGTTGGCAGCAGCTGGGGCCAGAGATGGGAGCTCACTCCATCATGCAGCACTCAGGTCTCAAACTGCTGAACTACTGATCTTCCGGTCTGCAATTCAGTGTCTTAACCACTTAAGCCACTTAAGTGGTTATTTCCAGGTGATTATTTCCAGGTTATTTCCAGGTGATGTTATTTAACTCTATGTCATGAAAAGCTCCAGCTGCCCATTTCCACATGTCAAGCCTCTGTTATAGCAACAGGGCGTTTTTCTTCCAGGCCTGTTGGCACACTACTCAGTCGCAATGCTCCCTGGGTGATTTTGGCTACTTCTTGGTCTCAGTTTAATCCGACCCATATGGCAGTTGCCCAGAGGAGCAGAGAGATGTGTACCTTGCCCTGACCTCTTTGGGAGAAGAACATAATATAAATATGAGAGACACGAGGATTAATGTCCAGATTTACAGAAGAGAGAGAGAAAGGAAAACAGAGTTTTATGCCCAGTGTTACAGTGTGTGTGTGTGCGCGCGCGTGTGTGTAAAAAGGAAAGGTCATCACACCTTCTAAAACGAGGGTAAGAGTATTGTTTCCTGGCATGCCAATTGCCATGGTCACCTCTTCTGTGAGGCTGAAATCTAATCCCACCAATTAAAAATTAAGCTGTTAAAAATAACAGGGTTGGCAAGGGGAGGATGACCCTGCCCTTGATACCAGGGTCACATCTTTTTTTTTCTATTACAGATAATAATGAGTAATATTTTTTGGCTTGGTTTTGAAGAGAGGGCAAGGCCACTGAGAAAAAACAATAATGGGTGAAGGTTTCGCAGATTGGCTTGGGTTCTGGAAGGGAGGGGTAAAAGGACTGTCATGGGATTTGGTGAGAAGAAGGCAAGGGCACTAGTTGAAACGTTGGCAGGGAGGGGGAAATGGGATCTGAGTGAATAGCCAAGATTCCCAACAAATTTTAAAGGTCCTTCCTTGTATGCATTCAAGATTAGCAGTACCTTCCTAAACTGAGTTACAGTTTTTTATCCCATTTAAGTTCTGAGACTTAGAGGGGTGTAGCTGT
This sequence comes from Lepidodactylus listeri, assembly GCA_029233225.1. NCBI lineage: Eukaryota > Metazoa > Chordata > Lepidosauria > Squamata > Gekkonidae > Lepidodactylus > Lepidodactylus listeri. The sequence goes on from JARCFY010000005.1 coordinate 24,981,336, forward strand.
GCTCAGGGAGGCATTGCGAATTGTAAAAAAAGCGATATGTTTCAAAAATATTTGTTGTTCCCACTACTTTTACCACATAGGAATGAAATAGTAGATGTCTCCCTTACCCTGATCTTCTGCAAGGTGCTGCAAAAGTCAGTAAAAATTTTTGCCTGTCATGTGGTAGGAGGTAAAAGGAGAAGGAGATGTTCATGGGGGCAACAAGATCATGCTCCTACGCTTCACTGCAGGCCATCAGAGTATGTGACAAGGCAGGGAGCATCAGCCTAATTATTTTAGCTGGGGACAGGATATATAAACTGTAGTCACACATGCACTAAATAATCCAGTTCACTTTCAGTGCACTTTCCAACTGGATTTTACTGTGCGAACTAGCAAAATCCAGTGGGAAAGTGGATTGAAAGTGGATTATTTAGTGTGTGTGACCACAGCCATAGTCTGTCACATCCATGCACAATAGAAGAAGAAGAAGAAGAGATTGGATTTATATCCCGCCCTTCACTCACTTAAGAGTCTCAGAGCGGCTTACAAACTCCTTTTCCCTTCCCCTCCCCACAACAGACACCCTGTGAGGTAGGTGGGGCTGAGAGAACTCTTTCCCAAGCTGTCCTTGAGGGAACAGCTGGTACAGAGCTATGGCTTGCCCAAGGTCATCCAGCCAGGTGCAAGTGGAGGAGTGGGGAATCAAACCCGGTTCTCCCAGATTAGAGTCTGCGCACTTAATCACTATACCAGACTGGCTCTCAATAGGGTTCTTAGGCTCATGCCTGGAATCCCCATAAGACTTTGGGGGTGGGGAATGGGGGAAAGAATATTGTTAATACATCAAAATCACTTCCTGTGAAAAAAACAGAAATTATGTCACTGACACTAGGATTTCACCAATCTCTATGGTAAAATAATAGAGATTGGTGAAATCCTTGAGCATCAGCTTTTCTGGATTTTGAATCCCCTGATTCATAATGAAGTCAAAGTCTTTGCCTTCAGTGCTGTTTTAATACGAGTCCATCTGATTAACAACATGGTGCTGTAGTTTCAAAATGACCATATAATCCCTCACTGGCTGGGATTAATGCAGGAAGGAAACAAAAATAAATAAATAACAAGAAGGAAGACTTGCAAGGGCTTGTGATGTAGGAGAAATCCACTAAACCATGGGTCCCAGCTTTCTCCCCCCTTATTGTGCTTCCCCCCTTCAATCCCCCTTTCCCTCTCTTCAGTCATCCAGTTTCCCTCCCCCGCAAATGACACAATCACATGCTTCCCTGTCACCCACCCATTCATTGTGTTCTTGCCCCATTTGTTCCAGTGTTGTATATCACATCCTCCATTCCCTCCCCATCTCAGTCTATCACTTAGTTTCTTTTCCTGTTGTCCACCCCTCAAGTCTTTCCTTCTCTGGATGATCTGTGTTTTAGTTTTTGTTATCATTGCTTTACTTTTTTATATAGCATCTTCGGTTGCTACATAAACTAAGATGTCAGCTTGGGGTTTTGTGAAGGTTTTTTTGAATATTTTTTCTTTTTACTTTTTAAAGTTTTTTTTAACCCCAAATCATTTTTTTCTAGCTGCTGATTTTTTTTTTGCACAAAACCTAGTTTCCAAAAAGATGTGTGGAGATGTGGATGGCCCTCTTGTGGATTTTTTTGATTCACACAATGGGACCACCCATCACTATTTGATGGTCACTAGCTGTGAAGGAAAGAATGGCTACAAAAATGTCAATAAGGTAAAAAACAATATTTTTAAAGAGGCCATTTTTGACTTCTCAATAGCACAACTGTTGTCTGAAAATGATCATAGACAAACTTTTGGTTCCACCCTAATAATACCGTATTTTTTGCTCCATAAGACTCACTTTTTCTCCCAAAAAAAGTGGGGGGAAAAGTGTGTGCGTCTTAAACCCCCCTCACCTTTCCCAAGCCATGGCACCGAGCAGACCTAGGTGCATCTTATGGTCAGGTGTGTCTTATGGAGCGAAAAATACGGTAAGTATAGTAAGCATTTCTTAAACAACAGGACTTATAACTTCCATGCACACATCGAGAATATTTGTATACCCACCTTTTTTCTGAGAATCTCAGGACTCAAGATATTTATATTTATGTATTTATTTGTTTAGTCATTTTTTGTCCCACATTTCTTCCTAAAGAGGCCCAAACCAATTTACATTAGAACCAAAATACAATTTAAAGAAATAAACAATTAAAATACAATTTAAAACAAAAGAAGAAGAAGAAGAAGAGGGGGAGAGATTGGATTTATACCCCACCCTTCACTACCCGAAGGAATCTCAGAGTGGCTTACAAACTCCTTTCCCTTCCCCTCCCCACAACAGGCACCCTGTGAGGTAGGTGGGGCTGAGAGAGCTCTGACAGTAACAGCTCTTTTCCAAGAACAGCTGTGCCAGAACTATGGCTTGCCCAAGGTCATCCAGCAGGTGCAAGTGGAGGAGTGGGGAATCAAACCCGGTTCTCCGAGATTAGAGTTCGCGCACTTAACCACTACGCCAAGAAGAAAAAGAGGAGGAGGAGACTGGATTTATACTTCACCCTCTACTACCCAAGGGAGTCTCAGAATAACTTCTAATCTCCTTTCCCTTTCCCTCTCCACAACAAACACCCTGTGAGGTAGGTGGGGCTGAGAGAGCTCTTTTGAGAACTGCTCTTGAGAGCACAGTTCTGAATGTACTTGTAACTGATCCAAGGACACACCAGCAGCTGCACGTGTAGGGGTGGGGAATCAAACCCAGCTCTCCCAGATTAGCTTCCGCACTCCTAATCACTACACCAAACTGGTTCTCACACATTAAGTGACATCCAGGGCTGGTCCTGATTCCCTGGGCCAACTACCTCATGGCCAAAATAACTGCTGTATGATGAACCTGATTGCTGGCTGGAGGTTTTGCTGATATTCTGGTGGACTAATAATATGTGGTTTGAAACATCGGGGAGAAATTTATCCCTTTCCCTCCCTAACTGGACCTCTGGTTCAAGTGGATGGTAATACTAAAGGAATTCAGCTGTGGTTTCCCCACTTTCTCCTGAATGGTTGTTATGCCCAGGCAACATAAAAATGTGCCTTTCAGTATCATTAAATGTTGTTTGTGAAATCATTTCTTCTCATGTATTAGCAACTTCAAGGGTATAAAATATGAACTGGGGGGGGGGAGAGAAAGAGAGAAACGCTTCATGTTTATCTACAATGAATATTTTTATGAGAAGGGTTCCAGGGTGAAATTCAGAATCTAAAGTAGTCAACCAAAGCCAAGGAAAAAGTATCTGCTTTGTTTACACCTTAATTGGCTGCTAAGCGGAGGGAGGTCAAGCAGAGGTGTCACGCGAGAGAGCGCAATCCAGCTCAAGAAAGAAGCATCCAATTAATACACTGAGAAGCATTTACTGCTGCATTATGGTGACCATTTTAGGCAGTCATAGAGAAAAGTGTACAGAATTAGATTGCTGTGACTCTGCCTTTGAGCTAGAACAATAGAAAGCTGTGTATGCATATTGTTAGGAGTCTCATACCATATGTCACTGCAGGAAGAATAGAAAGCCATATTGGTACCTGGGGCAGATAACTCTAATGTCAATATCCCTCGTACTGCCCATTCATACCTGGTCTTTTCCAAGACCAGGAGAGTTTCCCAAACCCATGACTGCTATTGCTGAAACAACACTCAATGGAAAATTCATTGTCCTCTCTCTCCATGATCTCAGCATCTATTGAAGACATGTTTATTCCACTGCTTCCCTAAAGAGTTCTGGACAAGAAGCATCATTCCTCCTGCCCCATTGTATCTGCAGAACAATCAAGTGAGAGATGTCTAAGGCCACCTAGTGAGCTACATGGCAGAGTGGAGGCTTGAATCCTGGTCTTCAAGTCCCTGATGTAGCACACTGGCCACTGCGTCCCATTGGACACACCCTTATGCTGCCATGTTTAAAAGACTAACAATGTAATACCGAGGACCGCTGATGTGGAGGTGACCAGCCAAGGGTTGCCATCCCCTCTGATTTTGGGGGCTCCAATCCACTTTGATTCCCCACTCCTCCACTTGCACCTGGCTGGATGACCTTGGGCAAGCCATAGCTCTGTACCAGCTGTTCCCTCAAGGACAGCTTGGGAAAGAGTTCTCTCAGCCCCACCTACCTCACAGGGTGCCTGTTGTGGGGAGGGGGAGGGAAAGGAGTTTGTAAGCCGCTCTGAGACTCTTAGGTGAGTGAAGGGCGGGATATAAATCCAATCTCTTCTCTTCTCTTCTCTCTCTTCTCACAGCTGGCCAGCTAGCCAGTGGGGGAAGCCCCACCTCTGAACACCCCCTCCTGCGTTGGTGTTGCCAGCGTAATGACTTAGTAGTGATGTCATCACATTGCCGATGTTGGGGGGTGATGCTCTAGTTTGTGGGCAAACTCTATGGTTTCGAGGGCAAAAAACCATAGAGTTTTGCCCCAAAACTAGAGTGTCACCCCCAATGCCAGCAATGTGATGATGTCATTTCTGGGAGCTTCCCACCAGATCGGAGGTAGGACCTGCCAACCCTAGAACAGCTGCTGATGCACCAGCAGAATCGTCGATCCATTTCCTAAAGGAAATCTATATAGTCTGGGAACTGGGCAAAGCCCTTGGCAGCTGGGCTGCACGATGTGACCGTGCCAGCATCTCTAGCAATCATGCTGGCATGGCCACTAGAGGTCATAGGGGTGTGACAGGACTCAAAAAGGGTCTCCCTTTATTCTATCTGTCTGGCAATGTGCATATCCTCAAGGAATAATACAACCCCCTGAGTTTTGTCCAGTTTGGATAAAAACCCATGAAGGATTGAAGGTACGGACCCAAGAAAAGTGTGGGTGTGTGTGTCTTCCATTAAGTCCAATGCGAAATAATGAAATAGAATTATGAAAATGAAACAAGAATAATGAAAGAAACAATAATAAAACAAAACTATATGAAACAGCTCAGTAGCGAAACCGTCCCTTTCGGAATTAATAACAAAAATTAAAGGAACGAAACAAACTGCAACTCTCCAGTATAATATATGCACACGATGGCAATGGAGTGGCTGGGAGGAGGAGGGACTTTCTTCATCAGGTACTGGTCAGTGTCACAAAAGCCCATTAAGGAAGGCTGGTTTATTAATACAGCAGTACAGTTGTTCCTGGATTATACCATTTCATGCTGTATAGATGAAGAGCTCCATGCTACCCCCCACGGGGAAAACATTTTTAAACTCTGAGATATAGGGGTAAATTATTTGGCCTAAACTTTTCCTAGGAATGCTTTCTTTTCAATGTGCGGGGAGCTTTTATTCTAAGAGGAGAATTCTGAAATGTGGGATCATCCTCCCCTTCATGCAATGGTACAGTCCAAGAAAACCTTTACCCTTTGAACAAAGTTTGAGTCCAGGGGCACCTTTAAGAACCAACAAAGTTTTATTCAAGGTATGAGCTTTCATGTGCATGCACTGTATATGAAGACATGTGCATGCACATGGAAGCTTGTACCTTGAATAAGACTTTGGTCCCTTCTGCATTTGCTGCCACTCTGGGTTTTCTCAGTGTTTGAGTCAAGGCAATTGAAGTCCACAGCAAGCCCATTCTGCATCTAGCATTCGCTCTGCTGTTTTACCAAACCCACGGTGGAACAGAAATTCCCCTCTGCATTGCAGGCCATGTTCACTTTCTTTGATTGTCAGATTTTGACAGCTTCAACACTGCATACCAGGTTTCACTTCCTTTGATCTCTCAGTTTTATGGTACCATCTGCATAGATTTATGGCCATTTTATGGCTGTTCAGGGGTGACTCTACAGTCAGTACGGCATTGGACTGGGGTTTTGAATGTGGTTTTGAGCTGCATCTTTTTCTGTCCCAGTGTGAGTTTGGTAAAACCATGGAGTGAATGCTAGATGAAGAATGGGCCCCAAACAGCATCCAAATAACCCAACAGCAGGCTGAAACCGGCCTGACCACTGAAGGAAGATAATGTAATGCAGAATTGCGGAAGGGGGGGGACCCGAAATAAAAAGGAGGTTGAACTCGATTTTAGTGCAGAACAGGAAAAAAAAACCTGGATTAAAAAGAAGGTTGAATTCAATTTTAGTGCAGAATTGCTTGGTGGACACTGCAGTGAACATGGCTTAAAAGGAGAGTGCAGTAAGCACCATAGTTGGTCTTAAAGGTGCCACTGGACTCAAACTTTGTTCTGCTGCTTCAGACCTACATGGCTACCCACCTGAATCTTTACCCTCTGGTTTTACTGAATTTATAAACTAGCTCTCATGTTCCTTCACATAGAAGAGGATGCAAAAACAACTTACAAATGGATCGCTCTAATAATCCACCCTTGACCTTGGGAGTTATGGTTGTTCTCTGATACCAAAGGAGAACCTGGCTCTGCAGCACGTGTTCTACTGTGCATGCGCAAAGCTACTCAGCATGGTGCTCAGGAAAAAGTTTGACAGAAAACAAGGCAATTTGGTCAGGAGCTTGCTTCACATGTAACCAAACAGTTTCATGTAGGTAGTTCGCCTGGTGTTCCGGTTCCGCCCGCCTCCTCGTCAGACGCAAGGAGTGTGAGCTCTGAGGGTTTGCTTGTAACTTCCTTAGGATTACCAGGCATAGACTGCCTTTCTTTCTTCTTGTAGGGTGGGAAGAAGCTGAGAGTGTGGAGGTTGTGCTGGGGGGGGAGGCAACCCCCTAGGGCAAGGGGTTTTCCCCTTCTCCTCTTTAAACTCTAAGCGGGGGTGTAGGTTGGAATGCCGACACTGTGGAAGCGGCTTCGGCTTGAAGAGGTGGGAGAGGAACCTTGCAGGACTGCGAGAGAACAACGACTGGACTGGACAACTCAACACCAAAAGCTGAGTAGAATTAAATCAATGTAAAATTCTATAAGCCTAAAAGAAATCAGAATAAAACTGAGAGAGGAACTCCCGGGCTAAAACGGCCAGAGATTTAGGGGGAAAAATTTTTTTTTGCTGCACTAACCTCTGTTTTCCGTGTGTTTGTCTTGAGGTTATCCCGGTTTCTGAGCAAGTTTCTTTTGAAGAGTAACGGAGCGTGGGTCTACAAGCGAGGAACGTAAAAAGGTCGGCATTGGGAGTGGCCGGAGTGGAAAGGCGCATGCGTGAAGGCTACGGAGCTACGCGAGGTTAGCAGAGAGTGAGAACACCGGAGCAAGCGGAGACAGCGGAGAGATACGTAAACAGCGTAACATACGTAAACAGTGTAAACAGCGGAAGCAAGGGAGATATGTAAACAGTGTAACATACGTAAACAGCGTAACATACGTAAACAGCGTAAACAGCGGAAGCAAGGGAAAGAGAGAGTGCAGAAGCGTCGGAGGAAGCTGCGGAGGCTACGGAAACTGCGGAGGAGCGTTAAAGGAGACGACGGAAGGCGAAAGACAGGAACTATGACTAGAACTACAGAAAAGCGGCTGGGAATATAAGCGAGGAGAAAAATAAAGGCAACAGAAGGACAAAGGAGTTAGTAGGCAGGGAAAGTAGCGTTTGGGGGGTTTTGTGGAAAAATATAAGGGGAATTTTTGGAATAGATAAAGTATATAGGAGTGGTTGGTGTACAGTAAGAAGGGAAGAGGCTGGTTTGGAGGCTTAAGTTTATTTTGGAAGTTTAAACTAGATTGGTGTTGGTATAAGGGTGCACAGGTGGGGCTATATATGTACAAGTGATTTATTTAAACTGTTGATTGAATTGTTGTGATTGGTAAGTAATCAGAGGCGGGTAATCAATTGACCAATTAAGCAATTAATTAATTATTTAATTAATCAAACCAATTAACTACAAAATTATATACAAAGAAAATTAATTAATTAATTGGTTAAGAGTGAGAAAGCCCAGTACAGAGAAAAACAGTATAGAGAAAGGCAGAGATAAATAGATAACAGACAAATATAGTAACATTTAATAGGTTGATCAATTAATATCTGAGGAAACAGAAGATAATAGATTAAAGGAGACCTTGTAAATACTAAGGCAAAAGATTAGGATTTAAGTTCATAAAATCTAAGTCCATATAATTTAAGCCTAGTAAAAGTGCTATAAAAACACAAGCATAACAAGTGGAGTAAACAATTCAGGCAAAATCATTTAATTATAAGTCAAATTGATTAATTAATTAAACTGGTTGAGAAATAGCCTACATAAGGGGAAAATTAGAATAATCACTAATACTAAAATCATAAAACACAGTTGGCATATGGCGGCAGGAAACCCTGGAAACATAAGAAAAAGCTCCTTACCATCGCCATCGCATTTAAGCCTAATAAGCCAAATGAAACCGTCTAGTAGCAATCCAACGCAAAGCAATAAAGAATTGAAGAGCATGATTGATGATTCAGTAGCAGCAGCTGTTGAAGCCGTCATAGAATCTACACTGCCTGTGTTGATGGGGAAGGTAGAGGAGAGGATCCCGATTATCATACAGCAGGAGCTGACGTCAATTATACAGCAGGAACTTGCGCCAATTAACATGAAGATTGACAATCTAACATCTCAAATAAAAGAGGAAATTGAAGAAATGAAGAACCAAGTCACCGCTAATAAATCGGACATACTTAGGCATGAAACAGACATTCAAGAATTGAAGGAGGGGAAGAGAAAGACTCGTGACAAAATGAGAGAACTAGACATGGACTGGCAAGAAATGAAGGCAAAAAATGAAAATTTGGAGGAGGCCTTAATTGGACTCGAAATGGACAAAGCCGCACTGACAATTAGATGCCAGAACGTTCCTGAAAATCTGAGTACGGACTGGAAAGAAGAACTAGTTGCTACAATGGCTGACCAGTTAAAAGTAGGATCCGAGCAAGAAATATCTACGGAAATAGATGCAATGTACAGACGGAATACTGCGTATTCTAAACAGCATAAAACGCCAAGAGAAATTCATATAAAATTCAACAAAAGAAACATGAGAGACAAAATATTGAAAGCATCTTATGAAAAAAGAGTACAGATCCAAGAGGCAGAAATAAAATTTTTACGAGAAATTCCATGGCGAGTCCGAGAGAAAAGAAAATCATACCAACACTTAGCGGCATTATTACGAGATAAGAACGTACTGTATAGATGGAACATACCAGAAGGCATAATCTTCGAATACAAAGGGAGAAGATTCAAGCTGGACTCGGTGTTTAAACTGGATAACTTTTTGGAGACTTATGGATCGGACTTTGGAATAGTGGAAGAGGAAGAAGAATCGCAGTCGGAGAAAGAGGGAGAAGAAGAGGAAGAGAAAGAAGAAGAAAGAAAGGAAAGGAAAGGAGAAACAAAAAAAGGAAAGAAAAAGGAAGATGCTAGAATCCCACTACAGATACAAACTAGAAATCAGGTGAGGAGTAAGGCGAAAGAAGTAGGAACAAAGAATGGAGCTGAAGCCTAGAGACTTTAAATTAATCTCAATCAACATAAATGGATTAAATATTCCACAAAAAAGAAGAAGAGTATACCATCAATTAACTAAAATAAAAGCTGATATAGTGTGTTTGCAAGAAACACACATTAACAAAGATCACATAAAATATTTGAATTGTAAGAAATTAGGTACTGCATTCGTCTCAGTAGACGGATCCAAAAAAAAGAGAGGAGTAGTAACATATGTAAAAGAACACTTACACCCTAGGCTAATACATGCAACTGAGGATGGGAGAATGGTAGCGGTCTCAATAATATGTCAAGGGAAGGACCATACCATTATAAACATATATGCGCCTAATGCCAACCAACAACCTTTTTTTAGTAAATTGCGGAAATGTTAAAGAAAATTAATAGTAGTAATATCTATCTAGTTGGAGATTTCAACGCGGTGGTAGAAGCCAGGAGAGACAGGAAAAACATAAATAGTGTAAGGAGAAAGGGTAAAATCCTGCCAAGTACATTTTTCCAAATAGTGGAGGAACACGACTTATTGGATGTATGGAGAACTAAATACACAAACAAAAACACCTACACATACTACTCAGGGAGACATAAATCCTGGTCTCGTATAGATATGGCTTGGATTTCAAGAGAATTAATAAGGGAATTAAACGATATTGAGATATTGCCTCTAACTTTTGCTGATCATAACCCGCTCCTTTTGTCGTTTAGGGAAATAAAGAAGAGTCCTAGATGGACTATGAATAAATATATACTAAAAGATACAATTTTTGTAGATAATATGAAAAAGGATATTAAAGAATTCTTTAAAATAAACATACAGCGTGTTACACCCATTAACATTGTCTGGGATGCATTTAAGGCTTATGTGAGAGGTAAACTAATTAGTCATGTGGCTTGGAAAAGGAAACAGGAAAAGAAAGAGTATGACCATTTAGTTAGGCAGATTAAAATAGAAGAAGAACTTAGATTTAAACAACAAGGAGAGCCGAAATGTAAACAAAGAATATTATATAGACAACATAAATTAAACTTGTTATTGAATAAAGGAATTGGGAAAAGAGTACAGTATAATAAATTATTTTTTTTTAGAATGCCAATAAGCCATCAAGATGGTTGGCATATAGGTTAAAAAAAGAAAAGGCCAAAAGAACAATAATTTCCTTAAAAAATGAAAAAGGAGAAAATAAATATCTTCAAGCAGAGTTAAAGCAGATAGCAGAAGAATATTTTAGTAAAATATATAAACAGAATGAAGAAAAGACAGAGAATATAGATATGTACTTGGAAAATAGCCTAAAGGGCAAAAAGTTTACAACAGAACAGAAGGAAAGGTTGAATGAACCAATTGCAATTTATGAGATTATAGAAGCTATTAAGAGACAAAAGAAAAACAAATCACCAGGACCGGATGGTCTTCCTGGAGAGTTTTACCAGGTTTTTGAGGGACAAATCTCGGGAACATTTAAAGATCTTATAAAACACATAAGCCAGACTTGTGCAGTACCAGACTCATGGAATTCAGCTTTGATTACATTAATACCAAAGGGTAATGAGGAAATTGATTCAATAGCTAATTATAGGCCAATCTCATTGCTAAACGCCGATTATAAGATATTTGCAAGCATTCTAGCGGAGAGATTTAAAAAAGTACTAAATCAAACAATTAGTAAAGACCAAGTAGGTTTTCTCCCTAAGAGACAGCTAAGGGAAAATATTAGAACTTTAATTAATACGTTGGAGTATTATGAAGCACACCCTGAAAAGTCGGCGGCACTAATCTTTATGGATGCAGAGAAGGCCTTTGACAATGTATCATGGAAGTTCTTATTATCAAAGTTGAATCGTTATAACCCAGGGGACTATTTTAAAACTCTGATAGAGGCAATATATAAAAAAACAACTAGCAAGGCTATGTATTAATGGAGATATGTCACAAGAATTCCCAATAGAAAAAGGTACAAGGCAGGGCTGCCCCCTTTCTCCCTTACTATTCATCTTTGCTCTTGAATCTGTCTGCGATCAAGTTAGAGAAAATGAACAAATCAGAGGAATTAGGTGTAAAGGACAAGAATTTAAATTATGTGCATATGCCGATGATTTAATGTTCATTATTGAAGACCCAACAGAATCAATAGAAAGATGGATGGAAGATATAAATACATATGGTAAAGTGGCTGGACTTTCAATTAATATCAAAAAAACTAAAATATTACTCAAAAACGGATCAGAGCATTTGAATTTAGAAATCCAAAGACTAACTGGAATCCAGGTTGTTAAAAAAGTAAAATATTTAGGGTTAACGTGTACCAACAAAGCTAGTACCTTAATAGAGGACAATTACAATGTGTTATTAAAAAAGATTAAAGAAGACCTTAAGAATTGGAAAGATCTAAACCTGTCATGGTTAGGTAGAACAGCTGCAGTTAAAATGAATATTCTCCCCAAATTCCTATTTTTGGCTCAAACAATTCCACTTTTGAAAAAAAATGTCCATTTTTATAAAGAATTAAACAGCATTACTAGAAAATTCATTTGGGCATCGAAGAAACCAAGAGTTAGATGGAAGTTATTACAAGATCTAAAAGAGAGAGGTGGTATAGGCGTACCAAAATGGGAAATATATGGGAAAGCGGCAGCGCTGGTTTGGGTAAAGGATTGGCTAACTCTTAACAATCGGAGAGTACTCGCATTAGAGGGACATGACCTATACATGGGCTGGCACGCCTATGTATGGTACGGAAAATACAAAATACATGCAAACTTTAATACACATTTGCTGAGAAAGGCTTTGTTGGCAATATGGTTAGAGGTAAAAGACAGTTGCTATGACAAAACACCAAGTTGGATTTCTCCACTAGAAGCCTTTATTAAACCATCATTATTAAATCCACAAAATGTAATTGGTTATAATAAATTGTTAGATAATAAAGGGATACTTAAAAATGAAACCCAACTAAGAGAGGAAGTAGGGTTGCAACTTTCTTGGTGGGAAAGTATACAGCTAAAATCTAGATATGAAAAAGATATAAAGAACGGGATCGAAAGTAAACCAAACGCACTAGACGAGATTTGGCTACAGAATGATGATAAAATAATTAATAAACTATATAAATACTTTCTAAATAACGAAATGCAGGATGAGATTATAAAGCCCACTATGGTAGCATGGATGAAAGATCTAGGAGGGAATGTTGATATAGAGGCCTGGAATAAGATTTGGAGATCAGTTAAATTCTTAACAACTGTTAACTACAAAGAAAACATTTATAAGATGTTTTATAGATGGCACTGGCCTCCAGACAAGCTACATAAAGTTTATAATGTGTCGAATAAATGTTGGGCATGCGGTAATAGAGGAACATATTTCCATGTATGGTGGACATGTGGGATAACTAGCAAATATTGGGAAATGGTTAAAAGCATGGTGACTGAGATTTTTGAAGTAGAGATACCTTTAGATCCAGCTCTATTTTTATTAAATATGATACCAGAAGGAATGACAAAAGATGATCAACGATTACTAACTTATATGGCAACAACAGCTCGTATTTTAAGGGCTAAATACTGGAAATCGTTGGAAATGCCATCACAAGAAGAATTAATCAGCTTAATTCTAAGTTGGGCAGAAATGGATAAATTAGGTTATCTCTTAAATCCATATGCCAAGAGAGACACAATCGCGATCTGGTCCAAATTCTATAATTGGATGGACTAAAAGGTCTTAAGAACTTCAGTCCAAAAAGTAGACATTTAATGGTTAATGTTCAATGATTAATGAAGAAACAATGTAAATATGATGTGGAATAAGAACATGTAAACGTGAATATGTTTATTTATGTAAAATAAAAATTATATACCCCCCAAAAAATGTAGGTAGTTCACCTGGCCATAGCTTCCATGCTATGTCTTGCCTTAATGTTAAAAGAGTGGCATTTCTGATCGAAATCCTTGTTTCCATCCAGCTTGCAATGGAGTGCGCTTTTTGTCAGTTGAAGTGGTTCAGGGTGATCAGCTTAGTTCAGCAAAGCTGACATCTCTAATTAAGTGTGGCATTTTTGGTCATGCCCTAATTGGCGCTTTTTGCACTGGGAGTGAAGCAGAATGGAGCACGCCTCTCAGATGTAATTCAGCAACTTTTGATTTTAGCTGCAACATTTTGTCTAGCGGTGTTTGCAGATGATTTTCATTCCCTATTTCTTGTGGCTTATCAGTGAGAAAGATGAGGACAGGACCGAATGATACAAAACTAGCCCAATGCCTGTTGTTACAGGTAAGGTGCATGAAGGGAAAGCAGGTATATTGCAAGGGAACCAGTGTGTGTCTGAGACTTGCATTCACTTGCATCCTACTGTGAGAACTTTGCAGGTAAGGGCAAAGCCACACAGTGTCAGGATCAGAAAAAGGCTCTCACCACAATAGTTAATATATATTATAGTAATCTTCTTGGGTGACACTGGCACGATAATACAATTCAGGCTCTGTAGTTTAGTTCCAGTAGCTGATTTGTACTGAGTCAGCCCGCTGGCCCATTGACCTCCTTATTGGCTACTCTGTCGATTGCTTTCCAGAGTTTCTGCTTAGTCTTGCTATCTGAGCTGTCTTTACCTGGAGATGCTCAGCACGGAATCTACAAAGCATGCGCTCAGACAAATGATGGCACATCAGTGAATATACATAAACTCATATAGCCCAAAGAATGGTCTGTGCATAGAGCCAGTTTGATGTAGTGGCTCAGTGTGTGGACTCCTCCACTTGCAGCTGCTGGATGACCTTGGGCAAGCCATAGTTCTCTCAGAGCTGTCCTGGAAATAGCAGTTCTCGAAAGAGCTGTCTCAGCACTGCCTACTCCACAGGGTGTCTGTTTTGGGGAGGGGAAGGGAAAGGAATGGAGTTTGTAAGTCGCTCTGAGACTCCTTTGGGTAGTGAAGGGTGGAGTATAAATCCAATCTCTTCTTCTTCTCTTCAATCTTCTCCTCCTCCTGCTCCTCCTCCTTTTATTCTTCTCCTCCTCCTCCTCCAGCTCTGGCCATTCCTCAAGCAGCATCTGGCAACAGTGCTGCTCTCATTCAGTTAGACTACTGTAATGTGGTTTATATGAGGCTGCCCTTGACAACTGTCTGGAAACACAAAGGAGTCCAGAATGCGGCAGCCAGATCATTGTCAGGGGCTGTGCTGAATGATCTGCCCTGTCTGACTGTCTATTACTGGGCACAGTTCAAATCGCTAGTCAGTCATGGCTCTAATATTCTCTCCTGGATTCTCTGCTTTTTGTGTGCTGGAACTAGAGGAATCATGTTCAGGCATACAAGACCAGCCAAGCATCTCACAGCCTGCCCTACCTCTCAGGATTGTTGTGAACGTAAAAAACCTACAAAGACAAAGCACGAACAACCCTCTGAGCTCACTGAAGGACCTTCAAGTCACAACTGCATCAGATAGGACTGCTTTAAATTGAAAATCCCCCAAAGTCTCTATTAAAAGCAAATGATTGTGCTGTGAGTACCTGCTGATCATTCAGACAGCAGTAATGCTGAGCACATGTCTTGCCAGCATGTCTGGAGAATTCCCATAAGCTCTCTAGCAAATGTCAGCTCACTTTGGAGTTGCAGGCACCCCCGTGTTCCTGGATTTTTTCCCTCCCCCTTTGCTACAATTTGTCATGCTTCATACTTGGCTAGATCTGCCAATTTTCATTGTCTTCACTGACAATGGCTGACAGCGTGCCATTTATGTCTTCAAAACTCAGGGTGGCAGCATTATCAAAGTTACCAGATTGAAATTCACCCTGGAGAAACTTGGCTATTTACATCGCACCAGCTCCTGGCCGGATAACATTTGGCATTAACAAAACCCACCACATCTTCCTCCTCCCCAACCCCCCCCTCCTCCATGTCTCCCTCTAGAAAAAGAAAGGCACCCTTGGAAGCAGCAAAACAACCCCAGCTTATCAATGTTTCTGAGCAGCTTCGAAGACGATGACAGCGCGGGAACCTTTCACAGTGGGGCATGAATCAAATACACCAGAATGCTGTGAAATGTGAGGATGTATGATAGCCAGAATGTTTTCTTTTTTAAAATATCCTAGCTAGCTGGAGGGCCGAGCAGTTGCAATTTTATTTAAAACCATCAAAGTCATTTACTTATTGCAATTTCAAGGGACTTTACAAAGGAAGTGGAGGGAACTTACAGCTCCCTCTGATGTCACCTGGACAGGGAAGAAAATATCTTGTAACCGCTGAGCTGATAAAGAGACTCCCGCACCCTGCCGCGCAGCGCTTCCTTCACGACAGAAGCTTCTCGGCTGTCAATGCTGCTTTGCCAGATAACAATGGGGGGCTCGAATACTGTTGACTCAATCTTTGTCTATACAGGGGAGCAGTTTCCATATATCAGCTGGAAAAGCCTTACTGCCTTATCCTGGTGATGTAGCCCTTTGGGCAAAAGGTAAGGGTGTGACTGTTCCCCATGGAGACAAAAAAAAAAAATCCTTCATGTAGAAAAATAGTTTGTCAGGGAGAAAACTGTGGCGAGTGAGATTTTCCACACACCGGGGCCAGCTGAAGCTATTGGGCTGGGTCAGGTGCCTTGGTGAGAAAGCTGCCCTGCTCCTGCCATCACTAGTTTATGGTCTAAACAGTCCGTGGACCCGGGCTGTTCACGTCATCATCTACAAGCTACATGAGGCAGGCGAAGAATGATCCCCTAAGCCAGGGATTCTCAGCCTTTTTGAGGCTGTGAGCACCTTTGGAATTTTTGAGGGGATGCTGAACTTCACTTAAAAATGGCTTCTGTGGGAGGTGGTGTTACCCGAAGAGTCAGTCTCCTATTTAATTGGGGGAAATTAGCTTTACAGAGACACAGTGAGAGGTGGGTAACTGGGATATCCACCAACGTATACTTTAAAAGAACTCGCAAATAAACCAGTCAGATGTTCAAATGGAAAGGGTTTTTATTGATATAGGAATGAAAGGGCAAAACACACACATACAAACACACAAGCTAGCTAAGAGGAAATCAGGAAGGAGCAGGAAGAGTTGAGGGGGAAAGGACTATAATTAACAGATCTTGTAGGACCACAGAAGCAGCAGCAAAATGGCCAGTGCTTCATGGGGAGAAGAGAAGAGACCCACAAAGTGGGGGTGTGGCTAAGGACACACACACACTGCAAGGGTGCAAAGTACTGGCAGTTATAGGAAAAATGTCCCCTGGGGCTATGCCGATGTGTTTGCCCCCCAAACAATGACTTGATGGCTTTTTTGGGGATGAAGAAATGATCTTGGGAAACCTTGATGAGTTCACTTGAGCTGAATTATAGGTGTTAATATTTTTTGATGACCCTTTAAGTACCATAAGGAAAACTACCAGGTTTTTATGAATAGGGTTACATGTTGCAAAATTAGGGTAAATTGGTAAGGGGGAAATAAGGCTGGGCATGTGACAGGATTAGTCCAAGGTGAAGTGACCTATCGTGGGAGACCCATTGTTCCTAAATTATGCATCTCCTCAGTGTGTGGAGACTGGAGAGGGTCATTAGTCAGTCAGCCACGTCTGACTCACCTTCAAAAATATTTTCCCCACGCTTGTCTCTAGCATCCATTTTGTGTCATTTTGGGCCAGGCAGTGTACATTTATGATTTCTGAGGTGATATTGTATAAAGGGTATTTATGCCTTTTTCTTTCTAATACCTAATTCCTGCTTGGCTGCAAAGCAACAGTCTGCTCCTAAGGAGCCTAAAGGAAGGATGGGTCAACACAGCTCACAGCCTGCACAAGACAGGAGGTGAACCCTTATAAAGGCCCCCTATTGGCTCGATGGCAGCCAGCCCTGCCAATTACCTCCCATGCCTCATCTGATTACATAGGAGCTGAAACAATAAGCTTTAACGGCCACAGCTGGTTTTATGAGAAGGGTTGCATAACTTTCTCCCTGTTGAGATTCCTCTCTGAGCTGCATTCCACTCCTCCTTAAATCCAGTTTAACTAGAAGAATTTCAAAAACAAATTCTGGGATTGGGTCATGCACCATTTGCGGCACCTTTCTGTTCATTGGCATCTTTTTGACATCTCTAGTGCACAGAAGAAAGAGAAAAGGCAACTTTGATAAGATTGCAGTGAGATTCTTTTGTGCACCATTTTACCGGTGCTTGCATGTGTTCCCATACGCTATTAGAAACACCACACAAAAGGGCATTTTCATTCATGAGCATATGATTCAATGCAATTTTATTGTATGGGCAAGGTGGGATATAAATATTTATATAAACAAACAACACTGTTATCAGTGCCTGTATGCACAGAGGTGATGGGGAGAAGAAAGATGATGTGCGTGAAACTGAAGTAAATGGCATATCCTCACAGGGACCCCTCGTACAGCACATATTCAACCAGAGCTGTGTGAGATGCACTGGGTTCCAGCAGAGCACCGGATCAAGTTCAAGGTTTTGGTTTTGACCTTTAAGGCCCTTAGTGGTCAGGGACCTACATACCTTCAGGACCATCTCTCCCAGTATGCCCCAGGAAGAAGAAGAAGAGGAGGAGGAAGAGGAGGAGATTGGATTTGTACCCCACCCTTCACTACCCAATGGAGTCTCAGAGCGGCTTACAAACTCCTTTCTCTTCCCCTCCCCACAACAGGCACCCTGTGAGGTAGGTGGGGCTGAGAGAGCTCAGACAGAAACTACTCTTTTTCAAGAACAGCTCTGACAGAACTATGGCTTGCCCAAGGTCATCCAGCAGGTGCAAGTGGAGGAGTGGGGAATCAAACCCGGTTCTCCCAGATTAGAGTCTGCGCACTTAACCACTACACCAAACTGGCTGTCGGAGCATTACACTCAGGAAATAAGAACTTGCTGGTGGTCCCTGGCCTGAGAGAAGTCCGGCTGTCCTCGGCCCAGGCCAGGCTTTTTCAGCCCTGGCCCCTGCCTGGTGGAACGCTCTGCCAGAGGACATTTGTGCCCTGTGGGAGCAGCAGGGCATGTATGTTCTGCCAGGCTTTCAGTTGAGGACAGCAACAGGACTTCTTCTGGCACTCTCATATAATTCCCCATTCTTCATAACCTACCCCCCCTCCCCGGGAGGCTGGGGAATTAGGACTTCTCCACCATTTATATATTGTACATATACTGTTTTTTATCTGCTGTTATTTATTGTATTGTTTCAATGTTGTGTGTATGAGATTGTATATTATTTGTTGGAAGCCACCCTGAGCCCTACTCGTAGGGAAGGGCGGCCTAGTAAATCTAATGTAATAAGTAAATAATAAATAAATCCTTTTGTAGCACCATTTGAAATTTTTTTTTAAAAAATGGATCAATGGATAGTTGGAACATTACAATGTCACAGAAGCCATGCAGGACCAATGATCCATTTCTTCCAGCATTCTTTCTCCAGCAGGGGCCAACCAGATGCCCCTAGAAGATTTGGATTTGGGACATGGAAACTAAAGCCTCTCCGTATTGTTGCGCCCCCAGCACTAGAACTATGAGGGTTACTTATAGACTAACTAAGATATGCGGCAGGGGATGAGCTTTCGTGAGTCACTGCACACTTTTTCAGATACAGCTAGAATGGGTCCATATGTCCTATTTATTGGAAAGTGGAGTGATTTCAGATGCCAAATGACATTAGCAGGAAAATGACAACAGCAGGTGAATGACAAGAGCAGGCGTGATTGGCTTTAGGTGAGATAAACCTGCTG
The DNA here is from genome assembly GCA_029233225.1 of Lepidodactylus listeri. Taxonomy (NCBI): domain Eukaryota; kingdom Metazoa; phylum Chordata; class Lepidosauria; order Squamata; family Gekkonidae; genus Lepidodactylus; species Lepidodactylus listeri. The sequence continues at coordinate 25,000,433 of JARCFY010000005.1, forward strand.
TTGTCATTTGCCTGCTAATGTCATTTGGCATCTGAAATCACTCCACTTTCCAATAAATAGAACAGATGGACTCCCATTCAAGCTGTATCTGAAGAAGTGAGCAGTGACTCACAAAAGGTCATACCCTGCCACAAATTTTGTTAGTCTTTAAGGTGCTACTGGACTCTTGCTCTTTTCCACTGCTACAGACAGACTAACACAGCTACCCATTTTGATCCAAGAGGGTTACTGCCTCTGAACATGGAGGTTCCATTTAGTCATCATGGCTATTCACCATTGATGGACTTTTTCCTCCATGAATTTATCTCATCCTCTTGAAACGAAGGTTATGATTCCAAGAACCAAAAGAGGTCATCTGAGATACTGAATGCATGAAGCTGCACTGTGCTGAGTCAGACCACTGGTCTGTCAAAGTTAGCATTGTCTACCCTGTCTGGCAGCAGCTCTCCAAGGACTCAGGCAGTGGTCTTCCACATCACCTGATACCTGAGCCTTTTAATTGGAGATGCCAGGTTCTGAACTTGGGACCTTCTGCATCTGCATGCAAAGCAGGTGCTCTATCACTGAGCCAGCCAGGGTTGCCAGGTCCTACCTGGCTGCTGGCAGGGGGGTTCCTGATCCTTCCCGGTGTTCTCCTGGTGTGTATACAAAGTGCATGTGCCACGATGACATCACCCAGAAGTGACATTGTCATGTTTCTGACGTTGGGGATGACACTCTAGGTTTTGGCAAAACTCTATGGTTGTCCAAAACCTAGAGTGTCATCTCCAATGTCAGAATTGTGATGACATCCCTCCTGGGTGACATCATTGCACTGGCACCAGCAGGTCTGGAAGGAGGCTTCTTGGGCATGGGCTTCCCCTGCCAGCCAGCTGGGCCACAGCGGATTGGTGGCCCCAAAATCAGGGGATCTACTGGCCCCACTGGGGGAATGGTAATCCTACATGGCCCCTCCATTAATTCAGTAGTCAATGGGGAAGCATTTATAAGAAGAATTTTGGAATCAGCTCTAACATGGATTAATAGAGCACTGCAGGTTTTGATAGTTGCTGGTCCAATAGTCATTTTGTTGGTTACAACAATCCTGTATATGTTTTATGAAGCTCGTCTCCTTGGACTAGGCCATAAGATGCCTATTAACCTATTTGATAACTACAACTACAATAGCATTTTGTTCATAAATTGCACTCGCTCCCACAGCTCTCAGACTTCAATGCAAAGGGAAGCAAGCGTTATCATCTGAATTTTATTGTCCCTTTCATTTCTTTTCAGTGTGAGCATGATTTTCTCCTAGGAACACAGTGAAATTATGAGAGCAATGGCATATTATTACTTTGTTCTTCATCAAAGTGTCATCAATTTGTTTAATTCTTTTCCTTCGAATTCAAGTAATAAAAAGCAAACATACTTTTTTTTAAAAAAAAACAGAGATCTACAACCACAATTGGCAGAAGAAATATAACAGCCTGGGTAGCAGAACTGATTCAGACTGCTGCACGGGGAACAGAAGTGCCCTTAAAAGAAAATGAAATGAAACAAGAATGGCTTGAGTCATTGTCATTTGTCAAGGGAAGAAACCACCAATGACCAGCCACCCAGGAGAAAAAGGAGCTTGAAAGGAATGCTTTATAACCTCCCAACGAGGGTATTTGGAAGACTCTTTATGACTGTTCTACTCTATCACAAGGTTTATTTTAAGGAAAAATGGAGCTGAGGAATCTCCCATGAGGAGAGCCAGTTTGGTGTGGTGGTTAAATGCACGGACTCTAACCTTGGAGAACCGGGTTTGATTCCCCACGCCTTCACATGCAGCTGCTGGTGTGACCTTGAGTCAGTTATGAGTTCTTTCAGAGCTGTTCTCTCAAGAGCCATCCTTGAAAGAGCTCTCTCAGCCCTGCCTACCCCACAGGGTGTCTGTTGTGGGGAGAGGAAGGGCAGGAGATTGTAAGTGGCTCTGAGACTCTGAGAGAAGCGCAGGGTATAAATCCAATTCTTCTTCTTCTTCTTCTTTCTCCTCCTCTTCCTCCTCCTCAGATTACTGAATGTGCAAAGTTGTGCTTCTCCAACCTTTGGCCCTCAGGACAGTGGCTTACACAGTCTAATAGAAAGGCGTGTTTTCCTGTCTAGTGAATCAGCATTCATTGTTATTCATAAATTTAGCATGATTAGATTCAACGGAAGGGTGGGAGATTCAGGACAGACAAAAGGAAGTATTTCTTCACACAACATATAGTAAATTTGCAACTTGCTGCCACAGGAAGTGGTCATGGCTGCCAACTTGGAAGGCTTCATGGAGGACTGGGCTATCAATGGCTACTGATCATGACGGATATCTGCTTTTTCAAGTACCAGGATTAGCATGCCTTCTTACATCAGTTGTTGGGGAGCACAGGCAGGATGCTGCTGCTGCAGTCTTCCTGTTTGTGAGCCTCCTAGAAGCAGCCGATTGGCCACTGTGTGAACAAAATGCTGAACTAGATGGGCCTCGGGTCTGATTCAGCATGTATGTTCTTATGTTCTTCTTATTAAATACTGCATACAAAAGCATATGTTTATGATGTCACTGTTCCATGTAAAATACTGACAACTGGGGGGGGGGGGGGGAGATAGGAGGAATGCTCCAGGACTCCTTGCTTTTCTTTCTGAGGAAAAGAACAAAATGGGGTGAGGCAGGACCAAAGAACAGGCCAATAAACTGCCCGGAAACCCATGGGGAAGTTGCATGTGACATTTACTGGGGATGATGAGACTACCCAATATCAGGGCAGATGTTGGGTTTTAAGCCAACTGCAGTGGCATCCTTCAGTATAGCGTGCTACTGAGCCTCTCATTCCCACAGGAGAAAGTAAATTAGAGCTGAAACAAAGCGCCGCATTTCAAACGTGATAATTTTCAGATGGCAAACATTCATCTTTCCTTTATTTGAATAAGCTTTCTCTCTAGTATGCCCCTTTAACATATGATAGATGTTTGGCTTCCATGAGGAAGGAATCACAGGAACACACAGGAACCTGCCTTCTACTGAATCAGACCCTTGGTCCATAGATGTTTTATATATTATACAAAGTAGTGTTGAAATGGTATTCCTATTAATATTGTGTATTTTTCCTAAAGGATATCCACCACAGTTTTATAAGGTTTTACATTCTGTAATCTCTGATCAGGCTGTATATATCTATGTTACTGTTGTTTGTTATCTGTTAATCTAGAGTATCATCATCATCATCATCATCATCCAACAGTGGCTATTAGCCACAAGGTATAGATCAGAACTATGGGGCAAGTGATGCTCTGTATTCTTGGTGCTTGGGGCGGGGGCAACAGTGGGAAGGCTTCTAGTGTCCTGGCCCCACTGGTGGACCTCCTGATAGCACCAAGTATTTCTGGCCACTGTGTGACAGAATGTTGGACTAGATGGGCCATTGCCCTGATCCAACACTGGCTTCTTTTATGTAATAATAATAATAATAATAATAAGAAGAAGAAGAAGAAGAAGAAGAAGAAGAAGAAGTTGTTCTCCATGGTCTCAGGTGGAGGTCTTTCACATTACCTCATACTTGATCCTTTAACCAGAGATGCTAGAGATTGAACTTGGGACTTCCTGCATGCTAAGCAGATACCTGACCACTGAGCCATGCCCTGTCCCCTCAGCCACGAATCCCCCCCATCTTATATCAAAAGTGGTACAGCTCAGAAACAGTTTTGTTTTCTTACCTTTTCCCCTGTTTGTGTGAACTGAGTCGAAGTTTGGATGACTGTGTTGGTTCTGATAGCAAATGATTGAGAGCTCTGGTCCACTTGCCCATGATTGGATCCCAGTTGAGGATATAACCCTCTGTTTGTGCCAGAGCTGCTGAAGCATCTCTGGAAAGAGGCTGTGGATGGTTTGCTTATGTTTGGATTCTTGAATTTCCCGAGGAGTGACACAGATGTTTCTCATCCACTCTGTTGGTTGCTTTGGTCCTATAATAATCACCTTTCACTGTCTTGTATTCCCTATCGGTCCACTTCTTGTTGCAACGTTGCAACCTATTATTCACCCTACCCAGTTTACAAAACAGTACAAAAGTACAAGCTTGAATGGTTTTGTATCAAAACACAGTCAGGTAAACTATAAATTACTTGCCAGTGGAAATCCCCTGTGTCGTAAATTAAAAGCTTTTTATACATGTGATAAAAACCAAACCTCCTGTAAATGTGAGGCAGCTAAAATATTTAAGGACTCCCATCTCAAAAGAAATAGAACATATCACCGCGGTACCAACATATTAATAATTTACATTTTAATAGAACAGAAAATCTTCATGGATAAAGATAAATAAAAAAGCCTTTGAATGTTTTGTAGAATGATGCCTTATATTACAAAATAACCCATGAGGAAGAGAGCGGCTGGATAAACTATAGAAATGGAAAGAGGATGTTCCATGAACATGACAATCTAGCATGAGAGGAAAATGTTTCAAGATGTGAATGGCTTTTCATTATCATTTTCTTAGACCTGATAAAATTGTATCTGCCTTGATATTACCAGTCACGCTCAAGGAAAGTCAGCATGCTGTAGTGGTTGACAGTGGTGGACTGTAATCTGGAGAACTGGGTTTGATTCTCCAGTCCTCCACATGCTGGGTGACCTTGCGCCAGCCACAGTTCTCTCAGAGGTCTCTCAGCCCCACCTACCTCACATGCTTGTTGTGAGGAGGAGAAGGGAAGGCAATTGTAAGCCACTTTGACACTCCCCGTGTAGAGAAAAGTGGGGTATAAAAACCAACTCTTCTTCTACTACTCAAGTTCCTACTCAATGATGTAGTTCTCTTTTTGTCTAACCTATCACATAGGGTGTTGTGAGGGGAAAATGGATGAGGGGAAAACCATGTATCTACACCATCCAGAGCTTGTTGGAGGAAAGGTGGAATGAAAATGTAATAGAAAGCGAATACTACTGTATGTTCTTTTTTTGTTTATTTATAGATTTTTACACATTATAAATCAAAATGCTGATAATATACATATATGTTCAAATGGTTAAATATTTTCATACGTTGTTCCCCACTAGACACTTGGTTAAACTCAATGAATGGTGACCAGTAATTTTCTATATTACCTTGGTGTTTACAGACCTCTGAATGCTAGATGTACCAGCATTCTGTTCAATTTGCCAAATGCTGCTGTGGGTTTGAGAAGATTATGGGGATGGAAAAGCGGTTGATGCCTCCTCATGGTTGTCTGAGAGAAGGGAGGTGGTTTGTATAGCTCTTTTCTCTATTGAAATGTGGCTCACACACTCTGGAAATGTTTGTGATTCTTTGAAACGGAACATTTTATGCTTCCATATATATGTCACCGCAAAAGCTGAAAGATTCATATTTTTTCCCTCAGCCCAGAGACACTGGCCCTGCAATGATGTGTGATTGCCATGGATTTATGAACATGATGGCTTCCCGAATCAAATCCAAAGACATCTGGGAGAGTACTTTGCATGAAAACTAGTGCAGCTGTGCTTAGTACGCAGCACAGATTTACCTCTGCTTTGTTCCATATGAGTAAATATGAGTTTCTCCCATATAAATGAAGCTGGCGTGAAAAAGCCTTCTAAAACGTTATTTTTATGTAGACACATTCCATATTTTATATGAGTCTTCAAGTGAATGTCCCATGGGTAGTGGATATTGCCATTCACCTGTATATAGATTATTATGAGCGCATTATAAATGGACATTAATTTTATAGAGGCCTTGATTCTTTCACTCTTTACTAGGGCTGCACATAATTTAAACTTCTCTGCTGGCCCCTGAGCGAAGGAAATTGTACAGTTCTCTTCACCTTTGGCATTTGAAGGGAATTAATCCTAATCTTGAATTCAATTCAATAAATTATTTGCAAGCTTCTTTTCATGTATTCAACATTATATAAAGGCAGGATGAAAACAACATTCAAATCAATAAAAATATAAGTTTGAATCTCAGCTACCACAATGGAAGATGCAGACCGTATCCCTGTTTCTGTCCCCCGGCCCCCAGCATCCATTTCTGACATCTGGATCATACATTCCCAGGATCATGGTAATTTAGGGACTCCAGTGGGGGGGCATACAGTTTCCTGCAATTCCTAGAGTGGATTGACATCACTTCCAGGTTTTCCCCAGAAGTAATGTCATACTGTTGTCTAATGGCTTTTTTAAACATTATTTTTTCTCCTGCTGGAAACAGGAGCCAGGTGGGGAAATGGCAACCCTATGAGGGGCTGAAGTGGGGAGGCAGAAGGGGGGGGTGAAGTTGCCCCTTCTTCCTTTATTTTAGTATATTTTTTCACTTGCCCTTTGTCAGGTGAGCTCCAAATGGCATAGATGGTTTTCTCCTTTTCCTCTCAACAACCCTGTGATGTAGGTTAGGCTGATAGAATGACAGGCCTCACTTAACCCAGCGAGTTTCATGATGATCGTGAAACACAAGATCAACAACATACAGTTTAATTTTTTTTAAAATGAAAACCATAGCAGTGACAAGGGCAGAAATCAGGCAAAATCAGTTCAGGTGGAGTTCAAATGCCAAGCAGGGCTTTTTTTATAGAAAAAGCCCAGCAGGAACTCGTTAGCATAATAGGCCCCACCCAACAGCAGAAATTCTTTAGCACATTAGGCCACACCCCTGACAGCACAGCTTTTTAGCATATTAGGCCACACCTCCATGTTACCAGAAGAGTGGTCATCCAGCCACACCCACCTTTTGCTTCTTATTCTGTTTACCTTGTTTGTTGTCAAAACCCAGGGCTTTTTTTGTAGCAGGAATTAATTTGCATGTTAGGCCACATACCGCTAATGTAGCCAATCCTAATAAGTTTCTGCTGTTGGGTGTGGCCTATTATGCTAATGAGTTCCTGCTGGGTGTGGCCAACTCAGGAGCCAGCCGGAACCATTCCTGTGCGTTCCTGCCCAAAAATAGCCCTGCTGCCAAGCAAGAAGAACTTGCTATGGGATGATGCTGAACACCTGCTATTGCGCATGCCAGTGGTACACTCCCATGTACACCTCTTGCACACATTGGGTGTGTAGTGGCAGAGAGCATAATTTAAGTGAAACTCTGGGCATGTGTAAACATGCACAGGTAAATTCTTTCCTGCCAACATAATATTCAAACTGGGCCTTGAAAGCCTACCCTAAACAAAAATATTCCCGGGTGCTTCCAAAATGCCTGTAGGAGTGGATGGAGCAAGGCAGTTTTTTGGGGGGCCGGGGGGGGGGGGGGTCAGAGCACTGGGCAACCACTCAGGAGATGCTGGTGTACGTAAAGACCAATGAGGTCTTCCTACAAGATGGAACTTGAAGCAAGATCTCTCCAATGGATTTTATGCCATGGGGATGCTCAAATGAGAATAGATGGGGTGAATCAAAGAGCAACCTCTGTGCAGATGCAAGGATTTCTTAGGGTCACAACTGTGCAACATGTAAGTGACTTCTATGTGTAGTGATGCAGTAATTTTGTAAAGTTTGGGCTGTTACATACCTATGGAAGAAAGAAAGGGACAGCACTAGAAGCAGAACTTTTTTTCATGGTATTTAGAACCATAGAACATAACATAAGATCATAAGAGAAGCCAACGTTGGATCAGGCCAATGGCCCCATCCAGTCCAACACTCTGTGTCACACAGTGGCCAAAAACACCAGGTGCCATCAGGAGATCCACCAGTGGGGCCAGGACACGAGAAGCCCTTCCACTGTTGCCCCCCCCCCCCAGCACCAAGAATACAGAGCATCATTTGCCCCAGACTGAGAGTTCCTATCTATATCTTGTGGCTAATAGCCACTGATGGACTTCTGCTCCATATGTTTATCTAATTCCCTCTTGAAGCCGTCCATACACCAGTGTTATTAATTAATTAGCACCAGTGTCATTAATTAAGAGCAGCAAACAGGTACTTTATAATTGGATAGCAGTGTCTTACATGTTTGCCTTCAAACTTTGGTGACAATACGGTCCTATTTGATCTCTAATAACAAATATCTATCCAATGATTCCCCAATCCAGTAATGAAAAATATGATCTTTAGGGTTGAACATTTCCACTGTTACAGCCTTACTTTTAACCTGCTTATCTTCGACTGATTCTTTTTTTCCTCTCTTAATGGTGGACAATAGTGGAATTTATTTCCATATCTACTTTCGGATTTGGATTTAATTAGTCACAGTCAATTATTTTAAAAATTAGATGTGTTCACCATCTGAAGCTGCTTCGTGGTACAGCTCATGTGAAACTAATGCTGAACTGTAAATTAACAGTTACATTAATCACCGCTTTATGTAATTACTTCAGGCAGTGTGGTGTTCTCTCAAGGCGTGGTTGCGAGAGAGTAGCTGGCCATGTTTAGTCATGTCTCTCTTCATAATCAATGCAACAATGGATCAGGAGATCCCAAAGCCAGAGTCCCTTATCTTTCAGTGTCAATATTGTCTATGACCCCAAGATATCAGAAATTGATAGAAGGTTTTGCACTCATGCCAATGCGCTTGAGGAGGGGCTTTTGCATTCACAATTCACAAGGGGGTGAGTCTGATCAGAATTCTTCTGTTACAAAAAACCCCGGATGAATTAGAGGCGGGGCCACAATGGATCAAACTGCATGTCTGACTACAAAGTGTTTCAACCGTGAATGAACAAGAGTTAGAAGTTTCAGTACAGATGGTTCCAGCAATCAAAATCAGTGGTTGGTATCCTACTACTCCATTAAAAAAAGAACTTGCAGCCGTCATTCAGCCTAAAACAATAAGATAAATAAATAAATGCAGTGATTCCACTCCCGCCACGTAACAATTAATTTTAAGTTAGAGAAAATGAAGCAGCTGTTTAGAAGTTTCTGCTGAAACAAAAAGTTTCAACAACTGCTTTCTTGTAAGTGAGCTCCAAGTAATATCAGACAGAATATTCTGCCATAATAATGGGTCTTACAACCGAAAGCAATAAATCAGTCCTAATTGGTAGGTTGGTTGATTATATCTTTTCTTGTTCTGGGCGTCTAAATTGCATCCCCCCACTCACTTCCCTTCCATGAGATCTTGCTTTCCATCCTCATCTTTTGTACAGTGTGACACTTTCTGCCGTGATATACACACTCATCTAACTCTGCTTGCCTGCCCTTTGGACTGTGATCAACATTTTGCTGAAAAGATTAAGGACATTTCCCATCCATCTGGAATATTGCTATTGGAGAGCTTCACCTGCCATTTAAAACAACAGTAACAAAATGCCTGGCAAGAACTGTCTTGGCTTTGGTGGGGGGAAGCTAACAATAACCATGGTGGTAACCTTTCCAGATTTCTTTTTCCCATGTTTAAAAACCTGACTCACTTTTGGGATTTTAAGATTTAACGATATATTAAACATTGGCTGGCTCTGTTAGCATATAAAGTAATATATTCACATGGCCTTTTCTCAACCACTTACTTGGGAACAAAGCTTTAAAGCTTCTGATAGCTCAAACCCTCCTTCTTCAGAATTAAAATTGTAGGCACATTTCACTTTTATGCCCCAAAAGCTCCCTGTTAGTACTGGAAAAGCTGCAGAAAAGCTGTAGGTAGGATGGGTGGTTTAGAGACCCCCCCCCCCCCCAAAGTTGTGTAATACCTTTTATGGTAAAGGTTTCCCTTGCCCGAAAGCTAGTCAAATCCAATTCTAGGGGGCAGTGCTCATCTCCATTTCCAAACCGAAGAGCCAAACGCTGTCCAAAGATGTTTCTGTTGTCATCTAGCTGGCATGACTAAATGCTGAGGTGCATGGAACACTTTTACCTTCCTACCGAAGTGGTGCCTATTTATCTACTTGCAATTTCTTGCTTTTGAACTGCTAGGTTGGCAGGAGCTGGGGCCAGAGACGGGAGCTCATGTGGCACTAGGGTCTCGAACTGCCAAGCTACAGACCTTCTGGTCTGCAGTTCAGTGTCTTAACCTCTGAGCCATCACAGCCCTTTTATGAGGACCAAGCAAAATGTCACAAAACCATGTGCAAACTTTTGAGCTCTCCATGATCCTTCATTAGACTGGGAAGTTGGGGGGGGGGGGGGGAGAGAGAAAAGGGCTTTTCTGGCCTATGCTGGAAATGCTTGTAGTGTGCAGCTTGTCCTGGATGAGTTGTAGACTCAAAGAACAATCCTAAACAGAGTTACACCTTTCTAAATCAATTGAAGTCAATGTGCTACTCTGCTTAGAGGACTGTGCTATCCAATGGCAGGCTTTATGTGAAAGTATAAAAGCCAGTGATTAATGGAACGTCTTACCTGTACCAAACTGAACACACAGCTCACTTAAAAGGCTAAAAGCAGCCCAAAAAGCTTGGTAGTCATTATAGTAACAATGGATATTAATTTAGATGATGTATTAGGCGCAGCCAATGGAAGTTGAATTGTGTAATGTTTATTCACTAGTGGGGGGAGCAAGAAATCTCCACAAGAGAACTACCATCTCAGATGATCTTTGAAGAATCTCTCTAAATAAGGACAAGTCTGCAGATGACTGTAACCTTTAGTTTCTCGGTGGCTACCCGGAGCAGACCTCTTCTGACAGCAAGTAATTCTGAATGGTCATTCATATCTGCTGCAGGGATGTAGAATTACTCCATTCTTATGGATTATTGGCTGGAGAGGTAAGGCCAGCGTCTGGGCATCCTCTGTGTGCCATCACTGCAGGCTTTTCTGCATTCACATTTTCCTTGCTTGTGAGTTCCAGCTGCTTCCGCATCCCACCCCCATATGTGTTGTGCTTTCTCTAGTGGTCAATTCAATATTAAATTGGTTTATGTTTGACATATCTCCCAGCAGATTTAAACTGCAGGTTTTTTATGCTGGACGAAAAGCGATGTGATATTGAATCAACCATTAGAGGGAGCAAACACTTGTAGAACATACTCCCCCCCCCCCCCCCCCCCCGGAAGCAACAGGAAAACACAAATAAGGAAAATAAGAATGCAGAAAAGACCTGTGTCCCACTCCTTCTGCTTTTGTCTGGGAGTCAGAGCAGCCCACCAGCTTGCCCTTTCTCCCCCATTCCTCTACAAAAAGAGATTCAGGACAGACAAAAGGATGTAGTTATTCACACAGTGCATAGTTAAACAGTGGAACTTGCTGCCACATGACATGGGGTGGTTTATCTTCATTTCAGTAAAGATTTTGATAAGGTTCAACATAATATTCTTGTTGACAAATTGGAAAAATGTAGTTTTGATCCTATGACTGTTAGGTGGATCTGTAACTGGTTGACAGATCACACCCAAAGAGTGCTTGTGAATGGTTCCTCGTCCTCTTGGAGAGGAGTGACAAGTGAAGTGCCTCAAGGATCTGTCCTGAGGCCTGTTTTGTTCAACATATTTATCAATTATTTGGATGAAGGGATAGAGGGAATACTTATTAAATTTGCAGATGATACTAAATTGGGAGGGGGTAGCAAATATGTTAAAAGACAGTCAGGATACAGGATGATCCTGACAGGCTGGAACACTGGACTAAAACAAATTTAATGAGTTTCAGTGGGGATATATGTAAAGTTCTGCATTTAGGTAGGGAAAATCAAATGCATAATTATAGGAAGGGGGAGACTTGTCTTGGCAGTAGTGTGTGCGAAAAGAATCTAGGGGTCTTAGTAGACCATACACTGAACATGAGTCAGCAGTGTGATGCAGTTGCTAAAAAGGCAAATGTTATTTTGGGCTGTATCAACAGAAGTGTAGTATCCAGGTCACTCAAAGTGGTGGTATCACTTTACTCTGCTCTGGTTAGACCTCACCTAGAGTATTGTGTTCTGTTTTCAGCACCACAATTTAAGAAGGATTTAGACAAGCTGGAATGTGTCCAGAGGAGGGCAGTGAAGATGGTGAGGGGTCTGGCGACCAAGTCCTATGAGGAAAGGTTGAAGGAGCTGGGTATGTTTAGCCTGGAGAGGAGATGACTGAGAGGTGATATGATAATCATCTTCAAGTACTTGAAAGGCTTTCATTATAGAGGATGGTACGGAGTTATTTTCTGTTGCCCCAGAAGGTCGGCCCAGAACCAACAGGTTGAAATTAAACCAGAAGAATTTTCAGCTAAACATTAGGAAGAACTTCCTGACAGTTAGAGCAGTTCCTCTGTGAAAGCTTCCTTAGGATGTGGTGGGCTCTACTTCTTTGGAGGTTTCAAAACGGCGGCTAGATGGCCATCTGACAGTAATACTGATTGTGTGAACTTAGGAAGATCATGAGAGGGAGGGCAGGAAGGGTTGCCTCAGTGCTTAGTTCTTGCAGCTTTTTCTTATATGCCAAGGGAAATGCTGATTGCCACTTTGGGGTCAGGAAGCAATTTTTCTCCAGGCCAGCAGTCACTGTGGGTGTGGAGGGGGAGGTATTTTTGAATTTCCTTCATTGTGAAGGGGGTTGGACTTGATGACCTTGGAGGTCCCTTCCAACTCTATGATTCTATGACTTATTTTGAAGGCTTTAAAAGGGGAATGGACATTCATGGATGGTGGGGCTATCAGTGGCTACTAGTCACAATGGCTACTGGTCAAGATGAATATCTACACCCCCTCCCAGTACCAGAGGCAGTATGCCTAGAGTTCCCAGAGTGCCCCCAGCAACCAGTGGGGTGTAGCAGTAGGGAAGACTTACCAGCAGAAAAACTAGGCCTAGGCTCAGGCTGGCATCACCAGCAGTCTGGTGATTTCACTTTTGGTGTGCACTGGAAGGGATGTCATTGTGTCACTGGCAATGCAGGGACACTCTGGTATTTAGGCAAAAACTCTATGGTAGAAGTCATTTTTATCATAGAGTTTTTGTCCAAATGCTAGAGCATCCCTATGTCACTGCCAACATAATGATGTCATTTCCAGTGAGTGTCAGAAGTGACATTGCTGTGTTGCCAGTGATGCAGGCCTAGACCTAGTTTTCTTGCTAGTAAGCGCCCTGCTGACCAGTTGATCAGCACCAGGGGGAGGGGTCATGGAGCATGGTATCTCCACCTCCAGTGGGGGCCTGGCGACACTAAGTATGCCTCTATATCAGTTGCTGGGAAGCACAAGTAGGAGGGTGCTAGTCATCTAGCTTGTGGGCGTCTTAGAGGCAATTGGTCAGACACTGTGTGAACAGAATGGTGGACTTGATGGGCCTTTGCTCTGAACTAGCATGGCTTTTCTTATGTTCACTATGGCATACTATGCATGTCCCATAGGACTTTTCAAACTCTTATGAAATTCATTCCACTCGTAAAATGTTGGGCGTCACTTTGATTGCCCTGGCAGCCCTTCTGTTGGTTGGACATCCTTAGGACCCTTCCACTGAATTTATTAAGCAATCTTCTTTTTCTCGTATACTTGTGCCATGACTGTGTGTCCAGATGCACAGTTTGGTGATTAGCTCTCTAGAACATTTCCACTGATGTTACGTTAAGGTAAATTATCATACTTATGGTTTAGATGGCACATTTACAAAAATAGGGACCAGCCATAAAGGGATATTACCAGATTTTCAGGACATATGGATACAATTTAAAAATCCTAACATGAGATTTCCCCTCTCAGATTGATATCCCCTCCCCATTACAACAAGACATGAAAACAAAAATACATGAAAAGGAGGGGCACATTCTCTAGACAATACAGTCTTTTTAGTTTCTCTTTAATGTTGTATGTTGCCATTGTCACTGGTTTTGGTAAGTCTCATTTTTGTTGCTGCTCCTGATGACTTATTTCTTTTATGCCATTTTTGTGCCTTGTGTATATATATACACACCCAGCTGAATGAACAATGCAAAGTAATGGAAGAAAACAACAGAATGGGAATGACTAGAGATCTCTTCAAGAAAATTGGAGAAATCAAGAAAACGTTTCATGCAAAGCTGGCCATGATAAAGGGCAAAAATGGTAGGGACTTAACAGAAGCAGAAGAGATTAGGAAGTGGTGGCAAGAATACACAGAAGTACTATACAAGAAGGATCTCAATGACCTTGACAACCACAACGGTGTGATCGCTGACCTCAAACCAGTCATCCTGGAGTGTGAAGTCATATGGGCCTTAGAAAGCACTACTAACAACAAAGCTAGCGGAGATGACGGTATCCCAGCTGAGCTAGTCAAAGTCCTAAAAGATGATGCTGTCAAGGTGCTGCACCCCATATGCCAGCAAATTTGGAAAATGCAACAGTGGCCACAGGATTGGAAAAGGTCAGTTTACATTTGAATCCCAAAGAAAGGCAATGCCAAGGAAAGTTCAAGCTATCGCACAATTGCACTCATTTCATGTGCTAGCAAGGTCATACTTAAGATCCTACAAGCTAGGCTTCAGCAGTACATAGATAGAGAACTGCCAGAAGTACAAACTGGGAATCAGAAACTGAGGATCTTCCCCATTATATCCTTGATGGTTCATTGTATACCCAACCTAGGTTAAAATTTCTCTCTGATATTTTATCAGTTTTAAGCTTTTACTCAGACCATAAAAAGATTGTATCTTTGTTAGCTGATTCCAATGCCAGTATATCCCACAGAATGGCTTTATTTGCCCTGGCTGCAAAGAAAATACGGGCCAACGCTGTTCTCAGGGGAACTAGTTAATTAGTGGGTATGCTGTGATTCAATTAACTGTTCATAACTTTGGTTTTATGGTTTTATAACATTTAGACTATATTCTATTTTATACAATTTGTTATGTTTATAGTACTCTTTTCTGTTTTTGGTTTGTAATGGCCAATGGCTAAATACAATAAAATCTGTCTAAAAAAAAAATCTACTTCTGCTTCATTGACTACACTAAAGCCTTCATGGATCACAACAAACTCTGGCAAGTCCTTAAAGAGATGGGAGTACCAGACCACCACACATGTCCCTTGAGGAACCTGTATAAGGGTCAAGAAGCAACAGTTAGAACAGGTCATGGAACAACTGATTGGTTCAGAATAGGAAAAGGATTACAACAAGGATGTATATTGTCACCCTGCTTATTTAATTTATATGCAGAGTACATCATGCAAAATGCCAGCCTGGATGAATTACATGCTGGAATTAAGATCACTGGGAAAAAAACATCAACAACCTCAGATATGCAGACAATACCACTCTAATGGCAGAAAGTTAAGAGGACCTAAAGAGCCTCTTGCTCAAAATGAAAGAGGAGAGCGCAGAAGTTGGCTTGAAACTCAACATCAAAAAAACTAAGATCATGGCATCCGACCCCATCACTCCTTGGCAAATAGTAGGGGAAGTCATGGAAACAGTGACAGACTTCACATTCCTGGGATCCAAGATCACTGCAGATGGTGACTGCAGCCATGAAATTAAAAGACGCCTGCTCCTTGGGAGGAAAGCTATGGCAAACCTAGACAGCGTAATTAAAAAGTAGAGACATCACCCTGCCAACAAAAGTCCGTATAGTTAAAGTGTTGGTATTCCCAGTACTGATGTATGGCTGTGAGAGTTGGACCATAAGGAAGGCCAAGCACTGAAGAATAGATGCATTTGAATTATGGTGCTGAAGAAGACTCTTGAGAGTCCCTTGGGCTCAGTCAATGTTAAAATCAGTTCATGCAAAAGGAAATCAACCCTGACTGTTCCCTGGAAGGACAAATACTGAAGCTGAAGCTCAAATACTTTGGCCACCCAATGAGAAGGGAGCACTCACTGGAGAAGACCCTGATGCTATAAAAGACTGAAGGTCAAAGAAGAAGGGGATGGCAAAGGATGAGATGGCTAGACAGAGTTGGGCAAGCTCCAGAGGGCGGAGGACAGGAGGGCCTGGCATGATGTGGTCCATGGGGTCGCGAAGAGTCAACTGTACAACTGAACAACAACATATACACACCACATTTATGCCTGTTATATACTGCTCCCGTATGACTGATGCAAATATAACATTGAAAAATGCAAAAATTCTGTGGGCAGAAAGAAACTGGTGCAAAAATAAAGCCTCCTTGGACTGTTTCTTTCAAGGAAGAAACTGGGATGTTCGGACTGAATCTTTCAAAGCTCAGTCTCATTCCTATCTAAGAACATGGTCTACCAATACTTTTTAGATATCTATCTCCATGCACACTCCAGCCCACATCAATATTTTTCCATACAATCACAGCCTTGTAGCTGTTTTCCCCCCCTCTCTGGAAAAGGTAGGTTATTACCTGTCCATCCCAACCAACCTTCACCTTGCTTTCAAAATTGCATATAAGAGTCTAGCCTTCTGAACACCAGGTCAGAGTTTTTGATGTTGGAAGCACAAGTTTAATGTCATCTGGGTGTGTTTCTGGCTCAGAAACTGCTGGAGGGAATGGAAGTGACCCACCTATGTTGGAGCTAAACTGCCAAAGCAAGTCATGAAAGTCTGAGTTTATTTTTTTGTAACTTTCTTTGACATTTGAACAGATATTGCAACTAAAGAATGTCAAGATTTGCCTCTAGATATGATATATGCAACATCTGGTGGCAGTTCTACCACTAAGTATTCATTCAGAATGGATCTTTATGTGTTTTACAGAAGCAGAAATCATTTATCTCTTGCTTCAAACAAATCAGAACAAATAAAATAACCTACCATTGAACAGGGTTATGCAGTTCATTGCTTTTGTTGCTTGTTTTCCTTTTCCTTTCAAAAGCTTTTGTTATATTCATTTGTTTATGTGCATTACATTCATTTTAATTATTGTTGGTTTGAATGGGAAATACATCTAGTCCTGTTTATTATCCCTTCACTTCTGCAGACTCTCTTCCTTACTCTTTGATCTCCATGAACTCTCTGGGCCAGAGTGCCAGGCGCCAGGTAAATGAAGGAAACAAAAGCCACTCATACCTTCACTGTTATTTCCCTGAATGAAACAAACTTCACTTCACTCCACAGACCTTTATTGGCATAACAGCACAAAACCAAATACAATACACTGGAATCTGTAGTCAGAAAGAACATTTTCTCCTAGAGGCCTGGTAGAGGAATTTTGCTACAGATTCAGTGATTTTGCTCTTATTAGAAGTATAAAGGTCTTATGATCCTTAGACCAACCCTTTAAAGGTAGCAGGAAAGGCTTTAAAAATTCAGCACAAAGATCATAAAATTTACAGTGCAAAATAGCATGATTGTTATCTTCAGTTTCACTCATCCCACATGGACACAATCTATCTGTATATGGAATTTCCTTAAATCTCCCATATAACACCATAGATGGGAGAACACTAAAATGGGCTAACATAAACGCCCTACGAAGATGAGGATCACACAGACAAGATAGGTATCCAGGAAGGGCAGGGCCGGATGAAAGCTCCCAGTGCACTGGGGTACAACATCCAGAAGCCAGGCTTTTCAAATCTTGTACCTCAATATCAGTAAGTCTTTGCTTAATCAAGGCAAAAACCTGCTTCTCCAAGAGCAAAACCATGCCATTAATATTAAGTCCAATTACTAAAATTTTCTGAAACAAACAAACAAGTATTTGCTGTTAATTCATTTCATTCCCGTTAAAATAAAAGGACAGGGATGCAGATTCTCAGGCTACCTACTAGCCTGTCTATAATCTTCCAGCAGTAGCAAAAACAGTGATGTACACATCGCTCCAAATGTAACCCTGAACAAAGTAAACTGCTCCCTGGACTACAGACAAAACATTTTGACTAGATTTCCCCTTAGCAAAGAATCTGCTATGGTGTTTTCATTAGATTTTATTTCAATGCAATGACTCTCCTTTGGCATAAGTACTGCAAATTCTCTGGTACGGTAGAACGCACTACATTTAAAGCAGCCAAAGATGCTCCAGTGAAGAGCTATTAAATGTAGTGATAGCTTTCAGCAGTAGTATAACAATCAGTAAGAACCCTGAAGGGGTTGCAGGACTGTTGGTAATTGTTGTGCTTGTTGGAGACCAATCGCTCACAACAGTTAGGTGTAGTTGTCACATTGAATTTAGTTCTCGATGCACTAGGCTGTTGGTTGTATATTTCTAGATGTGAAGCCAAAATGGTTTCACTGGATAAAGAACCTCTTTTCTTCACTGAAGGAATTATATAGACGTCAAGAGACACCAGTATGATGAATGCTTGTTTTGAAGGAGACCTCACATTTTGAGGTGAACGCTGCCCAGGAGAGGCCATAGCTCAGTAATCCCAAAAGGTTCCCATTCCAGTCCCTGAACTTCTACATGAAAAGGGCCTCACCCATCAGTGCTTGGAAAGACATCTGACTGAGACTTTGGAGTGTCACTGCCAATCAGTGCTGATAAACCTGGGCTGGATGGACCAGTTTTCTGATTCAGAACGAGGCAGCAGTATATGTCCCACTAAACTTTAATTTACACCATTTATGGAGGAGTTATAACTCCATGTAGAACATGTACTTTGCTTGCAGAAGTCTTCTGTCCTCATTTTTAGCACTGACAATTAAAAAGTTATGGGCATAAACAGCATTGTGATCTTGGAGGCAATCCAAGGGGAAAAAAAAGGGGGGGGGGAAACAATACTTGGCCAGATGGACCAAGGGGCCACACCTTGGATTGTTCTGAACCACTGTGGCCTCCCAGACAATTTGCTTCGGGTCTCTCTCACATTCAGAAGAATGAACATCAGGGAATGATGAGATAAGCTGATATTATCCTTGAATGTATCTCCAGGCTCCTATTGTGAACCCAGGAATGGTTTATCCCTTAAGTTCCCCCATCTTGCTGCCCTAATCTGACTCAATATAATGCATTTTGTCTTTGGCTTTTCTGGAGAGACATCCAGCAAGTATGCCCATTGCAATGGAAACTCGCAAGCAGCCGACACCTGGTCATTTGAAACTGGACTCAGAGTATCCTCTGCTTCCACATGAGTCATCAAACAAGCCATCGGTATGGTAATGGCTTTAGGTTTTATGTATTCAGAAATCATGGGGCTATTATCTGCAGCTGTTAGCAATTGCTATCTTTTGAATCTTCCTGCGTTCTGACAGTTTGCTGGTACCTCGTTGTCCCAAGGGGTGGTGAGCAATTGCCCGGTGCTCTCTTCTTGACAACGACAGCATTTTATTGTTATGGGAAACAAAATGATCACTCTCCATTTAAAAGTGGGCTATGATTTTCATTTCCATCATCTGTTGCTAAAAGGGAAGTTCACTCACCTATGATTAGGTTCGGGAACATTACTTGGTTATAATCTTAACAGCTGGTGCCCACAATGTGCTAAAAATGCACTGGGATGCTTCATGTTTGGTTTCAGTGTCATACGAATCCTCTTTCAGGTGGCTGGTCCAGAGGCCAAATAAGTGGCGTGTTATCTAGCCATAGGGTCATAAATTTTTGAGGTCGATCTCTCTTCATTGTCAGCGCTCCTGAAAGACTTCTGCAGGTGCTAGAGGAGATTATGAGTGCATTATATGACAAAGCACAGAGCACACCCACTAACCCTCCAAGTGTTGGTTAAGTGGTGCCAAGGGAGAGAACACAGAAGGTTTTAGACACCCTGGATGGACGATGCATATGAAGGGAAGCTTTTGTTAGCAAGATGAGAATGCTCAAAAGGATTGTGGTCTCAGCAGATGTCTTTTTAAAAAAATTTCAGTGTCCGAATACAGAAGTAATGTCATGACAGCACTGCCAGCTGGCAAGGAATTGGCTGTACATTCTTTCACGCTACTGTTTATATATTTACATAATTTATACCCTGCCCTTCTGCCTTCATCGGGGAGATCAAGGGGGCTAACTGATTAAAAACATGCAGAATGCAATCACAGTTTTAAAACCATTAAAACCAACACCCCCCCCCACATCATTAAAAAATTAAAACCAAAGCTAAAATATACATATATGTGTAAAGTGCCCTCAAGTCGCAGCTAACTTATGGCGACCCCGTGGGGTTTTAATGACAAGTGACTAAACAGAAGTAGTTTGCCCTTGCCTTCCTCTGCAATGTCCTCCTTGGCAGTCTCCCATCCAAGTACTGACTCTGCTTAGTTTCCAAGGTACGATAAGATTGAGCTATACTATACCATTCCACATGCCCAAAGTACACATACAATAACATGAAAACAACAATTAAAACATAAGGCAGGAAGAAGGGATCATTAAAGAAACACCAAACCAAACCAAAAGAAAAAAAAAATCTGCTGGCAGATGATGTAACACTATGACTGATTTCCCACTACCGCTGCCCCAGCATCGAGTCCTCTGTTTGCCCCGATTGCCTGCTTGAATTTCCCACTATTTGCTGTGGGGCGCATTTTGACCCGGGGCTTCACGCAATTTCCTCCACAGCTTCAGTGATCCTTCAGTGATCCTTCAGTGATCACCGAAGCCTTGGAGAAATTGCGCAAAGCCCCGGATCAAAATGCGCCCAGTGGCATATATGAGTAAATTGTTTGAAGTTGCTGAAATGGATAATTTGACATTAATGCTAAAGAATAAAAACAAAGAGACGTTTGAATCAACATGGGCTAAATTTTATAATTGGTTGGACGATGGTGCAAAACGAGTAATACTGCAATATGTTATAAGGTTATTTTGATCTACAGTTGCCTCTCTTATGTATATGATATACTGGTTGTTGGTTTTGTTATATGCATATAAAATTCAAAAATAATTGTTTTAAAAAATGCGCCCCATGGCAAATAGTGGGAAATTCAAGCAGGCAATCAGGGCAAATGGAGGACCCGACGCCGGGGCAGCGCAAGTGGGAAATCGGTCTATGAGTAAAATTCAGTCTTGACATTTGTTCACAAGCAGAAATTGTTGATTACTTTGCCAGTTCAGTTCACATGCTGCTTTCCAGTCATGATCAGAGAGTTGGTCATTCACGAAGATGTTTGAATGTATAGGCATGAATTCTGATGTGTCCCTTTGCCGAGTTAGAGACCATTTACTCATATCAGTCACCCTTGCCATTTTCTGCTACCTTTGATTTTTAAAAGGCACAGAATTAAAACAAAACAAAAACAATCTGAGATTCTTGAGTTGAGACTTACTACTTAGATGTGTCTGTTTGCCTTTGCTGACTTGAGATCAATACTTACAGTCACTTAAGAATAGAAGCCACTGGATATACAGGTACCAAAATCAGACATATATCTTCTGTAGGATTATTTAAAGAATGTATCCAGCTGTACAGGTGCAAAAGGGAACAAACTGTGAGTGATTCTGTCCTTGACAAGTAATGACCTGACCATGACACTGCAGGATACATGCTACTTTTCTGACAATTGAGAAGATTTATAGCACAACCCTAAACAGAGGCACACCATTCTAAGTAAACGGAAGTCAATCAGCTTAGGATAAATCTGTTTAGGATTGTACTCTTAGCATACAAAATGTGCAAATGCAAATACACATGCTGAAACCGAAACACAACTTTATTATTTCTTACTAATGTACAGCTTGGCTGTATAGTGCAAGAAGCTACTGTTCAGATGCAAAGCTGCTCAACACAGTGCTTGAGATGAATTTTGACAGAAAACATTTATTGTTGTTGCTGTTATATCCCACTTTTCTCCCCCATTAGGATTCAAAGCAGCTTACAACATTGTTCTCCTGTCCTCCATTTTCTCACAACAATCCTGTGAGGTAGGCCAGGCTGACAGTTTGTGACAGGTCCATAGTCTCCCAGCCAGTGGTAGAAGTGGGGAGAGAAGTGGAGATGTAAACCTGGGTCTCCCAGGGTTCTAATGGGCTGCTCTATCCACTACACCATAATGGCTCTCATTGAATAAGATTTTATTCAACCTGAAGCAATCTGATCAGGAGCTCACCAGCCATGTAAGGGAGGGAGGTTAGTCAATGTAAGTCCACCTCAGAATCACATTCATATCAAAATGCTCAAGCGAGTACCTTAGGTGAAGTAATGCTCAAACTGAACCAACGTGCTTCCCTGTACCTCCATTTTGGAGTTATATCCATAGTCAACACCCCCTTCTCAAGAATATTCATTTGGCTCCCTCATTGAGGCCTTCCAGCTTCTATAGAAGGTCTGTCAGTTCGTACCCCTCTCCCTCATCGGTGTAGGGTCACCCTTCTGAGTTTTCAGAGAACTTAACCAAGCTATCAAATGATTATCTCCTAACTATGGAGAACTATTGAGTCAACATCAGCCAACCATTCTGAATTATGGCTGTAAATGACTGGTCAGCCACAAGTACCCTCATTAGAAATAAAGTTAATTTTAAATCCCAAACTCTGCAACAACAATGTCAATTTTGGTGTAGTGGTTAAGTGCGCGGACTCTAATCTGGGAGAACCGGGTTTGATTCCCCACTCCTCCACTTGCACCTGGCTGGATGACCTTGGGCAAGCCATAGCTCTGTACCAGCTGTTCCCTCAAGGACAGCTTGGGAAAGAACTCTCTCAGCCCCACCTACCTCACAGGGTGTCTGTTGTGGGGAGGGGAAGGGAAAAGGAGTTTGTAAGCCGCTCTGAGACTCCCTTGGGGAGTGGAGGGCGGGGTATAAATCCAATCTCTTCTTCTCTTCTTCTTCTTCTTTTACATTTTCAGACCATTATCAGGAAACTGGTGCAGAAGCCACAAAAGAAACTTCTAACACTAAACTGAACTAGCCATGAATTTCAATTACATTTCTAGATCTGGGAAAGCTGTTGTGAACAACCCATAGACTCAAACCAACTTGCTATATTCAACATGGGTCTGAGTGAGTCCATGACTGGGTCATAAACATCAACTCAACTAGAGCCTACAAAGAGAAGAAGAAGAACTATAAGATTGCTTTCCTAACATAATGAGCTTTCATACTGATATTAAAGAAGAAGAAGAAGAAGAGATTGGATTTATACCCTGCCCTTCACTACCCAAAGGAGTCTCAGAGCGGTTTACAATCTCCTTTCCCTTCCCCTCCCTGTGAGGTAGGTGGGGCTGAGAGAGCTCTTTCGAGAACGGCTAGTGAGAGAACAGCTGTAAGAGAACCCAAGGTCACATCAGCAACTGCATGTGGAGAAGTGGAGAATCAAACCCAGTTCTGCACTCCTAACCACTACACCAAACTGGAGAGAGCCAGCGTGAATTAAACAGCTCTCTGATCAGCTCTGATCAATCATGAGCAATCCATGGGCACGGGTGAACTTTTGCCTGGATCAATACATTTGCACATTGGTACTGACATGATCCATTTCCCTACTTCTTGTGTGAGGGCATAGACTTGGGTGAGACATCTCTTCCATTGTCCTCTTGTCATGTGTCTCTTGCTGAATGCTTTCTGGTATCCTTCATCCATGGATGACTTAAGTTCTAGATAACACAGGATGCTACACAACTCTGACATTTAATTTGCAACCATAAAATCTTACTGCAAGTCCAGTCATAGGAAAATACACCAGAAGCTATCTGTCTGAATTTTATTAACTTTTATTCCCAGCACATTGTTAGAATAAAAAACGCACTGTTAAATGACAGACATGATTTCAGCACAGCACTACTTTAAATTTATGATTTGCTAATTGCTATACAAACATTTTAGAATGGTTTTAGCACAGAGGGCATCCAAGGCATTTTTCCTCAGACCCCCAAATCAGGCAATCATCCATCCATTACCTAAAGAAAGAAAACTATTAATTGAAAGAAAAATGCTGCGGCCAGTTATCGCCCATTCTCTAATTTGTCCTTCCTGGGTAAAATAATAAAAAACACAGTTGCAGAGCAACTTCAGGCCTTCCTGGATATATTGTCTACCCCAGAGCCCTTTCAGTCAGTTTTCAGGCTGGACTGTTGGACAGAGATGGCACTGGTGGTCCTTGTAGACAACCTCCATCTAAATGTAACCAAAGGTGCTGCCTTTCTTCTGCTTTTACTAGCTATATCAGCAGCCCCTAACACAGTGGCCTATGCTATCCTGCTGAGATGTTTGGAGGTCAAAGCAGGGATTAAGGGATGTGCTTTGGATTGGGTCCACTCATTCCTTATGGGTAGAGTTCAAAAGGAGGCTGTAGGTTAGAAGATGTACACAGTGTGGGACCTGCCTGGTGGGGTTCCATTAGGTTCAATCTTCTTGTTCCCCATGCTATTCATTCTCTATGTGAAGCTCTTGGGATAAATCATTCATGATTTTGGAATAGAGTGTCTTCAGCATGCTGAAGATGCTCAGCTCTACAGGTCTTTAACCAAATTGCCTGGTAGAGTCTCTGAACCAATGTCCAAAGCATTTGTATCAGCTTGCAGACTTTGGCCACAATCCAGTCCAGATATAGATATACACCTAACAAAACAGAGTCCAGTGGCACCTTTAAGACCAGCAAAGTTTTATTCAAGGTGTAGGCTTTCATGTGCATAAAGAAGTGTGCTTGCACACGAAAGCTTATACTCAGAATGAAACTTTGTTGGTCTTAGAGGTGCTACTGGGCTCAGATTTTGTTCTGCTGCTTCAGACCAACACAGCTACCCACCTGAGTATACCTAACAACATAATCCAATGTAGAGTTACTCCAGTGTAAGTCTATTCATTTCAATGGGCTTAGACTGGAGTAACTTAGCATAGGCATTTAAAACCAGGGAGGGGGTCAAACATACCTGTAAGTCCTCTACGATTGTAGCCTCTGTGATCAGAATAAATATTTAAATTCTGTTTTCTAGTTAGCCACAATGAAGTTAATATTTTCCCATTCTAATAGTGAGATTGTGACTATCCCCCTGGAAAGAGTAAGGCTGTGGTGTGGCTGCGTGCTTGGCCAAGTGGGAGCAGAAGAGAGGAGGAGAGGAGAGAGGATTCTTTTAGATCCTCTTGATTTCAAAGTAAATGATTGACATTCCTTCTTCTACTTTGCCAGCTGGGCGTAAACAAACAAACAAAGGCACGGTGCAAGTCCATTCAAATCACTCCAAAGTTAAAAAAAAAAAGATTTTGTTAACATCTAGCCCAAGATCATTAGAACTTGGAAGCTAAGCAGGGTCCAGTGTGGTTAATGCCTGGATGGGAGACTACAAAGGAAGACGAGGATGGCTTCACAGCGGAAGGCAGGCAAACCACCTCTGCCTCTCCTCTTGCCTTGAGATGCCCTTGAGGAGTTGCTCTGAGTTGGTTGAGACTTGATGGCACCTGATTATTACAGAAAGGAACGTATTTTAATCCATTAAAATGGCTTTCAGATAAATACAAAAACATAAACTTAAAACAAATGTCATCCTCGCATAAAAATAATCATCTCTGGGCTGAGATGCGCGGTGTTGTCCATTGCCACTGTCTAATCATACTGGTCAATAGGGATTATAATAACAATGCCCAACACCAAGGGAACTCCTTCCCCAGCCCTCTGCGACTGGTCGGCTTGGACCAAATCCCCAGGAAGTTCACAGCTCAGAGTCATCAATCCTAAGTGGGGCATTGGTGAAGGGTTCCCCCCCTCCGACTCATCCTCAAAACACTCCCTGCTGGCATGAGTGAATGAGCCATGATCTTATTCCCTCCTTTGTGTTCTGCCTTTTGTCCACCTGTCAGAGTCTCTTTGCAGCATCTCTACTCATGCTTAACTCAGGGAAGGAGGAAGCGGATCTCAGAATATGGAGGTTTGGGGTAACACTCTAGGGTTGATAAACCCCAGGATTTGCAGACCTGGCTATGATAACAAGTCCCAGCGTAGTGTAATAGTTAAGAGTGGGGGACTCGAATCTGGAGAACCAGGTTTGATTCCCCACTCCTTCATATGAAGCCTGCTGGGTGACCTTGGGCCAATTACAGTTCTCTCAGAACTTTCTCAGCCCCACCTATCTCACAAGGTGACTGTTGTGGAGGGAGGAAGGGAAGGTAATTGTAAGCCTCTTTTGAGGCTCCTTAGAGTAGAGAAAAATGCGGTATAAAATCAACCCTCCCCTCTGCTGGCCTCAGAACAATAAATTCAACTGTACTTCCTTGTCTGTGGCACTGTACGTTATGACTCCTAGAATTTGATTTCCACCTCCATACTTGCCTTCCATTTTAATTTCAGCCAGATAAGGGACTTGGCTTAGAAGCTGTAAACTGAAAGTGCCACCACCCACTTTATTCATCTACTTAAAACAAAATAATGGGCCTCTCCCTCTTTACCTTATTTGCACATACGTTTTTGTATTAGGTTTGGAACTGACAAGTTGGGAAGAATGACAGGATAGAGCCAATAGTTTAGAAGAAAGAATAATTTTATGAGCTGGCCATGTTTCTGGCCAGAAGAAGAAAATCATTCCCATCATGGACAGGCTTCCTTGAGACTAACAAGAGAAATCCTTAGTTCAGTCCTAGCCATTGGGCACATTAAATAACATCTAATTAACTCTGAACCTGACAGACGTTGCCCAGAGAGTATCTAAATAACTGGGTCCCCCAATCCCTCTCTGCTGAGCTGGCTGCCCTTTTTGACATACACGATCCCTTGCCTCTGAACAAGAGTCCCAACTATTAACTCATCGCCTTGGTATCTTGCTCTCTGGGGCCAAGGGAATGAAGATAAATTTATGGCCTGGCAAATTTTCCTTTCAAGGAACGAAGCAACTTATGACCCGGAGAAGACCTGCAGATCTGTTCAAACTGTATGAGGCACCTGTAAGTTAAACAAACAAGCGGCTATTCCTGAGACGCCTTCGGTGCCAGAAATATCTAGATGACCTATTGTTCCGAGTGTGTTCTTTCTTTACCACTCAAGGGACAGCCTCTTTATATCATTAGTTGGTTAGGCCCAAAGAGATATCAAGAGAGTGCAAAGTTTCAAGGACACATCAAGAAGATGGTTGGGGCCAGCTCTGGTGAGCAGGGAGGGGAGTATAATGAAACTGTGTGGGTAGCTGGGGATACGTGACCTGGCTGCACTATTTGAGGCAGAGGTTTCACTTCCTGAAATGTTTACGGTTGCCACCTGGAGCCAGATTCAAAGCGAGTTGGAGGGTTCTTTGTCAGGCAAAACATCTGAGCGATAAGGGACTCTGCCAATCGCAAACCCCTTTAATCTTCACAGCTGCCACAATCACAGGAGAGAGCCAGTTTGGTGTAGTGGTTAAGTGCACGGACTCTAATCTGGGAGAACGGGGTTTGATTCCCCACTCCTCCACTTGCACCTGGCTGGATGACCTTGGGCAAGCCATAGCTCTGTACCAGCTGTTCCCTCAAGGACAGCTTGGGAAAGAGCTCTCTCAGCCCCACCTACCTCACAGGGGGTCTGTTGTGGGGAGGGGAAGGGAAAGGAGATTGTAAGCCGCTTTGAGACTCCAAGTGAGTGAAGGGCGGGGTATAAATCCAATCTCTTCTTCGTTTTCTTCCTCCAAAATGGTGAGGGAAGTATTCCCTCCTTAAAGTCTGGCACTAACAGTAACCTTCTAAACAGAGTCACCCCCATAAAAATCAATGGTGCTTAGAAGGATGCAACTTTTCTTAGGATTCCACTATAAATTCCATGCCTGAGTTGATCATTTCTTGCTGCTTCTACCAATTCACTGCCCCTTTACAGGCTAGGATCTAGGTCCACTGGAGTGTTTTCATGAATGAAAGGATTTCTGCTCATGGAGCATGACTTTCACTCCTTCTGTTTCTGCTCATGGAGCATGACTTTCACTCCTTCTGTTTCCTGGTTTTGTTTTGTTTTTTGTTGTTAACAGGGCTTTTTTTGTAGAAAAAGCCCAGCAGGAACTTATTAGCATAACAGACCACACCCAACAGCAGAAACTCATTAGCATATTAGGCCACACCACTGACAGCACAGCTTATTAGCATATTAGGCCATACCTCCATGTTACCAGAAGAGTGGTCATCCAGCCACACCCACCTTTTGCTTCTTATTCTGTTTACCTTGTTTGTTGTCAAAACCCAGGGCTTTTTTTGTAGCAGGAATTAATTTGCATGTTAGGCCACTTACCCCTAATGTAGCCAATCCTAATGAGTTTCTGCTGTTGGATGTGGCCTATTATGCTAATGAGTTCCTGCTGGGTGTGGCCAACTCAGGAGCCAGCCGGAACTCCGTTCCTGTGCGTTCCTGCCCAAAAATATCCCTGGTTGTTAAGTCACAGCTGACTTACAGCAACCTCATAGGTTTTTCAAGGCAAGAGATGTCCAGAGGTGGTTTGCTATTGCCTGCTTCTGCATCACAACCCTGGTATTCTTTAGGGGTCTCCCATCCTAATACTAGGCAGGGCCCACCCTACTTAGCTTCTGAGATCTAACAAGACTGGGCTGGCCTGGTCTGTCAGGGCTTTCCCTTCCTACTGCAGCCTAAAATGCTCCCCCCCCCCCCGAAACCCTGCTTCTGGAATCCAACATTTAGGTGGACATTTGGGACTGAAGTGGGGAGGGGGGGGGTGAGAAAGTTGTACTCCGTAGATGAAGAAGAGAGATTGGTTTTATACCCCGGCCTTCACTACCCAAGGGAGTCTCAGAGCAGCTTACAATCTCCTGTCCCTTCCCCTCCCCACAACAGACACCCTGTGAGGTAGGTGGGGCTGAGAGAGTTCTGACAGAAACTGCTCTTTTTCAAGAACAGCTGTGCCAGAACTACGGCTTGCCCAAGGACATCCAGCAGGTGCAAGTGGAGGAGTGAGGAATCAAACCTGGTTCTCACAGATTAGAGTCCACACACTCAACCACTACACCAAACTGGCTCTAAAAAACTTTCCCGTGGAAATTCTCATATGGATCCGAACCTTGGGTTGCAGCTTTTGAAACAATAACGTATCTGGTTCCTGCAACTCTAAGCAAGTGCAGAACCCCTATGAAACTGTCTTAAACCAAGGCCCAGCAGTTCCAGCAAGTTTAAAGTGTCAGAGGGTAGGCATGCCGGTCTTCAGTAGAACAGGTTTTGTCTCTAAAATGCTGGCCAGCAGCATTTTAGAGACCGACAAGAGTTTCAGGCTTTCGAGAGTTGAAGCTCCCTTCACGAAGGGAGCTTTTACTCTTAAAAATGTATACCCTGAAACTTTTCTTGTTCTCTAAGGTGCTACTGGATTTGAATCTAGCAAGTTTAAAGACCTTTTTGGGGTTTTTTGGTGGGTCCAAAGTGTAAAGAGTGTAAAATCAATTTACTTCAGAAAGAGGAAACTTGCTAGTGGCTAGAATAAGACAACATAAAAGGATCAAAATGAAACCAAGAATTCCTGCCAGAGTTGATTTTGTTCTGCTTGACTGGCAACTCTACTAAAAGGCCAAGCCAACCTTAGAAAATAGGGTCAGCCGTATGCTCAGAATGGATGTTGAGCTCGGCCTTCTGGGATGGGTGAGGAGGAAAGGAAAACTACTACATAGATTTGAAGGCCAACTGACACCCTTTTGTGTGGCCAATTATGTTTGCTTGGCTGATCTGGTTACATGGATCCATGCTATGGTGACCTGGACTATTGCAATGCACTCTGCAGAGGGGGTCTGCCCTCAAATGCAACTCAGAAATGTCAATTGGTACAGATTAACTCAGCATCTCTGTTAGTATCAGGAGCTTGGCAGAGCATACATATCACACCCATTCTGTAGCCATTCCATTGGTTACTGATCCGTTAATGGATTCAGTTCCATGTTCTGATTATCACCTACAAAGCCCTTGACATTTGCAGGTGCCCCTCTCTGGCTGTGTGGTCCCCTGACAGCTTCACTTATCTGAGCAAGCCTTCTGAAGATACCACCCCATTGGCAACTAGATTCCCTGTGGTGGTTCCCACCGGGTGGAACAGCCTGCCCAAGAAGGTCAGGAAGGCCCCATACTTTTATTGTTCTGCAGAATGTGTAAAACAGAAACTTTGAGGAGAGTTTTATGAAGAGACTAGAATTATAGTATAATGCAACGGCTCGGGTTGTTGCTTTTTTAAAAAGGGAACAGGGTTGCAGTCTGTTGCAATGTTTATTGGATGCATCACCTGGATTTTACTGCATTGTCTTCCACCTCTGTAACTTACTTTCTGCATTACGGTATGTCACACCTTAGACAGTTTGTTTGTTTGTTTGTTTTAAAAAGCTGTTTGCACTGTTTTCCAGTTCTGGAAGCCTAGTCTTACTGCGTTGTTTACTGAATGTCTTGTGCAGCCCAATGGAATTTTAAGAAATATTTTGTAACCCGTCTAGAGTCTCAGTGAGAAAAGCAGGGTATAAGTGAAACAAGCAAACAAATATAGTTTGACAGCAATGGCACACAATGGGCAGGCCTCAAGACATATTTGGCAGGATAAGTGTCACTCAGTTGATGACAGTTGTGCTGACATGGCTTGTGCTCTAGGGCCATTTGTGAACTGGATTTGGGTCTAGTTTTTTGGTACACAAAACTAGAAGGTTCAACAATCCATAGGGTTGCCAGCCTCCAGCTGGGTGTAGCAACCTGAGCTGCAGTGTTGGGAGAGTCAAGTAATGAAAAATATACACTGCAAGAAACTTGACTTTTAAAACACTGATGCAAAATGGACTGGTAGTTGTTAAATTGAATGAACTGAATGTTATTGTTATACTGAATGTACTGAATATACGTACCTGACAAGGATGTTATAAACAGCACATAATGCACTTTATAGAATGACTAGGAATAAGGCTCATTGTGGAAAGAATTTATTTATTTATTTCTTGAATTTATATCCCGCTCTCCCCACCAAAGGCAGGCTCAATGAAGTACAATGGGCTCTAGAAAGAGGCTCTGGGAGAGTGCCAAGGGTATAAGGACACAGAGTCCACCATTTTATCCAGGGGAACTGATCAATGCCATCTGGAGAGCAGTTGTAATTCTGAGTGATTTCCAGCCCTTACCTGGAGATTGGCAAAAGTGGTTCCCCAAGTGGGAATAGCTGGTTTGGAGGGCAGAGTCTATGGCATTGTACGTGTCTGAGGCCCCACCCCTCCTCAAACCTCACCCTCTGCAGGCTCCATCCCTCAAATCTCCATGAATTCCCCTCCTGGAGCTGGCAACCTATCTCCTTCCCAGCCAAGCAGCAACCTACCTTTATTTCCCCCTCACTATTCAGCTTTCCATCTGTTCAGCTCCCCCCGCCCTGTCTCTGGCTTGTAGCCTGGGTCAGCACAGGCAGCAGGAGACTTTCTTAACCTCCTGCAGGATGACTGGATGGGCTGGAGTCTATATCGATGGTGCCCCACCCCTTGGGAGGATCCCTCTCTTCCCGATCTTTTTGGCCTTGGGGCAGCTAGGAACTGTAAGCCAGCAGATGAGGAAGCCCCATTCAACCCAGTGAGTGATACCCCTGCAGGCCCTTCTCTAGAAATACAACTTAATTGAACCTTATGGGGGAACATTTTACCACAGACAGCAGCCATCTTAAAAACACAGGTAACTGCCATTTCGTTACACCTACCAACAGCCACTGAGGGAACAGTTAGTCCCTCACAAGAGGCAAGCAGGAGAAGTGTCTTCGTCAAGAGCAAAAGCCATCTGCCAGAAATTCTGACAGGGCACAGTGGCTGAAGGAGAGGGTGGGGAAGAGGAGCAGACCCAGCACCCAGCCAATGACACTCAAATACTCAGAACCAGTGGATAGGGACAGCTTCTGAGTAACAGGGTAGGGAGCCAAAGGGTTTGGGAACTTGTGGAATGTTGAGGAAAGAGTCACAGGAAAACTCAATTATATAATAAGGAGAGTAAAGTTACAAACAGAACACATTAATTTACAAAAGTTTCTTGCAGTATATATATTTTTGTTACTTGAACCTCCATGTGGGGCCTGGAGATCTTCCACTTTTACAATTGATCTCCAGCTGACAGAGATCAGCTCCCCTGGAGAAAATGGCTGCTTTGAAGGGTGGACTCTATGGGATTGCACCATGCTGAAGAGCCTCCCCACCCCTGCCCTCTCCCAGATCCTCCCCCAAAGTCTCCAGGTATTTTACAACCCAGATCTGGCAACCCTAACAATCCAGAATGCTGGATTACGCAGCATCTTGTTTATAACTGTTACTCTTCTTAGAAATTCCCTCTCGGATCTGAACTGACAACAAGCACCAGAATCCACTGAACTGCACTGAATACCAGCATTGTGCACCACATTCCCCTGGTTCTTGCTTCAGGAGAAAAAAGTGGCATTCTGCTTTAACTGCATGGATTTTATAACATTGGAAACCACAACATGCTTCCAAAAGAGTAAGCAAGGGAGACGAGAATGCTGAAAATGCACACGCATGAATGGTCCTTATAAAGGACTTAGCAATATTCAGATAGTCAGGCTGCTCCATTGGTTTAACAGTCCACAAGCCATAATTAAGCAATAAGAAGTGACAGGCAGTGCATTTTAATGACCATCGCATAACTGCCCTGGCTTTTCCCAATAAACATGCTTCCGGAATGTTCCAGATTCTGCTTGTCATCTGTCTAGTAAAAGAGAGGGGACTTTATTACCTGGATTTGCTTCCTTTCTTTGTAAACAAAGCAAACCATGGGCATTTTTAATTTTTCTGGGTACTGTTGCAGAACTAAACTGGAACAATGCATGCATCGCTGCAAGTCACACTGGAAAGTCACTACCACATTTCAGTTGAGTTGGAAGGATAACGTTGGGAGGGAGTTAAACAAGTCGGATATTAAAGATCCCTCGACTAGGAAATAAAGTTGTATGTCCAGAGAGATGTTTGGGTGGTACACAGTGCAAAGTATTTATTTTTTATATATTGTCCTTCATTCAAAGCCTCACAGTAATTCTTTATAGCCCACATTCATCATAAGCTGAAAGAGAAGTTTGACTATGGCATTACGGAACCTCTGAAGTTTAGAGAGTGGGGATTTAAGCGGGATATAAAAAGAAAGGAATTGCAATCAAGTCCAGAGGAAGTGAAGTGTTGGTGGTATTAGCACAGATCTCACAGAAATGAGTGAGTAAGGGCTTTGGCAAATGTATAGGCAAATGGAAAGATAAGGAAGAAGAGGCAAAAAAATGGTGGATGGCGCGGTTGGGTAAATTCTTAGGTGGGTTATATTCAATGGACTCGATCCATGAAGTAGGAAAGGGAGCTGGATAATGTCTCAAAGTCTCTTCTGGTCTTGTATCTAAGGAGATGGAGATTGACAGGTTTTTCGTATTGATCTACCCACATAGATCCATGATGCTAATATTGAGCTATACGTTTTCAGACTGCAACCATAGGATTTTATGTTAGAATACACCCCCATGTAACTAGGGTCCAAACATGCTCTCTCTAAAATGTCAAAACTAGACCATATCATGGGCTTGGACTCCACACTGGAGCCTTGCACAGTATACTCGTTCTCCTCAATGTGTTCTTGGAGCCTATAAGCAACTCCCAGCTCATACAACTCTTCAGGCATTGAGACCCACTGTGGTATAGTTATTAAGAACAGTGGACCCTAATTTGGAGAACCAGGTTTGATTCCCCACTCCTCCATATGAAGCTAGCTGGGTGAACTTGGGCCAGTCATGGTTCTTTCTGAACTCTTTCAGCTCCACCTACTTTACAAGGTTCCTGTTGTGGGAAGAGGAAGGGAAGGGGATTGTAAGCCGCTTTGAGACTCCTTGAGGTAGAGAAAAGTGGGGTAAAAAAATCAGATCTTCTTCTTCTTCTTGGCATTCATATCTAAATATTAGATACCCCACTCAACAAATCTTTGGGGCAGGCTGGGATGAGAAGGTCCCAGGTCACCCAGTGGGCTTCATAGCAAACTGGGGCTATGAACTTGCGTTTTGCTGGTCCTAGTCCAACACTTTATCCATTGCACAAGATTTCCTCTCTGTAGTCCTTGATTCATAGAAACAAAGAAGCATCGAGCTGGAAGGGACCCAAACGATCATCTAGTCCAACTCCCTGCACAATGCAGGAAATTCACAGCTATCTTCCCACTCCCCCAGTGATGACTAATTTTCTTCTTTAATAATTTTATCCGTTTTGTTTAGTTGTAGTTATTTCACCTGCATGTATTTTGTAATTCTAATCTTTGTTTTCAGTGGCTTCACTGCAAAAGACAATAACAGCTTTTGTTGCCCACCAAACTGGGAGCAAACCTTTAGGCACGGTACCCACCACAGTTGGGATCATACTTGCCAAATGAGACCCAACAGGGTCCCCCCCCCCCCGTTTCCAGTTGAGATATTAAGTAGGATTCTTGCTTGTGAAACAGTGTTAGACTCAGTAGGCCTTAATCCCAGGAACCATACTCACAGAAACAAATCTTCCTTGACTTTCCTTTTGTTCAGTTGCCTCTTGTGACCCCTGAAAAGTTAATGATCAGGGCTCAAGGGAGTCTGGTCGGCAAAAGGCTGTTGGGTAAGGGAGAGCTGCATTGAGGTGGGTGGATTGGTGGAACCTGTTCTCCTTCCACCAGAGGGTGTAAGACACCACTAGTAAAAGAGGGTGTTGAGCTCATTTTGTCTGATTCTCTCTGCAGGACCCCTGACCTCACTGCATTGTTCACAAGGCTTCTCTCACCCCAACATCAGCTTCTTGGGCTTCACCAGGGGCCACTGTTGGCCATTCACCCAATACGGAGAGATCTTATAGAATCATACAATCACAAGAGTTGGAAGGGGACATACAGACCATCTAGTCCAGCCCTTTGCTCAATGCAGGACCAGCCTAGAAATCCTTGACAAGGGTCTGTCCAGCCGCTGCTTAAAGACTGCCAGTGACGGGGAGCTCACCACCTCCCTAGGTAGTTGATTCTACCTTTGAACTCTTACTGTAAAAAGGGTTTTCTTACTATCTAGCTGGTACCTTCCCACCCTTAATTTAAACCCGTTATTGTGAGTCCTCTCGTCTGCTGCCAGTAGGAACAGCTCCCTGCCCTCCTCTAGGTGACAGCCTGTTGTGTACTAAGACCACAATCGCATGGTCTCCCATAATGGCGACTGCCACATGGTCAGCGCACATGGTCAGACTCTACCTGAGCTTCAGCCAGGTAGAACAATAGCCAGTTGGATCCTGAGTGACCACCAATTACGAGCCTAGGTCTCCCGCTGGGGGACCTATGAACTACAACCACGGACTTAAGGTCCTATCAGGACCTGTGGGCGAGGTCGGGGCATTGTCTCTGGCCGGCATAAAAGAGGGCTCTGAGCCCGGGGTTCCCCATGTTCCATCTGACCCTCAATAAAGAGCTTTACTATGAAATCACTACCACTCACCTCCCAACTCCAATACACTCCACAGCCCTTATTAAGTATTTGAATCATTGAGCAATCATATCCCCCCTCAACCTCCTCTTCTCCAGACTGGGCATTCTGGGAGTTCTTCAGAACTGGCCTTTCTTCATCACAGTTATGTGGACAGAAATAGTTCATTTGTACAGATTGGCTGTTTATAACCAAGCTCTAGTTTGTGTGTGTGTGAAGCGCTGTCAAGTCATAACCGATTTATGGTGACCCCACACGGTTTTCAAGGCAAGAGACTAACAGAGGTGGGTTGCCACTGCCTGCTCCTGTATAGTAACCCTGGAACTGCCTGAGGCATCTCCCCTCTAGATACAACCAGGGCTGACTCTGCTTCTGAATCTCACAAGATCAGGCTAGCTTGGGCCATCTGGGTCAAGGCACCTCTAGTTTAATCCATACCATTTCCCTTATTTTTCTATTTTCCATAGGGAAAAAAAACCCCATCCTTTAACTCTAAGTGTCACTGTTACGGATAGGCTTTAACATGTTCGTTTTCATTAAATCAAACTTTTTACAAAGAGGCACTAACTATAATTCTTTTTTGGGGGGTCAAAACTAGGATTTACATTGATTTAATTTGGTTTAAATAAATACTATTTTTTTTTGGAAGATGATGGGCACCACAACATATTAAGGGAATAATGATTAGGATGGATACCAGGTAAAAAAAATTTCTGAGAGGTGATGATATGCTTGTTCTTATCATGATATTGTGTAATTCTTTTAAAAATTATTATTGATAGCATTGTGTATTACTATTTCTGGTGGTGGGAAGTTCCACAAATTGATTCAATGTGTTTGTGATTGTGTTTGTCTGTGTAAGTACACCCCATGTAAGTAGGGTCCAAACCTGTAGATGCAGTCCAATCTTTGCAATATTACTAGTATGTGTATAAACTCCTGTGGTGCTGTCATGTAAAGTATGAATGCAACAAACCCATTAAGCTGCCTTATACTATCTTGTTCTCAATTTACAGTGAAGACACAAACAATCCATGCACAGTGTATTCTTGATTTTTCTTTATATGTGTGTTCAGTAATTCTCATGTTACGTTCAACATACGTACAGATGAATGTATGGCTGAAACCACACACTTATTCATGTACCAGTCCTTTCTTTCATTTGTAAAGTGAACACCCATTAGCTCCTTCTTACAAATAGATGCATGCACCTACGTGCAGGTTGTACATGTGTTCACTGTAGAATTGCCATCTCCAGCTTGCATCCTGGAAAGTTCCTGGAGATTTGGGGTGGAACCTGGAGAGGGTGGAGACCTCAGCAGAGAGATGATGCCATAGAGTCTGCCCTCTAAAACTGCCATTTACTCCACAGGAACAAATCTCTGTAGTCTAGAGGTCAGTTGTAATTCCAGCAAAACTCTAGGCTCCACCTGGAGTTTAGCAACCCCTAGTTCACGGTAATGTGTGAATAGGGTTCCTGAGTCAGCTGTACTGAGGTCAGTATTATCTATTCTGTTCAGCAGTGTCTGTCCTGAGTCTCAGGAAGAGGTCATTCATATCCCTTGTCTCCGTTGAACTGGAGATTCCAGGGATTGAACCTGGGGCCTTCAGCAAGCAAGCAGATACACTTCCAGTGAGCCCTGGCCCCCTCCCATAAAGTACATCCCCCCCTTCTCAGTAATCTTACTTTGTTTGTGCAGTTAGGGCAGGATTTGAAATCTAAGGCAATCCCCTCCTCCTATTTCCAGTGGGATGGCTACTTTGTAAGCAGATGGATTTCCAGTAGAAGAATTTGAAGGCAAAAGGATGTGATTTCTTAAGGAGAGGGACTGTTTTGAACAGCTAACAAATTTAAGAGAACAATTTACGTGATTACCTGGAGTTACAGTTGGGCGCAAGAAAGATGTTCCCCCATTTAATATCTTGACAGGGATAATAAGCAGATCAAAGGTCTGAGGAGAGAATCAGCAAATACAGTCTCTTGTTGATGTCTGCAGCATGAATGCTAGAAGGGGCAATCTGTTTTAGTTATGCTTTTGAGTACACTTTAAATCTAATTTTAGTGCACAATAAAAATGAATGCTTTGCTTTCTGAAAGCGTTGCATCTGCTGAGAACAAGTTTTCATGCCAGATGGTTTTTGTGATCTGCTAATTCTCACCCTCCAGTAGAACATAGTTGGGCTGACACACTCAAGATGACCTTGCGACGGGGTTCTTTTCCAGAGGGTGGATGGATGGGTGGTAGTGAGATGCACCTAGAAAAGTGTTTTACCTTTCAAACACCATTAAGGAAGACTAAGCATTGTCTTCCCTTATGTGTTTATTTATCACAGTGATTTGTTAATGAATTGGTTGGATGAATCTGTTAGAAATCTTTCAACACCCATCAACTGGGGTAGCAGTTTCCACCAGTCAACGGGGGCAGCCAACTAAGTCCATACAGATCAAAATCCACAAAGAGCTGCTGCCATCTTAGAAGAGGCATTCCCTGTCTCTTTCACACCAAAGAGAATAATACCTCTTTTTAGACGTTCCTTCATGTATACTTACTCATGTGGCACTAGCAGGGGGCAGAAACCATCTTTTGCATTGTGTTCTTTGGGCCAAGCATGACATGATACCAAGAGATCTGTGTGTCAACCTGTATCTATGCTACAGTCTCATAGGAAACAGAAGTGAGAATTTAAAGGGTACACTTAGGGGTGAGGAGGGACTGAATCTGTCATTTGCTCACATCCTTTCAGTCTGCTCCATAAGTCAGTTTGCCTTCCAAACAGCCTCTCATATTAGCAATGAGCACAGTTGACAGAAAATGATCAAAGGGGTCACCCTGTGGGGAATTAAACCATGGGCAGTGCAGTTTTTTGCCCTGACCTAGGTAGCCCAGGCTAGCCTGGTCTCGTCAGATCTCAGAAGCTAAGCAGGATCAGCCCCAGCCTACATTTAGATGGGAGACCTCCAAGGAATACCTGAGTTGTGATGCAGAGGCAGGCAATGACAACCCACCTCTGTTAGTCTCCTGACTTGAAAACCCTGTGGGGTCCCCATAGAGAGCCAGTTTGGTGTAGTGGTTAAGTGCATGGACTCTAATCTGGGAGAACCGGGTTTGATTCCCCACTCCTCCACTTGTACCTGGCTGCATGACCTTAGGCAAGCCATAGCTCTGTACCAGCTGTTCCCTCAAGGACAGTTGTCTTAGAGCTCTCTCAGCTCCACCCACCTCACAGGGTGTCTGTTGTGGGGAGGGGAAGAGAAAGGAGTTTGTAAGCCGCTCTGAGACTACAAGTGAAGGGCGGGGTATAAATCCAATCTCTTCTTCTTCTCTTCTTCATAAGTTGGCTGTGACTTGATGGCACTTTCCACCACCACCAGAAGAGGTTTTATCATCTACTGCTAGGGAGCCCTTATTCAAACTGGGCTCCTACCTCTGCTCTCACCGTGACTGGGCTTGGAGCACTATATGTCTAGTTTTGCCCTGTAAGAGGAGGAATGCTTCTGTTAAAATGCTGCCACTGGTTGCTTGGAGTCCCTGATAGGTCCTTACTGCTTTGTTGTCATCTGAAGACTCATTTCTAAAATCTTCTAAGTCCCAGAAAGGCTTGTGGTACTGTAACTCAGCTCAGCCTGCCTTTACTGTCTTCTTTATCTGAGACACCAATGTAGGGCCGCCAGGTTTCCTGCTGGCAGCCTACTTTGGCCATCGCCACTTGGAGTGGCTGCAGGAAGATATCGTTTTTTTTTTTTAAAAAAGTGATATCAGACTTGGCTTGACACTCTGCTCCAATGTCCTTTCATCACGTTTTCTCTCTCCTGTTAGCACTCCATAACTTCCACAGGGAGGGAAGTTAAGTCAGGAACAGGAACAGTGTGGAATAGGGTTGCCAGCCTCCAGGTGGGGCCTGGGGATCTCCTGCTTTTACAACTGATCTCCAGCTGCCAGACATCAGCTCCCCCAGAGAAAATGGCTGCTTTGAAGGGTGGACTCTATGGCATTGTACCCTGTTGAGGCCCCTCCCCTCCCCAAACCCCACCCTCTCCTGGCTCCACCCCCAATCCCCAGGTATTTTCCAACTTGGACTTGGCAACCCTATCCATGGTGGAATTTTAGCACAGAAAAAACCATGTTGATTTTCTTCTTATGAGACTCTTTAAGAGATAAAAATAGTAGAATATATCAAGTGGGTTGTTATGCTGATCATCTAAGTTATTATGTCATATATATTTTAAGCTATATTCTTATGCCATTACACCATATATATCATGTTATATATTTGTCAAGCTATTATGCCATATACTTTTTTATATGCACATGTATCCTGATAAACGGATGTCCTTAATATCTGCAAAATTGCCCTTACATTATGTTTTTGGTAATTATATTTCTTATGCTTTTTTCCCTATTCCTTTTTTCTTTCTGTATCCCCTTAAAAAAATTAAAGTAAAATTTACTTAGAGAGAGACAGAAAGACAGAGAAAGAGAGAGAAGAAATAGTTCTACCCATCCCCAACCTGAAGGCCCCAGCCTAAGGCCCCCTGGAATTGTTGATGAATACAAAAGAAATTGTCTGGATCCTGCCAAGGTGATATTTTCTATGTATTCCAAACCTGTCTTTGAATTCTGCAGCTGAGGCTTTGGAGAACCTCTTACGACTCAGAACCATCATAAGGGTCAATTTGTGAGCCGTGCATTTTCTTGGAACTTTCAGCAGGAGGTGGCTGTTCTGACATTTAAACCTCAAACAGTTTAAATAAATACAAGCTCAATGAACACATTTTATTGCCCAAATGTAAACTGCATATAATCCCGGCAATTTTTTCTTGGCTGCTCTGCCTCTCCCCATATGCACCAGCAAATTTCCGAAATAAACAGCCATGTTATATGAGGAAGCCCAAGCCAGTTTACTGTTGTTGCCATAGCAATGATAATACAACTTGGCGGAGAGCTTGGGATATTAGTTGTACAAAGCTCTTGCTTGCTTTTGTTCCTGTTGTTTATTTGGTCTTCTGCTCTGTGTTAACACGGTCCTTTTAAATTGCTTTATAATTAATCTCTGTGAATGATAAATTCCCAGGCTTTGCTGGATTTGCAAGGGCGGGGGGGAGACATTTGGGGCACATGGCGACTTACCGCTCTACCTTGGAATGACAACAAATGCATGAGCAGCAGAGGGGTTTATGCCTGTTGTTTTTCTCCTCCTTGACAATTGCTAGATTATTAAAAATAAATAAATCTGTTTCCTTTGTTTGAGGATTTTGCTAATATCCGGAGATGGCAGGGTTTTCGGATTTAGCTGCAGCCACCCTCCTTTACAAGAAATTAGAGACTCTCCAGGCAAAAGGAATGGAAACTTCTCCAGCTTTTTGTATATATACATGTGAAATTGTCTTACACCGAATCGGTTTATTGAGCCCAGCATTGTTTACTCTAACTGGCAGTGGATCTCTAAGGTCTCAGCTTGAGTTCTTTTCCAAAGTGATTGCCTGACATCTTTTGTCACAGAAGATTTTGGAGACTACATTAAGGAGCTGCTGCATGCTTAGGGTTGCTAGATCTGAGTTAGGAAACTCCTGGGGATTTGGGGATGAGCCTGGAGAGCAGAGAACACAGGGACCTCGGTGGAGTACAATACCATAGGGTCCAACCTTCAAAGCATTCAGTCTCTCCAGGGAACTGATCTTTGTAGTCTGGAGATGAGCTGGAATTCTGGATTATCTCGAGGTCCCTTCTGGAGGCTGGCAACTCTATCTCTGTTTCAGAAAACGCCTGGTGATTTTTCTCAGCAGTGCCTGGTAAAGGTGTGGTTTGGAAGGGATGTGACAGCACTTCTGGGTGATATTCTAGGGATTTCCATAATATATATGGCAATGCTCCTTCTAAGTTGTGGAGTCTTGTGAGCAAAAATTCTACTTTGTGAGCTACTGGCAATAAAGGTGTGAGCAAGCCATTTGGCTGCTGCATAAATTAGTTTGCTCTGGAGCCATCCTTCCTGGACTAAGACAAAAATGTGTGAGCCGGAAGCTAAGAAACTGTGAGCTAGCTCACACTATCTCAGCTTAGAGGGGACAATGATCTATGGTAAAGACCATAGAGATATGGGGAAATTCTGATAACATGACTACGGAGGCCATTTTCCAGCCATTTTTTTCTTTCGGCTACTCAGTTTGTTGAGGGCAGGGGACTGGGGCCAATGGTAGGGATTTCCCAACATGGCTGGGCAAATGGTAAGCCTATGTATATTAAGCATGGGAGCTCAGTTTCCCTAAGAAACTCATCTTGGTTCCACAGAACTTATGTCACGGAGATACCACCAAAATAGGAATTCTTCACCCATCCTGCCCACTGTGCCATTTTCCTAACCTGCAAGAGTCCCAAGGAGAGCACTGTTTGGCCTTTTGGGGAAATCCATCTCTATTCCAAAAAACATATGTGCTTCCCCAAATAGGACCCTCTGGGTCTGTTGCAGGTTGGGAAAATAGTGTGGGGTCAAGGATGACGTCTTTTCTCTATGCAAACCATGGTCTTGATTTGAATCAGGCACCTCACACACACAAATTGAGATGAAGCCACAACTCCTGTGACCATGGTTACACATGACAAGGGTGGGGACACAATAGGAGTGTGCAACCAGATATACCTGAACTCCGGGCTCTTTTTCTAGCAGGAATTCCTTTGCATATTAGGCTACACATCCCTAATGTAGCCAATCCTCCAAGAGCTTACAGTAGCCCCTGTAAGAAGAGCTCTGTAAGCTCTTGGAGGATTGGCTACATCAGGGGTGTGTCGCCTAATATGCAAAGGAGTTCCTGCTGGAAAAAGAGCCCTGCAAACTGAAAATTCACCCAAAATTAGCTAGTTCAGCTCAGGTATATCTGAATAACAGCAAACTTTACCAGAATTCCAGAACTACCAAAAAGGTATCTTCTGGAATTTCAGGCTCCTCCCAAAAAAAGGGAGGGGAGAAGGGAAGGGAGGCATAACTTACCAGCTCTCTGGGACAACATTGCAATTGCAGCCCTTCCTTTTGTGGGAGGTAGAGCCTGCCCAGACCCAAACAGTTGGACATTTTTGCAGTGCCCATCCCTAAACTGAAATGTGTGAATGTGACAGTTCTCTGATTCTCTGATCTCAGAGATGCTTTAAACTCTTCAACAATTCATGTATGTATGTTCTTTATTTATAGTCTACATTTCTTGCTGAGGCTCAAGGCAGATTGCCAGATTTACAACAATGCCAGAGGAATAGGATATGGCCTACAGTGAACCGCATAATAAATCTGGATTACCAAATTAGAAAACAAAGCAGTTAAAAAAAAAACTAATATAAGGCATGACATATAAGAAATGCAAACATTAGATTAGAGAAAATAATGCAATTAAAACAAGGCAATGCAATAAACACTGCCTTAAACTACAGCCCATGCCCCTATGTACAATGTCCTCCTGAACAATTCCATGTTACTGAAGTTTACACCATTTCCAAACACAGGATTAATCAGGCATGGGATCCACTGAGTAGCAGTCATGTGACAGGAAGTCAGGTGACATCAGAGTCACACAACAGGAATCACGGAGGCAAAGGTATGACCTCACCAGTGTCAAGGCCAAGGCTGTGGGCAGCAGACAAGAGACCCAGGGTTAGGAAACACTTGCCAAATTCTGTATTGAGGAACAGGTAAGTAAGAAGTGGCCTCAACCTTGGTATCTAGCCACTCCTCTTAGGCTGTCATTTTGATCGGGTTTCACTGCTGGTCCCTCTCGCATTTAAAATTGCTGATCAGACACCCGCATCTGTCTCCCGTGCCGAAGTGGGCTCACTCACGCAATCCTCCCGGTTCCCTAGCGAGTTTCCCTATACCTGGAAAATCAAGTACTTTCTGGATATTTGTGCTTTGAATCCACAATTTCG
This sequence comes from Lepidodactylus listeri, assembly GCA_029233225.1. Classification (NCBI taxonomy): domain Eukaryota; kingdom Metazoa; phylum Chordata; class Lepidosauria; order Squamata; family Gekkonidae; genus Lepidodactylus; species Lepidodactylus listeri. The sequence continues at coordinate 25,043,278 of JARCFY010000005.1, forward strand.
CCTATCTGGATAGCCATCTCTCACAAGGATCGCGATTAGGTCATCCGAATATCCTTCTCACGATGGTTTTCCCCCAAGCTTCTGTCGTTGTGCGCATGAGCAATCCTGCGCTGAATAAATCCAATGTATAAACATTCACGCACACATATAGACTCCAGCACTCAATTGTACATCCTGGTTAATTTTGTTTGCTGTTGGGAGGGGGGAACCTGCAAGAACAAGGGAGTACAGCGAGTCCCAGGGGGAGCGGTGATTCGGCCATGTGAATATGCACATGTGCAAAGCCATTTTTTAAAAAAAGCCATGCTGCCCAAGCAGCGGCACGGCTATTTGGATGGTGCCCAGAGCCTTGGTCCTGAGATGCAAGTGGTTTAGGGAAGGATATGTGGTCATCCCAACCAGAACAAAAATAATCCCGATCAAACCTATAGTGGGAACAAATCGATAAGCTTGCTGTGTGACCACAGTACATGTGCATAATAAGTCAGGATGTGTGGTGTGCTCTCTATGCGTGCACATGAGCAGCACTTTCTTCCAAAGGCAGCAAAAACAATGGTACTAAAGGGACTTTTAGCCCAGCAAGCTGGGTTTCATTACCCACTCGAGAGCCCTGACTACTTGCCTATTGTGGACCCTTCAGTTCTCTTTCCCTGCACTCAAGCTGTGCTTTGACATTTGATGGCTTTTGACTGAGGAACGTGGCTATGAGTAGGGAGTAGGGAAATGACTGCTAACTGCATAATTGGGACCACTTAGCTAGCTTATCTAACCTGATTTTTCATTGGGCCATTTCTGTGAGTAATACCCTCACTAAATCGTCTGAAATTATGGCAGGGTTAAGCCACGTTCTTATGATGAATCTAAGTCATTGCTAAAATGGAGTGACCCGTTTTATGTAGATCACTGGCTTGGAAACGGAACTTGATTCTTCTGCATTAGGGAGTGCTGTGTTTGACTTAAAAATGAGAAGCAATTTAATGTTCCAAGTTCACATATTAAGCTCACAGGCTCAAACCATTCATATATGGTGAGCTAATTAACTCCCCCCCCCCCCCCGTGCTCGCAAAAGGAGGCTTAACTTCTCTAGCACTGTATCAGCCTGGAATTTGATTGTGTGTTGCTGCCTTCTCAGTCTTGCTTCCTTAACCATATATTACAATTTGAAGCATTAAAAATCATCATCAGTGCCATTATGGGGTTAAATAAGGAGTGTTTGTTTAAACTGAGTTCTAGTACATTAATTGTGCTGGAACACTCCTCCTAAAACAAGGCAATGAAATAAACACTGCCTTAAACTATAGCCCATGCCCCTATGTACAATGTCCTCCTGAACAATTCCATGCTACTGTAGTTTACACCATTTCCAAACACAGGATTAATCAGGCATGGGATCCTCTGAGTAGCAGTCATGTAACAGGAAGTCAGGTGACATCAAGTTTAAGGTTTCCGGATATCTGTAGGGTAAAGGATAATGTCATACATTACCAATACATACAAAACATGGGGTTTCAAACTCAGTGTTTGCTTTGTACATCAGGAGCAGGGGCATGTTTGAACTACCCAAAGTTTCCAGACCATTGCAAAGGGATAGCATGCTCAGAAATCACACTGCAATAATCTGATGTGGAAGTCACAAATGCACGGATAGCAATGGGCAATGCTATTGTCCAATGGTGAGCATAGCTAAACACGAGATCTCGAAGAACTGGGATTGTGGATCAGTTGTACAACACCTGCACTGGATGTGTGAAATCCCCAGTTCAGTCTTCATCACCCTCAGCTAAAAGGATCAGATAGTGATAGAAAGTGCCATCAAGTTACACCCGATTTATGGTGACCCTGTAGAGTTTTGAAGGCAAGAGACTAACAAGAGGTGCTTTGCTATTGCATGTCTCTGTGCAGCATCCCTGGACTTCCTTCAAATATTAACCAGGGCTGACCCTGCTTAGCTTCCAAGATCTGAAAATGATGTGAAACACCTCTGCCTGAGACTCTAAAGAGCTGCTGTGAGTCAGAGTAGACAATACTGAGCCTACTGTGTGGGGAGAGCGGCTAAAAAGTCGAAATAAATAAATAAATAAATAAATAAATAAATAAATAAATAATACTAATCTTGAGATTCCCATGGTCTGATGTAATAGGTTGGCTCCAGATTCAATGGGCAGTTTCCACAAATCCCTCCTTCCTATGGCAGACCCTTCTCATATAATTCCTCAGGTTACCCTGTCCCCCAGGAGTGACACTTTGTGGCAATCAGGAGGCTGTAGTGGGAGGGGAGGTAGGAAAGTTGTGTTCTGCTGATGTGTTCCTATGTTCTTCAAAGACACCCCAAAATATCTCCAATTTGAACCTGTTTCATTTGGGGGAGAGTTACCCCAACAGGCAGCAGCTCAATAGCCAGTCCACTAAATCTCCTGCTATCACGAACCCCATATTATTGAGTTTTCTATTTCTATTGTAATATCATCTGGTATAACCCCAGAAGAGCATTGCACAAAGCAGATAAGAACTTATTGATGGTTTCTGGCCTGAGAGATATCCGCCAGTATACAACCCACAACCAGGAAATTCCGGGGGGGGGGGCTCCCTAGGCACTGGGGCGATGTTCTCTCCCCCCCCCCCCCGGGAAATCGCCGTGCCTCCCTGGGCCCTTCCGAGGCCCGCCAGCCACTGCTGCCGGTGCCTCTCCCCCCCGCCACCCCTTCCCTCTCCCTCTCCAGCAGCAGCGGCTGGGCCTCGAAAGGACCTGGGGAGGTGTGGCGGCAGGTGCTCCATTTTGCCAGGGGTGGCTGAGCCCCCCCGGGAAATTTCGGGGGTGGCTTGAGCCCTCGACCCCCCCCCGGTACTCTATGCCTATGCCCACAACAGGGTGTTTTCTGCCCTGGCTCCAACCTTGTAGAACTCTGCCGAATAGCAACCTTGCCCTGCAGGACCTAATGCAGTTCTGCAGGGCAGGGCATTGGGTTGAGGGCAGTGACCGTTCCGTTTGACACTCCTACTCCCTGGCTTCCCCCCTGTGCAGCTGTGGCACAACTGAAAGTTCCCCGTGTCATTTATTAGGCTGATGGTTGTGCCTTTTACTGTATTTTAACTGTTGCAATTATGTATTTATTATATGAATGTTTTCCAGTGTTGTACAAGTCCTTGAATCCTGTCTTTAGAGGGGAAGGTCATTTAAAAATCCAAATAAATAAATAAATATTCTCCCCCTTTTCCAGGTAGATCAACATTAATCTCTCCTCCATTTTATCCTCACATCAATCATGTGAGGTAGGTTAGGCTGAGCGAGTATGACTGGCCCAGAGTCCCCTGGTGAGCTTCCATGGTATGACTGGGGATTTGAACCTCGGTCTTCCAGGTACTTGTCCAGCACTCTTAGCCACTACACCACATTGGCTTTCCAGACAACAGGGTGGATCTAGCTATCCAACAGAACAGCCACTTAAATTGGAGAAAAGCTTCTTACACTGGAAGGAGACTTCCATTTTTCTTTACTGGACATTATGCAAACTGAGGTGGTTAATGTTTGGACTGTACCACCTTAAAGCGTGAAAATAGAGTATTTTGGAATTTTTCACAGTGTAAAAATAGTGTTGAAATCACCACCACCACCACCACCAATCATCATCATTGTATTCCTTGCCTTTCATCAGGGCCTCAAAGGTGGCTGACAGATTAAAACATACAGAATCAGCACACATAATCAAAACACATCTTAAAAACCATTAAAACCAAACACAACACAGAATTAAATCAATTAAAACCAAACTAAAATACAAAATACAATCACAATTAAAACATAGGGCAGGAAGGAAGGGTCATGAGAGAACAACCAACTAACCAAACCAAACCAAATCAAAAGTTTTACCTGCTGGTTAAAAACCGCAGCAGAAGGGGAGAGAGTTTTGATGCCATGACCAAGTAGGCCCTCTCCTGGGTTGCCACCTGCCTAATCTCAGAAAGTGGGGGGACTGAAGCAGGACCTCAGAAGATGGCCATAGTGGTTGGGTGGGTTTGTAAAGGGGGAGGTATTCCTTCAGCTATGCTGGTCCTGAGCCTTAAAGGCAGACACTGGCACCTTGAATGGTGCTTGGAAATAAATAGAGATCCAGTACAGATGAGTCAAGACTGGAGGGACATGGTCCCTAATTTAGCAAATTCGCACATCATGGAGGGAGCTATGCTAACCTTTTACTGTTGATCTGCTGGTTTTCTATATTCAGGTAGCTTCTTTGTGGGAAGCATTCAAAACTATCCGCCACCACCATTTGAAGTGGTCTATTTTAAAGTCTGGCCACCTTAGTCTCGCGCCAGATTCTAGGGAACATAGAGATCAGCTCTAATCAATCCATTTTTGTCCTTCCTTCCTCCTACCTTGACCTTGAAAGAAGGATGATCCACTTTCAGAGCTTGCTGTGCTTGTTACTCAAAAGAACTGTGAGCGATAGCTCCCCCCCCCCACCGGAAAAAAGGGAGAGTGTCTCAGATGTGCCAATACCGCCAAAGACAGGATGGCTGAGAACACGAAAGATCAGGATGAAGGATCAAAAGCACCCACTTTACCTTGAAATGCTAAATCGCTGTGTATGATTTAGGTGACCATGAATTGGCATCATTAGTGCATTGCCGACAAGATATCGGCGTTTACATTTCTTTTTAAAAATTTCCAAGCATTTGACTGATTGTGGTGCTAATAATAGCGTGACACCATAATTTTATTGTCAGGCTTTTCCTCGGACTTGGAAACCGCCTCTGTCAATCTGTTGATGAATAAAAGTTATATAAGATATTATTATTGAACAGTTCAGAAGGAGTTGCACTGAAGAGGTTGACAAGCTATACCTTCTCTAAGGCAGGGCTCCGGAGTGTGTTTATTTTCTGTTGTCCCCCCCCCACCCTTCCTGAACATGGCAATAGTTACAATAGAAAAGACAAGCAACATCTCTGCTTGGCTTAACCAAATTTTAAGCTATTTAACGGCTTTGTTCTTTTTGTGGGGAAGCTAGCATAAGTCTTACTATGGTTATAGCCAGTGGATGCATACAGTAGGACTTGCATTTGGCACAGAAATGCATTGGCCTAGGCCAGGGATCCCCACCATAGTGCCCTCCAACAGCTTTCTTGGTGCCCACCAAGTGTTTTCAGAAAGTGAGCAGGGTTGGGTCAGGCTCCTGCCTAGTAAGACTTCTGAATGACCATTACAGAACTGACTGACTGTGCAAGTTTTTAAAAATGTTTGCTTTAGCAGCACCTGCCACCAAAGTACAAGGATCTTCCCTGTATAGGATTTCCAGGCCCCCAGTTGGGACAGAGTTTCTATCCATTTCAAGGGCTCAAATCCACTACCAGCCAAATGGCCGGTGGGGGAAGCCTAACCCCTAACAGCCCATGGCATCAGCATGATGATGTCACCCGGAAGTGATGTCACCATGCTGGGCATGTCACACAGCAACACTCTAGTGTTTTGACCAGAATTCCAGGTGACGTCATCATGTAGCAAGTGTGTGCTTCACACATGCACCAGAAGATCCAGGCTTGGAGCCACAAGTCTGGGAAAACCTAGCAACACTATCCCGGTATGACTGAAGGTAAGCTGTGTAGCCATTTTGTGGCTGCACCCACCACACTATATCAGAATTTCAAAGGTGCCCACAGGATCAAAAAGGCTGGAAGAAGAAGAGGAGGAGACTGGATTAATACCCCACTCTTCACTTGGAGTCTCAGAGCGACTTACAATTTTCTTTCCCCTCCCCTCCCCACAACAGACCCCCTGTGAGGTAAATGGGTCTGAGAGAGCTCTCTCGAGGACTGCTCTTGAAAGAACAGCTCTGAGGGAACAGTAACTGACTCAAGGTCACACCAGCAGCTGCATGTGGAGAAGTGGGGACTCAAACCCAGTTCTCCCAGATTAGAGTCTGTGCTCCTAACCACTACACCAAACTGACTCTCTAGGAGACCCCTGGCCTAGACCACTCATGATGGCAAGACTGATGGACAAGGTTTGCCTTCATCGCAAGGACTACCACTTTCTTTTTCTCTACAGAAGTAAATGAAATCCATTTTCTGATTTAGAACAGAGTAAAGATGGTTTCTTTGGGAGGACACAATCATGCTGGAAGAAGAAGAAGAAGAAGAGGAGTAGGAGATTGGATTTATACCCCACCCTTCACTATCCAAGGGAGTCTCAGAGTGGCTTACAATCTCCTTTCCCTTCCCCTCCCCACAACAGGCACCCTGTGAGGTAGGTGGGGCTGAGAGAGCTCTGACAGAAACTGCTCTTTCAAGAACAGCTGTGCCAGAACTATGGCTTGCCCAAGGTCATCCAGCAGGTGTAAGTGGAGGAGTGGGGAATCAATCCCGGTTCTCCCAGATTAGAATCTGTGCACTTAACTGCTACACCAAACTAAGTGAAAACCTGTCCTTACCTTAGTAGCTTCAGAAAGGATATTTGTTCTAAAGCCCACCTCCCAGATTTCAGGTCATTTCTTTCTCTCTTAGGACTCAGTGGGATGCATTACACTGTATACCTTTAACTGCATCGAGGATCGATTTCTTGGTCACAACAGAGTGGGACAAAGAAACAGAGCCCAATAAATTAAAACATCTAGCATCCTAGTTAATTGTGTATTTTAGCATGAAAACACTGGAGGAGGAGGAAGAGGAGGAGGAGCTGGATTTATACCCCACCCTTCAATGGGAGTCTCAGAGCCATTTACAGTCTTCTTTCCCTTCCCCTCCCCACAACAGACACCCTTTGTGGTAGGTGGGGCTGAGAGAGCTCTGATAGAACTGCTCTTGAGAGAACAACTCTGAGAGAAGTGTAACTGGCCCAAGGTCACTCAGCTGGCTGCATGTGGAGGAGTGGGGAATCAAACCCTTATCTCCAGATTAGAGTCTGCCGCTCTTAATTAATACACCAAACTGAGAATGTAGATATGATGAGACTAAATATAGATTTATGTAGGCATAACTCATACATGCTTTCGTGAAGTGCTAGAGATGGTTTAAACAACCACCTTTATTTTAATTTTAAAAGCATAGTACCAATAATATTCCGCATGTATTGCATTTTTAGTGTGTTTTGATGGCAAATCAACCTGAGCTGTGACTTTATGTCATGTATGTGGAGCATTTGAGGAATAGCTCAGATAATTACCAAGGTGGCAAAAAGATTTCATGTGGAAGTGCATGCAGTGAGCACACTTCCTCCCTTCCACCATGTAGGGATCTTTCTGAATTCCTTCCTAATAGGAATTATCATGTATTAATCTGATTCAAGTTGACTGTGTTGCAGAATGGAACTGCATGCATATTATTTTCGCCCATTTCCATTGTTGTGTCTTAGATTTTTAGGGAGAGTGGATATGAACCAGATATGTATTTCAATATGCCTTGTTAATTATTATGGAAGTATGCATCAAATACATAATTAAATATGTATAAAATTCATATGGAAAGATACATTGTGTGCACATCCACACCTGAAGAGATTTCCAGCAGTTCATCAAATGGATACATAACACAATAGTCAGTCCAGTTGTTTGTCAACATCCAAAAATTGGGATGTTGATTGATTTTCACAGCTGCCACTCCCTGCTACCTACATTTAAAAGGTATATTGTTAAAAGAAACTGAGATTTTTGAGATGAACCTTACTACTGTGATGTCTCTATGTCCCTTCTGGCATTAGCATTTTATATCTGCCCATACACTTAGGTGACTAATCTTATGATAGTCTGTTTAATCACTTCACATTGATACTGACTGCACAGGTTCAAGAAAGCCGGCAACAAATCTACAGGCTTTTAAGTCCCCCCCCCCCGTTATTTTTTTTCTGTTTTTTGAAAGAAATAATAATTTAAAAAATCATCTGTTTACACCATGTATAAAATAGAATAGTGACTTATCCTGTGCTTAACAAGTAAGTCACTTCAATAACTCAGCTATGACTCTAGAGGACATGTACCTCGTTTCTGGTGATTGAGAAGGTTTAACTCTCAAGCTGTGCCAGATGCAATACAAATTTGTCACTTATGGCCAAGGCCCTATTGACCCTACCATCATTCTGTAGCACAAGCTGCTCAGCACGGTGCTTGACTCAAATTTTGATTCAAACAGCCTCGAAGGAATCTAGCCAGGAGCTCACCTTGCATCTAAGTGAGGAAGTTCTATCAAGGTACTTTCACCTTGCATCTTTGTTTCTGTTCTCAGCATCCCTGCAAGGTACCCCTGATACTTTATCTGTATGGCAGAAGAGAAGGAAATGATCCTGCTGTCTTCCATTTGAAGCCCCCACAGCAGCACAATGCAGTTCTAAGCAGAGTTACGTTCTTATGTATTGTCAAGTTGCAACTGACCTTTGGCAACCCCAGCAAGAGGCTTTCAAGGCAAGTGAGAAGCAGAGGGGGTTTGCCATTGCTTTCTGCTGCAGTCTTCCTCAGTGGTCTCCCATACAAGAACTGACCCTTCTTAATTTCTGAGATCTGATGAGATTGGCTTATACCACACTGCTATCCCTCCCTAAGTAGAGTTATACCCTTCTAAGTCAAGGGAAGTCAATGGGCTTTGGATGGTGTAGCTCTGCATAGGACCACTCTGGACGATTCTGCATTGGCTTTCCCCTCCATTGTTCTACCAAACCCACCCTGGAACAGAAATTCCCCTCTGCATTGCACACTGCTTTCACTTCCTGTGATCACTGGGTTTTATGGTAGCCTCTGGATAGATTCATGGCCGTTCAGGGGTGAATTCACAGCCAGTGTGGCATTGCCCCAGGGTATCTGAATGTGGCTCTGAGTTGCACCTTATTATTATTATTTTTTTGTGGAGTGAATGCCAGATGCAGAATCAGCCTCCGTCTGTCTTAGAGCTGGGCACAAGAATACAAATGACTAGTTTCTGTGTAAATACACAAATGTATCTCAGCTGTATCTCCTAGTCAAATCCCAAATCCTTATTGCTAAAGGGTGGTGTATGTGCAGTAGGGCTTTCAGCCCACCCTTAGCCACTGGCAGGAGATTGGAGGGAAAGGCCGACGTCCGTCCTGGCCACCCGCCCCGGAAAGCCACATTAAGAAAATTTTGTTAAGCCTCGAGGTCAGCTGAGCAGTTTTTGCTGTTCGAACATCTTGTCCCGAAAGCAGAAGAGATCCCCAAACAGCCTGCGTGTTGTATAAACATGTCTGATTTCTCATTTTGAATATCATTTTAATGTTAATAAGATAGTTGGCTGTTTGTTTCGATGTAAAATAGGCATTGTTTGAAAAAATGGGAAACAGGTGTTGCATTTGAGGCAAATAGGCAGCATTCTCTTCTTCTCCAGCAGAGGCTGGGGGTGGGGGAAGAAATCCCCTCCCACCCCCACCCCCTCTACTCTTTCCATAGCTCATTTCCACTTGCATCTCAAGCAACCAAATGGGACCGGAAAAAACCGAGTGAGGAGTCTACTGAATACTCCCTGATTGCATCAGTGGTCATGGATCGCTCTCTGCAAATTCTGTGAGCTGCAACAATCTAATGGGGGCTGCACAGCGAAATGAGGAACTGTGCTGATTGTCTTGTGGCTGGGAAAGGGGGGGGGGGCTGGGCTTTAGACAATTGAAAAATGTTCCACTGGCACCTGAAGTGATTTGGAGACAGCCTCGTTTTCTCCTGTTCTCTCAGCTGTGGTATCACCTGCTGTGCCGGGGGCATGTTAAATGTATGATGTTTTTATTGCACCACTTTAAGCTGCAGTGCTTTGCAAGATGAGTTGTGTGTGTGTGTGTGAGAGAGAGAGAGAGAGAGAATCATCAACCAGTAAATCCTCATTTTTTTTTAAAAAAATGGTGGAAAATAATGAACACTCTCTGGAATTCTCATTAAACCCCATGTCCTAGTAGGGCTGCCAGCTGTGGGTTAGGAAATACCTTGGGGAGGGTGTGGTTTGGGGAGTGGCAGGACTTCAGCAGAGTATAATGCCATGGAGTCCACCTTCCAAAGCAGCCATTTATCTCCAGGGGAACTGATCTTGGTCATCTGGAGATCAATTGTAATATCAGGAGATATGTAGATGCCCCCTGGAGACTGGCAACCTTACCTCCTAGATGCATTGAAATAGATCGATAAGCTTCAATGAAAATTCTGAAACTTTTGCTTAGGAGTTTGGTGTGAATGTCCAGTGGTGATTATTTCAAATACACAATCCAGTGAATGTTTGTTTCAGGATCAAACTTGGCAGGATGCTGGGAGTTCTGTGTTCATAGTTCCCAAGCATTTTCGAATGTTTCTGGCCACTAGGCATTGGCCTGATTTCATTTTGGGACTATGGCACAGAGAAGGGATGTCTGCTCCATTTCCTTCACACAGTTTGCTTGAACGAAAATATTCCAGGTAGCTGCTATTTGCCTTGTTGGGCCACAGCTTAGGCTGTATACAGAATGCCGATATGTTTGTCCTCTGCAGAGTCATTTCAGGTTGAGAAAAGGACATGGGGAAAGGGTTAACCGCCAGCCAATCTGGATGGACTCTTGCATGGACATGAATTAAGACGGGGTGGGGTGGGGGGAAGGAATGCTTGGGGAATTCTTGTTGAGTTTTGCAAGTATCATCCCTTCAGTCATGAAAGGATTAAGCTGAAGTTTTTGCAAGCATATAATAGCAAGTTTAGCATGGAATCAATTAACATAGAGAATAGATTCTTCCCAACAAAAAAAAGGGGAGGTTTTATTCTTACTGAGGGAACCAAGGAAAAAGATGAAATAGATCAGAACTGTAAAGCTGAGTTAGTTAGACTGTTGTTGTTTCTTTCCATGTAATTCTTTCCCTAACTTTAAAGTAAATTTTCATAGAAGTTTTCTTAGAAGTTAAACACACACATGCGCTGCATTATTCTGCTGTGCTTCATTTAGTCTGCTAAACATCCGTCAGTTTTGACTGTGGAACTCCCACGATCGCCTGTCTGATCCATAGAGATTGCCTTCTCCTAAAGAAACTTCCACTCTAGTCGAAGTCATCTGAGAAAGCACACCTGACGTTCCACTGATGGATGGGCAGATTAGTGGGCAGAGCATATTCAAGTTGTACTGATGAGCGGGCTGAGCAGATCAAGATGTGGTGCTATGGAATTTGCTCACCAGTTGTATGAGGGCCAACACGAATTGTTGGAAAGGGCAATGTCTGGTGTACAAAGAAGAAGAGAAGACCCTGGAGGGGGCAGCAAGGAGACAATTAGATGGGGTAGTGAGGTCAGCACCTTCTCTCTCCTGTTAAGGGTCATCCCTTGTCTGTCTCTAGATTGCTACTCTTAGGGCAATTTCCCCCTTCTCCTCAGAAGTGCCACATTCAGTCTTACCCTCTTTTTCAGCTACAGATGTAGTTTATTTATTAATTAAATTAGATTTATTTATTTTTTTACTGCCTTTCCTGCTTGTGCAGGGCTCAGGGCAGTTCACAACAATTTGGTTCAACACAGTATAAAACAAGTTAAAACCATAAAAATACAATATTTTAAATATTCAAAATGTTTTAAGAACAAGATGGCAGTACTAGCATTCAGTCATTGGGGGGGGGGGGGGGGGAAGTGCCAGGAAGATGTAAAGAAACCATCGCTGGCCTCAGCCAAAGGCCTGGTGGAACATGTCTGCCTTACATGCCCTGCAGCACTTTAATAGATCAGACAGGGCACAGATGTCACTAGACAGAAGTCCACATTTGTTCAGACGCACAGAATTTGAGCCGGTTTGAAATGCCTCGAGCTGGCTCAAATCTGTGCGTTAAGACAGCCACAGCTGCCTCCCGTCCCCAGCAGTCACCTACCGTCACTGATTCCGTCGCCAAGCGTCCCATTTCAGAGACCAGCTCCTGAGGTGGATCCTCCTGTCATCTTCCGCCTCCAGCCGCCTCCAAGCCACTTCCAAGAGCTTCCCCCGCCCCCCGTGGAAGCCTCTGGCTTCCGCTTTTTGCCCGCCATTTTTTTGTCTGCGTTGGCGATATGCGCATGGGCGCTCATACAAACTAACGTTTATGAAACAGATATTTAAGGAGTCACTTATTTAATCATTTACTTAAGTTAGCAGTCATGCGAAGTCCACATTTGGGGCAACATTTCAAAGTGTCTTGTGTAAAGGCTGGTTGGGTTGTTGTGGAAAATAGTGCCTAGGCATGCACAAAACTTTTTTCCCCGAACCTATGTATAAGCGTTCATGTGCTTAGAGCTGCTTAGAGCCGGCTCCAGCCCCCCGTCTGAACGCACACAGAGAGTTGCATCTGGCTGGGGCCACGGCAGAGAAGGTCCTGGCCTGGTTGAGGCCAGATGGATATCTTTTCAGGTCAGGGACCACCAGAAGGTTCTTGCCCGCTGAACTTAATGCCCTTTGGGAGAGGCTGTCCCGGAGGTGCGTACATCCCTGACCGTTAAGGACTTTAAAGGTAAGTAACAAAACCTTGAATCTGATCTGGTACTCCACTGGCAACCAGTGCAGTTCGCGCAGCACTGGATGTATGTGTGCCCTCTGTGTTTCCCCAGAGAATATGGCTGCTTTGGAGGGTGGACTCTGGCATTATAACCAACCGAGGTCCCTCCTTCTCCCCATACCTTTCCCTCCTAAGGTGCCGTACCCAAATCTCCAGCAGCAACTCTTCTTCCAATTATTTCCTTACTCATGAGAGAAAAGAGACAAGATCCCTACAGTGAGGAAAAAAACAGTTTGAGGAGAATCATTTTAGCAGACTAATGGATTTTTAAAAAATGATGATGATGATGCCACATTGCCACCAAATTCAGGGTCACCAAGGCAGCAAACAGTCAAAACATTAAAAACAAAATTTAACATGCTTATATATAAAAACAATCATAAAACAGTATAAACCAGTAAACAATTCAACAACCCCTAACATGACAAAGAAGAAGAAGAGATCAAATTTATACCCTGCCCTTCACGACCCGATGGAGTCTCAGAGTGGCTTACAATCTCCTTTCCCTTCCCCTCCCCACAACAGACACCCTGTGAGGTAGGTGGGGCTGAGAGAGATCTTTCCAGAGCTGCTCTTGAGAGAACAGCTCTGAAAGAACTTGTGACTGACCCAAGTTCACACCAGCAGCTGCATGCGGACGAGTGGGGAATCAAACCCAGTTCTCCCAGATTAGAGTCCACACTCCTAACTACTTCACCAACCTGGCTCTCTCCCAGTTTGACACATACACATAAAGGAAGGAGGGTCTATGGGGGTTACTAAAGGAACTCCAAACAAAACACCAAACAAAAGCCTGCAATCGCAGGGAGAGCGGCTTAGAAATCAAATCAAATCAATCAATCAATCAATCAATCAATAAAATTTGTCACCTGCTCTCCATGATAGAAGACAAATAAATCTCCTTTGGGAGAGAATCCACAATGTTAGTGTCAAGCTGGAGAAAAACTGCTCTTGGGTTGCCACCCATCTATTTTCAGAATGTGGCAGCACCTGAAGCAGGACCTCTGATGATGATGATTAGACTTGCCAGGCCACAGCTGGCAATCCCTAGGAGCTATTAGTCTGTGGGGACTGGTGCACTAGAATCATGCAAGTGCACTGGCATTACATTCAGTGAAAACTGGAAGAGCAAATCCTTGAGTGCCCATGACAGAACTTCTGGTTTTTGCTGGAAGTGACATCAGCATGCCAGCACAATGTCAGTGCCCCCTTTCACCGCCCCCCCCATTTCCTCCTGTTGGTACAGACACCAGTGAGCAACACAACAGATTGCTAGGAGGTCTACTGCAATAGCAGGGGGATCTGGCAACCCTGACGACCATAAAGGCTGGGTATGTTCATATGGGTGTAGATCATGGGCGTCAACTATGGGGGGGGCTCAAGGGCTCGAGCCCCCCCCCCGAAATTTCCCGGGGGGGGCTCAGCCACCCCTGGCAAAATGAATGCCCGCCGGTGGCCAGTCAGCCGGCCGTCGCCGCCTCTCCTTCCCCCCCACCCCCGGCCTGCCCTCCTGCCTCCCTGGGGCGAGGCGGGGGGGGAGAGAGGCTGCAACGGCCAGCTGACTGGCCACCGGCGGGCGTTCATTTTGCCGGGGGTGGCTGAGCCCCCCCCGGGAAATGCGAGGCGGAACGGGAGCCGGGGGCCCGCAAGGGCGACGCGCCGGCCCCCGGCTGCAGGCAGCAGCAGCAGCAGCAATCCTACGCCGCCTGAGGTGAGCGGGAGGGAGGGAGGGAGGGGGGCGGGGAGCGCGGCGGGCGGGCACGGCCCAGGGGAGGGAAGCGGCGGCGGCAGCTCCCTGGGGCGGGGGGGGAGAGCAGCGGGGACATGGTCCCAAGCGCGCACGCACGAGAGAGCCCCCCCCCCCGGGGATTGAAAAAGTCTACGCCCTTGGTGTAGATGGTTCTTAAGGTTGTTTATTTCTCTGCCAAAATTTACAATCTCCTGTTGTTGCTTTCCATGGAAACAGAAAATATAAACTAGTGAACTAGTGAACAATTTACACATTAGGGAGTACACAGGTTGGGTCTGGAGTCCCTACTCTGTGTCCTGTGTAAAAATCAAACATGAGTGTTGTCCTCAGTTCTTGCACATATCAATTCAGATAATGACTGTTGTGTATCTGGAGAAGGAGCTTCAGCTTTCCCCACACACCATTTTCCTGACTTGAAATAGTCCCGTGAGTGCTATTTAGCCCACTAGGAACACCACAAGCATTCACTTTAGTTTGTCCAATGTGCCAAAATGTATGATTAATTTTAAGACTACAAGTCCCATGATGCAGTGCACTTGCATACAAATAGATATGCACAAGAACACCTGAAGGAATGAAATAAATAACTGACACAATACTGAAGGAAATGAAATAACACCCTAACATATCTGTATTCAAAATTACCTGTAGATGATCTCTAGAAAGCTTAGAACTAGGAAAACAGAAATAGAAGTTCTTCTGTGGGGGTATCTAGTAGAGATATCTTGAAAACCGTGTGCACATGATGAGGATCACTGCATTATCCCTATTCATAAGGAGCACCAAAGTTTCCTTTCCTTTTCCTGAAATCTTTGATGGAAAAATATATCTTCTCAGACTGGAATTAAGTGACATACAAAGGAGATGCCTCGGTGTCTGATTTTAGCATAGCAATAAAAATCGTGCACATTCAGATTCTGCAGAATATATTCTACCGAGGTTCATTGTTTAGCATACAGCCATTGAATAGGAAAGGGGGAAAAACGCATATTCTAGACTTGGAGATATGCCAGCATCACAGATAAATTTATCTGTCATCAGACCTCATCTATGAAGCAGCAAGGTTTAGCAGGGCTGTTATTTTTGTTTGTTTATTTTGTTCAAATGTATCCAGGTAATTTATAGAGGCAAAATATATTTCCACGTATTTTCTTTACCCCAAAGTCTCAGAATAACTTGTGCTTCAGATTTCACTATTTCCCCAGTTACACTAGATGCAGTCAGTCCCTATGTTTGTCCCCCCCACCCCAAAAAAATCTAGTAATAGTTTACTATGGGTCTTGGGGGGGGACCCAAAATGAAATTAACAGCCTTGGTCTTGTTTTGGCAATTGCCCTTAAAAACGATGCCGGGGGGGGGGGAGAGAGAAACAGGAGGAAATAAGAATTGTCCCTGAGTTTCACTGAAATTGAAATTTGTGGTGAATTTAGGGACCCCCCCCCCTTTAGAAAAAGGTATCTGCTTAAAATCCAGAACATTAATTGGCTCATGAAAACCTCCGTATCCCATTAGCAATCTTGCAAACGACCGTTCCTCCTGAGTTTTGTTTCTGTGGTAAATATTTCTATGTGATGCATACTGAGTACAGTTTACGAGGGCTATTGGCTTCTATTTAGTGCACCGAGCATTATGTAATCTATGCTTCTGAAAACCTGTTAGCATATTAATTACAGTATAAAGCAGCAGGTTAAACTGGTAACTTTTTATGATTGTTCCAAATGAATACAAGCTTGCAAGGAGAATGATTACTTAGATCTCTCCACAGCTGTCTCTTTAGGACCACAGGATTTGTTATTTGGGTTCTGGTATTATTCACCATTGGGAATGCATGGGTGGGGGGGGGAATTTTTGTGCAATTGTGTGTCCAATGACCCAGTTTACATCACAACTGCAGAATGCCCATCTGTACAAAATGTGGGCGTTCTACATGCAACACTAAGTTTTACGTCTAGTAATTGCAGAAGCCAGTTTGAACACTGAAAACTTGGAACAACACAAAGAACTGTTGAAGATCATCAACAGTGCTAACTCTGATAGCTGTAGTAAACCTTAAGGGTCGAAATCTAGTGCATATTTAGGCCACCTTTGCTCCTAGCCCCAGGGGAACCACCAGTGGCCTGCTTCACTGTTGGGGGAACTTAGCTAGAGGGGTTACCAGGGACTGCACACCTACAAATACCAAGGTCCAGTCCAGTAGGAAGACTCCAGATTTGAAGAGTAAATCAAATGGTTTTTATTAAAGAATTTCCCTGATTACATTCATACTAAAGTAATCAAAAATAAGTAAGCACGCAATCAAGAACTAAGAAATAAAGAGGTGATGATAGCAAGGTTTAGGAGCAATTGGGGGGGGTTATATTACCTATCCAGATGTGCAGAAGTCCATGAAGAGGATAGCACAAATGGCCAGTTTTCCACGCTATGGAGAATGAGGCCCAAAGAAGAGACTTTGGGGGGCATACTCAAAATAAGTGCCCTCAGAGTGCACTCCAAGGTGGAGCATGCTCTCTGTTTTTATAGGAATTGGGGGGGGGGGGTCTCTGGGGACAGAACTTGATGGGATTAATGTCTGTTGATAGTCCTACCAGAGGTGGCTGAATGGGTTTTGATGACAAACTACCGGGGTAGGTTGAGTAGGTTCCCAAGCTTAGACAAAAGGGGGAGATGTGTCTATGATTGCTGTCAGGAAGGATCGCTGTTGAGATTAGTGCTTGATCAATTTATCTCAATATCCTGAGGGAGGAGGCAGGAAGGACAGGTGTCAAGACAAAGGATTCCCACATAGGCATAGGTGTCACACAAATGGGTCTACGTGCAGGTTTTGGAAACAGGAGTCTTGCCAGGTGGCTACTGAATAGCTATGGAAATGCAGATACTTTACCTGGTGGAACTCGTGAATGTTTCATATGCGAACCTTTGCTGGATTGGGGGGGGGGTGGTTTGGAGATTGCTTTGATGGCTGCCCTGTGCAACCTGAAATTGAAACCCTTTTGTGGAGCTTTGGATCGGTCTGTGACTGAGCCTCTTCTGCAAGTTGAGGTGTGATCTACCTGCAAGTTGCATGAAGACCTCAAGTTCAAAGACAAATGAAAGACCTGTGCAGTCGGCCTCACCCACATGGTTGCAATATTAATACACAGTAGACTTTCCATTTGCCCTCTGGCAGCAGGTGAAAGTCTGATCCCACCCCTGGTCCCCAAGCTCTCGATCATTTAAAGAGTGGGAGAAAAAATGGGGAGAAAAAGTGGTGATAGTGACACTCTAGGAATAACCCGTCTCTATTATTTTTTACTATAGAGATTAAAGGAAATTCCTAGAGCCTCACCTGGAAGGGGCGTCACTTCCTCCTGAAACACTCCACCTTCCCCAGACACCTTTCCTAAAATCTCCTGGCATTAGCTGGCATAGGGCTGGGAACCCTGACACTCAGTGAAGAGGGATAGCACTTCCCTTGCTGTTTTGCTGTGTATGTGGAGTCGGGGTGGGGTGGGGCTTAATCATATTGAGGTCCACTGGAATCTGTGGGAATGAAACCTTGGTGGCTGTCTATTCATGTTCTCTATTAACACTTGATCTACATCACCTTCCCAATGTTTCAAAAGCCATAATACCTGCATCTGTAGCAAACTGCACAGATGCAACCCTTATGGAATCATTTTCAACATGACTGTTTATGTGGTACCTTACATTGTCAGACCATTGGTGTAGGAAAGTCAGTGCTGTCTGTTTTGACTGGCAGCAGCTCTCCAGGGTCTCAGATCTTTTATATCTCTTCCTACCTGAACCTTTTAACAGGAGTTGCTGGGAATTGAACCTGACACCTTCTTCATGCCAAGCAGATGCTCTGCCACACAGCTGCAGGAGGGAAAAGAAAAAGATGACAGATGAGTAGCAAACATTTCAAAGGTTCTTTCTTTCTTTTACACTTACATGGCACCTACAGTTACCCTCAAAAAGAAGATAGGAATTAAATGTAAGGTGCAGAATGTAAGGTGCAGAACAGGCCTTGCATCGCTGCTGGCATTTAGGGCAGAACTGAAACAGGGGAGACCTTTTGGAAACAGGTTTTGCCTCACAAGAAAAGTGTCCTCTTGTTCAGTGACGTGTGGGTAGGGCCCTGAACCTAGGGGAAATGTTAGTGTACTTTAAACTGGCAAGGTCAAGTTCTGGATACCACAGAGGAATTCCTCCCCTAAATTACTTGCGGCAGCCATTTTAAGGATGATGGTCTTCAGTAATACACATAGTATTGGAGAGGTAACAGCATGGGAGCACTTTTATAAAGGCAAATGCTGATATAGAGTGATCTTAGTCTAAATGAACTCTAGGGGGAGCCATGAGGTATGTTTTCTATTTTTCAGAGTATATCCAAGGCTTCTCTTGTGTTTCTTGCTTCCTTATGTACTTCTCTGCCTGTAAGCTAGGTGGGCTTGCCAACTAAGCCTTGCTAAATTCCTGGAGTTTGGGGGGCTGTGTCTTTGGGTTTTCCAGTCTCCAGGTGGGGCCAGGAGTTCTCTCAGGATTACAACTGATCTCTAGACTAGTGAGTTCAGTTTCCCTGGAGGAAATGGCAGTTTCAGAGGGAAACACGAAGGTTGCAGCTCTGGGTAGGGAAAGACCTAGAGATTTGGGGGTGGAGCCTGGAGAGGGCAGGGTTTGGGGACGGGAGGAACCTAAGCAGTGTATCCTGCCATAGAGTCTACCGTCCAATTCAGGTGTTTTCTCCAGGGGAACACATCTCTTTGTCTGGAGACCTGTCATAATTCCATGAGATCTCCAGCCACAGCCCGGAGATTGGTAACCCGAATGGCATCTCATTTGCATTGAGCTCTTGCCTCTCCCCAGTCTCTGCCCTCCCTTAGCACCTCCCCCAAAACTCCAGGAATTTTTCCCATTTTAATCCTGCATACATTATCCTCCCTTTTGCTCATTTTATGTTTACAAAAGTTTTGTAGTGTAGGGCAGGGCTATTTTTGGGCAGGAACGCACAGGAATGGAGTTTTGGCTGGCTTCTGAGTTGGCCACGCCTACAGCCTCCCCCCCCCCTCGGGTTCCCCAGGCAACTTGCAAGCCATGGGGCAACTGGGGAAGCCAATCCAATCCAGGGAGGGAAGGCAGTTTAAACTGCCTCCCCTCCTCGGGTTCCCCAAGTGCCCCACGAGGCACCTCTGGAAGCCGATCCTGGGAGGGAGCTGTGCAGTCAGAAGTGTGGCCTAATATGCTAATGAGTTTCTGCTGTTGGGTGTGGCCTATTATGCTAATGAGTTCCTGCTGGGCTTTTTTTTTACAAAAAAGCCCTGGTGTAGGGTATGTTAGGCTGAGAGACTGATTGGCTCAAGGTCTCCCACTGAGCTCTGTAAGAGAATGTGGATTTGAATCTGGGTCTTTCAGATCCTAGATCAACATGCTCACCACTTCCCCCAAATTGGCTCTATTTCTTCATTCTGTTCTTTATGCATTCATTCATATCCATTTTTCCCTCCAGCCACAAAACAGAGCCCTCAGGTGGCCATCGGTCAATAAAATAAAGATAAAATTATGATTGCAATTAAAATGAAAATGAAAAGAACATCCAATGCAGAACAGTGTGTGTAGTCAATTGCATTTGTCAGTTTTGTCTATACTGCCTTCCTTATAGACCCAGGACATTACCACATAAATGGGATCCCTGTTGCAGGCGTAACATGCTGTTTACCATAGGGAAGCATAGCATAAAAAGGAGACCGTCTGATGGATGCAAAGAGATTTGGAATATTTTTGTATACCGAAGACAAAGAAAGCCAGCATTCTTTCCTGTATTTCCCAGAAGAAAGGAATGACCTACAGTGAAATCCTAAGCCAAGTTACATACTTCAAACTGTGTTGACTTCTGTGGAATTAAAACGGTGTAACTTTTCTCGGATCACACAGATAAATACAGCCTGCATGGAATGGATTTCTTATAGTGTGTTCCTAAGGATGTTTATTCAAAAGTAAGTCTGTCACAGCGCAATCCTAAGCATGCTTTCCTCTGAATAAGTCCCATCGAAAAGCCTTGAGTGGGAGTCAGAGTAGGCCTGCTTAGGATGGCATCCCCCTTTCCTTTCTTCTCTCCCGCTTCTTAAATTTTCAGTGAAAAGTTCCTTGAGTTCTGTGTACTTAAATATTATGCACATAGATGGTGCTTAATAGCAGCGGTAATAATAACAATAATAAATTTCCCAAGAGGACTCAGTAGTACTGCTGCTCTTTGTCGTTGCCCTAATACCACTCACAATCATTCTGAACAGCACAGGCGTAGGATATGAGCTCTCAAAGATAGGCCCAAAGATCTCCCACCTGTTGTATATGGATGACTTGTTGAAAATGTATGGAAAGTCATCATGAGATATTGATCCTTTACTAGATACCAGTTCAAATATTCAGCAAAGATGTAGCAATGGAATTTGGCCTTGATAAATGTGCAGCCTTAGCACTGAACAGAGGAAAAATCATGGAACGAGAAGAAATCAGGATGTCAAGAATAACATCAAAATACTGGGCTTTGAAGAAAACAGCAGATATCTTGGAATTTTGGAAGCTGACAACATTAAATATACCCTTGGTTAGGAAAAATATAACCAAGGTGTATTACCAAAATTTTAAAAAGACATTGAAACCAAATTAAATGGAGGCAACATGGTAAAAGCAATTAACATGTGGGCAGTCCTAGTTCTAAGATACATACCTGGCATTATCAATTGGAAACCAGCAGAATTAGAAGCAACAGATTGCAAAACTCGCAAGATAATGACAATGCCTCACTCACTACACCCTCAAAGTGATGTTGATCATCTACTCACCAAGAAATATATTTATTCATTCATTCATATCCCACCCTCCCCCACAAGCAGGCTCAGGGTGGGTCACAAAAGCATAGTAACACTAAAGCATTAAAATTAAACAGAACAAACAAATTGAGCAAAGCTAACATTAATAAAGCTAAGTTTTAGTCTAATAAGAATAAGATGGCAACTATTCAAGGCAGCGCATAATGCAGGAGTGGCCAAACGTGGTCAACAGAAGAGCCACATCGAATAAACATCAGATGTTTGAGAGCCGCAAGACATGAAGAAATATTACATGTTTTCATTTAAAAATATGCAAATTTGATTTTTATTAACATTAAATTAGACTGCCAAAAATAAAACCAAAGGGGGTAAAAACAGATATTGATAATGATATTTATTTGTCCAATGATATTTATTTGTTTGCTAAAGATTTTTATTTGTCAGAGAGAGAGAGAGGTTAAAAGAAAGAAGGAAAGAGGTGGAAAGAAAAAGAGAGAGCAAAACAAAGAAAGCAAATAGGAGGGAGGGAGGGAGGAAAGGAGAGGGAGAAAAGGCACGGCTCTCCTTCGCTTCCCCAGCTGCCCTGCTGGGAGCCACATAATATGTGTGAAAGAGCCACATGTGGCTCCCGAGCCACAGTTTGGCCACCCCTGTCATAGTGCCTCCTGCAGGATGCGGAATTAGATGGTAATTCATAGCAATCTGTTTTCCAATGGTGCTCTGTTGACCCCTTGGAGCAGGGCAAATTGCAGTGGACACTGTAAGCACTGCAAGCAGTACGAATAGGGGAGGCTTAGATGGATTGGACATCTGCCATCTCAACCAAAGGCCTGTTGGAACAGCACTATTTTATATGCCCTGTGGAACTGTAATAAGTCCCGCAGGGCCCTGATTTCAAGTGGGAGCATGTACCACCAGGTTGGGGCCAGGGCAGAAAAAGCTGGTCAAGGCTAATCAGATGTCTTTCAGGCCGAGGACTACCAGGAGATGTTGCTCTGCAGAGTGTAAAGCTCTCCAGGCACATATGGAGAAAGACGGTCCCATAGGTATGTTGGTCCCTGGCTCCATAGGGCTTTAAAGGTTAATACCATAACCTCGAACCAGATCCGCTACTCAATTGGCAGCCAGTACAATTGGCACAACATTGGCTGAATGTGTGCCTGCACAGACTTCCCTGTCAACAGCTGTGCTGCCGCATTTTGCGCTAGCTGCAGTTTTCAGGTCAGGTTCAAGGGCAGCCCCATGTAGAGTGAGTTACAGTAATCCAACCTGGAAGTGACCATTGCATGGACCACTGTAGCTAAATCCTGAAAGGTAAGATAGGGAACCAGTTTCCTGACCTGCCACAGATAGTAGAAGGCTGACTTGGCAACAATGGTGACCTGGGCCTCTATGAAAAATGAGGCATCCAGGATCACCCCTAGGCTCCTCACCTTCAGTTCCAGTTCCCAGGCCCCCACAGCTCAGGTACAGGACCTCCGTCTTCACTGGATTTAATTTCAGCTGACTCTGCTGTAGCCATCCAGCCACGGCCTCCAATGTCCTGTCCAAAACATCTGGAATGGGGTCCAGTTGGCTGCCCATCAGCAGATAAAACTGGGAGAGGTTTCCTGAAAGTTAAACAAGCAGTTGGA
Source organism: Lepidodactylus listeri (assembly GCA_029233225.1). NCBI lineage: Eukaryota > Metazoa > Chordata > Lepidosauria > Squamata > Gekkonidae > Lepidodactylus > Lepidodactylus listeri. The sequence continues at coordinate 25,065,923 of JARCFY010000005.1, forward strand.
GAAGAAAAATGAGCACTGAATGACTGCATCAAAAAAAAGGCAAAAAGAAGCTTCTAGTTGAAGTATACAAGGCAAACTTATTTAAGGTTACAGAAACCAAAGATCACAAAAAGATTAAAATCAAAAGTCACTTTGACAACTGGAAGGAAAAGCACTTGCATGGGCAATACTTTAAAGACATAGAAAATAATTTTTAAGAACATCTGGAAGTGGCTCCAAAATGGGCACCCGAAGAAAGAAGTGGAAAGAACATTCTAGCTGCACAAGAGTGGGCACTCAAAATGAAAAGTATGAAAGCCAAGATTCAGAAGCCCAGTGATAACAGCAAATGTCAGCTTTGCAGGACAAAGGGTGAAACAGTCAACCACATGGTCAGTTCCGGCAGTTAAATTGCTCAAACTGACTATAAAGAACATCATGATAGAGTTGCAGCTCTGTTGCACTGGAATCTTTGCAAGAAGTATGGCTTACCATCAGCCAGAAATTCATGGGAGCAAAAACCAGACAAGATCATAGAAAATGATGGACTTCCAGCAAGACTTGCAACCATGGCGGACGTGCTCCTCCGCATCTGCGGGGAGCGCGATCCGTACCCAGCGGGAAGAAGGGGCTCAGGACTGGTGCCGAGCCCCCAGAGACCCTAGTGAAGGGGCTCTGCCTGGGGTGGCACGAAGGAGATCTCTCCCTACGGTGGCGAGCGAGGGATCGAGGTCCCCTTTCATCACCCCCATAGGTTCCCCCGTCCGTGGGAGCCGTATGGCTAAAAGCGCAAAACCGAGAAGCAGCAGAGAGTGCAAAGCTTTGAAGCTGGAACTTATAGTTACGCACGGAGAAAACGTGAGTCTGAAGTAAAAATAAACAGAACACAGCGGGAAAGGCGGGTGGAGCAACCCCCCCCCCCTCGAGACTGGCGTACTTACGGGACTCTTTACGTGGCATTACTGCATGAAAAAACGTACGTTCGGCTTGCTAGATGGCGGCATCGCTCTTTAGAGGATATGAACTTTAAAAAGATATAAGCGCAGTCGTAGAATTTGCTTCTTTCGTCCATCTTATCTAACTATCAACAAAGAAGCGCAGCCTCAACAATGGCAGGGAAACCGAAACCTTCCCCCAAACTAGGAAGTACAGCTCCGAGTTCAAAGGTTGATACCACAGAGATGAGCACTGTGTTCTCCTCGTTATTGCGACCTCTAGTGGACCAAATGACAGCTCTCAACGTCAAGATGGACAAGATGCAGCTGGAACTGAAGGAGTCGAATAAAACTACAGAGAAGCTGCAGCGAGAACTTCTGGAAGTAAAGACTTCAGTAAAAAATCAGGATTCAAGGCTACAAAAAGCGGAGAAAGAAAAGGCCTTCCATTTTGATCAGCTTTTGAAACTACAGATGGAAAGATCGAATTTTTTCCTAAGACTTCAGAATGTACCAGAGGATAAAGGAGAAGACCTTAAAAATCTGTTAAGTGAAGCACTTGAACCAGTGACGGGCTTAAAAGCAGCGGAAATAAAAAGCGATATGGATATGGTTTACAGAACCTATCCAGACTATACCAAAAAGAAAAGCCTGCCTGGTGAGATTCAGATAAGGTTCTCCAAAAGTCAAAAAGAGATGTGGTGCTTAGGACCACAAATAAAGCGGTTCTGAAGATCAAAGGAAAAGAAGTTAAAGTGATGAAAGATATTCCATTTGAAATAAGGAAAAGAAGGAAAGCCTATGGAAAACTGACATCTTGGCTACAGTCTGAATCTATTATCTACAGGTGGAATGTTCCAGAAGGACTGAGCTTCAGCATCAAAGACAAAAAATACAAGATTGACTCTGTTCAACAGGCAAAAAGTTTTTTGGAAAAAAGCAAAGAAAAGAAAAAAGAGCTATGAATAGAGTCAGAGAGCCTCTTGGAGAAGAAGGTGACTATCATGCCAGTTGTCACTGGAACCCTTGAAACAGTGCCTAGAAGGCTCAAGAAATACCTGGATATTCTGGGCACTGAGCAAATAACACCAGCTCGGCACCAGTATTGCTTGGAGCAGCAAGTATCCTGCAAAGATACTTCTACAGTTCCCAAGAACGTGGCTAAATCTCAAACTGCAGAACACCACCCATCAGTCAACGATTAATAATAATAATACACATTGAGGTCAATGGGATTCATTTCAGTATACACAGGATCAAGGACCCAGACGCTCAGGAGATTTTAAATGGAGGTATGATACCAGCTCTCTTTGAGAATCCAGCTGTGCTCAACTTCACTGTGAATTCGCCGTTTCTAAAACACCGAGTGTTGGCTGCTTCCAAGGAATGCGTATTTAATGAATTAATGTTTGCGCAATGCTTTGAAATGCTGAAGTGCCGTACAAGTGCTAAAAGTTGTTATTACTTTTCCATTGTTGAATACGGTAGGATCGCTACCTGCTGTTAATAACAGGTGCTGCACTCTCTCTCCAATGTCACATTTACCTACTCACTCTTGGCTATTAGTGCAGCTTGGAGTGATAAAAGCTAGTGTGAAATAAAGCATAACAAAATGATAACCCCTTGCCCTCCCACTACTAAAAAATTTATATGCATGTGTGTGTGCGTATGTATGTATGTATGTATGTATGTATGTATGTATGTATGTATATCCTAAACATTGTGACAGTCTGACATGAAATCTCCCTCTCGATACCAGAGACAGGAAAGATGATAAGCCGTGTTCTTATTCAGCAAAGTTTCCTGGAATTTTCCTTTCCCCCATATCTGGTCTAGATTCTCATCTCCTCCTCTGTTTATTTCTCCCTATTATCCTGTGTTATATCACAGCAGGTTTTTTTCTCTCTCTTTGAGAGCTGCAGACAGAATAAGACAGATGTACCAAATGCAAAGATAGGAAGGGACTGGTTTCCATAGTGACTGTAACCCTGTTCCTGGACCTGGTTGTAGTTTCGCTGTAAGCGTTAGACACAAGGGAACATGTGCCTATTAAAATGCCCATTACCTTCAGGCCTCGGTGTACTGCCTACTGACTTGGGATCTAGGTAGTAAAATTTAGTGCCAAGCCAAAACAGAGTTTCTCTTTTTCATACTTTTGGGCCTTGCAAATCACCTCATGGAGTGATTGTCATACCCGGTCTACAATCTACAAGTGGCAAAGGTGGTTCTTCCTTTGTCCATTTTTGCCTCCTGTGAGGTACATGAAGCTGAAAGGCAGCTGGCTGAAAGTTACCTAGTGAGCTGTGTGGAATTTGAACCCAGGTCTCCCCAGCTCTGGTTTGGAACTCAAGCCCCCATACTGGCGCTTTGCAAACACTTGTGAAATGGTCCGTTTCTTGTATTCAATAGACCATGAAGAATTTGTCACTAACTAGAGAAATACATTAAATAAACGGGAGCATGCAGTAGCCTGCTTTCTCTACTATGCCATTTCCAAGCTGAGAACCTCATGCTGATGGATTTTAAACAGCTACAAACAGCAAATGGCATTCCTGAGGTGCTCGCTAAGGAATAATTCACACAGCCTTTTGGGTGTGACGGGAGCTAGGATATGGTGCTTACGATACTGACAGAATCTGAAAGCTCCTATGGAGGCCAGCTTAAAGATAGAAATTTATTCTTGGAGCATTGTCCCCTTTGAAAGTCTTGCTGTTGACAAGGCAGGGGCTGAAACGCAGCCATCGATAGCTGGCAAGAAAACAGGCCACTGTGTGAGTCAGTGTAACATGGTAGCAGAGTGTTGGACTAAGACTGTAGACCTGAATTCAAATCCCCACTCAGCCATAAAGCTCATTGGGTGACCCTGGGACAGTTACACACCCTTTCTTGCTTTAACCCACCTCTAGGGCTGCCAGGTCCCCTGAGCGGGCAGGGGTTTTCCCAATGGGTCATTTACCCGCTGACCCGGAACCGGCTGCCAGGGGAGACTCTACCCCCAAAGTGCTGGCATCGTGGCAATGTGCCCCAGCATGATGGCATTAACCGGAGGTGCCGTCATCACGTGGGGGCACATTGTGCGGGACGCTCTAGCATTTGAGGGGAAACTCTGTGGTTTCCATTCAAATGTCAGTGTCCTGCCCCCCAATGTGCCCAACACGATGATGTCACTTCCGGGTGATGTCATTGTGGCACATGCACAAAGCACACGCACCACAAAAACCCCAGGAAGAAACTCCCTGCTGCAAGCCATGGCAACCTGGCAACCATACCCACCTCACAGGATTGTTGTGAGAATAAAATGGAGGGTATGTGATATATAGACAGTGAATGTTCTGAAGTAGGAATGATTCGGACCACAAATCCTTGTATCTATTTTGCTTCTTTCCTCTGCAAAATGAACAAAATTCTTTATTTTAGGTGGCATTTTCTCTTTCCCTTCACTACATTTCCCCCCCTAAAATGTGCACGTTTCCCAATATTATTTGTCCCTCAGTATATTATACTTTTGAGGTGTATTGAATGCATAAATAATATCCATTACAGCCCATATAAATTAGGTTAAAAATATGTCTACAATCTGTGTAAGCAGCATGAATAAATCAACTAGGACTGGGAGGCACTGTTCTGTGGTGTTTCCAGTCTTACCTCAAGGGTAGGTTTCGGAGTGTGGTGCTAGAGGACTGTTGCTCTACCTCTTGGCCTTGGTGGTGCTCGTCTTACCTGAAGGGTAGGTTTTAGAGGGAGGTACTGGGGGAGAACCGATCTGCCCCTTGGCCTTTGGTCTGCGGGGTTCCCCAAGATTCCATCATGTCCCCCATGCTTTTCAATATCTATGTAAAACTGTTGGGGGTATTTTGCACTGCCAGCAGATCCCAGAGAGGCTGTGGAAACCACAAACAGGTACCTGGAGGCAGTTTTGGAAGCTTGTTTTGGCAGTTTTGGAAGCTTGTTTTCAGCTTGTTCAGCTAACAAGCTGAAACTTAATCCCGACAAAATGGAGGTGCTACTGGTGGTGGGAAGGTCTGATCCAGGAAATGGATTATCCCGTCTTCTGGGTGGACTTCCCTTACAGGAGCAAGTTTGTAGCTGGGGGGTGCTACTGGACCCAGGCCTCCTGTTGGATAAACAGGTGAAAGCAGTGGCCAGGGATCCCTTTACGCAGCTTTGGCTGGTGAGCCAGCTGCAGCCCTTCCTGGACAGAAAAGGCTGTGCCACTGCGGTCCACACCCTGGTAACCTCTAGATTAGATTACTGCAATGCACTCTATGTGGGGCTGCCCTTGAAAGCTGTCCAGAAGCTACAGTTGGTATAGAATACTGCATCCAGAGTGTTGACTGGAGTGGGTCTTAGGAACCATATCAGTCCAGTCTTGTTCCACCTACACTGGCTTCCAGTTTGTTTCCAGGCTCAATTCAAGGCGTTGGTATTGACCTTTAAAGCCCTGTATGGCCTGGGACCAATATACCTTAAGGGCTATTTTCTCCCATAAAACCTACCCACTCACTCTGGTCATCTTTAGAGGCTCTGCTTTGGGTGCCCCACCATCTGAGGCTATATGGGTGGCATTCCAAGAAAGGGCCTTCTCCACAGGGGCACCAAAACTTTGGCACTCCCACCCCAGGGACATTTGTCTGTCTCCCTCTATTGGTGTCTGTCATCAGCAACTGAAGATTTTTTTGTTTCATCTGGCATACCTCCAATAATGGTTTTTGGCCCTCTTTCTAGTGTTGTTTATGTGTTTTTAACTGAATTTTATATTTTAACTTTATTTTAGTTGCTTATTTTTTTTAAAGTATCTCCTGTGTTGTGAACCCTGATTGGATGAAAAGGTGGCATAAAAACGTTTTAAACAAGCAAACGAATGGAGGCCTGGTCAACAGTGCTTGTGTGTCCCTGAACCCATCTTTTAAAAGACCTCTTGTTGTTCCATTGCAAATAAACCTTGAGAGGTTCATTTATGGTATTTCTGGTTTCAGCACAAATCCACTCATTTGTAAGTCAATGGATGCAGAACAATCCCTCTCCCTCCGCAGCTGTTCCCATCTTTGCAGGCACACAACATCAACAACGTCTGATGAAGTAAATTCTTGAATAAGAAGAAGAAGAAGAAGAGATTGGATTTATACCCCGCCCTCCACTCCCCAAGGGAGTCTCAGAGCGGCTTACAAACTCCTTTTCCCTTCCCCTCCCCACAACAGACACCCTGTGAGGTAGATGGGGCTGAGAGAGCTCTTTCCCAAGCTGTCCTTGAGAGAACAGCTGGTACAGAGCTATGGCTTGCCCAAGGTCATCCAGCCAGGTGCAAGTGGAGGAGTGGGGAATCAAACCCGGTTCTCCCAGATTAGAGTCCGCGCACTTAACCACTACACCAAACTGGCTCTAATAATAAAAAAAAAACCTTAGCATTTGTGTAATGCTTTCAGGTGGCCTAAGCATTTAACAAACATCATTTATAAACCTTACAATCACCTTGTAAAGCAAGCCAGTACCATTATCCTCATACGGTAGACAGTGTCTTGAGGCTCTGAGAGAGGAGCTCCATCTCATCACCCCTTTGATACACTAGCCCCTATAAAGCCCCCCCATACATCTGCATCTTTAAAGTGCTTCAACACTTTCACCTCACCTAGCAGTTTTCAAAACTAACAGGTAGATGGCATCATACCACTATTTTCTCACGTCTCCAAGCCACGTCTTGGGTTGCCAGATATTACTATATGTGTGCATTTTGCTGGCCACAGTATCTGATTTGCAGGACATAAGGATCCACAGAACAGGTGTCTGTAATGCAAAACCTGACTCACCATTTTTATACTGAAGCACCTTGGTCTTTATGGAAATGTCTAACACAAAGAGCCGATTCCACTGGAGACTGATGGCTCTCAAAATGTCAGTGCTATGATTGAACATAAAAGGGAGGGGAGGGGGAGGAAGAGAGGCGGGGATATACTTTGTTTGGTCTTCGCATATCGCAAGCCGTTTGGCAGTTTTGCCCGTTGCTGTCCCACTTTATGTGAAACTAGAGCCACACACAAAAAAAAATGTAAAAGCAGGAACTGAATAGGAAGGTTCATCATACGACAGTCTGAGCTCGCAATCTCAAAACAGCATCCCAAACTTCTGAGCGCTTCTGTTCTTCTGTCTGTATTTGTCGTATTTGTTGTGCTTTTTGCCATTTTAGGAAGAAAGATTATTTGCGTGGAGATTGTATTGCGTGGAGCTTTTGCCAAACTGTTTTCTGGGTGGAGGATATAATAGCAGTTTTTATTCCTTTGGAAATGTCTTCTGAACTTAAAATGAGAGGAAGGGATAGAAAAGAAGTGCTAGGGAGACTGCCAGGCCTTTCAGCTTTCACAAAGAGGGGCAGTTTCCTGCAGGTTGCGTTGATTTCTCAGTCAGGCTGTAGAACTTCACTCTGTGCTGCTTTGCAAGGTGCCCAGATTCTCTGGGGCAACTGCAGGGAGCCAACAGGGGAGTCCTGCCAAAGACAGGAGGGGATGTACTCCTAGCTCCCTATTGAATATCAGCTGCCATACAGTCTTACTTCATTACTGCAGTTACCATTGGGTATTGGATGACCCGACTGTAACGGCAATTATGAAGTAAGACTATATGATGCTTTCGTTTTGTGGATGTTAAACACACGAAGGTGGGCCGTTTTTGCTCTGTGCCTGCTGTATGAGCAATTCTCTACACTATGGTTTTCTATGTCATGGTTCAGATGAAGATCTTGTGATTCGAAACGGGACATTATTCCAGAGATTCTCGTCTGCCAACAACTTTTTGTCAACAACAGTTAATCAAAACATCAGTGTGTTTCATGATTCTTTAGTTATTACAGATTTTTGTATAATTTGTAGGATTGTAGTAGTAGTTTTTTTTCTAGTATATATATAAAAGTTTCTAGCAGCATCTACATCGCTTCATGGAGATCCAGTTTGGGGTAGTGGTTAAGTGGTGTAGTGGTTAAGACTCTAATCTGGGAGAACCGGGTTTGATTCCCCACTCCTCCACTTGCACCTGGCTGGATGACCTTGGGCAAGCCATAGCTCTGTACCAGCTGTTCCCTCAAGGACAGCTTGGGAAAGAGCTCTCTCAGCCCCACCTACCTCACAGGGTGTCTGTTGTGGGGAGGGGAAGGGAAAAGGAGTTTGTAAGCCACTCTGAGACTCCCTTGGGGAGTGGAGGGCGGGGTATAAATCCAATCTCTTCTTCTTCTTCTTCTTCTTCTTCTTCATATTTTTGTCTTAAGGTCTGTTCTACGAGCTGTGTTCCTCTCATGCATGTTTGTTAATTACTCTACCAACCGTCTTCAGCTAAGAAAGCACACATTACCTGCAGTGGGAGGGAGGCCCATGCACACCTCCCACTTGTAGAGCCAAATGTTTCAGTCCATAGGTTTGCCAACCTCCAGGTTCTGGCTGGAGATCTCCTGGGATCACAAGTGATCTCCAGGTGAAAGAGGTCAATTCACCTGGATGAAAGGGCCACTTTGCCAGGTGGACTTTATGGCATTACTAGGAATAAGGCCCGTTGTGGGAATAAATACAATGGGCTCTAGAAAGAGGCTCTTGGAGAGTGTCAAGGCCTTGGGCACTCAACGTTAATTTGCTGTGGTAACCTCAGCAGGGTATAATGACACAGAGTCCACCATTTTCTCCAGGGGAACTGATCTCTGCTACCTGAAGAGCAGTTGTAATTCTGAGTGATCTCCTGCCCTCACCTGGAGATTGGCAGCAGTGGTTCCCCAAGAGGGAATAGGTGGTTTGGAGGGCAGAGTCTATGGCATTGTACCTGTCTGAGGCCCCACTTCTCCTCAAACCTCACCCTCTCCAGGCTCCACCCCTCAAATCTCCAGGAATTCCCCACCTGGAGTTGGCAACCCCATCTCCTTCCCTGCAAAGCATCAACCTACCTTTGCTCTGAAGCCCCTCTTATAAACACAGGCAACTGCCATTTCATTTCACCTACTAACAGCCACTGAGGTAACAGTTGAACCTTATGGGGGAACATTTTAAACAAACCACAGGCAGCAGCCATCTTATAAACACAGGTAACTGTCATTTTGTTTCACCTACCAACAGCCACTGTGGTAACAGTTAATCCTCCCACAGGAAGGAAGCTGGAGAAGTGTCTTCGTCAAGAGCAAAAAAACTGTCTGCCAGGAATTCTGACAGGGCACAGAGGCTGAAGGAGTGGGTGGGGAAGAGGAGCAGACCCAGCCAATGGCATACAAGTATTCACAGCCAATGGATAGGGACAGCTTCTGACTGACAGGCCAGGGGATCAAAGGCTGGGGTGGTGTGTGGAATGTTCTAGAGAATGCCACCACCAGCAGAGAATTATTATATAGAGAGATACCCCACTGAGGTCCTTCCCCTCCCCAAACTCCTCCTCCTCAGGCTCCACCCCCAAAATCTCTAGGTATTCCCCAACCTCGAACTGGCAACCCAACAAGACCAGGGCATGAATATAGGGTGTTGTTTTTGCTCCTGACAGACAGCAGGTTGTTTGGGTCTGTGAATGGAAATAGAGGCACATACAGGCTTCAAATAGGTGTCAGTGGCCAGGCTGAAAGTGGGGGGGGGGGGGTTTGGATCACACCTAACATCCCTTTTAAAAAGCCTGGTAATTCAAGCACAGTACTTTCCCATGGATTATGTGCAAACCTTCCATCTGCCATTCATCTCAGCCTCTAATACAGTCAACACTCTAGTGCTGACAAAAATCTCTTTCACTTCCAAGAGCTGGATGGATGGACAGACAGACAGACCCACAGACCATGGGGAGCATTCAGAAATATAAGTTCTAAAGAAAGCCCTGAGCTTTGGTCACGATCAGCCAACGTCAGTGTTCTGCTGGGTTTATAGACTGTGAGCAACGGATTCTAACCTTGAAAATCTTTAGTAGATTATTTAATATTAACATTAGAAGACTCTAGGCCAAGGAATGGTAATGAATGGCTGCAATTGTATTAAAATAACACTGGCAGATTACTTCAATAAATGTAGAAGATCATCAAGATAAATGAACAAATTAATTTTGAAATGCAGAGGATGCATCCCTTGTGATTTCAGGCATTGTGAAAAGAGGTAGTGGTTAAATACTATGTTAATTATCTAAGGTTAACAGCTTGATATTTTCGAGCTTTTAAAAAAAAAAATGCTTAGCAAGTCCCATTGAGTTCAATGACACTTATAATCCTGATAAGTATACTTTGGGCTGCAGTCTTAGAGAGGGGAGGATCGCTTCAGCGGGTGTTATGGTAAGACTAGGATAAAAAAAAATCAGAACATCTTGGAAATTGCACTGCAAGCATCCTCTCAGGGTAAGCAGCCAAGAACAATCTTCCTGTGTTAAAGATATGTGGCAATACATTTAAGGGACAATGGATTCTTTGTGAAATTGGACAGATGAATGTGAATTAGCAAACCAAATATTTTTTCCAGAGTTTAATCATTTGAAATTAGGAAGGTGGTATCTGGCAGATGGAAGTAGCTACCCCCCTCCCCCCCGAGAGCCCATCTGGTGTAGTGTTTAGAGTGTCCGACTAGGATCTGGGAGATCCAAATTCAAATCCCACCTCTTCCACAAAAGCTTTTTTGGTGACCTTGTGCCACTCACTGGTGTAGTGGTTGAGAGCGGCAGACTCTAATCTGGAGAACCAGGTTTGATTTCCCCAGTCTTCCACATTCAGCCAGCTGGGTGACCTTGGGTCATTCACAGTTCTCTCAGAGCTGTTCTCTCAAGAGCAGTTCTCAGTCAGAGCTCTCTCAGCCCCACCTACCTCACAGGGTGTCTATTGTGGGGAGAGGAAGGGAACGAGATTGTAAACCACTCTGAGTGAAAGGCAGGGTATAAATCCCTTAATTAAAAACCTGGGTGAACAGAAATATTTTGGCCTGGTATCTAAAAGAAAGCAACACAGATGCTAGCTGAACCTCATAGGGAAGTGTCTTCCACCAGCAGGGGGCCTCTCAAGAAAAAAACCCTGTCTCTGGATGCTATCTGCTTCACCTCCCTGCTTCTTCTTTTTCTTCTTCATCTGCTTCTTCGTCTCCTTCTTCATCATTGTCCTCTCCTTCTTTGTCTTTGTCTCCTTCTCCTCTCAGCTTCACCAGCCTCACAGGGTTGTTGTGAGGACAAAATAGAAAAGAAGTGAACAATGTAAGCTGCTTCAGGTCCCCACTGGAGAGAGAGGTGGAATATAAATGGAGCAAATAAAGAAATAAATCCACCCTGAACAAAGAACTATAGTCATGCGTAAATAATTGACCTCATGAAGTGGAAACTTACCTGTGTTTCGCTGGTGTCTCCTTGAAAAGGGCTTGTAATTGAGACAAGAAATGGGCTCTTTTCATTTATTTCCCTTCCCATATGTTGCCATTGTAAATCGTTTCAGTCCAAACCATTTTCACTGCTGAGGCTGATAATTTGTTTGCTTCCTTCAAACAATTTATATGCATTTCAATGCCTACCCACTACTGATATGTACAATTTACATCATTTATAACATAATATCTGCATAATGTGTAATGATGATTTATTACCAAATACTGTTGGAAAACGTGTATATTTTACAGGGGGGGAGATTGGATACAGAAAGTGGCACAAATGTACAAAGCTCGTGGGTTTGATTCAAGCAACGGGGGAGCAAGATTGAAATGGGCATTCTGAATCGAGTCAGCAGGGAGGAGAAATTCAACAGCATTCCTAATCAAAACAGAGAATATATGGATCTCTATAAAGACCTGTGAGAGGTGTGGAAATGCATTGCCCTGAGAAATGTGATGTTGAGAGCCTGTAGACTAGACTACTAGAAAAGGCAGTTTACCTTTGACTCATACGTTTGCAAAAATAAACTGCTCTGTAATTATGTATGGACACTATGTAGGGATGCTTATCTTGACATGAGGTTTTTGACACGGTTACCACTGTTTATTCACAGTACTTGCTTTCTCTGTGGCCTTGTTCTTTGAGGATGAAGGAGAAGAGTAGGTTTTTATACCCCATTTTTCTCTACCTTAAGGAGTCTCTGGTGTGAGAGCCAGTTTGGTGTAGTGGTTGAGTGTGTGGACTTGCAGCTGCTGGATGACCTTGGGCAAGCCATAGTTCTGTCACAGCTGTTCTCTCAAGGACAGTTCTCTCATAGCTCTCTCAGCTCCACCTACTTCACAGGGTGTCTGTTGTGGGGAGGGGAAGGGAAAGGGGTTTGTAAGCTGCTCTGAGACTCCAAGTGAAGGGTGGGGTATAAATCCAATCTCTTCTTCTTCTTACGACCACATTCTCTTCCTTTCCCCACAACGGGCACCTTGTGTGGTATGTTACAAGAAAAAAAGTGGCTGCTTCCCAAAATGGAAGCCCCATTTCGAGTCTCCCTGCTGCCTACACCTTTTGTAGCAAATAGTAATACTGACATAATACTCTCCCCCCATTACATTGTACATTTCCCTGTGCTCCCCAGCAGCATCCAGTAATTTGGAACTATGTTGGGAAAATACATAGTGTCATGATTTGGGTTGAGGGAGTAAATTAAGAACACAAGAAGAGCCCTGCTGGATCAGACCAGTGGTCCATCTAGTCCATCATCCTGACTTACACAGTGGCCAGCCAAATCCTCTGGAGGTCCAACAACAGGGCATAGAAACTATGTATTACATTGTTCTACAGGTTAGGAGGGATGATTTGACACACGGTTACTATTTTTAGTGGCTTCCCTGCATTTGTTGTAACATGTAGCTTCACCATTAAAGTGATATGTACAGAATCTGACATGGAGTTATTGGAGAACTATGAGAAATCAAGGATGCTTTGGAGGTTCTGCAGGAGCAGAGGAAAGGAAACCAGAGTGGCAAGACACTTTCCCCTTGCCTTGGCCTCTTTTTTGGATCTTCTGTGAAGACTGGAGCTCTGTGTTCTGTTTTATACAGTGGGGGAATGTGCCTCTCCCTATGAAAGATACTTCCACCTTTGCAGAAGACCCCAAATCTGGCAGGGAAAGAGGGAAAGTAAGCTATTTCCTGTTTCCCCACAGCTATTGAAATGGGCAAAATCTGTGGCTAGATGGCACCATTGCACATATTTGATTTATAAAGCAATCCCGAGCAGAGTTACACCCCTCTATGTTAGTGGAAGTCCATGACATAACTCTGCTGAGGATGGCACATTTGGCGTTTAGATGTTAAACAAGATGTCAAGACAAGGAAAGGAAGGGAACAAAGAAAAAATGTCAAGGAAGATGTGCCAGATAGCACAAAGTTCTGCTTGCCCCTCAGTCAACCATGGGACCTTCTGACAGTCAGCCAAGAGAGCAGAATAATTAGAATCATGGAACCATAGAGTTGGAAGGCATCATCCGGGCCATCTGGTCCAGCCCCCTGACCTGGATAGCCCAGGCTAGCCTGATCTTGTCAGATTGTGGAAGCTAAGCAGGGTCAGCCTTGGCTAGTATTTGGATGGGTGACCTCCAATTAATATCAAGGTTGTGATGCAGAGGAAGGCAATAGCAGACCATCTCTGAAATGTTTCTTGTCTTAAAAAACAAGTCCAGCTCACCTCCTAGTGGTGCATAACACTAAAAGCGCTAGAACTTCCAGCTGCCAGACAATCTTAGGATTTCCTGGCTATACTACACACACTGCCATACGATAATTGTTAATTATTATTAGTCCAACCCCCTGCTCAATGCAGGATCCGCCTATAGCATCCCTGACAAGTGTTTGTCCAGCCATTGCTTGAAGGCTGCGAGTGAGGGGGAGTTTACCACATCCCTAGGCCGCCAGTTCCCCCTGCTGAACTACTCTTAATGTAGTAAGAGTAGTTCAGCAGTAGTTACTCATGGCTCTCTGGTGTCAGATGAGGGTTAAGATCTGAATCTTTCATGAAATTGAAAAGAGGGAGGGGGTCAATGGGATGCCCTGGGTAACACAGTTACACTGGTAAACCTAAGCCCACTTACGAGTGAGTAAGCCCATTGTGTTCAGTTAATCTGAGTAGGTATCCATAGGCTTGCACTGTGTGCAGCTTGAACTATATATGAAAGATGAGCTGCATGATCTGAGAGATTTAAGTTGTAACACCAGTTAATTAAAAGGGGTTCATTGTCAGGCACAAAGAAACTTAACAGGGATTGACCGAGGTGATAACCCTTAATATTAGCACGGTTGTATGTGATTGTGGCAAAGTGGAACAGAGGATTAGTGATGAATTACTAAATAGCAAAACATCCAGCTGAGTTTCGATTAGAAGGTGGGGGAGAGAGAACACAAGAGGCACTTTATATCGGTTGGGATTTGGTCTTCGTTTAGTGGAAGGCCTTATTGGCTGAGAAGCACTGTCAAAACATTGACCAAAGCAAAATTTGAGGGAATACTGGGCTTCCTCTTCTGACAAAACACTTTTGAGATTTTAAATTAAGACCAAAGAGTTCTGAGAAGCTGAACAACATGGGGGGTGGGGGTGATTTTTTATGTTGTCCCCAAAGGGTTTTTGCCTTTCTAATAGTTTGAAGGAACATAAAGGGAACAAAAATATTCTGAGGGAGGAAAGGGAACACATTGGCCATTGCCAAAGCTGTTGGGCCAGTGTTCCCTGGCATTTTGTTCTGCACTGGCAGTCCATAGCATCACTGGTAGAATACAGAAAACATTAGTACAGTTGTGGTGCAATCACTCAGTGGTAGAGCATCTGCTTTACATGCAGAAGGTCCCAGATTCAATCGCCAGCATCCCTAGTAAAAGGAGCAGGCAGCTGACAATGTGAAATGTCTCTCCTTCTTGAGACCCCAGAGAGTCACTACCAGTCAAAGTAGACAATATCAAACTTGATAGACAAAGGCTATGGTTCCATAGAAGGCAGCTTCATCTGTGTCCTCCTTTCTGTTGTGAGATCATGTGTGTCTTGGCAGTGGCCCCTATGATGGACTTCTGCTTCTTCTTTGTGAGGCAGATTTTCCTGCCCAAATACTGTTCCCCACTCTGACTGAGCAGCCTCTTAGTATTTGAATTATAGAATTATAACTTTCTGTTGGTATTTAAGACTCTTAGTCTTCATGCTGGCAGATCTGCAGGATCTAATTCACAGCCAGCAGGAGTCATATGACTGGGACAGAGGCAGTAGAACTTGTACAGACTAGTTCAGACTTGTTATTCTGTGTGACAGTGGTGTATGTTCACTCCATGACTCAGCACTAACATGATTGGTTACTGGAATGTATATAGGTAATCAATGTACAGAAATATTCTCTCTTCTTCTTGTATGGTGTCCTGGCGAAGCACTTTGTTACTTGGATTAATGATTGCACTGTAAATAAACTGTAAATACACTACCACTGGTGTGGTGCAGTTTAATGTGCAAAGGGGTCTGGTGAACTTGGGTCTCTTAATGTTGGCACAGAGTGGTATAGCACATAACAGACATCACGACAGTCCCACCCTGTGATAGAAAAGTAATTTGGCTTTAGCCCAGGTCAGAGATTTATTACAGCTAAGCAGGAGCCCTCTTATAATTCCCTTTGTAAATGGCACTTGACAAAGTAAAGTTCAAACAGGAATGTTGATTTTATTGAACAGGCACAGTTGGGTTAGGAATAGGGCAGGGGATGAGAAGCTGAAGTAAATTTTGTTGCTTATACAATTTATATTATTTTAAACAAGCAACAGAGTATAATTGAAGCTTACATTCTTAGAGACTCAGTTCTTGACTGTGAGAGGTCTGTTTGTCTTGGAGAGTTCCTTCAGCAACGACATGTCTTAATAAAGTTTCATAAAACTATCTTAGTTTCCTGGAAGTTAGTACTTTCTTCCTGTGTTTAAATACCCCCCTTGTGGGAGTATAACTTTTCTTTTTTCACTCTTGAGGAGTCTAAGACCGTTTCCCTTTTCACACAAACCAGGGGTTCCTTCTGAGTTGAACCCTCTGAATAACTGAGTAAGAAATATCCTCCTCTTCCTAGGAGCGATAATCCTTTTCTGTTCGGCTAGGCTGGCAGTTTTCAAACTCCTTTCCAGTCTAAACCTAAACCCCCTGTTCTGGAGACTGAATAAATGGAATTCAGCAAGGACTGACCCTTAGAGTTTAAGTTCTATTTTCTGAACTTTTCCTCAAGTGTGTTGGTACAAAGTAAGGGCAAGGAGTGGTGTCCCTTCACTTCACAAGATAACATTTCTGTTTCCCTCAGACTGACACACACATTCCTCCTGACTGGCAACTGCCAAGCCAAAGTCCAAAGGACGACTGACTCCCTCTGAGAAGACTGACAAGACTCCTCAGCTGGCACTGACCAATCAGAGAGAAGAAGATGCCTGCCTGCAGCAGCCTGTCAATCAAACTGCTTTACAGTGAGGCATTAACCTCTAATCTCCCAGATCACTGCTTTTGATTCAGTATCCTGGTTTTGGAGGTCAGTTCATCACAGCCCCCTCCCTTTTCCATTTATGAATGGGCTAATATGAGGATTTAATTTGTCTTTGGTGGCATCACTGGGTGGTGAAATCTGACTGGCTATGTAGTACTACAGTTGGCTGGGATCATATTATGAGGGAGACATATCTGTTTGGGGAGGTTTGCTTTGAAAGATGACTGAAGTAGTAGTAGAAAAGGGGCAAACAGCAACAAAAATGTGTGTTTGTGTGTGTGTGTGTGGGATTACATTTGAGGATCGGGGGACAGAACAGGCAATTTGAAGACTAAAAATTTGACACAGCACTTTCTACACTGCCCCCCCCCCAAAGCAAAGCAAGGGGGAGGTCAAATATAAAGGTTTTCCTTGCATGAAATGTCTGAAGCATTTTAAAGGAAGCCAGAAATTTTTAATGACACTACAAATTTCTCCCCCTGAAGGGCTTCACCTGCCATGCTTTCCTTCCTCAGTGACACCTTCTTGGGTCTCTATTTTGTAATCCTTTGCTTTAGCCCAGCACTGCATCATTCCATACACCGCCAAGAACAAGACTTAATTTAATTAGGGCAAAGAGACAGAAGTAAGGACATTGCCCAAGGTCAACTGGCAAGGTAGTTGTGGACTACAGATGACACTCCAATCTCTGGGCTCCTGATTCAGTGGACCATGCCATGTTTTGTTTCTCTGGTGCCCCTCTGGATTCCCTCATCTCATCTCATGCCCATTTCCTCACTGTCATATCCGACAGTCTTATGTGCAAATCCTTTCCCGGAAGATTCTGCCATCTGGAACAGCACTCTTCATCTCTCTGCCTCATTGATTCTCCATATCCTTTAAAAAGATCTCTTTGGAAAACAGTGTCCCTCTTGTCTATGCTTTTTAGCATTACACTGCATCACTTCCATTGTGCTTAATTCAATTTAGGAATTGTATTTTCATCAACAGTCAGGCAGAGCCTGGGTACAGCATGTACACAACTGGTGATGCCACATGAAGAGGGTGGTTTCACACAGCCTTCCCGCTTTGTTAGAAGAGGAGCATTCTCAAAAAGCAATGGCCATTCTTTCCTTACTGTTTGTCTGAACCCTTCATTCCCGCCCCCCCCCCCCGGGTTTTCCCGCAACAGCAGATATGTTCCCGTGCATTGTAAGAGCCAAGAGCTTTGATCATTCATGGTGAGGACAGCGAGAAAGACACGTCCTGCATCTGTCCTCTAACTTTAGCCTGAGCAACACAAAAACAACCAGTATGGTGCAGTGGTTAAGAGTTTTGGACTAGGATCTTGGAGACCCAGATTCAAATCCTCTCTTTGACATGGAAGCTTGCTGGGTGACCCTGGGCCAGTCACACTCTCAGCCTAACATACCTCTTCTTAAGATGTGGAGATTGGCTAAAGATAGAATCAGAGTTGCTGAGAACTTTGGCATGGATATGACTGCCATCCTTTGATTACATTCCTCAGTTCCCCCTGAGTGGAGCCCCTGATCGCTTTGCCTTGATATTATTGATATTGTCTCATCACTAGTCTCGGCTTGGGGAAACCAGCTGAATAGAGTTTCTGTTCTTCAGATTCTAACTCAAGCCTAGTTCACGTCCCCAATCATATTGATACGGAAGATGGACCTAGGTATTTTTAAAGTGTTGCATAGCAGGAATCTGTTTTGCTGAGCACTCCGTAAGAAGAAAAAACCTTCAGCAACCATCTTATCATTATTAGGAAAGTATTACATAGAGTTTTGAGCCAGGTTCCTTTGCTTCCATCTCCGCTTTCCATAATTTGAGAACGTTTTCAGCAGCAAAGGCTACCCTTGATCTTCAAATCATGTTTGATGACTATCCTGGGAATCAGCAAGAGCATCCAACCCGGTTTCCCCAATCCCCTTGATATACGTTCCACTGCAAGCATTGGAAATAACAAGCCATGAAACTGCTACCTGAAGCCATGGAATGCCTACATGAACCTGGAACTCCTAAATGTCCAAAAAGGTTTGTGAGTGGGGTTGCCAGATCTAGATTGGGAAATACCTGGAGATTTGGAAGTGAACCCTGGGGAGGGCGGGGTTTGAGGAGGGGAGAAACCTCAGCAGGCTATAATACCACATAGTCCACCTTTTGAAGTAGCCATTTCTTCCAGGGGAACTGATCTCTGTTATTTGGGGACCAGTTGTAATTCCAGGAGATCTCCATCTACCACTTGGAGGCTGGTGACCATATTTTTTTTAGTATGCCTAGCTCTCCTTGGTCAATATTGTGCGTGAAGTTCCTCTGGTTAATTTTCATGGTTTTCTATAACACCAACTTCAGCCATTAAAATTCCAAGCATGGCATGGCTAACTGGGTGATTGAGTTCTACAAGAAATGCTAGCCTGCCTTAAATATCTTACTGAACTGCAGCAGAGCTCCACAAAGGTGGGATGGCAAGGGAATAGATACCTATTGTGCCTGAGATGGCTCCAAACAGCATGTAGGAAGAGGATTAACAGTCTATGGATGGTGTATTTATTCATAGTTATCATTCAATAAATGACATACCGCAACCTCATAAAAATGCTAACACCCATTTTCTCATTTATATGTAACCCAAGGGGGGAAATGTTTCTAGTTCCAATCATAGTTTATATGGACACACAATACCCTATTTGTTTCTTCACACTGACTCATTGAAAAGCAGGCCTGCAGAGCTTCGCATTTGTCTAAATGACATTTTGCACATTTACAACAGTCCTGCTTTAAATCATCTCTTTGGTTCTTAATTTCCAGTCGGGGAGCATATTTCATCCCTCTTCTTTCTGCTTTATCAATGTTATATGGTCTTATTTGTGTGATGCGACTTTCAGATTCAGGTGACTTTTTGAAAAACTATGGGGACAATGGGTTGGATCCCCAGGACATTTCATGCAAATGGAAGGCACATCCATCAGCAGAACAGCACTTCCTTCCCTCCCCACTTCCCACTGTAGTCCATCGATCTTTCCGAAACATTGCTCCTGGGTTACAGGTGGCCCTCCAGAATGGCATGAGGTTCAAATCAGGGGTTATACCTCCCCTACTGTTAGCAGAAAATGTAGTCTGGATCCAAACCATGACTTAACCTGCCTGAGGAGGTTTACATAAAAATAACAACAATAACAAATAGAGGTAAAGCACCTCTGGGAGTACAGAATTAAAGTGCCTCTGGGAGAAGAAGGTGACCATGTGCCAGTTGTCACTGGAGCCCTTGGAACAGTGGCTAGAAGTCTCAAGAAACACCTGGGCACTCCGGGCATTGAGCAAATGACAGCAGCTCAGCTCCAGAAGACAGTGTTGCTTGGAATAGCAGGAATCCTGTGAAGATACCTGTGCAATTCCCAAGAACTTGGCCAGATGAGGGGCCACTCCTGAAAAAGCCCTGTCTCTGGTTGCTATCTGCCTTACCTCTGAAGGTAGGAGCATAGAGGATGAAGCTTCTAATGCAGATCTTAACCAGTGGGCTGGAACATATGGGAGGAGAGGGTCCTTCAAGTTCCCTGGCCTCAAACTGTTTAGGGTTCAGATTGCAGCAGAAATGTCAACTTAGTGTTGGGAACAACAAAGTGTAGGAGTGGTGGTTGGGTCAATGTTAGTAACTGGTGAAGAACTGCTTGATCAGCTTGAACCTACCTGCATTATTGAAAGCATCCCAATAATGGCTCCACTGACTCATTACAAGGATCTTGTGTTTGTTAGGAAACAATTTGAGGACTTTCTATCACACATGAGATTGGAACTTGAGGCATACCAGATGCACACTGGCTCTTTTCAGTTTGTGACCAAAACAAGCAGGGAGAAACAGCTTTAGCCTGCTGGTTTTCATGTCCTCCATGCCCAATGGCTCCACTATTGGCTCCATTGAGAAACCTATGTACAGACACAATAATAGTAATAGCAATGAAGTGCCATCCAGTCACAAATGATTTATGGCTACCCTGTAGGATTTTCAAGGCAAGAGACAAACAGAGGTGGTTTGCCATTTCTGTCCTCTGCATAGCTACCCTGGTCTTCCTTGCTGGTCTCCCATCCAAAGAGAAACCCTGATTGTAACAAACTCAGGCTAGTCTGGGCTATTCAGGTTGTTGTAGCCACTTAAGTACCATGCTTTTTACAGTGGAGCCAGTTGTATTTCCACAGGGCTGTTTGCAGATATGAAAACAACAGAGGGGGAAAGGCTAAAGCTTTTTCTCCCTGCCTGCTTGGGTTGCAAATGAAAAAGAGCCAGTGTGCCTCTGGGAGACACAGAACTCCCATTGCCAGTATGAGGCCCAGTCATGAACACATGAAGCTGCCTTATACTGAATCAGACCATTTGTCCATCAAGGCCAATATTGTCTACTCAGACTGGCAGTGCTTCTCCAGGGTCTCAGGCTAAGGTCTTTCTCATCACCTACCACCTGATCTTTTTAACAGGAGATGCTGAGGATTGAACCTGGGACCTTCTGCATGTCAAGCAGATGCTCTACTATTAGGCCACAGCTGTTCCCCAAGTTCTCCTTCCAAAAAAAAAAAATGAGGACTTTGTAATGTCTCAAAGGAGCTCAAAATGCTGCTAACGTGATAGTCAATACCCAGACTGTATGTTCCTTACTGTGCCAGTCTGGGCTTCACCAGCTGCAGACCCCATCTCCATGTATCCCATCTCATGATAGGGACTATCTGGGCATGCCTTTCTCCCCAAGGCATCCCAATCCTTTAGCAATTTTCCAGTCTGATCCACAGCTTGCTCAGTGTTTAGCATCGCAACCGGCAGATAGATTAGATAGTGCCTAGCAAACAAAGAGACAGTGTTCTAGGATTATTCTGTGAGCTCATAACATCTTATATGTTTGTAAGCTTTCCCTCAAACAATTTAATTTGCTGCAATTAGCGGCACGGCAATCTTTCAGACTGGAAGGTTTTAGTGTTTATTAAGCGGTTGCCTTCTGCGTTGCAAGATGGTTATCAGCGTGGGTCCAGCACAATATTTCCAATTACATCGTTTTCAGAGGGCTTTTCCCGCCTCTCATTTCACCTGACATTTCATTACTCTAGCAGCAAGTGTGAGGCTGGAGCTATCAACTGCCTGTATTCTCCCAGACCTCCTTGACTGACTCTGCTGAATACAATGGTACTTCAGTGTGCGGCAAAATAAACCGACTTGTTCGCTTTTTGGAATTCGCTCTCGTTGAATGAAAGAATCTCCCCTGAGGCAAATAAATGCTGGTCCACATACAAAGGTCATTGGTCCATTCTTGAAGATGTTCATGACTGATCTTTGTCAGGCCATATATCCACTGGGGGGGGAGGGGGGAGGAAATCATGCAGGGCTTCTACAATAAACCAAAAAGGGGGGGAAATGCCAGGTGATAGGAGACTGGTTTACTATCATACAAAGTCCCATAACTGAAGAAAAGAAGAGAAGAAATTGGATTTATACCTTGCCCTTCACTGTGAATCTCAAAGTGGCTTACAATCTCCTTCTCTTCCTCTCCCCAGAACGGACACTCTGTGAGGTAGGTGGGGCTGAAGGAGCTCTTTTGAGAACTGCCCTTGAGAGAACAGCTCTGAGAGAATGGTGACTGACCCAAGGTCACACCAGCAGCTGCACCCATCTCTGTATCTCTCTCTCTCTCTCTCTCTTTCCCACACACACACACACACAGATGTACATACATAGAGAGTAAGCATTTTCCATGTGCCTAGGCTTGGACATTAAGACTGTCATCAATATGAGTTTACCCATTCATTAAGATTACATAGGAAAGTCTTACAGGGGAACCCTAAACTAAGTTACACCAATCGGTGGAGGCCCCACACTGGTGGAACGAGTTCCCAGATAACACCAGGGCCCTGCGGAATCTTTTATAGTTCCACAGGGACTGCAAGACGGAGCTCTTCCGCCAGGCTTTCAGGTAGGGGCTGCCCCGGCTTCGTAGTTCTGGCCCTGGTTAAACTAACATCGACCACCAACCTGCCCACTTGACACCAACTGGGAAGATGGTGTGCCTGTGGACTGCCATGGGTATGATAGTGTAGTTCGCCATCTTGTTTTTCTTTTTAGGATTCTTAGTATTTTAGCTATGTATAGCAGTGTTTTAGGATTGGTTGTTTTACCATATGTATGTATTTATTGTACTATATGAACTGGTTGGCAGCCGCCCTGAGCCTGCTGTAAATGGCGGGGAGGGCGGGATAAAAATCTCAAAATAAAATAAATAAATAAAATTAATCAGTGGGCTTAGAAGAGTGTGACTCTGTTTAGGACTGCACTGCTATTGTTGTAAAATAAAGCAGAGTACACAGTGGGTCCCTGGGCTGCCGCCACTGCCACCATGGTGACCCTAGCACCGTGACATTTGCCCTTGTAATACATCTGCATGCTCTGCATTTAGAGAAATGGCGTGTGAACAAGAAAAACTGATTTTTGGTGTGGCTTTTCATTTTGTACAATGGATGTTAACAGGATAAGAATGTACTGAAATGATTTATTGTTATTTTAATGATGCTTATGATCAGGGGTCATTTCGAGCAGGAGCTCGGGGGAGCGCAGCTCCGGGAGTTGGTGCCAGCCCTTCCCCCCCCCCCCACAGGGGAATGCCTGCTTGTGTCATGGCTGCAGCAAAATGTCCCCGTTCCCTGGAAAGGTCCTTGTTCCTCCGACCAGCCTTCTGAAGGCTTCAGCCACCACTGAAGCTAGCCTCCCTGAATAGTGGTATTTCTGAGGCTTGGATTAGTAGCTTTCCCCTCTCTGCCAGCTCTCTCTCTCTCCTTTCTTTCTTGCCTTCTGACATACTTCTGGTAATGTCAGGTGGTGTAGCATATGCAAATAAGTTTTGCTAATGAGTTATGCTAATGAGCTCCTGCACCTCTTTTTCTACGAAATTATCCCTGCTTATGATATATTTTAGGTGGAGGACAGAAGGACCTGGAGTGTTGTTGGTCCATGGGGTCGTGACGAGTCGGACTCAGTTCTGCGACTGAACAACAACATCGCCCAGAGACCTGTGCGCTCAGGGATTAGGCAATCCATAAATTTAATTTATAAATAAAATAATTTAAAATAACCCTCTTGTTCTTACTTTTTTATTTCTTATTTTTTCCCCTGTTTTGTTCATGTTCCATTTTAGGGAATATTTTGGAAATTGATGATTTCCCATTGATTCCACAAAACTCACAATGGCTAGGTGTTGGTTTCTTAAAAATTGTCTTTTCCCATCCTTCTTCCAAGAAGGCAGTGCACATTGTTCTCCCTGTTTTATACCCTCAGAATGGCAGAGTGACTGAGCCAAAGCCGTCAGTGAATTGTATGACTTAGTAGGGATTTGAACCCAGGCTTTCTAAATCCTACACCAGAACTCCCTCTTCTACATTCCACTAGTTCTAATTAAAGTGATAATGATATCTAACAAGCAAGGCTACCCCTCCCCCCCCCACCGGTAGAATCATCAGAATGGAACCCACCAAGATTAAGATGCAGGAATCTGCTCACAGAATTTGTAAAATACTAATGTAGTGTACCTCCTTTAAAAACGTATGAAGAACATCCGCATGAATGTGAAGAAAACCCCCCAAACCACTGAAGTTTGTGCATCATTTTTGGATTGCTACAGCAACTCTAAATAGTATGTGGAACTTGACAGTAACAAGGTGGCAACAATCAAGAGAAGTAGGGAGAGAGCACTGGAGCAGGTAGTGGGGGGGGGGATGGAGCAGGTGGTAAGGAGGGCTCAGGGAAGAGAAAATGGGATTCTCCTCAACTGAGATTCCTCTAGTGTCCTATTCTTGTGCTGCTGCTGCTGCTACCAACACCACCGCCACTACTACAACTACTACTACTACCAGGGGTCCGTTGGAGTGGGAGGGCACAGGAGCACAGCTCCGGGAGTGAGGAGTCCAGGGGGCGGGCACATGACCAAGCCCCGCCCCCTCCTCGGCTTCCCCGAGCAATGCAGAGGCGCAGCGCCCCGGGGAAAGCCCTGCTAGGGTCTTTATTGTTTTTAATGTTTTGTTTTAATATTGATAATTTTATCATTGTTCCTTGTATGACTGTGTGCTGCTTTTCCAGAGACTTGCTCAAGGGGGCATATAAATTTTCTAAGTATACCATTTTTTATCTGGGCACATGGCACATAAGTACTGGAGAAATTTCACCAACCCTTCAGCAGCTTCCACCTTATCAGTTTGGTGTAGTGGTCAGGAGTTGGACTCTAATCTGGGAGAGCCGGGTTTGATTCCCCACTCCTCCACATGCAGCTTCTGGTGTGACCTTGGGCCAGTCACAAGTTCTCTCAGAGCTGTTCTCTCATGATCAGTTCTCAAAAGACCTCTCTCAGCCCCACCTACCTCACAGGGTGTCTTGTTGTGGGGAGGGGAAGGGGAAGGGATGGGTGGTACACATGTCCTGGGTATCTCAAGTCTACTTGAAACCTGGTGGTTTCAAGGGAGCAGGAAGAGAATGAGGGTGTGTTCTTTACGCTTATTTTTATTGCATGAAGTATTGGATGGGGAAGGGAATGGAGGAAGAGCAGGTCAGTTTCACTCACCTGTGGAGTGGAGCCTGAGGGGTGGGTGTTGCCTTCTGACACACTTCTGGTATGTTAGGGGGTGTGGCATATGCAAATGAGTTATGCAAATGAGTTATGCTAATGAGCTCCTGCACCTCTTTTTCTACGAAATGACCCCTGACTACTACTGGTGGTAATGGTGGTGGTGCAAGAGTAGGATGCTAGAGGAATCTCAGGGGAGGAGATAATCCCATTTTTCTTCCCTGCTTCACCACCATCACTACCACTATGCACTAGGCACTATTCAAAATTTTAAAAGAAAACACTCCCTGATATCGGGATTTCAATCTCAAAGTAAGAACAAATCACATTAAAATGGAAACAGAAGAACAAAAAAATCAAAGGGAGGGAAGATCTTTCAGCGAATTGTCAGCAGTCACATGGTTCCACCCCGGGAAGGGGGGGGAGGATGGGAAGCACAGTGCAAATTTTAAATTAAACCAATATACTCATTGCTGCATGTTAGCAACAGCCAAGAACCTGCTGTCAGATGAGCGCAGAGTCAGATTGTTAGGAAAGTAGGATTGAAAGCCTTGAGTGCACGATGGATTAAATTCCATAGGGGACCAAGGAAGGCTGCTGGTCGCATAGCTTTAGAATCTAGCATGCTATGTCGGGCAGGGTGGGGGTGGGGAATAAGTACTTGATATAATCCTTTCCAGTAACATTTTTGATGTGCTGGACAACTAAGGATAGGAGATTCCCTGCGGCATCTTTAATTTGCCAGCATACCAGATCAAGGACACTGGTGGTGTCACTCTACTACGTTTCCCCATAGATTACCTTTCTCTCAGTTTGTTCCAATTTAAAAAAAACAAAAAACAAAACAAACATTACATTTCATTTCTGGTTTTGAAAATCACCCACTCCTTTCTACAGTGTTTTAAAGATTATTTAAGAAGGCATTCCCTGAAATCTGAAACAGTGGATATTTTACTGTTATACTGAAGGCAATGATGTAATTTGGTGAATCTGGAATCTCCAGATTCAAACATTACTATGTGTCTGCACATCTGTGCAGGTGGGGTGGGTGGGGTGGTGGGACTTAAGCAAGTTATTTTTGCAGACTCTGCCCTCCTCTGGAATTATGGGGATGGTCATAAGGTCCACTTACCTTACTGAGTTGTGTTGTCAGAATTACTGGGTAATCTATATCACTGGTGTCAACTGCGGGGGGGGGGGGGGCTGGGGCCATGCCGGAAATTTCCCGGGGGGACTGAGCCCCCCAGGAAATGGAGTGCCCGTGTGCCCGACTGCCGCGCCTCACTGCTGCCATTCCCCCGCACTGCCGCCAGAGCTGCCGCTGCCAGAGCCGCTCTCCCCCCCCACTCCCCCCCCAACTTGGTCTGGGAGAGTGGCGGTGGCCCAGTGCGGTGGCAGCGGCCCGGTGGTGGGGGCAGCCTGGTGCAGCCACCTGGCGCCACCAGGCATAGCCGCCTGGTGCAGCAGTGGGGGCAGCCCAGCGCACGCAGGCTTTGCGCGCGCACGCAGAAGCCCCCGCCTCCCCGGCATTTTCAAAATTCTGTGCCCCTGATCTATATAGTTTGTTACTATGGAAATGATATTATCTTTTACAAGGAGGTTACAATCCATAGCATTGTTATCCTACAGTGGTGTGAATACAGGGTTCCGTCTACCATTTACTCCTCCAACAAACTCTGTGAAGCAGATTAGGTAGATAGAGAAGGCCTTTTCAAATCTTACTGTGTACTGGGATTGTACCACTGGAAATGGGAGCGTGCTCTATCTGCCACCCTCCTGATATGGGCAGTCTCCATGTTGTTTGAACAGAAACAACATGTCTATTTACCATGGGCATACAGCCCCGGTATGCATGAACTGACCTCTGGATTTTTCAGGGCTCTAAATCATGCTGTACACCTATGGTAAGTGTACACATTGCCCCCATTCACACAAAAGGGTGACCACATGTATCGGGAGGAATGTGGATAGCACCCTTCCATTATGCATGGAAGCTCTCATTACATATGCTTGCAACATGAGGTAAGGCCTGGAATGACTACCCCAAGGTCACTTCAGACAAAACTAGATGTCATGGCGGCCTCAGGTCCGACATGTGGTCACCAATGCCATTGTTGAGGAAAGTTTAGTCTTTTAAAAAGTGCCATGAGAGTCTGATCCTAATAAGGCCCACAGTGCAGGAGCACCAGGAGATCTTGTTTTCCCCATGCACCTTTTTCAAGTTCTGAAACAGTACCTGAAGTTGTTTCAGTACCTGAAAAGGCACAGGGGGAGGAAAGAAGAGCTCCTGGGGACACCACTGAGGTTATCAGAACCCCCAGTGGAGGCAGGGGTCCCCCACTGCCAGGCTCTGCCCCCCACCATTGATCAGTTGGTTGGCAGGGGGACTTACCAGTATCATTGCACAGGAAGTGGCATCATCGTGCCAGCAACTCTCAGGGGACACTTTGGTATTTCGGCAAAAGCTCTATGGTAGAAGGTAGCTTTACCATAGAGTTTTTGCCCAAATACCAGAGCCTCACCCAGAAGTCACTGGCATGATGACATCACCTCCTGTATTACACTGGTGATGTGGTCTGGGCCTTTCCTTTCCCCCTGGTAAGTTCCCCCTAACCCCGCCAGTTGCCAAGAGGGATCTGGCAGCCCTAGCCACAACACCATGGGCCCAATTACAAACGGAGCCTTGCAGCAATTTTTAAATAACTAGATATTTTTTTTAATAACTAAATCTTCTTCTAAAAAGGCATCAGTGACCATGGGTTTGATCCATGGCTGCTCTCACATCTAGTCTGGCCCTTAGTGAGCTTCATATCAGAAAAGCGATTTGAACCTGGGTCTCTCCTGCATTACATCAATCCATTCTCTCAGTCTGGGGCAAGTGATGCTCTGTATTCTTGGTGCTGGAGGGAGGGCAACAGTGAGAGGGCTTCTAGTGTCCTGGCCTCACTGCTGGACCTCCTGAGGGCACCTGGTGTTTTTGGCCACTGTGTGACAGAGTGTTGGACTGGATGGGCTACTGGCCTGATCCAACATTGTCTTCTCTTATGTTCTTATGTACTTATTAGAATCATTTGTTTCCTGCCTTTGTTCACTGAGAGAGACCAAAGGTGGCAACCGACTTTAGCATTCTAGATATACCAGACTGGCTCTCCATTCTCCATTCTAATAATGTTGGCATTATGTTTTAGACTGGTTGTTTCATCTGCCACCTTGTTGTAATTGTATTATTCAGGTTTTTAAAAACTTTTTAAAAATCAGAGATGGTTTTAAGGGTTTTTTAAATGGATGATTGTATAGTATATGTTACCTTGAATGCAACCTTAAAATAACGAAATGAAAACCCATCAAATTTTGTGAAGATTTGCTGATACGCTAGTGAAGGCTGACAGTCCTCTAAATTGGATTTATCAGCCTTGTATTTATCTAAATCTGAGAAGTGGAGGAAAACAAGATCTATTTTCAGTCAAAAATGATCTGGGATAGTTAGCATTCAGGTATGAATTAACCACAGTCTGGGCATTCATTGTAACATCATGTACACATAGTTGATCTTTTCCCAACTTGTTTTGCTCTTTGAAGAAGAAATCAGGACACTTGGGATTTAGAGAGCAGAAATAAGTCTTGGTGTGCCTAAGAATACTACCACAGAATCAGTGTAATACAGTGCTTAGAGCATTGGACTGAACTCAGGCAGAACTGGGTTCAAATTCCCACTGTCATAAAGCTCACTGGATAACTTTCAGCCAATCACTCTCTCTCAGCCCCACCTCCCTCACAGGGTTGTTGTGAGGGTAAAATGAAGAAGAGAGAACGATTGTTACCACCCTGGCCTCTTTGGAGAAATGGTGGGATAAAAACTCCCAGGCCAATTATTACAAACACAGGGGGTAAACATCCATTAGCAAGCAATCGTTCCCTATTTTGCGCACGATACAATCATCCAACACATGGTTCCACTGTTACCTAATTACTTAACAAGGTAATTATTTAATCATTAATGGCGATGCTTAGTTTTGCTCACTGCTTGGTTATGTGTTACAGACAGGGTTGCTGACTCCAAGGTGAGAAATTCCTGGAGATTTGGATTGATTTATTTTACTAAATTTATGAATTGCCCACTCTGTGAGCAGGCTCTGGGTGATTTACAACAATATGGAGATTAAAAAAATACAAGTAATATATAATCAAAATTACTGACAATAAAACAAAATGTTAAAACTAATCAAGATGGCAATAAAGCAGTCCTCCTTTGCTAGCTACCCCACTGTACGGCAGGGCACGGCAGGGCAGGATATGTGGAGGCCATAGAAGAAAAGTGAGGAGGTGCCAGCCTTAACCTCCCATTGCTGCCCTCAATTAAAAGCCTTGTGGAACATCTCTGCCTTACAGGCCTTGCGGAATTGCATCAGATCCCACAGGATGGAGCCTGGAATGGCGGATTTTGGGGAGGAAGCTCAACAGAGATGTGATGCTAAAAACTCCAACCTCTGTAGCTGCCATTTTCTCCAGGAAAGCTCACCTCTACAGTTTGAAGATTAATTGTGGTTCTGGGAGAACTCCAGGCCAGACCTGGAGGTTGCTGATGCTAATAATAGTTTAGTTAGTCTGATCCTGCTAAGGCTACATGCAGGCTTCCATGTTTATTAGCTCTACCTGGATGAGGGTCTATGTATGTAAACATATGTAACACATTTCCCCATGGTCAGTAGACCTGTACAGGAACCCACATCTACATATGCTTAGTTGGACTGCTGCTGATGGTAACAATCACCAGTTAGGAGGAGAGCAAAGAGAAGACATTCTGAGTCCAACTACACCCTGCCCCTCCTGCCTTTCTTGAAGCAATGCCCACTGGTATCATTAACAATCTGACAAGGGTTATGGGCACAAAAGGAGAGAGCCCGTTTGGTGTAGTGGACTCTGATTTGGGGTTTGCTTCCCTACTCCTCCACATACAGCTGCGGGTGTGACCTTGGGTCATTCACAAGTTCTCTCAGGTGTTCTCTCAGAAGCAGTTCTTGAAAGAGCTCTCTCAGCCCCACCTACCTCACACGGTGTCTGTTGTGGGGAGGAGAAGGGAAAGGGGATTGTAAGCAGCTCTGAGACTTCTTTGGGTAGTGAAGGCTGGGGTAGTCAGTTAGTTTATTCAGTATAAAACCAGCACAAGTCAATTACAATCAGTTACCTCAATAATATCAATACGAAGAAGGATACCAATAAAATATATAAGGTATCAAATATTTAAATATAAAAATGCATTAAATCTGCCAATGCTAATTACAAAATTGCTAAAACTCTAGATTTCTACAATACCCTGTCAACTGTTAAATAAGAGTTATTCAGTTATACAATTCTACTCCCCATCTCTAAGACCTTCTAAGTTTCTAAAATTGTTCTATGTCTTCAGCACATATTTTTTGAGCTATTGCTAGAAATTTAGCACAGTTTGTCACAACCTGCGGAGCAGGATCAAATAGTAGTTTCCTACTTATCTCCTTGTCTAAGTATCCATGATACCTCCTTAGGATTGGTTGAATCATCTTTAATCTGATGGAAGGTTGGTAGGGCTGCCAAGTCAGCCCGGGGGGCGGGGGATCCCCCGCTAAAGGGGTTCCCGATCCGCCGGCCAGCATTCGGCCGGCGGGGAAACCCCACCCCCGAAGTCGTCCGGCAAGGATGACGTAATGACGTCACCGGAAGTGACGTCGGCACATTGGGGGCGTTGCCAGGGCGACGCTCTGGCAATCGCCCCAAAACTCTATGATACCATAGAGTTTTGGGGCGATTGCCAGAGCGTCACCCTGGCAATGCCCCCAACGTGCCGACGTCACTTCCGGTGATGCCGCCAGGCGCGCACGTAAAGCGCACGCACCAGAAGAGACTCCCAGCCACAGGAGGACTCCCCCCCGCCGGTGAGTCCATAAGACTAGGCAACCCTAAAGGTTGGGGTATAAATCCAATATCCTCTAAATTACAACTCTCTATTTCATAGCCCTGGCTCCTGAACGAGGCCTTTACCCTATATATATATATTGTATATATATTGTATATATATAGGGTTAAGTAGGGTAAAGTAGGTTTATATGTATTGGGTAAAGTATGTTCATACTCAAAGTAGGTTACTCTGCACACACACACACACACACACATATATATACATATATATATAGATATATATAGATATATATGCAGAGTAACTTACTTTGAGTAAGTGCAGGTTTGGATCAAGTCCAGTATGGTCAGCTCCTGCAACATGTTTACAAGTCTGAGCCAGCCTTAGCTTTTATTTTGATAAGACAATGATGGCCAAACCCTGTATTACTAGAATGGTGCTTTCCACTTAGGGTTGCCAGGTCCCTACCTTTTTCTGGCAGGGGGGAGAAGCTCCTGTTCCAGGAAACCATAGAGTTTTCAGGCCAAATGCTAGAACGTCCCCATGGCGATGTGCCCACCTCCTGGTGGGCACTTCAAAAATTCTCATTTTAATTTCTGGCTAGTGTATCATTGGCTTGAGTGGATAGGCAGGCCAGAAAGGAAACAGCCTTGGTGAACAAGTGGCAATTTGTTGCTGGAGCAGAACATACAGGGAGGGAGATGAGGCTTAACAGCTCTCAGCATTGTTTTACAGGCAAGGAAGGATAAATGAACCCGGTGATACAATATTTCCTCAAATGCAAGATTAATATATTTTCCAGGTATGCCATAAAAAAGAGGGGTTTGCTTTATATTTTAGACAAGTTACCTTTATGTGCAGTAATTAAAAAAAAACATGTACATAACTTTTTTGTGGGGGGAGTCATCCTACATTCAGGGTCATCCCTTTAAGCAAATACCATGATATTGACAAAGTTTGGAGCAGGGGTGTGTTCACCCCAAATGCTGGTAGCCACAATAAGCTGTGTTAGCAGCATAACATGCACTAATTCAGGAAAGCTTAATTGGTGTAGATCAGCCATTATTAATAAACTAGATAGCCTGCATACTGGTGTACCATGTCTTTACTTGAGGGTACTAATACAAATGAGATTATACTCATGGGCAATATCCTTGGCTAATCTCCATGCATTTATCTAAATTTCTGTAGAGATCCCTATCTGCATACATCTCAAGTTTTGTTCTGCTGCTTCAGATCAACATGGCTACCCACCTGAATCTATCTTCATACAAGGGTATGTGCATAGAGATCTTCCATTTTTCACATGATCAGGAATCCTGCAAAGAGTGGGTCCCTCTTCCCCCATGGAGGCTGCAAGGATACATTTATATACATCTGTAGCTGTCTTCAAATGATCAGCTGGACATGCAAAGATTCGGTCCAGTGGATACATATTGCTTCCCTCTTAAGGGTGTAATGAACATGCTTTTGAATGTTTCCACTACCATTATTTAAAATATATTCTTATATTTAGGGAATCACAGTTATTCCAGAAAGAATTATTACATAATATGCCATCAGCTGGGGATCTTAGTCTGATATCTGGAGATCTGATTTTGGGAACTATGTCCTTGAAGAAGAAGCTACAACTGATCTAGAATGCAGTCTCCAGAATCCTGTCTGGAACTGGTCACAGAAACTGTGCTACACATGCCTTTAAATACTTGCTTTGGTCACATATTGATAATGAACAATATTTCAAATATCTCCGTAGCCTTAACTTAAAATAAGTTCTTACCTTTAGGAGATCATTGTTGTTCTCTAAGGGGGCAGCCTTTTTCTATTAGTCATAGAAAGCAATCCTAAACAGGTCTGCTCAGCAGCAAGTCTGTTTATATTCAATGGAATATAATCTTAGCACTGCAGTTATAGTGATATTACTATAGTAGCAGTAGTAGCTTCGTAACTTGGTTTCTGTTGTTGGTGCTTTTAAATTTTATTCTGAGCAGATATCTGGAAAGGATATCAACAATGTCCATATTATTTATTTTTAGCAAAAAGATTTGTTCAGTATAAAGAAAGGTGGATACAAAGTTATACAAGTTCATCTTCAGTTCTATAAACAAATCTTACAGATGTTGTTAGGTTCAATTCACTATCCTGGGCAGAGTACCAATCCATTTAGCAAACTTATCCTTTTTTACCGTGTGACATACAGGTTAGTTTATTTGACCAGTCTGAGGAGGAGGAATGTGTAAATGAAAGGAACCAAGTTCAGTAGGTGTTTGGCAATGCCCATGTTACAAAAAGTGGTAGAAGTTGTGGCTGGCAGTATAGCCTTTTCAGATATTATGTTTCTGGCACTGTGAGCATGGTTATGGAAATGAACACATGATACCTTCTGAAAAGGACAATGTGTGGATTTTCTGCTTCAACAACAAGCAAAGCTGACTTGCCAATGAAATTTTAATTAAGCCTCATTTCTAGTTTTGAAATGTATCCTAACTGAAACTTTGAATACAGGATAGTGTCCTAGACTATCAACAGACAGTACAGAAATGTGTTGTGTAACTCAAAGAACCTGGGATGCAGTCTCATATTTTCGAGAAGGTTTTGTGGGGGCCAGGAGATGGAACCTCACCTAGGAGGTAGTACGATGTTCTCCTGGTTAAAGAAGGAGTGGAATAACCTTAAGTGGGCCACTAACTCCATTAATTCTTGGGGAACAAAACCTCCCTTCACATTCTCTACTCACATTCTTAATTGGAACTTGTGGTAACAGAAAAAACCTTCACCACAAAGCAGTGAAGAATCCTGAACTCTAAGACTCCAAGGTATGGCTGGAAGGCACATAATGTAGCCGCTTTTTGGAAACGGATCCAGATCTGGTGAACGCCTAGATGGGACGTTTAGTGGGAACTCTAGGCACACCAGCTTGATATTCATTCGGGGAAGAAAGGTAGGATATAAAAAATAAATTACATTGCAAACAAGTTCGTGCAAAGTGTTTTGCATCTCACATAGAGGCCTCAGTATACACAAATTCTCCCAGCTGTCTGACAGCAACAAACTGTAGAGCACTGATAGTCTCCAGTAGTTGCATAAAAAGAAATGAAAGGGATGTTCCTCCTGACAGCTTGATTCTCTGGCTAGACCCAGACATTTCTCCCAACTCTGCCAGTTTCCCTTCTGACCAGCCCTTCAAATGGTGCCAAGTGTAGAGATGTTGCAGACTTTGATTTCTTTGCATCTTTTCCATCAGGTGAGACTTAATAGGATTTCCACAAAACTAGCCTGAGTTCCTCCAGGGTGCTAAGAACAGGATAGAATTTGAATTGCAACTAAGTGGGTACATGTTTGAAATGCAAATTTGAAGATTACAATAAACATGTATGTTGAATATTATTGTAAGTATTAAATTAATTTTGGAAAGGTTTGGAATTTATTTTTTAAATGGCAAGAGGCAGGATTGCTGCTTCTTAACAAAGATGTTGAAATCTCTGGGTAGCAACGCTAAGAAAGGGGGAGGAGATCCTGCTTAAATTGCCTTTTACAAGTGAGCCTTGCTAGGCTGAGAAGTGAGTCAACAGCTAGGGCTCCAGCCTTATCCATAATGGTTTTTTTTAACACAATAATGAAAATTGACTAGCAACAATAAAAAGTACAACAAATATCTAAAAGAAGAAGAAGAGAATTTTTAAAAATGGATTTATACCCCACTCTTCACTACCTGAAGGATTCTCAGAGTGGCTAACAATCCCTTTCCCTTCCCTTCCCCACAACAGACACCCTTTGAGGTAGGTGGGGCTGAGAGAGCTCTCCCCAGAACTGCCCTTGAGAGAACAGCTCTGAAAGAACTTATGACTGACCCAAGGTCACACCAGCAGCTTCATGTGGAGTGGGGAATCGAACTTGGTTCTCCCAGATCAGAATCTGTGCTCTTAACTACTACACCAAATACTGACACTCAGGGCTTTTTTTGTAGAAAAAGCCCAGCAGGAACTCATTAGCATAATCGGCCACACCCAACAGCAGAAACTCATTAGCATATTAGGCCACACCCCTGACAGCACAGCTCCCTCCCAGGATCGGCTTTCCCAGATGCCCCACAGCTGCGGGGCACTTGGGGAACCCAAGGAGAGGAAGCAGTTTAAACTGCCTTCCTTCCCTGGATCAGCTTGGCTTCCCCGAGGGGGGGAGGCTGTAGGCGTGGCCAACTCAGAAGCCAGCTGGAACTCCGTTCCTGTGTGTTCCTGCCCAAAAATAGCCCTGCTGACACTACACCACACCATTTTGGTGTAGTGGTTAAGGTTGTGGATTCTAATCTGGGAGAACTGTGTTTGATCTCCCACTCCTCCACTCACAGCTGCTGGATGACCTTGGGGAAGCCATAGTTCTGGCACAGCTGTTCTTGAAAAAGAGCAGTTTCTGTCAGAACTCTCTCAGCCCCACCTACCTCACAGGGTGTCTGTTGTGGGGAGGGGAAGGGAAAGGAGTTTGTAAGCCACTCGGAGACTCCCTTGGGTAGTGAAGGGCAGGGTATAAATCCAATCTTCTCCTCCCCTCCCCCCTCCTCTTAACCACTACCCCAAATACTGGCAGAAATAGCAGCAGCTATGTAGGAGAAATAAACAAAATTTGACAGCAGTAAATATCTTAAAAGCCAGTTGGCTGCATGTTCCTTCATCATATATTTAATTCTGAACTTGTCTTCAGAGTGTGGACAAAAAAAAATCTACACAATTGGGCAAATTAGAGATGGGGGAGACATGTTTATGAATCTGGGAAATCATCCAAATTTTACTAAAAATTCCAAAACTTAAATAAAAAAAATAGATGGGGAGGGATCTGATTGAGATGTTACGAGGTCACATCTGGTGGTAAACAAGGCCCTGGTGTGTGTGTGTTTGTGTGAATAGATAAAAATGAGCATTAGACAACTTAAGCCAAGAAAGCTGAAACTACAGTCATAAAAACAAAAAAAAGGTCAGTAAAACAAACACAAAAACAGTCTCGGGCCAAAGAACAAAGAACTCAAGAAAAGATTTGGCTTGGTGAGCATGGAACAGATATGGAACCAGCTTCCAAAGAGCTTTGGGATTAATTATGTAACCCCAAGAGATCTTTAGAATAAGATTTTGTTTTTGTTTCCCCAAACAGTGCGTTCATTAAACATCTCTTTTAACAATGTTTTATGGATTTTCAAGGTGTATTTATTATTGGACTCCAATTTTTGCAAAGGCCAGATTAAAATACACATGACAAACAAATGTGTAAAATGGCAGGCTGTTGGATGTAAGGTAGGGCTTCCCATCTGGAACCTGAGCCATGCAGCTAGGCACTAGAACTGAAACAAATATGAAAAGAGTTCTGCAGGATTTTGAAATCTGAGCAGCGATAGGGATCCAGTAGGCATAGCCAAAACTCTCTACCCACCTCCCCCCACCCTCTCACAAGCACCATGGACACCACCTTGCAAATGCAACCTCCTGCAGCTGGGGCTAGCAGTGTGTGTGTATGGGGCCAACCTGAGGCTGCCCAGCAGTATGCTCCATGTTATGAGCTGAGGTATACTCCTAGAAAAGTGTATATAGGAGTGCTGGCTATGATATTGCAGGAGATAGCAGGGACCCTGGCAGTTCCATACTCGGCTGCTAGCATGATCCCTTCCAATCCATTTTGTTTACAAGGGAGACTTTGTTCCCCAATAAGACTACATTCCTTAGGACAGCATGCACTGGAGAGGTTTTGACACTCGTTTCAGGTTCGTCTTCTTTTGATAAAGCCTTCACAGTGAAACACAACCATGGAACCAGTCAACGCGTAGATACAGTCATTTGGAACCTGCACATGAAGTTGTGGCTACTGAGGGTATTTTACCTCTGAATTCCTTATCATTATGGACTTTATTTAAGTCTTATGTTTGCACATTTCACATGTGCCTAACATAACAGTACTCTGATACAATATATTGGCTATCTGCCTTTTGTAATTATTGGGAGTGATTTTGCATTTGTTGTTTGCATTCCCGTTTCACAGTTTATCTTTTGTTTTGTTCCCTTACTGTGTATCTTCCCTCTGTATTTTTGCTTAACACCCACATGGGGCCTGGAGATTTCTGGAATTACAACTGATCTCCAGACAACAGAGATTAGCTCCCCTGGAGAAAATGACTGCTTTGGAAAGTGGACTCTATGGCATTATACCCTGCTGAGGCCCCTTCCACTACTCTCCCTGGACTCCAGTCCCAGTTCTCCAGGGATTTCCCAACCTTGAGCTAGCAACCCAAGTCAGAACAATGGTGTTATGTCAGTTTTGGGGAAACCTAGAAGTGATATCATGCCTCTCTGGGAATCATGAGAAACTCTATGGTTTTTTCACAGGTGGAACCCCCGTTAGCCGAATTGCTCTGAATTTAAGTTTAGCAATTGGCAAATAACCGGGTTACAGCCAACTATACCAAGGTCCCGCCCCTTCCAGGAGTTCCCAGAAAATAGGCACTGAGGCAGAGGTCAGTTTAAATGATGTTTACTATAAAATGTTCTCAATCTTACAAAAACAGAATCACACACACAAATACACAGGTCCTAAGAAAGTTCAGGTTAAAAAAATAGCACTTTTGCATGAGCAGGAGAAACGTTGGTTGGGAGATACTTTACCTGTCCTGGAGATGGGTTGTCCATTCCAAAGGAAGAATTGAGGGGTTGAAAGGAAAATAGGGAGCGTGCTCTGAACCGGCAGAAACACGCTTCTCTCTGTCTGCGCAGACCCAAGATCGAAGATCGAGGAAGGGTATTGGAATAGCAAGCTGGACTCAAGAGGGGTAAAAGCAGATAGGGGTCATGGAAGCTCAAGAGACCGATTGCATGGAATGCAATCTCTTTTATTAGGTTATTTTGGGGGTGGGCAGCGCTGACCACATCCCACTAACACACCTTCCAGGTAGTCCATCCTTACAAACCCTACCATTGGTTAAAGGAAAAATAGGAGGGGATATGGAGGCGTGGTCAATATTGCAACACTAGGGGCTAGACAGGAACTGACACCTGGGCAAGCTTGCGATGAGTCACCGAGCCATCCTATCTTCTCTTGATGGCCCTAGCTCGGCCAGTTGATGGGCTGAGGATTAGTTGCCAAGCAACCTCATTCACAGTCCAAAGTTCAGCATCTCTCTGGAATGTGTGGAATCCCACTGGTATGTTGGGGAGGGTTCCCTAGCGAGAGTTGACAGGGGAACCCTTTTGCAATGGGATTCTTGTCTCCGTCTTTGTGTGAGCCATGGCAGGTATGTGTTTCTTGGAATAGACTGTGACCTCTTACAGCAGTGAAGAGGGCATGTAGTCCTTCAAAGCATAACAACCCAAAGTGCAAACTTATGAACATTAAAAGTCCATAAGAGCATGTGATGTGCCTTGCTAAGCAACACCCCTATGTCCCCATCCCCCAGACTCCCACCAATTGCAAGCCACTGGAGTGGCATCATAAGAACATAAGAAGAGCCCTGCTGGATCAGACCAATGGTCCATCTAGTCCAGCATCCTGTCTCACACAGTGGCCAAGGGGCAGCGGCTGCATCGGCAGGCAGTGGTTGGCTGGCTGTGCCTGTGTGTGCCACTCAGAGGAATATCACTGGGCACTGTTACTTGATTGGTAGATGTTACCAGTGTTGCTGTGGACTCTGGTGTGCTTGCTATGAAATTTGTGCCTTGTGGAAAGCCATGTGTTGTTGTTGTTTTCCTCAGTGGATTGTCCATAAGTCCAATTCTCTCTGTAATTATTATGTGGGTGGCTGGCTGCCACCACCACAGCTGCCCTTAGTACTAGGCTGCAACTATGGTTAGGAGAAGAGTTGGTTTTTGTACCCCGCCCTTCACTACCTGAAGGAGTCTCAGAGCAGCTTACAATCTCCTTCCATTCCTCTCCCCACAACAGACATCCTGTGAGGTAGGTGGGGCTGAGAGAGCGTGGAGAGAACTGTGACTGGCCCAAGGACACCCAACTGTCTTCATGTGGAGGAGTGGGGAATTAAACCCGGTTCTCCAGATTAGAGTCTGCCGCTCTTAACCACTACCCCAAGCTGGCTTAACCACTACATGAAGTTAATCAAAGAACTTCAAGCCATCTTGGTTTGACCAACGCAAATTCACCATAATTGGTAATGTTCAGATTGTTATCCTAACCAGAGTTCATTTCACTGAGCCCTGTTTTTGCCTTATGGTTGACCTAAACTCCTGTGAGTTAAAAAAATGAAGCTTTATTGGAAGACTGTATGTAATATATAAAATCCCTTTCATACCACTGGGATGTCTTCTGAATAACCTCTTCTAGGAGGCTTACTTTGTACAAATAAATTCCTGGAAAGGCAGCCAATTTAGAATACAGAAGCTGTAGATTTAAGCGGTTGTGTTTGTACAATCTGGGGGCTCGGACAGAGAAAAGGGCTCGTGCATGTTGAAAGAATACCAAAATCCCATCTTTTTTTTCTTTTATCCGACTAATGAATGTTTAACTAGAAGATACCAAGTGTTTGCACGCTCCCATTTAATAATATATTCCTAGCTTTAACCTTGGCTATTCATTTTACTACGTAAGTAATACAAGGTTTTACTATAGTAATATCCATTGACCGAGCTGCGGCACAACCCCCTCAGAGGTCATCTGAATGGTTTTTGAACAAATATTTTGCTCTGTGTGGAAATACATGGCAGCAAACCTACCTTCTCAGCCATAGGCCTTTCCCTCATGCTGTCCCTGCCTGGTTTATCTGCAATCTGGGTTCTCTAAAATCTCCATAGGGAAACTGGGCAGGCAAGAGATGTATGGTCTGTACAGATTAGAGCTTCAGCCCTGCAGGAGCTATCCAGGCTGGGAGATGAGATTAAATTAATTCCTTCCTTCCTCCCTTCCTTCCTCCCTTCCTCCCTCCCTCCCTCCCTTCCTTCCTTCCTTCCTTCCTTCCTTCCTTCCTTCCTTCCTTCCTTCCTTCCTTCCTTCCTTCCTTCCTCCCTCCCTCCCTCCCTCCCTCCCTCTCTTCCTTCCTTCCTTCCTTCCTTCATGGTAAGCCAGTGTGGTGTACTGGTTAAGAGTGATGAACTCTAATCTGGAGAACCAGGTTTGATTCCCCACTCCTCCACATGCAGCCAGCTGGGTGACCTTGGATCAGTCACAGTTCTCTCAGAGCTGTTCTCTCACGAGCAGTTCTCCCAGAGTTCTCACTGCCCCACCTACTTCACAGGGAGTCTGTTGTGGGGAGAGGAAGGGAAGGAGATTGTAGGCCAATCTGAGACCCCGAGTGAAGGGCGAAGTATAAATCCAACTCTTCTCCTTCCTCATAAAAACATAAGAGAAGCCATGTTGGATCAGGCCATTGGCCCATCTAGTCCAACACTCTGTGTCCCACAGTGGTCAAAACCCAGGTGCCATCAGGAGGTCCTCCAGTGGGGCCAGAACTCCAGAAGCCCTCCCACCGTTACCCCCCAAGCACCAAGAATGCAGAGCATCACTGCCCAAAAAATAAGAATGTAAGAGAGGCCATGTTGGATCAGGCCAATCACCCCTCTAGTCCAATGCTATGTGTCACAGTGGCCAAAACCCAGGTGCCTCCCTCCTTCCCTTTCTTGCGGAGACTCAAGGCATACTACAATTGAAAGACAACAATAAGAACAGCATAATGCATAGAAGTCCTGACCCGGATGGTCCAGTGCAGCCTATTTTTATCAGATCTCAGGAGCTAAGAAGGGTTAGCCCTGGTTAGTGTTCAGATGGGAGGCCTCCAAGGAAGTCCAGGGTTGCTATGAACAGGCAGACAATGGGAACAACCTCTCTTTGTCTCTTGCCTTTAAAACCCTACAAGGTCACCATAAATCGGCTGTGACTTGAAGGCACTTCCCTCCGCCAATATAGACAACCAACAAATACTCCATAGCAACTGTACACAAAATGACAGAATATTGCCTTAAAACAGTCCAATGCAGACAATAACAGCAGAATTACAGAATTAGGGAACAATGCATATATACAATAGGCAGTGTAATAAAGGCTGGATCACAAAATTGGAAGACAAAGTACAACATAATATATCCAGTGAATACTGCCTTCTGCTGACAGTAACTACGCCATTAGGCTCTGTATAAAATTGGAGAACAGTGGGAGTGGATGTTCCCAGTACCATGTGAGAAGGGAAGGGAGAGGCCTTGACTGGCTCTGAGGGTCAGAGGAACTGTAAGTAGGGCGAAACAGAGTCTCTACTGGGCCTAACCTTGTGCTGAATTGAGCCCATGGCTCCAGTCTCAGCTAATCTCTGGCTAGTGAAACTGGCAGGAAAGCTCTGCCAGAGAGGTCACCCTGAGCTCCTTGCCTTCCTTATTCCTTTTCAACCAACCCCTGAGGGAACATTCAACACTGAATTCTTCCTTTTCCTGGTCTATATTGCAAGGGGGAAAGAAAGAAGGCAAAGATGAGTGATTGATGCCGCAGTTTGGTATGCACATAAAGGTTCCCGAGGAACTCAGCAGTTCCTTGT
This sequence comes from Lepidodactylus listeri, assembly GCA_029233225.1. Lineage (NCBI taxonomy): Eukaryota > Metazoa > Chordata > Lepidosauria > Squamata > Gekkonidae > Lepidodactylus > Lepidodactylus listeri. The sequence continues at coordinate 25,107,171 of JARCFY010000005.1, forward strand.
AACATTCATCATTATCCTCTTGACACTGCTGTTGAGAAGACAACGGCTGTAGCATCCAATTGTTGAATCTTGATAAAACATCTTTGCCAGCAAGATGAAGGAAATTCAGCTGCAAAACATGAGATGCAAATATCATGATGAGATGTATTCTTCCTTTGTTGTCAACAGAATATATGCAGCATATGTTGAATGAATGAAACAAGGCCCCATAAATTCAGTTCTGTATTGTTTGTTTGTTTGTCTGCGTCAGTAGACAACATTTGAATACTGCTGTGAATCCCTTCAGAAATCTTGAGGTGTCTTTGGGCACAACTCTGTTACTGAGGGTTTCCCCTTGGGAAAGTTTCTCTGGAGACAATGATTCGGCATCTTATTCTTAACATCTCACGTCCCGTAGGACAAGAAGGCAAATGCATTTTTATTTCAATCTCTTGTTTTTGTGATCCAAGATGGGCTTCTCCAGGGCTCTTAGGAAGGTAAAGTATTAAATGGACATTTAGAAAAGGTTATGGCTCAGAGGTAAAGCATCTGCTTGGCATATAGAAGGTCCCAGGTTCTATCTCCAACAACTCCAATCAGAAGGAACATGCTGTAGGCAATGTGAGACCTTGGAGAGTGGCTTCCAGTCAGAGCAGGCAATGCTGACTTTGATGGACCAATAGTCTTGTTATGCCTACTGAGATTAGGTTGGTAGCAGCCCAAGAGAGGGCCTTCTTGCTCATGGCACCAAAGCGCTGGAACTCTCTCCCCAAGGATATTTGATCCCCTTTGGTTGTCATCTTCCACCAACGCATTAAGAATGGTTTGTTTGGCATTCCCTCAATGATCCCTCCTTCCTAACCAAAATATTTATGTTTTGCATGTAGAGAGCCAGTTTGGTGTAGTAGTTAAGTGCATGGACTCTAATCTGGGATAACCGGGTTGGATTCCCCACTCCTCCACTTGCACCTGCTGGATGACCTAGGGTAAGCCATAGTTCTATCACAGCTGTTCTCTCAAGGACAGTTCTGAAAAGAGCTCTCTCATCCCCACCTACCTCACAGGGTGTCTGTTGTGGAGAGGGGAAGGGAAAGGAGTTTGTAAGCTGCTCTGAGACTCCAAGGAAAGGGCAGAGTATAAATCCAATCTCCTCCTCTTCTTCTCCTTCTCCTCTTTCTCCTCCTCCTTTTCCTTCTCCTCCTCCTTCTTCTTCACTGTTTTGCATGAATTCCAGGTCTATTTTTTTTTTAAAAAACACCTTTTAAAAAAGTTGTTTTAATGATGTATGCTTGGGAGGGTTTTTTATTTTAATAGTTTTATAATGTGATTTTGTCATGTATGTTTTAATTGGTTAGCCACATTGGTGACCCTTGTCAGGGCATAAATTTTGTAAATAAATAAGTAAAAAATATTATCCCATTCATGAGGGAAAGCATGAACCTTAAAACAGGCATATGGAAGCTCTTTGACTGTTCCAGAGAGGCTCTAGAGGAGAGAAAGGCAGAACAGGGTGGCTGTAAGAGGTCAGCAGCCGCTGGGCAGTGTGTGTAGCTTACTGTACTGTTTGAAGGGGCTGAGGAGTAGGCTGATAGAGGAGAAAGCTGGGCAGAAGAGGCGGAACAAGCAGAGAGCAACCCTCTCCTGTCTCAGTTATGATGAGACTCCAGGCCCCACCATTAGGGACAATGGATGAACAGGACAGTGGAGGGTCAGACTGTGGCAACCCCCTCCCTCTGGAAACAAATACTGAGAAAACAGCTGTGAGAGTCTGATCCACAAATCAAAATAGTCAACAAGACTTACAAAGAAAATATTCTCTATATATTGTTGCGAGTAAGCACTACAAAATAATCAACAAATTCCATCAAATCATGAGGAAATCCAAAGCATCAATGTTGTCTCCGGATTTTATAACGTTTCAAAAAATGGATCTTCCTCAGGAAATATTCTGTAGTGTATAAAAATACAATTCCTTAGAATATAAAAACAATGTGAAACATGAAAAACAAGAGTATAAAATCCAAATACAGTGTTACCTACAAAGTAATACAAGAGCTTATATATATATATAGTTGTTGTTTTTTTTTCATTTGTATGGGTAAGAACATGACGCACTTATCTGATGGATCCCAAGCATCTCAGCCTGGTGATTTCCGACAGAGCTCAATCAAATTGCTGACACGGTGATAAGAGGCAGTATACTTAAACAAACATTACAAAGTGCTTTACAAAACACATGAACGGTCCATCTCTGCATTTAGTCCATTTGGAAATATCCTATTCAACCAGTGAATCCAGAACATTTCTCTCTGCAGAAGGCATCATCTCAAATCAGTCCTTTCTCCAGGAACTCTCTGCACAGTTTCCAGCACAATATATTGAAAGCTATCAAAGCTGTGATTAAAAGTCTTAAAATGAATTGTCAATGGGGTATCTAGATTTTGAGCCTTCAATTTAGATTTACATTTTGTAATTCTTATTCTAATAGGTCTGGAAGTGGAACCAATGTAAATTTTTTGGCCGGAACATTTTAATAAATAAATGGCCCAGCTTGTATTACATCAGGGGTGGCCAACCTGTGGCTCGGGAGCCACATGCGGCTCTTTCACACATATTGTGCGGCTCCTGGCAGGGCGGCTGGGGAAGCAAAGGGGAGGCATGCTTTTTCTCTCTTTCTCCCTTCCTTCCTTCCCTCCTCCCTCCCATCTATTTGCTTTCCTAGTTTCTCTCTCTCTCTTTCTTATAACTGGTTTTCCTTGTTTGTTTTTATTTTTGGCAGTCCCATTTAACGTTAATAAAAAGCAAATTTGCATATTTTTAAAAATAAAAACGTGTGTGTGATATTTGTTCCTGTCTTGCGGCTCTCAGACATCTCTATGTGGCTCTTACGTTTATTCTATGTGGCTCTTACGTTAAGCAAGGTTGGCCACCCCGTATTACATGAACTATGATGTTTTAATTTCATTCTAAACCCAGGCAAGACCACTTCATCTGTCTGCCAAACTTGTTTGCAAGAGCTACAGTGAAGACATTTAAAATGTCCTATTGTTTATGTGTTCTCAATGGTTGTCTTTTGATGATTAGTATGTACTAAAATATCCTTAAGATTTTTGGTTCTTCTGTATCCGGCATGGAGACTTTGTATGAATTTAGCATTCTTTAATCATTCACACACACTCCTCGTTCTGAGAGACAGAGGCTTGTATGTATATTTTGGGGATATGAACAGAGCATGAGCTGGCAACAGACCTCAGAAAAAATGAAAGAAAATGTATCAGAAGCTTTGATGCGGACAAGCCTTTACACTTACTGATCTAGACTCAAAGGTATTACGAAAAAGATAACAAGTTTCCGGGAAGATTTCATCAAGAAATAGGCAAAGAGAAGATAAGGAAATGCTGGTCAGCTATAGCCATTTCCTCTACAACTATGTAAGGAGATAACATACTTAGGAATTAAAGTGTCTTCTGATTTATCAAAAATTGTATCTACACACATATATAGCTTTTTTCCCTCTTGCTCAGAAAAGTGTCAAACAACGCTAGGAAGTGGCATTTCTGTTACCAATATCTCTCTGGGGGGAAAAAGATGGACATTGTTAAATTAAATCTTGAACCATAACAGCTTCAGATCAGCACAGTACTGTTTAATGCCACTCTAAAATCCCCAGGTTCCACATTTGCAAGAATTCATAGTGCCAGAAAATCACAGGGGATGGGAACCTTCATGAATTTTTGGTGGCATTTATAAAGATTCATGAACTACTCCGGGCTAGGCACAGGCACCCACCAGTTCAGCCAGGGGCGTAGACTTTTGGAAATTTCAGGGGGGGGCAAGGCCTCCTCATTGCTGCGGCAATGTTCTCCCCCCCCGGGAAACTGCCGTGCCTCCCCGGGCCCTTCTGAGGCCCGCCAGCCGCTGCTGCCGGCATCTCTCTCCCCTCCCTGGCCACCCCTTCCCTCTCCCTCTCCAGCAGTGGCGGCCGGGCCTCGGAAGGACCTGAGGAGGCGCGGCGGCAGGCGCTTCATTTTGCCGGGGGTGGCTGAGCCCCCCCCAGGAAATTTCGGGGGTGGCTTGAGCCCTCAAGCCCCCCCGTACTCTACGCCTATGGGTTCAGCTGAAGGGGAACATAGTAGTCGGCAGCAATTCTTCTTATGACTGTAGCATATAATAGGGAGGTATCCTTAAAAGTATGTTAAGAAGGAAGTATAGGTTGATTGCTTATTAATTATGATCTGGTGTGATGACAGTTTGGGTTATGTAACTTGAAGGGATCTTGAGGTATCATGAGACATCTAGCTCTGCTCCCTCAGTGTTACTCATGCCCAGTGTTCCCTCTAAGCTGAGTTAGTGTGAGCGAGCTCACAGTTTTTTAGCCTTTGGCTCACACATTTTTGTCTTAGCTCTGGAAGGATGACTCCAGAGCAAACTAATTTATGCAGTAGCCATGTCACTCACTCACAACTTTAATGCCAGTAGCTCACAAAGTAGCATTTTTGCTCACAAGACTCCACAGCTTAGAGGGAGCATTGCTCATGCCCAGGGCTATTTTTGGGCAGGAACGCACAGGAACAGAGTTCTGGCTGGCTCCTGAGTTGGCCACACCCAGCAGGAGCTCATTAGCATAATAGGCCTCACCCAACAGCAGAAACTCATTAGGATTGGCTACAGTAGGGGTAAGTGGCCTCACATGCAAATTAATTCCTGCTACAAAAAAAGCCCTGGGTTTTGACAACAAACAAGGTAAACAGAATAAGAAGCAAAAGGTGGGTGTGGCTGGATGATCACTCTTCTGGTAACATGGGGGTGTGGCCTAATATGCTGTGCTAATAAGCTGTGCTGTCAGTGGTGTGGCCTAATATGCTAATGAGTTTCTGCTGTTGGGTGTGGCCTATTATGCTAACGAGTTCCTGCGAGGCTTTTTCTACAAAAAAAACCCTGCTCATGCCTAAGACCACCCTTGTCCTGCAGTCTGTTCTCTCATTTTGCTGCATATACAGGCCTCAAATGCCTTGGAAAAAAGCAGAAAAACCTTGAAATTCCCTCAGGGTTCTTATCAATGGAACCCTATGTCATAAAGCAGAAGAGCTGCAAATTTTTACCATAGATTTTTTTTAAATGAAAGAAAAAGGTATAGTGGCACAACTGTTAACTGGCTCTATTTGTACCTGAGATGCCGGAGAAATACTGATGTGAGGAGAAGCTGTAACGTGGGATCCTCTCATGGTGGGCTGGAGCTTGAAATATTCCCTTTACAGTATACAAAAGAGCCAGAATGACATGGTAGCTGAATTGCATCTGGTGTTTCGATCCATTATGCTAGACCCCCACCAGGGTTGCCAACCTCCAGGTGGTGGCTGGAGATCACCTGGAATCGCAACTGATCTTCAGGGGACAGAGATCAATTCACCTGGAGAAAATGGCCACTTTGGAAGGTGGAATCTAGGGCATTATATCCCACTGAAGTCTCTCCTCTCCCCAAACCCTGTTTTCCTCAGGCCCCACCCCCAAAATCTCCAGGTATTTCTCAACCCAGAGCTGGCAATCCTATCCCCAACATGTAATTTAGCTGCCAAAAATAGCTGGGTGGGGAAAGGATACAGACTTGGCTGCAGCACAGAGGAAGTAGGAGTATAACATTCCCCTCATACCATTTTATTAACAAACAAAAGTGACAAAGGGTAGCTCTGGGAAACTCTGTGGTAGAACTGTAGACTTAAATGGACTTAAACAGACTTAAAACCATAGAGTTTCTGGTAATTGCTTGCAAGAGCTTCCAGTTGCTATTTCTGGTCAGAACTTCCCATAAGTACATGAGACTGTATTTTAAAAAATCTCCTGTGACACAATGTCGTCCCACCCCCAGCACTCCTGCCAGTAGCTGGAAACCCTTGTTCTTTTCCTGGAATTTATGCATTGGCTAGGAGGCAACATTAATGTCATTACGTTATTATTCTATCTAGAATTCAAATGGAAATACATTGATATTTATTTTCTGCAACTAGGACCTGTGGAAAGAACTGACAGTTACAAAGGCAGTGAATTCAAAGCCAAGGACAAGATTCCTTTCTTCTGAGCAGCATAGAAGTCTGGCTTGAATACAAAGACCAATTGAATTGCCTTGCTCTTCCAGGAGAGTTCAAGCTGCTTGGCAGTTTAGATTGCCATCTCTTTGTGGCAAGCCTGGATAAACAGGTTTGATATTTTTACATTGTATAAACACATGGAGCCAAAATGCGATCAGGCCCAATCTAGGGGAGACACCATTTGCTTCAATGCTGTTTTACATAAGGGCTAAATCTGACCCACTTTTCATACCTTGGTGCTTTTTCTTGTCTTTTGGAAGAAAAATTAATTGCAGACAGACTCCTTGTTTTCTTCTGTTAACAGTTTAGTTTCTGATTATACAGGCCATAATTGCCTTTGTTTATCATTGTCTTTTTCTTGCATAACAGCCTAACCTGACCTTGGGTAAGGGCTTCAAACAATACAGATGATTTGGGCAAGCTCACATATCTGTGCGCTCATTTTTAGTAAATGCGGCAAGCCATAAATCATGCGGATGTCCTTCAAAAACCCAAGTATCAGTGATCCTACTGATTGAGACTATAGATAGGGCTAGCAGTGAGAGAACAAACCTTATGAATGAAGAGAACTGGTGGGTCTAGAATGTATAGGAACAGTTGTCTGAAAAACAAACAAAAATGTTTGGATTATTTATGATCATTTTAATGCCATCTATCAACATCCCTTCCCACATGGGTGCTCTCTAATAAACAATAGCATTGTTTATATCCATGCGATGTGGTTCAGCATGAAATATCTCACCTGATGTTGTTGTATACAGAGAAAACTAGAGAATAAGTGTATCCTCACCTATAGTTTGCATTCTCACTTTCACACAGGCTGAACAGTGCACTTCCAATTCACTTCCAATGCACTTTACAACTGAATTTTACTGTGTAAAATGGCAAAATCCACTTGCAAACCATCTCTAAAGGGCATTCAAAGTGGATTGAAAGTGAATTATTCACAGTGTATGACAGTGCCTCTTGGTTATCCTTTAATATCACACCCTTTCTGTTTCTGACACTAAGGCTGTGTTCACACTGGAGTGCTGGAGCCCGCTGGAGCGGCTGCAAATGGCTTGTTCTATAAAAATCACGATCACACTCACCTCTCCTTGAGCTGCCCTCAAGCGGCTCCCCCACGTTCACACTAACAACAGGGGGGGAGGGATTTCGGGGCTTTAAAAAAAAATTTCGCCACTTATGTATGCGCACATGCGCTCATCCACATAGATGAGAGAAATCTCTTTGCGCATGCGCATTCCGATCCGGCTGAATCACTGTTTCCTTCTACCAGTAGAAATCGGGTTGAGATTTCAACCCGAAAATAGCCTCATCGTGATCGCAAACTCATGTACTCAGTAGAACTACCCTCCATTTGAACATCTGAACTTTTAACATAGGTTTGTATGTGTGCTCATGCGATCATCGCTAAAGTAAAAAAAAAAAGGCGGACGCAAAGCGGAAGCCAGAGGCTTCCGCAGGGAGGGGAGGGGGGTTACTCGGAAGTGCTTCGGAGATGGCTCCTCGTTCACACAGCTCCAAATGCGGCTGCAGTCAGAAGACGACAGCTGAGACCAGCAGGGGAGCTGGTCTCGGATTTCAGATGGTTTTTCATATGGTAAGCGACGCCTGTGGACGGGAGCCAGCTGTTACAATGTAGACGTGCAGATCTGAGCCGGCTGCAGCCGGCCCAAATCTGCCAGTGTGAACGCAGCCTAACAGTGGGATCCTGAGAACATTCCACTGAATAGTATCCTGAGCAGACATGCTTAGGATGGCACAGAGTTACGCTCAAAGTCCATTGAAATCAATGGGCTTAGTCCCATAACTCTGTTCAGGAAGGTCATATGTCTCATTTGCTGAGGAACCTTGCAAGTCACACATGACGTCAGATTCTGGGACATGTTTCAAGGTTCACATACAGTTCACATACAGTTCAAGTTTGTGGAGTGCCTCAAGGGGCGGTGCTTTCACCGATGCTATTTAACATCTATATGCACCCCCTTGCCCAGATTGCCCGGAGGCATGGATTAGGGTGTTACTAATATGCGGATGACACCCAGCTCTATCTGTTGTTGGGTGGCCAGTCTGACTCTACCCTGGAAAACCTGGTTCAGGTGCTACAGGACATGGCTGGATGTCTTAGACTGAGTCGATTGAAATTGAATCCAATGAAGACGGAGGTCCTGTGCCTGAATCGGAGCGGTGCAGGAGTAGGGATCCCATTACCAGCCTTCAGTGAGGTGCTGTTGGTGCAAATGTTAGCCAGCAAGGCACTTTTCTGTGCTCTTATGGATTTTTATCCATAAGTTTGAACTCTGTGTCGCCAGCAGTGGAAGGGACTTGCGCTTTCTTCTTCACATAGGAGCCAGCTCCAGCCCAAGCCAGGAGGCTGACACCCCAAGTAGTTCACCCAAGGCAAAGACAAAGGATTCCTCTTGCCATGAGGCCTCCTTCTGTCAGACATCCGCTGGCTGACCCCCACTCCCCCACTGAATAGTTATGCTAACGAGACTGCCTAGCAACTAATGTGCCAGCCATCAGATACTTGGCTAAAACCATCAACTGACAATAGGTATGGCCAGGTGAGTCATTGGACCCCAGACTCAGTGTCTGTTTCCTGGTGAAGTCATACTTTTGCAACACTGACCAAGCCCCTGGACCTCCTCCCTTTGTTCACCTTTAACCTATAGCAAGGTCCAACAGGGACGGACCGCCTAGTAGGAGTGTTAGTGGGTTGTGGTCTGCAAAGCCCGCCCCAAGACCCCCAATAAAAGTCCAAACTGAGAGTCACTCGGCCTCTTGAGCCATCGCCCTCTATCTTACCTATTGACCCTTCAGTCCAGCTTTCTATCCCCAACCCTTGCCTCCATCTTTAAACCCTTTTTCTCTCTCTGGACTCGCGATCCAGGAGAACCACGTGGTCTTGCCGGTTCAAGCCTCATGGCCCCATAGCTTTTATACCTTTCCTCCCAAATCCAATTCATCTGGACATCGGACAACGCATCTAAGGTAACGTGCTTTCCCCACCAACGAAACCTGCTCATGCAAAAGTGCTATTTTCTCTCTTTATTTTATTAGGCCTGTAAGATTGTGTGTGTGATTACGATTTTTGTATACTTGATTACATGATCCAGTAAACATCATTGAACTTGGAACCTGCCTCACGTGCCTCTTTCCTTGAGAACTCCCGGGAGGGGTGGGACCCTGGTATAGTTGGCAAGAACCCGTGTGTTTTGCTGATTGCTAAACATAAATTAAAGCAAGTCGGCTAACACCAGCAACAAGGGTCAGGAGTTTGGGAGTGCTCCTGGATGCTTCCTTAACACCTGAGGCCCAGGTAGCAGCCACTGCCAAGGCAGCCTTTTATCATCTGCGGCTGATTAGGCAGTTGGTTCCCTTCCTCGAATGCAATGATCTGGCGGCAGTGATCCATGCAATGGTCACCTCAAGGCTGGACTACAGCAACACTCTCTACATGGGGCTGCCCTTGGTGCAGTTCTGGAAGCTGCAGCTGGTGCAAAATGTGGCAAAACAAGGGAGCACATCCAGCCTGTGCTAAAGGCATTGTGCTGGCTGCCAGTAGCATTCTGGATCCACTTCAAGGTGCTGGTTTTGACCTTTAAAGCCCTTTATAGTCAGGGACGTGTCTACCTGAGGGACCGCCTTTCCTCATACGTGCCCCAGAGAGCACTACGATCTGGATTACAAAATCGCCTGGCCCTCCCCAGTCTGAAGGATGTTAGGTTGACATCGACTAGGACCAGGGCATTTTCTGCAATGGCTCCAGCCTGCTGGAATGAGCTCCCTGGTGAGATCAGGGCCTTGCAGGACCTCTCACAGTTGTTCAGGGCCGTGAAAATAGAGCTTTTCCGGCAGGCTTTCCAATAGGAGCCACATCTTGCTAGCCATGCCCTGGGCCGACCTAGAGCCGGGAGTCATCTAGAGCGGCAATTCAACCGACCATGTCGAAATGCACTTTACTCAGTGCACCGCCATTGATATAAGCTGTTTACTATGTGGGGAGGTCGGGGTAGAAGTTTAAGTAATAAATAAATAATAAATAATAAATTGGCAGGGAAGCTCTGTCCACCTGGAAATCTTGCTGCCCACTCTTAGCAAGCAATGCTGCCTACAGACTGGGATTAAGAGGCTGGAGGAGTCTGGTGCCAACTCAGGAGCTGGGTGGTTCTTTAGCCCCTTTCATGTAGTTGAGGTATACATTGAATGAATGAATGAATAAATAAATTGTGGCTCCTACCTTGTGGAACAGTTTGCCTGAGGAGGTCAGGAAAGAACCCACTCTCCTGGCTTTCCACAAACAATGCAAAACTGAACTGTTCAAGAGGGCTTTTCTGGGCAGGCAATAGGGTTGCACCATACAAAATTGTTTTACAAACGTGCTTGGATAAATGACTAGGGACTGTGCTGTGTACTGCTGTGCATAGCTTATTATAAGTGGGATCCTATTTATGTAATCTCTGTACTGCTTGATGTGTCACATGACTATAGTTCCAGTTGGTCAGCCGTGTTAGTCTGAAACAGTAGAACAAATTTAGAGTCCAATAGCACCTTTAAGACCAACAAAGGTTTATTCATGGTATGGGCTTTTGTGTTGGTCTTAAAGGTGCCACTGGACTCTAAATTTGTTCTGTCATGTGAATACTTACACTACGCCTCAGTTCTTTCTGGTGGTTCCAGACTTCTAAAATCCAAATTCATTGGTTATAGAATGTCTCATTTTGTCGATTGTACTGACTCAGTATGTGTGACCTGCCTTGAGAAAGGGGGACTATAAATAGTGTAAACAACAGCAACAAATACTATCATCATCATCATCATCATCATCATTTCAGTTTGTTAACTGCCATATCCCAGTTTATCCCAGAGAGCCAGTTTGGTGTAGTGGTTAAGTGCGCGGACTCTAATCTGGGAGAACCGGGTTTGATTCCCCACTCCTCCACTTGCACCTGACTGGATGACCTTGGGCAAGCCATAGCTCTGTACCAGCTGTTCCCTCAAGGACAGCTTGGGAAAGAGTTCTCTCAGCCCCACCTACCTCACAGGGTGTCTGTTGTGGGGAGGGAAGGGAAAGGAGTTTGTAAGCCGCTCTGAGACTCCCTTGGGGAGTGGAGGGCGGGGTATAAATCCAATCTCTTCTTCTTCTTCTTCTTCTTATGCTGGGATAAATAAATATATTGAGAAAGACATCACCTCTAAGTAACTTCAGGTTTGTATCACTGATGCTGATCACTGAATGAACTGAGAAGAAGGGAATGGGAAGGGGGGGGGGGCTCCCTTATAGGACTCAACCCGGGTCATGTAGCCAGGCAATTCAGTTTACTTGTATTCATATGATGTTTGGGTTTGGTCAGAATGATGTAAAGGGGAAGGAAGAGGGAACCTCTTGGAAACCTTATAAATGGTAGGAAGATGGTAGAGAAATCACGGTAGTTTAAAGTTCCCCAAGTATACAAGCTTCTCTAGAACCATGAGAGAATTATTTTCCGATCTCTGTCTTTCTTCTTCTGCTTCATTATAATTAAGAAAAATGTCAAATTCCCACTATCTAAGTCTATTACTTAATTAGTGAAAACTTTATGAGAAATACCATTACTACATGACATTAAAAAGGATCAGATTTACCCTTCAGGAAAAGTCCATGGAATTAAAGGGAAATAACCTCTCAATAAGACTTCTAAACCTACCTATAAAAATTTATGACAGCAATCTAATCCTAGATTAAATTCTATAGGATTGCAGAAAGCCTCTCAAAAGACGATGCACTTTTTTGTTACATTAAAATGGGGCTGGGGTAACTGCCACAGAATACCTTCTAGTTTCAACTGAAAAGCCTTAGTTCAGTCAGACCTCTCAAAGTCAAGGTATAAATGGAATATCGCTATCGCCAACAAAAAGCCCAGTCTGCTGTCCTGAAAAAAGAAGAAAACTGCTGACATTCTCTTGAACTCCAAAACTCCCAATCTTTGCTACACTGAATAGTTAAACCCCATAGGCCCAGAGGATCAAACACTGCTGGAAGTAGTGTTATTATAGTGTTGTTCTGGGGAAGAGAATTTATTTTTCAGGTCTGCCATTCCCCCACTGCAGCTAAGAGATCACCCACTGCCAAAGGGGTTTTCCCCACCACTGCTTAGCTGACCAGTGGAGGGAGGGATAGTGGGAAATGGGAGGGTCCACCAAGCGACTACACAGTAATACATAAGCAATCAGAAGAAAAAAAAACTGTGAGTGTAGAAATTCACATTTGGAATTTATATTTATATATAAACCAGGTTCTTATGGAGGTATTATATATTTTCTATACAGGAAAGTCATTCATTGAGACTTACCTTGGAAATCCATGCTGAATGTATTTGATGCAATTTAAACCCGGTAACGCTAGTACATTTTGCTTTCTTAGTATAATTATTATGATTTGTGAGATATTAATATTTTGACTCATATTTAGCTCTTACTGAGGAAGAGTATCAAAAACGAAGTTTGAAATCCGGAGTCTTCATCCTGCTGGAAGTTATATATTCATCTACTATGGCTGCAATCTTTATTGTATAGGTTACCTGTTGTAATTATATTGTCTTTACCTGTTGAATGTTAGTGAAATACTTACCTGTTGTCTGTTAACCAACAACCTACTAGTTGGATATCTGTATAGCATTATATGTATTTTGAACAGCATTATTATTACTCTTGGCCAGTTCTTCACATTGCCTACACAGGTTTTTTCCCCTTCTGATTGCTTATGGGAAATGGGAGGGGACATTGGCAGCATCCCAGTGTGCTGCCATCAATCCCTGTGCACCTGGAAGTGACATCAGCATTATATCAGAGGACACTGGGGAGGCTCTGGAATTTGGGCACCACTAAGTACAGTTAAAACCATAGAGTTTTGCCAAAATGCCAGAGCCTCCCTTGTGTCCCCAGGGACAACTGATGGGTGCGCTGGTAGTGACATAAGCCACTGATTCCTCTTGTTCTCTTTGTTGTGCAATTGGCAGAAAATACTCTATCCATTTTGTTGCTGCAGCTGGTGAAAAATACAGCTTGGATTCATCATGAGTAGGGCCTAGGGATGCCAGCCTCCATGCAGGACCTGGAGATCCCCCAGAATTACAGCTGGCCTCCAGACTACAGAGATCCATTCCCCTGGAGAAAGTGGATGCTTTGGAGGGTGGACTCTATGGCATTGTACCCCACTGAGGTCCCTGTCCTCCCCAGGCTCCATCCCCAAGTCTCCAGGAGTTTCCCAACCCGTTTCTGGCTACCCTACCCCTTCATCTCCTGCTGGTGGCCAGGGGGGACCTGGCAATTGGAGAACCCACTTCAGAAATCTGGATTTTCAGTTTGAGACTCATAACATTTGGTAACATCCCAATTTCTTTAGTATGCTGAGTCCAAGATATGCAGGACTTTGGATTATATAAAATGGGAGGAAACACAAGATATTTTTAATGCAGCAATGATACAATATGAAACTAGTAGCACCAATGAAGAGATTGTTTAAATGGCTAATGATTGTTTCTCACTCCACCTGACACTGAACTCATGGGGAAAGGCAAGACAAATCCCACTATATCTAATCAAGAATCAACAGTGCTAATAGCATTTGTATGGTAATAATTAAAAGGTCCCCCGAAGGATGGAAAAGCAAGTTATCATGTTGAGAAATGTATCATATCTGCCTAAATGACAATAAGTAAATAAAAGAAAATTAAAAGGGTTTGCAATTGTAGCTACCCTTGAGATGGAGAGAGAGCTCTCTGTGTTATTGCACTGAGAAAGCCAGACAAAACGCATTCATTCCCATCATCCTAAAGATGAAAACTCCCATGCAGGCTTTCTAAATAACAATGAATACTTGAAGCTCCCCTACAGTGGCAGCTTCTTATTCAATACATACGGTATTATTCTCCTTCAATACGCTGACACCTGCCATTCTGGAAAAGGGCAAAAAACAAAACAAAACCCTTAAAGATCGATGTGCATTGCACAACCAGCAGGATGTTTATACTTTCTTCCAAAAGTTGTGACCTGGAGCTTGTACCAAAGTATCAAAAGCTACACCTGTTGGTTAGAACTGAGTGTTGTGTGGATGGCTAAACTATTTTGTGGTGCTTGTAGGAAGGGGAGAGTTTGCTGTCTGGGCACTAGGGAGTGCTCCTGGCTCCATACCCGAAGTCTCCAGGTATTTTCCAACCCAGACCTGACACAAACAGAGACCCTCAGCTTGCACTGCAAATAGCACAGGGTGAGGGTGGTTTGTCTGACCTGGGCCATGATTTTCCCATGCCTTTCCATTTTGGCCCTGGAACTCCCACAATCATCCTAAAGCTGGTGGCCAATTTTGAGTCTCCAAGTTTTATTCTCTGCCAGTGAGGTGTAGAGGTTAAAGTGTCAGACTAGGATCAGGGAAACCCAGATTCAGATCTGCACCCTGCCATGGAAACTTGCTGGGTGATCTTGGGTCTGTCACACACTCTCACGCTGTGGTCACGCACACTAAATAATCCACTTTCAATGCACTATCCAACTGAATTTTTATTGTGTGAACTGGCAAAATCCAATTCAAAAGTGCATTAAAAGTGGATTGAAAGTGAATTGTTTAGTGTGTGGCTGAGGACAGACTGGCAGTCTCCGCTTTAAAAGCGAAGGCAGAGTGGGCGTCCAGACTGCTGCATCTGCCCTGCGGAGGCGCCCCAGACTTACCTCGTCCAGCGGCGCGCTCCTCCCGCAGCAGCCAGGCACCACTTCCAAGTGGTGTCCCAGCAGCTGCGTGTGCGTTCCACCCGCTTCCGGTGGGTGTGAATGCACGCGGGCAGGTGGAGCCGCACAGCGTTCTGCCACCATCGCCGGAAGCCACCCACAGTGTGGACGCTGCGGGCGGCTTCCTTGTGGCGGTGTCTGAATGCCGCACTGCGAGGCAGTCCCCCCCCCCCCGCCTTGTTCTGCCGCGCTCCTGTAGCGCGGCAGAACAGTAGTCTGTCCTCAGCCTGTGTGACTGCAGCCTCGGCCTAACCTAACTCTCCAGGTTGTTGTGAGGATAAAATGGAGGAGAGAAGAATGATGTAAGTTGCTTTGATTCCCCATTGGGGAGAAAGGAAAGGGTTACAACTATTTTTTTTTAAAAAAATAAACCAGATGGACAGACAGCCTGATGATTTTATCAATATAGATTCATGGAAACAGCAGATTAAGTGATTTGTTTTGTTCCAGTATTTGGTTTGGATCAGAGTCATACGGAGGGCTCAGTGGAATTTTTGTCTGGGGGCCCGTGGTGGCTCTTGGCAGCCCTGCCCTGGTATCCCTTGGTAGTCTCCCATCCAAATACTAACCAGGGCCAACCTGGCTTAGTTTCCATGATCTGACAAAATTGGGCTAGTCTGGGCTATTTGTACAAAGTCACTAATTCATCCACTCATTCAATCTGTCCATTCAAGCCAGTGCTCTGGTGGCCAGTTTGCCTCCAGGCTCAATTTAAGGAGCTGCTCCATACCTTCAAAGCCCTCCATGGCCTGGGGCTCACATATCTGGAGAATCATCAGTTCCTGTAGGAAGCAGTGAGCCAGCCATGCTCCTCACAGCACTCCTTGCTTGTCATCCACTCGCTCTGCAGCAAGTTTTCATCCTTCTTTTATCTCAGCACCTAATCTACAAAATCGGCTGCAGGCAGTACTCAAAGCCCCCTCTGCAGTGTCTTTTCAGTGGGCCTTTTTGTTCCCTTTTCCCCTCCATAATTTGTTCTGTGTTGTGGAGACTCTTATATTGAAGGGTTTTTTTTCCTATCAAGGTTCTTTCCCTTTTGGCCCGCTTTAGTATGGTGCTATTAACTTTGTACTTGTGCTTGTCTACCCGTAGAAATCTGCAATGGATGTTGAACTTCAATTGTCTACAGAATGAGCATCTAGCCAATGTGACAGCAGTTCTTCTTGGTTGTATATGGTCCTGCTTTGGATGAAGATGTTTCTATCAAAACAATTCACTATTTCAGAAAGTTTTGTCATTTGGGCTTCTCTTTTCATACTCATTTGGACTTTTGCGTAATAATATATGATTTTGTGCAACGATATGTGATTTTTCAAGCGTCTTTTCACAGCCTTCTGTTTTCTCTCGGTTTCTCTTTGCTTGGGCTGTGTTTCTCTATCTTAGTTTTTTTGCCCCTACTAATTGACATAATGTGACTTCAGGCATAGCAAACGCATGGTAGACCTTGGCCCTTCTTCTCCACTGTGGGAGTTGAAGGACCCTGTGCCAGGAGCTTCTGACAGTGTCCCCATGGCAACCATACCATGTATAGCAACAACAACAAAATGTTCATGGGGTCTGAAGTCTAAAGAGTATCCATGTTGCAGCAGGACTGCCTGGTATGCTCAACACGGTTAGAGCAGAGTAGTTGCTCTCTTCCTCATGAGACGTGTAAATGCTGGCGTTCAGGACCTGTGTCTCAGTGGTAAGACAACTGCTTTGTCAAGTTCAGTCTCCAGATAAGGACTCCCGAGGCAGGCTTTGGGCAAACACCGTTCTCTATCTGACAGCCTCTCACAATCTGTGAGGAATCAGATAAATCAGTGGGTCTGCCTCAGTAGATAGCAACTTCATATGTTCAGGCAGGGAAAAGGTGGAGAGAGTTCTAGAAAGTCAAAAGTAAACTGTAGAAAGTTTGTTTTCAGGGAGGATTTCTCCCAACTGAGTTTGAAGTAGGACTGCCAGATCTATGTAGGGAAACTCTTGGAGATTTGGGGACAGAGTCTGGGGAAGACAGGGACCTCAGTGGGGTACAATACCACAGAGTCCACCCTCCAAAGCATCAGGGGAACTGATTTCTATAGTCTGGAGATGAGCTGTAATTTCAGGGGTTCCCCAGGTCCACCAAGAGGCTGGCATCCCTAGTTTGAAGATCACAGCTGGACTGCCAAATATTCAGAGCTGTTAGATAGAAAAGTGCTTGGACTTCTAAGTGGATACCGACTGTCTGCACCAGTGAGTGTTCCTGTAACAACAGAACATTATGCTTAGTGACACTGCATTGAGACACCTATGTGCACAAGCATAAGCCATTCTCCTTCTAATGGAAGAGGGCAGGGCGTCATGAGTTCTATGAATAAAATCAAAGTACAAGCCAGGCATTTCTGTGCAACTCGGAGCTGACGACTGAATGAGTGGACTGAATGAGTAGTCATTGACTATTGAATGTTTCGAGAGCACTTACATGGCAGTGTGAACAAATGCATTTGGAGACAGCTCTCGGCGTTTTTACCAGATGCGTAGGTCCTCAACAAAACAGAATCTTATCAAATCATTTGCAAACTGTATGCATATGCATCATCTGATTTAGGAATAAGGTGCTGATAAAAAAAACCCTATTTCATTCAAAGCTTCCTTTCTCATACGCTTGCTTAGGGCGCATCCATATGGCTCGTTTGAGCCGTGCCAGGCACGAGTGCCTGGTGGATTTAAAGTGCTCATCCAGATCACAACATCTGGGAATCGTGCTGCTTTTTTGAGTAGCCCGTCGATCCCCATTGGGCATCTGTACTGAAAAGATAGTGGTGAAAGTCCAGTCTAAAGCTGGCCGACGGGCCAATGTTGGACTTTCCACCGTCAGGTCGTTCCAGCGTGCAATCAGCTCATAGGGATATTCTCCAGGCCATCCCAAATGGCTGCCATTTTTAAAAAGTCTTAGCGATGCATGCATAACTGTTTAAACATGCAACATCCCCAGAGCTTCGCTAAAATGATCCAAACAATTTTATGTTTCTAAAGTCCCCTGAACTTTATCAACTTTATTAACTGAAATGGTACTGAGAGGAAGGTACTGCTGGTGGTGCTTTTACCATTTTAGTCCGTGCATGCATGGAAAAAAAACTATATGGTGAGGCGCATATGCACATGCGCAGACAGGATTTAAAAAAAAAAAAGCCGACTGCACAGCTCCTTATGGTGGATGCCATCTAGACAATCCACCATGGGAGTCATGTGCGGTAAAGCGCTTCACGGGCAAGCTGTCTGGCTGTACAATGCTGGACCAAAAAAATCTAGATCAAATTACAGCCGGGCCAATAGCGGGGTTAGCTGCCCCTCTGAACGCACCCAGATTGTCATGGTTTTAGGGCTGGTTCAAACATGGCTCTTCAGAGTTTGACATCAAGTGTGTGAATGGCCATCACAAAACAACACCCCAGGCAGAAATGAACTAGAGAGGCTACCAAAGTCCCTTGGTTCAGAATACAAACCGTGGCACTTTGTAACGCTAACACACAATACAGAGGCTCTTCTCTAGCTCAGATTTTAATCAGAGCTGGCTGCACCAGCAGTGGTGATGCTATAGAGAGAGGTCAGTCTCTTTCACCCATCTCCTTCCTGTACCATCTTTGGTCTCTTGCTCTTGGTAGGCCTGAATGCTGCATTCAGAGGAGAGGCCATGGCTATAACTACTGCAGAAGACCTGGAGAAGGGATGAGGGAAGCATACAAAGATAGCAAGATCCTTCATCAGTCCTTCTGGAGCTGATGATTGGGGGGGGGGGGGCTGATGAATAGGTTAGGGACTTAGATAGATGGCTTATGAAAGGCTTAGAAGACAGTCCAGGCAAAACAGAAGCTATTTTCAAAGTCTAATGGTTTTGGGTTTTTTTTCTTCAGTGTTGCTCATATTTTGCCTTTCAGTTCAGACCTGGAGAAGTTCATCCATCACTACTTTTAACATCTCACACCAGCTCGGAGAGACAGTTTGGTGTCGTGGTTAAGAGCGGCAGCACTCTAATCTGGAGAACCGGGTTTGATTCCCTACTCCTCCACATGAAGCCAGCTGGGTGACCTTGGGGGTCAGTCACAGTTCTCCCTCAGAGCTGTTCTCTCAAGAGCAGTTCTCTCAGAGCTCTCTCAGCCCCACCTACTTCACAAGGTTGTGGGGAGAGGAAGGGAAGGTGATTGTAAGCTGCTCCAAGACTCTTTTGGGTAGTGAAGGGCAGAGAATAAAAACAACTCCTCTTCTTCCTGCTTCTGCTGCTTCTCCTCTTCCTCCTCAAGCACACAATGCTTTTCAATACTGTCTGTCTACACATTTGCATGGCAACTATTGAGCGCACAGGAATTACATACAGAGAAACCAGTCCATGCCCATGCATGCGTGCTCCAGTGTTTAGTGTAATCAGTGTGTGCTAATGTGTGGACATCTTCCCCAGTGACTTCCATTTTCTCTTACAGATTTTGACATTGTTAATGTTCCTTTGTTACCTGGCAGAAGAAGGATTTTGACGGTATATTACGGTGATTATGATACCTTTAACACGGTTTGGATGTCAACAATAATCCCCTCTAAGTAGTATATTATGCATATTTTTTTATCAGCGGCAAAGTACATTTGCTGGGTGAATGAGCACCCTCTGCAGTGTATGTAAATCACAGCCCCAGATGCTCTCATGATTGATTGTGATGTGAATTTCCATAAATTGCATTGTTTTCAAGAAGTAAGCTGCCTGTGATGGAGAGGAGTTTATCATGATCATTCCGAAGGGAAAATAAGCATATTTCTTTCTATATCAACTTTCTTCTTGCAGTTCTCAGAGAGGATTTATGGTGCTGGGGCGCAGCCTTGGTAATTGTTGCAAAGATGTATTGTGGAGGTACCCACCTGCTTATGTTTCTCATCACAGGCACTGTCTCCTTAGAACTTTGCCCTCCAAAGACTTGACTGTTACATATGATCCGGGGCTGGCTGAGGACCAGGTGCTGGGGACAAAGAGTGGTTGCCTACTTCCCTCCTTGTGGGCTTCTGGAGATATCTGGTGAAAAGATGCTGGATCCTGGGTACGATCCTGCAGAGCTTCTACTATGTTCTTTATTATAAATATTCTCACTTAGTGGCAATATATTATTCAGAAAAGCAAACATATAAACTGTAAGCTGTAGACTGATTAAATGTTGGGTGGTGGGTGTTGACATGATGTTTTTGTGGGGTTTTTTGCCCAGTTCCCTAATGCTTGGATTACATTTGTAGAATTTCCACTAATGAAAGAGGCAATTTCCACGACTCCCCACTCATGCTGTTTCTGAGGATCCTCTATGGTTGCCAACTCCAGGTTAGGAAATTCCTGGAGATTTAGGGGCTGTACATAAGGAAGGCAGAGTTTGGGAAAGGGTGGAGATCAGAGCAGGTGTAATTCCTTAGAATCGGCTTTCCGAAGCTGCCATTTTCTTTAGGGGAACTGATTTCTGTAGTCTGTGGATCAGTTGTGATTCAAGGAGCTCTCCAGGCCCTGCCTGGAGGTTGGCAGCCCTAATTACCAAACCATGATGAGAAGAAGCCATGCATCAGTGACTTCCATCTGCTAAATGAAAGAAAGAGCCCTGCATTTCAGATAGGATGTTTTGGTATACCTATAAACAGATGATGTTGCCTTATATTGAGTCAGGCCATGTTCCCCTCTCTCTTTTGTATTTTTGCATTTGTGTGTGTGCATGTGTGTGTGCCCATGCCTGGAAGTCATGGTGTCTTCTGGTGACTCCTACTGGAGCATGGAGGACGTTCAGAGAAGTGGCTTGCTAGCCTGCCTTTGCCTCCTGGCCCCGGTATTCCTTCTTGGAGGTCTCTCTTCCAATTACTTGCTTGGGTCAGCCCTGCTTAGCTTCCAAGATCTGACAAGATCGGGCTTGCCTGGGCTATCCAGGTCAGGGCATGACCATGTTAGTCTTGTCTACTCTGACTGGAGACAGCTTATTAGGGTCTCGGGTAGAGGTCTTTCAAGTGATGTACTACCTGATCCATTTAATCAGAGATATTTTTCTTGAACTTGGGAACTTCTATATATATAGCAGATACTCTGCCGCTGAGTCCCTGCCCCTCCCTGAATAGGGCCTGGGGACTGGAGCACACATTATGCTATGACATCTTCCCATAGAAAACAAGTTCTGTTCAGCCTGAAATAACTTCAAATACTCACCATATAATGTATTGCCATTGTGATATGAATTTCCATACCCTTCAATCATTGTGTTCCAGAAGCTTTGGGGAGGGGGGGGGGGTAATCCACAGAAACTAAGGCTCTCCTCTCCCCAAAAAAAGCCAGTCAAAAGAGAGGGAGAGAGAGAAAGAGAGACAGAGACAGAGAGTCATAAATAAGGAAGCATGTGAAACCAGAGGTTAGCTCCCCCTTCTCTTCAAGATGTTTGTGGAATTTGGGCTCTGTTTCCTGACTATAACTCCATTGTTTGCACTGGATTTTGAGCTGGTAAATCAGAATACATTTCCAGATCTCTGCAGACAAATAGTCAATTTGTGTGTGCATGATGCTAGACATAACAAAGAGTGGCAATTATAATGCTGTCCAAACAAAATAACTGTGCAGTTGACAGCAAGATGTTTTGGATGCTGACTCAAGAGGAAACAATCGGTTTGCCATCACATCAGTTCTCAGTCTCCAAACCCCCCAGGAGGCTCTGATGTAGGTGGCAAATTCTGTCATGAGTGCCAATCAGGTAGGCGAAAGGTACAAAAATAAAAAGACAGGAGAACTAGGAAGATTTTCACTGAACTTTCAGTCAACAATTTGCCCCAGTAGACAATGAGCTACAAGCTTAATCCCCCGCCCTCCCCGAAGGATTTGATTTCCTGGAAAGGAAACTCATGCTTCATTCCCATGTTAACTTTTATAAACTTTAATTGGTTTTCTTGCCCTGCATGCAAAGCACATAGAAACCAATAAAAAATATTTACAATTTTTTAAAGAAAGCACCCCCCAATGGCATACCTGCAATTATTCCTTAGGCAGCCTATATCTAGGCGAGGTTAACATGATACTTCTGAATATTTATTTATTTATTTATCATTTGATTACAAAAATGTATCACATCTGGGGGATCCTTGAGCACTAGAAGACTGTAACTCACCCAAATGGCTCATACTATATGAATGCTTAATGTCTGATTTACTTGTTACTATTAAAGTATTACAATACTGGAAGGCCAGATACTGAAGCTGAAGCTCAAATACTTTGGCCCCCAAATGAGAAGGGAGCACTCACTGGAGAAGACCCTGATGCTGGGAAGGACTGAAGGTCAAAGAAGAAGGGGACGGCAAAGAATGAGATGGTTAGACAGTGTTATCGATGCAATGAACATGAAGTTGAGCAAACTCCAGAGGATGGCGGAAGACAGGAGAGCCTGGCGTGATGTGGTCCATGGAGTCGCAAAGAGTTGACCTTGACTGTGCAACTGAACAACAAAAATATTAAAGTTTGATTCACAATTTATTTATTTATTTATTTATTCCAATTTATACCCTGCCTTCCCTGCCAAAGCAGGCTCAGGGCGGCTTACATAGGTAAAAAAACATAATAACAAACAAATTGCCATAAAATATCTAAAAGCAGCTCATTAAAACCATATAATATTAATATTAAAGTGCTAGCAGTATTACTTTGGTGTCATATAGATGGTGTTACCACATGAGTGCATTCCATAGATTGCCTAAATATTCAGCTCACTGATCTTTCTCAAATATGGTCGGCAGGCACAGGCTGTCAATAGCAAACCAGGAATCAGGCTCTATAGGTTTCTGTTGTTATTGATAATGGTGGTGGCAGCTCCTAGTTTAAGGCCTGGTGGAAGAGGTCCATCTTGCAGGCCCTGCGGAACTGTAAAGAGGTCTTGCAGGGCCCTGATCACTTCTGGGAGCTCATTCCACCAGTATGGAGCCACCACCGAAAAAGCCCTGGCCCTGGTTGAAACCAGCCTGGTGTCCTTGGGACCTGGGAGGGCCAATCGGTTTTGTGACACTGACCGTAGTGCTCTCTGTGGTATATATAGGGAAAGGTGGTCCCTCAGGTATGTCAGACCCTGGCCATAAAGGGCTTTAAAGGTAAGAACCTTTTGGGGATTATTCGTACACTCTATCAGCACCATTCTCACTATCAGGTGCCAGAGTCTGTCTTGGCTTACCATTCTCCTGCTGGGGACAGGGTATCCCCCCACCACTTCTGGGCACTTCCCCACCACTGCTCAGCTGGCTGGTGGCGGGGGGGGGGGGGAGGTGGGATATGGAGGGAATGTTGGCAGCATCTTGGCACTCATCACTCCCTGTGCATCTGGGAGTGATGCCGCTATGTTGCCAGGGAAAATCAGGGACACTCTGGCGTTTGAGAAAAACTCTATGGTTTAACAATAGAGTTTTGCTCATTCCAGCAATGCACAGGTGCATGGGGAGCCATGTTCCCTCTAAGCTGAGTTAGTGTGAGCTAGCTCACAGTTTTTTTAGCCTCCAACTCACAGCACCACCCTGGCAACGTGCCCAGCATGGTGGTGTCACTTCCGGGTGATGCCATCACGCTGGGCATTTGCCCAGCTGGACGGAAGGAGGGACGGAGGCAGGAGTGGCCAGGTGGCGGGGGGGGGGGAGAGGTGGTGGCGGCAGCGAGGACATGGTCCCAGAGTGTGTGCGCACTTCATGCATGCACACGCAAGAGGCCCCCCCACCTGGATTTTAAAACTCAATGCCCCTGGTCAGTCCACCTCCTCCCGAGAAAGCGTGTTCCACTGAGGAACCACTCCGAATGTCAGAAAGTTCTTCCTAATGTTTAGCAGAAAACTTTTAATTTCAACCCATTGGTTCTGGTCTGACTTTCTGGGGCAACAGAAAACAACTCCATACCATCCTCTATATGACAGCCCTTCAAGTACTTGAAGATAGTTATCATATTGCCTCTCATTCGTTTCCTTTCCAAGCTAAACATACCCAGGTCCTTCAACCTTTACTCATAGGACTTGGTCTCCAGACCCCTTACCATTTCCGTTGCTCTCCTCTGGACATATCTCAACTTGTCTATATCCTCCTTAAATTGTCCTACTGAGCACAGTGAGATTTCCTTCTGAATAAGATTACATTATGTGTATTATTCTGTGGGCCCTGATTTGAATGGCCCAGGCTAGCCTGATATCTCAGAAGCCAAGCAGGGTTGGCCCTAGGTAAGACTTGAATGGGAGACCACCAAGGAAGTCCAGAATTGCTATGCAGAGGCAGGCCATGGTGAACCACCTCTGTTTCTCTTGCCTTGAAATCCCAAAGAGGTTGAAATAAATCAGCTATGATTTGGGGGCAAAGGAAAATTAGTTGTGGAGGCCATGTGATGAGATGAGACAAGCCTGTTGAATGTTCATTCTGTACTTTACATTTGAAGCATGCATGGTAAAACCACAGAGTTTCTGGAGATTCCTCGTGCTACTGATGCCACATCTGATTTTTTTAAAACCAGAAATGACTCTGCACCACAGCTGGTTTTGTGCTCCTTATATTCCCACCCACAATTGTCCCACCGATTACCTAACCCTAGTAAGGAAATTAAACGATGGGTGGGGAGGGTTGCTACAGATCACATAATGCTGTGTGAAAATGCACATCTATGAAATAAAATTGATGGTAAGAAGAAACTCAAATGATTGTCAGACATAGGACTCCTTTAAAATACAATATTTATCATCATAGGCTTGTTGGCCAGCAAGGCACTGCTAGTGCTCTTATGGATTTTAAGATTCATAAGCTTGAACTTGGGTTGCTAGTGTTGGAAGGGCTACGTGCATTCTCCATTGCTGGGGGAAGCTCCAGTCCACTCCAGGAGGCTGGCACCCTCGATAGTTCATCAAGACAGAGACAGAGACTCCTTCTGCCATGAGGTTTCTTTCTGTCACACTACGCTGGTCAAGCCCTGCCCCCTCCAACATACCTGAACAGACTATGCAAACGTGGTTACCTGGCAACTAATGGTTGGGCCATCAGCCAGCAGGCTAGGGTCATTAAAAGACAATGCAGTGGCCCCAGTGAGTCATCGGACTTTGCCCAGGTGTCAAGTTCCTGTTTAGTTTCAGTTTCTCAATATTGTCCACTCCCAGGCCCTCTTCCTTTTGTTTACCTTTAACCTATGGTAGGGTTAGAAAGGGATGGACCACCTAGTAGGTGTATCAGTGGGATGTGGTTTGCGCAGACCGCCCCCAAGAACACCCCAATAAAAGACCCTGCACAGAGGCAATTGGTCTCTTGAGCCATCGTCCCCTATCTGCTTTGCTACCCTTTATGCCCAGCTTTCTATTCCAATACCCTTGCCTCCCTCTTTAAATCTCTGAATTCCGGAACAGAGAGAACCACGTGGTCTTTCCGGTTCAAGCCACGTGTCCCATTTTTCTATTTTTTCCCCCATCCAATTCTTCCTTCGAGCGAACAACTCCTCTACAGGAAAGGTAAAGTATCACCCCCGTCGAAATCCTGCTAATGCAACAGTGCTATTTTCTGTCTTTATTTCCTAGGCCTGTGTGTATGTGTGTGTGAATCTGTTTTTTGTGTGCTTGAACAACATTACCCAGTAAACGGCATTGAACTTGCTATCTGCCTCACGTGCCTCTTTCCTTGAGAACTCCCGGGAGAGGTGGGACCCTGGTATAGTTGGCAAGAACCCGTTATTTCGCCAATTGCTAAGCGTAAATTAAAGCAATTCGGCTAACAGGCTGCCAAATTAATTTGCTCAGGTTTATTTGGGCAATCAACTAGCAAGTAGGTAGGTTGTGGTGGTGGCGGCGGCGGGGGGGGTAATACAACTCTCATTGGCTCGTGTTAGGATGTGCATGCATACAATGCTGCCAAATGCTCTACTGTAGTGTATTTTTTTTAAAAAACCCACACAATTGTAATATTTGCATTTTAAAGTACAAGCAGAAGACCATGGTCAGGGAGTAACAGACCCCCCTGTGCCTTTTATTTTTGAACAATCATGCCTTTTATTTTAGAATTCCAACTCCATCATTAAAGTGTCATGACTAAGCCCAGCTAACATGCTTCGGGTTATGCCCCCTGCTCTTTTTACAAGAGATAGTGGAACTGCTGAGAGATTATTTTTTATTAATCACATGTGGTTGAAACACTGCCAAAGGGGTTAATAAATCTTACAAAACAAATTTCACCCTTAAAAAAATCCTCTCAGTCCTTTCAACTCTGTTTAACATTTATTAGCAAATTCAGCAAAGGCTGTTTATAGTTTTCACTTCCATAACACACTGGTGGATGGCCTTTGGCTGTGGTGTTGTCCTTCCACTTAATATCACCTTCTGTTTGTTATCCAAGAGGTCCGTTCTGATCTGTTGCTGAACACAAAGGAAACTGTGTTTTTAATTCATAATTAATAAGGAACAAATTATTTATCCAGGAAATAGGGTTTTAAGTTTAAATGTTTGACAAATGAATATGAGATATTGCCATAACATTTACTGTATGCCTGTGTGTGTCCTGCTGTTTTTGTGAACAGCAAGAGCGGTGGGCTATCTAATTTACTCTGCCTGAATTCTCAGCGGCTCTCCTTCATTAATGAAATAGGCAAAATTATTTCCATTTTGCTTTACCGCCTGTTATTTTCTGATGTTCTTATGAGGGGAAGGCCTCAGCCTCTCTGCCCTCTTGCTAGCTTTCCAGAGGAACTGGCTGGCCACTGTGTGAGACAGGAATACGAATACCTTACCTCTGTTGGAATTCAGGAATATCGGGAACACCAATATTTTTTTCCAGTCCAATATACCTGAATCCAAAAAAATCTGATTTTTTTTTGTGTGCATACCCCTATCTATCCACTTGCTGTACACCATAAATAGCATGTAGACCTCTATCATCTCACACCTCAGTTGCCTTCTTTCTAACCCAAAACCCCCAGATCTTTTAGCCTTAAGAACATAAGAACATAAGAGAAGCCAATGTTGGATCAGGCCAATGGCCCATCCAGTCCAACGCTGTCACACAGTGGCCAAAAATACCAGGTGCCACCAGGAGGTCCACCAGTGGGGCCAGGACACTAGAAGCCCTCCCACTATTGCCCCCCCCCCCAAGCACCAAGAATACAGAGCATCACTTGCCCCAGACCGAGAGTTCCTATCTGTACCTTGTAACTAATGGCCACTGATGGGCCTGTGTTCCATATGTTTATCTGATTCCCTCTTGAAGCCATCCATGCTTGTGGCTGCCACCACCTCCTGTAGCAGTGAATTCCATGTGCTGATCACTCTTTGGATGAAGAAGTATTTCCTTTTATCTGTTCTAACCTGACAACATGGGACGGATGCCCCAATCTCATGAAAATTTATCAACCTCTTTGATGTGCTTTTCGGGATGTGAGTAGTAGAACTGTATACGGCATTCCAAATGTGGCCACCTCATGAACTTACATGCAGGTGCTACAGTGTTGATAGTATAATTCTCAGCTCCTTTCCAGATGATTCCCAGCATGATTTTACCATGTTTATTGCCTCTGCATACTGATGTGAGCTATACAGCAGAACCCCGAGGTCCTTTGGTCACTACTGTTCAAACTGTATCAATGAGTATGTGAAATAACATTTTTTCTTTGCTTGCATCACTTTGCATTTATTTACATTGAATTTAATTTGCCATTTCACCTAGTCTGAAAAGGTCATTTTCTGATTTCACCATCCAGAAGAATTGGGTGCCATTCTCAAACTTCACTATCTCACTGCTCACTCACAGTTCCAGGTCATTTATGAATAAATTAATAATATTGGTACTAACATAGATGGTGTGTGTGTGGCTCTACTGCTCACTTCCCTCTATTTTGAAAGTTATCTATTTATTCCCACCTTCTGCCTCCTGTTTTCTGACCACTTGTCCATCCATAAAAGGTCACATTATCCCATGACTGATAAGTTTACTCCAGAGCCTTTGGTGAGGCAGATTGACAAATGCTTTTTGGAAGTCCAGTGTTTTTTTTTAAAGAACTCTTCAATGTGCATCATCTGAACTCTACAATATATTTTGTTTTTAATTTGTGAATTAGATGGAGAACTTTATGCAAGCCACCCTGAGCCTGCCTTGGTAGGGAGGTTGGGATATAAACAAACAAACAAACTTCTTTGGCTACTTCTATTTCACTCATTCTTCACACCTGAAAAATATGTTTCAGGACACACATCTTTCCAACATCTTTCACAGTGAAGGCAAATGAAAAGGTTCTCAATCTCCCTATCCTCTTTCTGCAATCTTCTCACACCCTTGTAATCTAATGGACCAGCTACAGTCTCAGATGGTCTGTCCTTAGTGGTGGAGTGTATTAGTTGGCATATAGTAATCCCCAGTCTTAATCCCTGGCATCAACCCGCAGCAAAGCCCTCAGCCTCTTACCCTCAAGAACCTTAGATAGGACAGAATCAAACTAGATGGATGAAAAGCCTAAACTTAATGCGCAATGATTTAATATGCTTATTTCATTGTTGTTTTTAATTAGTCCAGTGTTTGTCAAGACATTCATTTACCCCAGTTATATACAATATATTTTGTTTTTAATTTCTTAATTAGATGGAGAACTTTATGCAAGCCACCCTGAGCCTGCCTTGGTAGGGAGGTTGGGATATAAACAAACAAACAAACTTCTTTGGCTACTTCTATTTCACTCATTCTTCATAGCTGAAAAATATGTTTCAGGACACACATCTTTCCAACATCTTTCACAGTGAAGGCAAATGAAAAGGTTCTCAATCTCCCTATCCTCTTTCTGCAATCTTCTCACACCCTTGTGATCTAATGGACCAGCTACAGTCTCAGATGGTCTGTCCTTAGTGGTGGAGTGTATTAGTTGGCATATAGTAATCCCCAGTCTTAATCCCTGGCATCAACCTGCAGCAAAGCCCTCAGCCTCATATCCTCAAGAACCTTAGATAGGACAGAATCAAACTAGATGGACAAAAAGCCTAAACTTAATGCGCAATGATTCCATATGCTTATTTCATTGTTGTTTTTAATTAGTCCAGTGATTATCAAGACATTCATTTACCCCAGTTATGACAGGTGACCCCAAAACAGCATGCTACAGTGCACCCTGCAAACAGCTGGAGCCATGACTAATGATCTTGAATGACAGTTACCAAAAGAGTCATATTGTGAGCAGAGACAAACAGAATCAGCTAGAGATTGGTGATGTGATGAAAGACAAACAATAACAAACAATGTCAGACAAAGATTGCCAAACAGCTTAGGAACAGAAATGCCCTATCCATTGCTGAGCAGACTTAAGAAAATGAAGATGAATGACACCAGATGTTGATTGTTGATTACTGAATGAATAAAGAAAATGAGAAAAATCCAGAGGGTTTTTTTAATGCACGTATTCCAGGCAATGCAAAAGGTCTGTACAATAAACTTTTTGTTGCTTCCCTTACAATTACAGGCTAATAATTTTCCTTTTGAAAGCACTGCCTTGTGTTGAGGGAAACCCAGGACCCTTAGATGTTTATCTGGAATCCTTCAGTGTGAACATCTGTAGTGAAGGTCAGTGAGGTGGATCAAAACATGTCTTCTGTTGGCAAAGGGGAGGTCAATTTTCATTGATTCCTACCTCCCACTACACACATTCCCCACTTCAACCCAAGCTATTACTGGAAGGCATGGTTTTAGGCAGTGGGAAACTGCTTCTGTAAGTCATGGGTACCTACCGTATAGACATTTTCATCCTCATGGACCCCTTTAGCTATGTTTAAATCTACCTTGTGTTTAAAAGCTGTTTGAAGGCTGGATGCAAAAACAGCTCTGATGGTGGAAAGCACAGCTCTGCCCAGGCCTGTGTTTACCCCCCTTTTCTCAGGGCTGATGACATCATTAACTCTGCTCTGCCTTTTCTTCACCTCTTCCTGCCCTTCCCCCTCAGCCTTCAAGTACAGGCGTGTCCAGTTTGCTCACTACCAGAAGATGTTCCTTGTTGACAACCCTGAGTCCATTTTTGGGTTACAGCAAATGATGATGATGATGGTGGTGGTGGTGGTGATGATGAATTATTGTTGTTATTATTGTAGTAATGCTGGTGGTGGTGGTGGTGATGAATTATTGTAATAATAATCACAATCACAATCATAATCATTTCCACACACACTCGCAAACATTCTCTGTAGCATTGCCAGGCTGCAGAACCAAACCCCTGGGAGGAATCTGGAGGCAGAGCCTGGTCCCCTATGTCACATCTGGTGGGAGGGGGGTTGTTTGTTTGTTTGTTTTACCAGCAATCATCTATTAAGTTTAGGGATGCCAGCCTCCAGGTGGGACCTGGGGATCCGCCAGAGTTACAGCTGATCTCTAGACTACAGAGATGAGTTCCCATAGAGAAAACGGATGTCTTGGAGGGGTCCCTGCACTGGGGTCCCTGCACTCCCCAGGCTCTATTTCCAAATCTCCAGGAGTTTCCCAAACAGAATCTGGCCACACTCACCCCCACATACCCCACTGGTAGCCGGGGGGGGGGGGTGTCACAGCAACCCTAATTAAGTTTAATGGTGGAGTGGAGACTTCAGCCCATATCTCTGAATAGTCTGAAACTCTAACCACCATTATCTGATGAAGGAAGTTTTGACTTTCAAAAACTCAAATCCTGAAAATCTGATTGGCTTCTAAGGTGCCACTGGACTCGTATCTAGCTGTTCTACTGTGGGCCAACACAGCTACCCGCTGAAACTATCTAACCACCATGTTGCTGCTCCATATCTGTATAGAGAGCCAGTTTGGTGTGGTGGTTAAGAGTGGCGGACTGCAATCTGGAGAACTGGGTTTGATTGCCCACTCCTCCACATGCAGCCAGCTGGGTGACCTTGGGCCAGTCCCAGATCTCTCTGAGCTGCTCTCAAGTGCAGTTCTTTCACTCATCTCCACCTACCTCACAGGGTGTCTGTTGTGGGGAGGGGAAGGGAAGGAGATTGTAAGCCGCTCTGAGACACCAAGTAAACGGTGGGATATAAATCCTCCTTCTTCTCTTCCTTCTCCTCCTCCTCTTCTTCTTCAAGCTGCACATGGAAATGTTGCTGTTCATTACCTTTTTCCTTCGTATCCCATAACATGATACAGAAAGTTAATTTTAACTAGGCATTTGTGCAGCATCCTATTACAGCAGAAAGTATGAACACCTCTCCCCCCAAAAAATTGATTAAAAAGATAGAACAACTGAATTATTTTTTAACATGACAGTTAAGCACTGCATCCTGGCAAACATCACTCCAACTTTTATTCAAGGGGTAAGGATGTTTCCTACTCAATGGTGCTGGAGCGATGCATTTTGCATGCAATATTTTATTCTGTTCTGGAATGTCACTAATTAATTTGAATGGTGAAGCACTGCAAAAATAAAAACAGAAAACATGTTATGCAACACTTAGCTCCATTGAGCCATTCAGCGGTGTGATTGTTAACTGTTCCTTCCCATTCCCATTGTGTTCAGATCCTTAAATTGGCTCAGGACTACAGATGGCCCCGTTTTGGTATCGCCATTAAGCCTCTCCTGTCGTAAACTGCTAACTGCTGCATTGTGAGCCCCAAGATCTAAAGCAGCTCGTTTGCTATGGAAAGTTAATTAATATTTTCCCCCATTTTGATGGAACACTTATCTTCAAATACAGGCATCTACGGCCTGTAAGGAGAGAGGAACTGAACTGTAGTTTACAGTAGGGGTAAACAAGTCTGAAAAAGAAATCTAGACTCTATAATCCTTTGACCTTTTTTTTTTTTTGCAAATGATACCCGACAACTTCTATTGAGGAAGACTCAGCATGGGTTCTGAAAGAGAAGATCTTGTCTCACTAACCTGTTAGTGTTCTTTGAGGGAGTAAACAAACATGTGGACAAGGGGGAGCGAATAGATGTTGTTTACCTTGACTTCCAGAAAGCTTTTGATAAAGTTCCTCATCAAAGGCTCCTAAGTAAGCTCAATAGTCATGGGATAAAAGGACAAGTCCTTTTGTGGATCAAAAACTGGCTAATTAAAAGGAAACAGAGAGTGAGTGTTAATGGACAATTTTCTCAGTGGAGGGAGATAAGCAGTGGGGTACCGCAGGGATCAGTACTCGGTCCGATGCTTTTTAACTTGTTTATTAATGATTTGGAGTTGGGAGTAAGCAGTGAAGTGGCTAAATTTGCAGATGACACAAAGTTGTTCAGGGTGGTGAGAACCAGGGAGGATTGTGAGGCACTCCAAAGGGATTTGTCGAGGATGGGCGAGTG
The DNA here is from genome assembly GCA_029233225.1 of Lepidodactylus listeri. Lineage (NCBI taxonomy): Eukaryota > Metazoa > Chordata > Lepidosauria > Squamata > Gekkonidae > Lepidodactylus > Lepidodactylus listeri. The sequence goes on from JARCFY010000005.1 coordinate 25,139,252, forward strand.
GGCATCAACATAGCAAGTGGGGTTTAATGTGGCCAAGTGCAAAGTGATGCACATTGGAGCCAAAAATCCTAACTATAAATACACGTTGATGGGGTCCGAACTGGCGGAGACTGACCAAGAGAGACATCTTGGAATCATAGTAGATAACTCAATGAAAATGTCGAGACAGTGTATGACTGCAATGAAAAAGGCCAGTGCTATGCTGGGGGTTATTAGCAAGGGAATAGAAATCAAATCAGCCAGTATCATAATGCCCTTGTATAAATCAATGGTGCGACCTCATTTGGAGTACTATGTACAGTTCTGGTCGTCACACCTCAAAAAAGATATTATAGCATTGGAAAAAGGGCAGAAAAGGGCAACTAAAATGATAAAAGGGTTGGAACACTTTTCTTGTGAAGAAAGGTTGAAGCACTTGGGGCTCTTTAGCTTGGAGAAATGACGGCTGAGGGGTGACATGATCGAGGTTTATAAGATTATGCATGGGATAGAGCAGGTAGAGAAAGAAGTACTTTTCTCCCTTTCTCACAATACAAGAACTCATGGGCACTCCATGAAATTGCTGAGCAGTCGGGGTAGAACAGATAAAAGGAAGTACTTCTTCACCCAAAGAGTGATTAACACGTGGAATTCACTGCCACAGGAGGTGGTGGCGGCTACAAGCATGGACGGCTTCAAGAGGGAATTAGATAAACATATGGAGCAGAAGTCCATCAGTGGCTATTAGCCACAAAGTATAGATAGGAACTCTCAGTCTGGGGCAAGTGATGCTCTGTATTCTTGGTGTTTGGGGGAACAACAGTGGGAGGGCTTCCTGCCCCCACTGCTGGACCTTCTGAGGGCACCTGGTGTTTTTGGCCACTGTGTGACAGAGTGTTGGACTGGATGGGCCATTGGCCTGATCCAACATTGGCTTCTCTTATGTTCTTATGTTCTTAACTTCATTTCGATGAAGTAAGGTTACCATGGGCATGAAATAAGGTCACCACGAGGAACTTTCCACATAGTGATTTGAGCGGAAATTCACATTTTAGGCATATCCATTCTGAATCAAGCTGGGAGAAGGTTGCTTATTACAATTACGACCATTCTGTATCAGCGGGATGACATGAGTGTGAGTGAGAGAAAGAGTGTGCAGGGGACATCAGCAACAGTGGGCCCTGCCAGAGAATTTGGGTCCTGGCAGCTGCCCTACCTTGGCATATGCTGATGCCAGCCCTGCCACTCAGATTTTAAACAATAATGCTAAACCAAAGCCACATTTCCACAGCATACACAAATATTATCTCATCTAAAATGAGAGAAGAGGGAGAAGAGAAAACAGGAAGAGATCGGATTAATAACCCACCCTTCACTCAGTCTCAGAGCAGTTTACAATCTCCTTCCCTTCCTCTCCCCACAACAGACAACTTGTGAGGCAGGTGAGGCTGGGAGAGCATTCTCTGTAGCATTGCCAGGCTATAGAACCAAACCCCTTGAGAGAACTGCTCTTGAGAGAACAGCTCTGAGAGAACTTGTGACTGACCCAAGGCCATACCAGCAGCTGCATGTGAAGGACTGGGGAATCAAACTCGGTTCTCCCAGATTAGAGTCCATGCTCTTAACCACTGCACCAAACTGGCTCTCTAGACATAGAACGATGTGTGAGTCAACGTCACCCAAAGAACTTGTTCAAAAGCCATTGGCACTTCAGGTTGGGTCCTCCAGTGAAAGATAATGCATCCTGCTGAAGGCAATTGTCCAAACCGACTCATTCCAGTTTAACTGGGTTTTGGAGAGTTGTCTCTATGTGATCAGCACTGGGTGCAGGCTGGTTCAATAGCAGAGCCAATTATCCTCCTGTGCATCTTTCCGGTGGCAAATAGCCTGCCAATCAGTCTCTGCCAAAGAACAAAGGATGCCTGTGCTTATTGGCCACCAGCAAAGTTCTGTTCTAGGGCTGCCAACCTTCAGGTGGTGGCTGGAGATCTCCTAGGTTTACAGCTGATCTCCAGGTGGCAGTAATCAGTTCACTTGGAGAAAATGGCCACTTTGGGAGGTGGGTGCTGTGGCATTATACCCCAAAGCCCACTCTCCTCAGACTCCACCCCCTAAATCTCCAGGTATTTCCTAACCTGAAGCTGGCAACCCTACATCTGTTTAAACCCTGCCGTGATGAATGTACTTCTGTCAAAGAGAGCTCGTTTTGCCATTAATGCACCGTATTTATTAAATCATGTCTTTCATCAATATTCTAATTGTGCTATACTTTCCCTGATCATTTAATTATCCACACATTTCCCCCCCCCCTCCCGTACCAGATGCTATCTCATGCGCTGTACGTGCATCCAACTGCTCTTGTAATATTTTCCCTTTCATGGAAACCACACCACATCTTGCTGAGAGAGAGCACTTGTATTTTTCATTCCCAGAATTAATCAGCTTATTAAGGCTTATTAAATACAAAACCCTCGGTGAAGAAAAGGCATTGTTATGTAGTTCAAAGTTATAAACATGCCAACGGCTGTTGAAACGGCAAAAAATAATGCTGCTCCACGGCACATTCTGTCACCAGCTTCTGCTTAAAGGCTGATTTTAGCCGTGTGTAAAGGTGGAAACTGCAGGAGAACGAATGGCTCTTGTTTGCACTGTCTAGCTTCCATTGCAGATGCCCAAAGACCAGCTCATCAGCCTATGGTCGGTGGGTTCCTGATTCATAGAACAGGCGAAGGCACTGCCAGTTCCACAAGTTAAGTATCTTTCTCTTGGGCCTTTCCCCCATTTTACCAGCACCTCAACATTCCGATTAGGAGGCAAAGCCAAGGAAAAGTGGAGAATGGTGGAAAGTTCAAGTCAACCCTGCAAGCAGGGACAATCATAAGAGGAGATAGAGGAGTCATTTGTTTTTTATTTACTTCATTTGTACTCTGCCTTTCTCCCCAGCGGGGGGCCAGAGCAGCTTACTTTTCTCTCTTCTCCCCCATTTTATCCTTGCAAGAACTGAGGGATGCCAGCCTCCAAGTGGAACCTGGGGATCCCCCGAAATTTCAGCTCATCTCCAATCTATAAAGATCAGTCCCCCTGGAGAAAGCGGATGCTTGGGAGGGTGGGCTCTATGGCATTGCACCTCACTGTCTCCATCTCCAAATCTTCAGAAGCTTCCCAACCTGGATCTGGCAACCCTACAATCTCCTGCTGGCGGCCAGGGGAGACCTGGCAACTTTACAACCATCCTGTGATGCAAGTTAGGCCGGGAGTGTGCATCCAAGCAGGTTTCTATGGGAGATAGGGTTGCCAGGTCTGGGTTGGAAAACACCTGGGGACTTTGGGGGTGAAGCCAGGAGAGGGTGGGGTTTGGGGAGGGGAGGGGCCTCAGCATGGTGCAATGCCATGGAGTCCACCCTTGAAAGCAGCCATTTTCTCCAGGGGAGCTACTCTCTGTCAGCTGGAGATCAGTTGTAAAAGCGGGAGATCTCCAGGCCCCACCTGGAGACTAGCAACCCTAATGGCAGAGTGGGGATTCACCCTAGGTCTCCCAGATTGTAGTCTGACAGCAAAGAGGGGGCCCTTCAGATTTAGAAAGGTGTGAATTTTTCAGCAATCAATAAGTTTCAGAACTTGTTTTTATGCCCGTCGTGACTGGACCAAAATGTTAGATGCTCTCTCTCTCTTTTTAAAATTTTTGCACTGTCTGGGGTCTCAAAAGCTTGAAATGGCCTGGACATCTCTGAACCTGTGAAAGGGTCTGCATGTACACACACTGTCTGTTGTTCCATGCTTGCACATGCCAACCCCACAACAGTGGGACTGTGTACAGCAACTAACGGCAGCTTCCAAGTGGGGCCTGGGGATCTCCCAGGTTTACAATCTCCAGAGATCAGCTCAATTGGAGGAAATGGCTACTTTGGATGATGGACTCTGGTATTATACCCCTCCCCTTCCCAATTCCAGTTACCCCAGGTTCTCCCCCCAAATCTCCAGGAGTTTCCAGACTTGGAGTTGGCAGCCCAAGCTAACAATGAGTTGAGAATCCCATGTTTGCCACCAACTACTTTGTTCTGCTTAAAAGGAATGTGAAGGAAGAAGGGGAAAAAACTGGCGAAGAAAGGTGCCAGGTGGAGCATAATGACATCGTGTCAGTGGTAAATAGGTTTCCTCTGAAATGCAATGGCAGAAAATTTAGCATTTTTTCCCCAGAGAGATGCAAAAGAAATGAAAATAACATGTCAATACATTTATTTTTTTTCCCTCACAGCAGCTACATTTCAGGTGGTGGTTGCCCTTTCTAATGGGAGCAGTTTGACAGCCCACTTTTCCAAAGGTGGCTTAAACACTTCTAATGAAAAAGAATGTGCAGAAATTAGCGGCATTAAATGGTTTGAATTTTCATTTGCAGAATTATGGAAATGGGAGATGTCAAATTGCTATGAGGTCTTCTCATCCACTATAAGCTAATCACCACTCTAACATTTCCCACTTCCAACTTGCATTTTTTTTTTGGTTGGATGATTGTTAATGATGTTTTCTAACGATCAATTTGGTGGCCCCGAGGCAAACCAACAGGGCACTGCAACAGGTCCACCTGTAGACCACATAGGGGTGCTCTGCATACCAAGAGGACTCCCTAGGGATGCAAAACAACATGAAGCTGTAAACACTCCTGGTGAGGGAGGTGAATGCACTCCATGGGTTCATGGAAAGAGAAAGTTAGGAGCAATTGAAAGCCCTAACGGTATAAAAGCAAAAGAGCAGGAAATTGGCTCTTGAGGGCTCAACATCAGCACTCCTACTTAAATACAAAAGAAGGCCAGTAATACTCAGCTAGCACATGGATGAGGTGCTGCTCTTCTTCAACTGTAGCATCTCATTCTTGTTATACATTGCAAGTCTGTATGTTTGTTGGTGGCTGACACGATGACTTAGCATCAGACATGTAATGGTAGTTTTATTGATTGGCTTAATCCATTTATATCTTGCCTTTCCCCTCAGTGAAGACCCAAAGAGTCTTAGATCATTCTCCTATCCTCCATTTTATTCTTAGAATCCTCACATTTTATCCTGTGAGGTAGGTTAGGTTGAGGGAGTGTGACTGGCCCAAGATTCACCAGCGCGCTTCCATGGCATGACTAGGGATTCAAACCCAGGTTTCCCACATCCTAGTCTGACACTCTTAGCCACTACACCACATCGACTCTCCAGCTTTGTGCCTCTTCAGTTTGGGTCAGCCCTTTCCTGCTTCTGATTGTGTCATTTGAGGAGAAGTGTTTCAGTACTTCCTATACAGTTTCCCTCAAACACACCACTGTGAAAATTACATCTAGCCATATAAGTCAGGGGTGGTGTCAGACATAAGGCCCGGGGGGCACATTCTGCCCATCCAGGGCTCTTATGTGGCCTGTGAGCAACTAGTGCAAGAGAGGAAGTGCTGGAGGGGAGTGGGCAGAGCCACTCCATTGTGGCTTCAGCATGGCAGAACAACCTCAACTGCAGCAATCAAGCTCGTGGGACCATCTGCCCAGCACTGCACTGCTGCCTCTCCAGTCTACCTGAAAGAGCACTTTCGAGAACTGCTCATGAGAGAATAGCTCCGAAAGAATTTATGACTGACCCAAGGCTGACATTCTGAGATTTTTTTCCCTTTTCCGTGAGCGGCAGCCCATTTTTAAACTATGTAGAGGTCTTTGGGAGTTGGTTCCTGTATTACTGTCTCTGGAGAAATAGTCTGTAAAGTATATCTTAGGAGGGCTCCTGCTTTATACTCTTTGCTAGTATTTCAGTATACTGAGGAAGTCCAAACAAAATGAAGAATCAGGCCAGCATCTTCATATCTTTGTGGCTGGATACTTCTCTTTAGTCTTTGTACCTGTGGAGTAATATATTGTATAAGGGTTCAGATACCTGGATACTTTGGTCTTTGTACATATTGTTCGCATTGTATAAAGGTTTAGAGCTTCATGGCTGGATATTTTTCTTTGGTCTTTGTACGTGCAGAGTAATACATAAAGGTTTGGATACCTGGATATTTTGGTCTTTATACTCATATAATAGTACAGTAGTACACATTGCTTGTACTGTAAAAGGTTTAGACCTGGAGTATATTATTGTATATTATGTTGTATTCCTTGCTTATTGCATTTTGTATCTAAATAGATTTCTCTGAGTTATTTACAGGTCTTTTTGCTGACCCAGGGTCACGCCAGCAGCTGCATGTGGAGGAGTGGGGAATCAAACCCAGCTCTCCCAGATTAGAGTCCATGCTTGTACCCACCACACCAAACTGGCTCTCAAAAGTGACTCTATAGGCACTAGTGAACATAAAAACAGCATAGGAGAGGACCAGGGCTATTTTGGGGCCGAAACACACCAGAACACCGTTCCGGTTGGCGCCCGGCCCTCCCCGCTGGCAGGAAAGCACCCCACATGCCCAGTCTCCATGCGGAGATTGGGCATTGGGCGTCTTCTTGCTCAGCGAATGAGGTGGGGGGGTGCAAGGAGGCATTTAAATGCCTCCCCCTGGCTTCCTCTGCCCACCTGCAGAAGTGGGCGAGCAGAAGAAGCCCATCAGAGGGCCCCCCCCTCGCGCTGTTCCTAGCTCGTTCACCAGGCGAACAAGCTAGGAAAGGCATGGGGGGCAGGGAGGCATTTAAATGTCTCCCACTGGCTTCCTCTGCTTGCAGAGCCCCCCCCCCCATTCCTAGCTCCCTCTGGCTTCCTCTGTCTGCCCGCCTGGCAGTCTGACAGCAGGAGGAGTGGGCTCTGTTGCTCACCCTGCCTCACCTCCTTAGCCTGCCTGCTCCTGACAGCCCTCATTTGGCAGGCGATCCACTTGCTGGCCGCCTGGTTGCGTCTCTCCCCACCCAAGCCTGCAGACCGAGGTGAGCAGCACCAGTTATCCACCGGGGCTGGGTGGGCAGTCAAGCCCCTTGCCTCTGGGCAGCATAGCTCCCCCCTCTCTACCCACGCTATTCTGCGCCAGGTCCAGTCTTGCGCCCCTAAACAACCAGCCGCACACCATCTCAGAGTTCAGCCAAATCGACCCCCTCAACTAAAGAAGCTCCTTTCCGCCCTGTCTGCCTTTGCACCCTCTCAGCCTCTAACAATTAGCAATCTCCCCCCTCCCCGCCCAGCAGAAGTCACAGCATTTGCTAGTTGCCCCTGTGGGTGTCCAGCACTTTCTCAGCGTCTCTCGTGGGTCCCTCCGTTTCTGGGCACACCTGCCTGTCATTTCCCCCTCCACTGTCCCTGCATAGCCATTCACATCTCCCCTCTCTTGTCTTCCCTGCTGACAATGCCCACTCCTCTTCTGGAGCCCCCCCCCCTCAAGCACAGGGGCACAGGCAGGTGGGTGGCAGAGGTTTTGCTCGGTGTGCAGCCTGCCCTCCTCATTGCTTTCCTTTCCTGGAGCTCTGATCTTTCTCTGCACGCTGCAGCTGTTCCTGATCCACAGTCAGAGCAATGAAAACAGCCCTGATTGCTAGCTGCTGGCTTCAAACCATGGCATTTGCTGTGCTGGAGCTGGGCTTCAACATTTAAAGGCATGAGTTTCTACTTTCTATACTGTGTCCCTTTATTTTTTGTGAATCCTAAAGGTACAGAAGCAATTCTCAGTTCTTCAGAGGCAGAGTGCAATGTCAGTCATAACTTTGTAACAGACTGTAAACTGAAATGCTGAACATAAAGTGATGCTCAATCTTGTGTGATCTGGCTAAATCCCCCCCCCCCCCCAAATCACTCTCCTTTCCCCATCAGCACTTATTTGGAATGGCTGTTTGATCCTGGTCTGTTTTTGGCTCTGGTGCAGCTGCCCTTGCTCCCACCTTTATTTTTGGAGGTCTCTCCTTCTCTCCCCCCCCCCACTAATACTTAGTCCTTGGAGGCAGAGGGTTGAGTCTCCGCCTTTCCAGGGTCTGCCAGGGTTTCCCAGGGCTGCCAGCTCTGGGCTGGAGACACCTGGAGATTTTGGGGATAGAGCCTCTGAAGGGAGGGGTTTGGGGAGGGGGGTGAGACTTCAGTGCGATATAATGCCTAAGAATCATCCTCCAAAGCATCCATTTTCTCCAGGGGAACTCATCTCTATCACTTGGAGATCAGTTCTAATTCTGAGAGATCTCCAGGTCCCACCTGGAGGTTGTCAGTTCTGTTTACTCCTCCAGCTTCTGGACCTTTAAAGTTCAAGCCTCCCCCCCCCCCCCCTTACTGTCCCATAGTGACTTTTTTTCTCTCCTTTTAAGAGTTCATTGTCAGCCGTGCCTTTGGTGATTTCTACCTCATCCCTAATTTCCCTTCTCTAATCTGCTCCTTCAAAGCTCTGGACTGTTTAGCTCTCCACTACCACCAGTTTTTTTACTTTCCCTGAGAACTCATCTCTGTGTGACTTCTCTGCTCCAGTTGGATCTGCACAATTTAGAATATTGCTCTATTGTTATAATAATTCCCATCCTGGATTATTTCCACCATTGCGCTGTACCCACATACACCCCATGTCCTTTGCCACTGATTTCACTGGGTTTTCCACAAGTTTGGTCCCCTCTTCTGTCTTCTCTTTAGACTTAGTAGTTTCTGCCTTAAGCTTATCCCCATGTTTGAGTCATTTTTGCCCCAGTCTCCTGATATCTTGTTCCTCTGCTGGCTATTTCTCTTCATGTGGCTGCTTTTGAGGCATATGTTGCTTTCACACATACTGAACAATGCACTTTCAACACACTTCACAACTGGATTTTACTGAAATGGCAAAATCCACTTGCAAATTATTGTTAAAGGGCATTGAAAATGGATTGAAAGTATAGCATTCAGCATGAGTAGACAGATTGTGTCCCTTCTAAATTCATGCTCTGCATTTTCCATCTATCCTGCTATATCTCTTCATTATTCTTGTCTTGAGTACCATGTCTCTGATCTTCTGTTAAGGCCACGATTATCCATTCTGTTCAACCGCACTCTCTTTCTTAGAATATTCCTTCCCTCCTCTCTGTTCCACTCACATTTAATGACTGACCATGACCAGATAATATGAAACTTCTTAATGAATTCTGCTTCAAGAGTTTCACACTGGAGTCTCCCTTTGAAGTTGTTTTATTGAAGGATGGCAGCTTTCACAACAGCAGTGCTTTGTTGAGGAAGACTGAAATGTTCCCCCACTGATTTCTGAGTATCATGATTTCAAATGTCAAATTTCCATCCATTTATTCTTTTCCGCAAACAGCAACCTATTTGTCCAAGCTAGGTAGCAGAAAGGCGTTGTGTTGATGAATGAACCAGAGACAATAATGTTGAAGTAAATAGGTCCTGTGAGCATGTTGCCTGAGAGTATATGGGGAAATAGTTGGCATCTTGTTAGAGATGTAACAGTAATGGAAATCTTGAAGCCATGGATGGTCTTTTTTTGGTGCTGTAACACCATAAAGTATTGTTTATCCCATAGATAGCATATTAAATTGTACTCCTTTGGCATATTTCTCGAATATAAAAACAGAAATGTCCTGTTTTCTACAAGCAAAAGGGAGCTGCTAACCATTGCACCCTGTGCTAACACACATAGCTGCCTTATACTGAATCAGTCCATCAGTCCATTGAGGTCAGTATTGCCTACACAGACTGGCAGTGGCTCTTCAAGGTCTCAGGCAGAGGTCTTTCATAGCACCTACTACCTGAGTGGTCCAACAGTGGAATGGGCTTCCCAGGGAGGCGGTGAGCTCTCCCTCACTGGCAGTCTTTAAGCAGCGACTGGACAAACCCTCGTCAGTGATGCTGTAGGTTGATCCTGCATTGAGCAGAGGGTGGGCTGTGTGGCCATCTGGAGGGCAGCCACCCAGCGGCAGAGTGGGTATTTAAATTAGAATTTTGTAAGAAAGAAGTGACTTTAGAGGAAGAGGTGGGTTTGGGGGAGTACCCAGAAAGTGACATCATAGAAAGAGGTGGGGTTTTGGTGCAGTGTGCTGGAAGTGACATCAGAAGGAGTGGAGCTTGGGAAGTGCCATCACTTGACCGGGAAGTGACATCACAGGATATGACATCACAAAAGAAGCAAAAGATGGGTGTGGCTGAAGAACCACACTTCTGGTAACATAGAGGTGTAGCCTAACATGCTAATGAGCTGCATTGTCAGGGGTTTGGCCCAACATGCTAATGAGTTTCTGCTGTTGAGTGTGGCCTATTATGCTAATGAGTTCCTGCTGGGCTTTTTCTACAAAAAGAGCCCTGGAGATAGGGCTGCCAAGTCCAACTTGGGAAATATCTGGGGTCTTTGGGGGTGGAGCCAGGAGACTTTGGGGGTGGAGCCAGGAGAAAGGAAGTGACATCATTTTGTGATGTCACATCCTGTGATGTTGCTTCCACATGCTGACACATGAACTCATGAAGTTTCCTAATCCTGAATCAGGCCATTGGTCCATCAAGGTCAGTATTGACTACTCAGACTGGTAGTGGCTCTCCAGGGTCTCAGGCTGAGATCTTTAATGTCACCTATTACCTGATCCTTTTTTAGCTGAAGAGGCTGATACCTCCTGCATGTCAAGCAGATGCTCTATCACTGAGCAACGGCCCTACTGAATCCTTCCTCATCTCGGCAGAATATGAAGCACTAAGTGCTACACAAGTGCTAAATATGATTTTCATATCATAAGAACAGGAGAGAAGCCACAGTGGATCGGCCCATCCAGTACAGCCCATCCAGTACAACACTCTGTGTCACAACAGTGGCCAAAAATACCAGGTGCCCTCAGGAGGTCCAGCAGCGGGGCCAGAACTCCAGAAGCCCTCCCATTGTTGCCCCCAAGCACCAAGAATGCAGAGCATCACTGCCCCAGACAAAGGGTTCCATTTAGACCTTGTGGCTATAATAGCCACTGATAGACCTCTGCTGGATGGGGACAGAGAGAGAGAGAGAGACAGACAGACAGTCAGCTTTTTCACTTACTCTTGCCCAATTCCCAGGCTTTATTTCTGGCCCTTGTTTCACCCAGCTGTTGTCCATGTAAGTCCCATAACTTCTCCCCCCCCCAGCATAGGCTTTTTGGTGGCTAAAGAGGACCTTTGTCCTCCCCTTTTCGCCAGCAGAAAAGCTAGTTGGATCCATCCCTAACTTAAAATACCGGTTACTTGATGTACAAATGCTTTTAAAAATGCAGATTTTTACTGCTGGGGGGGGGGGGGGGGACATGGTTGAAAGAAACAGCAAATTGGCATAAAAATGAGGAATCCCAACTTTTATTTGCAGAAGGGAAATGAGGATTGGGGGGACCCAAACAGTCACGACAAGACATTTTAAACAATCCCACTCCCAGACCTTCTACAGGCAACCTCTCCTTGTGATGTTTACCTCTTTGGAAGTGACAGTTTATTCCTTTGACAAAACCACAGTGGACAGACAGACAGAAAAAAGAAAGAGGGGGAGGGGGAGAGACAGAGAAGGAAAAGAGCTCGCAGACACCAACTTACCCCAGCAGTTTACTCAGTAGCAACCTTGCACGGAAGCCCTTCAGTAGAAAGAGCTTAGTCCCTCCTTAATCTCTGGGCGGGGCTGTCTTGCTCATCAGCTCTTCCCTTTTAAGAAGTTCAAGAGGCCAGCAGGGCAGGCTCCGAGGTTCCCCTGCTGGCAGCCATTTTGTCCCCCCGGTGGCCAATTTTGGAAAAGCGGGGGAAAGCTTTAAAAATCGGTGTTTCCCCCGCTCTACCGGGGGACTTGGCAGCCCTACCTGGAGAGGACGATTGATACTGGTCACAAGCCAGGATTGTCAGATTGCTCCTATAGCAAGCAACCTTCCCTCTCCCAAGTGCTGGCCCCTGCTGGCATTCAACAGAGCAGTGGGAGCACAAAAGGGGTGGGGGAGAAACAGCATTGCATGATGCCATGACATAACTTCCAGTGTAGTATCCAGAAGTAAGGAAGACTAGGAAATCCTACATCATTGCCCATTGGAGTGATGATATTTCTGGGTACTCAGCTGGAAGTGGCATCACACAAGGGCGTAGACTTTCCAATTTTGGGGAGGGGGGCTGGGGCTGGGCCAGAGACATTACAGGCCATTGTCTCCAGGGGAGGCTCAGCATGTCCTGGAAAAGTTCCGGGGGGAGGGCTCCAGGTCCCCAGCCCCCCTGAAGTTGACGCCTATGATATCACGGCACTGCACAACACTGTTTTGGCCAGTCTCCTCCCCCCGTCCTCCCAAGAGTTGCCAACCCTGGCCTGGTGGTCTTATCAGAAGCAGAAGTGGGAAAGGCAGAAAACTCCTCATTGCATATCTGACACAAAGTCCTCAAGTCATACAGCAATAAATATGAGCACATTCCAATGTGTAGCAAGGCCCCCGACAGCACTGCATATTCAGTCTTGTAAACTCCCCTCCCCACAAAGCTCAAAAGTTTGGGCTGAAATATGTGTGACATATCCACTTTCAAGTCTCTTGTGTAAGTAATGGGGATATATATCCTTCTGTGGAGGTTTTGAAACAGAGGCTAGATGGTCATCTGACAGAAATGCTGGTTCTGTGAACTGAGGCAGATCATGAGATGGAGGGCAGGAAGGGTTGCCTCAGTGCTTAGTTCTCATGGCCCTTTCTTACATGCCCAGGGAAATGCTGATCGCCACTTTGGGGTCAAGAAGCAATTTTTCTCCAGGCCAGTTTTGGCCAGGGATTCTGGGTTGGGGGTTTTTTGGTCATATTCTGGGCATGGAACAGGGGTTACTGGGGGTGTGGGGGGAGGTATTTCTGAATTACCTGCATTGTGCAGGGGGATGGACTAGATGACTCTGGAAGTCCCAGCTCTATGATTCTATGAATATCTATCTGTCTGTCTGTCTCTCTATCTATCTATCTAAAATATAAAATTTTACTAATCCAAATTGCTGCTCAGTTCTATTTCAATTTAGTGGCAGGGAAAAGACAGTAAGAGTAACCTCCTCACACTGCAGATCCCCCTCCCTTCTACTCCTAGGGCACCCCTATAAACCATGTGGGACTACTCAATCAACAGTTTAATTAGTAAAAATCACCCATTCTTTTACTACCAACAAATGTACCCGTCCTGCTAACAAAAGTGCCATTACACTGTCAGAACTCCACCTCTGGATTTATCCCCAACTTTCAAGTTCGTTCCATCTGATATGCATTCAGCATTCACTCCAAACTAACTTTTGTTTGATAACTTTACAGGGACTATTCTGGCACAGCTAAATTCTGGACCGGAGCTACAGTCCTCCCCAATTTGGAAACCAACAGTCAAATAAATTTCCTCTGTTGAGTACCATATATATGATGTAACATACTTCTCTTTGAATATTGTTTGATCTCTTGCCAAAATTTGCCTGTTCGTAGCTGCTATTTGCCATCAATCTCCCTAGAAAGCTAACACTGCAGTCTTTGCATTCATAAACTTTCCCCCTTCCTGCTATCGTTATCTAAGAATGTGAGGATGGGTATGAATACATTTAAATATTCTTTTAACAGGGAGAACTAATGTGGTCAAGATGAATACGTTACCCAAACTCTTTTTTTTTTGTTAATATATATTCCAATCATAGTGTCCAACAAGAGAATTGGATACCATGCCTGAGTTTATTAGGGGATAATAAAAAAAGCCAAGAAATCAGAAGAATGTATTACAGGTGAGGAAACAGAGATTGGCATCCTACATATACTGCAGTATTTATCATGCATATAAATTACTACTGCCGTTAGCCTGGCTTTCGGAGAATGTGTCCATCTCTTATTGTTGATTACTTAATATTAAATTAAATAAAAATATGGCGGGGAAAATCAAAACAAAAAAAAAAGCATTACATTTTGGGTTTTTTTTACCAATTGATTATTTTTCACCTGGGATAAAAAATAGAGCTCAGTTGGTACCAAGTGTATCCCCTTTTGATTCTGCAGTCAATGATGCTACATTCAGTTTGCATCAATATTTAGAAGCCGTAATTGATGCAAAAAGGATGGAACCGAAAGTTACGAGGTTCCATTTGTGAGCAATATAGTTTGGTGTTATGGAGAAATTATACAGCTGATACAACTACATCCTATGAACCCTTTTCAGTCTTATAAAATGATATGGTTTTATAATGTTAATATATTAATGGTGCCACCCTAAACAGAGTTACACCTTTCTAAGTCCACTGAAGTTAATGGGCTTAAAAGGGTGTAGCTCTATTTAGGATAGCACTCTCAATGCCAAATTAAATATTGAGCTGGAAATCTACATAATTTCTTCTGTCTCTTTAACTTTCCATTATTATTAGCCATAATGGAAAAACAGATGCATGACCGGAAAAGATAATTTGACACTTTCCACTATTTTTTCAATGTAAATCTGCCCTCCCATCTGCTATTTACCACAATAGAGAAAACACCACGGGGATTTAAAGCAATGGGAGAATCAATTGTGGATCCCCAATATCTTGTTAAAGGAGAAGGTGCCAAAACAGGATTGCACTGAATATCAAAAAGACAAAAGCAGTGACTACTGAGGAATTACACAACTTTAAGGCTGACGATAAATTCCTTGGCTTTATCATCAACCAAAAGGGAGACTACAACCAAAAAAAATCAGAAAGAGATTTGGACTTGGAAGGACAGCCACAAAAGAACTAGAAGAGATCCTTAAGTGTAAGGAAGTGTTTCAGGAGACCAAGATTGAGATAATTCATGCCATAGTTTTCCTCGTTACTATGTTTGGGTGTGAAAGTTGGACAATGAAGAAAGCTGACAGGAAGAATGTTGATTCATTTGAAATGTGATGTTGGGGGAGAGTTTTAGAGATACCATGGACCAGGGCTCATTTTGTAACAGGAGCTCATCTGCATATTAGGCCACACACCCCTGATATAGCCGATCCTCCAAGAGCTTACAGTAGCCCCTGTAAGAAGAGCTCTGTAAGCTCTTGGAGGATTGGCTACATTAGGGGTGTGTGGCCTAATATGCAAAGGAGCTCCTGCTACAAAATGAGCCCTGCCATGGGTTGCCAAAAAGACAAATAAGTGGGTCCTAGATCAAATCTAGCTTGAATTCTCCCTAGAAGCTCAAATGACTAAACTAAGGCTATTGTACTTTGGTCATATTATGAGAAGGCAAGAATCACTGGAAAAGACAGAACTGCTAAGAAAAGTTGAAGGCAGCAGGAAAAGAGGAAGACCCAGTATGAAGTGGATTGACTTAACGAAGACAACCATGGCCTACAGTTTGCAGGACCTGAGCAAGGCTGCTACTGATAGACATTTTAGAGGCCATTAATTCATAGGGTCTCCATGTTGGAAGCAATTTGACAGCACATAACACACACAATGTCTTGTCCAGCATAGTTAGAAGAGAATTAGCTAAATTTAATAAACAATGGGGGGGATCTTCTCAAAACATATATTTTCAATTTGTGAAAAGAAAGTGGAGGAAGAAGTGAGATAGACTAAAGCCATCTCCTGTTATTGCCATTCATTCATTTGTGACGTGATTATTTTCACATCGCAGTAAGGTAGATGTTAAAAACTAATTTGACAGTGGCAGTAAAATGACACTGCAGCCTACAAGGAAAAAAAATATCTGTAAAGTAGAGGAGTTCCAGTGGTGGTTACAGCCCTTGTCTTTACTGCTGTAAAACACAGACATTAGCAGTGACAAGTTCCATTTAATATGTCAGATCTGGTAGAATTGTCTCCTTATGGCAGCTGATTTCTCCCTCTGACTGCAGACCTCTGATTCTCCATGCTCCTCATTCGGGGAGCATTTTTAGCTGCTGTGGGGGTGAAGAAAATCTTGACTGACAGAAAAGATCAACCGAAATGATCCAAGACTAACAGAAATGATCCATGAGACTTAAGCCAATGGATTCACCCTCACCTTCCACATTTGTACAAGGAGTCAGACAAAGTAAAGTCTGTTATTCCACCTCACAACTACCCATCAGTTGCTTTTAACTGCAGTTTAAAATCATCACAAAATGTTTTATGTAAGGATTTTGGGGGGGAGGAGTCAACATTTCTTTGATAGAATAGATCATCCACACCAGCACTGCTGCAGGACACTATATTGTTTGAGACTTTACAACGGAAATAGTCTAAATATCTGTCATGTGCACCTCCACTCAAATGGTTGGGGTTCACAAAAATTCACAGTGAGCTGTTGGAAGAACAAGGAAAGGAAAATAATAGTGAAACTACAGAACAGAATTAGTGATATTTGTCCAATATGGTTTTACCCTCCTTTCTTGTTTTCCTCCCCTCCCCCCCAAGCCTGCTCAATCAGTCTCAACTTTTGTGACTCCCAGAAGGGATTGAGCATGTTCAAGCCCACCACTTGCTTCCTTAATCTGTGTCCATCTTGCCTTTTTAGAGCCTGAGGAGATGGCATTTGGGCTCTTCTGGGAGATATTAATAACCTGCCCCTATCTTCAGAGACATTCCCAGGGTGCCTTAAGGAGGCGGTGGTGTGACCATTCTTGAAGAAACCATATTTGGACCCTATGGACCCAGCCAACTACTGCCCAGTATCGAACCTTCTGTTCCCGGGCAAGGTAGTTGAGAGAGTGGTAGCCAAGCAGCTCCAGGAGTTCTTGGATGACTCCTCTATCCTGGATCCATTTCAGTTCGGCTTTCGCCTGGGCCACGGGATGGAGACTGCACTGGTCACCCTCACAGATGACCTCCAGAGGCTTCTGGATTGAGGCATGTTAGTGCTGTTGTTGCTACTTGATCTAACAGCTGTATTTGACATGGCTGACTATGACCTTCTGACCCACCCCCCTCACCGATGTGAGGATATGGGGAACTGCCTTGCAGAGGCTGTCCACCTTTCTCCATGGTTAGGAACAGACCGTAGTGCTTGGGGAGAGTGTTTTGCAATGATACCTGATGGTATGTGGTGTCCCATGAGGGGCAATCCTCTCCCTGATGTTATTTAATGTCTACATGCATCCCCTCACCCAGTTAATCTGGGGGTTTGGGCTGCATTGTCACGAGTATGCTGATGACACCCAGCTGTATCTGCTGATGGACTGCTGGCTGGACTCTGCCCCAGACATTTTGGCTAGGACCCTAGAGGCTGTGGCTAATTGATTGCAACAGAGCTGGCTGAAGCTTAATCCAACTAAAATGGAGATCCTGTTCCTGAGTTGTGGGGGATGGGTTTATGAATTCAACTCTGTACCCTTGGTGGGGTGCCATTGACATTAGCACCAAAGGTGAGGAGTCTGGGAGTGATCCTAGATGCCTCCCTTTCTGTGGAGGCCCAGGTCACTAATGTTGATAAACTTTCTACCATCTTCAGCTGGTCAGGCAACTGGTTCCCTATCTTTCCTCCTGGGACTTGGCAACAGTGATCCATGCAATGTTCATTTTCATACTTGATTGCTCTGTGTGGGCCTACCCTTGAACCTGATCTGGAAGCTTCAACTGGTGCAAAATGTGGTGGCACACCAGCTGACTGGAACGCCTGTGCAGATGCTCATTCAGCCAGTGCTGCACCAGTTGCATTGGTTGCTGGTTGAGTAGTGAGTCAAGTTCATGGTTATGATATCAACCTTTAAGGCCCATGTGGCCAGGAGCCAACATACCTGCGGGACTGTCTCTCCCTGTATGTGCCCTGAAGAGCCTTGGGCCTTGGGCTCTTCAGACCAGCACCATCTAGTCCCCAGTCTAAAGGACATCCACCTTGCCTTGACCAGGGCCAGGGCCTTTTCAGTCCTGGTCCTGGCCTGGTGGAACATGCTCCCAATGGAGCTCAGG
The DNA here is from genome assembly GCA_029233225.1 of Lepidodactylus listeri. Lineage (NCBI taxonomy): Eukaryota > Metazoa > Chordata > Lepidosauria > Squamata > Gekkonidae > Lepidodactylus > Lepidodactylus listeri. The sequence continues at coordinate 25,156,938 of JARCFY010000005.1, forward strand.
ACCCTGCAGGAATTGTTGCAGTTCTGCAGGGTGGTAAAATGGAGTTGTTCTACCAGGCCTTTGGTTGAGGTGGCAGACATCAAATAGCATCGGCCTCCCCTGCTTCAAGTGCTCCATGGCACTGTTTACATCATGGGAGTGACTTACAGACTCAAATGGAGGGATCCTCCACCTTCACCCCCCTGACATGAGCTCAGCATACAGTGGACTCAAATGAACCACTGAGCTGCCATTTGGTATTTTAAATTGGTGTTTAATGTTATTCTCTATGAATCGATGTTTTAATTGTACTGATGTTTAATGAGATGGTTTTATTGGTTTTATGATACATTGTAAGCTGCCCTGACCCCCCCTTGTGAGGTAGGGTGGGATGGAAATTAAAAAAAAAATAAAATAAATAAATTTAGACAGCATGCTTGATATAGTTGCAAAAATCCCTTAACTTTTCTGAAGTTGACCCCATGAAATAAGATGAAATCAAATAAAATGAATGTTTTTGTTCCTTACTATAACCACAGGCCCCATTTCCATGTATAGAATTCAATTTCTTTAGTATGCATGCCACTTGATGACACAACTGCAATTTTTTTTTTTTAGCAGGCATATTGTTTGAGGCTGTAAATGTCAGTGAGTGATCAATATGGTGAACACAATTTTTCAACATTCTTTCAGGTTTCATTAATCAGCAAGTTATCCAACATGACAGATACAGTCATAGGACACTGAAGAGAAAAAAGTACATAACTTGATATTTAATGTCCTTTACACTAGAAAGATCACAAAAGGTTATTAAATAACATAATACCTCAATGTCCACATCATTGTAGTTTTAGCAGCTCTGGTGTATTGGGGACATTGCAGAGCATACTGTGGTGATGGTGGCTCTAGGGTGGCACATAGTTATGTGGGGTGAAGCTCCATAGAACTCAGCATCCATATCTGTGCTGGTTGTTAACCAGTGTACCCTCTAAGCTGAGTTAGTGTGAGCTAGCTCACAGTTTTTTAGCCTCCGGCTCACACATTTTTGTCTTTGCTCAGGAAGGATAGCTCCAGAGCAAAGTAATTTATGTAGTAGCCAAATTGCTCACTCAGAACTTTAATGCCAGTAGCTCACAAAGTAGAATTTTTGCTCACAAGACTCCACAGCTTAGAGGGAGCCAGTCAGTCAGCAAGCTTTATTGTCATATCTATATATGTACAATAGGAGATCCAATTAAATGCAGATCGGAAAATACAAATCTATACAGGGAAAAATTGGATCTACAGGACAGAAAAATAGCATAAAAGCATAGAAACATGATGGTTAATATTACTTATCAGGATGTATAGCTTAGAGGGAGCATTGGTTGTGACCAGTGGCCCTCAGAAAGCTCAGCAGAACCTTATCATATATAATTTTCCTTTAAAAATTATCCCACTATTTTCATAATATTTTTCTGCCCAAATTTGATCAGCATCTATGCCTAGAATAAATTACGTTGAAGAACTATTGTTCCAATGATACATCATAAATGATGTGGTCCCAAGCTGACTAAGATGCTGATAAAATCAGGGCAGAGTTCATCTCTTCAGTAGAATTCAGTAGTAATGTGGCCTGCATCACATTAAAAGTATGGGATTTTTAATTTTTTTTTTAACTGGAGAAGACCTCAGACGGCATTGCACAGCCAGATAGACAGGTTACCTCTTCTAATATTACCGCCAAAATTATTTTGTTTTCACATGGTCATTATGGCTAGATCATTATGGTCATTATGGCTAGATGTTTTTGCTGACCCAGAAGGAAGATTACAGAAAGCACCTTTAATTGGTTCGCACACCTTATATTTTTACCATGAAGTAGTTGCAGAATCTTTAAAACTGGCTTGAACTCAGTTTATTTTTACTTTTAATTATTTGGTTGATAAGCTCAAAATTAGAAGATAACTTATAATGACAATCCTTGCCTCACCACAAACTTAATGATCCTTTTGAAATTGTTTTCATTCATCCTTTAGTAAGTACTGTGTTGTATTTTATCTTAATCTTCAATAAACAGTTAAAAAAAAAACCCGTCAGGTTTGAACTGGGGTGCCTGGATGGGTTTCCATGTTTGAATCTGATCTACTTCAGCTGATCCTGGCACATAGAAAACCAATCTGTCAGTGAGAAAGATCAGTCCCCCTGATTTGCTGTGCTTCTAAGCACAGGTTCACCCCCCCCCCCCCCCAATGAAAGAGTGTTGAAACATGTGACTTCACACATAAGGAGTACATGCTGGAAAAGCTTTACCACTAGGGATGAGTATTTGTTTGTACTGTGTATGCATGCTGCTCTTTTAAAGGCTTAGATCCCATGACACAGCTCTACTAATGGAGAAGACATTTCTGTTTATGGAACAGGATTTCTTTACATCCCCCCTTCTGCTAGAGTACAAAATGACTCCACCAGTGCAGCTCAGAAGGGACAGGAGACACCCCAGAACAGCACAAGGGGGAGTTGGAGGTCTGCACTGGTATAATAAAAAATTAGATTATCAGTACAGACTGTACAGTACAGTACAATCTTCTGGAAACTCTAGATTAGCATTCTCAGAAGAGTAAAGTTGATCTGGGAGATGCATAACATCCCCTTGGTTTATGTTTTGGAAACTGCTTGGAATGGATATTGCTAAACCAAGAGAGGATTCTATGCAGAGGGTCTGAAGACCTTTCCCCACTTTCCCCTTTGGCTGTTATTTTGAATGAGACAGATTATATAACCTATCCTGGAAACAGATCACCAGCAATTTCAGAAGATTCAGTAAGAACTGAAAAGTTAAGCCCCAAATACAGAGAATAGTTTGTCAGCAGGCCTACTTACATAGAAGTTTGGACAGCATGGCTCTTCTTCAGAAGGGGATCACCTACTTTTCAGGCATAAAATAAGTGGGTTTTTTTTTAAAATTCCAGTTGATAAGGTCTCCTAAGAAAAGGGTCTGTTCTTTAAAATTAATGTAGCCTTCATGACCAATAGCTTTTTGAAAATGAAGGCCAACTTATATTCATCATATTTTTAAAAAATTCTGCCATCAATTCCAGTTGCCTAATATAGATTAAAATATTAATGTGAATAACTTAATTTTATGAATGCCAAAGGCAGTCAAGTACAGAGAATGCATTCAACAACAGTTAAGTTCACAGAATTTCTTTTGGTTAATTTTCCCCTATGATTTTTTTTTTGAGCGTGAAGCATTTGTTTCTGAGCAGCGAGGCCATTATTTTCCTCATGGAGATGCTGAATAGTTTTTCTTCATGAAACACAAAGTAGGCCTGCTTTCTTCTACCAATGCCAGAAGAAATCCCATAAAAATGCAGTGAAATCATTCCTGAGAGTAGCTGAAGCAAAATTGGTTCTGGTCAAAGTTAACTTAATACAGATGGCCTGGATTTGGGATGGAAAGTTCTGTTTTTTCTCAACATTTCACAAGAAAAGAATGACTGCAAAGACATGAAGAAAACTGCTGAATCCATGAGGCCAAGAAGCAATAACAAATGGATTGGTCAGCAGATGTAAAGGGCTGAATGGGAATTCTGACAGGTTGATAATACTTCTTTATCGGATCACAGTTTTGTCAGGAAATGAAGAAAGTGAAGGAATGCTAAATTAATGTGGGTCAGATTAGTCCTGATGATGCTGTAACCTACTGAACAAATACAATGCATTAAAGCCTCATGTGGAACAGCAGTTAGAGAAGAGGTCCCCTATGTGGTGCTTGTGGGTGCCATGGGGCTCACTGAGTGTTTCTAGAAAGTTGGTGGGTCCAGTTGGAGGCTTTTGCCCAGCAAGCCTTCTGACTGGCCACTGGAGATTTGACTGGTTGTGCAGATTCTTTAAAACATTGCTTTAAAACATTGCTTTGGCAATAGCTTCCACCACAATGCAAGGATCTTCAAATATTTGAATAAGGTATGCTGTGGTTGGCTCCACCTCCTTTGGTGGCCATTTTGTGGCAGCATCCGCCATGCCATATCAGAATTCCAAAGCTGCCCTCAGGCTGAAAAAAGTTGAAGACCCCTGAGTGTCAGATTAAAACCAAGGGCACCCAGCTCTGACTCAACCATGAAGCTCACTGGGTAGTCTTGAGCCACTCACTCTGCCTAACCTTTCCACGGGATTGTTGTGGGTGTAAATTAAGACCACGAATGCTGCTTTTAGCTCCCTGGAATAAAACCGCGGAATAAAAATCAAGTCAATTAAATTAAATGTAGGTGTGCGGGAGAGTGCAGAAAAGACCTTTGAAAGAGGGATTTTTACTCTCATTCTCACATTCTAAATCTGCTCATGGGAATAACATTTGGGCTAAAAATACACCTTTCAAAAGTGTTCTCCGAAAGTTGTGCATGTTTGTTTTTCACTTTTCACAAGGATTCTTATGCAGTATCTTAACTCAAGCAATTTTAAAAATTAATTAGGCTTTGATGTTATGAAAATTCTGGTATCATGTGCCTGCTTTTGCAATCTGAGTCATTGACACCATGATATAGACATTTTCCAAATCAATCAGGAACAAGAATACTCACAACAATAATTGTAGGACACATTGTTTGCAATTGTTTAAATTATTATTCTTTCCCATTATTTATTCTTCCCCATTATTTTATTGCCACCTGATGTATGAACACAAGACATTTACATAAATATTTGCTAAGTCTATTTATTTATTTCAGTTACCGCTTCAAAGAACTCCAAAGAACTGTTTGAGGTAGCTTACAACAGATATGTATAAATAAAAGCAATCAATTAACTATGTTAATAAAGCAACATTAAATTATAACTACCTCAATTCAGCTCAAGAAAAAGAGAACACCATTACAGTAGTAGAAAAACCATCTTTAGCCGAGGGTTGGCCACTGTGTGAGACAGAATGCTGGGCAAGAGGGACCACTAATTTGATCCAGCTGGGCTCTTCATATAATGCCCTAAGGAAAACCTTCCAGAAAGAAAGTGTTCTATAGATGGGGTGACACCACCAATAATCCCTCTCCTTAGCTGCTACCCATCTCAGCTCCATAAGTGATGACACAGAAGCCAGAGGTTAAGATGAAGGGTTTAAATGGAAAATATAATGGTATAGGAAAAGGTGGCAGAACTGTTTGGCTGCTATTCAAGTTGGGTGGTGGTCAGATGAAGAGATCTGAGATTCAGCTCATGGGTGGCTCTAGCTGTCAAAAATATGTTCCCCATGAGATTTGCAGCATTTCTATTCTCAACATCCAATACTTCTTTCCTTGCAAGTATTTAAACTCCATTCAACAACATACTCCTTTTCCCTTTGCTTTTGGACTCCCATTTTCGTTCCAAAATGTTTAGAGATGGACTAATCATAAATTATTCATCTCCATGAGAGCAATAAGTTTCCGGTTTCACAAGGGAGGGTCACAGTTGACATTCCAATTCAACCTCTCACTATAAGGCAAACTATTAGGTATCAAAAGTTTCCACTAGATGCCTGTCCAAAATTTTCTTCAAAAGTTCTACAGAAGACATTCTACAGTCTCCTCACATGGATTATTCCAGTGAGGAACAGATATTTTAGTCATGAAGGTCCTTCTAGTGTTTAATTTAAAGCTTTCTCTGTTTTTTTTTTAAAGAAAACTCTTGTAAACATCATTATTTCTTAAGATTCAGCAGAGTTATGGTCACTGTGCCCCATGATGACTATTGATTTGATTTCAAGGATTAATATTGAATTTAGAACCATTTAGTCAGTTTGTCTCAGAGAAAATTTTCTGCTTTAATACAAGCATACCAGTTTGACTGGGTAGTTGATGGGAATGTTACAGAGTAATTCAGAAGCTGCTGTTATTGCTACATCGATGCTGCAGTCAATGGAACTATGTCAGGGCAAATGGTCGTTGAATCTCTTCTTTAGATGGAGATCTTCTGAATCCACAGAAAACAGGAAGCACTCCAGTGTAATGTAACTGAAGAGTTAGCTGCACTAAATTTTGTTTACATATTAGACAAGCAAGGTACTTATTTTTCCTACACAAATTTAAATGTTCATTTAGGTGTTAGTCAGGCCCTTATGAGTACTTGACTCTTACTTCACTTTAAATACCGTTAAAGCACTACTTCAGTATTTAAGGCAAAACTCCTAAGGCAATTATACTTTTTTGGGGTAGCTTGATATAATCACTGCCATGGAACCGTGAAAGAACAAAAGTGAAAGATGTTGGCTAGGTGCACTGCAGTTTTCCCATGACTTTTGCCCATGGTCTCCTCACAGGGAAGGAGGGAGGGTGCAGAAACTTTGCATGCAGAATGGAGGCTGTAGAGCTTATGGAGGTATGGCAAAGGTAGAACACGTTCCTCGAGATCAGGGCTGTAGCCAGCAGTGGGGCTTTAGGGGCAGAGACCCCCATGATTAAGGTGGGTCCCTGCCACAGCTGTGTTGAAGGCTCCATAGCAGGAACACTGCTCTGTGCTGCCACCACCTGCCTCCTCCTCCAGTCAGACACTGGCAGTCAAGAGCCAGGTGGTGAAAAGGAGAAGCCTGGCCATAGCATCGGCCCGCGTAATGCTCCCCTCACCTCCCCCTGGCACAGCAGCAGCAGATGGCCAGGCCCACTCCCCTGTGCCTCTGCCTTGGATCTGCATGGGCTGCTTGAAGCTCACCCTCCCGCAGCACCTGGCCTCTCACCTCAGAGCCAGGGCCAGAGCCCTCGGAGCCCTGTGTGGCAGCCAGGAAAGCCATCTTTCCCCAAGTCAGGTCCCCATTGCTGGTGGAATCTGCGGGGGAAAGAAGAGGAAAGTGCAGCATCCTGCATGGGTCAGCTGGCTGCCAGAGGGGGTGACAGCTAGGCAGGCTGTGGCGGGGCTGTGCACCTGGCTTCTCTCTGCCCCTCGCCATGCACTCTGGGTGAGCTGAGAGATAAATATTTAAGTTAAAATGTGACTCCTTGCAAGGCTTACCATTACCCTGGTCAGGGTGGGACAAACTCACATTGCCTGCTGCCACTTCAGGTGGTGGAGGAGAAAATTTGTTTTTTAAAAAAATTGTGCATCATGATGTCGCTTCTGGGGAAAACCCAGATGTGACAGCAGGTGGCTCCAGGAATCTCTTGAAACTTGACCACAGAGTTTCTGCTGACTTCTAGAGCTGCCGGCTGTCATTTCCAGGTTTCTCCCGGAAGCGACATCATCGCACCTGTGATGATGCCCCCCAACCATTTCCTCACCCTCAGTCCTGCTGCTGGTTGCCAGTCTTACTCATGTGCACAATTGTGTAGCTAACAAGGTTTCAAGGTATACATTTTTGAAAGTCAGTGCTTCATCTTGAAATCTTATACCCTGAAAATCCTGTTGGTTTCGAAGGTGCTACTGGACTCAAATCCAAATCTACTGCAGACCAGCATGGCTGTCCTCTGAAACTAAATTGTGTAGCTAAGTAGCTAAGTTTGCGTGGGTAACCTCAAAGTTAATATTTACTTATTAGACTTTTCCCCCACTCTTATTTGAGTGATTAGACTTTGATATCTTTGCCAACTAGGAAGTTATTAGCTTCATAATGAAATACATTTGCACTCATACTGTAAAAACATGATACCGGAACAGCCAACATCACAGTCTTTAAACAATCAATATCATACTGTGTTTAGAATTATCTTTTAAAGAACACAAAGTGGTCAGGTCGAAAGACTCTCAGGAGGCCAGCATGAAGTTAATAAGATCTGCTAATAGCCCAAGCCTTAGTAATTTGATGGGAAACCAAACAGTAGAATCAGGGTAGCCACAGTCTTAATTGGATATTGATCTAAACAAATATTCTCTCTCAAAGTACATGTTAGAATCAGTTATCATGATATCTTCGGACACATTATATTTATGTTTGTGCCTGTACCTTGCTACAGTTGCATTTAAAGTGGCTGGTTAAATTTGCCGTCCTTCAATTGCTTACTGTTTGAATACTAATTTTGCATCTGAGACACATATTTTGATAGTACAACTGTTGTAGAAAATTGCTGTATTGACTTGAATGGCACATTTCAAGTAAACCAGTCTTGCTAATATGGAGTTCTGTGCCCACAGAGGTACATGCTAGGGTTGCCGCTTAGCGATCTCCCACTATTACAATTGATCTCCAGATATTAGTTGCTGTAGACTTTCCAGGCTGTATGGTCATGGTCTTGGCATTGTAGTACCTGATGTTTTGCCAGCAGCTGTGACTGGCATCTTCAGAGGTATAATACAGGAAGATGGAGTACTCTCTATGTCAATGTGAGAAGAAAAATGCTAGGCAGGTAATTGATATCTACTCAGGATGGTGGGGTAGGGCTGAGTCATTATCTTGTAGAAGTTTCCCAGGCTGTGAGATGCCAGTGGAGGAGCTTTCCTGAGGAGGTTCTTTTGCATATGGATTGGCTGTTGAAATCCTAATCTTATCAGTACTGCTGTTGTAAGGTGTAGAGCATTTTTCAGGACTGGAAACCATGCCCTATTTATTTCCTAGACAACCAAGATCAGTTTCCCTGGAGAAAATGGCTACCTTGGAGGGTGGACTCTGGCACTGTACCCTGCTGAGATCCCTCCCTTCTCAAAATCCTGCCCCCTCCAGGCTCTACACCCAAAATCTCCAGGTAGTTCCCAAATTCCCAACCCAGAGCTGATAACCCTAGTTACATGCACAGTGCTCTTTCATGTCCAGGTTGTTCCTTAACTTCAATCAGAAGTAGCTCCATATGCATATGAAGATGAATGGGGAAGTCCCTGCAGTTGGGGGTAGTGGATATATGCAGTAGAGTCCTAATACCTGCATTGGGAAATTGGATCAGACAGAGCTGAAATTAATGCCATTAACTCCTAGTAATGTCTATAGAACTTTGGAACTCCCTCCTCAGGGAGATTTGTCTATCTCTTTCTGTTGGTGTCTCCTCTCATTGGGTTGAAGTCTTTTTTTGTTTCATTTTGACTTACCCCTAACAGAGGAAGAGCTGGTTTTTATACCCTGCTTTTCTCTACTGTAAGGAGTCTCAAAGTGGCTTACTATCACATTCCCTTCCTCCCCCCACAAAGCCATCCTATGAAATGGGTGGGGCTGAGAGAGTTCTGAAAGAACTGTGACTGGCCCAAGGTCACCCAGCAGGCTTCATGAAGAGGAGTGGGGAAATCAAACCTGGTTCTCCAGATTAGAGTCCACTGCTCTTAATCACTACACCACATCGGCTCTCTAATAATGGTTATTAGCCCTCCTCCCTGGTTCTGGTGTTGTATGCTTTACATTTTTAAATTGGATTTAATCATTTTGAATGTTTGTTTTAATGTTTATGCAAATATTTTCTGGTTCACTGCCTTGGAGACCCTGATTGGGCAGAAAGGAGGCTTAAAATTGTTTTAAGTAAATAAATAAATACAGGTTATGTGCACTAGAAATTGATACATGAACACACAAAGCAGCTTTGGTGAGTGGTTAGGAGCAAAGACTAATCTGGGAGAAATGGGTTTGATTCCCCACTACCTCATAGGCTGGTCTTCTTCTTCTTCTTCCTCCTCCTCCTCCTCCTCCTCCTCCAGGGAAGGGAAATTGTGCATCTCTCTGAAGGCTTGCAAAGTAATCTGGCATCTCTTGAATGCTTCTTCTGCTAGCGTTCTCATGTCCAACAATGGTCTTGGCTTCCGATTGACAGTCTAAGAACTACAAGCAGAATGAGTCACTCGACAGCAAAGAGGTATGCGTGTTTCCCCCTCCATTTGGACAAATGCTTCATAGAAATGATGCAAATGCAGCATTTTTGAAAGCATCACACCATTTGAAAAAGGAAGGAAATGTGAATTCTATGATTAATATTGTGGGCTTTAAAAGGTAATCTTCTCAATGACTGATCTGGTTATTCTTTTATCTTTTGTATGCGTGTTTTCCCCATATCTGTTTGCTGCTGGTTTCTTGCCATTAAATCATTTTCCATTTGACTGAGACAAAGAAATACCTTTATGTTTGTGTTCCACCAATGTAGTTCCATTTTTTTGGTCTGGAGCCCAGACTTTATGTATAGTGTTTATATTTGGCATCAAATAATTGAATTTGCAACAACCTATACAGGGCTCAGGAGTGCAACTATTTATGTCTTATTCCTTTGTCCTTGAAGAAAAAGCTGTTTAGGAATAACAACATTAATGGAACCAGTGTGAACACCACCATATCCAAATTCCAGCTTATTCCAGCACTTTCATCCGAGTTTCTCATGCAAGCTTAGCTATCAGGCCCACTCTCGCGGATTCCCTGTCCTTTAGAACTACAGTTCTTTAAAATAACAATCTAATAGATTCTTAAGAGACTACTTGAATCGACTGAAGATGCTACAGTAAAGAAAGCACTGGCAATTTATCTTTCTTCCCCCTCCATTTTGCTGCAAAATTTTGTATTAGGTCCCATTTAGTCACAACTCTTTTCATCCTCTTGAAATGGAACTTTTGGAACTGACCTTGATATTTCTATATAAGAGGTTTTTCTTCTTCTTTTCAACCCTTTATCTAAACTTTCTAGTTTTATCAAAACTCTTTTGGCTTCCCTTGAAATTTCTTGGATATTTTGTCTGAGGAGAGACCTTCACATTTACTTTGCATGAAATGTCAGTGGGCAGAGATCCAGAGAAAAAATATTCTACAGAATTAACCGCTCAATAACATATATGCATATTATGTGCTGTCAAGTCACTTCTTACTTATGGAGACCCTGAAAATTAATGTCCTCCAAAACAACCTATCCTGAACAGCCTTGCTCAGTCCTTGCAAACTGAAGGCTGTGGCTGCCTCTAGTGAGTCAATCCATTTCATGTTGATTCTTCCTCTTTTCCTACCACCTTCACCTTTTCTTAGCATTGCTGTCTTTTTCCAGAGCATTTTGTTTCTCATTTTGTGACCAAAGTACAATGGCTTTGGTTTAATCATTTTAGCTTCTAGGGAGAATTCTGGCTGGATTCAACACAAAACCCATTTATTTGGGAAAGTGTTGTTTTTTGGTGGTCCATGGTATCCATAAATCTCTCCTCCAACATCAAATTTCAAATGGATCAATTTTCTTCTCATCATTTTTCTTCATTATCCAACTTTTCATTATCCAACTTTCACATCCATATGTAGTAGTGGGGAATACCATAGTATGAATTCTCTTGATCTTGGGATCCAGAAATACTTCCTTACATTTAAGGGTCATCTCTACTTCCTCTGTGGCTGCCATTCCAAGTCTGAATCATCATCTTAGAGTATAACTATGCAAAAGTAACATTTTAACATTATTCCCTGCAAGATTTCAGGAACAAAGTGAAGACATGAGCGAACACCAATTGTTGGCTTTTGGTACTACATTGGGTTAATTCTGATTCATTCTTTTAAGAAATTTTAAGTACGATAATTTGTACTTGTAAATTGCTATCAAACATGAAAGTGGAAAGGTATCGTGCAACTGTACTAAATAAATAAAATTTTTGGAGAGATGCTGGGCCCTGGGGAAAGACTTCTTCTCCAAGACATGTACAACTGAATGGCTGGAACTTCAGACCTTCAAAGAACTGGTCTAAGCTGCTGACACACTTTACATAACCGTGGATCTGTGCAGGCCCAATATACACATTTTTGGACTGTGATTCTTCCTTCCTTCCCCACTGTGACTGGTCTCTGGTAATCCAGCATGATCACAAATTATGAACAGCATTTGTGAATGTTCCAACAGAATGCTTGCTACTTTCTTCAGCATTTTAAATTGCATAAAGCATTTGCCATTTTAGTGTGTTTTCATGCTGCCACCTGTGAACTACTGTTTGAGTGTAGGGAAGGTAGTGTGTTACCTAGGTAACCATTCCATGCTTTGGGTTGGATCCTGCCCATTTTGTAACAAAAAACTGCACACTTCCTCTCCTTACTGCAGCCCTCACCCCATGTGACTTTTGTCTATGCAGGTCTCATGCTCTCCAACATAGCCTTTTGGTCAAATCAAATATCTTTATTAGGCCTGTTTTTTTTTTTTTTTTTTTGTGGGGCTTTGTGTGTGTGTGTATGTGTGCATGTGCTTGCATGCCTGGAAGTCGTGGTGACTTCTGGCAACCTCTAGTGGGATTTGGATATTTAGAGAGGGGGCTCTGCACTCTGAGCCCTAGTACTCCTTGGAGGTCTCCCTTCCAATTTCTTGCCAGGGTTGGCTCAGCTTAGTTTCCGAGATCTGATGAGATCAGGCTTGCCTGGGCTATCCAGGTCAGGGCTATAAGGCTTGTTTTGGTGATCAAATTATAGGAAGTGCCCAGGGTTCAAATGATTTTTTAATTGATTATTGCTGAATTCCAGGGGACCTATGGGAGAAATTATTTGGGGCTTTCCTGGAGAATTAGCAAACAGTTTATAACACTAAGAATAGTTGCAAAGATCAAGTGTTTAAATCTTTTTTAATTGACAAGAGGTTTCTCCTAATTAAAAGCAACAGGCAGAAGCTACTGTAGTAATGTTACAGGAAGATTTATAGAACTTTTCTACTTCAAAGGGGGCTCAGAACTCCAATTGCATTTTTTAATTCTGTATGGGGAAATCATATTGCTGTTCTTTCTTTCATGATTTAACATAGCTATATTGATCTATTAGCAGGTTTGAGTAAGCTTAAAGTGCTTTTAACATCTTAATATTGTATAAGCAATATTTATTTGCAAATTTTGACTTTTTGGTTATTATTAAATATTTGGCGTGCTTAAAAAGGAAAAAATCCTTTTCTTAGGCAGACTACTGATGCCAGTAAATTAAGTTTTAATGAGAATAACAGAAAAAGCACCATGATAAATAAATAAATACATAAATAAATAAATAAAATTGGTTGTCAGGTTAGATGGATGATTCTTCCTTTACTTCAAAAAGGACCCTTAAAATTGGTCTGGCAAGAAATAAGCTCCTTATAGGATGCCTAAATTAATAAGGTTAAATAAAGTGTAACTGTATTTTCTATAGGCAATAAGTTGAGTATATATCTGTATGTCTATAGTTGAGAATGAAAACTTATGTTTATTATAATGGTTTGTGAGCTTTAGGGAAGCCCAGAATATGACTCCATTTTTTAGGTTTGGATCTGTTGCAACTTAGAGAAGAAAAGACTATGGTTGTATTTCTAACTGGAATAATAGAAAAATTATCAGAAAGACAGCCAGAAGAGTCACTTCTCTTGATCTGATTGTGTGTTTTAAAAGAGAAATCATTAAGATGTTTGTAAAAGCAACAGTTTTAGAATTTTAAGAAAGTTATTGAGCTTAGGGCAAAAAGACTGTTTGCCGAAAGAGAACTGACCAGGTGAATAGAGAACCTGGCCAAAATGATGGGCAGGTCAGCCAAAGAAACTAATTGTGTGCTTTGTACTTTGTACTAATTAGTGGATGAAGTCATGCACATCTGCTTATTAAAAAGGGTGCAGGTGGATCTTAAATAATGACACTTGGCAAAAGTTAAAGGGTCAATTAAGAATACAGAATTTGTATTGTAGAATGGTGTCTCCTGCTGGTTAAAGTAAACTGGTATGTTTTGCAAATTAAACACTTCAATAAGCTTTTAAAAATATCTATTCTGTAAAATTTTCTGATGAACAAAAATGAAGCATAATATGTAAATCTGTATGTCTATAAAAGCTTTATGATATAGATCACTTTGCAATATTAAAAGGTGCTTATAGAAAGTTAAAAATATTAGAAATGCTATGTTTCATAATAAAATGCATCAGATATGTATTTTAATAGAAATAATATGTATTAAGAATGCTTTTATGCTTTGTATCAATGTAAAAGAAACCAATATTGATAGATTTAATACTGAAAATGAACTTAGTTCCTCTGCATGTATAAAGTTTATTTAAAGGTGAAAGGTAAAGTTTATTTAAAGGTGGGACTAAAGCCAAAAGAAGTAAACAGAATTTTAAATCAAATATAATGAGCAGGATGAGTACTGCACCTGTATTGTGGGGGATGAAAAATAGCCAAGTCACAACCTGTATGCCAAATATGTGATTGATGACTGACAAGACAAAGGAATCTGAACTGAGCATGTCTGAGTGATGTCAGTGATGATGTAATGTGAGGAGGAGCTAGAAGAGTATATAAATCTGCTTTCTGTATTTGCTCACTGAACTTCCACGCTGAACTTTGCTGTGAGATGTTTCTTATTCGAATAAACACTTTTGTTACACTTTACTGCCTGGATAATCCTTTTCACTGTGTGGTTTATCAACTAGCCACACAAGTCAAAGAACCTTAGCACCCTTGGGGCATTGGCAACAAAAGTAAATATGTATTTATTTTTACCAATTTTTTACCAAAAGTAAATATGTATTTTTTTTACCAATTGAAAGCTGGTTGGATCTAATCTGCTGTCTGTTTTGGGCAAACTGTTGTGACTGGTTGGTGGGCGTCGTTCCATAGGCAGCTGCCAGCTTGAAGCATCTAGGGAAACTTTTTTTCTCTCTCTCTGTTCTGTTGTAGGTATTTATAGTTTGGGCATGTGAAACCTTGGGTATGAGCCAAAGGGTAAAAATCTACGGGTTCTTGGCCCATAACTCTTCGCCTGTGAATCACAACTCTTGGCCAGATGGATTAACCTGGTGGACAGCAAACCAGGATGTCTGGCTTATTTTTTTTAAAAAAATATTGTGTTTTATTTAAACATTTAAAAGTGTATTTTTGTAAGTGACTTTTGGTTCCCATTGGAGAGAAAAGCTAAAAAAAAATTCCCACTAAATAAATGTAATAAATAATAAGTAACTAAATTCCAGGTGATTTTCTTTTACAGAAATAGCCCCACAAAAGAAATGTTTTGTTTTCTCAGTAGTCACTGATAGCAATGCAGAAAGTTCAGGGAAAGTGAATGCCGGCAATGGCTGAATGCCTAGTGAGCTGATACATATGCCTCTGACTGCACAGATACAAAAACAGAACATAAACTCCAACTATAGCTCATTTTAAAATTATGTATTCCCTGACCCTGATCATAGTATATAACATGACTTTTTAGCAATGTAGTAAATTCTGAGCCTGCAAATTCCCATCACACTGTTGCTTCGCAGTGCATCCTATATGACACTGGTATCCCAGCTGGAAAAGGAGTATATAAACTCGCAATACAATAAACTCGTAAACAATAGTTTAGTTTACATTTATAATTTGAGTATGGTGGTTTGAATCAAAAGAAAAATGGGTCTTACAAAAAGGATATCTGATTTTTTTAGTGCAATACCTGTGAAGACCGTAGCATTTCTTGTTCCCACTCTTTCTGTTCTAGATATAAAAAGAAGCCCCATATGCAGTTCAGTCTCTTTTCCTTGTTAAGATCTTCCATTTCTCTCCTGGTTCCTCAGCCCTTTTAAGTCCCACTATGGCCCATTTTGCATCTAGCATTCCCTCTGTTGTTTTACCAAACCCACACTGGAACAGAAAAGATGCGGCTCAACACCACATTCAAATACCCCAGGTCAATGCCACACTGACTGCAGAGGCACTCCTGAATGGCCATAAAACGGCCATAAATCTATGCAGATGGTACCATAAGACCAGGAGATCAAAGGAAGTGAAACCAGCATGCAGTGTGGAGGCCACAATAAAATCCGACAATCCAAGAAAGTGAAAGCGGCAAGCAATGTAGAGGGGAATTTCTGTTCCAACGTAAGTTTGGTAAAACAGCGGAGCAAATGCTAGATGCAGAATGGGCCTACATTTCCCTTCACACACCTACCTCACTGATCCAGATGACCTGGCTGATCAATGAAGTTGCTTGGATTTGACACCAGAAATCAGCTCTAAAGGGAGGGCTTGTAACCTCTCCAGCACCTAATGCCTACAGGAACCTTCTCATCTTTCCTTTGCACCTGCCCTTCTATCTTTAGTTCTTCAAACTGAACCATTCCCAGAAGGCTTTTCTGTTTTGAGTTTCAATCTGATGCTTATGGAAATATATTGCCCTGAAGAAAAGATAATGAAACATACGTTTCTCTCTATGGCGAAGTTCTAAGTAATAGCTTTGTATCCCACCCATCCTTCAAGGAAGTAAGGGCAGCATAGATTGTTATCTCTTCCCCAGTTTCTCCCCACCACAATACTGTGAGGTACATTAAGCTAAATGAGACTGACTGGTTCAAGGTAATCCAGGAAGCTTGTGGCAGAAGGGGGACTTAAACCTGGGGAATCCAACTAACTTTCCTACTGGTGAAAATAGGTGGAAGAGTCTCCTTTGACCACATAGGCATCCTTTGCTGGGGATTGTGGGACCTGCATTGACTAAAACCATGTGGGAGGGGGGCTGTATTAAGGAGGAGAATTCAGAGAGACTGAGGCTGCGGTCACACGGGCCCCTTTAAATCCGCGGAAGCGGCGGTGGAAGAGGCGCAAAGGAGGCGGTGGCCGTGGCTGTGGCTGTGGCTGTGGTAGTGGCAGCAGCGGTGGCCGCGGAAGAGGCACAAAGGAGGCAGCTGTGGCAGCAGCAGAAGTGGTGGCGGTGGAAGCGGCGGTGGCCGTGGAAGAGGTGGCGAAGGAAGCGGCCGCCTGGTAAGTGTTGGGGTTTCCCCCCCCCCTTTTACACTTGGGTGCTTGACTGCCCAAGCGCCCAAGTCTAAAAGGGGGGGGGAAATGGCCAACGGGACCATCTGGACAGCCCTGCTCTCACAATGATTGCGAGAGAGGGCTGTCCAGATACCTCAAATGCGGGTTCCTCCCGTGACTCCCGGGAAAACTGTCGATTTTCCCGGGGTCGGAAAATGCAGGAGGAACCTGCATTTGAGCCCGCTTCGACGCATGACTTTCTGCGGCCATTGTAGACGGCCCCTTTAAATGCGGGAGGAAATAGCCCTTCCTCCCGCATTTAAGGGCCGTGTGACCACAGCCTGAGTGAAAAAGTTGGCTTGCTCCCACCCCCTTGGTCTCCGAAATCCTAGCCTGCCACTCTAACCACTACACTATACTGGGCAAGGTATAGGTATATGCATAAAATCCTGTTTCATCAAAGTGTAAAGTTATAGATATAAATTCTACAAAGAGCCATCAAAAATGGGCATTATGAAAATTGGTTAGTATCTGAGACCTTTACGTCCAGAATACTTTAATCAATGCTGAAAATATGTGGAGAGAGGGAAATAATGGCTTTATTCCAATATTGGAAAAGAAAGCATGAATCTTTATAGTGCTTCATGCTATATCGCTCATTCTTCTCTTCATATGAGAGTACCTTGGAAAGGAAACCCACGGATTTTATCAAGTATTAATAAGCGCTGAAACATCTATATACATACACTCTCTCTATTTAATTAATTCTCACTCGACTAAATAAAGATATGCGGCTCCCTGCCTCCCTTGGCAGCTGACAGAAATCCTTGAGGCCAAGAGGGAGTAACATGCCCTCAGCCCAACATGCTGGAAGGCATCCCAATTTGCACTTCAAAGTTCCTGGTGCTCATTTGTTGAGATTACTCCAACAATCACCATAATGTCTACTGAGGTAGGGCTGGAACAAGCCAACTAAAGCAAGTGATGAATTCTGAAGGGTAACGTTACTAGTCTGAATAGACGTACAAGAGAACTGACTCTCCACCTTTTGCCCAGTCATCATTTTCAACAGTTTCCCTTGGGAAAGAGATACCTAACTCTCTCTCTCTCTCTCTCTCTCTCTCCCTCCCCCCTCCCTCCCCCCCTCCTTCCTTCCTTCCTGGAGTATGAACTCTAATCTGGGAGAACCAGGTTAGATTCCCCACTTCTCCACATGCAGCTGCTGCTGCGACCTTAGGTCAGTCATAAGCAATGCTCCCTTTCAGCTGTGGAGGCTTGTGAGCAAAAATTCTACTTTGTGAGCTACTGGCATGAAAGTTGTGAGCAAGTGCATACATTAGTTTGCTCTGGAGCCGTCCTTCCTGAGCTAAGCCAAAAAATGTGTGGGTCGGAGGCTAAAAAACGGAGCTAGCTCACACTAACTCAGCTAAGAGGGAACACTGGTCATAAGTTCTTTCAGAGATGTTTTCTCAAGGACAGTTCTTGAGAGCGCTCTCTCAGCCCCACCTACCTCACGGGGAATCTGTTGTGGGGAGGGGAAGGGGAAGGAGTTTGTAAGCCACTCTGAGAATCCTTTGGGTAGTGAAGCATATATAAATCCAATCTTCTCATCTTCGAACCAGGGGCGTATGGTTTTCAACTTACCGGGGGGGTGGGGGCTCTTGTGCATGCGTGCATGCAAAGTGCATGCGCCCACTGGGACGATGTCTCTGCTTCCGCCGCCGCTGTCACAAGAGCCTCCCCCCCGGCCTGGCTGGCCAACTGGCCAGCCAGCCAGCTGGCTCCCCTGAACCCACTGGCTTCCTCCCGGGGCCCCAGCTTGATGATGTCACTTCCGGGGGACATCATCATGCTGGGATGGTCCCAGGAGGGAGCCAGTGGGTTCAGGGGAGGGGAGCCAGCCAGGTTGGCGGTTCTTGTGGCGGCGGTGGCAGTGGCCGGCCGGCTGGGTGGGCAGGCCTGCCTGCCTGCCTGCCTGCCTAACAAGGGAGGTGAGGAGGCGCGGCAGCCGCAGGGGTGGTATAAACCGCGGGGGAAAGCTAGTGAGAAAACGCCCCCTGTTATGCAGTTCCTTGATGCCTTTGCATCAAATCTTTAGCTAGCACCGGAGCTTCTGGTCAGTTTCCCACCATTTGGTCCGTGCTCACA
Source organism: Lepidodactylus listeri (assembly GCA_029233225.1). NCBI lineage: Eukaryota > Metazoa > Chordata > Lepidosauria > Squamata > Gekkonidae > Lepidodactylus > Lepidodactylus listeri. The sequence goes on from JARCFY010000005.1 coordinate 25,175,594, forward strand.
ATTTCCTCCAGAGTATCACTGCACTGCTCCGGAGCATCACCCCTTTACCACTAAGTCATGAAACTATTCAACTAGAACAATCTGTTTCTAACTTTAATGTCCTGAATAGTCTAAGATCAAAGTGTCCAAGGAGCCTATTGCTCTCATACAAACTTCTACTTCTGCTCCAAGTGCAGCCACCTGTGGGAGTAAACAACCACACAAAAATGGAAATACAGTGAAAACAGTTGTACAAACAAATAACCAGAATAATCTGTCAAACTGTACAAACCACACTCTTCTTATACAGTTCTACTTACAATTATAAACAATACACATAACAAATGGTTTTGCCACCATGCATAAATGACGTCTACACCAGCTGAATAAGTGACCTGATAGTCCTTGAAAGTACAAGTACAAGTCTGTCTTGAGAACGATGCAGTCACCAGCTCATGATGCAGAGAAGAGTTTCAAATAGAAAACACACAGTGGACGGCATGGGCTCAAGACTAGCCGTAGCGTGATCCAAAGGAGTGGCGACGGCACACCTAGGTTGCTTTGTGGTTTCTAAAGAGAGCCTTGTACGTTCAAGGACTGTCAGGTCACTATTCAACTGGTGTAGATATCAGTTATGCATGGTGGCAAAACCATTTGTTATGTGTGTTGTTTATACCTGCAGGAGTAAGGCTGAAGGAGGCTGGACCTCTTCTGTGATGTAACCTGGACTCTTTATTTACCATTACATTGTATCCTGCCCTTCCTCCAAGGCTCTCATGGCAATGTCCGTAACTTCCCTGTTTCCATTTGACCCTCACAAAAACAATCCTGTGAGGGAAGTTTGGCTGACCGACTGGCCCAGAGGTCATCCAGTCAGCTCCATGGCTGAGTGTGGGATCTGAACCCAGAGCTAGAATCACAGTCTAATTACCATACCACACTGACTGTAGACTACCTTCCCCAGCCATATCCATCAGAGGATTACTTTGCTTTCCTTTCAGTGTCTGAGTGGAGTGGCAGGATACAACCCACGGTGCTCTTAGAAATGCTTGACATTAGCGATGAACTAATTTCTCTTGTGGCCGGCCTAGGGTGCTTCTGCTTTCTTGATGAGAGGTACAAACACTTCAACCAGGAACCTATCACTAAGAGGCAGGGAGGGGCATGTTTGGGCTGCCAGTTTTCCCTGGCCCCCAGCAGGGTGTTAGGTTGCCATCTCCAGGTAGGGGGAATTCCTGGAGATTTAGGGGTAGAGCCTAGGAAAGACAAGGACCTCAGTGAAGTACAATGCCATAGAGTCCACCCTCCAAAGGATTCATTTTCTCCAGGGAAACCGATTTCTGTAGTCTGGAAATCACCGGTAATCCCAGATGATCTCCAGGCCCCACCAGCAGATGGGTATATCTAGCTGGTATGCATACACAGTCTCTTGTGGGTTTCATTGAGATGCAAGAAAAGGAGTTCAATTTCTTCTTCTGTGGCCTTCCTGTTAGCATCCACCCATCCATCCACCCACACTCCCCAGCCCTATTCTACTTCTCAATGGGGAAAAGAAAACAGTATGAATGCATGAGTATTATGAAGCTAGAGGCCATGCAATGGTCATTGATCAGAAAGCTTAGGTTCCACAAACAATAAGTTTGAGCCGCTCTTTTCACATATGCATATTGTATAGTTTCTTATATGCTATCTACACGTCATTTATACCTACAATGTTCATCATTTTGATCTATAATAAACATATAACACTGATTATTTTGATGCATAGATAACACTGAAAACACATTAATGGGAAATGAGGTATGAGGAGATAGAAGAATGGTGTGAAAAATAAAGAATCAGAAGTTCCACTCAGCCGAAGAAAAAAGTAACACGGTAACAGGGATTTTCAGGTTGAAACCACAGGGATGAGACATTTGAAATTGTTCCTCCTTGCAGCATCTGCATTTCCACTTGTAAGTCCTTGTAACAATCCTAGGTGATGCATTGCCAGATGAAACATAATCTCCTGTAATAGCGATGGAAGCCATTATTTTGAAAGTCACACTAAAAGACTCCATTAAGAAGAATACCTTTAATTAGGCAATCAGACATGACAGTTGGTGCATTTCTCAGCAGAAAGATGAACCAGATAACCTAATGGATCTTTCCCCATCTCCGATTCTAGTGATTTCTCTCTCCCTGCCCCGCTGTCGTGAAAAGTACAGTGCCAACAAGTTGAGTGACCTTAACAACTTTCAGAAGTTCATTAGTCACGTTAAAACTGATGATCTGTACCTAATACATAATGAAATGAATAAATGTAAATATATTTTTTTCTTCAGTGCCTTCTAATATGAAGGAAAACCAGAGGTCCTTAACTGCGGCAATTAAGTAAACAGAGCAGATGAAGAGTTTATTAAATGCGGAGCTGATGTCGTGAGACGGGCCAAACCACGAGAATCTAGGGATCAGAGCTCATTAATGCTGCCGTCAGATATTATGAGAAGTTGACACCAAGCTGGGAGGTGCACAAACCTGGCTTGTTGTCATGGTCACTCCATTCTCTAGGCTCCTTCCCTGGAATGCTTGTTCAAAACCATCTCTAGTTACCAAAGATACATGAATGCAGGCACACAAGCTGACTGCAAATACCCTGGGAATCTTGTTGGTCTCGAAGGTGCTACTGGACTCAGATCTAGCTGTTTTCCTGCAGACTGACACGGCGACCCTCTGAAGTTAATAGCAGCTAGTTCCCCTCCCCCCCAGATGCTCAAGCTGATATTCTAAACCATGGTTTAATTCAGGATCAGAATCCTGGTTTATCTGTATGTATAAGTTGCTGCTCACTGGAGCTTGTTCTGAAGAGAGTTCCTTCATTGTGCTTCATGCAAGAAAGGAGGGAAAGGAATGAGGCGTGTATACAAGCACACAGGGGCGTAGAGTTTTGTAAATTCCGGGGGGGGGGGGCTCTTTAGGGCACACGCGCTGGGGCGATGTCCCCCCCCCGCCGGGAAACCTCCGCGCCTCCCCGGGCCCTTCCGAGGCCCGCCAGCTGCTGCTGCCGGGACCTCTCTCTCCCCCCCACTCCTTCCCTCTCCCTTCACTGGGAAAAGAGGGAGGGAGAGGGAAGGATGGAAGAGTGGCCAGGCGGGGGGAGGGAGAGGCACCGGCAGCAGCAGCTGCTGGCCTCGGAAGGGCCCCGGGAGGCACGGCAGCAGGCGCTATGTTTTCCCGGGGGGGCTCAGTCCCTCCAGGAAATTTCGGGGGAGGCTCGAGCCCCCCCGTAGTCTACGCCTATGCAAGCACAGCAATGATCCAGGTTTGTGCACATGTTTGAATGCAGCCAAGGTCATGTACCTGGACTTTAAGCATGCAGAAAAGACCCCTTCAAAACGGTGAAAATACAGGGCAGGAGAAAAGTCTGAGCCTTGACCTGGATGGCCTAGGTAGCTTGATCTAGCTGTGATCTCAGAAACTAAGCAGGGTCTGCTGGGGTTAGTATTTTGATGGGAGACCCCCAAGAGAGTCCAGAGTTATTATACATAGAGGCAGGCAATGGCAAAAGACCTCTGTTTGTTTCTAGCCTTGAAAACCATATGGGGTTAACCACAAGTCAGCTGTGGCGTGCCGGCACGTTCCACTACCAGAAAAGAATGAAGAGCTTATTTGGGCTGTATGTGGAGATGAGGGGTGGGGTAAAGAAGTAACATGCAGCTCCCTGGGGACAGTCCTTACTTAATTGTGCTTTCCATGAACCCACCAGTATATTTGGATGGCAGATTAAAAAGAAACCTAACAACTCTATATGACTCTGCTTTTTATATAAGGAGCCCACAAACAATTTTATTTTCCAGTCCTGCTGTGTTGAACTACTGGGCTAATGGATTTTAGATCAGTGTCTGATCTAGATAAGCACGTGACATACAAGCCTTTACTTTTTGCTTGTAGCAGCTTGGGAAATTAGTAATGAGTGTGTGCTTTATCCTGTTTCTAACAGAGGTAGAGTCCGAAAATTAAGGGCATCCTAATAAAGCTTGATAGAGGCTCTCCCATCATTCTGGTGTGAAAAAGACAATGGTTGTAATTAGCTAAATCTAGGGGGGTGTACGTTTAGTCACCTGCAAAATCTTTTATGTATATTCATGAGGGACATTGTTTCGTGCTGACCTGTGGTTTTAAGCAAATACATTTCATTGACCTGGAAGAGAGTGGACGCCTTGTTGGGTGGGTACTGAGCACCATTTTATCTACACTTCATTTTTTTTTTAAGTGTATACTTTGACAGAATTTCACCTAATTCTGATACAGTTGGGTCATCTTGCACGCTCACACAACCAGCGGTTACTCGTGCACTTGATAAATATCCAAGTATCCATCATCTGGTAAATACTTCCCTCTGCCACATCGTGGGATTCAGTGAACCACAGAAACCGATAGGATGGAAATGGAGCCCAGAAGAAGTTGCAGGTTTTACCCATTTGCTCAGTCTTGAAGGACACATGTGACAGTGAAGAAGCTTCTCATTCCCCCGAGATGCACCCCCTTTCTTGCTAGATGGATCTCCACCTTGTGGAAAAGAAGCCTCAGATCCAATGCTCCCTCTAAGCTGTGGAGTCTTGTGAGCAAAAATTCGACTTTGTGAGCTACTGGCATTAAAGTTGTGAGCAGGTGATTTAGCTACTGCATAAATTAGTTTGCTCTGGAGCCATCCTTCCTGAGCTAAGAGAAAGATGTGTGAGCTGGAGGCTAAAAAACTGTGAGCTAGCTCACACTAACTCTGCTTAGAGGGAACACTGCTCAGATCTGTCACCAGATGAGCTCTCCCACCCAGGCTGCTGTGGGATTAATGAGTGGGGCAGGCCAGGAGGTAATTGAAATAATTACAATACTAACTGAGAAAGGAAGTGAAGGTAATAAGGAACTTATAGATAATACATACTACACAGGAAAAACACGTTATGCAGGAGTGGCTGAGTCCTTGAGCACATCGATTTCCAGAAAAGCAAAAGAGACGAAACATACTCAAGTGTACAGCACGTCTGGAGTCTTTCTTCAGTGAACCAGTAATGGGGTCTTCCGATACTTCAAAGAAAACTCCCTGTTCCCTTCCAGTGCTTTCTGTGCAACTTTTCAGGTCCTCGACATCAAAGTGACATTAAAAATTGTGCTTATCTTTTAATTATAGATGGAGTTATATAATGAAAGAAAAATATTTTTAAGCTTTAAATGATAGCCTTTTGAAGATAAGCTATTCATGATCTCATGAATGTATATTCTGCTGATGCCATGAGCCAGTTTGGTGTAGTGGTTAGGACCATGGACTCTAATCTGGGAGCACTAGGTTTGATACCCCACTTCTCCACATGCAGCTGCTGGTGTAACCTTGGCTCAGTTACAAGTTCTTTCAGAGCTGTTCTCTCAAGGGCAGTTCTCTCGGAGCTCTCTCAGCCCCACCTACCCCACAGGGTGTCTGTTGCAGGGAGGGGAAGGGGAAGGGATTGTAAGCCGCTCTGAGACTCCTTCAAGTAGTGAAGGGTGGGGTATAAATCCAAGTTCTTCTCTTCTTTAAAACATGTATTGCCAGTGGTGGTTTAGGAGAGCCAGTTTGGTGTAGTGGTTAAGTGCGCAGACTCTAATCTGGGAGAACTGGGTTTGATTCCCCACTCCTCCACTTGCACCTGCTGGATGACCTTGGGCAAGCCATAGCTCTGTCAGAGCTGTTCTTAAAAAGAGCAGTTCTGGAAAGAGCTCTCTCAGCCCCACCTACCTCACAGGGTGTCTGTTGTGGGGAGGGGAAGGGAAAGGAGTTTGTAAGCTGCTCTGAGACTCCAAGTGAAGGGTGGGATATAAATCCAATCTCCTCCTCCTCCTCCTTCTCCTCCTCCTCCTCTTCTTCTTCTTCTTCTTCTTCTTCTTCTTCTTCTTCTTCTTATCTTTTGCCTAGGGGAAAAATACATATAGCAGCTAGAGTCTTCTCCTAAGACTGCAACCACTTTCCCAGAAACAAATGAAGGGTGCAGTATTTTTAAGGACTTGGACATAATAACATTTGGGCATAGCATAACCAAACCAATGAAAACACCTTTACAAAGAAGGACTGGGACTCGCATGAACATTTTGTATAGCAGTGTCCAATAGACATATACCCTTACATGGATGGCCAAGGCTAGCCTGATCTTGTCAGATCTTGCCAGTTAAGTAGGGTCAGCCCTGATGAGTACACAGATGGAAGCCCACAAAGGAGGTTGCCATGCAGAGGCAGGCAATGGCAGACTCCTTCTGTTCAGCTCTTGCCTTGAGAACCCAATGGGGTTGCCATAACTTGGCTGTGACTTGACAGTCCTTTCCACTCCAGCAACCCTGAACAGTTGACCGCATAGAATTTTCAAGGCAAGAGACAAACAGAGGTGGTTTGGTATTGCCTGCCTCTGCATAGCAACCCTGGACTTGTCTCACATCTAAGTACTAAGTAGAGCCAACCCAGCTTAACTTTCAAGATCTGGTGAAGTAGGTCTGACCACGGCCATCCAGGTCAGGGCCCACCACCACTAGACATATATTATTACTCCAGGAAATGACTTACACCATGGTGTGACTTCAGCTTTGTAAAGTCCCAGTGATTCTTGGTTAAAGAAGGAGAGGGGAAGGGAAGGCACTTCATGACAGAGGCAGTAGCTAGGATGTTTGATTTAGACCTGGAAGGATCAGAGAGGCTTTCTTGCTCACAAAGTTTAGCTGTCGCCTGTGGATCTTTCAGACTAAACCTCTTTACACACCTGTATAGAATGAGGGAAAGTATTGTGTACTCTGTCCCTGAGTTCCTCAGAGAAAGATGGGAGACAGATGTGATAAACTGTTGCTTATGATTTATTTATTTTAATTGGAAATAAAGCTTTGTGTTTCTCCTGCAGGGCCTCTTGAAATGATGAGTGCTGTGGTGGAGTTTATTTTTTTCTGATTTTTGTGGAAGTTTTGCCCTTAACAACTTTCCTCCCCTTTTTGCCACCAGTTTAGAATAATAGTATCATAGAGTTGGAAGGGAACTCCAGGGTCATCTAGTCCAACCCCCTGCACAATGCAGGAAATTCACAAATACATTCCCCCCACACTCCCAGTGATCTCTGTTCCACACCCAGACGATGGCAAACCCCCCCCCCCCAAAAAACAGGATCCTTGGCCAAAACAGGCCTGAAGAAAAATTGCTTTCTGACCCCCAAAGTGGCAATCAGCATTTCCCCGGGTGTGTAAGAAAGGGCCACAAGAACTAAGACTGAGGCAACCCTTCCTGCCTTCCTGCCATGATCTGGCTAAGTTCATACAAGCAGCATTGTAGTTGACTTATGTTGACCCTTTAGAGTTTCAAGCAAGAGGCATTCAGAGGTGGGCTTCCCCTTGGCTGCCTCTGTGTAGCGACTGTGGCCTTCCTTGGTTGCCCTCCATCCAAAGACTGACCAGGCTTGACCCTGTTTAGGTCCTGAGAGCTGATGAGATTGGGCTATCCAGATCAGGGTTAACAGCAACTTAGTCATAAAGAAAACATCACCCCCCTAATTGTGCCCAGCTCACAAATGTAAGATCCAGGAGTAGACAAATGTAGGATCCAGGAGTGAAAATGACTCTGGAACAAGCCAAGCTTGAGCAGCCCCACAAGCCAGCATTGCAGGGTCCACTCAGCAAACAGTGGCTATTAATTCTCCCATTGTTTCCTCCCCAAAACTGGCAGCAGGCTGTCATAATCTCCTTTGACCTGCCCAGTGACACTGAATCTTCAGGGGAGGAGGCTGAGAAGCCAAGGCTGGGGGCTGAGGAGGACCAGAGGGACCAGGGAGAACCTGGCTCCACGGAGGCATCTGAGGACAATGGTCCAGCAGCTCCAGAGGATGCCCTGCCAGAGAGGCCTCATGACTGGGCCCCTGAGATCTCCACCAGGCAAGGAATGATGGCTGCAGAAGGCCCAGGCTGAGGTAGTGCTAAGGAGCCACAGTGCCAAACTGGCTGTGTGCAGCCTCACTATGGATCTAGAGCAGTGCTCTGGGAATAGTGCTTCCTCACAGGAAGCTGACCAGAGCATAGCACAGCCTCTGGAGCTCCAACACCTGCTAGTGGTGCTGCGGGGAGCAATTACCTCCCAGCCTACTTAAACTGAGGATTGAGAGGACTGCCTTGCTAGATCCCTAGGTACAGACTTTATGATGCCAGTTCCAGCTCCCTAAGCTTGGCCATCTTCAGGGCCAAGCATCTAGTATGTCTGCAGAGTTGGGTTGCCAATTTCCAGGCTGTGGCTGGAGATCTCCCTGTATTACAATTGAGCTCCAGGCAACTGAGATCAGTTCACCTGGAGAAAATAAGCTGCTTTGGGAGGTAGATTCTATGGCATTATACCTCATTGAAGTCCATCCCCTTCCCAAATCCCTCCCTTCTGAGGATCCACCCCCCACAATCTCCAGGCCTTTCCCAACCCAGAGCTGGCAACCCTTTGACTACTGCAGGAGCAGGAAAAGACAGTTGGTGAACTGAGACTAGTTACCATTACAGAATAGGGCTGCCAAGTCAGCCCGGGGGGCGAGGGATCCCCTGCTACAGGGGTTCCTGATCCACCAGCCAGCATTCGGCCGGCGGGAGAAACCCCACCCCCGAAGTCATCCAGCCTGGACGACTTCCCCCGTGCCGGGCGACGTCACCGGAAGTGACGCCATCACGTTGGGGGCGTTGCCAGGGCGACGCTCTGGCAATCGCCCCAAAACTCTATGATACCATAGAGAAAGCTCCCGGCTAGCAGAGGACTCCCCCCGCCGGTAAGGTTAAGAGACTTGGCGACACTATTACAGAAGCTATATCACTTTAACCGTATTATTCCCGCTAATTCATTCCTCAGTTTGGAACTGAATATAGACAATAAGCTTTCACTTCTCTTTAAGAACTGTTTTCTTGTCTCGTTCTTTTGCAGTGATGTCCCAGAACGAGGCCCTGGTAGACACCAGACAGTAGATTCCCAATAAGGTTAGTCCTGGCAGATACGATTGGGTTTTTACATGTGTTTAGGAAGCTACTCATATTATAAAGCCTACCTATACCCCCCTCTTTGGGTAACGGTGCCTGCAGCTGAGCCAACACGATACAGATTGGTAAAAGCACTCCAATGGCATCTTTACCTGGAGAAGGTTTACAACAGCTCTTGTTTTGACTGTGCAGACCACATTGGCCAACACACTCATTCCTACTGATGCTCTCCTTTCCTCACTAACAATGAGCGGGTATTGATATACATGTCGGGCAGTCTGAGCCTCTCCCAGGAAAACACTTGGTGCGCCTAACAGGATTCTTTGGAAAGGAAATAATGATCCAAATCGCCACTCAAAGCTCATGTGTCTGTTAGCACAATTCACTAGGAGAAACTGAAGTTGCACTGTTACCGGGCTTGTTATTTTTGAAGCGACTGTGCTTGTAGTTGTCAGGAAGAACTTCTTTTACACAGAGCAGGCGTTGCACGTCGTGTCAGAGCAAGCGGCATTACACAAGCTCAGCTGTTTCTAAAAAGAGCTCCTTTTCCTGTCATCGTGAGTGAGTCATGTCACAATTAGTGACGAGATCAAAATAATGAGTTGGAGGGGCAGAACAGCTTCATCTCCTTTCGTAACAGAGTGCTTAAGCAAATCTGCCTTCATTCCTTAACAAGGTAATGTACAAAGTCCCATTGTACTGCTCTTCAGTGTTTATTATGCAGTTTCAGTGCCCCTTCCTATAGACTCTACAGGAGTCTCTATAGCAGGGGTCATTTCAAGCAGGAGCTCGGGGGAGTGCAGCTTCGGGAGTTGGTGCCAGCCCCCGTCCCCCCGTCGGGGAAATGCCTGCTTGTGTCATGGCTGCAGCAAAATGACGCCATCCCCTGGAAAGGTCCTTGTTCCTCTGACCAGTCTTCTGAAGCCTTCGGCCACCACTGAAGCTATCCTCCCAGAATAGTGGTATTTCTGAGGCTTGGATTAGTAGCTCTCCCCTCTCTGCCAGTGTTCTTTCTCTCTTTCTCTCTCTCTTTCTTTCTTTTTTTCTTTCCCTCCCTCCCTCCCTCCTGCCTTCTGACATACTTCCGGTGGTTTAGCATATGCAAATAAGTTATCCTAATGAGTTATGCTAATGAGCTCTGGTACCTCTTTTTCTACGAAATGACCCCTGCTCTATAGTATAGAGCAGGGGTGGCCAACCTGTGGCTCGGGAGCCACATGCGGCTCTTTCACACATATTGTGCGGCTCCTGGCAGGGCGGCTGGGGAAGCAAAGGGGAGGCATGCTTTTTCTCTCTTTCTCCCTTCCTTCCTTCCTTCCCTCCTCCCTCCCCCTCCCATCTATTTGCTTTCCTAGTTTCTCTCTCTCTCTCTCTCTTTCTTTCCACTTATTTATTTCTTTCCATCTCTCTCTTTTTCTCTCTCTCTCTCTCAATATCATTAGCAAACAAGTAATATCATTATCAATAACCGTTTTTCCTCGTTTGTTTTTATTTTTGGCAGTCCCATTTAACGTTAATAGAAAGCAAATTTGCATATTTTTAAAAATAAAAACGTGTGTGTGATATTTGTTCCTGTCTTGCGGCTCTCAGATATCTCTATGTGGCTCTTACGTTTATTCTATGTGGCTCTTACGTTAAGCAAGGTTGGCCACCCCTGGTATAGAGAGAGTCCCCCCCCCAACAACCAAAAAATCTAGCTTCTGTTTTTAGAGTTGCCAGCTCTCTTCATGGGTTTTGATCCTGTGCTTTTAAGAGCCACCTGCTATGCCGAAATTAAGCCCATGAACATTGTACCCTTATTTTGTCTCTATGTCAGCCAAAGTTTTGCTGGCTTTGCTTTGACAGGGCAGGCTACAGTGAAAAGTAAATAAATGGCAGCCTTACTGCTGCTCCACTTGCAACCGGGAAACTCAGACTATTTGTATTCTAATGGCTTTCCACCTCTGGCTTTCCAGCTTTCTGATCCAAAGCCCTGCAGACTCATCTATGTAAACAGTCTGAATACCTTCTCTCTCTTTTTTTGTTCTGAATTCCTGGCTCTGATGGCAAGTTCTGTATAACCCAAAAGCTTATACACATGAACCTGCCTTATACCAAGACTGAGTATTGGTCTGCAAAGAGCAGTATTGCCTGCTTTGACCAGCAGCACATTTTGGATAGAGGTCTATCATATTATCTACTGCCTCTGACTGGAGAGACCTGTGGTGTATGTTTCTTTAAGAGGATTGTATATAAATGAGAGAATCATAGAATCATAGAGTTGGAAGGGATCTCAAGAGTCATCTAGTCCAACCCCCTGCACAATGCAATAAATTCACAAATACCACCTCCCACCCCCAGTGATCCCTGTTTCATGCCCAGAAGATGACAAAAAAAAAAAAAAAAACCTCCAGGATCTCCAGCCAAACTGGAGAAAAATTTCTTCCTGACCCCAAAGTGGTGATCAGCATTTCCCTGGGCATGTAAGAAAGGGCCACACCAGGGGCGTAGAGTTTTGTAAATTCTGGGGGGAGGGGCTCTTTAGCGTGTGTGAAGCGTGCGCACTCGCTGGGACGATGTCCCCCCCCCGCCGGGAAACCTCCACGCCTCCCCGGGCCCTTCCAAGGCCCGCCAGCCGCTGCTGCCGAAACCTCTCTCTCCCCCCCCCCACTCCTTCCCTCTCCCTTCGCCGGGAAAAGAGGGAGGGAGAGGGAAGGATGGCAGAGTGGCCAGGCAGGGGGAGGGGGAGAGGCACCAGCAGCAGCAGTTGCCAGCCTTGGAAGAGCCCCAGGAGGTGCGGCGGCAGGTGCTATGTTTTCCCAGGGGGGCTCAGTCCCCCCCCGGGAAATTTCAGGGGAGGCTCGAGCCCTTGAGCACCCCCGTAGTCTACGCCTATGGGCCACACTAAGCACTGATGCTACCCATCAACCTTCTTTTTAATCCAGGTTTTTTTCCCATTCTGCACTAAAATTGAGTTCAACCTTGTTTTTATTCCAGGTTTTTCCCCAATTCTGCATTATGTAACCTCCCTTCAGTGGTCAGCCCGGTTTCAGCCCACTGTTGCCCCGGGTTATTTGGATGGTGTTTTGCAGTGGACTTAAATTGCCTCAACTCAAACACTGAGAAAATCTGGAGTAGCAGGCAAATGCAGAAAGGACTAATGTCAGGGAAGGGGAGATTCCTTTTTTGTGTGCCTCAGTTTAGGATTTTTTATTTCATGGGACAATGTACCCACTACTCATCTAAAAGCCACCCCCCCCAAAAAAAAAAACCCAACACAAACAAAGTCAAGGAGTCTGAGCCTTTACTTAATTAAGCATTTTCCAAGGATGAAAACTCCATAGGTCCTAGGATAGCCACAAAACCTGGTTCTGGGTGCACACTGGTTATTGCACATTTGCACACTATGTAATCTGCCTTGAATCCCATTGAGAAAAATGGACTATAAAAAACCTAAATAAATAAATTCTTTCTTGCTAAAAATGGCTAGAATTTGTGGAAAGTGCCATCAAGTCACAGCTGACTTAGGGCAACCCATAGAGTTTTCAAGGCAAGAGACAAACAGAGGTGATTAGCCATTGACTGCCTCTGCATAGCAACCCTGGAGCCTGGACTTCCTTGGTGCTCTCCCATCTAAGTACTAAGCAGGGATGACCCTGTTTAGCTTCTGAGATCTGATGAGAGTGGGCCAGCCTTGGCCATTCATGTCAGGGCCTTGAGTGCATCAGATCTCCTGGGGGGAAGAAATGGAGCCACACATCCTTTTGAAGCAGATGGAATTCAAATCCAGCATCTGTTTTGGGCAGAGAGCCTGCATGGGATTGTTCCAACAACAGCTGAGGTTTTAGACCTCAGTAGTCATTTCACTGAAGAAATGTATCCCCTTTTTGAAGACTGGTGAGTGTTTTTCCAGTGCCTAGTTGAAGGCAGTAAACAGCCTGCCTGTGGGGAAGCATCCTAAGGTGAGGGGCTGGCACTGGCATGCAGTTACACAGGAGCAACTTCTAAAAACCTAGATGAGCCTCAGGATATTTGGATCTCACTGGTTGAGGGCAACCATGCAGATATGTGACCAACAATAAGCCCCTCGGAGTAACACTGGAGCATTCAGGGCCCCTTGGAGCACTGTCAAGAATCCTGGGTCTTCCCAAGAGGGACGTGTAAGGCTATCTTTGCTTGATCTTCCATTGTTGTGTAACCTTGCTTCCTTGCTTCCAACATCTTGTTAAATTTTAATAAACACCATTGTAATCACATGGCCTCTTCTCTTCTTGGATATCCTATGAAACTAAAGGTCAGGTAGGGTTGCCAACCTCCAGGTGGGGCCTGGGGATCTCCCACTTTTACAACTGATCTCCAGCTGACAGAGATCAGCTCCCCTGGAGAAAATGGCTGCTTTGAAGGGGGGACTCTATGGCATTGTACCATGCTGAGGACCCTCCCCTCCCCAAACCCCACCCTCTCCTGGATCCACCCCCAAAGTCTCCAGGTATTTTCCAGTCCAGACCTGGCAACCCTAAGGTCAAGGCCAGTCAGTAATAGAAAAGGGAATATGCTCTTTCTTAGGGTCCATGGCCTGGTTAAATTATTTAACATTTCCTTCACAGTTTAGAGGAACCCTCAATGGGAGGGTTAGGCTCATGTCCTTTTAGGGCAGCCCCTTTGGGTTCCACTCTGAGACAAAACAGACAATGGGGTACTTACTTCCTGTCATCCTAACTCCTACTTCCTACGAGAGCCAGTTTGGTGTAGTGATTAAGTGCGTGGACTCTAATCTGGGAGAACCGGGTTTGATTCCCCACTCCTCCACTTGCACCTGGCTGGATGACTTTGGGCAAGCCATAGCTCTGTACCAGCTGTTCTCTCAAGGACAGCTTGGGAAACAGCTCTCTCAGCCCCACCTACCTCACAGGGTGTCTGTTGTGGGGAGGGGAAGGGAAAGGAGTTTGTAAGCTGCTGTGAGACTCCAAGTGAGTGAAGGGCGGGGTATAAATCCAATCTCTTCTCTTCTCTTCTCTTCTCTTCTCTTCTTCTTCTTCTTCCTCTTCACTGCTCTCTGCTGTCAATGTTCACGCCCACAATGAGGGCAACCTACTTGTGGAGCCTTCAGTGATTGAAGGTTAGGTGTTTTTTTTAAATCCCTATTTTTTTCAATACTATGCGGTCACCTCAGGATCCTTTCCTTCACTTATCTTTTCATATAGTTCTCTTCCTGAGTACCATTCGTGAGGCAGCCTGACTGAGAATGGCAGAGTGGCAGGGCCAGTTCCCAGGCCAAACCAGTCAAGTTTCTGCTTGGGATGACACAATAAGGAGGGTGCTGATGGTGCCAGAGGTGCCAGATATCATCTCCTGAACCCACATTGCTGCCAACTGGGTCTGCGCTGAGCTCAGCCTGAAGGAAGGAAGGAAACCATGGATTATCTTGTTTTTGGTGACAAAATGCTTCGAAGTAGCCCTGTTGAGTACCAGCAACAATCCCAGGGGTGGGCTGCTTGCAATCATTGGAGGTAGGCCAGACAAAAAAACTCCCGTTGATGAGATCATTGTTTCAGGTCCCCTCAAGAATCCCAGAGTTGTGCTCTGATGTGCTCAGCTCAACTTCATGCTGTCGTGCCAAGCATGCTACTGCTCAGCATAACTGCTAGAGGCTGCCTCTTCCAGACCCAGCATACCCCTAACCCTCAGTCCATTTTCTTTTTTTAAAGAAACTTTTTACTGAAACATTTTTTCATGTACACAAACATAAGGGGGGGGGGAAGAAATAAAAAGGAAAAAAAGAAGGAAAAAGAAAAGAAGGAAAGAAGAAAACCGAAGAAACGTATCATCAGTCCATTTTCAATGGTATTTTTTTTTTGCAGCCATTGTGTTGGATTCCAACTAGACATTTCCACAGGTGCAAGAAGTGCTGCTCATACAACACGATTTGTGTTGAGAGTGAGCAACTCAGCATAGCTGGCTATTGGGAGCACTACATCACTCTATGTGTATATAGGTGTTATCTCTTTGGATAGGATGCCTCTCTTTGTCTTAACCTGGGAGCTGCCCTCTGACCCCTCCTCTCAGTGTGTGTCCTTTGTTCTTCCCCATTCTCTACATGGCTTTTCATGGAGTCACACATCTCTACAGGGTTCTCCTATAGGGACAATGCTTTTATACTTGTATACACATGATGCTGAATTAGCTGGCCACTTGAGATAGGAAAAGTACTCTTTATACTAGGCTTCTCTCTCTCCTTTTGACTGCAACCTGAATGTGAACGGAGTCTACTGAAATAAATGTAGGTTTTTACCTTTTGTAATATACTTCTTGGGAAGTTTATTTACCACACTCAGTATCACACTTCTATGGCTGGGCAAACTCTGCTATATTAAGCAAATATCCCAATAATTTGTCTCCATCCATAGCAACCCAAAATGCCTGCTGAGATCTTGTTGCTAGAGCCACCTGAGATCTTGTTCCTAGAGCCGCCTAGAGCCGCTTGTGTTGGACAGGCGGGATATACATCTAAATAAATAAATAAAATAACTAAATAGAGGTCCCTTGTCCCTAGGGTGGCCAACCATAGCTGGCACCTGAGCAAGAGAATGAGAGGTGTCATGCTGATGCACAATATCATTTCTGGAACATAACTGGATCTGACTTCATAGCATTTGAATGGCACTTTAGGATTCACCCAAAATTCTATGGTTAAACCATTAAGTTTTGGGTGAATTCTAGAGTGTCACACCAATGTGATGACATCGCTTCTGGTTCCACACTGGAAATGATGTTGTGTGTTGGTGGGGTGCACTGACCCCCCATTCCCCCAACCATCCCATCAAGTGGCAGTGGGAAATGGGGGTCTAGGCAATGAGGTCCCCACTACAGCAGGAGACCTGAACCCCACCTCTTCCCCCAAGTGCATGGTGTGCATTTGCAGCTGCAGTGAAAGAAGGGAAGCAGGGAAATTGTACTCCATGGGCAGAAATCTTTTCACCAACAGAACTGTCTAGTCTGGAACCAAGCCACTTTATATCAAAGACATTCAATGTATAAGCAGTATGGAAATCAAGGGGCTCAAGAACAAAAACATGGGCAAAGTGAAAAATGGCCATAGCAAGATGAGAAAACAAAGGGGGGGGGGGGAAGAAATGAAAAGGGACATATCCATACATCCCTAGTGGTAGTTTTATGCCCATGATAGCTGAAGCCGAGCTATGAACATATTAATGCAAACCTCCCAGAATAATTGCCACAATATGTACTATGTGCTCAAGACAGCTCAACACACACAGACTGGCCCTATTTTTATAAGGGGACCCTCAGAAGAGAATTGACATCCCACCATCTCTCTTTCTCTGGCTTCGTTGCTTCTTCCCGAAGGTGAAGAAAATAAATATGCCTCTAAATAAATTATGATCTTAACGGTGAAATAAATACATTATCTTGAATCCAATCTCTTCTTCCCTTTAGCAGTAATTTGTATCCTCAAGATTCATTCGTTCTCCTGGTTACCATTTCATATCTCTGAATGAAGGGAAACCAATGAAAACATAAGCTCGTACCCTTTTTTCATTAGATAGCTAGTTTGGGTTGTCAGAGGAGTGATAAATACTTTAGCCATCCTTTACAGCTACTAAGCTAGACAAATATATCTTAATGACTTTGAATCATCTTGTCTTCAATTTGCAAGGAACACCACAGTCAGCCATTACCTTGTAAGTGCTGATATGCTAGCAAAAATTTAAGGGAACTGTGATTTTCTTCCCACTACCACACACGAAGAGAGAGAAATGTGCCATTTGCCCCCCCAAAAAAACAGACACTAGATTGGGTTTAACTAAGGACCACTTTGTTAACTATTTACACCTTTTGTGGCAAAGGCAAACCCTGAGTGCAGAAATAGGCCATGGCCGGGGGTTGCTCCATACCACCTTCTTGCCATACAATGGGTGAGCCATCTTTGCCCCAAGTGCAAGCCATCCCTCTGGCTTGCCACCTGCTGGCGTAGCAAATGGGGTGCTACCCTGGAGCTCCCCCCAAGCCACAAAATGTAGGGGGGAGGAGCCTAACCAGGGCAGTCCCAAAGGCAGTCCTGATTTCCACCCAACTGGATCAATGTCTCCCCACAAATAGCAGCAGGAAAAAGCCAGGTCACCTCAAGCCCCATCGCCCCAACCACTCAACAGAAGCAAACTCACTGAGCCCCAATTGTGAACCAATGGGCCTCCTTCTGGCCAGGTGGGCCACCCAAAAGATTGGATGTAGGTATTTTACAGGACATTGGATGTCATTTTTGCAGACAGCCTCCAAACTCCCCAGTCTCCAAACATGCAGAATTGCCATGAAAGATTTAGAATGAGGGGCGGGGGGAGGTTTTATGGAAATATACACATGGGTAAAGCATCTTGTCCATTAAGATGAAATATGTTCCCTCTGGTGCAAGTTTACAGTACTTGTGACTCATCAAGCCCAATCCAGCAGACCAGTCAAGCACTGAAGCCGGCTTGACAACCTCTCTGTTTCTGCAATCTTGGTAAGCAGCAAATAGGTTTATTAAGCCCCTGGTGGGCTGCAATGCATGGCTGATAAACAAGGTCACAAGTACTACAGATCTGCTCCAGTGGTCAATGTGATCTTCTGTGAATATCAACAATGAATGCTTTTGCACACACACACACACACACACACACACACACACACTGTGTATGCAGGCCACAGAAATATGGACAGACAGAAATCCATCTTGTAGTTTATTATCTGCCTGCTATACTTGGGATGGAAATCAATAAAATGTTTTCTCATAACATCAATTGAATATTTCACCAGTAAAAAGCAATTATATATTTTTTTCCTTATGACTGGCCTTAATAACTCACAAACTTTGTAGGCACTCGTGATGCCGATGAGTTATGAGACTTTCATACTTTCATGAAAGAAATATAATAATCACCTGTCAACGGTGTGGTTTTCTATACCACTCCTATCCAATTCATCAAAGGCACAAGATCCCCTTGGGACTCTACGGAAGCAGAATAAATAGAGAGGGTGGTTGCAGATGTATGTATGTTGCAGAAGTCGACTTTAAGAATGGGAACCTATCCCAGATATTGCAGTCAGAATGCAAATTCACAAACAATACCTGTTTGTTGAGTTGCTTATCATGAATGACATATGTCGACCATCTTTTTGAATGGCAGACAGCTTTTGGCACATGGGCCACAAGTTAAGCCCCAAAATGAGACATGTCAAAGATGTATGCATGTATATAATGACCCATGCTTCTGGACCATTCTCACCTTAGCCTACTGGCCCAAATGTTATCACTGTACTAACCAAAGTGTGAAATGTTCCACCAGCCTAAGGAGCCTTCCTCCAACTCAGTGGCC
Organism: Lepidodactylus listeri; assembly: GCA_029233225.1. Lineage (NCBI taxonomy): Eukaryota > Metazoa > Chordata > Lepidosauria > Squamata > Gekkonidae > Lepidodactylus > Lepidodactylus listeri. The sequence goes on from JARCFY010000005.1 coordinate 25,193,905, forward strand.
CTTGCACTGGAACAAGAGCAACGTTAAGCTGGGGGAAGGCTCCTTTAATGGCTCTTTCTCCAATGGAAGGGCCACTTGAGTTAGAGGAAGGCTTTGTAGACTGTAAGCTCCTAAGGCTGTAAGATGCCACCCACTGAGACCAAGGTAGTAAAGGAAAATGCAAGCAGGCCTGATGCAATGCCATAGCTAACTCAGGATCATTCCTGTTATATCCAGGTGTACCATAAAACCAAGGTCATTGACAACAATACCACAAGTTGCTGCCCATGGTCTATTCTTTTTGCACAACTTTGGACTATTTTACTTCTGTACTGTTTAATGAAAGTCTATGGGGAAAAGGAGCTATTGAGTGCATTATATATGTAGGCGCCATCAAGTTGTAACCAACTTACGGCAATACCAGCAAGGGGGTTTCATTGAGTGAAAAGCAAAGCTGATTCATGATTACATTCCTCTGCAGAGTCTTTCTTGGTGGATGTCCCATCCAAATACTGACCCTGCTTGGCTTCTGAGATGTGGCAAGATTGAGCTATACCATGATGTGAAAAAGGAGGAGGAGATTGGATTTATACCCCGCTTTTCACTCAGAGTGCCGTACAGTCTCCTTCCCTTCCTCTCCCCGCAACAGACACCCTGTGAGGTGGTGGGGGGGGGGGGTGCTGAGAGAGCGCTGAGAGAACTGTGACTGATCCAAGGTCACCCAGCTGGCTACATGTGGAGGAGTGAGGAATCAAATCCAATTCTCCAGATTAGGATGCATTAGATGGGAGGGGGACTTCTGGATCAGCACATCATTTTGAAGCATCTGGAATTCAAATCCAGTATCTTTTCTTTCTTTCTTTCTTTCTTTCTTTCTTTCTTTCTTTCTTTCTTTCTTTCTTTCTTTCTTTTGGCAGACAGCCTGCACATTCCTCCCCACACCCCCCCAACAATAGCTGAGGTTTTAGACCTCCGCAGGCATTTCACTGAAGAAATATATCCCCCTTTTTTGATGACTGGTGAATGTTGACTCCCAGTGCATAGTTTAGAGATCATGCTGAAGGCGGTAAACAGCCTGCCTGTGGGAAAGCATCCCAAGGACAGATGCTGGCGCTCGCATGCAATTGACCATAGCAACTCTTTAAAAGCTAGGCAAGCTTTGAGATCTTTGGATCTCACTGGTTGATGGGGAACTGTGCAGACATGTGACCAACAATAAGCCTCTCGGAACAACATCTCAAGGCCACAGTCAGGCATCAAAGCCTCTCTCTTTGCTTGATCTTACACACCCAGCTTAGAACATCTTGTTGAATCTTAATAAATGCCATTGTGATCACAAGCAGTCTGTTCTCCTCGGGTATTCTATGAACCCCAAAGCAGAGTCTGGCAGACCCCGGCCACTTAACATCACCAAGGTCCTAAATGATGGTCGAGTTTCATCTCCTCTCAGAAAGCAACAGATATAGTGAAATCAACAGATACTGATGCTGGCTATAGTGAATTCTCTATTATACAGTTACCAATTTTATCCTATCTTGTCTCTCGGGAAGAAATACCAGATGTAATGAATACTCTTCATGTATGGCAACTGATTGTCTTTAGCAGGGTTTTTTTTTTGTAGAAAAAGCCCAGCAGGAACTCATCAGCATAATAGGCCACACCCAATGGCAGAAGCTCATTAGCATATTAGGCCCCACCCCTGACATCATGGCTCATTAGCATATTAGGCGGGGTCTGGGAAAGAAAGGCATTTTCAACGTGCCTGGGTTCCCTGCCTGCCCTTTTCCAGCTGGGACATGTCAGCTAGAGAAGGGAAGGCCAAGAGAGGCTTTTCCTTGTCAATTTCACTCTCAGCTGACTGGAGGGAAGTGAAATTGATAAGGAAATCCTGAGGGGCTCCCCAGAGGGAAAGAGGGCATTTTAACATGCCGCCTTTCCCTTTTGTGTGTAAGGTGGGGAGGGCAGTGTGCTCTGTAGCTACGCATGCCAGAGATTTTGGTTGTAGGCATGGCCAACTCAGGAGCCAGCCGGAACTCCGTTCCTGTGCGTTCCTGCTCAAAAATAGCCCTGATTTTTAGGACAACCTATCATTAGCTAAACCACCTATGCAAATCTGTTCAGTTCAGTGACAATTTTTTTTTCAGTGCCTACCTACATGGAAAATGTTGCTATTGAAGAATACTGTAGATCCTTTGGTTAGATTTTTTTAAAAAATAGTATCTGTGCCATCTTTCCTGGCTCACTGGAAATGGATTTTGTGCCAATGTTCTGTTTATCTGTAGGGTTCTCAAATTATTTTAAATAAAAGTTTTAATTAAAACAAAATAAATAAACAAAGAAGTCCCACCTCCAGTCAACCGTGCCTCACCTTGAAAAGAGAATATGGGTGCTGCTCACAGTGGGTATGAATCTTGCTTGAAAACACAGTGGGGTCACCAAAAGTCAGCTGCAACCTGATGAGGGGGGGAAAAGTGGAGTATTGGGAAACGATGCAACACATCTGGATAAATCTGAATGTACACTCTCATCAAGACAGCTTTTAAAAGTTTGGTGTAGTGGTTAAGTGCGCGGACTCTAATCTGGGAGAACCAGGTTTGATTCCCCACTCCTCCACTTGCAGCTGCTGGATGTCCTTGGGCAAGCCATAGTTCTATCACAGCTGTTCTCTCAAGGACAGTTGCCTCAGAGCTCTCTCAGCCCCACCTACCTCACAGGGTGTCTGTTGTGGGGAGGGGAAAGGAAAGGAGTTTGTAAACTGCCCTGAGACTCCAGAGTGAAGGGTGGGGTATAAATCCAATCCTCTTCTCTTCTTAAAATGGATTCTGCTTGGGTAACATAGGCTTGCATCCTAAGCTGCATTGCTTCTGATGGAATGGCATTATCATTTGTGAAAGGGAGGGCACTTTTTGCTTAGTCTTCCCTCCTGCTGCTGTCCCACACTTTGACCCACACTGTTCTTGGGAGGGGTGACTTTCCAGAACACAATGGTGGGGAGTGCACAGAAGCTGAGTGGGAGAGCAAGGCGAGGGAATTGCTCTCCTCAAGCATGACTCTGCTCCTGTTTCTTAGGATCCAAGCCATAAATTGAGGAGGTGGTGGGGAGAGAGAGAGATGCATAAGAAATGAAGAGAGTGAAAGAGGCAGGAAAGTGGTCCCACATTCTGTGCAATGTTTGGAAATAAGAAACAAGAACCATGGAGAATTGCTAACACATCAGTTCCATTTTGGAAAGAAGACCAGCTAACTTGAAACTCCAAAAGCAGGGAAGAAATAGTGGGTCACCACAATTTTCAGAATTGTATCCTCGTTTTAGAGGGTAGCCCTATTAGTCTACAATAGAACAGCAGGATTTGCGTCCACTAGCATCTTAGAGACCAGCAAGGTTTTCAAGGGATGAGTTTTCGAGAGTCAAACCTCCCTTCATCAGATAGGAGTTGGAATCCAGCTTATGCCTCCCAAATCATCTTGGTTTCTAAGGTGGTGCTCCAGTTGAATCAGATGGTATCCTCTATATTTCCTCCTGCAGAATGTAGTGAAAACCACTGAGACTTGAGCCTCAGCTGAAACCCATCCTCCTATCTATCCCCGGCAAGGCGTGGTGGTTGGAATGTTGGGCTGTGGTCGCACGGTCATTTTGATCAGGTTTCACGGCTGTTCTCTCTCACATTTAAAATTGCTGATCAGATGGGCTGATCCGCCTCCCATGCCGAAGTGGGCTCACTCTCACAATCCTCCCGGATCCCTAGCGCATTTTTGGACACCAGGAAAAGCCAATACTTTCTGGGTAATTGTGCTTGATATTCACAATTTTGCCTACCTAAACAGCACTTTCTCGCAATGATTGCGATTAGGGCCGTCTGATCGTTCTTCCGCACAATGAGGGGTTCCCCCCCCCAAGCTTCTGCCTTTGAGCATATGAGCAATTCAACATTCAAGCGCACAGAGGGGCCGGGTGGAGGGGGAAGAGGAGGCGGCAGCAGTTTGTGCGCCACTGGGTTCAGCAGTGGCTGCGGCGGGGGGAGGGCTTCTGTGGAGCAGACCCTGCTGGGATCTCAGGGCCGCTGGTCTTCGCCCAGCTTTCCCTCTGCCGGGAAGCGGTGTGTCATCCTGGCAGCCAGGGAGATGAGAAGCCACATTGGAGGACTCGGCAGCAGGGAGAAGAGCCTCACCTGGAGGTCCTGATCCGACTTCCCCCCCTCCCCAAAGGCACCATGTCTAGGTGGCTGCTTGTTGCCTGCCAGACGCCACATGCATCCCCCAGATCCAGCCGGGATCGCACCACCAGAAGCAGCGGGGGCGGGGAGCAGAGGCGGGGGGTGGAAGGTCCTGGGTGGCAGCGCTGCTTCCTCGAGGCTTGCTTTCAGCTGCGAGCCTAGGGTAAGATTCTGCACAGAGTGCCCTGCTCTCCACTGCCACCGCTTGGGGCAGCGCAGCCATCTGGACGGTGCTCGGAGCCTCATCGCACAATGCAGGGGGTTGGGGGAGGGCTGTGTGAACATCCCAATGTGAAAAAAAAAATTCCCAATCAAATCTATTGCGGGAACAAAACACAATTACCCTTGCTGTGTGACCACAGCCTTGGATTAGGAGGGCTCAGGTTCAGCTCCTCACTCAGCCGTGAAATTCACTGGGCAACTTTTGGGCCAGTCACTGTTTCTCAGCCTACACAGCTTTTCTTGCAGTAAAGACCAGTGAAGTCACCCTGAGCTCCTCAGAGGAAAAGTGGGATTTTAAAAAGCAGTAGCTAGATATGTCCCACCTTGGTTCCATTACCTGATAAGAAAAAAATAAGGGCAGCAGCCACATGGAGGCAGAGGGTACATGCATGTGAGCCATTGACCTGTTCTACAGTTAGTGTTGACAAGCTCCATGTCAGTTTGGTGTAGTGGTTAAGAGCGGTGGACTCTAATCTGGAGAACCAGGTTTGATTCTCCACTCCTTCACATGCAGCTGGCTGGGTGACCTTGGGTCAGTCACAGTTCTCTCAAGAACTGTGTTCAAGAGCAGTTCTCTCAGAGCTCTCTCAGCCCCACCTACTTCACAGGGTGTCTGTTGTGAGGAGATGAAGGGAAGGAGACTGTAAGCCGCTCTGAGATTCCAAGAGAAGGCCAAGGTATAAATCCAATCTCCTCCTCCTCCTTTCTCTTCCTCTTCTCAGAAATCTCTGAGCATTGCAACTGGTCTCCATGATACAAAGATCAGTTCCCTTGGAGAAAATGGCGGCTTTGGAGAGTAAACTCTGTGGCATTATACTCCATCAAGGTCCCTTCCCTTCCTAAACCCTGCCTTCCCCAGGCTCCATCCCTAAATCTCCAGGAATTCCTCAACACAGAGTTGGTGACCCTGTCTCCAGTGGAGGCACAGGAAAAAGAGCTGTTCCATGTAGTTAAATTATTAGGTAGTCTTTAAGCTTGTGGTGCAGTCTTGCAAGAAATGGGGATGGCGGAATGCAAAGAAGTCATAATTGGAAATTAGTTTAGCATGGAGCATTACCTGCACATGATGGGAACCATAGTTATGTTACAAGCACTTAGGTAAAATGCTAGCCCAGCTACTTTGAACAGGGTCTGAGAAAGCCCTGCACTGCTTTGAGGAAAGTGAGGCATTTGGCTGCTTCAAGAGCCCAATTCAGCAGTGATGGGACTTAAGCAGCTGTTGGTGCGTAAGGACGAAGCTTTTGAATCAGAGGCCTTTAATCTGTATTGCTTTAAACACCTCAATGTACTTTTCAATTTTTGTGCTCACAAGTAATATCTAGAGAAGTTCAACCATTTGATGAGCTCACATGGATCCCTCCTCTTTCTTTTATCCTCATAACTGCCTTGCAGGGGAGAGTTGACTAAGAAAGAGTGACCAGCCCAAAGCTGCCCAGCAAGTTTCATGCCAGATGGAGGAGGAGGAGGAGGAGGAGACTGGATTTATTCCCTGCCCTTCACTTGTAGTCTCAGAGCGGCTTACAAACTCCTTTCCCTTCCCCTCCCCACAACAGACACCCTGTGAGGTAGGTGGGGCTGAGAGAGCTCTGAGACAACTGTCCTTGAGAGAACAGCTGGTACAGAGCTATGGCTTGCCCAAGGTCATCCAGCAGGTGCAAGTGGAGGAGTGGGGGATCAAACCCGGTTCTCCCAGATTAGAGTCTGCACACTTAACCACTACACCAAACTGCCTCCAGGTCTTCCCCTTCCTAGTTTTACCTGGGGATTTCAGAGATGTTAGCCAGGCTAGCTCAATCTTGTCAGATTTTGGAAGCTAAACAGGGTCAGCCCTGGTTAGTGCTCGGATGGGGGACCACCAAGGAAGTCCTAGAGTCCCTGCGCAGAGATAGGCAATGGCAAACCACTTCTGTTTGTCTTTTGCTTTGAAAACCCTATGGAGTCTCCACAAATTGGCTGCTACTTGATGCTCTCCCTCAAATGCCAGCTATTAAGAGGTTGCTACAATGGAACATGATACATGGGGAGAAATTAGAAGGGGAGAAGAGGACATAGTAGTAAATAAAACCATAGAACAATCTTTATTGGGGGGATAATCTAATGTACTGATTTCAGTTTCTTTTTGCTTCTGTATGATGTCATTGTCACATCTTTTGGTCTGCCGCATTGCCATTCCACTCCTTGATGATTCTCTGTTGCTGTTGTTTGTTTTTTGCAATTTTATAGCATTTGTATACATATCCCATTTGATGGCATGTACCCACCCACCATCTGTATGAATTGGTTCACAAATAAAGTTGAAAAACGCATACATATACTTCCTATTTAAAAAAAAATGCAGCTTGCGGAATGGTGTAAAAATGTGTATGCATTAGATTCACGTAAAACAAAAAGAAATGGTAATTTTTTTTGGGGGGGGGGTGGCAATCATGCAAAATTCAGCAGCATCCCTTATGCCTTAGGAAGCAATCTTAAGCAGGTTTACTCAGAAGTTAAGTCCTATGTCATTCAGGAAGCTGTTCCCCAAGAAAATGTCCTTAGGGTTGCATCTTGAATACCTCGTTATAGGTGTTTTGATGGAATTGTATAGTATGTAGTTACATATTCCAAACAGAACTCTCCCATAGGATGATGACATATGGCACATAATAATATTTGCATTTATCATATTCATGAAGGACAAAAAAATTTTCCATGATGGCTCAGAATAAATGATCATCCTAAGCAGGGAATTTGGTCTCGCAATTAGATCACTGACTGGAAGACGGGGCTTGTCAAAGACAATACCAATAATCAGACTTGTCTGTTGTGTGTAGGAGGCTTTGTCGAGAATTATAAAACCAGTCAAACATACCTAATATTGTTTATTGCTCACAACTTGATAAGCTGACAGCCCCCTTCCTCAATTCTGCTCAACTCTTTGATGTTCTCTGATAGAAAGTGTTATGAAGGGTGATCAGAACAGATGCAGTGGTGCGGTTGTGACCCTTCTTGTCCTTGGCAGAGTAGCTCTAAGAATCCTACACTGCTGGTGACAGAATGGATAAGAAGGCCAGATGCTTAGAGAATTCCATTTGAACATGGTCATAGACATGCTGAAAATAGTTGGCTGTAACTGGAAGTTCTGCATTAGCGTTTTGACTACAGCTTACTCTATAGACCCAGATGGGTAGCCCATGTTAGTCTGTCTGTAGCAGGAGAAAATAGCAAGAGTCCAGTAGCACCTTAAAGACTGTCAATATTTGTGGGAGGGAGGGTATGAGCTTCAGTGAGTCACTGCTCACTGCTCTATCTGAAGAAATGAACAGGGACTCATGAAAGCTCATACCTTGCTACAAATTTTGTTAGCCTTTAAAGGGTACTGGAATCTTGCTCTTTTCTAGTTCCATAGACTCCAGTCGATTGAGATTTAGAAACATAGAAACGTAGAGCTGGATGAGGTCCTGAGGGTCATCTAGTCTAACCTTCTGTATAATGCAGGAAATTCACAACTTAAACCTCCACCCCGTGACCCTGGCTTTATGCCCAGAGGAAGGCAGAAAGCCTCCAGGATCCCTGGACCAATCTGGCTTGGAGAAAAATTCCTTCTTAACCCCAAAGTGGCGATCAGCATTACCCTGGACGTATAAGAAAGGGCCACAAGAGCCAAGTAGTGGCTTATCCATTCCTGCCCTCCCTCTCATAATCTGCCTAAATTCACAGTGTGTCATAGAATCAGCATTGCTGTCAGATGGCCATCTAGCCTCTTCCCAGAAACCTCCAAAGAAGAGCCCACCACCTCCTGAGGAAGCCTGTTCCACAGAGGAACTGCTCTGTCAGGAATGGTCATGACATGATCCATTCTCTGGACAGTTCAACCTGGCATGAACGAACTGTTTGGAGAGTCCCCGACCAGACAGCCAGTGTTTACTTCCATTGTCCCAGTTTGCTTTGGTGATTTCGCCTTGTAAGCCACTGAGTGACTTTGCTATATACACACGTACAAAGGCACCAGGCCCAAAAGTCCCACATCTAATTTTCTTTTTAGCCATGTAGGGTACTTTTGTCCTCTTAAGGAGGTCTCAGGAAGTTACCGCTTTGGAACCTCCTTGATTTGCAGAGAATTAAGACATAATCATTAAAAAACCCCTCTTATTAATAAGCCCAGTTCAGAGATACTTACTCAGGCCAAAGAAGCTGCAACTGTAGTACAGAAAGGAGCAAGCTAGTATATCTGTGCATTAGTGTTCAGAGCAGGCACTTATATGTGCATGAGGCTGTGGCCCTAATCCTTGGGCATGGCCAGAGAGTCTTTCTAGTATGTTCAGTGTTTTGGAAACTTGCCTACAAAGATCAAAGCTGAGCTTTAGTGTCCCTTCTTGATGGGACTTAAAGCCTGGGCGTGGAAGAGGTGTGAGCTGAAGGAATCTTGGCTCTTAACCTATGGATTGCAACCTAAAGCTGTGAACCAGCTGCTCAGTGACTCTATGACCAGTGTTCCCTCTAAGCTGAGTTAGTGTGAGCTAGCTCAGTTTTTTAGCATCTGGCTCACACAGTTTTGTCTTAGCTCAGGAAGGATGGCTCCAGAGCAATTTATGAAGTAACCAAATTGCTCATTGCTCATTCAGAACTTTAATGCCAGCAGCTCACAAAGTAGAATTTTTGCTCATAAGACTCCACAGCTTAGAGGGAGCATTGTCTATGACCAGCTCAGGAATATGAGTTTAGTTTTGTTTTGTTGTTGTGTGTTTGTTTAAATGATTTGTTGTTGTTGTGTATTTAAATTATTTTTTTGGTTTTCTGTTGGTTTAAATTATATTTTTTCTGGAGTTTTCTAAGCCACTTTGATTTCCTAGTGGGGAGAAAAATGCCATATAAATACCTAAATTAAAACAAAACAAAAGGCTGAATTTTGATGTCTCCTCCCTAATAGGTGTAATGGTTAAGTGCACGGACTCTAATCTGGGAGAACCAGGTTTGATTCCCCACTTTTCCACTTGCACCTGCTGGATGACATTGGGCAAGCCATACCCAGCTGTACCAGCTGTTCTCTCAAGGACAGTTGTCTCAGAGCACTTTCAGCCCCACCTACCTCATAGGGTATCTGTTGTGGGGAGGGGAAGGGAAAGGAGTGTGTAAACTGCTCTGAGACTACAAGTGAAGGGCGGGGTATAAATCCAATCTCCTCCTCCTCCTCTTCTTTTTCTTCTTCTATTAAGGGATAAGAATTGTGAAATTGAGCCCTCTCCTGTTTCAATGAAATATCTGCATCCCATGTTACAGCATAGGCTTAATGCAGTCACAGTGTTAACACAGTGTTTATTTATTTATTTATTTATTCAATTTTATACCCCGCCCTCCCCGCGAACAGGCTCAAGGCAGCTGTTAGTCACCTGTGTTAGTCACCTGTGTGCCTCCTCTGAACACCGTTCCTCGATGGGGACCTACCCAATGTTTCAGGAAAGTGGACAACTTCCTTGCCAGGTAGGGGCTGTGGATGGTAGTCGGTCCCCACTTTGAAACAGCTGCTTCCAGAGGAATGGGTATGTGAGGAGCCTTCCTGAGGGATAAACCTCCTGCCACGGATAGAAGCAGTTGTGGTCTTTTGGTTGAGAGTAATTGTGTGGCTCTCTGTGAGCTGCAGGGTGGGTACAACTGGCTTAATGGAAGGAGCAAGGGCGCCCACTCATTTATCTATACATTTCTTCTCAATCTTTCTCCAAGAGATCCAGTAATCCTGTGAGATAGGTTAGACTAAGACATAACTGGCCTAAAGCCAACTTCGTCATGGCTAAACTGAGCCTAAATTTCATAAGCTCTAGGCTACTACTATATGACAGTGGCTTCATCTGCCACAGCCCACAGGACAGGTTCAGCCTGGTAGGCACTTGAATGCCATTATCGTGTTCCACCCTTTTAGGTTTTAAGGGCCTATTTTTGATCTTTTGGGGAAATGGCAGGGTCAATGCACTTCAGAACTGCACTAGTTTGGCACAGCAGAAGACGTTTAATGGCACTGACACCTCTTCAGAATAATAATTTCATCATTATTAATTCCTTTGTTAATTACTGTAATAACATTAATCAAGGAGAACTCGTTTGACGTAAGTGCAGAGGCTGCAAGTATATCAATGGGCTTTCCAGCACAATTCAGAATTAATTAACTGGACCATTAGTTTAAAGTATCACATTTTCAGACATCACGAACACACCAGGCAAGAGTTCAAATATTTTTGAATCTTGAAGGCTGGTCTGTAGTTATACTTGAATAGTTATACTTGGCTAAAATCCTACACAAATCGATATGGCTAGTATTAGACCTTAGTAGTCCGGCTTATTTGGTTTGTGGAGCAGAGTGCTAGAGTGGGTAGAATTGGGCAAAAAATATTTTTGTAGAGTTCTAAGTGGGATTAGGGAGGGTCGGTCCCCATGTAATGGTTTCCTGGAATGTTCAAGGCCCACAGTTGGCTCACACCCTGGCTGTAAACCAATGACTGCATAAACAGTCACTGTGTTATCAGCGATGTGTAGACTAGCACATGCATGCTATAGTTTGAACATGGTACCTCTAGAAAGGGGGGAAGGAGGAGGAGGAGGAGGAGACTGGATGTATACCTCACTCTTCATTTGAAGTCTCAGAGTGGCTTACAGTCTCCTTCCCTTCCACTTCCCACAACAGACACCCTGTGAGGTAGGTGGGGCTGAGACAGCTGTGAAAGAACTACCCTTGAGAGAACTTGTGACTGATCCAGGGTCACTTCAGCACCTGCATGTGGAGGAGTGGAGAATCAAACCTTGTTCTCCCAGATTAGAGTCCACTACTCTTAACCCCTACACTAAACTGGTTCTCCAGTTTGGGAGGAGGAGCTGCATGTCCAGGAGGAGCTGGATGTCCAGAAAAAGGTCCAGGAAAAATGCCTAGGAGTCTGGAGGGGTAGAGACATGAGAGGATGTATACCCCAGTAAAACCATAGAGTTTCTGATGATTCCTAGGGCGGGCTGACATCAATTCTGGGTTTTCCCAGAAAGTGAAGTTATGCTGACATCTGATGGTGATTTTTTTTACATTTCTTTTCTCCCACTGGCTGCAGGAGTGGCAGGGGAAAATGGGAGCCAGGGGCGGAGAATACCCTGCTCTCAGCAGGAAACTGGCAAGCCTGCAATGAAATTCCATACAATACAATTGTTCCCTCTGTTTAATGCTGCCTTGACTGAGACCTAGCATGCTTCTAAATTCTGCTTCACAGGGCTGTCAAGTGCATGGACCAACCCATAAAGCACCATGCTTGTAGCCACTTCACTGGTTTGTGACTTCTCAATGTGCAAGGAGATTTTTAAGTCAAGACTTTCTAATGTGATAACATCCAGGACCCTTCTGGTGATATGTTCTCTATCTCAGGCTTTTTTCTTCAGTTTCCCCCCATCCAAGTGGGGCAGGTCACAAAGGATAGGCCGCTCCCACTTTTCGACTGCTCCTCTATTCCCTACGCCTGGTGCTGTCATTGACTATCAGTCCCATTGGGCTTTTATTTAATTTGGTAGTTTAGTTTCCTCATTCACCCGTTGGCCAGAAGTCAACAATAGGGGGAGACAGATAAATCTTCACAGGGAGGGAGTTTCAGCACCATGACTGAGAAGGCCTTTTCTTGGTTGCCACCTGTGAGATGGTGGAAGCAGCCAAAGCAGGGGCCTCTGAAGATGACCAGGCTCATATGGGGGAAAGTGGTCCTTAAGGTATGCTAGCCCCAAGTAGAGTTGCCTTTCCCCCAGTGGTGTCAGGGGATTCCCCGATTTCAGGGGGCCGAATCCATTGTGGCCCAGCTAGCCCGCAGGGGAAGCCCCACCCTTGAGAAGTGGAAATGACATCACTTCTTGGTGACATCATCATGGCACGTGTACTTTGCCTACATGCCAGAAGATCTCCAGAGAGGATCAGGAGTCTCCCCGCTGGCAGCCAGGTAGGACCTGATAACCCTAGCTCCAAGCCATATAGGGCTCTAAAGTTCAATATCAGCACCAGTGTTCCCTCTGAATTAGTGTGAGCTAGCTCACAGTTCTTTAGCCTCCAGCTCACACATTTTTGTCTTAGCTCAGGAAGGATGACTCCAGAGCAAACTAATTTATGCAGTAGCCAAATCGCTCACTCATAACTTTAATGCCAGCAGCTCACAAAGTAGAATTTTTGCTCACAATACTCCACAGCTTAGAGGGAACATTGCACCTTGCATTAGACACAGAAGCAAATTGGTGATAAGTTTGATAGAACAAGTGATATGGTTCCTACAATCCACTCCAGTCAGCATTCTGGCCACAGCATTCTATACTAGCTGTAGCTTCTAGGTAGCCTTCAAGGGCAGCCCCGCATAGAACACAATGTAACCGTCTAACCCTTTATGACCATTATTGTTTCTTTCTCATTTGATTTTAAGAGTGCTGCTGTTGTGTTTCCATTCAGCTGTTTCCTTTGTTAGTTTTTGTTAGCTGATTTTATGTTGTTGAGATTGGCCAAAGTATTTCCTCTCAAATTCTTTCACTATATTGAACACATTGCTGTGGAGAGTTGGCGTAGAAATGATTGAAATAAACAACTGGATGACCATCCCAGTCTTCTGTTTTAGGCTCTGTGTGAAGGGGTAGCCCACTGAGTTTTCCACAGATCCATGTCTAAATGATGAATAGAGGAATATACAATCAGTGACAGCCAATGAGCATAAAACTGACCTGGCCTGCTCTCTTCGTATTCACTGCTGTGAATTGCCTGGAGGAGATAGGAAAGCAGTACATGGCGTGGCACGAAGCATTGTAGACAGAATTAAATGACCATCATCCAATTTAAATATGGTGCCAGCTGAGCAAGAAGAACTTATCCATGTGGCATTGCATGTACCTGTTATCTCCAAACCAGGCTGTCTCACCTGCATGTGCATTGTTAGCATGCCAGGCATCTGCAGTCCAGGGAAAGGCTGAGTGAGCATACAATGCTACATACATAATGGCTGAAAGACAACCCTTGGTACATTCAGCGTTCCATATTGCAATTCTTCTTGCCCATTAAGCATCATCTTTAAAACAGGCTTTCTTTACCTCCTATGGGTTGCCATCTGTTCGCTCAGAGAAAGGCCTGTTGCAGTCAGAACATAAAAAACATAAGTAGAGGCATGCCGGACCAGACCAAAAGCCCATCGGTTCCAGCATGCAGTTCACACAGCTGCCTCTAGGAAGCCCACAAGCTGAATGGCTGCAACATCTTTCCAACTGATATAAAAAGGCATATCACCTCTGGTATTGAAGGGAGTGGGTATCCATCATGACCAGTCACAGTTCATTTTCTTATTAACCCAAGAAGGAAGTGGGTGGGTATAAATCAGAAACCAGTCACTAGCTTCTTATAGCTGGCTTTAAAAGGGGATTAAATAAATTCACAGAGAATAGGGGCCATCAATAAATATTATTCATGGTGACTAAATGGAAATTCCATGATCAAAGGCAGTGACTCTCTAAATAGTTCCAGTACAGGGGAGCAATGAAAAGTTGTCTCCTCTGTGTACTACTTGTGAGCCTTCTGGGGATAGTGGATGGTCACAGGATGCTTGATTAGATGGACCATTGTGCACCACAACATCACCAAGAGGTGTAGGAGGAAGAACCATAGCAATATGCAATGTCAGTGTGGTGAACCAATGTTTTGTCTTATGCTTCTTTATGAGGAGGATGCTCGTGACCTTATGCAACACCGTCTACAAAAAACTAGGTTGCTCATGCATGCAGCTGAAAACAAATAAAAGTTTCAAACTATGTAAGTACTCTGAAGGCTATGTGGGTAATAAAACCTGGATATGATTTATGCGAGAGAAACTAATCCAAAACGAGGATTAGAAGAGTGGTAGAACATGACATATCTGACCACAAGTAGGGAATTATTAACAGTACAAAGCAGCAGTTCTTCTTGAGCCTCCATCTAAAACAAGGCTGGGATAATGGTGGTGGTGGGAACTAAGAGACAATCATCCTCAAAATCCAGTGTGGAACAGGGAACATTTAACTCATTCAAATCTTGGTAGGAATTTGGCTCTGGATATTTTCCTCTCTAGGGATTTTTTGCCCTCTTCGTTGAATAGGGTTGTTAAGAGAAAGTCTCAATTCCTCTTTAGTTCTGCTTCCTATTTCTTCGTGAAATCCAGTCATCTATTTCTTTTCCTTTATTAGGAATTTTGAGAGACCACCAAGCATGACTGGGGTTGCTATCCAGAGGAAGGCAATGGCAACCAACCACTGCTCATCTCCTGTCTAGCATGGCCTGTAGATGGAGTTGCCACAAGTTAATTGTGAGTCAAAGGCTGCTGCTGCTGCTGCTCCTCCTCCTTCTCCATCATCATCATGATCATCATGATCATCATCATCATGCAACAACCCCCCAAAAGTTTTATAGGAAGTAGCTGGATCAAATTGAATCATACAACGCCCAATCTATATAATCCCAAGGAAAAGTAAACAAAGATACTTTTAAGACCATAAGAAGAAACCTGCTGGATTAGACCAGTGGTCCATCTAGTCCAGCGTCCTGTCTCACGCAGTGGCTAACCACTTACCTTGGAGGACCAATAATAGGGCACAGAGGCTGAGGCCTTCCCCTCCTGGCACTCATATTCAGAGGTTTACTGCTTTTGAATGTGGAAGTTCCCTTTAGTCACCATGCCTAGTAGCCACTGATAAACCTATTATCCATGAATCTGGCTAGTTCCCCTTTAAAGCTTCCCATGACTTTTCCACTTGCTTTTTACAAATCAGCCCACTCGTTCCTCAAGACAAACATTGTCTGTTTTGACCGGCACAGCCCTCCAGTATCTCTTTTCTAAGTCTTCCCCATTTCTCCTGCATAAGGTCTTAATTGGAGATGCTGGGTTTTTGGGGACCTTCTCTATGCCAAGCTATATATATGCAAAGCATCTGTTCTGCCACTGAGCTATCGGCCCAGTCTTCACTCATTTTCATTATTCCCCCCCCCCCCATAATTACAGGAATATTCAAGCACTGAAAATACCATTGTGCTCAAGATCAGACACTCTTGTCCAGCATCTGACATGCTGAGCTCTTTTGCAAATCTGGACATGGCAGTTGTGTATGTCTCTCTGTGTGAAAGAGAACATCCAACTCTCTCTGCAGGAATGGAGCAGTTCTTCTGATTTCTTCACTATAGATCACAATAGTTTCATTCCCTTTCCTATATCATTAACATGTACCAAACACTGGGCCACTTCTAAACTTCCTTTCATCCAAGCACAGAAATGCCGAACAGAACTTAAAAGGGGGGGGGGGGGGGGGAAGCAAAAGATTGGGCCATCACAAAAGCCCCATTGTTTTCTCTTGAAAATGTTGGTGCGCAGCTGGCTATCCTATTTTTCCTCCATTAATCCACTTCTTATCCTGGTTTTAAGCCCTTGTGGCATACTTGCCAAGTGTGATTTGCATTATATCATTCTCCTATATTGCCTTTTCAAATTCTAACAATTTCTTCCAGAGATACTTTCTTAAAAAAAAACAAAAAACCTGCAGTTTCAGAGATCCAATTTAAAATATATAGTCGGAGTCATTCTAACTGTGAGAGGCCTTTCCATCATACAAAATGACAATATATCATTAATATATGCAGGAAACTATCTGTAGACCACCAGATTGAAATATTAGTAACATAATTTGCCATCTCATCCTCATTGCTGAGCATTATCTTAGGTTTCCAACTGTGCTCTGGGTATCCTACAGTTTCCTCACACGTGTGTCAAGGCCCCCTAAAGATCAGTTAAGGCAGCCCAAACAACCTGAAAGACTGCTATCTAACCCCTACTGATCAAGTTATGTTACCACAAGGGAGTGCTGGGTATACTAAATTAGGGGACATTATTCCTCATGCAGGGCAGGAGGTCTGGTCAGCAAACTTTATGAATGGAATGGGTGTTTTATAACACTTTCCATGATCCTCTGCAACACATAGGCTTCCATGACAGGCAAGTCAACATGAAAATAATTTCCTGAAACTAGAAAATTTGAAAGCTTAGACTCCCTAATAGTGGTTTGTAAGGTTTTTTTTGCTCCTTTCCCCCTAGGTTAAGGTATGTCTCCAATAAGAGTAGGGTTGCCAGCTTCCAGGTGGTGGCTGGAGATCTCCTGGGATTACAACAGAGGTCAGTTCACCTGGTGAAAATGGTCAGTTTGGAAGATGGATTCTATAACATTATACCCCACTGAAGTTCTTCCCCTCCACAAGCCCCACACTCCTCAGGTTCCACCCTCAAAATCTATCCAGAACTGGCAACCCTAAATAGGAAACATAACAATTAGTCTGCCTTAAGGAGTAGGGTTGCCACCCTGCAGGTGGCACATAGAGATTTCCCTCTATTACAGTTGATCTCTAGGCAATAGAGATCAGTTCCCCTGAAGAAAATGGCTGCTTTGGGGGGGGGGGGTGAACTCTATGTAATTATACCCTGCTGAGATCCCTCCCCTCCCCAAGCCTCACCTTCCCCAGGTTCCACCCTCAAAATCTCCACATATTTCCCAGTCGAGAGCTGGCAATCCTAGGGGGACCAAGAATGGGTGTGTAGGCCACATTTTCTCTTCATATGATTATCCAGGATATCTAAGACACCTTCTCAGGGCCTCTCATGCAGCTTCAACAGTGAAAATAGAAGAGTTATTTCCTAAGGCAGCAATGTCATTCTCCTAGGAACCGTACCTTTTGTGGCAGGGATTAGGAAATCTATATGAAAAATGAACATTCTTAGCATCCTCAACAAACTACCACATGCAGGATTTTTGGTAGGGAACTATGACTTCAAACTGGTACATATTCATTTCAGTTCACAATGTAAATAATGTCATTAACACTGGAATATCAGTAAAAACATCAATGCTATTAAAGGAAGTTACTGTGGTACAGTGATTAGTACAATGTTAGACTAGGACTTGGGAGATTGAGGTTTAAATTCTCACTCCAGTGTTAGTTACTGGGTGACCTTGGTACATTCACGGTCCCTTCGTTTAATTGTCCTCTCATAATTACTGTGAGGACAAAATGGAGGAGGGGAGAACCATCTATGAGTTCCTTGAATAAAGGGGATTGAACCTGGAACCTTCTGCATGCAAAGCAGAGACTTTTCCACTGAGCCACAGCTACTTCATGGCAGCCATTTTGTGACCGTGCTCACCACACTGTGTCAGAATCCCAAAGGTGACCATAGGCTCAAAAAGGTTGGGGACCCCTGCTCTAGCCTCTCCCCCATGGTCATTATGATTTTTCTTTTTTTGTTTTGAAAAAAGAAAATGCTACAGGAATATAATTTTATTTAAAAATATTATTTACAGCTATTTAGGCAGGATAATAAAGTTTCAAAAAATAGCTGTGGAAATCTATGGAGACTACTTTGCTGTTAGAACAGCATGAACAATTACTGGGCATTTGCAAAAGACATGAATCCCAAAATTATTAAAGTACTTAACACTGCTTTGGGTTGCCACATTTCATTGTTGAAAGGGAGTTTTCATTTCCTACACAATGTGATGTTTTTTAGAATTCCAGGAGTTAAATGGAGCATAGATTGGGGACATCCACCATTCTCATCGCAGCTGCTACAATATCATAGAGAACACTGCAAATGCAATGGAAAAGAAATTAACTGCCCATCTGTGCAATGTAGACTCTTTGTCTCCTCATGGCTGATTAAAGCACTTTTGTTTGTCTGGTAAACTGGCGATCAGCCTCATCATATTGTGCTACTTTACTGAATTGAGACGTCGAAACAAATCCATTTTTCTTCTCCCCTAGGAAAGCAAGTAGAAGGTTGGTCAAAATTGTATGGGAACATCTCCTCAGAACTGCACCCCTCTAAACCTGTTGACTTCAGTGGACTTAGAAGGTTGTAACTCTGCTGACGATGGCAATGTTAATGGGGATTAACTAAATGGCCAGTTTTTTCAACAAAATCAAATGGAACCCATGCCAATGTCAATGGAAAGACTCATAAATTTCAGGACAACCTGGATCCAGATCCAAAGGTCGGGATAATAAAAATTTGAAGAGGACCATTCATTGGCTTCTCACGGTTGCAAACTAATGCCGCAGCTACTCTTCTTCAATTTCCAGGCTGACAGTTTTGTAAGAGAAATAGCTAATTCAGATTCAAATGACGATGCATTCAGGGGAAGTGTTGGAATGATAAGGTACATTCATGGCTTTGATGTCTTTCTTCCCAGCTTGCCATATTCATTCATCAACTCTGGCCATCAAGATCCTATGTGGTCCTGATGGACCGTATCTAAATTAGCTGGTATTTGAAAGTCATTGAGCAGGATCCCAGGCAACAGCAAAAATGAAAGTGGGCAAGGCACTCCTGTAGGAATTCAGTTGTGACCTTAAATGATATTCTCTTCTTTGTTGGAACCATCCTCTGCTTACATATGTAAATACCAACATGGCCAAGCTACACAACATTTATGAAAACAGTGCAATCCAACGCAGAGTTCAGTGGACTGCAGAATCTGCATATGATTTAGTTGATTTTTTATTTGTTACACGTATAGACCACCTTTGTTTTATGGAAGTGAAGGTGGTATGAATGATGTTCATATCTAATTCCCTTGCAAGCTGGGTCTAGAGCTGTATAGCTTTAGTGTGGCCGCAAATGGTGGACAATATGGCCCTTAGACTGTTTCAAGGACATCACTCTTTTTCTTTTCTTTTCTTTTCTTTTCTTTTCTTTTCTTTTCTTTTCTTTTCTTTTCTTTCTTTCTTTCTTTCTTTCTTTCTTTCTTTCTTTCTTTCTTTCTTTCTTTCTCTAACATGTATCTATCTATCTCATATCATCTATCATCTCCCCAATGAGGATTCAAAGTGTCTTACATCATTCTCCTTTCCTTCATTTTCTACTCACCGTAACCTGGTGAGTTAGAAAAAGCTAGGTGTGTGTGACTGGCCCAAGGTCACCCAGTGAGCTTCCATGGTAGAATGGGGATTCAAAACTGGGTCTCCCAGATCCTAGTCCAACAACCCAACCACTGCACCACACTGGCTGTAGGACATTTTTTATTAATTCACGGTGGGCTCTGTGCTCATCCTTTTTAGGATCCCAGAGATTGAAGGAAGGGCTGCAGAATTCACTTTGTAGTCCTTATTAAACTGAACAACAGCTAATGAAAGAGAGACTGTGCAAATTAGAATGGAAATGAATTGAAATAAAGCAACACTGTAGCCAACTTGAAGGCAGGTTCTCTCTAGGGCAGCTGAGGTTAAAACAAGTCTTTGCCGAATGATTGTTAATCATTTGGAGCTTGTTCCTTGAATGGTCACAAAATCAGTTTCTTTGAATTATGTGATTACAGAGATCAAAGAGTTCATTAATGCTTCAGATAAATGCCTTCTGCTTCCATTAAGAGGTGCAATAGGTCTTCAGTTGTCACATTCTCTCGCTAACCTGCCCCAAAGAGAACATAACCCACATTCGTGTCACACATCAAATCATTCCCCCCCACCTGCTCTCTACAGGAAATGTTCTTAGGGGTACCTGTAGTTTTAAAACTGAACTGCATGGGAAGAAGAAATGATCATTTGTCACAGGCTGCAGCTAATTTTCTGTTAATCACCTGCTCCATAGGGAGCAGGAGGTCCACAAGGGCTTTCGGAATCAAAGTCTGCCATCTTTCAGAACTTTTTTTGGGAAGGGGGGTCATTTCTTAGTCCAGACATTTACCCAAGCTCCAAAATGGGGTTTAAATACCCCTTCCAAGTTCAAAGGTGGGACCCAATAACTGCCAAAGTCAGAACTAGCAGGGTTTATCCAACTATGAAGTTCCTCGAAGGGGACAGCATATCCGTTTGCAGAAGAGCAGGTGGTGATTCCAGCCAACTCTCCTCTATGGCTGCAGACAGCCACTCCACTGTATGGTTCCTGCTCCTGTTGACCCCCAGGAACAAAATTTCAGGGGAAATTAGTAGGCTACAGCAAGAGGGAGTGGTGGGAATGTCCCATGCCAGAAAAGTCTGCAGGTGGTTGGACGTTGCCCAATGCATTCTGCACACATTTGGTGCCAGATTTGTTGGAGGTCTGTGACTGGATCTCCTGATGTGATTTTTGATCCTAAGAAGCAGCTGCAAATCTTTGCAAGAAGTATTTTTCTCTTACTTTTCCCCTGCCAGTTTTACTGTATTTTCCTTGGCAACTGGTTAACATATCTATCTTGTGTTTAAGGGTTTAAAATAAACATGAGATAGCCAGTTTCAGAGTATACAGGAATCCAGAACGGGGTATTCATGGCTTGAAGAGACCCCTCTTCCTTGGTCAGGACTGGTTCCGTGTATCTGGGGGCCCTGAGCAGAGAGTTTCCAGGGGTCCCATCCCCTCCTGTGCCCACCACCAGGTCCTCCCCTTCCTCCCCCACTTACCTGCTTGCTTCCCACCTGCTAGTGTGTCTTGTCTGCTGACAAGTGCTGCCCACACTCACAGCTGCCTGCAGTCCTTTCCTCAGTGGCACCAGTTAGTGCATGCAGCAGGGAGCATGGGTGCTGCAGCAAGTGAGCTGGCCAGGGGGTGCTGCACCACCCAAATGAGTGGCCAGGGGGTGCTGCCACTGGGCCTGGCCAAAAACCTTGGGCTCTGGCAGCTGCCCCACCTAAGGGCATGCTGATACCAGCCCTGCCCTTCGTAATATGCAACTAAATTGTGCTGCCTCTCATTTTAGAATCTATTAGAACCCATCCAACCAATGCTCTGCCAGCTGCACTGGCCCCAGGGCATGCTCTCTATTTTTATAGGAATTCTGGGGGTGGTCTCCGGAGCCAGAACTTGATCGGATTAATGTGTGTTAATGGTCCTACTGGAGTTGGCTGAATGGGTTTGAGAGTCACTGGTGTTCCAACTGGGAAAGGCTGAATACGTTCCCAGTCTTAGACAAAAGGAGGAAATTGGTCCCTGATCAATGCCAGAAAGGATCATCAATAATTTGAATGTTTGATTAGTTTATCTTGGTATCCATTGGGAGGGGACAGGAAGGGCAGGTATGGAGATAAAGGATATTCACATGCACAAAGGAGTCACACAGAAGGTTTGGAGACAGAGGAGCTGCTCGCCAGGTGGCTGCTGAATAGCTATAGAAGAGTAGATACTTTACCTGGTGGAACTCATTATTGTTTCCTATGCATACCCTTGAGGGGTGGGGTGGGGGGGACTGGAGATTACTTCAAGGGCTACCTTGTGCAACCCGAAAATGTAAACCATTTTCCAGAGCTTTTGGCTAGCTCTGTGGTTCAGGCTAAGCATGCCCTACTTGGCCTGGCTTTGCGGGTCTCTGATTCAGGTTAGAAGTGGGGTGCCCTGTTGTTGGGGCTACCCAAGAGTAAGGCAGCACCTCCAGGCAACGCCATCTGATATTGTAAATATCTGGAATTTTAAAATTGGTATGTTTTTAACTAAGTTAGTGTTTGCTTATTATATATCATGGCCACTGTTGGCCCTGTGATAGCGAAGAAGGGTGGGATACAAATCAAATAAATAAATAAATAAATCCCCTGCCCCATTCAACCATCTTCCAGCTGTAATCTAAAATGAGACCAGTCTTTGTTAAACAGAAATGGCCATTCCCCCTCTTCCTGCCCTTGCAGATTGCTTGATAACTGTCCGTTTATGTATCCCCTTTTTGGCTAGGATTACACCGATACTGGAGAAGGCTCCCGAGACTTCCTAAAGCCATGCATCTTGGATTTTAAAAAGCTTACAGCAGATCAGTAGCCGAAAGCAAACAACAGCGACAACAAAAGGACTGCATAAGATTGCCCAGTGTTCCTTTTAGGACTGTTTATTAAATCAGAGCTGGTGTTACAAAGGAGGGAAAGTGCTGCAGATCTCCGTAAGCTTTTCTTGTATTATAGAGGAAAACCATGATAATCTTTTGGAAGTCTCTTTTCAGTCTGACATGAATTGTTGAGAAGGCACTGCTTAATGGACGGCTTAATTGGCATCAATTCTTATTCCAGAGCAGGGGTGAAGGAACCGCATCCCCTCACGCAGGGATTACTGTGCGTTCAATAGCTGGGAGAGTAT
Organism: Lepidodactylus listeri; assembly: GCA_029233225.1. Classification (NCBI taxonomy): domain Eukaryota; kingdom Metazoa; phylum Chordata; class Lepidosauria; order Squamata; family Gekkonidae; genus Lepidodactylus; species Lepidodactylus listeri. The sequence goes on from JARCFY010000005.1 coordinate 25,216,382, forward strand.
GGGGGGATGCTGAAGTCAATGAGTTTAGAAGGGTGTAACTGTGCTCAGGATTGCACTTTTAAAGTCCAATTAATTTTAATGGAAAAGTTTGCTCCTCACGACTGAAAATAATGCTTAAAAGGACTTAAATTGCCTGGGTTATATTTCATTTCCCCCCCAATTGCTCAAATAGTTCTTATGCTTATTAGAAGAGGAAGAAAGTGATGTCAAGTTGCAACCAACGCATGGCAACCCGATCTATGGGGTGTTCCAGGTAAGAGATACAGAGAGTCAGTTTGCCATTGTCTTCCTCCATGTAGCAAGCCTAGTCTCCTGGTGGTCTCCCGTCGAAGTACTAACCATGGCCGACCCTACTCATTTCCATGTTTTGACAACTTCAAGCTAAGCTGGTCATATACTTTAGAACAAATGCTGTTTAGTTGTACCTTTAGAGACCTGGCTTTAAAATCTCACCAAGTTTTCTCCTGGATATCTACATGGCTGTAAAGATGTCCACCCACTTGGTTCTTCTGAAGGTATGTTAACTCTATTTCCAACACCAAGTCCCAGGACAGGATTGTCTCTTTTGTGTTATATTAAGCATGGTAAAGGGTCCGTGTGGTTAGAAGCCTTTATCCCAGAGGTGTCAAACTCATTTATTATGAGGGCTGGATCTGACATAAATGTCACTTTGTTGGGCCGGTCCAGGTGTGCTATAAAATGTAACATGAGGCACCAGGGAGATAAACTTTATAAAGATGATTTCAGATGCAGAATGGCATGATTGGATTAGGTGTGATATGCAGAGGGGAAGTAGGCATGGAGCTATCAGCATTGGTAATGAGACAAGAAACCTAGGTCTCAATTCCATCCAGGAAAATTCAGTCCAGGAGGATGCAGAGAATAAATGAACATAAGTCTGACATTAGAAACCAGCAACTATCAGTTGCTGATCTACAAGTAGCAGTGCTCTTACAAAGGAATTTCAAAGGTAGATTAGAAAGAGAGACCACTGAATTGCGATTGCTAATGAAGAGAGAAGAGAGGGAGAGAGAAGGAGACATTTGATTTATACCCCGCCCTTCACTACCCAAAGGAGTCTCAGAATGGTTTACAATCCCTTTCCCTTCCCCTGTGAGGTAGCTGGGGCTGAAAGAGCTCTCTCGAGAACTGCCCTTGAGAGAACAGCCCTGAGAGAACTTGTGACTGACTCAAGGTCTCACCAGCAGCTGCAAGTGGAGGAGTAGGGAATCAACCCCAGTTCTCCCAGATTAGAGTCCACATTCCTAACCACTACACCAAACTGGCTCTCAAGACAATGCATCCTCCTGGATTGAATTGAGAGCTAGTTTTCCTATCTCATTACCAATGTGTGCTATTATCATTTGGCACCTCAAATCACTCCACTGTCCAAGATATAAGGACCCATCCATGAGTTCTAATTCCTAATAAGGGTATTTTTGAAAGAAAATAAATCCATATATGAACAGAGAAATCCATTTTTTTTTTTAAACCCACAACTTTTCAGAATAAGCCAGGGGTGGCCAAACTGCAGCTCAGGAGCCGCATGTGGCTCTTTCACAGAGTCTAATTTAATGTTAATAAAAAGCAAATTTGCATATTTTCAATAAAAACGTTTGGAATATTTGTTCATGTCTTGCGGCTCTCAAACATCTGACGTTTATTCTGTGTGGCTGTTATGTTAAGGAAGTTCGGCCACCCATGGAATAAGCCAAAATAATTTCTTCAATATACATTGTGCTTCTCAGAAGAATCCTCCCACCCAACCTCTTCCTCCCTCTCTCCCTCCCTCCGAAGAAGTATGCTTGCACACAAAAGCTTATACCTGGAATAAAATGTTGTTGATCTTGAAGCTGCAGTGGGATTCCAACTCTGTTTTCTCTTTCCCCACCTCCCTCCCAAAAGAGTAGGAGCAGCCCCAGAGAAGGAAAAAGAAGCTCTGTGTGTGTGTGTGAAAGACAGGGAGACAGAGGCTTGTCTTTGGCTGTGGTCACACACACAAAACAATCCACTTTCAATCCATTTTCACTGCACTTTCCAACTGGAAAGTTTCCAGTTCACACAGTAAAATCCAGTTGGAAAGTGCACTGAAAGTGGATTGAAAGTGGATTATTTAGTGTGTGTGATTGCAGCCTTTGTGGCCGAGGACAGACTAGTATTCTGCCACGCCTCCGCGGCGCGGCAGAATAAGGCGGGGGGAATTGCCCCCACCGCGTGGCGTTCGCACGCTGCCGGAAGGAAGCCGCCCGCAGCATTCAGACTGCGGGTGGCTTTCTACGGCAGCGTGTGAATGCCGTGCGTCTCCCCCTCCTGGTGTGCGTTCACACCCGCCAGAGGCGGGTGGAACGCGTGCCGCAGCAGCCGGGACACCACTTTTAAGTGGTGCCCAGCTGCTGCAGGAGGAGCGCGGCGCCAGATGCGATGCATCTGGGCCGCCTCCTTGGGGCAAATGTGGCAGTCTGAACGGCTGTTCTGCCTCCGCTTTTGAAGCAGAGGCAGAGCGGGCCAGTCTGTCCTCGGCCTGTGTCTCTCCCACATGAAGCAGGAAGCAGCCATGGAGCTCTCTCTCTCTCTCTCTCTCTCTCTCTCTGTGTGTAGCAAAAAGCAAAGAGGAAGCAAACAGTCACTGAGAGAGAGCTGGGAAAAAGCAAGCTAGGGTGCGGCTGCAAGAGCAGCCCTGGGAAAGGACACAGGAAAAGGAAGTTGCTTAGGAGGCTGGTTTTGAGCCCTGTGTGGGCCAAATTTGGCCCACAGGCCACACATTTGACACTCCTGCTTTATACATATTTATTTATTTATTTTGTTTATTTATACCCCACCCTCCCCACACGCAGGCTCAGGGCGGCTCACAACGGTGGCACTAGTTGCCAATAGAGCAAATATAACATTTAAAACAGTATAAAACAATAAATACATTACTAAAGTCATAAAAACTTGTCAATATCACATACATTATTTATGATGGTGTGCTTCGCGTGTCCTTAGCTACTACCATTCCAGTTCAGTGCTAGATGTTAAAGCTGAGGGCTGGGCTCATTGGTGGTGATCATGGGGTGGCTCCTAGTTGAAGGCCTGGTGGAAGAGATCCGTCTTGCAGGCCCTGCAGAACTGCAAAAGGTCCCACAGGGCCCTGATCTTCTCTGGAAGGTTGTAAGAACACCTACACTGTTACAGGCATAAGCACTCAGCAGGATTATTATTGTTGTTCTTCTTTACAAATAACAGCCTGGGTATAAAGTACCATCAAAGGAGTCCAATTCAAAACCGTATCTTTGCTAGCTCCTCCTTTCCATGTCAAACTTCTGTGCCCCTGAAAGTAAATTCTATAGGTCAGGGAGCCACAGTGATTGGATGGGACATGGTGTTAGGGATCTGTGGTGAGAATTTTTCCATTTATGGATGAACTCCTACAAGAATGTGTGGAGGGGTTTTCTCTATAATTTCTTCCTTATTATCCTTGTACGTGACATGACTCAAGAAAGATGAGCAGAATTCCTTTTCTTATCTCTCAAAGTAATTATAATTCTACAGTCCATGTGGGCTGCATGACCAAAAATTCTGCATTCTGTTTTTAGGTTGTGTAAAAGCTCTATCTTACCACAAAACTTTGGTTTGGGTCCTACATCAGGATTGCCAAGTCTGGGTTGGAAAATATCTGGGGACTTTGGGGGTGGAGCCAGGAGAAGGCGGGGTTTGGGGAAGGGAGGGACCTCAGCATAGTACAATGCCATAGACTGTACCCTTCAAAGCAGCCATTTTCTCCAGGGGAGCTGATCTCTGTCTGCTGGAGATCAGTTGTAAAAGCGGGAGATCCCCAGGCCCCACCTGGAGGCTGACAACCCTATCCTACATAGTACTTCTGGAATGGAACTTGCCCACCTCTTCCTTCTCACCTCAGCTTGCTGTGCTCCTCAAAATCCTGTGTGAGTATCATGGGACAGACAAATCGGCACAAAACTTTCACATGTAGAAGTATCCGTTGCATAAGCAGAACTAATCAAAAGATCTAACACAGTAAGTGTCAGCGAACAGTTATCATGCATGCTTTTTCTGGAAATATATATATATATCAATTGTTATCTACCTTGGATAAGACACTTAGAGATCTTCTCTGGGCACTTTTGTGTGGCGTTCAAAACTGCCCTCAGAAACTCACAATAAAAAAACCCCTCCCTTTCTATTTTCTTATTTCCATGATTTGCCATGGCTCACCCTTGTCAGCCTGTATTTTTGATTATGCAATGTGAACCGCTATTAAGAAGAACTGCAAAACTTCATAAATAGCCACACTTTTGCTGCATCCATTTTAAAAAAGGCAAGAGATGTGAATTAGTTCAAAGCTGGTAAAGGCACTGCAGAGTAAGTAATTATATAAAAATTCACTGGATATCATGCTATAATCCTGATTTGTGAGTGAGCTCAATATCTATGCTAAATAGCAGTGTGTTTTGGAGATAGCGCATCACTTTAAGGAGTGCATATAATTTACACCAGCCCAATATTAATGTGAGAGCCTACATATTTTAATGTCAGCATGTAAAACTTTCATTAGCCTGGTGGAAGGGGAGAAACCTGGTAAGCATTTATTTCACAGCAATAAGCTGACGCTTTCCCCAGATTGTCTATTATTGCAAGTTAGCCAGATTCAAAACCTGCAGAATGTCATCGAAAAGACATCAGTAACCTTCCTCCAAAATGCTACCTGGGTTGGTGTTAATTATTTATACAAGGAAGTAAATCCACACGATGCTTCCCTATCCCAAAGCATCCCCATATGCTCTAACGCTCACAATTCAAGGAAGGCAGGTCATCAGATGTAAAGATGAAGGGCAAGGGTTTAGCCTGAGACTGCAGAGATATTAATCAACAGAGAAAGATTCCTGGAAGGAGTCAGCTTTGCAGTAGCCTTCAAAGTAAGCAACAAAGAGAAGTGAAGAGCCCAGAGATGCAATTTTCCAAAGGTAGAAAGCAACAGGGGCACCACAGACTTAGCAGAGCTATCATGGTGACTGGTGCTCTTTGGACAATCATCTGTTTGCGGATTAGAATCACTACAGAAATGCATGGGGCTCATGTCAGACAAAACAGTTAAAGGAAACTAGCAAAAGGCTGGGAAAGTTCAACACATTCTTGAAAGGAGCAATAACCAGTAACATTTCTTAAAGAGGTGGACATGCATCCTTAAGTTGACCCCCATTTCATCTAAAGTATACACTTTCCCATTCCTCCAGTTGATTAGGAGAAAAAGCTGATGGTGACTGAGGAAAAACAAAAGACATTTCCAGACGGTTACTGAAACTTCTCAGGAAGGAGATAAAGGTTGGTGGGTTGGGAATTTCACGCATACTTCATAGGGATGAAAGTAAATTCCCTCTTTTTAAACATTTGTTTTCATATGGTGAATGGCTTCAGTCTGCCATTTTCCTTAGTGGTACTGATTGTTTCTTTTACACATTTTACTCCAATTTATATTCATGCTGTTGATACCTATAATATACATATAAGAGAATAATATTGATTTATTGACACTCAAGATTATTTTTCTAAACAAATATTTTCATATCACTGAAAGATGCATTATGTTTTAATGGGGGAAAAACTGGCATGATGAAATGTAAAATGGCACAAACATCAGACTTGTGGGGTTGACTTTCCACACGGTGGAAGCAAAATCAAAAGTTGAACTGAACAAGAAGTTTGAAAAAACAATTCAGTAGCATCCCTCATCTTGAGATAGTCATTGGGTATTGCCTGAGGTAAAGTTCAAGGCAAAATGATCAGGTTCTTCTTCAGGTGATACAGTAACAGATTTTTAGAAGGATGCCAGAAAGAAGAGCCACATTTTTAGTGAAATTTGTTGGGCTAGCTGCTAGGGTAACAAGCCACAAAGCTCATTTGGGCTTTGTTCAAATACTGAATTGAAAGACTGAAAGATGGAACTTAAGGATAATTAGCAACCATTTGAAATAAAAAGGGTTACTTTTCCATAACTTTCGCCACTTTATAAGAAGACAAGAGTCACTGGAAAAGACAATAATGCTAGGAAAAGTTGAAGACAACAGGAAAAGTTGGACTGAGTCAATCCAACATGAGATGGATTGACTCAGTCAAGGAAGTCAAGGGCCCTCAGTTTGCAAGGCCTTAGGCAAGGCTGTTGATGGGAGGACATTTTGGAGGACACTGATTCATCGGGTCCCCCTCAGTCAGAGGCAACTTGACAGTACTTAACACACATACACTTCTCTGTCTTGCCAACAATATTACGGAAGACTCTAGATTTTCTGACCCACATTGCAAATGTCTGGCTATTGGCTAGCTAAGACTTTTTCTGAACAAATGTACTTGGCAAACAGGTGCTTGATTTTAAGAAATATGCAAATTTTATGTTGTTTTAATGTTTTTCATATCACCACTAAGGAGCAAAACATCCATTATCCAAAAGCGGAGTGGGAGTTGTACATCTCATTTATCAGGGTTCAATCCCTAGAAACACTGAATACTTTTAAGGAGGTGCCAAGAGTGCATTACCCCAAAAGTTCTTTACACACTGATGTTCAAATTCTTAAGCTACAAAGGAAGACGATAAATTTGCAACAGCATTCATGGCAGCCCACAGGGAAACGTGAACACAAATACATAAACAAGCTGATTTGCTTTTCTTGATGGATCCCTCATGGGCTAGAAGGGATGCTGAACCAAGCATGTATTGCTAAGGCTGTCTGTTTTGAAGTTTGGACCGAGGTTTGCCCAGGGCTAAATGACCTAACTTGATTTTCATCAGATCCTTGGAATTCCAGGCTTTCCTTCATCATGCAAGTCAAATATTCACTATAAATATATGGGATACTGTGAAATTACGTGTGCACGCGTGCGTGCGTGCGCGCGCACACATACACACACACTGGTATTGTAAAGTTAAGATGCTTCCAGGGCTTGGTTAGAGGATAACAGACATTTCTATTGGTTAATGAGAATACACTGTGTTTCTTTTCAGTTCTTTAGCGCCACTCCTGGAAACAAAGTAGGCCCACTCAGCAAGAATGAGTAGCCAAAGCCCTGCCTATACCATGCAAAGAGAACCATTACAATAAGTGTAGGGACTGGGCCAACCCTGTAGATGACTTTCCTTACAATATTATTTTATAGGGGATCTGACCCTGTGCAACCTTTCCCCTCCCCCTCAAGTCACAACAGATTTATGAGATGACACCATGGGGTATTCAAGGCAAGAGACATTCCAAGATGGCTTCCCATTGCCCACCTCTGTGTCATGACCCTGGTATTCCTCGGTGGTCTCCCTTCCAAATACTGACCAGGGCCAACTCTGCTTAGCTTCCTACATGAAGCAGAAAAGTAGGTTTTATACTCTGCTTTTCTCTACCTGAAGGAGTCTCAAAGCAGCTTACTATTGTGTTCCCTTCCTCTCCCCACAACAGGCACCCTGTGAAGTAGGTGGAGCTGAGAGAGTTCTGAGAGAACTGTGACTGGCCCAAGGTCACCCAGCTGGCTACATGTGGAGGAGTGGGGAATCAAACTGGTTGACAACTCTTAACCACTACCCGGTTGACAACTCTTAACCACTAGATCAGCCTATTCAAGTCAGGATGTGCCAGCTGTGGGCTAACACAAATAGTAATGTTTGACCTATTTTCTCCTACAATAAGTATTTTCAATATATTTTTGACTAGCAATCACTTAATTAAACCATGCCTGAAAGGAAGTTCTACTTTTACCCTGTATGTGGTGGAGCTTTAAGTCTAAGAATTGCTGCAGTCTTTATTTTTGATATCTTTTTAGGTTTCTTTAGTTTTATAGACTGTGCTTACATTGTATGATATTTTGTGTGGTCTGAAAAAATAATGCCTAACATTACAAGAATGCCCCCCCCCCAAAAAAAACATTGGTGTCAATCACCGTAACAGAATTACCATTCCCAGAATTTCAGTTTAACCTCCTTTGTGAGAACATTCTGTAGAATAGATCTCACATTGGCATCTTAAAAATGTTAAAAAAATAGGTCTTTTGGAAGCACATATCTTGAAAGAGCTTTAGTTGTGGAATACCCATAGAAAATCCAATTATACCTCAGTGAGCATTGAATGTATATATTTTTCAGTCAACACCATGGGTTTTCTGTAGTAAGAAATGCTACCCAAGACTTCCCCTTTTGATTTTTACCAGCATTGATATTTCTAATACCAAATGCATGAAGTCTCTGTTCTGCTCAGTTACCTGTGGGAAGAATACTTCACCAAGGGGAGGAGTGTGATAAACCCGCAATATGTACACAAAAAATACAGTTTGTAAGCAAGTTAATTTGCCCTTTTTATGCTAACATTTAACACCTTTCACAACTGCCCTGAGGTATATATTAATTTTGATCTTGAAGCTTTTAAGCTAATGTAGGGATAACATGTTTACGCCGCATCAGTATGTACCTCTAATGCAAATGTATATCCCCTTTTAGGACGTGGTCATTCCTCTGTTAAGGAAGCCACAGCCCTCAGTTTGCAAGACCTGAGCAGGGCTGTTAACAACAGAATGCTTTGGAGGTCATTAATTCGTGGGGTTGCCAAGAGCTGGAAGTAACTTGATAGCACTTAACATACACACACACTCCTAAAGTAGCTGTGCTGGACATATTAAAGGTAAAGAGGGTACATTTTAGGTTGCCATCAAATAATAATAATTAGTATTTATTTTGTCCATTTTGAGTGTTTGAAGCAGACCATAGATCCTTACAGGTAGCTGTGTATGGGGAAGGAGGACTATGAAACAGCACTACTAATGAGAACAAAGATTGAGAAAAGTAAGGCCACTGAAATATCCAGGTTTGAATGGAGGATCACCTGACAGTAGGAGGATGGAGGATCTCCTGACAGTAGGGTTACCATTTGCCTTCTACAGGTGGGCAAGCCCCTGCCTGGTCCCCCTCCCCCTGAAAGCTCCCATTATGCGAGGCCTGGACCTGGCAGCCCTACCCCACTGTCTCCTGATTTAAATTTTCTCTCTGAATTTTGGAATTCTGAATTACCTGGCCTTGTTAATGGAGTGGAACCAGTACACTGGGAATACTCCATTATTCCATTTTCTTTAACAGACACTGTGTTCCTTCAGGTTTGCCAAACTTTTAGCCTCACTGGAGAACCAATATGCAACACACTGAAAATTACCACCTTGATGTGCTCACATATCCACTGTTGGGGTATTCATGAGCAGGTTCCTCCTCTGAACTTGCCATAGTTTGGATTAATGTGAGAAGATGTGTTTCAGCACCTACTGCATGAGGGCGAGCACTGAGAGAGACAGATGTTAGGACATCCACTTAGTGATAATTCGATTCTTTAAAAAATAGTTTTTTTCTGAAATGTGCAAAGGTGTCTTAGTTTTTGTGTATTTCCTGTCTTTGATTTGCATAAAGAAAAAAAAACTATTTAAAAGAGAAAGTTGTACTCTGTTCCCTACAGAGTAGCCACAACTCTTTGTTGGGGGGGGGGGTGTTTGTAGGACTGAAAAGTTGTCATGATGGGGGGGGGGGGGGTCAGATAGAAGGTGGTGTGATGGAGATGTCCAGGGACATCTGCAGTCCACCCTTTGCACATAACAGCATCAACATTCTTTTTAGTTGTTGTTTTACAGTTTATGTCAATCTGTGTGGATTGATATTGCGAAAAAAACCCTTGAAACTGTAGTTCAGCCCTGAACTCTCCTAGAAGCTAAGATGATTAAACTGTAGCTATCATACTTCGGTCATATTATGAGAAGACAAGAGTCACTGGCAGCAGGAAAAGAGGAAGACCCAACTTGAGATGGACTGACTCAGTCAAGGAAGCCACAGCCACGACCCTTAGTTTGCAAGACTTGAGCAAGGCTGTTAATGATAGGACGTTGTGGAAATCATGACTTCACAGCAGTAGAATAGAGCAGGAGTCCAGTAGCACCTCAAAGACTAACAAAATCTGTAGCAGGATAAGAGCTTTCATGAAGAAGTGAGAAGTGACTCACAAAAGCTCACACTCTGCCACAAATGTTGTTAGTTTTTAAGGTTCTACTGGACTCTTGCTATTTTCTATGGCAAAGACAGACTAACATGGCTACCCTTGATAAATTCACAGGGTTGCCATATTGGAAGCGATTTGATGACACTTAACACACACACACACACACAAAGTTGTAAGAAATGGCACATAATCCAGTTCAAGATTCATTCATTCATTCATTCAATTTATACTCCACCCCTCCCTGCCCTGGCAGGCTCAAGGCGGCTTACATAAAATTCCATATATAAATACAATTAAAGCCAATCATAAAACATTTTTAATCCCCTTCAGTAAACTATAATGTAAGGATGGGAGAGCAGGGTGATGAAGGAACTGAACAGGGGAAAAATAACTAATTCCTAGTCATAGCTCAACATTCTTATACCCTTAAATAATCTTAAATAATCTGTTGTTTCTTTTCACACTGAATTAGATGGAACCCATGGTTCTGTTCCCCTGGTGGTGGCATTTTCCTCTGGTATGAAGATACTCTTTCATCAAAGGAGAGCTCTATGAGCCTGCTACTGAAAAGCCCTATTGCTAATGGAAGGATCATCTATATACTAATTCCCAAGGCGCCCCTCTGTGCGGATATCTAAAGCCGCATACTGGGGGCACTTGGGGGCAGAGAGATTTTTCTGCACACTTGGGAAACTCTCCATATGTGCAGAAAAATCCTAAAACTTAAAAAATGGGGGATAATTAAATCCCCCCAAAGTTAAAGAGCGCATGCTCAGGGAATGCTCTGGGAATTGCGGCAGCCTGGTTGCTGAGAGGCACTGAGACCTCGCTGCCGGTGCTGGGGAATGGGGGGGGGAATCAGCAGCCCAGCAGCTGGGAGCCACTCGAGCCTCCACACCAGTGCTGGGGTGGGGTGGGGAATCAGTGGCCCAGCAGCTGAGAGCTGCTCGGGCCTCACTGCCGGTCCCACAGGGGGAATTGGCAGGCCTGGTGGCTGAGAGCCGCTCAGGCTTTGCTGCTGAGCGCACTGAGTGCGCTGAAGCACTCCAAAGGGATCTGTTGAGGATGGGTGAGTGGGCATCCACGTGGCAAATGGGGTTCAGTGTGGTCAAGTGCAAAGTGATGCATATTGTAGCCAAAAATCCTAACTATAAATACATGTTGATGGGATCCGAACTGGTGGATACTGACCAAGAGAGAGATCTTGGAGTCGTAGTAGATAACTCAATGAAAATGTCGAGACACTGAGTGACTGCAATGAAAAAAGCCAATGCTATGCTGGGGGTTATTAGGAAGGGAATTGAAAACAAATCAGCCAGTATCATAATGCCCCTGTATAAATCAATGTTGTGACCTCATTTGGAGTACTGTGTACAGTTCTGGTCACCACACCTCAAAAAAGATATTATAGCGTTGGAAAAAGTACAGAAAAGGGCAACTAGAATGATTAAAGGGCTGGAACACTTTCTCTATGAAGAAAGGTTGAAGTGCTTGGGGCTCTTTGGCTTGGAGAAATGACGGCTGAGGGGTGACATGATTGAGGTTTATAATGTTATGCATGGGACATAGCAGGTAGAGAAAGAAGTCCTTTTCTCCCTTTCTCACAATACAAGAACTCATGGGCACTCCATGAAATTGCTGAGCAGTCGGGTTAGAACAGATAAAGGAAGTACTTCTTCACCCAAAGAGTGATTAACACATGAAATTAGGGTTGCCAGTTTCTAGGTGGGGCCTGGGGATCTCCTGCTTTTACAACTGATCTCCAGCTGACAGAGATAAGCTCCACTGGAGAAAATGGCTGCTTTGAAGGGTATGGCATTGTACTATGCTGAGGCCCCTCCCCTCCCCTCCCCAAACCCCGCCCTCTCCTGGCTCCACCCCCAAAGTCCCCAGGTATTTCCCAACCCAGACTTGGCAACCCTACATGAAATTCACTGCCACAGGAGGTAGTGGTGGCTACAAGCATGGACAGCTTTAAGAGGAAATTAAAGAAACATATGGAGTAGAGGTCCATCAGTGGCTATTAGCCACAAAGTATAGATAGGAACTCTCAGTCTGGGGCAAGTGATGCTCTGTATTCTTGGTGCTTGACGGGGGGGGGGGGGGCAACAGTGGGAGGGCTTCTAGTGTCCTGCCCCCACTGTTGGACCTTCTGAGGGCACCTGGTATTTTTGGCCACTGTGTGGGAGAGTGTTGGACTGGATGGGCCACTGGCCTAATCCAACATTGGCTTCTCTTATATTCTAATGTTCTTATGTGGTGGTGGGGGATCGGTGGGCCTGGCAGCTTAGAGCCACTCAGGCCTCGCTGGTGCCCGTGTGGGGTGTGGAATCGGCAGGCCTGGCGGCTAGAAGCCTCTGGCCTCACCATTGGTGTGTGGGGGGAAAGGATTGGCAGGCCCAGGCCGCAACATGGGTGCCAGGGTGGGGTGAGGTGTGGTGGGGTGGAGAAGACTCACCTACAGCTGCTTCCTCCACTGTGTGGAGCTCCTTCTCCCCCCCCCCCCCCCATGAGTATTGTGGGTCCCACCTTTTGTTTGTTTAGATTTTGGTCAGCAGTTCAGCTCTCCACTTCTTGTTGTGGTTTTGTGCAGCCATTTGCTTTGAATCTGTCTGCTGTACAGCTACATATACATACATACATACATACATATATATATATATATATATATATATATATATATATATATATATATATGTATAATGTCCACTGCTGATTTATTGTTGCACAACTAGTGTAGAAAAATATATGCTTTTTATGGGGAAAAGTTGTTGCAAGGAATCAGAAAGTTGTGTGGCAGTAAGGAAGCACAGCCTTGATACACTCAAAGAAGAAATGAAAAAGAAGAGGAGGAGATTCGATTTAAAACCTACTCTTTATTACCAGGAGGAGTCTCAAAGTGGCTTACAATTCCTTCCCCTCCCCACAACAGACACACTGTGAGGTAGGTGGGGCTGAGAGAGCTCTCTCAAGAACTGTCTTTGAGAGAACTGCTCTGAAAGAACTTATGACTGACCCAAGGTCACACCAGCAGCTGCAAGTGGAGGAATGGGGAATCAAACCCAGTTTTCCCACGTTAGAGTCTGCACTCCTAACCACTACACCAAACTGGAAACTGATCTGGGGACTGAAACAGCAGGGATGAGAATTTTTTAAAAAATCACACCTAGATAAAAATGGAGCCCTGACCTAGTCTAACCCAATCTTGTCTGAGCTCAGAAGCCAAGCAGGGTTGGCCCTGGCTAGTATTTGGATGGGAAACCTCCAAGGAATACCCATATCATGACATGGTGACAGGCAATGGCAAACCACTTCTGAACATCTCTATAAAGTACTAGGTCCAGAGACGTGTTGCAGTGAAATCAGCTCATAAGTTTATTTATGGTACAAATCACAACTGGACAACGGGGCTCGGGGGGTCTGCTTAAATGTCCATCTAAAACCGCACATCCAGCCTCGCCTAATCTCCCTGATAGGGTTAATTACAGGTGACCCTACGGCAGAGGTCCCCTGGCAGATCTTGGGTGGCCGATTGGTCTGATTTACAATCTGGCCAGGCTATTGTCTCCCAAAGCGAAGTTCCGGTAGCCAGCCCAGCCACGTGCGTTTCTCTGACTGCTTACATGGTCGCCATTAAGCCTTAACAATCTCTTACCTTGAAAACCCTACCAGGTCACCACAAGTCAGCTGCGACTTGATGGCCAAAAAAATAAAATAAAAATGTCACTGTTAATGTTTCACAAAGTGTGTGGTTAAAAAAAGAGAAGTATCAATCAATTCATACGACAGAGGTTTTTCTGCAACTCTGAATCAATTTGCAGCAAGGATATGGAGTAAACAGAACCTGAAATTATGCAAGCTCAATTACCTATTTTAATTATACTCTAACCACTGAACGTATTTCCATGTGGTATAATTTTTCTTTCCCACTTCTTTTTTAAAAAATTAAACCTAAATTCGTAGTGTTCGACATGAATTCTGATGTCACATTTACAGTGCATTAGATACATAATTAAAATGTGCAAAAAAAGGAACAGGGAATTAGACAATATTTAATTTGCAAGAGCTTTTCATTTCACTGCTCCCAGAAGAGACAAGGATTTGGGGAATGAATGTAAGAAGCAGGAGTTCGCTCAATTCCTTGTGTGTTCAGGAGATGTAAGGTTTCCGCTGCTTAAGAATCAACCTCCTCCCCTTTCTCATGTTCTTAGCTTTATTGGTATGTCTTTAAAAATAATGCATAATTAAGATTTGGAAGTCACTGCCACAAGATATAAAGCTGGCTGCTATCTTAGATGCCTCTGAAAGAGGATTAGACAAATCCATGGAGGATAGGTCCATCAGTGGCTGTAAACCAGCATGGCTAAGTTCAGGGGTGTAGGGTTTTCAACTTACTGGGGGGGAGGGGCTCTTGCGCTCGTGAAACATGCACGCCTGCTGGGATGATGTCCCCGCTGCCACCACCAGAGCCTCCCCCCCGGCCCAGCCCGCCAGCCAACCAGCCAGCCAGCCGGCTGGCTCCCCTGAATCCACTGGCTCCCTCCTAGGGCCCCAGCGTGATGATGTCACTCGGAAGTGACATCATCACGCTGGGCACGTTGCCATAGAGTTTTAGGGTGATTGCTAGAGCGTCACCCCGGAAACGTGCCCGGCGTGATGATGTCACTTCTGGGTGACATCATCATGCTGGGATGGTCCTGGGAGGGAGCCAGTGGGTTCAGGGGAGGGGAGCCAGCCAGCCGGGTGGCCAGGCGGGCAGCTCTTGTGGTGGTGGCAGCGGCGGGCGGGCGGCCAGACCTGCCTGTCTAACAAGGGAGGTGAGGAGGTGTGGCAGCAGTGGCAGGTGGGCGGACAGGTGCCCCATTTTGCCAGGGGGCTCAGTCCCCCTGGGGAAACTTTAGGGGTGGCCTGAGCCCCCATGCCCCCCCCCATAGTTGACGCTGGTGGTTAAGTGGAACCACCATGTTCAGAGACAATGTACCTTTGAGTCAGGGCTGGTTTCAGGTTTGGGGCCTCCAGGCAGAGACTGGCTCTGTCCTTCCCTGCCCATCACCATTGCCTTGCCTCTTCCCCATACCCATTTCCTGCCCACCTGCTTGGTCTCTCTCGCCCACCACCAGCTATGAGTACTTCCCCACCTGCCTGCTCATTTGCTAACACTTTTGCTTCCCTTACTTCCAGCTGCTCGCACATCCTTCCCCCTAACAGAGCTGGGCAGTGTGTGCTGCTTGAAGTACTGCAACCACCACCACCTCAACCACCACCACCTCCACCACCACCACCACCATCATCTCCACCACCACCACCACCATCATCATCTTGCCACCAAGTCACAACTGACTCATGGCAACTCCGTAGGGTTTTCAAGGCAAGAGAAGGTCAGAGGGGATTTTTTGGCCATTGTTTACTCTCTATAGCAGCCCTAGACTTCTTTGGTGGTCTTCCATCCAAGATGTAAACAGGGCTGATCTTGCTTAGCTTTTGAGATCTGAGGAGATTGGTTTAGCCTTGTCTATCTAGGCCAGGGCACCACTACCATACACTATCAAAATCCTCTTTCTTTGGTGACACTGGGCAAAACATAGAGCCAAGAGTGTGGGTGGAAAACAGTGGGTGGGCAGGAGAAAGCTGGACAGGTGAGTGGCATGGGAGATATGCAGGTGTGAAGATATCACTACCAATGTTCCCTCTAAGCTGTGGAGTCTTGTGAGCAAAGATTCTACTTTGTGAGCTACTGGCATTAAAGTTGTGAGTGAGCAATTTGGCTGCTGCACAAATTAGTTTGCTCTGGAGCCATCCTTCCTGAGCTAAGACAAAAATGTATGAGCCAGAGGCTAAAAAACTGTGAGCTAGCTCACACTAACTCAGCTTAGAGGGAACACTGATCACCAGTGGGACCCACTGGAAGCACTGGGCTTTAGCAGCTGCCTAAGAGTATGCTGCTGCCAGCTGGGGGACAACATGGGGAGATTTTGGTCTCTGTGCTAGGGTTGCCAACTCTGGCTTGAGAAATGCCTGGAGGTTTGGGGGGCAGTATCTGGAGAGGGTAGAGTTATGGAAGGAGAGAGAACTTAGTGGGGCTGCTACTCCATAGAATCCACCCTCCGAACACACTATTTCCTGCAGGGGAACAGATCTCTGTAGTCTGGATATCAGTCGTAATTCCAGGAGAACTCCAGGTCCTACCTGGAGGTTGATAGCATCACTCTGTGCTCTGCTTGCAGGCCTTTTAGAAGCATCTACTTTGGGCAATATCATGTAGGTCTAGATGGACCTTTGGTTTGATCCAGCCGAGCACTTATGTTCTTAGTTAAAATCCCACTTTTCTATTTGTCTTTTACATTTTTATGCCACCCTACCTCAAAGAGTCTTGGAGCATCGGACCTGATTCTGCTCTCCACCACTTTATTTCAAATACCCAAGACCTACACTAAAGTAAATGGCAACAAAGTCAGGAAAACATGGTAAACCACAGTGAAAAAAAAATCTTATTACAATAAGCTCAGCTAACACAAATTCTGTATGTTAAATACTGCATAAGGCTGGTTGCTTCTCTTAATCAAACATTATCAAACACGCGTCAGAACAAATAAGTGTTCACCACCTTCTGAAAACCGTACGAGGATAGAAGATAAATTTATTTTGGCAGTGCTTCTTGGGCCCATAAAAAATAAAATAAAAACAAATACATTCAGACAACAAAGCATGAAGATTGAAATAAAACATAACTTTGATCTAAAGGCTGCCAAAGCAGCGGCTACAGCCATCTCACAGCATTCTCGGATCCCCAGTTTGAACACATATTTGCTGCTTTCCCAAGTGTTTGTTTTCAGGGCAGAGCACAGGCTTTCATTCCGTCTCTGCCACTCTTTGAATGTATGTCAGTGTTCTCCCTAAGAGAAAGTTGCGAATTTGGGGCATGTCATCAAATTAATTACTATTTCCTTAATACTGTGTGTTGCCTAGTTCTAAGTTGTCAGCTAGGCTGCAAGAGGTGCACTTCCATAATTACAGAGCAGGCAATATATGATTAATGCTCGTACTGTATGGATTCTCCCCGTGTTTCAGGCTGTCTATAATGGCATTCACATAACTGAAGACAGGCCCCCAGGGGTCATTTCGTAGAAAAAGAGGTGCAGGAGATCATTAGCATAACTCATTAGCATAACTTATTTGCATATACCACACCCCCTGATATCATCAGAAGTGTGTCAGAAGGCAACACCCACCACTCAGGCTCCACTCCAAAAATCTCCAGGTATTTCCCAACTCAGAGCTGGCTCACCAGCTTTACACTTTGACTAAAGACACGTTAGGTTTCCTTTGCTCTCGCAGGGAAGCTGCCCTACAATAAGCATGGAAATACAGATCAAGTTAGTATGCTTTTGCTTTTTTCCACAGTGCATCACCATATGTGTCCGCTGCTGGGCTTGCTACTCCCGGAACGGTGTTCCTGTGCGTTCCTGCACATTCCTGCTCAAAATGACCCTTGCAGGCCCCAATAATGCAATGTACTTAACTGTTGGCTGCGAGGTGACAGAAAAGAGATCATTGGGTTGTTTGTTTGTTTTTTACCAGCAGTAAGCAGGTTCAAATCCCCACTCGTGCTATGGAAGCTTACTGGGTGACTTTCAGACAGTCATGACTCTCAGCCTAACCTACCTCACAGGGTAGCAATTTTCCCTCTATTTTTGTCCCTGATGAGCAGAGCAGTTCACATCCTGAGCAGAATAGCACTGTTGTAATCTTAGGGGCTGTGGTGGCTCAGAGGTTAAAATGCTGAGCTACAGACCAGAAGGTTTGTAGTTTGGCAGTTCGAGACCCGAGTGCCGCATGATGGAGTGAGCTCCTGTATCCGCCCCCAGCTCCTACCAACTTAGCAGTTCAAAAGCAAGAAATTGCAAGTAGATAAATAGGTACCGCTTCAGTGGGAAGGTAACAGTATTCCATGCACCTTGGCATCAAGTCATGCTGGCCACATGACCATGTAGGAGTCTTCGGACAGTGCTGGCTCTTCAGCTTGGAAACAGAGATGAGCACCGCCCCCTAGAGTCGGATTCAACTGGATTTCAAGCAAGGGAAACCTTTACCTTTACCTTAGTCTTAAAATGGGCAATGGGCAGTGCAAGACCCTGCACAGCTCCAAATTGCTGCTGAGCAATTCGTAGAAAAAGCAATTCTTGTGTTAATGAGCAGTTGCTCACACACACAGCTTAGAAAGAACACTGGTGTGAGGACAAAGTAGAGGGGAGGAGAACGGTGTAAGCCACTTTGGGTTCCCATTGAGGGAAAAGGTGGGATATAAATAAAACAAATAAATGCTAATGTGCTTTAGCATCAAGCACAAAAAAACACAGTAGAACCCCCCCTCCCCCAAAAGTAGAAAACAGGAACACTGAATTTCCCAAAAATGAAATGATGATCCTTTCCTCCCCTCACAATTAGAGCAGTTCAAACACCAGCCAGTTTGGCTCAGATTCAGTTTGCCGGTCACAAGCAGAGAAACCATTTTTTAGTCTATAATTCAGCTGTCTGCAAGCAGTCCAAGGCTGTGCGTCAGGTTACTTGTGACATCTTTAAACATTACATTACGGTACAGTGCAATCAACAGTGTTTCATGTGTTGATGACAGTTTTCGTTTTCTCCCGCCATTACACTTCATGGCCCTTAGTGGTCAATCATACAAATAAATAATAAGCAGATCAGTCATTTGGAATAAACATTTTTATAAATAAACACTGTGGTTTCTTGAAAAGTTTTGCCATTTGGTGTTCGATTAAATCTGTATTATCAAGGTTATTTCACACATGAACATTTTCGTGCAGCAGTGTTCCCCTCCTACATCATTTAATTTCCTGAACCAACCATCCAGGATCCTGGAGAAGGACAGATTCTGCCGACTGCACAAATACAAAACTACTTCTAAGGCAAGGGAAGTCCACCATGACAAGGAAACAAATCTTCACTGCCACAGGTAGTGTTTCGACAGATCCGAGACTAGGCTCATGTATGATTTATCTAGTGCTCATGTACAACTCATCTGGTGTGGAACACACAGTATGTTCACCTGCCAAACAGGCTCACTGCAAAGTCTGTGGCTTTACTGCTCACAGTCCAATACGGAAATCTGCTCTGATTAAAATCCAACTTACTGGAAGTGTGAGTGGCCCATATGAAGCTGTTGCATACAAGGATAGATCACTGGTGCAACTAGCTTACCCTTGCCTGTTTTGACAGGTCGAAGTCTCAAGGGTAGCAAGCTTTCCCAGCTCCTAATACCTGAGACCCTTTACCTGGAGTTGCCAAGGACTTCACCAGGGGACTTCTGTATGCAACACACACACACTTACTACTGAGTAATGACCCCTCCTCCAAAGGGGCCATTGACTCATACTATGCAAACTAGATTCAAGTCCAAATGCATCTACTATCAGTTTGTACCTGTACACGTTTTTTTTTTCCAAGAGGCTGATGGATTCCCATTCCATGTGGCTGAATGATCTTTCATGAATATAGTTACAGATGAGTAACCACGTTGGTCTGCAGTAGAAGATCAAGAGTTGAGTCCAGTAGCACCTATATCAGTTTCTTTCTACCTATATCAATTTGCACCTGCATCAGTTTCTACCTATATCAGTTTGCACCTTTATCAGTTTCTATCAGTTTGCACAGTTTTGGTGAGGTTGATGAAAACCAGATGCAACTTACATAGCAACATCCATTTTTTTACTGTGTTCTTCCCTCCCTCACCTTGCTGGTTGTGGTTCAGGACTGAAGACTCCAAGTGGTAGGATCCACTTTTGCTGTTGCACAAAACGATCTGCGTCCTAAGAAAATCGAAAAACCAGTAGCATGAACAGTTGAGGAGAAGCAATCACACAGGATTGAGAATGAAGATGGGAATCAGCAGTCAGGTCTGCACTTTGGAAAGCACTGGTAGAACATAGAGGAGAGGAAGCCGTGCAAAGGTGGGAAAAAAAGCAGGAGAGTGTTGCTGTGGTTGATAAAAGCGAGGGCAAACACTTGTAAGCATTGGAATGGAATGGAATTGCAAAAATGAGACAGATTATGAGTCAGATGCTGAGGAAATTATTATAACCCTGTTCCTGGCTGCTGAGCTGCCATGCAAAGAAGGGGAAGGTCTGCCATGAAGGCTCATGAACATAACTTGTCTCCCAGGAAATACTAATTGGATAATTAAGATCACTTGCTGGATCAGACCCAAATCCTGTCTAGTCCTGCATTGTGGCTCCACTAGCAGCATGCAAGTTATCTTCACAGAATGTAAACTAAGAGCTGTTCTGGTTGTTTGCCTCCAGAATCCAATGGTCAAAGCTTTTTATTCATGGAAGTTCCATTTGAATATCCATTGCCAGAGCCATGAACCTATGAAGCTGCCTTATACTTAATCCCTTGGAGCCTTGGTCCATCAAAGTCAGTATTGTCTACTCAGACTGGCAGCAGGTCTCTCCGGTTTTAGGCAGAAAGCGTTCACATCACCTACTGCCAGATCCCTTAACCGGACATGTCAGGGATTGAGCCTGGGACCTTCCGCATGCCAAGCAGATGATCTGCTACTGAGCCACAATCACTCCCGTCCTCCATAAATTTGTGTAACCCTTTTTTAAAAGGGGGAAAAATCAACTCCACATCTCTATCTCTCTGACACATTTTGACTCGTCTCTTCCTCGGATGATCCAAGTGCAGGCCACAAGGTACTTCCCTCCTCCATTTTATCTTTCCCAATCATCCTGGGTAGTACAGTAGACTAAAAGAGCAGTAGGCTCCTCCCACTGGAGCTTTATGAGGATTTGAACTTAGGCCTCTCAAATCATAGTTGAACACTGCAACTATTATACCACATTAAGGCTGTGATCAGATGTGCAGTTTGATCTGTTGCCATTGCTGTTTCCTTATGGATTTAAAGTGCATGATCAGACAGCAACATCTGTCTGTCATGCCCCAGTCATCTCAGTCCTATCCTCCCTCCCCTTTGCTGAGATTTTCTTTGATACCTGAGAAAGTCCAGTCTTGTTGGTCTGAGCTGGTTCCAAAATGGATTTTCTGTTGTCTGGTCGATCTGTTGTGCAGCCAAGCTGTCAGTCAGGTCTGACTAGTCTCTTGTTTTCCAGCCACCATTTTCTTTACTTGTTATCAAAGTGCACATAACTGCATATTTGCACTGCTCTCTCTTTCCCTCTCTTCCACAGGGGCTGCTCTAAACTTTGTTTTCTTCATAAAAACTGTACTGCAGCTTTTTTTTTAGGTTTGGGGAAGGGATAAATTGAAAAGCTTAGAGAGGGAGGACTATATGTCCCAGCAGGCTGATCAGCATTTGTGTGCATGCTCAGAGGACACACTATTTTAAAAAATGGCCAACAGCCCCATGAGCTATGTTTCCCAGCAGGCTCATCAGTGCTCAAAGGATACACTTTTTTTTTTAAATGGCCTATGGACTAACTTCCTTCCTGCTGCCATTTGATCACTCAAGCATGGGTAAAAGTGCATTGAAGAGTGCTAAAAGGGGTAAGTCTGATCAGGATTCTCTGTTATAAAAGAATGTGGCTCAATCAGAGGCAGGACAACAGTGGATCAAAATTCCCATCTGATTGCAGCCTATGTGTCATTTAATTTCTACAAGTTACAGTAGTGAATAGGGATGGGCACAAACTGGGAAAATGTAATTCACTTTGGTTTGTGGCATGTGTAGTTCATGAGCCATGAACTGTCACACACTCTTTGGTGCCAAATGAACTGGTTTGGTCCATGAGGTTCTTGATGTGGTAGAATACCCCCCCCCCCAGTGAGCTAGAGATGCCAAACTTGCAGGGGATCTCCGGCTGCCTCTCCTCCACCTTCCTTCCAGTTTTAGTGAGGATTGGATTTACGGGGTCTGAGTTACAGCCACCCAAAGAAGGTGCCCCCTGGAAAGTGCTTTCTGGGAAAATGACAGGCACAGGTTCAGGAATGCATAACAGAGATCCTGTGCAAACTAGAGACACCAAACTTACAGAGGACCTCTCCCTGATAGTCATCTACATGACTGCCAAGTTATGTACAGATTAGACATAGGGTGTCTTAGTTAAGGCCTCCCAAAGAAGATGCCCCCAAGAAAGTACTTTTGGGGGAAATGCCAGGCTCAGGTTCAGAAGGGTATAGAATGGACCCCCTGTAAGCAATATACACCAGATGCACAAGGAACCTTGCCCTGCCTTCCACTCTTCTACAGCCTTTCCAAGTTGGGGGCAGATTGCTTTGAAGTTTGGTAAATATTCTGGATGGAGACAATCTGTCTGGAAATGTATCCCTTCACAAACTGCCACAAACTGCCATGAACCAAATTTCATAGAAAGATCATGTCAGTTCCTTCCATAAACTTCAGTTCATGAACTATGAACCAGCCAAAATTCATCATGAACTTTTGTTCGTGAGCTGGTTTGTGCCCATCCCTAGCAGTGAATTCCACAAGTAAACTGTACATGATATGAAACATTCAGAAATAAATGCTAATTAAATTCACTAAGTGACTCCAATTTCTACAGCTTAGAGTGTTCAAAAATGTTACTATTTACTCCCTCTGCACTGTTTGTAATCTTGTATACCTCTGTATTTTCATATTTTTCTGTAAGCTAAAATTCCCCTGTCTCTTTAGGGTTCCCTCGTAAGGAAGATGTTCTGACTCCTCGATCATTTTAGTTGCCATTGCTGTACTTTCCAACACTCTCTGGTGAACAGAGCTATACACAATATCCCAAATGTTGCTACACTAGAGATTTATGTAATGGCATTATGATAGTTGTTGTTTTATTTTTGATCCCTTTTCTAATCATTTCTATTACTATGAGCTGGCTGTTGGTCCCAGGGAAAGACACAGAGAAAGCTAAAATATATTGATTGATTTTGTCTGTTTAGAGAGACAGAGAAACTCAAGCATGAGAAAACCCTTCAACAAAAAAGCAATTAGTCTTTTCCTTTTATCCAAATTTAGTTTTGAGAAAAAAAGTTAATCAAGGGTACAACCAAATCAGCAAAAGCCACATCTGAGGGTGAAAATAATGTAGGGGTGGCTCACACTCAAGTTATTCCCTCTGTTTTTCTTTTCTTTTCTTTTGTAAACTTGTAATTATGTCCCAGCAGCCTGAATAGCCCAGACTACCATGAACAGAGTTTGGAAACATAAGAAGATTGGCCATGGTCAGTACTTGTATGGGAGACCACCAAGGAAGACCAGGATTGCTATATAGAGAAAAGCAATGGCAAACCACCTCTGCTCATCTTTTCCCCTGAAAACCCCATGAGAGATTACAAAAGGGCAGATGCAGCTTGATGGTACTTAATTATTATTAATTATTTCTCCAATAGATGTATACATGTTATTTCTAACATTTATCTAGTGCATTTATATTCTGCTGTTGGTTCTTCCCTTTTCTATGTTACTGTCATAAAAACTCTGTCTGGTGTGCTAGGGAGAGAAAGTAGGAAGTACAAAGTCCAGTGAGCTTTATGGCTGAATGGGCATTGGACCTCATCTCCCCAGTACT
This sequence comes from Lepidodactylus listeri, assembly GCA_029233225.1. NCBI lineage: Eukaryota > Metazoa > Chordata > Lepidosauria > Squamata > Gekkonidae > Lepidodactylus > Lepidodactylus listeri. Next base: position 25,239,924 of record JARCFY010000005.1, read on the forward strand.
AGTCAGACGCTCTAACTGTGATCCCATACCATCTCTAAAACTTTGAGGTGCATCATTGGTTTATTCAATAGTGAAGTGTAGGACACCATGCCAATCATGAAATCCTCAAACCATGTCATCCATATATAGAAACAAGGCTTTTGTATATAATGGGGAAGTCTCAGTCATGGAGGGGGAAAAAAGTCTTTGTTAATTAGCCCTCCCCCCCACTGGCCCAAAGGTGACTAAATCATGAGAGCAGCTGACCATCATGGAAACATGAAACTCTGTCCTGAATGTGTGTACTAAAATTCTGGTTAGAAACAACTAGCTTTTCCATTCAAAAGGCAATGTCGTAAATCGTGGATTGTGCACATACACAATCCATGTGGGACAGGGGCTGTAGTAAGAAAGACTATTGGGTATGGTTGAGTGAAAAAGTTGCCTAGGTCAGACCCATTGTTCCCATATCTCATTGTTCAACAAAAATATCATGTCACAAAGAGCAAAGAGCAAAGAAGTGGGTAGGTTAATTCAGCAGCCTCACTCAGTAAATTGTTTGTTTATTTAAATAGGGTAGTAGAGATGTGCATTCATTTTAAAACTAAGACAAATTGCATGGAAGAGTCTTATTAGTTTCTATGGTTTGGATAATGAAAATGAGTGGGAAAACCAGTTCATTCATTCGTTTGTTTGTTTGTTTGTTCATTCATTCATTTGTATTCATTTCTCTGGTGCTTCACATTCTAGTTTACAGAGTTCATAGAGGAGAAACTGGAAAACTGTGCTGTGTTTTCATCTACATCCACTTTATTTTGCCACCTAAGGGCTGGAAGCCCTTGCTCTGACTGAGAGCTGGAAGGGCCTATCAAGAATTCCCAAGCAAGTGAATCCTTGTTATGAGTGGACAGAGCTCAAAATTACAAAACAACCCTGGAGTGTGAGTCCACAGCACACCCTTTGCCCCACAATTAGAAGCCAAAGGGCAAACTTCCAATCTCCCTAGGAATAAACCAGAAATCAGCCTTGCAAGGTTGGCCACTTGCGGAATGAGTTTCCTTTCCACTAATAATTAACCAGTAGGTGAACACTTTTAGTCTAAGGTACTGGAATTAGACTGGAGTTTCTGACATACAGAACAACCAGGTATAGTCAAAGTATCAATTTATTAAAGAGTGCAGGATTATTTCAAAGAACAGAGCAACCAGCAGGAAAACAAGAAATCTACACAATCTAGCTGCACATTATACCCTAAATTATAGTTACCACAGGCTACTCTTCTTGGGTGGAGTCAGGCATCTTTCCAAGTCTCTTTGTGTGCCAAGCCCATGTCAAACCCATGACAGGGTTAGCCCATTGCCTCCAGGAGTCCTGGAGCTGTCTTGCTCCAGCAAACACAAAAGAACAGCAAAGATAACTCTTTAAAGTCTAAGATCTGAATAGGTGGGGCCCTTTAGCCAATCTAAAAATCAGACTAATGAAGTTATCTTCGATATAGATCTGTGACAACAGATGGTTCAGCAGAAAAGCAGTTTGTGACAGGATGCTTCTCTTTATAGTGTGGATCAAAGCATCAAAAGAAGAAGTGAGGTGTGTGTTGGTGCCACAACCCTTCTGGGTGACCAAATGGTGTGGCTCCTTGTCACTGTTAATCAAAGGCACCAAGTCAGACTTGCCACCTTTCTCATGACAAACCCCAGATGTTTCCCTTTGATTTCTTCCCCCATATTTCAGGCCTAATTTTTTTTAAAAAAAATATAAGGCTTGCCTATGTTTAATCCTATATTTAATGAAAGAACAAGTAATTGACTAAAGTCCTAATTTCTTGAAAAGGCCAAAGTGAAACCTTGCTTCTGCTGTTTGGGTGGTAGCTTATGGGACCCTGTCATCTAAAGGACTCCAGCAGGCAAGGTTTGTCAGGAAGAGAATTCAGATGCAGAGACTGAGGGAGAGAATGAAAACCCAGCATAAAATCTTCCTAGTTGTTCCAGTTGTCAAAAAAAAAATGAAGAGAACTGTATTCATAAGTTGTTGGTTCCACTAGTCACATATTTGCTGGATCCTTAATTTAGATAAGGATACTGTTTGTGCCCCTGTTCCAATATTATCCATATTTATGTCCTTACCTGGATAGCCCAGGCTACTCTGACCTTGTCAGATTTCAGAAGCTAAGAAGGATTGGCCCTAATTAGTATTTGGATGGATGACCACCAAGGAATACTAGGGGTGTGATACAAAGGCAGGCAATGGCAAACCACCTCTGAAATGTCTCTTGCCTTAAAAAAAAGTTGTAATCACCACCTAGTGGTGTATAACACTAAAAAAGCCAGAACTTCTGGCTGCCAGACAATCTTAGGATCTCCTGGCTATACTACATACATTGCCATATGATAATAATTATTATTAATTATCCATATTTATTGTCATCAATCTAAATGTGTTGTTTTATTAAACTAGTTGGCATTGTTTTTACAGTGTCATTACCCACCTTGGATCCTGGGATACCTGGGAGAAAGACAGATAGATACATATTTTAAATAAATTCATAAATAATACTTTTGTTCTCTTTCAGCATTTTCAGGTTATTATTTCTGGTATTTTCTTGAGCTGTGACAGATGTCATTTTAAATGACAATTTGCAGGATTGCAGCTTGTTTCTCATGACTGTGCAATCCTCATTCTCCTCCATCATCCAAATAATGACTGGTTTGAAACAACCTCTGGTTTCCCATGAGTGTTTTTTATGGGAAGGGGAACTTCTTTTTTCTGAAATCCTCTGTTTTAGATATAGGCATTGCTTCTTCTTACTGTCTTCTTTTTTTTTTCTTTTGAAAGAGGGATTTCTTTTCTCTTTGTAAAGAAATCAATGCATCCTTTCATCCTTTTATAACTTCAGCCCATGCAGTTGTTTTATGTTACACACCACAAGGTGGTGGTCTAGCAGGAGGGAAGGAAGGTTTGGGAAGACACTGCCCACCTTCGAGCATCTATAGAGTGAAATTATGAAATTTGGCTGAACCTCCCTTCCTGCCCCTTCTCTGTTAAATTTCTCTTTGATCATAATGGAATTGATTAAAAACTCCGAATTCATAAAAAAGAGGAAAATAAACGGATTGTTGGATTTCAAGGAGAAACTGTGTAAAAAGGAATTAAGAGGATTTCTTCTAACACGCCGTTTCCCATGATATACAATAGCAAATGCCTAGGTGAACTGGAGTTTGTTTAAACTTGGTTTATGGGGAGCTAATTCACTCCAATTCACCTGACCACCTGTGTATTTATTTATTTGTTGGTTTATTTATTTTGGATTTTTATCCCACCCGCCCTGCCTCGCGGCAGGCTCAGGGCAGGTGAATAGCAGAGAACTACCAGGAATACTAATTTGGATCTTCACATGAGGAAGAAGAGGTGGAGGAAGAGAAGAAATGAGCATTGTTCACAGGCATAAGAAATCAGTCATATTCCTACCCACTATGGCAAACTTTGGCTTACCACGACTTCTGACTGCAGCCTGCATTTCCCCCCATATGTCTTTCAGCCTTAGTATGAACAGTCTGTTAGTGAAGAATCAGCCCACCTTTCTGTCTATGTGCTTTGCAAAAGAAAAAAAAAAGGGCTACACCCAGTAATGTGCCAGCAAACCAAAAAGGGGGAAAGATGGCAGGTGATAGGTGACAGCTTTATCATTATACAATATGCACATGCAATACAAACAAATCTACAAAATCAACAGCAACAGTGAAGCATTGAAACAGTTCAATAGTAAATGTTCTCCTTGGGGATGCTGTGACCCTTGTGGTGGGTGGGTCGATCAGGCAAGCATACCATGCTCAATGATCAGGATCATTTGTCTTGCCATAGTCAGACCTGGGCAGCTGCCAAGCAGCAATGGCAGGTCTGTGGGGGAGGGGGAGGCCCAAGGGTGTGCCAATGGTGAGCAGTGACAGAAGGTCTCTAGGACAGGGGCGAGTAGGACTCACATCTGGCGATGACGTGAAATATTGCCAATTCCCTGGCATTGCTATACCATGCTACATCTGAGGAATAGCCTGACGAAAAGCCCTGGTGAGGTCCCTCATGAGCACCAGAAGATCCCATGAAGGAGGTGGTTCCCTGCTTGTAACTAGAGGGCAGGCTGTGGGTATTTGAGCATCCCTCATTTTACCACTTCTGTTTTCGTTTGTCTATTTAAGAAGCTTCAGATTAGAGAATAACTCAATCCTCTGAAGTGTTATTGCTACTAATGCTAAGCAGGTTGCCTGAAATGCCTGTAAGCTTTATGAAGCTGTTTTATGACATGAAGGAATTGGAAATTTCTTGTTACTTGAGAATATTCATAAGGTCATTTAAACTGTTGCTCATAACTTTTCTGAAGGTATTTGTAAGTTTGACTGCATGGTTGCAAAAACTTAGGACTGTCTTCAGGGAAATATATAGAGCTGAAGTTAATATTCATAGCAAATTTCAGATTTGTATTTTACAGATTGGTGGAGCACATGCTTGAATTAGAATCATTATCCCAATCAACTAATATTTAAATTAGATTTGCAAATTTGAATGGTTCTGCTCGCTAGAACAATATGTTAATTCTCTAATTCTCTGGCTGTTGAGTTACTTCAGTTAATTTTGATGGAGACAGGAGACATGGATGGTGTAGGACATATTCCTAGTGGACTTGGCATGTAATTTTTTTCTTCTCTCACACTGGCAGCCAATGAGTTTGTGAGCTGGTGGACCTGCAATTTTTAAAGCTCTCTCGTTTCACCACACTAGGATTTGTACAGCAATCATAAGGGGGTCTCCCTGCTGACCCACAAGCACAGCTCCATTTGGCTGTCTGAGGCATCTAAACACCCTGCAACCATATCCACATGGCAACATACCATTCTCCCAGTTCACCCAGCCCTTGGGTTTCTCTCTCACTCTTTCTTTGGTACACTGCCATCAACTGTAGTTTTAGGAATTACCCACCGAGAGGGCCACTACTCCCAACTTCCCTAGTGTATTGCTATTCTAAGGCTGATTTTACACCTCCCCTCTAAAGTAGTTTGACTGCTGTCTTTTCCTGTGCTGATTTCACAGTGGTGTGAAATTTCACTCCAGGGGGTCTAAGTGCACTAAGAAACCACAATTGTTTAAAGCAGAATAAAGTGGTATAATACTAGCTTGATCACAGGAGGGCAATTAGTAGATATGGACATTTCAGTAGCAGCATGGTTTCACACCGCACAGAGGTGTGGGCAGGTTTTTTTGGAACTAGAATGATTCCAGCGGGAAAGTCAGATGTAAAATCAGCCTAAGGCTCCACCTATTCCCTGTGTCTTCCACTTTCAAGGTCTGGGAAACACAAGGACAACTTGTGTTTCCTGAGAGTCCTGGGAAAATAGTGATTTAGCAACTGACCACCTCCCTTTCCTTGGTGCTCATTTTAAATTAAATAGTGTGTTCAAATCATCGTGGTTTAAGTGGTATGAAGAACAGCTCCCAGCATTTAAAATACTAAAGAATGTATTAACAATAAAAACCCACACATAATATTTGTAAAGCAATGGTTTGAGCAAGGAATGTAAAGGAATTATGTAAAAACATAATCCTTTGTCCCTCAGTCCTAATCGTGCCCAAGCTGGTCTCGCTCAGAGGCAGGCTCTTTGACTAAGAGGTTACAATTTATTAAAATTTCCCATTACCTTGGAATCTGTCTAGGCAGCCATCCCTTTGTCTCTTCCACATGGCAATGGCAGCCATCAAGATGAAGAGCTCATTTCCCCAGATGGAATCACCCAAAATAGACCCTTCTCCCTCTGTCCCAAGATATTTTATTATGGGTTAACAAATTCTTTCCTGAAGTCTTCAGGAAGATACAATCTAGCCTTCATACCCCAAGTCTGTTAACTTCTAAGTGTCCAATTCTAGCTAAGGTTTGAACTAGGAATGGGCACGAACTGGCTCATGAACTAAAGTTCATCATGAATTTTGGGTGGTTTATGGTTCATGAAGCCATGTTCATGAACTGAAGAGCCACCATGAATTTCTGTGAATTTTGATGCAGTGAATGGCGGATTGGGAAGAGCAGAAAGCAGTGGTTTAAATGGCTCAGAGCCATTTAAACCACTGCTTCCTGCAAAAAACTGTGGGGAGCAGAAAGCAGTGGTCTAAATGGCTCTAAGCCATTTCACCCTCAGCTTTCTGCTGGCTCTGGCTATTCGCAGCCAACAGAAAGCAGGGGGTGAAATGCCTCCCAGCCATTTCACCCCCTGCTTTCTGCTCTCTGAAAAAAAACTGTGGCAAGCGGAAAGTTGGGGGTGAAATGATTCAGAGCCATTTAATCCCCTGCTTTCTGCTTCCCACTGCTTTTCTCAGGGAGCAGAAAGCAGGGGTTTAAACTTTAAATGGCTCATGAACCAACCTCCCAGTTTGTATGGGTCTGTGGTTTGGCTTGTGGTTCAGCCACAAACCCTGAACTGCAAAAATGGGGTCCGTACTCATCCCTACTCTGAGCTGGTAATTTCATTGTCTCCAATCAGGATGGTAAATGGCATTTCCAAAGCTTTGGTGGTTGGTGGGCAATTCTTGGGAACAACTGACTTCCCCCCTCTCGCTCATCTTCTGCTAGGAGAGAGAAACACTTCTAAAATGAAATGTGGGGTTTCATCAAGCCCAGACCCCAAAGTAAAAAGGTATTTCTCCATAAAAACCATTAACAGAGGGAATATGGACCAATGTTACCTCTCTTTTTGGATGCTAGCTCTGGGGAGGAACAGGAGACTATAATCCTAGAGCCAAAGTTTGAGCTGGGACAAAATAGATCCACTAGATGGGAAGGCCTAGAATGGCTACATTCCAAATGGAATCCGGCAGCCTCTAACTCACTCTTAGTCTCCTCTTTTGCCTGACTGAAGTTTGCTGAAGAAAATAAATTGTAATTTTCCTTCCCCTTTTGACTGGGGGAAGCAGGTGTGCCCTTTCAATTCATAATGGTCTACCTGCCCCCTGCCTCCTTGTTTCACCTGCAAGTTATCTCAGAGACACAAGCTCAGAATGTGACCTCAATTTCTGTGGGGGTTTCATTTCCCTTTCTTAAAAAAGGGGGGTGATGATGGAGAGAAAATGAAGTGATGGTACAAGGGCAGAGAAAATAAGTGCCATTCTCTATGTGTCAATTGTACCTCATTCCTTGCATAACTCAGAAAACCAGCTGCTTAAAAAAATCCCTTCCATTTGATTTATGTACTTGGAATCACTGTCTGTCTAGTTCAGAGTTCATATTACTTCAAAGCCCTCCAGATAGCAATACTATATGGAATGCTTTAAAAATCCTTCTGATTCAAACAGTTTGCAATTAACTTTGAGTCATCTGCTTTTTATTCATGAGTGAGTTCCCTCCACTCACATCTCAGTTTATACTTTTAAGCAGCTCCACTAATTATACACTTTTAGCCTGTTAGTGCTTTGGAAAGATGCCACCCGGACTGACTGTGTCAATTTAGGCATTATCTAAGTGGAGTTCAGTGTCATCCATAAGAAAAATGCCTGCAAAGGCCAGGTCTTTATTTATTTGTTAATTATTTATTTCCAAAGAACTGTTTGGCAATTCCAAAACTATTGGGAGAGATATGTGAGATATGCTGGTAGCTTTCAGTCCAAGAAAACACTGTTCTTAGCAGGTTCCAGCAAGCGCTTTAATTCATTCATTTCTTTTAAAAATCTCTGTGCTGCCTTTTCACCCAGAATAGGTCTCCAGGATGGTGAACTTCAGAACATTTCCTCGGTATTTGTTTTAGTTTATTTTCTATAAAATATAGAAATAAAACTAATACAAGGTTCTGAAATACAAACTATAAAGCTATTATAAAATATCAATTATACAAGCTCAAAATTAATTTCTCGTTCTAGACAGGAAAGCATTCCAGACATTTGGCCATGTAGTAGACAACTTAGGTTACATAGACAAATACATTCTACTAATTTGTCTAAGCAATCCTATTTCTTTGGGATTCTTCTTCCAATTTGGAGCAACAATTAGCCTTGCAGATGTTATGGCATTAAGAACAAATTCACAAACATCTCTAGAATACTACATGATTCAATAACAACAACAACAACAAACCTTCAGGGATAATGGTAGCTCTTTCTTTATACCTTTAAAGATAACTGTGTTGATCATATTCCAAAACTCTGCTGCTCTTTTCCACAGTAAAACATTTAAGGCATTAAAACAGAAGGGGAAGTCATGGAAACAGTGACAGAGTTCACGTTCCTGGGATCCAAGATCACTGCAGATGGTCACTGCAGCCATGAAATTAAAAGATGCCTGCTCCTTGGGAGGAAAGCTATGGCAAACCTAGACAGCATAATCAAAAGAAGAGACATCACTCTGCCAACAAAAGTCTGTATGGTCAAAATGATGGTATTACCAGTAGTAATGTATGGCTGCGAGAGTGGGACCACAAGGAAGTCTGGGCGCCGAAGAATAGATGCTTTTGAATTATGGTGCTGGAGAAGAGTCTTGAGAGTACCCTGGACTGCAAGGAGATCAAATCAGTCAATCCTAAAGGAAATCAAATCTGAGTGTTCCCTGGAAGGACAGATACTGAAGCTGAAGCTCAAATACTTTGGCCACCAAATGTGAAAGGAGCACTCACTGGAAAAGACCCTGATCCTGGAAAAGACTGAAGGTAAAAGAAGAATGGAATGGCACACGATGAGATGGTTAGACAGTGTTATCAATGCAACGGACATGAAGTTGGGCAAACTCCAGGGGGGCAGGTGGTGGAAGACAGGAGGGCCTGGTGTGATGTGGTCCATGGGGTTGCGAAGAGTTGGACTCAACTGTGCGACTGAACCAACAAATTTATAAAACAAAAATGTAAACTAGTCAATAAAAGATAAACACATAATACCTATATACTCAGGGAAGAGGGCCAATAACAGTTAATGGGGGTGCACCAAACAAAAGAGACTTCACCCACTAGCAAAAGAAAACAGTAGAAGGTGACAGATGAATCTCCCTGGAGGAGTTCCAAAGCTTTAGTGCCATGACTGACTATACCCTTTCTCAGACTGCCATCTATCTAGCCTCAGTTGGCAGGGGCATCCAAACAGGACATCTGAGGATGACCTGTGTAAAGTTACTCCTGAGGAAGATTGGTGAAATGACTGTATAACCGGGTGGTCATTGACTTGTTTTGCCAAATAATTGATGCACATAAGAGTTATGACTTGTTTTGCCAAATAATTGATGCACATAAGAGTTATTAAATCAAGATGAGGATGTTAAAAGATAAGGATGCTGGACTTTTTAGTATAAATAAAGTAAAATAATTGATGTTTATAAAAGTTATTAAATATAATTGTTATTTTATCACAGGGCTTGTTTATTTGGCAACTCTAACAGTTCACCTAGAAGAAGGAAATTCTGATAACAGCTTTTTCGGGTTTAATTTTCTTTTGCAAAGAGGGCAGTCATGACTTGAGTGGATTTTTAAACATACAATTTAATCAGGTTTTAATTACAGAGGTGCTGCTTCTACATGTCTGGTTCCAGAAATTTCATCACCCCAAGGAAGGCATATCTAATTTTGGCTGCCATGCTGCAGCAGGAACACAGGAGACACTATGCCACCACTGGCCAAGATTGAATGTCTGCAGTGAATCGCCCACCTCCTCACTCTGCCATTCCAAGCAGGTAACTGTGCTAGATAACAGTCCCAGTGCTAAAAGTTATTATAGAATTGAAACTTGGCCACTTAGGAATTCCCAGAAGTGTTATGAGAAGAACACCAATGGCCTCTTCCAAATTTTTGACTGCCATTTCAAACATCGGCTTTGAACCTTTGTGTGTGTGTTATGTGAATGTGTGCACCTGAACGTTATGTAGCATTATCTAAACTGAAAAATACAGCTGTTGCTGTTGTCAGAATGGCACCTATGCAGAGGCCATTCCTCAGATGGATGGGATTTGTCATTTATGGCTCTGCGTGTTCATGACTCAGACTTGCCATGCCAGCAAATGGATACAAATGTGTTTCTTGGCAATGCATCTCACACAAATAAGAGACTGGCCATTTGCTGCTGAACAAAACCTGGTTGGTTGACGGTGGAATTTGCAGAGCAATGCCCTGTCTCTTTGTGAGTTCATATATCTAACAAGTTCTCACCTAGGTCAGGGGTTGCAGACACGTCTCACACAAAAGCAAAGTTATTTGGGGTATGGCATTGTTGGAAAAGAAACTATGGAGAAAACTTTGGAGATTGTGAATTATCCCAGCTGTGGGCACAGGTGTGTCCTCCAAAAGGACAGCACACCTGGCAGGTTATGAACCCAATGTTACCAATGGCCCTTTCCCAGACACAAATGCTAATATCACTGGGTATGCCATGGGGTTCCAAGCACTCTGAGTCTTGAGTTCAGCTCTAATAAAAAAGCTTTTCCAATAGTTCGCCTCAAACAACTCTGTTTCTTCAAGCTGAAATCCACAGTGAGCTGAGCAGAGCTCACCTATCTTTCTCTCTCTCTCTTTTCATAGGGAGAAGCAAAAATCATGGTTGTTGGATTTTTTTCCTTTTCAGAACTTTTATTTTCAACATATAACAGTCAAATACATAATTATAACTTGGTATCAAAGAACAACATTGGATTCAATACTTCAGTGGAGTAAACTCAGAATTTTAAATAACAGAGGAGACATTAATGTAAATGTGTCATGAACCAAAACAGCTGATATCCACACATAAATCAATTGAAAACATCAATTATAAAAACACTTTAAACTGAAGAGGAACAAACCTACCCTCTATAAGGCAGAAATATACTGATTTTAAATCAAAACTTTCAAAAACAAAGCCAATATTTGTCCTTAACAAAAGAAGGAACCACTTCTTTTTCTGAAAGAAACTGAATTATTGGAAGCCACATACATACAAAGGGTGTTTGATAATCCTCATTAGATTGATTGGCTATGTCATTTGCTCTTTTCCCCATAATAAATTGCATCCAAAGCTTATCATACCACACCTCTAAAGGGGGACCTGAACCTGCTTTCCACTTAGTAGCAATGGTGAGTCTGGCTGCTGCAATTAATATAGAAAATGTTTCTTTTGTTTGTCTTGGAGGAGGAGGGTCCGGCCGCAATTCCAGTAGGGCCAATTCAGAAGTAAAAGTATAAGTGATCTCACTTATTACAGCTACTATATCCTTCTAAAAATTCTGGGTAAAAGGGCATTCCCACCAGCAGTGCCAGAATGTCCCGAGTTTCCCACAACCCTTCCAGCACTATTTGCGGTCTTTGAGGAGTGTAAAATCAGTTTTTAAAAAACTGAAAGTTTATATTAAAAATCTTTGATTTATTTGAAGGAACTTACTAGACCTGTTGCCGAAATAAGTCCAGAAGTTCTCTGCCAAAATCATCTTGTCATATTTTTTGGAAATTAAAGTGTCCAGCATTGAACTCATCCATGTCTCATTGAATCTACAGCATACCTCACTCAGGTTGTGGTCAGATGGTGTGATTATTGTGCTGTTGACATGCCTCAAATATTACCTAGGTTTATTTATTCTGCAGTGACACAATCAGACACCGCACGGTCTGCCCTCCAGACACTCGCCAGTGTGCAAGGTTTTTTTTAAAAAAATCCTCAATTGCGCATGTGCATAAGTGTTTATTTGTTGACTTCCATGTCTGCACACTGATTTGATGGGTGAATACATTTGTGCGCCTATGCGCTTATGCACCTATGTGCATATGCGCATATCGCTAACTGCTTTTTAATTATGGCACCATAAGTGAACCCGGCAAAGGAGTTCACTTCATGCTGGAGTGATCAGACATCTGGAAATGTGCAGTGATAACAATAGCTTCCTCAAAATACGGACTTTCTCTGATGTCAGGAAAGTCAGCAGTGACTCTGGGTGGTGGGTGATGACTGCAATGCAGGATACCTTCTCTGACATCTGGACACACTGTTTTAAGCCGGACAGGAGAAGTGGCAACACCGAATCAAGAAGCTCGTCTGATCGCGATCTCAGAGTATTCAACTGAACCACTGTGCCAATCAAACCATTGTGCCAGCCGTTTCCATTGGGACAATATTCCTCTTTCTACACCTAAATTATGCCCATTTCTTTTCTTCAGAAGAAAAAAATATATATCATTTCCCTCCTGCTGCAATTAGAGAAACAACTAACTATTCCAAGGAAAGAAAATGCATTGCCTTTTTAATTACCCAGAATGTATACCACGGGATTGCTTAGCAATGGTATATTATACTGTAGCATGCCATGAATGAGTCTGAATGCAACTATTGACAGAATATCACTTTCTGTCCTGTTTCGTGCGCAAACCGGTAATTAAATGTCTTGTCTCATGATGTGGAAGAGCAATCAGTATGCTATGTTGCCACAGAGAGCATTTAAGTGCTGGCATACATATGGAAATGAAATGAGAAACAGACATATCGATGCTGCATACATCCCTTGATGTGAATTTTGAATCACCCAAATCCAGACTGCCACACTATCTGCATTTCCAAGCCGTGCAAGTAACATTCTTTTCTATACTATGCCCATTAAGTGGAGAGAGCACTGGAGGGCCCTTGCTTGCAGTTGGATGGTTTAATTTTAACCGCAGCCTGCCTTTGTTCCTGATGCTGCATTTCAAGTTGATTGCAAAAATTCCCTTCGTTTTCAAAAAGTTACGCAACATAAACAGGTAAAATGCATGATCAGGGGAAAAAAAAGATAACTCCCACTCAAAGCATTCAGATCAACCTATTCGTGTATCAGGATTGTGGTGTATTATATGGTACTTACTGAATGACATGGAGGGAAAGAGTCATGGTGTAGCCTGATTTCATCAGCTCACAGAAACTAAACAGGGTCAGTACTTCGTAGGGCTGCCAAGTCAGCCCGGGGGGCGGGGGATCCCCTGCTAAAGGGCTTCTGGATCTGCCGGCCAGCATTTGGCCGGCGGGGGAACCCCACGCCTGAAGTCGTCCAGCGAGGATGACGTAATGACATCACCGGAAGTGACGTCAGAACGTTGGGAGCGTCACCCTGGCAATGCCCCCAATGTTCTGACGTCACTTCTGGTGACGTCGCTGGGCGCGCGCGCAACGCGCGCACACCAGGAGAAACTCCCAGCCAGAGGAGGACTCCCCCCCGCCGGTGAGTCCCTAAGACTTGGCAACCCTAGTACTTCGACAGGAGACCACCAAGGAAGATTCTGCAGAGGAAGGCAATGGCAAATTATTATATGTCAGTTGTGACTTGACAGCAGGTACATACATATTGATACTGAATGAGAGGCCTCAGGGTCAAACTACAGATTATGATTTTTAATAAATCGGGAACAGCTTCCCTGGACTCAACTTGCTTTCCTGAAACCACAGAGCAGCTGGCCGGGGGGGGGGGGGGGGATTGCTTTTTAAAGGTCCTCAGTGGCCTGACTCATAGGTTGCCATCTCTGGATTGGCAAATACCTGGAGATTTGGGGGATAGAGCCTGGGGAGGGTGGGGTTTAAGGAGGGGAGGAACTAGAGCAGGGTGCAATGCAATAGAGTCTAGCCCCCAAAGCAGACATTTCCTCCAGGGGAACTGATCTTTGTAGGCTGGAGATCAGTTGTGATACTGGGAGATATCCCGCCCCTACCTGGATGTTGGCAACCCTCCATTCAGATTGGGATAACGGTGGGGTGGAGTAGGGGCTGCTGCATCCATTAGCTCCTTGGACTGAGATATTGGATACTGACAATTAATTAGCATGTTTCTGGCTAGTGCTATGAGGTGATCTTGAAGCTAAGTGACAGACAGTGGATGATGGTGGATATATGAATCCCCACCCTTCAAATGGGGAAGAGGCTGTCCCCATTCCTAGAAAATTGAGAGAGTTCTCTTTTATGTTAGCTAGGTGAGGGCCAAGAACGCCCCCCCCCCCCGGTTCTTACAATGGACTTGTGGACCTGTTGGAAAACCCTCATGGATGCCCTGGGGTGCCCAGACTACAGTCTGAGAAATGCTGGTCTATATGAAATATCAGCTCACATGGTAAAAACTATTCCTGGATTGTACCACTTTGTGCTACATATTTTAATATTCAATTAATTCTCCTCCATTGGCAATCTTGCTATAATCATTATGAGTAGGGTTGCCAGACCCATGGTGGAAGCAGGGGTCCCCCAGTGGAAGCAGGGATCCCCCACCACTCATCAGCTGACTGGCAGGGGAACTTACTTGGAGAAAGAGAAAGGACCAGGGATTGTGTCCAATGTTGCACAAGAAGTGACACCAACAACATCCAGGCGACACTTTGCCCAAATACCAGAATGTCACCTAAATGTCGCCGGTGTGATGACATCATGTCCTGTGTGATGCCTGCCATGATGCCTGGGCCTTTCTCTTCCTCCAGGAACATCCCCCTATCCCTTGCCAAACCTGAAAACCCAAATTATAAGGTGTAAAACTCAGTAATCAGAACAGAATTCCTTTTCCATTTTTAATTAATTAATCTTTAATATTAATCCCCCCCCCCCAAAAAAAAACTAGGCATTTGACCCATGGCATGATTTTGGTAACATTTTCATTCAGCATTTGTCGTGTTCCATGAATCTTATTTATGAGTATTTATTAGGGTACTTCCATACTGTCCCCCATCTCAAAGGTTCCAAAATGTGTTACAGAAATTCCCAAACCATATAATTTAAATGAACAAGACAAGACAAGAAAACAAATAAATCCTGGGCAGATCCTCATTCACTAAGCTGGCTATTGTTGGCCACAGGCTGTGAAATAAGCGCAGAGCTGGAGCTTGGGGTCCCAGGATCACTGTGAAGGCCCTACCTCTGACACCCCCCAAAAGTAGGGAGAGAGAAAGTCCAGCCTATTTACCTGTTTGCTGAGCTTAGTGGGTGCCTCCACCCTCCCTTGGGTCCTACAGCTGATTGCCTCCCTGAGTCTCAGGCAGCATGGGGGATCACTAGCAGGAGCCTGAATCAAGCCACCACCACAACAACTCCATGGCAGGGTGTGTATGTCACAGCAGGGGCTGGGGGAGGCAGCTGACTGCAGAGTAGTGCTCCCCAACCACAGGGCCCAGGGCAGCTTCCTAAGACCGCCCTGTGCCCAGGTTTAAGTACCAGCAAAAAGAGTCAGAAAGTCCACCAAAGTGCAACTCAGCCACTGCTACTGAGCATGCAGGCTCTTCTCACCTTCCTCCCCTGCTAGCATCCTGTCCTTGCCTCACTGGAATCTCTTTCCCCTGTACTACTAAAACAGATAATTTTCAGAATGAAACAGCAGGAAGAAGGATTTGAAAGCATTCATAGAAAGAAGAGCCCGAATCTCCTCTTCCTCCTTTTCCAGCCAATCAGAGTCAGTCCCAATCTGCATACAAATGCAAATATATCAAAATTCTGACTGCAGTGAAAACCCCTAGTTCTGTTTCATTCAGGGCTTTTTTTTTTTTCCTGGGAGAATGCGCCAGAACAGAGTTCCGGAACCTCTTTGACAAAATTCTTTTTAAAATGTTTAAAAGTTCATGAGTTTTCAATATGCAGACTGAAAACTCCATTTCCCTCTTGAGAGTTCCAGCACCTCTCTCTCTTAAAAAAAGCACCATGGTTTCATGGGATTATCAGATAACACAAAAAAGACACAATGATCCTATTGAATATGATCCACGTACCATTGAATATGAGCCTCATACACTTTGGGAGAAAGGCAGTCAGATGTCTTCTAAAAAGCCTTTTCTCCCATCTGGCCGTTATTTATCCTTCTGATCACTGCAAGCTGCTAGAGAAAAGGACATTCTATTATAGGGTGCCCCCAGGGATATTTTGACTGGGAAAATGTTGGGGAGAAAAAATAACATGTAGAAATAAAGTTATGTTTTGAAAGATTACTTCTTTAAACCTTGCCTAGGGGAGGGAATTTAAAAAACTTGCTGCAAGGCATAGCATCCAGTAGTTACCCACATGGGTACTGGGGTTGTAAGTACAGGAGTTGCTCCATTTTGCTGAGTACTTGTGAATGAAGCATCTTATATCTTAGAAATATATATCTTAGAAATAAGATTGCATCTGGGTTTAAGAACTGATCCAGATAGTGATAAGTATTGGCAGGGCTTTTTTTGTAGAAAAAGCCCAGCAGGAACTCATTAGTATAATAGGCCACACCCAACAGCAGAAACTCATTAGCATATTAGACCACACACCCCATGTTACTAGAAGAGTGGTCATCCAGCCATACCTGCCTTTTGCTTCTTATTCTGTTTACCTTATTTATTGTCAAAACCCAGGGCTTTTTTTGTAGCAGGAATTAATTTGTGTGTTAGGCCACATATCCCTAATGTAGCCAACCCTAATGAGTTTCTGCTGTTGGGTGTGGCCTATTATGCTAATGAGTTTCTGCTGGGTGTGGCCAACTCAGGAGCCAGCTGGAACTCCGTTCCTGTGCGTTCCTGCCCAAAAATAGCCCTGAGTATTGGAGTTGGGAGTCCATGGAATAGTGAAACAGCTAGATCTTTATTGCTGGTCCGGATGAAGCATACTACCCAGGGCTCGAAGCCCTCCTTTTATGCTGGTCAGGGACAATCCCCTGACCTCACCCAACTGGCCTGATAGGCTATTAGAAGTCTATTTACATCTCATAGGTTCCCTGGGAGAAACCTAGGTACATGATTGGTGGCCGGTTTGAATCCACCTGGCCTTTGTTCTACCTGGCTGAAGCTCAGGTAGTTTCTTGGCCATGTGCTCTGGCCACATGGCGGTCGCCATTACGGGAGCACATGGCGACTGCATGGTCAATACATAACAGATAGTATGCTTGGCACTTGCATTTGAACCATTAAAAAACAAAAAGCTCCTCTCCACTGTCCAGTTGATTAAAAGCACCTTTTCAATAGATTGAAATGTTTTTAGGGAACCCACAAGGTCTCTTTGAATGGCAGATATCGATGGGTGGGGTCTAATATGTATTGCAACTCAGGAAAGAGGCATTTCTTCCACCTTATATATTTCCTTACACCTATGGAAAGTAGTACTTATTAAGACATAATTATAGTTATAATTATTATTTTGCTGTTGAGTCAGATTTCACTTATGGCAACCCTGGTGGAGTTTTCAAAGCAAGAGACATTCAGAGGTGGCTTGTCTTTGCCTGCCTCCACGTCACACCACTGGTATTCCTTGGTGGTCTCCCATCCAAATACTGGCAAAAGTCGACCCCACTTAGCTTCTAAGATCTGATAAGATCAGGCCAGCCTGGCCTATCCGAGTCATTAAATATGGTATACATAAACTGCATTTGAAAACTTCTGACTAGTTCAATAATTATTGTGTTTCAGTATAGCATAGCAAGACTTCTAATGACCAAAGACAATTCTAATTACCAGGTTTAATATAAATGTGCTCTTTCCTCTGTACCATTTTCCCAACTGAAACTGTCTCTGGTGCAGTTTTTAACACATTAAGGAAAAAAAGAAGTACCATATGGATACCTGTCTTTGTTTACCTCTACTGGGTCTTAAGTAGCCAGAAGTGGCAGTCTGGTACAGTAGAAGCAAGTATCACCCTTTCCCCAATGCTTAGAGAAAGCCAGTGTGGTATTGCTGGTCAAGAATGGCAGCCTCTAATCTGGAGAACCAGGTTTGATTCTTGACTCCTCCATATGAAGCCTGCTGGGTGACCTTGGGTCAGTCACAGTTTTCTCAGAGCTCTCTCAGCCTCACCTGCCTCACAGATTGCCTGTTGTGGGCAGAGGAAGGGAAGGCAACTCTAATCTGCTTTGAGACTCCTCAGGGCAGAGAAACATGGGTTGCCTAGCTTTGTTTTTGGAAGAGCTATAGCTGCCCCAGCTGGATAGCTAGACAGATGGATCCTTTTATTATTATTGATGATGTTTGAGTTAGGTGGTGTAAGATGAACTAGGAGGGATGGTCATCCGGGGGCTAAGGTGACACTTGATCTGTCAGTGCTGGACTTGACACATGTTCCTATGCTCTGCTGTCACACAAGGGGAGAACTTGGGATCTATTTCTTAGTCTAAAGTAACAGGAGGCTGGGGAAAAATGAGGACAAGTTTCAATAAAAGGCACTTGTAGGACTCTGTTTAGAATTTAAGTCAGGTTCTCTGCAAATGTTTCACACTGAAAATTCTCATTAAAAATGCAGTGTTTAGATAATGCAAAGTGACAGCACATATGATACCACTGTGGCTTTGCTTAGCAGAAAGCCATTCCCCTTCTTCAAGTAAACTCATATTTAAATTTGGTGTCATGATACGATGTCACGGGAATGCAGTCACACATGGTGAAACCGCCTATCGGTAAAAATGACATCACTTTTTACGTCCTAACCCCACATGATGTTTAATTACATTTTCTGAGTTTCACATTCCTCCTTTAAACAAAATAAAATAAAATAATATAATTAAATGCCACTGGTTTTACATAAGATGGCATTAAAGACAGAAAATATATACCATGATAAGGCAAACTATTTTATGTTTTAGTGCATTGCATTTCCTTCTATATTACCTATATTGGAAAGAATAATAATATCGGGGGGGTGGGGTGGAGAAATCCATCTGCCAGATGAAAGCGTAATACTGTGCACAAAGAACATCTTTTACAATTATGGTGCTAATTAAGATTTCTCAAGGGATAATTTGAAAGCAATAACAAAATAGCTAGCTTTCCCCCTGATTATTCCATTTTTATAAATAGTATGAGATTGTTTTCTCGGTGTACCTTCTGAGATGAATCCTGAATATTAACATATAACCATAAAAAATGAGGAAAAGGTTAGATCCATCAACAGCAGGTAAAAATCAAGAGTACCCAGCACTGTCAAAAGGGAGGGGGAACTGGGATAAAAAAATTCTGGGGGTCCATTGAGCTGGGCAAGTCATGCAATTTGTTTCCATGTGATGTCTGAATTCCATCCGGCTGATGTGTTTGGGTTCAGTCTTGGGAAGGCTCTCAGCAATGGTTCAAAAGAAGCAGGTCTAAAGTTAGGAACTTGACGACACAACGGGTGCCTTGTGCATTAGACCCACTGTAGCCCAGGACAGCCTTCCAGGAGGATTTGGAAGGTGTAGTTTTCACTCCAGTCCAGTCCGCCCCTCTCCTGTATAGCCAGCTCTGCCACTGAGACCTGGGTCACACAGCTACTGCTTCCCTGTCCAACCTCCCTTGTTGTTTTTCTTGTTTTTTTTTTTTTTTGCATTTCATGGCATTGTGTTAATTTGGGTCTTTTTGTTTGCATATTTTTGTCACAGCTTCAGTAGGCAATTTGAGCATTGGGCCAGAACCATTTTGGAGGAGATGCTAAGCCCAGGTACCTGCATCCCCTAGACTGGAACCCTCAAAGGGGTCTTGAGGGAGGGCTGTTCACCAATATGCCCAACTTGGTAGCTGTCAGCAAGCTCTCACCCTCAGATGTCATAGGAACCATGCAGTGGCTTGCAGCCAAGTGGGATCTCAGTACTGTTGGAATATGCAAGGTCTATTGTGCATAGATAAAGAAGATTTCAAAAACATCCTGCAGGGGGCAGCAGAGGGGACAACTAGTTAGCATAGTGAGATTGGGTAATTCCTACTATTTTCAAATAGTCTCCTTTCTGTCTCCTGATTGGCTCAACTGGGGTTTTTCCTCCTCCTGCTGAGATCTGTTAGTTTCTGAGTCCAACTCCCTGCTAGCTACACAGTTAGACTTCTCTTTCTGGCCGAAGACAGACTGGCAATCTGAAGCGGAGGCAAAGCGGAGGGAACTGGAGCGGGGGAAAAAACTCACGGAGCTGGCCGTTCACACTGGCCAGAGCAATGCGGATCAGTGGCGATACGGAGCATTCAGACTGCCACGGAGAGTTCAGACTGCCGCATAGCCAGCGCACGTGGCTCGCGCGTGCCGCTGCACTTTTTTTTTGTTTTCCTTTGATGTTTTTCGCATATGCGCATATGCGCATATTTGCACATGCGCATATGCGCAAAACTTTTTGCCGGTGCGTTCACACTTCCTCCGGATGCCTCCCGCTTCTTCCAGTTCACACTGTTTGGAAGCGGGAGGTATGCGGAGGAAGGCCCCTGAACACCGGTTTTACCCGGTGTCCGGGTAAAGCGGAAGGAAAGCGGCTGGGAGACGGGTAAGTACGCAACGGAGCCGATGGGCAGATGCGCATGTCTGAACGGGCTCCTTTCCTCCGTTTGCGAAGCGTGCCTGCCCCGCTTCAGATTGCCAGTCTGTCCTCGGCCTCTCTCTCCTCTTTCTTAAAAAGTGTGTTCTCTTCTTAATTTTATTCTTTAAACAGCTTGTGAGCCAGTTTGGTGTAGTGGTTAAGTGTGCGGACTCTAATCTGGGAGAACTGGGCTTGATTCCCCACGCCTCCACTTGCACCTGCTGGATGGCCTTGGGCAAGCCACAGCTCTGTACCAGCTGTTCCCTCAAGGACAGTTGTCTCAGAGCTCTCTCAGCCCTACCTACCTCGCAGGGTGTCTGTTGTGGGGAGGGGAAGGGAAAGGAGTTTGTAAGCTGCTTTGAGACTTCAAGTGAGTGAAGGGTGGGATATAAATCCAATCTCTTCTTCCTCTTCTTCTTCTTCTTGTGCTCAGCTTTACTGCATATCTACACTCTGCTAAAAAATACTTGCCATTGCATATCTATCTCCCAGCAGGCGAGCTAGGTGGACAGTTAGTGCCACTGGCTGACAGTCAGGCCACCCATTGGTGGATCTGTGCCCTATGCTGCACCAATGCTTTTGTGGCTGCACTCAATAAAACTGTGGTCTGGTTTTTTTTTCTCCAGCCATGCTGTCTGCTTCCTTTGTTCCCCTTGGCCCTTGCTCTCTTCCCTTCCCCTATGACCACAAATGGGTTGAAAAGTCGGAAGATCATGGTTCAAAAACAGAAGATATGGTTTCCCTTATGTGACACATTAGAAGTCTACCCTGCTTAGGAAAAAAAATCCTGTAACAAACGGTTTAAATATCTCCTTGGGAAAGCAATAAAATATGTAATCACTCAAGCACAAACAACAGCACTTTTGTTTTTGTTCTGTATTAGCAAGCACAGCAGTATCTCCTTATTAGTTTTCATTTTTCATGTATGTAATTATTCATCCTGGAACACACTCTCTCTACGGCCTTATGCTCAAGGACTGTAGAGTCATTTCTTTAATGGATCCCAGTGTGAAAGTCATTCATCTAGGGATAAAAAGTCCATGGAAATTGACTCTAACAAGTGGAGATTGGAATGAAAGCACATTCCTAATATTTTGACAATCCAGGTGGCGCTGGGTACGTTTGAGGAGGGCATCTATAACTATATAGCGGAAATTGCAGGAAGTCTCACGCCATTTGAGTACATTCAACCCAAAGTATTTTAAAATGGTTACAGTTGTCACCTTTCATCACTTGCAGTCCATCAGACCATTTATGGAGTCGCTTCTGGTGACAGTGGAATAGGAAGGAGCTGGCTGGTGTTGCCCGTACAGTCCACAATTATGTTTGGACAAAATTATCTTGTTGATGCTGATGCTGTATTTAACTGTGGGATCCAAACAATCATTTTAAGGAACAGTCTACATGATATCCCCCAGCCAACTGTACCCTGTCTTTTGCTTGTGATGCAGTTTTTTTGTAAGCAGATCCTATGCGATGAATATTATTGTTACACATGTCCCACTTGCCCCAAGCAGTGAGAAATTCCATGGAGTTGCATTTTACTTGGGTTGGTTCACTTTGATGGG
The DNA here is from genome assembly GCA_029233225.1 of Lepidodactylus listeri. Taxonomy (NCBI): domain Eukaryota; kingdom Metazoa; phylum Chordata; class Lepidosauria; order Squamata; family Gekkonidae; genus Lepidodactylus; species Lepidodactylus listeri. The sequence goes on from JARCFY010000005.1 coordinate 25,261,638, forward strand.
GAGGGCCCTAGAAACCTATGGCATTTTTGTAGTATTTTGTGGTATATTTAGAAATATATAGGGAGAGAATAGGTGGAGTCACAGAGCCATCCCTAAGGGGGGGATGCAGGTTTGCTATCCCATATTAGATCCCATAAAGAGAGATCCTGTACCTTCAAGGTGCTTCAGGCAATGCCACCAGAGTCTGTCCGCCTCTCTCTGACCAATTCAGCAAAAGCAGTTGTTTTGCCCTTGATCTCTTATTTCCATTAGTTGTACTGCTCCATTTCCCACTATTTGTTGTGCAGTGGCATTTTGTTCTGCATCCCCCCCAATTTTCCCTGTGTCTTCTTGATTCTTATTTATTAGGATGAGGAGGAGGAGGAGGAGATATTAGATTTATACCCCATCCTTCACTCAGAGCAGCTTACCCAATCCTTTCCCTTCCCACAACAGACACCCTATGAGGTAGGTAGGGCTGAGACAGCTCTTTCCAGAACTGTCCTTGAGAGAACAGCTGTGCCAGAACTACAGGTTGCCCAAGGTCATCCAGCAGCTGCAAGTGGAGGAGTGGGGAATCACACCCAGATGTCCCAGATTAGAGTCTGCACACTCAACCGCTACACCAAACTGGCTCTTATTAGCAATAAGAAAGATTACATCATGTCTCCCCTTCTGTTGCTACCTTCCATCAGTGGGGGAAGACTTTTTGTTTGTTTGTTTTGCCATTCTCTTAGTGATGCCTCCTTCCTGCCCAGTGTTTTTAGTGTTTGTTTTTATGTCTTGTATATGTATTTTAGCTCTGGTTTTAATTGTTTTAATGATGTGTTTTGTTGGGTTTAATGGCTTTTAAGGTGTGATTTTTATTATGCATGTGTCTAAGTCATTAGCCATCTTGGTGGTACTCATAAAGGCAGAAAGGCAGAGTATACTTTAAAAAAATAAACAAAAATAAATTAGAGAATTTTTCTTATCAATGATATTTGAACTGCATTCAAATAGAGCCAGTATGGTCTAGTGGTTAAGAGCAGTGGAGCAGTGGATTGGAAAAGTGAGTTTGATTCCCTGCATCTCCATTTGAGTGATCTTGGGGCAGTCACAGTTTCTATCAGAACTCTCAAAGCTCCACCTACCTCACAAGGGCTGAGGACAGACTGGCAATCTAAAGCGGGGCAGGCACGCTTCGCAAACGGAGGAAAGGAGCACGTTCAGACATGCACATCTGTCCGTCGGCTCCGTTGCGTACTTACCCGTCTCCCAGTCGCTTTCCTTCCGCTTTACCCGGACACCGGTTTTTCCCGGTGTTCAGGGGCCTTCCTCCGCATGCCTCCCGCTTCCAAACAGTGTGAACTGGAAGAAGCGGGAGGCATCCGGAGGAAGTGTGAACGCACCGGCAAAAAGTTTTGCGCATGTGCGCATGTGCGCACATGCGAAAAACATCAAAGGAAAACAAAAAAAAGTGCAGTGGTGCGCGCGAGCCGCGCGCGCTGGCTATGTGGCAGTCTGAACGTTCCGTGGCAGTCTGAACGCTCCGTATCGCCGCTGATCCGCATTGCTCTGGCCAGTGTGAACGGCCAGCTCCGTGGGTTTTTTCCCCCGCTCCAGTTCCCTCCGCTTTGCCTCCGCTTCAGATTGCCAGTCTGTCCTCAGCCAAGGTTCCTATTGTGGGGAGAGGAAGGGAAAAGCAATAGTAAACTGCTTTGAGATGCCTTAAGCCAGAGAAAAGTGGGAGATAAAAGCCAACTCTTCCTCATTCCATGCATGCTAGAAGGATGGAGGAGGAAAGGTGGCCTACAAGCATCATGACAAACTGTGGGCTGTTTTCATCATGGATAATCATTTGTCATGACATCTGAGTGTGACCTGACTTAAAGCTGGGAAAGCAGAAGAGGTAGCAGGAAATATTTTGAGGGGAGCATCTGTTATCCCTTCCAGACACCTCTGCTTCATTTAGCGAGATCTGAAGCACAGCCTTATACATGGTCCCCCCCCACCCCTCAAGTGAATTCAAATTTACTCATCAAGCTTGCTTGTGCTACAGTCTAATTCTGTCAGTTCAGCACTCTGCCACCTCCTTGTGCTGCATGTACAGAGCAATCCCAACTCTCACACTGAAATTAAAGGATTCTTGTTGGAATTGTTCTCCAAAACCTAGTTGACCACATATGTAGGGTTACCAACCTCCAGGTGCAGCCTGGAGTTCTCCCAGAATGACAGCTGATCTCCGGGCTACAGAGATTAAGTCCCCTTGAGGAAATGGCAGCTTATTATTGGCATTGTATCACTGCTTTGACAGAGCATAATATCATTGCTGTTCTGTTCCCTTCCAGCTCCAAACTCCACCTTCTCCAGAACCAGCTCCAAATCTCCAGGAATTTCCCAAGCTGTAGGCAAGCTCTCAGGAAAGCTATTTCTCCTGACAGGGGTGATAAAAAGTGACTTGTGGTGACTTTTCCTTGCAATAAAAGTAATATGTTGTTTTGTTGCAACTTGAGCAGTTGTTTCATGAAAGCATCCCAGTTTGCCCCAATGACCTCAGGGAAGTCTTGAATAGGCTATACCTCATAACAAGTTGTGCATAGGTAAGTATAGTCTTGCCATTTGCCCCCCCCCCCCCCCCCCCCGTTCTCAGATCTAATGCCCTGCACCTAAAAAATTAAGGAGCAGGGGAAAATATTACTGGAAATTGGTGATGCTCTAGGAATTTCCACGTCTTTATGGTCTTTATCATAGAGGTTGAGGAAGTGTCACCTGGAAGTGATGTCACATCCTCTCCAAATTCCACCTCCTCTCAAAATCTCCTAGAATTTTCTGAGGCAGTGCTAGAAACATCAGGAAAGTAGTTTCTTACACATTCTAAGTTTTCCCCTTAAACTTCTTTGAATCAGGGCATGTATAAATAATTTTTAGAAATATTTTTTTCTTGAAGTGTTGGTTACCCCCCCCCCCCCCCAAAAAAAGCTTTATATTTCCCTTCCAAAAAAGAAGATGAGCAACCCAAACAGATACTTTAAAGTGGCTCAGAATGAAATAATACTCTTCTAAAATGAGATTTTATGTATCAGCCTGGAAGGAACACAATTTTTCCGCCACGGTTAAATTATACATCCCTGGAAACAGAAGTTCACAATGGAAACTGTAGTGAACCCTTCAATATAACAAAGGAAGTGCTATAAAGAAACTAAGGAAAAGTAATTACTAGGTATACCAGATAACAAAACTGAAATCACATTGCACAACAAAATACATGGCTCCCCCTTCAGGCTATTGTTCTATGACCCAGCTCTGGATTGAGGCTTGGCCAAGGATGAATACAAATCTGATGAAGAGGCATACCATGATTTCATTGAGTGGATTTGAGGTTTTTTTAGAAGGCCGTATTTACTTGCATATGGAATTTACTGGTATCCACGTCTAAGTAAATTAACAAATTGTGAGTCTACTAGCTCTTTTGAGACCAACAAAGGTTTATTCAAAGTATGAGCTTTTGTGTGCACCCACACTTCTTCAAATACAATGAAATGGAAATAGAAATAACAGTCATACAAATAGAGGATGGGCAGTAAATTAGCATACAGAATAATGAAGATTTTTTTTAACAGATTAAAAGAATAGCAACCTTCATTTATATGGCTATCATCTGTTTGGGTTCAACTTGGGGGGGCATAGCAAGAAAATAAATATGTCAGAATTGGAGATTGATTGTGGAATGGTGAGAGTCTGTCATATGGTCCCATCCCTCTCCTCTCAAGCATGGAGGTGACCTTACAGCATATTTTTCTTTGAAGTGGGGCGACTGGCTCTGTAGTTATTTTCATTGTCCCCAGACTAGGAATCCAGACTAGGAAACTACCATTCCAAAACACATTAATACTTAATTACATTCTTAATTGTTAAGAGTAATAAACTGAGACTGTTGTTACGCTCCATTTGTCTCCTCTAACGCATGGAGTTAACTAACAGAATCCTTTTCGTAGAGGCGGGGTGCAGTGTTGGGTCAGAAAAATACATTCCAATATTCATTGTATCACACTATAATCGCTATTCCAATAGACTAATTAAATTAGTATTGTACTGGCTATCATCATCATCATCATCATCATCATCATCATCATGAGAGCCAGTTTGGTGTAGTGGTTAAGTGCGCGGACTCTAGTCTGGGAGACCCAGGTTTGATTCCCTATTCCTCCACTTGCACCTGCTGGATGACCTTGCGCAAGCCATAGCTCTGTACCAGCTGTTCTCTCAAGGACAGTTGTCTCAGAGCTCTCTCAGCCTGACCTACCTCACAGGGTGTCTGTTGTGGGGAGGGGAAGGGAAAGGAGTTTGTAAGCCGCTCTGAGACTCCCTTGGGTAGTGAAGGGCAGAGTATAAATCCAATCTCCTCCTCCTCCTCTTCTTCATCATCATCATCATTTTTGATATAGTAAATTGAAAGAATATCATTCTGAAGGTTGGGAAAGTAATCTTTCAAATTATATTTTATAATCCTTTTATCTTACTGTTCTTTTGACTCAGAGCTCTTGAACAGATTGAGATCCAACACTCTTATAGACAGTCACCGCAGCTATACCTTTTACAATAGCTTGGCATTTATTTTTATTTTTGTTGTTCTTGAAAGTGAGAAGCTTCAAAAGGTGGTGGTTGGGGTCATTCTTGCATATTTTGTCTTTTTTTACATTTTTTCTCACATTCACATTGGCTTTAAGTTCCCCCTCCCCACTAAAATGCATATTGGTGTTGTTGTTCTGATTCTGAATTTTTGTAAACTGCCTTGATCCCTGTTTAAGGAGAAAGGTGGGGTAGAAATATATGATTTTTTCCAAAAAAAAAAAGGATCTCAATGGATTTATGGTGTCATGTGTGGCACTTTCTTTGAAGGAACAGGTCCATACCCAGTGTAATGTCTCTCTTTGGCTGTGGGTTCCCAGGTTAGAGTACTCACTTGGGCACCCATTCTCAGGTCCATTCTGCAGAGACCCTACCAATCCAATAGATGAAAAAGGGTGAACAAAAGCCATTGTCAAAAATATGTGCGCATAAAAAGAACATTTTACCAAAGTACCAATTTTAAGATCCTTTTGGGGTCTCTGTCAAAACTGCCAGATTTTGCCGAAACTTGTGCCCCAAAGACCCCATTGTAGACGACAATAGGTGTTGGAAGATGTGTGTGCGTGCGTGTGTGTGTGTGAGAGAGACTGAGCTGGAACCAGGCAGCTTTTTTTCTTTATGTCACCCTATCCCTCTCCTTACTGTGGCGTCCATCCCTAATGGCTTTTGTTCATACCTGTGCCATGACCACCAACATAGTCTTTTGGTGATCAAATGAGATTATTTTGGTGGATTCTATTCTAACTTTTTCACCATTGGAAAACCTGGTGGGATCCAGTCCATTGATCACTACATATTATGTATGTAAGTGCCATCAAGTGGCAACTGGTTTATGGCAACCCCAGCAAGGGTTTTTCAGGGCAAGTGAGAAGCAGAGGAGGTTTGCCATTACCTTCCTCTGCAGAGTCTTCCTTGGTGGTCTCCCATTCAAGTACTGGCTCTGCTTAGTTTCTGAGATCTGATGAGATTTGGTTTATACCATTCTTCCTTCTTTCCACTAAATATTACCTTTACACTAACTGGATATATACCCACCTGGTTAAAGTCTTGTAAAGCATAAGTCAAAAGCTCTCCTAGACAGGGGTGATCATTAAAAATGGACTGATGAGGGTGAATTATGACAATTTCTCCTTCTGTATTGTCAGTCACTTTTCATAATTGTCAATGAGGGGGAGGGCACAGCTGCTAGACTTCATATTTTATCAAATTACTCCACAGAAATCTCTTGAGGAAGATTCTGTGGCGCAGCTGGAACTCTGCAATAGAAGGAAATATCTTGCTGGTTTTGACACTGGTGATGGGGAAATATGCTTTGTGGAAGAAAAAAAATCTAGTAAATCAAGGATACTTTTCTTTAGGAAAGGAGCCAGCTGCACCTTAAAAATTAAATACAAAAGCTGTGTTTGCTCATTATTTTAAATGGAAATTCTCCAGCCCATCAAAATGTAAGACAGGTTTTTAGGAGACTATATTTCTCCTAATTTGTGGATAGTTTTGTGTTATTAGAAATGCACCATGGGCACCACCGATATAGTCCAAGTGACCGATTCAGAGTGTTGCCAGGACAGATTTCCCATATTTTTGGCACAGCAGGTTTTGAACTGTGTTCCAGGGAGCTCTGTGATTTCCCAGGTTCCACAATCACTAATGATGAATAACATTCCCAGAAAAATAGCTACCAAATTTCCCAACCAAATTACAGCCAGAGTGGTGAAAGGGTTCCCTAGGGCACACTGACCTCTCCATGTACATGGGGTACAATGAGGCCTGAATGAATTAAAGCAGCATGCCACGTGGCTAGAGAGCACACCATAAAATTTGTCTAGAATCAATCAGGTTTATGAAGCAGATATGCAGAGGTTCGTCAGTGGACAACTCATAGCGTGATCCTAAGCAGATCTCAGAATCCAGTTCAGGTTTATGCCATGGGAATTACTCCCAGGAAAATGTTCCTCATCAATTTTATTTTTTTTAAAAAGCTATACACAACTTTTCCCCCTGCATTTCAATAGCTCATGGCAGCTTGTGTCATAACAGAAGTATACTTGGAAACAATCAAATTAATTAAACTAAATGGAATATATGGATTTTTTCTTTAAAAATTCATGGCTAAAAATCACAGCAGCAGAGAGATAATCATGGTCTCACAAGCAAAAATCAGAACTTTTTTTTTAAAAAAAACCCCACTACAGCTCTAGAGGTACCCAATGAAGTTGATAGGCAGTAGATTCAGGCAGGGGTCCTTTCGTAGAAAAAGAGCTGCAGGAGCTCATTAGCATAACTCATTAGCATATGCCACACCCCCTGACATCACCGGAAGTGTGTCAGAAGGCCAGAAACGGGTGGCTGGGGAAAGAAAAGTAAAAACTAGGGCTCCACAGCAAACTGATTTCTGCAGCAGCCAAATCGCTCGCTCGCAGCTTTCATACCAGTAGCTCCCAAAGTAGAAGTTTTTGCTCACAAGACTCCGCAGTTTAGAGGGCGCATTGCTCCCCACGCCCACTGCCCCGGCCACCCCAGAAACGGGCGGCTGGGGAAAGAAAAGTAAAAGCAGTCCCCACACCCGCCGCCCTGGCCACCCCAGAAACGGGCGACTGGGGAAAGAAAACTAAAAACTAGGGCTCCACAGCAAACTGATTTCTGCAGCAGCCAAATCGCTCGCTCGCAACTTTCATACCAGTAGCTCCCAAAGTAGAAGTTTTTGCTCACAAGACTCCGCAGTTTAGAGGGCGCATTGCTCCCCACACCCACCGCCCTGGCCACCCCAGAAACGGGCAGCTGGGGAAAGAAAAAGAAAAGCCCTCCCCACGCCCGCCGCCCCGGCCACCCCAGAAACAGGCAGCTGGGGAAAGAAAAAGAAAAGCCCTCCCCACGCCCGCCGCCCTGGCCATCCCAGAAACGGGCGGCCGGGAAGGGAAAAAAACCCCAAAAGCCAGCCCTTACCTCCTCTTCACCACACTGACTGAGCCGCTGGGTGAAGGGGGTGGGGCTTATGTACCCACCCCCTGGCCTCTTCACTGGCGGAGCGTCACTCCGGTGTGCTCCCCCTCCAACGGAGCCCTGGATTCAGGGCAGGCAAAAGGAAATAACTCTTTCACAAAATGAGTGATTAAATTGTGGAATTTGCTGCCAGAGGCTGTAGTGATGACCACTGTAGGGTGCTGCAATCATCCAGGAAGATGCTGGTGGTGTCTACCCACCTGAATCCGTTTAGTAACTTTATTCAGGATACATAAATGAGGGAACACACTGCCTACCACAGTCCTTCAGAGCAGCCGTCAGAGCTCAGAGTTTTAAACACAATTCTTGTTAGTACATTAATGTGTCGGCATATAAAATTGAGGATTCCAGCAAGATGACAGCATGGCAGACAGATCACTGTGATCTAAAGTGACAGCTAGTGATCACATGACTGGACATATGACTGTACAGGTTGCATCAGCCTAGGGGAGGAGCACAATGACTCAGCATCTCTACACTGATTGGACAATGTCTGTATATATTCTGTATGATACCTAGCTGTTCATGCCATTGTGTGCATCGGTTGCCTGCAAAGCATTTTGACAGTCTGAACAGTGAAATGCTTTACCTAAAGGGACTGTGTAAATATTGTAAATAAATTGTAAATACTTCTGCACAAAGCTTGGGTGTACGCAGCTGCGTTATTTTCTCTGCACCGTCATAATGACTATTGGATCCCTGTACTTTGTATCTTTGTCTGTAAAGGTTTCCCTTGCTCAAAAGCCAGTCAAATCTGACTCTAGGGGGTGGTGCTCATCTCTGTTTCCAAGCCGAAGAGTCAGCGCTGTCTGAAGACTTTTTCTGTGGTCCTGTGGCTGGCATGACTAAACGCTGAGGCACATGGAACACTGTTACCTTCCCGCTGAAGCGGTACCTATTTATCTACTTGCAATTTCTTGATTTCGAACTGCTGGTGTTATGTCTGCTGACAGCCACATGGCACCAGCGACATACAATCTGAGCTTGTCTCCTGGAAACTATAGGAATCAAGGATCCTAGGCCACCACTAGCCTTCCAATAAGAACTTTGGCGGGAAATTCAAACCCGCCAATGGGGCTTTTGGGTGTGTCCTGGGGACTGTATAAAGTTGGCCCTCGCAGCCGGTTTTGCATGCTTAGTTGTGTACCAATAAAGAATGCTGCTTGCTATGTCGTTGTCTGACTCTTGAATGCTATGAACCCAGTACACAGTAATTAGGTTGGCAGGAGCTGGGGCCAGAGATGGGAGCTCACTTCATCACACGGCACTCAGGTCTCGAACTGCTGAGCTACAGAACTTCTGGTCTGCAGCTCAGCGTCTTAACCTCTAAGCCACCATGGTCCCTTCTTTGTTTACACATGGGTAAAACCTAGACTGGAACTACTCCAGAGTCTAGTATCCTGGAACTAATATATAACATGAAAATATAGACTACTAAACATTACAGCCCCTTAAGTTTTGATCTCAAAAGCTTCTACGCTGAAAATCTGGTTGCTCTCTAAGGTCCTCCTGGACTTGAATCTAGCTGCCCTGGAAAAAAAAGAGAGAGCAGTTCCTTTGGATCAATATATTTGGGTGAGGAGATTTATATAAGCATCCCTGTGTAAAATGAGAGTAGGTAAGCACTCATTAGGAACCCACTAGTCTGGAGGCAACTGGTGCAATTGGTGTGACTCCCTTTGTCAAAGACAACATGCCAACTTTGTATGACAGCCCAGCAAACCAGAATTGAGGGAGAAGGAGAAATCAAATGTGTCTTGCAAAACTGAATAGATGGTTAACAAAAGTGCCAGAAAATATCTATAAGATGGTAGTCTGAGTGCTGGATTCAGTTCTCCATTTAGGTTTTGAAGCCCCTTGGGTGACTTTGAGTTAGCCAGTCTTACTCCCTCTGTCTAGTCTATTTCACAGGGATGTTGTCATTTTGCATCACTTTGAGCTCCCTCCTGGAAATGAGGGATAAAAATGTGATGGACGGACGGACAGACGGATGGATGGATGGTGGTCTGCCTTTGGTTTGAAAGGAGACATGGGCTGTGGTCAGACATGCCATTTGGTGTGGTCAGGAAGCACTCCTATTTCATCTGTTGGTATTTGGCATGGAGTTGCTTGATCACACATCCCAGTATGATTTGTTTTGCTGTGGGCACAGCCTGTCACTGCATGATCAGACCGCTCATTTGGACGAGTGGTGGGTTTTGTTTTGTTTTGTTTTTTGCCTTTTTGTGTGCATGTGCATAAATGAGGAATCGAACCCCCACATGGAGAGTTCTCCATGGAGTTCTCCATGGACAGATTAGGCAAATGCGCATATCGCCAAGCAGGAAAAAAATGGCGCTGAGTCATGCTTGAGTCATCAGACTAGGGAAAATCCATCCGTGGCCCATCGGAAATGTTAGAACCGGACTTTCCCTGGTGTCTTTTAACTCCCTTTCTGTGGTGGGGCAGCATGGGGTGCTGACGACTGTGGGACCTTTCCCAGATGTTGCTGTCAGATCTAAAGGCACGTCAGTCCGCAGCCATGTTATGGAAGTTCATCCTGTAGCTTGCTGAGGGACAGGCTACAGTGTACCTTTCCCAACTGGAGTCCCCAAATGCCCCGTTTGGATTTAGGAAGACTCAGAACCAATCCAAAAGATCTGGAGAAGATCTTGATAGGTAAATTTTAATAATTTGTATAAGTTGCCACAATGCCCAAGACAATATTGGCTTTATGGTCAAGTTGCTATTCTCCTTTCAGGAAATCTGATGGAGGGGATACAGCCTCCCTCCCTGCCAAGAAGACAAGCTATCTTTTAAAGTCAACTTATTTAAAAAAGAATAGCCTGTTGGAAACTCCCTAGAACTTACTAATAAAATTAGTCTTCTTCACTTTGCACAGTCGAGTTGTTTAAGCAGTGCGTCTCAGCAAAAGTAATACCCTAATTATTGTTAGATCAGAGTGGCAATTGCTGAGCGACACTTCTACTATTGTATTCTCATCAGACCTGACCTCCCATTCAGCAAGGTCTTTCTGAATGCAGACTGAATTGGCCGTTTATTGATCATACCTTGGTGCTAATGCAGTGTAGCATTTCACGTGTAATTGAGATGCTTTTTAATTCAGAGGAAAGGTGGCAGATTGAGAACCGTTAGGGATTGTGGTAACATGCATTTGTTCACAGTTGGCAGAAGCAAAGGCATGACCATATCCAACTTCTCTGTTTTTTAAAACATGGAAACATGTTGATTTTTGCCAAAAATGTCCAGGTAAAATACTGTGATTTCTGTTGCTTACATTACTATTTTTTAAATGGAAAATTCTAAGGCAGGAAAGTCATGTGATCAAAGGACTCATAGACCTTGATTGATTGATTGATCAAAGCATTTGTTCCTCACTTTGCCTCGTGATTCAATTAGCCAGCATGCTCCAGTACTTCAATTGTTAAACTAGCATCCAGGTTTGAATGTGTGCATAGAAGCTTGCTGGGTGATCTTGGGCCAGTGACCTTCTCTCTCAGCCTAACCTACCTCATAGGGTTGTTGGGGAGAAAAGTAGGAGAAGAATATCTACGTAATTATATGAATGTTTTGATCAGTTGGTCAATCAACCCAATCATTACAACTTTTCTTATTAATAAAACAATATTACTAATTGAACAAAAAGATTGACCTTATACATTTTATGATGATGGACACACAAAGAAAGCCAGCATGGTGTAGTTGTTAGAGTGTCAGACTAGGATCTGGGAAACCCAGGTCTGAATCCTCACTTGGCCATGGAATCTTGCTGAGTGACCTTGGGCCACTCTCAGCCTAACCTACCTCACAGGGTTGTTGTGAGGATAGAATGGAGGAGAGGGAAATGATGTAAGCTGCTTTGGGTCCCTCTTGGGGAGAAGGGTGGGATAAAAACAAAAAAAATAAACAAATATAATATTAGAAGAGGCATCTTATTCTGTATGTGAGGTGTCAAATAAAGACTGTGGAGTTCAAATCCCCACTCAGCTATGAAACTCACTGACTGAGCTGAAACCAGCTTCTCTCTCTCTCTCTCTTCCCGCACACCCTACCACACAGGGCTGTTGTGAGAATGAAATGGAGGTGGGGGAAAACACTCTTATTAAAGCCTATTTGTCTCTGCTCAAAAGTTAGACAAAACTCGATAGCAACATATTTTACTTGAGCAACCCCAAAATAATACTTGCTTTTGTGAAGGAAACAAGTTTGAAGAAGTGATTTTAGAACTTCCCCCCCTTTGCCCAGCAGCCCCCCTCTGCATTTACAAATTCCAGTTCCAATTTTAACAATGTTTTGCATCTCAGTAAGCTGCATTCCTAAGAACCACTGCTAACGTAAAGAGTGCTACCTTATAAGATACCAAAGGATTCACGTCTGACAACAAAAAAATTAGCTTATCACTATCAGAAAAATTGAGCAGTTGATTAATTATTTGAGATAAAAATCTGCTTCTAAGATCTGGATATAGTGTACAAACCATTACATAGTGAAATAGATCTTCACGAGGGCACCATGATGCCCACTGACACCTTCCCTGGTGCCCAGCAAGTGTTTTTAGAAAATGGGTGGGGCCAGGCAGGGCTTTTGCTCAGCAAGTCTTCTGATTGGCTGCTGTAGAGGTCATTGGCAGTGCAGGTTTTTTTTTTAAATTTAAAATGCTGATTTGGCAGCAGCTGCCTCCACAGGAGAAGGATCAGCACTCTCTGACTGAAAGTATGCTGCAGCAGCCATTTTGTGACTCTGCCACACAGAGTCAGAATTCCAAAGGTGCTCACAGGCTCAAAAAGATTGGGGGGCCCTACCCTATGTCATTTTGTTCTGCATGCTTCTCCAGTTCCCTGTGCTGGGGGCTACAGGGCACTACTAGGATAGGATAAGTAGAGCAAATTGCCTTTTTAGCATGACTAGTGAATGCCCTGGGTCTTTGCATGAAAGGGCATCCTGGTACATTCATGTGTATTTTACAAGACTTTATCTTTTGGAGTAATAGCTCCATGCATTGACTGGATTCTGTTACTTTTCACCTTCTTTCTCCAAGTACCTTTCCCCCCTTGTTTCTTTGTCTTCTTCTACATCCACCCCCTTCTTTCTTATTTCTTATATCACCTGGTTGTTTATTTTGACAGCTTACTGCTATTTAAAGTTTTTTTTTAATGCATAGGATACAGTAGATGGGTTAAGCAAGTGACTGCTGTTGTTTGATTGGCATTGCTTTTAATAAGACCAGTATTTTAAAATAATTATATTAAAAGAACAAGCTATTCTCCACCCATCTGAGAAATATTTGACATCTTATCAAGGTTTTTCGGGTCTGTCTTAAAGTTCTGCAAACGTGTTGCCTCAGGAGGATCCTCTGCATTTCCCTGGAATTTGACTTCAGTGCGCATTCTGTAGCAACTTTAGTTACAACCGCCCTTCTCAATACAGTACAAAGTATCCCATTTGCAAGTAATTTTGTTGGGGAGGGGTGAATGATATTAAACACTGAGAAGAAGATTTAGTATGCAGTGGGTACTTTTTTTGGCCAGATTGCTTTCCTGGTTTATTTGGGAAATGTTCTGGAATGTTGCTCGAATAAAAATTACTTTACTATCTGTTTTTCAAACATCTGCTTTAATTGAACTCTAGGGTGCAGGGACCCAGGATCTAATTTACCATGCTATTAAATAGAAAACAATGTTAAAATCTTACCTGCCTAGTAAATTCAGTTATTGTGAAATAAAGTATAATTTATCTGTTGCATCCCTAGAAAGATTTTATAACATTATCTGGGAAATATACGGGACCTAATCAACTGAACCTTATGAAACAGCATGAATTTAAGCTGAGCCATTATTCAGTGGAATGAACTTTTTTCCCCATATCGGTTGCTGCCTGTTCCTTCAAGGTGAAGAAGGAAAATTAACCATCTGTCCTCCAGGCTGCTAGATCTAGCTATAAAAAAAAATGGCCTGGTATATGTGGTGGCAACAGCTTTTCTCTGAGAGCTTCAACACGTGTATATGGTTGGCAGAAGTGATGGAGACTATTGATGGGCATGAACTGGGAAAAGGAGGTTTGGTTTGTGGTTCATGATGTGTCCGGTTTGCAAACTACAAACAGTCATGAACTTTTAGGGGCCAAACAAACTGGTTTGATTCATGAGGTTTGTGACCCATTAGAATGCCCCCCCCCCAAGGCATGCTAGGGACACCAAACTCACAGGGGATCTCCAGATGACTCTCTGCTGCCTGCCCTCCAAATTTTGTGAGTATTGGATTTACAGGGTCTGAGTTACAGCCCCACCCCAGAAGGTGCCCCTCCGGAAATGGTTTTCTGGGGAATGACTGCCTGTCAATAACAGGTGGTGATTTTGACAGGCACAGGTTCAAGAAGTTCAGGAGTGTATAGAATGGATCTTGTGAAAGCTAAAGGCATCAAAGTTGCATGGGGCCTCCCTCAGATGCTCCTTTACATGACCTCCAAGTTATGTTGCTTTGAAGTTTGGTAATCATTCTGATTGAGTGAAGGCAGTCTATCTGGAAATGTATCCATTCACGAACTGGCAGAAACCTTCATGAACAGCTTGAAACTTGGTGGACAGTTTGTGCCAGTTAACCTGCCATGAACTTCACATCAAGTACCACGAACCATCCAAAATTTGTTACAGACATTTGTTCATGAGCTGGTCTGTGTCCATCCCTAGTGGAGACAGCAATGATTGCAGCAATAGTTTGGAAAGATTTTGGAGTGTGGGATTAAAATTGTATAGGCTGGAGTACAGGACAGAAGGTCCATCTGATTTTGCAGTGCATTATATTTGCCAATTGTTCATGAATATTTTTGAAAGGTCAAAGCCAGCTTCTGACTTTTGGTGTGATTTTCAGCACTGATAATAATTGTGGCACCTCAGAAAACTATCTGTTCTTTACACACTTTTCTCTTGCTTGCTCTGTCTCTCTCAGTTAGTTTCATTTGCCTCAATGATGACGTGACTCGGTAAAAGTAATTGGTTATTACATGTAGTTGTCGCACTACCACATGATTGCTTATTGGCTGGGATCACCCATGTGACTAATGCAGAAAGCACTGTCCTTACTCTCATCAGACTCCATTAGTCCTCAGTCATCCCCCACGTATGTTAAATAGGACTATCATGTCACCGTGTTTATTTATTTACTTAATTTTAATGCCACTTGAAGCAAATTTTATCCTGATTTATAATGCATTTTATACTACCTAATAACAAATGTTTGAAAACAATGATGATCAACACCATTATAATTCAATCCAATCTGTCCCTATTATATAAAAGCCAGGTGGGGTGGCAACATTCCATGTGCTCTCATTGGCTGTAAAATGCTCTCTCTCAGCCATTGGCCCATCAGTTGCCACTCAAGAGTACTCACATGCCATTGGCTGAGTGCTGGGTCTGCTCCTCTTGCCCGCCCCCTCCCCTTTCAGCTACTGTTCTCTGTCAGAAGCACTGTGTCTCACAATGAAGACACTTCTCCTGTAGGGGGACAAAGTTTTCCCTCAGTGACTGTTGTGAGGATCTCATAGTGTTGCCAGCTCCAAGTAAGGAAGCCAGTTTAAGGAAGCCAGAGTTTGGGGAGGGGAGAGGAAAGGCCTCAGCTGAATAGAATGACATAGAGGTCAGCGGCCAAAACATTCTCACTTTTTCCTCAGTGGCTGTTGGTAAGCAACCAAGCTTGGTTCTGTCAGTAAAAAGACAAAGAAACAAAACCCTTTCTATACCTTTGTGAGGAACTCATTGGGGCCAGTCCTGAGTATGGTTGCCAACTCCAGGTTAGGAAATTCCTGCTGAGTCCTTCCACACACACCCCAGTGCTGCCCTCCACAGGATCCTCTTCCCCAAATCTCCAGGTATTTCTCTACTCAGAGCTGGGAACCCTACTTTCCCCTCGGTGCCTGCTGCTGGTCAACCAAGCTTGGTTTCTGTCAGTAAAGGGCCCTTTCCACACCTATTTTGGCCTTCAGGAGAAAACTCATTGTGCCCTTATACCCTGCTGAGACCCCCCCCCCCCATGACATCCAATGTGACGTGGCAGTCAGGGCTTCAGAGCACAGTAGAGGCCGCAAATTGGGGTGGGGGGGGAGAGATGGAAAGCTGAACAGTGAGGAAAAAATAAAGGTAGGTTGATGCTTGGTTGGAAAGGAGATAGGGTTGCCAATCTCCAGGTGAGGGCAGGAGATCACTCAGAGTTACAACTGCTCTCCAGATGGCATTGTTCAGTTCCCCTGGAGAAAATGGTGGACTCTGTGTCCTTATACCCTGCTGAGATTGCCACAGCAAATTGATGCTGAGTGCCCAAGTCCTTGGCACTCTCAGAGAGCCCCTTTCTAGAGCCCGTTCTATTTATTTCCACAACAGGCCTTATTCCTAGTACATGAATAATTCAAACCCAGCATATATTGAAAATTTAATTAATGGGGGACACACTTCAAAGGTCTGGCAGATATGTATTCACTTGCCTATCAAAGGAGGCAAGCAATAAAGTGAAGTAAGCCAGGAGGGGAGTTTTCCACAGCATTGGACTGCCCATTGAAAAAGCTCCACTCCTAGCAGATGCCATTCTTGTATTCTCAGATGATGCTCCCCTAAGCAGGGCCACACTGATCACTCTTTAAAGGGTGGGAGGGCTCATAAATAGGGTCGCCAAGTCTGGTTTGGAAAATACCTGGAGACTTTGGGGGTGGATCCAGGAGAGGGTGGGGTTTGGGGAGGGGAGGGGAGAGGCCTCAGCATGGAACAATGCCATAGAGTCTCCCCTTCAAAGCAGCCATTTTCTCCAGAGGAGCTGATCTCTGTCAGATGGGGATCAGTTGTAAAAGCGGGAGATCCCCAGGCCCCACCTGGAGGCTGGCAGCCCTACTCATATATCACTACATGATCTAGGGCTGCCAGCCTCCAGGTGGGGCCTGGGGATCCCCTGCTTTTACAACTGATCTCCAGCTGAGAGAGATCAGCTCCCCTGGAGAAAATGGCTGCTTTGAAGGGTAGACTTTATGGCATTGTACCATCTGAGGCCTCTCTCCTCCCCAAACCCCGCCATCTCCTGGATCCGCCCCCAAAGTCTCCAGGTATTTTCCAACCCAGACTTGGCAACCCTAACATGATCCCTGACTGTCGAGCATAATTCATGTAAAAAATCCAGGCATGAGTAACAAGAGGGAAGAAATGACAGTGAATCAAAAGCAACTAAGGAAAATAAGATCTATGAACAGGATTATTCCCACAATGAAAATATTTTTATTAGATGTCAACAAATCACCAGGTTTCTGAGGTGAACATTTTGTACCCAAGAGTTCTTTTCCATCTTGACCATAACCAAAGCAAAAGAAAACCCTCCTCCAGTTTGCTGCCCTCTATTCCAGTTTTCTATTTATTAGGCTGTGAGGGGGGCTTTTCCCTCTGGAGACCCCCTTGTAAGGACTCCCTGGCCTACTGGGAAGTGTAGTTTATTTTTGGCACCTGACATTTGTAAGGATACAAACCCCACTACACTCCTGATGATGTCCTCGAGAACATGTTCTTATGGAATAGGGCTGAAAGAAACTATTGTCCATATTTTTAGAAGTCAAATAATTCAGATTGCCAAGCCTAATTTTTCAGCGAGGCAGGGTGAGTTTATTCATCACTATTTCTACCTTACCTCACCAAACCACTATTTTTAGCCCCCAGATGCAAACCAGAGAATAATTAGCACAGCCCTGTTTGTATTGCTTGTAAAAAATATATTCCACTTTTCCATCTGTTAGGTAGCATCAAGAAAGCCAATAATAATAATAAAAAACACTACTACCTTCATCTGTGTAGCACAGCAGGCATGTAAGAAATAATTAACCATTGGTTTCTTGTTGTTAATTTATTACTGATGACAATAAGAAACTGCTTTAAATGATTTGTTCTAACATTTTTGTAAATTATTCTGTCAGAATGTGTTTACTGTAATAGAAGGCCATTATTCACGGCTTGAGGTAGATGGAAAACAGATCACTTTCTAGAAACATGCAGCCGTTCTTTTTTCAATTATACTGAAACAACCCTCAGAAAAGAGCTTAATAATATTAGAACTTATTCACATATTAATACCTGAACATTTTTGGTGTGGGTTTTTTTTTTTTTTTTTAAAAAGATGCAATGAAAAGATTACCTACCTCATTCTGTGCAAGTCAAAGCAAACAACAGGAACAGAAATAATATCTGAGTAACATTCTGCGGCCACATTAATCAAATTGGCTATTTTTTATTTATAAATTTAAATGGGGGGGGGGGAGATGTCAATAATATTTGCAGAAAGTGGGTTGCAAGTCAGTGAGGTCATTGGATTGGGACAAGGGAGATCCAGATTGAAGTTCCTAGTCAGACATGAAGCATACTGGGTGACCTTGAGGTGATCACTGATGCTCAACCCAATCTACTTCACCGTGTTGTGAGGAAGAACAGAATAGAGAATATGAATCCAGTGGATCGTTACCTCTTAAGAAAAGCCTCACGTTTCTCAATAACAAAATGCCTGCCACAATGTATATCTGCCTGAGGACCATGGGTGGAAAACAAGAACTGAAAGTCCTTGATCAGTCTTAAAAAGGATCTATTTTCATGCACACAGTTTTATCTGAACAAGAAGCATACCTATAGAGCTGCTTTTCTTCGGAATAAAAGGATATTACTCAGTTCGAGTACTAACATTTAGCACCACCTTGCTCATCCACTGCTGTCATTTATAGGTCTATCCAGTTAGCAAGGCTCCTATATTCTTCCATTGTATTTATTTAATAGGTGCAGAACTGGGGTTTATTTTGCTCACAACACGAGTGCATTTTTAGTGATTCCCCATTTAATAGCAGAAAAAAGGGGGAAAGATGGGTTTTTAATCCTGAGACACTGCTTATATCCAGCAATGCGTGAGTGGAAAGGAAAAACTACTTAGCACAGTTCCAGTTGTGCAAGAATAGAATATAGAGCTTTCATTTTTATTTTTATTTTTGGAAATTAAATAACAGTGTGAATGTGGAACAATGGCATAGAGAACAGATGGTTTGCATGATTTTATTTTATACGCTTCTGAAATTGTATCAGAAGAAATACTTTTTACGATGTCTTGAACATGCTAGAAAGATAGTGGGGATACAGTCACTTTCACTTTCTACAAGCAGGCAGTTGAGGACAATTTGGCTTATGGAAGGTGTGTTGCACATACCAAAACCATCTGTGGATTCTGTCTTCAGTAATCATCACTGCAAGATATGTGGAAAACCAGCATGCAGGCTGTTACCTAGCAAACTGCTAAATATTTGGTTTCCTATCCTTGTTTCTAATACTGTGAAATTACAGAACAATTTTGAAATACTGCAGTTCCATAGTAAACAGTGCCAACTATTACAATGAATCTGTTCATGTTTCATGTACATTTGGGCTCTGTATATACAGGGCTACTGTTAACACTTGAACAAAACAGCATAGCTTAATTTTTTTAATGTACTTATATGTACCTATATCCATCTTTGAACTGAGGATAACTCCATAGTGTCCGCCTGAGTTCTGGTCCATGCCTGTTTATTCCACAACAAATTGTGCTACCAGAGGGTTTTAAAAACACTTCAGTATTGCTATTATAAATGTGCATGCTAATGTCCCAACAATCTATTGTCATAATTTCCCCAGCTTTCATTTTATTTTAAAAGTCTCTATCCCCTTTTCCTGCAGAGTGATAGGGAGAGATGGGTAGGAAAATGGTGGTTATGGATGCAGGGGAATCCAGCTGTGCAGTGGGGCAACCTGCTGAACTGCCAAAAACAGTTCAACAAACAGCCAAACTGAACATCAAAAAATCCCTCCCTCCCTCACGACTGGCAAACAGGAAGTGAGCTGAATTGCTTAAAATTCAAGCAACCCTAATCAGCACAATCATATTATTATCAACAATAATAATCATACTCTTTTTGTAAACATTTATGCATGCTAAAATATTTATGTTTGAAACACTGTTTAATTGTTGGCATTTATTTATTTTTATTTAAAAGATTTCTATGCTGGCTTTCCACCCAATACAAGGTCCCCAAGGTGAGTACGTGAACTTAAAAAAAAAGCTGATTGTGCCAGACCAGTCTGCCCACTACCACCACAGATGGATGTACCACCACAGAAACAGAGCTTTAGGCAAAGGAAGAAGTCCTGCTAGTCCAGCACTGGGCATTCAGCCAATTGCTGTGCTCAGGGTTCCCTAAACTGTGCCAAATAGGGTAATACTTCTATGAAAGCTGCAAGGCAGAGAAAGGTCTTCTCTAGGTCATCTTTTCTTTTTTTCAGTCGCATGTAGAATTACTGCAAAGGTATGTACGCGTTCTGTTGTTGTTCCTATAAGAGGAAATGCAGAACACTGCAAAGTATTTTTCAATCACAATAACAATGGTGATTAATTCTTAAGATCTTCTCCATATTTTACCAGTTTTTGCCCTTTTCTCAATCAGTTTGAATTCCTATTTCATGAACAAAGTGAACACAGCTCTGTTTGTATATTAATATTAAACACATACATCTGGGTAATCTAAAAGCTCAGCAACTTTTTGAGTAATCAGAGAGATTAAGATGCCCTTTATACACCCTTTACTGATTATTTTTATTTATTTTTATTGGGTGCACTTCTTAGCCAATGCCAGCACTTAAAACAACAACACCCATGCCTGCAAATGTGTCTTGAGGCAACTTAAGGCACTTTTGAAACAGCACCAGTGTCCCCCTGATTGTATGATTCCTTGTACACGCAAGACATCCAACCCCACAGGGATTTCACTATCACATCAGTTGCTACCCAAAGAAGCAGTCTCCTATTTAATTGGGGGGGGGGGGATTAGCATAGGAGACAGAGTGAAAGGCAGCTAACTGGGATCTCCACTAATGTATATCAGGATTTTTCCCTTTTAAGAAAACTCTCAAATAAACCAAGCTGATGTTCAACCAGAAAAGCTTTTTATTAAGAGAGAAATAAAAGGGCGACACACACACAAACAAGCTTAAACACATACAAGGCTAGCTAAGAGGAAATCAGGGAGGAGTGGGAAAAGTTGAGGGGAAAAGGGCTATAATTACCAGATCATGTAAAGATCCACAGAAGCAGCAGCAAAATGACCAGTGTTTCACTGAGAGAAGAGAAGAAACCCACAAAGTGAGGGAGCATGCTGTTGGTATCCTGAACACACACACATACATTGCTATGGCACAGAGTGCTAGCAGTTACAGGGGGGGAAATGTTCCCTGGGGTAGTCTGATGTGTTTGCCCCTCCAAACAATGACTTGATGATTTTTCCTGTGGTAAACTATAGGTGTAAATGGTTTTTGATGACCCATCAAGTACTGGCTGGGAAACCTATCAGGCTTGGTGAATAGCACAAAGTATTGTTAAACTGGAGTAAATGGGTAAGGAGGAAGTGAGGCTGGAGTTTTCAGGATTAATCCAATGTGAGGTAATAGTTTCTTGGGAGACCCAATCTCCTTGGGGTGTGGAGAGGGCCATTAGTCACCTGCCTCTGACTTACCTTCAAAAATATTTTTTTTTCCCAGGCTTGTCCCTGGCTGGGATCTATTTTGTGTCATTTTAGGGCCAGTCAGTGTACGGTTATGATTTTTGAGGTAATATTGTATGAAGGGTATTTATGCCTTTTTCTCTCTAACTGCTAAACTGCCCCTCTGCGGGAGCAGGGGTCTGACTACCAACACAGTGGAAGGCATGCACAGTGTAACTGGATCTCTTCCTTTGCTAAAGTGAAACCCACTTCTGTAACAGCTCCACATATGCATTAGAATGTACACAGGGCTGAACAGGGAGGGCTAGATATTTATTTGTTCATCTACTGTACTTACATATCACTTTTCTACCTATGTGGGTTTTGAAGGTGGTAGATACAGGGGTCATTTGGGGTCGGAGTGAGCCGGAGGAGAGCTCCTGCAGCCCAGGAGAGGGGTGGCGAGGGAAGTGAAGAGAGAAGGGTTTTAAAGTTTAAACCCCTTCTCTCTGAGTTGCGCCGCAGTGGTGGCACGATCACTCCATTGTACAATAAAGTCAGGGCTCATTTCATAGCAGGAGCTCCTCTGCATATTAGGCCACACACTCCTAATGTAGCCAATCCTCCAAGAGCTTACAGTGCTCTTCTTACAGGGGCTACTGTAAGCTCTTGGAGGATTGGCTACTTCAGGGGTGTGTGGCCTAATATGCAGAGGAGCTCCTGCTACAAAATGAGCCCTGAATAAAGATACAATACAATACAATACAATACAATACAATACAACAGTACAAAGTACAATAAAGTACAATAAAGACAGTGAGATAGTAATATCAATTTCATATTTCCTCTGACATAAAGGGTACACGCGAGCAGTGGGTGTTTCCTTCTGACACACTTCCGGTGATGTCAGGGAGTGTGGCATATGCATAGGGCTGCCAAGTCCAACTTGGGAAATATCTGGGGACTTTGGGGGTGGAGCCAGGAGACTTTGGGGGTGGAGCCAGGAGAAAGGAAGTGACATCATTTTGTGAAGTCACATCCTGTGATGTTGCTTCCACATGCTTCCACATGAACTCATGAAGTTTCCTAATACTGAATCAGGCCATTGGTCCATCAAGGTCAGTATTGACTACTCAGACTGGTAGTGGCTCTCCAGGGTCTCAGGCTGAGATCTTTAATGTCACCTATTACCTGATCCTTTTTTAGCTGAAGAGGCTGATACCTCCTGCATGTCAAGCAGATGCTCTATAACTGAGCAACGGCCCTACTGAATCCTTCCTCATCTCGGCAGAATATGAAGCCCTAAGTGCTACACAAGTGCTAAATATGATTTTCATATCATAAGAACAGGAGAGAAGCCACAGTGGATCGGCCCATCCAGTACAGCCCATCCAGTACAACACTCTGTGTCACAACAGTGGCCAAAAATACCAGGTGCCCTCAGGAGGTCCAGCAGCGGGGCCAGAACTCCAGAAGCCCTCCCACTGTTGCCCCCCAAGCACCAAGAATTCAGAGCATCACTGCCCCAGACAAAGGGTTCCATTTAGACCTTGTGGCTCATAATAGCCACTGATAGACCTCTGCTGGATGGGGACAGAGAGAGAGAGACAGACAGACAGCCAGCTTTTTCACTTACTCTTGCCCAATTCCCAGGTTTTATTTCTGGCCCTTGTTTCACCCAGCTGTTGTCCATGTAAGTCCCATAACTTCTCCCCCCCCCCCCAGCATAGGCTTTTTGGTGGCTAAAGAGGACCTTTGTCCTCCCCTTTTCGCCAGCAGAAAAGCTAGTTGGATCCATCCCTAATTTAAAATACCGGTTACTTGATGTACAAATGCTTTTAAAAATGCAGATTTTTACTGCTGGAGGGGGGGACACGGTTGAAAGAAACAGAAAATTGGCATAAAAATGAGGAATCCCAACTTTTATTTGCAGAAGGGAAATGAGGATTGGTGGGACCCAAGCAGCCACGACAAGACATTTTAAACAATCCCACTCCCAGACCTTCTACAGGCAACCTCTCCTTGTGATGTTTACCTCTTTGGAAGTGACAGTCTATTCCTTTGACAAAACCACAGTGGACAGACAGACAGCAAAAAGAAAGAGGGGGAGGGGGAGAGACAGAGAAGGAAAAGAGCTCGCAGACCCCAGCTTACCGGAGCAGTTTACTTAGCAGCAACCTTGCACACAGTAGAAAGAGCTTAGTCCCTCCTTAATCTCTGGGCGGGGCTCTCTAGCTGGCTCAGCTCTTAAAGGGGAAATTTCCCTTTTAAGAAGTTCAAGAGGCTGGCCAGGGCAGGCTCCGAGGTTCCCCTGCTGGCAGCCATTTTGTCCCCCCGGTGGCCAATCTTGGAAAAGCGGGGGAAAGCTTTCAAAATCGGTGTTTCCCCCGCTCTTCCGGGGGACTTGGCAGCCCTACATATGCAAATAAGTTATGCTAATGACTTATGCTAATGAGCTCCTGTACTTCTTTTTCTATGAAATGACCCCTGGGTAGATACATGGGGTTGGATCCAATCAGCTTTTTAGCTGGTGAAAAAGAAAGAGGTCCCTTTGAACTCCTGGAAATACCCAACCCAAAGGATATCCAGCTGTTCTCAGCCAGAGCCAGGGCTTTCTCTCACTGCCTAACGATATCTGTGCCCTGCAGGATTTAATGCAGTTCTGCAGGGAATATAAAACAGAGATGTTCCGCCAGGCCTATGGTTGAGGTCAGCAATGGTTTTACCATCAAGCCTGGCCTCCCTGTTTCTCCCCCCTCTGGGGAAAGGATTCATAATGTTCAGCACCATCGGACTAGTCTTAATCACTGTTATTTTATTGTTTTAAATTTTAACTTGAATTTATATTTATTGTATTTATGGAAGTGTATTTATATGTTGCTAACCATCCTAAGACCCTCAGGGGGGGGGAAGCAATCTATAAATTAAATAAATAAATAATGGGACCTGCATGGATAATAACCATGTAGGATGGGGGCAAGTAAGGAGGGGAAGTGGACAAGATAAAGCCTACTGGATGCAACCCATAAATTATTATCTCAATTAATGGAGGAGAGAATGTTGTAAACCACTTTTGGTCTCTACCGGAGAGAAAAGTGGGGTATAAATGAAGTAAATAAACTAATTCGGACACAGGAGGAAAACTGTTCCACATAATCCTGGAAGATGATGTTTTGTCAGATTGGGTATTCAGGAGTAACGTGGTCATGGAACTAATGTGGAAGCATGTGAACAAATGTGTTCCGTGTTGAGATGGCAGGAAGGAAAGGCCACTGAAAACACTGGTGCCTTTTTAAAGCCTAATGAGCCAATTTTAAAATGTCCAGTCCTGATTGGGACCACAGCGCAGTGAGTTGGATCATGAACACAACCTCAGGTGTTTGCTGAGATTTAATCTGGGGTGCTTTGGCCATATGATTTGCGTAAAGGCCCTGTGTACACTGAAACAGATCTGCAGATTTCTTGCATTTGTAAGCTGCTTGTTTAGTTGTTTATAGTCTGCTTTTGTCTTGAAAAAAAAAAAAACTCCTGGCCTTTGCCCCCCAAAGAAGTGGGAAGAAAAGGGGGGGGGGATGGAGTCATGTGATCATGCAATGTCATTTCCAGTATAAAACCTGGAAGTGACATCACCTTACTAGAGGATACTGTGGGAGTTTCTCTAAGTGCCAGTAACATCACTTCCAGGTATTTGACCACAAATGACATCATGGTGTCATGCGACACACCAGCTCCCAGCAGTTGCCAGCCATGGACTGACAACCCTATTACATGCTGATCCCTTTCAGGGTGTGGACCTGGTCCACTGGTCAAACGGAATGTGCAGACCAGAGTCTCAAATCATTCATTGGATGTTCCATACCCACAGCACATAGGTGTTTCATAGTGATACTACCTTGTTCTATTATTTCTTTGGAACAAAAACAGAATAAAGCACCTCAGCAAGCCAATTTTATCAAATTCATTTATTGCATACTCATTCTTGCTAATAATAACAATGATTACAAAGAGTAAGTACTGTGAATGAAGGTAGATTCTGGTGGGTAGTTTGTTGGTCTGAAGCAGCAGAACAAAGTTTGAGTCCAGTGGCCTCTTTAAGACCAGCAGAGTTTACGTCTGGGTATACGCTTTCATGTGCATGCGCCTGAAAGCTTATACCCTGAATTAAACTTTATTGGTATTAAAGGGGCCACCGGATTCAAACTTTGTTACTTTGAATGATGTTGCTTTTAGGCTTTTTGAGAAACTGGTTTGAAGACACCAACATCTGATTTAATATCACTGTGAATTCAGTTAATATAACTAAAACCAGATTCACAGACTAAATCTACTATTACATCATTTTTCTTGCAGTGGCTCCAACTTTTAGTGTGTGGAGGGAACTTTTTGTTTTTGTGATTTTAGCTACTTTGAAAGAGAGGGATTTATGTTGTTCAGAACCAGTGGCTAATGTTCAGGTTATTCTTGAGTTGCAACAAATTGAGCAGTAAAAATCCATTAGCTTGCTAGGTTAAGTATTAGCATAGTTCTCCAAGGACTTGACCATTCATTGGTTGCAAGCACCTGAGCCGAGGTTTTTACGCCCTGCACATGCCATTTCCAATTAATTAAAGCCAAGGCTGCTGCTAAGCTGACACTTGGAAATCCTTAAGCCATTTGCAGCCAGCTGCCGCAGCTTTTCATAGTCATTGACTTCTCTCTCCAAGTGCCAAGCGAAATATTCGTTCTGTGATTATGGCACAAACAGAACAATGGTAGTGCTTACCTACATGACTCAATATCCCTGAAATATAGATGTGAGCGATCCTGTCGGTAGTCTTTCTGTAACTTTGAAACTAATACTGTTCACTTATTGACAGAGATGTCTATAAATTATTGCACTGGCATCCTAGCATGTATGGCCAGACTGTTGAAAGCCTGAAGACTGGCCCCCATATTGATATTTCTGCTGCATCAGTGGTATGACGTACCATGCATGACATTGCAGAGTCATCCTGTTCATTGTGTGATTTGGATGGGATCATTTTAACTTAAGAAAAGGAACTCTGAGTTTCGCCTTCTCTTAATGTGTCTCCTGAGAGAGCATCCCGATCTACAAGAATTTCTTTTGACTCCTAATTAGTCTATCACCTAACTAGTGTATCACCATTACATCTCCCCATTTTAAAGAAAATGTTAAATTTGTTTCAGACAACAGTAAAGCCTGATATATTCACCCATGGATGAACACACAAACACTCATGAAGTTGCCTTATACTGAATCAGAGCATAGGTCTATCAAAGTCAGAATTGTCTACTCAGACTGGCAGTGGCTCTCCAGAGTCTCAGGCGGAGGTCTTTCACATCACCTATTGCCAGATCCTTTAGCTGGAGATGCCAGGGATTGAACCTGGGACCTTTTTTATCCCAAGAAGAGGCTCTTTGGCTGAGCCATGGTTCATTGGTGAAACCAAGATTCAGCTCCCAGACAACCAACCACTCAGGTCTTGGTTCACCTCAACAAGTCCTGGTTTCACCCGTCACTTTGGTCAGGTATTTTTATACTGGGACTATGTGAAGGTGGTGCCTGGGAGCATGCCAGGATACCTAATTCTGGATGTCATGAAAAGCCATCATTAAGACTGACAGTGTTTAATAAACCCAAGTTTAAACCATATTTTCTTTTAGACCCTGGTTTGACAGACCATGACCAGGGGAGTGAACAGCAGATGGATGATCACAATAATATGCTTTTGTGTTAGGTCTGAACCAAGCCAATAAGTTGATATTTTAAACTGAATACATTACTTTTTGTGTGTAGCAGGCTTCCTGTCACTTGATCTACTGAGCTACTTAGTCAGTAGAGGAGGGAAGTGCGGTCAAGTTGCAGCTGACTAACAGCAACCCGTAAAGTTTTTAAGGCAAGAGACAAGCTGGGGTGGTCTGCTGTTGCCTTCCTCTGCATAGCAACTTTGAACTTCTTTGATGGCCTCCCATCCCAGAAACAACAAATGCTGGCCCTGCTTCACTTCCACGGTCTGATAAGACTGGGCCTAACTGGGCCATCCGGATCAGGGCACAGTTATACCCATCCAAGTATATTGAAGCCTATGTGTTTTAGGGTCATTTTACACCTCCCCTCTAAAGTAGTTTGACTGCTGTCTTTTCCTGTGCTGATTTCACAGTGGTGTGAAATTTTACTCCAGGGGGTCTAAGTGCACTAATCAACAGCAATTGTTTAAAGCAGAATCAAGCCAGTTGAATACTAGCTTGACCACAGGAGGGCAATTAGTAGATGTGGACATTTCAGTAGCAGCACGGTTGATGATGGACCAATAGCCAAATGATAGACCAATAGCCAAATAAACAAGACTTCTTTTGTAGGCAGGAGGGACAGGATTGCACAAACCCTGCAGAGGAAGCCATGCTACGTGACTTAAAGTTAATGATTGTGGGACAGGAGAGGAAGAGAAGTAGCGCTCCTTTCCTTAAAATTTCACTGCCAGAACACCAGTAGCAGTGTTTTGCAACACAAGAAAAGAAAGAAGAATCCCAAGACTTTTATGCATGTTTGTGCGCTTAATGAGTGTGAGAAAGAAAGATTAAAAATTTTGCAGCGCGTGTACTCTGCACATCTACAAAATAATCTCCTTCATTATCATGCCGACATAAACAGTTTCCCCCCACAAAATGGTGCCTGATTGTGTATTGAGGCTTACAGACGGCAGGTTAAAAATTCAAGGAAATAAGCCTGGCGTCAAGAATGCTTTGCTTGCTAAACGCATGCTAAATACATGTCTTGAGCGAGCGCTCAGTGCTCCGGGAAAGGACATCTTGTTTAATTGCCTTTGTCTGTATGCAAACACCAGGCAAGTAAAGTGATGGTTAGAAACTTTCCCCCCCCTCCATATGCCCACATTACTGTGGGACATTCAGTCTCTGCTGGACTGATGAGGTGCTCAGTTTCTGTTCAGAGTGAGTAGAAGTGGGGGAGGGAGGGAAGGATGTGCTTTGTGGGGGGGAAGGCATTTACTTCCTGCAAATTATGGTCCTCTGTTCCAGCAGTAATCCAGGGAGGGGGGGTTACAACAGGACCAAAAATATTTTCACAGCCAGGATAATGGTGAGGGCTAGGGACCCCTGGGTGGGGGCTGCAGAGTCAGGGCTGGCATCAGCATGCACTCAGGTGGGGCAGCTGCTGGGGCCCGGGATTTCTGGCAGCGCCCAGACTGCTAACCCCAAAGTGCCTTTTCCCTGCCTGCTCACTTGTGAGTGCTCCCACCATGCTCCCAGTTGCACACACTGTCTAGTGCCACCAGGGAAAGTGCTCAGATGACTGAGCATAGGCAGTGGGAGGGCTTGCGGACAGAGCAGGGGAAGGAAGAAAAGGCAGATAGGGAGCCACGTGGATGAATGGGTGTGAAGGGGCCCTTGAGAACTCTCCTCCCAGCCCCCCCCCCCCCAAATCTGGCACTAGCCCTATGTGCAGTTATTGCAAGGGGGTTGTTATGAATCCAACCAACTTGTGCAGGTTTCTGCCTTTCCCCACCTGTATCTTTCCCTGAGCTCATTTCCATGGTGGCCAAGCCTCCCAATTCTGTGTCGGGCGGACTGCTAGCTAGGCTTTATCCATCCACTAAGCTTCATTGCCAAAGTGCAGTTGAGCCTCCCCAACTGGGCCCACCTGTTCTGAGCCCCTATCCAGGCAGGCAGCATCAGACTAGCCTCAGCTAGAGGTCCCTAAGTGTGTACTGGCCCAGTCAAAGCTGCTTGCCTACTCACAAGGAGAACCACTCCTCCTCATGAAAGGCTTGGGTTGGGTATATTGCCTTCTAGCACACTGTGAAGGCCCAGACTAGATCAGGCAATCATCAGAGGCCAGGAGGTTCACTGGGATATAGAGTCTTCCTCGTGACCACTCTAAAGTAGCCTTGCAAGTGCAGAGGAGGTGGGGGGCACCTGCAGACAGTTCATGCATCTGAAGTGAGCTCTGACTCAAGAAAGTTTATTCCAGGATAAATTGGATAGTCCAGCAGTACCTTAAAGACTAACAAAATTTGTGGTAGGGTATGAGCTTTCTTGAGTCACTGCTCACTTCTTCAGATACAGCAAGAATGTGAGTCCATCTGTCCTATATATTGGAAAATGGAGAGATTTCAGATGCCCGATGACATTAGCAGGAAATGCGGGGAGAAGAAAGTGGGAGGGGGGACATTTAAACCCCTGCTTTCTGCTCCCTGGGAAAAGCTGTGGGGAGCAGAAACCAGGAGTTTAAATGGTTTCCAGCCATGAGAATCAAACACCTGTTTTCCATGAGCACCACAAACCACCATGAACTGCATTGCAATTTGTGAAAGTTTGTGGCAGTTCTTTAGTTCATGAACATTGCTTCATGAGCCATGAACTTGACAAAATTCGTGATGAACTTTAATTTGTCAGCCAGTTCATGCCCATTCCTAGAGATGAGGTCCCCCCTTTCTCCAACTCAACTGCCATTGCTAAGGCCATGGGGGGGCAGGCATCCAGGCATCCCTTGATCATACCTGGATCCAGCACAATTGAGAATACTTCCCACAAGGAACATTTTATTGGATTAAATGTAAAAAAAAATTGAGTAAGTTACCCCAATCTTCCACATTTTCCATTTAAGGGGGAAAGGCTTTTCAAACAAGTTACAAAGATGATCAGACTCCAATGGTAACAAGAGGAAGAATTTTTACTTGCAAAAATAGAAACACATCTTATATGACATATTCATGTAGGTACATTTAACTTTCTTACACCATGTCAAGACATTGGTTTGTACTGTCTGTCCTTTGACCAGACTTCTAGCCTTTGAAAGCTGCAAACAGCACCAGCCACCTGATTAAATGACTCAGTGTAATAAATAGACTGAATAAATAATATGTCTTGCACATATATATGGGAGCCAGTAAGATGTAGCGGTTCAGAGTGTTGGACTAGGATCTGGGAGACCAGAGTTCAAATCCCGATGTGCTATGGAAGCTCGCTTGGTGACCTTGGGCCAGTCATATTCTCTCCTTCTAACCTACCTCAGAGATTTGTTGTGATGATAAAAAGAAGGAGTGGAGAATGATGTAAACTGCTTTGGGTCCCCATTGGGGAGAAATTGGGGAACAAATGAATTAAATAAATAAAATAAAAATATAGGTAATACTGTTTTTTTCCAAATTTATGTAGATGTTATTGTGATTAACAAAATAAAAATTCATTTAAAAGACTTACTGAATTCACAATACCTTTTTGTCATGTCTTTTCTTAATCCTCATCTAATAATAGTACAACAGCTATAATGTGAGGATCTATGAATTTTTTTTAATGTTAAAAGGTCTTGAAAAAGGTTGGGAACCACTAATTTGGCTTGCTGATGCAACTATGGTGGCCTTGGTGCCACACATGCAACACAGTCTTAGCATCATGGATTAGGAAGCCCGATAGCAAAGAATCCTTAAAAAAAAATAATGGTACCAAAGTGTTTGAGGGGGCAGCAGACTGAATGAAATGCTGTTAAAAGGTAGAAGGCTTGGAGCTTGAGAGGAGTCTAATTAAGCCCTTCTAATTGCCCCTTTTGCATCAAAAAATATTTGCTCAGGAAATTCAGTTTGAGCCCTTAGTTCTTTTTGCTCATGTTTCATATTTAAAAGATTTATGTCTAAGATGCAGCCCTCGGCATTTACTTGGAAGTAATTCCTAATGAATGTACTAGGATTTACTCATTACTAAATATGCACTGGTACAAGTTGCACATTATTTACTCTCAGCAAAGAAACTAGATTCCTAAACTGTCCTGAATGTAGATTTTACTACTGTATCAATAATTTCAGGGGCACTTGAAAGGGCATGTTGTCCTTGAGTTAAGGACATTTGAGATGGCATCTCTCAACTCCAGTCTCTCTAGGTCCTCACTTAGGACACTAAGTTCTGCTTCCTTGGAAAGGGCTGCCACTTATTAATACTTTTTTCAAGATTGTTCATATTTTGGCAGTTCTGTTCACAAGAAGGAAGCATATTATGGGCTGAGATAATCCAGCTTTGTCCAAGAACTTTTATCAGTCCTATGCTTCAGTTTCAAAAGGATGTGCTTGAGAAAGCCAGGGGTTTTGGGAAGGAAGAAACAGCAACAGCAAGGTTCTTTTTTTTGGAGGGAAAAACACGCCCTAATAATGGTAAGTAATTATGTAGAAATATGATACATGATGGTTATTATTTTGTCATCCCCACTCTAAAACTAAAATTGCTGTGCAAGATAATAAGCGCCTGTGATGATCATTAGGCATTAGTGAATGACCTGCTTTCTAATTCCATATTTAATAATCAAAATAATTAAAATGATGTTGCCGGGAACTCATGATTATCCCACGATCAGGTCAAAATAAGCCCCTTTAATATCTTATTCATTTTGCCCACTGATGCAGTAAATGGCAGGACAGTCCATAACTTGCTGGGTTGCAATTCCAGTCCTGAACAAAGTTCACAGCACTTAGTGGGTCGGATGCGGTTCAGTTGGGTGCTCTCCATACTGAGTGCATAACTGACTGATTAATTTCAAATGTGGTGTTGGAGGAGTGTTTTACAGATCCCGTGGACCGCTGAAAAGTCAAATAAGTGGGTTCTAGACAAAAATCAAGCCTGAATCCTCCCTAGAAGCTAAAATGACTAAACTGAGTACTTTGGTCGCATTTTGAGAAGACAAGAGTCACTGGGAAAAGCAGTAATGCTAGGAAAAGTTGAAGGCAGCAGGAAAAGAGGAAGACCCAACATGGGATGGATTGACTCAGTCAAGGAAGCCACAGCTGTCAGTTTGCAAGACCCGAGCAAGGCTGTTAATTAAACCAAAGGTAACACAAACGAGGAAAAATAGTCTCCCACAGGAAAAGTGTATTTGCCATATAGCAAAGGAATCACTGATCAGATGGGAAATCGTATGAAAAAACACAACCTACAAACAGTATTCAGACTCAGAAAAATACAACAGATACTATGATTGGCAAAAGATAGAAGAGACCCCCTCACTTCTGCAGGAGTATACCACATATCCTGCAGTTGTGTTCACGTTTACATCAGGACCTCACAGCGTAACATCCAGACAAGAATAAAATAACGTGAAGGACACTGCAGATTTGGCCAACCTGAAAAATCAGCAATGGCTGAACATATCCTAACTCAAACAGGACACAGTATCTTATTCCAAGACACTGAAATGCTGGACAACATATCCAATTACCATGTCAGAGTACACAGGGAAGCCACTGAAATCCATAAACATAAACAAAATTTCAACAGGAAAGAAGAGAGTTTAAAAATAAATAGGGCATGGTTTCCAGTCCTGAAAAACACAAAATACTCTACATCTACAGATAAGATTAGAATTTCAACAGCCAATCCATATGCAAAAAAACCTCCTCAGGAAACCTCTTCCATTAGCATGTCACAGCCTGGGAAACTCATAGAAGATAATGACTCAGCCCTACCCCACCTTCCTGAGTAGATATAAATTACCTGCCTACCATTTTTCTTCTCACACTGACACAGAGAGTACTCCATCTTTCTGTGTTATACCTTTGAGGATGCCGGTCACAGCTGCTGGCAAAACGTCAGGTACTACAATGCCAAGACCATGGTCATACAGCCCAGAAAATCTACAACAACTAAGGCTGTTAATGATTAGACATTTTGAAGGATGTTAATTCATAGGGTTGCCATAAGTCAGAAGTGACTTGACAGCACTTAACATAGACACACAGAACTGGTTCAGCAAGCTTCCATGGCAGAGTGGGGGCTCGAGCCTAGGTCTCCTACATCCTGTCCTGGCATTCTAACTACTACACTGAATTGTCTCTTCCAAGCCATGCTGTTCCACAAGACCGCAAAGGAACTGGCACTGTAAACAGATGCACACTGCAAATTATTATAAAATTCTCCCAATAAGTAATGGTACTCAAAACAGTTATTTTATTATGCATAATGTTTTTATTAATTGTCATTAAGTAAGCAAAAAGAAATCTTGGTATGTACACACTTTGCAAAACAGGCTAAATGAGATAATTGCCCAAACACTAAGTACTGACATTAGCTTGTGTCAACCAGATTATACTCTGGGTGATGCTATTTTGGTGTAGTGGTTAAGTGCGCAGACTCTAACCTGGGAGAACCGGATTTGATCCCCCACTTCTCCACTTGCAGCTGCTGGATGACCTCGGGCAAGCCATAGTTCTGTTAGAGTTGTTCTTGAAAGAGCAGTTCTCTCAGAGCTCTCTCAGCCCCACCTACCTCACAGGGTGTCTGTTGGGGGGAGGGGAAGGGAAAGGAGTTTGTAAGCCACTCTGAGACTCCAAGTGAAGGGCGGGATTTAAATCCAATCTCTTCTTCTCTTCTTCTGCTTCTTTATATTTCTCAAACCTCAAGTCAAGTAGATAAGCAACTTTCCAAAAGGTTAATTTTTAAATTATTTTCATTTATAGTCCACTTTTCTTATTAGGACTCAAGCTGGATTCAAGAAGAACACTTTTCATAATGCATGTGATTACTTTTTTCTGGGATACTAGCGAACAATCAAAAGTTAGCATAAATGGGAGTTTTCCTCCTGGTTTCAAGTCAAAGCTGAGTGAACCACATCTTCCAGAATTCATATGATTGTTGAGTATGAAGAACGAGAGGCTCAATTTTCTTTTATCCAACATAAGAACATCAGAATCAGCTTGCCTAATGACATCCATTTTTCACTTAAGCCAACACTGTGTGGTCAGCCATATGCCTTGGAAAGCTTCCTTAAAATCTGCCTCCATTCCTGAGGACTGGAAGGTAGCGAATGTCACTCCCATTTTTAAAAAGGTTCCAGAGGAGATCTGGGAAATTACAGGCCAGTCAGTCTGATGTCGATACTGGGTAAGCTGGTGGAAACTATTAAGGGGAAAAAAATTAGCAGGTACATTGATGAACAAAACCTATTGAGGAAGACTCAGCATGGGTTCTGTAAGGGAAGATCTTGTCTCACTAACCTGTTAGTGTTCTTTGAGGGAGTAAGCAAACATGGGGACAAGGGGGATCCAATAGATGTTGTTTACCTTGACTTCCAGAAAGCTTCTGATAAAGTTCCTCATCAAAAGCTCCTAAGTAAGCTCAATAGACATGGGATAAAAGGGCAAGTCCTTTTGTGGATCAAAAACTGGCTAATTAAAAGGAAACAGAGAGTGAGTATAAATGGGCAGTTTTCTCTGTGGAGGGAGGTAAGCAGTGGGGTACCGCAGGGATCAGTACTCGGTCCAATGCTTTTTAACTTGTTTATTAATGATTTGGAGTTGGGAGTTAGCAGTGAAGTGGCTAAATTTGCAGATGACACAAAGTTGTTCAGGGTAGTGAGAACCAGGGAAGATTGTGAGGCACTCCAAAGGGATCTGTTGAGGATGGGTGAGTGCATCAACATGGCAAATGGAGTTCAATGTGGCCAAGTGCAAAGTGATGCACCCTGGAGCCAAAAATCCTAACTATAAATACATGTTGATGGGGTCCAAACTGGTGGAGACTGACCAAGAGAAAGATCTTGGAGTCATAGTAGATAACTCAATGAAAATGTTGAGACAGTGTGAGACTGCCATGAAAAAGGCCAGTGCTATGCTGGGATTATTAGGAAGGGAATTGAAACCAAATCAGCCAGGCCTTTTTCCCACTCACATTGTGCCGGCGTTCTGCCTCCGTTTGTCCCGGCGCTGGGTGTCAATTTCACACCCTTTGCTGCGGCGCGCGTGTTAATCTGGGGCTTTGCGCCATTTTCTCCGCACCTTCAGTAAACCTTTTTTTTTAGGTTTACCGAAGGTGCGGAGAAAATGGTGCGAAGCCCCGGATTAACACACGCGCCACAGCAAAGGGTGTGAAATTGACACCCAGCGCCAGGACAAACAGAGGCAGAACGCCAGCACAATGTGAGTGGGAAAAAGGCCCCAGTATCATAATGCCTTTGTATAAATCGATGGTGCAACCTCATTTGGAGTACTGTGTACAGTTCTGGTTGCCACACCTCAAAAAAGATGATATAGCATTGGAAAAAGTGCAGAAAAGAGCAACTAGAATGATAA
Organism: Lepidodactylus listeri; assembly: GCA_029233225.1. NCBI lineage: Eukaryota > Metazoa > Chordata > Lepidosauria > Squamata > Gekkonidae > Lepidodactylus > Lepidodactylus listeri. Next base: position 25,296,806 of record JARCFY010000005.1, read on the forward strand.
TACGGTTGGAATACTTTCCCTATGAAGAAGGTTGAAGCGCTTGGAGAAACGACGGCTGAGGGGTGACATGACTGAGGTTTATAATGTTATGCATGGGATAGAGCAGGTAGAGAAAGAAGTCCTTTTTGCCCTTTCTCACAGTACAAGAACTCGTGGGCACTTAATGGAATTGCTGAGCAGACAGGTTAGAACAGATAAAAGGAAGTACTTCTTCACCCAAAGAGTGATTAACATGTGGAATTCACTGCCACAGGAGGTGGTGGGGGCTACAAGCATGGATGGATTCAAGAGGGAATTAGATAAGCATATGGAGCAGAGGTCCATCAGTGGCTATTAGCCACAAAGTATAGATAGGAACTCTCAGTCTGGGGCAAGTGATGCTCTATATTCTTGGTGCTTGAAGGGGGGCAACAGTGGGAGGGCTTCTAGGTCCAACCTACCTGAGGGACCGCCTTTTCACGTATGTACCCCGGAGAGCACTACGGTCTGGGGCCCAACATCCGCTGACTATGCCTGGCCCCAGAGAAGCCAGGCTCGCTACCATGAGGGGGAGGGCTTTTTCAGTGGCAGCCCCGACCTGGTGGAATGAGCTCCCAGAAGAGATCAGGGCCCTGCGGGACCTGGTACAGTTCCACAGGGCCTGTAAGATGGAGCTCTTCCACCAGGCATATGAATAGGGGCTGCTACCCTTGCCTTCCCCCCCCTTACCTCCATAGTACATCCACTAATGTCTGACCGCTGATTGTATCATCTGCCGCTAGGAAAATGGCACCAGTGTGATCAGACAGTCACCATCTGAGTTTTGAGTCTTGACTGTTGAGCACTTTAAATTGTTGTTGTTTTTAATGAAATGTTTTATATTACTGTTTTAAATATCTATTAAGTTTATTGAATCCTGGTGCACCAGGTCTTGTATACCACTCTGAGCCTGCGAATGTGGGGAGAGTGGCTTAGAAATTAATTAATTAAATAAATAAATAGTGTCCTGGCCCCACTGCTGGACCTCCTGAGGGCACCTGGTGTTTTTGGCCACTGTGTGACAGAATGTTGGCCTGATCCAACATTGGCTTCTCTTATGTTCTTATGATGCTCACTACAATGTACAGACAATATTTTTGAGTAGTGGTCATCAGTGGATCCAGTACCAGGAACTGGCCTCTACCCGCTGTGGCTAGGAATAGAGAGAGAGTCATACAACAGTTTCCTGATCCATAATGCAATCACTTATTAATTGTGCTATCAGAGGAAGACGTCCTTTGACACTAGCAGAATATAGCATCTTACAAAATAGAAGAGTTTTCCTTTAATTTTGCAAGAAATCTACAGAGGGAAATGCATGTGTCTACAATTAGTGTGCCATTCTTCCACTGCAAAGGCATAGCTTTGGGTATTTGGCATATCTACCATGTTCAGTAATTTGTTGCATTCATTATGTATGGGTTCCTTGGAGCTCGTATAGCAGGTCAGACTCTCCTGCTGTGTCAGTGTCAATGCAAGACTTATTAGGAGATTATCAGAAAAGCCTAACTTCTGGGTAAGTGTTTTATAAATGGAATGCTTTCTAGACTGAAGAAGAGACTGCTACATGGATTGTATTATTTCTTGAATGACCACAATACCTCTTTCCAGGGGTCATTTTGTAGAAAAAGAGGTGCAGGAGCTCGTTAGCATTTTTTTTTTTGCATATGCTACACCACCTGACATCACCGGAAGTATGTCAGAAAGCAAGAAAGAAAGGCGGGAGAGGGAGAGGGGGAGGACAGCTACTAATCCAAGCCTCAGAAATACCACTATTCTGGGAGGATACCTTAAGTGGTGGCTGAAAGCTTCAGGAGGCTGGTTGGAGGAACAAAGACCTTTCCAGGGGACGGGGTCATTTTGCTGCAGCCATGAAACAAGCAGGCATTCCCCCACCGGGGGGGGGGGCTGGTACCAACTCCCAGAGCTGAGCTCCCCCGAGCTCCTACTCGAAATGATCCCTGCCTCTTTCACATCTATCCTTGATTCATAATGCTTTTTCTTGTAAAAGAGTTTGCTGAGAGAGAGAATTCAACAGGCCATGGAAATTTTACTCATAAAGCTGCCCAAAAAGTAGGAAGCCAAAACGATAGTTTGAAAACCCTAAGTATATCCCAATCATCTTCATGTGTTGCCCCTTCAGATGTCCCTATGCTTTTCAGACCACTCTGCCTTATCATGGCCAGTCTCCCTCACAGAATCTAGAACATATGGAGCAGAGGAAAGTGCTAGGTATTGGCCAAGATCTTGCACAAGCTGAACTGTGCTGAGTCCATTTATGTTTCCACTTGCGTATCACTGGGTCCAACCCATTATAATCGCAACATAAAACCCATCATAGGAACATAAAAGCCTCATAGGAACATTTCATTATAAATCAGCACAGCAGATAAAACAAAAGGTACCTCTCCCTACCCACTTCCTAAAAACACACATTTACTCTTAGCATGCTAGAAACAGTGGGGAGGAAGGGGAGGCGAGAGGAAATGCTTTACTGGGGGAGGAAGGAAGTTGCTGATGTAAAGCAGAGATGAAATATTGCATGCAAGATGTAACGATTGCCTCCTCTCATTTTCTCCCCACTGTGAAAATGCATCAAAATGATGTCTGCTAATAGTTCTTGGAATACAAATTCCCTACATGAGCAGCCGTGGATCCCATTTAAGCAGCTGTAAATGCTTATTCGTTGAGTCTGGCTTCCCCGATTAACTCTACCCCTACTGGGCAAAACCTAGTTAAGCTAGATTCAGTTTAGGCTTCCCATCTGCTTTACAAATAAGGCTTCAGTGAACCTCTTTTAAGTACTCATGCAAAGTCACAAATGCCCTTTGGATTTCTGCCGGATGAATAATGTGGACATACTAACATATCTCTGCGGTGGAACACTCGTCAGCCTGTATTCCTAACAACAAGGCTACTTGTCTTTGCTTTAGAATACTCTAAATTGTAACACATCTATTTTGGTGGCTATAGTGTGGTGTGTAGTTACTCAAGAATAACTTCCATTGAACTAAGTGGAACTTATGTCAAAGAAAGGAATGAATTAATGTTCATGATTTTGTCTCTTTCTCAGTTTGTTTATGTCTTTGCTGTTGGTTTGGGTTCTCTTTATATGTTTCTTGTTTTATAAGATTCTGCTGTATGGTTTTGATATGTATTTTTACAGTATTTATATAAATAATGTACATTGTTTATACATGTAATATGCAGATGTGGCACACTGTTGATTGATTGACTCAGCATGTTCTTTATCAGAACAATGTGGCTCAATGAAATAGAAATACAGCCCCAAATTAATGAATTCTGGATTCAATTCACACAAGGGAGAAATTACATTAAAATGCGGGTTTTCAGGGCAGGACAGCAGGAATGACCTATTCATTGTTCTAGGGTATAGGGCGGGTATAAGGGGATAAACTTCGGATGAGATAGAATAGATTTATTGGGGGGAAATCTTTTCTACAAGAAGATCCTTCCTTCAAGTGGAAAATGTTAATAGTAGAGAACATACTGGATCAGGACTTCTTTCCACGTAGCACACAATTTTTCACTTGCAGTGAGTGCTAACATGAAGCTTTTAAATATAACATCTTCTGTCTGCGATCTGATGTGGTACAGCCTGACATATTACTTACAGATACTCCCTCCTCATTCTCTCAGGCAGGTAGATGAGACCTAAGCTGTTTGCTGTTGCTGTTGTTTATTTAGGTTATATTGAGACTATTGGGGGGGGGGGTGGCCATTGAGTCACAGCTGGCTTCTGGCAATCCCCATGGGGTTTTCAAGACAAGAGGCATTCAGAGGTGGTTTGCCATTACCTACCTCTGTGTAGCAACCCTGGACTTCCTTGATGGTGACCCATCCAAATACTAACCAGGGCTGACCATGATTAGCTTCTGACAAGATCAGGCTAGCCTGGGCTACCTCGGGTAGGGCAAGTTATGGTTTTACTGCATGTGGATATTTCCTTTTATGTGCTGCTGACTATGGATTAAGCTATTGCTGATCTACGATCCTAATAAAATTAAGTTTAAATGAGGAACTCTGTTATTGTTGTTATTAATTCAACAATCTCATTGCAAATGGCTTTTGGACTAAACCTGTTTAACCTTTCTCTTAAAACTTGTCTCGGTGGACTCTGGGGTTTATTGTGGGTATCTGAGGTAGGGGACACCAAACAGTGCAGTCCCAAGGACAGTTACACTGTTAGAAGCCAATGGACTTCAGTGGATTTGGTTGGGTTTCTTGGGCTGGTGTGTTCATCTTATGTATGCTCTGTTCAGATGGCAATGATCGCCACGCTTGCATTTATCTATACAGATTGGAAGTCACTATAGATACTTATGATGTATCAGGCTCGTATGTGCCTTTCTGCCATCGAATCGTTGGTCACTTCTGCTCTCCTCTGCGCATTCTTGTTCTCGACAATAGATGTGCCAATACCAATTATGCGAGAATGGCTTGTTATTTTCTGACCTTTCAAAAGGCCATATTACTTGAGTTATTTGTTTCTGCTGTGTATGCTCAGATGTTGTTTTGCAGGGGTAAGAACATGGACCTATTCTTGGTTTGGTAATTCATTTTTCCCCCTCCCTAAATCAAAGCTCATCAGGAAAATATTGACATTTTCGCTTCAGTGGAGATTATTAAATGTTACTCCAAGAGGCTATTCCATAACTTACTCATTCTAAGAGCTGTAGAATAAACCCCAGTCCATCTATTTATGTATGAAGAGAACCCCCAACAACACCCAGGTAAATGATATTCATTCCACTAAATAATGTCAATGAGGTAATTTTTTTAAAAAAATAAATAAGATACAGACTAATTAGAGAGCTGGAGTGGCATAATGGATGGAGTGTTGGATTTGGATTCTGGGAAACCCAAGTGTGAATCCCCACTCTGCCATGGAAGCTTGCTGGGTGACCTTGGGCCAGTCACATTCTCTCAGCCTGATTTACACCACAGGGTTGTTGTTAGAAAATGGAGGTGAGGAGAGTGATACTCTAAAACATTAAGAAGACAAGCAAGATATGAATAAATAAATACAAAATGTATACTTGTCCTTTGAACTGCTCAGAGTGGTTTTACATATGACTGCCCATCTACCCAGCTTACAATGTCAAACTCACCTCTAGTGTACAATCTTGGTAAAAGCTGTCACATTGAACAAAACTGAAGTGAATTTGAATGTTTATCCGGCAATTTAAAAAGCAGCCAAAATATTTTGAATAAGATTAGTGATATTTTCTCAAGGGAATCCTGAACTTAGCCTGATTTGGACTATAATTCAAAATCAGTTTGAGGGATCCTTGTAGGGCAAATCATGTAAGAGAGTTCAAGGAAGACAGCATCTTGAGAAGATTCGTTTGTGTGTTCACATTCCTTCTTCATAAACACCTTAAAGTCAAAGTGACAGCCTATAATTTGGAAATGAACGCTTTGTACTTTTGACACTTATCAGCACTTATGGCTTCATAGCTTCTTGGGCATAACTTTTCCACAGTTTTGCCACCTGGGACCACTAAACTGGAAATGGCAGAGAAATTATAAACAAAACACTGGAAACTGCAGAAATGGACAAACTGACTTTATTTTTAAAAGGACAACAGGAAGACAAGTTCCATAATACATGGTCTAGGTTTTATACCTGGCTAGAAGAACAGATGAAGACATGAACTCATTTATATTCTCCCTTGATACAATGAGTCATTCAATTTTTCAAAAAAACACACAAACAAACCTAACAGCAGACGTTATATGCTATATACTTTACTTGGTCAATTATTTTACTTAGGATACAAATTTACAATTTAAAAGCTAAAATAAGGAATTTTTGGAATAAAACATATTACGCTCCACTTTATTTTATCTATATGTATGCCTGTTTATGTTTTTTTATGTTTGTTCTGTATTTTCTGTCTTTGAAAAATAAAAAAAAAATACTATATAAAGAAGGAACATTATATTTGGCCTACTACTGCAGTGAGACAAAGACCATGAGACATTTGACAGCTATAAAGTGTTATCGCTATGAAAAATAATCCAGTTTTATAATCTGATTTGCAAAAATACTGAATGTCTAGATAAGGCAAAAATTAGCATATCCCCTTTAATTTACCATTGCGGGTCATTTCTGACAAAGTGAGAATTCCTCTTCCCTTCCTTTGTACCTCTCAGCCTTTGGAGTAAAAAAAAAAAATTGACATTGATGTCCATATGTTAATCCAATTCTTTGGCTTGTCATGCTCATGTTCTAACTCCGTGCAATTTCAAAAGCAGACAGACGCCTAAGAGGAAAATAGTTATATGACAGTAACGACAAGCGACACAAACTGTTTGACCCACAAGCGAGCACAAACCATTTACTACAGGGACCCTAGGGCTGGTTCTCTCCCATACCTTCTCCGGGACGGGCCGTTTGAAATTCAAACCTACGTAGAGATGTTAAAATGTTACATTTCTTGCTTGCTTGCTTGTTTGTATGTATGAAAAATTAAAGCACAAAGATGCCATTATGAACATTAGTTTGTGAAACCTCTCTCTTGATTCAGCAAGGGCTTAAAATCCAGACCAGGGCTATCTAGCGATGACATCATTTTTTATTAAATTGGATCCAGCCCACTGCAAAGAGAATGAGATTGCAGAAACAACCTTTGCTGCATTTTCTTTCCCACTGCGGTTCCTATGCATGCGGAAGAGGATTTGAGCATTTGAGCTGTGGACCTGTTTGCCCCAGCATTGATTCAGGTCAAATCTACATCTGACTTTCCCACTGGAATCATTCTAGTTTTAAAAAACCCTGTCTATACCTGTTTCTAGTTTCAAACCATACTTGTTCTAGTTTAAAAATCACAGTCTATATTTGTTAATTGCCCTCCTGTTGTCAAGCTAGCATTGCACGGCTTTAAACAGATCCTGTTGCTTAGTCTTCTTCAGACCCAGGGAGTGAAATTTGAAACCAGCATGAAATGAGCATAGGAAAAGACAGCAGTCAAACTACTTCAGAGGGGAGGTATAAATTGGGCCTCAAATAAGCCATAGAGCAATGAATGGAAGGTTGAAGAAAACGATCCAATGGGGATGGTGCAGGTGGAGGGCGTACAGTCAACCGTTGTCTCTTCTTGACAAGTTTTTCTCTCTTGCTGCTGACCCACCTGCCCTCCATTTGATATCACAGGACTAGCTTGGTTGCCATTTGTGGGGCCAAGAAGGAATTTCTTTGGTCCCCCCGATTGGCTGTGGGTGAGGGCTTTTTTTGCCTGCTTTGGGAAGTCAAGGGAGGCAGGATTTTAGATTAAATAGGCCAGGTCACTGACTGTTTAGGCCATAACTAGTTTGGCAGAGATAAGGCAGGTAGGGATGATCAACCAGCACCCTGAGTAGAGATGCCAGCCTCCAGGTGGGACCCAGGGAATCCCCTGGGATTACAGCTCATCTCCAGACTACAGAGATCAGTTCCCTGGAGAAAATGGAAGCCTTGGAGGTGGGCTTTATGGAATTGTATCCCAATGAGATCCCTGTCCTCCCCAGGCTCCACCCCCAAATCTTCAGGAGTTTCCCAACCTGGATCTGGGGGCAACCCTACCACATTCTGTCCCCGGCCAGTGGCCAGGGAGGACCTAGAAACCCCAACCCTGAGGCATCAGACATGACGAAGGGCATGCCTGGAATGTCCCATCACTGGACTACTGCTGGGATGGCAGTGGGAAGGACTGGCCCTTGGTGCTGAGCAACATCTTACCAAATGTGGTGGTGGCCTTGCAGAATCTCAGGTGAGGGGGATGGGGCTTGACACTCCTCAGCACATTATGCACAGGTGAGGATGAATAAGGCTGGCAGAAGCCACTGGCCATCTTTGAAGCCAGGGTGGACTTGTCAAAATAAAAGGCAGCCCTTTGGCACACTCTGTAGCACAACCCACCCCATTTAAATATTTAGCATATTTAAATATGATGTACAGCAGCTATTTTAAATAAACCTGTTAAAACCACACTGTGGACTGTGTCTTTATTCGGGGTCCTGGGTGTGAATACTGTTATATGTGGCTTGGGAGTGCTGCAAAATGAAGTTTCCTCTCCCTGATCTTGCACAAGGGCACCCACCTACCAAACAGGAGTTTACTGAAGAGCACTGTGTGTGATTTTTGATTATTCTGTCTTCCTACAGCAGGCATCTCACTGTGTTATTGGGGATCTCCCAGCCCTCAGAAATGGTGTTGGGAGGAGAACAGTGGAAAGCAGCAAGGATCTCTTATGGTGAGTGTAATCCATTTGTGATTCCATACATAAGTGCAACCGATTTATGGAAACCCCAGCAAAGGGCTTTTAGGCAGGTGAGAAGCAGGGGTGATTTATCATTGCCTTCTTCTGCAGAGTCTACCTTGGTGGTCTCTCATTCAAGTCCTGACCCTGCTTAGCTTCCAAGATCTGATGAGGCTGGTGTATACCATGCTGCCTTCCAGCCCTCCAGCTGTGATTTTTTAATCTGATTCATTGTTACCCGTGCATTAGAAGAACATCATAAGAAGACCATAAGAACATACAAAGAGCCCTGATGGATCAGACCAGTGGTCCATCTAGTCCACTATCATCCTGTTTTGCACAGCAGCCAACCAGTTTACCTGGAGGTCCAACAACAGGGCATAGAGGCCAAGGCCTTCTCCTGATATTGCCTCCTGTCTCTGGGATTCAGAGGTTTAGTGTCTCTGAATGGGGAGGTTCCCCTCAGCCACCATGACTAGTAGCCACTGATAGACCTCTCCCGCATGAATCTATCTAATCCCATTTTAAAGCTGTTCATTCCTGCGGCCATCACTACATCTTCTGGCAGTGAATTCCATATTTTAATCACTCTCTGTGTAATCGCATCCATCAACCCTTTTATGGGGGAGGGGGGATTTTACTGCAGCCAGGAAAACAATTTCAGATTTCCGGGGGGGGGGGGGGGATTGCTCAGGGAAGAAAGACAAAAGGTGCCCTGGGCATACTCAAGATTAACTTTACCCTCCCATATTTTGTATATTTTTAATAATCTCTTTACTTATTAGGCTTATTTTTTTATTAATATCTGGTTTTTCTCCCTGATTGAGGACTCAAAGCACATCATTCCTCCCCCTCCTCTTAATCCTCAGCACAATAGCCTCGTGAGGGTTGGTTAGGCTGAAAGATTGTGATGGGCCAAAGGTCACCTGGCAGGCTTCCATGGCTGAGCAAAGGAGGGATTGAAACCTGGTCATCCCAGGTCCTAGTCCAACACTCTAATCATAGTACCACGCCAGCCGTCAATCTTCCTAGTACCTATTACAATGTTATCAACAGTATCTTCGGGACCACATCCCCTGGTATACATCCCCTGGTATACCACCAGGTTCAAACCCAAAGTTTTCTCCTTCTTACCCCGCATCTCAGAACTAGCTAAAACTGGGGATTCCAAAAATATGGGGTAAGAAGGAGAAAACTTTGGGTTTGTGCCTGGTAAGCAAAAATCTACAGCGGAAAATTTCATATAACATGCATTTTTGAAAACATCAATGCAGGGAATTTCACTACTTCAGAAATGGTCACAGTGTAGTCTGTCCCCTTTATTTCTGCTTCTACCTTTTCCAGTGTGGGGAATAGCCATCAGTACAATAAACATGACAGCTTCCAAGGGCTGTATTTAGGTCAAATCTACATCTGACTTTCCCGCTGGAATCATTCTAGTTTCAAAAAAAAAAAACCATCTATACTTGTTTCTAGTTTCCAACCATACTTGTTCTAGTTTAAAAATTACTGTTTACATTTGTTAATTGCCGTCCTGTGGTGAAGCTAGCATTATACTGCTTTAAATAAATCCTGTTGCTTAGTCCTCTTCAGAGCCAGGGAGTGAAATTTGAAACCAGTGTGAAATGGGCGTAGGAAAAGACAGCAGTCAAACTACTTCAGAGAGGAGGTGTAAATTGGGCCTAAGTTGTTTGAAGTTTATTGTATGGCCACATTTTTATCCTACCACATTTTATCCTGCTCTTTCTTGGAGCTGCTCAGGACAATGCTCAGGATCTTCCTTTTTTTCCATTTTATCTTCACAACCACTCTACGAGACAGGTTATACTGAGAGTGATTGATCTAAGGTCGTGCAGGGAGTTTTCAAGGAGTTCAACATGGGTTTCCCTAATTCTAGACCAACACTCTAAACCTTTATACTACATGGCAATTGTCAGTGATGTATTGTTACGGCAAAAAAAGAAACACAAGTACCTCATGCTTCCTCTTCTCTGATATCACAGCGCCCTCACATTAGGGCTGCACAAACTCTCAGTGCAATGGCCATTTCTACATCTGGTGTAGGTATGTTAGATTTCAGATGAGAGACCAATGAAAGGTAACAGGAAGTGCAGTGCAATTGGGCTTCCTGTCTCCTCTACACCAGTGCCATGTCTGTAGCCACTTTCCATCACAATATTTTTAGTATGGTAGCCCCTTATGTTATTAATCAAGATCTATGTTCACTGAATACAGCAGTGCCTATAATTGTAAAATATGTGCAGAATCTTTTAAGGGAAATTGTATGCCATCCAACACATCTAGATTTAGAGAACCTCTGTTTGTCTCGCAAGCGATTGGTGCTGTCAATCTTAGCTTTGGAAAAAAGGTGACATATCCTTCAGGAACATGCATAATAGGCCCAGAGAGCATGAAACAGCATAGCTTTTTAGGCACATAAATTACTTGGGCTTGGTAAATCATTTGTGTTCTGACAATTCAAATCCTTAGCCTAACAAGGATGCCTTTGTTTTCTCACTAGCACATGCAATAAACCCTGCCAGACAAAAAAAAAAGGAGCAAGGATGAAACACTCAAAGCATATATTACTTGAAGAAGCATAGAAATAACAATGAATGAACAGCTGCAGAAGAAATGCAAAATATGGACCATTTACCCAGAAGTATTCATAATAACTGAGGGTGGAAACGCCCTGCATGGGACGGCTACTGCAAATGGCACCCTCATTCAGTTCTCTCATGTTTCTGTAATGTGTAGTAATACAATATGCCTTGCCTGCCAACCAATGATATGTAGAGGCAGCAGAGAAACAAATATATCAAAAAACATTGACCTGGGTAAATGTTACTAAACACTGACACATTTTTATCCCACCTTTGCTCTGAGGAGCTCAAGGTGCCACCCATTGTTTATCCTCACAACAACCCCCTTGAAGCAGATTAGGCTGAGAGAGCGAGGGACTGGTCCATGGTCACCTGGTGAGCTTTCATGCCAGAAGAAGAGAGGAAATTGGATTTATATCCCACCCTTCACCAGCCAAAGGAGTCTCAGAGTGGTTTACAATCTCCTTTCCCATCCCATCCCCACAGCAGACACCCTGTGAGGTAGGTGGGGCTGAGAGAGCTCTCTCGAGAACTGTCCTTGAGAGAACAGCTCCAGCAGAACTTGTAACTGACCCAAGGTCACACCAGCAGCTGCATGTGGAGAATTGGGGAATCAAACCCAGTTCTCCCAGATTAGAGTCTGCACCCCCTAACCACTACACCAAATTGGCTCCTCTTTCAGCTTAAAAGTGAAACAAGGGAAAAATTGGCACAAAAGCTCTCTCAGAAAACCCTGGGGGAAAGTGACCAGAAAGTGAACTGAGTGCTGAAGGGAGGAAAATCAATGCAGAATGACAAAGAAAACCCAACAGACATGCACGGTGAAAGTGAGGGAAAACACCCATGCATAATAGGCCCGGTACATGTATCATGATTCATGTAGAATAGCTTCAGGGCTTGCCTGTTTGTTTCAAAGTTCAGCTCAGGGTGCTGGTTATGATGTATGAAGCTCATCATGATCTGAGATGTTCATTGCTGAAGAGCTGCTTTCCCCTGTATGGACCCAGAGTCACTCACTTCTGTCTTCTGGGCAGCTTTTGTGGACTGTGTCTTCCACTCAGCAGATCTGGGCCTCCTCTTCAAGGTTTATTGGCTATGGCTGTTATCTGGAATGGCCTGCCCCCAATGAATGTGCTTTCAAAGACAACCATGCTCTTTAGAATATCTTTTGCAGTAGATGTTTATCTCACTGCATGCTAAGTATTTTTGTTGTTTTTACTAATCCATTTTATTGATTCATTTCCATGGAGATTTTTATTCAGATATATTATGTTAGGATGTGGATTTGTGGGGGCAAGGAGGGTGAACCAGGTAACAGTTAATACACTTCTGATACTGAGACCATGCAGGAAAGAAGGGCAGACAATACCCAAGGCTGACCAGTAGGACCATCCCAGCCAGATAGCTGGGGGAAGGTGGAGGGATTGAGAAGTTAACACTCCATCCCACCTCCAGCTATGTAGAAGGAGATGCTCATGTGAATACCATTTCCTTGTAAATGTTTTGCCTGTTTCAAAATGCTCCTTTAATCTTTGCCATCTCTCTGCTCTCTGTGAGGATCTGGTTCATGAGCAAGAGTTTATTTCTGCTTGATATTTTCAGTTTGGGGACTTTCACGCTTTCCTCTCATTTATCTCTGACAAGTGAAGCACTTATGAGTCGAAACCTCTTGTTTCTTTGCAAGAAGGTCTCATTTCCAAATCAAAAAGGCTACATTTAACACACCAATGCAATCCATCCCAGAAAGCTAGACTGTCCCCATTCATAAATTGCTAGTAGAAGCCCACAGTCTAAGCCCTTTGTTACCCATTGGTAATTCTCTCTTTTGCAGTGAAGGTCACCTTTTTTTTAAAGCCTTTTTTTTTTCAAATGTTGTCTACCGAAGTCCTTGCCTTTCCTGGCATGAAGTTAACACTGTGTCTTAAAGAAAGGAAGGGGGGAAATCCAGCCATATGTCTTGCTGACCCTTTGGTGCAAATAAAACCTTCAAAACTTCAAGCTATCACCGTCATTTTGAAGACCAGAGTGGTTGTCACTTTTTTCCTCAAGTACCTGGGCAAGTCACCGTGCTTTGTAGTTTTGTAATGTTGACATTTCTGGCGTTACAATATTGACTCCAGCAATGCCTTGACAGATCACTAAAATTCATTTTGTGAGATATATTGGCAGTCTAAGTAGGTTCTTTCTTTTTTCACTTGAATAGACTTTTCAGTGGTGGTAACTCAATCTTGAAGGATCTGACAGTTCTCCTGCAAAGTCTTTTCTGTGTAGAGTCCCAACACTGCTTCTTCTTTTTTTTTTAATACACTAGTGGTTTCATGTTGTTCCTGTGCAGTATTATATTTTTTAATGTTTGTGCTTGTCTTTTTTTTTAAGGAAAGGGTCAATGACCCAATTTTGAGGAAACTCACAGTAAACTCCTAAACAGAGTTACACACCCATCTGAGTCCATTTAGAAGAGAAGATGAAGAGACTGGATTTATACCCCACCCTTCACTACCCAAAGAAGTCTCAGAGCAGCTTACAATCTCCTTTCCCTTCCCCTCCCCTCAACAAACACCCTGTGAGGTGAGACACAACAAGAGGAGATCAGAAGAGTAGTCCATCTGGTCCAGTACTCTGTTGACCAATAGGGTTACTATCTCTGGGCTGAGAAATACCTGGAGATTCTGGTGGCGGAGCCTGGGAAGGCCAGGGTTTGGGGAGGAGAGGGACCTCAGTGGGGTATAATTCCAAAGAGTTCATCTTCCAAAGGAGTCATGTTCTCCAGCAAAACTGATCTCTGTAACCTGGATACCAGTTGTAATACTGGGAGATCTCCAGCCACCACCTGGAGACTGTCCTGGAGGTCCAACAAACAGGACTCACAGGTCAAAACCATCCTCCTGGTGACAAAAGTTTAATGCTTCTGGATGTGGAGGTTCCCATTAGTTACCATAGCTAGTAATCAATGATAGCCCTATCCTCCCTGATTCTGTCTAATCCTCTTTTAAAACCACATGTGCCAGTGGCCATCACTATGTTCATTGGCAGTGGATTTTTTGAGTAAGGACTTTCATTTTGTCCATCCTGATTCTATTACCCATCATCTTCATTAGAGGCTCCAAAGTTCTTGCAAATGCTGCTTAGAATGGCACTGTTAATTGTTTATCAGACTTCTTCTGGGCAGGAGTACTTGCGTTAAGAAAAGAAAATGTTATAAGAACCTAAAACCCTGGGATACAGTAGAATATAAAGTGAACCTCCCTCCATTTCCCAAAAGCCTGGCACAATAATAAAGGCCTAAGTCTGGTGTGACGGACTGCACTTTTAAAAACTTAAAAGTACTGTGTAAACAGATAAAGAACTCTGAAGGGTTAACAGAGCCAGAGAGCCTTGAGTGGCAGGCTGTTCCAAGGTATCTGATTGGTTAGCATCAGCTGAGCAGAGAAAAACTTCTGAACTGGATGCTGGATAGCTCTGAAGAGTGCAGAGATCCCTGGTCTGGTGTGGTTAGAAACTGCCTTTGGAGACAAGGGTCAGTTAAAAACTCAAGATGAAAATTGATGTTTCAAGATAAGGGGTTTGAGTACAGGAAAGAGTGTATCAGCTTACTGGAAACCAAAAGAGTCAGAGAATACTCAAAGAAAGTATACTTAAGTGTTTGGGGAAAACTTTGGAACAAAAGCCTCTCAACATAAAGATTTAAGTCACTGTGAAGAGCTTAAAAAATTCTCATTAGCCTGAAACATAGGAACTAAAATCTGTGCATGAACTGATTGTATCTGAGAGTTATTGATACTGATTTACCTCTGAAATTTTACTTTTGATTTCACCTGACCTTTTCCCTCTGTTTTAAATAAAATATTTTGTCATTTTGAAATATAAAAATGTCTTGAGTGTCATTTAAGTTAAAGGGGTCTCCCAATCCTTTCCTCAGGTTCCTGGGCTGAGCAAACAGACAAAATATGATACTGTGACAGGGTGGGACAGTCAGAGTTCTTCAGGAAAGAAGAAAACAGATAACTAGGGTGGCTCAGTCAGAGAGGGAAAGGAAAACAGAGGGAAAATCTTGCTTCTGAGGGAGGGGAGTGGAAGGGGGGCATCATATCTTGTTTATAAAAAGGAAGCCATGTCATAACTTGGTGGGACACTGAAAACAAGCTTTAGATTCCAAATGTAACACATTTTGATTTTTTTTCCAGTTTATCTGGAAGACAGATGGGATTTAAATACATAAATTGGGTAAGGGACAGCTGCCCCCTGCAGGCCTGCAAGCTGCCAGTACATCCCTGTCACTGGCCCAGGAGGCCTACCTGGCTTTGTGCTGCTGGCCCCCAGCTCTAGTCCCAGCAGCTTCCCCAGAGCAAGTAAGTGCAGGGACAAAAAAGTGACCCCAGACAAACAAATATCATTGAAAGAGTAGAGACAAGCATATAAGAGAAATAAAGTTCTGGTCCCAATATAAATAAAACAAATTTCCCCACAAACATGTCCATTAAACCTCATTCCTTGTTTCTTCTTCTTCTTTTTAGACCATGTTGGTTTATACCTTAAGAATTTAAGAGAAGCCAGTGTTGGATCAAGCCAATGGCCCATTCAGTCCAACACTCTGTCACACAGTGGCCAAAAACACCAGGTGCCATCAGGAGGTCCACCAGTGGGGCCAAGACACTAAAAGCCCTCCCACTGTTGCCCCTCCCTCCCCCCTAAGCACTAAGAATACAGTGCATCACTTGCCCCAGACTGAGAGATTCTATCTATATGTTGTGGATAATAGTCACTGATGGGCCTCTGCTCCATATGTTTATCTAATTCCCTCTTGAAGCTGTCCACGCTTGTAGCCACCATCACCTCCTGTGGCAATGAATTCCATGTGTTGATAATGCTTGGGGTGAAGAAGTACTTCCTTGTATCTGTTCTAATTTTCTGTTTAAATTTATCTGTTTAAAGTTCCAGCTGAAGCAGTGCACATTTTTGTCACCATTGCAAGACTTTTTGTTTTAAATTCAAGGTCACTGTGTACTATTGTGTTCTTGAAATATCCCAGGCAGCATTGTGGAATCATACTGTGTACTGTATATGGACATAGAATCTCTCTCCAGAAGATCGCAAATGGAATACGGTTGTCACATTTACATGCTTCTTTGGGGACTTGCACTGGTTTTATAATACGATGACCTTTGATCTCCACATTTTGTGCCGGCTGGAAGAGCAGGAAAGTGGCCAGCAAAAGCTCCTGAAATGAAGGCCAAGAATTGCTCCACTGCACTGACTATTGTTGTCATCCATTACCATTGTAATCCAATGCAGAGTCACTCCAAGGCTAAGCTCACTGAAATCAACGGGTTTAGACTGGAGTGACACTACATAAGAAAGCACTGCAGATTGTTTATGCGATCAGCTAACTGTTATGAGTTCAGAACGTGTCCCCTGGTAAAATTAGAATGAGTACACTGTTGACAGACATGAAGAAAGGGGTGATATTTCCTGTATTTACTGTTTATTCTGGGGTTACTCGTCTCTTAGCACTTTTTACAGAATAGGATCCTTTTGCTTTATGTTGAGGCTGCTTGAATAACACACTGTGTATTCTCTTTTGCTAAACTGCAATGTGTTTCCTAGCAACCTCATATTGGGAAACTTAAAACAAAAATAAGGGCATAATGGAGGCAATCTAAATTTGGATCTGGCAATCTAAATTTGATTGGTGTTTTTTTCCTCTACTATTTCAAAGACTTAGTATAAAAGTTGGATGCTGGTGTTTACTGAAACATTCGTTAATCTTATAATCATGAAATATGGAAAATCCATTATTTTGGGCAAGCCAGAGAGAGCCAGTTTGGTGTAGCGGTTAAGTGCGCGGACTCTAATCTGGGAGAACCGGGTTTGATTCCCCACTCCTCCACTTGCACCTGGCTGGATGACCTTGGGCAAGCCATAGCTCTGTACCAGCTGTTTCCTCAAGGACAGCTTGGGAAAGAGCTCTCTCAGCCTCACCTACCTCACAGGGTGTCTGTTGTGGGGAGGGGAAGGGAAAAGAGTTTGTAAGCCGCTCTGAGACTCCCTTGGGGAGTGGAGGGCAGGGTATAAATCCAATTTTTTCTTCTCTTCTTCTTCTTCTTATCAAGGAACATGGAGCTACTAAGTACTAAGAATATTTGAAATGGTACCCATGAAACTTCTCTTGTCTGAGGGGAAGAAATCTAACTTCACTGAAAATTCCTCAGATATTTGGTTCTAGGAAAGAACCTTTTGGATTTGCATTGAGCATGATTTTATGGATGCTTCTGTGACAATCTGTTATATTTTTATTCCATCCTTATTCCAAAGAGTTTAACACACATTTATCTCCCCCTTCTAGGTAAAGTAGGGTAAGTCAAGAGAGCACAAGTGGCCCAAGATCACCCAGATGCCACCATATTGTGTCTACCCAAATATCTATGACAGAAGTTCCTGGTCAGGCAATATATCCGAGGAAACTGTAGGCAAGCTAGAACAGTTTTCACATCTTTTATTGTTTTATTTGTTTCTCAAATTTAAAACTTAGCCAAGGATTCCAACACAGCAAAGAACAAAATCTGTCCTTCAAAGTAAATTACTGAAATGTGCTCTACAAATTATGCAATCTATAAAGGCAGAGGAAAAATCCTGTGGTAAAACAAACAAACAAACAAACAGATGAAATTCCACTACACACAAAACCATATCTTAGGCTCCTATCAGAACTTCTCCCCCATCACCTTCCCACTGAAGACTCTTCTTGTTATGGGTCTTTTTTCATATTTACCATTTTCATTATCATTATCCCTAATTTTATTAAATACCACCTTTATCATGGATACATTATGCACAATTTCCCCCTCCGTTTATACAGAAATATGCACACACACACAAACATGCACGCATACAACAAAACCCCATTATAACTGTGCATGGAGAAAAATCATCATGAAGTAATAGGAAAAAAACAGACTCAGAGGTTCTGTTTGCACAATGGAGAAACAAAGTAGAAATAAGGACTTCCAAGTGAAAATGGTGAGGTTGCAAAATTAGGTAGCATTCATACTGAAAACACACATACACACTTCTACACACAGTTCCTTTGTTATGGTTCCCGCCTTGTGGAATGGCGTGCCGAAGGAGGTCAGGAAGGCTCCCGGTCTCCTGGCCTTCTGCAAACTACGCAGAACTGAATTATTCCAAAGGGCTTCTCTACACAGGTAATAGTGCTATGCCGTACAAAATGGTCCACAAACTTGCCTGGATAAATGATTGGGATTAAGGGTGTGCAAAAAAACCAAAACCAATATTTTTCGGTTTCAGATCTATTGGACCCAGAAAAAATTCAGTATTTCCGAAAAATCCTAGATCCCAACATCGGTATGGTATTTCGAAATGGGATATTTTGGAAATCCTGGATTCTTCCAGGTCTAATAGAACTGAGAAGAAAAATACTGATTAATAATAAAAAGTCCACCTGTCCCGGGGGCTGCCTTGGCTTCTCCTGCAGCGCAGTTTAAACCATGTGCCAGGAGAAGCTGTATGTGGTGAGGAGGTCTATCCCTGCTGCATGCAGGCTTCTCCTGTGGCATGGTTGAAATCTTGCTGCAGGAGAAGCTGGTTTCAGCTACAAACCAAGCTGCAAGAGGAGCCAGACCCAGCCAAAGTGGCATGTAGCTCTCAGCTCCCACTGCCCTCCTGTTCCCAAATAAAAGCCAGAAAAAAAATCAGCTTTATTTGGGCTCAGCTATACTGGTAGCTGATCAGATTCTTTTATCTGTATTTGGCTTAAATAGTATCCGGGAAATACTGGTAAGGTATCTTTCAGGGGTTTTTTTTCCAGCTTGGTATATGCTGAATGCATACCCCTAATTGGGACTGTACTGTACTGTACTGTGCATAGCTTATTGTAGTAGGATCCTATTGTGTAAACTCTGTGCTGCTTAGTGTATCCAGTTAATACTTATGCTATGCTTCAGTTCTTTTTGTTGGTTCCAGACTTCTAAAACCTGTGTATTGTTTATTGAATGTCCCATTTTGTTGATTGTACTGACTCACTATGTGTAATCTGCCTTAAGTCCCTGTGAGGAAGGCAGACTATAAATAACATAAATAAATGTGTGTGCACACAAACATATTTACTTCATGTATAGTCTGCCTTTCTCACAGACACTCAGGATTAATCAGGATAAAGAAGAAGAAGAAGAGAAGAAGAGATTGGATTTATATCCCGCCCTTCACTCACTTAAGAGTCTCAGAGCAGCTTACAAACTCCTTTCCCCTCCCCTCCCCACAACAGACACCCTGTGAGGTAGGTGGGGCTGAGAGAGCTCTTTCCCAAGCTGTCCTTGAGGGAACAGCTGGTACAGAGCTATGGCTTGCCCAAGGTCATCCAGCCAGGTGCAAGTGGAGGAGTGGGGAATCAAACCCAGCACATAGCAGCTACCTTGATCTTGAATTTTGTTGTGGAAGAATGGGAACCTGTGACGGGCTGCACTATTAAGAAGCTTAGACATGCGGTACAAACAGCTAAAGACTGTGAAGGGTTAATTCTTCACCTAAACAGAGGACCTTGAGTGACAGGCAGCTCCAAGCTATTTGATTGGTTAGCATTGAACTGAGCAGAGAAAAATTTCTGAACTGTATGCTGAGGAGAATTTGGTCTGATTTCAGCCCTAGAGGAGAAAAGTCCAGTACTGACAGTTTTGGAATTTAATCCTGACTGAGAGCAGTTTAACACAGACAGGAGAACTGGGGAAAGTTGGCAAAAACAAGTGGGTAGTTAGATGGAAACTCCCATTTGGGCCAAGGAAAGGAAAGAACTTCTAGAGAGAGAGAAGGGATTTTCCTTACCAGGTCTAAACAGGGTGATAACTCTGAAGAGTGCAGAGATTCCTGGTCCAGTCAGGTTACAAACTGTCTTTAGAGACCTTAAGAGTCAGTTAAAAATGCAATATGAATACTGGTGTTTCAAGAGAAGGGGTTTGGGTACTGGAAAGAGTGTACCACCCTTCTAGAAACCAAAAGAGTCAGAGAATACTCAAAGAAAGTGTATTGAAGAGTTTGGGGAAAACACTGGAACAAAAGTCTCTCGACACAAAGATTTAAGTCACTGTGAAAAGCTTAAGAACTCTCATTAGCCTGAAACATAAGAAATAAAGTCTGTGCATGTACTGATTTCACTACAGAGTTATTTATATTAAATTCACCTGACCTTTCCCCTCTTTGTTGAATAAAATATTTTGTTAATTTGAAATATAAAAACTTCTAGATTGCCATTTTCAGTGGTTTATGTTAAAGAGGGCTCCCCTTCCTTCCCTCAGGTTCCTGGGGTGAGCAAACTGCTAAAATATTATACTGTGACAGGGTGGGGCAGCCAGAATTCTTTAGGAAAAAGAAAATGGATAACTAGAGTGGCTCAGTCACAAAGGGGCAAGAAAAACTGAGGGAAAACCTTGCCTCTGAGGGAGAAAAGTGGATGGGGGTGTCATAGAGCCCTTCAGGGCAACAGCATCCTCAACCAGTCTGGAGATAAAAAGATACCTGAATAGGTGAGTCTTTTTTTGAGCACAGTCTCATAACTGGTACTGAAAAACCAAGAAGAAACCAAGTGTATCAGGAGATAGCTACTTCAGTTCAAATATTCTTGAGTCTCAAGAGGTGACATTTTTATCCTACTGTTCCTTCAAGAAGTTTGTGGCAGGACAGTTCTCCCCTCTTTGGTTTTATTCCTAAAACATTGAGGTAGATTAGGCTGAGAGAGAGAGACTGATGTTGCCCATTGAACTTTGTATCTGATTGGGGAAAACTCAAGCCTTTCATTCCTAGTCCTGTAATAACTACTGCACAACATCAGCTTGGAATTTCTCTATCAAACAAAATGAAATCAAGTTGAAACAGAGTTCAAATTCCCCCAAAGAGGAAAAGAAATGGATTATTGGATTTCAGGAAGAAACTGAGTCAAGAGGAATTAAGATAATTCCTCTCAACAATGCTAGTTGCATATATATATCTCACCCCCTAACTGCATAACTTCACTCTCTTCTTTAGACAGGGAAGGGCAGCACAGACCAGACCTATGAGCGAATGGGCCTGGGGTATATACGTCAAGGCCTTCTGTCATCCAGTACCATCTGATTGTGACAGAAGATTCACATTCACCTGTTCCTTCACCATGCAAAAACCACAGACGATTGAGTCAGTGTAAAACCCGTGATGGATTGCAATGCAAAAGACAGGATGAGAAAGGTCTTCTGATTGAGCACGTTCCTGCAGACAACTCTAGCATTTTCATCTCTGACTTTCCGAGCTTCTAAGATGGGTGAAAGAAAATCATTTAAAGATGTTGCCGTGGGATATAAATCATGTTCTTTCCTTTCCTCTCTTTCTCCCCCTCCCCTTTAAATTACTCCAGGGAAACAATCTTTACAAGCATTGTTTGGGAAGTAAGCCTTTATTTCTCTCTCTTCTGCCTTTCCCTGGTTCATTTCTCTCCAGCCTCCCTCTCCACTTGTCAAGAGATCACATCACGACGCAGTAATCTTGTTCTCCTACTTTCTTCACTTCGGCTTGGACTTCTTGCGCTCAGAGCTGTTTGACTTTGACAGCTCGCATTTGGTGCATTTTAATAAGGCACAGGCAGTAAAACATCTGTCCAAATTATCTCCTGGATATGCAGGAGCTGCATAAAGGTTTGCATGGTGTCAGAAACGATTAAAAGAAGTTAGTCGGGCGCTTTGCACATATCTACAATTCAGCCCTTGATTAGCTTAGGCTTCGTGCAAAAAAGGGTAAGTTTCAAAGTGGGATATGTTTGGGGTGATCAGCTATGAAGAATGGACAGTGTTCTTTTTCCTCCTGGTTTCCCCCTCCCTGGATGTAACCCAATACATTTTAATAAGTGACACTTGCCAACTAATTACTATTACCTCCCATTTCCTTTGCATATAATATACATTAGTAGTAGTAGTAGTAGCAGCAGCAGGAGCAGCAGCAGCAGTAGTAGATTGGATTTATACCCCGCCCTTCATTTGGAGTTTCAGAGTGGCTTACAATTTCCTTTCCTCTCCCTTCCCCACAACAGACTTCCCTTCCCCTGTGAGTTAGGTGGGGCTGAGAGGGCTCTTTTGAGAGCTGCTCTTGAGAGAACAGCTCTGAGAGAACTTGTGACTGACCTAAGGTCATGCCAGCAGCTGCACATGAAGGAATGGGGAATCAAACCTGGTTCTCCCAGATTAGAATTCACACTCTTAACCACTACACCAAACTGGCTCTTAACCACATGGATTATGCTGCAGTTTACACCCACCCTGACTCCTTCCTCCAATTCAGTAACCAGTATTTGTGTGCAAGCATAACATTACAGCAGCGGTTGCTACAGGTTCCTCCCACGCCTACTTTCAGAATGATTCCAGCTGAGCTTTGTCCAACTCTCATTATAGAATGGACAGCTATGCACCCCAGTGACTGCACACTGTAAGGAGGGGGCATGGCTGTATGGTAGAACATCTGCTTTGTATGCTGAAGGTCCCAGCTTCAATCCCTGGTATCTCCAGCTTCAAGGACCAGGTAGTAGGTAGTATGAATGACCTCTGCTCAAGGCCCTAGAGAACTGCTGCCAATTAGAGCAGACAGTTCTGACCTCATTTGTTTATTTGTTTAAAACAGTCTCGGCCTCCTGATTTCTTGGTTGCAGTCTCCCTTTTGGTTGATGATGAAGCCAAGGAATAGGAACTCTAACAATTTCGATTTCTTCAGTGTCAGCCTTGAGGTTTTGTAACTCCTCAGTAGTCACTACTTTTGTCTTCTTGATGTCCAGCTGTAATCTTGCTTTGGCACGTTCTGCTTTAACCTTCTCCAGTATTTGTTTCAAGTCTTCACTGTTTTCTGCCAGAGGTATTATCTGCATATCTCAGATTGTTAATGTCCCTTCCACATGGCCAAAAGCTTTGGTGTAATCTATGAAACACAAGCGGATTTCCAAAGTCCAAAGTCCAACAGCAAGTATTCCGGCCACACGAGACATAATGCAGAAAAAAAAGGATGCGCCAAAGGGTAGGTGTCCACAACTGTCTGACCAAAAGGTATGAACTAGAATGAATGATCTTCCTTTATGCCAGACTGCCAGCAGCTGGCCTGATTCTGGTTGACCAATCAGGTGTGTTGCCAAGAATTCGCTCCACTGTTTTACCAAACCCATGATGGAACAGTAATTCCCCTCTACATTGCATTTCACTTTCTTCAATTGCCCGGTTTTATGGAAGCTTCCACACTATATGCCAGTTTGACTTCTTTTGATCTCTCGGTTTTATGGTACTGTCTGCATAGATTTATGGCCGATTTATGGCCATTCGGGGTGACTCTGCGGTCAGTATGGTGTTGGCCTGAGCATTTGAATGTGGTTTTGAGCGGCATTTTTTTTCTGCTCCAGTGTGGGTTTGGTAAAACAATTGTGTGAACGCTAGATGCAGGATGGACCATTGTGACATTAGTTTCCTAGAGAGAAGTCAGAGAGAAGAGTGCTATAATTTTACTAGGCCTAAAGCCTGAACCAGTTTTGAAAAGGCAAGAAATGGTTAGAGAACAGCTAGAGAAATGGCCAGTTTCTTGACACAAAATTTGCATTATAGCCCCTGACTGCTTGTGCTACATTTCACCTGACTCTTAGAGCAACTCTGTTTCTTCTGTATTTGTCATTTTCAGAGTAAAACATGTTGTAATTTTCTGACTGAAAATGTCCTAATCCAGTTGACCTTAGTTTGCTCACTCCAAGGATTGTAATGTTTAAATGTTCCATTTCTTGTTTTACAATTGGAATTTACTTGGAGTCATACCTTGCACATTCCATGTTCCTATTTTATTTGTCAAACAGCTTTAGAATTTCCTTTTGCATCCATTCATGTCAACAACTGAACATCCTTTCAGCTGAAGAGGAGGAGGAAGAGGAGGGGTGCTGTATAATGGAGTGAGCTCCCATCTCTGATCCCAGATCCTGCTAACCTAGCAGTTTGAAAGCAAGAAATTGCAAGTAGATAAATAGGTACCACTTCAGTGGGAAGGTAACAGCATTCTGTGTGCCTCAGTGTCTAGTCATGCTGGCCACATGACTATGGAAATGTCTTTGGACAGCGCTGGCTCTTTGGCTTGGAAACGGAGATGAGCACCACATCCCTAGAGTCGTATCTGACTGGCTTTCAAGCAAGGAAAACCTTTACCTTTACCTTCACTCATAGTCTCAGAGTGGCTTACAAACTTCTTTCCCTTCCCCTCTCCACAACAGACACCCTGTGAGGTATGTGGAGCTGAGAGAGCTCTTTTGAGAACTGGTCTTTCAAGAACAGCTCTGACAGAACTATGGCTTGCCCAGTGTCATCCAGCATCTGCATGTGGAGGAGCATCTGCATGTGGAGAGTCCACATACTTAACCACTACACTAAGCTTTAGTCCAGTTGCATCATTAAGAAACGTGCTATGCATCTTCAGCTCTTCCCCAGGAGTTGATCGAGTACTATCCAGCCTGGGGACTCCGTCTTCCAACACCACATCTATTTTTTGTTTTGTTTTGGATTGGCTCATCATAACGGTTTTCAAGGTAAGAGATGATTACAGGTGGTTTACCATTACCTTCTTCTGCACAGTACTAACCAGGATTAGCTGAAGTGTCACTGCCATTGCCTATGAGACTGAGACTGGTAGAAGTTTGAGATCAAGACCAGAAAAGAAGCAGGCTCTTCAGGACCTATTCTGTGTTAAGTTAATCTTCCTTCACTGTCAGTCAGTCTCTTCATTATTTACAATGTTAAGAATGACTGTTAAGGAAGTAGGGTTGTTAGGTATGGCCTGGAAAACAGAAGAAATTTGGGGAAATGAGGACATAGGGGAGCACCATCGGTGATTGTGTGATATGACTTGTGTGAAAACCTGAAAATGATATCACACCTCTCTAGGAATCACCACAGAGTTCCCAGTGATACCTAGAAAGGACTGATGTCACATCTGGTTTCCCCTCAGAACTGATGTCACACCATTAATCCAATGGCATTTTTTTAAAAAAATCCTCCCCCCACCACTCACAGCGAAATGAAGAAGAGTCAGCTACTGGTGGGAGGTGTCCCACCACAGCAGGAGACTTAGGCCGAGGACAGACTATTGTTCTGCCATGCTACAGGAGTGCGGCAGAACAAGGCAGGGGGGAACTGCCCCACAGCACGGTGTTCAGACGCCGCTGCAAGGAAGCCGCCCACAGCGTCCACACTGCGGGCGGCTTCTGGCGGCGGCAGAACACTGTGCGGCTCTACCCACCCCCACCGGAACCAGGTGGAATGTGTGCGCAGCCATTGGGACACCACTTGGAAGTGGTGCCCGGCTGCTGCAGGAGGAGCGCGCCGCCGGATGAGGTAAGTCCGGGGTGCCTCCGTGGGGCAGATGCAGCAGTCTGGATGCCCACTCTGCCTCCGCTTTTAAAGTGGAGGCAGAGCGGGCCAGACTGCCAGTCTGTCCTCAGCCCTAGTAACCCCATCAGGAAGACAGTGGAAGTGGCAGCAAGTAATGGCAGGGATGGATGCAAGCCTCATTTTCGAGTTGAACCTTGATCCTTTCGCAGCCTGACTTGAAAATCAGATGAGGCTTTTTATATGTCACTTATGGGGCGGCGGGGGGGTATCAGTTGGGGAACAACTATTTTGTTTCTTGGCCTTCTTTTCTGATATTCAGATCCAATTCAACAGCATTCAAAACCAAATGAATATCCTAATTCTGAATGGATGCCCACTGTTTCCAGTCAACATGTATTCTCATGATTCAATGATGCACTTAATCTTCCGGTAATATGTTTTTCCCCAAAAGGCTTGTTACCTCCATGAACAAATACCTATTATAAGAGAAATGGGGTTGCTGTAGAAAATGGAGACCCACTATTAAATTTCTCCCTTACATAATCTATGGTTTGAAGGCATCTTTGCTATAGCAGATTTGCTGAATCTAGACAGATCTGAACCTGGTCAATGCTTGGGAATCCTATGACATATAAATGAAAGAGATAAATGGCCACTCCACCTTAACTCATGCCACTATACTGTTCATTTCCAAACTTCTTCACATCATTGGCATCTGCCAGGAGGAGTGAAGAAAGAAGAGTAATGATGCTCATTAAAGCAGAGAAGCGCAGAACAGATTCTCATGCAGAGGCGCACCAGTAGCCTTTTGATGCTGCAATCACACCTGAGTTTAAACTGGCCAGAATTTTCAGCAGTGGTTCACTTGAAGGATGCAGGGCCACAATAATAATGGAATAAATAGCGCTGAGATACTGACACGTATTTGGTGAGTGAATACTTTGGACTTATCTGGCCGTTTCATTCTATCAATATATCTAATTCTCAACATTGCCTCATCTGTGGATACTTAAAGCCAAACATTGGGACCATGAACAGACAAGACAGAACTTTCTACAAATCTGAGAAAGTCCCAGGTTTGCAGAAAGTCTGAAATTTAAAATGTGTGCATTGGGAAGTTAAACCCCACCCCCAATAATAAAATTAGTGCCAATAGGTTTAACAAATGAATATCTTCATTGGCCACTGCTAAGCAACCGCAACAGTATTGCCAGCCTTCAAGTCTTGGTTTCTCTCTTGGTTTCCACTGCTGTGTTGGCCTTTGAGGGAGGACTCATCAAGGCGAGGCATGTCAGCAACTACTGAGCAATTTGAAAGTACACAACATGCTTGAATCACCAAAGGCCAGCTGCTTGCTACTTTTTAACACGAAGAAATTAACTGTGCTTGGCATCCATTCCTATTTCAAAAATCAATAATAATAATTAACAAATAATTCATTTATACACAAATAAATAAACCATTTATACAGTTTTCAAATCCTAAACAGAATTATTCATGCAATACACAATTCATAATCATGGCATAAATGATTTAACATAAGTCCTGTATATGGCTCACAAAGGTTCACAAAACACTCCAAAGTGCTCTGTCCCTTCTAATAATCAATATGCTTCACAGTGTAAAGGGGGAAAATGAGCTTCCAGAAGATATCTACTCCACCATGAAAATATTGAATGTTGTGAAGGCATAGCCCACTTTGAAAATTATATTGTGAATTGAATATGCTGAGACTGTTTTTCAGTGATATCCTTCAAATTACTGGTTCCAACTTAATAAAGCCATATTGGTGAAACGTGGAGCAGATTGAGGAAGCTGGCAATCCGATAGTTCTTCTTTTGGAACTGTTCAAGTGTTCCTCTTTTGGAACCGTTGGAGTAGATACCTTCTGGAAGCTTGTTTTCCCCGTTTACACTGTGAAGCATACTGGTCTTTAGGAGGAACTAAGCACTTTGGAGTGTTTTGGACTTCGTGAACCATATGCGGGACTTACGTTAAATCATTTATGCCCTGATTATGAATTGTGTTTTGCATTAATAATTTTGCTTAGGCTTTGGAAATTGTATAAATGGTTAATTTATTTGTCTATAAATGAATTATTTGTTAATTATTATTGATTGATTTTTGAAATTGGTATTGACACCATGGACAGTTAATTTCTTTATGTTCACATATATGCTGTGTGTTTCACGATTATATGGGATGCTGCTTTTCAGCAGCAGCCACCCCAGTGTGCTGTAGTAAGTAGAGTGTTAGACTACGATCTGGGAGACCCTGGTTTGAATCTCCACTCAGCCATGGTACTCACTGGGTCACATACTATCAGACTAAAGCTAGTCACATACTCTCAGACTAATCTACTGCACAGGATTGTTGTGTGGATTCAGTGGGGGAGAGGAGAATGATGTCAACTGCTTTGGGTCCCCATTACAAAGAAAGGCATGGTATATACATGAAGCAAATAAATAATAAATATAGGTGAAGATAGGTTGGGGGGGGGTTTGACTGGTTGGTTGGAGGGTGGGGGTAGTTGGTGGGGAAAGCCAGTGGGGTGCAGTCCTTAAGAGCAGTGGACTCTAATCTGGAGAACCAAGTTTGATTCCCCACTCCTCCACATGAAGCCAGGTGGGTGCCCTTGAGTCAGTCACAGCTCTTTCAGAGCTCCCTTAGCCCCACCTACCTCATAGGGTGTCTGTTGTAGGGAGAGGAAGGGAAGGGAACTGTAAGCCGATCTGAGACTCTTTCAGGTAGTGAAAGACAGGGTATAAAAACAAACTCTTCTTCTTCTTCTTTGCAGGAAACAGGGAATGGGGAGGATATAAGGGCTTCCAGGTTGAGGAAAAGAGGAAGTTGTGTGGGGAGGGGGGTACAGGAGAAAGTGAGGTGCCCCCACTGAGAAATTTGGACTGGACCTGTGGCCAGCATATTGTAACTGGGCCTGACCCAGCCTGGTGTCCAGAATCATGTAGAGCTTTCCCAGGGAACAGAATGCCAGATGGTGGGAAATATTTTAAAAAATTAAAAGAAGGGGAGATATAAATGTAGGTATTGTGGGTCAGTTGATCAGAAGGAAGCAGGAATGGGGGAGAAACTATGGGGACTTTGGGAAAAGGGAAAAAGGAAATAGAGGGGTAGGGGAAGATGAGTTGCCCCTGCAAGTCCTTGTGGGTTCCCCATTTGTAATTAATATAATTCCCAAGTCAGAGTCATATGATCCAGCAGGCAGTATGCATATTGTGACTGTAGGTGGCTAGAATCTTGCCTACACAGAGCACATTTCTGGCTGCATCTGAGATCTGTCCCTCCATCACATACCAATTTCAGGATAGTCTTTTAGCAGTCGGCCATATTTGGCGTTTCAATTATTACGGCATCATTATCAGAATGATGATCTGCACCTGCTTGATTAGCCTCCACTTCGCACACTGCTCCATTTCTCACAGAGAACATTCCTCTTTCTTTCGCTTTTGCTGATTGCCAACAGCAAATGAGAAATATAATTTCAAGGAGGCACACAAGAGCATTTTCACTGCACATTTTATATTTTCAGACCAGATGGCATTTTTAACCCTTTTTGTCTTAGAAGATGGAAATGTTAATTGCATTGCAACCAGCATGCCCCCAGCTTCATCACTCTTCTTTTGCCTGACTGATTTCTCTCAACAGAGCAAACTTCAAGAGAAGCAGAAATAGTTCCATTTGCAGTCCCATAAAGGGAATATAAGGCTGACTGTCAGTGTCAACAGTGAATCCATTTTACACAGCTTTGGTCATGTCAGTCTGCATACTGATAGAGTTGCCAACTCCAGGTTGGGAAATTCCTAGAGATTTGGGGATGGAGCCTAGGAAGGACAAGGTTTGGGGAGGGGAAGGACCTCAGCAGGGCATAGTACCATAGAGTTCACTCTCCAGTGTAGCCATATCCTCCAAGGAAATCGATCTCTTTTGTCTGGAGATCAGTTGTAATCCCAGAAGATCTCCAGCCCCACCTGGAGACTGGCAACCCAATCTACTGAAAGCCCATGCACTGTCAATGAAGTAATCTCAGAGAAGGGAATACCCACAAATCCCTGTTCACAACCAGTGCTCCTAATCCAGAAGGATCTGAGCTTTCATTCCTCAGTGTTTTGTCCCAGTGTTCAAATCCAGTGTTTGTCCCAGTTTGCTTCATGCAGTCTCCTGGGGGTGGGCCCTTCTTGAGGAGGTATGGACATTTTAAATGCCTTTTAGCTCCTGCATATATTCAAATTCAGTCTGTTCATCCCACCTGTTTTCATGTCATTTATATGTAAAAACCAAGCATTGGTTCTAACACCAATTTTACATTTGAATTTTATAATTTTGGTAGGGAAGCTGGGACCCTTGACTCACCTTGGGCCCCATTTGTAGACCCATGGGAGTGAGGGGGAAAGCAGGACTATGTCCTTAGCCAACAGGGCCTTGTGGTGTAGCTGCCTAAATGGGCAAGGAGTCCTCAGTGGCTGTGTGAGCCTGCACATGAAAGCCCAAAAAACAGCTGAGCCATGGGGAGGCATTCCCCACCACTCAGCTGTTTCTGAGGCTTTTGCTGGGAACAGAAAGCAGGGGTTTAAAGGGACTTTCTGCTCTATCCATGAACTGGCATGAACTGCTTTAAAAGTTTGTGGAAGTTCATGATGGTAGACCCCTCATGAACTTTGGTTCGTGAACCACCAACAGGGCAAAATTCATGATGAATTTTGCTTTGTGGTTAAGTTCGTGCCCATCCCTAGTCACAACTGCTTTGGGTGATATCAGCTTGGGGCCAGATCCATTTTTGGGGAAAAGGTTGTCTGCATGCCCATTTTCCCCACAGTTAGGGTTCCTCTTAAGGGACTTGGGGGTGAGGGCTTACAGGGGACATGCCTAGCTTGGAGGCTGTCATGGTACTCTCATTCTCAAGTGGCATGGGAGATCATGCAGTGGCTGCTGCCATGTGGAAGCCAGTATCCTGCCATCCCATGGTTCCCCTACCAGCAGGCTGGCTGGGGTGAGCAGGTGTTCATCAGCTGGCAGGTGGGTCAGTTGACGTATGGATCCATTTTGCTCCATGCTGTGTCAATAGTTCTTACAGCAGCTGTTACCAATAATGTTGTGGCCATTTTCAATCCAGGGCTGGTTGTACTTGTTTTGTTTTATTGGGGGTTGATGGTCACCTCCCCTTTCCATCACCCCTTAGCACTGGGCCCACAAATAGATGACCCCAATTTCATCCCAAGCACCAATAAACAAAGAAACTGCAGCTTTTGTACTGGATCAGAGTAGGTACAAAATTTGACAGAACATCTGCAGTCCTACTGTACATCACCTTCATGGAGAATACTTTTGATGGGACTAGTCTAGCAATTATCTTTATCAGGACAGCCAACAAGTCAATTGAGTGGTAGCATGCCATAGCTGATCTCCTGTTAAAGGTGTAACCCTCCAGGAAATGGTTGGTTTAGTAAAACAGGGCAGAGTGAGTGAATGAAAGTTAGAAGTCTGTTTTGCTGGGGATTGGGACAAGATTTTGTGGCCACTTAGTACCTTGCATAAGGTAATGATAAAATTACAAGTGGAGGACCCAGAAGCACTTGCATCAGGCCTCTCATTTCCCCTCCCCCACTATTTCATCTTTCCTTTCCTTGAAAGTTCCCATAGCCCCTTTCCTGCTTTCTTCTCTTCTTCCTACCCACCAGCCACCTATCTTTCTCTGTCCCCCTGTTGTCAGCTTTCTGCTCTCTCTCTCCCCTGCCCAGGGCAGCTTTTTTCTTTTGGCCATAGGGCTGGGTTAGACCCAATTTTTCTGCAAACCTCAGGCTTCTTTGAGGATTCTGGAAAAATCTGCTTCGTCCATTCATGGCCCCAATTTCTAGATTTAAGTATCCACAGCAGGGCCCCATGCTGAAAATTGATATGCTGATGTATTTAAAAGTTAATCAATAAAGGGAGGAATTAAATTCTTTGTAATTAGTTCTATTGATGTAATTTTTATATCAGAGCTAAACTTGTCAAGGTGCAGACTGTAGTTTCTGCATTCTCCAGTTTGTTGGAGAAAGTAGATATTACAATAATTAGAGGTAACAATTCTTTGTTAATTACTTTTTTGTTTTGGGGAAAAAGAAAAGACAAACGTGGATATAAAAATAGATGATACAGAGTCAGATGATCCATGGATGGATAAACATATAGAACTAAAGAGTTGAATCCAGAGGAAATTGGCAATTTCTGCTAATTCCCCCCTTCTTGCTGCAGACCCTTTCCCCTCCCATCATTCCTCAGAGTCCCCTTTTCCCAGGAACAGCATTTTGTGGTCATTGGGCAGCAGTGGGAAAAGGAAGGCAACAAAATTCCATTTTACCGTGAAAAATGCAGTTTGGATCCAACCCAAAGGAACTGTAATCTGCAAAAACCGTGCATGCACAATTCGGAGTAAAAAGTTTAGAAATAAGAAATGGGGCAATGGAAAATTCCTATGGATCAGTTGTGGAACTGCCAAATTTAGGGAGAAATTCAAAAGGGTGTGTGAGAGAAGTTCAGCAATAGAAAGCAGAACTGAAGACTTTACTGAGATTGGTCAGCTAAAAAACACAGTGGCAAGAGCTCTTTGGAGTGACCGTGAGAAAACATCTCTAGGGTTGAGTAAAGAAGGTATCAGAGCCTACCGGGACACTTATTATAGTCTTTCCCTTGGTCCTTTCATCATTCTCTTCTCAGAGGAATGAAACGGAATCAGGATTATGGAGACACTGACTTCGATCCAGATCTGCCCTTGGGTAAGTAAAAGGGCACTTCAGCAACAGGGGGTATTTCAACTACCAATTGTTTTAAACACTTAGTAAGTCTTGTTGAATAAAATGGGAATTGCTGCTGAGTGGACTTGTTTAGGCTTGCTTCCTAAGTCAAAATTAGCAACAACCTAAGGATATGTCTCCTTTTTTGCTAGTTTTCTCAAAATCCTTACAATTTCTCAGATGCTCTGCTTCAGCAAGAACCTCAATTTCATTTTACATTTCATTTCATTTTGCATTATATTTTGTTGCAAACTTCCTTGGAAGTACATTAGTCAAGTTCTGGCTTTTATTTAAAAATGGCATCTTCTCCTCCTTTCTTCACTTCTCTGTTTTCTTCAGGAAGTTTCACCCTGAGAAACGATGTCGCATAAGTGTCTTCAAACTCCTGGATCAAATGTGCTTAATGCAGTCGAGACTGTGTGCTGTTGACTGTCATATACCATTATCAGGCTTCAGAGTGTTGGTCTCTTATCTGAAAGATGTTACCTCCCAACAGGGCTGATATTTGCCTTTGGTGTCAGCCTTCAGGCATATGATCTTTGATCATGGATCAAGTCCTTTGTGGTACTGTAAAGCAGGTAACAACAAAGCATTCATTTCTCACTGAGTGACTGGCTTTTCACTCCTATACTTGTGATATATGTACTCAACTTCCGTGAAGATACTTTGGGCACATTGTGTTCCTTAAGTCTGAAGATAGTACTCCAGGACGTAGACTTCCTGAATTTAGAAAAAAAAATGTACTGGAAGGTTATTTTTACTGTTTTGACAAGAGCAATATTTTTATTGACTAATATAATACAATTGACTAGTTAGCTACCAAATGTGATCAAGCATCTAAACAGTTTTACCAACAATTCAAATCTACGGGATATTCCCTAAAACCAAATTGTAGTTTACCATGAGGGTTGCCAGCCTTCAGGTGGAGCCTGAAGTTCTCCTGGAATTACAATTGGATCACACCTTCAGCTGTACATGTATGGACTGTTACATGAGAATTACTCAGTGCACATAAAAGGAATAATCAAGTGTATACAGTGTATACTGTACACAGCTTGCAGATGCGTTCACTGTCATTTGTGAACCGGGATTATATGTGATCTAAAGACATGTGTACCTTCAGTGTCACCTTCTCTTTCCCAAGAGCTGCTGGCTTGGATTCACAACCAGCTTCAAAGACACCTTTCAATTCAGGTGTATCACACCAGCAATTAGAGATCTGTGACTAATGATGCCATATTACATAGAGTGTTAGCTTGTTTGAAATCCATTGGCTGAAACTGGACCAACTCTGCATAGGATTGTATTGTAAATGGCAATGGGCTGCTAGAAACTTAGAAGGAGGGCCAAGAGTTAGACAGAGTGAAGAAACAGAAACAAAGTTTATGGGAAATAATAAGAATCCCAGGGCTGGGAAATTAGAAGACAGAAACAGTTACAATAGTCAAAAAAAAAAATCAGCAATAATATCAAACTGTAGAAAGGCCACCTAAAACCAAGTATTCCGGGCATCCAAACATTAGACCATGTTGCTCCATTCTAGGGACATGGGCAAGGCCAAAGGCCAAAGAGAGTAATGACAGAAGGTCATAGTTAATCCAGGCAGGTCCCTAAGGGGTCTGAATCCCAAGGCAGGAGTCCAAGTGCATAAGAATAATCCAAAAAGGAAGAGGCAACTGGGCTCCCGGACGCCCGGCCACGCCGCTGGCGCCCGGGTGCTGCTTTGCCGCGCCGCGGGAGGGCGGGGCAGCAACAGAGAGGACGCGCAGCGTCCGCTGCCTGGGGGGGGCGGGGCCAGCCTGTTAAAAGGCCGAGCCCTGCTCCAGCCCAGCCTCTTGGGTCCACGTGCTCGCGGGCTCTCTCCTCCTCTTCTCCTCGTTCGGCTCAGCAGCGTGCTCGCGGGCTCTCTCCTCCTCTCCTCCTCGTTCGGCTCAGCAGCGTGCTCGCGGGCTCTCTCCTCCTCTCCTGGCGGCGGCGGAGCGGCTTCTCGGTGGCGGCGGAGTGCTTGGCGGCGGAGGAGTGTTTTCGGGAGGCATCTCCAGTTAGAAGTTGCAGCAGCGGCTTCTCGGCGGCGGAGTGTTTGCGGGGAGGCAGGCTTCGGCGGGGAGAGGAACCGGCGGCGACGGCGTGCTCGCTCAGCACGTGGCGGCGTGCGGGCGGGGGAGACTCGGCGGCGGCGGAGGCCTCGGCGGCGGCGGCTACCGCTTACTTCTCGCCTCTTCTCCTGGGCCTCTTTGGGGCAGCGGGCTCTCGGAGGCGTGGGTCTCGGCGGCGGGGGAGACGGGACGGCAGTGGAGGCCTCAGCGGCGGCGGCTTCAGCTGCCGTGCGGTGGTTTGTCCGGGGTCACGGGGGATTCATCCACGGGGAGGTGGGGATACCGGGGGGGGGGGTGCTCCACTCCCTTCTCGCCTCTTCTCCCGGTCCTCTTTAGAGCAGCGGGCTGTGGGGGGGATCTTTCCACTCTCACGGTGAGGAGCTTCCTTCCCCCTCCCTCTTCTCCTTGGGCCGACGGCGGCCTCTTTAGAGCGACGGGCCGTCGGGGGGATTGTTTCCCCCTCCCCTTTGCGCGGCACCAGGTTCCACTCTCCCGGGGGGTGAGCTTCCTTCCCCCTCCCTCTTCCCCATTGGGCCGACGGCGGCCTCTTTAGAGCAGCGGGCCGTCGGGGGGATTTTTTCCCCTTCTCCTTTGCACGGCACCAGGTTCCATTCTCAGCCTCCCCATTTAAAAGCAGGACGTGAGGGGAAGGCTTCTGCCTGAGACCCACTGCCAGTCTGAGTAGTCAATATTAACCTTGATGAACCAGTGGTCTGATTCACTATAGGGCAGCTCCATGTACCAGTGGTCTGATTCACTATAAGGCAGCTCAATGTGATTTTATGCTGCCATTCACTGGTGCGCGGGCTGAGCTCTGGGAGGGTTAGGTTTGGTTCCACGCTCATCCATTTGAGGCTGCTGGGTTGGCTTTGGCTGGCCATAGTTCCGTCGGGTCTTCTTTCCCCTTCACTGACAGCCGGGTTGGTGATTGTTATTTGGTTTCTTCAATTAACGGTCTGTGGCCAGTTTCATTGCATAGGTGCCATGGCTTCGAGAAAGGGGCAGGGCAAGTCTAAGGGCAAGCAGCCTGCGCCCAAACCTAAGGGAACGCAGCCAGCTCCACGACGCCCCCCTGCACGTCCGGCTCCACCGCCATCGGACGGAGAAGAGGACGACCCGGTCAATGTAGCTATTCTCCGTCGGCTGGAGGTCTTAGAAAGGGGTAGGGGTGTATCACGGGAGGAGGTGGAAGCTAAGAGGCCTAGGACGGATTCTAATTCTTCCTTTCAAGCGCAGGTGTTGGCACGCTTGGCGTTCTTGGAGGACGGCGGGGGGCCTGCACCGGTGGTCGACGTGGAGGGCCTGCAGTCTGGCTCACACAATCTTGGCCCAGATGATCAGCAGGTTGGGGTGTTCAAGGGGCCA
Organism: Lepidodactylus listeri; assembly: GCA_029233225.1. Lineage (NCBI taxonomy): Eukaryota > Metazoa > Chordata > Lepidosauria > Squamata > Gekkonidae > Lepidodactylus > Lepidodactylus listeri. The sequence continues at coordinate 25,332,318 of JARCFY010000005.1, forward strand.
TGGCGTCAGGAAGGTAAGGCCGGCGAATGGGGTACACCGGGAGCACACTGGCCTTGGGGCCCTTACCCTCCAGGGGCTATGGGATCCATCACGCAGCCATCACCAGTTAATGGCCCACAAGGTACGCTGGTGGCTCCGCCTCCACACCAGGGATATTGGTTGGGGTGGGGTTCTCCCAGTGCTGCCTCCTATGACTCGGTACACACAGGTGCTATACCAAGTGGGGATGCAGCTCTCCCCCTAGGGGATCACTTGTCCACTTCCACTAAGGAGAAGATTCTTAGGGGAGAGTTTGTAGACGTTTTCTCGTTATTGTACAGGGAGTTAGAGAAAAAGGACAAGGAGGACCTTGATGACCGGGAAAAGGAACGGTTAAAAAGGAGGGTGGTGGACAGAACCTGGGCAAATTGGTACCCGGGGTTTTTAATCTATGCAGCAGTAATAGTGAGGCACCAACCTTGGAGGGCCTTTGCGATGCTCCAGTACATGGACATCGTTTATAAAGCATTTACTGATTTCCCAAGCCCAGCATGGTCACAGTATGACGAAGAATTTCGTATGCGTGCGGCCATGAATCCTGCTATAAGATGGGATCAGATTCAACCTCAATTGTGGTTACAGGTGATGTCCTCAGCCAAGCTGTCTGGGGGAGAGAGGACGCATAGCGGTCATTCGGTGAGGAGAGCTGCAGTGCAGCCAGGTACCCGCGCCCAGGTGGGGCAGGTGGTTCAGCGACGCCCGCTTTGCTGGGAGTTCACCTCCCATGGGACCTGTGGCCGCAAGGCATGTTCTTTTCGACACGAGTGTCCACTGTGCGCGGGGCCACATGCCTTTGCAAACTGCCCCAAGCCAAAGGGTAGGGGGAGTGGTAGAGGGGGTAAACGCAGAGGGGGTGGGAGCGGTCACAACCCCCCGCTTGAAAAAGGGCCCCAGCCCAATTAAGTTATTGGTCTTGGAAGACTGGTTGCGGGATTACCCCCAAGTCCGCGACCGTGTTTACCTATTGGATGGGTTTAGGTGGGGCTTCAGAATACCTTACCAAGGACCTAGGGAGGCATATATGGCTCCAAATTTAAAATCTGTTGTCGGAATGGAGCATATAGTTCGAGAAAAGATTGCCAAAGAATGTAGGGAAGGTAGAGTCCTCGGCCCCTTTTTTACTCCTCCTGTTGCAAATTTGAGGGTTTCCCCGCTAGGAGTGGTGCCTAAGAAAGCACCAGGAGAGTATCGCCTCATTCACCACTTATCATACCCACGGGGGGAATCGGTGAACGACGCGATACCAGACCATTTATGTTCAGTTAGATACACGTCCTTTGATCAAGCACTGCGCATAGTGCGCCGGTGCGGCAAGGGGGCGGAGCTGGCGAAGTGTGACATCAAGTCGGCCTTCCGCCTCCTTCCTGTTCACCCAGCAGATTTCGAGCTCTTGGGGTTTGCCTTCGAGGGTAAATTTTACATGGATAGGGCGCTTCCCATGGGATGCTCGGTGTCTTGTGCCGCCTTTGAACGGTTTAGTTCCTTTTTGGAATGGGCTTTGCGGTACAGGACCGGCCTCGGCACTACAGCCCACTATCTGGATGATTTCTTGTTGGTAGGGGGGATGGGGACAGGTCAGTGTGAGTACCTGATGGCAAGTTTTATCGCTATGGCGGGGGAACTCGGTGTTCCTCTGGCTCATGACAAAACAGAGGGCCCCACATCCACCTTGACCTACTTAGGAATAGAAAATGATACGATAGGACAGTGCTGCAGGTTACCTAGGGACAAACTGGAGGCATTACGGAGTTTGGTGGACACGGCGATGGCACAGTCGAAGGTAACATTGCTGGAATTGCAACGGTTGGTTGGCCATCTCAACTTTGCTTGTAGAGTCGTGGCACCCGGGAGGGCCTTCGTCAGGAGATTCTGTGAATCGATGGCGGGCCTTCGCCTGCCACACCACAGAGCTAGGGTAACTAGGGGGATGCGGGAGGACCTCCTTGTCTGGCAGCAATTCTTGCGGTCATACAATGGGGTTTCCTTCTGGCGCGAGGAGCTCCTACTGGAGGCGGAGCTGCAGGTCGCTTCAGATGCCGCGGGTTCCTCGGGGTTTGGTGTATATTTTAGGGGCCATTGGTGCGCTGGTGACTGGCCGCAGGACTGGTTCCAGGCAGGATGGGTCAAGGACTTGACCTTCCTGGAATTTTTCCCAATTGTAGCAGCTGTATGGGTTTGGGCTAGGGAACTTTCAAATCAAATGGTCCACTTCTGGTGCGACAACATGTCCACCGTACACGTGATCAACTCCCTGACGTCAAGGTCACCCCGGGTCATGGCTCTGGTGCGGGCCTTTATGCTGCAGTGTTTGCGTCATAACATCATGTTTAGGGCCAGGCATGTGCCGGGGGTCAGTAATGGGGTTGCGGATGCTCTCTCTCGCAAACAGATGACGAGATTCCGTCAGCTAGCTCCGGAAGCCGACCAGTTCCCAGTGCGGCTGCCAGAGGAGGTATGGAGGATTGGAGGGCTGAGGCCAACAGGGCCATGCATTTGGCCCTTGCCCCGGCCACGCGAAGAGCTTACATGAGGGCGGGTAAGCAGTTCATGTCCTTCCGGGAGGGGGTCGGTCTGCAGCAAATCTGGCCCATACCAGTGGCACATTTGATGCAGTTTTGTGTAGCAATGAGAAGGGAGGGCCTGGCAGCGCACACCATCAGGGGCAAGCTGTCTGCACTGGCCTATGCCAGTAAGGCGGCGGGGTTTGAAGATGCAACAGGTGATTTCCGAATTCGGCAGATGCTGGAGGGCTGGTCACGGGAACATGGCAGGGTGGCGGACACCAGGATGCCCCTGACTCCAGATGTGCTGCGGGGGCTCGGGGCACAATGGGTTGACTCCTGCAGTGACGGATATGAGGCCGCCCTGTTTCAGGCGGCATCTTTGGTTGCCTTTTTTGGGGCACTGCGAGTCAGCGAGCTGGTGGCCGGCTCTAGGCGGGACGCCTCTGGCACTGCCCTGGAGAGGCGGGACATCTCTTTCCCGGACTCAAAAGTTAGAATCCGGCTGCGCCGATCCAAGACCAATCAGCGCGGGAGGGGTTCCGAGTTTGAATTGGACCGCTGTTCTGAGGCAGAATTATGCCCAGTGCTGGCTTTACGCCACTATCTGGCACTACGGGGGGATGACCGCGGGTACCTATTCCGGCACGCGGATGGTTCCCCTCTCACCAGATTCCAATTTTGGAGTGTGACACGGAAGGCACTGGAACGCTTGGGATTGGGTGGCGTGAGGTTTGGTACCCACTCCTTTCAGATTGGGGCGGCGTCCACGGCGGCAGCAATGGGGTACCCCAGCGGTGAGGTTCAGAGGATTGGGCGGTGGAGGTCCCGCTGTTATAGAGGCTATGTTCGGGCTTGTAAGACGTAGGGCAATGGACTTTAGGGGTAAGTAGGGATTGGTAGACGACGTTGCCAACTTAATCCAGTTCCTTTTTCAGAGGCTGCTGACAGTGGGACAAGACGGCGTGTTCTGGTTTGCGGCCATAGCATGATCTTTTGGGCGGCGCATCAGGCCCGAAGGACACCCATGGGGTCTCAACTGGGCCTCAGTGACCGGGCAGTGGTCGAGTGGCTGGGATGGAGAGGCATGGGGTGGCCGGCGCTCCTTCCCCTGCTATTCGATGAACGCAGAGGGCTTCCGCCTCAGGTCTTGGTGATACACTTGGGGGGTAATGATTTGGGGTTGATGAAGGGTAAGGCCCTTGTGATACAGGCGGAGGCTGACCTTGTGAGGATAAGAGCAAGGTGGCCACGCGTGCAGATTGTATGGTCAGCCATCCTACCTCGCAAGGCGTGGAGGAACTTGGGCGACCCCAGGTGTATTGACCGGGCCAGGCGAAAGGTCAACAGGCAAATGCGGAAGGCCATGGAATCCGGGTTGGGTGTTTTTCTACAGCACCAAGAGATACGGGTTGAATTGTCCGATCTGTACAGGCCGGACGGGGTGCATTTGTCTGAGAAGGGCAATGAAATATTTTTACGGGATTTGCAGCAAGGGATACGGGCGGTGCTTGGTCACTGAATGGGGAGCAAAGGCCAAAGCAGAGGCTTGGCCTTGGCTGTGGCAGGTTGTGCAAGCAAGTAAGCGGAACTGGTGAGCACCTCATGGCATATCCCGTTAGGGAACAGGAGGTCGTCAGGAACTGCCTTCGGGTTTTTTAAGGCCCAGGGTAGGGAATGATGATCGCCTCTGGGAACCTCTTAGGTCGGCGCCTCCCTGCACGTTTTTAAGGCTTCAGGGGTAGGCGCTCCTAGGTGGCAACCAGCTTGCCAGGCTGCCGGGCACGAGCCAGATCGATGGCTCAAGGCCGGAGCTGGGGGTGACCCGCCCTACAAGGGCAAGGAGGCAGGTCAGGGAATGACGCCTGCCTTGCCTGTTCCAGGCTTGCTTGGGTTGGTTATCCCGTTGCTGCAATGTTTTGTAAATTAATAAAGTGGCCCTTGTTTAATTCCAAGACTGTTGTCTGTCTCGTTATTCCCGCTGGGGTGGCAACTGGGCTCCCGGACGCCCGGCCACGCCGCTGGTGCCCGGGTGCTGCTTTGCCGCGCCGCGGGAGGGCGGGGCAGCAACAGAGAGGACGCGCAGCGTCCGCTGCCTGGGGGGGTGGGGCCAGCCTGTTAAAAGGCCGAGCCCTGCTCCAGCCCGGCCTCTTGGGTCCACGTGCTCGCCCACCCGCCCGCCCTGTTCTTAGTGTAGGCACCGGCTGGTCGCCTCTGGGGCCAGGTAGGAATTTTTCACCTCTTCCACAATTGGCTGTACGGGGGAGATGTTTTCGCCTACCTTGCACTGAGGGCAGCGGATTAAGGGTTGTAGGTGGTGGTCGGGGGTTTAATTAGGTCACTTGGCAGGTTGTGCAAGCAAGTAAGCGGAACTGGTGAGCACCTCATGGCATATCCCGTTAGGGAACAGGAGGTCGTCAGGAACTGCCTTCGGGTTTTTTAAGGCCCAGGGTAGGGAATGATGATCGCCTCTGGGAACCTCTTAGGTCGGCGCCTCCCTGCACGTTTTTAAGGCTTCAGGGGTAGGCGCTCCTAGGTGGCAACCAGCTTGCCAGGCTGCCGGGCACGAGCCAGATCGATGGCTCAAGGCCGGAGCTGGGGGTGACCCGCCCTACAAGGGCAAGGAGGCAGGTCAGGGAATGACGCCTGCCTTGCCTGTTCCAGGCTTGCTTGGGTTGGTTATCCCGTTGCTGCAATGTTTTGTAAATTAATAAAGTGGCCCTTGTTTAATTCCAAGACTGTTGTCTGTCTCATTATTCCCGCTGGGGTGGCAAATCCACAGCTTGGCAGCTCACAAACATGAATGATTTAGATACCGTCAAAAGTTCACAAAGAACACCAGATGTTATGATCTATCATAACGAGAACTTAGAAAGATTTCCTGATTCTAGATTCCCTAAAGAACTGGTCCCAGCCTCTTAGGAAGAAACATGGTCATTTACATATTACAAGGGGGGATCCACAAAACTCACAACGGGGGGGGAATCATTGAGATTGCAGCACCCCATTGCTTCAATGCTATGCTCACTCATCACCGCTGTTCTGCCTGCTCACTCTCAGCTTTGCCACCATCATGGCCATGGCTGGTGTGGTGACAGATCAAGCTTCTTCTCCTCCCTGCAGAAAAACTCACAAGGAAGAGGAATCTCACTCTCCCACCCCCTTCCTCACTCTCCCTGCCCGCCACTCACCTCTCTGCCTGCCTGCTTGACATTTCCTCTGTCAGTCTGCCTCCTCTCCATTTCGCACCCCTGTCTGTCCTTCCCAGCCCTCTGTGGGGAGGGGGGGCAGCCATGGTTCCTGCACCCTGTCCTATCTAGCTCAAGCCAAGATCCAAAAAACAGAAGTAAAACAGGCACATCTAATGTCTGTTGACAAGCTTCTTAACTACATGTGAATGTCATGTGAAGTCAGCTGCCGGCAGGAGATGCTTTGGGGGCAGGTTCAGGCACCAGTAATAGAGCTGGCGATAGAGTTCCAAAGCAAAATATTCTTTTCTCTCCAGACTTGGGAATAGGAAGGCGGCAAGATGGATGGCTGAGGTATGTCACTTGACTTGAAGAGGAACAGTTACAGATACCAGGCAACTGGTGGGAGGTGGTCCTGGGGCAGGTGGTGGGGAAATCTGGATCTCCGCACAATGGCATCACTTCTGACATGACCCAGAAGCGCCAGCATTTCACCTGGGCATACAGATGCCAGTCCCCAGGTGGGGGCAAGGGATCCCCCAATTTTGCAGGCTCCTGCCTGCCACCAGCCTGCCAAAGCAACCACCAGTGGCTTAAAAGGGCACTCAAGAGTGGCACTTTCAGCACTGTTCCCATCATCCCCCTTTCTGCTAGCGCAGTCCTGCTGTTTACCATCCCGGTCATGGTAAGTATTTCAAAAGCATCCCCATGAGCCTTTGGGAAACATGCAAATTAATGCAAAAATAATTTGCATGTTTCCCAAAGGCTCAATGGGATGCTTTTGAAAGACTCACCATGACCGAAGTGGTATACAGCAGGACTGGGCTGGCAGAAAGGGGGATTGTTGGAGATGCATTGAAGGTACCACTCATTAGTGCCCTTCTGGAGGGGGGTGCACCTGAACTCCAGTGGCAAGTTTGCTGCTTGGAGTCCAGGTGCGCGCTGCCCCCACTTCCTGCAAACAGGATTCAAAGGGTCCCTTTAAATGCTGTTTGCAAGAACTCCAGCACTGCTGGTCCCCAATGTGGTTGTGTCTCTTCTGTGTGATGTCATTGCATTGGGGATGTTCCCTCCCCCTCCAGGAATGCCCCCCAAAGTCCCCAGCTGGTGACAAGGAAGGGCCTTGCAAGTGCAAACCTACTTGGGCAGAATAAGAGAATCACAGCCCTAAAGACAGGAATATATAGATAAAAAAGCCGTGTAGTGTGCTAAATACAATTTATAAACTGTATGACACAAAGTACAAAATTAAAGCTGTTGTGTACCCAAAGCAGGAGCTAGCTTGGGGACACTAGACAATGGATAGTTAGGATCCTGAAAGGGACCTATAGAACAGTGGCATGATGTAAATAGCCTATCACGGGGAGTGGGTGTGTGCTGGGTGTGGTTTTGTGCATGGATTTAAGCAGGGCTTTGGAGTCTTAGAGTTAAGCGTAGTTCTTAGAGTTAAGCGTAGTTCTTGTGGCCCTTTCTTACACAGGGAAATGCTGATCACCACTTTGGGGTCAAGAAGCAATTTCTCTCCAGGCCAGTTTGGCCAGGGATCCGGGGGGGGGGGGTTGCCTTCTTCTGGGCATAGAGCAGGGATCACTGAGACTGGGGAGGTGGTAGTTGTGAATTTCCTGCATTGTGCAGGGGGTTGGACTAGATGACTCTGGAGGTCCCTTCCAGCTGTACGTTTCCTAAAAATAAAACATGTAATTAAATACACAAAGGTTTGTTTTTAATTGTTATTTTAAAACTTAATTTCTTGTTTCTTATTTATTCTGTCAAAAAGAAACTGGGGAAAGGAAGTTCCTTTTTTTAAAAAAATGATTTTACTAATTTGTGTGACTAAATGATGAAGAATAATATGTAATTTGTATCTCATTAATGTTGCCTTCTCTCTGCCTTGGAAACAGGATAGACAGAGTCGGTGATAAATTATCTGTAACAAGTAGGAGCACTATACTTGCCAGTGGGTCTCTAATCACCATGGATTACTTTGTGATTCACTGTGTATTAAGATGAACTTATTTGTTTTAATATGAGTTAAATTTAATCTCATAGAAAATCAATTGCAATTTAGCTCCTAGTTTAGATGCTCAAAAATGCAAACCCTTTACAATAGATCTGTAGACACAGTTGCTCTCGCAACCTCAAAATGAAAAATCAGACAATTATCTGGTTTAAAATGAAGGTTTGTTAATATATTAAGCAGCTGAACTGCAAATTATTAACTCTTTCCCTCATATCAGCATAGGTTTCCTAAGAGTCTATTGGGTGTCTGTGTTTAAGGGCAGAACCACGCTGGGTGAAACTTGTGGCAATGAAGTTTCCCCTCACTTTTGCCTACTTGGGCATCAGACAGTGCCAGGAGATGCTGTTTATCAATACCAGCCGTTTACAATACTCAGTATGCAAGTTCAGGTGTTAATGCCCCAAACGGTCTCCTCCTATCCACAGAGTGCATGCCAGTGGAAGTTAGTTGAAGGACTTCAACCACACTAATATGTAGGGTTGTGAGCCGCCTACCCCTGAGTAGTTTTGGGATAAAAAATGGTTTTGGGATGATGGTGTAATGCTAAAAGGTAAAGGTTTCCCTAGCTTGAAAGCCAGTCGAATCCAACTCTAGGGGGTGGTGCTCATCTCCATTTCCAAGCCGAAGAGCCAGCGCTGTCCAAAGACTTCTCCATGGCCACGTGGCTGGCATGACTAAATGCAGAGGTGCATGGAACAGCTATTCCATGCTGTTACCTTCCCACGAAAGCAGTACCTATTTATCTATTTGCACTGTCTTGCTTTCGAACTGCTAGGTTGGCAGTAGTTGGGGCCAGAGACGGGAGCTCACTTCCTCATACGGCACTAAGGTCTCGAACTGCTGAGTTACAGACCTTCCGGTCTGCAGCTCAGTGTCTTAACCTCTGAGCCACCATGGCTCCTGGTGTAATGCTACTTCCAGGGAAAACACTGAAATGATGTCAGCCTTCTCTTGGAATTACCAGAAAGTCCATAGTTTTACCATAGAGTTTCTGGCAATTCCTAGAAAGGTGTGACATTGGGATTTTTCTGAAAGTGACATCCTGCCCCCTCCCCACTTGTTGTCAATCCATGACGGGCAGTCCAACTAACCTACCACAAGAGGAGGCTAGACCAAGATCACTACTGCATCTACCACTTTGTGAAGATCTCACTGCTTATACTAAAGAAGCAACTAACTTAGGGAGAATGGAATCAGCAAAACTTTCCCTCCCCGCCTTTACAGATGAAGAACTTGTTTCTTGAAAGGAGCTGCTGCTTTACCAGTGGAATGGCACTACAGGATCCAAACCTCAGTTGTTAAGAACCATAGGCCAGAGTGTGATACACAGCTTTATATTCAAGGCTTAGATGTTGGTGCTTAGCAGTGCTGTCTTAAGAATGAACCCAGGTTCAGAGCCAACTGTATGCATTTATGGAAAGCCACTAAGTCAAGGCTATGGACTCCCACATCTCCATTATCAAAGGAAGAATGCCTTTGAAATTAAGTGGCATCTGCAATTCTCCAGAGCCAGGAATCTTTTGAAGATCTTAACTAACAATGTGTAGTTTATAGGAGGCTTAAATACTGAGACTGCCAGAGGGAAAAGAAAATGTGTTTTAGTGATCCTTTTAGCATAGTTAGCCATTGTCGTGACTCAGATCGGAAGGAAGCCTTAGAATTATCTCCAAAAGAATTCAGAGTAAGAGAGTTACAGATTAAAATCAGATACGGGGGCTATTGAGGCTATCTACACAGGATCAGCTGTTTGTGGTGTGTTTAATATAAAGATTTCTTTACTTATTTTTATTCCTCCTGTGTTTTATTTTATGGAGCCAAGATGTGACTTTAACTGCCATACCAACAAATGTTGGTTTAATTTTTAAAAGAGGGGAGCTTTCAGAGTATCACTTGTAGATAAGAACTGGTGTGTTTGCACTGACCTGGATAGCCCAGGCAAACCCAATTTAATCAGATTTTGGAAGCTAAGCAGGGCCAACCATGGCAAGTACTTGGAAGGGTGACCTCCAAGGAACATCAGGGTGGGGATGCAGAGGCAGGTAATATCAAGCCACCTCTCTGAAACATCCTAGCCCCACTAGGGGATGCCAGTGTGAGAGTCCTACAGAGTCAGTCACAACAAGCGTCCTTAAAGGAGGTTGATCTTTATTGAGAAAGGTCTGTTGTGGTCATCTACACGTTCTGTGTCAGTAATGGTTAGAAGGATCCCTGGCAGGGCAATTATACAGAATTCAAATAGGGTCTCTCAATAGAATGCAACCAATCACATAAATCAGTAAAAAGGCACCCAATATACTGGCTGTAAGTTCTCATAAGAAAAAGTGGGAAGATACATCAATAGACATTAACAAGCTTCCAAGGTCAGTGCTAAGCGGCAAGTGATAAGCAAGCAGTGAGGGAAACAAAAGTGAACATTCCAAGAATCCTACGTGGCAGGGCAACCCATGCCACCTCCCAGGCAGGGGATGGCAGCATTGGCAGACAGCCAGGAGCCACCATGACCTTCAGGCTCACAAGCACACACACACACAAAATGAGATCTGGTGTGTTTGAATGAGTAGAATATTGGGCCTGCATGTCTGAATCCTGGATTCATGTTCCATGGTTCATGGACTCACCTGAGTGCCCACAATGATGAGCAAACGCTCCTCTGTTTAAACTCTAAGCAGCATCCTGAACTCTGAATTGAGTCCTTGAAACTGTTCCAAATTGTATTACAAACATCTTACTCAGAGATTCTTGACTAATTTTCCACCTGTCGTTTTCCATTGCTGAGTGATCATTGATGAAAATATTTAAAAATCATTTTAAATTGTTCAGTGGGGGGGAAGAGCAATCCTGTCCCGGTGTACTCCGAAGTAAGCCCCATTTATTCCATGAGGCTTACTCCCAGGGCTGCAGCCTTGCCACTTTGACTTGAGGCAATACGCACTGCATTTCTCCATTGTGCAGTATATACAGTACATAATTTAGACTGTGGCCTATTTAGGTCAAATCTACATCTGACTTTCCCGCTGGAATCATTCTAGTTTTAAAAAAAACCCGTCTATACCTGTTTCTAGTTTCAAACCATACATGTTCTAGTTTAAAAATTACTGTTTGCATTTGTTAATTGCCCTCCTGTGGTCAAGCTAGCATTTTACTGCTTTAAACAGATCCTGTTGCTTTGTATTCTTCAGATCCAGGGAGTGAAATTTGAAACCAGCATGAAATGAGCTTAGGGAAAGACAGCAGTCAAACTACTTCAGAGGGGAAGTGTAAATTGGGCAAGGTTGGGGCACATGGAAATTTTTCATTAGAGAAACCTATAGACAGAGCCATTCACAATCAACAGCTAGCATACCCAAATGTTCACGACTTCTCTTAAGTTGAAGATCTCTCTCTTCCCCTCTTCTGATTAGGCATTCCACAAAGATGGAGCCATTTCATAGAAAGCACCCTTACACATTCCAAGAAAACAAGCCTACCGAAGAGGTGGCTACTCAGAAGCTCTTGCTGATCTGTCCTCAATTTGTACTGGGGTCAACTTGATAGAATAATAGGCAGGTGTAGGTGGGTTCCAGGTGTGGTGAGTCCCAGGCTCAAGCTGTAAAGCTAAGCAGCAGCACCTTCTAAGCATACTGGTAGCCAGTGAACTTGGTAAAGGATCAGGTGTTAATAATCAAAGTAGCTCGCACCAGTCAAAACATGTGTCAGTGCATTCTTCATGAGGTGACACGGCATTCTTCTAAACAAACCTATCCTGGATGCAGGAGATCTCAGTAACTATCAACTAGTCCCAAATATTCCATTCATGAGCAGAGTGATTGGACAGGTGATGGCTGGACAAAAGCTTTCCTAGATGACACAGATTATTTGGATTTTCCCAGTCTAGTTTTAGGCCTGTTTACGGGTCTGAAACAGACTTGGTTGCCTTGGTGGATGATCTGTGCTGGGAGATGGGCAGAGAGAGTGTGACTCTATTGATTATCCCGGACCTCTCAGCAGCTTTTGAAACAATCAATCATGGTATCCTTCTGGACTGCCTTTCTGGGCTGGGACTGGGAGGCACTGTTTTGCAGTGATCTAGAGGGTAGATTTCAAAAGGTTTCAGAAGGTAGTGTAGGGAAACTGTTGCTCAGCCCCACAAGGTTCCATCTTGTCCCCTATGTTTTTAACCATCTACATGAAACTGCTGGATGAGGTCATCCAGAGATTTAAGCTGGGTTGAAACCAACATGAAGATGATATTCAGCTCTTCCCCGTACTTCCGTTTCAAATGTTTCAAAGCCGAGGGGAGGGAAGAGATTAGAGAAGCCTCATCCTGTGTCCTGTGTGCTGCTGGAATTTTTATTTAAATTTAATTAATTTTTAATGGAATTTAAAAGCTTGGAATGAAGCTGGAGTCATGAGCATCGTTCTCAGACTGTCCCCCCCTCCCTCCCTCTCTGAAAAACTCATCTTTTTAATTAACCCCTTCCACACCCCATGGTCAGAAAGCACAGAAAAAAGTATCTTTCTTTGGAAGTTTTTTTTTTAAAGAAAATAGTTTTGAGAAGCTCTTCTGTGTGTGAGAGAGAGAGAGAAAGAGAGAGAGATGCAAATACGTGGTTATGCACACCTTGCTAACTGCCTAAAAAAAAGCCCCAAACCATTAGGGAACATTCAGAATTCCCAAGCAGCTTGAGAGCACGATCCTCTTGTGGATCAAAAACTGGCTAATTAATAGGACTAATTAATAGGAAAACTAAATAATAGGAAAAAGAGAGAGTATAAATGGGCAATTTTCTCAGTGGAAGGTGGTAAGCAGTGGGGTACCGCAAGGTTACCACAATAAGGTACCACAGTGGGGTACTGCAGTGATTAGTACTGGGTCCGATGCTTTTTAACTTGTTCATTGAGAGTAAGCAGTGAAGTGGCTAAATTTGCAGATGACACAAAATTGTTCAGGGTGGTGAAAACCAGGGAGGATTGTGAGGCCCTCCAAAGGGATCTGTCAAGGATGGGCAAGCGGGTGCCAACGTGGCAAATGGGGTTCAATGTGGCCAACTGCAAAGTGATGCACATTGGGGACAAAAGTCCTAACTATAAATACACGTTGATGGGGTCCAAACTGGCAGAGACTGACCAAGAGAGTGATCTTGGAATCGTAGTAGATAACTCACTGAAAATGTCAAGACTGTGTGTGACTAAAAAAAAAAAAAAAAGAGGCCAATGCTATGCTGGGGATTATTAGGAAGGGAATTGAAACCAAATCAGCGAGTATCATAATGCCCCTGTATAAATCAATGGTGCGACCTCATTTGGAGAACTGTGTACAGTTCTGGTCACCACACCTCAAAAAGGATATTATAGCATTGGAAAAAATACAGAAAAGTGCAACTAGAATGATAAAAGGGTTGGAACACTTTTTCTATGAAGAAAGGTTAAAGCCCTTGGGGCTCTTTAGCTTGGAGAAACAACAATTGAGGGGTGACATGATTGAGGTTCACAAGATTATGCATGGGACTGAGCAGGTAGAGAAAAAAGTACTGTTCTCCCTTTCTCACAATACAAGAACTCGTGAGCACTCAATGAAATTGCTGAACAGTCAGGTTAGAACAGATAAAAGAAAGTACTTCTTCACCCAAAGAGTGATTAACATATGGAATTCACTGCCACAGGAGGTGGTGGCAGCTACAAGCATGGATGACTTCAAGAGGGAATTGGATAAACATATGGAGCAGAGGTCCATCCGTGGCTATTAGCCACAAGGTATAGATAGGAACTCTCAGTCTGGGATAAGTGATGTTCTCTATTCTTGGTGCTGGGGGGAGACAACAGTGGGAGGGCTTCTAGTGTCCTGGCCCCATTGGTGGACCTCCTGATGGCACCTGGTATTTTTGGCCACTGTGTGACAGAGCATTGGACTGGATGAGCCATTGACCTGATCCAACATTTGCTCTCTTATGTTCTTATCAGACATCTGGAAATGTGGGGTGAAATCACATGCACCACTAAGGACTGGACTTTTCGTGGTACCAAATAACTCCAGCTCATGGACTAGTGAGAACAGAGTGCCCACGACTGTGAAACAGAAGATAGATGTTGCTGTCTGGATGTGCATTTTAAATCTGGAAGGGAATAGCGATGACACCAGATCAAACAGCATGTCTGATCACAGTCTTTGTCTATCTGCACTGGCTCCCAATCTGTTCCCAGGCACAATTGTATGTGCTGGTTTTTACCTTAAAAGCCTTCTATAGTTTGGGACCAACATACCTTATTTATTTATTTAATTATTTATTTTTGCTTTTCCATATGTACACTTATTTTACAAGGCTACAGTCCAACTAGAATCAGTAATACTACTAGCCGTATATTATTAATATACATAATTACATACTCATTTACTATCATGTTTAAACATAATTGAATAATGGTATTGGACGAATAACTCTAATTATACACTCAAAGAAAAAGAAAAGAAAAGAAAAATATAGCTTTATACATAATGTCATCCTAATATATTTTTGAGTCATTTATTTACTGTTCATCCATAAAATTTCAACGAAGTATCCATAAGCAAGTCTTTAACTTTTCCAAGAATTGTTTGACTTAATTTATCCATTTCCGCTAACTCAAATATTTTATTAACAATTTCCTCTTTAGGAGGAACATTCTCAGATATCCAAAGTCTAGCCCAACTAATTCTTGCAGCCGTAAGGATATATATTATGAGAATTATATCACCACGGTTATATCTCCCATGGAGTAAATTTAACAAAAAAATTTCTGGAATAAGGGACAGATTAGTACCCGTAATTTCTACTATTAGTTTTTGAATCATGTTCCAAAATGTCTGCACTTTCGAACACCGCCACCACATGTGGAAAAATGTTCCTACATTCTTACCACATTTCCAACAAAGGTTAGAAGCATTACCATAACATTTTGCTATTTGTCCGGTGTCCAGTGCCATCTAAAAAATATTTTGTATATATTCTCTTTATATGAAGTGCCGGACATATATTTCATGGTTTTCCAAATCTTTGTCCACTCATCTATATCTATTGGATAACCAAAATCTTTCATCCATGAAATCATATTAGGTTTTACTACTTCCTCTTGCATTTTTTCATCTAGTAAAAAACTATATATTTTTTGTATTATCTTTTCCTGAGGGATTAATCAAATTTTATCAAAGTCACTGTTTTTTTTAAAAAACCTATTTTCTTATCCATTTCAAATCTGAATTGCAATTGTAGTTTTTCCCACCATGGTAACCTAACATCACATTTTGTTTTCAAGACCTCATCTGTTTTCAGTTTGTTATTTTTATCTAACAACTCCTCATATCTTACCATATTCGATTTGCTAAGTATTGAAGGTTTTATAAATGTCTCTAATAGGGAGACCCACCTGGGGGTTTTCAAATACTATTTCGTTTTTATTTCCAACCAAATTTTTATTAATGCACCTCTCAGAATATGATGGTAAAAATTTGTATGCACTTTATCTTTCCCGTACCAAATATACGAATGCCACCCCATGTATAGATCATGTCCCTCTAGTGCCAAAACTCTAGAATCTTCTAACCTTATCCAATCTTTGATCCATACTAGGGATGCTGCTTGGTAATATAGCTCCCAGTTAGGTACACCAAAACCACTTCTCTCCTTCCTATCTTGTAGCAATTTCCATTTTATTCTAGGTTTTTTGGGATACCAGATGAAGTTCCTGGTTATCCTATCTAGTTCTCCAAAAAACTTCTTCTTTTTCAAAACTGGGATATTCTGGGCTAAAAGCAAAAATCTAGGGAGGATATTCATCTTAATTGTTGCCATCCTGCCCATCAACGATAGTTGAAGTTCCTTCCATTTCTCTAAATCCAACTTAATCTCGGCTAACAATTTATAATAGTTATTCTCTAATACAGTGCTATTTTTGTTAGTAACCCATATGCCCAAATACCGTACTTTCTTAACCACTTCCATCTTTGATATATCCTGTATCTCATTTATTATTTCCTGTGAACAATTTTTTGTTAATATTTTTGTCTTTCTAAAATTAACTTTCAAACCTGCTACCTTTCCGTAAGCTTTGATAGTTTCTAACAAATATAACATTGAATTAGTTGGTTCTTCCAGTATAAACAACAGGTCATCAGCAAATGCACGTACTTTAAATTCATATCCTTTAACTTTAAAACCTTTTATCTGTTTATTCACTCTCACTTGTTCATTCAATGTCTCTAATGCAAATATAAACAATAATGGAGATAAGGGGCAACGTTGCCTCGTTCCTTTTTGAATCTCTATATCTCTAGTTAAATCGCCATTTATCAAAATCTTTGCTTGCTGATTTTTATAGATAGCTTTAACCAGTGTTTAGAAGAGCACTCCACAATTCCACTTTTCTAACTTTTACCGAAAGAACTCCCATGATAAGTTATCAAAAGCTTTCTCTGCATCTAAAAATACAAAAGCTACTTGTTTTTCCGGGTGAGTTTCATAATAATCTAATGCATCTATAAGCACTCTCATATTATCTTTCATCTGTCTCTTTGGTAGAAATCCCATTTGATCATAACTAATAGTATCTACCAAAACCTTCTTCAATCTATGAGCTAAAATGCTTGCAAAAATCTTGTAATCCGCATTTAATAGAGATATAGGTCTATAGCTACTTATTAGTTTTTTTATCACAACAACTTAACCGCCTACTACATTATGACCCTACCCAACCACAGTGGTCATATTCTGAGGTCCCATCTTCTGAGATTAGGAGCGTGGCAATCCAGGAGTGGACCTTCTCAGTCATGGCACCAAAACTCTGGAACTCCCTCCCCAGGGAAACTAATCAGTCTCTCTCTATTGCCATCTTCTGCCAGGGGGTGAAGCCTGTGTTTTTCATTTGTAATTCCATCAGTGGTCCCTCTTTCCCATTAAATGCTTTAATTGTTGCTTTTGTGGTTTTGTATGTGTGTTTTAGCTCTAATTTTAATTGTTTAAAGATGTGTTTTTGGCGGTTTTATTTTAAGTTGTGATTGTAAGGACAAAAAAGTGGGTTATAAATTTTGTACATAAATAAACAAGTTTAAGATTCCTAGTACTCTTTAAAGGTGTAAATGTTAAAATAAAAATTCTAGTCATCCTCCAAACCAAAAGCCCCAGATATAAAAACCTAGCCAGACATAAATGTCTGCAGTACTGTGCAGATGTACAAACTTTGATAGGGTTGCAAAAGACTCATCACTCTAGAGCAACCACAAATAACTGGTCTATGCAATCAGGAAAAATATATATAGTACAGCACTCCTGGGATATTTACAATCATATAGAATAAATGTGGTACATCTCTTGTAATATAACTGTTTTTCACAAGCAGGAAATCTCTGCTGTTGGAAGCATTCAGTCAAGTCATTTCATAGCTGATTTTTGAAACTGCACAGTTGCAAAAGTATAGTATACCCAGAACATAGATTTTAAAATCTGTAGGTGTTTCCTGCTTCTCTGGTCTCTGCATGTCCTTATTATGTACTCTTGGAATATAGTGGGAATGCACTTAGTGTTGGCCTAGATACTGCACTGTCAGCATCTATTGTGCTGTTTCCATATTACTCTGGTTTATTGTCTGGTAGAAGTCACTACACAAGTTGAGGACATCACATAGGGAGTTTCCTGACCCCTGCTGGCAAAATACTATCACAAAGTTCCAACTTGTAATACACTGTGATAAGCATAAGCTGTGAAAAGCTGACAAATACCTAGGCTTCAACTCATTTTGTACAAAATCTTTCTCTTGACATACAGTCAATTCTGAAGGTGCTTTCAGTATTATTTCTTCCACAGAGTTGTCTGGAACTAAAGGCTCAAAATACCAGATTCATACTGGAAATCAACCAGTTTCTGAATTCTCTTAATGAGGAACAAAAGCTTTCCAACTCTGACAATGCAGACAAAAGTTACTCTGAGAAATGTGTCATTATAATTTTGGATCTGGGCTTCAGGGGAAATTTTTACTATGATTGCTTATTTTGGGGTAGGACATTACTAGTTTGGGATTCAAATCCATATGGGGTTTTGGCCATTATTCCATATGGGGGCTTTTGGGGGGTGGGGTGGGAAGCTGGAGTGGCTTTTTTTCAACTACATGACACAAAAAATTTGACAAAGCTAGTGCTGCCTGCCCACTAAAGATCCCCCAAGTTTCAAGCTAATTGGGTCAAATTCTACAGGCCCTTGAACAAGCTTCTCAGACCTCTCTATTTCCCCAGCTAAGAATGAAAAGGCTCTGCCCCCACAAAGAATAAAAGGGAAGAGAACTGCAGTCAGTATCCAGTGATGACTAGCTGGAAGGGTTCTGTGCTCCTCCCTTTCAAGGATCTGATTGGGAGCAATGCCATTGTCTGGGAAATCAGGAGAATCAAAGAAAAACATGAGTGTATGCTATACCTTGCTAGCAGCACCCAAGGATGGGAAATGATGGATTGTTTGGAGAGGAGAATTTCATAACACCTGGATTTGTGTTACCATTCTGAAAAACTGTAATAATGACCTAAACCAACAGTTTCTGTGTACATCTTTAGCTTGGGAATTTTGTAATGCACATCCTTACTGACTCACACAATGAATTCTATTAAACCTTATGGATCGTGGGGTACTTGAGATAGCCAAAGGGGTACCAATTCCCATGGCAAATTTAATATCTGTACAAGTTTCCAGAACGTGTTCTTGATTGATCTTGTGGAAGAAGATTGTGCCAGTTCTGGCCAGTTGCCATGGATACACTTCACTGAAGCTAGATACACAGTCCAAAAGCAAGCTGAGAAACAGTGCCAAAGGTCAGAATTCTGGGAAATCAGTCAGAGTTCTCAGGAGCAGAGTGGAGGCTGGCAGCCAGAACAAGGCCCAAGATTGCACAGATGCATCCACATCTAGGTAGCTGAACATGGTTGCTCATACTCTGATCCTGTCTTCCCTGGGAGGCAACTTGCAAAGACTCACAGCCCCTCATGCTGCCTTTACAACAGCTGAAGTCTGGCACTCCTCCATTTCTCCTGCACCTCCAGACGCTGGCGTGCCCTGCATCTAGGACATTCAGGTGAGCTAGGTGGGGATTCTGGCTTCGAGGTATCTCCAACTGGGAGTGCTGGGCCAGGCTCTTCCTCTGACTGCACCTCAGGCTCATTGCCTTGCTGCATCTCAGATGCTGGAGCTTCTTCCTCAGGTGCTGGCAAAGGTTCCTCTTCGGGGCTGACTCCAGAGGAAGGTGGGTTGCTCTGTGCCTCTTCCTTGTCTGAGGAATAGTCAGCCTCAGCTGAGCCAGGACCCATGACAAAGATAATGTCTTGGGCAGTGAGAGATCAAGCTACATAGGGCGATATATGTTGGATTTAGTTCAATGAGTTCTTTCTGGGATGAAACAAGGAGCCACCAAAGATATTGAAGAACATGCAAAATGCAGTCTCTGAAAAGCATTCAAGGCCATTTCCATAGAGAGTGTGTTAAGCTGCTGTAACCTGAAGCATGGCAAAGGAGCAATAACCAAAGAAAACAGCAAATCTGGAAGAAAGCTTTATGGCACTACACATCAGTGATAAGAATCAGAGATGACGCAACACGAACACTTAAGTTGCTTTACTATTTTGTATATGTGGCCACGGCCTTTGCTTTAGGTTTGCCTCATTCTCATCACTGTCACTGATGATGCACTCCAAGCTTTTATTCATTTTGATGCCGTTTATTGATGCTAAAATAATGTAGAAGAATGTGTTAATTTGGATGGGGAAAATTCAGTGGTTTGGATCCTGATTAGCATTTCCATGGGATTCCCCTGTGTCCCACTGGAGTCCAAAATGCCTTCCCTTAAAAAACTTGTTCCTGGGGGAGGCTGAAAAATCACACTTTGTGAATGCAAGTCCTTGCTATCACCAAAAAAGGGGGAAAGAAACTGATGCAAAAATAAATATCAAGGGAGAAATTAAATCATAATGAAGATATTTGACTCAAACCCACGTGTTCCGTCCCATCCTTAATTCAAATGCCAGTATTGCACAATGGTTAGCAGGCAGAACTGGACCTGGGAAGCTTAAGTTCACATCGGGCAGAAATAGATATGTGATTTTTAATCATTTTAAAAAGCCATGGCAGCTGCTAAGGCTGAAGTTTGAAGTAGAAGTCCGTACTTGGCATTCAGAAAGTCCCAGGTTCAACCCCAGTGATAGAGGATTAGCAGTAGTGGAACACACCCTTCTCTGCTAGAGAGCTGCTTTTGGTCACCATGGACTATAATGATCTTGACTGACCAATTTTCTGGTTTGCCGTAAGGCAGTTTCCCCATTTCCCTGTAAAATTGTCCTCTGCTGATGCTGTTTTGAAGAAGAGATGAGGCACGCGGAATTTCAAGCCACAAAATGGCAGAGGAACAAAATGTCCTGTCCTCTGGTTTCTACTTTTATAACTGAAAGTTGAAAGGAAAAAAAATACAGCTACAAGGCATTTCTCCCTTTCTTTGACTTTGTTTCAGCCATTGCAGTACATAGCTGCCTTCCCTCAGGCTTTATAATCAGGTCTGACTAGTGAGGGGGTGGTCTCAGCATTGAGATGTCATCTTTGGACTTCTGGACCACAGGCAATGGAATATTAAAAATCCAAAGAAAGATTTTGCTCTGAATTCTCTAACTTAGGTTAGCTTCTTTCCAAGGCTTCAGGATTGGGGGGGAGAGGCAAGGTTTTTCATTGTCTGTCTGATATGGTAATCAAAGGAATCTCAGTGGAGCTACTCTTTGATTGTGAGATTCTCTAAGCCGATGATCATATGTTTTGAGACTCAAGTACATTTTGGATGCCGAAAAAAGAGATATTGAAGACTGCCATAGAGATAAGCCTAGAGGACAAGGGGAGGTCTGGAGAGACGAGCGGAATTCTTCTGCAGCCAGAGCAAAGATCGGGAGGAATTAACACACATCTGCCCTTTCCCTTCCTTTGAAACAACAAGTGTTTGGAGCACCTGTCATCTAAAGGTTCCAATTTATTTTGAGGGACCTGTCTTCTGAAAACATCCCTCTGGTGACATACTCTTTCATTGCAAATAGCTTTTCATTAACAGAACAAGGGTGGATAACACTTTTCTTTTACTAGTCTCCCAAGAAATAGAGGACAGGGAATCAATCACACTGTTGAATTCTTTCCCGGGGGGTGGGGGGGATGAGAAGAAGAAGAAGAAGAAGAGTTTGAACTGTAATGTTCTATTGGCAGTGGATTTCATTCAAACTAGAGAAGTTTCTCAAGAGGGCTTCATAAATCCTCATCTCTCTAATTCTCAGAAAAGTTTTTTTTTTAAAAAAACCCTTCCCAATCCAGAGGTAGTGGTTGGTCACAGGTTTCCTTAATTTAACCCTGTCTTCCATTTCATGCCATACAGAACTTTTTGAAACAAACAAATCCAGATTAATAGAAAAATGTTTTGGATCCTGGGATTTTTCAGTGGGTTAGATCCTATGGCTGCACAAGAGGTCTTTGAGAGTCTTCCTAAATTTTTCTCATCTGAATTTCTCCCTGGATTAAGGAATTCTTCTTGAATTATTTCCAAAATAGAAACACATTTATTGTTATTTTTTTTTTTAAAAAAAAAAAATCCAAGTTATGCACAGACTCTCTGGAGACATTGTTTACCTCGGCTTTCAATTACCCCAGTGTTTTATTTCCCCCCCCCTCTTATTCCACATTATTGATGCATAGGCAAACACTGATAAAACAAGCAGTGATTTGGAGGGTGGGGAAGAAAAAGCATCCACATGATACGAAATAATGGCCTGGCAACCTGCAAAATATGTGGAAGGGGGGAATTCCAGATTTCAGCAGGAGGAAATCAGGGGGATTGGCATCCCTAGTGCAATGCTGTTCCTTCCAGCTTGACCTAGAAGAGATGTCATTATGCCAGGGGGTGACACTATGAGGGCTTAATGCAACCGGGAGTGACATTTTTGATGAGGGAAACAACACAGGAGCTTGGATCCCTGAGAGGACTTCCAAGAATGGCAGAGATTTCTGTCCATGGACAGTGGCCTTCTCATTCCTTCCTCCTGCTACGGCCCCAAATACCCCAAAATCCTGGAAGTCTGGAGGCAGCAGGAGGAGAAACAATGGGACTTGCCCCCGCCAGCACTGGAAAATCTCTGTAGGCTTCAACCCAAAGGAAAGGGTTAAATCACCTCTCATTCGTGCCCAGCCTCCTGTTTCAGGCTATTCACCACACTACTTTTAAAGAGCTCAATTATATACCTGTAGGTGTAACCACAGAATTCCAGCCTCACATGCACTTTCACCCTTAGACTCCTGTGAATGTTTTAAGCAACTATTCAGTACTGATACTGAGCCATCATTTCACAGTCCATCAAGAATGATACAACAACCTTTCTTCCTGATAGGTTCAGGCTGAAATATTAATCTATACTTATTCTGTGTGACATGTTCCTTTATTTAGGAGGTAGAGTCGTTTATAAGACTCATTAAGGATACTCAAAGGTCTTATTTTTATAGGCCAGAGGATTTTCTCACAATTATGCCTGGCAAAAGAGAACTTGTTTCCTTTGTCATGCTTTCCTTATAACAGATATCAGATCAGCTTTAAGATGCTGGTGATCTCTTTCCCCTTGAAAACAATACAGCTCCAGAAAATATGCTCACATTTTCAATTTGTGACTCTGGGCACTATTTCTTTTCTCATGTATTGCATTTGATGGACTTTGGTGTGACTGGAAAAATCAGAGTATGTTACTGGTGTCCAGAACTTTGTGTCACACTCCTTACAATGAGAGAAAAGGTGCTAGCAGGAATACATTTAAAGTTGGGGGAAGGGGTGGAATGCAGAGAGCTGATCACCACTGACATGCAATATAAATTCTATGTTGTCACCAAGTAGGTGATGCTCTAGGAATTTCCCGCATATCTCTATGATAAAGATAATAGAGATTGAAGAAATTCCTAGAACATCATGGATGCAGCAACAGAAAATAACACCATTGTGTCTGTGATGTCATCCTCAGCTTTCTTCCACCACTCAGGGGTGAGACCAAGTAGAGTGAGAGACTTCCACAGCAGGCAACCTGGAAGCCTATCAATAATGGGAATATGTCAGTGCATGATGCAAAACTTGTAAAGTCTTCTTTGTCATCATGCTTTTCTTTGCATCCCTAAGTAATTTGGATTTAGGCCACTAGAACTGTAAATGAGAGACCTTTCCCATTATGCTCCAGCTTCTTCAGTCCTTTCTTTGTGGGCTATCACCTCCGTCGTAAACACAGCTTGGGGATTTCTGGCTCATTATACCCACCCACTAATAGAATTCACCGATCAAAGTCAACTCGGCCGAGGAACAAACTACAAAGCACCCAACAACAGAGGCCTGTGTGGGGGTTTTTTTTGTGCAAAAGGTAATTCAGTCCAAATGAAACTGAATGTCTTGCAATTAGATAGGGCTGGAATTGTAATCAAATAAGTACTACTTGCTGCATTTTTGTAATTGCACTTCTCAATTTTTTATTTATTTGTTTTTTGCATGACATTTCATGGGACCTTCAGGCTTAAGTGCTGATGGAGAGATAGTAAATGCCTTACTAAATTTCAGTAGATGGGATGAGCTGCTCTTCTATTATGGTGTTTGTGACATAATCATAAATGAGATGGCTTTTTAGGTTCCTTTAATTTCACTCCAAGCTATGAAACCTGCCCTTATGGCAATGCAGTGATGGCCACAGCAATGACTAAAAGTATAATAATTTGCATAATGCTAGCTTTGAAAACAAACTTTAAAAACTAAAAAGTAATGGCTATTTTTTCCCCTTGCATCTTAGTTACGTTTGCAGTTGTAATGGTATTAGCTTCTGCCCACAGTACATTAGACTTGCAATGAGAAAGGGCAAGAAGTAGATTTCCAGTGCATAAATAGCTTGCAAATGATTAATAAGCTTAACAGGAAACAAGGGTTTAGATCAGAGAAGAACCAAATGCCTCTTGCAATTAGCACCTTGGATATCCAGTTTGCATGAAGGGGCAAACATAAGGGTGTCATAAGTAAAGTTTCGTAAAAGTGAATTTTTTGAAAGAGATTGTGGGGCAGGTCAGTCTTTAAAAAACTAAATACTTGGAAGTGAAGTGGCCCAGCAACTTGGGAGAGATGGGCTCTGTGGTTGAGCAGTGCTGTAAGAAACAACATCAACTGATTTTTTTCCAAGAGTTCTGAACACACAAGTGCCAGTCTTGAGGGCAACCTGTACCACAAATGTGGCCTGGATGACAGTGAATCTGGGGCACATGTAGGCAGGAGAAAGAGTGGCTTTGGACTTTGTGACAGCAAGCATCCAAAGGTATACTCTTGCCTCTTGTCTGTATAGTTCTGTTCACTGTGGCATGATGGTGCCATGTACTGAGTTCAGACCACTGGTCCATCAAGGCCAGCACTTTCCCAACTTGGAGCTAGAGTTGCTAGATCCCCCCTGGCAACTGGACGGGCGGAGGGTAGAGGTAGGGTGACCAGCTCCAGGTTGGGAAACTGCTGGAGATTTGAGTCTGAAGTCTGGGAAGGACAGGGACCTCACTGGGGTACAATGCCCTAGAGTCCACCCTCCAAAGCCTTCATTTTATCCAGGGGAAATGATCACTGTAGTCTGGCAATGAGCTGCAATTCTGGGAGATCTCCAGGTCCCACCTGGAGGCTGGCATCCCTACTTGGAGCTGGCAACTCTATCTAAGCACTGCATCTTCATCACTAGGGTGTCCAAGTCTAGTGTGGGAAATACTTGGTGATTTTGAAAATGGAGCCTGAGGAGGGTGGGGTTTGGAGAGGGGAAGGACTTCAGTGGAGTATAATGCCATTGAATCCACTTTCCAAAGCGGCCATTTTCTCCATGTGAATTGATCACTGTCTCCTGAAGATCAGAAGATCTCCACCCACCACCTAGAGGTTGGCAAGCTTACTGATCACCCAGCTCTAGCTCTGTTACAATGCAATCCAAAACAGCATCACACCATTACCCTTCTAATCCCATTGACTTCAACGGGCAGAAGGTTGTAATTTTGCTTAATCCATTCAGGCCAATGGGCTTCAAAAGGTGTAATTCGGCTGAGGATTGCACTGTTAATGGCAGAAGGCTAGCTTGTTTAGAGAAATGTAGTTACACTGAGTTAAAGAATTATTTACAGATGCAATAAAATCAATGGGGCTATATTTTTATACAGACAGAGAGCATCAGATCTTAATTTTCTTCTGTTGCAAACACTTCTACCATATTTCCCCTCTCTCCTTTTCCAATGGAACTGTTCTCTACCATGGCTGCTATTTTCCACAAGGGGTAGACTCCATAATATGTTTTCTTTTCTTTCTGCACTTTCCTTTGCAAACAGATTAAGGGAGTAGTACAGTTCTATAATGGCGTGATAAATCAGTCAATTTACACTTGGCAGAATAAAATTAGCATTGTCGTTACTTCATAATGGGCCGTAGCTTTGGCTTTGGAATTGATTTCAGGCTAAAGTTGATATATTACAATTGTGTTAATATTGAACTTTAAATAGGATGAGGAATCACAAATCAATACCATTATAAAAAGACACTGAGAAAAACAATCCTATATTTTTAATTGCATTAATCCCCCCTCCAAGGGTCTTTGCTTTTCTTTTGCAAAGTTCTAATAAATAATATTACAGTTATATCATGGACAGCCAAGCTGTTGAAAGGACATCATTCTTAATTTAGGGTCACAAAGAGACAGTACTTTGTCTTCTGCATTAAGTGCAAAGGATTCGCTTCTCCAAATGAAGGATTCGTTTATCTATACAAAAATTCATTCCTTATATATTAAAAAAAGCTGTAGGAAAGGAAGCTCCCAGCTCAGAGAAGCAGGCTGCCTTCATAGCAGCTTCGGTCTCAGGCAATCACCCACAAGGGGGTTGGGTTACAGGAAACCACCTGCATGCTGCCTGGAGTTCCATCACAAAATAAGGCAGGATACAGATGTAACCACCAAAAATAACTATTTCTCCATGCCTAGTCTTGCCTATAATTTTATTGCTTTAGATATGTTTAACCTTGCTTCTCTCACTAGTGGGGAAGGAAGACAAAGAGATTGGATTTCTACTCTGCCCTTCACTTGGAGTCTCAGAGTAGCTAACAATCTCCTTCCCTTTCCCTCCCCACAACAGACACCCTGTGAGGTAGGTGGGGCTGAGAGAGCTCTTGAGAGAACTGCTCTTGAGAGAACAGCTCTCAGAGAACTTTGACTGACCTAAGGTCACCCAGCTGGCTGCATGTGGAAGAGTGGGGAATTCAACCCCACAATAAAATGCATTTAAGGTAAAATTAAAATACAATAGAGAGTATGATAAAGGTAATAAAAACTACAATAAAAATACAGCAGACTACATTCAGGACTGATTTTGGATCCACTGGACTGGCTTGTTTAGGGCCACAGGTTGTGAGCCACAGGCTGGGCTAAGGGCCAAGATTCCTTGGACTCTTGCTCTTTGGGTCACACAAGGGCTCATGCTTCTGGCCATACCCAGGCTGAAATTACCTGCAGACAGGAAGGGAAACAGAAGGTTGGTCCAGATGTGGCAGAGATGTTTCTAACGATTCCCTTCCTTTTTTTCACAGATGCACAGGATTAAATACCTGCAAATAGGAAGAAAAACAGAAGCTCAGCCCAGCCTTATATACAGTTTAGCTGCTAGAGTTATTCCCAAGAACCTTGTTCCTTTGCCTATCCATTGGCTGCAACCACCTCCTATAATTCCATTGTTCCACTACGCCTGCCAGGACCTTCTACATCCTGTAAATCTATCCGATATTCCTAATGTAGTCCAGAATCCTTTGAAGGGGTGTCATGTCCATCGGCTTCTGGCATCAGTAGACAACATCAATCAGAATGGATACTGAAGCGAGATAATGAGATAATTCTCTGATTCAGGTACGTCTTTCTAATGATGTGCTTTGCATGCAGTTATGCCATGAAATAAGCTATGAAGAGGAGTGGAGGGTCTTTTTCATGTTCGTAGGTTGACTGTGCTGTTTGATAGGCAGAAAACCTACAATCTCTAGGACACTATTAAATTTATTAATATTGAATTTATTAAAATATGTATATCTTGCCTTTCCTTATCGCTCAAGGAAGGATATTTATCCCGACAATGAATGAGCACCTAATTCAAAGTACATTCACATAAAAGTATGTTCATGCTGTGGTGCATAAAACTCCTTGATATATTTCCAATGACATTTCTGGTTTCCTGCATGATGTTTTTTGGGTATCCATAACTATCCAAATCATCATTGTATGCACCTGTGTTAAAAGATTTAAATGAAAAAAGAATACCACACATCAATGCTCCCTCTAAGCTGTGGAGTCTTGTGAGCAAAAATTCTACTTTGTGAGCTACTGGCATTAGAGTTGTGAGTGAGCAATTTGGCTGTTGCATAAATTAGTTTGTTCTGGAGCCATCTTTCCTGAGCTAAGACAAAAATGTGTGAGCCGGAGGCTAAAAAAATTGTGAGCTGGCTCACACTAACTCAGCTTAGAGGAAACACTGCGTCACATCATGTTTCTTTGGGGGAAGCATTAATACTGTACTCTGTGATATGGATGCATGCTGTGGTCTGAAACTTGCTTAAAGCATCATTGTATTCTCCACTGGACAGGGGTGGGCTTAGTAATTCTGGGGCCCTGAACAAAAGTCCAGGATGGGACCCCAGAATCATTACCATTCTCGCACCAGTCACCACCTCCTCCTGGCCATGCAAGGGACAGCCTTCACCCTGTCCAAGGTCGTGGGCACTTCCACTGTGGACCCATTGTCCCAAGCTCCAAAAAGAGTAGGTGTGAGTGGTTGCTGCTCTGGTCTGCGACTTGCTTAAAACATCATTGTGCTCTCCACTGGAAAGGAGTGATCTTAGTAATTCAGGGCCCCTGGGTAAAACTCCAGGATGGGTTCCCAGAATCATTACCACCATTATGCCACAAGTCACACCCCCCCCCCCCCCCAACCAGGCCAAGCAAGCCCAACTATTACAATCTAGAGTCGGGAGTATTCAAAAGCATTCTCTCCACTTACCTACTGTAGCTCATGAATCTGTGCATCCATTTACCACTTTCCCCCTGCCCTCTAAGCGCACTGACAAAGCTCTCAAACCTGCTGCGTATCTGGGACACTCTTTCTCAAACATGTATTTACATCAGAATTAGGATATTCAAGGCATCCCTGGTTTTGTACGCCCCAAAGGATAACAGCAGTGGGATTCTCTAATCCCCACACTGATTTGCTCAGAACATTACTGCATCTCCTCTTTGATCTGCAGAGTGCCTTTTCAGTCTCTGCTAAGCAACATGCTAAGAGGCAGCAATGCCATGGTAGGGCTCTCGAAGCCCAATGAGTCCCTTTATAGCACCGATTTCAATTAAGCACAGCAAGTCCCAGCAGGACTGGAGCAGTCCCCGGATGGGTGAGGCAGCACTTTAGCAGGAATTGATGAGCCTAATAGTTCTTCAAACAAAACCACAGCGGCTCTTCTGCCTAAAGTCCAGCAATGACTTTGTCTGCACATGATGTCATATCAGTGAAATTCTCATTGTCGCTTAGCAATCCTTTTGTGGCATAGTTTTCGGGTGCCGCAGGAGTTCTTATCTTCAGAAATGCTTTCTACCACCGGGGACATCAATCATCATCCTCTCCCTGTATTCAGCCACAGGTTCGAGGCATTGCTCGTCTTTGTTCTGCAGAAGGTTGTCTTATTCATAAAGTTTGAATGGATTCATCATTGGACTTTTAAATGACAAATGAAATGCAATCTTCAATTACATTTTAATTAATATATATATATATATGCACACTACCAAATCTGCAAGGTAAGTGGGTTTCTGTTTTAGAGCTCTCAAAAGATGCCTGAATTACCCTATTATTTAACTGCATTCTTTTGTACAAAAGCATGGAAGACAGAAATGTTAGAGAATAATACGATCAAGCAAAAGGGAGGTAATAGTTCTGTCCTTTCTGCCCAGGGTCCCGCAACACCTGGAAGCAGCCTCTGCTCACAATGCAGTAAGTGGATGAGCAGCTGGAACAGCAAAAAGCCTGACCAATTTCCCACAAGCAGCTGTGCCACCATCACTCTTCAATTTGCCCCAGTTGCATTGGTCAATTTCACATTATTCACTGGGCGACCGCATTTTGACCCACAGCTCCCCCCAATTCCCCCCATTTCTTCTGATCCTTGTTTTTTTGAGATTGAGAAGACATGGGGGAAATCGGGGGGAACTGTGGGTCAAAATCCAGCCACACGGCAAATAGTGTGAAATTCTAATGCAACCGGGGCAAATGGAAGAGTGACAGCAACACAGCTGCTTGTGGGAAATCGATACCTGTGTTTGGATGGTGGAGCTGGCTTTTTACTTTATTTTTTATTTTATTGGATTTGTGCTCCATTCTCCCCACATAGCAGGCTCAGAGCAGGTTCCAGACATACAGATCTGCAATAATGCAGATTTACAGATTTACCAATTCACTAGAAGGAGCCCACCTGGCATCAGATGTAATGCCCTTCTGCATCTACCTGTGGGCTGTGTAATGCCCTTCTGCATCTACCAGTGGCCAGCCCAGCTCCAAACAGACTCACACTCCATCACTGATCAGGGCAGGTGGAGTGACAAAAAGGAAGCTGTCATGAGAAAGGTGGGCATATAAATATTTTAAATAAATAAGATAAAAACTGCACTCTGCCCACTCAGATCAAGGGGCCAACTAGGCTGCAGATGTGCATATTCATCTAGGTATTCTACTCGTACAAGTATGTATTATAGTATAGATTAGGGATGCCGCCTCCAGATGGAACCTGGGGATTCTCTGGAATTACAGCTCATCTCCAGACTACAGATATCTGTTTCCCTGGAGAAAATGAATGTTTTGGAGGGTGGATTCTAGGGCATCATACCCCACTGAGGTCCTTGTCCTCCCTAGGCTCCATCCCCAAATCCCCAGGAGTTTCTCAATTTGAATATGGCAATCCTAGTATAGATTGCAATGGTTTATCGCCTTGTTTGCTAATTTTGTAGTCTAATCTGATTGCATTGTTTATTGTAAGTCATAGGGTTTTTATCACATCAGTTTATTTCTTCGCTTCCTTTGGGCTGCTAATCTATTTTTAGTTCAATTCAAGGTGCAAGTTGGGACCTTTAAAGCACCTGATGCCCTGGGACACATGTTCCAAAAGGACCATTTTTTCCCATAAGTCTTCTTGTTCCAGGTCATCAGCTCACCATGTTCTAGGTGTCT
Source organism: Lepidodactylus listeri (assembly GCA_029233225.1). Taxonomy (NCBI): domain Eukaryota; kingdom Metazoa; phylum Chordata; class Lepidosauria; order Squamata; family Gekkonidae; genus Lepidodactylus; species Lepidodactylus listeri. The sequence continues at coordinate 25,362,349 of JARCFY010000005.1, forward strand.
CCTCACTAGAGGTAACCCATCTGGTGAGAACTCAAGCTTTGTAGTGGTTGCTCCCACATTATCAAATGGGCTTCCTGAAGTGGTGAAGAGGGTGCTATCCTTGGAAACATTCAAGATGTTCTGTAAGGCTATGGTATTCACCAGAACTTTTACTGGAGTGCAAGTAGCAGACATTTTATTAGTTTGGAGATGAACTGGAGTTTTGCTATGGCTTGGATTTAACATTTATTGTAAGCCAGCTTGAGCAATGAGCAAAGGTGAGGTATACATTAAGTTAAGCATAATGTAATGTGGGATGCATTGGCTATAATATGAAGTTTATCTGGTTGGATGTGACCCACTTGTCTGACAGTGGATATTACTGTAAATGTCAGAAGACATCATTTTGACACATGGTTAAGATAAGAATCACGATGCCAACATTCTTGTTGCACTGTGATCACTTGGGGCTTGTTTTCATGCCAGGTACTATATTGGGAGAAACATATGGTTTGCTTGTGCATTTTTTCCAATGATACAAATAGCAGCTCCTTAGGATAATTTGAGGTCAGCCCATCTCTCCCCATGCTGTACCCCTGACCTGAATCAGACCATTAATGGGCTAATATTTACCAAAGGATTTTTTGGGGGGGAGATCCATCAATACGTGTTACAACATTTTGTCAGATAAAGCATATGCTAAATTACATCAGAATTCCACATAGCTTTTGTCCATAAAAGTCCCAAAATTCCCAGCATAGCCTTCTTTGGTGACTGAAGGGATGCATCTTTTGTTTCTCGCCAGCTAAAGAGCTGGCTGGATCCAATCCTGTATATTGCACAATAATGTGGATAGCAGTGTTCCCTCTAAGCTGAGTTAGTGTGAGCTAGCTCACAGGGTTTTTTTTAGCCTTCGGCTCACACATTTTTGTCTCCACTCAGGAAGGATGGCTCCAGAGCAAACTAATTTATGTAGTAGCCAAATTGCTCGCTCACAACTTTATGTATTTATTTATTTGATTTCTAGGCCGCTCTCCCCGCGTTTGCAGGCTCACTTTAATGCCAGTAGCTCACAAAGTAGAATTTTTGCTCACAAGACTCCACAGCTTAGAGTATTGGTGGAGAGTACCAGAAGACATCATTCTTTCAAGTTATAGGACCGGGTCTGGATACTTTACTCTTAAGGTGCCTTAGTACGGGAACTTGACTCTCTGCCCACTGCTAGCAATGCTTTTTTTTTTACTTCAAGAAATGCTAACATTCAGCATCAAAGGGATTCTCTCCCTCCTCCCTTTGTCTCTCTTTCTTTCTTTCTTTTATCTCCTTTCATCTATTTACTTACTTTTTACTGTTTACAACATTTATTCTACTTCTCCAGGGGAAAAAAAAAAGTCTGCTTTGGAAGATGGACCTCATGTTTTTATACCCTACCAAGTACCCTCCCCTCCCCAAATCTCATTCTTCCCAGGCTCCAACCTCAAATCTCTAAGTATTTCTGAACCTGAAGTTGGCAACCCTGATTGAATTGCCTGGCTTTTCCTAGGCATATGCACACTTTATACACATGCAGACACACTCACACAATGGACAGGTGGTGGGTTGGGTCCTGTGACTCTGTTCTGTTAGCAGTGGACCTTTCTTCCTGTGTAAGGAGCTGTTCAATAATGCAAGGTTCCCTGCTCTAGAAAGAAGCTTATCTGCTAAATGAACCAAGTGATTAACGTTAACTTATACTTTGAGCCAGGGAAGCAAAGAAAAGGACTAAAGGCCAAGCTGTATCAAGTTGGAAAGGGGGGCGGTGCATTCTGTTGGAGAAGTGGCAGCCTATTAAGGTCAAATCTACATCTGACTTTCCCACTGGAATCATTCTAGTTTCAAAAAAACCCCATCTATACCTGTTTCTAGTTTCAAACCATACTTGTTCTAGTTTAAAAATTACTGTTTACATTTGTTAATTGCCCTCCTGTGGTCAAGCTAGCATTTTACTGCTTTAAACAGATCCTGTTGCTTAGTACTCTTCAGATCCAGGGAGTGAAATTTGAAACCAGTGTGAAATGAGCGTAGGAGAAGACAGCAGTCAAACTACTTCAGAGGGGAGGTGTAAATTGGGCCTACGAGTCTAATTACTGTAAATATTGCTGATAGAGTAGTTTAGTCCACTTGTACCCTAGGGGGAGCTGTGGAGCATTCTCTAGTGTTTGGGGTTTATTGAATGTTTTTCTCTTGCAGTTCAGCCTACCTCTTGCTGTTTCTCTACCAGCTGTGTGTTAGTCTGTGTTAGTGCTTGTGCTCTGAAAGCCTCTCTGTTGCATTAATGGCCTGTAGTCAGTTATTGCCTTTTTTTTTTCTTTTGCAAAAATCCTGTTGCAGTAAATTCATTGAAAGCAAACTCCAAAGCATGAATTGGATTATTTCCTGAACTCTTCCAACATATGCATTCTCTAGTGCAGGGGTGTCAAACATGCAGCCCGGGGGCCGGATTAGGCCCCCAGAGAGTTTCTATCAGGCCCGCACTGGAACTGGCCATCTCCTGCTTCCAGTTCTGTTGCTGCTGCTGCATCACAGCTTGCTTCACCAGACTTTCTCAATTGCTCAGCCATTTCATGTTGTCCCCTCGGTCCTAGACTCAGAACTCTGAGCATGAGATTTCTGTGGTGAATGTCAATAAATCAAAAGCAGGCTTGGAGCTTACAGATACACACCTGAACAGCATACTCAAGATTGCAACAGCACAGACACTTTGATGCAATAATTCAGAGCAAGAGGTGTTAGTTATCAGATACTGTTAAATAAACAAAATATTGCAAGAGTGCTAAAGTTTTAAGCATGTTTTTTTTATTTTAAATTAAAAAAAATCTTTGTATTTGTGTCCTTTATATAGTTTATATCTCCGCTACCTGGCATTACATTTTATGACACACATGGTCAAGCCCAACAAGGTCTCATTTATGTCAGGCCCAGCCCTCATAACAAATGAGTTTGACACCCCTACTCTAGTGTGTATTAAATTGGCTCTTTATTATTATCTGGACTTTTATATCTTTCCATGTTGGAAGGTACATTCCTTCCCAGTTCTTCAGGGAGGACTTTGCCGACTTCTCCGTTTTTTATATCTTGGACCATTCTTGCTTCTCCCATAGAACTGCACAGTATTCTTCAGTAATCTTTTCCAACACACTTGCATAGCCTCTTTAGGTCTTCTCTAAAGCCTTGTACCAGGATATCTTTTGTCTCCACAAAAACAATAAATTGTTCTCCAGCATCTTAAAATCTAAAAGATGAATCAAATGCATGACATATTATCCTCAGTTGCAGGGCTGATATTAAGGGTCAAAGTGGTTGGACCGTGACCATGATGCTCTATGAAGATCCTGCAACAACCCAGCTGGGCCAGCTATCACAGTGGCGGCAGCAAGGCTGTAGCTAATGCGGCTTCTTTGCTCAGCTATCTGGTAGGAGTGCTGAGAAATAGAAAGAGCTGTGTTCCTGTGTTCAGAACTTGGAACTGGCCTTGCTCAGCTATCATGTTATACACATGTACATTGTTACGGGGGAAACAGCAAGGCATTAAGGTGGGGAAAGTTTCTTAACAAAAGTTGAAATATGTGCAAGAAGTTGGATTAACCCAGCGGACACCAACCCAGCTAGTCTTGTCTATGTTATATCTTTAATTTTTAAATACTGTTTTATGTTAATTGAATTCAAAGAGTATTTTTTGTAAACTAGCTTAGGTTGCCATTGGGGAGGAAAGCAGGATAAAAATACTAAATAAGTAAGTAAATAAATAAATAAAAATATATAAAACCGGTGATCATGGAGCAGGAATTGTTCCCAGATTTGCTATCAACTCCTGCAAACCCCATTCTCAGTTAATGAATAGAATCATACATGCTAATAAATTCTCATTTAGCAGTCCCTCTTTGGATTCCACGACAGCTCACCAGCTTCTATACGGGGCCAGTGTGTTGTGATTGAAAGACCTTGTTCTTTCAATTAGCTAAAATGGTGCTATATTCATATAGATGTCCAATGGTGCTAAGCTTTAGTGATTTACGTGTAAACAGTTTCCAAGATTTGTAGCCGGCATCAGTGAGAAATGGAGTGCATATTACACAGCTCCGATTCATTTCTCCAAAGGCCTGTAGTGCGTGTCGAGAGTTTTAAGCGATAGACCACTGTGGCCCCACCTCTTCATAAAGCCAGTGGTTCCCAAGAGCTTATGAAATCTCTCACTACATCATCTCTCTCTCTCTCTCTCTCTCTCTCTCTCTCTCTCTCTCTCTCTCATTCCACACTGTTCTCCTTGAAGGAGAAAGAAGCTGAGAGAAGAAGAGGGGGAAACAGCGCTGCTCCGCACTGGTTATAAAGAACAGCCCAAAGTATATTTATGGTTATAATTTTACACACTTCACTTGGTGCTCCACCACCATGTGACTGATCACGGCATAAATCACACTTTAATTTTAACCTTTGCAGTTCATCAATAGGCTCAAAATCAAAAAATAATTCAGCACGGACACTATTGGTTTACAGGTAAGTGGAACAAGAATGGCAGAGGCTTAGTAATGTATTAGTTGCCTTGTCAGCTGAAGCAGAGAGATTCATGCCTCCCTCCCTATGTTTCTATCACACACTGAGGGCTATAAATAAAGCCAGGGGCTAATCAGACACAGGAAAGATCTACGATGTCACTCGGAATCAGCTCTGTGTGCCATGTCCTGCTTTCGGAATGTAGCCTTTGAAAACCAATCCTCCAGCAGAATTTGAGAGGGATTTGGATTTATTCTTGTGTTTTGCATATTGCTATATATTGTTCGTGTTTAATCATTCCAGCATACTTCACGAGTCTTGGGTTATTAATTTAAGTATTGCTCGGTAAGGTTGTGGAGTTCTCCTAAGTGATGTGCTGCGATGATTAGACGATAAATATAGCGAAAGAAACAATTGTGAAACCCTCTCGTATCCTATGCATACTGTGTATATAATTTCTAGCCTTCTACTGACGTTCAATCACATCTGAAAAACCTGTCAATGCAATTCTTATTTATCATTGCAATCTGAATCTGATTTCCACTGAAGTGGATCTTTAGGATACTGCTGTCGGCTCTTCACAGAAGTCATTAATTATTACTTATAACTACTTATGCTGCACTCATATAAATCATAGGAATAATATTCAAGACACTGAGAATTTTTTTTTCCTATTCTTCTCCCCCTGAAACCTGTCCTGCTCTAGAGTGACTGGCAAGGCGTGGAAAAGCAGAATATGGAAGAACACAGGATTGTACTGCCCAAAACTGAATATTCATTAAGTCTAAGGATCTACAGAGAAAATATTCCACCTTGCCGAAATTGCTAGGAGGGGTTGTGGCATAGCGGGAGAGCATCTGCTTGGCGCAAGGAATGTCCCAGTTTCAATCCCTGGCATTTCCAGTTAAAAAGGTCAGGCAGTAAGTGATACAAAAGACCTCTGCTTAAGACCCTGGATACCTGCTGCCAGTCTGATTAGACAAGACTGACCTTGAAGAAGAAAAAGAAGAAGAGTTGGTTTTTATACTCCGTGTTTCTCTGCCCTAAGGAGTCTCAAAGTGCCTTACAAGCACCTTCCTTCCTCTCCCCACAACAGGCACTTTGTGAGGTAGGTGGGGCTGAGAGAACTCTGAAAGAACCATGACTGGCCCAAGGTCCCCCAAAAGGTTTCATGTGGAGGAGGAGTGGGGACTCACACCCGGTTTCCTAGATTAGAGTCCACCACTCCTTAACCACTACACCACACTAGATCTCTTGGTGGACCATTGATCTGATTCAGTATAAGGCCATGAGCTAATTTCAACCCATTTTTTTTAACCCAGCGCTAATTAGAAAAAAAAAATGCCAGAAAACCTAGTGGTGGATTCCCAGTTATGAACAAAGGTGCATCTTCACAAGATGTGATGAGGCCTGTGCATGGATGTGAGGGCCATCTGGCTGCGATATCTACCCCATTGAATGTCAGGGTTGATTTGGCTGATCTGGCTGGCTAGACAGGTGTCCCCTACCTCCCTCACTGCTCCATGTGCGTCTCAGCTGAAGATGACAACCATCCCAGACAGAAGGAGGACTGTGCATCTTCCTTGCCCCAAAATCAGCAGAAGCACATAAGAAAAAAACATCTGGACAGACCCTGCTCAATTAAATATTGTGGAAATCTCATTGGGAAGCACTGTACTGTGCTGCATTGTCTGCAAGCTTTTGGAAATAGAAACTGAGTTGATTTACTGATCTTATGCTCTGGATATTTTGATCAAATAATAGGTTTTATAATAGTCAAACACACTTAGATGGTATAATAAAACTGAGCCTTAAGTAGCTGGCTTTGTCTCCTGGGGAAATCAGCAAGCTTTTAAATATGCATTATGTAATTGGGAAAGCGAACTATATTTACAGATTGTCTCAGGAGAATAGAATGTAGCTTTTGAAGCTGCCTTCTTTTCTCAGGGGAAAACAATGTTAGATCTATCCTAGTTTTTTTTTCTTTTTTGTTTACTAGATTTGTATATATTTAAACAAAAGACAGAATGAAACATCTGTGAATACGAAAGAATAATAACAAGAAGAAAAGAAAATGAAGTATTTGTTTTTATGAGTACTTAAACCAGTCTTTTGCTTCCTTTGTAGTCAATGGGGTTAGAAGGATGTAACTTGGCTTATGATGGCCCTACTAAAGTGGTCTCAGAGAGCCAGTTTGGTGTAGTGGTTAAGTGCACGGACTCTAATCTGGGAGAACCGGGTTTGATTCCCCACTTCTCCACTTGCACCTGCTGGATGACCTTGGGCAAGCCATAGCTCTGTACCAGCTGTTCTCTCAAGGACAGTTGCCTCAGAGCTCTCAGCCCCACCTACCTCACAGGGTATCTGTTGTGGGGAGGGGAAGGAGGAGGAGTTTGTAAGCCACTCTGAGACTCCAGTTGCGTGAAGGGCGGGATATAAATCCAATCTCCTCTCTTCCTCTTCTCTTCTTCTATGACTAGCCAATCTGGAGACAACCCACCATGGTTGGAAGCACAACAAGGGCTCAGTCATACATCTCATTCTGAACTTGGCCTCAGCATGGATCAAACAATCTGTACTAGGGGGGCAGTACCGAAGGGGAGATACTTCCACTAACCTGGGGAATTTGGGGGGTTACAGAAAAAATAAAAAACAAAACAAAAACCAGAGGTTTGGAAACTTCCCAAGACATGGGCAATGCAAACAAAAAGTGCTGAACTCTTCATGGCACTATGTTGAAATTCCTCAGCAGTAACTTGTTCAGAGGTGGCTTGGAGCAGAAAGCAATCCCCATGTGCTTTCATCTCTCCCCCTTTCAGCTCATAGAGGGAGCTTGGAAAGAAGAGCACATCCAGCATAGTTTCTGCTCCAAGTCCCATTCCCCATCACCAAGCTGGCAGTTAAGGCGAAGTTTTATCACAATAGGGGCCCCAGGGACCCACAGGGGAGAGCAGATGGGATGTCCTGTCTTGTCCAAGTCCTCACAAATCTCCCGTTTGAATTCAGTACATTGAATTGGGGGGGGGGGGGTTAGTAGTGTTATCAAGCACCTAGCAGGCCACAAAAAATAGATAATGGATCACAAGTCATTGTATCCTATCCTAAAAGGAGAAAAAGACTATCAATAGTTGTTAGCCATGGTTGGGCGGGGAGATAGCGGATGGCTATAGCTTTCACAGCCTCTTTGTTGGCTTCCGAGAAATACCAGTCTCACTCAGAATTGTTTGAAACAGGATGCTAAACTAGAAATATATGGAACATGCTTCTCATAGGATTTCTATGTGCAGAGCTAGTGTTCTGCTGACTACCAGATTCTGGAAACGAATAGCAGAAATGAGTTATTACCTTCATGCCTCCCAAAAGCAACTGACTGGGTAGTGTTAAAATGCTGGGCTACTTTGAACTGTTGTTCCACTCTCATGTCCTTATGGCGATGTGACTATCCTGGTAGAATACATCTGGAGGCAACAAAAATGACGATCGTACGTTTAGCAGGCCACTGAGTTCATTCATAAGTTTTCCAGCAACACCAAAAAGAACAGTCTCCATCACCCTATCATCATCTTGTCCACAGTTTGCTACTGAATATGTCAGGAAATCGATCTTTGTATTCCCTGGGAAGAAGAGATACAAACAAGAGCAACTGCTGAGTCTTCCAAAGGTAGGAAATGGAGTCATAGATATAGATTATTATTATTTTTTTGTAGAGAAAAGTTAACTGTTGCTCCTTTAGAGATGTTTAATCTGTTTCTACCTCGCTACTGTTATAGCTAGAGAGAGCTGGTGTTGAGCACATGTGACTCTGGCACTCTGATGGAATGCCTGAGGTATCCTTTTTGCTGATTCTTATTGCCTTGGGGCCCTGGTGATGCTGGCTAAGACTGTATATATTAGGGTTGCCAGCCTCCAGGTGGGGCCTGGGGATCTCCTGCTTTCACAACTGATCCCCAGCTGACAGAGATCAGCTCCCCTGGAGAAAATGGCTGCTTTGAAGGGGAGACTCTATGGCATGGTACCATGCTGAGGCCCCTCCCCTCCCCAAACCCCACCCTCTCCTGGCTCCACCCCCAGAGTCCCCAGGTATTTTCCAACCCAGACTTGGCAACCCTAGTATATATGCATTTCTCGTCCTCGTCTGATTGAGCAGATAGCACGAGCATAGGGTTGCCAACTCTGGGGGGGATGGAATACCAGGAGATTTTGGGGGTGGAGCCTGAGGAGGGTGGGGTTTGGGGAGAGGAAGGACTTCAATGGGGCATAATGCCATAGACGTTACCTTTCAAAGTGGCCATATTCTCCAGGTGATCACTGTTGCCTGGAGATCAGCTGTAATCCCAGGAGTTCTCCAGCCACCACCTGGAGGCTGGCAACCCTACATGAGCAGCTCTCTCTCTTAGAGTTCTGGATTTGAATCTGGCACTCCTGAGAGGAGCAAGTTGCTTTGCATAACATTTTTTTTTAAAATCGGTACAGCTATTGGTACTTTGTAACAAGGAAAGATTAAAACAATACAGCCTAACAAGATCAAGACAAAGACAGGCCTCCTGGCAGAGGTTTATTTTTAACCTGCCTGTGTCTTTTTTTAAACAAAGAAAGGAAAATGCTGACTTTCTTGGAGGACCTCCAAAGTCTTCATCTATGCATCAGTTGTGCCAAACGTCTTACATTGCTTAGCAGTGAGATTATCAGCACCTCTTTCTTTTCAATTGGTTGCTCAAATAATCTCTGCTGCAAATGAGCGCGCCATAAATACTGCCGCCTTCGAATCGATGCATCATTGGCTTGGTTGCATCCTACAGAGCTCTCAAGATGCATTGGACATGATTCAGGTGGCAATTGGAGGCCTCCGTTTCCAAAATATGAATGGAGGGATGTTGATCTTCTGGTGACAGAGGGGGGGTTCTGAATATTGCTGAATTTGCAAGATGCTGATGTTTTTGTAATATCTCCTCTCCATTATTCTTCGACCGCTAGTAATTGATTTCCTTACAGATTGCTTTGTTTTGCTATTCCTCTGCCATACTTATAAGTGTCTCCCATCCCAGTGTGAGGTCCGCCGACTTTTCAACACGCTGAGAGACACGGTGCTGTTGGAACTGGCCCATTTCTCATTGCTATTTGGTGGGATTAAACATTTAAATGTATGTGCTTTGTTATCTGGATGCTTTTCAGTGGGCTTTAACCTTTTAACCTTCATCAGAATCTCAGGAAAACTTATGCTATAACAAACGTGCTGGTCTTTAAGGTGACACAAGACTCCGTGTGGTTTTGGCTCCAAAAAACTAATAGGGATGCCTCTGTAGAATTTGCCTGATCAGTATGCTATCTATAGGGTTGCCAGGTCTTGCTTGGAAAATACCTGAGGACTTTGGGGGTGGAGCCAGGAGAGGGTGGGGTTTGGGGAGGGGAGGGGCCTCAGCAGGGTACCATGCCATAGAGTCCACCCTTCAAAGCAGCCATTTTCTCCAGGGGAGCTGATCTCTGTCAGCTGGGGATCAGTTGTGAAAGCAGGAGATCCCCAGGTCCCACCTGGAGGCTGGCAACCCTAGCTATCGTGTGTGTGTGTGTACAAGAGGATCTGGGAGGGAAAGGGTTAAGAGAATTCTCTCATGTAGGTACACTTGGCAATGGGTCCCACTCTCACACCGGTTAGATGTTGAGCCTCTTTGGCCATTGCTTACCTTCTGTTTCATCTTATACAGGACCTCTTTTCTTCTCTCTCTTACATGGGCTTGGAGCTGTAGCAAGTTAACCTTTTTCAAGTTCATCTATTCACAATAAGTTAAATGTACCTACATGAATATGCCATGTAAGATGTGCTTTTAATTTTGTAAGTAGCACTGGAGTCAGATCATCCTTGTAATTTTTTGGACATTTTACCCTTAACCAGGACACATGGAGGATCGGGGATATTGCATAAAGCTTCTGTGCTACCAATTCAAATGATTTTTTTTTTACATTTAACCCAATAAATCCAACCAGATTTTTTTGCTGGTGAGAAAGGAATGAAGAGTCCCCTTTGAACACCTCGAAAAAGCTACATTGGGTATCATATGGCCTGCATAAATAGGGTTGCCAGCAATGCTCCTTCTAAGCTGTGGAGTTTTGTGAGCAAAAATTCTACTTTGTGAGCTACTGGCATTAAAGTTGTGAGCGAGCGATTTGGCTACTGCATTCATGAGTTTGCTCTGGAGCCATCCTTCCTGAGTGAAAACAAAAATGTGTGAGCGGAGGCTAAACAACTGTGAGGTAGCCCACACTAACTCAGCTTAGAGAGATCACTGATCACCAGCTCTGGGTTGGGAAATACCTGGAGATTTGGGGCTTAGAGCCTGAGTCGGGCAGGGCTTTGGAAGTAAAGGGACATCATTAGGATATAATGTCATAGAATACACCCCACAAAGAAGCGATTTTCTCCAGGGAACAGATCTTTGTCATTTCGAGATCAACTGTAACACTTGGAGGTTGGCAGCCCTGTGCATAAACTAAAGTCATGTAGTAGTAGAGGTTGTAATAAGAAGGAGAACGAGGCATTAAAAAGCTGGCTGGATCCAATGGTTATGCAAAATGGGTCAGATCCAGCCAGTTTTTTATACTCCGTAACTTTGTCTATTGATTCACAGCAATTACAGCTGGTAAGAACAAAAGAACATGAAAAGTGAGTCTGGATCAGAAAGGTGACCTGCTGGATCAGAACAATTGTTCATCTAGTACAGTATCCTGTTTCTCATGGAGGCCAACCAATTGCTGTGGAGGGTCAAGAAAGAACACAGAAACCAAGGTATGACCCTCCTCTCCTTTTGATCCTGATGTTTGTCCCCCCCCTCCCAAATCTGCTGGATAAAATGACTGCATAGTGAATATCCATTCACTGTGTCTGAATAAGTGGGCTCTTCTACACCAATTCTTATGCTGCTTATTCTTACACTGCTATGGTTGCATGGGGGAGGGGGGCTTATGTGATTCAATTGAAAAGGCTAATTATGGACGCGTATAACATCCCCCATTATTTCTGCAGACTCTTTTAGCATACAGGTGTTGAATGACTAGAACACTTACCTGCAAACATAGATGTGCTCTTTCTGTAAGCAGATCCACACCACTTTTACATATTGCCTATCTTCTTCACAATGGGATTGGATGTAAATCACTGTTCATTGTAAATCATGTAAATCAAAAGTGTAATATAAAGTAGATCTGCATTGCTGTTGTACATTGTGTGTTCAATTGAATTACCTGGATATAATCTTATATATCCAGCCATAATATTCACAGGCACACAGCTTCCTTTGGATTGATATCTGAAACAGCAAATATGCCTCTTTTGCTTCGGCACTAGAAAATCAGAGATACTGCCAGCATCTGTAGGGTAGATCCATAGAGCAAACACCTTTGACTAACAGGTAGCACCTAAACAGTTTAGGTGGCACCTAAACTGTTTAGGTTTATATGTCCCAAAGCAGCTTAGAATTTTGTTTTTTTTTTTAAAAAGGTTAAACATACTGAATGACAATGGCTGCGGACAGACTACTGTTCTGCCGCGCTACAGGAGCGCGGCAGAACAAGGTGGGGGGGGCACAGTGCAGCGTTCAGATGCCGCCACAAGGAAGCCACCCACAGCGTCCACACTGTGGGTAGCTTCCGCCGGTGGCGGCGGAATGCCGCACAGCTCTGCCCGCGCTCATTCACACCCGCCGGCAGCGAGTGGAACGCACGCGCAGCCGCCGGGACACCACTTGGAAGTGGTGCCTGGCTGTTGCGGGAGGAGCGCGCCGCTGGACGAGGTAAGTCCAGGGTGCCTCCGCGGGGCAGATGCGGCAGTCTGGACGCCCGCTCTGCCTCCACTTTTAAAGCGGAGGCAGAGCAGGCCAGACTGCCAGTCTGTCCTCAGCCAATGTAGTGAGAAATGTGATGATTATGTACATGCCTTTGGAATGGTGGGGGGTGATGTGCACGGAAACATCTGATAACAAATTGCATAGCAGATAAAAAAATAACTGGCTGCCACTGTTACAGCTATAGATGTCTCATTTTCTACTCTCTGCTGTCTGTTTGTCATGAAGTGGTATTGTAATATGGCAGAACTGTTAAGGGGAATATTACCGTAGAAAGACTTGCCATTCTCCATCTGTTGGCCAGACATGAGAGACTGGAGATGAAGTCCTTCCTAAAAATGTGTTGATAGCGAATCAGTCAAGGGGCAGGACAAGGGACCCTGAACAGTGTTAGCATCCAGTATTTCATTTAACATGGCAAACTGATGAGGCTGGATGGATCAGACCACATCAAATCTGCTACAGAGCATCCAGATGTCCATTATGGAGCATCTGTTAAAGACCACTCTAAGGTTCATCTCAACATCTTGCAGACCACTCAGGGGTCCACCTTTGGGTCCAGTGTTTGTCCCCAACAGATGCCAAGCTGATGCTTCTGGGAAGTTTATGAACGATGCATAAATCTATCACCTGGTTATCACTCTCTTGCTGGAAGGAGGTCTGGGCAGCAAACATGGTTCTCCCCCTTGCTCTTTATCATCACAACAACACTGAGAGGAGGTTCCCATGGCATGCCCCCCCCCCCAGCTGTCTTTTGGCAGAATTACAAACCCACTGAATCCTTAGCCTTAGGGGAGATGCTCGAACCCCTTCATCATTCTGATAGCCATTTTTTGCACCTACAATATCCTTTTGTAAGCATGATATGCCATTTTGACACATTCATTGTTAAGAGCTTCTGAATAGTAGTTCCCTTTGTCAGTTCTGCTTCTGATCTATCTTCTCATTTAAAGAAAGGGGGGAAATAGACCCTTTCTCATCCAGGTAATGTGATGGATAATACAGTACAAGAAGTGTTGTCCTTTAGACCTATAAGCATACTGTATATTTCAAGGGAACTGGCTTGGCCAGCTTTAATGTTCATATTTACTTGAATATCTAATGGAAGTGGAGGAGATAGGATTTATACCTCACCCTTCACTCAGAGTCTCAGAGTGGCTTACAATCTTCTTCCCTACCTCCCCCCACAACAGACACCCTGTGAGGTAGGTGGGGCTGAGAAAGCTCTGAGAGAACTTGTGACTGATCCAAGGTAACCCAGCTGGTTGCATGTAGAGGAGTGGGGAATCAAACCCACTTCTCCAGATTAGAGTCCACCACTCTTAACCACTACACCAAAGTTAGGGTCTAGCAGCACCTTTAAGACCAACAAAGTTTTATTCAAGGTATGAGCTTTCGTGTGCATGCACACTTCTTAAAGAAATGGACTCTAATTTTGTTCTATTGCTTCAGACCAACACAGCTGCCCACCTGGCTCTATTATTGTATAAAACATTGCATTAATACTACATTTTAACAATGTGGATGTTTTTCACCAGAATGGTGATCCAGCCAGGTTGGACAGGGGGATAACACTGAGTCTGACTAGGGTTGCTGCTTCTTAATGACAGCCTAAGCAATTCAGTACTATGCCCTATTGATTAGCTTGTTAGGCTGGGACAAGGAAGGCTGTGATTTAAATCTCCACTCAGCTATGAAACATTCTGTGTAGCCTAGGGCCAACTGCTAAACTAATCCCCTTCATAAGGTTGTTGTGAGGACAAACAACAGCAGGATAAGGCCATGGCTCAATTGTAGAGCATCTGCTTTGCATGTCTCAGGTTCCGTGTTCAGTTCCCAGCATTTCCAGTAAGAAGGGTCAGCTACTAGGTGATAGGAAAGACCGCAAACTGAAACTCTGGAGAGCTGCTATAAGTTTGGGTAGATAATAATGACCTTGCTAGACCACTGATGGTAATAGACCCAATGCATGCAATTATAATAGGGGGCAAGGGAGAAACCATGAACACTGCCCTGAGTTTCTTGGAGGAATAATATGTAATAATAGAAGTTTAGTAATTGAAACTTTCCTACCACTTATCTCCATGCGAGAAAAAAAGGGGGGAAAGGAAAGAAAGGAAAGAAAAAAAATAGCTTTAACTGCTAAATTGCTATGCAACAGGACAGATGTTAAAGAAATTGCAGTGGGTCTAGTTGAAAAAGAAACGACAGCCCTAAATCTGAGAAAAGAGTCTTGTGAATTTCAGAAGGTCACATGCTGTGTTGCAAATGGTGGTTGGCCACATTCTAAAGGTATTTTACTGTCCCTCCGTTATGGTCAAATGGATCAAAACAGCTGGTTGATTTGGGTCTACTATTTTGGGTCTTCTCTTCTGTGGGATCCATTCCATTACCACTGCGACTTTCCTCCAGCCCAAAGAGTCTTCTCAGCAGCAGAACTCATCCATGAGATCCAGCAATTCCTTTGAAAATAAATGCAGTATTTAAATATGGTGTTTTTTCTTTGCGTTCTGATGTGGCACATTGACTATGTACCATAAACAAAATATTCCCTTATTCATGTTAGCTCCCAATATATCCCACCTCTGTCACACAAGATAGGACTTTTGGGGTATAACATTATGGTCCCAGGCATGCATAGGAACAAGTCAGCATGTGCTACTGACACCATGAGACTTCTCTCAAAACTAAATCTGATAGAAGACACTGGGGGGGGGGGGGAGAGAGAGAGAGAGAGAGAATCCCTGAGTATTAGGGTTGCCAACCTCCAGGTGGTGGCTGGAGATCTCCTGGGATTCCAGCCAATATCCAGGCAATAGAGATTAGTTCAACTGGAGAAAATGGCTGCCTCGGAAGTTGGAATCTGTGGCACTCTGCCCCACTGAAGTCCCTCTGCTTCCCAAACCTTGCCCTCCTCAGGCTCCACTACCCAAATCTTCAGGTATTTCCCAATGCAGAGCTGGCAAACCTGTCCCAGTGGTTTCATAATACCATCACAAGTTACTACAAGGCTCCGTTGGGGCCGGAGCGCGCCGGAGCGCCGCTCCGGGAGAGAAGGGGCCGGGGGCGGGCACATAAATCCCTGCTCCCCCCGGCAGAAAGCCTCCCCCATTCACCCCCTTCCTCCCCCAGTTGTCGTTCCCGGGGCCGCGGCTGGCCGCCGGCCCTGCCAAGAAGCCCCATCCCGCCCCCTGTCGCCTTCCCTGGGGCTGCGGCTGGCCGCCGGCCTCGCCAAGAAGCCCCGTCCTGCCCCCAGTCGCCTTCCCCGGGGCCGCGGCTGGCCGCCGGCCCCACATAGAAGCCCCGCCCCGCCCCCAGTCGCCTTCCCCGGGGCCGCGGCTGGCCGCCGGCCCCGCATAGAAGCCCCGTCCCGCCCCCTGTCGCCTTCCCCGGGGCTGCGGCTGGCCGCTGGCCCCGCATAGAAGCCCCGTCCCGGCCCCTGTCGCCTTCCCTGGGGCCGCAGCTGGCCGCCGGCCCCGCCAATAAGCCCCGTCCCGCCCCCTGTCGCCTTCCCCGGGGCTGCCCCCTGTCGCCTTCCCCGGGGCCACAGCTGGCCTCCGGCCCCGGGAAAAAAACCCTCCCTCCCCCAGTCACCATCCCCGGGGCCGCGGCTGGCTGCCAGCCCCGGGAAGAACCCCCCCTCCCCCACTCAACAGTTCCCCGGGCCCAAGGGAGGGAGAAGCCGGGCCTGAGTGCCCAACGCCACTCAGGCCCAAGCAAGGGGGTGGAGGGAAACGCCAGCCCCAGTGGGGGGAGAAGCGCCCCTCCCTTCCTCCCTCCCTTCCCTCTCTCCCCCCACCTACCTACCTGTTCCTTCCTTCCCCTCTCCCTTCCTCCCTCCCTCTCCCCTTCCTTCCTTCCTTTCTTCTCTCTCTCTCCCCACCTACCTACCTACCTACCTACCTACCTTCCTGTTCCTTCCTTCCTCCCTCTCTCCCCCCTTCCTTCCTTCCTTCTCTTTCTCTCCCCCCAACTACCTACCTACCTTCCTGTTCCTTCCTTCCTCCCTCTCTCCCCCCTTTCTTCCTTCCTTCCTTTCTTCTCTCTCTCCCCCCAACTACCTACCTACCTTCCTGTTCCTTCCTTCCCCCCTTCCTCCCTCTCTCCCCCTTTCCTTCCTTCCTTTCTTCTCTCTCTCCCCCCCAACTACCTACCTACCTTCCTGTTCCTTCCTTCCCCCCTTCCTCCCTCTCTCCCCCTTCCTTCCTTCCTTTCTTCTCTCTCTCTCCCAACTACCTACCTACCTTACTGTTCCTTTCTTTCTTCCTTCCTTCCCCTTTCTTCCTCCCTCCTTCCTTCCTTTCTTTCTTCCTTCTCCCCTCCCTCCCTCCTTTTCTTTCTTTCTTTCTTTTCTCTCCCCCACCTACCTACCTACCTACCTTCCTTCCTGTTCCTGTTCCTTTCCTTCCTTCCTTCCCCCTCCCTCCCTCCTTTCCTTCTTGCCTTCTGACACACTGCCCATGACGTCAGGGATGTGTGGCCTTTTGACACTTCCGGTGATGTCAGGGGGTGTGGCATATGCAAATAGGTTATGCTAATGAGCTCCTGCACCTCTTTTTTTACGAAAGGACCCCTGAGTTACTATAATCTGCACAGGTTGTATTGGAGAAGGCTGTCCTCCTTCTGGGAATTGAGGTTTTCTGCAGAGTGACTTGGTCATCATATATATTCTGGAAGCAAATGCCACAGCTCTGTAATGCCATCTTACCTCCTCCATAAGAAAGTTGACAAAGCAGGACATAAAGAACCACAGGCCTATCGGCTCCCTGTCTTAAGTTTATAATACCTTGCTTCCCTCCGAGTAAATGGTGCAAGGCAATGATGGTGTTCAGTCAACCAAAAGAACGGGAGGACGTTCAAACCGTTTCTCCCCATATAGATCACTTTTATGTGATCAATAAAATACTGTTTTCCAAAGTTTGAAATAGACATATCATCTTCTTAGTATTCTCTGGAAACAGCTCCTCTGCTTAAACTATGCCGTGATTTATACAGCCTCGCAAGATTTCAACTTTCCTCGGAAATGAAGCCATGCTAGTCATAGATTGAAGAAGCAAAGTGTACTTCAGATATGTATTTCTGTTGGATAGGTTTGTCAGAACCATGCTATGACAAAGATTCTTCATTGTCAGTTTGTCACCAAAAAAGCACAACTGTTTTGTTTTCAGTCCTTTTTGCTTAAGAGCCCCAAATCTATTATATGAGAACAATAGATGGGGAGAAACTGGTTCCTTTTAGTTCTGTATTTTTTCCTGCTCTTGCAGTATCAAAATGGCTTCCCTCTGCATTGGTACTAGGAATACTTGGTCACATTCCAATGTCTGGGCAGTACTAGCAAGGATAGGCACTAAACATTGAGCAGGATTCCAGGGGATTCTTAGGGAAAACCCTGCAGAATAGACATGACTCCTTTTGGTGAATCACCGGGTCCTCTGTGTGATGGAAGAACAGCATAAACCCTTATCCTCACCATTCAGCTGAACAGGATACCCCATGCCACATACAAATGGGATGTTTCATACAAAAGGGTCATTCTGCCTCCACAGTGCAAAATGGCCATGCAAGATGCATGGAATGGGCTAACACTGGGACATTAGCAATGGATCTACACACTTATTAAGACTTTCCTTCATTTAGTGTAGGTTCCTGAAATGGGCAATCCCACCTTGCCTCGGCATTTGACATAGAACTTCACTTTAACTTGTCTGCTCATGCTGTCATGCTAGGGTTGCCAGGTCTGGGTTGGAAAATACCTGGAGACTTTGGGGGTGGATCCAGGAGAGGGAGGAGGAGGAGATTGGATTTATACCCCACCCTTCACTCAGAGTCTCAGAGTGGCTTACAAACTCCTTTCCCTTCCCCTCCCCACAACAGACACCTTGTGAGGCAGGTGGGGCTGAGAGAGCTCTGACAGAAACTGCTCTTTCAAGGACAGCCCTGCCAGAACTATGGCTTGCCCGAGATCATCCAGCAGCTGCAAGTGGAGGAATGAGGAATCAAACCTGGTTCTCCCAGATTAGAGTCTGCACACTTAATCACTACACCAAACTGGCAGGATTTGGGGAGGGGAAGGGCCTTAGCGTGATACAGTGCATTAAGGTCCACCCTTCAAAGCAGCCATTTTCTCTAGGGGAGCTGATTTCTGTCAGCTGGAGATCAGTTGTAAAAGCAGGAGATCTATAGGCCCCACCTGGAGGCTGGCAGCCATATGTAATCCTGACCATTAACACCAAATTGGTCAGCCTAAAGGTTCAGATGATGATGATGACCAACACTGGGAATTTCCCCCTCAACCAGCCCTCTGGGTCCATGAATGGTTGATTAGAGTGCCTAACCCCAGGGCTCATTTCGTAGCCTGAGCCAACACCCCTAATGTAGCCAATCCTCCAAGAACTTGCAGAGCTCTTCTTACAGGGGCTACTGTAAGCTCTTGGAGGATTGGCTACATCAGGGGTGTGTGGCCTAATATGCAAAGGAGCTCCTGCTACAAAATGAGCATCACAATGCTCACCAATCTACCTTGAATTAATAATATCAAACCCACAATAATTCACCTGAACATAAACATGAAGCTGCCTTACACTGAATCAGACTATAAGGCCATCAAAGTCAGTATTGTCTACTCAGACTGGCAGCAGCTCTCCAGGGTCTCAGGTGGAGGTCTTTCATGTTGCCTCCTACCTGACTCTTTTAACTGGAGATGCCAGGGACTCGACCTGGGGACCTTCTCTATGCCAAACAGATGGTCTACCACTGAGCTATGGCATGTCTCCAACTGTTGTAATGTTCTAACTAATCCTCACTGGGAATGGCTTACTTGTTTTCTTCCACTCACAAGAACTATATGAAGTTGGCAGGGGAAAAAAGTCTTCTCCTCTCTAATTACCTTGCTAACCAATCTGAGGGGAATCCTTCTCTGAATCCTGTTTGCTCTAACATGACTGGCTAATCTCAAATTGCTCATTGGAAAGGTGGGAAGGATGGGCAACTTCTCAGTTGAAAGCCTAAATACAAGAGACAGGAAACCTTCAAACAGCTTTTCCTGGCTGAACAAGCTGCATGAGGGAAGCAGTGTATTCCCACCCCACCACAGCTTTGTGTCACATTTTTCCCAAATCAGTAGGCGCAAAAGGAGCTCCAAGTCCATATTTGGGTAAGTCCCAAATGTATGCAAATACACTGAAATGATGGTGTCCACTTGGGAAAAAAAGAAGAGAAACTGCCTGGAGATTTGGCATGGCTGCAGGTCACACACATGACATCATTGTTTTCATGGACATGAGGGGAACATGTTGCTACTCCATTGTGCAAAGATCTACATAATATGAATCAGGACATGGTCATAGGCACACAAGGCTCTTCAACTGCATAAGAAAGTCCCATGGAAAAGGAGAATCCAGGGCCAAGAGAGATCAGCTCAAGAGCTTCCTCTGTCCTGTAATAGCAAACTGGTAATCTATGAGACTTTCCACCATCTCCCTGACATCATAATAATGATCATGTCACTAGTCATACATACATAATGTAGACAATTCTCTTCCATGAACATGCATGAACACGCCCTATACTGAATCAGACCATTGGTCCATCAAGGCCAGTGTTGTCTACTTAAACTGGCAGCACTCTCCAGGGTCTCAGGCAGAGGTCTTTCATATCACTTACTCCCTGGTGTTTTCAACTGGAGATGCTGGAAATTGAACCTGGGGCCTTCTGTGTTCAAAGCAATGTTCTACCACTGAATTTCCACTCCTCCCATCAGTTTCCTTCATTTGGGGCCCACCTATATTGATTGGCAGTATGGCACATATTTCAGCATAATGTGCTTTGGCTTCTGACGTCTAGAAAGAAATTGCCCATTCCTTCAAGGAACTACATTTGTTATTGCTTGAAGTATTTTTTCTCTCTCTCTAGCACATGTTTCTTTATAATTTTCTTTAACGAAGAGCTTTCAACAATGCCTTTGAAGATGAATGCAGATAGCAACGTTATCGGAAAGACTTTTAATTACCGGGGTCTCATTTCTTGAAACATCTCATCATTAAGGTTTAATTTGGCGATACCATCAACAATATCCTGTGTGTAGAGGGCACATTTTGAAAAAAAAACCAGTTTATTACCAGCAACTAAGATATCACGCCACTTACTTTATCTGATAGAAAGTGAATCTGGTCTAGTGCCATCGGTTAGCAGAGGAGAAAAAAATATATACAAATTTGTTCTGACTTTCAACCCATCTTAACATCTTGGAAGAAGAAAACTTCAAATTATTGATTTAAAGAGAAGTTTAAAAAGTAAATTAGAGTTCTGTTTATCTAAGGATAAGCACAAACAAACTGTGCAATGAAGATTTAAAGAGCATTTGGATAAATAAAGATTGGAGAAACCAGGGAATCTATTTGTGCTTGCCATTTATTGAAGTGAACCTCGCTCTGTATGTGACACACAATGATTCACACCCTAAGGAATGATAAGGAGGACAGTCAGTTTGTGAATTACCTTGCATTAGCAGGTTGGAGGATCAGATGACCTTCTCTTTCCTTTGAACCTTATGATCTACAAATCCGAAGATAAAGAGGATCCTGCTGGATTAAACCATTGGTGTATCTAGCACTGCATTTTATTTCCAATTAACGCAACCATGAAGGAACTAGAAAAGATTCTGAAGTGTAAGGATGCATTGCTGACAACCAAGATCAAGCTACTTCATGCCATAATATTCCCCCCCCCCCCCTTACTATGTCTGGGTGTGAAAGCTGGACAATGAAGAAAGCTGACAGGAAGAAAATTGATTCCTTTGAGATGTGGTGTTGGAGAAGAGTTTTATAGATACTTTGGACCACCAAAGAGACAAATAAGTGGGTTATAGATCAAATCAAGTCTGTACTCTCCCTAGAAGCTAAAATCACTAAACAGAGGTTATCGATCATACTTTGGCCACATTATGAGAAGCTGAGAATCTCTGGAAAAGACAATAATGTTAGAAAAAGTTGAAGGTACCAGGAAAACAGGAAGATCCACCATGAGATGGATTGACTCAATCAAGGAAGCCAGGGTCTTCAGTTTGCAAGACCTGAGCAAGGCTGTTAACAATGGGATGTTTTGGAGGACATTAGTTTATAGGGTCAGCATAATTCAAAAGCGATTTAATGGCATTTAACACACACACACAGGAATGCTCAGTGTTTGTGAGGAAGAGTAAAATGCACACATGCATTATTAGCCAGTCACAGAAAAGACATTGCTTCCAGAAAGGCAACAGCAAAAGGGTCTATCAATAAGTGTTTAGAATCCAGACAGGAGTGCATCTCCCCCACCCGCCATTTATGAGGTGGTAATAAAGAAGGATGACTTCATGTCTAGACCTAAGCTTTTAACTTTTCTGCAGCTCAGGGGGGGGGGGATGTATTTCAAAAAGCAATGAACCAAATGCCAAAAAACTGTCTAGCTAATTACCTTTGAGAATTTCTTAAACTCTCCCATCTATTCTGATAGAAATACAATTTTTATAAACGACTCTGTTGTAGTGCAAACTAGGTTATGGTCACCTCTGCGGCAGTCAATAAAAACTTGCGACTAAATTGGAAGATGTTTGATTCATAACCACTTTAATACAATTCCTTCCCCCCATAAGGCCTGTTTCCAAGACCCTACTATGATGCTCCCTAATTACCCTAACTAGAAAAAAGAAAGCTATGTTGGATCTTAGTTGAGGATGCTTGTGAAAACATCTTCCATGCCTTCCCATAGCTGCTCCCTCTGAGTCCTGAAATGCCAATGCCAGAGGTTGAGGGAGCATCATGGAAACAAGACATCATGGGGCTACTGATGGCAAGAAGAAATGAACAAAATTACCCCTAAATTTCACTAGCAGCACCCCGATGGCATCACAGTATTCAAACTGACTCCTTAGTGTAAGTATTTTGGCCTATTCTGGAGCAATGTAGCTGTCCCTTGTATTTCATGTGGGTTAGTGTTACTCTGCCTTTGCAAAAATGATACAGTTCTGCATTCCCAAAGTCCATCCAGGCTTAATTCACAAAAGTGTTTAATTCTGCTGTACTGTATAAGCTCAAGAATTAGATACAAGTTGCCAGGAATCCTTACATATGGCAACATACATGTGGAATTCAATGAGGTGGGAATCATGTATTTCCTGTAACAAGTGCTTTTCAATCTGGAATGTAGCCCTATTTTAATGGATCTTAACTGCTAATGTTAAAAAAAATAATAATGAAAGATCTTCCATTAACAGTAATGATTGAGATATTGCAATTTGTATACGTGCATTGTAGCTAAGGAAGGAAGAATAATGGCTCCATTGTACACTTATGGCAATCTCTTTATCCCCACATTCAGCATACCTCTATGGGGATGCCCTCTGTCGCAATATGAAAATTAATGTTTTGATTGTCTTCTTACTACGATGCTGAAAAATATCATTCATTCACAAAGTCATCCGAAGGAGAGGTGCCCCCTTCTAGTTTCTGACATTTTCAGGGGTCTACAGAAATGAATTAAAACGAAAAAGAAAATATCTGAAATCAGTACACAGAAGGGAAACAATACCACAGTGACAGACAGATGTAATGGATAAACCAGATGACCTGGTATTTCCCATGCTCATGAGTCTAATACAGAATTAATCAACATCCTGTTACAGCCCCCCAAAGTATTCTGGTCTACTTCTACAATGGGTGAGATAATCATGTTGCTTTCAGGCTTGTCTTTTTGGAATTTATATTGAATTTCCTTGTATTCAATCAGTCTAATGCTTGTAAGAAACCCATTAGGAGAGATCAAATACTACATAACTCCTTTTGATGCCTTCAAAAAATGGGAAAAAAGGCTTTCCTTTCCAGATTATCCAGTACAAATCCTTTCAGAAACACTAGAACTCAATTCATAGAAACATAGAGCACAAAGAGAATTCAGGGAGCATCTAAGTCAAACATGATGTTAGAAATCATATGGCTAAGACATGATTAGCCAACATCTTTAAACTTTGCAGTGGTGGAGAAAATATGACAGAAGCTGGAGGAAAGTTCTGGCCAGGACTCTGAGTTTGGGTCTAACAATGCAGAGTTGGGTGTGACTCTGTATGGGATTGCTTTGTAGGGTTGATATTTTGTGCTGAAACTAATTGTTCTTCCAAAAAAGTATTGTAGGGTATAGAATTCTTTTTAACTACTCAAATATTTTAGACTTCTCTGTGTGGCCACAACACTTGTCTCATCTCAGTCTGATACTTCCCACCCAATGCTTTCAGTTTTGTGGAAATGATATAGATGCCAGCCACCAGTCCATCGGCCCAACCAGAAAGAACCCTGTGTGCTCTCAGAGGACCAAATCAGACATGTGCTGGGGTTTCTTTTTCCAGAGGCCCCAGATGTTTTCTCTCAATGATCAGGTGTGAGAGTGTCTGATTTAGTCTGGAACCATGGCACAGTAGGAAGCAGGGCTTATCCTCCTCTATGGCACCATTTCTCCAACCAGAAACAGCCAATGAATAACAATGAATAATGGTTCCATAGGACTAATCCAATATGATTCACTGTGACTTTGTATATTGTCAGTGGGTTTTGTTCACTTCATCTTCATCGCTGATGCTGATGATTTCTTTGTTGGGTTTTAACTCATAAACACATGGACAAATAAAGCTGCCTTATGCTGAATGAGACCCTTGGTCCATCAGGGTCAGAACTGTCTACTCAAACTGGCAACAGCTGTCCAGAGTCTTAGGTAGAGGTCTACTACCCGATCCTTTTAAATAGAGATGCCAGGGATTGTACCTGGGACCTTCTGCATGCCCAGCAGATGTTTGACCTCTGAGCCACAACATCTCACGAAGGGACATTTTTATACTGTTTATACATTAGTATATTCATACTTCTTAGAGCAACGGATGCCATTTTGCCAGTCTTTCTGCTCAAATAAGACTATTGGCCATGCTGGATGAGGTCTAGCAAACTAGAAGGCTAAAAAGGGGCATTGCCCTCTTAGTAAGGGCGTTCACTTCATGCTGTTGGCCCACACTCCCACTTTTGGTGATTAATTGGTCAAGGAGGAGTCAAGGAGGGATATTCCCATTGTTTAAGACTATAAGGATCCAATACTATGAGCATTTACCTGGGACTAAGGGTGTGTGAGGACCATTAAATAAAATAGGACATACTTCTGAATAAACATGCACATGATTTAATTGTAGGATTACTTGTCAATTTGATATGTTAGGCTGAGTTTTTGGACACATTTCTTAATTGTGACAATTTGCACAATTTTCAATAAATTGGGTGGATTTTTTTGAAGACAAAGAGTAACAGTGAATGCAAAATAGATACACACAAATAGATCCTTCATATCAAGAGAAACACTAAAGGGATTCTGAACAGGATACTTTGATTCTGATGAGAAACCTAAGCTTTACTGTAGAAGGATGGTCAAACAGGAAGGCCGAAAGCCAGTTTGGTGAAGTGATTAAGAGCAGTGGACACTAATCTGAACTGGGTTTGAGTCCCCACTTCTCCACATGCAGCCAGCTGGGTCAGTCACAGTTCTCTCAGAGCTGCTCTCTCAGATGTTAGCCAAATTGCTATGTTTCTTTAATAAAAGGTTGGGGAATTATGATATTAATGTGCAATTGGCATAATTACAGGATCATGACCTTTATATACTAGAGTCCCACTTTATCCAAGTCACAGAAATAGACACAGAGGCTAGATTACTAAAGCAATGATTTCTTTACTGAAGGATTCTTAAATATACAAACATAAAATCAAGCATTCATACGCACAATACAGAACTAAGAAAGCAGAGGAGATTGATAGATAATAGAGGGGTAGGTAAGTTATGGGGTGATACTACCTATCCAGATGTGCAGAGATCCACAAAGAAAGGATTATGGCCTAAACCCAAAGGGTTTAGGGATGGACTGCCAGTTGGCATCAGGCAGAAGCACATGATCTAAGGCCATGTGCTCATGGATGTAGACATTGGAAAACAAAGCAGACCAATGGGCAGCCCTGGGGGCTGGTCTCTGGTGAGAACAATAGATTACCTGGACCATTGATGAGTCCCACGGGTGCATGGCATCAGGATGGGCAAGGCCTAGGCCTGACCAATGAAATCTCAGAGGGGGAAGAGTCTGGATTAACAACAGAAGCCAGGTGTTGGATGCCTGTACTGGGGCTAGCTGAATGGATTTTATAACCACTGATGGTTCTGCCAAGGCAGTTGAATAGGTTCCCAGATACAGACAAAAGATGGGAGGTGAGTCTCTGATTAGTATCAGGAAGGATTGTTAATAATTTGAATGTTTGATTGGTTTATCTTGGTATCCTGAGGGTTGGAGCAAGGAAGGACAAGTACTACGCATAGACATGGGGACAACACAAAAGGGCTGGGTGAGGTTCTGGAGATAGAAAGACTATTTGCCAGGTGGCCTCTGAATAGCCTTAGAAATGTAGGTACTACACCTGGTGGAACCCATTGTTATTCCATATGCATATCTTCCTGGGTGGGGGAGAAGACTGGAGGTGTGCTCTGAGGACTGTCTTGTTGTCACCTGAATATGGAGATGTTATTTCCAGAGCTATGACTTGCTCTGTGTTTCAGACCCAAGAGTGGCTTCCTTGGCCTGAGTTTTGTGGGTCTCTGGTTCAGGTTAGAAAGTGTGGTGCCCCTTGCTATTGGGGCTACCTGAGAGTAAAGGCAGCACCTCTGGCAACACAGAGCTCTCTCAGCCCCTCCTACCTCACAAGGTGTCTGTTGTGGGGAGAGGAAGGGAAGGAGAGTGTAAGCTACTCTGAGACACCAAGTGAAGAGTGGGGTATAAATCCTCCTCCTCCTCTTTGTCTTCATTTTGGCAACTGAGAAAACAGAATATTGGAGCAAACTAATGTGGAATGGATGAAAATATGTATGAGCTTTACAGTGCTGGATTTTTTAAAAAGATGACTGATTGTCAGTTTAGCATAGATTTCTCAAATGTCCAAACATGTACTGAGGTAATTTGGAACTCATGGTGACTGAGGGCCAAGTGGAAACATGTCCAGATTGTTTTATCAGCTTGGGTGACAATTTAGTCATCATCCACACCAAATCAAAATGCATTATTGTGATGGCTCTGGCTAATTTGTCCCAGAGGCTGTCCTGAGAAGACAGTGGTAACAATGATAAACGTCTGTTGCTTTCTCAGGAAAATGAAGAGTAAGCACCACAGACAGACAACACATATCCACAGAAATAGGGTAAACTGTGCCTTAAAAGCAACCTAAATGTTGATTAAGCTTGCCAGCAAAGTCCCTACAGCATTTGAAAATGATATTAACGGCTGTTGCTTACACATCTTGCTAAAGTCAAGAGAACAATAAAAGAAATGATGGAAATTGATGTACTTGATTTTGTTGATATATGAGTTCCATACCCAGAACTCCAGGTGGTATATGCAGCGGTCCTAGACAGCTTCCATTGTGGCACTCAACAGGTTCAGGTCTGCTAACCCTCAACAAGGCTAAGTATCTCCAGATTTTGTCTTGAGGTGATCTATTGAATATGGTCATAACTCAATTTCTGCTCATCTTTGACTCCTCCCCTACCATTTCCCCCCAGTCTCAAGCAATTTCAGCATCTTGATATTTTTTCACATTACTAACTTGTTGAAACAATCACTGCAGAATGACAGCCATACACTGCTGTGAAGTTCAGGTACGTGCAGACCGTACCCCTTGCCCCAGTAATGTTTACCAGTCCCTTTGAAATACTTCCCACAAAAGCAAGCATTTCACGCATGCAGGAATATCCAGATCGATCATGTTGATTGGGTATTTTGTTTATGCAGTGACCCTGAAATTCACTTTGATGTTCTACTGGGGTAAAATTTGTTGGCAACTGTGTTATCAAATAAAAGTCCAACCCTGGGACCTCAAAAAATGTACCATGGAGGCTAAATAGCAGGGAACAGAATATGGCAATAGCTCTGCTAGCTGAGTGAGATCTGGGCTGAACTTTTGTTCTCTACTTCAGTGTGTGTGTGTGTGTGTGTGTTAAGTGAAGTCAAGTTCCTTCCGACTTCTGGTGACCTTATGAATTAGTGACCTCCAAAATGTCCTATCATTACCAGCCTTGTTCAGGACTTGCAGACTGAAGGCCATGACTTCCTTAATTGAGTCAATCCATCTCATGATGGATCTTCCTCTTTTCCTGCTGCCTTCAACTTTTCCTAGCGTTACTGTCTTTTCCAATGACTTTTGTCTTCTAACAATGTGACCAAAGTATGAGAGCGTCAGTTTAGACATTTTAGTTTCCAGTTTGACTTGATCTTGAACCCACTTATTCATCTATTTGTTTCTATTACAGGTAATGAAGTATAAGTGTGATCAGAGGCTCTTTTAGCAGGGAAGGACCTAGCAGGGGGAAACTGAGACCTTGGCTGTGGTCACACACCCTAAATAATCCACTTTCAATCCACTTTCAGTGCACTTTCAATCCAGATTTTACCATGTGAACTGGCAAAATCCAGTTGGAAAGTGCATTGAAAGTGGACTGAAAGTGGATTATTTAGGGTGTGTGACCACAGCACTAGACAGACTTTCTGCCTCTTCTTCACTGCAAGGATTTAATGCTGGCCATGGTTACAGGTGCAAGCTTAATGTTTGTTAGGTATATTTATTTCATCACCATCGTCGTCGTCGTCGTTGTCGTCATCGTCATCATCATCCCCTACATTTATACCCTACATTCTCCACAATGAGGACTCCAAGGACCTTAGATCATTCTCCTTTCCTGCATTTTATCCTCATAAGAGCCCTGTGAGGTAGGTTAGGCTGACAGCACATGACTATCCCAAGGTCACTCAGCAAGGTTCCATGGCAGAATGGAGGTCTGAAGTTTGGTCTTCCAGGTCTGACACTGCAACCACTATGCAACACTGTCCTTGGCTCATAGGCCATACCATGCTGCTGGTGACGCTGACTGATCCAGCCCAGGAGATCTAGGACCAGCCAAGGATGTTGTAGTAGTACTGTATATTTTCTCTGTTTATGTCTTTAAACTGCATTTTTCTGTTTATTTTGTAAGCCGCTTTGAGTGCTCCCTGGGTAAAAAATCAGGGTAGGCATACGTCAATAAATAAATACCAGTCCCACATGAATCCCATGTGGCTGGTTTGTAAACACTTCTGTACAATGGGAAAATGAATTAAGAAGAATCCTACATGAGAAAAGGTCAACATTTTGACAGCAGTTTAGAAAACTGGTTAACAGTGCCATCCTAATAGTGTGACTCTACCTAGGATAGCCCAGTAAGTTGTAAGCATTTTGACATCCTTCCCTGAGCTGACTCATGCAGTTCTGCAACATAAATATGGCTGGTGTCATAGACAACAGATGTCTCATTGCAGCTGGTGCTTCAGGTCCAACTGACATGACCTCAAATTGTCCTGAACTGATCATTTAGTGAAAAACCAATCTGATTGCTCCCCCTGATTGCCAGATCGAATTTTCAGTATGGGGTACTTTTTGGGGGGTGGGGTGGGGTGGAATCCTTATCATATACCAGACAGAGAGAGAAATGTTCAGCAAAACAAAACTGTTTATTGGATACATTTTATTCTTTTATTTCAAAGTTCTCTAATTTTGCAGTCTGGTTTTACTGCAGTGCTTGTTGCAAGTATTCTACTGGTGGTCTTCACTGCATTGCTCTCTAATTCTGTAATCTGCCTTGAGTCTCAAAGAGGATGGTGGATGGATAGATCGATGGATGGATGGATGGATGGAGCAGGTTTTGAGTCTTGTGAATCAGCCTTCTCGATATCATGAATGTCGTCATCCTGATCAGAAGAGTTCTGAGAATGCTGATATGGACACAGGCAAATGATGGTTCTTCATTAAATTATGTAGCTAGAATACAAAGAAATGAGTATCGCCAGCTCTGTGCATGAAAAGATGTAAGTGTCTTCTAGTACCCCAGAGCCAAACGGCAAATCATTTGGAATACTGTGTGCAATTCTGGTCACCCCACCTCAGAAAGGATATTATAGCATTGGAAAAAGTGCAGAAAAGGGCAACTAGAATGATAAAAGGGTTGGAACACTTTCCCTATGGAGAAAGTTGTTTGGTTTGTGGTAAAGAGGGAAATGAATAGATTAATCCTGTGTGTAGGAGCTGCTTCTATTAATTGGATCTCCGTTCAGAAAGATCCATCACTGCATTACTATTTAAAAAATAGATGAGGGCCTACTGATAACTTCATCCTGGATGCGATAAAAACAGCCATAGCCTCTTTGGGGGCATTTTCAGTTTCAGCCTATACATCATGAAACAGTTTTCTTGACTGTGTCAGGAAAGCCACCATTTTGCTGAGCCACTGTGAACTCTGTAAAGCTAAGCAATTTAGGATAAGCTTCCTAGCTGATGGCTGATGATATGTGTACATTTTAAGACACTGGATCTATATTTTACTTCTTTTTGACTGCTATATTTAGAACCTCTGCGAACACAAGGAGTTACCATCTCCAATTCAAAACCTGGATCTGTCAAGGTCAATAATGTCTAGTCTGCTGTTTATGACTCTGGTTGTGAAAACAGTATGTAATAAAATAATGGCTACCTTGACTGGCAGGGTGTCTCCCAGGTCTACAGTTGCCAACCTTCAGGTGGGGGATGGAGATCAGGGGTCATTTCATAGAAAAAGAGGTGCAGGAGCTCATTAGCATAACTCCTTAGCATAACTTGCCTATGCCACACCCCCTGCCATCACCGGAAGTTTGTCAGAAGGTAACACCAAACTCAGAGTTGATAGCCCTACAAGGGTCTCAGGTTTTTTTGCATCAGCTACTAACCCTGATCATTTTTAACTAGAAAGGACCTGAATTGCAACTGGGGCTTTCTCTGTACCAAGCAAATGCACAAGCCCCTGAGCATATTTAGAGTAGCTCTTTGGATCCCCCCTCCTATGTTCTCAAGCAGAGCACTTTTCTTCCTTCCTAATTCTGTTTTTTGCCCTATTCACCACCACTAGCTGGTGTTAAGAGAGGGAGAGACCATCAGTAATTTGCTTTTAAAAAGTTTGTAAAATCATAATGAAGACTAAAATAAGATGCATAAAACTTGCCATGCTTTAAAAGCCAATTTTTCAAACTCGTGCATCTGAAATGGCCTCGGTCATTTGAAGTTTGGCAATGATTTATGCCTGTTCACAGTTGCATTCCCCCCCCTGCATCAAATAGCATTGTTAATTCCTTGATTTTTTTTAAAAAATGCTCTCTTTTGATCAATTTGGGTCTCCGAACAAAAGTTTTCATGAGTATGATCATTTTGTATACATAATACATCTTAAAAAATAAGTAGGGTGAATGGCAAACTGATGGAAGCGCCATGAAGTTCATCAACTCATTATGCAGAAGCTCAAAGATACTGAAATATGAAACAGAATATAAATCAGCAAAACCCGTACATTCTATTCTTGCCAAATCTGATTCCTCCTACATTCGTTTTGGTGCACTGTGTCCACCATGACACACGCAGTTGGTCTGATTAGGACATGTGGTTTAATTCCATCAAAACGAATAGTATTTGAGATTGCCGTGTAACAAATATAGCCTTCGGGACCCAGCTAAGAAGACCAGGGTTTGAAACTTTGGGGAAAACTTTGGAGGAGACACCTTTGTCTTACAAAAAAAAAGAAGAGAAGAGATTTGATTTATACCCTGCCCTTCACTACCCAAAGGAGTCTCAGAGTGGCTTACAATCTCCTTTTCCTTCCCCTCCCTACAACAGCCACCCTGTGAGGTAGGTGGGGCTGAGAGAGCTCTGAAAGAACTACCCTTGAGAGAACAACTCTGAAAGCACTTGTCACTGACCCAAGGGCACACCCGGAGCTGCATGTGGAGGAGTGGGGAATCAAACCCGGTTCTCCCAGATTAGATTCTGTGCTCTTAACCACTACACCAAACTGGCTCTCATACCAAAAGGTATGTTGGGGATCATGGACAAAAGTCGTGTGGGACAAAAGCCACATGGGACTAGGGGAATTAGGACTGGGTGGAAAAGGTGGCTGGATCCAACCTCTTTATTCAGTTATGAACATTGGTGGGTGATCCAGGGCAAGTCTAATTTACTTCACTGAGTGTCTGTGAAGATAAAATGAGGTAATCTCCATGTATGATGCTGTATGCTCCATGAAGGAATATAAAAAGGAGAAAAGAACAGATACCAAGACAAAAATATTGGTTTAGCAATTTTCTGTGAATCTGGTTCTGATGCCCATACCAAATCGCTTGTCCACACCACCAGGCCTTACTCCTTTACTGGTGGCAGTGGAAGCTTGCTTGGGAAGTATATGATTATTAGATTTTATAAACACATCTTCCAAATACTAGTATGGCATTGTTGGTATAGTATAGTAAGGCAGAGTCCTTTAATGTGCCCTTGGGTGCCATGGAGCCTGCCAACACCTTTCCTGGTGCCCATCAAGTGTTTTTAGGAAATAGGTAGGTCCAGATGGGGGTTTTGCCCAGCAGGGCTTCTGATTCGCCACTGGGGATCTGATTGGCTGTGCAGATTCTTTTAAAAGTTGCTTCAGCAGCAGCAGACACCACAACATAAAGATCTTCATTGCGTGACTGAAAGTAACCTGTGAAAGAAAGCACGAAAATATTTTGAAACAATATGGTCATTTCAAAAGGCATCCTGTTAGGGCTGCCAGTTCCAGGTTAGGAAATACCTGGTGATTTGGGAGTGGAGCCTGAAGATGGCAGGGTTTATGGCGGGGAGGGACTTCAATGGGGTATAATGACATAGCATTCATTCACCATCTAAAGTGGCCATTTTCTCCAGGTGAACTGATCTCAGTTGCCTGGAGATCAATTGTAATCACAGGAGATCTCCAGCCACCATCTGGGGGTTGGCAAAGCTACATCCTGTTAAACAGATCTTCTGCCTGAAATGCTGAAGAGTTCCTATCAGAGTTATTAATGACTTCATTTCCTGACCTTTTGTGGTTGGCTCTACTGCTTGAGGGAGCCATTTTGGGGCTGTGCCCATCGCCCAGTATCAGAACTCCAAAGATGCCTGTGGCTCAAAAAGGTTGAGAACCTCTGCTGTAAGGTCACATTTCCCTCCTTGTGGACCAACCTCCCCGCCTGTCTTTAGAATGGCACAAATTATGATTGTTCAAGCTCTATGGGGACAAAGCCATTAGCAACAAACACAACAACTTTGGCAATTTTCATTAAAGAATCCTTCACTAATGGCCTTTGGTAAAACATTGTTTAGGAAGTGGAAACGGGACAGAATTGTTTCACTTTCTGAACTGCTTTGTTTTAATGGCCCCAAGAAGTAAGTCTCTCACAGTTAACAATGAGAAACTGTTGACATATCACATCCTAACTCCTTAGAGGAATCAATGCACCAGTTGAAATAAAGATCACATTGTTTAGACTAAACGACCACAGGAGGTAGATTTCAAGGCCAAGGGAAGCTGGATTCTTCCCTCAGTTGTACTGTACAAAAACAGAAATACCTCCAGAGAAGTTCAAGGCTTCATGCAACAGCTTAAAATTTAAGTTAAAAAAACACACAATATCCCAATTCATCCATTTTTAAAAATTCATTTATAGTCCACCTTTCTTCCCATTGAGGAACTATAGCAGCTTACATTGTTCTTAAACTCTCTATTGTGTCTTCATGACAAACATCATGTGAGTAGGTTCAGGTGAGAGTAACTGGCCCAAGATCATCCAGTGAGCTTCACGGCAGCATGGGAATTCAAACCTGGGTCTCCCAGATCCTAGTCCAAAACTTTAACAATTGCACTACTATTGTCACTCATGTGTTAGGACCTTCTGCTCAAAGAGTTTCTGGGATCTCAAACACTTATTAGTGCATTTGAAAATAACTAGCTCCATGTTAAAGAGTCAATATGATGTCTAGACTATATGCTAGTAAGGTTTGTCATGGGGGAGGGGCTTCCCACAGAACTGTAAATTGGGATTTCAGCTGTGATTTTCACAGATTCAGAGTCTGTCTGTCTGTCTGTCTGTCTGTCTGTCTATCTATCATCCATCCATCCATCGATTTATCTTTTATTTATTTATTTATTTACTTACTTACTTATTTGATTTATATGCCACCCTCCCCATAAATGGGCCCAAGGCAGTTTACATCAATTAATATAATACAATTAAAACAATGTTAAATGACAGCTTACACAGAATCATAAAATACCATGTAAAAATAGAGAGCTCAGATGTCAAATCAAATCCAGGTGTCTAATCAGATCCAGGCCTCTAGTGGGTGAATGCCCAAAAGCTGGGGAAGGGAGGGGGATGTCCACTGCTTCAACCAAATGCCTGGTGGAAGAGCTCTGTCTTGCAGGCCCTGTGGAACTGCGGTAAGTCCCACAGGGGCCTGATCTTGTACAGGAGCTCCTTCCATCAAGTGGAAGACTAATTGGATGTCCCTGGGGCCAGGGACCACCAAGAGATGTTGATTTTAGGCATTCCCAAACACCTACTTTGAAAAAGTCCCATTCTGTGGCATGGATCCGATGATATCATTTCCCTTGTGTTTCTTTTCAGTCATGGCAGAGGCTTTCCTCAGCTGCTACATAAGAACATAAGAGAAGCCAATGTTGGATCAGGCCAGTGGCCCATCCAGTCCAAATCTCTGTCATGTTTTTTTGGGGAAAACCAACAGGAGATGAAAAATCTCTGGTTCGGGATGGTTCATCTCAAAGAGATGAAGGGGTAGCTGCAACTTTCCTACAAGGAAATGGATTAGAATTGTCCACTGAGACTGTGGCTAATGATAGGGACTGCCGGGCAAGGTCTCGAGGCAGCGAGAGGAAGGTTCTCTGTTTGCAAGATTGTTTTCAGGGAGTCTTTATGCATGGTAGAGTTGCCAGCTCCAGGCTGGGAAATACTTGGGGATTCTGGGGGGTGGAGCCTATGGCGGGTGCAGTTCGGGGAGGGGAGCATTTTCAATGTGGCATAATGACATAGAGCCCACCTTCCAAAGCAGCCATTTTCTCCAGGTGAACTGATCACTGTTGCCTGGAGATTAGTTGTAGTCCTAGGAGATCTCCAGCCACCACCTAGAGATTGGTATGAACGGGAAAGTGCTGGTGTGTGTATATAAAGTGCCATCAAGTCGCAGCCAATTTACAGCAACCCCAGCAAAGGGCTTTCAAGGCAACTAAGAAGCAGAGGTGGTTGACCATTGCCTTCCTCTTCAGAGTCTTCCATGGAAGTCTCCCTTCTTAGCTTCCGAGATCTGATTTGGCGATTTGGCTGCTGCATAAATGAGTTTGCTCTTGAGACATCCTTCCTGAGCTAAGACAAAAATGGGTGAGCTGGAGGCTAAAAAACTGCAAGCTAGCTCCCACTAACTCAGCTTAGAGGGAACACTGCAGTACTAGAAAAAACAGCATCCCTTCTTTCTACAACACAAGTGTGCCTCTGGGATGAATTTTATGTGTATACCAATGTATTCTTTGATTAAATACAGTATATTTTTTTGTCTTATTCTGCACCTGCTCAGGTCTATTTTACTTTAGGTAATAGATAGGTGATTGGAGTGTAGCGATTTATCAGTGACCACTGAAGAAGGCCTTAGAGGTGTGGCGATTACAGAGCTTGCTCTGGTCCTTTGAAAGTGATTCATTTGACATTCTTATGTGCATTCTTATTATGCTGTTCATTGTTGTTTGTTTTTTCAGCATAAGGGAAGATGCCATATTGAGGTTTTTTTAGATAGATGGGGGGAGGGGGAGAGAGGGAGAGAGAGAGAGATGTTTTAATCGTTAGTTTTTATCATCTCACATTTCATTAAAATTTATGTATTGGGGTTTTTTTAAAAAAAACTTTCTGTGTTATTTTCATCGCAGTGTTGATTTTTGTTTGGTATTCGTCAAGCATTTGGTTACCTAATTCTTTTTGGGTTGGCGTTCTTCCCCTTTATTTGCCCGAAGGGAGCTCTAAACACTATTGCATGGTATGAAACCCTGGAGAAGAATATTTCAGAGGACTTGATATGGGCGATATTACATTCATCAGCACTTAAGACCGTTCTTCCTACTGCTTTGATCACATGGGAGCCACTTCCCCAGGCTTTTAGCATGGCAGTTGGCATGGCTGAAAGCATGCCAGGGTTCTTCACCATCATGGGTTCTCAGACATTTTGAAGTGACACACTGGTGAAATTATTGCAATCCAAAAGCATCCCACACTATTTCCCCCTCTGCCACAAAGAATGCCAACCTCTCACATTAGTTAACACTAAGTTTATATTTTGCATGTTTTATATTTATAAACCAATATATAGCACAGGTTGGAACCTGCAAAAGCTTGCAGGGGCATCTCATTTCCCCCTCCTTCACTGTTTCCTCTCCTTTCCTTGAAAGCCTCCACAGCCCCTTCCTTTTTCCTGCTTCCTTCTCACCATTTTTTTTTTTTTTTAGAATTCAGGTTTTTCTGCAAACCTTGGTCATTTTCTAGGTTTGTAGGAGGATCTCTCTTGTCTGTTCAGGAATCCAGCCTCTGGATTCAAGTATCATCCGATTTGGCTGGGTTGATAATTAGGTATACTGGCAACTGGGGACCTGCAAGAAATTTGCAGAGAGGGTGCATCACGTTGCTTCCTTCCCTCTTCCCCTTTCTCTAACAATCTTCCTGCACTTTCTTCCCCTTCCCTTATCTGTCATCCTAGGTCCCTTACCTTTAGCAGCCCCGGGGGGGGGGGGGGGGGGGGCGTTGTCAGTCCCAGTCTGGGAAATTCGTAAGTGTGCATAGTGCACACGTGACATAAATGCATCACCCAGAAGTGAAATCATCATGCTAGACACACTGTTGGTGGACACTCTAGTATTCAGCTTAAAAACTCTATGATACTATAGAGTTTTCAGGCTGAATGCTAGAGTGGCCCCCAGCAACGTGCTCAGGGCAACGACATCACCTCTGGGTGATGTCATTGTGCCGGGTACATCAGCCCAACCTGGGCACTTTGGGGGTGGGGTTTCCCCCTGCTGGCCAGATTTGGGCTGGTGGGGTAGGGGCTCTTTGAGCAGGCAAACCCCTGTCCCCCCAGGGGACTTGGCAGCCCCAGCCAAACTACCCATCTATTTCTCTTCTTTTCTCCAGTTTTTCTTAGCTGTCAATCTACCTCCATCTCCTTTGTTCCCCTCCCCCATTTTCTCCAACAGTCTAGCCAACCCTTGCTGCTCTTTCCACAGACTGGCACTTCACTCACCCCAATCTTTGCCGCTCTTTCTATCTACCCCACACACCCTTGGCACTCCACTCATCCCCATCTTTGCTACTCTCCTCACCCATCTTCCAGTGGGCAGGCAGTGGGCTTGCTGGCTTAGTGGGGGAGGCAGCGAGGACTTCCTTCCCAGCTCAGTGGGGGGGCTGCAAAACTCACAGAAGGGGGAATCCCATCTCCCCTCCCCACTTTCTCACTGAGCCTTGTGCAGCTCCTGGGCTGTGGTGCTGCCACCAGGCACAGGGCAGCTCCTGGGCCCAGCACAGCTCCTGGGATGAGGCACTACCACCAAGTCCAGAGAGGAACCTGGGCTGTGGCACCAACTGAGGTAGGTGCATTCTCTGCACTTGTGCAAAGAGCACTGTTTTATTTTGAGGGGAATTTAACCCCCCCAATTATTTTTGTCAGATTTTTCTGCAAACCTAGCCCCTCCAGCTTTGCAGAAACATCTGTTTAGTGCAAGTGTGGCCCCAATCTGAGGATTTAGATATCTGCAGATGGGGACCCTCTCATATGGATCACTGCCTTGACACAGTGAGGGAGCTAGCATGGTTTGATGAGGCTGTGCAGGGCTCTTTTTGTAGAACAAGCCCAGCAGGAACTCATTAGCATAATAGGCCACACCCAACAGCAGAAACTCAGTATATTAGGCCACACCCCTGACAGCACGGCTGTCTCCCAGGATCGGCTTCCCCAGGTGCCCCACAACTTGTGGGGCGTCTGCGGAACCCGAGGGAAGGAAGGCAGTTTTTGGATTGGCTTCCCCAGGTGCCCCACAGCTGCAGGGCACCTGGGGAACCAGAGGAGGGGAGGCAGTTTAAAATGCCTTCCCTCCCTGGATTGACTTGGCTTCCCCAGGCACCCCGTGGCTTGTGAGGTACCTGGGGAACCCAAGGGGGAGTAGGCGTGGCCAACTCGGAAGCAAGCCAGAACTCCGTTCCTGTGCGTTCCTGCCCCCAAATAGCCCTGAGGCTGTGGACTATGCCATCGAGGGCTACCCAGGATGGACAGTTCAAAGCGGAGACCTCAGACAAAACATGATCCACTGGAGAAGAAAATGGCAACCCACTCCAGTATCTTTGTCAAGAAAACCCCATGACAGTAACAAAAGACTAAAAGATATGATGCCGGAAGATGAGCCCCTCAGGTCGGAAGGTGTCCAATATGCTACATCGGAGAACAGGAGGGCCTGGTGTGATTTGGTCCATGGGATTGCAAAGAGTTGGACTCAACTGTGCAACCGAACAACAAGATGGGGACCATGTTTGGGAAATAGTATACAGATTATGAGCAAAGCATGTTAGGGAAATAGTATACAGATTATGTATTTCATAGCCACTCTGTATTATTTAGCAGAGGTAACCCCAAATTTGCTATTGAACTGCCCAAAGCCAGCTTTCCCTGTTCCTTCCCCTTCCTGTGACTTCATAACCAATGAAAGAGAGTCACCACCCACTTTTGGGTTCCAAACCATAATCAGAAAACTCTTTCGGTATTTCCATTCCAGCCAGCCACATTTCAGAAGACCCAGGCAGTTAACATGCTAACACCAACAGTAACATATGGACCAGTTCAAACATATTTCTGTGAACAAAGGCAAGAAATTTATAATGAAATACTATTCAGATGTATGACCTGGCTGAACTCAAATGCTAGACCAATAAGAGGAAAAGAAGTTCAAGGTCTAGGTGCTTATTAGAGAGAAATTTCCATTATAATGTTCATGTGGTAAGCTATTAGCTCTCCTTTCTATACATGTTAATTGCTTATATATGTTGAAAAGCTTTGTTCATTATTACGTAAGTAGGATAGACATTTCCCACTTCTACTCTATGCTCTGGTCTCACCCTAATGATCGACCTTCTGGAAGACCGAGCCACAGTGTGCTATAGTTGAAACTGGCCCCCAGGAGGAACAAACTTTCTTAGTGTTTTAGAGGGTTGTTTTCCCTTTAGTTCTGAAAGAACAGCCTGGCGTGGCAGCATGTCTTAAACTCTACTGGTCATCAAAGTCATCAATACCAGTTCTCACATTGATTCCCATGTGGGCCCTATTTCACTCAGTGAAGCTTGTACCTTGTTAATCTTTCCAAACAATTTTGTTTCCTCAGTTGTTCGTTCTGTTTCCCACACATCTATATTGATTTGCTGTTGTGGTTTTCCTATCATTTGGCCTTTTCTAAACACTTTGATATAGCTCTAGGAGACAAAAGACTCCCTTTGCTTCTTCGGGAAGGTAGAATAGTTTGTTGTTTAATAACAAGAACTGGGTAATTAGTCACATGTCAAGATTTGAGTCTGATGAAGGGAGTTTTGACTCTTGAACGCTTCTGCCCCCCAAAATGTTGTTGGTCTCTAAGGTGCTACTTGACTCGAATCCAGCTCTTCTACTGCAGACCAACATGGCTACCCACCTGAAACTATAGTCATATGCCTCACTATTTTGGAATGTGTGACTGTGTTAGGTGACCCTATGAATTCAGGACCTCCAAAGCCTCCTATTATTAACAGGCTTGCTCAGGTCTTGCAAACTGAAGGCCATGGCTTCCTTTATTGATAACAGTAGCAACTCTGGGTTGTGAAATTCCTGGAGATTTGGAGGCAGAGCTGTGGAGAGTGAAATTTGGGGAAGGGAAGGGAGGGAGGAGATGGGATGCCATATAGTCCATCCTCCAGAGCTAGGGTTGCCAGGTCTTGCCCTGGCTGCAGCAGGGGGACTTTAGGGGGTGTTCCAGGGTGGGTGGGGACATTGCATGATTTCCCTGGTGCAATGATATCACCTGGAAATGATGTCATCACATCACTGATGTTGTGCAAGGGATGCTCTAGTATTTGGGCAAACTCTATGGCCTAAAACCATATTTGCCCAAATACCAGAGCTTCCCCTGTGCAATGTCTCCAGTGTGATGACATCACTTTCAGGTGATGTCATCACACCAGGGACATAACACAGTGACGTCCCTGTTTGTGGGTGGGGCTTCCCACACCTGCCAGCTGGCCCATAGTGGGCTGAAGCCCTGAAAATCAAAGTTTTCCTCATCACAGCCAGGGGAATGGCAACCCTATCTAGAGCTGCCATTTTCTCTAGGGAAACTGATCCCAGTAGTCTGGACATCAGCTTTAATTCCAGGTTAGCAGCCCTATTTATTGAATTAACCCATCTCATCTTGGGTCTTCATCTTTTCCTACTGACTTCAACTCTTCCAGCATTATTGTGTTTTGCAGTGAGTCTTGTCTCCTCATGATGTGACCAAAATACAATAGCATCATTTCTGTTGTTTTAGCTTCTATGGAGAAGTCAGTCCTGATTTGATCTAAAACCTGGATAGCCAAAAACACATCTTAGTGAGGATATCATGGACCAAATATACAACTATTGTATCCTCTTTGGAATAAATGTAAAGATGAAATAAACAAATATTCATATAATATTGGCCTCAACGGGATGGACCTGGAGCCTGTTGCATCAAACTGGTAGGCAGACTGCTGGCAGTGACACAGTAGTAAATGACAGCCTTTGTTTATGTATGTCAAGATATTTTATTCATAATTGCCAGCAACTATGTTTCTGTGATTTTATTAGTAATTGCATTGTTTTATATGATTTTATATGGATTTTAATGTTATTATGTACCAACCAATGTAAGCTGCCCTGAGCCTGCTTGGAGGGAGGGCAGGGTACAAATCAAATCAATCAATCAATCAATCAATCAATATAATCACCAAAAAAATGATGGGATTTTTTCTCCATCATAGAAGCCTGCTTGTTCATGCAGCCCCTAGTTTGGATATGGGCAGCTAACAATATGACGCTAAGAAGAGTTCATCCTCTTCTAAGTCCATCAAGGTCAAAAGGTTTAACTCTGTTTAGGACTGCCCTGAAAGTTTCACACAGGGAGATCACAGCAAGGTTTCACAATACTGAGGAGGCCCATTTAATAATGTCTTCAAAATTAAGATGGTAGTTTTTTCTCACTTACGTTCTTTTTACAACAGCGCTGAGTATCAGGGCATTAGGCAAAGAAAGATGTGAAAAGAGAGGTTTATATTACACCCAAGGAAACAAAAAGAAAAGGCTGAAGAGTGCGTGAATATAGAAATGCAGCAGGTGTGGTTGGTTTTTAATTATTAACACCAAAACATTGTGTTTTAG
The DNA here is from genome assembly GCA_029233225.1 of Lepidodactylus listeri. NCBI lineage: Eukaryota > Metazoa > Chordata > Lepidosauria > Squamata > Gekkonidae > Lepidodactylus > Lepidodactylus listeri. The sequence continues at coordinate 25,403,102 of JARCFY010000005.1, forward strand.
TGAGAACAGCTGGTTCTTCTGAACAGGATCTTCAGTGCCATGACAGAAGGAAATGATCCATATTTGAAGTAGATTCCACATCCATTGGCTCCCCCCCCCCCCTTGGCATTTTAAGCAGAATATTGTATGTTTGCTGGGGGATCTATGCATCCCTCCCTTTCTGAGAGCTTCTGAAGAAAGAACAATCTATAATGCTGAACAGGAAAGAGAAGATGGTGGTGGCACCTGCCAAATTTTCAATCAGTTCCTCACAGTTCCTTAAACAGAGATAGGCAACAAAATGAAATCAACCAATAAAATCCGGTGATCTGTCAACTTTATTTACAAATCTGTCAACTTTATTTACAAAGCTTTATTTACAAAACTGTCAACTTTATTTACAAATCAAGTTGGTAATATGTGGTTTGGATCCTATCACTGCTAGGTGGATCTGTAACTGGTTGACAGATCACACCCAAAGAGTATTTGCGAATGGTTCCTCATCCTCTTAGAGAAGATTGACAAATGGAGTGCCTCAGGGGTCTGTCCTGGGACCTGTTTTGTTCAACACCTTTGTCAATGATTTGGATGAAGAAATAGAGGGAATGCTTATTACATTTGCAGATGATACTATCTTGGGAGGGGTAGCAAATACAGAGTCAGGATACTGGATGATTTTGACAGGCTGGTAAACTGGGTTAAAACAAATACAATTAATTTTAATGGGGGATAAATGTAAAGTTTTGCATTTGGGAGGAAAAATTAAATGCATAATTATAGGATGGCGGAGACTTGTCTTGGCTGTAATCTCTGGTAAAAATTAAATCGGAAGAGTTTTTGGCTAAATGTTAGGAAGAACTTCCTGACAGAATGGTTCTTCAGTGGAACAGGCTTCCTCTGGAGGTGGTGGGCTCTCCTTCTTTGGAGGTTTTCAAACAGAGGCTAGATGGCCATCTGACAGCAACTCTGATTCTGTGAACTTAGGCAGATCATGAGAGGGTTGCATCAGTGGTTGGTTCTCGTGCCCCTTTCAGAGACACCCAGGGAAATGCTGGGTCAGGAAGCAATTTTTTCCAGGCCAATTTGGCCAGGGATCCTGGAGGGTTTTGTTTTTTTTTCCTTTTGGCCATCTTCTGGGCATGGAGCAGGGGTCACTGGGGGTGTGGGTGGAGGTATATTTGAATTTCCTGCATTGTGCAGGGGGCTGGACTAGATGACTCTGGAAGCCCTATGATCCTATGATTCTAAGAGTCAGTACCCATAAACACCAGGTTAATGTTAGAGATGCCACAAGCTTCATGACAAATAGGTTTGACAGGCAAATACCCCATGTTTGGTAGCCGTTGTCACTTGGATCTCCTTGTCTGGCTGCTGGTTGACTTAAACAGATGTGAAGCAGTTTTGTGGCCATGCAGTAGGTGTGGTGGTTCATTTCCCTTCCTCCTGCCTTGCACACAGCTTTTGCACCTACACAGCAGGTGAAACTGATTCTCCCCCCGGGACATGGGATGGTTGGGTCAGATAATGAAATGCTGGGGTGGAGGGACTTTGACTCCAATAAGGTTGTGCAAAAATGTGTATCTGGAAAATACCCTTGAGAGCAACATGGACTTAAATGGAAGAGGAAGAAGAAATGGATTTATACCGACCCTTCACTTGGAGTCTCAGAGCAGCTGACAATCTCCTTCCCTTCCTCTCACCACAGCAGACACCCTGTGAGGTAGGTGGGGCTGAGAGAGCTCTGAGAAAACTGCTCTTGAGAGAACAGCTCTGAAAGAACTGTGACTGACCCAAGGTCACCCAGCTGGCTGCATGTGGAGGAATGGAGAAGCAAACCTACTTTTAAAAAATACTGTTTGTCTATAATCACCAGCTGGCCAATTAATTTGCTCACTGTTTGGTTACTGAGTGATAAGTAGTGATGACAAGGGGTCTGTAGGAGAGTGGGAGAACTAGGACTCCCATTGACTTATGTGAGCATATGCATGCAATACTGCCAATTGTACTGTACTATACTGTTTGAATATGTGAAAACTATCCTTATAAATGACTGAACTGCTCAGTGAAAAATTGGCTCCCTGCTTGCAACTGGAAGGCAGAACATGAGCCCAACTGATAGGTATTTCAGCATTCCTAGTTAATACATCCAAATAAACCAACAATACTAAAGTAGTGCTTAAAGTGTGAGAAAGGAGAATCTCAGCTTCATATAAGGCTTTTCGATATTCCTAGCAGTTTGCTTACAGAAGACCAGTGAAGAACTGACATAGAGCTATTTAGATTTCATTTTTATGTGTATGTGTTTTTATGAATGCTCAGTAACCTTTAGCCCCCAAGCCAATCTGCTCCTTTGCTCACTACAACAATATTTTATACTGTTTCTGAAAGCAATAGCCTAAGACAGTACAGTAGAGTTTCATAACTTTCTTTGTAGACAAAAATGTATATAAAAGCAGTATAAATCAAATATACTACTTGCTATCAGCATTTCATGCTATCAGTCCCCCCCACCCTGCTTTCGTGAATGCTATCTTCTGGTTCCCTAAATGTTCCAATGCATCAGCACACTATCTGTGGGTGATGAGTCAAGATTTAGTATGAGATGTTATATGGCACAATTTTTCATAGTCAAGTGCAAACTTACTGCTTCTGGTGTTTTATGACCTCTAATAGTAGCTATGGTCAACTTCAGTTTAATAATTCTACATTCTGTTCTTTTTGTGGAAATGCTGTTATAACAGCCCTAGAATTGTAGGACTAAGGTCCTTGAGGATTACCTAGACTTATCCATGTAGTAAAGCAACAGAAGAATAAAGATTATGTTTATGCATTGCAGTCAGTGTGCAATAAGCAGAAAGAAGTGAGGTGCACTATACCAGAAGACAGAATTAATCCTGATGCGGTTTCTGGTCAGAGGAATGGAGGTCTGACACGCTTTGCAAATGCGCAGGGTGGACAGCGGCTCTTCTTGACAGCTTGGGTGGATAAATCCACCTGACGCAACCTCACACAGGTAGTGTGAGGACCAGCAAGCAATATAATCCAGGTTTGAGCAAGCTCGGTGAAGGAAAAGCCTCGGAGGAGACTTTTACAACACCTTGAGCACTGCAGCCGAAGAAGATTTTTGCAAGTATCTCTAAGGAGCCGAGCTGGGCTGATTAATCAGCATAAAATCTCCAATTCCCCTGATTCCTTAACAAAGAAGACAAAGTTTAAACGTTGGGACCACATCTGAAGAGAAGTAACAACATAAGGTAACAGAAAAAAACTTTTTGCCTTACCATTACCGTGTTTTGAAAGACGAAAAGCAGATCTGGTGAAGCAATAGACTGTTGCAGATTGGATGAGTGCAGTTTTGAAACGTTAAAAAGCTGAATTTGAACTTAAAAAGCCAAAAAAACAAGTTGTTTAACATTCCTGCGGTTAAGAAGAGTCGGGAGGGGGAGCCAAGCATCGCGAGACAAAGAGGGGAGGAGGGAACCAAGGACCGCGAGACCAAGCTGTGAGGACTGAGACAGGAAATGACGGCTTGAGGAGCAGACAAGAAGGGAAGCGGAGAAGAACCGGAAGAGAGCAAAGGGGACTGTAAAAACTGCCGGACCAAAAGGACTACAACAGGAAGTGACGTGCGGAGAGCAGACAAGTAAGCAAGAGGAAGGGACAAAAGGAAACTACAGCAAGCCAGAAGCAAGGTAAAAAGACTATAACCTTTGACACAAACCATAAAGAAGTTGAGCCCGCCATTTTGTATTTATAAAGTTTTTAAACAGTAATATCTCATAAACTTTATAACTTAGAAGGCTGAAACCAATGAAATGTGACTTGGCAAGACTAGCTTGTGTGATTACACTAAACGGTGTTTGATTTGGAAAATAAAATAAAATCGATCTTTTTTAAAGAGACAAGACGGATCGCGGGCTAAGATCGAGAGCAGCTACATGGTCCTCTCCTACAATGGCAGCAAAAAAAGAAAAAGAATTACTAGCTGTTATGGAAGCAATGGAAAAAAAATGTTAGACGCTATAGGAGAGGTAAATGTTAAAATGAATGGTATAGCTGCACAAGCAGGCAAAAATTTTATAGATTTAAAAGCTGAATTACAAAATTAACCACTAGAACACAAGACATAGAAATTAAAGTAAAAGAACTGGAAGAAAATACTCAAAAAACAATGAAGGAAAATGACAGAATGGAAAAGATGATGCACTATAGAGACATGCAAAACCATCTGAGATTTAGAGGTATAGAGGAAAAATTAGGTGAAGACATTTTTACAAGAATGCAAGAAGCATTAGCAAATTTTTTACAAGAGGAAGAGGAAGTTGTTAAAGAACATATGGATCTTGTTTACAGAGTCAATTCTACATACGCGAGAGACAAAAATATACCAAGGGACGTGGTAGTTCAATTTACAATGAAGAGAACAAAAGAACAAATCTACAAGAAATGTTTTACAGACTCTTTTGAAATAGGTGGGAAAAAAGTTATCGTAATGAAAGAATTGCCCAGAGCAATTTTGCAAGACAGGAAAAAATTCAAGCGTCTGACAGACAAACTGAAAGAGAAAAAAATAAGATTTCGTTGGGAAATACCACAAGGACTGAGTTTTTATTATGGTAACAACAGAATGGTGATTAAAAATTCAGCAGAAATGTACACCTTTGCTGGTGAGAACAAGGAAGAATTTGGTGATATTTAAGACTACAACAAGATGGATTACAAAGTACTCTCATGGAATGTAAATGGACTTAATTCACCCCAAAAACGTAGAATGGTAGGACACTGGCTGGAGAAACAAAAATGTAGTATAGTTTGTATACAAGAGGCCCATCTTAAGAAACAAGACTACAAATATTTAATAAGAAAAAAGTTGGGAGAAGAATTTTTTTCATTGGCAAGTAATAAAAAGAATGGAGTGGTAACATATGCCAAAAAAGACTTGGAGCCTAAACTAATATTTAAAGATAAAGAAGGAAGATACTTAGCTATTGAAATTCTGTTACACGGACAGAAGACTTTGATTGTAAATATTTACGCCCCCAACGGAGCTAAAGAAATCTTTTTTAAAGAACTACAAATGGAACTGGACAGTGTAAACTATGAACAAATCATAATGTTGGGAGACTTTAATGGGACTGTGAATAATAAAATAGATAGGCGCTCAAAGAGAAAAGACGACACACTAGGGAAACTTCCAAAAAAATTTTTTGAACTGATAAAACAGGAAAAGTTGGAGGATATTTGGAGGAAGGTTAACCCACAAGGGAAAGACTATACTTTTTACTCTAACAGACATGATTCACATTCAAGAATTGATATGATCTGGATGTCTATTAATCTAACATTTAAGACAAAAAAAGTTGAAATTCTACCTAGAATAATCTCAGACCACAATCCTTGTCTATGGACTTCTGGGCAAATAAAAAGGCAAGGGAGATGGAGAATAAATGAGGACTTATTAGACAACCAAGAAATAGTTAAAAAATTACATGAAGAGACAGATTTATATTTTCAAGCGAACATACAAAAAGAAGTAAAAATTCAAACTGTATGGGATGCGTACAAAGCAGTTATGAGAGGATTATTGATATCATTGAATGCTAAAGACAATAAAAAGAAAAGAGAACAATATGAAAACATTGAACAAGCCATTAAAATAAAAGAAAAGGAACTGAAGAACAGACCAGGAAAAAAGAAACTGCAAAAGGAAATTTGGATGTTACAAGACCAAGCAAAAGCTATTTTGAATCAAGAGACTTACTGGAACCTGAAAAAATTGCAACAAAAAGCATTTGAAGGTGCAAATAAACCTGGAAAGTACTTAGCATGGCAGTTAAAGAAAAAACGTGAAAATAAATTTATTACTAAAGTGATACGGGACAATATTGAGATAATAGACAATAAGGGAATAAAAAGAGAATTTTTTAAATATTATGCAAAGCTTTTTAAGAAGGAAAATAAAGACAGAAGAAGGATTAAAGAATACCTACAGTCATTAAAATTACCAAAACCAACGGAGAAAATCAAAGAACTACTTAACTGCCCAATGTCACTACAAGAGATTAAAAATGCAATAAATGATTCAAAATTAGGGAAAGCACCTGGATCAGATGGATTTACAGCTAAGTTTTATAAATCACTACAGGATTCGATCTCACCAGTGTTATTGCTATTAATGAATGACATAGGAGTGACAGATGAGGTCCCGGAGACTTGGAAAGAAGCAACCATTTCACTCATTCCGAAAGAAGGTCAAGATTTAACCAATGTTAAAAATTATAGACCAATTTCTTTGTTAAACAATGACTATAAGATTTTTGCCAAGATTATAGCTGATAGGCTTAAGGAACATCTTAAAGAGACTATACAGACAGAACAAGCAGAATTTTTACCTAATCGCCAAATAAGAGACAATATAAGAGTAGTAGTGGATGCTATAGAGTACTATGATAAACATCCGGAGAAGGAAGTGGGCTTTCTTTTTTTAGACACGGAAAAAGCGTTTGACAATTTAAATTGGGATTTTATGTTTGAAGTGTTGGAACATCTTGAAATTGGAGACTATATGCTTAATCTTATTAAGTCAATATATAGAGAACAGAAATCCTCTTTAATAATTAATACTGAAAAAACGGATTACTTTAAAGTGGAAAAAGGAACACGACAAGGATGCCCACTCTCGCCGTTGCTATTTATTTGGATTTTGGAAGTCTTGTTACTAAATTTGAAAGAAGATAAAGAAATTAAAGGCTTAACAATAAAAGGTTTCTCTTTTAAATATAGAGCCTTTGCAGACGACGTGATGTTTATAGCTGAAGACTCTATGACTACACTACCATATTTGTTGCAGAAAGTAAGAGAGTTTGGTGATTTGGCTGGGTTTTATGTAAATAAGAACAAATCGAAAGTGATGTGTAAAAATATGCCAAATAATAAGCAAATTGAATTACAAAATCTTATAGAATGTGAAGTGGTGAAAAAGACAAAATATTTAGGTGTAAACCTAACAATGAAAAACATTGATTTGTATAAGAATAATTATGAGAAATTATGGCAGCAAGTTATGCAAGATATTAAAAGGTGGAATGTATTAAATTTGTCACTGCTGGGTAGAATTGCAGTGGTTAAAATGAATGTGTTACCAAGAATAATGTTTCTGTTTCAAACTATTCCAATTGTGAAAGATGTAAAAACATTCAAATGCTGGCAGAAGGAATTGACTAAGTTTGTGTGGGGAGGGAAAAAACCAAGAATTAAGATGAAAATAATGTGTGATGCTAAAGAGAGAGGTGGGTTTCAGTTACCAAACTTAAGGCTGTATCATGATGCAGTATGTTTGACTTGGATAGGGACATGGACTATGTTACAAGACAGAAAGTTATTGTCCCTGGAAGGTCATGACTGTAGGTTTGGGTGGCACGCATATCTGTATTATGGTAAAACAAAAATGGACAATATGTTCAAGCATCATTATTTGAGAAGAACATTAATCGATACATGGACAAGATATAAAAACTTTTTTCCAGAAGAAATACCTATGTGGATTGTACCTGCAGAAGTTTTAAATCCATCATCTCACTACAAAGGACAAGACTGGTTGAAATATAGAGACCTGTTAACAAGACATGGTAAAGACTTTAAATTGAAGGAGCAGCAGCAGATGGACTTTGATTATGGCTGGTTAAGGTACAGACAAATATATGATATGTACAGAAGTGATAAAAAATCTGGTTTTAGAGAAAAAAGCAATGAAATAGAACAAATTTGGGAGGAAGATGGGGAAAAAATGATTTCTAAAATGTATAAAGTATTGTTAAAATGGTTTAATGCTGATGAAATGGTAAAGGAACAAATGATAAAATGGGCGATAAACCTAAACAAAGACATTGAAATGGAATCTTGGGAATTTTTATGGAAAAATGCAATGAGTATTTCTACATGTTATAATCTAAAAGAGAACTGTTTTAAAATGATGTACAGATGGTATATGACACCAAAAAAAATTGCAAATATTAATCAAAATATGTCTAACAAATGTTGGAAATGTAAAAAGAAAGAAGGTTCTTTCTATCATATGTGGTGGACTTGTGATAAAGCGAAGACTTATTGGTCTATAATACATGCAGAAATGGAAAAAAATTTGAAATGTACATTTAAGAAGTTGCCTGAAATGTTACTGCTTGGACTTAAACTAGAAGAGATAAATGTAAAGAAAAGGACAATAATATGGTATATGATTACAACAGCAAGAATGGTGTATGCACAAAATTGGAAAAATGAAAAAATACCAGAAGTGTGGGAATGGTTGAAAAAATTGTTATATATGGCTGAAATGGATAAATGGACTAGAAAGTTGAATAATCTGTACTCAGAGACTTTTTTAGAAGATTGGGAGGATTTGAAAGAATATGTTGAAAAATATTGGGACATGAAAAACTACATTTATACATGGTTATAATAGCATAAAGGAATAGAAATTGAGTATATGAATGTACTAAGGATAATTAGATAATGAACTTGTTTTTTAGAATTATATAAGAATATAGAAAATAAGAATTGGTATATAAGTATTTTAAAGATATATAACCGTTACCAGAAATGTAAACATAGAGATAAATATTACTATTTTGGATAAAGTGGAAAATGTGTTATGCTTCAGATGTGGTGGGAAACCGCCAATACAAGATAAAAGCAAGACTATACAAATAGAACAAAATGTTATATAATATGGAAAAAAGGATTTGTATAAAACAAATGTATTAATTTTAATGTTTTGAAAAATAAAAACTTTCTTACAAAAAAAAAAATTAATCCTGATGCAAAACTGCCAAAGAGATACATTCAATAATTCATTCTGATTCAACAAATGGATTGCTGTCAAAAGAACTAGATGAGGTCTTTTAATACAAAATGTATTATAAGACCTCATGTGAACATATGAAGCTGCCTTATACTGAATCAGACCATTGGCCTATCTAGCTTGTTATTGATTGGTTGGCAGCACCTCTCCAGACCTGGGGCAAAGAAGGTCTCTCCATACACCTGTGGAGAAGAGATTATAAGGACTGGGTCTGACCCATGAACCCATGAAGCTGCCTTATTCTGAGCCAGTCCACCGGTCTGTCAAGATCCGTGTTACCAATTCTGACTGGCAGCTGCTCTCCAGGGTCTTGGGCAAAGGTCTTTCACTTCACACACTACCTGATCTTTTTACTGGAGATGTCTCAGAGCTCTCTTAGCCCCATCTACCTTATAAGGTGTCTGCTGTGGGGAGGGGAAGGGAAAGGAGTTTGTAAGCTGCTCTGAGACTCCAAGTGAGTGAAGGGCGGGATATAAATCCAATCTCTTCTTCTTCTTCTTCTTCTTCTTCTTCTTCTTCTTCTTCACTCAATCTTGCCCATTTTACCTCCTCACTATAGCCCCTGTCCCACATGACTGTTTTCCATGCAGGTCTCCTGATCCCAGCATAGCCTTTTTTGATGGTCAAAGGGCCCTTACTTCTTTGCTCACCAGCTGAAAAGTTGGTCTGACCCAACCCAGAAGGCTTTAATCAGCAGCCACTGCTGTTGGGTCACCATTGACTGGTAACACCAAAGGATTCCATTTGGGTTGTCCACTCAGGGAGCCATAAAATTGAGGGTGGGTTAGGTCCGTTATTCGGGCATAATGTGGTGTGGGTCAGGGTGGTATGTGGGCTTAGGAATTTGTGCATTTAAATTTGGATATGTACTTTAGCCATCAGATAGTGTGGGGATGTGGAGCAGTTAGTGGTGTGCAGTGGAAGATATGACATCAAGAGGGGTGGGTGGGTCCAGTGAGGGAAACTGAGCTAAGACAAGTGGCAGCTATGCTTTATTATATACTCTCTCTGAAGATTAAGGCTGTTTGTGCTAAAGGCCAAGTCAGTTCAAGGAAAGCCAATTGTCATCCATGGTGTGACTTTGATGAAAGAGCTGACCTAGCAAATATCACCAGGACCTAGCTGGATGAGATGGGTGAAGCTATTTCCCCCCCAAAGGAATACTCAGGATCCTCAGTGCAGCATTGACATTAGGGAGATGGAGCAGCCATTGTCTATCGTTTTGATATTCCTCTTGCCAGGTGTCTAATTAGGCAGAGTACCAATTATGAGGTTTTTAAAAAAACTAGCTTTGAGGAGACAGGACAAAACATGTCCTGCTACAGGTAGTCTTGGATGTGGAGTGATAGTCCCCCAGATTATTAGTTCTGTGAGTCATCAGATTTCTTAATGGTGTGGCTCAGGACTTCATGACCTCCAGCAATGATGAACCTGTCCAGGAAAATTAGTTCCCATGCATGGAGATTTCTTTGCTGTCCAAGTTTGATATGGTTGAAGAATAGAGAATATGTCAGTCATTCCTTAGGCATGGACTGACTATTACACAGTAAAGTTTAGACTGGGGATCCAATTAAGACAGACCGCTTCAGGAGGTTTATTGATGCAGTTGATTTCCTAAGAAACTCAAGAGCAACTGTCCTGAGCCCCCACATGCTTGCTGTGTCTCTGTCTCTGTCCTAGCAGATTTATGGAATTGAGAATCTCCAGGATGACTGACAGGATTGTTTCCAGATGTCAAATGCCTTTCTGCCAAGCAAAGTAGCCCCTTGGTGCTTCAGTCATGCCCAGAGCCCAGTCGTGCTAAAATCCCCCAGAGCCTGCTTGCAGGGTTGGGTGATTCAGACAACTAATAAATGATGATGATGATGATGCTTGGGAGAGATGCTGCAGGTTTGTCTTTACAGTATTCCTGCTATTCCCATTTTGCCTCCTTGCCTGACTCACAAAGCCAAACATGTATATCTCATGTCATGAAATAATGGTGCAAATGAGAACTAACCCCAATGTGGATGGTAAATCTGGAAGGTTAATGATTCCTGTAGTACAATATGCAGTAACACGTGGCTGTTCATTAGCTCTAATACAGAACAGTGTCAATGTATTTATTTATTTAATACGTTTTTGTACTGTTCTACCTCGGAAGAACTCAGTCTCCTTCCTCCATTTACCTTCGCATGATAGATGACCGGACCAAGCGTTATGGATGAGTAAGGATCTTAATATGGTCTCTCAATTTCCTAATTCAGCCCTAACCACTACACCACACTGGCTGCTTGATTTGTACAGAATGGCCCAGGTGTGAGGCCAGCCTAAGTTTTGCTCTAGAGTAATACTTCCATTCTTTAAAAAAAATCACTTTAAGCAAAATGGGGAAAGATAGTCTATAATGAGTGTTTACTGTAATACTTGAATGGCAGACATTTGCAGAAATTCCAGAATGCTTCCATTTTGAAAAACAAAACAAAAACCCAACCCTTAGAACTGTGGACCCACTGTTCTTCACAAATACCATTTTGTCTTGAATTTGTTTGACATATATCCGGTACAGATGAGTGACTGTTCACTATTTGTTTCATTTTATGTTTGGTTCTGTGTCTCGTCTCTCCCCCCCCCCCCCCCCCCGGTACTTTCAGCTCGCTGCTTCTTGTGGATGGCTTTATACATTTGTTTGTGTGAAGGTTGTATTTTCCTTTTCTTTTTTTACAAAATTTACACAGCATTTGTATGTACAATGTACATCATTTATACATATGCATAATGCTGATTTAGTGATGATTTAGTTCCTCCCCGTTGTTTCGACCCCTGTTTTGATTTTGCTTATTTGAAATCAAAGCAGGGATTTTAGGGTCAGAACAGCGGGGGTGCCCAATCATCCTTAATTTCCATATGCTTTCCAAAGTAATTGACTGTTTCCCCCTAACATTTTCGTACAGCAACAAAATAATTAAGAATTTTTGAGTATTTCTCAGCAAGGAAGTCTTCCCCATTTCTATTGTTGATTACTCTGCCACATTACCCTCATTTAGTTTCAGCTCTTTAGACCAAAGGAAGACAATTTACATAAGTATATTTAAATTAGCCCAAGAAGACAAGTATTGGGATTATCTACAGGCTCAAATGACAACAAATACATTATGCAAATGTGGAAGCCAGATTTTAAAAACTGACAATATTTAACCAATATATCTGTGCAACAAAGGAAGTGAATGGTTCCCTTTTTGGTGATACAGGAGAAAGAAAGGAAAAGAGGAAAGGGCTGCAAGTCTGCAGTAAATTCTAATTTTAGGGGTCTAATAAATGTGTCAAACAGGGAAATCATCAACAGAAAAATATTTAAATGACAATATATATTTTATCAGTGTATATGAGGAATACAGGGGATTAAAGGACTGTATATTTTTAAAAACAGTGCTAATAGCAGAGGGACAACCATTAATCATAGGAAATACCAGCTATATCTTGTTTCTGACAGAAGAGTAGCTAGTCTAGTATGGCAATGACAAGAAAAAATAATTCCCTGATTGGTCAGCCATTTTATGAATATGCAGAAATGTGATACTGTGTCTGATATTCTCTATCAGGCCGCCATCTAGATTATGAATTGGGTCTAACAACTCCTTTTACTAGATGAGGAATCATCCTCCGTGGAGAAACCCTTCCTTAACAGGCCTAGACTACCTTCTTCAGAGGAAGCAACAATTGTAGAAGGAGGAAGTTGCTACATCTAGCACATTGTTAAAAGAGTTGTGTATTTGTATAGTAATAATAATCACAATAGCATTTTCTCCTACCCTTCTACCAGAGAGCTCAAGAGGGTATACTTGGTTCTTCCCCATAGCAGCCCTTGCAGATCGATGGAGAGAGTAACTGGCCCAAGGACACACAGTAGGTTTAAGAGCTCTGCTAAGATTTGGTGCTGATATCCACAGTTCTAGTCCAAAATTCTAACCACCAGATTACAATATGTGTCAATTCTATTCTATTCCAATACAGAAGTGCTGTTAGTTAAGTACAAGCAGACCTATGTAGACGAGGAAGCAACGGAATACCATTTTTGAAATAGAGAAGTCCCCATGAGGGTGATCTCTTCAGTTTGTATAATGTATTCATATCCCGCAGTCACACACCAAATCTGATGTCTTCTGCACTAGAACATTAGAGATTTTCAGAACCTGGGAATGTGCCACAAGACCCTTTTTGCCTCAGTGTTGCACGAACTGAGGGGAAATGTCACCACCAAGTAATGTTACCTCTCACCCAGTGAATTTCTTCACAATTATTGGCAAAGGTGCTTCTTTCCAAACAGGAATTCTATCTCCAGTGGCAAGAAGGGAACTGAAAGTGGTGGTGACACAGATTATTTCTAAACTAGAAGCTGAGCAAAATTGAACAGGTGCTGAGGAGCCTTCAGGTCAAAGAATGAATCTGCTAGGAACAGCAGTCGTACAAGTGATGGGATACTAAAATAGATGGGATCATTAATCTGTTTCTATGTGGTTTGCACAGACCAACAAAAATCAGTGGCACTAATCCAAACCTCTTAAATTCATCTATGCCTAGTTTAATGAGCAGAAACTAGTTGAATCCTGTGCAGGATTAATTGGTGGTGCTGAAGAGAGCAGGTTTGTTTTCATGTCACTACACATGGCTGCTTGGCCAGTCTTTTTTTTAAAAAAAATGAGGATCAGAGACCTTTCAAGGGAGGGGCAGCAGGTTTTCATCAATATCATTGACAACATTCCAATACAGTCACAAAATATTCATTTATAATTTTTGAAGTATTGACTCACCAGAGTCCAGAGCTGTGAATTTAGTTTATTTTGCAAGATTTTCTCTGTTTTCCATGTATGATGTAACAATACTTTCTGTGATTAGGTGTGGCTGGAATGTTTTCTTATCCCTTGGGTCACAGCTCTAAGGTGAGCTCATTATGTGGAGTTTTGTGGAATCTACACAAAACTTATGATACCTGATTACTTAAATGCAAATGTCATTTGATGATACAAACCATTCAGATGCCACAAAAGTCCATGAAAGAAGCACTCATCAAGGTTCCCTCAGTTTCTGTCAGAGTCTGTATGGGAGATTTACCCAAGGACCTATGCAGTTGGAAACTGGGTTTTTCTCCTGGATCCCCACAACATATGTGTTATTTCTGTGTACCATTCAGGTTTCCCTGGACTTTTCTGCAGTCTTTCCCAAGTAGGGTTTCCAACCTCCAGGTATGGTTTGGAGATCTCTCATTATTACAGCCAGCGATCATTTCGAGCAGGAGCTCAGGGGAGCGCAGCTCCAGGAGTTGGTGCCAGCCCCCCCCCCCCCATGGGGGGATGCCTGCTTGTGTCATGGCTGCAGCAAAATGACCCCATCTCCTGGAAAGGTCCTTGTTCCCCTGACCAGCCTTCTGAAGGCTTCAGCCACCACTGAAGTTATCCTCCCAGAATAGTCCTATTTCTGAGGCTTGGATTAGTAACTGTCCCCTCTCTGCTAGCTTTCTCTCTCTCTCTCTCTCTCTCTCTCTTCTTTATTACTTGCCTTCTGACATATTTCCAGTGATGTCAGATGGTGTAGCATATGCAAATGGTGTAGCATATGCAGAGAGCCAGTTTGGTGTAGTGGTTAAGAGCGCGGACTCTAATCTGGGAGAACCGGGTTTGATTCCCCACTCCTCCACTTGCACCTGGCTGGATGACCTTGGGCAAGCCATAGCTCTCTACCAGCTGCTCCCTCAAGGACAGCTTGGGAAAGAGCTCTCTCAGCCCCACCTACCTCACAGGGTGTCTGTTGTGGGGAGGGGAAGGGAAAGGAGTTTGTAAGCTGCTCTGAGACTCCCTTGGGGAGTGGAGGGTGGGGTATAAATCCAATCTCTTCTTCTTCTTCAGATAAGTTATGCTAATGAGTTATGCTAATGAGCTCCTGCACCTCTTTTTCTACGAAATGACCCCTGATTACAGCTGATCTCCAGAGATGACATAGATCAGTACCCCTGGAGAAAATGGCTGCTTTGGAGGGTGGACTCTATGGCATTGTGCCCCTCTGAAGTCCCTCCCCTCCCCAAACTTTACCCTCACAGGCTCCACCCCAAAAATCACCAAGTATTTCCTAACCCAGAGATGGTGGTCTGGTGAAGCACAGGGAAAACTTGGGGGGAGGCAGAGAGCAGTGACCTGCAAAATACATTCTCTTAACCCAATGCAGTTAAGAAGCCAAACTTCATAAAAAAAAAAAAAAACTGATACGGAGAACCCCAAACATTCAGACAGGAATTTACAAACTGGCAGCCACCTTTCCACAATTCATTCTCCTTTTTAAAAGTTTTGCAATTTGGAAAAATTGGGTGGAGGGAATATAAGAGATGAAAATGGAAATCAATCGACATATTAATAATGAAAGGAAGGTTTTATGTCAAGCTTCCTACTTGCACTTCAGGTAATACAACAAAAATTCACATTAGTTGTGTTTCTGTAGATTTATAGCATTATCACACAGAGACACACACAGGCAATCATATTAGTTAAAAGAAACCCCAGAAAATAAGCATAATGTCATCAGGAAGTGACAATAAATTTGGATATTTCTTTACAAGTTCTAATAACATTGACTAGCCAAATATTTCATAATCATACTCAGCAAATGATATAATAGCAGTAGACTGGCAAATTAGCCATTTTTATTTTGCTTATTTTATTTAATTCTTATTCTGTCTCAAAAAAAAAAAACCTTTCTGAAAATAACAGTATAACTTACCTTTATTTCTCTAATCAGAACCTACTCCCAAAAAAGCCATAGCTTTTCATTCTGAACTTGAGCTTCGTAGACTTAAGTTTCCAGTAACTGAAGCAACCTTTCCACTTATTGCTGTATGATTGTTCCTTATAGTTGCATGTTCTGTTTCTTTCACCTGATACAGAAGCTGAAGAGATCTGTGGCAAGGAAGGAAGAACATATTGTCATCCTGTTGTAACAACCCTCTGCTTGGCAGGCTCCCCATCAGCATTTCTGCTCCAAATACCTGAGGACTCTATTAAGTGATATTTGAAAGTACTGTTTCACCATCAAGTGTCCAAAGTTCACTGCAGTTGTTGTTGTTATTATCATTATCATTGTTTCTACTACCATAAAGTCAGAGCTGACTTCTGATGATGCCATCACTTTTTCAAGGCAAGAGACAAACAGAGATGGTTTGGCATTGCCTGCCTCTGAGTCTGCAAAGCAACCCTCCACTTTCCAATATATAGGGCAGATGAACTCACATTCTTATTGTATCTGAAGAAGTGAGCAGTGACTTACAAAAGCTCATACCCTACCACAAATTTTGTTAGTCCTTAAGGTGCTACTGGAATCTTACTCTTTTCTATAGCAATCCTGGACTTCCTTGGCTGTCTCCCAGTGAAGTACTAACCAGGGCTGAATCTGCTTTGCTTCTAAGATCTGACAAGATCAGATTACCCTGGGCTATCCAGATGAGATATTGTCAATTAATACAATGCTCCCTCTAAACTGTGAAGTCTTGTGAGCAAAAATTCTACTTTGTGAGCTACTGGCATTAAAGTTGTGAGTGAGCAAGTCGGCTACTGCATAAATTAGTTTGCTCTGGAGCCATCCTTCCTGAGCGAAGACAAAAATGGGTGAGCTGGAGGCTAAAAAACTGTGAGCTAGCTCACACTAACTCAGCTTAGAGGGAACACAGCTAACAATACTAATCTCTTGGATTTTTTTTTTTTAAAAAACCAGTAGTGTGAATTGGCTACATGTGAATATTATAGTAAAACAGTTTTTTAAAAAGTATTTCACTTGTTGTTCTGAAAGATGTTCAGTATAGTGTTGTGTATGTTTACTCACAAGTAAACTTTACTTGAGATCAGTGACACTTCTTTCAAAATTAGTATGTCTGATACACAGGGCTGAGAAATTTTTGGATATTTTTGGATGGAGCTTGGGATATAATACAGTACACCTCCAAAGCAACATTTTCTCAAGGGGAACAGGTCTCTTCAGTTAAGAGATCAATAGTAATTCTTGGGGGTTTTCCAGGCCCCACCTGGAGGGTGGAGTCTAGATGTGAGGCCATGACTCACTGCAAGCCCCATTTGCAGTCCCACATGGGGGGAGAACCAGCAGGGCGATGGGTGGCCATTATGGCACATCCAGTGAAGTGGGATGGGCAGCAGGGCAGTTGAGGGGCTGGGTAGCAGCAGCGAAGGTAAATTTTGGTCCTCCTCCTTTAGAGCGGGCCTATGGCTGGGCCTGAACTGGGCTTGAGGGAGGGGGAGGGACCACTGGGGGGCTTAAAGCACTCTGCGCCATCCAACAATTGCTTGTCCAGCCAGCCCTCCCTTTGTGTTAGTGTTAGACTGGAAATGTGTGTTAGGTTAGCAGGTACCCCCGCTGGGGGGGGGGGGGTTGGATGTATTAGGGGTAGTGTGGGGTGATTAAGAATATCTTTGTTTTCTGCTTCATTTCTGTCACAAACTTAGGGTGGTATCAGCATGAAGCCAGATCCATTTTGGAAAAGTAGCCTGTGTGCCTTTTTCACGGCAGATGGGAATCCCCATAAGAGATCTTGGGGTGAGGGTTTCAAGGGGCATGCCCAGCTTGGGGGCTGCCAGTGAGTTACCCTCATGTGGCAAGGGAGACCGCTTAGTGGCAATCATTCTTGTGGAATCCTGAAACCATCCTTGTGGAATCCAGTCCATGTTTTTCCCATGCCAGCTGACTGGGTGGGTGGGAAGGGGTACATTGACTGGAAGGTGGGGTCAGTCGATACAGGATCTGGCAGACGCATGCCGTGACAATGCTTCTCACAGCTGTAACCAATACGGTTGTGGCTATTTTATTTCAACTGTATTCCAAAAAAATACTGTGACTGTATTATTAGCGGGTTGCTTGGGGGAGTCCCTGCCTTCACTGACCTCTCCCCTCAACTCGTGCCTGGGATCATGAAAATAGTAGTAACAGAAAACAGGAAGTGTGAAAGGCTGATCTGTAGAGGAAAGACAAGAAGCTGTTCAGAACAACAAGAAAAGACTGTTTGTCCCCTGCGCAGTTTAGGCTGCTGTTCTGTTGAACATTATGGTCTATTACATAGGACAAACATGCTATCAGATATGTTCCTCCAAAGATTATTTGAGTGGTGTATATAATTTTCCTTTTATCCCCATGAGACTGCCTCATCTGAGAGTGAGTAGCCTAGGATTGCAAACTCTGGGTTGGAAAGTTTCAGGAGATTTGGGGGGAGGAACTCAGGGAAGGCAGAGTTCAGCAAGGATCAGATGCCAGAAAGTCCACAGTCTCACGCTTACATTTTCCTCAGGGGTGAGAAATTGGGCCTATGGCCAGAATTGCCAACTGTGACCTGGGATATTCTTGGCAATATGTGGGTGGTACCTGTGGAAGGGGGAGTTTGGGGAGGGATTTCACTCAGAATCTATCATATACCATAGAGTCTACCTTCTGAACCTGCCATTTGATCTCTGCAGTCTGGAGATCTGTTTAATTCTGGGGAAATGCCAGATCCCACATGGAGGTTGGTGTGAGGCTTCTGTGCTAACAGCAAAAAGATCAGACCTTTGTTGATGAAGCAAAGTTCTTTATTAGTCTTAATACTGCTTGACAGGTTCTCGAATGTTTGTTAGAGATGCCAGGTAGAAAACAGTCAGAGTTAATATACCCTCCCGCTTGTTTGAACCCACCATGAAACCAATCACATTTGGAATAGAAAACGTGGGAGATGGGATTGAGCCGTTTGGATTCCCACAGGAAGATGAGGTGCTAAAGTTGTAAAAATTCCTCTCTTGAACTGGGCGACCCAGATGTGTGAAACCTATGCATAACAAAATGACTCTGTGGGCAATAACCGACCTTCAAGGCTCTCACAACAAGATAAGACATTCTCTGTCCCAGGAAATGGGAGGAGGGAGTGCATGGGAGGAAAAGCTATTTGTTTATCAGTGACGTGCAAGAATGTGGGGTCGCCACTCTCCCGACAGAAATGGTTACATTGTACAGGGCTCATGAAGGCAATACATTTCAAGGTGACAAAAGGGGAAGGGGGAAGCAGACATAGCAGGAGACATGTAACATTTCATTTGATCAAAACAAACAATGCAATCTTAAGCAAACAATGCAGTCTTTTGTCAGGCCCCCTGACAGTTGGCAACCCCAGCCTGGGCATAGGCAGTTCCCTGCCCCAGGCAGGTATATGGGAGGTCTACCCCCTAAGGCTGTGATTAATGTAAATCAGTCATGGACTTTGTCTCTCCAATACTAAAGTCTCTGGTTGAAACCTATAAGTTTTCCCTTGCTCGAAAGCCAGTCGAATCCTACTCTAGGGGGGCGGTGCTCATCTCCATTTCCAAGCCGAAGAGCCAGCGCTGTCCAAAGACATTTCCATGGTCATGTGGCTGGCAAGACTAAATGCCGAGGCACACAGGACACTATTACCCTCCCTCCGAAGTGGTACCTATTTATCTACTTGCAATTTCTTGCTTTTGAACTGCTAGGCTGGCAGGAGCTGGGAAAAGAGACGGGAGCTCACTCTGTCACACAGTACTAGGGTCTTGAACTGCTGAGTTACCAATCTTTTGGTCTGCAGCTCAGCATCTTAACCTCTGAGCCACCACGGCTCCCACTGAAATCTATAGTGTGCTGGATTTAGCTCAATCATGCCTTACTGAAAGTTACATATTTGCTTTAAACGTACATTTATTGCTCAAATGTCCTTAACTAAAGAAATTTAAAAGAATTAACTTTTTTTTAAAAAATCATATATTTATGGTTGTGATCAAGAACAGAGGTTTCATTTTACTATTCATACATCAGTTTTAAAATTCATGCTTCCAAATACCGGCCTTCAGAAAACAGTCCAGTCTCTTTCAAATTATATTAATCATAGACATTCTATCAAACATATCCTTGATACATTTTATTGACATTAATGGAATTACATCAGTGATTAAATCAGAGCAGCATGTTTAATGTCAAACTGGAACATTAAGCTTGTAGAGGATGTTTAAAATCGTAACTGGCATGCTGACATACAAAAGTAAATTATATATAACAATTAATCCCTAAGTATTGACACATAGCAGAAAATGGTATCAAGCCTTTAAATATAGTTTATTTAATGCACTCCTAAATGTCAAGACACTCAGAATACATGCTCAATTTTGCAATCTGTTATTGAATTAATTATTGGTTAAACCAATACCTAGGCTAGGGCTTTTAAATACACATAACTAAATTTTCACAGCAGGGCAACTACTCCAGATTTACTTCAACAAAGAACAGTAAGAATTTGTTTTCTTAAATGGGGGTGAATTTGCATTGCAATTAAAATAGGAGCCCGTTGTACTTAATTCTTCAACTTGACAAATACATATCTCAGTGTTTCTACAATGGTTAACCCACTGTTCGCAAAAGCATATAGTCTTGGGTATAGTCTATTTCTCCTTGTTACTGCTTTTTTAAAATACACACTTCTGTTCCTCCTTATCAATGAATATGAAATTAATATATAAAAGTACAGTGTGAAAGAGAGCCAGTTTGGTGTCATGGGTACAGTGCCAGCTTAAGAAAGGGGAGAACCAATTCAACCTTCCCTAGTGAAGACACTCATTGTTCTCACTGGGCAACCTTGGGTCAGTCGTGCACCCTCTAAACTGAGCCAACCTTATAGCCTTGTTATGAGGAGCAAATTGAGGAAGAAAGAAATGCTGACAGCAACCTGGAAGGTGAGGGAATGACCTGCTCTTTTAACAGAAGCTTGTTGGGATGTTATTTACCACCTGATGCTGTTTACCTCCATCCCTGGGAAAGCTTCAGCTGCCAAGTTCCACACATTAAACCTCTACTAAAGGAGTAAGACATTCTTGTGTTGTTGATGTTGCAACCGCAAAAGAACTAAGTACACCAGCCTGAGCTTCTCAGAGACAAGATGGAATAAACATAG
Organism: Lepidodactylus listeri; assembly: GCA_029233225.1. Lineage (NCBI taxonomy): Eukaryota > Metazoa > Chordata > Lepidosauria > Squamata > Gekkonidae > Lepidodactylus > Lepidodactylus listeri. Next base: position 25,423,891 of record JARCFY010000005.1, read on the forward strand.
TAGCACAAGTAAACACAGGCTGTGATCAATAATCTACCCAGCAGCTACTTCTCTGAGGAAAAAAAAGGGGGGATCTGCCTTTACACAGAAGTGTAGCGAAACTGAACAGCAGATAGGGATGCCAGCCTCCAGGTGGGACCTGGGGAACCCCCCCCCCCCACTGAATTGTAGCTCATCTCCAGACCAGAGGTCAGTTCCACTGAAGAACATGGGTGCTTTGGACTGTGTGGCATTGTAACCCACTGAGGTCCCTGTCCTCCCAGGCTCCATCCCCAAATCTCCACCAGTTCCCCAACTTGGATCTGGCAACCCTATACATATCCCCTGCCAGTGGCCAGGGGGAACATGGCAAGTCTAGCAGCAGACAACATATTAAACTTCATGTTTATTCTGACCAATACGGTTAATAAAAATTTAGTTTGCCAGGGGAATTCTATTTATTAATTTATTTATTCAGGAGATTTATATGTCAACTCTCCCAAGTCCCACACCAGGTGTCTCATAATATCATGAAATTGTATTAGTCGCTTACCTGTTGCAAAAGATCACAACCGCACTCTTCGGCAACGTAATAGCACACACACCCTACAAAAATATGTTTTTCAAGACCCATGCTGGTTGTTTTGTCTTTAAAAAAAATAAATTACTTCTTTGTATGTATGCATTCTGGAACCAGCACTCTGAAAATTACACAGAGTTGAAACCACCAACTTTCTACCAACAGAAGTGGATGTGTCGCCACCTTTCCATTCTCCTGACAATACTTTACTACTTCTTGAACTTGATACTAGGGCTTGTGGGATCCTCATGAATAGAACGTCGTGGGGGTCAGGTTGAAGCAATGAGAGAAGAACTGGCCAAGGTCACTCCTCCACATCTTCTGGTAGTTGAATGTTGGTTGTATACAACCCGTGAGTTTAAATATTTTGAGTCCCACTCAAGGAAATATTTCTAGTAGTAAAGTTCTCCACAGTCTGATATAAAAGTGGCAAAGGAAGATTTCATAAACAACTTGTTATCTGAAGAATTGTGCATGCCATGAATAAAACTTTGTTGGTCTTAGAGAACAACATGGCTACCAGCCTGAATCTATAAATAACTCTATTCATTCTTGATGGTATGTACATATTGCCAGAAGAAATGATTAATATGGTTCTTACATATTACTGGTGACATTCCAGATGCACATTAAATATATGGTGTTTTTATAACATGTGCAGCAATTCTTAATATTTATGTGGACTCAAGCACATGAAGTCATTTTATGGCCTGAAAATTGGTTAAATAACACATGAACACATAAACTGTCGCATACTGAGGCAAATGCTTGGTCCATCAAAGTCAGTATTGTCTGCTCAGACTGGCAGCAGCTCTCCAAGGTCTTTTCCAATGTCTGTGATCTGATCCTTAACTGGAGGTGCTGGAGATTGAACTAGGGACCTTTTGCATGCCAAGCTTATGCTCTGCCATTGAGCCACCCTACTCCCTGGTAGCAGAGAGTAGGAGTAAAGGGACAATTCTCACAACAGAAAGAAGTAGGCCTCTGAATCCTATTTGGATTGTGTAACAGGTGATTGTGTAATAGGTGATCTAGTAATAGGTCGTGATAGGTGCAGTGTCCTAGTTTGCAGCTCGCATTATTCATGATGGTGAAAATCAAAGCAAATTGTGCCAAGAGAACCTCTCTAAATTGTGTGAGTGGGCAACAATGTGATAAATGATCTCCAATGTAAGTCAGTCCAAGGTGATATGCAAAGGAAGGAAAAGTCCTCTCCTTAAATATATGTTGATGGGGTTTGAACTGGCAGAGACCAAAAGGAAAAATGATTTTTGGGACTGTAGTGGAATGGTTGTTTCCACATCGTATTTTAATTTCAGCTTCCAAACAAAACTTTTTTTAAAAAATAAGGAGAACAATTTTTTTATAAAGGGAATGGAGCTGTAGCATGGTAATGGTTCACTGGGATACTTATATACAGAGAATAGGATTGTAGTCTATTCCACGGCTCTTTTTATGTATTATCTTGCTTTTACCACATTGTCTTCTACTTTTCTAATTCATTTTCTTTACTGTTTATGACATAACATGTCAAGTACTTTTGGCACTGTTTCTATTTTTTGTAATCCCAGTCCTATTGCCTTGTTTTATTTGATACCTTCTGCTATTTGATCGTATTGTTTTACATTGCATAACCTACCTCGAGTAGGTTATTATGCTTATTTTCCACTTGATATTGTCCTCTTCACATCTGCCTTCCAGGGTTTCCCTGCTGTCAATATATTCTTTCCTCAACCTGCTTTACTTCAGTATTTTTGGAAACAACACAGGTCAGCATGGCATCTGGAAGGAATGGCAGACAGTTTCCTGCCCTGCCAAAGGTCCCACGCACAACGCACCATTTCCCGATAGTCAGCCCTTTGCGGGTGCCATTGTCACAGCATGCCAACAGATTTGCTGAGGGAAACATGTGGAAAAGAAAAGTTGGAAAGCTGATGCAGGAAGGTGCAGAGGAAATCCTCACATCTGGAAGTCCATCATTGTTGTGCATATTTCTGCATTCACAGTGATGAAGAAAGCAATGTGGAGAATCCTCATCATGCAGAAACAGCCAATAGACTGATGAAAATGTCAACTCAGAGGCAAACTTCATGCTATTATTAAGAAACGGCCTGGAAAAAAACCCCACTGATCCTGTGATGCCCTTGTATAGATCTATGGTGCAACCACATTTAGAATACTGTATATGATTTTGGTTGTTGTGTTAGCCAGCAAGGCACTTTTCTGTGCTCTTATGGATTTTTATCCATAAGTTTGAACTCTGTGTCGCCAGCAGTGGTAGGGACTTGCGCTTTCTTCTTCACATAGGAGCCAGCTCCAGCCCAAGCCAGGAGGCTGACACCCCAAGCAGTTCACCCAAGGCAGAGACAAAGGATTCCTCTTGCCATGAGGCCTCCTTCTGTCAGACATCCGCTGGCTGACCCCCACTCCCCCACTACACATCTGGATAGTTATGTTAACTAGACTGCCTAGCAACTAATGTGCCAGCCATCAGATACTTGGCTAAAACCATCAACTGACAATAGGTATGGCCAGGTGAGTCATCGGACCCCAGACTCAGTGTCTGTTTCCTGGTGAAGTCATACTTTTGCAACACTGACCAAACCCCTGGACCTCCTCCCTTTGTTTACCTTTAACCTATAGCAAGGTCCAACCGGGACGGACCGCCTAGTAGGAATGTTAGTGGGTTGTGGTCTGCAAAGCCCGCCCCAAGACCCCCAATAAAAGTCCAAACCGAGAGTCACTCGGTCTCTTGAGCCATCGCCCTCTATCTTACCTATTGACCCTTCAGTCCAGCTTTCTGTCCCCAACCCTTGCCTCCATCTTTAAACCCTTTTTCTCTCTCTGGACTCGCGATCCAGGAGAACCACGTGGTCTTGCCGGTTCAAGCCTCGTAGCCCCATAGCTTTTATACCTTTCTTCCCAAATCCAATTCATCCTGACATCGGACAACGCATCTAAGGTAACGTGCTTTCCCCACCAACGAAACCTGCTCATGCAAAAGTGCTATTTTCTCTCTTTATTTTATTAGACCTGTAAGATTGTGTGTGTGATTACGATTTTTGTATGCTTGATTACATGATCCAGTAAACAACATTGAACTTGGAACACGCCTCACGTGCCTCCTTCCTTGAGATCTCCCGGGAGGGGTGGGACCCTGGTATAGTTGGCAAAAACCCGTGTATTTTGCTGATTGCTAAACTTAAATTAAAGCAATTCGGCTAACAGTTGTTGTTGTTGCCATTGTTAATATTCAGAGAGTTACTACACCCAAGTTCAGACAGGCGGTTTGGCTCGATATAGGCACGTTTCATAAGTGGATTAAGAGGGCCAGTTCACACAGCCAAAGCTGTCTGGCGTTGCCGTGCTGTACTCACCCTGTCCTGAAGCATTTTGATCCCACTTTAAAAAGGTACCTGGTGAAACCTGTGACAAGCTGTTTAGGTGCGCATTGATCCCACTTCCAGGAAGTGTGGATGCAAATAACCTGCAATCGAGCAAGCACTGGTAATGTAAACTTGCTGATCCAGCAGGGATGTGCATAACCGCCCATGCGGACTGTGCACTTGAGCAGGGTTAAAGCTCCCAGCCATGGGATCCTGCCCCAATTGCTGCTGCGCCTATGTGCCTATACGCCCATGCACCTACATGCAGGTTGGTGAAATGGACCAAAGCTGCATGCAACCGCGGCAGCCCCACCAGGGGCTGCCCCACAGTGTGAACACTCCATTCTGCCTCCCCCCTGATATGGTCCCGCATCAGTCCATGCAGTATGACCGGAAAGCCCCGTGACAACTTGGCCTGGGTCTTTTTGCCCCACTTCCCTTGTGCTTCATTCTGCCAGTCTGTCCTCCATCTACCTCTGAACATGGAGGTTCCATTCAGTAACTATGGCTAATATTGATGAACCATTTTTTAATCCCTTATTAAACTCAATTACAGTAAGAAGTATAGATAGCAAGCCACCCTGAGCCTCAGTGAGGAGGGCAGGGTAAAAATTGAAATAATAAATAAATAAATCTCATTGCTAATGCCTTCATTCCACTTTTGAAATAGGACAAGATAATTCTTGACTCCAACATCTAGGAACAAATCCTGCTGAGGAGAATTTTGAAAATGTCCCTAAGAAAAAGATCACTGAGGGAAGGGAAATTTCACTGAGGAATTGGCAGCCTGCAGAAATAAGCATTTCTTCCTCCTGCTTTAGCATTCTGGTAAGATTGGCAAGAGTCGGGTAGCAACACTATAATTCCTAAGATAACGGCCAGTTCCACTTGAAATTTGGGACAATGAAAACAGTAACAACATTATGGCTTTAAGCTTTTTTTCCTTGCTCTGCTCCAGAGATTTCACTTCAGGAAGTGGGCATTTCACCCACCAGCTTCAGATAAACCACTTAGAGAGTTCACACACCTGCAGGGATGGTTAATGGGGGGGGGGGGAAGGATGGCAAAAAATGACCACAGCGCAGCAAAATGAGGAAAACAAAAAAGAGCAGGTAGTGATTATATTTAATGTGCTGAGGCAGAGAGGGTTTGGATAATAAATTATCAATTTCCAGAATTGCATAAAAGGAGTGCGTTGTTTAATGGGGAGATCCTCACATCTGTTAATTCTCACAGTTCTGCTTCGAACTGCTGTCTCCTGTGTGCCAATCACCCTGACTAAGCTGCTCGTTCATATGGCTCTTTTGACCTAGCACTTTGTTCTTTACTGGGCCAATAGACTACGCCACGCGATTAATCTTCTTTCTCACTCCAGAAACTGATATAAGCTGCCAGAGTGCCTGAAAAGAGACAGTAATGAAGTAGTTCTCTGACTGGGGAAGGGAACCATCTCCTGAAAACTGTGTTCTAGCTGAAATCTAAGCTGCAGTCATTTCTGTCCAACTCCCATCCCACCACATGTCACTGTTCTTAAAATTATGCTTTCTACTTGGGGTAATGCCACAATATTTATCTGTAATATTTCTATGGAAGTATTTCTTCTCATCCCAGTTTATCAGTGGCCCTTTGGGGATTTCTTGCATCTGAGATAATTCACCTACAGTCAGTGATCCCTCTAAACTGAGTTAGTGTGAGCTAGTTTACAGGTTTTTTTAGCCTCCGGCTCACACATTTTTGTCTTAGCTCAGGAAGGATGGCTCCAGAGCAAACTAATTTATACAGAAGCCAAATTGCTCACACACAACTTTAATGCCAGGAGTTCACAAAGTAGAATTTTTGCTCACAAGATTCCACAGCTTAGAAGGAACATTGCCTACAGTCCTTTTGACCAAATGTGTCAGGAATGCCATGGTTTGGTGTAGTGGTTAAGTGCACAGACTCTAATCTGGGAGAACCGGGTTTGATGCCCCACTCCCCCACTTGCACCTGCTGGATGACCATGGGCAAGCCGTAGCTCTGGCTCAGCTGTTCTTGAAAAAGAGCAGTTTTGGTCAGAGCTCTCTCAGCCCCAGCTACCTCACAGGGTGTCTGTTGTGGGGAGGGGAAGGGTTTTTAAGCCACTCTGAGACACCCTTGGGTAGTGAAGGGCGGAGTATAAATCCAATCTCCTCCTCTTCTTCTTCTTCTTCTTCTTCATCATCTTCTTCTGCTTCCATTGCTATAAAAAGCCATCGATTACCTAACTTTGGAATTTTTCATTTTTGCCTTCACTTGATGGCTGGTCAAAGTTAATCCCTGCTTTTACCATCAGAATCCATGATCAGTTATACAAGGTCTGCATGCATATATTTGTGCATGCATAAGCAGGGTTGCCAGTTCTGGGTTGGGAAATACCTGGAGATTTTGGCAGTGGAAGGGTGGGACTGGGGGGAAGAGGGATTTCAGTGGGGTACAAAGCCATTGAGTCCATCCTCCAAAGCAACATTTTCTCCAGGGGAACTAATTATAACGAGATCTCTAGGCTCCCCTCTCTGTGGACATTGGATGTTTGGCAGTATACAAAGGCATCAAGTTGGCAGAAACAGTGGCATGATTCCTTTGGTATGCATATGCATGATTTAACATACATGAACAGGGCATCTGCCTTATGAATCATTGGAGGGCTTTTATTTATCAGGTAAAGCCTGGGGACATGACTGAGTCAAAGGCAATGGATAAATATGCTTCGTTTGGCCAAAGAACTAAAGTTTGGCTAAGGATTCTGAGATGATGAAACCTTACAGCTGATTCAAATTTTGCATTTTTTTACTGAAATACAAACTGCCAAGCACAAAATCCAGGTGCCGAACATATAGTCTCATGTGCACATGTGTGAAAAATTCTATGCACATTTTTCTAAAAATGTTCTCAAGGGGCAGTGTGTTCACACTTTTTGGCAGATAAAAAGGGATATAACAGAGCACACATTTGAACTTTAAACTTGATGGGACACTTTTTTGAGAGAGGTCCACATTGTGATACAAAACATAAAATGAAAATCAGGCCCCCTGAGAGCCTAGCGGGAACAAAACACTGAGAATGGAAAATCCTGCTAGTGTCTTGGATCCCATGACAGGTGAAAGACCGTCCCCAGTGGGGAATTAATTTTGCTGATGGAGAAAAGTCTTTCTTTGATGAAGGAAGTCACCTCTGTTTAAGAGTAGTTGGAGAGTCATAAGATCCCACTTAGCTGAGGGGTGTCTTAGGATCCAACCCAAACTCTATAGCTAGGGAGCACTGTTCAAAAAATTACAACTGGAAATACACAATAAAGAGAATTTGGGTGGGTGGGTGGTCTAAGCTGGATCCATTCTTAACTTTTTTTATTCATCTGTTTTCAGTTTGTTATTATGAAACATTTCCTTTGCCTTATTTTCTTTATCTGCTCTACTTGGTATGTCTTTCACTATGAGGCTCCATAGTTATTGGGCGTGATCATACGCACCCATTTGTGACGCAAGAGGGACGATTCCCAGCCGGCTCAAAGTGGTGTGATCACACCAGCACATCTGGGAAGCATCCCACAAGTGTCGTCAAACTGTCGCAAACTGCTTTGAGCCGGCAGGAAATCGGTGTAAAAAGCTACCTGTGAAAAGGCAGTAGCAAATGGTTTGCATTTGCAATGGCCTGGAGCTGGACTTTCCCTGTGTGATCGCACCAGTGCAAACATGCAGCGTCGGGGATCAGGCTCCCCCCCCCCATTTGCATCATCGGACGACCCTCAGGGTGGAGAGGCAATTCATCAATCCCTTGTTTAAGCGAATAAGCGAATCAAAAACTGCCGGGAAAAAAACCCCAACTCGCCCGCTGTTGCGTGTGATCATGCAGCGGTGGTTTGCCCTCGCAGGTCCATGGACCTGTGTGATCATGCAAATGCGGCACAAATTGTGCTAGCACAAATTTGTGTAGATTCCCGTTTGGATTATCTCGCTCGTGTGGCCACAACCATTATCTAAGCAAACCCAGACCCAAAAAATTGGGCTTAACACACAGTTTTTAAAGGAGGTAGTTTCCTGCTTATGGGGAATCTTGAACACTGTGGAGAAGATGTTATTGTATTTTTTAAAAACAAATAATGTGTTGATAGATTAAATTTTTTGGAGAAACTAGCAATTTTGGAGGGATAAGATTTTTTTCTCCCAAATTACTTACTGAGTGAATATTTTGGCTTTTAAACTCCTACTTGATGTCATTGATGTCCATGGATGCTGCCTATTCCTTGTTCCTAAGATTTAGACATTTAGAATAATAGAATCAAAGAGCTGGAAGGAACCTCCAGGGTCATCTAGTCCAACCCCTTACATAATGCAATAAATTCACAACTACCTCCCCCCACACTCCCCAGTGACCCCTGCTCCATGCCCAGAAGATGGCCAAAAAAAAGGAGAACCCTCCAGTACCCCTGGCCTAACAGGCCTGGAGAAAATTGCTTCCTGACCCCAAAGTGGCAATGAACATTTCCCTAGGTGTGTAAGAAAGGGTCACAAGAACTAAATACTGAGGCAACCCTTCCTGCCCTCCCTCTCATGATCTGCCTAAGTTCACAGGATCAGCATTGCTGTCAGATGGCCATCAGACCTCTGCTTAAAAACCTCCAAAGAAGAACCACCACCTCCTAAGGAGGCCTATTCCACTGAGGAACCGCTCTGTCAGGAAATTCTTCCTAATGTTTAGCTGAAAATTCTTTTGACTTAATTTCAACCTATTGGATCTTGTCTGACCTTCTGGGGCAACAGAAAACAACTCTGTACCATCCTCTATAATGACAGCTCTTCAAGCACTTGAAGGTGATTATCATATCACCCCTCAGTCATCTCCTCTCCAGGCTAAACATACTGACCTCCTTCACCCTTTCCTCATATGACTTGGTCTCCAACCCCTATCTCTGTTGTCCTCCTTTGGACACTTTCCAGCTTGTCTATATCCTTCTTCAATTGTGGTGCCCAAAACTAACCAGAGGTCTAACCAGAGCAGAGTAAAGTGATACCACCACATTGAGTGACCTGGATATTATACTTCTGTTGATACAGCCCAAAATTGTATTTGCCTTTTTAGCTACCGCATCACAATGCTGACTCATGTTCAGTGTATGGTCTACTGAGACCCCTAGATCCCTTTTGCACATACTATTGCCAAAACAATTCTTCTCCATCCCATAATTATGCATTTGATTTTTCATACCTAAATGCAGAACTTTACATTTATCTCTGCTGAAATTCAAGATGGCAGAAATGGCAGAACCTAACTGAGGTTTGGGGGGATTTGTGGTGAGCAGCAGTAAATGATAGAGTTGCTGATCTTCTGGGGCAACAGAAGGATTGCTGACCTTCTGGGGCTGGACCTTCTGCGTGGCTATTTGCTTGGTTCCTTCCAGTCACGGATCATTTCATATACAATCACAAGACTTGGCTTCATGATTACATCTCTGAAGGCAAGTGAGAGTAAATGAGAGAGTGGGAAAGTGAGGACACATGAGAGAGAGGGAAAGTGAGGGCAATGCAAATAGGGATGCCAGATCCCCCGTGCAAATGAGTATGTGACTATTTTCACAGAAGTCTAAAAAAATCACCTAAAAAAGAAATATACTGCCAAAAACATTAACTGAGAATTTTGGGTTCAACTCCAACAATGTGACATTGAAAAATAAATGGTTGGTGGACAGTTATCAAAGGTGTTATATGAAGAGCAGAGTAAGGGTCACACCACATCATCTACTGTGCGGATGTGTCCAAGTTTATTATGGAAAGGCAAACATACCAGTTCAAACAAGGACAGATTTTATGTCAGGGATTTGTCATTTCATCTTTCCAGTGCATCATATCATTATGTTGCATCATTCCGAACAGAACATTATTCTGCAAGTTACTCAGAGTGATATATTGAGATGACAATGTGCTAATCCCCTCTAAAATTTTAAAACACACACAGCTATTTTGAGCAAGCAAAGTGGCTGCTGATTCTTTTCTGGTCTTTACTAGCAGAGGCAAAGTTGCAGAGCCACATCTTCCAAGTCTTTCATGCATTATAAAAGACCCATCTTTCAATTAATTAAAGTTCCAGCAGAAGGAACTGGAAATTAAAGTAATTGTTCATGTGGCAAGGACCAGTCATTTATATGGTCTGCTGATAATAAGTACTAGAGATGGGGAGAAAAAAAAATCCCCTACCATTTTCTTTTTGTTAAGAAACATAAGAATCAATCAGGTGGGGGGGGGGGAATTGCCTCCATTTCCCGAATTCCTTTTGATAAATTTATTTTTTTCTCGTTTAACTTACAAGGCCTGAAACAGCAATAAAACTTTGCAAGAAATGGCAGAACCTAACTGAGGGGTTTTTTTGGGGGGGGGGGATTTGTGGTGAGCAGGAGTAAAGGATAGGGTTACTGTGATATGCGTGACAACTGGTATGAATAGGGTTGCCAGGTTCTCTCGCTGCTCTGGCAGAGGGGAATTAGGGAGCATTTCGGGAGTGGCTGGGGATGTTGCACTATGTCCCCAATGTGAAGGGGGCACTCTGGTTTTGGGGCAAACTCTATGGTAAAGTTGGGCTTAAACAATAGAGTTTGCCCCAAACCCAGAGTCCCCCATGTGACATCCCCAACACGATGACATCATTTCCAGGTGATGTCATCACACTGGGGATGTTGTGCAGTGACATCCCTGTTTAGGGGAGGGGTTTCCCATGCCAGCCAGCTGGTCTATGGTGAGGAGAAACCCCCAAAACTGGGGGATCCCACACTGTGACCTGGGGGGTGGCAACCCTAAGTGAGAACTTGGGGAGTGGGGACATGGGGGGGATGCAGAGTCATGTGTGCCATAACATCACTTCCAGGAAAACTCGTAAGTAATGTCAAGTTGCTCCAGAAGCAATTCTTAGTGATTCCTACAGTTACATGACATCATGGGTGGGTTTTCACTGTAAGTGATCACACCATGCGTAATACCAGCTTTAAAACAAATTATCTTGCCACCACTCTGAGTGGTGGTAGGCAACAAGGAGTGTGAAATGGGGGCATCCTGTCACAGCTAGAGGTCTGGCACTGTAATAAAGGTACAATTTTGGCAGTCTAGGGGTATCTGTCATTGAGCCTTACTAGACAATGCAAGTTCCCAAGTGCTCCAGGGCCTGATTTGGCTCAGAAGCATGCTATTGGGGAAGAAGAGGCTTCAGCCTTCCCTTTCATGCATTTTTACTAACCCAAAGTAGCCACAGGGGAGCCCTGCTAGCCTTGCTGTAAGGCTCCATATATATCAACTGTGGTAGTTTGGGCTCAGGAAAATGGCATTGGCGGGGTGTAAGGCCAAAAGCCCCTCCTTCTACTCTGTACTCACAAGCTGAACTTGGCCTTGGAGTGTTTGTGAACTTTAGTTCCCCAGTGTTATGTGTCCCATATATAATCTAATCTGCCCTATGGATTCATACATAACATTCTTTACTATACTAAGGAATGGTGATAAAGTAGTGGCTGGTGATTCTAGAATTGATTGAACTACCTGGATGTCACAGAAAGACTGGAAAGGGATAAGGGTTTCTAGTTAGTGTTGACAGATGGACCAAAATACTACAATCAAGAGGCCGTATATCAGACCTTTTCAGACTATCATATGAAAACCAAGTTTCCTCATTGTAAACCAAATGATACATGTTTAATATTCCCTGTATTTTTTTTAAAAAAAAATCTGGCAACAAGAGCTAGTTAGAAGGTGGCCGCTTCGAAGATTGAGGAAGGGTCTCTACTGCAAAAAGGTTTTTTTTGTTCCCTTGTGATTTAAAATGCTACTCCAACACTGCAATTAACTCAATAGGTAGGTAAAGTCAGGTTTAGGCTCTTGTACCAGACTTTTTCTCCCATGCTGGGCTGACTGCAAGTTTAGAAGAGTGTTTTCAGTCATTAAGAGGCATGGAAGGAATGGGATGAAAACCTTGTCCCCTACTGACACATCTTCAATCTTCCAAATGGCCACCAGGAATTGCTAATTCACTTTTACACTTGTGACAGGCAAATCTCCAGAGAAACCACAAGTGGAAGAATATACTGAAAAGGTTTTTTCCCCTACTTTGAGAAAAAGAACAGGTACAGCCAGAAGTTCATTGGAGATTGACAACAGGTTGCAAACCCGTGTTGGGAAAAGCCTGAAGATTTTGAGGTGGGGTTTGGGGAGGGTGTAATCTGAGGATGGGAGGGAGCTCAGCAAGGATCTGATACCACAATCTACTTTCTAAAGCAGCCGTTTTCTCCAGGGGAACTAATCTCTGTAGTCTGGAGACGGGGCTACCAGGTACTCACCACACACCGGTGGGTGGTGGGAGAAAGCCTTCCAGGAGTGGGGCAGAGTTCTGCCCCCAAACAGCAACACAACAACATCATATGGAAGTGATGTCATCACATCGGGGACATTGTGTGGTGACACTCTGGTTTGAGAGCAAAACTCTATGTAAAATTGCCCTCAAACCATTGAGTTTTGTCCTCAAACCAGAGTGACCCTGCACAATGTTCCCAATGTGGTGATGTCACTCCCACACGGCACCATTGCATCAGTGACCTTGCATGGTGATGTTGCTGCTTGGGGGCAGGGCTTGGACAAAACTCCCAAAAAGCAGGGGATCCCCTGCCCCCACCTGGGGAATGGGAACCCTATCTGGAGATCAGCTGAAATACCAGGAGAACTCCAGGCCCTACCTGAAGAGTTACAAAAGTATATAAAAAGGTAAAGGTTTCCCTTGCTTAAAAGCCAGTTGAATCTGACTCTAGGGGATGATACTAATCTCCATTTCCAAGCCGAAGAGCCAATACTGTCCAAAGACTTTTCCGTGGACATGTGGCTGGCATGACTAGATGCCAAGGTGGTGCGTGGAATGCTGTTCCCTTCCCACTGAAGCAATACCTATTCATCTGCTTGCAATTTCTGGCTTTCAAACTGCTAGGTTGGCAGGAGCTGGGACCAGAGACGGGCGCTCACTCTGTCACGTGGCACTTGGGTATTGCAGGGGCTGGGGGAACCATCTGGAAATTCATGCCTCAAAATCCCCAGAACTTTACAAGCTCTTAGGGAACTGAGCTGTTGCTCCCATCCCTACATAGGGTCACCAACCTCAGGGTGGTGGCTGGAGATCTCCTGGGATTACAACTGATCTCCAGGTGACAGAAATCAGCTCACCTGGAGGAAATGGCTGCTTTGGAAAGTGGACTCTATGACATTATAGACCATCATAGTCCCTCCCATCCCCAAAGCCTGCCCTCCTCAGGCTCCACCCTGAAAATCTCCAGATATTTCCAAACTCGGAGCTGGCGACCCTATATCCTGTTAATAAATGAATGTTGCTTTGAACATAGGTCTCTGCTTTGAGTCCCCTATTCCTGATTTGCAAGAAAAAGGTAACGTGACACAGGTAAATAATATCCAATTAAGCCTCTGTTAACGGGACAGGACTTATTTCTGCTGACCAGTTGGCAGCTGTAGCAGACAGTTTTCTGAGATTTTCCTTCATTTATCTTGGATAGTTTACAAATTCCTGTTTTTGTGTCCTTGGGGGAGCCCCTTGGGTATGCAGAGGCTCCCAACTTTGCCTGTCGAGGGCCTGGTTTTGCTGCTTTACTTATCTACATGGGGCAGACATATTACCAGTGTCTGTAAAACTAGGTCCTGTTCAAGGACTGATTTTTTTTTTTTAAGTAGAACAAACTCTGCCTGCAGACTTGCTTGCTGTCTAAGAAAAATGGGAGTCTGTAGGCTTTCCCAGATCTTCTTGTTAGGGATTAAGCTGGGAAGAATTGCAGAGGTAAGGGAAGCTGAAGTTCACACACTGATTTGAAATAAGCAGCCAAACCTTTGGCTGCAAGCCTCTGGTCAAAATGAAATGTTGCATGAAAAGGGAAGTGAGAAAGTGCTGAGTTCTGAAACAAACTGCGGTGAACTTAGATGCATGAGCGCTAATTCCCATGGAGTCGTTGATCCTATTATTATTAATTTCATTTATAACCCACCTTTCTTACTGAGGCTCATGGTGAATATCAGTGCTTGGACACAGACTTGTATCTTTGTACATGGTTGACACGATAGTTCACACCAATCAAAATTCTCTTTTATGCAATTTTTAAAGTTTCAGTAATAGCGGATTAGATCCTGGGGATCTGTTCTGTGGGCGCGATCATACACACCCATTAGCTGTGCGAGAGGGACGATTCACCGGCGGATCAAAGCAGCACGATCACACCAGCACATTTGAGAAATGTCCTGCAACCATCGGCAAGCCATCACAAGCTGTTTTGATCTGCCAGAGAAGCTGAGTGAAAAACTACTAGGGAAATTCCAGTAACAAATGGTTTGCTGTGGGCCGCAGCTGGACTTTCCCCATGTGATTGCTCCAGCGAAAACTTGGGGTGTCGGGGATGGTCTAATCACAGGCTATCCCAACACCATGCTCTTGTTTCCCCCCCCCCTTCTTAGTGTGCACATCATCAAAAGCCCTTAGGGTGGAGGAGCAATTCATCAATCCCCTGTTTAAGCGAATCGGAAACCAAACACCCCCCCCAAAAAAAACTTGCTCGTGGTTGTGTCTGATCACACAGTGGCGAGTTGTGATGGCAGGTCCACAGACCTGTGTGATCATGCAACTGTGGGACAAATTGCTCCAGGGCAAAATAGCCTCACTTCCCCTCCGGATTATCTTGCTCGTGTGGCCGCAGCCTGTGAGTAGCTGCCTTTTCCTCTGTATATATTAATGTATACAAATTACTTGCCTCAGAATCTTGTAAGCTAAATGAAAACAGGCATTTTAAAATTCAGAATCTTTTACCTATAATTCACCCATTCATTAAATAAATAACTTCCTTAAGTGACCTCTTAACTCATCTTGCTAGACTCAAAATTACAGTAGCTGAATTGTTGCTGAGCATAATAAAAGTGATTGTAGTCTTGAAAAAACACACACCATCATTAGAGACAACCAGAAGAGTGGAAACTGACAGGTCAAACGGGTGGAGCTTCAAGGAGTCAATGAAACTGATGATGCAGGACAGAGGAAAAGGAAATATTTAATCAAAAGTTAATTGAATTGTGGAATTCTCTGCCAGTGGATGTAGAGGTGGCCATGAGCACAGATGGATTTAAAAGGGGGTTAGACAGACTCATGAACCCATGGAGCTGCCTTCTACTGCATCAGACCCTTGGTCCATCAAGGTCAGTATTGCCTACTTGGATTGGCAATGGTACTCCAGGGTCTCAGGCAAAGGTCTACATGGACAACTAGCCATGGTGACTCTAGTGGCAGTGAATCTCTGGATACCAGGCTAGGAGTCAACATCAGAGGAGGGCGCTGGTCCTAGTTGTTATGTACTGCTGGAGCTTAAGTCTGAGTGAAGGCGCCAAAGACCTTCAAGGCTATTGGTTGTGTTGCCGGCAACGGCCAATCATATTTGTTGCTTTATAATCCAGTAGCTGTACTGTAAATAGTTACTTTGTATATGGTTCATGCAAATTAAGGATCCTAGTTGCCTACTTTGTATTGGTTGTTGTTAAAGGTGGGTGTGGTTTCTACAAGTATAAATTGGCTCCTGTTAAGCCTGGTTCCAGAGTTCAGGCTGGTTCCAGAGTTCAATAAAGAAGCATGATATTGAGAACTACTATGGCCAACATCCAGTAAGGGCTGGAGTTTTCCTGGAATTGCAACATCTCTATACTACAGAAACTGGTTCCCCTGGAGAGAATGACAGCTTCAGAGTGTGGTATCTATACTATCACATCCCTACTGACTTATCTCCCCAAACCCCACCAACCCAGGTATGCCCCCCCCCAAATTTCCAGGAGTTTCCTAAGATAGATTTGCAACCCTCCTTGGGCTCTATGCCCTGTTTGTTTGCCCTCCATGACAAGAAGGAAGAGGAGGAGGAGGAAGAGATTGGATTTATATTCTGCCCTTCACTCGGAGTCTTAGAGCAGCTTGCAAACTCTTTTCCCTTCTCCTCCCCACAACAGACACCCTGTGAGGTAGGTGGGGCTGAGAGAGTTCTTTCCAGAACTGTTCTTGAGACAACAGCTCTGACAGAACTATGGCTTGCCCAAGGTCATCCAGCAGCTGCATGTGAAGGAGTGGGGAATCAAACCCAGTTCTCCCAGATTAGAGTCCGCACACTTAACCACTACACCAAACTGTCTTTCAAGGGGTTAGCCACTGCATTAAAAAGGATGCTGGATTAGATGGACCACGGATCTGATCCAACAGTATGACTTTTGGCATGCACCACCCATCATTTGGAAAAAAATGAAAACATTCTTTTTGTAAAAAGAAATTCTCACTCTTTGAATGCAAGCAGTAATACCACAAATGTAAAAGCTTTTTTAAAAAATAAGGTGCTTAGGTAGCGTCCCAACGGCCCCACCCTGACTAGGCCTCACTTCACATCTCACCAACAAACATTAATGAATACCCGTTCCTGTAAAACATTTTTGTAAGTCCTGTAGCTTTACATAAATATTGCACCATAATACCTGCTATGAGTGCTGTTAAGTGTAGTGACAGCTGATATTCCCCTGAGTTGCAATCTAGGTGCTAAGGGAATTGGCCTCGAAACTAATATATAAACACAAAGAATAGAGCTGACTGGGATCATACAGAAAAGTCAGGGGGAGGCAGAAGCGTTATGTTGCCGGTGAGACATTTGATAAGCTTTAGAATTCCAAAGAGAATTCAAATATTTTCATTTTGTAACTGAACTTGGCATAGCAGGAGGTTTTTTGTTTTTAAGAATAGTATTCTTAAGTAGGGTTGTCAGCTCGTGCCAGCCAACTGGTGAAAAGGGCAGAGACTTTGGGGGGGGGGGTGATGTTGTATGTGCTGTGATGCTACTTCCAGGAAAAACCTGGACGTGATGCAGAATAGCTCTAGGAACCACCAGAAATTCTAAGGAAAAACAATAGTTTCTGGCAATTCTACAGCCAACCTACATTACTTCTGGGTTTTCCCTGGAAATAATATTCTGTCTATCATGATGCTTCCATTTTTTAGAATTTTTTTCCCAATGCTGCTCCAAGCAAGGAGAGCAGTCAGCAAGACCCCCCCCCCCCCAAAAAAAAATCTGGCAGCCCTAATTCCAAAGCCTGTTAGCACACTATGCCATCTCTACAGTGAAAAACTATGGAGATAAATCAAGACAATTGGGCTGCAATCATACGCACAATTAGACTAGACAGAGGTGTGAATGCTGGGTGGATTTAAAGGGTGTGATCATGGCATCGGAAGCCATCCTGACTCCATGCCATTGTTTCCCGTCCCTCTTCACAGTATGCACATCATCACAAACTCCATAGGAAGCCCTCAGTGCAGAGGTGCGATTCATCGATCCCTCGTTTAAGCGCATGGGGGGGGCGGGAATGGGACAAAAACCCCTGACTCACCCGCAGTTGCGTCTGATAACACACTGACGGACTGCGCCCGCAGCTTCAAAGGGAGGTATGTTCCTGCAACTGCGGGTCAAATTCCTCTGGAGGAAATAGCCTTGCTTCTCCCCCCCCCTCGTTTTTTCTGGCATGTGTGACCGCAACCTTGGTTTGAGGATTCAGAAATAGTTCTTCCGAAATGATTTTACACCAGTTTGCAGAGCAATCCTGAGCAGATCTACACAGAAGTAAGTCCCATTTTATTCACTGAAGTTCCTTCCCAGGAAAGTGCTTTTAGGATTTCAGCTTTGTTCTATGAATTTTGCTCAGATGAGAACTATACCCCCTCCCCCACTGGAACTACTGATGCGGAACATTCTAGATTATGGAGCATTTCAGGAGCATGGAAGGCTCTGACAGAAATCTCGAGATGAGAAGAAAAAGGCTGTTTTGGTGGTGGCTGCTGGCTGGTAGGGGAACTACACTTTTGCACTACACATTCAGATTCTATGACTGGATGCAAATTTGCACAGTGAGCACACTGAATATTACACTTTTGATCACACAGTTTGTTGTACCTCTGTGATGAAGCAATGTAAGCAAGAGAATTCTCTTTTGGAAACGGCCTTCCAAGCATGTGGTTAACACTGATGCACAGCTAGTTAGTTAGCTATCTACATTGTGAAGCTCATTTGTGCCCTATAGAATTGGGAGAATGAGCCTGTTAATGCAGCTGGGAACGTGTTAAGAGTCACTGGTGGCCAGCTGCACCAGAGCTATATTAGTGCCTTGGCCATCCAATGTTGGTGCGGTTATCATGGGATGATTTTGCTGGTCCAGAGTTGTCCCTTTGCTTATGTCCATTTTATTTGGTTTTCTCAGCTATCCTTTTGCTATCTCTTCTTCTGACGCAGTTCTGGTAATTTCTGTAGGAAGTATATCTGAAAGTAAATCTGAAGGGTGGGGAGAAAGAAAGAATTAATTTAAGTCTAGGGACACTGGAGTTAATTTTTTTTCATGATTAGACTAAATCTTTCAGTGTCTGAGATAGAGGTCCCTTAGAACAGCCTGCACTGAAAACTTAATACAGTTTCATTATCCAGAGGCACTGGGAGATAATGATGACATTAAAAGCAAATGTTCCTCCTGCTATTTCCAAGTTGGTAAAGTAACTATTTGCCATAGACATTTGAAAGCAAAGTTAGATATAAGAAAATGCATTTTAGAAAAAAAAAACTCCTGTAAATGAGAGTTTTAAAAGTAAAGGTCAGAACATCTGTCAATATGTCTTATCACACATCTGTCTGTCAAAAGCCTATAATCTTCCTGCTAAAGTGCTTAAGAGTCCAGATGCTTTATATAGTGATATGTGAAGCCCTTGAGAAATTTCGCTAATCTGACCAAAATTATATTGACTTCCACCAGGATCATTATAAAAAGTATCTGACATTCCTGAGGAGAGTCTTCCAGATTCATCTGGCAAAACTCATTGACCCCTCTGGATGAAACTCTGCTCAAACTTTTCACACCGTACAAGGACTTAGGATCTTGAACTTTTTTATATGGAAATCCGACTAATGAGCTATATAGAGCTTTTTCTTGAGCAGCAAACCAAGGATTTCATTGTTCATCTCTGACTTAGGGACACTGCTCAGAGCCAAACTACACATTACATTTTCATAGAATCATAGACTTGGAAGGGGCCATATAGACCATCTAGTCCAACCCCCTGCCCAATGCAGGACCAGCCTAAAGCATCTCTGATAAATATTCGTCCAGCCTCTTCTTGAAAGTTGCCAGTGAAGGGGAACTAACCACCTCCCTAGGCAGCTGATTCCACCTTTGAACCACTCTGACTGTGAAAAAGTTTTTTCCTAATATCCAGCCGATACCTTCCTGCATGTAATTTAAACCATGGTGGTCACCATGGGGACTTGCAGCCACATGCCAGCACCAAGTTCCCCCAGAGAAATGCTGCAAATTCCCCATGAGAAATGCTGCAGGTGAACAATGAAATCCCTGGTTTGCTGTTTGAACCAGGAAGACACTATTATTAGTTGTTCCATATTTATAGGTAAAGCCAATTAGTAGGGATATTCTCCATCCATAATTCTGGTCAGAACCACATTATGAGGGGAGGGGGGCCTCTTGCCTTTCCCCTATGCCATTTTCCAGCCTAAAAATGGCACCATGGGGCAAAACCCCCCTATGTTTTGCAGGGGAGAGAAGAAGCCTCTTTCTTATACTTGCCAACCTCCAGAAAAGGTCTGGAGACCTCCTAGAATTATAGCTGATCTCCAGACTACAGTGATCAGTTCCCTGGGAGCATATTTATAAGTTTTTTAAATTTTATTTATAAGTTTTTCACCAACAAAATCTACAAAAAATATAAAGATTTTAAATCATAATGATAACAAATCTATATTTAGATAAATATAAGGATGAGTCTTAATTTCTTGCTTTTTGCATAACCAGGTTAAAACTCTAGACCATCTTTTTCTAAATGTTTCTTCTGTAGTACCTTTCCATACTGAATTCAGTCTGTCCATTACTGCTAACTCTAATATTTTTTTTTATTATATCCTCTCTTGTGGGGATTATCTCTGATTTCCAGTTTTTAGTTAACAAAATCCTTGCTGTTGTCAGTACATAGGTTAATAGATAACCATCTGTATGTTCATAGTTCTCCGGGATCATATTTAACAAAAATATTTCTGGTGTGATTGATAAATTAATATTAAGTATTTCTATGATCTTATGCACTTTATTCCAATATTGTCGTACTTTGCTACACCTCTACCACATGTGGAAATAAGTTCCAATATTATTCTTACATTTCCAACAGATTTTAGAGGAATTAGGAAAACATTTATTAATCTTATTGGAAGACCAGTGCCACCTATGAAATACCTGAAAAATATTTTCTTTATATGAGGTAGCTTTCCATGTCTTAGACCACTGTTCTATTTCTATATTATGGCCTATATCTCTCATCCATGTAATCATTGGAATCTTAATAATCTCGTTTTGTATATAGTCTTCTAGCAGCCAGTTATACAATTTCTTAGTAAGTTTACTATCAGATGGAAGCCAAAGCTTATCAAATTCATTTTGTTTTTTATATCTTTATCATAGCTTTCCTTTAACTGGAGGTATTCCCACCATAACAAATTAGTATTCTGAGAAGTCAATATTTCCACTGCTTTAAGTTCGTTATTTTTATCTAACAATACTTCATAACTCTCTTTATCTTGTTCCCTTAACAAAGAAGGCTTTATGAAGACTTCCGGAGGGGATACCCACTTTTGGGGTTTTAGTATATATATGATTTTTAAGCTCCCCTTATCATATGATTATGAAATTTAGAATGCATTTTGTCTTTGCCGTGCCATACATATGCATGCCAGCCCATGTCTAAATTATGTCCCTCCAAGTTTAAACACCTTGTATTTTCTAAAGTTATCCACTCTCTTAGCTAACTTAACACCACTGCATTATAACAGAGTTGCCAATTCGGAATGGCAAGCCCTCCTCTGTCTTTTTTATCTTGCAGAACTTTCCATTTAATTCTTGGTCTTTTTTAATGCCATACAAATTGTCTTGTAATTTTGTCCATTTCATTGAAATAGTTTGTCTTTTTAAAAATTGGCAGATTCTGTGCAAAAAACAGAAATCTTGGTAAGATATTCATTTTAACCACTGCAGTTCTTCCTATAAATGATAATTGCAAGTCTTTCCGTTTCCAAAGATCTTTTTTTATCTCCTTCATAAGTTTAATATAGTTATCTTTAAACAGTTGACAACTTTGGAGGCATCACACCCCTGCTGAGCTCCCTCCTTCTCCCAAACTCTGCCCTCCTCAGCCTCCACCTCAACATATCCAGGAATTTCCCAACCTGGAGTTGGCAACCCTGTCCCCCCATACCACACTCCTGAGCAAAATTAGGCCCTTATGGCACTTCTGAATAGAGTTCCCACAAGGAACTTGGAGCTGGCATAAGACTGCTAGTCCTGGTGCTGACCATGTGAAAAATGTAATGAGTTGTTTGGCCTGAAATTTCTCTCTGAGCAACATCCTTTTGGACTGAACTTCTCCAGTCAAAGTCATGGATTAGAATGCTCTGTTTTCACTCTTTATTCTGTTGGCATATTATAAAGCTGAATACACACTGAATTCTGCATTGCTCTGTGTGTTTCAAAAAAGATATCTGCTGATATCTTTCTCCAGCCGTAGCCATTCATCCTCTCCCTGTGCTTTTCAAATGCAGCAGACAGTCTTATTGCAGTGCAAATCACCTTCACAGTCTGTTACAGCATCCTGTAACCCTGTGTGCCTGTGTGCACATTTTTTTAATCACCTGGAATCTCAAAGCAGCCCACACATTCCTTAGCTCTTCTTTGAAATCATCCTCTCTTTTTATCTATCTATCCACTATATTTTCCCCTGGTTAGGTGATTTTAAATACCCAACCCATCTCTCTCTGTAGGTGAGGAATGGATTGCTAATTATTGCCAAATAAAATGACAGTCATTGTCTCCTCTGAACGATCTTTTGTCAAACTGCAAATCCACAATTAGAATTTCAGCTCCACACCTATTGCAATGCAATGCAGTACAAGAAACAATACATTGGCTCTTAGACCCAATTTGATCCCCACTAAAACCCTAGGCATGGAATGGCCTTACAGCAATTCAGAACAGTGGGGCTGTCTATACAATATTGCCCCATTAGTAGCTCCTTTACTGCTTTCATGGGCAGCAAGACTGTTGTGACTGGAGATACAAAGACTGACCCCGGGGTCATTGCAGCAAACCATCCACCTTGCCATTGAGCTATGGCTGCCTCTTGCTTCCCATGATGTTTCTACTCATGGTAGCTGGCTATGTTACTTGGTATACTCTTTTTATCCTGATTCCACATGAAGCTCACTATAAAGCAACTGAAACATGATTCTTGCAGTGTCCAGTAGTTGCATGAACATATCACAAAACTCCATGTTGGGAAATCCCTGGAGATTTGTGGAGTGGAGTCTGGAGAGGGCAAGGTATGGGAAGGGGAGGGAGTCTATCTTCCAAAGCAACCATTTTTCCCCCCAGGGGGAATGATCTGTGTTGCCCAGAAATCAATTGTAATCCTAGGAGGTTTCCAGCTACCACCTGGAGGCTGGCAGCCTTGGAAAGAGGCATAATATACTTTTAGCAAGTTCCAGGATTTTAGGCAGCAAAGTTGACAGTCTCTCTCTCTCTCTCCTTAAAAATAAATATTGTGCTTCCTTTCAATGACTGTGTCATAGAAACTCTATAATAGAAGGAAAGTAACCATTCTGCCATTTGCTTAGAAATCTGTGCAGAATTGTAACCACATATGCATAATAAAAAAGTGAAAATGTGCACAATAAGTTGTTTTTTTAGAATTCCAGACTCTTGTTATTACCAATTAAATATTAAGGAAAGGAAAATTGGGATCATTTTTTTCTCTCTGTGTGTGAGACAGAAAGAGGTGCAAAAAAAGTAATGTTCCATTTTCTTCTCATTTCTTTTTTCTCATTCACATTTTTCTTCGTTCCATCACTCCTTTTTCTCATCTACATCTGTAATGTCTTCAAAGCTAATGTTATTCTTTTTTTTGGAGAAAAATAATTGGTTCTAGGGTCTCCACTCTGTGTCAGATATCACAATCAGATCACTATACCCTAAAAGTGATGTTGAACATCTTTACTTACCAGGAAAATCAGGTGGAAGAGGTCTCCTGAAAGTTAACCAAGCAGTTGAAGAAGTAAAATGAGCATTGAATGACTGCACCAAGAAAAGTAGAGATGCTTTTAGTTGAAGCATACACATAGGGTTGCCAGCCTCCAGGTGGGGCCTGGAGATCTCCTGCTTTTACAACTGATCTCCAGCTGACAAAGATCAGCTCCCCTGGAGAAAATGACTGCTTTGAATGGTGCACTCTATGGCATTGTACCATGCTGAGGCCCCTCCCCTTCCCAAACCCCGCCCTCTCCTGGATCCACCCCCAAAGTTTCCGGGTATTTTCCAACCCAGACCTGCCAACCCTACATACAAGGCGAACTTATTTCACATTACAGAACCCAAAGAAGATTACAAAAAGACTGAAATCAAAACTCACTTTTACAACTGGAAATAAAAGCACTTGCACAAGCAGTATTTGAAAGACATAAAGAACAAAGTTGATAGTAAGAATACCTGGAAGTGGCTCCAAAATGGCCACTTGAAGAAAGGAACAGAAGAACTCATTCTATCTGCACAAGAGCAGGCACTCAAAACGAAAAGGATGAAAGCCAAAATTCAGAAGACTAGTGATAACAGCAAATGTTGACTTTGCAAGACAAAGGATGAAACAGTTGATCGCATGGTCAGTGCCTGTAGTAAAATGGCTCAAACTGATGAGAAAGAATGTCACAACAGAGTTGCAGCTATGTTGCACTGGAATCTTTGCAAGATGTCTGGTTTACCATCAGCCAGAAATTCATGGGAGTACAAACCAGACAAGAATGGTGGAACAAAGATCCTTTGGGACTTCAGATTGCAAACAGATAAACACCTTGATCATAAGCCTCCTGATATCTCAACTGTAGAGAAAAATGAGAAATAGGGTTTGGATTGTTGACATTGCAATCCCAGGAGACAGCAGATAGAAAAGAAAGAACAGAAGTAGATCACGAAATACCAGTACCTACAAACACAGTTAGAGTGCCTCTGGGAGAAGGTTACCATCATGCCAATTGTTATTGGAACCCACTGAAAAGTATCTAGAAGTCTCAAGAAACACCTGGACATTCTGGGCATTGAGCAAATAGCACATGCTCAACTCCAGAAGACAGTGTTGCTTGGCACAGCAAGAATCCTGCGAAGACACATCTGCAGTTCCCAAGAACTGGGTTAGATCTTGAACTGCAGAACACAATCTACCAAACTAATACCTGACTGTGACAATTCTTCTTTTTCATCATCACCATCATCATCATCATCATCCAGGTTGTACAGTTTAGTGAGATACAACAGGGTGGAAGGAATGACTAAATACACAACGAATATTGCACTCACAGTGAATAATTAAAATATTTTAATATCACACTCTTGCTTGTAAAAAAGAGGGTGAAAATATGTTCTTAGTTCATTTGAACCAAAACAATGTTCAGGATTAACATCTGTACAATCACAGCTTTCTGTTCTAAAATTATTTCCTTGTTTAATCAAGGATAACACCGAATGCTTGCAAGCTCAAACAGCTATTTATGTATTTAATAAAAGGGCTCCTTCCGCTCCTTTGGTTCTAAGCAATATTAATCTCAGGTCTTGTAAAGGATTAAAATCAGAAACTCTGCTATGATACTAGTCAGAGTAGTGAACTGAATAGTTCACTTTGTAGTATGTTTTGCATAGTGACTCTGTTTTGCATCAAATGTTTCTTGTCACATATATTTAATGACTGAGAGCTAAGTCACCGTGATCCGCACAGTCTAGGAGCTGCTGATTTATGGCTGTTGCCCTTACTGTACTGGAATCATGTGATGGGAAAATGCATAACCACTGAGATAATGCTGGAGATAATGGCTGGTATCCTACCACAAACTGGAGGAAGTCCCTCCGTCCCAAGGGTCTGTAATGGACAATCTGTCTATCCCAGCTGCTGAACAACCAACCCCATGTGAATGCTTGAGCTGATCTGAAGGTTTCAGTGGCATCCAATCAGCTTTCAGAGAGCTGATGGAATGTTGGGGGCAGTGCAGGCAGTGAGGAGAGGAGGTCTGATGCCTGGAGAGGCATGACATGTTAAGTGAAGGTCGGTCTCTGGGAAAGAGTAGATGTGTTGGTTAGGTTCTTACTCACGAGGAGAGCAGATGAATTATAGACTCTAATTCCAGGGTGGAGCAGAACTGGGTTGATAACTAATTTGGTACAAGTCAGTCATTCAGAAAGAGGGAGATTGACTGGAAATGCATTGTGAAGACTGTGGGAATCCAACAGAAATGAATTGTCTCAAGGTGAAGCCCCTGAGAGCCAGTTTGTTATAGTGGTTAAGTGCGCAGACTCTAATCTGGGAGGATTTGATTCCCCACTCCTCCACTTGCACCTGGCTGGATGACCTTGGGCAAGCCATAGCTCTGTACCAGCTGTTCCCTCAAGGACAGCTTGGGAAAGACCTCTCTCAGCCCCACCTACCTCACAGGGTGTCTGTTGTGGGGAGGGGAGGGGAAGGGAAAGGAGTTTGTAAGCCGCTCTGAGATTCCCTTGGGGAGTGAAGGGCGGGGTATAAATCCAATCTCTTCTTCTCTTCTTTCTTCTTCTTCTGATTCATTCCTGATTAAGAAAAAAATATCATTCAGTGGTGAAAATTCATTTAAGCGATCTGTGAGTTAAACTGTATATAAAGCTTCTGACACTGCACCTGTGAAGAAAAAAAAATACCTCAAACCAGCCTTTGTGTTGTAACCTATTCACTGTGCCTGTGGATACTTTATTTTAACCATTAAGGAAATAAAGATTAAATAGTACTGTTGTTCGCTTTAAGAAAAAAAAATCCTTTCTCAAGGGTCTCAGTGTCCTGGATGAAAAATAAAACTGACCTCACAATGGGGAATCCTACAATGGTCAAAATAAAGCCTTAAATATGCTACCATAGACTACCACCTCAGAAGAAGAGAGGCGGAAGATTTATAGCAACTCTCCTGAAATTGTAGGAAGCCATCACAGGGTTCTTTCTCCAGCCTCCTTCCAACTTGAATGGCTCTGTCATTGAGGAAGAACCACTTCAGTTGAAGAAAGGCTGGGCTCCTTAGGCTAGAGGACTTTGCTCAGTGGACTGGTTGGGTACAGGCCGGTGACTCTTTGCAGTATTATTAGGGCAGTACTGACATATTCAGAGATCAGTGATGCAGGGGTGGGGGAA
Source organism: Lepidodactylus listeri (assembly GCA_029233225.1). Lineage (NCBI taxonomy): Eukaryota > Metazoa > Chordata > Lepidosauria > Squamata > Gekkonidae > Lepidodactylus > Lepidodactylus listeri. Next base: position 25,450,165 of record JARCFY010000005.1, read on the forward strand.
GACTACCCAGGTACTTTCCACTGTTTCAGGTTACAGCTTTTTTTTTTCTTTTCCTGCTGTGGTCTATACTCCAGTTCAAGAATGTACACAGAGAAAGATCTGCTTCCTTCAGTGTTTCTTATGCTACTCTTAAAACATCGGCAATACACTTGAGGGCATGTACGGGCTGTTTTCATCTCTATTTTGTTGTATGCTTTTCTTTGATGTAGCATGAAAATCCTCACGATTTATCAGGGAAGGCAGCAGACAAAACCGTAGGGAATTAGTAGTTATGTAAGACTTCATCCAATTCATTATTTTAACAGTTGCTTCTTCAAATAACTTTTAAAAAAGAGCATGTCACTCGAACCTACCATGGATTTTTAGCTTTCTGAAATTTCCCATATTACATGCTCAGTGAATTTCTACTTCTTCTCATTTGACTATCTGACAGTACCTGTCATTTGCCTTTTTATGTCTTGAAAGCTACTGGTGGCAGCATAATCAATGATGCTGCGTAAAAAATATATCCTGGAGCAAAGGCCCATAAAACAATCCCAGGTCTATTTCAGATTGCACCATTAATGTCCATAACCTGCTGTTTTACTTTTTCTTGTTATCTACGACTTGTTTATGGCATTGGTGGGTATGCAGGAAAGTTAGTCACCAGGAAAGAGGGCAAACTGAAAAATGAAAATTGGAAAATGAAAATCATGAAACTTTCAAAGAGCCAATGAAGACAGGGGTGGGGGGGCTTGATCTTGGAAGAAGTTTAAATTATGCTCCAAACAAAGAAGGCATGTTTGGCTGTCCTTGACTTTGGTAAAAAATTTCATGATCAAGCATTTATATGTTAAATTTCAATAGTCTCAAAAATGATTGTGGTGACAGGTTTACGGATCTGTCAGCTTGTCTCCTACAGGTTTTTTTTATTTGAAAAAACCAACCCAAAACCCTGTCTCTGTAAAACTTGACGGTAAAGTGCGAAAGAAGCAGGAGTGTATTAGAAACCCATTTAACCCACTGAGTATTACAGACATAACCGAAATAGAAGAAAAGATGAACTACGCATTTAATCATATGCAAAAGATTTATATAAAAACTAGAAGGTGGAAAAAAGAAAGAAAGAATACCTGGATGATGTATGAGTTTAATAACTAGATATAACAATGATGTAAACGAAATCTCCAATTTTATGTTTGTATGTGTATGTGTTTTGTTTGTCCTTTTAAAAAAATACCTTTAAAAAGAAAGAAAGAAAACCATTTAGCCTGTAGCAACATTTATTTGTTTATATGAATCTTAAAACCAAATGTTGGGTCAGAAACAGCCTTGTTAAAAAAGTGGTGAAGAAAAGTGGATATATTATCGGTGTTGTGTTGTCCTGTGTAATTTACTTAAAATATGACCAATAATGTGGGGTATGGGTTAGAGATGCCAGCCTCCAAGTGGGACCTGGAGATCCCCCAGAATTACAGCACATCTTCAGACTGCAGAGATCAGCCCCCCTAAAGAAAATGGATGCTTTGGAGGGTTGACTCCAGGGCATTGTACCCCACTGAAGTACCTATTGTCCTCAGGCTCCATCCCCAAATTTCCAGGAATTTCCCAACCTGGATTTGGCAACCCTAGGATGGGTTGAAAAGCACTTGGCTAGTAGAACCTATTCCTATATTCGTCTCCATTAATCCCTGCACAGGAATAATGGAAAAAAAAATATTATCCTGTTGCATTCAGTTCATGCAGATGTTCTTGTTCTTGAAATTGGAAAGTAGAACAAAATAGTCAGTTCCAACACTACTAAGGATGGATGTGTGTATGTGTTTTTGTACATTTCCTGGGGTCCAAAGAGGCCATCCCCGCACCGGAGCTTCCTTATAACTTTATCTCCCAGTTGCCCTCCAGTTATTCTTTTCTATGATTGTGTTTATTTAGTTTTGATCTTTTTCTTGGTTTTTCTGAAACCAAGTTTGGCACATTCCTTCCCGCCATGTGGAAAGGAAGATGCTGATTTCTACACCTCCCCTCCCCTCCATGGGCAAGGGGCATAGCTCAGTAGTAGAGCATCTGCTTGGCATGCAGAAGGCCCCAGATTCAATCCCTGGTGTCTTCAGTTAAAACTAGACAAGTAGTAGGTGATGGGGGGAAGTATTTGTGGATCTCCTGCACTGTGCAGAGGGTTAGACTAGATGACTCTGGAGGTCCTTTCCAACTTTACGATTCTATGTTCTATGATGTGAAAGACCTCTGCCTGAGTCCCTGGAGAGCCAGTGCCAGTCTGAGTATTGTCCCTGATGGACCAATGGCCTGATTCAGTATAAGGAAGCTTCATATGTCCACATTAGTACAATTCAAGCCTGCCATTTCCTCCTCCTCCTGCACCACTGGCAGCTTTTTTGCTGGCTCTTTTTAAATAATGGTAGTAGCTATATCAACTTGACCTGGATAGCCCAGGTTAGCTAAGGCTAACCTGATTGTGTGCCTCTGCATATCAACCCTGGACTTCTTTGGTGGTCTCCCATCTAGGGATAGGTATGAACTGGGAAACTGCAGTTCAGCTCATGGTTTGCAATGTGCTCCATTTGTGAACCATGGACCATCACAATTTTTGGTTTTGGTTTGTGAGGCAGTAGAACACCCCCACCCACCCCAAGCATGCTAGAGATGCCAGCCTCACAGAGGATCTCTGGCTGACTCTTCTACCGGCCGCCAAGTTTGGTAAGGATTGGATTTATGAGGTCCAAGTTACAGCCCGCCAAAGAACGTACCACCAGGAAAGTGCTTTCTGGGGGAAAGACAGGCGGTCATTTCTCCAGAAAGCACTTTCCTGGGGGCACCTTCTTTCAAGGGCTGTAACTCAAACCCTGTAAATCCAATCTTTCTCTAACTTGGAGGGCAGATAGAGGATAGTCAGCTGAAGATCTCCTGTGAATTTGCTATTTCCAGTTTGCACATGATCTGTTTTATACACTCCTGAACCTACACCTGTCAAAATGACAGCTGACAGGCAGTCATTTTGACAGGTGCAGGTTCAGGAGGTTCAAGACTATATAGAATGGATCCTGTGCAAGCTAGAGACACTAAACTTGGAGGGCATGTAGAGAAGTATTTGGGGAGGTCTGCTGAGAATTTGGTGTCTCTAACTTCAACAGGATCCATTCTATACACTCCTGAACTTATGCTTGTCAAAATGACCAAGATTCAGGCGTGTATAGAACAGATTCTGTGCAAGCTAGAGACATCAAAGTCACAGGGGACCTCCCCCAGATGCTCCTCTACATGTCCTCCAAGTTAGGGAAGGATTGGATTTATGGGGTTTGAGTTACAGCCCTCCAGTCTGGGAATGTCTCCACTCACAAACCAGCACAAATCTCCATGAACAACTTGAAAGTTTGTGGAAATGGTGACCTGCCACTAACTTGACTTCGCAAAGTATGAACCAGCCAAAATTCATCACAAACATTCATTCATAAGCCAGTTTGTGCGCATCCCTGTTTCCATCCAAGTACTAACCAGGGCTAACCTTCCTTACCTCTTAAGATTTGACAAGGTCAGGCTATCCTGGGCCACCCAGATCAGGGTGAGATCAACTACTGTGCAGAAACAAAACTGGCTGCAGAACTGAAGGCAAATGGAGCTGGGGCACCACAGGGGATGCACAGCTGCAAAACCTTTTTTAGCAGCTGCTTGAGTCAGATGGCAGTGAGGGGAAGAAATACAAGGCTTAGCTTGTGAGTGAATTGTGGCTGTTGAAATTGGTAAGCTGGCCTTTGGAACACGTTTGCTGCAAAGCTCACAGCACCTCTAGTTAAAATCTGAGTCAGCAATGTGAACTAAACAGCATTTACTGCATGCGGGTGCATTAGTTCTCCTATACCTCTAGCCTAACCAGAGTTACATCCACCTAAACCCACAGAACAGGGACTTTTTCAACTTTCCCCTCTTTCTGTTTCAGCCTAAAAATTCCTGTTTCAATTCTGCTTCACCTGTGTGCAGATTTTATTCTCAGTGTTTGCCCCATTTTTTGGTAACTCACATGATTTTTTTTCACCATATAAATGAACAGATTTTTATTTATTTATTATTTTATTTATTTTTATTTATGCATCAATAAACTACACAGTATATACAGGACATACTGTATATGAAAATGGCACAACCTGCACACCTGATACAAAATAATCTACAAAACCAATAGTGAAAAGTAGACAATAACCATTGTTAACAGTATAAACTAACATACAAAGAAATGCAATCAAGAACATTAGTTTATCCCTAAAGCTCCATGAGGAGCAGTTACAAAATACAGAGTACTTAAGAGCCAGTTTGGTGCAGTGGTTAGGAGCGCAGACTCTAATTTGGGAGAACTGGGTTTGATTCCCCACTTCTCCACATGCAGATGCTGGTATGACTTTGGGTCAGTCACAAGTTCTCTCAGAACTTTTCTCTCAAGAGCAGTTCTCGAGAGAGCTCTCTCAGCCCCACCTACCTCACAAGGTGTCTGCTGTGGAGAGGGGAAGGGAAAGGAGACTTTAACAGTCTACTTCAGGTTGTGAATGGCGGGGTATAAATCCAATCTCCTCCTCCTCCTTCTTCCTATCCCAGCATCTTGCAGAACTGATGTAGACAGGGGTCATTTCGAGCAGGAGCTCGGGGGAGCTCAGCTCCAGGAGTTGGCGCCAACCCCCCCACCCCCGAGGGGGAATGCCTGCTTGTGTCATGGCTGCAGCAAAATGACCCCGTCCCTTGGAAAGGTCCTTGTTCCTCCGATCAGCCTTCTGAAGGCTTCAGCCACCACTGAAGCTATCCTCACAGAATAGTGGTATTTCTGAGGCTTGGATTAGTAGCTGTCCCCTCTCTGCCAGCTTTCTCTCTCTCTCTCTCTCTCTCTCTCTCTCTCTCTTTCTTGCCTTCTGACACACTTCCGGTGATGTCAGGTGGTGTAGCATATACAAATAAGTTATGCTAATGAATTATTCTAATGAGCTCCTGCATCTCTTTTTCTACGAAATGACCCCTGGATATAGATCTCAACTTTGGGTTCATCATTCTCCAACAGTGGTGTCTGTGCAATGCCCCATGCCTTACTGTAGGGGTCCCCATTAGTGTTCCCTCTAAGCTGGGTTAGTATGAGCTAGGTCACAGTTTTTTAGCCCCTGGCTCACACATTTTTGTCTTAGCTCAGGAAGGATGGCTCCTGAGCAAACTAATTTATGCAGTAGCCAAATTGCTCGCTCACAGCTTTAATGCCAGTAGCTCACAACATAGAATCTTTGCTCACAAGATTCCACAGCTTAGAGGGAGCATCCCCATCCTCTTTGATCTCTTGAGCACCTTTGGAATTCTGACACAGGGTGGTGGGCACAACCAGAAAATGGCTTCTACAGGAGACAGAGACACACACACACAAAGAAAGCTCAAGTTCAGGACAAAGGGAAGTCTTAAAAAAATAAAGAGGAGTGAGAAAGAATAAAACCGACACTGTGGTGACTGATGCCCCTGAAACATTATTTTAATTTGCCCAGGAATCATATCTCCAGTGGCCAATCAGAAGCCCTGCTGGGCAGTGCCTGACTGGGCCCCACCCACTTTCTAAAAACACTTAGTGGGTGTCAGAAAAGGTATCAGGAGGTGCCACAGTGCCCCATTGGTGACTCTTGCCCTGTGGAAAGCAAGAGGTATTGGGTGTGCTGTTTCCTGTCCATTTTCTTGCTCACTTCCAATCTGCTTGAACTCTGGGTATTAATTTTTCCAGCTATATTTTTCGAGACCTGTTCTGAAGATACAGTTGCTCTACTTAAAAGTTTGGGGTTTTTTTGATAACTGCTACTAGATGATTTTTTTTTTCCAATCTTGCAAACAATCTGGACAAAAAAAGCAGTACGTGGTCGGCTGGAACAGGTGGAAGTGGGCACACACAGCTGTGTGTGCTCCTGCCAGAGAGTTTGTTTTCAGCGCGCTTACAGATATTGATGCTTGACAAGGACTGTGCCAACTTTCCCCAAATGCTAGCTTCAGCCAACTGCCAAATTTAAACGTGCTAAGAAGTATTTCCCCCCCCCTCCTAGCACGATCGTGAGCAAGCTCATCGATTTCACAACGTCACACTAATATCTGAAATATTCTTCCTATCTGTGCAGAAAGGAGAGAGAAAAAGCAGGAGCCAATTAGTACAGATCTGTGCTTATTCAGGGAAGTTTCTGGCGAATACTTGGATAGGGTCTGACTACAAAGGAGGAAAACTCATCTAAACACCTTCTCAAATTCAAACGGGTGGGAGGGAACTCACATCTTTTTTGCATATGTGTGAATCATTTCCATATCTTTTGCATAAGGAGGCCTGCTTTGCCCTTGCATGAGCCTTGCTTTTGTTCACACTGTACCTTTTTCCATTGCAAGGTTGGTCCTCCACTGCAGAGCACTGTCCCCCTTGGTGCCAAGAACTTCTGTCCATGCAACAACGGCATCTTTCAATATGCAGTGGACAAGGTGATTTTTTGGGGGGGAGATCAGTGGGCTGCAGTGCAAGGGAGGGGAGAAATGTGATGTGCCACTGACAGAAGTGTTTTGTGCAGAAAATATCTTGAGAGGAAAATTTGGGCTTGATCCAGCACAGCGTGTTTGTTTCAGGCGGCGGGGGGGGGGGGGAACAAGCAAGGCTGTCATCTAGACCAGGGATGGGCAAACTGTGGCTCGGGAGCCGCATGCGGCTCTTTCACATGTATTATGTGGCTCTCGGCAGGGCGGCTGGGGAAGCTAAATATCATTACCAAACAAATATAATTGGACAAATTAATATCATTATCAATATCTGCTTTTACCCCTTTTGTTGTTATTTTTGGCAGTCTCATTTAACGTTAATAAAAAGCAAATTTGGTTATTTTCCAACAAAAGCAGGTAATATTTGTTCATGTCTTGTGGCTCTCAAACATCTGATGTTTAGTCTATGTGGCTCTTACGTTAAGCAAGTTTGGCCACCCTTGTTCTAGGTGGCTCTTACGCTGAGCAAGTTTGCCCACCCCTGATCTAGACGATGGTATGGAATTGTTTTCTGCTGCCCCAGAAGGCTGGACCAGAACCCACGGGTTGAAATTAAATCAGAATAGTTTTTGGCTAAACATCAGAAAGAACTTCTTGACCATTACAGCGGTTCCTCAGTGGAACAGGCTTGCTCGGGAGGTGCTGGGCTCTCCTTCTTTGGAGGTTTTCAAACAGAGGCTAGATGCTCATCTGACAGCAGTGCTGATTCTGTGAACTTAGGCAGATCATGAGAGGGGAGGGCAGGAAGGGTTGCCTCAGTGCTTAGTTCTCGTGGCCCTTTCTTACATGCCCAGGGAAATGCCGATCGCCACTTTGGGGTCAGGGAGCAATTTTTCTCCAGGCCAGTTTGGCCAGGGATCCTGGAGGTTTTTTGCCATCTTCTGGTCATAGAACAGTAGTCACTGGGGGTACGGAGGCATTTGTGAATTTCCTGCATTGTGCAGGGGGTTGAACTAGGTGACCCTTCCAACTCTGTGATTCTATGATAAGGTTCAATACCACCAAAAGAAGTATCAGATGAAGGGAGCTTGGACTCTAGAAAACTTGTACCCCAAAGATTGTGTTGGTCTTTAAGGTGCTACTGGACTGGAATCTTGCTCTTTTGCTGTTGTCCAACATGGCTACCCACCTGAAGCAAGCAAAGTGCTGGGGGAGCACAATTCACTTATAGGACATCCTAAAAGCTGGCCTGTGCTAGCTAGGCAGGATACAAGTCTAAATAAATAAATGAATGAATGAATAAATAAATGCATTTCATCTATTACAAAGCTGCAGGTATTTGTGCCAGTGTAGCCAACTGATTTTAGCACAAAATCTGATTAAAACGGACATGTGTCTTTACAAACGCACTTGCTTTGGCAGTTGTGTTGGCACAGGCAATACCTATCTTTGAAACTGGAGTGCCAGGGGGACCATGAACATCACATCTTATATACAGAGTATTTTCCAGCACATTTTGGTACCTCTCTTTTATTCATTCAAAGTGAAGGTAAGTGTTCATCAGAGATGCATAATCACTTGCATGCATTCTGGGAATGGGTGGGAGGCATTTTGCATGTTTCAAAATGTCCCATCCATTACAGGCTACTGAGGGAAAATGTCTCCACCCCATCTTAGCAATATTCTGATAAATGTAAACTTTTCTTTTGCCATTTTATGCAGTGTGATTAGCAATATGTGGTTCTTCTGAGAGCCAGTTTGGTAGAGCAGTTAGGTGTGTGAACTCTAATCTGGGAGAACTAGGTTTGATTCCCCACCCCTCCCCTTGCAGCTGCTTGATGACCTTGGGCAAGCCATTGTTCTGTCAGAGCTGTTCTATCAAGGACAGTTATTGAAAGAGCTCTCTCAGCCCCACCTACCTAACAAGGTGTCTTTTGTGGGGAGGGGAAGGGAAAGGAGATTGTAAGCCACTCTGAGACTCCTTCATGTAGTGATGGGCAGGGTATAAATCTAATCTCATCTCTTCTTCTTCTTCTTCTTTTCTGCATCCATAAAGGATCACTGTACATTTCTGAGTGGGGGGGAAATGTGAAGTGGGTGAAACTTAAGAGTTTAGCATTATTATGAAAGGCTTTCAAAGTTACTAGAACCTGCACACTTCCAATGCAATGAGAATGCAAGGAGAAATCTGTTTAACAGGGGTCATTTTGAGCAGGAGCTCAGGGGAGCTTAGCTCCAGGAGTTGGTGCCAGCCGCCCACCCCCAGTGGTGGGGGAATGCCTGCTTGTGTCATGGCTGCAGCAAAATGACCCTGTCCCCTGGAAAGGCCCTTGTTCTTCTGACCAGCCTTCTGAAGGCTTCAGCCACCACTGAAGCTATCCTCCCAAAATAGTGGTATTTCTGAGGCTTGGATTAGTAGCTGTCCCCTCTCTGACAGTAGCTGTCCCCTTCCTTCCTTCCTTCCTTCCTTCCTTCCTTCCTTCCTTCCTTTCTTTCTTTCTTTCTTTTCTTTTCTTTTCTTTTCTTTTCTTTTCTTTTCTTTTCTTTTCTTTTCTTTTCTTTTCTTTTCTTTTCTTTTCTTCTTTCTTTCTTTCTTTCTTTCTTTCTTTTTTCTTTCTTTTTTCTTTCTTTCTTTCTTTCTTTTCTTTCATGCTCTCTCTCTCTCTTTCTCTCTCTTTCTTTCTTGCCTTCTGACATACTTCCGGTGATGACAGGTGGTGTAGCATATGCAAATAAGTTATGCTAATGAGTTATGCTAATGAGCTCCTGCACCTCTTTTTCTATGAAATGACCCCTGCTGTTTAATAAAACAGAGGGCTGGGGGAGGGGGGAAGAGAATGTCACCTTATAGTATACTAATACAAGACTGTCCATGTGGATCCATGTATGCATAAACTACTTTAAGGAGCTCCCTTGGTATACAATAGAGTATGTTCATATAAACCTCTACAGCAATTGTTCAACATAAATCAGGTTTCAAGAGAAGACTGCAATTATTTCTTGGGTGAGTTGCAAGGCCAGGAGGGCAGTGGAGGTACAGGGTGAGCTCAGAAAGAAAGCTCTGGAAGGTTTAAGGGCAGATTTGGATTCAGCCCTTTGTTTAGCATCAGAAATCATGACTAGGGGTGTGCATTCAGTTCATTTGACCCGAATGCACCCCCGAAAATGGCCCATTCGGCCCCCTTTCAGGCAGCCACAGGCCAAAACAGATTCTCTGATCTGATTCAGCCCGCCACTGAATTGCCACCAAAATTTACTGCATTGCTGAAACTGACATGTGGGGGTCATTCGGCGGCCGGAACAGATGCGACCTGTTGGGCCGATTTTTTTTTTTGCACACCCCTAATCATGCCAATCAAAAGAGGATGAATCTCATGAAGCCTGGTTAACCACATTCCCCCCTCAGTTCCAATCTGTGCTGTTGTCCAAATGTAGGCCAGAAAAAGATTCCAGCTTGCCTAGCCACCTGCATCCAGACACTGAACCTGGCTGACATTTCTCCTTGAAATGTAGAGCAAAACGTCATTTAGTAAGAGCAAAACAGCTTTTAGGAATATGTCTTATTGCAGTTTCATCTCATGGGATAGATGGAGAACATGTTTCAGATTTAGAGGCTAAAGCCTTGGATGGTGTCTTGCATACATTCAGCATTCCAGAAGTTGCTTGACGTGCAGGTGGAATGTTCTGTCGGTTCAGAACAAGTGCTCTGGCATCAAGTCAGCAATAACTCTGGGGCAGAAAGAGGTTTGGCAGATGTTGCACCAGCTGGGCTTTCCCATACCATTCAACTATTCGAAAAGGAAGGGTTTTTTTTTTTTTTTAAAGTTTGCAATGGGAAGCCCTACAGCCAAATCTTAATAAGCCTCATTTGGCCAATAGAAATAAGTGCTTGCTGAAAACATCAGTTGTTCCTCAGGCCTCCTGCTCAAATTAGTCCTTTAAGGACAGGAGTTGGCAACACAGTCTGATTTCTGCAGACACACCTGAGACTCTCCAAATGCTCCAGGAGTTTTCCAGATTATCATGATTCATGGCAGCAAATGTAATTGGACACAGGGTGCTCCATAAAAGAAATGAGAACGGAAGGCAAATAATACTCGGAGCAGCCCAAAGTGCTTACTCGGAATCCTCAAGTTATTCCTTGTAGTCTTCTTCTCAGGTTCAGTATTAAGGAAGCAATTTCTTGTCCTTTCTGTAATGAGCTCCAACTAAGAAAAAAATAAATGGTGTATCCTAGCTAGTCTTTATATACCGATGCACACCAGCACAAAAATTCAGATTCAGGATTCAGATTCGGAATTGTGTCTGTTCAGATATGGAATTTTAAAGATTCAAAATTCACGACTACCCAGAATTCCATTAAAGTGAAAAAGAAGCAGCCATTTCCCCCAAACCCCACCCCAGCCCTCAAACAAAACACTTTTGAACAGGTTTCCAGGGCTGAGCAGATGTAGCAAGTACACAGAATCAGCCAGAATTGTCAGGCTACAGTGATGTGCTAGCATCAGGTGTCTTTGGATGCCTCATTTATGTGAAGCTAGGCCTTCAGTCCATTCGTTACCTCACAAACTAATCTATGAAATGCTCATCTCCAAGTGACAAAAATGTATGATACACAGGAAATATTTGAAATTTGTTATTTTTTTTTTAATATGAACTGTTTCAGATTAGTAATGTCCTTGGCAACTTCTGAAGATTTTTCTACCTGAGGAAAGTTGGATGAGGTCCAATTCAGATTTACTGGCAAAAGTGTAGGAGTTGTTTCAGCAGTGACTAAGGTATGTACATTTTTTCACAGACACAAGAACAGTTAAGTATGTCAACCAGTGAATAACAAGCTTGCAGTACTGGTAGAGGAATGGCAACTGCTACAATTTTACAAGAGTATAGACTCATAATATAGAAGCTTTAGACTGAGTGTTGCCAGGTCCTCCCTGGCCATCGGCAAGGGATGGAGGGGTTCCCAGATCCAGGTTGGGAAACTCTTGGAGATTTGGGGGTGGAGCCTGGGGAAGACAGGGACCTCACTGGGGTGCAATGCCACAGAGTCCAACCTCCAAAGCATCCATTTTCTCCAGGGGAACAGATCTCTGCTGTGTAGAGATGAGCTGTAATTCCGGGGGATCCCCATGTCCCACCTGGATCCTGGCATCCCTATTTAGAAGAAGAAGAAGAAGAAAAGACTGGATTTATGCCTCACCCTTCACTACCCAAGGGAGTCTCAGAGTGGCTTATAAACTCCTTTCCCTTCCCCACCCTGCAACAGACACCCTGTGAGGTAGGTGGGGTTGAGAGAGTTCTGAGACAACTGTCCTTGAGAGAACAGCTGGTCCAGAACTGTGGCTTGCCCAAGGTCATCCAGCAGGTGCAAGTGGAGGAGTGGGGAATCAAACCAGTTCTCCCATGTTAGAGTCTGTGCACTTAACCACTACACCAAACTGGCTATTTAGACCTCACATTGAAGGATTTGTAAAGAAATAACTTAACTAGGGGAGGAGTCACCATTGTATTAGCTGAGTACTTCTGATAAACTCTTCCTGTTAATCCCTGAGGATCTAAAGGTTGATGCGGCCTGCATAAAATCATCATACAATAGGAGTAGTGTCCAAAAATGCTGCTTGAGGAAAAGAACATGAGTAGAACTTGCTAGTTTCTTAGTAAAACTAATCACAATCCAAATGTTGTATGTGTTTACCTTCCAGTGTTTTAATTGATTTTTTAAAAATAAATTACTTCCTGTCAAGCAAATGTATTGAAAATATGCTTCTGGTGCTAGCCTGCCGAGTGTGTAGCAGCAGAGCCCCATAAAAATAGCATTGCAAATGCAGTGAGTTATGGGATTGACAAGCGAAGCAATCAGGGTGGGCCCCAAGTGGCTAATAGACCTAAATGAAATACAGAATTATCCTTATAATCTCATTAATCTCTGAGTGTACTACTTGCAAATATGATGCTTGAATATTAAGTAAATTTGTACACTAAAGCATAGAGTGGGAATCAAAGACAGAATGAGATGCTTGAAAATGGGTAGAGGGAGGACTGTTTCAGCAAACAGAGTATTGGATCCCCAACATTTTTGAGCCTGTCGACTGTGGGGAGCACTACTACACAATGGCTGCCATAGAAGGTGGAGCCAACCACAAAATGGCGACTACAGGAGATGGCTCTAAGCACATATACACACACAAGAGGAAGGAGATGGGGAATATAATCACACACAGAGACACAAAAGAATCCTAAAGGGAATAACACAGAGGGAGAAGATGACCAGTTGAAGAAAGGGATGGTAAACACATATGGAGAGAAGAAGGCCATTGGGGAAAGGAGGGACCATACATGGAGAAGACAAAAGGGGGATAATAGACACACACACCTCATACTAATTTAAATGAAGGCAGAAAGGTGGGGTATATATTTTGTGAATAAATAAATATAGGTTGATCACCACCTTGGAATTTCCTTTGATTGCTCTTTTTAATAACTCATTTGAGTTTGTTTTAATCACTTGATGTTATCACTGATTTTGTTAGTTTTAACCTGTTTAGGTCAGGGTTGGGGTTTCTTTTGTTAATGTTCTATTGTAATTAATTTTAAAACTTCATACAAAATTTGGTCTTGTCTAAGAGCCTGTGAGCTGTATAGACAAACCTGTTAATAAATGGAATGCAAGTATAATTCAGAATTCTTTGTCCATCCTGTATATGAAATGCATATTCTTGTTTAGTCATGGACACTGTTCCTTAGATTCTGAACTGAGGTATTTTGTTCATCTCTGTGGTACACTTCTGATTTCACTGATATGCAGCAGTTGATCAAACAGCCTGCATATATACCCAATGTAACAGAGCCGACATGGTGTAATGGTTAAGAGTTGCAAACTCTAATCTGGAGAACCAGGTTTGATTCCTTACTCCTCCACATGAAGCCTGCTGGGTGACCCTGGGCAAGTCACAGTTCTCTCAGAACTCTCTCAACCCTACCTACCTCACACGGCTCATTTTGTAGCAGGAGCTCCTTTGCATCTTAGGGGCTACGGCATCTTAGGGGCTACTCTTCTTACAGAGGCTAGTGTAAGCTCCTGGAGGATTGGCTACATCAGGGGGTGTGGCCTAATATGCAAAGGAGCTCCTGCTATGAAATGAGCCCTGCTACCTCATAAGATGCCTGTTGTGGGGAGAGGAAAGGAAGGTGATTGTAGGCCACTTTGAGACTCCTTAGGATAGAGAAAAGTGGAATATAAAAAACAACTTCTTCTTCTTCCAATTGTCAAATCTCTGAGGAAAAGAACACAAATATTTTCATATAAACTCTACTGTAATAAGATCCGGTTACTTGTGGTTACAGCAGCCACTTTGTGAGCACTACTAATTGCAGTGCATCTCCTAATGTTGTTTATTTGCATATTTTCTGGTGCACAATGCTGCTTCAATTCCTAGCTACCATTTGAAAACTATTACCGAGTCTCGCTTTGTATAATCACAGCAGTTAAATCAGGTCATCCAGATGCTTCATATCTGATAACAAGATTTAAAGGACGGAGCAGGCAGTAACTGCCAACAAGAATTTATTAAGCTATTCCTTCCTCTAGGCTTGTGATGAACCACACATGGAGCACAGATAGGTAGAGAGAACAACAACAGTGCGATAGAAGCCCTCAAGCGAAATTTAAAGGGAATTTGGAGGTGGATCCTCAGGCAAAACAGCCAAGGAAGTTTGAGGGAACTCAAAACGTTTGATGCGATTAGTGACATGAAGTGCAGGGGTGCGTTTCAGGTGCTGAGACTGAAGGTGACTAAAAGTGGTGAGGGTTACTTACATTTCTTAGCAATACTGTCTCCCTCAGGGGGCCTGAAGCAGAAGATGGGAGGTACCATTTGGGCAGCTTCCTCCACACTGGTCCATACCTGCTTACTTTCACCCCGGCATCTGAATATACTGGTCAAGGAGAACAAGGTCAATTGCTACTTGCTATGGGACCTTAGGCACAGAGTTTCTGTGGTCTGCAGCTCCTGCTCCTTCCACTGAGATCACTAGTTGCCTCAGTTGTCATTCTGTTCTCCTCTACCAATGCTACCCCTATTTGTGGTTCACTTCTTCTCCCCTCAACTATAATGATGCTAGAGGGGACAAAGCACCATTTCATTAGGGTGGCCAGCTCTGGGTTGGGAAACACCTGGAGATTTTGGGGGTGGAGCCAGTGTTCCCCCTAAACTGAGTTAGTATGAGCTAGCTCACAGTTTTTTAGCCTCCAGCTCACCCATTTTTGTCTCAGGAAGGATGGCTCCAGAGCAAACTAATTTACGTAGCAGCCAAATCGCTCACTCACAGCTTTAATGCCAGTAGCTCATAAAGTAGAATTTTTGCTCTCAAGACTCTATAGCTTAGAGGGAGCATTGGGTGGAGCCTGAGGAGGACAGAGTTTGGGGAAAAGAGGGTCTTTGGTGGTACAATGCCATAGAATCCACCAGGGCTTTTTTTTGTAGAAAACCCCCATCAGGAACTCAGCATAATAGGCCACACCCAACAGCATAAACGCATTAGCATATTAGACCACACCTCGACAGCACCGCTCCCTCCCAGGATCGGCTTCCTCAGGTGCCCCACGGCATATGGGGTGCATGGGGAACCCGAGGGAAGGAAGGCAGTTTCTGGATCGGCTTCCCCAGGTGCCCCGCAGCCATTTTCTTGAGGTGAACTGATCTCTGTCACCTAGAGATCAGCTGTAATAGTGGGAGATCTCTAGCCACTATATGGAGGCTGGCAACCCTACCACTGATTTTCTACTTTTTTGTCATATCCGTGCTTACAGGTCCAAGAGAAGACACTGTATGAGTCATTGCAAAGTTTCATGATTTCAAAAAGCATCTGAAGGAGGCAGAATAGTTCAATCATCTTGTGCTCTGCTTCTTTCGGGCATTTCTTCTGTTGGGAAATGGACCCCTCAGGTCTGTAGGTAAAGCTCAGCAGGTACTCACCATTTTGATCTTTGAAGTCAGCCTTGAGGGAAGACAAGCTTGCAGCAAGTGGGCAGGTAGACGTCTGGTGGGTAGAAAGCTGGAGGCCAAAGCCAGCAGGATGAAACTTTGTAGTTGGGTGGCTTGGAAGGACGGACTTCCATGAACAACTAGGGCTGCGGCCACACGGGCCTTAAATGCAGGAGGAAGGGCAATTTCCTCCTGCATTTAAAGGGGCCGACCAGACGGCCAGCCCCCTAGTCCCGTGCCAAAGCGGGATCCAATGCGGGTTCCTCCCGCATTTTCAGACCCCGGGAAAATCAAGTATTTTCCCGGGTGTTGCGGGAGGAACCCGCATTGGAGGTATCTGGACAGCCCTCTCTCGCATGCATTGCGAGAGCAGGGCTGTCCAGATAGCCCCGCCGGCCATTTTTTTTCACTCTTTTACACTTGGGCGCATGGCTATCCATGTGCCCAAGTATAAAAGAGTGAAAAAAAAAACACCCCGACTTACCCAGGTGGATGACGGGTCAGAGTGCCGCCTCCGCCGCCTCCGCCGCCTCCGCCACCGTCTCTTCCCTCCGCCGCCGCCTCTTCCTGCCGTCTCTTCCCTCCTCCGCCTCCACCTCTTCCCTCCGCCTCCGCCTCTTCCCTCCGCCACCACCTCTTCCCGCCGCTGCCTCCGCCCGCTTCCGCCACCGTTGTTCCCGCCGCGCCCGCCTCTTCAGCGGCCGCGGCCGCCGATCACGCTGGCACAGGGGTTGGGATGTATGGACATCCCAACCCTCTGCTAAAAAATGTGGCCCCTTTAAATCCAGGAGCCCTCCCGGATTTAAAGGGGCCGTGTGACCGTGGCCTAGTAGATGAAACTGAGGGCAGAAGGCTGCAGATCTGGATAGGAAGTATCATGAGGCTGGTCCTGAGGTACTACCCAGCTTCCCAAACCACAAGTACTATGGGCTGTTGTAGGTGAATATCATAGGCTGAAGACACACTGGCAATCTGCCGCACCTCCACGGCGTGGCAGACTAAGGCGGGGGGAATTTCCCCCGCAGCGCTCGCATGCTGCCGGAAGGAAGCCGCCCGCAGCGTTCAGACTGCAGGTGGCTTCCTACGGCAGCGGGCGGCTCCCCCTCCCGGCACGCATTCACACCTGCTCCAGCAGGTGGAACGCGTGCCGCAGCAGCCGAGCACCACTTTGAAGTGGTGCTCGGCTGCTGCGGGAGGAGCGCAGCACCGGACGTGATGCGTCCGGGCCGCCTCCTCCGGGCAGATGCGGCCGGCAGAGCGGCCAAGACTGCCAGTCTGTCCTCAGCCATAGATGGAACTTCCTGCTTCCCCTTATCTGATGAGGATCCTGTGCCTGCTCCACAGTGACAGAAGGTTCTTCACAAGTTTACCCTGTGCCAAGCTGCCATTTTAACAATAAGTGAAAACAATAATAAATATAGCCATTCCTTCTTGGGCAAAATACAGCCCTCCCCCCCAAAAAACCCCAAAATCAAACCCTGCAATTGTCAGCAGTGGGCATTATGGCAACTTGACAGCAGCTTTGTAGCTCTATCTACAAACTACACACTATTTTCCTAATTCCTCATCAAGTCGTCTCAGGCTGGGTCTACAGTTTCTACAACACAATAGGCATTTTTGGGGAAGAATAAATGCATTTAGGGGAAGAGGGATCATGGTAACAAGCGCTAGTTTGAAGCTATGTGTATTTTTTGAAAGAGGTGTGAGAGGTCTTATACACAAATATATCTCTCCGTGCAATTGGAAACATGCCTTTTATCAAGGTTATGCAAAAAAATCACTGCTCACTTTCCAAATAATACTTCTAGTTCAGGAGAAATTCTGCAGAATATCTTGAAAAAAATAACTTTTGGGGCAACAAAGATTGTTTGCTAGAAAGGTTCAGACATTTTAACAAATGCCAGGAAACCCAGGGTATTTTAGGGAGTGCCTAATCTGATAGGTTTTGTGTCTCACCCAATGAGCTGTGTAAACCATTCCCAGGTTTGATTATTGCCTCCCATCTGAGAGAACACTAAAGTAAAGGTAAAGGTTTCCCTTGCTTGAAAGATAGTCAAATCCGACTCTAGGGGGCGGTGCTCATCTCTGTTTCCTAGCTGAAGAGCCAGTGCTGTCCGAAGATGCAGCTTCAGCATTTTAACCTCTGAGCCATCACAGCCTGAGATAACAATAGGGATTTCTAAAAACAGAGCCTTCCCCCCGCCCCAGAAGGCTATGCTAGGAGTCATGGGGCTTGCATGAACTGTAGTAAGGAGAGGAACTGTACAAGACTGTGTCAAAAAGCTAGTGGATACAACCCACTGATAATCTGAAAAGGGTTCTAGCCAGGCAGCGCCTGTAATCCAGTGGGAGCTTTTTCTGGGCAGCATCCTAGGAGAAAAATTAAAAAGAAAAACGGTATCCTCTCTGCTACTTACATGAAGTTTTGACCATAGAGTTCCTGGTGATTCCTAGAGCTACCTGGAAGTGACAAGGGTAACTCTAGCAATCACCATATATTACTGATGATTACTAGAGCTACCGTTGTCAATTCTGGGTGGCCCTAGGAATAATCAGGAACGCTATGGTCAGAACTTCTTTTAAGGAGCAAGTGCCTTATATTTCTTTTAAAAATTTCTCCCTAAAACAATTGTGGCTAGGTTCCTCCCGCCAATCAGCTAAGCATCATCAGGCAAGGTCTGCAATTACAAGGTCTCCCACCATAACTGGGCAAATGGGAACCCTATATAGGCATCTATATAAGTCAGTAAACATTGTGGAAGGGTCTCTTCTATACTTTTGAGAATTAGCTTAAGATGTCGATTGGACTCTTCTGTTTGCTATGTGCTGACCATATAAAGCTGCCTTCTGCTAAACCACTTATGATTTCTATTTTAGATGTGACTCTCCAGGACCCCAGGGAAAGAAAGGTGTTTCCCAAACCCGAGGTTGCAAAACATTTTTAAACTGGTGTTTTTAAAAGTTGAACTTTTGTTTCAAATTACCTGAGATCACTGAAAGCTCAGAAAGATGTAACAAAGATCCCAAATCTTTGTACATTGGTAAAGTCTAATTAGGTGCACTTACAGCTCTTATTTGGATTGCGGCTGCATGGGAAAGGAACAAGGGATTTAACTATCTAAATTTCAATAATTGACACAGGATTCCTCATACTAATAACAGCACTTTAAAGGAGGGAAAGATTTTTTTTAAGAACACATCTTTTCCCCTTTAAATACTATTATCAGTGTGGGGAGACTGTTGTTTTTAGTGAAATTAAGTGTGAATTAAAGGGTTAAAATGCTCTCTCCTCAGTGCATGACACCAATCGGAATCAGGGATCCATATGCATGCCATGGCTGTTAGAGATGATCCACGCTCTTTGTCACATCAGTTTATGTTGACGATATGGGATTGGGACTCTCTTCAGGCGAAGCATGTGTTGTTCTGCCACTGGACCACAGCTCTTCTACAGAAACCTTGCTTTGTTGCTGAGAATCCAATGAACAGCTAATTGCAATATGTACTCTTTTTAGGGTTATTTCAAAAACCTGTGTGGATGGTCCATCAGCACCATGTGGGGAGGGAGAGCAGGCACCAGGGTACTGGCCTCACTACCATACAATCGCTGAGTCGTCTGCATGGTATGAACACGTAGAAAAAGTGCTTGCACACATGACTCCTTCACCACTGCTGCATTCCAAACTTTGCTGATGCCCAGAAGGCGGCATCCGTTCAAGTTACCAGGTCCTTACTGGCTGCCAGCGGGAGACTCCAGGCTGCTGACTGAGATCTTCTTTCCATGGGTACCATGATGATATCACCCAGAAGGGATGTCATCACATTGGGGACATCAGGGTGGTTACGCTCCAGTTCTTGGGCAAAACTCTAGTTTTTTGTCCTCAAAACCAGTGTTTGCCCCAAAACTACAGTGTCACCCCCAATGTCTGCAATGCAAAGATGTCACTTCCGGGTGACATCATCACATTGGGGATGTTGCCAGGTGACATCCCTGTTTGGGGGTAGGGCTTCCCTCACTGGCCAGCTGGTTGGCAGCAGATTGAAGCCTGAAAATCAGGGGGACCCCTGCCCAGTTTGGGGGTTTGGCAACCCTAGCATCCGTGCAGGCAATTCCTCCATGCATTCATGCTGTGTCAATGACTTGGTGGTTGTATAAAAGCAGAGGATGAGTTTGGACAAGGCAGTTATGTGTTCCCTCCCCATACACATGGTTAGGGTTCCCAGCCTCTAAGTGATATCTTGAGATCTCCTGGGATTACAACCAATCTCCAGGTGACAGCGATCAGGTAACCTGAAGAAAATGGCCACCATAGAAAGTGGGCTGTATGGCATTATGCCACATTGAAGTCCCTCCCTCCCTTTCCCAAACTGTACCCTTCTTAGCCTCCACCTCCCAAATATCCAGGTACTTCCTAACCCAGAGCTGACAACCCTATGCATGGTGAGTCAATGTGTAGATGGAAGACTGCATGGGGCCATAATACATGATGTCCCTAAGGCCAAATTGCAAGATAGTTTTAAAAAACCCTAGATAAATATAGTCATGTTATGGTTATAATAAATAAATCCTTTACTAGCTTTAGGGGGGAAATGTGCTATCATAATACCCATTCAATTGATGGAGTAAGTTTCTTTTCTGCTCTCTGGCCTGAACATGTTAACCAAGGTGGCATTTGAGCATTTCTGCAAGCCCTCCTCTCCCTAATGCTTTACACTGTTGAAAACAAAAATGATTGATTCTTGCAGTCTGCAGAATGGAAGAAAAACCAGAGGGGCATCTTGCCAAGACTGAGTCGAATGGGGTGGGGTAGGTCTGAAAAAGCGACCGCCAAACTTTGGGAACAAGGAAGTGAAATCAATGGGACTTCCAAGTGCTCACCTTTGGCTGGTGTGTGTTCAGTGTGCTTCTGTTGGTTGGTTCCTTCCAATGCTCTGTTGAGAATTTATGTGTGATGAAAAATCTGTAGCACTTGCACTTGGCTATATTTATCTCAAAATCTAAAGCACTTAAAGTAGCTGCTCGTGCTTAATTTGAAATAGGAAAATATATGGTGGATGTGAAAGTACCCCCCAGTACACTTGCCAAAACCAATAAAAATGTGCATGGGTATTGCACATTTTTTTCCCCTTTAGCACTTGGGGAGAGACTAGTGGGAGAATGGAAAGCTCTATGCTTAAAAATGACTCTTGCCGCCTTTCTTCTCTGCTAATAATTCTCAAATCCCCAACATTTCTCTGGATACCTGTACTATTAGTGTCATATCAGTTGTAAGCCCTCTGGGCAGGAAACCTGCTACTTCTCAGTTCTTTACAGCACCTAGCCCTCTGTGCAGGACGAGAAACAGTCAAGGCCTTGTTACAGTCCTGATGGGCCCTGGGCCGAGTTTAAACTAGTGCCCCCTCCCCCATGCTTACCCTTTCTCAAGCAGAAGCAAATGGAAACCTGGCTGGCGATGTCAAAAGAAAATCTTCCCTGCCTTGCAGCCAATAGATTCATGTCAACATGACAGCAAATTTAGCAGAATTATGACACCCAAGAAGAATAAAAGAGGCACAGCCCCAGTGACTACAGCATGCTATGGTTCAGCTATTGTTTCTTACAGATGCCAAAGCCCAATTCTGGTCTGTTTAAATATTGAACAGCCACGACGTAGGGATGCCAGCCTCCAGGTGGGACCTGGGGAATCCCCCGGAATTACAGTTCCTTTCCAGACTACAGAGATCACTTCCCCTGGAGAAAATGGATGCTTTGGAGGGTGGACTCTGTGGGATTGCACCCCAGTGAGGTCCCTGTCCTCCACAGGCTCCACCCTCAAATCTCCAGGAGTTTCCCTACCTGGATCTGACAACCCTACCCCCCCCCCATCCCCCACCAGCAGCCAGAGAGGGACTGGCAACCCTATTAACTGTGTTTTGTTTTTAAGAAGTCCATGTGCACCAGCAGTAACTGGGAGGACATGAGCGCAGGCATATCATCTTCACCACCACCATCAGCAGCATCTGCATCATTTGATGCCATCTAAATGCATTTTTATTTTTTAAAAAATCGACCTTGAATAGCAGTGAGAAAAGCAGACTATAAACTGTCAGGATGGCCTCACTTTAGTTTGCCGCTGGAAGAGGAAGGGCCAGGAGACAGAGGCTGGCAGCTCCCCCTTTTTTCTAGTCGTTGTACCTCATTATTTTACTGTAATTGTTGCTTTGCTTCATTTGTGCCCCACTTTTCTCCCCAATGGGGACCCAAAGTGGCTTAGACCATTCTCCCATTTTTTTTGTTTTATCCTCACAACAGCCCTAGGAGGTAGGTTAGGCTGAGAGTGTGGGACTGGCCCAAGGTTGCCCAGTGAGCTTCCATGGCAGGGAGGGGATTCGAACCTGGATCTTAGTTCAGCACTCTAACCACTGCAGCACACTGGCTGTCTTGCATATGCAGAACAAGATTGTGCATATGGAAGTTCAAAGGCATGAGAAAACGTTTGTTTTGTTTTTGTTTTGGACAAAGGCTTATCTCTCTCCTTGGAAATCAGTGAGATTTGAACATGTTTAACTATGGCTGCGGTCACACACGCTAAATAATCCACTTTCAATCCACCTTCAGTGCACTTTCTAACTGTACTTTTACTGTGTGTACTGGCAAAATCCAGTTGGAGAGTGCACTGAAAGGGGAATGAAAGAGGATTATGGAGTGTGTGTGACCACAGCCAGGGTCTGGATTATATCCAACTAGGAGTGAGGCCCGTTGTGGGAAGAAATACAATGGGCTCTAGAAGGAAGCTCCAGGTGAGTGTCCCTGCTGTGGCTGGTGGGGTGGCAGAGGGAAGGGGGAAATAGAGGTAGGTAAGCCATGTTTATTCCCTTCTGGTTAGTTATAAGGCAGGGCTGTCTCATGTCATTTTGCTGCCCCAAGTGGGTAGTACGGGAGGACAGCCTTATGGTAACAGGTATGGTTCCCTCTACCCCTGATTTATGTTGATTTGGGGTTATGCAGTGGCAGCTACGGCAAAAAACCACCTTCTCCTACATAACGTCTTCTGAGTTCCAAGGGTCTGGAAAGCCGTTCCATGGCCAATTACAGGGCTGCCAACTCTGGGTTGGGAAATACCTGTAGATTTGAAGGGTAGAGCCTGGGGAGGGAACGGGTGGGGAGGGACCTCAGCAGGGTATAATTCCATAGAGCCCATTGCCCAAAGCAGCCATTCTCTCCAGGAGAACTGATCTTGGAGATCTCCAGGTGCTGGCAATACTAAGGGGAGGGCCAGACTTGTAGATTATGGGGTAGAGCCTGGGAAGGGCAGGGTTTGGGGTGCGGATGGACCTCAGTAGGGTATAATGCCATAGAGTCCATTGCCCAAAGCAGCCATTCTCTCCAGGAGAACTGATCTTGGAGATCTCCAGGAGCTGCCTGGAGGCTAGCAATACTAAGAGGAGGGCCAGACCTGTAGATTTGAGGGGCTGAGCCTGGGGAGGGTGGAGTGTGCAATGCAGATGGACCTCAGCAGGAATGTGCTGTGGCTGTGGAACATGGTGATTTCTGGGAGATCTCCAGGCCCCACAGGAAGACTGGCAACTCCAGTGACTGTTTAAGCGAAGACCGGGAGATGTATTTTATCTCGGGACCACATTCGATTACCCAACAACAACAGCAAACTGATTAGAATTTAGAGGCAAAAGCCAATCAGGCTGCATATGCAAATGACCTCTGTGTTCCGACTGACAAGAGGAAACTGATTAGAATGTTAGAGGCAAAAGCCAATCAGGCTGCATATGCTAATGACCTCTGTGTTCCAACTGGCTATTGTGGGGAGTGGAACAGCAAACTGTTTAGAATATTGGTGGCGAGACTCAGGCAACGCAGCCAGTGGATAGGGGCAGCTTGAGTGACACATCAGGCAACTGATTTTGGCAAGCATAGAATGTTGCCAGATGAAAATGAAATTATATAATAAAGACAGATATGTATTGGAGAGGCCTTTTTTAAAAAAGTAACAACAACAAATCCTAATAAATAAGATCAAGATATTGACAATGGTCCATTACATGAAAAGTTTCTTTTAGGTTTCTAAATAAGAGCACGTAGATGACTAATAATTTTTAGTATAGTGAAAGCTCCATCGTTTCTTTGCCATAGATTGTTAATACTCTAATGCAACTGTCCTATCTTGGCCGGAGGCAAAAAAAAAAAAAATATATCACCCAGTAATTCTTCTGTTTAGTATGTCAGGAGGGTCCACATATTCATTAATTCCATCAATCAAACTTAACTCTCTTCCACCTCTAAGAAGTAATTATAATTATTTTTATGACCACATATATGCTAATGAAAGAATGATTTCATGACATTTTAATTAATTTTCAGAATACTCACAGACTGCGACACTGGCATTATCTAGAAATGACTGGTGCAACAGACAGGGGGGAAAACAGATTTTTAAAAAGTTATGCTCATTCGTTTGGGTAATCTAAAAACAAAGAACTAGCAAAGCCGACAAAACACTTTTTTTTTTTTAAAAAAAATCCTTTTACTCTGAAATATTATTTTATACGTTTGGTGATAAAGAAAACAGAAGTTTTGTTTTTGTTACTTAATGTTCCAGCTCTACTAATTAAAGCAATTACATGATTGGTATATTTTCCTATATAAAGATGTTATTTAGTGTTTTAATTTTTAAAACAAGGGCA
The DNA here is from genome assembly GCA_029233225.1 of Lepidodactylus listeri. Classification (NCBI taxonomy): domain Eukaryota; kingdom Metazoa; phylum Chordata; class Lepidosauria; order Squamata; family Gekkonidae; genus Lepidodactylus; species Lepidodactylus listeri. Next base: position 25,474,287 of record JARCFY010000005.1, read on the forward strand.
AATGATATTGAAACACCCTTCTTTCCTGAATTCTTGCTAAGGTTGCAATCCTAGTCTTGCAAACCATAGAAACACTTGTGTAATGACTTCATGTTTTGGTGTGCGTGTTTCTTTAAATGTTTAGTTTGACTGCAGTAATGTAAGAAGAACGATAAAGGGAGACAAGTGTGAATGGCTGCTGACTGAGAGTGAGGGGAGGGATGTCTCTGAGGTAATTCAGTATTCAGTATTCTTGAAGAGAAGAGTGTGCAGAGATTTTGTGAGATTGTCTGTGTGACAGAAGAAGAGGTGACTTGCCATTGGCCTGCCTCTGCAGAATCTTCCTTGGTGGTCTCCCAGCCAAGTACTGATCCTGCTTAACTTCTAAGATTTGACGACATTTGGCTATGCCCCACTCAGACAGTTTATTATGCAAACTATAATACTTAAAAAAATCTTTTTACTGATTTTGAATTTTTAAAACAATTTAATTCAGTTTATACAGATGGGAGGGGTTTCAAGAAGTTACACATACCCAGGGCTTTTTTTTTCTGGGGGAACACTCTGGAATGGATTTTTGGAACCTCTTTAACAAATTCTTTTTAAAATGTTTAAAAGTTCATGAGTTTTCAGTCACCTCCAGATTGGACTATTGCAATTCACTCTACATAGGGCTCCTCTTGAAAATTAGGTTTGCCAGCCCCCCCCCCCAGTGAGCGGGGGATCCCCCAGTTTTAGGTGCTCCTCTCTGTCCCCCAATTACTCCCACAGAGAGGGATGAAGTTGGAAATAAACACGACATGCCTACGTCACCCTGAAGTGATGTAGGCACATCAGTGATGTTGGGGGGCCTGCGCTCTGGTTTTGGGGCAAAACTCTATGTTTAGAAGCTAATTCTACCATTGAGTTTTGCCCACAAACCAGAGCATCACCCCTGACATCCCCGACATGCCTACATCACCCCGAAGGGACACAGGCACATTGAGCTTCTTCTGTCCACGCTCCAGGAGCCTCCCAGTAAGTCCACTGCTGGCTTGTCTGACTGACCTGGCAACCCTATTGAAAATGCTTTGGAAACTGCAGGTGGTCCAGAATGCAGCTGCATTTTTCCAGTCAACAAATAAAACAAATAAATAAATACAACAACAACAAAACAAATAAATGGGATCCCAGTGTGAATTGCTTCCTAAATACAAAAAAAGCAATCACTGTGATATATAGGCTACTGTACTTTATTCTGGGAAAACTACATACAAAATTTACAATTATCATTAACATGGAAAAAACAACGGTTAACAACGGTTAAAATAATCTTATCACCATTTTCAAAAGGGCTCATCCTTGTGTTATTATTATAAAACAAGATGAGTAACAAGTTGTAAACTCATTTCATGTTATAACTTCATAGAATCAGAGTTGGAAGGGACCTCCAGGGTCATCTAGTCCAACCCCCTGCACAATGCAGGAAATTCACAAATACTCCCTTCCTCAGAAGTTCTCATTCTTCATTAATTACCTTCCTCTTGTTGCTCTGTGGTTATCTTCCTATTGTTACAATACGGCTTTTATATAAGGAGCAAGCCAATCCCTTTTGATAAGCAAGTGCAAAACCTTTGGTTCCATTGCTGGCAAAACACTCTCCAAAGGTATAAGCAACTGAACACTCATGAAGGAGCTACCTTAAAAATACAGATAACAATACACTAATAAAGGTTGTTATTGAATTGATATTGTGCATATGAATGGCCACAAATAACTGGCACTTTTTTTCACTCTCAGAATTGTTAAACCTCACTGTTAAAGGGAACATACGTTATTGAGACTCACCTATTGTTACGATTCAACTTTTATATAAAGAGCAAGCCTGTCCCTTTTCTTAAGTAGGTACCAAACCTTCTATTCTATGGCTGGCACAGCCTTCTATTCCATGGCTGGCGTAATGTTCTCAAAAGAAACAAACAACTGAGTCTTCATGAGGAAACATATTTCTCTAATTTTTATAAAGAGCACACCAGTCATCCTTCATGAGCAGGAGCAAAACCTTTTGTTTTATGGCTGGCAAAGCATACTGTAGGAGTATTAACGACTAATCCTTCTTAAGAGAATCTGTTCCCCCTAATTCCATGCAGCTGGTTGTAAATTCTCACTTCCTCAAAGGTACAGATACTGATTTTAACAATGATCAAGGTTGCCAATTCACTTCTGTACTGTATTGTATGCAACACTGGCTCAACTATTCAATTCATTTGCAATACATTTCCAATTAATCAGTGATAATACATTATAACACTATCTCAAAAGCAACCTGTTAAATTGTATATATAATAATTTGGAGAAACCAGCATGCATGTATGCAGTGGTCATTATACATCATGAACATGTTACAAGTCTCATTCTTTGTCACAGCATTATATAAAGAGTATGATTTTTTGTATTGAGGTTACTGACTGGAACATCATGGTCAGCTCATATTGCTCCAATTCTGTGACAGCTGCACTGGCTACTAATTAGTCTTCAGGTCCAGTTCAAGGTATTGGTGTTGACCTTCAAAGCCTTCAACAATCTGTGACCCTCATAACTATGGGACCACCTTTCATTTTACAACCCCCCACACTCCCTTCAGTTGTTAGGGGCCTCTTGCAGGTACCTGGCCCCAGGATGGCTTGGTTAGCTGCCACCAGGGGAAGGGTCTTCTCAGTTGTGGCCCCTGCCCTGTGGAATGCACTCTCGGATGATACCCATGCCCTGCCGGGCTTGTTTAGTTTCTGCAGGGCATACAAAGCTGAATTATTTAGGTTGGCCTTTGGAGTATAACCATATGTTTGGGCTGTTTTAATAGCGGTATAGTGATAGCCACATATTTTAATGTGAATATTATATATTTGTTTTTATGTTGTTTTTGCCTTATTGGTTTGAATGCTGTAAGTCTCCATGAGACCCTTTGAGTGAGTGGTGACTAAAAAAATCTAATGTGAATAAATAAAATTCACATATCAGGATATAAGCTCACTACATCATGCTTGGGAAGCCATTTGGAAGAAGCCTCCCCTTCAATCAGTATCAACAAGTTTTAGAGGCAATTCCTTGAAGCTATTATATAGATGGTGCTATACAAAGATATAACTGAAGCATATCTATAGAACTTCTACTTTGGAGATGCTGTAATACTATTGGCACCTGTTTTCATATGTGATGGATGGAGATGCCAACAACAACAACAACCCCTTTTTGGAAGTTAATAGGACCAACAACACTTTGAAATTAATCTTAATACCTGATACAAAAGTGCCTTTATTAGTTTTTGTAGTCTCGGCTGCTGACTTCAAGCTGGGCCTGTGTGCCTGCAGCACTGGGGCTCTCAGAAGACTGGGAAGGAGTTGTGCTTCTATGGCAGCTCATGGAGAGTTAGGAGGCATCAAGACTGGCAACAAGTACCTCTTTATTGTTAACTGGCCATTAAAATACTTTGCACCCAGGACAGTTTCCTCACTCCCTGCCTCAGTCATTGCCTCAGCACGTGCAGCCTTGCTCTCGCCCATGCCTTCTGAGTCTCATTTCCTGCTTCACCCCCAGCTCCTGCGCATGATTTCCTTTAAGTCCTTCCCCAACAGCTGAACCTGCCTGGGGTAATTAGCAGGTGCTGCCCCACCCTCACTCTGAACCACCCCCACAGCCCACACCCCCACAGCCCACACCTTCTCCTTTCATGGAGGTTGATACAGCCAGCCACACCCACCATGATGTGTGTCCACCCAGACATGAGTGATGGGCCTTCAGTTCCTCCAAGGCTGGACCCAGGGGTCCCTTGCCACAATTTTATCTACAGAAGAAAAGAAGAAATTGGCACATACATTTTTTTTAAAAAAATAATAGCAGTGAGATCCATCAAATCTCAACACTTAAAATCCACTACAAAAATTACTATTAGTACGTGGCCTGAACATTTGTGGAATGTAACTCTGCCAGGGAAACTGACTCATTAGATTAGATTAGCCAAAAATCAAGCGAGTGAGGAAGTTTTTTATGCTGTTGGGAATCCGTTTATTTTGCTGTTTCTTCAGCCAGGCTCAGATTCCAGAGTGCCCGTAGTTGTTGTCTCCCCCCCCCCCCCCCAAATCAGCTTGCCACCATCTTTTAATGTGTGACTCGCCCGAGCAGGCTCCACCCCCTTGACAGCATCTCCTTGTCTTCAATATCCCAGATGTATTTTCTGGAAAGTCAGGTTGTCCAGAACCTCCTGACACTGTTGGAGCCTTGCATGCCTGTTCTGACGGCCCCACCATCTTAACAATCAAAACTCAGTTTCTTTTCCCCAGATGCCACTAGAAGACAGATAGCCTCTCCTCAAAACATTGGTATTTTTCTGAATTTGCCTGCTACTCTGGATTTTCTTAGTGTTCAAGTCAAGGCAATTTAAGTCCATGGCAAAACAGCATCCAAATAACTCAGGGCAATAGTGGGTTGAAACTGGGCTGACCACTGAAGGGAGATAATGTAATGGAGAATGGAGGGGAAAACCCAGAATAAAAAGGAAGTTGAACGCAATTTTAGTGCAGAAGGGGGGGGGGGGGGAAACCTGGATTAAAAAGAAGGTTGAATTCAATTTGAGTGCTGAATTGCTTGGAGGACACCACAGTGAACATGGATTAAAAGGAGAGTGCAGAGAGGGCCATTAACTCTTTCTTAATTACATCATCCTTTGTTACTCTTTAAAGGTAAAGGTTTCCCTTGCTCAAAAGCCAGTCAAATCTGACTCTAGGGGGGCAGTGCTAATCTCTGTTTCAAACCAAAAAGCCAATGCTGTCTGAAGATGTTTCTGTGGTCATGTAGCTGGCATGACTAGATGCTGAGGCACACAGAACGCTGTTACCTTCCCACCAAAGTGGTACCTATTTATCTACTTCCAATTTCTTGCTTTTGAACTGCTAGGTTGGCAGGAGCTAGGGCCAGAAACGGGAGCTCACTTTGTCATGTGGCACTAGGGTCTCGAACTGCTGTACTACAGACCTTCTGGTCTGCAGCTCAGTGTCTTAGCCTCTGAGCCACTGCAGCCCCACTTGTTACCCTTTACCATATTTTAAAAGCAATGTCTTCTTCCAGTCGTGGGTATGGAGTTACTATCTGTGATGATGACAGAAACCCCTAATTCTACTGCTGCAGCTACGGTTGTCGCTTCCATCATTGGTTATATTAATGTGGGAAACTCTTTAGATTGCATTTCAGCCTGTGTCTGTGCAAGAGGAGCAGGCAGGGATGCTCTTCCTCATTCCCACATCCCCAGCCAGCTTCTGTTGTACCTCTGGAAGGCATCTTCTGCTCTCCCTGTTCTTACATGTTTGATTGATTTTACTTGAGGAGAAGTTCAGCATCTGTAGCTGTCAATATCCTGTCACTGTTTGTGCCAACATTTGCAGGCTGCATGATCCTGGCACTTTTAACAGAGTTGATGATCCTCTTTCAGATCGCATTGATGGTGTCCCAGTCTTGCTGTTCAAGCTTTTTGAGATGCATTGATTACATGACCAAGGCAACGCGGCAACGCTTTCTGAAGTATGTTTGTAAGTGTCGCAGCAATCACACTTTGCTTGCTGTGCTGTGTATCGAGCAAGAAGGCTGGCTGAATTCTGCTTCAGGTCACCTTAGTATAAAAAGTAGCAATCAAACAACATGATTCAGAACTATTCCTGGTGCTGTCAGACCACCTCTTTGTACTGCTGCAGTGAGAGATTTTTTTTGTTTTATTTTGGTACTAGGAATAAGGCCCACTGTAAAACCAATACAACGGTCTCTAGAAAGATCTTGCCCTCCTCCAGCGGGCGGCGAGCGGGGAAAGTGGCAGTAGGCAGGGACAGCAGGTAGCAGTGAGTGGAGGCACAACGGGAGCTTTGGCTACCACCTTGGCTGCCACTGGCTGCATACCCCACAGCTGTCCAAGAGGCTGAGTGGTGCCTCCCCATGGCTCTGCTCCGGCAGGGTGGGCCAGCACTCGGCCTCATTTCCTTGGCTCAGTGTGGCAAGGAAAGGCCTTATTTTGGCCAGGGACTCATCCATCGCAGCAGAGGGGAGAGCTGAGGTGCCGACGGCTGCTCCACTGGGCCTTGCTGATGCCCCACTCCCCCCCATGGCCTCTCACGGCAATTGCCACTGCCTGCAAAGGAACAGCCATGATGACCAATGGCCACCCAAGCCTCACCTTGTCAGCCTCCACCCACTGGAGTGTCTGTCCAATCCGTCGCCTTGTACCACACTGAGGCCGAGATGCTGGAAACACAGCCAGTGGCCAGGGACCCCTTTCTGAGTGGCAGTTCAGGGAGCCAACTAATTTGGGTGTACATAGAACATTCAGAAATATGCCACCCAAAAACACAATTATATATAAGGAGAGATTTCACATCCAAAGAGCTGATGCAGTGTGGCAGCCACATGTGTGCTGACAGTTCAAATGTCATCTTAAGGCTAAACTAGATATTACAGCATTCATGGATTGAGCCCATGGATGCTGATGCCATTTTAGGGAAGAATTCAGCCATTTTTTAAAAAATGTTTTGACATTTAAAAGGGCACAGGGGGGATTGCCTCATCTTGATGTGCCACCCATGCAGTATTTTTTTTTTAATTTGGGGGGTATTTTTCATATTTTTCCTATGTGTGTGTGTGAATGTGTGTGCACCTCGAAGCCATGGTGACTTCTGATGACTGACCCCTGGGGGCCTGGAGAATATTCAGAGATGTTGCTGAATAAAGACTGCCCTCCAGGTCAGGGCCCTTGCAATATTTTTAAATGATCGAATTCTTCTTCAAAATGTGCACTGGTGTCCATAGATTAGCACTGTGCATGCCTTAACATCTACTTTGGTCCTCAGTCATGTACTTACGAAGGTGACCATAAGTGAAATTCCATCTGTTTGCAATAGCAATATTGAGCCAAGTTCATAGGGATGTTTTATGGATTACAGGGATCTGAAGTGCTTTGATCAATCAAAAACTGATATAAATGCTGCTAGTGGACAGTGCCCTCAAGCCACAGCTGATTTATGGCATCCCCAAAGGTTTTCAAGGCAAGAGACATTAAGAGATTATTTGCCATTGTTGCCTCCTTGTCACGAACCTGGTATTCCTTGGAGGTCTCCCATCCAAATACTAGCCTGGGCCAGCCCTGCATAGCTTCTGAGATCTCACAAGATAAGGCTAGCCTGACTATCCAGGTCAGGGGTATAAAGGCTATGTATCACTAAATTAAATACCCTTAAGTTTATATCCAGCCAATGGAACTTTCTGGTCTGCTGCAGCCTTTTCTACCCCTTCCCTCAAGTGCCACTTCTAGAGTTTAGGAAACCCCCAAAATATCACTGGGCATAATGTGGGTGGTCAGTAGTGACACATAAAACTGACAGGAATCACCCCCCTTCATCTGCTTGAGAACATAAGAGAAGCCAATGTTGGATCAGGCCAATGGCCCATCCAGTCCAACACTCTGTCTTACAGTGGCCACAAATAGCAGGTGCCACCAGGAGGTCCACCAGAAGCCCTCCCATTGTCCCCCAATGTTTCCTTTTATCCATTCTAACCTGACTTCTCAGCAATTTCATTGAGTGCCCACGAGTTCATTGTGAGAAAGGGAGAAAAGTACTTCTTTCTCTGCCTGCTCTATCCCATGCATAATCTTGTAAATGTCAAACATGTCACCCCTTGGAAGAGCCCTTGCAGAACACATGATTAGACTATAGCCTACCAATGTATGTATTAAACTACCATAAATATAGGACAGTTCCTAGAGTATTATTATGATAATTCTGGATACAAACCAGAAATGACATTGCTTTCTGCCTCCCAAAATACTCCCACCGGTTGTCAGCGCTTGGCTACTCCCATGGTAGGGGACCAGTCACCAGAAAAGCTACCATGGAAGAACAGCAATCACAAACTGTTTGGAGGTTCCAAGCTAGCTGTCCTTCAGTGATTCGGCCAGCGATTTCCAGCTGGGCACTACCTGCAGGCCCAACAGTTGTCTTGGGGATCTTCTGACAGGTGAGACACAATGCCATAGATCCCACTCTCCAAAGCACCCCTTGTTTTCCAGGGGAGATGAGCTGTAATTTTGGAGTAGCCCCAGGTCCCACCTGGAGGCTGCCATCCCTAGCTGCCAGCCAACACTCTAAGTGGCAGTGAGAGTAATTTTATTTAATTTTAAACAGCAACATTACTCATGGCATGACATCACTTCTGAGAAAAACCTTCACTTTGGGGAGTTTCCAGTGATTCCTAGGGCAACATGACATCACTTCCAAGTTTCCCCAGAAGTGATGTCATGGCACCCCATCCTTACTCTGGAGCACCTACCAGTTCTTGTCTAACTGCTTCGACACTTGACAGAAACAGTGAAGATGTGTCAGTCCTTTCAAATTGTTTTGCAAAATGATTTGCAAAGTTAGTTGGCACATCATTTTTATTTGAAGAGGGGGGGAAGTTTACAAAAGCACTTTACCTCAATCAGCTCTCTTGTCGAAGTTTTAGAAAATCAAATTTATTAGTAGAACACCACAAACCATATGAGTTTTCAATTTGTTCCCTCACTAAAAAGGATGTGCCTTCGTTTACAGTTTTATAATGCAAGATGGAAAACTTTACGAGCAAACATAACGCGAGCAACATCAGGCTATCTCAGATCTTAAGCAGTTCGGACGAAAAACCGCCTCCATTTTTCCCAGACCAAATTCAACTGCTTAGATGATTTTGCTAATGAATCACATTATCTGCTACATTTCTGGAAGATGCTTTGTGGGCCCAGCTTGAAAATCAGGAGGTGACCTTCGAGGCTGCCCATTTTGCTAATTTGCTGTTTATTTGGATGAGTGACTCTTTAAAATCCTAATTTACCAACAGGCTTAATTAAATCAATCAGTGGGGTTACATGAGCGTAAAATATTCCCTAGCAGGGTAGAAATCGGTGGATGCTTGTTTCCGAGAATAGGCAAAATGGTAGGTGATAACTCATTCACCATCCCACTGTTTGCTTGTCTGGCAGCACTTCTTGAATTTACAGAGCATCGGTTTGGGTCCAACCAACTTTTCAGCTGGTGAGAAAGGAAGGGGGAGGGGCTTTGACCACCAAAAAAGGCTGTGCTGGGGATCATGGGGCCTGTATGGACAAAAGCCATGAGGGATGGGGCTATCATAACTGAGAGAAATGGATGGGGTTGAGTGAAAAAGTTGGCTGTAGACAACCCCTGCTTCCCCTGTGCAGCTGCTCATTTTCAAGTCCAGAAGGAGGATGTTTGTATAACTCTTTTTTAGACCTTGGACTGAAACAGATTTACCATTTGAAGCCTAACTTGGAAATCGGTCAGAAAAATTCTAGGTCAGATATTTATTTATTTGCTTCATTTACTGATTTCCTTCACTGATACCCTGCCTTTCTCCCCAATGGGGACCCAAGGGGACAACATCATTCTCCTCTCCTCCATTTTCCCCTCACATAAAACCCTGTGAGGCAGGTGAGGCTGAGTGTGTGCATGATTGGCCCAAGTTCTTCCAGCAATCTTCCAGTCTAGAGTGGGGATTGCAGCCTCAATCTCCTAGAACCTAGTCCAACACTCTAATCTCTGCCCCAAGCAGGCTATCAGCATTCAGATAGGACTTGATGGAGGAATGTTTGTACTAGGTCAAGGTCTGCATGGAAGTGGCTCTATCTGTATCAAGACTAGACAGTGTGCTCTTCAATGCAAATTCCCTGAAAATGGCAGGAAGCAGAAGCTGGAGTTTGAAAGGTCACCAGTCTATTGACTGGGCAGTAGTCCAGATTCTTAATATTTATACCAGTTCTGACTAGTTGGGTGGCTCAGAGCCTTCTTTGTGTTTAGCAATAGGGTACAGGGTTCCTAACTTCCAGGCCTGGAGTTGACCTGGAATTATAACTGATCTCCAGACTACTGAGGTCCATTTCTCTGGAGGAAACGACAGTTTTTGAAGATTAGCTCCCTCCCCAAAGTCTATCCTACCTAGGCACCATTCCCCTATCTTCAAATCCCCATATCTGAATGAGTGCCACTCTCCATTTACTACCTCTCCCACGGTTTCTCTGCATCCATTGTCCTTTCCTTCTGATCCACTGAAAACTGCTTGGACCCACCTTTCAATCTGTATTGGATTCGTTTCATATGTACACAATGTTGCAATTCATATTTTCATAGGACTTTGGTAATGATAATGTATACACGAAGCCAATCTTTACTCACCAAAAGCATTGAAGACACACCATCAACAAATGGGCAAAAAGAATTGGTGTGGTATTCCAAAGTGTGACGTGGACATTTGGATCAGAATAGCATATTCCATGAAGAATTCCTATCAGGGAATGAACCTCCCCCTGCCCCCCAAAACACTGAAGAACAATGAAGTTTTAACATTCGTCTGGAAACCATTTCTCAATGGAACATTGTTGTTCTAAAAAAAATTGTGTTGTGCTTTGATTTCTTCACTTGCAATTTCGTTATCTATAACCAGCTTGTGTTCACTTTTTTCCCCCGTCTGTAATGTTTTATTCTTTAACTTGTGAATATGGTTAATGTGGCATGTAATGATAGAAACATCCATTTGCAATCCGAATGATAGTCCCTCAAATTGTGGCTATTTAATTTGAATGATCCGGTAGATGAACACTTCTCTCTTCCCTGAGAAAAGACGTGCAACTCTTAAAGATGATGTGCATTATCGTCTGTCTACCACTGTTTTGCCATAGAGAAATATACCATCTGGACTTTCCTCCCAGGGGCATGAAGTTCCCTGCACCAGACAAAAAAGTTGTGAGTCTTAAAAGCATGAGAAAGTGAACCTATAAACATACAGCAAGTTGATATTGTAACATCATTGCTGAGATTTTAAACAAAAAAGATCTCACTCAAGCAGCAGAACCGTAGATAGGAAGCACATTTGGGGGCAAGCCCCCCCCCCAATGTGTCATGCCCCACCTCTAAATTACAAGCATTATTTTTTTGTAAAGTCTCTAATCCTTTTCATTGCAGAGCTATAATGGGAAATGTGCAAGGTTTTTGTCTCAGTTGCCTGGGACAAAATGGAGGAGAGGAGAACAGTGTAAGCCACTCTGGGTCCTCACTGGGGAGAAAAGTGAGGTACATATGAAGTAAATAAACAAAAAGATACCACGTGGTGCATAACTAGTGATGAGTGGAAGTTCTATTAATAATGCAAGTGTTCAATGGAACATCACCAAGCCCTAACCCATGACATCATCAGGCCCTGCTCTATGAGTTTCAAGGTTTAGGATAATGGGAAGACTAAACCTAGTCCTTCAACTGTATAATTATGCTCCCTCACAATAGCCTTGTTCATGTTACGTACATGTGTTTGTAAGAAAGGGCCAACGTGTATTCTCTTTGCAGTTGAAACCAGGGACCAGTACCTGGATAAATGTAGGATTTAAGTCACACATTCAGATGTATATAGATTGAGCAGAACAGTAGAATTACTTAAGGAATGGATTTTAAAAAGTGTGCACTATACATGGATTGTGTGTGCCTCCATGATAGCTTGTGAACAGACCTCATAACGTTTATGGCTATGAATGTGAGCAAAAATGGGGCAAAAAGTAGTTCTGTGGAACCACATCCGGTCAGAGAAATGGCCCTGAAGAAGGTTTAAATCCCCTCCCATCCTTGCCACCATCTTGATGTGAATTGGGAATGTGTGTGTCTGCATTTTAAAAAAGAAAAAAAAGTTGGAAGTAGCCAGGGAACTCACAATGTCACTCTTACTTGGGTCTCAAGTTTTTAATTTGTTGTTGTTGTTGTTATTGTTATTTATACCTCACTTTTCTCCCCGAATGGGAATCCCAAGTGGCTTGCATTGCTCTCGTCACCTCTATTTTATCCTCACAACAGCCTTGTGAGGTAGGTTAGGTTGTACATAAGTGACTGACCCAAGTGTTGTCCAGCAAGTTTCCATGGCAGAGTGAAGATTCGAACCTGAGTTTCTCAGACCTTATTTGAAAGCTGTAGTCACTACATGACACTGTCCTAAGTGTCTCTTGGGAAAACAACTGTAAAGGAAGAGCAAATATCCATTCACACCATGAACTAGAAACTTGGTTTCTTGTTTCCTCCTTTAGTATGATGAATAATGCTACCCCTTTTTGAGGTAGTGTATCTTCCATAGTATATGTCACATCTTTTGATATGGGAAAAAATATAGAGTAGCATAAAGACAAATAATCTTACTGGGGGAAAACCCTCTTTAAAGAAAAAAAAAAGATAACTGTCTTTCCAGCTCTTTAAAAATCTCTTTTAGCACAACAGAAAAATCCTCTGGAACAATCAAATAAGAACTATTAAAAATGTTGTGAGAAGAACTCTAGTCCTCCTGCACCCTCAGCAACTTAATGATCTGGTAAAAAAGACCAAACAAACCAATATAATTACCATAAAAAAGCTATTACATAGCTCGTCACATTTGACTTGTTTATAGGATAAAGAGTAAAATAGTTACACATGGTTTTGAAATTTCGGAGGGCTTTCAATATCTATCACCATTCTACTGTTGCATGAGGAACACTTTCCTTCAGTCCTAGCAGGAAACCATTACACCCTGAGAAACATGCATCAGGTAGTGGAATCCATGGCTTTCTTTCCATTGCTGCTTATTTGTTACTGAAGTTGCCAGACTCTCTGAGTGTCCCAGCTCACCAACAATGGGGTCAGGAAGTCGAGGAAAATGTCCAGCAGAAGAAGGTTGTCTAGGCTAAGGTTTGGTACGAGGACTCAGTTGCTGAAAGAACACAGAAATTAGGTCTGAGGAGCTAGGTGTTCCACCAGTGGCTTTTGGACAGCAAATGAAGGGGTTCAGAACCTGTCTGGCAGCTCCACTGCTTCTGGTGCTTGTGCAGAGGTTCTGATCCAGGAAGGGGTGTAGACGTTTGCAAATTCCGGGGGGGGGGGGGCTCTTTAGTGCACATGCTTTGCACGTGCGCTTGCTGGGGCAATGTCCCCCACCACCACCGGGGCCTCTCTTCCCCCCCCCCCACTCCTTCCCTCTCCCTTCGCTGGGAAAAGAGGGAGGGAGAGGGAAGGATGGAAGAGTGGCCAGGCGGGGAGGGAGAGGCACTGGCAGCAGCAGCTGCCAGCCTCAGAAGGGCCCCGGGAGGCGCGGCGACAGGCGCTACGTTTTCCCGGGGGGGCTCAGTCCCCCCTGGGAAATTTCGGGGGAGGCTCAAGCCCCCCCATAGTCTACGCCTATGGATCCAGGAATCACTAGAAGTGGTGAAATCATGGGTGCCATTGTTGTATCCCCAACATTTCATGGAGCATCACTGGTTACACTACATTAGGACCAGCTCATGGGGAGCTGGTTAGAGTTGCTTAGAAGAATGGGTCTCCTTCAGAACACAGGCTTTTGCCACACACTGTTGACCCATACACCAGGGCTGTCAGGTCTCAGTGGGCAATTTCTCTGTGGCAATCTGTTCTTCTTGCCATCAGTCATTTGGGTGGCAGGAAATAAATAAATAAATAAATAAATAAATAAATATATTCACCAGTATTACAAGTGATGTGATATTACTTCTGGGGAAAACCTGGAAATGATACCATGTCACTCTAGCAATCAATGGAAACACTATGGGTTTACCATAGAGTTTATGGCAATTCCTAGAGTGAGATGACATCACTTTCAGTTTTCCCTAGAAGTGATATCATGTCACATGTGCCACCCCATGTCCCCACCTCACATCTCTCATCACATCTCTCATCAGTTGCCAGCCATCAGCTGGCAACCCTACTCTACACTAATGTAATCAAGGACAGCATGGCTGTATCTGGTTACCTCTGGGGCTGAGCAGAAATTTTGGACATCTCCACAAATTGGCTATTGCTGGGAACATAAAACCATAAGAACATAAGAAGATCCCTGTTGGATCAGACCAACAGTCCATCTAGTCCAGCATCCTATCCCACACAGTGGCTAACCAGTTTCTCTGGATGGCCAACAGCAGGCCATAGAGGCCGAGACTTTCCCCTGATGTTGCCTCCTGGCTCTGGAATTCAGTGCCTCTGAATGTGGAGGTTCCTCTCAGTTACCATGGTCAGTAGCCATTGACAGTCTTAACCTCCATGAATCTATCTAATCCCCTTTTAAAGCTGTTTATTCCTGTGGCCATCACCTCATTCTCTGGCAGCAAATTCCACATTTAATCACTCTCTTTTTCCCCCTTCCTGCTTCATGCTGTTCTGTGGAGTGTGCGGGTAGAAATAGGCCATAAATAGATGACAGGAATAGGGTGAATGGCTAGGATGGAGGGATAAGTGGCAAGTACTTCGAAGCACCCAAAGATGAAAGATTACTCCTAAAACAGGCTGTCATGTGCTGGAGCAGCAGGGTGAACTGTGGACCCTCAGTTCTGAGTAGCATCCTCAGAGATGTCTAATAAGCAACACAACAGGACTAGGATTACAAACAATGAAAAAATATCAGTCATTGTATTTCAAACTATGCAGAAAAGGGAATTTAAAAAGTAGAAAATAGTGTAACATAAGCAGGGTAAGATGAACAATAAACAGTAATGCATACATCTTGGCATAGAGACTGTCCTGCTTGCTTTATAAAAGCACCTTCCTGAACCATACTATACCTTTCTGGTCTTTATGAACAATTCTATTTTACACAAATTGTGGAATGAGAAAAGTGTGGGACCCTTCCTTGTGTTCCAGGCCATTCCACTAGGAGACAGCCACAACAGAGAGTGTGCATGTACAGCAGCTATCAGTTTTACTCCCTTGCAATGCATCACCTTCAGAAGGCTTCACTCAGATGAGCAAAGCTGTCATAGTGAGTCATAAGTGGGAGAGGCGATAAGGCCATTAAACCTAGTTAATAGGGTTGCCAGCCTCCTAGTGGGGGCACGGGATCTTTTGCCTACAGGTAAACCTGGAAGTGATGTCTTGCCTCTGTAGACATCGCCAAACACTGTGGCTTTACATAACAGGGGCTGCTGCCACACACACGAAATAATCCAATCCAATTTCAGTGCACTTTCCAACTGTGCCAATTCACACAGTAAAATCCAGTTGGAAAGTGGATTGAAAGTGAATTATTTAGTGCGTGTGACTGTAGCCACTGTTTGTCAATGACCATCCCCATAACCTTTCCCCAGTAAAGCCTGGTAACCATGAGTTATCATGAGAGACAATCTCATTTTATGGTCTTGTGCTGTTGAGTGCACTTAATGGGTGATCGTTGAATGTAGCGAGACTATTTGTTTTACTTATTGAGTTGGAAAATATGTAGGCCACCTCTCAAGAGGCCTGCTTGAGGCAGCTAAAAACAGAATAATAAAAACATAGTCAAAATGTTATTAAAACAGTAAAATTAGCTTCAGCCACAATTAAACCATTCCAAACATAGCAGTTAGAAAACCTTTAGTATTTTTTTAAAAAAAAAACACAAACTGAATGAGTTATAAAACATATCAAACAGGTGGGATACAGGCAATAAAAAAGACAACTAAGGGCCCAACTGAACATTACAATGTATGTGAGGCCGCCATAGGGACTCTCTGCCATATTGCAGCTGTGAGTTCCCAGTGGGAGCCCCATTTAAAAGTGCCACAGGGGCTTGATGCAGAATACGACCATGGCACCGGGGGGGGGGGGTGTTGCCTTGCAAGCCTCTTATAAAGTATAGACGTAATATAACACTATATCTGGACTGTGCAAAGAGTGTGCCAGGGAAAATGGACTAATTGGTGACTGTGAAGCAGTGCCAATGTACTGGACAAAGAGACATGTGCCCAGCTGAGGGAAACCTTAGACTGGCACGTGTTGGACCAGATGTGGACCCATGGAAGACCCAATGCCATCCTCCCTGCCTCCCTAAGATGACTACACACCCAGGTAGATGGGATGCCAGCCTCCCTGAGACCCGCAGCCACGTGGAACCAGCATCCAGAGTAGTAGAGAAGCCATGCTTTGTTAAAAAA
The DNA here is from genome assembly GCA_029233225.1 of Lepidodactylus listeri. NCBI lineage: Eukaryota > Metazoa > Chordata > Lepidosauria > Squamata > Gekkonidae > Lepidodactylus > Lepidodactylus listeri. Next base: position 25,490,251 of record JARCFY010000005.1, read on the forward strand.
AACAACATGAACTTTCTTGATAAATGCCATGACAAGCCTTATCTTCATCATGCAGGCACCCCCCCTCCTTCTAGCAATGCTACCCCAAAACAGCAGTTTCCGTTTAAACAAAGGAACTTGGTCACGACCGGATTAGCTGGCTGCAGGGGTCCTTTTGTAGAAAAAGAGCTGCAGGAGCTCATTAGTATAACTCATTAGCATAACTCATTAGCATATGCCACGTCCCTTGACATCACTGGAAGTGTGTCAGAAAGGGAATGTCAGTTTCAGACCCATTATACCCTATGGGCCATTGAAATCAATGGCAAAAACTCATAGGGTATATGAGGGGCTGGAGGAAAGGGGATTTGAGAGAGAGGCTCCAAACTTGCAGGGTAGCTGCTGGAGCCTCTCCTTGAAATACCCACCAAGTTTCAAGAAGATTGGACCACGGGGTCCAATTCTATGGGCCCCCAAACAGGTTGTCCCATCCCCTCCATTGTTCTCTATGGTGGGAAAAAATGTTACCTTTTTTTCTACCATAGAAAACAATGGAGGTAATGGGGGCAACCTGTTTGGGGGCCCATAGAATTGGACCCCCTGGTCCAATCTTCTTGAAACTTGGTGGGTATTTGGGGGAGAGGTCCCAGCAGCTACCCTGCACGTTTGGAGCCTCTCCCTCAAACCCCTTCCCCTCCAGTTGCTTTTAAAGTTGCCGCTGAATTTCAGCGGCAATTCGGCAGCAGGCTGAATCAGATCAGAGAATCTGATTCGGCCCATGGCTGCCCTAGTGGCCACTCCTGAGCTGGCAGAGCTTCGCTTTGCCTCACTCCGGCCCCAACGGACCCCTGGCTGGCTGACTCATCCATCCTGAGCCCATCAAGGTAGCCCAGCTGCCAAGCAAAAGATTGTTAACGTTAATGGCTGGCCAAGAACATGGAAGGACTCTCTTTTCTACTGCTTTGTCTTGAACCCTCCTCTCTGAAAAGTGTCATTATAGAGAAACATTAAGTCAATTGCCCAACTATTAAATCCTTTCTCCCGGTCACCTCCCGACCAGCAGTAATGGGATTTTTCCCCCAGACTTCCTGGGGACCACATGACTAACCAGGCCAAGCCCACCCAGTCACTTGTAGGATAAAGGGAGAACACATGCCATGTGCTCTCTCTCTCTCTCTCTCTTGGATCGCCTACCTGACCCTGCCCTACCTTACAGACTCTTGATCTAATACTGTCCAGAGTCTCTCCACATGCTCTGCAGGCCAGAACACGATCCCTTCCCTTATAGTCTCTGTTACCCCTTTTTCCACTGCAGGATCACTTTGCCACATCAGGTCAGGTACGTATCACCCACCAACAAAATACCCGCTAATGCGACTGTTGCTGTACCTTTTCAAATCTGTATCTCTTAGGTCTGTGTAAGTGTGTGTGTGTTTGAAGTATAGTTTGAGTGCAAACTATTCAGTAAAGAAACCATTTCTTTTAGAACTGGTCTCTGTGCTTATTTCTGGGCTACTGGGCTAAGTGGGACTCCTGTATATATAAGTAATAGCTCCCTTAAATGCCTATAGCCATTTTAATATCCATAATTCCCTATATTTATTAATAACAAAGGCAATTTGGCTAACAGGGTGACTGCACCTCTACCACGCCATTTTCTTGAATGTTATTTTCTCTATCAGTGGAGGCTCTATGTGCACAGAATATTTGCATGTGAAGCCCTTGAAGGGGCAAATAACACAAGCTGATGCCAATTCTGGCTAAGGAAAACAGTACAGGAAAAGGCAGGACTCCCTCCTCCCCTTATACAATGGTCCCAGGCTGAACTGGGCCCTTGAAACACTTTTAAACAGTCCCCACTAGGAACTGGCAGCTGCAACATAGCTGACTCATTTGCATTGTAATGTGTAGTTTGGCCCTAAATTAAGGCATGGGAGAGAGAGTGAGTAGATCTCCTCATCCAATTATTCAGTTTTTGTTTACAAATAGACACTCTCTAACCCCTGTTTGCTTTTTAGTGGCAAAATCTGAGTGTTAATCTATGGTCTGGAAAACTCCCCTGTCAGTTTCATATTTCCGAATTCAGTTCACCTGGAGAAAATGGCCACTTTGTAAAGTGGAGTCTATGGCATTATACTCCATTGAAATCCCTCCTCCCACAACCCTACTATCCTTAGGCTCCACCCCCCAAATCTCCGGGTATTTCACAACTCAAGAGATGGCAGCCCTAGAGCAGACACCCATTTTGAGACCATGCAGCTGGCGTAAATAGTTGGGAGCAATCTTTAAGGTAATGGATGATCTTTAGAGAACTAGGACAGCTAAGATAAAGAGCCTGTCCTATATTTTACCATTAGATAGGGCACATATAGCTGAGAGGGACAGGAGATTTCTGTATAACTTTTAATTCTGGAAGTGGTTCTCTGTACCACATAGACCCCCACTGTTTCAGACACACTGTTTTAAGAGGGAACCCCAGGAGGGGATAAGGCAAGTAGTTGGCAACTGACTATTCCCCCAGGGGCACACAAAGCAGTAAATTGTCCTTGTGGTAGCCAAGCACCGGGCTAGTGGGAGACACAGAGGAGAGACCTCAGAGGCGGGAAGGGAAGCTGAGGGTACTGATCCCCTCAGTGGGAAATCCCTACATTGATCAGGTGTTGGTGGCAGCTACTGAAGAGTAAATGGAAAAGCCCCTCCAGGGAATTGGGATCCCCCTAGGAGGATGAGGCAGAAGGGGGCCTGCAGGCCAGAGCAGGCACATTTTACCACAAAGCTATATGTGGTAATTTCTGTGATAATTTAATATCCTAATGTCCTAATACTATCTCCTCCTGTTTCTGACTTTTTCGTCACTCCTGAGTTAAGATGGATGGAGATGGTGTGGCATTTTCTGCAATTCTTTTCTCATGGAAAGGTCATGTTTGACCTTCGCATCACCTCTCTCATTTCTCTAAAAGTCAGCTCACTGAGGCTATTGGTATGTGATCTGCACAAGGAGAGTGGGTGGTTCTACTGAGTACATTTAATCCCTGAAATTAATAGGAAAGGCATTAATGCTTCAAGAAATGAAAGGCCTGAAACTAAACCCAATTAACTCGATTAATTAATTGAACCCACATAGGACCCACCAAAGCTTCAAAATTCTCAATAATGTCTCCAGTTCCTTACTTCTTATTATGTTGACCATTTCTCTACTGTCTGATGTAAATTCCTTTCTGTTCTATCTTCCCAATGTCATTCGTTTTTTAAGAACTCCATCTTAATAAGAGGTACAAACAGCAAACTGTTCAGTGACAAAGATCTTGGGTAAGGGAGAATCACAGCTGGTGTTATAATATGTTGAAATAAACTTACTGTTGGTAACCAACAGGACTTCTTACAACTAGTAGTAGCAAGAGCTGAAAGAGTACTATTCTTTCCCATGCCAGTTTAATGTAAGAAGCTCCAGCTAGGGTTTCTGGGCCCCCCTCTAGATTTGGGAGATCCCCTGGCCTCTGGCCCTGCCCCCTGCTGCTGATCAGCTGGCCAGCAGGGGGACTTACTGGCAGGGGAGGCAGGCATAGCCTACTGTTGCTGGCCACCTGGTGATGTTACTTCTGGCCTGTACCAGAAGTGATGTCATCATGTCAGCAATGTCACAGTAACATCTCTCCCCCCTCCCTTTTTAGCAATATGTAATTCCAGTACTGGAAACCTAAATGTGTCAATGCCCTGACTTGGATAGCCTGATCTTGTCAGATCTCAGAAGCTAAGCAGGGCTGATCCTGACTAGTATTTGGATGGGAAACCACCAAGGAATATCAGGGTCATGATGTGGAGGCAGGCAATGGCAAACCACAACGTCTCTTGCCTTGAAAACCCTATAGAGTCACCATAAGTTGACTGTGTAAAAGGTAAACGTAAAGGTTTCCCTTGCTCAAAAGCCAGTCAAATATGACGCTAGGGGTGCGGTGCTCATCTCTGTTTCCAAGCCAAAGAGCCAGCACTGTCCGAAGATGTTTCCGTGGTCAGGTGGCTGGAATGACTAGACACCAAGGTGCATGGGATGCTGTTACCTTTCCACCAAAGTGGTTCCTATTTATCTACTTGCAATTTCTTGCTTTCAAACTGCTAGGTCGGCAGGAGTTGGGGCCAGAGACGGGAGCTCACTCCGTTACGCAGCACTTGGGTCTCGAACTGCTGAACTACCAATCTTCCTGTCTGCAGTTCAGCGTCTTAACCAATTCTAACCAATTCCACTTAACCACTGAGCCATTGTGGCCCTCAAGTCGGCTGTGACCTGACAGCAAAAAAAGGAAGTGACAATATTGTTGTCCTACAAGAGTAAACAGTGCTTTTCCCACAGCGGTTCTTCTGGAAGGAAATTACCGGAAAGGCCTACCAAAGATATGAGTGTCCCAAAGGCACTCTGACAACATAACTTTTCTGTTTCTGTCAACAGTTATTCTGTTTAAATGCCACTCGTCCCTGGAAGAAACCCATTATTTGGTATAATTAGAAAATAATTTCCAACAAAAAAGATCATTTATTGGCAATAGTAAGTGAGACTGTATTCTTTCCTCTTTTCTCCTCAGTGCCTGTGCACTTTGAGATAATGTTCTAATTAACCTAATTGCAACCACTACATTGAATGGAGGTTCAGATCTCCAACGTCATGGCAACTAGCAGCAAAGCACCGCAAGTCGCTGCTTTCCTTGCCTACACTCAAAAATAGATTTTTATTACAGGAATAAGGAGGTAAATCCTCTTAATAAAGTAAAGCTTGAACCAAGAGGGTGTTCCTCCCCCATTCACTCAATGGCAAGGCATAAATTAAGCATTTCTGCTTCAGTTTAATTAGCATAAGCCATCATTATAATGTAGCCCATAAGTGTTTGCTTTTCCTGTCTAGAGCAAGTCTTCTGTACTCTGGAGATTTACTGTAAATCATTGAATAATAATTTTTCTTGGATTTTACCGAGGCACATTTCCCACAGTCAGCTTCTGAAAGGGGACAATCATTTGCTTTTCCTGTGCAGCAGAGATCATATTTAATACAACAATATGAACTTAATAGGACTTCATGAAATGCCACTCTGGTTTTATAATCGTACAGAATTCCAGAGACTTTTTGAAGCATGTGCTTCAAGCAAGTGGAAGGGTGTTATATATGCCAGGGCATGATCAGAAGGGTTTTTTGTTTGTTTGTTTGTTTTAGCAGGGGAGAGGACCGTTGGGGACATCTCTGCTAAATGAATAAGATATAGGCTGAGCACCTGTTTTCTTTTCCTGTTACAGGTATTGAAGCCTGTTTGAGGCCCAGGCCACAGACTGAAAGGCAGGAGCCAGGGGCCAAGAGCCAAAAGGCTTTTAGTCTTTAGCTTTTCACACATGGCTCACAGCTTGCAGCTCTGGGTGAGCCGGCCTGTAGACCCAGTATTAGCACTGGACTTGTGCTGAGTATAATTTTTGTTGCCTCCTTATTTGGCTCAGTTATATCTACATCCTATTTCTGTGTTTCTTCATAAGCCACTTTCGGCTCCCAGTGGACAGAAATGCAGAATATGAATAGATATGTCAATAAATGTGTTTCTGTTTCACATACATTTAATTCCACTACTTCCAGCGTGATGTAGTGGTTAAGAACAGTGGACTCTAACCTGAAGGACTGGGTTGGTTTCCCACACTTCCACATGAAGCCTGCTGGGTGACCATGGGACAGTCACACTTCTCTCAGAACTCTCTCAGCCCCACCTCCATCACAAAGTGCTGGTTATGGGGAGAGGAAGGGAAGGCAGTTGTAAGCCACTTCGAGACTCCTTAAGGTAGAGAAAGTGGGATATAAAGTCCTCCTCCTCCTTTTGCAACTCTTTAAGGGCCCAGTCCCAACACACTAACCATAGAACCACACTGTCCTTCAATATTGGGAATAGTCCACACTGTCCTTCAATAATGTCCTTCACTTTGGCTTTGAATGAACAAATGATGCATAATTAGAGGAAGTCTTTTCTTCAGTATATTTCTCTCTCTGTGCAATAGTCTGGGGGAGGGGGAGGAAGATTACATGGTATAGCTTGATAATGCCAGCTCTCGGAAGCTAAGCTGGGTCAATACTTGGAAGAGAGAACTCCCAGGAAGACTCTTTAGAGGAAGGCAATGGCAAACCACCTCTGCTTTGCACTTTCCTTAAAAGCCCCTTGCTGGGGTCACCATAAGTCGCCTGTGACTTGATGGCACTTTACATACACCCCCCCACACACACACACACACACACCCCACACACATGCAATAGTCCTGCAGAATACTAGCAAACTCAGATAATAATGAGTGGAAGCCTGTGTTTTCCTTGATGTCTACTACAACACTTCAGGTGTAGGTAGAGGGTAGTGACCCAAAGTTTGCAGCCTGTAATATCCATTTTTACTTCTTGTAAGTTTTAAAAATTATTACTGGACACCGTCACCCTGCTACTCTTTCTCTATTTGTCATTAATAACAAGACTTGGGTCATGCTGACATTCCCCTCCTGCACCTGCAGAGTCAGCATTTATTGGAACAGCCGCCAGCAGAGGCAGTAGGAGCTGCCAGCACATGCTCTGGCCTTGATGGCTTTAACCCTTTCCTCGATGAGAAACAATCCTTCCTTTCTTCCAGATTTCTAAACTGATGTGTGGCTTTTTAAAAATGGCACTGTGATTTACAGAAAATCTGGCTTGGTACTGTCTGTAGCCCAGAAAGATCATCATCAAGAAAATCCAGGAAAATCATGTACACACCTAGGGCAGAGCATATCTCATGTAAATAAGATGCTCGCCAAGAGAAATGCATGAGACTGGGGTGGGGGCAGGGTTGTCAGCCTCCAGTTGGGGCCTGGGAATCTCCCAGTTTTACAACTGATCTCCAGCTGACAGACATCAGCTCCCCTTGAGAAAATGGCTGCTTTGGAGGGTGGACTCAATAGAATTGTACCATGCTGAGGCCACTCCCCTCCCCAAGCCCCGCCCCCTCCTGGATCCACCCCTGGAGTCTCCAGGTATTTTCCAACCCAGACATGCCAACCCTAGGGGGAGGAGAAGCCTTTTTGATTAGGGGAAAAAACTTTTCTCCAATAAAAAAAGAAGCTAACTAACTAGTTTAAATTTGGCTATCCACACCAAACATTTTATGAAACTACCATGCCTCCCAAGGAAACAACCAATTTTGCATCTACTGTGAATCTTGATGGGAAGTTACCCTTCCATTTACCTTATATACACTTTGTTGCAAGGTTGGACATCCATCCATCCGTCCGTCCGTCCGTCCGTCCGTCCGTCCATCCATCCATCCATCCATCCATCGTAATAAACAATTAAAGAGATCTTTAACTTAGGCTTTTTTTACTTTATAACTTTGGGTAACTGGTAAATTTGATGGTGTCTGGCAAACATATCAGAAGCAATTTCTCTCTCTTTCATCCTTGTATCTTTTACAAATTCTAATTTTTAACTGGTAGAAAAGACTGACTTCTCAGGAGAACTTTCAAAATAATGCCATTCATTTAAGAATCTCCTATTGTAGTCAGGAGGCACTTGTTCAGATCTTTGGAGCCTACTGTATATCCTGGGGAAGGATTAGTTGTCAACATGCTAACTGAAAACCCACTGTAGCAGCCTCAGTCATTGTCTCTGAGTGCTCTTGCAAAAGGGTTTTAGTTTAGCTTCGTCACATAACTGAAAGGAACAACGTATTTCAGACTGCCTTTGCTGAGAATCCAAAGGTCTCACAGCAGTACCCGAGAATGGCATAAGGCTCTAGGAGCATGTGTTGCATATGCCCATTGTTGCAACTTTCTCTTTTGATGAAAATTAACTTGTTCGGGGTTTTTTCCTCCCATATTATAAAAGATGGTGTTAAGTCTGACAGAGATTCCAGAAAATGAACTTACACTTGGTGCCATTGACCATTTTACCCACAGGAATTGCAAAGCCCTCAAGAATATCTTTTATCGGTGTGGGGGGGAAAAGTCTTTAGACTCATACAAAGTCAGTTTAGAGAGTCAGCTGTGTAGAGAATCAAGGGAATTAAGTGGTAAAGTTTATTTATTTAGTTCATTTGTGCCCCACCTTTCTCCCCTGTGGAGACTCAGAACTGCTTACATTCTCATCTCCTCCATGTTATCTTCAAAACAACCCTCTGAGGCTCATTAGGCTGAAAGAGTGTGACTAGCCCAAGGTCATCCAGTGAGCTTCCATAACACAAGTGGGTATTTGAATTTAAGTCTCCCAGATATTAGTCTGACACACTGGCTTCCAGGACATGAACCAGTTATTCCCAGACTGTACCACTTCAGTCCAGTGGCTATAGTCAGTCTTCTTTGCTAGGTGACACTGCTAACATAAGAACATAAGAGAAGCCAGTGTTGGATCAGGCCAGTGGCCCATCCAGTCCAACACTCTGTCACACAGTGGTCAAAAACACCAGGTGCCCTCAGGAGGTCCAGCAGTGCTGCCATATTTCAGGGGATTTCAAAGAAACAATCAAGTTATTGTGACCAATGTTAATTAATTCATTTCATTTATATCTCACGCATCCTGAAAGGAACCCCAGGTTGAGTACATGGACAGGATTATTCCATTTCTCCTCCTACAACAACTCTGAGGGTTATGACTGGTGGAGAGCTTGGCCCAAGAGAATTTAGGTGTTTTCAAAACAGAAGGATTCAGAAACAGGCCACTCTGGTTCATGTCCAACAACTAGGCCACGCTCATTCTCAACAGAAACCTCTGTAATCTTCAAGCTAAACCCAGCTATCTGTGTGTATTTTAATATTCCTAAAGTTTTAGATAGCTCCCAGAATCTATATGGTAAATGAGAAAAGAGATCTTAAAGTTTAGAGGCATTTTCATATGCATAATGAACACTCTCCTTAGTTGAAAGACTTTTATGAATTGCGCCTTATCCCCTGGAATTGAATACAGTAGCACCTAGAGACCAGCAAGATCTTCAGGGAGCCCCCCTGACCCAGCTAGCCCAGGCAAGCCTGATTTGTCAGATCTCAAAAGCTAAGCAGGGTCGACTCTGGCAAGTTCTTAGATGGGAGACCACACTGAAATACCAGCAGTCAGGAGGGCAGGGGAAGGCTTTATTCAGCCATCTCTCTGAATATCCTCCAGGCCCTTCAGTAGGGGTCAGTCACCAGAGGTCACCATAACTTCCAGGTGCATGCACAGTTTGTCATCAGAGGTTGCCATGACTTCCAGGGGTGTGCGCGCACACACAAACATGAAAAAATACCCCACCAAAAAATTCAGGGAATGTAGAGTCTGTTCAGACGGGCACTTCAATCCACTGTTGGCCCGCCTCTAATTGAACCAGATTATTTTGTGCCAGAGAATCATGATCAGACCTACCTCTTTTAGGGCACTTTAAAGCGCTTCTACTGGCCTTGTAGTAACCAGACAGCAGCAGGCATTTTTTCAAAAAGTTGGTCCTTGGAGCATGCCCACAAGAACTTATCAGCCTGCTGGGATATGTAGTTCATGGGGCTCAGACCAACAAGACCGGACTTTATCAGGTATCAAAGAAACATGCAGCGGGGGGGGGGGGGGGACTCAGATGACTGGGGATCAACAGACAGAAGTTGCGGTCTGATCATGCACTTTAAATCCATTAGGGAACAGCAAACTGCCTGGATCAAACTGCCTGTGTGAACGCAACCTTATACCCTGAAAATCTTGTTGGTCTTTAAGGTTCCAGTGGACTCAGTTATACTGCCCACTAACACGGTGACTTGATGAAACCACTACCCTTATCCCCTGTTGAATCTCTTTGTCATGCTTAAAAAGTAATAGCAACTAAGGACGCATTTGTTTCTGGTCCAGTAAAGCATCAGGTTCATAGTCAACCAGGGGAAAATGGAGCTAAGCAGACCTGGGCAGGCCAGATAGCTGGAGGCTGGAGTACCACCTCTCCTGAACGATACTGAGCCCTACAAGTTCAGAGGCACCAAACCTCTGGATCCCAGTGCCAGGAAGCAACATCTGGGAAGGGCCTCAGCCTCTATGCCCTGTTGCTGGCCATGCAGAGGAACTGGTTGGCCGCTGTGTGAGGCAGGATGCTGGACTAGATAGAGCACTGGTCTGATCCAGCAGGGCTCTTCTCAAGTTCGTATGTTCTTTACATATGATATTATATGCAGTGAAATCAATCTTTATAGTGAGAGCAGGCCCAAGCCAGTTTGGTGTAGTGGTTAAATGCGCGGACACTAATCTGGGAGAACTGGGTTTGATTCCCCACTCCTCCACTTGCAGCTGCTGGATGACCATGGGCAAGCCATAGTCCTGTCAGAGCTGTTCTCTCAAGGGCAGTTCTGGTAAGAGCTCTTTCAGCCCCGCCTACCTCACAGGGTGTCTGTTGTGGAGAGAGGAAGGGGAAGGAGTTTGTGAGCCACTCTGAGACTCTGAGTGAAGGGCGGGGTATAAATCCATCTCTTCTTCTTCTTCTCTTCAAGCGTCCTGGCTTCATCCTCTGCCTGAGGAGATGGTGCAATAAGGAGAGGAATTGGGCAGTATGGTACTAAAAAGCTGGTTAGATCTAATCCAGTGATTAGCCAATGGCTTCCTTACATGAGAATCACTTCACAAAGTAAGTTAAGGACTTTTCCCTCATGGTGTGTTTCTGTTTAAATTTGAAAGGCATTTGTTTCGGAAATGTATGCTGAACGTGCTCTGGGAACTATGATGTTTTATCTTTCTTTTAATTAATAATTAAGGCACTGCAGTAGAGAAGCCCCTGTCCACTCAGTTAGGCCTGCAGCTAAAGTCAGCTTCAATAAATGTTATAGAAAAGTTTTTGAAGGTGCATTTTGTCAAGTAGTAAATGTGATTTCTCTCCTTTTCTTTCCCCGTCTCAAAGAACACAAATATTTCATTTCATTTGAGCAACAGCTTCCAATGAGAAATAGGTGAAAAGCAAACGTAGGAGGAAGTGGAATAGCTGAAATATTTACAATTAGGAAGGATGTCAAAAAAAGCCTAATTCAACAGTGACATGACTGTCACAGGGAGCTTAAATGCAATTGGATAATGACACATGCCATAAACCATGTCAAGATGAAAAATATGTATTAGCTGCCCTTTGAAAAGTCTGAAGTTTTTATACCAGTGACAGATACTGCCTACAGCTGCAAAACAATTTGAAGAAACCAAGGCGCCAAAAAGCAGGGCCGGTAACCGATTGGAGAAACATGAAAGATCAAAGCAAGCAAATGCTTTCCTAGAACCGAAGAGGTGAGAAATGTTTTTATCAGGAGGGTTTTGCTAAGGGCAGGTGGGGGGGGGGGGAGATTGCTTCTTTCTGTATAAGCAGCTACAGCTCACCACCATTTCTTGACCTCCAAAGATGCTGGAACCCTTTGACATATTCTATGACAGCCAAGCAGGCTTTGCCACAGATGGTAACTCTAGGGATGGTTGTGAATTTCTCACCCCTGCTGTTTTGATTGCCCCCGTCAATCACCATCTTGATTTTGGGAGTCCCTTGGGTATTTATTTAGAATACAGCACTGGCACAACAGCAGCAGTGGAAGCAGACAGGTGGGCAGGCAAAATGTCAGGGAGTTAGGCCCAATTTACACCTCCCCTCTGAAGTAGTTTGACTGCTGTCTTTTCCTACGCTCATTTCACGCTGGTTTCAAATTTCACTCCCTGGGTCTGAAGAGTACTAAGCAACAGGATCTGTTTAAAGCAGTATAATGCTAGCTTGACCACAGGAGGGCAATTAACTAATGTAAACAGTAATTTTTAAACTAAAAAAAGTATGGTTTGAAACTAGAAACAGGTATAGACGTGGGTTTTTAAAAAAATAAAATAAACTAGAATGATTCCAGCGGGAAAGTCAGATGTAGATTTGACCTTAGTGAGTGAGCAAGAGAGCAAGCCAATGAAGCAATAGCATGGCACTGCTACTAGAGGGATTCCTCTCCCCCCTCCCCATTATTATCTTGCATGTCCTGCTTGTATATATCACACTTTGCTGTCTCTTAATGTAATTGTAAAATAAAATAGATACAGATTATAAAGGAAAATCAAATTGGGAACGTCAGATTATTGTGAGGGGCACTTTATGCATTTGTGGCAGAATTGTAAGTGAGATGGGCAGTACAGTGGCCTGAATTAGCTTTGTTGTTGTTCAGTTGCACAGTCGAGTCCGACTCTTCACAACCTGTGGACCACATCACACCAGGCCCTCCTGTCTGAATTAGCTTAGGCCTCTCTGGTTCTCTTCCATAAGGCTTTGCAGGAGGCTCTTCAGCCAGACAATGCACCCTGCACTCTGTTTTAAAAGAACTGCTTACATGAGTTCCAGCCTCGAAGCCAAAACATCTAGACATGAGGACCCATGGCTCCAAGCTCCTGCCTTGACAGGAAGGGTGTTTTTAACCTAGTAATACAGTGACTTTGGTCAGAGTATTCTGGTCAGAAATGGGAGGGATCTGGATTTCATCAGGACCATCTGATTTCTGGATTGACAGTTTATCTGGATTCTAAAGGTACAAGAAGGGGGGACCTGCGATACTCACGGGGGGAGTATCCCAATCCTTCTTTCCCCCCTCCAGTCCCCCAGTGACCCCTGCTCTATGCCCAGAGGGAGGCATAAAAACCTCAAAGATCCCTAGCCAATCTGGCTTGGAGGAAAACTCCTTCCAGACCCCAAGGTGGCGATCAGCATTAGAAGAAGGGATTGGATTTATTCCCCCCTTTCACTACCCGAAGGAGTCTCTGAGCATCTTACAATGCCCTTTGCCTTCCTCTCCCCTCAACAGACACCCACAACACACATGCCCCATTAGGGGTTCTGCCACTCTCTGTCCCTGGCTCCTTCTGGAGGCACTCAAAGAAAAGTTGCCTCGTGGGTTTGGTGGGAAATTCTCACAGATACCCGTGCCCCCGTGGGCACCCATAGAAAACAGAAGCTGGACAGCTGAGGATTGTTCTGGAACTACCTCAGAAAGAAAAGGAGCCGTCTGAGGGGAACCTTCCTCACATGCATTTGAGTCACCTTTCTGCCACCAGATTCTGGGCTTTGGCTTGCTGATGCTGCCTTCTGCAGACAATCCCTTGATAGCCAATCACAGAGCCTGTTTGACGCAGTAGATGCACCCAATCCATCAGGCCCCTGAAGAAATGGGGATTGCAATAGGCTGGGCCAAATTGTTGCTCACTTTCTCCCCGAGGTATATGAAAGACAGGGGACAGGGTGGGGAGTGAACAGTTGAGCTAAAATCTTGGGTTATGGTTTCTTCTTGTGAGCATGCTTAGTTCTAGGAGCAGAAGTGACTTCTTTTTATTTTAGGTATGCAGAAGAGGCAGGACCCTCAGGAGGGGGAAGGAGCTCCAGGTGGAGCAACAGCCAAAGATCTCTCCCCCACACCCGATTGCCATGGCAAGGCCCGTGCTGCTCAGAGCCGAGGAGCCTGCCGATCTTCCCCCCATTGCCCAGCGAGGCCTGCACGGCAAGGCCCCCCCCCATTGCTGCCGCCCAGCCCACCGCAGTTCCCAGAGCATTCCCTGCGCATGCACAGGGAACGCTGTTTAACTTTTCTGGGGATTTAAATATTACCCAAATATTTTTTAAAAAACTTTTATATTTTTTTGCAAATGTGGGGAGTCCCCCACATGTGCAGAAAAATCTCCCTGCCCCCCAGGTGCCCCCCCAAGCAGATTTAGATATCCGCACACAGGGGGCGCCTTGGGAATTAGATATATAGATTTAACACCAGTGTTTGAGATGCTAAGGGCCCTCTGCCAACACTGTGGTTAGGTCTTGCCGAAGTGACCGGGATACATTCCTAAACAGATAATAATTCCTAAATGAATAAGTGCACTATTTGTTTATAAGTATTGGTTTGTCTGTTCCCTCCTGTAAGATGAATACTGAAATTGCCACTTGCTTGGAAATTTGTGCAGTGTGGTTTTCTTTTCTTAATGGTTTAACTTTGAAACAGGTTTTTTTCCCTCCCTCTCACAAACTATGAGGTTCCTGTCAGTTTCAACCCCCACCCCACCCCCGCCAAGCTGGGTGGAGACAAGATTCCTAGAAAAAGCTCCTGGACTCTTAATTCCCCCAACAGCATTGTTCTACCCTTATTAAATCCAGAATTGCAGTTCTAGCCATTAAGAGATGTGGAGGGAAAAGAAGACAAAATCACATTGGTTGGGAAATATAAAATTTGACCAACCCATTATAGAAGTTATTAGGGGGACAGACCTGATAATATTACAACTTCATTAAAAACATGTGTAAATGAATTTCTCTGGCACTAAAAGGAATACCGGGGCAAGTGCATTCATTGCTGTCAGTACTGGCTAATGGGCAAGAGCTGGAAGGAGAGACTCTGGCTGAGGACAGACTGGCAGAATGAAGCGCAAGGGAAGCGGGGCAAAAAGACCTGGGCCAAGTTGTCGCAGGGCTTTCCAGTCGCACTGCATGGACTGATGTGGGACCATACTGGAGAGGAGGCGGAATGGAGCATTCGCACTGTGGGGCACCCCCTGGTGGTGGTGCCACGGTTGCACGTGGCTTTGGTCCATTTTGCCAACCTGCACGTAGGCGCATGGGTGCATAGGCCTAGAGGCGCAGCAGCAATTGGGGCAGGATCCCGTGGCTGGGAGCTTTAACTCCACAAGCTGGAAGCATCCCCACAGGTGGTTGTGCGCTCAAGCACACAGTCTGTATGGGCAGTTATGCACACCCCTGCCAGAACAGCGGGTTCACATTACCACCGCCACTTTATTGCGGCTTTGAACACATCCACACTTCCAGGGAGCGGGATCAATGCACCCTCCACAGCTTGCCTCGGCCTTCACCAAGTGCTTTTTAAACACAGAATCAAAGCAGCACAGGACGGGGTGAGTGCGGGAGGTGAATGGGAGGCAGCTGTGGCTGTCTGAATGGCCCCCTTAATCCGCTAGAGAAAGGTGGCTATATCGGGCCAAACTGCCAGGCTGAACTCAGCCTGTATTTATTGAAAAGCTGAGCCTCTTTCTTCAAGCCCATTTTGTGTCTATTACTTGGTGCTCACTATTAGCTCTATTATGCCTTTAACAGGTAATAGAAGCACTAAATAGGTCACCCTGAGCTATGGAGTGCAGTGGACCTTTACTGATTTGGATGGTGTTCACACCTACGCGTCACATTTCTGACACCAAATCCCCTCTTTCTGTCCTCTACAACTTCCCATTAACGGTGTAATGCCTGCACACTGTAGCAAGGTATCATGTAACCGAATGCTTTTGCCCCCCCTCTCACACAGACAAATCATGTTGTGTCAGGAAGCATCAGTGTAAAAATGCTGACTGAAAATTAAATGAGCCAAGAACAACTGTAACAGAGCGAGAAGCTTTGTTTTGAAAGTGTGATAAATGGAAGCCATTTCTTTTAAACGTGGGATATGTTTGGAGGCATAACTGATTCAGGGAGTATTTAAAGGCACAATCTTAAAGCTATCTGGGAATTCCTTAGGATGGCAATTTAGTTCCCTTAACTGGCATACCATCAAGGTACACCAGCATGGTTCAGAAGTATGTTGGCATAACTTGGAGATGCACTGGTGTGACACCATGCCGTTGCTGCCCGAGTGCGAACCTGGTGCTGGGACAGATGCACTGCCTAACAGAGTCCACTCCACCATTGTGAGAGCTGAATTTGCAAGTCTTTCAGTTTGTACCATTTTCCTCTTTCCTGGAATTGCCTTTTCAACATGAAAATATATTTTCCGATGCTGCTTTTGCATCCATTGCATATAAATAGCAGATAATAGAGGCACTGTGGAAAAGCGATCAAAATATCAGAACAGCACTAGGGAGACTCAGGCTTGAAATGCCAGTCATCCGCGCTCAGCCTAGATTACCTCCTAGGATCGGTATGAGGGCAAGATGGAAGAGGGGGATTCGAGAGGCTTTTTCTACATAGGTAGACATGTGGCACTCTACAAAATACTTTACAAAGTTACTCGGATTAAAGGTTAGGGAGTGTGGTAGGCTACTATGTATAGCCTGCTGTAAGAAGGATCCTACTGTGTAATTTTTGCATCATTTAATGTCATGTTGATACTTATGCTTTGCTTCATTTTTTTTTTAAATTTCTGTTTAGTTCCATCCAGATTTCTACAGTTTTAATCCAGGGTTTATTGAATGTCTCATCCTGGTGATTGTATTGATTTACTCTGTGTAATCCACCTTGAATCCTAGTGAGGAAGGCTGAGAAGGAAGGAAGGAAGGAAGGAAGGAAGGAAGGAAGGAAGGAAGGAAGGAAGGAAGGAAGGAAGGAGGAGAAGAAGAAGAAGAAGAAGAAGAAGAAGAAGAAGAAGAGATTGGATTTATATCCCGCCCTTCACTCACTTAAGAGTCTCAGAGCAGCTTTCAAACTCCTTTTCCCTTCCCCTCCCCACAACAGACACCCTGTGAGGTAGGTGGGGCTGAGAGAGCTTTTTCCCAAGCTGTCCTTGAGAGAACAGCTGGTACAGAGCTATGGCTTGCCCAAGGTCATCCAGCCAGGTGCAAGTGGAGGAGTGGGGAATAAAACCCGGTTCTCCCAGATTAGAGTCCGCGCACTTAACCACTACACCAAACCACTACACCAAAGGGAGGGAGGGAGGGAAACCACCCTGGGCAAGGTATAAAAAATGTGATGGACAGGTGGATGGATGAGGTGGAGCACTGGTTTTGCATGCATATGGTCCCAGTTTTAATCCCTAGCATCAGTTACTGATCTCAGCCCCTGGAGAACCACGGCCAGCAGACTAAACTGTGCTGACTACAATAGACCAATGGTCTGATTCAGCATAAGGCTGCTTTGTGTGTTAGTATCTATATATCTAATAGCGAAGGTGCCCCCTCTGTGCAAATATCTAAATCTGTGCGGGGGGGGGGGCACTGGGGAGCAGGGAGATTTTTCTGCACACTTGGGGGACTCCCCACGTGTGCAGAAAAATCTTAAAAGTAAAAAAAAAAATGTTTGGAAGGATATTTAAATCCCCCCAAAAGTTAAAGAGCATTCCCTGTGCATGCACAGGGAATGCTCTGGGAATTGCAGCGGGCCTCACTGCTCTGAGCTGCGTGGGCCTCACTGTGGCAACCAGGGGCAGGGGGGGTTGAAGCCTTACCTGTGGCTGCTGCTCCACGTGGAGCTCCTTCTCCCCCCCCCCACGGGTCCCGTGGGTCCCACCTCTTGTAACATATAAATGTGAAATAAATAAATAAATTGTGTAGGAGAAGCAAATGGATTCTAATTATTGGCAATAGAAATGTGGAGAATAAATGGTTCACAACAGCAACGCATGTACACTATGTTATAATGGTGTATGGCTATTTTCTTTGGGGGGGGGGAAATATTAGAAGCTGATTCTTTTCTCTGTCATCCATTAAGGAGCCCCCCCCCTTTTTCTTATCTTTCTTTCGATGTTGGGTTTTATGTATGTGCACACCCTTGTTTGTTCCTAACATTTTTAAAAACTGTTTTAACAAAGAATTAAAACACATGATTAATTAAATGAGAAAAGAAGTGTTTTGAAAGGAATAAAGAAAACAAGCAGCACTGGCAAAGTGAACAGAAGGGGTTTCAGATAAATTACCTTCATTAGCATTAACAATTCTATAATTAGCTATTAGAATAACATTACATATCTAATATTAGCATGGCACAACTGGCTTTACAAATTGTGGAGACTAAATGGCAATGTAGAGAAGAACAACAACAAAGAATAACTTCTGGTTTTGGTATTATTAATTTGGTTGGTTTCCTTGCTTCTTAATCATGGGCAAGTGGGGCTAATGGTTTGTCTCCCTGAGTGAGAGTCCTCATCGATAAGCTGCCCCCAAACCAACTTCTCTGCCATGACAGGTCGCTCTCCCACCTTGTAGTGGGAGTTGTGAACAGGTTTTGGTTCGGACATCACATTGTGATTATACACACACCCACGGAAGCCCCAAAGCAACTCGGAAAGTGGAATGGAAAAGATGAATAGTCCTGATTTGGGTCCTGGGGAGGGGAAAAAACTACATGTTATAGGAAGATGATCGGAAAATCTACCACAGCCCGGAAAATCTACAACTAATGAACTTACTTCTGCTGTAGCTCCCCTCTTCAACAGACACACACACACTCAGTCCCCAACCCCTTCCCACTCACATACACTGCTGGCTGCTTGTGCAGTTCACACAGGGAGTGGGATGTGGATGGTCCAAGGCAGAGATGACCAAGAACCACATTTTTGCCATTTCGTTCATGGTTCACGGGCCACATTTTTGCCATTTTGTTCATGGTTCACGGGCCACAAACAGATACACCAGTTTGTGACCTGAACCAGTTCATATTGGTTTGTGAGCCATTTAAAGTTTAAACCCCTGCTTTCTGAACCCCACAGCAGAACCACCGAGCAGAACCAGGGGTTTCCAAACAGATGAGTGGCGGAAATCACCACTCAGCTGTTTGGTTTAAATGGCTCCAAACCATTTAAACTCTGCTTTCTGCTTCCTGTGTTTTTTCATTGGGAGCAGAAAGAAGGGGTTTGCCATTTAACCCCCTGCTTTCTGCTCCTTGGGAAAAGCTTTCTGATTGGTGAGTGTCTCTAGAGTAACTTGTTATATGGTATTCTCTTTATGGAGAAACACATGTTTTCGTCATCTCCTACTGCCCAGGAATATTCATAGGGAAGATATGAATACTACCATTATTACTGTGGTTAGTAAAATCCAGGATATTTTGGGTGTAGAGCCCTGGAAGGGGAAAATGGGGTGTGATGCCATAGAGTCCACCCTGGAACATTGTTCATTCACCACCGAGCCCAAGTACAATCAAGGGAAGGCTATATGCAAACCAGACTTTGGAACAGGACACATAATGATATTAAAAACTGGTCCATGATTAATGTGTATGGGTTTATGTTTGAAGATCATTGCTCCCACCTAGATTTTTACCGTGTAATTAATGTAGGCATGTAAATCAGAGGCAAGCCAGTTCTTTACTATTCCTAATTTTTAGACTCAATCAGCTTGCATGTTTGGGCATACATAAATTGCAACAGCAATTGAATAATAAATGAGAACTGGAAACCAGCTGTGGAAAACAGCCATCTAAATCATTTGGAATTTTAGGGAGGTGCAGTTAAAAGCCAATGGAACTCTTAGGTGTTGAACATAATTTAAGGTTGTGTGAAACAGAGAATCTAAGAAAGATCCGGGCTTAAAAGATTGACTACAGTGCTAGAAATCTCCACTAGAAACATTCATCAGAAAGAGCTGGGGAACACCTAAAAAGTTATGATTTAATTATGAATAGTCAGCATGCATTCACAAAAGGGAGACTGTGTGCTGTAAATCTGATGGACAAATTTATGTTTCTTTGAAAGTTAAAGTGGTTAAGAAATCCCACAAAAAGAATAATTCATAGGTAAGTAAACTGGAGACCAAGTTACTGAAAGGGATTTGAGTTGAGGAATTAGTAAAAAAAATCAGACAATGTCACATGCCTTTCTACAAGAAACAGTAACTTTACGTAGGGCTACTCCTAGGTGGTCAGTTTCAAGGTATGCAGGGGGGGTGTCTGGACTTGTCTGTAGCTGAATGTCCAACTCCAGCAGCTGCCAAATACTTCTGGGTGCCCTTGGCATGGTGCCACCCACCACAGCTGACCCTGCAGTCATGCAGGACAGCCTATACAATAAAGTTCCATCTAAATGTTCAATTACAAATTACACCAAAGTGCATTGATTTCACAGTCATCCAATGAACTGTCATTTTGCAGAAGCAGCTGGTACGCCTGTGGTGCTGGTGCATGGAACATGATGCTCCTTTGCTCTGGGTGCACTATTTCTCCCCTCTTCTTAAACTGGTGCTTCCCTTAAATTAGCACTTCCCTCTTCTTTGATCAGTGCTTCTTAAACTGGGACAGAAGGCCAGTTCCAGCAATTACTCCAGAATCTCAGAGCATATGAACAACAATGATGAGCTTACTGTTATTTCATTTATACCATGCCCTTCTTCCTGCTGGTGACCCAAAGCAGCTTAATCCATGCTCATCGCCTCCACTTTATCCTCACTAACAATCTTGACGTAGGTTAGGCTGAAAGTGTGTGACTGGCCCAAGGTCCCCAGCAAGCTTCCATGGCAGAGAGGGAATTCAAACTTGGGTCTCACAGATCCTAGGCCATCACTATGGGCAAGAACACCTCTAGGCAAGCTCTGGGCAAGAAGCTACAGATGCATGTCATGTGAATAGGGCCATCACAATGTAAACTGTTAAGTTACTATCAGAGGCAAGTACATGAGTTTTACTCTACTGCCTAGGGACAGGCATTCCTTGAAGTCCTCTGGTGAACTTCTCCAAGCTCTTCTGTTACAGCTTGTGATGCGTCCTGCAGCCTTTCCCTTTTAGCTTTAACAACTCTTTCGTCCCTGGGAGATATGACTGGAAGTCTGGATTGTTTTCATTCCTTAAGAATAAATTGCTGTGCCTGCCAGTCTTCTGTCTGGTACAGGTTTGCTCTCATGGGAACTAACAGTAAATCTGTTGCCATGGAACTGGGAGATAAGCTTCCTGGGTGTATAGGAAGGGCTGAACTAGACAGAGAGAACGGATAGATTAGGTGTGTGGAGAAGGAACCTCACTGCTGTGATTTTATTGTTTTGTGCATATGGTCTCCTCTAAAGAAACATTATAAACATCCCTACCTTGGCACCGCCTGCACCTCCTTAGAAGGGCAATATGTGACTAGTTGTTGCAGAGCAAACACTGATGTATCTAAGTACAAGACAGAACTTGCTTCTTTGTAAGAAGTACAGCCCCAACTGTAACAGGACGAGGGAGACTGGATTCTTTCCTGAGTGTCTCTGTAAGCAAAAACCAGGTCTGTAGCCAAGGATTTCTATGTTGGCGGGCATTTAAAATTCTCAGGGGGCACTTAGCCAATTTAGATAAGTTAATTATTTCTCCCGTGCAACCCCCACCTCCCTCAAGCCCCCTCCCCAGATCTTCAACACAGCCAGCACCCCCCCCCCCAGCCTCCTTCTCTCTCTCTGGCTTCCCCTCACCTGTTTCCAGCCACCCGGCTCTCCCTTCCCTCCATAGGGTGGAACTGGGAGATCACATGAGCCTGCTCGACTTCCTCACTGCTCTTGGCCAGCAGGTTCTGTCTCCCGCTCTCCCACTCCCCCCCCCCCCGACAAGGGAAAAACCCAGTCCCTGCACAAGGCCCACACTCTCCCTTCTGCTGCTGCAGCCACCGCCTCTTCGCTCTCCTCCAGCCTCCTCTGCTTGCTCAACCCCTGGCTCAGCTGGTGGCAGCAATGGTGCTATCCCCCACCCCCTCCCCAAGCAGCAGCAGGCCAGGCCCAGGAATCAGCAGCAGCAGCCGCCACTACCGCTGCCATGCACACCTCTTCCTCCCCTGGGCAGCTGCCTGCCCACTATGGTCCACACAGGGGCCTCCTCTGTCTCTCCACTGCTGCTGTTGCCCCCTTTGCTGCCCCTGATTCTTGGTGATTGAGGAGGAGGACGAAGAAGAAGACCCACCCCCATTGCAAGCCTTGGTGCCCCGCTTCTCTCTGTGCCCCAGCCCCCTCTCACTCTCGTTGGCCACAGCAGCTGTTCCTCCTCTGACGAGCCCAATGGGGGAAGGCAAGGAGAGGACTGTGGGGCTGCTGGCAGGTGGGGAAAGAGAAGGGGAAGTAGCAGTGGCAGCAGGGCAGTCCAGAGGGTTGGTGGGCCTGGGCTGCCTAGGAAATAGTGGGGCTTTGGCAGGAAGTCAGGGGGCCGTGCCCCGGTAGGCCCCACTGTAGCTACAGGCCTGCCAAAAATATGGCTTTCCTGGAAGGGGTACTGTTGTCCCTCTGACCTCTAGCTTTCCTTGGAATAAGTAAGCCATGCCATTATCTATGTAAAATGCCTTCAAGTTGCAGCCAGCTTGTGGCCATCGCAGCAAGGGGCTTTCAAGGCAAGTGAGAAACAGAGGTGGTCTGCCATTGCCTTCCTTCGCAGAGTCTTCCTCGATGGTCTCCCTTCCAAGTAGCAACCCTGCTTAGTGTCTGGGATTTGATGAGATTGGGCTATACTGTCCCACCTTCCCTCCCTCATGCCATTACAGTTAGCTAAAACTGAAAGTATTAGCATTGCAATTGAGGGCAGGAAAATAGCAAACACACTGTGGATACATAAATGGAGTTAATGATTACATGGACACAGGTGCTCTTCTAACCATCCAGAAGTGTCAAGTGAGGGCATATACAGAAGACTCTTCAGATTTTGGTTCATTATGCACTGTGTGAAAGGTTAAGAAAGGGCAGGTGCAAGATGCCAGGGCCAGATTCATTGTGGAAACAGCATTCGGGCATTCACAAGCAGATTTAACCCGGCGACCTCCATTTCCACAAAGAAGGCAGGCACAAAGGGATGGGTAATTTGAAAAATAGCAGGGAGGTTAGATGGTTCTGTGTTGTGAACTGGAAGAAAACAAAAAAGCAGAAGTTGAATTTGGGTACCTCAGTTACCCATATGAAAGTCTGGGGACAACAGAAGGTTGCCAGTTTGGTGTAGTAGTTAAATTCATGGACTGGGAGAACTGGGTTCGATTCCCCACTTTTCCACTTGCAGCTGCTGAATGACCTTGGGTCAGTCACAAGTTCTCTCAGAGCTATTCTTGAAAGAGCTCTCTCAGCCCCACCTACCTCACAGGTTGTCTTTTGTGGGGAGGGGGAAAGGAAAGAAGATTGTAAGCCACTCTGAGTGAAGGGCAAGGTATAAATCCAATCTCTCCCTCCTCCTCCTCCTCCTCTTCTCCTCCTCCTCCTCCTCCTCCCTCCCTCCCTCCCTCCCTTCCCTGGAAGTTGACTAACCAAAATGGTATTTGAAATCTCATATGACTTCAGTGAGTCACAGTATAAATGGCCTGATTCATGTCTATCCAATCTCTCAATCATTGAAGATACATGAAATATCAAGCCAGTTACCGTATTTTTCGGACCATAAGACACACTTTTTCTCCCCAAAAAAGGGGGAGGAAAAGTGTGTGCGTCTTATGGAGCGAAGACTGCACATTGGGGCAGGGGAGTGACTAAAAATTCCGGGGGGGGGGGGGGGGTGCCTGTTGCTGCTGCGAGGCTGCTGCCGGCTCTTGTTGCTGCTGCCCTTGTCTGTTGCTGCTGCGAGGCTGCTGCTTGCGCAAGGCCGCCGTGCCGGCTCCTGTTGCTGCTGCTGCTGTGTGTTGCTGCCGCGAGGCCGTGGCTCACGCGAGGCCACCGGCTCCTCTCCTGTTCCTGTTGCTGGCGGCTCGCGCGAGGCCGCCGCCGCTGGCTCCTGTTGCTGCCGCCCGCCTCGCGCGAGGCCGCCACTGACCAGCGTGGAAGGCGCGAGCCTCCCCCCGCGTCTTATGGTCAGGTGCATGGTATGGTCCGAAAAATACGGTAAGTCCTTGAGTATTTGAAAGGAAAAGACTTGCTCTCTCAGTTAAGATCATTTTTGGTTGCTCCCCTCTGTGTACCCCCACTTTGGAGGTCAAGGGTAATGACCAATAGAGAAAGGATCTTTTCAGTGGTGGTACCTCGACTCTCCAAGTCTTTCCCATAAGTTGTCTTCCCTCCCACCATGGGCATTAACCCAATCCTGTTTTAAGTACCTGGTAAAGATTTCCCCTTTCATCCTAGCACTTTATTTGGTTTTACTGTCTTCTCTCATTTCCCTTCCTTTGTTGGGCTGACATTATGGTGTGCCTTTTTAAGCAAACTTTATTGCTATTTTATGGTGGCAGGGGTTTTATTGCTGTGCCGGCCTTTTAGGGAATCTCTGTCTTGAAGCTGCCATATCTTTCCCTTGCACTTTTGTTGGATTGTTTTCATTGCTGTTTTATATTATGAACCACCTTGGGAATCATTGGTCGAGAGTTGCCATCTATAAATCTTTTAAATAAATAAATACATAAAGAGCCCAACAGCTGCTATTATGTGCTGGCGCACTTGTGAAATATTAATGCGTTCTCTGCTCCCGTCGCAGGATCCTGATTTTCCTAAGGTTGGAGACCTTAGTAGTTCACCCAATCTATTTGGCTCTGCAGCTTATTGATCACAAAATTCACTTAGCTCCCAAGGCCTTTTGCTTAACCCCTTAATCTTCTTTCCCTACCATAACCAAGATCAAGTATGTATAACGGCATTTCCACACATTTGTTCTTTGCTACTCTTGACTCACCTATTCTCTCTCAGTTGTGTTCCTCTTCTTATGGGACTATAAAGTGTCATATGCATTAGATGAGGCGTGATTATAGTACTATTGTTCTAATCATTCACAGATCCAACTGGATTATTTCCAAGAAAAACCCCTTTCCACCAGAGTTCATTCCTTTCCTCTCCCCCAGATGACAGGATGGGGTGCATTGTTACACAATGCTCCACGGCAAAGCAGGTGTATGCTGGTGGCAAGCCATTAGGATGATTGTAGATGGCCAACTGGAGTCAGGCGTTAGGTGGGCTTATAAAATGGCTGCCTCTGATTTCCCGGCACTTGGTTGCTGGAAGCAGATGGGACAACAGAAGTATGTTCAAGCACATGAACAGGCATCCCGGGATAGATCTACTGGCACACTAATTCAGTAAACGTGTATGTCTAAAGTGCCATCAAATTACAGCTGACTTCTGGTGACCCCAGTAAGGGGCTTTCAAGGCAAGTGAGAAGCAGAGGTGGTCTGCCATTGCCTTCCTCTGCAGTCTTTTTTGGTGGTCTCCCTTCCAAACACTGACCGTGCTTAGCCTCCAAGATCTGATGAGCTTGGGCTATACTATGCTGCCTTCCCTCCCAATTCAGTAAATAGAAGCAATCTATTATTATCACATCAAAGGAAAGAATAATGTCACTCAAAAAATTTCTGTGGGATATTTCAGAAACTTGCATAGTTATGAACAAATGAATCCGCGTTATACTGAATCGGACCCTTGGTCCATTGAGGTCAGTATTGTCTACTCAGACTGGCAGCAGTTCTTCAGTATCTCAGGCAATGGGCTTTCTCATCAGGTACTGCTTGGTCCTTTTGGTGTAATGGTTAAGAAGAGTGATGGACTCTAATCAGGAGAACGGGGTTTGATTCCCCACTCCTCCACATGATGCCAGCTGGATGTCCTTGGGTCAGTCACAGTAGTCTCAGAGCTGTTATCTCAAAAGCAGTTCTCTCAGAACACTCTCAGCCCAACCCTGGGCTTTTTTCTTTTTTTTGAAAAAGAGGAGCCAGATGCCCACCTATCTCACAAGGTGTCTGTTGTGGGGAGAGGAAGGGAAGGTGATTGTAAGCCACTCAGAGACTCCAAGTGAAAGATGGGGGTATAAAACCTCCTCCTCCTCCTTCTTCTCTGGAGGTGCCAGGGACTGAACCTGCCACCTCCTGCATGCCAAAAAGTTGCTCTACCATTGAGCCACAGCTCCTTCTTGATATAATAGCTATAAGATTCTAAAAACTAAAAGTTCCACTTCCAGAGTTAAGTTTAGGAACAAATGGATATTTTTTTCCATTTCTTTTTTTCTTTCCATATGCTGCCATTAAAAAGAGCCGACCAATTGTGATTGCCAGCATTGAAGACCAATTTGTTTCTTTGATATGTTTCAACAGCATTTATAAAATGCTATTTGCATTAGGGTTTTTTTTACTAATGAAAAATTTAGTCTTGATCCAACACTGTACGTGGATAATGAATAATGGTGATTTTTACATGTACAAATCACATTGAAAACATTGGGGGGGGGAGGGTCAGCATAACACAGAAAATGGCATAAAATAAAGATTCACAGGTTTGATAATGAAAGGGGAAACAAAACTGAAATGGGGACACTAGAACTGTATCTAAATAACTCTGAGGCCAGAGAGGCAAGCAACTTCCGCAAGCAAAACAACAGAAGCAACAAAATGGGATCAAAGGACAACCAAATAGGACCTTCACCCAGTAGGGCTACCAACTCCAGTTTGGGAAATTCCTGGAGATTTGGGGTGGGGAAGGTGGTCAATGGAAAGTTACCCCTAAGGTCCAAAATGGTACCATTTGATTTCAAAAGAGGGAACTGTACAAAAATAAGTAGAATAGGAAAACGGAAGCTGAAGGGGAAACACAAGGGAGTCAAATCCTTAGAGGATGCGTGGAAGCTATTGAAAAACACAGTAACTGAAGCCCAAATAGAATGCATTTCACGGTTTAGGAAAGGCTAAAAGAAGGCCTGCGTGGTTAACAACACAAATCAAGGGAGCTATGAAAAGTAAAGAGGCTTCTTTTAAAAAGTGGATGGTCTGCTCAAATGAATTGGACAGGAGGGACCACAGGCAAATGAAATGTGTGTCACTAATTAGGCATGCAAAAAGAGATTTGAGAGGTAGGTTGCTAAAAGCATCAAGACAAACAATAAGATTTTAATAATATATCCGGAGCAGGAAACCAACCAGAGAAGCAGTGGGGCCTTTGGATGTCAGAGGAATAAAGGGATTGTTAAACAAAGATGAGGAGATGGCAGAGATGCTCAATGATGTTTTTCCCCCTTTTGTGTCCACTGTGGAAAGTGTGGGGTGTGTACCCATACCACAGCATCTATTTTCTTTTAAAAAATTAACTTCATTCAATACAAATATAAATATCAAACTCCAAACCGACATCCAAACTATACAAATAATTATAACTAATCTAACTAACTGCTTGCCTAGTACCTGCGAATAGTACAAAAATCAAACTAAATAAGTGACAGAACAACCGAATAAGAACAGCTGATCACTCTGTCGTTCATGACCATAGATCAGGAACCAGATTTCTATAAAATTTTCTGAGTCACTTACAGCATTATGGTTTGAAATCTTCTCTGTATTATTATGCCCCTATTTTCAGTTATGACTGTTAGTAAAAGAATCTTCAGGACAGAGCAAAAGGATGTTTAATGTGCTGTTTATTGTTTGTATTTATTGCTGTATAATTTTATTGTTTGTTTGCTTGCTTGTTTTTTGCTGCTTTTTTGTTTGCTTTTATTTTGCTGCGTATAAGTAACCCTTCTCCAAGGAGGTTTCAAATAGAAGGGACCATTAGACTTTTCCCTTTGACAGCTCCCTTAGGGTTTAAAGTTATTTATGGAAGGAAACTGAGATCTCAGCCACTTCTGCAAAAGGGAAAGTACAACCATTTCCCAAGTTCCACATCAACTAAGTGTGTGTTAGGGTTGCCAGTCTCTAGGTGCAGCCTGGAGATCTCTCATCATTACAACTGATCTCCAGACAATAAAGATCAGTTCCCCTGGAGAAAATGGCTGCTTTGGAGGGCTGAAGCTCTTCCCCTTCCCAAACCCTACCTTTCTCAGGCTCAGCCCTCCAAATCTCCAGGTATTTCCCAATCCAGAACTGGCAAACCTGATGTGTGTGTGTTTGTTCCTGCCCTCACTAGGGTTACCAGCTCTGGCTTGGGAAACACCTGGAGATTTTGGTGGTGGAGCCTGGGAAGGGCAGGGTTTGGGGAGCAGAGAGACCTCAGCAGAGTACAATGCCATAGCCTCTATCCCACAAAGCAGCCATTTTCTCCAGGGGAACTGAGCTCTATTATCTGGAAATCAGTTGCAATAGTGGGAGATCTCCAGGGCTCACCTGGAAGCTGGCAACCCTAGCACTCACACATCTGCGGAGATATTTGAAGACCACTGCAATCTTTCTAACTTTAAACTCTTTGTTTTGAGGTTGAACTAAATAGAGGGTGGACAGGAATCAGGACAGGTGCCAGAAAAAAATCCAGATTATGCCTTTTGAGTAAATCACACAAAACGGAATCAACACCTCAAATGGTAGAACATTAGAAGTTTTAGAACTTGCCCTGAGGATTGTTAAAAGTGTTGTTGTTGTTTGTTTCTTTATCAATACTCTTTTTTAAACACCACTTAGGGCAAACAGGCTGTTTTGGTGGCTTGCTTTGTATTGTTTCAGTTTTATGAAATCCAGGTGTTCCAATCATAATGTCAGCATTATGGCATATGTGATTAAAATATATGGTGGCTTTATATCCGCCTAATAATAATAGCACATAAATAAAATGTTCCTTGATGGCTGAGAGAAATAACAGACTGTCATTCAAATTGATGGAACAGTTACATGGGAATAAGGGCTGCAAATTACTATTCAGTAGTGGGACTTTAATAAACACATTTGTTACTCTTTGCAGATGGCTCCGAAGAGTTCTAATTTCTTGCTAGGTTATCGGGGCCTAACCACGCATTACATCCAAATGAGCATAAGAGAGCCCTGCTGACCATTGTTTTTAAAAAGCATAAGGCAGCTTTGGGAGGGACTTTTTGGACTCAGTGGTGGTGGAGGGTGAGGTGAACTTAACCTTTATCCTTACTGGTTACTCAGAGGAGGAGGAGGAGGAGGAGAACTGCTTTATTGGAGTTGCTGCTACACATGATCTCATCAGGTGTTGCCACTGCCTTCAACTTTAAAAACACATTGCTAAAAGAAAAAAAATGAATTTTGACATTGGAAGTTGCAACATTCCTTTGGAATCTTTATGCCTTTTAGCAGCATACCCCAGTGTCCATTGATGGCTGCCTTTCAGGAGGTATAGAGATCGATTCACCTATGAACTCTATTGCACAGTCTCATGGGAACTGTAGTTTATTTTTGCCTTTTCTATGAAACAGGTGTTATTAACATGAGAAAACTACTAAAAGAGATCATCTTGGGCCTTGTTGCAATGAAGTATTCTTGGCACACAGGCAAAAAGAAAGGCAGCTGAATTGATGATTTTGTCCTAACAATAAACTCTGCTCGAAACATAGGTTACTTTAATGGCCTGACCTCAGTGATGTGAGTCATCTTCTCCAGTGAATGAGAAGATTGTGTTTACTAATTGTGCAGGCTCAGGAACAGCCACTAGCAGAAGCACAAAGTTAAAAGAAACATCTACCGAGTCACAGTGATGATTCCACAGGACACACAGTCGCTGTGCAGGAGAATAGCTGTTCAACGTAGCTGGGAGAGCCAGTTTGGTGTAGTGGTTAGGAGCATGGACTCTAATCTGGGAGAACTGGGTTTGATTCCCCACGCCTCCACATGCAGCTGCTGGTGTGACCTTGGGTCAGTCACAAGTTCTTTCAGAGCTGTTCTCTCAAGGGCAGTTCTTGAGCGAGCTCTCTCAGCCCCACCTACCTCACAGGGTGTCTGTTGTGAGGAGGGGAAGGGGAAGGAGATCGTAAACCACTCTGAGACCCCTTTGGGTAGTGAAGGACGGGGTATAAATCCAATCTCCTCCTCCTCCTCCTCTTCTTCTTCTCTTTCAAGTAAAAAAAAATCAAAGAGCAACATTACGGCAATCTGATGAAGGAGCTCTAGTTGCATGTAAGTAAGGAGTTTGACCATGGTAAGTTCAGCTGAGAAAATCAATTTTACTGATGAAGTTCTTGGTATCCTTGAAACTTTTCTTGCCACTTTCAGTCAAGAACACACATGAAGCTGCCTTATACTGAATCAGCCCATTGGTCCATCAAGGTCAGTACTGCCTACTCAGCCTGACAGCAGCCTTCCAGGGTCTCAGGCAGAGGTCTTTCACATCACCTACTGCCTGGTCCTTTTAACTGGAGATGCCAGAGACTGAACCTGGGAACTTCTGCATGCAAAGCAGATGATCTTCCACTGAGCCACACCCCCTCCCAGAGATTATCAGCACTTGTGGTATTACATATGCCATCTCAAGCAGGTGTCTGGAGGCTGAGGCCATGGGACTTCCCCCCTCCGTTTTGGGTCCCTGTATACCTGCATATCTTAGCATGGGTCTAGCAATGAAAAATGGAATCCGGATCAAACTGATATCAAATTGACAGTTATTCACACTGAGGGCATGCAGGGAATGTGAAGCAACTCCTCCATTAATCATGTGAAAGGCGTATCTAGTGGGAGTCAACTGAAGGGCCTTTCCCCCAAGGACCTAAGGGGTTCCCTCCCTGATAATCTGGCCTTAATAATGACCCAAATAATCGAGACAGTGAACAATGGGCCAGCTACAGCTATTTCCTCCTCAAGTGCTGAACAGAAAGATTCCCTACCCACCCCTACTCCATCTACTTGCCATCTAAATTCTCAGTCTTTCTAGAGGAATACTTTTCCTTGATACTTTCACCTGTAATGCAAAACAAGAAAATCTCCACTCCACAATGCGCGTGCACGCACATGCACAACCCCTTTTCAAATTAGCTCATTTCCTGAGAGATGGATTTTCGTCCCTCCCACATTCCAATGCCACCACCTTTTCCCCTCCTCAGTCTTAACAAAAATGTATAAAAAGTAATCGTTCAGTCCATCCAATTTGTAGCAGGTTTTGGATCACAGCCTTTTACCCCAACTGGATGGTTGGCTTCTCAATTGTTCCACCCCATTCTGCTATGCCTCTCCAGAGCTGCCAGCTGTCTCCAGGAAGCAGGCTTGTATGTTTTTGGTTCTTGCCTTTTATTACCTCCCTTAGTAGCAGATCATTTGCTAGGGAAAAGGTTTAAACTATGTATTTTAATAAAATTTATCTGTTTTTTTTAAAAAACTATGTTTGCACTTCACATATGCATTTATTTCCTTTCTGTAGCACCTCTGCTTCTATTTACCTGACTTAACTTGGTTAGCTTTCTGTTAATTTAATAAATATATTGTCGTATTTAAGACACTTATTCCCCTTCATTTATTTTCAGCGCTAGTCTGTATCTTAACCCACATATATACAGGTTACAGTCTTAGCAATTAACACCCCACAATACATGTTTTCTCCTTGCTAGCACAAGGTCACTTTGCTAGCTTACAGGGGCTGCAGGTGTACTGGTGATTTGGATAACAAAGTATAACATCTACATTTCCTTAATGAATAGCCAGTGTCACCTAGGGATGTACAAATATGCCCTTCTTCATTTTTTTTTAAAAAATTGTATGATGTCACTGTGAGTCTTTTTTAAAGCCTTTTTTTTCATGGCTGATGTTCCTAACCAATACATTTCCCCTATGGCTTTTTTTGCACCATTTTTGTGCCACTTATATGCTGCTTATATGCAATTGATGCAAAAATAAGAATATATGTTGCACATACGTGATGGGGAAAATATGGTGGGAAAAAATTGAAAATGGCATGAAAACGAAGTGGCGTGGCTTCAGTTTGCGCAAAGGGAAAGGGTAGACGAAGCAGAGGGTTTTGATTGGAATGCTCTGAGGTTGCAAAGTTCAGTAATATCAGCACATTATGTAGGTTGCATGCGGAGTTATCTGCACATTTGTGAAGCCTGTTTTGGAAATGGAGCAGGTAAGCTTTTGTTGCTTAAAAGAAAATCAGTTTACTAAATTGAAAAAAAAAATGAAGTTATCTAATATTCCAGATTAAAAACAGAATTTCATAAAGGGGCATGATTGGGAAAAAAATGGTAATTATATTGTAGAGCACAGATATTATAGATAATATGAAACTGCATCACTTCTATAATTACATAGGTTATAAAATGAAACACGATCCATGATGGTCTCTATAAAATATTAATTTTCAGTTTTATCCAACAAATTAAAATTGACTTTATGTTTGGGATCTTTGAATAAAATGTCATAAAAGCCAAGGCCTATAAAGTTTATGTAGATAACTTAAATGTGAAAACATTATTGAAGTTCATATATCATTTCATTTTCTTAAGCAGCAAGAGACTAGATGTCCTTTGATTTATTTGTTTTCCTTTTTGATCAGAATAAAGAAGGACTCTCTTCTGCATTTTTTGAGCAGTTTGCTGGTAAGGCAGTTGTTTCTGAAATGGGGGGGCATGACTCTGTGGTGGAGCATCTGCTTTGCATACACATCTGCTTTGCATACACAGGTTCAATCCCCATCTTCTCCAGTTAAATAAATCAGGCTACAGAATGTGAAAGATCTCTGCCCCTGATATGGTTGACAGGTCCATCCTGTCCACTGGCAGAGGGTGGGGGGTAGGGTTGCCAGCTTCAGGTTGGGAAACTCCTGGAGATTTGGGGATGGAGCCTAAGGAAGACAGGGACCTCAGTGGGGTACAATGCCATAGAGTCCACCCTCCAAACTATCCATTTTCTCCAGGGGAACTAATCTCTGTACTCTGGAGATAAGCCTTAATTCCAGAAGATCCCCAGGTCCCACCTGGAGGCTGACATCCCTAGCCTGTGACCCTGGAGAACTAGCCAATGTGTTAGCCAAATTCCCATGATTTCTTACTAATATTGGGAAAATATAGATTATTAATTATAGATTATTAATTAATGGGCAATAGGCAAAACGGGAAAGCTCTGGGTGTTAGGGAAAGCTCTGGGAGTATCGAAGCCTCTGCCTTGCATGCAGACAGCCATAGGTTCAATCCAAAGCATCTGCCGTCAAAAGGATCAGGTGGTATGAAAGACCTCAGCCTAAGAGCCACCACCAGTCAGATTGCCATGGATGTCGGTCAGTACAGCCTAAGTCTTTCTGTACCTTGTGTGCTCTTCCCTAATGTGTGAAGGATCTGATTTTCTCCAGTCAACTTAGTCAGTTCCTCATTAGTGGTGGTGGAACATTCAGTCAAGTTGCAGCTGACTTATGGCTCCCCCATAGGGTTTTCAAGGCAAGAGACATTTGGAGATGTTTTGCCATTGTCTACTGCTGTGTAGCAACCATGGGCATCCTTAGCGGTCTCCCATTCAAATACTAACCAGAGCTAGGTTGGTCAGGTCCCTTTTGCCCACTGGGGGGACGTTCTGGGAGTGGCAAGTGATGTCGCCCCCCCCATTCCCCCCAAATCTGTGATGTTGCATGCAATATGCCTTCATTACCTGGAAGTGATGTTGGCACATCAGCAATGTTGGGGGTAATGCTCTGGATTTTCAGCAAAACTCTATGGTAAAATTGGCATAACCGGACAAATGGCAACCCTAACCACAGCTGACCCAGGTTAGCCTCCAAGATCTGATGAGATCAGGCTAGCCTGGGCCATCCAAATTAGGATGTCAGTTTCTCAATACTGACCCAAAATTAATTCAGTTACAGGCTGGAATTGGGGATGCTCGAACACTCACCTGGCCAGCTCACACCTGTCCACTGGTCACAAGCAGGTGACTGACTCTTCTATGGCTGCAGTCACACACACGAAAGAATCTGCTTTCAGTCCACTTTCCAACTTGATTTTGCCAGTTCACATAGTTAAAATCCAGTTGGAAACTTCACTGAAAGTGGATTCTTTAGTTTGTGTGACCAAGGCCTATGACTGACTCAACTGACTTGTTTGTTGCAGTTCAGCAGGTGACTTCACTGTATTCCTTCCAAAGCATGCCATACAACACAATTAGCTTTTCATACATGCCTGTTCTCACATTGCCCGATTTGCTACCTTCCCATCTTCACTGCATAACAGCACTGCTCAGCGGGCAGTTGTTTAAACAGATCATTGAAATGGTCACAAATCATATAAATCCTCCATAAATAATAAAAAGTGTTGTTGTTGTTTTTAAAAAAAACCCATTCATCTAAGTATTCCCTAATGATGCTAATGGATCCTGACTGGTTTGAACCAGTGGCATATTTGGGCATGCACAGTTTTGCAAAACCCCAGTGCTAACCTGTTTCACAGGTATTCACAGCTATTCAGCACAGACCCAACAGGCTGGGTGATCAGCCCACATCTGACTGACACCTTTGGACATGGTGAATTCGACAGCTGAACATGTTCATTGAAAAATGCAGGGCATCCCTTGCAGAAAGAAACCTGCCAAAATGAAGAATCTAGCATCAGGATTGGTTGTGATTGCAGAATTCAGTGGTCCTTGCCTCCACCCTACCCTCAAGCCTCCCTCCCATCAGGATACCAGTGGTAGGAAAGGCCAGAGGAAAAACTCTACAAAGGAGAATGTTAATTGTGGGGTTTCTTTTTTTTAATTTAAAATTTTATTAACAAATTCAAAATATACAAATAAGAAAGTCAATCAAAGTGCAATACATCCACAAGAGCAGTGAAAATAATAAAAGCCTAGTACTAAACATGAAAGTCATAACCTGATATCACAAACAAGAGAGGAATTAGGCAAAACCAGCAAGAACCAAATTTAAAGGTATATTGAGTATACTATAATAAATAACAACTATCAAATAGTGTGAATTGTGGGGTTTCTGATAACTCCATTCCTTTAACCCAAGCCAGGGTTTCAGATTGCCATGGTCCACTCCAGGACTCAGTGCAGACATGAACAGAGAGAAGAAAGTTGTCATTACTGCAGCTCCTCACAAAGGAAGAACCTCACTTGTTCAACAGGGCTCTGCTTAGAACAATGCTGCCTCCTTATTCTGATGCCTAGCATTAAGGACACAGCATTCATATATAACAGGACACCTTTTCCTTTCTGTCTACAGTTGGGCAGGAAAAATCCCTTGGATAGTAATTAGGGTTAGGGAAGGCTGGGAGGGAGCAAGCTCAATGGCAGAGCACCTGTTTTGCATGCTGAAGATCAACCCATAGCCTCTCCAGCCAAAGCAATAATGCCGTAGATGATGGGAAAGACCTGCACAGCTTCTTGTGTTTGTGTGAACCAAGTTACACCCAAAATGTGTCTACCACTGAAACCAGTCAAAATGACTACCAAACCTAGTTGGGTTTACTCTGGTATTAAACAGCAATGATTCTGATCTGACTCCAAAAAACAAAACAAAAACATTTTGTATGTCCTTACATCATGCAAATTTTATCTGAGATATATCAGTACAAAACTTAAAAATCAAGTAGTAGTGGTTAAATGTGCGGACTCTAATCTGGGCGAACCGGGTTTGATTCCCCACTCCTCCACTTGCACCTGCTGGATTACCTTGGGCAAGCCATAGCTCTGGTACAGCTATTCTTGAAAAAGAGCAGTTTTTGTCAGAGCTCTCTCAGCCCCACCTACCTCACAGGGTGTCTGTTGTGGGGAGGGGAAGGGAAAGGAGTTTGTAAGCCGCTCTGAGACTCCTTTGGGTAGTGAAGGGCGGGGTATAAATCCAATCTCTTCTCCTTCCTTCCTTCCTTCCTTCCTTCCTTCCTTCCTTCCTTCCTTCCTTCCTTCCTTCCTTCCCAGGAAAAAGGGTCATCTGTCACAGTGTCAATGCAATTCTGCAGATGTTTTGTCCTAATCCTAATGTAGATGCCTCCTAATAATATATGATGGAATGAAGGCTTGTGCTGGACCTTTAAAAAATGATGCATATTAGCTTCAGAAATTGACTGCTGGGTGATATACTGTCACATTTTCATAGAGATATCTCTGCTTAGGTTGCTGTTGGCTACAGCAGTAGAGCATATAGTGGGGGGGGGAATAAGGGAAGAAGCATGTCGGAGTGACGTTGCATCCTTCATCCTAGATTGATAAAACAATTTTGGTAAATGGATGGGATTCTAATTTGGCAGATTCCAAGGCATTGCAGTGGAGGGAAGAGATAAATGAAGGGCTACCTTTTCCAATAACCTGGAGAGAAGCATCAGATGGGGACAATCGCAGTGCCAATCACAGAGAACTGAGCTTAGTATTGGAAGCTTGAAATTGAAACCTATCTCTCATTCTCAAGGCTTTACCAGAGGATCCCTTCATTTCCTGATTCCCCTCCTTCCTTCCAAAACAAATGGATGGTATGCACGCTAACTATAGGGAAGTTCACACAGGGACAACAGAGCAGTCAAAATGGCTTCAAGCAGTTTTCTTGCCCTGGGAATATAATGTGGTGTCCAGAATGAACACAGCCAGTGTGGTGTAATTGTTAGGGTGTGAGGCTAGAAAATGAGAGAGCCAGGTTCAAATCCCTAGTTTGCCATAGAAGTTCACTGAGTGCCCAGTCCTGCTGTATACCACCTTGGTCATGGTGAGTCTTTCAAAAGCATCCCCCATGAGCCTTTGGGAAACATGCCACTTGGAGTTCAGGGTCCCTTTAAATGCTGTTTGCAGGAAGCAGGTGGGGGCAAGCTGCTTGGAGCTCAGGCATGCAGGGTGCTGGCCCCCAACATGATGACATCACTTCTGTGCGACATCATCACATTGGGGATGTCCCCCAAAGTCCCCCACTGGTGACAAGGCAGGACCTGGCAACTCTAGGCTGTTCAGGGTACCTACCACACCTATAATGATTAAATCCCACTATTCCAGTCAACTTTGCTATGGCCTAAACAGTCTTAAAACCAGGCCAAAATTATCCTTGCCCTCCTGAGGCAGCACTGAGCAGGCAAAAGAAGCTACTAAAAGACAAATCAAAGGGAACTGTCCTCCAAAATCTTGCTCAGCCCCCAATAACCAGCTAATCCCATGCGGCATCTAGGGAGGATGGGGAGACAACAGCACATGCCTACAAAGAGAACAGCTGCTGAGGAGAGACACTTTGACATTCTCCCCAAGCCATCTGCCTTTTGGCTGGGCAATGAGTGCCATAGCCAGTCCTTGTCTCGTGCTTCATTTGATTTTAGAAGAGACCAGGACAGAAATGATGGCCACGTCCCCAGTTCTAATGCATTTGAATGCATTTGTGAAGAAACAGTGGGGGAGGAGCAAATGATATACACAACCTTGAGGTCCTTGGGATAAAAAGGCAACAAATACTAGTGTGTAAGACTGTGACAAAGAAGTCCTGGGTTCAAATTTCCACTCAGCTGCAAAGATCAATGTGAATGCTTAGGCCACTTATGCTCCCACAGCGTAATTTACCACTGTGAGGCTGAAACAGGGGAAGGCAGAAGAGTTGTGGTCCTGGCCTCCACGGACAAAGGGCAGGATAAATGTATAATAGAGCAGCAGACCTTTTTAAAGGCATGATCCAGTTCCTCATTCACTCTAATGTACAGGGATATCATGCTCTCAGTTCTTCTGTGTCAGCTACCCTCTAGTATACTATGCATAAAGGGGGGGAAATGAATCTATACCTTAATATGCTTTGAATGGAAAACCTGAGAGGAGCAGATGTCTTCAGCCAGCGCTGAAGTGAATATCTGGTGGTGGTGGTGGGGGAATTAATCAAATTCTCCTGACTTGAATTGGTTTTCAAAAATGTGGGTGTATATTCTCCTAATTTTGATCCCCCCCCCCCCAACTATTCCCAGCTAGTCTTAGTTGTTTTATACGGGTGTGAGCGTGTAAGTATATCTGGCAGCATCGCTTCAAGATGTATTGTCAAGAGTTTGAGGGTTTATAAAGAAATTATCTTGCACATTTCAATCCTAAAAGCAGGAACTGACAGTTTTTTTGTTTTGTTTTTTTTAAAAAAACAATAACCATAAATTCTAATTTTAACTCTGAAATTTCTGAAATTTCTAACATTTTAAATGTTTTAAATGTTTGTATAATTTCCCTTGTATAATTTCAAAGCTTGCTTTGAGTGCCAAAAAGTAACTGGGAACTGTGAGAAAGGGAAAGATCCAAGATGTTTGTGCTGGACACATGGTTTTCTGCCAGTATAAATGGTTAATGTGTTACTGTATTCCAGTTCGGAGACCTTATATCATTTTGTATCTTGAGTCTTGTATCTCAAGGAGGGCCTTTGCCTGAAGAAAAGTAAGAGTCTAGCACTGGCATTGTAAAAAAAAAAAATCTGATTCAGATTGGGATCACTGGGCATTTTTTTAAAAAATGTACCATGTGGTTTAATGTAAGAACTACTCATACTCATTTATTAAAGTTAGACATGTTAGCATATCAATGGAACAAGGTTGAGTCCAGCGGCACCATTAAGACCATCAAGGTTTCATTCAAGGTATAAGCTTTCATGTGCATGCACACTTCTTCAGATACATGCACACAAAAGCTTATACCCAAAATTAAACTTTGGTGGTGGTCACATGCCCGAGATAAAGCACCCGGTGGGGGGGGGGGAAGCGAGGCTATTTCCTCCGGTGTAAGTTGACCTGCTGTTGTGTGATCACATGGATTTTTGTAGATGTGAGCACAGCCCACCACTGTGTGATCAGATGCAACCGTGGGTGAGTCGGGTCCCCCCCCCCCCCGTTTGTTCCCGATGTGCTTACACGAGGAATCGATGAAACACACCTCTCCCTATGGACTGGGGGGGGGTGTGCTGATGCGCATACTGCGAGGGGGCACGGAGTTGGGATTGCCTGATCAGACTATCCCGAGCCATGGGAGCACACTGGTGCGATCAGATGCAAGAAAGTCTGTCTGTGGCCCGTAGCAACCTGTTTGATACAGGATTTTCCAGGTGTTTTTTAACTCAGTGTGTGCAGCAGAGCAAAACGGGTTGCCGACAGCTGCAGGGCACTTCCCAGATGTTGGCGTCTCATCAGACTCCTTTAATTCGCCTACGTTGGAGCGAATTCAGTGTGTGATCGCAGCCTTTGCTGCTCTTAAAGGTGCCACTGGGCTTAAACTTTGTTTTGCTGCTTCAGACCAACACAGCTAGCCACTAGTATATCAATGGTAAACATATTTCCTCATGCTGTTTTATCAGTTGGGATGAAATCCTTGTAGATGCTCATGAATTGCAACCTTCACCCAGAGGGGGAGTCTCCTACCCAAAATTCAGTGATTGCAGTTAAGCCACTAGCTTGTACAGATCTACCTCTTTGTTCTTTCTAAGAACTGAACCATCTCTTTGAAAACAATTATCCAAGTAAAGAGTACTGATCCTCCTGTGGGTTCACCAGGTAATCACCAGGTGTGAATGTCACTGATGGATACTGATCAGAACAGATTACTGGAATTTGCTGATGGGGAGTGGCTGCACATTGGCATTTATACACACTCAGCTTTCAGGCTTGCAGGCTGTCTTTGACATCCTGATGTCTCTGCTGGACAGCCATAATTATTTTCTCTGCAACCCTGTTCAAATCAGTCTTCAAAAATGAATTGGTTTAAAAGTAGATTTAACTTTTTTTTGTTCTTCTCATTAATGAATTCTGAGTAAAGCAGGCCAACATGCTTGCAATTCAGCTGTTTGCAAAGGAACTCAACGTAGCCTTTACAGTTACCAAAAACAAAAACCATGGATTTCAGAGAACAAGAGAATGGGTTTAATGCGGCTACTGCAAGTCCAGTGAGACTGTTTGATGCTGTTCTGCTTGAAGATGGGCAGGGAGGCCAAAAACCCCTGAAAAGAGGCCAGCCACACTCCCATATTC
The DNA here is from genome assembly GCA_029233225.1 of Lepidodactylus listeri. Lineage (NCBI taxonomy): Eukaryota > Metazoa > Chordata > Lepidosauria > Squamata > Gekkonidae > Lepidodactylus > Lepidodactylus listeri. The sequence continues at coordinate 25,529,325 of JARCFY010000005.1, forward strand.
CTTGGCTGGAAGAAGAGGACACCAAATCCTCCAACCACTAGGTCACACCTCCCAGTTAGCCTTCTTTTTTAATTTTGTATTCCCCCCCCCCCCACATATAATAAAAAAATAAAATGTAGTGGTAAAAGCTGCTCACTGCAAATCTATGCATGCTTACTTGAGAACAAATCCCAAGAAAAACATGGTCTGTACAAGTAGAACGAGGATGCAATACTTCTTCCTGGGAGTAAGCTCACTGAATAAAAGGTTACTTGCATCTGAGCAGACCAATTTAGGGGGTGGTCTGGGAGGCCAAAAAGGCCCTGGAAAAGCACTCATTCCAGCCTCAGGGACTGTCATTCTAGTCTGGGGGCTGTTATTTCAGGCCTTGGGGACTGAGAGTGGAGTCCCGGGATGGTTTACTTAGAAATAAGTCCCATTTTATTCAATAAGGGTTATTCCTAGACAGGGGTCCTTTCGTAAAAAAAAGGTGCAGGAGCTCATTAGCATAGCTCATTAGCATATGCCACACACCCTGACATCACCGGAAGTGTCAGAAGGCCACACCCCACAGACAGAAGTGTGTCAGAAGGCAATACCCACTGCTCAGGCTCCACCCCAGAAATCTCCAAGGTATTTCCCAACTCAGAGCTGGCAAGCCTATCTGATGGCAAAAGAAGGAAGGAAGGAAGGAAGGAAGAGGGAGGGAGGGAGGGAGGGAGGAAGGAAAGGAACAGGAAGGAAAGGAACAGGAAGGAAGGTAGGTAGGTAGGTGAGGGGGGAGAAAGAAGAAAGAAAGAGAGAGAGAGAGAGAAAGAGAGAGAAAGAGAAAGAGAGAGGAAGGAAGGAAGGAAGGAAGGAGGTGTGGCTCCGCTGCCACCTGACTCTGCCACCCTGTGGCTGATGAGCTGGCTGGCATGAGAACTTACCAGAAGAAAGAGGAAGGCCCAGGTCACATTGCTGGTGTTGCACAGGAAGTGATGTCATCATACCAGGGATGTTGGGGTGCTGCTCTGGTATTCTGATAAAAACTCAATGGCAGAAGCCATTTTTACCATAGAGTTTTTGTCCAAATACCAGAACATCACAGTGATGTTGCAGAGTGATGGCATCACTTCCTGTTAGGGTTGCCAAGTCCAAGTTGGAAAATACCTGGGGACTTTGGGGGTGGAGCCAGGAGAGGGCGGGGTTTGGGGAGGGGAGGGGCCTAAGCATGGTACAATGCCATGGAGGCCACCCTTCAAATCAGCCATTTTCTCCAGGGGAACTGATCTCTGTTAGCTGGAGATCAGTTGTAAAAGCAGGGGATCCCCAGACCCCACCTGGAGGCTGGCAACCCTACTTCCTGTGCAACATCAGCAACGTGGCCTGGGCTTTCCTCTTTCTCCTGGTATGACCCCCCACCACCAGTTGCCAGGAGGGACCTGACAACTCTAGGCCTTGCTTTGTGTCCTCCCACTGTCTGCAGCTAGATGAGTGGTTACCTGGGAAAGGGTATTCTTGGTTGTGGCACCAAAACTTTGGAACTCCCTCTCCAGGGAGTCTGTCTCCCCCTATCATTGTGTTCTGCTAGTGGATGAAGATTATTGGCCCTCCTCCCTGATTTATGTGTGTTTGTGTATTTATGTTTTTAATGAATTGTTTTATATAGAGTTTATTTTAAACTCTGTTTTAACATCAAAATGTTTTGATGTTTGCTGCCTTTGGGATCAATTTGGGCAGAAATCACCAATAGGGACAACCGTAATGAGTGGGAACTCTTGCAGTTGAATAGCATCCCTGTCATGCATGTATTGCTTATGCTGTAATTTCCTTCCCATGCTTACCCCAGCCCTTCCCACCTCCTCTGAAATGAGAACAGAAGCATACAGGAAGCATTCAAGCTGCCAACTCCATCAATACTTGATTGTCAGAAATAATTCTGATAACATTAGGAGCCTTTCCAATATTTCCAAATGTGGCATGGTTCGTAGGGATGCTCGAACACCCACTGGTTCAGCTCAAGTCCTGTTCACTGATTGCTCACAGAGGCATGAGTTTTCGGCAGTTGGTTTGATAGTTCATTCATACAGTTGTGGGTGATTGACAGGTTGTTTCACTGCATTCCTTACTAAGCCTTCCTTACTAACCATGCAGTGCAGCTCAATTGGCTTTCCATGACAATTGCTATTCCTTACTAAGCCTTCCTTACTAACCATGCAGTGCAGCTCAATTGGCTTTCCATGCACATACATTCTTACATAGCTCGATTAAGGTTCTGCAAAAAACAACAACAACAACAACATCTTACTGTGTAATTTCTGCTGAGCATGCAATTGTTTGAATAGACAATCAGATCACTCACAAATCATATAAACCAGTCATCATCAAATGTTATGTTTCAGTAAAATGCTACCCTTTGGTGTTCATCTTAGTCAGGGGACTCCTCCCTTTTTGTGTCTGTGGGCATTGCTGGAATTCTGACAAAGGGTGGTAGGCACATGCAGGTGGTGGAGCCAATCACAAAGCGGCTGCTGCAGGATGTGGGGCCAACCCCGAGATGTCAGAGATTGAGGTTATATACATCTCTAATAGTAACTCTTCAGGCAGAAGTTCTTTTAATCTTGGAGCGATATGTATATAAAGTAAACGTTTCCCTTGCTTGAAAACCAGCTGAATCTGACTCTAGGGGGTGGTGCTCATCTCCTCTTGCAAGCCAAAGAGCCAGCGCTGTCTGAAAACTTCTCCGTGGTCATGTGGCCGGCATGACTAAACGCCGAGGTGCATGGAACACTGTTACCTTTTCAGTGAAAGTACTTGCAGTTTCTTGCTTTCAAACTGCTAGGTTAGCAGGAGCTGAGGCCAGAGACAGGAGCTCACTCAGTCACGCAGCACTCGGGTCTCGAACTGCCAAGCTACCTTCCGATCTGCAGCTCAGCGTCTTAACCTCTGAGCCACTGCAGCCCCCTGATATGTATGTAGAATAAACTTAATTTAATTTTTTAAAAGATATCTTTTAATCTGCACAACCAATCAGAAGCCCTGCTGGGGAAAAACCTCACCTAGCCCTGTCCACTTTCTAAAAGAACTTGGCAGGCACCAGGAAAGGTGTCAGTAGGCAGGGGTCGGTTGGGGCTGGAGCAAGGCGGAGCAAAACTCTGCCAGCTCAGGGCTGGCCAGTAGGGCAGCCTCGGGCTGAATCAGATTCTCTAATCTGATTCAGCTCGCCACTGAATTGCTTCCGAAATTCGGCGGCAATTTTAAAAGCCACTGGAGGGGAGGGGGTTTGAGGGAGAGGCTCCAAACTTGCAGGGTAGCTGCTGGGACCTCTCCTCGAAATGCCCACCAAGTTTCAGGAAGCTTGGACCAGGGGGTCCAATTCTACAGGCCCCCAAACAGGTTGCCCCCATTCCCTCCATTGTTCTCTATGGTAGGAAAACAGTTAACATTTTTTCCCTTCATAGAGAACAATGGAGGGGATGGGACAATCTGTTTGGGGGCCCATAGAATTGGACCCCGTGGTCCAATCTTCTTGAAACTTTGTGGGTATTTCAAGGAGAGGCCCCAGCAGCTACCCTGCAAGTTTGGAGCCTCTCCCTCAAACCCCCTTTCCTTCAGCCTTTCATATACCCTATGAGTTTTTGCCATTGATTTCAATGGCCCATAGGATATAATGGGGCTGAAACTGACATTCCCTTTCTGACACACTTCTGGTGATGTCAGGGGACGTGGCATATGCTAATGAGTTATGCTAATGAGTTATGCTAATGAGCTCCTGCACCTCTTTTTCTACGAAAGGACCCCTGTCAGTAGGTATCATGACAGGGACCCCTGGTCTAAGTAGTCCTTGATTGCCGCTGAGCAGTTTGACTCAGCAATGTCTTTGCCTATGTACACTTTTGGGGAAATATAGTGCAAACAAGTCTGACATGCATTCACAGTTGCTCGTACATACCAAACAGACCAAGCGATCCTCTCACATCTCATTGCCACTTCCAAACAAGTTAAGTTTAACAGTCAAATGAGTTCACAGTGAAATCTGCAGCAATCCCTAATTATTTGAGTTGGATCTTTATTAGGAAGTTTTCAGCTACACGTCCCTGATGATTAATAATGGGAGAGAAATTGCAGAGCTCTTTACCCTTTTAGCAGTTTCATTCAGTTGGATTTTATATGGTTTTAGTTTATTATATAACTTGAAAACCAGCAAGGTGCATTCGTGCTCAGAAGTAAAGAGCGATATAGATGTGGCTTTTCTTATAAAGCTCAAAGTGCTTTAATAGAAGCGTCAATACACTAAAAAATGCAGTCCCAAAAACTAGTAATAAGAAAGATGCTAAAATCAATGTACCATCTAAGAATCAGAAAGCATTTAAAGCTCTTTCTCTCAAACAATCATGGGCAATTTTCTTACGCTTACATAGGTTAGCATAACAACGGTGTAAGGTATCAGAAGGCTATAGGGAGAAAGTAGTACACTGAAGAGGGCTATTGTTATTTATTTTGTGTATTTAGATATTTATGCCCCGGATGGAGACCCAAAGTAGTTTACAGCATCATTCTCCCCTCCTCCATATTCCCCTTACAACAACAACCCTGGGAGGTTGGGTAGACAGAGGTCCATCAGTGGCTATTAGCCACAAGGTATAGATAGGATCCCTCAGTCTGGGGCAAGTGATGCTCTGTATTCTTGGTGCTTGGGGAGGGGGGCAACAGTGGGAGGGCTTTTAATGTTCTGGCTCCACTTATGGACCTTTTGATGGCATCTGGTATTTTTGGCTATTGTGTGACAGAATGCTGAACTGGATGGGCCATTGGCCTAATCCAACACTGGCTTCTCTTATGTCCAGCAGAGTGGGGACTCAGATCATTGTTCAACACTCTAACCACTGCACCATGCTGCCTCCTTCAGAGTCAACTCTGATCCTAGCACCATCAGAAATACCTTCGTGTTTTATCACATAAGCATAGCATCTACTTCCTTGTAGCTTCCTTTAAAAATTGGGTACCATGTAGGTGCGGGAAATGAGAATCAGTGTGGTGCAGTGGTTAGAGTTGACAGAGTACAACCAGGGAAACCTGGATTCAAAATTCTACTCTGTCATGGAGCTCACTCTGTTTCTATATGTGTGATCTACAGACACATGTATCTCTGACATGGTTCTGTGGGAACTGGACCCACTTTTCAGTCTGAATTCTGGTGCACAGGGTATAGTTTGAACATAAAGAAGGAACACTTCATTCTGTAGAGTCTCACTCCTAAGTGAAAGGAGCTTCTGTCTTAAGAAATTCCCCCAGTATGAGAAAGGGGCATTGTGGTAACTATGGGGTGAGAGACGGTGGGGGAAGCTCTGAGGCAACTGCCTTCTGGACTGAAAAATATTCAACCCCCCACTCTGGCCTCTCCGGTAGATTCTTTGTACTCCAACCTCCCACAATCAAATAACCGGGGGGGGGGGCACGAGTGTTAAAATAAAGATTGGTAATGTGTAAGTTACATGTTCCCTAAAAGAATCTTATTTGCAAACTTGCTATTACTACGGCTGTACTTATATGTGAGGTAATTTGAGATCACTGTTTCTTACATTTTTGACTTGACAGATAAGACACAGATGGAGAAGAACAACACAGGTTCATTTAACAGAAAATAAAGGATTTAATACAGTAAAAATGATGTGTAGATAACTTAAATATATAAACTGGATAACTTAAATATATAAAGCTGGCTCCACAGTAAAGTAAATAACCTCTGAGGGGAGATTTGATGCCTTTTTCACTGGACAGGTTCAAGGCTGCACTTATACTGCACAGAATGGATATATAGTCGCATTGTATTGTGTATGAATTGGAGGTAAAAAGATACACTGGATATAAATTAGACAAAGTGCTTTATTTTTTGTGCTAGACTGTTGTTTGTGTGTTTCAATGGTTATTGTTACACAACTGTGGACTCTTGGATAGTTTACTTTTATGTTACAGAGCACCTTACCACAGACTCTACATGCATCAAGTAGGAATAGGCCTTTAATAGGATGCTTTTTTCTACCACTAAAATAAGCTTTCTTCCCTAAGCTCATCCTAACCCCCAACAAAAAGCCTGGTTAAAGGATGCTACTTTCCAGAGCTTTGAAATCCCAAAAAGTTTAACAGAAGAACATAAGAGAAGCCAATGTTGGATCAGGTCAGTGGCCCATCCACTCCAACACTCTGTCATACAGTGGCCAAAAATACCAGGTGCCCTCAGGAGGTCCACCAATAGGGCCAGAACACTAGAAGCCCCCCTACACTCCCCCCCCCCCCCCAAGCACCAAGAATACAGAGCATCACTTGCCCCAGACTGAGAGTTCCTATCTATATCTTGTGGCTAATAGCCACTGATGGACCTCTGCTCCATATGTTTATTTAATTCCTTCTTGAAGCCGTTTATGCTTGCAGCCACCACCACCTCCTGTGGCAGTGAATTCCATGTGTTAATCACTCTTTGGGTGAAGAAGTACTTCCTTTTATCTGTTCTAACCCAACTGCTCAGCAATTTCATGGACTGCCCACAAGTTCTTGTATTGTGAGAAAGGGAGAAAAGTACTTCTTTCTCTACCTGCTCTATCCCATGCATAATCTTATAAACCTCGATCATGTCACCCCTCAGCCATCGTTTCTCCAAGCTAAAGAGCCCCAAGTGCTTCAACCTTTCTTCATAGGGAAAGAGTTCCAACTCTTTTATCATTCTAGTTGTCCTTTTCTGCAGTTTTTCCAATTCTATATCTTTTTTGAGGTATGGCGACCAGAACTGTACACAGTACTCCAAATGAGGTCGCACCATCAATTTATACAGGGGCATTATGATACTGGCTGATTTGTTTTCAGTTCCCTTCCTAATAACCCCCAGCATATTGTTGGCCTTTTTCATTGCAGTCGCACACTGTCTTGACATTTTCATTGAGTTATCTACTGTGACTCCAAGATCTTTCTCTCGGTCAGTCTCTGCCAGTTCGGACCCCATCAACGTGTATTTATAGTTAGGATTTTTGGCTCCAGGATGCATCACTTTGCACTTGGCCACATTGAACCCCATTTGCCATGTTGATGTCCACTCACCCATCCTCGACAGATCCCTTTGGAGTGCCTCACAATCGACCCTGGTTCTCACCGCCCTGAACAACTTCGTGTCATCTGCAAATTTAGCCACTTCACTGCTTACTCCCAACTCCAAATCATTAATAAACAAATTAAAAAGCATTGGACCCAGTACTGATCCCTGTGGTACCCCACTGCTTATCTCCCTCCATTGAGCAAACTGCCCATTTATACTCACTGTTTCCTTTTAATTAGCCAGTTTTTGATCCACAAAGGACTTGTCCTTTTATCCCATGATAATATTCTAAACTTTTCCTAAACAGAGGCTGGCTCACCCCTCCCATCCAGTGGAATTCCATGGGCTCTGATTGGCTGTCAATGGCTGTGGTCAGATAGGCAGTTCAGTCCATTGTTGCCCTGCCCCTAATTGAGCCAGGTTATTTTGTGACAGAGAATCCTGATCAGACTCACCCCTTTTAGCACTCTTCAAAGTGCTTTTACCCGTCCTTGACTGATCAGGCAGCAGAAAGCAGGGAGTCAGTCTTTTGGGCATTTTTTTAGGTTTGTCCTTTGAGCATGCCCACAAACACTGATGAGCCTGCTGGGATATGTAGTTCATGGGGCTGTTGGCCATTTTTTTAGGTTTGTCCTTGGAGAAAACTCACAAGTGCTGATGAGACTGGAATTCACTGCTGTCCTCCCTCTAATATTTTCAATTTACCCCTTTGCCAAAGGATAGAAAAAAGCTGTAGAATAGAGGCATCTTTCTTTGAGAGTTTTAAAAAGAAAACCAAGTTTTGAGCAGCCTGAGGGGAAGGAGGTTCATATATGCAGTTTATGCGCACATCACTACTTAGTTTAAAAAATGGTGGCTGGAAAACAAGAAACCAGTCAGACCTGCCTGGCGACTTGGGTGCACAACAGAGTGATCAGACAATAGGAAATCCATTTTGGAACCAGTTCAGACCAACAGGACCGAATTTTCTCGTATCAAAGAAACATGCAGCAAGTGGGGGGGATGGGTCTCAGACGACTGGGTCACAACAGATGTTGCTGTGTGATCATGCACCTTAAATCCATAAGGGAACAGCAACAGCAATGGATCAAACTGCACATCTGATCATAGCCAATGACTTGGATTTGCATGAAGCTTAAATCACAAGTTTTGGTTCAGAACCCTGGAGGAGTGGCAGTTTTAAGGATAATTGCTACAGGCATCCAAAAAGGATGTAAGGATGTCTGACACAGGCACAAGTATGGAAGCAATATGGGCTTACAGAAAGAGGGAAAACAGCAATAAAGTTTATTGAAGAGCGATAATATAAATATATGAGCTGAGAAATTAGCAAACTCAAAATAGTCAAAATAAGTGATACCACCCAACACTAAAAACCCCACTAAAAGAATCAGTCACTCCAAATATCCAAACTCTGTACAAGTTACTCTACTGAGGCAGGGAGGTGAGAGGTAGGGTTAACAGCAATGCTCCCTCTAAGCTGTGGAGTCCTGTGAGCAAAAATTCTACTTTGTGAGCTGCTGGCATTAAAAGTTGTGAGTGAGTGATTTGGCTACTACATAAATGAGTTTGCTCTGGCGCTATCCTTCCTGAGCCAAGACAAAAATCTGTAAGCCAGAGGCTAAAAAACTGTGAGCTAGCTCACACTAACTCAGCTTAAAGGGAACACTGCTTAACAGACCCCCTGGTGGAGGTAGGGGTCCCAGCTAACACACCCTACCCACAGCCACTGATCAGCTGGTTGGTGGAGGGGAATTTAACTGGGAGAAGGCCTAGGCCTCATTGCCAGCATTGCACAGAAAGTGCCATCATTGTGTAATCCAGGTGACACTCTGGTATTTGGGCAAAAACTCTATGGTAGTAGCCAGTTTTACTTTAGAGTTTTTGCCCAAATCTCATAGCATTGCCCAGACATCACTGGTGTGATGATGTCACTTCCTGTGCAACACCACCAATGAGGCCTAAACCTTTCTCTTTCTCCTTGTAAGCTCCTCTATCCCCAGATGGTTGCCAGGAGGGGACCTGGCAACCCTAGTGAGGTAACAAGACAAGTACTGTGTGACTTGATAGTAGAGCACTGGATTTGTGCTTAGAGGGCCCAAATTAAAAAGAGAGAGAGAGCTGACAGTAGGTGATGTGTGTAGTGTACGGAACAGTTCTGGAAATACTGTACTTACTGTACCTTTAATGGCTACTTTCCATTTCTCTGCTTTGCCCTGGCAGAGGCAATGATCTATCAGACAGTTTCATATGTGTGTGTGAGAGACAGATGGATTTGGTCTAAGCAAAGGTCCAAGTCTACCAGGGTAGCTCAAAATCCAAACGCGAAGATAAGCCAAATCAGTGGCATGTGTCAGCGGGCACTCTGCCAGTCTCAAAAGCATTACTCCTGGGAGGCAGAAGCTGAGTTTTCTATCTCCATTTATAAGGCCAGCAGCTGAGAGTTAGACTTACTATTTGCCTGCTCTGGTTGGGCAATCCCCTGCTGATCCATCTTGCCACCTGCCTTTCTATCTAGGCCAGAGGGAGCATGGGGCAGGATGTGTCGACATCATGTTGATGTGAAAACCTGGATGTGATGTCAGAGCATCAGCCAACACTCGAGAATATCCCCTAAAATGCCATACAGTTTGGGGGAAGTGCAGAGCATCAGCTGATATCACATCCCCGGTTCTTACCTGGACATTATGTCGGTGCATCACATGACATCATATCAGGCCCTTTACCCCACCATGAAAGTTCCTGGCAAACTTAAGCTGAGTTCATTGACATTTAAAAAAAAATATTTTTCCTGGCTGGGAAAGGAGGGAGAGGATAAGGTAAGGTAATCAAGTGGTTGAAGGGATGGAATGGATGGGTTTTTTATTTTTATTTTTTAAGGTAAGAGGAAACTATCCACGTGGCAATCGTATATGTGTCTGGCCAGAACAGTGGTGCTTTAGTGCTCAATGCTAATAAATTAGATCAATCTGTACAATCTGTAGATGGTGCTTGAGGGGCAGCAGTGGGAGGGCTTCTGGAGTTCTCACTTTGCTGGTGGACCTCCTGATGGTACCTGGGTTTTGGCCACTGTGTGACACAGACTGTTGGACTGGATGGGCCACTGGCCTGATCCAACATGGCTTCTCTAATGTTCTAATGTTCTTTTGGTGAGAAAATGATACGAGGGACAAACTTTTCTTGGCAACATTAAAGTGGCTTAATTCTCCAGTGCTCTCCTTTGTGAAGAGGAATGGGACCAAGAAAGAAGCTTCCTTTCTTCAAAAGCCAACCAACCTTCTTCTGAAGTGAGAAAAAAGATGAGTCACAAAGAGTGCTATTATTCCCATTAAAATGAATCCATATTTTAATAGTGAAATAAAAATGGAGCAGCAGCTATCCCTGAGCCTTCTCAGGAGCTGAGCTGTTTCATTATACATTACGGAAGACCTTAGTGGAAGCCCTCAATTTTTAATTTTTTTTTTTTAAAAGCAGATAGCATCTTTTTTGGCTGTGAAAAAGGGGGGGGGAACCCTCTTTTTGAATCAAGTTTTGCATCGCTTTCAGTTCAATGTTAAAGGGTAGGTTAAAATTTTGAAATGCAACTAAGTTTTCAAAAATGTCTTTACATGAAAGTATTATTTCCCCTCATCCATGACAAAGTTTAATTTGTTTCCCTTTTCCGCATTTACATTTCTAAAATCTCAGAAGGCATCATTTGTCTTTAGCACAGTGATAGATCTTGCAAGCCAAAAAGGGATCTCATTGTCTTCAAACCAATAATAATGCTACTCATGGCAGTGGAATTACTGATGCCTGTTACTGTTTTTTCCAGTTCTTTCCAGTCCTATAGTTTCATTAACAGAACATGGACAGGATATTGGTTGATGACACATCTCAGTAAACTAAGTGAGAAACCTTTATGGACACCCATTTCATCCTTCAGGCCTAGTTTTGGAACAGAGAAGTCACAACAAAGTACAGCGCTAGTGGCCTTTTGCTGCAATCAGTGATGATACTCTTCTGGAATGGGTACTGGAATCACCATGATCCCATCCTTTAAATCCGCTCTGGGTGACCAGGGTGGGCTATGGCTCAGTATTAGAGCATCTACCTGGCATGCTAGAGGTCCCAGGTTCAGTCCCTGGCATCTCCAGTTAAAATAGTCAGGTAGTTGGTGATGTAAAAGACCTCAGCCCAAGACCGTGGAAACCCACTGACAAACTGAGAAGACAATACTGAACTTTTGGGCCAATGGTCTGATTAAGGATAAAGCAGCAGCATCTGTTCATTCATCCATGGGTGTTCAAAAGGCAGTGAGTGTGTGTGTGTGTATGTGGGGGTCTTCTTCAGTTCCATGGCATTTGCTTTGTCAGTTCTTGCTGTCCATGGTTTTTAAACTGTTGCATGAAATTGCTGGGGAAAAGATCATTAGAATTTACGGTATTATGCAATGCAAAGCTTTGGGGAGAGGCCGTGGATCAGTGACAGACATGCAAAATGTCCGAGGTTCAATCCCTGCCATCAGGTATATGAAAGACAACACTATAGCAGTAGACCAATGGTTAGTATAAAGGATCTCTATGTGTTCAAGGAGGTTTTGTCCTTGAATTTGCAATTTGAATCTCTGTTTAACCTGGTGTAAGGGATGTCCTGAGCTGGTATCTAAAGCTGGATGACAGGCAATAAACTGAAGCTTAATCCAAAGCACTGAGATACTGTGTTGGTCAGTGGTGATGCTGATTGTGGAGTTGTGATTCATCCTATATTGGGTGGGATGTTCTACCCTTTAAGGAGCATTATGCAGTAAAGGGGAATTTGCATAGTTATTACTTTTTATCTGTGGGACCCAGAACCTCTTATAAATGTCAACTGGTTCTCCCTTTGTAGTCCTTCCTCAAAAAGCAAGGTCTTTCTTTGGTGCTCATCTCCAGTCTCTAAGACACTGTTTGACTTCAGCACTGAACTGGGCAACTGGGCAGTGTTCATCACTGAAGGGCTTTATTTATTTACTAGGAATAAGGCCCATTGTGGGAATAAATACAATGGGCTCTAGAAAGAGGCTCTTGGAGAGTGTCAAGGCCTTGGGCACTCAGTGTCAATTTGCTGTGGCAACCTCAGCAGGGTATAATGACACAGAGTCCACCATTTTCTCCAGGGGAACTGATCTCTGCTACCTGAAGAGCAGTTGTAATTCTGAGTGATCTCCTGCCCTCACCTGGAGATTGGCAGCAGTGGTTCCCCAAGAGGGAATAGCTGGTTTGGAGGGCAGAGTCTATGGCACTGTACCTGTCTGAGGCCCCACTTCTCCTCAAACCTCACCCTCTCCAGGCTCCATCCCTCAAATCTCCAGAAATTCCTCACCTGGAGTTGGCAAACCCATCTCCTTCCCAGCCAAGCATCAACCTACCTTAATTTCCCCCTCATTCTTCAGCTTTCCATTTCCGTCCCACCTGCAGCCTCTACCATGCTTTGAAGCCCTGACACTGCCTTTTTAGGGGGTCAATGAGATCCCTGTGGTTAAATCTCCCTATTTGGAGATAGAATCCCCAATCTTTAGGGGATCCCTGGAAAGTTGGCAACCCAAGGGTCTGGCCTTTCCTTGCTTCCCTGGGCTACTCCCTCCCTTTGGTACTGGCAGAGTGGGGGAGACTATGGAGTCAGGGCACAACAAAGATTATTGGTCCAAATAGAATAATTTATTTTAGTATTTACACAGTTATGGAGCACACAGACACACTAAATGAATAAGGGACAACTAAATAAAACAGGGGTTAAACACAATCCTCCCTGGATGGGCTGGAGTCTATATTGATGGTGCCCCACCCCTTGGGAGGGTCCCTCTCTAGGGTTGCCAAGTCTGGGTGGAAAAATACCTGGAGACTTTGAGGGTGGAGCCAGGAACGGGTGGGGTCTGGGGAGGGGATGGGCCTCAGCATGGTACAATGCCATAGAGTCCACCCTCCAAAACAGCCACTTTCTCCAGGGGAGGTGATCTCTGTCAGCTGGAGATCAGTTGTAAAAGCGGGAGATCCCCAGGCCCCACCTGGAGACTGGCAACCCTAGTCTTTTCCCACACTTTTTGGCCTTGGGGCAGCTGGGAACTACCAGTAGGCCAGCAGATGAGAAAGCCCCATTCAACCCAGTGAGTGATACTCCTGCAGGTCTCTCTCTGGAACTACAACTCAATTGAACCTTATGGGAGAATATTTTAAACAAATCACAGACAGCAGCCATCTTATAAACACAGGTAACTGCCATTTTGTTTCACCTACTAACAGCCACTGAGGTAACAGTTGAACCTTTTGGGGGAACATTTCAAACAAACCACAGGCAGCAGCCATCTTATAAACACAGGTAACTGCCGTTTCATTTCACCTACCAATAGCCTCCAAGGTAAGTTAATCCCCCACACACACAGGAAGGAAGCAAGAGAAGTGTCTTTGTCAAGAGAGAAAGCTGTCTTGCAGAAATTCTGACGGCACAGAGGCTGAAGGAGTGGGCAGGGAAGAGGAGCAGATCCAGCCAATGGCATGTGAGTATTCACAACCAGTGGATAGGGACAGCTTCTGATTGACAGGCCAGGGGACCAAAGGCTGTGGTGGCATGTGGAATGTTCAGGAGCATGCCACCACCAACAGAGAATTTTGTATAAGGGAGATGTCTTGTGTCTGCTTTTACACAATGAATGAAAACAGTTTTTCCCCAGCATCATGGCTGGAACTGGGCATTGCAATGCACAGGTCCATTTTACCCTCTCTTTGCTGCATTAGGAAGGAAACATCACTAAAATGACATGCTCACCAAGGAACCATCAAAAATATGTCACTCAGGGCCATGGCCAAGTCATAAGACTTTAAATACGGAAGCTATGAACCAATCAGTTTGTTAGGGGGGAAAATCATTGCTTTGGGGGCTGGGTATGTATGGGATACTGGAAGGGGGGGACTTACCCAAATGTCATCCAATATGTCACCATAACATGGGATACTCTCGGATTTCCTCAAGACTCAGTGATAAAAACTATAGAGTTTGAGGGGGGGAGGAATCCTAAAGCATCCTGTGGCACCGTGATGTCACTTGCAGTCACGTAATGAGAAGTGTTGTTGTGGGATGCTGTTTCAGACCCCTTATTTTCCTCTGCTCCCCTATTGAGTACTGGCAGGGACAACCTAGTCTCCCTAGGCCTGGCTCAAACTTTGTTATAATTCCATGAATTTAATGGCTTTTTTCCTTGTTAAAGAAACCAACACCTCTCCATAGATTTTGGTTTTGTTGTGCTTCCGTTGTTCTCTTACATTCATATAGTTGATCTTTTTTCCCCTGCTGATCTTTTAAAATTCTTGTAGATTTTAAATGTTATGCTTCCTTGGTTTTTTGCACTCTTTGATTGTTTTAACCTGTGATTTTACTGTAAATTCATTTGGAATCCTCCCTGGGGCATTCTTGTGGGAGAAACAGCAGGAAAGTGTTTATTTAAGGAATAATAACATAAATCTTCAGTGAATCTTGAAATGGCCACAAATACGATCAAAACCCATCACTGTTTATCTGCCCTCTTCTTCCATCTCCCCTCTTGCCTGCCTGCATCTCTTCCATTAAAGTAGATAGGTGGCCAAGAGGATGTGGGAGAGCAAAGTAGGTGGCCAAGAGGATGTGGGAGAGCAAAAAGCAAGGGGGCAGCATCTATGGCCTTGCTTTGTGCTTCATTATGCCAGCAATAACATCTGCATGAGGACTGGACATTCACAGCCCATGGGAAAGAACCCTTCCTCTCCCGACGTCTATGACCTCATAGCATTTGAAAATGTTTAACCAAAGCGGGGACTGTAACCAGTAAAGTTAAAGCAAGCTCAACATTGCTTGCAATTTGCTGAACGGCAATATGTTTAAACATATCTGATAGCCTCCATGTAGCAATTTATGCTACAGCGTAGAAAGCGCTTTGGTATCCAATTTAAAAACATGAATGTTCTCGTATTTACCCTAGAGCTTAGAGACAATTTACAGAAGTAGGCCAGTATGAAGTATTGCCACAGTAAACTGTTGTTTTACTTCCCATTTGATAGTGAAAATAAATAAATAAATAAACAGGGGCACTCCGCAAGTCCTGCTGGGCCTTAAAATATGTTTACAATAAAAAATAAATGAAATTCACTGGGTTTATTTAATTTCGGCACTATCCGGCATTATACAAAGACTCCCTTAAATCTTTCATAGTGTCAGATGTGATTATTTTGGGGAGAAAAAAGATAACAAATGTGTGCCTCCTGATGTACACTTTAAGCTCTTTAAGCATCCATGTGGATGATCCGGGTTAACACACTGTAAAGGTGTTCGAAACGCAATCCCCAAGTCCCCCCTCTCCATTTTGTTCTGCTGTCAGCATGGGTTAAAATGACCAACATTTTGAGCAATGCACATCTGTTGTTTCCTCCATTGCAACTCCAGTCTTGGTTCTCTCACCAGCTTTTCTGGTAGCATCTCAAACTGGTGGACGACATAGGGCTGCCAGTTGCCTATCTGTATGGGGCAACCTCCCACCCCTGCCCACTTAAGGCTGCCAACTCTGGGTTGGGAAATGCCTGGGAAGGGTCGGGGTTGAGGAAGGGAGGGACCTTCATGGGGTAGAACAACAAAGCATCCACCCTCTGAAGCTCCCATTTTCTCCAGGAGCACTGACCTCTGTAGTCTGGAGATCAGTTGTCATTCCAGGAGATCTACAGGCCCCATCTGGAGGTTTACAATTCTGGAATTGAATAGTGGGAGAAAATGGGTTATTGCCTGGAAGTAATGCTGTTGCATCAGTGTTACTGCATCAGTGACATTTTGCCTCCTCATGCTCCCTTATTTACTAATGTAGCCTCTTCTCTGGCTAGCATAGGACCACTTCAGACATGGGGGGTGTGGGGGGGGATTTTTTTGAATGATCATCAAGAAAATCTCTCTCCCATACAAAACTAGGGTTGGTGAAATAACATGGTAGCTGAATGAGGTCAGCACTCTTTGAGAACATACAAACTAGTTGGGCTGAAACAACCTCCCCGCCATACAATCTGAACTGGTACTTAATAGGATTTCAGCATTCGACCACCCAGTCCCCATCTGATTCTGCTGTATGCGAAGCTCCAGGCTATCTCTGGGTTTCAGTCCCTTGTATTAGTTGGGCAGCTTGTTATTTAGAGCCCTGTATAGTCAACTATAACCCCATGAAATCAATAAAGCACATATATCAACAGAAATACATTACATTACTTAGTGAGTGTCCTTACTTTTAGACAGATACTGTAAATTCTCTATCAACTGATGTTCACCCTTCTTTCATTACCTTGCATGCGTATCACGTCTCTATAGCCTTTTAGCTCATAAAATTTTATTTATTGCTCTTAAAACTTGTAGATTTTAAGGCAGACCTCAAGCATACTTCTTTATCATCAGGTGCTTTGCTTTCAAAGTGATTAATTCCCATTGCTAGAATAGTTTTGCCATATATCAGTGTTATTAGAGAACTTGTGTATCATGGGCCACAGATAACCTATTAGATTCTATATATAAATATTATCTATCCATCCACCCGTGGTGGACATTTTCCTTCTTTCAGTTGTTCATGGAAAATGATGCAGCCTAAATCAAAGATGTTCTGGAAAACAACATAAGTAAATGAATTAAACATGCCTGACAAAATAACTAACAACATAAGTAATCTAAATTTGCCTCACAAAATCACTATCCAGTGGCTCTGGTTCCAGAGGTGACTGCAATATTAGGGCGTGAATATATTTCACAAGAGGCAACCAGCACTACAAATCCCAGGAACCTTGGAAGGAAAATCACAGGTATATCTTGCCTAATGAATAAGAGGCTGTCAAGTTCCACAATAAGCAGTCCATCCCCCAGGTTCCTTTGCAAGGGTATGTTTCTTTGGAAGGAGTAGTGACAGAGAGGTGTGGGGTGATATCCTCTGTATTAACTTTTTCCATACAGAAAGAGGGTTCTCCTCCCCCACCTCCGATTCATTCAGAAAGCCACAAACAACCAAATTTCCTGAAGTGAACTGCGAGGAGCACATTCCATCACTGGTTTCTGTATCCTATGCTTGGATAGGTTGACAATGGTGTGTCTCCTTCCACAGATGTATCTGGGGTATGACAGAAAATAGTTTAAAGCCATATAATTTTACACACTGAGAGCCAGCATGGTGTAGTGGTTAAGAGTGGTGGACTCTAATCTGGAGAACCAAGTCTGATACTCCAGTCCGCCATATAAAGCCTACTGGGTGACTTTAGGCCAGTTACTGTTCTCTCATAACTCTCCTTGCTACCTCACAGGGTGACTGTTGTGGGGAAAGGAAGGGAGCTGTTTTGAGACTCCTTGGGGTAGAGAAAAGCGGGATATAAAAACCGACTCTTCTTCAACTCTTTTACACTGAGGAACATAAATCCCAGTAGAGGTTAACACAAAGATCCAATCTGCACTAGTATTTTGCCCCATTCTGCCAACGATCTCACATCGTCTCACAAATTTCTGTCTGCATTTCGTGCCGCATCCACTCTCCTATTGTTTCACCTCAGCCTCAGCTGTTTGCATCATTTTATTGCCATTTAGTGGTGACTCCGAGGTCACCACGGTGTCTCATGGCCTTATCTGGATTTGGTTTTAAGATACTACAATTGCTCCTCCCCACCCTCCAGTTGCTGTGAGCAAAAAGCAGACAACTGCCGCCAAATTCTCCTCCCCCATCTTTTCTAAGGAGATATGCAAATTGTCACAAAAGAAACAAGTTAGCTGAAAATCCAATCGTCTACGTTTAAAAGCAGCCAGCGAACATTTTTCTGTGATCATATGGGGGGGGGGGCACGGTTTGGAAACATGCCCACCCCTGAACCATTTGTTATTTCCTGGGGCAGTCCCCAGAACGCTTTGCCTGGCAACCACTGCGTGTTTGTGTTTTTTTACCCAGCTAGTTTGGTCTTTCCTGCTGCCCCCTCCCCCTCCCCCTCTGCCAGGTCACCCCCCTTTACATTCGGGGTGTGTGTGTCCTGGGTGCTGTTTCCTCCCCGCTGCTGGCACCCCTGGGAGGCCGTTCCCCCCCCTCTTTCATGCTGTCCCTAAACAACTTGTGACCTGATGCAGACAGAGGAGCTAAATGGGAAGCCAGCACCACAGCAGAACAGCTTTACATAGCAAATGCAGATTGAGCCAAAGCTGCCTTATACTGAGTCAGACCATTGATCAAGCAAGGTCAGTTCTGCATACTCAGGTCAGTATTGTCTACTGACTCTCCAGGGTCTCAAGTGGATCCCTCTCACATGTACTACATAATCCTTTTAATTTAACTGGAGATGCCAAACACTGAACATGACAATGCATCATGAAATGCAGATGCTCTGTAACTGAGCCGAAGTCTTTCCCTCTGCAAAGATGTAACATCTAGTAGACTCATAAGGAAATCCCTTCTGTACATTTTAACATTGCTTACACATAGAGTCATTATATTTTTTTCTAGAAGTGTTTTTAGTCCTTTGCAGCCCAACCAAAATTATTTATTGTGGTACCTTTTATTGTGTCATAAATGTTTGTGGACTTGAGTTCACATTAGTTTATGCCCCTGTAAGAATTGAAGACGTTCCTGTACTCCATTTTGTTTTTATCTTCGTTGAGGAAGTCCAATAACAACCTGAACAATTATTCAAAAATCTGCTGCCTATCGAAGAATCAAAATGTCCCCAGCACTTTAAACTACAACCTACTGAGTGTTTGTTTTAAAAGAGTATTTTAAATCAGAATCAGTATTTTGCTTTAAAGTTGCCAATAAATAAGCTTATCTTTCTGGTCAGCCATGAAGCTAACATTTGACTTACCTGTTTTTTTGCCCTGCTGTATATTTGATTGCTTTGAACCAGGTAAAAACAAAGGATGCTGACAATGCTGCCTTGTAATCTATTCTGTTGACAGAAAAATTGGTTTAATGGTACCACAGCCAGCTTAGAAGATCAGAGGAAGAGGTTGGCACTTGTTCTACTTCTTAATGAACTGCTTCTGTAAAACAAGAGTTATGGTAATTAGTCAGGGCAAGAGAGGCCAAAAAATGCAGATGATGATGACATTTTGTTTAAACGAGACAAGGGAAGTTGCAGTGCTCAGAAAATTGTGAGCCAGAGCCCTAGTGAGAAACAGGGACTATGGGAAAGAGTGCTGCCTAATTCTGCCATCCCAGTTAAATGGTCCAGAGTAGCCATACTTGGATTTGTTCTGCCTTTAGATAAGCTATTTTGCTGGACAGAAGTCACAGAGAGACTTGGATTCTCACGGGGAATAAATCTTTGGACAGACCTCATTAAGAATAGGGGCCCATGTTTTTAATAAAATGGAATGTTCATGTACAGGGTGTCTGTCCAGGGATTTTGGCAGCATCTGCTTTGCAGGATATGGGTGGCGGGGATTTATTTTGCTGTGATTCCATGGGCAGTAGAGCTCTGTTGTGCACACTGACACGGTGGGTTGGAACCCACCATGAAACAGTGGAAGGGAAGTTTTACTCAGAACGGTGGGGCCTGAAAATCTCCTGGGATTGCAACTGATCTCCAAATTACAGAGATCAGTTCCCTTGGAGAAAATGGCTGCTATGAAGGATGGACTCTGGTATTACACCCTGCTAAGGTTCCTTCCCTTCTGCAAACCTGCCCTTCCCAGACTCCACCCAAAAATATCCAGGAATTTCCCAATCCAGACTTGGCAACCCTGTATAAGACATTGTACAAGAGCTATTGTAAGATCAAGCACTGCCTTTTCATTTTAGAGCAGTGTTGCTATGCCACCAAATCAAAAAAAGCTATAAAGAGCAGTCATCACAGTTCAGTTTGGATGTGTGATATGACTGGATATAAGGGCATTACTAGGGGGAAAGTGCTTACCTTGTGCAATGTCCTATGCAACAAAAATGCAACATGGGACAGTCAATTGACATTCCAAGGGCTACTGCAATTACTTTATTGAGTTTCTGCTTGCACATGAGCTCCTGTGTGAGCAGAAACATTCTGTGGGATCTAACTCAGTTTGCTGAATTTAACAGAATTGGTCTGATCCACCCAAAACCCTTATATTCTTCAATAAATTGTAGTACTATACATAACAGTGCTATACACTGGTATTTTTCAGGTATATTTTGGCACCCCGAAAATATCTGGGATTTTTTGGGGAAAGCCAAGAAAAAAATCTGGAAAAAATCTCAGATATTTTCGGAAACTGAGAAGATAGGGGAACAGCTGAGAGGATGGGAGATTGCTCACTGTCTATCAGTTGTTTCCCCCCTTCTTCTGGAGTACATTTAAATCAGGCTGATTTAAAGGGACTGCAGAAAAGATCGGGAAACAGATGAGAGGTTGGGAGACTGCTTTCTGCCTATCCCCCCTTCTTCTACAGTCCCTTTAAACCAGATTGGTTTAAAGGGGCTGCAGAAAATATTAGGGAAATAGCTGAGAGGTGGGAGCTGCCACCCAGCTGTGTTTTGCAGCTTTGGAGCTCCTGGGTTTGATTGGTTTTATTTCTGGGTTGTTGTTTTCATCTCAAGTCTACTGGACCCGGAAAAAATCAAAATTTCCAAAAAATTCCAGATCTGAATAATTTGCCAGTATTAGGATCCGGGATTTTCCAAAAATTCCAAAATTTGGGGGGGGGGGGTCCAATAGACCCAAATAAAAAAGGGGGGAATGCACAACCCTATGCACATAATGCACACACACAATCTTTCATGCCATCCACTTCAGCTCATGTACTCTGGGAAAAGAAGCTTTTGGGGGGGGGGCCTGAGAGACTGTGTGCCTTATGATGTGGAGTTCTTCAGAGGCAAAAAGTTTTCCTTCCCCTTATAGGCAGGAAATAAGTTACTGATTTTAACTTCCTCTTACAATGTGCAGGTATATTCTGTGGACTGGAAAAGCTTCAGTCCCATAATTAGAAAAGTGAGATTTTTTGTTTAACATGTTTTACATAAATACTGCTGAACTATTTTCTCATATTAATATTTCTCACCAGAAAGAGAACTTGCTGTGATGAGCCAAATTTCACATCAAGCCGGAGGGAGTTGCCTATTCTTAATCAATAGGTGCTACATGCTTTCATATAGCCCCTGGATCCCCTGGAAGGATAAAGTAATGCACAGGCTGGATTTGTAAAGGTCACAACTTTATTAAAGTACTCCAGTGTGGCTGAACCAAACTTCTGGCCTGCTGCTGAAACACAAGGGTAGGAGACTGTCTCTACTAGGCTGTTAAAACAAACAACCCTAGCAGAGTTGGTACACATGGCAAAAAGTTCAATCCCAGTAGCACTTTAAAGACCAGCAGGATTTCCAGGATATAAACTTTCGAAAACTTATACCCTTGAATCCTTGTTGGTTTTTAAGGCGCTACTGGACTGGGATCTTTGTCTTCTAATGCAGAGCAACATGGCTACCCACCTGAAACTATCTTTATGGTGAAGAGTGGGATTGCAAGGGTACAGCCTCATGACTGTAACCATATTAAGGGTTCCTGGCACCTAGGGTTGCCACATGCCAGCTCTGGGTTGGGAAATACCTGAAGATTTTAGGAGTGGAGCCTGTGGGGGTGGGGTTTGGGGAGGGGAGGGACTTCAATGGGGTATAATGCCATAGAGTCCACCTCCCAAAGCGGGCAATTTTTTCCAGGTGAACCAATCTCTGTTGCCCGGAGATCCGTTGTAATAGCAGGAAATCTCCAGCCACCACCTGGAGGTTGGCAATGCTACTGGCACCTAGACATTGAGGCAATCTGCTTTTGGTTCACATGGAGAACACATTATGTTCCTTCAGAGAAGGCAGTGAAGAGCAGACAAAAAAATTTCTGCTTAGTGACTCATCTAGAGCTATAGGTGGAATACTTTCACATAAAGGCACAATTTTTCCCAACCAGTCCCAAAGCAACAAGTCGAAGCCCAGACGGGGGCGGGAAATCAAGAGACTGTGAAGCCTGCTCTGGTGAGTGACTGCTCAGTCATTAAATGTATTGAGAGCTAATTATCATTAGCCACTTCTGCCCTGCAAAGTAAGTAGCCGCACACCAGGGATTAGTTTGATTTGAATGCCCCGATACACCAGGAACATTGCTGCAGTGTAGCATTGCCTCTTCCTACACGGCTGTGGAAGATACCGTCTCTGACCAACAGTTGTGGGAAGGAATTTCCCTTGGTTAAATAGCCTGACAAAAGAATAGGAGAGGGGATTCAGTCAGTTCCAACAAAAACAAATATTAAAAACCATGCCAGTGACTTAAGTAGACAAATTATAATGTGAAATACTTGAAGATCCTTCAGGTAGCTCAGAGCTACTTTCTTGCATGTGGAGATCTATCTATCTATCTATCTATCTATCTATCTATCTATCATCTATCTATCTATCTATCTATCCACATATATATATATACTGCGGCAGGCCAGGGCCATTACTGATCCTTGGGGCATTTCTCTATTAACCTCTCTCCATGCCGAGAATTAGCCACTTGTTCTCACTGCTCCTTCCTCTACACTTTTAATACTTTTTAAATCCATGACAGAAATTTACTTTTCACCCAGTGGTTCTCGAGCTCCTGTTAATAATCTTTTGTTACGGCTTCTATCATAAGCCTTTTTAAAAAGTCTAAATAATTTTCTCCAGTTCCGCTTTATGCTCTGCATTGTTGCCTCTTGTCCAGAATGCCAACTAGTTAGGCACAACTTTTATTTCTATTTTTTTTATTGTCCAGGGCTGGCAAAGCCCTCCCTGCACTCACCCACATCTCTGGTGGCTGGCAGGGAGGATGTACTCATGTAAAGGTGGGAGGAGCCCACACCCACCCACC
Source organism: Lepidodactylus listeri (assembly GCA_029233225.1). Lineage (NCBI taxonomy): Eukaryota > Metazoa > Chordata > Lepidosauria > Squamata > Gekkonidae > Lepidodactylus > Lepidodactylus listeri. Next base: position 25,552,206 of record JARCFY010000005.1, read on the forward strand.
TTTATCTCTAGGACCAGGCCAGGCTAGCACAGTAACATTGGTAGGGCAGGAAAAACCCTTCCCCCACCCATATGGCCTGGCTGAACAGCATTGGAGGGCCATGGCAGCAGCAAAGTGGTGGAAACAGCTGGGAAAGGCAGGAAGGGTGAGCCCAGGTAGACTCGCCTGCCAGGAGCAGCCTGAGGTGGAAGTAGGAAGGAGGCTTCACCAGCTCACCCAGAGACAACTGGCCAAGGTGACACAGCCATCACAAGCTTAAGTTGGCCAGAGGCAGGAGCCACAGGAGGGGGATGGGCAGAGGCAGAGGCAGGGAATGGTGTCTTTGTGGCAGTGGCTTCAGCCAGCAAGAAGTTGCTTGGAAGCCTCACGTGCCAGGCAGGGCTGATAGGGGACAATGTATGGAGGAAGGCTCATTGGCTCAGAAACTGGGAATGAGCCAGGCACGCGCCCCCCCCCCCCCCCCAAATCAGACAGTATTGGCAGATAGGGTTGCCAGCCTCCAAGTGGGGCCTGGAGATCTTCCGCTTTTACAACTGATCTCCAGCTGACAGATCAGTTCCCCTGGAGAAAATGGCTGCTTTGAAGGGTGGACTCTGTGGCATTGTACCATGTTGAGGCCCCTCCCCTCCCCTTCCCAAACCACACCCTCTCTCAGACCCACCCCCAAAGTCTCCAGGTATTTTCCAATGAGGGGGGGATTTGGGGGAGGGGCCGGGAGGGGCCTCACTTGGAGTACCATCATCATGTGTGCATGCCCCCCCCTTTCCTCCAACCATTTAAAGGGAACCTTCCCTTGAAATGGTTGGGGGACAGTGGGGACTGCCTGTGCCTGCCCTGCAACCCTTTGCTGTCTTTGCTGCCGCTCGTGCCTGCTCTATGAGACATAAGATCATCGCTTGCAGGGCATGCCCAAACAGCTCCCACTTCAAAAGAGCAGGTGCTGCTTGCACCTGCCATGAGAGCCACAAAATTACCATTTGCAGGGCAAGCGCAAATGGCTCCTGCTTTTCTGAAACAGGCGCCACTTGCACTTGCCTTGCAAGTTGTGATCTTGCCCACTTGTAGGGCAGGCATGGGCAGCCCCTGCTTTAAAAGAGCGGGTGCCGCTCATGCCTGCCCTGCAAGCTCTGAGCCGCCGAACTTTTAGGTGTGTGGCCTCGCCTCTTCCAAACAGCGTCTCTTTAAACACGGTCAGAAGAGGTGGGGGTGCAGGCATGCACAGCCACCCCTTTTCCTCCCTCAGCAAGATTTAAAGGGCCAGCTGGAAGGTCCCTTAAATATTGTAGTAGGGAGTTGACGGCTGGTCAGTCTTGGGGGCAGGAAGAAGCCCCCCAAATCGGGAAAACCCTACTAGACCGGGGGATCTGGCAACCCTTTATTTAACCCAGACATGGCAACCCAATTGGCAGAGCCTGTGATGGGCAGTGGCCCTACCTCCAGTCAAGCAAAGGCACAACCCCAAGGCAGCCTAGGAGAACAACAGGCCCAGCTACAACTAAGCAATCAGAGGGAGGACCAAGGCCTGAGGAGAGAGGGCTAATGGAGGGCTAAGAAAGGAGAAGGCTGGAGGGTTTACTTACCATGGAATCCAACCCCCAGGAGATGGAGTCTGACAAAAATCATGTAGGTTTTAACCAAGCAAAGTGGGGGGGGGGGGTTTCCCTAAGAGCAATTTCCTTAATAATTTCTCCCAAGCAAATAGAAACCTCTCTCCTCAGTTTTTTATTTAAGATTGGTAGTGTGCTCAGCAACTCTTGTGGGTTTTCAAAAGTTATTATGTTAGGTAATGGAAAATATAAGAACACAAGGCAGCCCAGAAAATGGCTGGAGGACATGGGATGCTATTACACTGCTAAAACTAAGGAGGTCCCAGCTTGGTCTTTCTCTGAATTTGGAAGCCCTGCGTGAGCCACCTGGAGTTCATCAGAGGAACAATGGTGAATGTGTAAGAAATAATCATCTATAACTTTCTTACTTGTTTTTTTAGAGGCCAGGGATTTTCTTTAGCTGGATAAAATAACCTTATATTCCTGTTCTATCAAGATCTGTCTGTTTTTGTTGTTGTTGTTGAAATGAATATGAGATTGTGAATATCCTTTATTCCTCTTGCACAACTGATATTTAATGTTGTCAGCTCTGTTAGGAAATTCCTGGAGACTTGGGGGTGGAGCCTGGAGAGGTCAGGATTTGGAGAGGAGAGGGACAATAACCCCGTACAGTCCACTCTCCAAGACAGTAATTTCCCCCCAACAGAACTGACCTCTGTCATCTAGAGATCTCCAGGCTCCAACTGGAACCTGGTAGCTTTAATATTTATAGTGTTAGAAAAATTTTGCTTGGGAAAGAAGTTGTATGATAAAGGGCCTTTGTTTCTGTAGCATTTGTTTCTGTATTGTAACTTTCTGCTGAGCCCAGATAAAGATGCTTAGCATGGGGGAATGAGTACCCAATTAAAGACCCAAAGCAGCTTTCAACATTGTTATTTCTTCCTTTATTGTATCCTCACAACAACAATCCTGTGAAGTAGGTTAGTCCTAGAGACTCACTGGCCCAAGGACACAGTGAACAACCCTATGTCTCCCAGATCCTAGTCTGAAACTCTAACCAGTACCCTGTCTCTAACCAACTACCAGCTGGGCATAACAGAATATCTAAACATTTTATGGGCTGCTGACAAGGCTGTCTGGGATCAGAACAGGGCTCTCAGGTCCCCCGGGGGGCAGGGGGGCCTGCTCAAATGGCCCCCAACCTGCTGGCCCAGATCCAGCTGACAGGGAGAACCCTGCCCTCAAAGTGCCCATATTGGGCCAACATGACCAGCATGATGATGTCACCCAGAGGTGACATTATCAGGCTGGGCATGTCACTGGGGGGGCACTCTAGCATTTGACCTGAATACTCTATGGTATCATAGAGTTTTTAAGATGAAAGCTAGAGCATTCACTGGCGACATGCCTAGCATGAAGACGGCACTTCCGGGTGACATCACTGTGGTGTGCACGCACAAATGTCTTGGACCAGGAGCTACTCTCCCCGCCACAACAGGTAAGCGGGGGAGAGGAAAGTCACAGTTCAATAGAAACAGAACAAAAACCAAAGGAAAACTGCATAAAGAGTGCTAGTATGGAGTCTAGTAGTGAAAAAGAAATACTAACATGAACAATTATACACTTTTATATCAAGTAGTGAAAAGCTAAGCCATACAAAATTTGCTAGAATCCTTGTTTTGCCCATTGAATCCTTGTACCCTCTGTGATGTAGAATACTAGTTTATAATTTTGTAGATATATTGTGCCTGTTCCTTTCTCTCAGAGAAGTTTGAAAAAACAGTTGGAAACATTGACTGAAAACCTGGTTTGAATGAAGTTTTCTCCACGAAACAAAGACTTACTCCGGAAACCGGAGTAAGTTAACCTTACCTTATCTGTATTCACTTATTGTATAAATCTTCATTTTGTATGGCTTAGCTTTTCACTACTTGATATAAAATTGTATGATTGTTCTTGTTAGTATTTCTTTTTCACTATTAGACTCCATACTAGCACTCTTTATGCAGTTTTACAACAGGTAAGCGGCCTGGCAACTCTAGATCAGAGTGAGAAAAGACCAAAGCCTATCTGTCTCTGAACTCTTTTCCATAAACTTTAATTTAGGGATCAGTTCCTGTTCTGTTTCCTTTTAAATATAAATTTGACTATAAGTTGGTTTTTATGCTCTAGTTTTGTAGCTTGGCTGCTGGAGTCATTTGTCTCCTGATGGATAGATATTTATGAATAATATTCTTCCTATGTGTATTATACATGTAATTCTGATTTGCTGATGCATGAATAACATTGAAAAATGTATTTTTCAGGGGAAAAATCAGTGAAAAAGAAAGAAAATTGTTGGGTTTCTATTGATAATTTCTCCTGACCTGAGTGGCCCAGGCTGGCCCAGTCTCAAGAGCTAAGCAGGGTTTGCCCTGGTTAGTACTTGGGTAGGAGATCACCAAGGAACTCCAGGGTCTCTAATTGCTATGCAGAGGCAGGGAGGAGGGGTTGTGGCTCAATGGAAGAGCATCAGCTTGGTATGCAGAAGGCTCCCAGGTTCATTCATGGCATCTCCAGGTAAAAGGATCAGGCAGTGGGTGATGTGAAAGCCCTAGTCTAAGCAGACAATACTAACCAAGGATCTGATTCAGTGTAAGCAGGGCTGGGGGTGGGGTGGGGGAGGTGCCGGAACTGTCAAGAGGGAAATGAAGTTTTCAATCTGTATAGTAAAAACTTATGACCTTTTAAACAGTTTAAAAAAAAAAAAGAAGAATTGCCGAAGAGGTTCCAGAACTTTGTTCTGGTGTGTTTCCCCAGGAAAAAAAAAGCCCTGAGTATAAGGCAGCTTCATGTGTTCAGTGGCAAACCACCTCTGTTCATTCTGAAGTTGAAAATCCTACGGGGGTGCTGTAAGTTAGTTGCAGATTGATGGCACTTCCCACCACCATTGATTCCCTCTGGTGGAAGGAACCCTTCTGTTTAGAGTTGCCAGACCCCTCAGTGGAAGTGGGGTTTTCCTGCTGCCAGGCCCTGCCCCCTGCCGCTGATCAGCTGCCTGGCAAGGGGACTTGCCTGTAGAGAGAGGGAGGCCCAGGCTGTCACCAAGAAGCTAATGATGTCACTTCTGGCATGCACTGGAAGTGACATGAACATGTCAGGGACATCCACGTGACTCTCTGGTATTTGGGCAGACTCTATGGTAGAAGCTAATTACTGCAGAATTTTTGCCCAAATACCAGACCATTGCCCTGACATCGTGACATGATGACATCACTTCCAGTATATGCTTGACATGATGGGACCACATTGCTGGCAACATCATCTAGGCCTCCCTTCCACTTCTGGTAAGCCCCCCTCCCCACCGCCCATCACTCAGTAGTTATGAGGAGGGACCTGGCATCTCTACCTTTTAAAAATGATCTTGGCCTCCCCTGTCCATGCAGATGCCTACTATCCTACCAGCATCTAACAAGAAGTATATTAGGCTGCTCTGGACTGATGTTATTTGCTGCTGCCATCTTGTTTTTATTTAATTGGTTTTAAATTGTATATTTATTATTTTATCTTTGTTGTGAGCCGCTCTGAGCCCGTCATAGGATAGGGTGGGATATAAATGTAATAAATAAATAAATAAATAAATACAGGGGTGTTTTTTTTTATTGGAGGGGATTGTAACAGCCAGGGTGAGACATGCAAAACTGTGCCTCTTCTAAATGACCTCCTGCACATATCTTACCTGCCTCTCTTCCAAATGTATATAGGACCCTATCATCCTAAGTTCCTTTCATGTATATGTTTGAGATCCATACAAAGCTTTCATTAAAAAAAAAAATCATTAGCCCAAAGGGAAATATTAAAATCGTCAAACCTCCTCAGAGTCTCTGGAAAGTCCTTTGTAGTCAGCAAAAACAAATAAATAAAGCAGCCCTTATTTAATTTTCATATCGGCTTTTACAGGGATGAGAGAGTGTGGAAACACAGTGGAAACCATCTGTAAACCTCTTTCACACTGTTTGTGCCATGCTGAATGCTGTGAATGATGGGATACAATGCACAAGAGAACCAATTTAAAATTGAACGTTGACTTGAGATAGTATCTGTTGTCACACTTGTCTCGCAGACTGATTTAAGCAACACACACACACACACCCCACAACCAATCTGCTGCACGTGTGAAAACACCAGAAGTCTTCCTGACCGAAGTACTGAAGGGGCAATTTTCTAGGGGGAGAAAAAAAATCAGTGCATCCCACCTCCAGGGGAAATGTTTTCCAAGGGTGCTGGCAGAAGCGACAGTCCTGTCCTGCAAAATGAATTTGCATCTGTCTACTGTTCAGGTTTTCAGATTCCGTTCAAACACTTTCCCAGACGAACTATTCACTTGCTGTACTGTAGGTCTGAATTTCATAGCCAGGAAACCTTGCCGGGGCTTTGCAGACATATCCAGAAAAATACAGTGCAGCAATGAGGGTGAAAATGAACCTGGAAAGTCTGGTCCTGTTTCTTGTTTTCAGTGCTCGAATTCGGAAGATCCTGCCAAGTGGATAATATCTCCATCAGCAGAGCATGGTAACATTGTTCCCTCACAGTATGTACAGTGCACAAGTGCAACAGCACAACCTGGTGGTATCTGATTATCATGTATCAATCAGGAAAACCCCATCCTTTCCCTTCTTTTCCAGCTAGTTGCAGGAGGAGACAACAGCTTTTAATTAGCTCAAGTTGTAGGACTCAGGTTTACCTCCAGTTTGCCTGAGCGAACATGTATCCTGCAACTGCTTAGATAGGAAAATAGTCTCTCTCTCTCTCTCTCTCTCAAGATTGCTTGAAGAGCAAAGCAGAGTTTGAAAGGGCTGTTTTCTATCTTAAATGTTTCATGGATCTGTAAGCCTGTGGGTGTACCTGTAGCCAATTGCTTACTGTGTTTTGGGGACTGGATGTGTTTGGAACCCAGCTTTGTTCCAAATATTTTGCCGGAGGCAGCTAGGTAAAATGGAAAAGCTGCAGTAAGTTACAAAATACACTGTGGGGGGGAAATAGGTGTAAAGTGCACAGCAAAAAAAGAATATCTCAGCTTTCTCTCACTAGATTGTTTCTGCTATAGTGAAGAGTAGCCAAACCGTCACAGGTTTGAATAGGCCATGTATTCAGATAAGGCCAATTGTTTATTGAGTTTTGTCCGCCTCTTCAGGGCATTTGCTGTGTCTTGGACTCTGTTTTTGGAATGGAAAGAAATGGGGGTCAGAAGAGAGTTCCTTAAACAATTAATTACATTTTTTTTTCCTGTGTTGCTTGCAGTTGGAGAAGGCTTTTTGTTCCTCGGAATGCACCTGCAAGCAGTGTGGTAGCTCAATGAAATATTTGCCGGCTGTTTTAAACTGCATGTTATCTGCAAGGGCTGCTGGCATTACTGAGCTGAGAAAGCCTCAGCTAGTCCACAAGCAGTGCTGGAAGCTTTCAGTCCGGAGAGAGACAGGATATGTTTTTTTTTTCCTCTGGACATTCCACCTAGTGCTCACTCCATAGAGGATATGAGATCACGTCTGGTGTTTGATTATTACACGAATATGCGTTCAGTCAGCAGTCACTGGGTTATCTCATAAGCAATTATGTGGCTGAAGAGGGAATATGGAGTCTAAGTCTCTTAAGGAATGGTATTTTTGTCACTAGATAAGGAACTGTAATTTTTATCTACCAGCTATTTAACTGGATAACAAACCCCAAAGTCACTATTAATTTCACTTCAGTCAAAATACACATTGCAGTCCTAGCTAGGAACTGCCGACTGTTGACATGGCTAGGAATTGGGAAATTCTCCTGTGTATAAGCCCAAACTGCTTGCATTTTACCAAAACCTCCCAAATGATGCATGAGATAAAATTATATTGGTCCAACTGGGTTTTAATGAATTGCTGATCTTCATCATCAGACTATTGACAGCAGCTTTAAGGGTGGGTTGGAACTTAGGCAGAACATTGGGAACCAGCATTTGAGCAGCTCCACCTTGGCTCCAAATTTAGCCAGTGTTACGGTCAGCTTTCTTTATCCTAGAATGCACATGAACTGTGTCAAGAAGCGCCAGACCTCATCTCTTTCCCCCAAAGTGCTGCATGGATGACTAAGGGTTTGTCTGATGCTGCTTTGTGCCTCCACAACCCATCCTGCCACTCCAGCTAATCTTGGGCTGTTTTTGAAATGGTTCTTCATTGTTAGATGCCTCAGGATTCTCCCCAATCAGCCCTCCATGTTACCTAGCAAGCCAGACTATTCCTCTATCCCTGGCTATGACCTAACCAGTCACAAAACCAGGACTATGACACCACGCTTCTGAAAGAGCATGAACTCAGGGGCGGGGGGAACCCTTTCAGTAGGGTTGCTAGCATTGCTCCCTCTAAGCTGTGGAGTCTTGTGAGCAAAAATTCTACTTTGTGAACTACTGGCATTAAAGCTGTGAACAAATGATTTGGCTGTTGCATAAATTATTTTGCTCAGGAGCCATCCTTCCTGAGCTGAGACAAAAATGTGTGAGCTGGAGGCTAAAAAATGGTGAGTTAGCTCACACTAACTCAGCTTAGAGGGAACAGTGGTTGCTAGCCTCCAGGTGGTGGATGGAGATTTTCCGCTAGTATTACAACTAATCTCCAGGTCACAGAGATCAGTTCACCTGGAGAAAATGGTCGCTTTGGAAGGTGGGCTCTATGTCATTATACCACATTGAAATCTCCACCCTCCCCAAACCCTGCCCTCCTCAGGTTCCACTCCTAAAACCTCCAGATATTTCCCAACCCAGAGCTGGCAATCTTACCTTGCAGAAGCAGTTTGAAGGGGATCACAAAAAAATAGTGCTTAGTCCCCTAAGAGCAACAAGTATAGTTGCCAACTCTGGGTTGGGGAATTCCTAAATACTGGGGAGCAGAGTCTGGGGAGGGTGGGATTTGGGTAGGGGAAAGTCCTCAGAGTGGTATAATGTCATAGTGCCTACCCTCCAAACAGCCATTTTCTCCAGGGGAGCTGATCTGTGTAGTCTGGAGATCACTCGTATTTCTGAGAGGTCTCCAGATCCCATTTGGAGGTTAGCAACCTGAGCAACAAGCCAATCCCATATAGCCCTTGGAAAATAACTGAATGGGAAGGGTGGAGCCTGCTTATAAACATCTCTTTAAAACCCCTTCATTGGCTGGGCATGAGCCCAGTTCAGCCAGTGATATTGTGCTACATTTGAGTTAAAGGGGCTGGCTGAATGACATCCATGGCTCAAGCAGAGCCCTGCATGAAAGTTTTGCAAATACCTGTACACACAATTCCTAGCCCCTCCCCAAGCCTCCTGAAAGAGGAAGCCCCTTTGGGCTCTGACCTGCCATGAAGCTTGCTGGGTGACCTTGAGGCCATCAGTCTATCTCAGGCCAACCCAGCGTTGTTCTGAGAAGAAAATGGGAGTCTGGAGAAACAGTGTGAGCTGTCCTGAGAAGGGTGAAGTGAAAATATACTAGCTAAATATATCAACCTATCTATTTTCCATTGGGGATTGTTTTTCAAGATAAGCCTCACTGGGGCTTATCTTTCCTTTAGATTCCTCTTCCCATATTCTCCTCAGCCCTCCCCACAGCTGTCTGTTTAACATCACTTTGATCTGCAAAAATTAGCGGATGATCATTTTGAGCTCCACCCTATGTAATACTTCACCTCTTAAATCAACAACACTGAAGGAAAAAGAGTAGGCCAGGCAAGCTGTTTTCTCCAGGCGAGTTGGCAATACTGTTCTAGCTTTTACCTTAAAACACTGAGCTGCAGACGGGAAGGTCAGTAGTTCAGCAGTTCGAGACCCTAGTGAGCTCCCGTCTCTGGCCCCAGCGCCTGCCAACCTAGCAGTTCGAAAGCAAGAAATTGCAAGTAGATGAATAGGTACCGCTTCGGTGGGAAGGTAACAGTGTTCTCTGCACCTCGGCATCTAGTCATGCTGGTCATATGGCTATGGAAACATCTTTGGACAGCACTGGCTCTTCAACTTGGAAATGGAGGTAAGCACCACTACCCTAGAGTCAGATTCTACAGTTTTCAAGCAAGGGAAACCTTTACCTTTATGTGTTAAGTGCTGTCTTGCAGCTTCCAACTTGTGGCGACTCTATGAATTAATGTCCTCCAAAACATCCTATCATTAACAACCTTACTCAGGTCTTGCAAACAAAGGACCATGGCTTCCTTGACTGAATCAATCCATCTCATGTTGGGTGAGGTCTTCCTCTTTTCCTGCTGTCGTCAACTTTTCCTGACGTTATTGTCACCAGTACACTGATGAAACTCAGCTCCATCTGTTGATGAGCGGATGGCTGAACACCACCCTTGAGAGTCTGGCCAAGGATCTGGAGGCTGTGGATGGTTGATTAAAACAGAGCCAGCTGAAACTAAATCCATTGAAGATGGAGGTCCTGTGGCTGGGTCAGAAGGATGCCAGGTCAGGGTGCCAGCTCCTGGCTCTTGTTGGTGTGCCATTAACACCTGGATTGGCCATCAGGAGCCTGGGTGTGATCCTGGATCCCTTCCTTTCAGTGGAGGCCCAGGTCACAAATGTAGTTAAACTGATGTTTTGCCACCTATGCCAGATGTCCCCTTCCTGTCCCCTCCCAACTTAGTTACAGTGATCCATGAGCCAGTCACCTCTAGGTTGGGCTACTGTAACTTGCTCTGTGCAGGGCTACCCTAGAGACTGACCCAGAAATTACAACTGGTCCAGAATGCAGCTGTGCAGGTTCTAACAGGAATGCCCTTTAGAGCACATATTCATCCAGTGTTCTACCAGCTGCACTGGCTCCAGATTGTGGACTGGATCAGGTTCAAGGTTTTGGTACTGACCTTTAAAGCCCTAAATGGTCTGGGACCAGCATACCTTTGGGACCGCCTCTCCTGGTATTACCCCCCCCCCAAAAAAAAGAGCATTATCCTCTAGTTATCAAAATCTGCTGGTGATCCCCAGCCTGAAAAGCAGGTTTTGATAGCTAGAGGATAATGCTCTTTGGGGGTATACCAGGAGAGGCGGTCCTGAAGGTATGCTGGTGCCTTTATCTATTCAGAAGGAAAGGGGAGAGGAAGAGAAGGACAAGGAGGCCCTCGCTCTGGTTGAGGACTGTCCTCAACCAGAGCGAGGGTCTCCTTGTTCTTCCCTTCCTCTCCTTCTGAGTAGATAATGTATACATCATTCCCCCCTGAGATTGTATGCCATCTTTTAATTGTATTGCTGCTTTGTATTTATTATGATTTTTTTTTGCATTTTATTGCGATTGTACATTTGTCTTAGATTGTTCAATATTTTAATTGGTGTCACCTGCTCTGAGCCTGGTCACAGGAGAGAGTGGGCTATAAGTCTAATAAATGAAATGTAATGGGGAAGGATGTCATTGGAAAGCCACAAATTAATAGTGATGCTGGTGAACTTAAAATTAGGGAGTATAAAATACCAATTGCCCAGCTCAGTAACTGTAGTTTTAGAAGAGACACTGTACTTCAGGCCTGCCTTACTCAAACAGTTTCCTCTACAATTGCAGTCTCCTCAATCTCCTATATCTAGGATTGCCAGCCTCCTCACTGGAGGTGCGGGATCCCCTGCTGCCAAGCCCCACCCTTGCCACCGATCAACTGGGTGGTGGTGGGATTTACCAGGAACAGGCGGGAAGCCCAGACTACATTGCCAATGATGTGGCGATGTCCCAGTGATGCTCTGGTATTTGGGCAAAACCTCTATGGTAGAAGCCATTTTTGCTATAGAGTTTTTGCCCTAATACCAGATGGTTGCTGCAGCAGTGAAGTGGGTAGTCTATTAGAGTTGCCAGCTCTGGGTTGGGAAATACCTGGAGATTTTTGGGGTGGAACTTGGGAAAGGGCCTCAGCAGGATATAATGTCATAGAGTCCACCCTCTGAAGCTGCCATTTTCTCTAGGGGGAACTGATCTCTTTCAACTGGAGATGTTGTAATACCGGGAGCAGTCCAGGCCCCACCTGGAGGCTGGCAACCCCACATAGAAAGTCAATTCATTCCCTATGTACCATTCTTAATTTTTGAGGGGCAGGAGTTGTATAATGTGGGCCGTCTCCTGAAACAAGCTTTTGATCTGCAGTGGCCCTTGATGCTTGTTCTGCGTATGGTAAAGTCAAGCCAATCAAAAAAAAGCTTTGGTGTAACACTCATCCCTCCCCCTTGTCTTTTAACTGCACCAGCCTGTAGTTTTTCTAGCCCTTTTCATCATCATGCACATCATGTTCTCATCATGGGAGAACGTGTCTATGGCTGCTGCGAAGAGAGGACTGGGGAAAGTAGCTGGTTTACCTGTTAATAAAATAGCAATCTACAATTACTGTTTCTGTGGTAAAGTCCCAAGTCAAATCAACACTACCTCAGTAATATGACTAAAAGGGGGCCTTTTTGAATTACAGTCTTTTCTCTAAACATTTGTTTTGAGAAGAGACTTCATTTTGTTTTATATTTTAATGGTTTGACAGTGTTGTTGAAGCCATAGAGGGAGGGGTTGTTTTCCCTCACTTGACAGGGATGCGTGTCAGCAACAGAATGATCATAGCTGTAAAAATTGTGAAATGTTACCCTCTTCCACCTGCCAAATGCTATCCACATTTTCCCCAAACTGCAGGCTTATAATTGCAAATATATTTCATTGTAACACATGGACATCAGAGAAGCCAAACCTGAACATACGAATGACGTTGTGTTCAAAAAAGACCAGATTTTCACAAGTGAACATTTCAGAATGAAATTAGAATATATAGTACCTTTCAGCTCTTGAATAAAAATGTAAATTTTCTGGACATTTTTAAACCATGCAATTTTTTTGGATAAAATTGGAGTGTGTATACAATACATTTTAAAATCAAACCTAAGCTTATTTTACAATTTAAGAATATGAAATAAGTTATGCATAATTTAGAACATAAAACTGTTGTTTGGTATAGTTAGGAAAAATAGACGTGTCACAATGCAGTCCTAAGCAGAGTTATGCTTTGCTCAACCTATTGACATAAGTGGGTTCAGAAGGGTGTAACTCTGCTTAGGATGGCAATATAAATACTTTTGATGTAAACAGATCCAGAGCTCAGATAGTACTGCAAACTCCTTAAGATATCTAAATGGATCTATTTTCCCCAGTTGGGAAAGTAGAAGGGGGAAATAATTAGAAGTTGGAAGCAAAAAACAAAAACAAAACATTAGCATTGTAGTAAATAAAAGGGAAGGTGCTATTATTTGGGTTTGGAAACCATGGATTGGAGCCACAAGTTTATTTTTCACTCATGGAAGCCACTTCCACATGGGCTAATGGATATTTCCCATCTTCCTCTTCCTAGTGTACTTCACTGAACTCTGCCAAATGCTGCTTCCATGGGACAGAGAACCATTTATTTATTTATTTATTTATTATTAGAAGAGTTGGAGGAGATTAGATTTATACCCTGTCCTTCACTACCCAAGGGAGTCTCAGAGTGGCTTACAAACTTTTTTCCCTTCCTCTCCCCACAACAGACACCCTGTGAGGTAGGTGGGGCTGAGAGAGCTCTGACAGAAACTGCTCTTTTTCAAGAACAACTGTGCCAGAACTATGGCTTGCCCAAGGTCATCCAGCAGGTGCAAGTGGAGGAGTGGGGAATCAAACCCGGCTCTCCCAGATTAGAGTCCACACACTTAACCACTACACCAAACTGGCTCCTATTTATTTATTATTTATTTATTATGGGCTCAGGGAGGCTTATAAGAATTAAATAAAACAGTTTAAACAATTACACCATAATTCCAATTAAGACCTATAGAACCCTGATAACATAATTCACAAGATGGCAAACAGGCAGTTTAACGAATTTCCCAGTTATACCCTGTATGTGTGCCCTACATGGACCAGAGTATTGGACAGTGGGCGTAGCCATCACCAGTGGCACAAGTTAACATAGTGCAAATGAGAAGAAGTGGGGTGGAGCAGGGAAGGCTGATGTAACTGGACACCCGCCACCTCAACAAAAAGCCTGGTGGAACAACACCGTTAATTTATTTATTGTTTCTTCAAATTTGTACCCCATCCTCCCCACCCAAGCAGGCTCAGGCCGGCTTACAGCAATAAAGCAGAACAACATTCAAATACCATAAAACTTCTAAAACAATTCATTAAAATCATATTCTATCAATATAAAGTGCTAACAGTGGTGTTCTCCTGTCATAATAAGTCCCGCAGAGCCCTGATCTCACTTGGGAGAGTGTTCTACCAGGCCAGAGCCAAAAAGGCTCTAGCCCTGTTTGAGGCAAAGTGGATGTCTTTTGGCCCGGGGAGATCACCAGAAGATGTTGTTCTGCTGAGCATAAAGCTCTTCGAGGGACACATTGGGAGAGACGTTCCTGCAGACAGTCCTTGGGGAACTGGGTGGGAGTGAAGTACAACAGCAGGGGGAAATCAACAGGAACTGCCACCTTGCCAAGTAGTGGACAATTTGGATCTAACCAGTATGTAGAATTCATATGATTATACAGCAGTTAAAGAACGTTTTTTAAAAAAGAAAAAGAAGTCCAGAAAACAAGCATCCCTATTAAGGACATGTGGGAACAACAGGGTATAGCCCAGTCTTGTTAGATCTTGAAAGTAAAGCAAGATCAGTACTTGCGAGGGATCAGTACTTCCAAGGATGACTCTACAGAGGAAGGCAATGGCAAATCACTCCTTCTCCTCACTTGCCACTAGCTGGGGTTGCCATACATTGGCTGCGACTTGATGGCACTTGACACACACACCCATTAAGGCCATGCACAGATGTTCATTCAGGTTTGGACTGGTGTCACTTAGTTCATCAGCATTTTTGTTTAGATTCTTTAATGTCATAATGAAATGTGTTTGGGTTTCCCAGTGTGCAGCTTAGAAAAATAGTTCATGGATCATTCTGGAAGACAAACTATTTCATAAAAGACCTCCCCCCTCATTTCCAATTCTTCCACTTTAGCCCTAACAAATAAACAACAACAATAAAACATGACTTTTTTTCTGGATTTTTCACTCCTTCATCCCCACACTTTTTCATCTTTGTGATGGAGGGAGGGAGGGAGGGAGGAAGGAAGGAAGGAAGGAGAGTAAGAGTGACAATTGTTTCAGTCTGCAAGATGTCAAATTGACCAGATACATATCTGTGTGAGTTTTTTTTTTAAAAAAATCCTGTGTTAATTAATTATTCTCTACCATTCCTGTTAGCACCTAAGAGCTTTGCTTTCTGTTTTTAGAATATCGGCAGAGACAACATTAATTATAAACTTGACAATGGTGACGTCTGTCAGGGTTAAGCCACTGAGTCAACATACAATTTCAGCTGTTAAATTTCCTCCAGAATCTGGAGGAGGATGGACAACTTTATTGCAAATACACTAAATCCTATACGCAGCACCTCCTCCTGATTCTTGACACCATTTGGTATTGTAGCATTTTGCAATACGAATTATGCAGCGACAATATGACATACCAACTGCCGGCATCTGTCAGGTTGGGCAGGCACAGATCTCCACGTGGGTGTATCATGCTGGAAGTCAGTAACTGTGTGAAACTGGACACCATGCCAGTATGCAGAATGCATGCATTGCAGTATATCCCTCAATATTCTCCACTTCATTCTCATGCATGTGAGAACGAGGCATGGACTACAAATTAGGAAATCCCCAGGCTGAATTTAATCGCTGCCTGGAATTTATTAAGTGGCAGTAGGCAAGATACATTCTCTCAGAATCATACCCTCATCTGCAATATAATTATGTTGCATGATTTCTCTGTGGACACTAGCATGATGATTATGGGTTAGGTGTGTGGGGCGTTATTAGTGGTCGTAGGGGCAATCGTTACCTGGAGAAGGATGTTTGATGAATGCACTGTTTCAGTGTAGATGGGAGCTGGTAGGTATGGGAATGGGATTTTTCAAAGATGGCCAGTATTTGGCAAGGATGCTCACTGCCCATCTAACCTTTGGAACATCCCAAGAATTGATGATGCAAGGGCCACTGTATCTCCCACATCTGCTCTAATACTGCTCTGACGAAGTGAGCAATGACTCATAAAAACTCATACACTGCCACAATTTTTTTTATGCACTGCCACTGAACTCTTGCACAATCAGTATGTGGTTGCAAACAGTTCAAACTGTTTGGACCCAGGAGCACAGAACACTGACCATTCAGCTGTGATGATTATAACTTGTGAGAACCCCTGAGTCAAGTGGGGACGTATCGAACATCCTTCACCCCCTCCTTATATGGCATCACAGGGAACAAGCAGAGAGATGGGCTAAGGGTTTGACCCCTGATATACTTTAGTTCAGCTGACCACTACAATAGGTGACCATTCAGATTCAGACATTAGTTCTCTACATGTAGTGACCTCCACACATTGAAATCTGTCCCCAGAAAGCATTTCCAAGACAAGCAGTTAAAGCTTTGTTAGGAACAGGATCATGGATAGGTTTTCAGCTTATAAAGCCTACAATTCAGTCAGAATCCCTCTGCTGCAGCATCTCCTCACAGGCTATTCTAAAGCAGAGGACACAATTGTTTTAGTTATCATGTAAACATTAGAATTCTACTTGTTGGCCACTTGGCCACAAAATGTAATGTAACCTGAGGTCAGTTACTGGTTTAGAAGAAATAATTGAACACAAAGTTGTTACCCCTCCCAGCATAGATCTAAGAAGCTGAATTTCTGCCTTCAGTTTCTGGGGGAATTTAGCTTAATGGCAGGCCTCAGCAAGAGATGGGGTGCTAGTGAGGATCTACTACCTATGTATATGGGGAACTTTCCCTTTGAGAGAGCTCTCAATAACCAGTCCTTTGCTTAATCAAAAGAGTTGTTTTTATTAAAAGAAGAAATCCTAATAAAATGCACACATACAGAAATAAAACACACGTTAAAATATACACACAAGTACTGAAAATACAGAAGTGAGCAGGAATAATAGGAGGCTGTTTGGAGTTATAATTACTTATACAGATGTGTAGAAGTCCATGGAAGAGGGGCTGTGAAGATTGAAGGGACCCAAACGAGTTTGGGGGTGTGCTGCCAGTAGGCGCCCGGGGCAGACACACAGAGACTGAGCTCTGAGTGCTATTCTAGGGAAAATGTGTCCTGAGGCAGTCTGACATTTGTGCCTCAAAATAATACAAAAAATAGCTTTCCCAGGATAAACAAAGATCTGGAAAATTTATGACAGTTTGAATGGCAGTTGAGGTCCAGTGTAAACTAAGGTGCAAATGTGCTTCTGAGAAGATTAGCTAGAGGTGTCTGTGAATGGCGGAATAGCATTCCCGGGAACAGACAAAAGAGACTGGAGGTTTCTTCTACATGCAAAGTATAGTTTGGGTTGTGTTCCTGATTGCATCCTCTGGTGGTATGAAGGACTAATGGATAGCTAATTTAAACTAACCAAAATGAAAATAACACAGTTTGGTGGATCTCTTTTTGTATTAGGTGACATTGGGAGTTGTTGTCAAGGAAATGTGGGGAGGAAAGGTAAGAGGAGGCTGAGAGGATTGGCACTTCAGGTTGAATGGTGTTAGCTCTGGGGCGAGGCAGGTCCATTGTTTGGCATATGCAGATGTCGGCAGGGCAGAGGGGAGTCACAGCTATCAGAACAAGATCTCATGTGCTTCCCAGGGTCACTGCCTAGGAATGATTATAGGGCCTGCCAGATCTGTTGTCCATCTTTGTGTCCACTTATGTCAAGACAGGAGGGCCTGGCATGATGTGGTCCATAGGGTTGTGAAGAGTCAGACTCAACTGTGCGACTGAACAATAACAACAACAATGTCAAGATGCCTAGTATATAGACTCCTGAGATACTCCAGAGGGATCCACTGCTGGTTAAGATGACCCCTCCTGAGAGATGGGGGTCTGCATGCTTACAGTGTTGATAAGGAAATTAAAGAAGGCTGGGTTGCAGGCCCTCTTGATGTCCTCTTAGAAAACCTGAGTATGTCAACATGAGGTGTCATTCCCCAGGAGAGTATGCTTAATGTAGTGCTGGCATCAGCAGTGGGCAGGGTGGGGCAGGTGTCAAGACCCAACCTGCTGTGAGATCATTGTGTGTCCCCCCCCCTCACATTTCAAGCTTCACACCACAGTAAAGAGGGAAATGGCAACTGTATTGTTTTATGGGGATGGATGTTAAGCTCTCACCAAGGTGTTAGGGGATAATTTGCCCACTCTAATGATACATACTCCCCCTCTTTGTTAGCAGCAAATCAGCAAATGAAGGAGATGGGGGGGGGGGTTGTTTCTGCATGTCACAGATCCAACTGGAAAAGGCCTTGCAAGCACTTTGTTGGGCAGGGTGGCCAAAAAGTATGGATTGGTGGTGTCTAATATTTCTGGCCTATATTGTGATCACGGTGTCAAAGGAGTGCAAGCCATTGTTCTGGGAAAAATCCCCCTGATATTCTTTTCATCTTATTCTCCCCACAACTGGAATCTTGTGTTGATGCATACTGCAGACAGCTCTGGCCAGGCAACAGATTTTTTTGGGGGGGGGGGGAATATTACATCACATTTATTCATTATTTTTTTCTGGAGCAACAAAACGCTGGGAAGTGGCTTTACAGCATTTGCCAAAACTGACCCTGAAAGCTCCAACATATTGGAGTGCTACGTGTGGGAGTAGATGCTGTCACATCAGTTTTGCTGCAGTTGCCACAACTAGTTGAGGTGCTTTCTTGTGGTACACAGCTTCATCATTAGGAGTACACAAAGTTAAAATATATATATATATCCTTCGCCATCTTTGTGCCCAATTAGGGCCCTCAAGGCAGTGAAGAGTAAAAGAGAGAGAGAGAGAGAATACAAATCAATTTTAAGAACAGTACATATGTATGAAGCCAACTATTAAAGATTTAGATTGTGATATTGGTTGGACAATCAAATTAGTTGTATCAAAGCTGTAACTCCTGGTTTTAAAGAAACTGAGTGGTGCATTTCTCAGTATAAAAAATAAGTTTTATTTTCTTGTATTAGCTAATGGTTCCTTTATGACTCCTTTGATCCAGTGCTGTGTGATAAAATTAAGCCCCCTTCTTTCTCCTTGATGGTTCCAAGGGAACTTCTTTAGTATAAGTTTGGATTCTTCAGTTGCTGTGTTGGTGTGGATTGGCTTCCTCACTTTCAGTGATGAGAATGGAGAAACTTTTCCACGAATCTTGGGACCGAGGCTCCTCCAGAACAATATTTTTATTGCTTTTAAACATATGGTGCCAATTATATTGAATAGCACACCAAATAAAATCATGGATGGCATATTTTCTTCTTTCTGGTTTTATACAAAGTGATAAAAATAACGAAGAAAGCACAATGAAGCATGGTTTTTCTTTTCCAGAGTAAGCAAGTTGAAATGGAAAACAGGATGACTGAAGAAGAAAAAGTAGAGACAAATCGAAACGGTGTTGTTAGGGAGAAGGGAGCCACCCGATCATTGGTTCTGCATACTAATTATTTTCTGGTCACTGGTACTGAAGTGACTAATACTGCACATGCCTTAATTAGCAGTTACCTAATAACATACATTGTTCCAGCACAGGGTATTGCTTCAGAGACCTATTGGATTGTCTGGAAAGCATGGTACTGACAGAATGTACCGTATCAGGTGACTGGTGAAGATGCTGTTAAAAGGTTTTTCTGTCAGTGGCAGATGTGTTAATAGCTCAATAGCTCACATCGGCACAGGTCTTCATGACAAACAGCTCCAAAGACCCGCTCGTTAATGGCTCTGACAATTACTGACATGATATGTAAAGTCAGAAATCCATCTGTGAACCATTTCAGTCTGTTCGCTGATAAAATGACAGAGGTGTATATAATGTCAAACATCTAAGGAAAATGAGCTGAGGTGACCAGAATCCCATTTCACAGATTATTATAGACAATATATATTATCATGACACTACTGTGTTGTACATGCCTGTCCATATTGTATGATCTGGGGCCTGAGTTTCCTTAAAGTGAAAACAAAAGCCAATTTTCCTAAATTTATTCCTCACCCACTGAAATTGGTCAGCCACAGAAGGGTAGAAGAAAGGTGGAATAAAAATATTAAAAAGTCATTTACAGTGCAATCCTAATCAAAGTTGTACTCTTCTTAAATCTACTGAAATCAGTGGGTTGAGAAGGGTATACCCAGGGCTCATTTTGTAGCAGGACCTCCTTTGCATATTAGGCCACACCCACCTAATGTAGCCAATCCCCCAAGAGCTTACAGAGCTCTTCTTACAGGGGCTACTGTAAGCTCCTGAAGGATTGGCTACATCATGGGTGTGTGGCCTAATATGCAGAGGAGCTCCTGCTACGAAATGAGCCCTGGGTATACCTAAGTTTAGGACTGCACCATTAGCAAGCTTGTGGTTTCATTTTTAGCCATCCAATGGACAAACACTGAACAAAACTTTGAAAAGATAACTTTTCAGTGTCCTTACTAGTTGTATTTGTGTTGGTTTTCCCCATGCAATTTCAAAGTATTTTAAAAGTCATATTCTACATCTGTCACCCCATCATCACTGTGCAAAAAGAAGTGTCTTATGAAGCATAGAGACATGTTCTCCAAGAGATAAAACATAACAAAAGCTGTTTCAGAACCAAGAAGTAAAGGACAAGGCACCCACTGAGTCAGGAAGTGCCTCCCATAAGATATACTCCGTGACACACAGTTTTGCACATTATGCCTACTGACAGAAGTGTAAGGGGACTTCCTAATATTTTCTGACAGGCTGTTCCAAAAAGTGGGGACCACCACATAGAATGTACATGAACTGGCAGATTATTACAATGTGGGTTTTTTTGGTTAACCCCCCCCCAAAAAAACACTGGGTTGTATCCAGTCAACTTCCCATCCTCACCCCCGGCAGCTGAAAAGCAAGTTGGATCCCACCCAATTTCCCTTCTCCCATTTATCCAGTAACTCATGCAATATATGTTCCCAGGGCTATTTTTGGGCAGGAACGCACAGGAACGGAATTCCGGCTGGCTCCTGAGTTGGCCACACCTACAACCAAAACCTCTGGCATGAGTGGCTACAGAGCATGCTGCCTTCCCCATGTTACACACAAGAGAGAAAGGCGGCATGTTAAAATGCCTCTTTCCCTCTGGGGAGGCCCTTGAGATTTCCTTGTCAATTTCACTCCTGGCCAGTCAGCTGAGAGTGAAATTGACAAGGAAAAGCCTCTCTCTGCCTTCCCTTCTCTAGCTGACATGTCACAGCTGGAAAAGGGCAGGCAGGGAACCCAGGAACATTGATGATGCCTTTCTTTCCCTCCCCGCCCCACTTCAGCAGTGCCCTTCCCCGGCCATCTGGTTGGGGGTGGGTAGACTAGAAAGGCGATGCTGAAATGTGGTGGAGAAGCTGGGGGGGGGGGAGGAAGAGGCAAGCTTCCATGCCTGCTCTGTGCTTCCCCAGCCCCCACCTAATATGCTAATGAGCTGTGCTGTCATGAGTGTGGCCTATTATGCTAATGAGTTCCTGCTGGGCTTTTTCTACAAAAAAAGCCCTGTATGTTTCTACTGTTTAACTTAAATTTATAGTACTTTGTCAGTAATAATTGTACTTAGGGAGGCAAGGCACCATGGTACAGCCTGATTTCATTAGATCTCAGAAGCTAAATAGGGTCAGTACTTGGAAAGGAGACCACCAAGGAAGGCTCTGCAGAGGAAGGCAATGGCAAGCCACCTCTGCTTCTCACTTGCCTTAAAAGACCCATGCTGGGGTCACCGTAAGTTGCCTGCGACTTGACAGCACTTTATACACAATAACAACTTGGGAGTAAACTCTAGGGGTGTGCATCAGAGGGGAAAATGTTATAATTTGGGGTCTGGGATTGGGTGGGGGAATTTTTACTATGATTGCTTATTTTCAGGTATGATATCATTTCAGGATTCGGAGTCTGAGGCCATTATTATCAATGGGGAAGGGATCTGAAGGCCTTTAGAAACTATTTATAAAGATAATGCCACCAAATCTGTACACAACTCTGTACTCCCTGTAATCTAATGGCCCCACCTCCAAGTTTCAAGTGAACTGGAGCAAAGGCTTCAGTTTTACAATGGTAAGTAAGTTTATTGTATATGGTCGTTGGCCGTTACACTATAAGATATACATGGTATAAATTTAAGGTTCATTTGCTGTCCTTCTTTGCTGTGGCCTGTTTGTTTCCTTTCACAAAGTAAAAGTGGCTTCCTGGCCCCCAATCCCTTTTTGTCAGTTAGACATTACAGGGGTGTACTAAATGACTGACAAGAATACCTTTAGGGAACAATGGCAGAGGCCTGCTGCCTGAAAGCCCATTGGATATGATGGGAGCCACAAATGCCTGTTGAAGAAGAAGAAGAAGAAGAAGAGATTGGATTTATATCCTGCCCTTCACTCACTTAAGAGTCTCAGAGCGGCTTACAAACTCCTTTCCCCTCCCCTCCCCACAACAGATACCCTGTGAGGTAGGTGGGGCTGAGAGAACTCTTACCCAAGCTGTCCTTGAGGGAACAGCTGGTACAGAGCTATGGCTTGCCCAAGGTCATCCAGCCAGGTGCAAGTGGAGGAGTGGGGAATCAAACCCGGTTCTCCCAGATTAGAGTTGGCGCACTTAACCACTACACCAGACTGGCACCAGACTGTTGACTTGCATAGGCACCACAGAAATATGTTACAGCACACAAAAGTGGTGATGAAAATATGGAGTGAATTACAAGAAACCTGCCCTGGGCCTGGAATGACAGCCTGAGCCTCTAGAATGGAATGGCAGCCCTGTGGAATAGAATGATGGTCCCTGGGCCCAGATAAAATGCTTGAGGATTGGAATAACAGTCTCCCAGCAGAATGACAGCCCCTAGGACTGGAATCAGTTTATTATGGCATCCCCAGGGATCATCATTACACTTTGGGGTAAGCTCACCAGGTCCTACCTTATCACTGGCAGGGGGATGGGGGGCATTCCTGGAGGGGGCAGGGATGTCGTGTGATGTCCCCGCCATGATGCTGTCATTCAGAAGTCATTCAGGCAGAACTCTATGGTTTGAGGGCAAAATTACAATAGAGTTTTGCTTCAAACCACTGCATTCCCTGGAATGCTGCCAACATGATGACTTCACTTCTGGGTGGTGTCATCATGTTGGGGATATCATGCGGGGGACGTGGCTGTTTGGGGGTAGGGTTTACCCTGCCAGCTAGCTGTTAAGTGGTGGACAGAAGCCCCCAAAACCAGAGAAAACCCCACCCAGACGTGTGGATTGGCAACCCTACTTTGGGGCTATCATTATAGTTTCTAAGCATAGATTATTTATTTATTTTATTACTTTGATTTCTATCCCACTTTGCCGGGCAAGCTGGCTCAGTTCTAGAGCTGTCATTCCACACCCAGAGCAGTCTATCTGGGCCCAGGAACCATCATTGCACTCTGGTGGCTGTCTGTCCAGGCCTTGGGCCGCTTTCTCCACATCCTTTCCACATTTTCATTGCAGATGTGAGCTGCTGAAATATATTCCAGTGGAGTCCATGCAAGTCAGTTGGCATTTCTGACACCCATTATATCCAAGGTGCCTTCAGGCAGCAGGCCTGGGGGACTTTTGTGGAAGCTGAAGCAACTGTTTTTCAACCAAACGACACCAAAATGGCAATGGAATGGGTGCTGCCTGTCCTTTAACAAACCCCCAAGTTTCAAGCAAATTGGACCAATGATTAGAATGTCACAAGCCCCTGAACAAAGTGCTCCCAGCTGTCTATTTTCCCAGACCCCCAACAAAGCAGCAAGTGAGGAAGGAACCTGCAGCTCATCTTCAAAGGTGATTGGCTTAGGGTGTTCTGTGCTCTTCCCTTGCAAGCATTTGATTGGAAGGGGGAAATGCCATTGCCTGTGAAATTATTGGAAGTAAAGAAAAAGTCAAGACATGCTGCTTTCCTGGTAAGCACCCAAGCTAAATAACAACAACAAAAACAACCCCCCAAACATAGATTGTTCTTTGGAGGAGGGTTTCTTTATACCATTGGATTTGTATCACCATTCCAGGAAATCATTGTACTGACCTGACTGATCCATTTCTGTGTATATTTCCAGCTTGGCAGCTTTGTTATGCCCACCTCGAGGAAACTCCACTGAACCTAGTGGGACTTTCTCATCAACCCACGTGGGATCAGGCTTCATTTCCTTTGAGCAGATGGTCTCATGGTGTGTTACCCAGCATGTAGGAATGGTATCATATTCCTGGAAATTTGGCACAGATGTTTATAATGAGATCGTCATGATCACACAACACTTACGGAGTCACAAAATGGCAGAGACTTCTGTTCGAAAAAAGAACAGTCTGCACTGTGAAGTTGCTCCCATTTTGCTATATTTGTTTTAAAAAATGTGCAGGCAATACCAAAATAATGCCTATATTTATGGAAGAGTATACAATACATGTAAATAAATACACCAGAGGAATAAATACATTCCTAAAATGTGGTTTAACAAGTCTTTCTTTTATGCTCTTTCCCTGATTTTTTTTGTAAAGTAGCAACTTATAATTTCACTAATGAAGAAAAAATATAACCTATAATTAAAGTAATAATGAGGAAAGTACAGCCGTGTATGATTGTATGAATATTTTTTTTTAAAAAAAGAAGTCTTTCAGTGGTTATATAATTTGAGATCCACTTAGCAAATGAAGGTAAGCTTAGCTATTGTTTTAACATTGGAAAGCTATTTTAGAATTTTTGAAAAAATGATGTATGACACATTATTCCGATAGAATTATTTATTTAGGGGATTTTTATGCCACTTCTCTAGAATCCTGCTCAAGGGGGTTTATTGGGAAGAATTATTGGGGAATTACTATTCAGATTTTTTTTTTAAAAAAAAAATGTCCCCATACCCAGGAATACTCTAAAATAATGTAGGGATTATGAGTGTGGAGTATTCTAAATTGGAGTAGAAATGCCTCTGTGAAGGTTTGCCACCAAAAGGGAGGGGGAGAGACAACCCTGCATGAGAAAGGTAACCAAAAAGCTTGGAACAAAGAAAAAGAAAGTAAAATATAACTATGCACGTAGTACAAATGTACCAAGTATCAGTATATAATTTAATAATACAATCAGATGTGGTAAAATATAATTTAAAAACAACAGTCTGTGGTTCAGCATACAAGTACCTAATCCCAATATAAAGACAAATGCCCATTACATAAATACAGGTTTAAAAAGTAGATATTGTGTCCATATGCAAGAACCAATACCAAACACATTTCAGCCCCTGGCCTTCCTCAGTGGTATAAGTCAAACCAAGCACTCCATTAATTTATCAATAGCATACATAACACTGATCATACACAAAATGGACCTTACTCACACTAAGATGTTCACCCATGGAGTAAGCGGCATCAAATTCCCCTGTGATACAACAGGGGCAACTCACCAAGATGGTAAAATGTTTCCTTTGCCCCTGGATCTTCTTAGGTCCAATCTGAAATGTTCAAAACTCCAATGGAGTGCTCAGTTACAACTAGAAAAGAATCTGCTGATCTAAGAAGATAAAGAGTTTTGGGTTTCATTATTTACTCAAGGAAAACTGCAAACAAAACTAGGGCTTTGAAAGAGTGGACTGTAAAATTTGGTAGCATCCTTAGGCCAAATTAGAACCCATGCAGTAATGGAAAGTTCTATACATAGGAATGCCAACCAGTGTCCCAGTGCTCAGCTTCTGTGGAATTATAGTTGCTTTCCAAAAGGAAGGGTAGCTCTGATATTGAGTAAAGAAGCTTGAGGTGAAGTTGTAGGCAACAATGCTGTTTCATGGCTTACATTCCTGAACTGACATTATATTCATCTTTTTTGTGTATGAATTTGTGTGTTAACTAGGTTTGCCAGTTCCAGGTAGAGAAACACCTGGAGATTTTAGGGGGGGGGAGCCTGAGGAGGACAGTGTTTGGGGAAGAGATGGACTGCAGTGGGATATATAATGCCATACAGTCCACCTTCCAAGGCAGCCATTTTCTCCAGGTCACCTGGAGATCAGTTGTATTAGTGAGAGATCTCTAGCCACCAACTAAAGGTTGGTAACCCTAGTGTTAACTGTTCTCTGAAGGCTTCTTGATCCTTGAATTTAAGTCTAAGGTTTGTAGAGTGTGTGTCACACGCACAGCAGTGATATGAGTTGAGCTGTGACCTAGAAGTCTTCCAGTTGTGTTCAGTGCTCAGCAATGATCTCATTATTTGGCCTGAGGCAAGTCTTACACTGGTGCTCAACCTTCTCCCATACCTACGAATGATATTTGCTTAATGATGTTGGCTGAATGACTTTACCTGATTGTGGGAAGGATTACTGATACTAAGATGTGAAGCGCTTTGGGCTCACAGGAGACTTACTGAGTATTATTATTCATTATTGAGCATTCTCAATGACAGGTTTTGAATATCAAATATATAAATATAAAATATAGTTTTGAATATAAAATCAGCCCTGCTACTGTGGCACATATGAGAATTTGTTTTTGCCAAAAGTAGCATATGCATTTTGATTAGGAATATGACAAACTTTATGGTGAACACATCTGATGGGCAAACCTATTATGCATGAAAGCCACAGTCATTACTCAGACTTTGGATCACTGAGCTGTGTTGCTTGATGCTCCTGAGCAGTTTTGTAGCTGGGTAGCAGCTCTGGTGTGGGTCCCATCTCTTTCTGCCTTGCACACCATTTGTCCATCTGTGCAATAGGTGAAATGGTTTCCCCTCAGGGTTGTAGATGGTTGGTTCAGATAATTAAATAATTGTGTGAGAGTGCTACAGTTTGTTGTCATTGTCATCATCATCATCATCATCATTGTTGTTGTTGTTGTTGTATGCCATCTGACTCATAGTGACCTGAAGATCATGGGGTTTTCGAGGTAAGAGGTGAGCAAAGGTGGTTTGCCATTGCCTTCCTTTGCATAGCAGCCCCATTTCTTTGGTGGTCTCCCATCCACCCACCAACCTCACTTAGCTCGCAAGCTCTGACAAGATCAAGCTAGTCCAAGCTATTTGTGAGATGTGTGTCCATGTGTGAGATAACCTCAGTGATAACATGCATTTAATCAACCCCAAATGGTATGACTTAAAAAAAATTATAATCACTTGCTGACCCATCAATTTGCTTACTGTTAAAGAGCAGATATTACAGCTTCAAATGGAAAAATCAATGCATGTCCTGCATTTTCAAGGTGTCCCAGAACAGAAAGGGGAGAATTTAAAAGAAGTACTAAGTGAAGCGCTTGCACCAGTGATAGATTTTGAAGTGAATATATTACAAAGCAATATGGACTTGGCTTACCGAACCTATCCAGATTCCATCAAGAAAAATAAGGTACCTGGTGAAATATTTGTTAAATTCTCCAAAAGAGCTACAAGAGATGCAATCTTGAAAGCAACAAGTGGGAACCCGTTGAAAATTAAAGGCAAAGAAACAAGAATTTTGAAGGATATTCCATTTGAGATCTGAAAAAGGAGACAATACAAAAACCTAACTTCTTTTCTTCATGATCATTCCATCCCCTTCAGATGGATATTTCCAGAAGGACTTACATTCACCTATAGTGATAAAAAGATGAAGATTGACTCTGCCCAGAAAGCAAAGACTTTTCTGGAACACAACACAAAAAAACGGACAAAAGACAAAAAGAATGGCAGATGACAATACACAAGAAGAAGCCCAAAGTGACAGTGAGTCTGATGGTAGCACCCAGGGCTCATTTCGTAGCAGGAGCTCCTTTGCATATTAGGCCACACACCCCTAATGTAGCCAATCCTCCAAGAGCTTACAGAGCTCTTCTTACAGGGGCTACTGTAAGCTCCTGGAGGATTGGCTACATCAGGGGTGTGTGGCCTAATATTCAAAGGAGCTCCTGCTACGAAATGAGCCCTGGTAGCACCCCAGAAGGTTCAGACTCTGGAAAAAGAGCAGCAGCTCTCAAAATTAAGCTGAGTTATGATAAAGACTAACACAGAAGAAAATAACAGTTTTTGTAACACTTTGGAATTCTGAAAGGTTAAGGTTTAAAAATTACAGACTATAATGTACTCAAATATAGGCTTAAAATACCTTTGTTATAGTAAGAATGCAGACAGTATCATCCTATGTTTCTTTTTTGCTTTATCTCTAAACTGTAGGAATGAGAAATGTTTATGTTTGTGTGACAATGATCCTTGCTCCTGATGGTATATATGAGAAATGCACTGAATGCTGCTGACTGGACTGTGCTATACTTTACTGTTTGGATACAGGGAAAGTAACCCAACGAACAGGTCCGAGCTGCTTGTGAACAGCCTACTTGCTTGACAAAATACAAGCTTCCTCTTGGTTACAGTTGAGCAGAAGTGGTGGGCGTTCAAGCAGCTTTAACTGTAAGAATGTTTTGAATACTTTTCTTTGTCGTGTCTGTTCAATTCCAGTATTTAGACTAAAATTATTGAGGTGTGAGTAGTTCTTGACTATTCATGTTTATCTAAGAAAAATATATTCATTTTAGTTGTGACACTTTTATCCTGCTTTTTTTCCAAAAAAGGGGGCTTAAGGCTTTGAGAACAGTGGACGTGAAAGAGACAATAAGGACAGATACTTTGCCATACTAAGAGCACCTGGCTTTTGAGGGATAATTTTGTTTCAAAATATTGGAAATGCATTTAATACAGCTCAGGGAATCTTAAATCAAACACTGGAAAAGACCCCAGGAAAGCTGGCTGCAGGCAGCCAACAACTACCACTTAATGAGATTCATTTGAAACCTTTTTTTTAAAGTGGTAGGTTATATTATATTGATTTTTTTTTAATGTTTACAATATTAACAATATGAACCCCAGGTAGCATTCATGGCTGGCTTATGCAAGCAAGGGGGTCAGGTTCTGTACTTTCTTCTTTTTTTGCATAAGGCCTTGCAGCAGACTGCATCTTAGAGTCTTTCCCTCCTCAGAGAGAGAGGAGAGGTATTACTGCCTCTAATGGGTCCCGGTCTTCTTTACTTCTAAATAATTACAATAATATTGTTGGCCAGCAAGGCACTTTTAGTGCTCTTATGGATTTTAAGATTCATAAGCTTGAACTTGGGTTGCTAGTATTGGAAGGGCCATGTGCATTCTCCATTGCTGGGGAAAGCTCCAGTCCACACCAGGAGGCTGGCACCCTAGATAGTTCACTAAGACAGAGACAAAGACTCCTTCTGCCATGAGGTTTCTGCCATGAGGTCACACCACGCTGGTCAACCCCTGCCCCCTCCAACATACCTGAACAGATTATGCTAACCTGGTTACCTGGCAACTAATGGTCGGGCTATCATCCAGCGAGCTAGGGACACTAAAAGACAATGCAGTGGCCCCGGTGAGTAATCAGACCTCGCTCAAAGTGTCAGTTCCTGGTGAGATCATAGTTTCTGCAATATTGTCCACTCCCCGGCCCTCCTCTTTTTGTTCACCTTTAACCTATGGTAGGGTCAGAAGGGACGGACCACCTAGTAGGTGTGTTAGTGGGATGTGGTTAGTGCTGACCGCCCCCAAGACCACCTAATAAAAGACCCTGCACAGAGGCAATCGGTCTCTTGAGCTATCATCCCCTATCTGCTTTGCTACCCCTTATGCCCAGTTTCCTATACCAAAACCCTTGCCTCCATCTTTAAATCTCTGAATTCCGGAACAGAGAGAACCACGTCGTCTTGCAGGTTCGAGCCATGTGTCCCATTTTTCTATTTTTCTCTCCCCATCCAATTCTTCCTTTGAGCAGACAACTCCTCTTCAGGAAGGTAAAGTACCACCCATCAACGAAATCCTGCTCATGCAAACGTGCTATTTTCTAGCTTTATTTCCTAGGCCTGTGTGTATGTGTGTGTGAATCTGTTTTTGGTGTGCTTGAACAACATTACCCAGTAAACGGCATTGAACTTGCTATCTGCCTCACGTGCCTCTTTCCTTGAGAACTCCCGGGAGGGGTGGGACCCTGGTATAGTTGGCAAGAACCCGGTATTTCGCCAATTGCTAAGCATAAATTAAAGCAATTCGGCTAACAATACCACTGCAGGGCCTGTAAGATGGAGCTCTTCTGCCAGGCTTTTGGTTGAGGTGGCGGGTGCCCCTCTTTGTGGCTGACCCCACCAGCGGCCTGGTGGAAGAGCTCCATCTTGCAGGCCCTGTGGAACTGTAAAAGATCCCACAGGGCCCTGATCTCTTCCGGGAGCTCATTCCACCAGTATGGAGCTGTCACCTTTTTCTTCAAAGGATTTTAACTGACTGATACAACAACCTGTCACCAAACACTGCTTGACACTTACCATTTCAACTCATGCATTCCTTAGTTCTTCTCCAAATTAAGCTTGGAATAGGGTAGGGTGGAATGGAGGGGCAGTTCTGATCTGGAAAAAACCACACAGGGTTAAATTCCTTTCTACTACTCATTCTATGGCCCCCAAATTGAATTGGGGACCCCTATGGTTGGACTTTCCATTCTGAAACCCTGGCAAGATCTGATCTTCCTGTATCCCTACTGGCTTGACCCTGAATCACTTCCTGTAAACTACATGGAGTGATTTCTTACCTGTAGTTGCTGTACACTTAAATTTCACCATTCTCAGCATTACCAGGCTCAGAGGAATAAGTAATAATCACAACAATAATTGCAACTTAGTCCCAATTGAGGGTTCCAGTCTCCCTCTCCAAGCATTTAAATTTACTGCTTTATTCAGGTAAAGCATTATCTGCAGTGTCATTTGCATTCACAGGAGCGTGGAAGTGTTAAACTGCTCATTGGAGAGATTTTAAATGCACTAAAGATGCACTGAGAGCAGCAAAGAAAAATAGTTAAAGACTCAGCTAGAGGCAAAAAAAGTGTTTAAACACAAACTTTTCACTAGTTCACAGCAGTGGCATAATTTTGTAAAAACTAGGTTCTTCAGAAAAAAAAGGGTCTAACAAAAAAACCATTGCTAAAGTAAATTAAATGTTTATGTAAATCCAATTAAATGATGCTCACCTTTACCATAAAGTTTGCAGATGCTCATCAGAATGGCTGGTTAGTTTAACAACAGACAGTTGGGTTGGATCTTGTGATTCCCTTCAGCTAAATTGGATCCTATGAATCTCTTCTGTTTAGTCCTCCTTCAAGGGAGAAAGCCTTTGTCCAGTGGAGAACCACTTTGTCTGATGGAGAAAGCTTTCCTTTGATGGAGAAAAGTCTTTCTTGTTGAAAGAAGTCTCTTTGTCAGTGGAAAGATGACTTAATTGAAGGAAGTCATGGGATCCAACCCTGTCTGGCATTAGTATGATGGGATTACTCTGATGATGTTACAGTGATCCATAAATACTCATGTCAGTATCCTCTTGCTGACTGAAATAAAATATTTTTGGCTGTCATAAGGTGCCTTGTTATCAAGGTACCCCTCTTCACCGCAGCCCCATCCAGTGTGGCTTTATGTCCATGTGGGGTCCAAAAATTTTGTCCAACAACTTTTGGGGTGCAAAAAAGTTGGGCCCTCTGGCGAAGCCAAAAGTGGTTCTGCCTTCCTCTTGCACCAGTAATAAACTTGGTACATCCCACTCTCTGATCCAAAATTCAGCTCTAATCAATTTTTAATTGCCCCCCCCTCTCCGATAGATAATGCTGGTGATGGAAAGTGCCATCAAGTTGCAGTTGACCATGTAGGATTTTCAAGGCACAAGACCAACAGAAGTGGCTTGCTATTCCTTACCTCTGTGTAGCAACTCTGGACTTTCTTGGTGGTCTCCCATCCAAATACTAACCAGGGTCAACTCTGCTTAGCTTATAAGATCTGCTGAGATCAGGTTAGAGCATATAATAAAAACTTACAACCAGACAAAGCCTTATTTTTTAAAAAAATTCTCTTATGGCTACAACTGGACTTGGGGGCAGCGGATTCACTGCTCCCATTTCAAGCTTGGCAGCCCTAGCTGAACTCCTTAATGAAAATAATGACTCCATGCTCACAGTTGGTAAACCAAACATGAGCCAAATGGGAGGGTATTCAAGCATCCATAACGAGAACTGTACCTTGTGTACCTTGTGTTTGGCCACTGTGTGACAGTGTGTTGGACTGGACGGGCCATTGGCCGGGTCTAACATTGGCTTCTCCTATGTTCTTACCTGCTGAACTGGTGATGGGCAAATAGTGGGTCTTCCTTATCACAAGGGACAAATTCTGTTATCGACTTCCTGGATGCTGGCTAATGTACAATACAGGTCATCTGGCAAGCATGAAAAGCAGAACACCATTTGCTTGAGAGCAGGACAGACGAGCAGGCAGGGCTTAGGAGAGTGAAGGAATAGCTGTGAACCAAATGACACATTAAGAACGATCAAGTGGTGCAGACTGGGAATGGAGGAGTATTGTGTTTGAATGCCTTCCAAATGGGGAGGGGGGGAAGCCTGCCTGTGAGTAGATACGTCAAGGAGAAAGCTAGGCTAGAAGCCATTTTCCTGACATGCTAGATTCCCGCAGCTTTCTCGCAGGGAGTTTATGATGCACGAAAGTATTTAAAGATGCCATCACTTACCTGCATTCTGAAGTGAACAGACCCTGGAGAACTGGTAGCATCTGTCTGCACCTGCTGCTTTATGTGAATTGTGGCATACCCTGGAGCATTTATCAAGGGAGAAAGAGGAATATGTGTTTCCCATTGTGTGAAACAACAGGTCCTCCTGAAAGCACACACTGTGAGCAGATGCCTTCTACAGGGTCTCTTTGAAAACCTACTAATGTGCCTAGAAATAAGCACACTGTGGAGGCTTCTTTTCTTTTCTTTTTCCTTTTTTTTTTGCTGCTGCTGGACAAGCTCAGTTTACCTCAGCCCCCAGTCCACAAATGACAGACTTCCCTCTGAATCTCACACTAATCCCTTTTCTCCATGCTTTAGGAGGCTGTCCATCTTTTTATTTTAAAAAAGCATATCTGATTAAATGTTTGTTCCTTATTTTTTTTAAAAAAAAAAATCTTTTTAAAAAAACCTTATAAAATTGTTCTTGAGAAGAGGGCGCTAGCTTTGCGATTGTCTCAGAGACCAGCCAAATACAGGGCAAAGCTGCTAGGCCAAAAATAGGAAGAATGGGTTTTTCTTACGTTCAGAATTTAGGAGACAGTATACAATGACTGTGCGAATAGTAACTTTCTCAAGGTTACAGAAGCATAGCTAGATAAGCCTGTGCTTGTGAGAGTCGAGCTACATTCCAAAGGTGGGGTTATGAGGGGCTGACGTAGAGGGGCAAGAAGTCCCAACTCCCACCTGGGGAATAGCAGCCTTAGCTGACAATTACAGGTTACATGTTTGTGGTGCAGTCCTAACCAGAGCTATGCCTTTTGAAGGCCATTGAAGCCAGAGGGCTCAGAAAGGACTCTGTTTAGGATTGCACTGTATGTGGAAGCAAGAGGTCCACACCAAAGGAATACACCAGGGACTTTTGCTACCCAAGATGCTTAGATAAACATTCACATTGTAGGAAATTAAGTACTATATCCATTAAATAGGTACAGGCAGTGAATGTACTATGACAATGAAGAAATAACAGCATAGAAGTCAAATACGCAGGCCCTTGCTTCACCCTGTTGGACCTGAGCCTATCTTGTTCACCACCTCTATTATGCTTTGGGTAATGAGCAAAGTTTTGTGGAAGGGCTGTGGCTTGGTGGCAGAGTATCTGCTTGGCATGCAGAAGGTCCCAATTTCAATCACCAGTATCTCCAGTTAAAGGAATCAGGTAGCAGGTGATGTGAAAGAATTGGTTAATACCCTGGAGAGCCACTACCAGCTGGAAAAGACAGATTGACCAATAGACTGGATTAAGTATAAAACAGAATCATAGTTAATCATGGATTAAGTATAAGACAGGCTTGCAGGGAATTTGCAGGATAACATCGCCCTGGTCCCTTCAGTCGAACCTTGTACTGCCATCTGTTCACCATGAGAACTCTGATGCTGCCAGTTATATTGTTGCTTTATATTTGTGTATGCGCTAATGTTTGGTTTTATGCTGGTTTTAACTTGTTTAACTTGTAAGCCACTTTGATGGTATTTTATGGTTGTTAGCCGCCTTGAGCCAGTTCGCCGGCAAGGCGGGATAAAAATAAAATAAATAAATAAATAACATAGCAATTTACTGGAACCAACAGAGAATCCTTGGTAAAATTTCCCCATGAGCCTATAACCTTTGCCTGTGTCTAAATCTCTTGCCCATGAGCTCTCAAACATAGAGCTTTGGCATGCCGTTTTGATATACTGTATGGCACAAACCCTAAGCAGATTTGAACCCTTCTGAGCCCACTGGTTAGGGCTCTGTTTAGGATTGCACTCTAAGTAATTCCCTGTTTTGGTATGCTGCTGTTACGGTATCAAATGTTCACAATCAATGTTCCCTCTAAGCTGATCTAGTGTGAGCTTGCTCAATTTTTTAGTCTCCAGCTCACAGATTTTTGTCTTTGCTCAGGAAGGATGGCTCCAGAGCAAACTAATTTATGCAGTAGCCAAACTGCTCACTCACAACTTAAATGCCAGAAGCTCACAAAGTAGAATTTTTGCTCACAACACTCCACAGCTTAGAGGGAGCATTGTTCACAGTACAACAGAGAATGGGCAATGTAGTATTTTTGTAGGTTTTTCTAACCTCTGAGGTACAAGACAGAACTAAATAAAATATGTGATAGCAAGATAATGTGCATAAGAACCATGAGGAGAGCCCTGCTGGATCAGACCAGTTGTCTGTCCAGTCGAGTATCCTGTTTCACACATAGGGATGCCAGCCTCCAGGTGGGACCTGGGGATCACCCGGAATTACAGTTTACCTCCAGACTACAGAGATCAGTTCCCCTGGAGAAAATGGATGCTTTGGAAGGTGTACTCTATGAGACTGTGCCCCACTGATGCCCCTGTCCTCCCCAGGCTCCACCCCAAATATCCAGGAGTTTCCCAACCTGGATTTGGCAACCCTACCCCCACCCCCCATCAGTAGTTAGGGGGTTCCTGACAGCCCTATTCATATGGTGGCCAAACAGCTGCCCTGGCAGGCAAACAATGAATAGAAACCAAGTTTCTTCCTCCCAGCAGAGGCTCAATTCAACAGAAGGTGCTTTTTCTACGGCAGAACCCTCCCGTACACATACATGTTTTCCTGAAGCGGAATGGTCTGGCGGTACTATTTGCCCATAAAGGAACTTCATGTGTACTGATAAGCTACATGTAGCACATCCTAACAGGGCAAGCAGCACTCCTTGAGGACCTCTTGGGTTGGAAAACAGGGTGAGAGGAGGGAGATTAAAGCCCTTCATCCCCCTGCATGGCAGACCTGATCCGAATTGGGGTTCTGCACATTTAGGAAACTTGCTTGCTTACACTTGATGAGACTGCCTGAGCCATTAAAAGAGTACCATGTAGCTTCACCCTTAACTGATCAAAATGGAAAGATGCAGCCTGGTATATATTGTTTTAATACTTATTATGTTTACGGAATCCTGGTGTACCAGGTCTTGTACGCTGCTCTGAGCCTGCAAACACGGGGAGAGTGGCTTAGAAATTAAATAAATAAATAAATAGAGGGTTGCCAGCCTCCAGGTGGAGCCTGGAGATCTCGCAATAGAGACAATGGAGAAAATGGCTGCTCTGGAGGGTGGACTCTATGGCATTGTACACTGCTGAGGTCCCTCCCCTGCCCATACCCCGCCCTCCTCAGACTCCACCCCCAAAATCTCCAGTTATTTCCCAACCCAGAGCTGGCAACTCTGTGTACCAAGGATATTGGAAATAATTGTACTCCCTAAAATGGCTTCATTTCTCTGAGACGTGACATTTTCATATAGGATCTACCTTTAACCTGGGGGCCATTTTTTAAGCTTCACAGTGTATTTCTGTTTTTCTTTGTGCTTCTCTCTCTCTCTCTCTCTCTCTTTTTTAAAAAAACCTGTTAAAAGATAAAAGAAATTGGTGGCACAGCCTACCTCAATCACAACTCCTCCCCCCCATCAGTACATTTTTGGTCTCACCATTCCTTCAAGGAGCTCAGGACAAGGTACCTGATTCTCCCCCTTCTCCATTTTTATCTTCACAACGACCCTGTGAGGAAGGTTAGGCTGAGAGACAGAGGTACTGGTCCAAGGTCAAGGTTGTGCTGCAAGCTTCATGAAAGCGTGAAGACCTGAACCCAAGTCTCCTGGATTCTAGGCCAAAACTCTAAATACAACACCATGTTAGATTAATTTGGGCCATAACCCAGTTTTGGGAACCACACTCACCAGCTGAAGATCAACACTACAGCTGAAACACTTCTCTAGCCCTGTCTGTGAATATTATAGAACATGCATCAGGATTTCTGATTTTTCTCTGCAAGGAAAAGCCTTTTGTAATTTTTTTTTAAAAACTGTACATGTAATGCCTTTAACAGATTGTCTTTCTTCATTAAATGTGTCCTGCTTGTGTTCCAAATCACTTCTTCCCCTTTTTTCCCCCTGTAAATCCTTAAAAAAGTTGGAATGCTCGGATTCCCCACTTGCTCCGAAGCCTTTCAACAACTATGGCATTATCCTTTGAACAGATGTCAGATATAAAGACTGCCTGCCTTCAGATCAAATTGCTGTTGCCAAGTCTCGCGAGCTTTGTTTTAAACAGTTGATTATAATGTCAGCACGGTCCAATTTGCGAGCTTTAAAGAAGCAGCTGAATACTGCATTTTGCTGAAGTACTAAAGATCTTGGCTCTTAAGGAAAGAAAAAAAACTTTGGCTTCTCTGTAATACGAATCGGGGTAAGAGATTCTTTTATTTACGTGCATCTCTATCTGCATAAGCTCCAGTTAAGCTCGATTTGTATGGGAATTGTGCTCTCCTATAACGTTCTGCTCTGTCCATTTGTTGCTCTGCTGGGAATACAAAGTCTATTCTGCAAATGGAACTGATGGACCAAATAAGCAGGCATGTGTATCGAACCGTAGTATTATTCAACAGATCTTGAGCTAAGTAAATTAAACTGAACTACCAAAAAAGAGAGCGAGTGAAAGAAATCATTTATTAATTCAACCATCTTCTGTATTTAAATAGAGATTACATAGCCTTGTGTATAGATTTCTTGGTTGGCTAAAGATTTGCAAGGAGAGGAAACAATCATTGAAATGAATTGTGTTGCTTGGCTGAATGAGAATGCTGAAGTTCATTCTGTTTAACTTTCATGGGCTAAGACTAATGGAGTAAACTTTTTTTGTTTAAAAATATGTAAATGCAGCTAAGAATGTGTCTCCGTTTGGCTAAAGACAGGAGCCTGCAGCAGTCTTCTGATTTCTTTTCACACCGGGTGTCATCAAGTTAGTTTTACTTTGTTCAGTTTGTTTTAGATTACATAAGTTGTTTTGGAGTACCAAATTCGATGATTGATAGATAGATAGATAGATAGATAGATAGATAGATAGATAGATAGATAGATAGATAGATAGATAGATAGATAGATAGATAGATAGATATTAAATTCCACTCAACAGCAGTCAAACTTTTCAGTTGATCGCTGGCTTTTGGCAACACTGAAAGAAAACCAGATTTCTATGTGAGAGCTTTGCTCCCCCAATGAAAGAACGTCTGACTTTTGTGTGTGAGCATAGTTTTAACCCTTAACCTTGGGGTGGGGTGGGGGGATCGATGCACAAGCCATTACATGGACAATTGTGACATGCTTAACACTGCAGATGGTTTCAGCATACACATTTAATAGCTGACATTGGCTTTAAGCCAGTGCAAAGTTATGCACACTTACATCACACTGAAATTAATAGAAATAAGATGCATGTAGCAGTGTGCTAGAATGCCCTCAGGGATGCAATCCTAGGCATAGTTCCTTGGGAATAGACTCAGATTTACTTCTGAATATGTATGATAGTCATGATATCCTGGAAAGGTGAATCAAGGTGTGTCCACCCCACCCCCTTTTTTTTCTTCCGTCTGGATCCTTTAAGCTGAAATATGATGGTCCTTCTTGATCTCTCCAGTCAAGAACCACAAATATTTTTACTCTTTTAGATATGTGGCATATGAGAAGTGCTCCATTTTTGTTTTTCAGTTATCATTTGTTTGGAAAGGGAAAGGTGGGGCCAAGAATAAGTGCATTAACTGATTTCAGCTGCAGAATTAAGCACATGCTTAGCAGTAGTTTTGTGGATCCTTTTGGCCAGAACAGACACAAAGATGGTCCATCTGGAAGTACTGTGGCACTGCCAGCAGTGGAAAATGGCGATCCATCCCCAGTCACGGATTACATGAGGACCGCCAGAGTTCAAAATGGGAAGGAATCCCAAGGAGCAGCTGAAAAAACCACAAACCAAACCCCTCTCTGAGTTCAAGCCATACCTTAGTTAAACAGCCCCAATAAAGTTTCAGGGACTTCACTTATGGAGGTTAGTCTGTCATACCCCTGAGCAAATCAGTTCCCAACGTTCAAAATAATAAGGTATATTGAGACATTGATAGGATTCAGGTGCATACAGTATTCTTTGTTGGAACTGATGAGAAAAGGTGCGAAGCAAGCAATTATACTCAAAGCATAAATCACAGTAATGGCAGAACAGTCAAGGTTACCCAAGCAGGCCAGTGCAGGTAATGGCGCACATGTGAAACGAAACGAAACATTCCAGGCCTTCTCCCTCTCCATGACAACCAAGCCAAATAACAACGGGGTCTTTCTGCTGGACAGTACTCCCACATGATGGTGACTTCTGACTGTCCAGTGGTATTTTCAAGACTGTTCCAAGATTCACTTGGGGAGCTGAAAAACTGAGGGAGACTGAAGAGACATCAGCCCCACTGCCCTCTGCAGGACCCTATAGGAGACAACAGCAATTGTGAAGGGAAGGCCTGTGATGAATTCCCACCTAAACCTTCCATAAAATGTTGGAACAAGCAAATAGCCTTGCTGCTATCTCTGAGGCCTCTTCAATTTTCCACAAGGGCAGTGGACAGGCACTTAAAGGACAGTGCTCTGAGGGAGGGGAGAACCCCTAGGCATCCAGTTTCCAGGGTCTTAATGCACCATATGTGCACTTGCCAAACAAGTGATCAACATCCTTTACTTGGGCATTATGGAGCATCTGATTGGAGCCCATGAACCTGCCTTATACTGAAATAGACCCTTGGTCCATTGAGGTCAGTAGTGCCTACTCAGACTGGCAGCAGCTCTTCAGGGTCTCAGGCAGTAGTCTTTCTAGTCACCTATAGCCTGGTCCTCTTAACTGAAAGTGTGGGGGATTGAACCTGGGACCTTCTGCATGCTAAGCAGATGCTCTGCCACTGAGCCACAGCCTCTCCCCTGTGGGGGGAAGCCTGATTTCATGCTCCCTTCCGCTCCCTTTCCAACAGGTAAGCAGTTCTCTCACCACTGCTGATTTATGGATCAGAACTCAGTTCTTATGATATAACCTGTCCAAAACATTTCATCCAAACACAATGCAGAGCCATGTTTGTTATCCCCAAACACCTGGCAACCATATTAAGTTCACAGGTATACAAGTCTCAGCAAGATCTTAGATAGGTAAAGTTTAAGGCCAGATTAACAAGAGATAATGCTCTCCACTTCTTTTATGAATCACCCCCAAGAGGCTTTGCATAAAACGTACTATTACTTTAAATCCCTTTCCCCCTCAATACTCAGCCCGTACGCTACAGCTTTTTAAATTTGCTCTTGCCTTTGACTGAATCTGTGAAATATTGTCTCTGATAATCTCCCCTCTCTCCTGTTCCTTTGATGCGCTCACATACTTAGGAAGCACTTAAAGCAAAAATGTTCCTATTTTCCCCTCTCAGCTTTCAACTCTAAGCAGGCAATAAGCAAAACGGCCCTAAATGAGAGGCACAGCTGTATTTTCCACAGAAATTAACTCCGCTCCTTTTAAGGCTAGAAGTACTACTCAGAAACCTGGAACGGGCTGTTTAAAGCAATCACAGTGAGGACTTGGGATGACTTCAAATTTCTCTTCTCTGCCATTGTGACCCACATCACCATTTCGCTCTTGTCTCTCGCTTGTGCAGAGTGAACCCATGAGTTTTTTGTATAGCATTTTCTGTTTCTTCACACTGAATTTCCCTTGTCAAGTTTACAGATTTGTTAAGGGTATTTGCACACTGATACATCTGCATTAAACAGTAAGTACAGGGGTTGCTCTTAAAAACAAACTGAGAACTTCGATTAGTGCGAAATATGGCGGTGGCCTGCTTTTCCATTGGAGTGTACATTCAGTTACATAATACCTGTTCTAAAATAGTTTATCAGCTGGGTATGGCAACCACCAGTGTGATGCAGTGGTCAGAATGTCGGACTAGAATCTGGGAGACCTGCTCTGCCATGGAAGTTTTCTGGGTGATCTTGGGATAGTCATTCGCCTATTACACATGGGTGTTTTCCCTGGCTTTTGTCACGCATCTCCGTTGGGTTTTCTTTTTCTTTCTGCACTGATTTCCCCCTGCCCTTCAGCACATAGTTTGCTTTCCAGTTGCTGTTTCCCCGGGATTTTGGAGAGTGGTTTTGTGGTGATTTCTCCCTTGTTTCGCTTCTGAGCCAAAGATAATTCAAAAGTGTACAGATTAACTTGGATTTTCTCCCGTTCCTGTGCTGCCCCTTGAAGGTCACTCCCACACTCACATTGAGGTCATTTTGCCCACTCTGTACCTTCTGCCATTCATCTGTGTGCAAGTTCCATTGATTAATTTCCCCCTCATTGTTTTACATATTTTTAACATGTGGCATGAGTCTAGTGATATGAGATTACCGCTAGCCTCAGATCACTGGGGGGGGGGGGGAGAAGTGGGGGGGGGAACATGCTTTTCTGGCAGCTCTCCAAGAAACTTCTTCACAAGCTCTGAAAGGGGGGAGGGAGGGGGAGAGAAAAACCAGCATTGGATCATTTGCCACCCATCAAGTCCAGGAGCAAGCACCGCGGCCACCGCCAATGTTCAGCTGGTGACCATGGGAGAAATGGAAATGGAAAGGAAGTTCTAACCCAGCCAAGTATCTCAAAATACCCAGCAAGCCTCCTGAGTGCTTTGGCAATGAGCTCACTCTTTTCATTCTTGCAGCAAACTGGATTTACAGAATTTGGATCCAGCAAGTGGGGAAATGCCTCCAAGCTCCTTTCTGGAAATCAACTGCGATGTCATGCTAGAGGGTTTCTCCCCCCAGCCATCTCCCCTCTTCTCCCTTCTCTTTCTCCAGCCTCAAGCCCCTGAGTGTGTGTAGATCTGGCATTACTGTGCACTCTCTTGCATCTGGTGGATTTAAATTACTGTTTTGTTGCTAATCTTCTACCACTTATTTTTTAAAAAAAAAATAAAAGGACAAGGAAAATAATTTTTAAACATTTAAAATGACACTTGTGTGGCAATGAAAGAGGTGGAGGGTGGTGACTCTTTTCCATTTTTCCCAGTGGCATATCACAGGACTGAGAATCCACTAGAGTGTGGCCATAAGAAAAGCAGCTGCTCTAGTCAGTTTCGAAAATAGTTTGGTCAATTTCAGGATGTTTGTTTAGCTTTGCCTGCCTTCCTTTCTGTTCCCTTTCATTCCAGGAACTGAACCATGAGAATTAAAATGGAAGGTGCTTGCTTGATATTACAGCACAGCTGCAGTTGGGCAATTGTGCAAATTAAAGAAAAAAAAATTGGACATCACCCCCCACACAACACAAGTGAGGTCCCCACCCCAATTAAGAAAAACTGTGATTTTTTGGTTGTAGCTGCAGAATAAATACACTGGAGAAAAAAGAATGGCGTGTAGGGCAGGCCCCAAATCTGAAGCTTAAAGGCTTGACTGCTTGGATTCTCTGCAGTACACTGATGTGTGAATAACAAGCCATTCTCTTTCCATCTAATCTGAAGAAGTGAGTAGTGACTTGTGAAAGCTCATCCCCTGCCACATATTTTGTTAGCCTTTAGGTGCTCCTGGACTCTTGCTCTTTTCTACTGCTACAGACAGTCAAACGCGGCTATCCATCTTGATCTATCTCTTGGAGTTCTTGTAAGGATAAAACAGAGGACTGGAGAATGATATTGTAAGTTGCTTTGGGTCCCTAGGAAAGAGCAAGAGTCAGGTAGCACCTTAAAGACTTAACACAATTTGTGGCAGGGAAGGAGCTTTTGTGAGTCACAGCCAATGCTCCCTCTAAACTGTGGAGTCTTGTGAGCAAAAATTCTACTTTATGAGCTACTGGCATTAAAGTTGTGAGCGAGCGATTTGGCTACTGCATAAATTAGTTTGCTCTAGAGCCCATCCTTCCTAAGCCAAGACAAAAATGTGTGAGCCAGAGGCTAAAGAACTGTGAGCTAGCTCATACTAACTCAGCTTAGAGGGAACATTCACAGCTCACTTTGTCAGATACAACTAGAACGTGGGCCCCTCTCAAGACAATGCCTGTTTTTATTCTCAGTCCCTTTGGTAGAATTTTAAGTCTTCTGCACTTGGGAAGAAAGATGATATCTGTTTGTACCTGTCAGTGATAAAATTGGGGCATAAATATTTAGATGGTGGTAGAAAATACCACCAAGACGCAGCCAATTTATGTCAACCCCATGGGTTTTCAAGGCAAGAGATGATCAGAGGAGGTTGCTTGGTTCTGTGGAGCAGCCCTGGACTTCTCTGGTGGTCTCCCATCCAAGAACTAACCACAGCCAACCCTGCTTAGTTTCCAAGAGCTGACAAGATTGGGCTAGACTAGACCAGCCAGGTCAGGGTAATAAATGTGGCTTGAAAGTAAGGAGGGAGTTACTACCTTTAAACCACTTCATGAAACCCACGCACGTGAAGAACTAAGTACAAGGTATAAGGTACAAACGGCATTTACTACAGATAGCCAAAGGTTATTTTGTGTACTGGGTTCACGGCATAGATGAGACAGACAATGACGTAGCTATCACTAGTTTATTGGTACACAAAGAGTAATGGCGCCCTGGCCGCGAAGGGCCAAATATATACAGTAGCCTCGACTTCTCCCTGCCCTATCCACGGGCCTGAATTTCCCGCCAGAGATCTTATTGGCGGCCTATATGCCGCTGCCGCCTTGCGGCTGTCAGCGGACATAACAGGTTGTAATTACAATCAGACACAAACAGCCTAAAACATAATCATAAGTAACAGTGCTAAAATAACTGAATAAAAAAAAAACATTAAAACATTTCACCCTTTGGCTACCACTTTGGCAGGTGTTCTCTTAGCTGTCAGAGCAAACAACAGCCTTCTGTATGTCTTCCAAGTATGAACCCAGTATTATTTTCCCGCTGTTCTTTGTGTCATCTCCATGCTGAAAGATCTGCACTGGTTCCCTGTTTGTTTTGGGGCACAATTTCGAGTGTTGGTTCTTTGGAGTACTTGAAGGGCCACCTACTCTTTTATCTGAAGAAGAGAGCAGTGACTCACAAAAGCTCATCCCCTGCCATAGATTTTGTTAGTCTTTAAGGTGCTACTGGACTCTTGCTCTTTTCTACTGCTATAGACGGACGAACGCAGCTACCCATCTTGATCTGCTCTTGTACCGTCTAGCCTGGTAGTTCTCTTCTCAAGCCCTGAGGTCTATTCCCCTAACTGCCAAAGTGGGTTTTTTCAGCGGTGGCCACCTTGCCTTTGAAATGCCCTCCCCTTTGGGGTTCGCCAATCACACACAGCATTAGCCGCACAAT
The DNA here is from genome assembly GCA_029233225.1 of Lepidodactylus listeri. Lineage (NCBI taxonomy): Eukaryota > Metazoa > Chordata > Lepidosauria > Squamata > Gekkonidae > Lepidodactylus > Lepidodactylus listeri. The sequence continues at coordinate 25,595,400 of JARCFY010000005.1, forward strand.
AGGCACAAATGCCAGCCGGATTTTAAGGGCGCGATCACACAAAAACATTTGGCAAGCATCCTGCACCCGCCAGCAACCTGTATCACTCTACCGAAAAAAGCAGAGTTAAAAGATACCACCACAAGTACAGTATTTTCCAGAAAACACAGGGCCCAGGCAGGCATCAGATCGCAGCAGCACTGGTATCCCATCACATCCGGTGCCCATCTGCATCCCATCTCACACTGGATTTTTTTTAAGCCTCCATGGTATGCGCACAAACACAGTACTGCTGAACTTTGCAATGCTTCACCATCACCATGTGATTGGCAGCTGATAGTCTGAGCACGGAACCTCAGGAGACCGTCTGATTGCGATACCACGCTTCATTTTCCTCCAGCACAAAAAGCCTCCCTCCTTCCCCCCCAGATTATCTTGCTCGTGTGACCGAGCTCTTATGAGTATCATTTTGGGCTGCTCAAAACACTGTTTTATGTGTGTGTGTGTGTGGGGGTATGCTCCTGGTTTGTTTCTTATGCTGTTGCTTTGATTGCAACATTTTAGGTTAGGAGTCTCCTTGAGCAGGTCCCTGGAGAGGCAGAATATACATTTTCTAAATAAAAATTGTTTTAACCCATAAAGGATACTTTTGATGCAGAGGAGAGTGAAAAATAACTACATTTATCCCAGACTGCGTTTTACACTCAATCCTTTTCCAGGAATGGTTTAGCAACTGATTTTTTGGGTGTGTGTTATCATAACTCTGTTTCACATCTATTGATTGTGTTCTCCATATTATCTGGGTTTCACATAATTTGGCTGGGAACCTGTGTTTTAATAAATGATCGAGCTCTAGACCTTGGAGTCAACCTTAATCAAAACAGAGACAAACCTTCTAAAATAATGTTGGACTAAAGTTCTGATAGTATCAGTAAATTCTTTGGTTTTTCATTTTTTGAGAGGAGGAGAATATAAGAAACCAGAAGAGTTCATAGCAGCGATGAGCGAACAGTCCCACTTTTTTCCTTTTTTAAATATTGACATATTTGCCCCTGGTTTCAATTCTGTACTTTTTGCTGTTGCATGTATAAATTTGCTTGTGTTGTGTGTGCATGCTGTATGTTTTTATTAGCAACTTAATGTGACATTTATTTAAAGTATTCTTATCCACATTTCCTTCTGAAAACAGGAGCCCAAAGGGACTCCGAGAAATCTACACAAAAGCTCAATAGCATTGGGGGGGTTGTATTTTGTGTGTGTGTGTGTATGCCAGGAACTCATGGACTTCTGGTGACCCCTAGTGGGGCTTGGACATTTCGGAGATGTGGCTTACTATTGCCTGCCTCTGTGTCCCAGCCCTGATATTTCTTGAAGGCCTTCCAAGTACTTGCCAGGGTTGGCCCTGCTTAGCTTCCGAGATCTGATGAGATTGGGCTTGCCTGGGCTATTCAGGTCAAGGCCACAACATTCTTGATCTTTCCTTTGGTTGTTCCATTTGAGTGGAAATGTGATCCGAGGAAGAAATTCTCTGGCAGTCTAGAAGGGCTGCAGTGTCTTAAGCCCTGTACTTGATGGATATCTTTGCATCTCCATTTGAAACAGGAAAATAGGGCAGTTGCTTCTGCCCACACTCTAGCCCTGTTGGCCATCCCTTCCCCTACCCAGCGTCTGGGTTTCACCAGGAGAAATGTTTGCCATAGAAAGGGAGAGTAGGGAAAGATGACACCCAATGGAAAGACAAGTAGGAACAACTGCGCTTGTCTTGTTTTCTCCATCATGAAATTAAAAGGTCTGCATCTGATTCTTCCTTACCTGGCTAGCCCAGGCTAGCCTAGTCTTGTCAGATGATCTCAGAAGCTAAGCAGGGTTGACCTGGTGAGAAATTATGATGGGAGACCATCAAGGCAGTCAGTGCACAGAGGCAGGCAGTGGCAAACCAGCTCTGAATGTCTCTTGCCTTGAAAACCCCACAGGCTCACCATAAGCTGGCTGTGAGTTAACAGCCCAAAAAATAAATAAATCTGATTCCAGGGTACAAAAAGGAACCCAACAATCTAATGAAGCAGGCAGGCAGGCAGGCAGGCAGGCAGGCAGAAGGAAGGAAGGAAGGAAGGAAGGAAGGAAGGAAGGAAGGAAGGAAGGAAGGGGTTGTTTTGAATGACATTCATAGGCAATTCCAAAATCTTATCACCATCATTATTATTTATTCTTTTGTCTTCTCTTCTCTTGTTTGATTAGTCTTCACACTTTGTCTTTGACTACCATCTTTTTTTGTGTGCATGTGTGTGTGTTGTGTTGCGTGCTTGCATGCCTAGAAGTCATGGTGACTTCTGGTGACCCCTAGTGGGGCTTGGACTTTTCAGAGAGGTGGCTTTCTATTGACTGCCTATGCGTCCCAGCCCTGGTATTCTTGGAGGTCTCCCATTCAAGTACTTGCCAGGGTTGGCCCTGCTTAGCTTAAGAAATCTGATGAGATTGGGCTTGTTTGGGCTATCCAGGTCAGGGCCTTTGGCTACCATTTCTGATGGGTTTTCCTTGGTTCCCCCTGTACAGGCCTCCTGATAACTCCTTCAGACTATATGCCGAGGGTTCCCTGTCCCAGAATGAAGCCATTATTTGTATTTCTGCCTCAAAATCTCCTCCTTTTTTGTTTTTACCTCAGGAATCATGATGTGCACTAATGGAGCATGCAGGCACACAAGAATTCTCATATGGTTTCTTCTTCTCTACGTTCTTGTCAAGAAGGTGGTCCCAGAAGATGACACAGACATTGCCACTAAAAATGGAAGGGTAAAAGGGGTGAATCTGCCCGTGCTTGGGGGGACTGTAACAGCCTTCCTTGGGATTCCTTATGGAGAGCCACCTATTGGGACGCTTCGGTTCCAAAAGCCGCAGCCTAGGCAAGAGTGGACTGCGGTCTGGGATGCCACCAAGTATTCAAACTCTTGCTATCAGAACAGAGACAACTCGTTTCCTGGATTTGCAGGATCAGAGATGTGGAACCCAAACACAAACCTCAGTGAAGACTGCCTCTACCTCAACGTGTGGGTTCCTTCACCCAAGCCTAAAAATGCAACTGTCATGGTATGGATCTATGGCGGAGGCTTCCAGTCTGGGACATCCTCACTGCCTGTCTATGATGGCAAGTTTCTGGCCCGAGTTGAAAGAGTCATTGTTGTTTCAATGAACTATCGGTTAGGGGCCCTGGGTTTCTTGGCTTTGCCGGGAAATGAGGACGCTCCAGGAAATGCTGGGTTGTTTGATCAACGGTTGGCACTTCAGTGGGTCCAGGATAACATAGCAATATTTGGTGGTAATCCGAAGAGTGTGACAATATTCGGAGAGAGTGCTGGAGCTGGAGCAGTTAGCTACCATCTCCTCTCTCCTAAAAGCTATCCTCTCTTCACTCGGGCAATCATGCAAAGTGGTTCAGGAAATGCTCCTTGGGGTGCACTTCGGCCCTCCGAAGCCAGGAGAAGAACGCTAGCTCTGGCTCACCTCCTCCAGTGTACAGGTAGCAACGAAACAGAGATCATTAGTTGTCTTCGAAGCAAACATCCCCAGGACCTTCTTGACAATGAAGTTTCTGTCTTAACACACAGAACTCTTATAGAGATGTACTTTATTCCAGTCGTTGACAGTGACTTTCTCACTGAAATGCCAGAAACCTTGCTAAAGAATGGGGATTTTAAACAAACGCAGATCCTGATGGGAGTGAACAAAGATGAAGGGGCCGTTTTCCTGGCATACGGAGCACCTGGCTTCAGCAAAGACAACAACAGTCTGATTGACAATGCAGACTTTCGGGCAGGCTTGAAGCTCTGCTTTCCCGGGACTAACGATATCAGCTTGGAATCGGTACACTTTCACTACACAGACTGGGAAGATGAACAAAACCCTTTCAATTACCGTGATGCCATGGACGATGTCCTTGGAGATTACAATTTCATATGCCCTGTGGTCAAGTTCATAAAACATTTTGTGGAGGCAGGAAACACTGCCTTCTTATACTTCTTTGAGCACAGATCGTCAAAACTTGCTTGGCCGGAGTGGATGGGAGTACCGCACGGGTTTGAAATAGAGTTTGTATTTGGACTGCCTCTAGAGAGAAGAGTCAATTATACCAAAGCAGAGGAGATACTGAGTAGGTCAATGATGAGATACTGGGCAAGTTTTGCAAAAACTGGGTAAGTTGTTTGTTTTGCTGGTTGTGTTTGTTTTTTCTTTATTTTCTTATTTATTTCTCCTGAAGAAAATGATTCCTTTCCTTTTCTGTTATCCCCCCCCCTTGCCTAGCAAAATGGGGGGTTTATATTTGCATACTATTGCTATTACAACTTGTACATGTCTACAATCAATATTACGATGGTTCCTAACAGTGCCATCCTATCCAGAACTAGTATAAACAAGTTCAGGTCAATAGGCTTGGAAGTAATGCCATGAAGGATTGCACTGTAATGCTACTAATAAAATTACTAGTGCATTACTACAATTACTATTAAAGTAGATACTGGCAATGGTGATAGTAGTACATGTGTTGCAGAAGTAGCAGTAGAGTTGTTGTGGTAGCCAAAAGCACTGGTAAATGATACTGATAACTGAAGTGACAATTAAGAGGAATATGATAGGTTGTGTACTTTTTTGAGGGACACCAGGAAGTACTTATTGTCCTCTTAGGCCAAACGTCTCCAGTTTCTGTCCCTTTTGGAATCTCACAGTATCAGATGAAGTTATAACAAGACCGAGTACATTGTAGAGTTGTTAGGCATCCACTGCCTACGGTACAAGAGAACCAAACTTTTGTTCTGTCACAACAGCTGTTACAAGTGAAGGATGCCGTTTTGAGTTGCAAGTATTTAAAACCCCATTGCCATTGCACAGACGTAGGAAGGAAGGAAACTAATCAGCGCCAGAAATAAGTTGTCTGTATTGTAATTCTTAATGCACCATGGTTTTTATCTTCAAATAGAAGTGTGACATGTAGGAGTGCCGATGATCCCTTTGTCTTTCAAGGATCAGACCGCAAGCATTCAATATCCCAAGTCGGAATACCAAGTTTGTTGTTGTTGAGCTGTTTGGTCTGTGGCCTGTAGCAAATAATTGACAGTTCTTTTTCTTGGGTTGCATCCAGACTAAAGGCAATTCTGCATCTGGCATTCACTGTACATGTTCTCTACACTGAGGAAAAGGTGGAGCTCAAAACCACAGTCAAATTTTCCAGCGCAGTGCCACACTGACTGCAAATTCACCCCTGAATGGCCATAAATCTATGCAGAAGGTACCATAAAACCCAATGATCAAAGAAAGTGAAAGCGGCATGCCATGTAGAGGGTACCATAAACTCTGATGTTCAAAGAAAGTGAATGTGGCATGCAATGCAAAGAGGAATTTCTGTTCCAAGGTGGGTTTGTTAAAACAATGGAGGGAAAAGCCAATGAAGAATTGCCCTAAGCTTTCTGCTCACGTAAGTTACTTTCATCTGTAGAAAAAAAAAATTCTGCCCCACCCAGTACAGCCCACTGATCTCTCTGCAAGGCTACTCCTAGGTGACCAGGGACCTCAGGAAATGTGTGGGAGGCAAATCAGGAATCTGTAGCAGCAAGATGGAATTGGTAGACATCACCCCGCCCCTTCTGTTAGCAGAAAATTGAATCTGGATCCAGCGAGGGTTGCCAACCTTCAAGCGGGAGCTGGAGATCTCCTGGAATTATAACTGATCTCTGGACTACATAGATCACTTATTTATTGAAAATATTTATTCCACTTCTCCTGGAGAAAATGGCTGCTTTGAAAGGTGGAGCACATGGTGTTATACCTTACTGAGGTCCCTCCGATCCCTCCAATCTCCCAGGCTCCACCCTCTAGTCTCCAGGAATTTCTGCCCCCAAACTTGGTCACCCTAGATCCAACCCATTAGATGTTATCACTGTTTTTGACTGTTGTGTAAGGAGGCAATAGCAATGAAGACTGCCCTCCTGGTAAAAAAAAAAAAAAACCCCAAAAAACTCCCAAGTAAATATTTTCAAGAGATGTGGCTGAAGGTCTATAGAGGAAAACTTGATTTACCTAAATATTTATACCCTGTGTCTCCTGCCCTGCCCATCCACAAGGTCTTAAGGCACCTTACAAAAATGTGTTATCAAGCAACAGATACATTTAAAAACATATTAAAATCAATGAGACCATTAAAATCTAATGCAGCAAAAAACATAGCCAATCACTGCCATGGAAACATATTTAGCTTCCTTTACATTCCCTCCGAAGACTCTGCTTTATAATGTTTCCTAAAAATCACAAGGGGAGGTGCTCTTTTGATGTCCCCACAGCATTAGGAATGTGCACTTTTTGGGGGGCTAGTCTTATTTGCTTATTTAACATATTGATAAATCCACTTCACTTCAGGACTCACGGCAAATAACAGCAATTTAAAAAACAATGTGTTGGCACTGATCTTTAAAAACCCTATACAGCTTGGGGGCAGTGTACCTGAAGGACCTCCTACTCTAGGGTTGCCAGCTCTGGAGATTTTGGGGGGTGGAGCCTAAGGAGGGTGGGGTTTGGGGAGGGGAGGGACTTGATTGGGGTATAATTCCATAGAGTCCTTTTTCCAAAGTGGACATTTTTTCCAGGTAGGGTTGTCAGACAGTGGAGGTAGGGGTCCTTAGCCACCAGTCCCTACCCCCAGCTGCTCATCAGCTGGCAAATTTTGTGCAGTGGTTAGGAGTGCAGACTCTAATATGGGAGAACTGGGTTTGAGTCCCCACTCCTCCTCATGTAGCTGGTGGTGTGACCTTCGGTCAGTTCCAAGTTCTTTCACAGCAGCTCTCTTAGGAGCTCTCTCAGCCCCACCTACCTCTCATGGTGTCTGTTGTGGAGAGGGGAAGGGAAAGGAGATTATAAAATGCTCTGAGACTTCTCTGGGTAGTGAAAGATGGGATACAAATCCAATCTCTCTCTCTCTCTCCCCCCCCCCCCCCATGTATGGGGAACTACCAGGAGAAAGGAGAAGGCCTAGGCCTCATTGCCAGACTAGTGTCACACAGGAAATGACTTCATCATGCCAGAAAAGTCTGGGCAATGCTCTGGTATTTGTGCTAAACCTCTATGGTAGAAGAGGTTTACCGCAGAGTTTTTCCCCAAATACCAGAGTTGTTGCCTGAGTGTTGTTGGTTTGATGACATCACTTCCTGTGTGATGCTGGCAATGAGGTTTAGGCCTTTCTTTTTCCTTGTAAGTCCCCCCCCATCCTCCACTGAGTCCCCCCCCCATCCTCCACCAGTTCCCAGGAGGGACCGGGCAACCTTATTTCCCGATGAATGGCTCTCTGTCACTTGGAGATCAGTTGTAATAGCAAGAGATCTCCAGCAACCACCTCCAGCAATCCTATCCTACTCCCACATGAACCTACCTGTCCTGTCCAGTCCAGTCATCATCAGACTATGTAATCTAAAGGTAAATAGGTGGCAACCTGATGAAGAGCCTTCTTGGTTGGGCCAACAAAATTTTTGAACTCTCTTCCCAGGGAGATTTTTCTGTCTTCATCTATCATTATCGTGGGGTGGGGGGTTCCCTGCTTGCATGTTTTAATGGCGGCGGCGGGAGAACCAGAGACTCTGGCATACTTGGGTAAGTAAAACTAGGTTTTCTCTGCTTGCTTCTCTCTCTCTCTCTCTCTCTCTGTGTGTTTCAAATTAACACTGCTTTCCATGGATTAAAATTGTTGCTGGCATGTTAAAGGCTGTTTGCTTTTTGAATGCTTAAATTTGCTCTCTCTGCTCCCTGCCTGCTTTTCTGGTGGGTTTTAAAGGAGGTTGAAATTCACATGATGGGAAACCCTGCCTTTTTGGAGGGTCTGTGCACTCTTTTTCTCTCTTTCACTCTCTCACCCCTGTCTATTTTGGACACGCATTCTGTGGCTGCTTCTGTTTAAAACTCTGCTGGGAAGACTGTCTGCTTGAGGAGTAAATGCTCTGCTGTGGGATGGCTTTTTAAAAGGGACATTGCTTTTCCTTTGCTGGAAACGGACTGGCAGTGGGGGTGGGGGTCTCAGACCCCCTGCGGAGTCTGCACTAAACACTGCTGGCACAACCCAAAGGGGGAAAGGGGGGTGTTGCTGTGCCCATTTTCCTCACTTCTAAAATACCTGGTTAGGTGGCTTCCACAGTCTAGCAAAAGTGCTCAACAGCCAAAAGTGTGTGGCAGCCCATTTCTGTTACTAGATACACATTAGAACCAATAATCATTCCTTTTTCTTGGGTGGGGGGGAGAGGTTGTGGTGTGTCTGTGGAGGGGAATGACTTGGGAGATGCATGATGATTTCAGCTTTCCTTTTTTTTCAAGCAGGGGGAGGAAAACTCCCCCCCCCCTTTTCTTGCTGGTCATGAGAGAGCCGCCAAGTTTGAAATCTCCAAGGGCTTGAACTTACACCAAACACAGTTTTCCAGCACATTTTAAAAAATGAAACAAACTGCACACAGGCTTCCCCTTGGAAAAGTCTCTCTGCTTTACTGTCTTTCGGTTTAAAGTTTGCACCAAGCATCAAGCACAAAAAAGGCTCCTTCTGCCCCAGCAAAATCACTGCTAACAGCCCCTAGCACAGCCCTCCTCCATTCCCCCCCGGCTGAGACCAGCCGCCATCTTGCCACGCCTAACACCATGAAGCACAGCCCTTAGGGAGGGGGGGAGGGTACTTCTGCTGTGCCTGTGGGGGGGGGGGCTGGCTGTCAAATGGACAGAATAGATGGATAGTACACCCTATCACTACTGATGTCATTACATTGCCAGCAAGGGGTCCTTACTGCAAGTAAGTTCTCCCACCTGGTGCCAAGCCCAACCTGGCAACCTTAGCCAATGAAAAAATCCAAGCCCAGACCATCACAAAACATGTCGTTGACAAAGGGGATACCAACAGCCCTGCTTGGAGGAATGACTCTTTAAACTCTTCCCGTGCATTCCCCCAAAATCCCTCAGTTATTTATCCCAAGCAGTCTTTTACATCTTCACCTCAAAAGAAAATAAACATGGAAGAACGTGCAGAATTCCACCCCTGAATTATCCTATCTCCTTTTCTTCCTCTTAAAAATTCCTTCGCTGTTCCACCTGAGCAGGAACCTCACATTTGCCTCAAAATGTCATTTTAGGCCAAGCTCAGTAGCAGTCTGAATAACAGTGTTTATCTGTCTTCCTGGGATGCAAAAGCAGTATGACTCTGACATTCACGATATTCAGCCAGATAATGCTATACTTTCAGCATAGATAACTGCAGCCTGCTCAGGGTCAAAACAGAGGAGAAGCCAGCAGATCCATGACTGGATCCTCCCAGCATTTTTACAAATGTTAATAGAAGCAGCACAGAGGCCTGATTCATGCTTGAAAGCTGCATTGGTATTTAACTCTTTCCCCACCTTTGTACTCTCCATGATAGAACATAATTGCTCCCATGCTGTTATTACCCCTCATTGTTTCCCCTCGAGGGGGGGAATATACAGGCATTATATTTTATTTATTTTTATTTTATTGTATTTATTTTATTTATATCCTGGCTTAGGGTGGCTTACACAGAGTTTTATTGAACTGTAAGAGGTCCCGCAGGGCTCTGAAGGGCCAAACAATTTTGGGACCCTGCTCGTAGTGCTCTCTGGGGGACATGTGGGGAATTTTTGCCATCTTATTGTTTTGTTGAGCTAATAACATTGTGGGGGAGACTGTCTTCATTAACAAAACTGCACTAGAGCAAAGTTCGAATTCGGTGGCACCTTTAAGACCAGCAAAGTTTTATTCTGGGTATAAGCTTTTATGTGCTTGCACACTTCGGCAGATATCTGATGTCAGATATCAGATGTCAGATATCTGAAGAAATGTGCATGCACACAAAAGCTTATACCCAGAATAAAACTTCGTTAGTCTTTAAGGTCCCACTGGACTCAAACTTTGTTCTTTTGCTTCAAACCAACAAGGCTACCCCTCTTGAATCTATCTTCATGGACAAAACTGCACTAGTGGAAGTTAATCCTCATCTTTCCCTGTGTGAGCCCAGACCAAACTGAGCACCCCTTCCCCCCCCCCCCCTTCCACTGTCATTTAAAAATGCTGGGTAGTCCTCGTCATGGACTGTCTAGCTTTTGATCTGTTTTTGCCCTCTGTGAGACAGATTTTCAAGCAGGACGAAAAGCTATCCTTTAAATTTACCAGGGGAAAATCCTTTCCCTTCAAAGGGGTAAGCTAGTCCAAACTCATGTTATGTTTAGCTTGCATTCCCAGCAGGGACTTGCAACAAGATGCTGGCTCTAAGTGCCCAGTGGTAAATAAGTATCACAGGGGCCTGATCCTGGCCAAGCATGGTGGGGAGATGCTTCTGTCTTCCTTCCCCATGCTGTTCTCTACACTTGAAATGGCCTGTGGGGTGCTGTTTGCCCTACTGGTGGGCTGCACATGCAAGCATTCAGTGTATATACAACCCCCTGATGGGGCAAATGATCCCCCAGGGCTGTGTCAGGTCAGGAAAATGGTGCAGAGGGGAGAAAAGAGTCCCTCCTCTCACTTCCACATGGTCCAGTTCCAGATTGGGCCCCTGTTATACTTCTCAATTAAGTTGCCGCAGGAAACTCACAGGTGCCTAGCAGCTGCTAGTCCCCATGGTGATTCCATGTTAAATATAATGAGTAGTTTGGCCTTTATAGGCCACAGCTATGGCTCAGCGGTAAGGAATCTGTTTTGCATGTATAAGGCCTTGGGTTCAGCCCTTGGCATCTACAGCTGGAAGAATCAGGTAGGAGGTGACGTGAAAGACTTCCATCTGAAACCCTGAAAAGCTACTGCTAGTCAAATCAAACTATACTGACCATGAAGACAGATTCAGGTGGGGTAGCCTTGTTGGTCTGAAGCAGCAGAACAAAGTTTGAGTCCACCCCACCCCCTGTAAGTTCTGTTCCACTGTATCTGAGGGAGTTCTGTTCCACTGTATCTGAAGAAGTGTGCTTGTACATGAAAGCTTATACCGTGAATAAAACTTTGTTGGTCTTAAAGGTGCCACTGGGCTCAAGCTTTGTTCTACCGACCATGATAAAGCAATGGTCTGTCTCAGTATAAGGAAGCTTCATGTGTTCAGGTCTAGGAGGAACAGATTCCATACGAGACTGTGACAGTGTAATATTTCAACTCCTCAGTTTTGCTCTCTGGCAATGCAAATCCAGGAGGCTGATGATTACAGTAGCATAATAATAAGTGAGACGTAGATCTCCTGTAGGAAAGAATTCCTCCAGAAACCATTACAAGGCAGAGCAGATGGGACTCAGCTACGTGGAACCCTGGTCTGACCCAGTGTAGGGCAAATTCATGTGTTTGGTCCTGAGCATTTTTGTAACAGGATAGCATAGATGAACTCTTAAGGATTTATATACTTTTCTTTATCTTTATGTTTCCACTGATGAGATACAAATCCTAGGTCAAGAAAACACTTTGTGCCAAAATTATACATTGTAAGTATTTCACATTTTAAAGTATGTAGAAATTTCTCCACAGTAGTCTGGCCATCAAGTCCAATTATGATTGGACTATAATTAGATAAACTAGCAGATAATATTTCATGTGGTTTCCACAGCAAATACGCAGAACCTTCATCTCTGCAAGTATTGAAAAACATGACTATTTATGGGCAGATAATTCTTCCATACAATTCCAGATGAGGACAAAATGACCAGACCCTCTATCCTTTTCTGAGTTAACCTGTTATTTACGCCTTATTACCCAGCCGAACTTTGATCTCTGCTGAGCTAAAATTTTGTTAAAAGGGTAAAACTGAGGCTTTTTTTTTAAATAAAGTTTCTAAAGTTGCCAGGCAGTGCCTAACAACTAGCAGGAGGGCTGTGGGCAGAGATATGATGGGTGCAACACCGACTGTGGAGACACATCATTTCTGGTAAAAAAAAGGTAAGTGGCACAGGTAGCTCTAGCAATCTCTAGAAACTCTACGTTAAAACCATAACTTTTCTGGCAATTCCTAGAGCTACCCTATGCCACTTTTAAAAAAACTGGAAGTGACATGGTGCTGCAGATGGCATCACAATTCCCCCCCTCTCCTCCAGGAAGGTGGTGGGCAACAGGAGTAGAGGGAGGAAGATCCCCTACCTCCAGTGGGGAATGGGACCCCAGAACATTTCTGAATCACTTATAATTGCCTTTTTTGGAGCAATTGTTGAGTGGTACAGCACCTGTTTTCCATGTAATAATTGGTGGGGGGGTTGTCATCATTTACATATTTAGGTTATTTATAGTTCGCCTTTCTCACAAGGACTCAAGGTGGATTACATCTAATGAGTCAGTACAATCAAGGAAATGAGACATTCAATAACCAATGCATAAGTCATAAGTCAGATATGACTTCACAGCTCTTTACATATAACACACACAATGAGGAGATATCAGTACCATGATTGGATTACAGTTAGATTTTATTATCCTTGATGCTTCCAGCAGGTGATATACCATGGAGGCAGGTCTTTCTTTAGAAACTCACGGAATTAACTGGATCATAAAATAATGTGGGACATAATTACTGATCTCGATGGCTTCTCTGTTGATGGCCTGATTGGACTTTAGAATACTAGGCTGATTTTCAGAACATAAGATTGTAGCATATTGTGTACAATAGATCAGACTTATCTGTTGCCTCTAATGGCACACAAAAATGTGTCCCCTGATTAGAAGAGCCCATCTGAATCAGATCAGTGATGAATGCAGTCCAGCATTCTGTTTATCACAGTGGTTGACCAGTTGCCCTTGAGGGCCAGCAAACTGGGCCCAGCAGTTAAGACCTTCCTCTGAGATTGCTGCCAGACATGGGTATTCAAAGTCTTACTGCCTCTGAGTTTGAGTCACCATGGATAGTAGCCATTGATGGACCTATCCTCCATAATCTTAGTAACTGGCACAGTGGCACCCATGGATGATCTGAAACAGAAACACAAGAAACTAAGATAACTAGAAGTTGCTCGATGGCAGGACATTTTGTTAATGAGATCTCTTTTGCAGTAAGAGAAAGCTTTGAGACAACTACATGATCTGTGGGTGACATTTTAGAAAACACTATTGCCCCACATCTGTGTCTGCTATAATAATCATGCCATCTGCTTTGCACACGAAGCCACTGATATCCTTTTCCCTGAGACTGGCTTGGGGGTCCCTACTTTGGCAGCATAGTTTAAATGTTCCCTTCAGTTTGCACAAAACTTTACAAGGCAACATGAAAAGAAACTTGTCCCTGCCATAAGGACTTTACAGTCTGAAGAACTTTAACATTGGGAAAGTGAAAGTAACAATAAATGTCTTCCTGTAGTTCATAACATTTAGGGTTGCTGATCAAGCTGTGGCAAACGGCAGACATATTTTAGGTGTGGGGAACAACACTGTGTTTCATGATGCTGGGACATCACTTCCAGTTTGTACCCAGAAGTGATTTCACAATAGTTTAGGAATTCACTCATCTCCATGATTTTTACCTAGAGCAGGGGTGGGCAATTGTTTTGGCTCGGGGGCCGCTTTGTGGGAGCGGAGGTTAGCGGAGGGCTGCACCTTTTAAAATGATTGCATTATTTATTTATTTATTTATTTATTTATTTATTTATTTATTTAATTCGGTTTCTAGGCCGCTCTCCCCGCATAGCAGGCTCAGAGCGGCTTACATAATTAGGTGAACATCGTTCACAATAAAACAATTAAAACAGTTAAAACCAGTTAAAACATTACAACATTACATAATAAACATATTAAAGTGCTCAGTGCTCATTAGTTAACTTTGCATTTCAGAAAAGGTATAAACTGTAAAAATCATAAAAATCAATAAATATAAATTAAATAAAATCGTGGTAGTTTTATTCAATTTATTTATTGTGCTAATTTCATATCATCTATAGCTGCAAGCACATTTAATTTTAGAATCACTTTAATGAGACAAATGTACGCTATCACACTTTTCTACAATTTTTTTTGAAATCAGGAGTGAGATTGCTTGTTGAGATTCTCATCACAGCCTGCAAGTTAATGTCTGTCAAATGTCTGCTAATGTCTATATTTACTCTTGTTGATCTTCATGCAAGAAAAACTTTGCTCACAAATATATGTAGATAGAGAACATTTTCCCAGCAAATTTCTTCATACATGGAAACTTTTCAGCAGACAAAGATTTGCAAAAGTCAACTAATGTCACAGCATCAAACCTTTCTTTCACAGTGTGATCTGACTGCATGTCAATAAGTTCAAGCTGCAGCTCCTCAGGTGCTGACAGTGGCCAACTGTCTTGGCGGGCCGCAAAAAACTCTGTGGCGGGCCGCATGTGGCCCCCGGGCCGCCATTTGCCCACCCCTGACCTAGAGCATTGTGACATCACTTTGGATGCAAACTGGAAGTGATGTTGAGGTATCACATGACATCACTTCCTGGCCCCAAGGTTTGTTGTCTCTGGAGTGAAAAGCTCCAGAGGGATGGAGCCAAGGGGTGGGAGCATGCAAGTTAAAACTTCTGGCTCCATATTATGGTTTACATAGGGTAATAGGATGATATTATACCCTTGTTATAGCATCAATTTCTAGATCCATTTCCTGATACTAGTTTTGACCTTTAAATCCCTAAATAATGTAGGTCAAGATGTCAGAGGGTGAATACAGGAATATATACATGAATACATGAAACTGCCATATACTGAATCAGACCTTTGGTCCATCAAAGAGTAACGTCTACTCTGACTGGGAGTGGCTCTCCGGGGCCTCTGGTGGAGATCTTTCACACCACCTGCTACCTGATGCTTAACTGGAGGCAGTGGGATTTGAACCTTGGACCTTCTGCATGCCAAGGAAATATTCTACCGCTAAGCCACAACCCTCCCCCACATTTTCATCTTGAATCTCACCCACATACACACGGCATGATTTAAGATGTGAAGAGCTGCTGTGGGTTTCATCTTTTGTGGATTCAAGCTTGGCCTCCATTGGTAGGGTTGCCAGCTGAGTGCTGGCAACAGGCAGGAGGCTTGGGGGAGGGCAAGGAAAAGGCAAGTTGTTGTCACTCCTACAGTTTGGGTTTGCACCAGAAGTGATGTCACAAGTTGCAGGGATGGAGATTTCCCTAGGTGTTGCCAGCAGGAGTCCTGGCAGCCCTATCATGAGGGCTGTAAACTTTTCCTCAGGTACTCCAGTGTGGTGCAACACAATACTCAGGAGTGGACTGAACATTATGGCTACTGAGAAGAGTCCCAGTGGACTAATGACCTGGGTGGCTGCTTCTTCTCACTTCCCCTCCCTACATGGTTCTGAGGCTGACCCACCTGAGCATGAGCTTGGCTGCCACCAGTTGGAGGGAGGATATAGTGCCTAACTTGACCAGAGAATTGCAATTGGGCCAGCTGGTCAGGAAAGGAGGCACTGGGGCCTGGACTGAAGAAGACTGCAGTACCACCTCACCTGCTTGACCAGCCAGTGGCCAAGCTGAGTAATCTGGCCACCCTCTGCCTGGTAGAGACCTGTGCTTTGTTGGGCTAGTCTTCTTGCCCCTGACATCACTCCTGGGCTGGCCAAGGTAGCATGGAGCCAGTTGTTTAGGCAAGAAGGATGCCACCTCCAGGGCCAGGCCTGAACTTGTTTGGGATCAAAGAGGAGGGGTGTGGTGGTCTATTGATTCTGCAGTTCATCTCAACTGCACATAACTTTTTATCTGGTATACTGTTTTCAAAGTTGACATTGAAAAGTGATATGCCACTTTATGAAAATAAACAAAGGGAAAGGGATGGAGACAAGAGAAAAGGGCACCATAACACTAAGAGATTATTAAAAATGCAAAGGTTACGTGGACCACTGGGATCTGGGATATTATTGCTGTGAAATAAGGTTACTGATCAGAAAAAGAATGCAGCAAAACCAACTAGTTTAAGGTTAAAGACATTAGGGCTTTTTAGTGTGGAGAAACGACAACTGAGGGGTAACATGATACAAGTTTACAAAACTATGCATGGGATAGACAAGGTAGAGAAAGAAGTACTTTTCTCTCTTTCTCACAATATAAGAACTCGTGGGCACTCAATGAAATTAATGAGTAGTAGGCTTAGAGCAGATAAAAGGAAGTACTTCTTCACCCAAAGAGTAATTAAAATGTGGAATTCACTGCTGTAGGAAATGGTGGCAGCTACAAGCATAGACAGCTTGAAGAGGGTATTGAATAAACGTATGGAGCAAAGTTCCATCAGTATCAGTCACAAGGTATAGATCAGGGGTGTCAAACTCATTTGTTATGAGGACCGGATCTGATATAAATGAGACCTTGTTGGGCCAGGCGTTATAAAATGTAATACCACGTAGCGGAGATAAAAACTTTATAAAGGACACAAACACAATTAAAGATTTTTAAAACTTTAAATAAAACATGCTTAAAACCAGGCTATTTTTGGGCAGGAACGCACAGGAATGGAGTTCCGGCTGGCTCCTGAGTTGACCACACCCAGCAGAAACTCATTAGCATAATAGGCCACACCCAACAGCAGAAACTCATTAGGATTGGTTACATTAGGGGTATGTGGCTTAACACACAAATTAATTCCTGCTACAAAAAAAGTTTTGTACAACAAACAAGGTAAACAGAATAAGAAGCAAAAGGCGGGTGTAGCTGGATGACCAATCTTCTGGTAACATGGGGGTGTGGCCTAATATGCTAATGAGTTCTTGCTGTTGTGTGTGGCTTATTATGCTGATGAGTTCCTGCTGGGCTTTTTCTACAAAAAAAGCCCTGCTTAAAACACTAGCACTCTTGCAGTATTTTATCTGTTTAACAGTCTCTAATAACTGACACCTCTGCTCTGAATTATTGTGTCAAAATGTCTGTGCTGTAGCAATCTTGAGTATGCTGTTCAGGTGTATAGCTGTAAGCTGCAAACCTACTTTTGATTTATTGACATTCATTACAGAAATCTCATGCTCAGTGTTCCTAGCCTTGGATCCAGGGGAAGACAAGAAATGGCTGGGCATTGCAACCTTTTGTACAAAAGTTGCTTCATGTTCTGGTTAAGAACATGAGAAGGCATCCTAACACAGACTGAGAGCCATGTGTTTGCCTCCAAAACTATAGTCTTCCTCAGAGAAATAACTACAGTTTCTACAAAGGAAATGTGCTGAGTGAACTTGGTCTGGACACACACTCTCAGTCTAATCCACCTCACTGGTCTGTTGTTATTCCTCCTCTAAAATAGTTCACATTGCTTTCTTCCTGAGAAAGACTGGATCATGATGGCATGAATACAGTGAAAAGTGGGCGGAGCTCAGTTTCACCCAGGAGAGCCCTGGCATAAGAAGCCCTACAGAATACATACACACTGTAGCAAGGCACACCAAAGCTCATACCTTGAACAAAACTTTGCTGGTCTTAAAAGTGCTTGATATTTATCCTGTGCAATTGAGACAGCCCAGCAAAGCAAGTTCTCTGTCATTCCCTCTCTTCCTTCAGGGAGAAGCCTCAGCCAGTGGAAGGAAAGACAGGTTTTCCTTTGTTTCCTGCAGCCTGGCCAAGTAGCAAGCTTTGGCTGTTACCTCCCTCCCCTGGGAGGAGGAGGGAGAGGAGCCTCAGCCAGTTCTTTACCAGACACTCTCAATCACAAGAGAGAGGTTTGCCTATCTATCTCTCCTGTGCAATTGAGAGAGACTGGTAAAGCAAGCTGTGACGTGGCAGCAGCAAGAGAACTGGAAAAAGAAGTAGGAAACAGCCAGGACCTTGGGGGCCAGTTTGCCCCCCCCCCCCCCAGGGCCTGATCTGGCTCATGGGCTGCATGTTTGACACCCCCAGTATAGATGGAACACTATGTCTGGAACAGTGACATTCTGTATTTTTGGTACTTGGGGAGCACCAGTGGGAGGGCTTCTGGCTTCACTGGTGGACCTCCTGATGGCACCTGGGTTTTGGCCACTCAGAGTGTTGAACTGGATGGGCAATTGGCCTGATCCAACATGACTTCTCCTATGTTCTTAGTTTCTTTAAGATATGACATCTCTTGTTAATTCACTGCAGGTCAGTACATTTCACTGCAGCTTCCATTTTAATGCCAATTTATATATATATTCAAAAGAATACAGGAATTGATTCTTCCTTTCCTACTTTATTTTTAACAAGCTTTTCTATTGATCATTATATGTTCTTCACCTACTTTTGTTTGAAAGCTAGCATGAGATTTATAGTAATGAAGCTTTGTGGTTTACATTATTGTAGGATATTAATATCAATATATCTAATTCTAAATATGACTACATCTGTGAACACTTAAATCTGTAAACTGGGGGTATGGACAGACAAGACAGTTCTATGAATATGAGAACAGCCCCAATTTTGCAGAAGAATCCAAAATCTTTTAAAAATTGAATTAATGATAAAAGGATCACGTGTAGCTTTAAGAAACAAATGCCCTAAGTGGCTGTTGCTAGGCAACTGCAGCCCTAGGTGAAATTCTGGTTAAAGGGGCAATGCAGGGGCGTAGACTTTGTAGATCCCCGGGGGGGGGGTTCTCTCGTGCGCGCGCGCAAAGCGCGCGCACGCACACGGGACCATGTCCCCTCCGCTCCTCCCCCCCCGCCCCAGGGAGGCAGACCCGCGCTCACCTTTGCTCGGGGCGCAGTTGCAGCGGCGGTAGCCAGCTGGCCGGCTGACTGCCGCACGCGGGAGCATGTCCCCACCGCCTCTCCCCCCCCCGGCCCCAGGGAGGCAGACCCGCGCTCACTTTTGCTCGGGGCGCAGTTGCGGCGGCAGCAGCAGCCAGCTGGCCGGCTGACTGCCACGCGCACGAAGCGCGGGAGCATGTCCCCGCCACCTCTCTTTCCCCCCCCACCCCAGGGAGGCAGGAGGGCAGGCCGGGGGTGGGGGGGAAGGAGAGGCGGTGATGGCCAGCTGGCCGGCTGACTGGCCACCGGCGGGCGCTCCCTTTTGCCGGGGGTGGCTGAGCCCCCCCGGGAAATTTCAGGGGAGGCTCGAGCCCTCGAGCCCCCCTGTAGTTGACGCCCATGGGGCAATGCTAATGTTTTATATATCACACAACCCCAGACACATCTCATTATTAGGATGATATAGCTAATTGTGTTCTGTGATAATACTTTACTGCATCCATGCAACTTTGATGGTTTTCAGCCAGTTTGTTCTTCTGTAGAAACAAATATGAATACTAATCAAAGCAGATTTGTTGAAACTAGGCTATTTTTGTCTACCATTTCTTCATGTGGCTTATTTTAAGTTTAGGTCCTCGATGACAACTTAGTTACTTTAAAAAAAACTATATACATTTTATCCTCATTTTTCTTCTTGACTTTTGGTGTTCTTCAGAAAGCCTTTGAAAGTAAATGAGTGACACTAACTGGTACTATCAATCACAGTCAGCAGTATGCTCTGCTAAACTCTTGTAAGTGGAAGCTTTATTTATCATAGGAAAAAATGCTTGTCAACCAACATCAGAAGTTGCTAGGTTATGCCTTTTCCATTACTTTATTCATTATCTTTATTCAGTGCTGTTTCTCAGACATGAGTGAAGTTAAAAAAAAACAAAAACCCTCACACACAAATGGACAAATCAGATGAAATTAAAGCTGTAAGAAAGAAACTGAAAGAACTCATGAAAGTTGCATTGCTAGGCCTTTTGTGAAATGCCTCGTTTAGAAAGAAACTGACAGAACCTGTCTCTGTACCATTTTATGAAACCAATTCTTTGTAGGCTTTAATTGGAACCAGAACATTTGAAATAGGTTTCCTTTTATAATATAGGAAAACTTCACATTTCTTGCTTGCCAAGAGAAGAATTTCCCCAAGTTATTAAAGTCTACCATTCCAAGACCTGCTTTAAGGTTTTGTTTGCACTCAACCAGTGAGGCTCATAATTTATGTCTTCGAATAGCAGCCCCCTCCCAAAACTGCTTCTGAAACTCTCGCAGGGTTCTCACCTTAACTGGCATGAAGAGAATGAACAGAATCATTACCCACTTTCTCTGAAAATACGAGAACATTAGGTCATCCAATTAAATTCTTGAGGGGAAATATATTGGTGCCAGAAAATCTAACCCAACCCTTTCTATCTTCAGAGTCACCTGCCTCTAGTGAGCCACTGTGGTGTCATTGATTGAGTGTTGGGTTTGGACCCTGAAGAATTGCATTCAAACACTTGCTCAGTCATGAATCTACTGAGACCTTGGGCAAGTCACTATGTATGGGTTTAGCACACCTATTGTGATGCTCATTAGCAGATGATATGTGTTAAAATTCTCTGAACCAGATGGATGGATGGTACAGATGACCAGCAGTGCAATCCTCAGTGGAGCTGTACCCTTCTAAGCCCATTGATTTAAGAGAAATTAGATAGTTGGAACTCTGTTTTGGATGGCACTGCAAGTTGCCCTGATGTGAGAGCTCTCTGTATGGAGTGTCTCAACATAATTCACCTCACAGAGTTATGATAACCTCAGTGAACGCCCCCCTGAACTCTTGAGAGAAAAAGCAGGATATCAATGTGATAAATGCATGACAAATAACACAAGTCACCAACATTGGTCCCAGTGCTTGAAAAGATGCCCTGTGACCTCTATAAAAAGAGATCTCTGACAAAACAAATTGCTGACAGCACACAGATTACCAAAGGCTGCATACAAAATCAGGATGGTTGTTTCCATCTTGCCCTGCCTCTGAACTCCTCTGATGAATCTGATTAGCTGCAAAATGCTGAGCTAGAAGCAGTGACAGAGGGAAATAAATATGGAGCTGAGTGTAGGTGTGCAGGCCAAGTTCCCCTCCCCCATGAGTAGAATGAAATCCAGTGGTGTCATAGAGCCTTGCATATGTAATTCCCTCATAATTCCTTGCAAGCCCTTGCTGGTGATTATGGTATGTGATTTCCATTATATTGAAAGACGCTGCAATATGTACAATGGATATCACAGTCTTCTTTCAGAGTGGACATGGAATATGCTCCAGACAGATAATTTTTTTCAGGCACCTCCAAATGGACCTTGTACAGTCCCTTAAAATTTATTTTTAGATTCTCTCAAATGTTGGCTCACTTAGGTCAAATCTACATCTGACTTTCCCACTAGAATCATTCTACTTTTTAAAAAAATGTCTATACCTGTTTCTAGTTTCAAACCATACTTGTTCTAGTTTTAAAAATTACTGTTTACATTCGTTAATTTCCCTCCTGTGGTCAAGCTAGCATTATACTGCTTTAAACAGATCCTGTTGCTTAGTACTCTTCAGACCCAGGAAGTGAAATTTGAAACCAGTGTGAAATAAGTTTAGGAAAAGACAGCAGTCAAACTACTTCAGAGGGGAGGTGTAAACTGGGCCTTAGTTTCTCCTCTTTGAGAGAAACATTTTTTGATAATAAAGTGACACTATTTGGGGTGAGAACAAGTTTAAAAAAATAAGAAAAAAACCCATCCGGTTTAAGTGTTTCAATTTCAGTTTAGCTTCTATCTTTTTTAAATTTAAGGGGATGGGACCGTCTAGGGCTGTGATTAAGTTATAGAGCATCTTATCTCAAGCCCAGTCCCCTGAATCACCAAGTAGATCAATCAGGTAGTAGGTGACATAGAAGACTTCCACCTGAGATCCTGGACAACTGCTGCCATTCTGAGTAAACAATGCTGTGACAGACTGCATTTTAAAAGCTTCGAAGTGTTGTACAAACAGGTAAAGGACTGTGAAGGGTTAAGTCTTCACAGAAACAGAGAACCTTGAGTGACAGGCTGTTCCAGATATCTGATTGGTTAGCATCAGCTGAGCAGAGAGAGACTTTAGAGCTGAATGCTGAGGAGGAGAATTCATTTGGAATTCAGCCCTGACTGAGAGCAGTTTAACACACACAGGAGAACTGGGGAAAGTTGGCAAGGACGAGTGGCTAGTTAGATGGAGACTCCCATTTGGGCCAAAAAAGGGGAATAGATTTAGAGAGAGCAGGAATTTCCCTCCCCTCCCCACCCACACAGATCCCATCACTGGATTCTTCTGTGGGTTTTTCAAAAGTATCTTTGAGACAGAGAAGCTTATGCTTTATTATTAAGCAGTGATTGTCAAAAGATCTCTCTCAATAGTGTTAAAGACCTGTCTGTATAACAAAACAACTACTTGACTGTGACAAACTATCATTTATATTTATATGAAATTACCTCATTTCTGTTGCCTGTTCCTCTTCTAAGTCTTAAACCTGCTACCTACCTGACAAATTTCCCCTCAAAAGTGAAATAAAGCAGTTTGTTTTGAATTGCCATTAGCCTCTCATGTGCCATTATCAGACAAAAACAAAAGAAAGATTTTAGTCTGCCCTTCAGTTCCCTAGGCTGGGTCAACATCTATCTATATACATTTAAACAACTGGGTGGGATAGAGAAACAAAGAAGAAAGAAAAGGGGCTGCTCAGCCAAAGAATAAGAAAAGGGGAAGTGGGGGGAATAATTACAGCATGCTTCCCTGTTCAGATAAAATGGTGACCTTGTATTTCAGGAACATCACAAGCAGCACATACTCCTGGTATGTGTGACTGCATGCCCCCAAACATAACATCTGAACAAATGTAGACTGTACCAAGGATGTACACTATATAAATCCTATATGTATTGCATAGAATGCATAAAAGAAACAAATTGTCAATACTAGAAACTTCTTAAGCTGGAATATTTTCTGCCTTTCCAACCAAAGGTGGCTCAAAACAGATCTAAATATTAATGTTTGTGTGTGGGAGGGGGAGTGGCCGAAAAAGTTCTCCCTTTGGTCCCAGGCAACCTAGCCTCAACTAAAGTCAGTTCCTACGTGAATAGACCCAGGAGGACCCAAGCAAGATGGTCCATTGGAAGAGCAATGAAGCTGAGCTAAACCAGGTTTCAGAGGGTAGCCATATTGGTCTGCAGTAGAATAGTTGGATTCCAATCCAGTAGCACCTTAGAAAACAACCAGAGTTTTAGGGTATAAGCTTTTGAGAGTCAGCGCTCCTTTTGTTAGTTTGGTGTAGTGGTTAATTGTGTGGACTCTTATCTGGGAGAACCGAGTATGATTCCCCACTTCTCCACTTGCAGCTGCTGGATGACCTGGGGCAAGCCAGAGTTCTATCAGAACTGTCCTTGAAAGAGCAGTTTCTGTCAGAGATCTCTCAGCCCCACCTACCTCACAGAGTGTCTGTTGTGAGGAGGGAAAGAGAAAGGAGTTTGTAAGCTGCTCTGAGACTGAGTGCAGGGCAGGGTATAAATCCAATCTCCTCCTCCTCCTCCTCCTCCTCCTCCTCTTCCTCCTCTTCTTCTTCTTCATTTGGGGCTGGGCCCTGGGATCCCAGATCTCAGGCTTTGGCCTTGAGACTAATGTTGTGGCTCATTCTCATCGAGGTCTCAGAACTACTGGTTGAATTCTCAAGGACACACACACTGGATGGCTTCGTTTCAGATGTCTGTCCATCTGGAAACCACTGCACATAAAAAAATGGAGAATGGAGGCTATAATCTGGCATGAACAGCTCAACTACCTTTAAAGTTTAACACACTATTAATGTCCATTTTAATTTTTTTTTATTGTGGTAGTGACTCACAGATAACCATATGGTACAGTTCCTAGCTGTGTGTGGAAGTGCTTCCATTATACTGCTATTCTATGAGACATCATCACTACCCCCTGCCCTAGACAATTACACTCTCTGGACACCCAATATCTTGGGCTCTGGGGGATCCTGCAGACCTAGATTGTCTAGCTGAGCCAGCCTTGATTTGGGATTAATCACTTTTAAGTACATATTTAAAACTCCTGCGTGGAAGCCAATAGACTGAAAGGTCTACATTATTTAACAATATGCACCACCCTTAGGGTTGCCAGGTCCCTCAAAGTCCTCAGTGTGGGACTTTGGAGGGCATTACTGGAGGGGGTGGGGATTTCTTAGCGTGCTGATGTCACTCAGAAGTGAGGTCATCACATTGGGGAGTGGAGGCCCCCACCTAGGGTTGCCAAGTCCGAGCTGGAAAATACCTGGGGACTTTGGGGGTGGAGCCAGGAGAAGGTGGGGTTTGGGGAGGGGAAGGGCCTCAGCATGGTACAATGCCATAGATTCCACCCTTCAAAGCAGCCATTTTCTCCAGGTGAGCTGATCTCTGTCAGCTGGAGATCAGTTGTAAAAGCGGGAGATCCCCAGGCCCTACCTGGAGGCTGGCAACCCTACCCCCACCTCTCCCCAGCAGCATTTAAAGGGTTTCTTTAAACCCTGCTGGGAAGAGGGGGGGAGGCCGTGCATGCCTGCATGCTGAGCCCCGAATTTGGGGCTCAGAGTGCATGTGCGCAGCTCCTGCCTCTACCCAGTGGATGTCTTTTAAGTATTGAGCAGGAGGCGATGAATTCAAACAAACAGGCTTTTATTCAGTGACATTGTTCAGCTCAAAAGACAGCTCTATGAGAGCAGCACTTTCATTTATACTGTTCCAACACATAACTTTCAACAATGTAACTATATACAAACAATACTATTGGACCCAAGCAGGGCTCAGTGATTGGGTATTTAGATTGGCTTCAGGACCAATGGGAGTCTTTATTAATCAGTCAATAGGAACTGGAGTTTTAGGATACCAGAGCCCTTTTCAAGCTATTGCTGCTTCATATTCTAAACAAACACAATGCTGTTGGGAAGAGGTTGGAAGGAGGCCAGGTGGTCTCCAAATCAGGCAACCTGCACCAAAGCGGGGGTGGGTGGGTTGGCAACCCTGACCACTTTAGTTTGAGATGCCAATGCCCAGGCAGGGCCTGGAGTTCTCCTGGAATTACAACTGATCTCCACCCTGCAAAATCAGTTCCCCTTGAGGAAATGGCAGCTTTGAAAGGTAGTCTCTATGAAATTGCATCCCCTGCTGAGCTCCCTCTCCAAATTCTGCCCTCCCCAGGAGTTTTTGTGAAGCTTTGCCTTAGATTTCTGAATGGGCAACACCATAGTTTTTTATTATAAAAGTGAGCCTTCCATAAAGAAAACAACAGTTATGTGAGTACAGATGTTCAATGGTCCATGAAACCTACTGTAAGCATTTGCACAAGGTCTTGAGCAAGCAGAATACAGGGCTAGGAGACAGTGGAGATAACAGCACAGGCCTCTCTTAAAAAATTAACAGTAATGTGATCCCACTTACACAAGAGCACTTATGCAAGCAAAAAAGGGCTATAGGATACAGGCTTTTGATTTCAGGAAGTGCTTCTGCCGGCATTCATTGTTCAGTATATTCTCCCTGCCTTTGTCTCTTTCTGCTTTGGGTTATTTCCTCGGCCTTGCCTGTGTTGCCACTAAACTGTCAGCATTCAGACTGAAAGATCCTTGTTGCTTATGTTACTGCCCCGAAGATGAAGTATATTAATAAATAATACTCAACAGTCGTAACGTAATGTGGCACGAGATGTCAGTAGAGTTCCCAGGTGCTTGCTGGGGGCAGGGATTCCTCACCACCATCTCCTGTTTCCCATTGCTGAACCTGAGGCGGGTGGCAGAAAAATAATGTTGGTGTTGTTTTTAAAGCCATCAGCACTCTAGCAGTCTGCTCTAGGGGTTACTGGGAACTTTGTGATTTTACCATAGAGTTTCCAGCAATGCCTTAAGAGGTTTTCTCCAGAAATGATGTCTCACCATGGCCTGATGGCACTCTGCCCATGTCTGTTCTCCCCACACTTCTGTGCTAAATCAGGACCCATTCTCATGAACAAAGTAGGTTGTTTACAGATACAGGTCACCTTCCCTTGGACACAGAGCGTGTTTCCCATCACTGCCTTTCAGTAAGTGAGGAGTCTTCCTTCCTTCTCTCTTCTGTTGAAGAAAGCATCCTCTGTTGGAAGAAAGCACCTTCCATTGGATTAAGACTGTTCATTTAGCAGAAGGGAATAACTGAACTGAACCCAACATCAAACATGAAACAGGCTTCCAGTTGCCCTCACAAGCTTCCAAGAGCCCCATGATGTCTTGCAGGGCTTGTGACTGCAACAGCTGTAACAGTGGCAGCAGAAAGAGAGATCTGGAGACTTGAGAGGCCTCCTGTCCACCTTCTTCCAGCCCTGTAACTAGACATTTGGGGTGGGGGGCACTGGCATTACTTCTGATGTCACAAAAACAAAAAATGGAAGAGCCCAACCCTAGCCCCTACTCCCTCCTTGGTTCACTCATGGGAGCCCCCGTCCCACCCAGCTGGAGGGCATAAGATAAAAAATGAATTAAACTTCACTGTCAAGCTAGGCTGTTCTTACTCACACAGAGATCGGGAGGGGAGATTCTTCAGCTGGAAAGCACAGAAGCAGAGAACCCCTTCCCCCATTTCTCTGCTTAGACCAGCAGCTTCCCCTGGGTGCTTTTCATTATAGAAAAGAAAATCCCTGCCTGAGAATGTTATTGGTGTCTGCCCTAGATTGCTGAATTCTCTTGTTGATCAGTGATGAGTTTTGCATGATTCAGCTGCCTATTTTCTCCCCTGCAGAAGTTAGTCAAAAATGTCATTCTGCACATACCCCAGGAGCACGCAGGGGCTGGGGGAGGGGGAGCCAGAGACTCTTGGGCAAAGGCACCTTGACTGTCAAGTTCCCAGCCAGCCAAGCAGAGAAGTGGGGGATCATGGGTGGGGTGGGGTGGCAGGAGCAGCAGCGGCTGGCAGCAGGAGCGAGGGGTCAACAGCCACCCACACCTTCCTGCCTGGGGAGGAGCCTGCTTCGGGTCATGAGGGGCCCAGACAGAGAACACGCCCCATGCCAGGGCACCTGGGGCCAATGTGGGCAGTGCCAGCCAAGCAGCTCCCCCATCAACTGCATGTCTGAGCAGGTGAAAGGACAGGGTGACCACGGCTGGGTGGAGAGCGCAGAGAGCACAGGGCAGGCTCTAAGGTTGCGGTGGGGGGCGTTGAGAATTTGGGAGGGGGCATTGCTCCATGCGCTTCTTCACTGCCTTCTTCACATCTGTAGCCCTGCCTTCTTCACATCTGTAGTGTTACTATCCCAGGCAATGAAGACTCGAGGAGTGTCAGACTAGGGTTATCTTCTCCGTTGCTACTGATTTTGTAAGCAAGGAAGCAAAAAAAGTTGGTCCAACTTCTGCTTGATTCAGAATGTATTTGGGCAATATAAGGCTGGGACGCATAATTTACATTACAAACACATTTCACATTGACTAAGTAAACAAATATTTGCATCTTATTCACAGACTAGAAAAAGGATCACTAATATATGTATGAAAGCATTTGCTTTCAGGGATAAATTAGCCTGTGCTTTAATTTTTTTCCCTCCTTGGCATGTCAGAAAACATCCACAAGAAACAACAGTTTTATCATTCAAACCACTACAGTACAATCCTGTGGACACTTTCCTGAGAGTAAGCCCTATTGAGTAACCTGGGACTTACAGCTGAGTAGACTTGCATATGACTGCCTCCTAAATTATCTTTCCTTTCATTGTCCTTAAAATATGACACAACTCTTTTGAGGGGGGGGGAAACACAAGCTGAAAACATGCAACCATTAAATTTCAGTGTCTTCATAAATACAAGAGATAGTGTGTTTGTCAGGACACAGGGAATTTAAATGGGGGGGTGGGATGTTAGCTAATTATGAACCGAAGGCTAAACATTTTTAAGGGGATTCTTTTTGTAACTCAGATCTACATAATGATTGACCCAATCTGAACACAAGTGGCTGTTTCAGGCAGGCATTCAATACAAAACGTTCATTGAGCCCCAGTGGGCCACCATACAAAGGGGCTCCAATGCTCCCTCTAAGCTGTGGAGTCTTGTGAGCAAAAAAAAAAATTACTTTGTGAGCTCCTGGCATTAAAGTTGTGAGTGAGCAATTTGGCTACAGCATAAATGAGTTTGCTCTGGAGCCATTCGTCCTGAGCTAAGACAAAAATGTGTGAGCCAGAGGCTAATAAACTGTGAGCTACCTCACACTAACTCAGCTTAGAGGGAACACTGGCTATTACAGCACAGCAGATTGGAGAATCAGCTGGTATCCATGCAGTCTCTTAGGCTTACCCAGTTGGCCACTGTGATGAGCATTCTCCTTGGGCCCCTCCTCCCAACCCCCCACCAGCACTCTTCACTCCAGTGGGAGCCAAATGGGAGGTGGGGCTGGGAAGTGACGTTGCATAGTGTCACCATGCCACTTCCAGTTGTTCCCAGAAGTGATATCATGGCCCTCTAGGAAATCCACAAAGGTCTTCATTCTTTGCCATAGATATTGGGGAATTCTTACAGGATCATAGGATCATGATGGTCACTTCCAGCTAGAAGAAGAAGAAGAAGATATTGGATTTATACCCCGCCCTTCACTACCCAAAGAAGTCTCAGAGCGGCTTACAAACTCCTTTCCCTTCCCCTCCCCACAACAGATACCCTGTGAGGTAGGTGGGGCTGAGAGAGCTCTGACAGAAACTGCTCTTTTTCAAGAACAGCTGTGCCAGAACTATGGCTTGCCCAAGGTCATCCAGTTCTCTTAGATTAGAGTCCCCTCACTTAACTGCTACACCTAGAAGTAATTTTATGCCATCCCCCATTTTTGCTTCCATTGGAGTGAAGATGCCAGCTGACAACTTTGAGGTCCCTGGTTTATATTTTGCCTGTGCCACAAACCTTTTAGGTGGCTTTGGGCAAGTCACCATCTCTCAGCTCCTACACTACTGTATTGCTTCCTGTCACTATAAATATGCTCCACACTAGGTAGTTCCTACACCACGTATATCATGTTTTAAAGCTTGTGCTTTGTTTCAGCTCTGAGATTTCTGTTTGTTTTTTTGAATTTCTGTAGTCCAAACCCCATTGCACTGTTCATCGGATGCCCCATCCTGCTGACTGTACTTGAGCGTGATCATACAGCTCTTTTGAAGTACATGTCCAGATCACAACATCTGGGAATCATGCCGCTTCTGGGAGTAGCCCATCGATCCCCGTTGGAGAGCCATACTTAAAAGATAGTGGTGAAAGTCCAGTCCTAAGCTGGCTGATGGGCCAGTGCCAGACTTTCCACTGTCAGGTCATTCCACCAGTGCACAATCAGCCCATAGGGATGGTCTCCAGACCATCTCAAATGGCTGCCATTTTAAAAAACTCTTAGTGATGCGCACATAGCTGTTTAAACATGCGACATCCTCAGAGCTCCACTCAAACAATCCAAACAATTTTATGTTTCTGACGGTCCCCTGAACTTTATCAACTTTATTAACTGAAATGGTAACTAGAGGAAGGTACCACTGGCGATGCTTTTACCATTTTAGTCCGCGCATCCGTGGAAAAAAACAAGTATATGGTGAGGTGCATGTGCACATGCACAGACAGGATTTTTTAAAAAAGAAGCTGACCACATGGCTCCTTACGATGGATGTCATCTAGACAATCCACCGCGGAGTCACATGCGGTAAAGCGCTTCACAGGGGAGCTGTCTAGTCGTGTAATGCTGGATCAAAAAGATCTAGATCAAATTGCAGCCAAGCCAATGGTGGGATTAGCTGCCTGTCTGAATGCACCCCTTGATTTACACACTAATCCATGTTGAGTCTCAGCAAGAACGGTGCACAATAAATAACCAAATAATCATCTTTAATACAATGCAATTATAAGAACTACAACATAATCCATGTGAAGCCCTAGCCCTCTTAGGACATTAAAACCAGGTGTGTTGGGATGGGAGTACATGGTAGCCATGATGTGCCTGATATGCACAGTTTCCACTCCATGTGAATATGGCAATGTGTGGATTTCCATGAATGTGCAGACTTCCTCTACGTGAACAAGAATCTCAGGTTTCATGCCAAATGGTGACTGTGCATATGTGGATAGCACATACTCCCATAGGTGAGCTTCTGGTACACATGACTGTAATGTTTGAAAAAGACTACTTCGAACACTTGAAGTATTATATAAGGCTGATAGTTGTGTTCAGTTTGGTGCTATCTAAATTATTCAGGTCTCTTGTGATTGGGTGTTGTGTATCTACCATGTTGTTCTTTGTTATAAATACTTAGAAAGAGCTATCTCCTTGGCTGGGTATTGCACGCCTTCCTGTAATTCACCTTATCACATAATATGCAGCCTTTTGCTGTCCTCTAGAAAGCACCATATGTAAATCCAAGAGCATCTTACAGAATGTAAACAGTGTAGCTTCTCATAAACTATCGTCTTCTCTATCTTGGGTAACCATGACTAATGAATTGGCCTGAAATGAATGCAAGTGGAGAGTGACTCATGCTGCACTTAAAGACATTGTGGGCTCCCCCCCTTCTTTAAACAAGGCCAAGAATAACAGGGGAAATAAGAACAATATGCCCTTTAATTTGTGAGTATAAAGGACAATGGTTTTAAAAGAGAACGGGAGATATTGAGTACTTGGTTCACTGCAACAGTGAACTATGTTGTCAGTGTCTTGTACGTGTTTGTAATAAAATATGCATTGTGGGCAATCTCTTAGCCCTTATTCTTAATGGGGGACCTCAAAGTAGCTGTTTTATTCCAAAGGAACTTCAGTAACAGACAAGAAAGAGAAATTGCTGAGTGGTGAATTATTACAACACTCAGAGCAATGGAATCCCCAGGACTCAACAGGGGTATTGGTTTCTTATCTCATTACACATGCTAAACTCATTCAGTCTTTGCATATGTATTCTTACCAAAAAGCACTATACATCCTCTGTAATGTTGTATATTTCTGTTTTAGAATAGTATACTGGAATAGTGATTGTAACACTATGCAATTAAAATTGATATGTATTTCTTTGATACAACATTGCACCCATCCTCTAAGAAAAAGACTCTGTTAGTTAGCTCCATGTTTGAGGGGAGAAGAATGGAATGTAACAACAGAGTCTCAGTTTATTTAATATGTAATGTCAGGGGTCCTTTCGTAAAAAAAGAGGTGCAGGAGCTCATTAGCATAACTTATTTGCATATGCCACACCCCCTGACGTCACCGGAAGTGATGACGTCATTGGCAGTGTGTCAGAAGGCAAGAAGGGAGGGAGGGGGAAGGAAGGAAAGACTGGATCTGCTGCTGTCTTCACTTGGCTCTCAAAGTATCGGCCTGGCAGGAAGGTGTGGGGGGGAATTCTGCCAGCCGGGGGGGGGGGGGGGGCACTTGCTCGAGTGCTTTGCATTCTGCAACTGAGAACCAAGAAATTGGTTTGATCTGCCAGGGGTGGAATGACAAGGCTCCCTCTCTTCTGCTCCATGCATTAAAAAGAGGCCCCAATTCATCAGCAGATTTAAAACAACAGGTTTTTGTCTGGTTTATTTCTTTGCTGCTTTCCCACTCAAACCCTTGCCTGCTTGAAATACCAGCACTTATAAAATCCAGGAAGAAAAGCCAGGCCTGCCTTCTATTAGGACCCACCAAAATGACACCAACCACGTGCCAGCTTTCAGGATCCCCAGAACTATTTGTCAGGCTGGTAGCAGGCCAGAAGGCCAAGAGAGCAAGTTTGCAGGGGTGCTGTGTTCTAAATCTGCGTCCCTGCTCAGCCTTCCACAGAACCAGTGTTCCCTCTAAGCTGTGTTAGTGTGAGCTAGTTCACAGTCTTTTAGCCTCTGGCTCACACATTTTTGTCTTCGCTTAGAAGGATGGCTCAGGAGCAAACTAATTTGTGCAGTAGCCAAACCGCTGGCTCGCAACTTTAATTCCAGTAGCTCACAAAGTTGAACTTTTGCTCACAAGACTCTGCACCTTAGAGGGAGCATTGCCCCAATGTCCTTATATGGCAAGGTGAGAGACACCTTTTCCTCCAGATGAAGAGTGCTGGAGATCTCATGGCCTTGCTGCACAGAGCTCTGGGTCATTCAGGTTGGTCCTGAGAGAAGGTTGCTGCTGGATTTCGCTTTGGGCCAGCCAGGCTTCCTGCAGTCCCTCAGTGCTTGCAGAGCCAACCCCTCCATCACATACACAGATGCCCCCTTCAGCGAGGATCAGCGGAAGAGTTCCTTGGCCTTGTTGGATGCGCCTGCAAATGGGGGCAGCTTTTAAAACCTGCCATGGGTCAAACGGACAATTTCTGTCCTCTGGGGTCAGCCCCAGCGATAGGCTTATTAAGATTTAAAAATCAGACGGTATCTCCCCCCCCCCCCCCGAAGCTTTATCCAGACGCAGACAGGGTCAAGGCATTTACCCGGGAGGAAGCGCCCTGGAAATCAGTGGGTCTGACTTCTTGCCTGGGTAAACGTGCGTCTCTGGGATGACAGCCGCATCTGGGATGACAGTTTGGTGGTTTGCTTTTCACGATCTTTCTTTTCTTTCTCCCCCCCTCACCTGCAGGGAGCAAGGGGGCGGGCTCTGGGATGACAGTTTGGTGGTTTGCTTTTCACGATCTTTCTTTTCTTTCTCCCCCCCCTCACCTGCAGGGAGCAAGGGGGCGGGCTGGGTGTGTGCGTGGGGGTGCCTCTGTAGGGCAGACAACTGCTGGGTCGCGGCAGACCCTGTAATTATTGGCGAGCCCCCCTCCTCCTGCCCCCCCCTCGGTGCGCCTTTGGCTTCCCTGGAGCGATTTCGAACTGGGCAGATGAGCGCTGAAAAGGCTCGAAGGAGGCGCAGGCAGGGAACGAGGTATGAATGAGAAGCCCGGGAGCCAGCCAGCGAGGGAGGGAGGGAGGGAGAGAGATCCTCCTCCTCCACCTCCACCGCCTCCTCCTCCTACCTGGAGCTGCAGATCCTGGGCCAGCCAGAGAGAGCAAGCGGCTCAGCCCCGACAGCGCCCGGCAGTGCTGCGCTCGGCTCTGGAGGAGAGCCTGCCCGGCCGCCCACACCCGCCGCGCCCCACGCAGGAGCCATGCCCGCTGCGCCCCTTGTCCAGCGCATGCGACGGCCCAGGTGGCCCCATTGCTCCTTCCCCCCACCCCACCCCACCCAGAGGCAGCCCCGGACATGCTGCACCCGCCAGCCCAGCTCAGGCGCAGTCAGCCACACGCCTCCACACACCTCCGTCCTCGCAGAAGCCGTGCGGGCGGGCGGATCAGGCCCTGTGCGGGAGGGGAGAGGGACGGGGGGAGCGGAGCGAGCGGCAGCAGCAGAGCCCTGCCTGGACTGCCCCAAACGCCCTCGCTGGCCCCGCCCCCCGCCCTCCTCTCTCCCGGAGCTCCGCTCCAGCGCGCCCCGGCCCCAACGGAACCCTGTGTAATGTAATTTGGAATGGTAGATTAAAATGTATTTTGCTGGTCTGGGGACAAGGAAAATAACACAGCCAACAGCCCCACTTCAAAAAAAAAGATGCTGCAGTGTTGCCTCCTTGCTTGCGAGGAGACAGAACCTAATGACAGACTCTCACAATTGAGGATACATCAGTCTCCAATTCTGACATATTTATTGCCTTGGCTCTGTTTTCCCCCAATTGAATCCAAACAGATGATAGCCAAAAACCAAGATTATTATTCTTTTAATCTGTTAAAAACATTTTCATTATTCTGTATGCCCACCCTCTATATGTATGACTGACTTCTTTTTTTTCCATTTCATTGTGTCTGAAGAAGTGTGCATGCACACTAAAGGGTGCAGTCACATACACTAAATAATCCACTTTCAGTGCATTTTCAGTGCATTTCCAACTGGATTTTACAGTGTGAACTGGCAAAATCCAGTTGGAAAGTGCACTGAAAGTGGATCATTTAGTGTGTGTGACCATAGCCAAAGCTCACCTTGAATACAACTTTGTTAGTCTTAAAGGTGCCATTGGACTTGTTCTTCCCTTATTCTTAAGTTACCCTCAGCAATGATCCTCTTTAGAGCTGAGAACGGGGATCGCTGCCTTCCCTATACCATAGTGATGGCCTTTTTGATGAAACGGGTACTCCAAACTAATATGCAATTACAAGGGATGCACAATTCTTCTCCTTCAAAAGGACAGGGAATTGTGAAGATCAGGCACCCACATTATTACATGGCTGCCAGGGCTGGATCAGGAGGCCATAATGGACCTGGAAAGGGCCCCTTCCCCACCTGGCCTGGAGAGGGATGGAAGGAGGAAGCGTGATTGTAGAAACAGCTTGGGCAGCATCTGCCTCACTCCAGGCAGTGGCCGCCAGATGCCACTAGCTCATGGTAGCAACAGCAGTAATGCATTTCTTTCTTTCTTTATTTGACTTTTTAAAACTTGTCACTCACCCAAAGGGTCTCATAGCAACCTACAGCACTGAAATCAGTTGCTTCCACTCAGGTTGTTCGCAGTGGTGGTTGCTCCTATTGGCCCAGTTTGTTGCAGCAGCAGTAGCGGCTGCCATTCACCTGGCTTGCAGTGGGGACTGTCAGTTAATGGAGGCTCCCACCCTCCTCAGTTGGGGCGGCTCCAGTTCGGGAGCTGCCCCCAGGCCATTGGCCCACCAGAACTTTTCCCACTGGCTTTAATGGCCTATTTACCCCTGATGAGAGGGCTGAGCACCCATTTTGGGTGTATCTGGTGGTAAATCAAAGACTAGAGATCAGTGGATTCCCATACTATCCAACCCACCAGTTAAGACCTGCAAGCCATGCTCTCTGTGCCCCTGCCTTCAAAGTTGAGGGGTGTGTGTGTGGGTGACTAGAGACAGGGCTTTTTCTGTGGTGGGCCCAGTGTTCCCTCTAAGCTGAGTTAGTGTGAGCTAGCTCACAATTTTTTAGCCTCCGGCTCACACGTTCTTCTCTTAGCTCAGGAAGGATAGCTCCAGAGCAAACTAAATTATGCAGTAGACAAATCGCTCACTCACAACTTTAATGCCAGTAGCTCACAAAGCAGAATGTTTGCTCATAAGATTCCACAGCTTAGAGGGAGCATTAGTGGCAGCTCACCTTTGGAACACCCTTCCCCTTGAGGTTTGCCTGGTGTCTACTTTACTTTTTTTTTTTAGGTACCAGGCTAAAACACATCTTTTGGTTTGTGTTTTAATGGTTTGTGTTTTAATACTGGGAGGGGGGTTATTGTAAGCCACCTTGAACAGGACTCTGAAGAGGAAGAATAGAAATATTCTAAATAAATATCAATTCTCCATTGAGTCGAGTGCCTCTTATGAACATATTAATGAGCTACTCATATCATGCAGTTGGCACTTCAGGACATGTTTGGGAAGACACTGCCTGCCTCTGAGCACCTGCAGAGTGAAATTTGCAGAAACTTTCTTCCTGCCCTCCTCTCTTCAAATTTCTCTTTGGATCAAAAATGAATCAATTCAAAAAAATCCAAATTTCTATAAAAAGGAGAAGAAACAGATTGATAGACTTCATGGAGAAACTGAATGAAGATCTTTTTTATCAAATATGGCTTAGCAGTGCTTTAGCAATTTCAGAGTTGGTGGCATTCACCATTCCGGCACAGGTTCCGAAATTAGTGGACATAAATGGCATTCCTATGCAGTCATATGAGAATACAAGTAGCATGTGTGAAATGACAAATACAAATGAACACACCTGGATTTGGGAACCAGTGCCTTCCCCTCTCCCAGCAAATGGATTCCCCGAATAGATGCCAAAAATACAGCATCCATTTGGCGAATCCCTGTTTGGCCAGCTGAATCAGACTAGAGAATATGATTTGGCTTTTGGGTGGGCCGAATAATGCTGAATAGGAATTATTCCGGGGGGGGGGGTTGGTTTGTCCGAACTGAATGCACATCCTTAGAACCAAGCAAGCTAGAGAAATGGGAAAGGCTGGAAAACGAGAGAGAGAGAAGCCATGCAGCTCCCCCTGCCTTCTTCCCAAATAGCTCAAGAAAATTAAGGAGGGCACCTCTTTTATAAGTTATTTTTTCCTCTTTCATGTCTGTTGAATAAACACAGTGGGACAGGAGACAGCTAGAGCAATGCAGGGAAAAATCACATGCATGTATAAACGATTTGTAGTCCTGACATGAATTATCTCCCATGATCATAGAGTGTCTGATGAGGTAGTTAAATGATGGAGGGCATATAGTTCCCATAAGGCTGTGTAGACAAGTTGATAATACCAAATGTTCCTTTTTTTAAAAAGCACATGCATCAAATAACCTTTATAAAATGGACAGATACCAAGCGGTAATATTTTCTAAAAATATATTTATAATCATTGGCTGGCACTGGTTTCCTTATTCATTATGTAAATGGTTACCTGCCTTCCACCATACAGCTATGTTATGTTTGGGAGGGATGGATTAGGATTTCCTTTCAGCTGTGTGAGAATGTTCTTGCATGAAATGCTGCTGATTGAATTGTACTGTACTGTTTGAATACAAAGAGCACAGCTTGCTGAATGGGTTGAAGTTGCTCATTAATAGCTCAACAGCTCAATGAAAAATCAGCTCCCTGACTAGATTGTGAGCTGAACTGGTTTCCTAGTGCCTGTTTCCTTGCCGACACAACCTGGGGGGCTTCTATGCATTCTACCATAACATTAAAGAGACAAATCCTGTTATGTAAATAAAGACCTGATTAATGCTACTGTGAATAGTGATTTTGTAGGCACCCAAATAAGAGGAATGAAAAAAAAGCACAGTCAAGATCCAACATCGCATGCTGGTGAGTAGATGTAAAAAAATTCCCTGGTAGACAATTCTATAAGTATTCCTCACAAAGATGGCAGCCCTGTTCATTCACCACTTGAAAAGGAGGCTCTCCTTCACAATATGAACCAGGTCACTCCCATTTACATTTGCATCATTTTAAAACTCACCCAAACTCTGCAAATACTGACTCAGAAAAAATGACCATAGTGCAGGCCCCAGGAATACTTTGTAGGTGGACTCCATGGTTCTTCCCCAGCAACCAGTTCTCAGATCCCCTCTCCAGGGATTTATTTGACCAGGAACTTCCTGAGGTGACCTGTACCCATTGGCATCTCTGGCTGACCTGGAGCTGCTACAGGAACCCAACCAGGACTCTGTGCCCCCAGCTTAGGACTGCCAGGTCCCCTCATCATGCTGGCAGGGGGATTTGAGGGTGTTCCAGGACATCCTCAACACAATGACATCACCCTGAAGTGACATCATCATGTTGGGGATGTTGTGCAGCGATGCTCTGGTTTGAGGGCAAAACTTTGTGGTAAAACCCGCTTCAAACCATAGAGTTTTGTCTTCAAACCAAAGTGTTATCGCATGACATCCCCAGTGTGATGATGTCACTTCGGGGTGATTTCATTGTGTCGGGGACATTGCACAACAGCATCATTGTTTGGGGGCAGGGTTTCTCCTGCTGACCAGCTGGCTGGTGGGCAGAAGCCCCCAAAACCAGAGGAACCCTCTCTGGGACCTGGGGACTGGGAACCCTACCCCAGCTTCTCCCCCAGAACTCTGAATGAAGATGGAGGAGGTCCAGGGAAGAGGCACAACCTCAGTTTCATTTGATTAGCTCCTGTTAGCCCCTTATGCCTAGTCAGTAAGAAGCCAGTCCTTCTCCTCCAGCATCTAGCACCATGTTTGTGTGGAGATTCCTCTTCCCAGTTCCTGACTTGCCTTGAGGAACCTGCTCCACTCTTGCCATGCCCAAAAAAGCTCCACAGCCTCCCTTTTGCATGGAAAGCTTCTTCTCCCTCTCTGCTTCCTTCTGAGGAGGCTGTTTTACTGCTGTAGCCTACTAGGAACACAGAGACAGTTGGACTACACTGTCGGCCAGATCAGGACATATTATTTCCATTGGCTTCAACTGCAAGTAACACCAGTCATTATTGAAGACACTCCCAATGAGGTGCCATTCTACAGCTGGCAAGTAAGACAGAAAGGAAAGCTGCTGTGGAAATCCCTGTTCCCAACCCACACCATGCAACTCCATGGAAGGCACCACATTCAGCCATACAAAATGGAAGTCCATCAACCTTGTGAAGAAACTTGTGCAGGTACAAACAGATGTAATCTTTCTCTGCAAATGCAGAAGACTCAACATCACACCAAAGGGACTGAGAATAAAAAAAAAACCCACTACAGTCTACTTACTTCACAAATTATGGTGAGAGTTTGTGTTGTGAATTTTCCAAGAAGCTACTGAAACATTTGGTCAGTGTCTTGTACCAGAAACAGAAACCAATCATTTTTTTCCTAGCTCACTGAGCTTGACTCACCAGTGTTCCCTCTAAGCTGAGTTAGTGTGAGCTAGCTCACAGTTTTTCAGCCTCCAGTTCACACATTTTTGCCTTAACTCAGGAAGAATGGCTCTAGAGCAGACTAATTTATGCAGTAGCCACTTGCTTGCTCACAACTTTAATGCCACTAGCTTACAAAGTAGAATTTTTGCTAACAAGACTTTACAACTTAGAGGGAGCATTGCTCCTCTCTACTGAATCAACCTTTTCCAGAGGAGTTTCACTACAGGAGACAAGGCGACAATAGGCAACTAACTTCTGTACAAAAGCAGGACAAAAACTTTCCAAACTTTTACAAGATTACCCCTCTGCATCTCTCTCCTAAATCCAATCACACCTGCTATTGTCATTCGCCTGCTATGGTCATTTGCCTGCTAATGTCATCCAGCATCTGAAATAACACCACTTTCCAGTCAATAGGACAGATGGACTCCCATTCTAGCTGTACCTGAGAAGTGAGCAGAGACTCACAAAAGCTCATCCCCTGCCACACATTTAGTTAGTCTTTAAGGTGCTACTGGACTCTTGCTCTTTTCTACAGGTGACTTTGGTTGGAGAAGTGTGCACCAGACTCCACTTCTCCTATGGTCTGGAAATATTAGGAATTGATACAGAACTTCTTTCCCACCCATTTCTCTTTGTTCACGATTACTCTGGTGTATCTTCATCATTTTCATTTTACTCTCATTCTCTCTCCCCCCCACCCCTAATTTTTCACTTCTTTTCTGGCAGAAAGCACATCTCTCATGGTACCTTTTTGTTATCCATGAAACTGGAATAGAATTCTCATGTGCTGTATATCTCCCTGCCATTTCTTCTGGCACAGGGGAGAAACACATCCCAGTTTTATAGCTGTTTAAAACTCTGGCTTGCAAAGCAGGCATGAAGAACCCATTGGCATCAGCAAAGGCAATGTGATAGGTGATAGCTCAGGGGCAGAGAAGTGCTGTGCATGCCAAATGTTCTAGAGTCCATCCCTGGCATCTTGACAGGGGATCAGGTGATACGAAAGGCCCTTGCCTGGGATCTTGAAAATCAAGGCAGAGTCAACAACTTAGGGTTGCCAACCCCCAGGTGGGGCCTGGGGATCTCCCCCGCTTTTACAACTGATCCCCAGCTGACAGAGGTCAGCTCCCCTGGAGAAGATGGCTGCTTTGAAGGGTAGACTCTATGGCATTATACTATGCTGAGGCCCCTCCCCTCCCCAAACCCCGCCCTCTCCTGGCTCCACCCCCAAAGTCTCCAGGTATTTTCCAACCCAGACTTGGCAACCCTACAATGACTCCAGGCTAATTAGACCAAGGGTCTGACAAAGTGTAGGGGCAGCTTCATGTTTTCAAGGTCAGTGAAGATGGTGTGACAGACTGGACCCACAAGTTTGTATTTGGCAACTCCTGAACACAAGAATGTAAGCAGAGCCTTGCAGGATCAGGCCCTTCTAGTCCAGCATCCTGTCTCACACAGCAACTAACTAGGGATTTGCGTTCAGTTATAACCCAACCAAAACGAGACTGGGGAAAAAAAAACCTTGTCTCTACAGTCAGCCATTGAT
This sequence comes from Lepidodactylus listeri, assembly GCA_029233225.1. Classification (NCBI taxonomy): domain Eukaryota; kingdom Metazoa; phylum Chordata; class Lepidosauria; order Squamata; family Gekkonidae; genus Lepidodactylus; species Lepidodactylus listeri. The sequence goes on from JARCFY010000005.1 coordinate 25,634,953, forward strand.
GGACCTCTCCTCCATGAATTTGTCTAACCCTCTTTTTAAAAACATCTGCATTCATACAGTGAAAAAAGAAGCAAAAAGGGGCATGAGCATTTACCTTTAAGTAATTCTATATACCTAAACATGAAGAAGAAGAAGAGTTGGTTTTTATACCCCACTCTTCACTACCCAAAGGAGTCTCAGAGTGGCTTCCAATTGCCTTGCCTTCCCCTCCCCACAACACACACCCTGTGAGTTAGGGGGGCTGAGAGAGCTCTCTTGGGAACTGCCCTTGAGAGAACAGCTCTGAAAGTACTTATGACTGACCCAAGGTCACACCAGCAGCTGCATGTGGAGGAGTGGGGAATCAAACTTGGTTCTCCCAGATTTGAGTCCACACTCCTAACCACTACACCAAATTGGATACCAAAGATTAGTACTCACAGCTTTCCCAGTATAGCTCAACTGCAGGGGTCCCCAGTGTGCTGCCCGTGGGTACCACGGTGCCCACCAACACTTTTCCTGGTGCCCACCAAGTGTTTTAGACAGTGAGCAGGGCCAGGTGGGGCTTTTGCCCAGAAAGACTTCTGACTGGGGAGTTGAGATTCGATCAGTTGTACAGATTTCTAAAATGATGTTGCTCTGGTAGCAGCTGCCACCACACCACAAGGGTCTTTACTCAATGACCAAAGGTCAGCTGCTGCAGCCATTTTGTGGCTGGCTCTGCCTCCTGCAGCAACTATTTTGTGGCAGCCATTTTGTGGCTGTGCCCTCCATCAATTTTAAAGGTGCCTGCAGGCTCAAAAAGGTAGAGGACCTCTGGTCTACTGTATTACTCCTGATTCTGTAATCTCTAAAACTTGAAGGCTGCTCCAAAAACTTTAAAAAAAGAAAAAGAAGAGTAATAGATAGAAGGTTAGATACTACTAGAGGTGTGCAGTTCGATATTGCCAATCCTAAAAGTCCCAAAGCTTACCCAGCATTGGATCAGCTGGGCTATATGCAAGACAGTCAAAGGCTTAATCTCTTAACAGCATGAATGAATTGTTGGGAATGCTATAGAGTTTGTCATTAAAAAAAAGTTGCTTCCCACTTCCATAGAAACAAGATTTCCCCCAGTCACCCTTAGCCCTTGAATTAATTAATCAGGTGAGTTGCCTTGGCCAATCACATGGTCTTTCTTGGAAGTAGGGTTGCCAGCGTCCAGTGGGGTTTCCCCCATTTGGGGAGCTTCAATCCACTACTGGCCAGCTGGGTGGTGGGGAAAAACCCACCTCCAAACAAGGATGTTGTTGCATGATGTCCCCAATGCAATGACATCTCTTTCAGGTGACTTCATTACTCACACCAGGGACGTTGCACAGTGACATGCTGGTTTTTGGGTAAACTGTATGGTTTTGAAGGCAAAAAAACATAAGAGATTGTCCCCAAAACCAGAGCGTCACATGCAACATCACTGACATTATGTCACCTCCAGGTGATGTCCTTGCATTGGGGACATCACACATGACGTCATCCCCCGGAATGCCCTCCAAATCCCACCCGCCTGCTGTGACGGCAAGGGGATCTGGCAACCCTACTTGGAAGGAAGGGAAATGTTAAACTACAGCCATCCATTATGTTAGCCATTTTGCGGTTCCTTGCATCCTTGCTTGATTTATGTCAGACCCCAGCCTGCCAGATCTTGCCTGTATTGGGGCTTCTTGCACCTCCACTTGCACCTGGCTGGATGACCTTGGGCAAGCCATAACTCTGTACCAGCTGTTCTCTCAAGGGCAGTTCCGGAAAGAGCTCTCTCAGCCCCACTTACCTCACAGGGTGTCTGTTGTGGGGAGGGGAAGGGAAATGAGTTTGTAAGCTGCTCTGAGACTCCCTTGGGGAGTGAAGGGCAGGGTATAAATCCAATCTCTTCTTCTTCTCTTCTTCTTCTTGATAGACTGATCTGATTAGAAGAAGAAGAGACTGAATTTATACACCACCCTTTATTACCCAAGGGAGTCTCAGAGTGGCTTACAAACTCCTTTCCCTTCCCCTCCCCACAACAGACACCCCGTGAGGTAGGTGGGGCTGAGAGAGCTCTGACAGAAACTGCTCTTATTCAAGAACAGCTGTGTCAGAACTATGGCTTGCCCAAGGTCATCCAGCAGGTCCAAGTGGAGGAGTGGGGAATCAAACCTGGTTCTCCCAGATTAGAGTCCGCGCACTTAACCACTACACCAAACTGTATTGTAATGTAATGTATTGTCACTACTAGCATGCCTTTCTTCTGTCCTTTTCCCCTAGATGAGGGTTAGTACCGGAACTGGCAGATTTGGTTGCTGAGAGGGAGATTAAGAAAGGTATTCTTTTCATTGTGCATCAGGGTTTTGTGCAGTTTGATAGTTGATTTATTTTGATCTTCTGTTTTCCCTTTGTTGTGCTTCTGAGAAGTTTGTTTCTTTTCTTTTTTTAATTGTGGGTTTTTCTCTTGTTTTTTTCTGGCCTCCACCTTTTTGCAGGTTAATTAATTATGATCATAATTAATGTGGTAGTGTATGTCGAATTCACTTGAAACCTGGAGAGTTTTTAGAAGAGATGGTAGACTAGGTTCTTTGCTATTTTGATATCATTTGGTTAAAAAAATGTCTGTTCAGAAAAATCTGCCATTTTATGTACGTGGAAAAGAATGTGCAGATGTCCAATCTAATTGGATTTTAATGAAAATGGAAATTAAACTTGGTAAGTTCATGAACATGACAACAATATTTGTGAGCATTCTTAAACCAATATACCTCCCCTTTCTTAATTACAATACAGAATTAAAACAGTGATTTTCCAGTGCATGCTTCCAAATGCTACTTTCCACCCAATGCAAGAAGCATTCTACCAACACAAAGGGCTCCACTGACCTAAGAGATCATTTCTGACAGCTTCCTTCCCCACACAACAGCCACCAGTGTTGCATGGTTTTTTTTATCCACATGGGTCTCACACCAGAGAGCATTGCCTTTTTGGTATTCAAGGGCAGCTGTTGGGAGGAAAGGAATGTGGCAGAAATCACATATGAACAGATGTAGACAAACAGGAAGGGGTTCAGAGAAAGGCAAGTTTGATAGAATGCAAAACAAGTCACACGAACACATGAAACTGCCTTACACTGGGTCCACCAAGGTCAGTATTGTCTACTCAGACTGGCAGTGGGTCTCCAGGGTTTCAGGTGGGGGTCTTTCACATCACCTACTTCCTGGTCCTTTTCACTGCGGATGCTTGAACCTGGGACCTTCTGTATGCTATGCAGATGCTCTACCACTGAGCTATGTCCCTTTTCCTAGCACACTATCTTAGTGTTGCATAGGATCCAACCCGTTGTGTTGTGTTCCCCGGTTCTCCTCCTGCCTTAATTGTGTGTGTGTGTGCGGGGGAGTTCCATCCCCCACTGCTTTCTAGCTCTAAATTCTGCCCCTCTCCAAAGGATGTCATTTTTAAAAGATCTCAGATGTGTGTAAAGTGCAATGAGTAGTTAACCCTTCCTGCATCTTTAGAGAATTACCATACATAAAACCACTGCTGAATGACTGAACTTAATGTACATATCTATGGGGTTTGTTTGTTTTCGTTTTTTGTTGCTTGGTGATGATAGATCAGGCAATATGATGCAGTTTCATTTTCTGCTTTGAATGTCGCTTCGCACTGCATACACCAAAAGAATTAGAGAGCTAAGGTTGCTGTCACCTAGTTGGAATCTAGATGGAGTAGCCTGAACCTTATTAAGCATGTCTAGGCATTAGAAAATTCAGATGTTTAAGTCCTTCTCAGATTTCTGGATGTCAAGTGTGAGCCAGAACATGTCTTACAGGATCAAATAAGACATGATGTTTGCTTTGAATATCCACGTTTGGGGTGCAGATTTGCTTTGCACAATTTAGAAGCAGACTGGACGAGAAATCTTGCCATTACCCTGTTTAGCAAGACTGAAGTCAGTTTCTAACAGTGCAATCCTAAACAAACGCATTGCACTCCATAAGTTTAATGGGGTGTGATTCTATTTAGGATTGTGTTGTACAGTTATAATGGTTCCAGTTGGTACTTGGACTAGTTCTAGTTGCTATTTAGAGTAGATTGTGTCCTACTTTAATTATATTTGTTTAGCAGTAGAAAAGAGTAAAAGACCAGTAGCACCTTAAAGACTAACAAAATTTGTGGCAGGGTACAAACTTTCATGAGTGACTCGCGAAATCTCATACCCTGCTACAAATTTTGTTAACCTTTAAGGTGCTACTGGACTCTTGCTCTTTTCTACTGCTACAGAAGGACTAACACAGCTACCCATCTTGATTTGTTTAGAATTTCCAGTGCAATCCTGAGCAGAGTTATACCCTTCTAAACCTGTTGACTTCAACACCCTTAAAAGGGTGCAACTGGTTAGCATTGCGCTGTTTGTGTACTGGATAATTGTTTTCTTGGGGTTCAACAGGAAATATTTACTCCCCAGTTCCACATTCATTTTCACAGAGAACTGAGGGGCAGTGGTTAAGTAAATTCATTCCCTGAGCCAGCAACTCAGTATTGAGTCTGAACAGATCAAACTCGCTTGAGAACTATTCATACAATAACAGGAAAGAAATAATGCATGGTTCAGGGGTGGGTTTGCTTTGCATTAAAAATACATGCCAAAGAACTCAATTTTTGAGCCCTCAAAGGGTAACACCTTAAACAAATTAAGCGAATTCACACATATTTGCTTCTTGGGCCCATTCCCTTGTATTCAGACATGTAAAAGGAGGGGCAGGGTGTAACTTTGTTCATGTTGTGATTAGGAACATGTGGAACTTCTGAGAAATTATTCTGTTCAAGAAAACACTTTTGATTTGCCTCAAAACAGTTAGGTGTTTCACCAGATTTACAATTTAGCCAGAGAGGGAACTCAGTGGCAATGTAGGGATTGCTGGCTGCCAGCATTTATGGCCAACACTGTACCTGGCTCCAAATTCAGAGGGCTTTGTTTCTCCTAGACTGCACAGAAAACTATCAAGAGGTGCCAAGCCTCAGCTTCTTCCCCCACAATCCATAAAGCAACTAAGGGCTCTCAGTCTCCTTCCCACCCCATGACACAACCAATTGTTCAGTGGCTTGAGAAAACCATGCTTCAACTTCAGGGTCCCTACCCATATCCTAGTAAGGCACATTATTCCTACCACCTAGTCAAAGCCTAACCAGTCAAATGGCTGGGCCTGTGTAGTATGTCCTACCTAGACGTACCAGGTCTCCAGCTAAAGTAGGAGACCTCCCTCCCTCCTGCTCTTCATTCTGCCAGTTGCCAGGGTGATGGTAGGAAAATTAGTCACGCCAATAATGTGATGTCACTTCCAGCAACTAACCAGAAGTGATGTCAATACAGCTGCATGATCCTCTAGGATTCATCCATTCTGAGGAAATCCTAAAGCAACACACTAATGTGGTGACAACACTTCCACCTTCTCATTCCATCCATTAGTCCAGTTATCATTTACCCTGTCCTGGCCCCCCTCCCTCTCCTGCTGATGGTTGGCCTCTGGCTGGCAACCCAACTCCTAGCCCTCCTTATAATGCCAAGGAGGCAAAAAGGACCCCATTCTGGCCAATCTGAAAGACCTCCCCCCAAAACCTTTCTCAGTGCCTGCAAAGCAATTAGCGAATCCCACATGAGGCAGCCCCTGCAAAGACGAGGATAGTTAAGGGATGACTAGAGAAGGAACTGACTGACCTTTAGTCTTGCCCTTTTACAGTTTCATGCTTCAATGAAAACATGGGCACACATATCAAAGCATCCCACCTCCCACTTATGCCAGAGGGGATGGGGGTAAGGCTAGGA